>BSBN01000520.1:19075983-21724466 GCA_027924645.1 Cunninghamia lanceolata | reverse complement strand
AAATCTCTGAAGCATAACAAGAGCATACTTCTACTGAAATATAGAGATCCCATCCAAAGACTAAATAACCTGTAGACCAAGAAAGTAGTGCAGAAGACCGAGATTTGTCATCTCAAACTACTCCATCAAAGCTCTTTGAACACTCTGAATCATGGAGGATGAGCTACCTGTAAGAATCAAATCATCAACATATAGCACAAGGATCAAAAGATCACTCTCCTGACGCTGAATGTACACTGTGTGATCGAAATGATAATGGGTGAAGCCAAAAGAGAGTAGAAAAGAGTCCATCTTTGCATACCAAGCCCTAGGGCTTGTTTGAGACCATATAATGAATGTTGAAGTCTGCAAACCAATGAAGTGTCTTACACAAATCCTTGAGGCTGCTCCATATAGATCTCCTCATGTAGGTCTCCATGCAGGAAGGCACTCTTCACATCCATCTGAAAAACTATCCATCCCTATGAAGCTGCTAGTGAAAGTACAAAGCGAATAGAATTCATCTTGGAAACAGGAGTAAAGGTCTCAGAGTAATCAATACCCTCAACCTGAGAAAACCCCTTCGCAACAAGACGAGCCTTATACTTATCAATCAAACCATCTGCAGTATATTTGGTACGGTACACCCACTTGCACCGAACCAACTTTCTTCCCTTAGGAAGATGAACAAGATCCCAAGTATTATTCTTCATCAATGAAGAATACTCCTCCTCCATAGCCCTATCCCACTTAGGATTACCTATCGCATTTGAAAATTTTTGAGGATCATCTAAAATGGCATGACTCAAAAGACTAGCACCTGATGTCTGTGCATGGGTATGACGGGAATTTGAAGGATCACCTGTTAAAGGTCCAATGATATCAATAGTATTCTGAGCCCACTTGGGTAAAGGATGAATATATGGAGGTGGTGGTGCCAGTGGATCATCATCAACATCATCCTTAAGAGATGAAGTGGGAGGAGTAGGAAGTGAGGGAGAAGATGGTGATGGAGAATCCATCTGAGGAAAGTGCTCATCAAATTTGACATCTCGTCAAAACAAGACCTCTCTAGAATTAGGATCAAATAACCTGTATGCCTTAACATCCTCATAGTAGCCAACAAATATGAGTGGTTGGCTTTTCCTCTCCATGGCTTTTTGATGCGCATTAGGAATGTAGGCTCAAGCCCCACTACCAGAAACTTGAAATGTAGAAACATTGGGCTTGACATGGGTCTAAGCCTCATTAGGAGTCATATATCATAATGCCTTATGAGGCATCTGATTCTGAGTGTAATTGGCACAATTCACTGCCTCAGCCCATAATGAAGAATCCATATCACGTGACTGAATCATATAATTGGCCATCTCTCGTAAAGTTCTATTCTTTCTCTTAGCAACACCATTCTACTGAGGGGTGTAAGGAACTATAAGCTGATGCTGCAAACCATGCACAGTACAAAAGTCCATGAAAGCCTGATTGACATACTCCCCCCATTGTCTGTGCGTATCCTCCTAATACAAAGTCCAGATTGCTTCTCCACAAATGTCTGGAAGATCCTAAAAGTATCAAAGACATCACTCTTTTACTTAAGAAAGTATACCCATGTACGCTTGGAGAAGTCATCAATGAATGTGAGCACATATTTGGCCCTTGAAAAGGAAGAAGTCAGAAAGGACATGAGGTCACTATGTACCAACTCCAAGGGTGCCTTAGCACGTGTGGCTCTACCCATAGGAAATGAATCCTGATGATGTTTTCCAAGTACACATCCTCGACAAACACCATCAGTATAGGAAATCTGAGGAAGCTTAATCACAAGTGCATGTGTACTCATTTGCTGTAGATATCTATAATTGACATGGCCAAAACGTTCATGCCAAAGCCTGCTCACTATGTCTGCATGTGTACTCATTTGCTATACATATCTATAATTGACATGGCCAAAACGCTCATGCCAAAGCCTGCTCACTATGTCTGCATGTGCTATAAGTGATGAAACAGAACCATCTAAGCTCTCAAAGACATCAAATCTATATAAGAGAGATGTAGGATCAACACTCCCAGTTGAGGCAGAGCACATAGTGGAAGCACTTAAAATAGGGAAAAATACCCATCATACCCACAGGACAGAGGCTTAATGGTCAAATAGCTTTGAAAATCCCTTCTCAAGGTCCAAATATCACTGAAACATACATATTCTTTACTATCAACAAGACCATATGCTATCGACCAACTTCAGACCCCTTCCGTCGACACACACCTATCATACCGATCACTTCGTTGTTGACTTACTTCCATCAGCTAGACCATTACTATCGGCAAAACCTTTTTAACATTAGCCGATGTATTGATGGCTGGCTTCCATATCATTTTGCGTGCCCCCAATGGCAAAACCCTTTTCATCGCCAAAACACTTAACTTCTCTTCCTGACGGAGATTCTTCTTTCCGCCTATCGGTGTGACTTCGTTCATCAGCAAGCACTTAAGAACATAAGCCGATGTGCCGATACAACTGTCGTCAGCGAGACTTAGATTGTCGGTGGGACTCTTTTATTCTTTTCTAATAAGCTGATATGCATTAACTTAGCATATACATAACATGACCTATTATAACCAGTCAACTAATGTATCTTTCCCCGATGTCACCATTACGACCGGTCATCCTTTGTATCTGACTCAATGTACATTCACTACATACAACCTCAACATACAATTGTGAGATACACATGAAATGACTCTCGACATGCATTTGTGATATACACACAAAATGAATCTCGACATGCATTTGCAATAAACACACAAAATGCATACTCGGTGAAACAACACGAATCTTACACCGATGTAAACATCTGCAACCATGCAACCGAATGATTCACATAGAAACTACAAAACTCAATAGAACTAAAATGAATCTACTCCTAAGGAAGTCATTCCACTAATTTTGAGGAAATCTCCACCAGTGGAATGCTTCCGATCTACATCACTATGATTACACCAAAATAGAACTTTTATTCCTTCTCAGAAATATACATACAAAACTGATTCTCTCTCTTTTTGTCTGTTCTCCTCATAATGAATAGAGACCAACTATATAAACTCTCATCCTGGCAGTTACATAAGGTGTAAGGTGAACTGCCCTACAACCACCTCTGTCGTTCAATTACACTCATCAGTCCGGTTACAATTCTTTTATGACACGTACACAATCTTTCAATATGGTGCGAAGGCCTTACAATATGACTCTTTGGACACAACAGAAAATGCAAGGAATCTTCCAAATTCTTATGTTTTGAGGTGCTCCTGCACCATACAACCAACCAACAAAGATTTCCAAGTCCCTTGGAAATGTACCTGTAAAAACTACCTTTTTCTGTATCTGTCTGTCTTCATCTTTCACTTTGTCTCTTCAGCTTCAGGCTTGACATTTTTAGATTAATGGAATAGTGACCAACCAACCAACAATGGCAAACTACCATCAACATTTTAGAATATCTTCAGGCTCCTTCTACTCCCAGCAATGGAGTACTCTCAAACTGATCAAAACTGCAACAACTACAACACAATGCTCAATCAGATGTCCATCCTACATGCTACTACACAGACCCATTCCTCTCATCCAACAACAGATCCTGGAGATGCACTACCAATCTCTCTCATAGTGGCCTCACTCTGCACCCTCTTCCAGCCAAATCTCTATTGGTGAATGGCCTTGACAGACCTCATCATCATCTTCCCACAGGAATCCTATTCCTTCTCGCAACTAGATGTCACGAGCATCTGTAACAGTCTAACAACTACTGTTAGCCTTCAAAATACCTTCTATGATCTCTGTTTTCAAAATGGTCACTAACCAAACATTTTTCTTTAACTCTTTATCTACCTTCTCAGTGACAGAAACCAAATACACAACACCTCCGCCTAGAGCACACAGTGGAAGCACTCAAAACAGGGGGTGAAAACCCATTTAACCCACAACATAGGGAAATAAACGCTCAAACAGCTTTAAATACTATTCTCTAGGTTCACACAGCACTGAAACACACATATTCTTCACCTATCGGCAAGACGTATATTATCGGCGAGCCTTAAAATCCATTGGCCGATAGACCGATGCCTCTATGACTCCGGCTTCTCGCTTGTTGACCCCCATCGATCAGACGGACCACTATCGGCTGCCTTATAACATTTCACACTGACTTCTTATCTCTCCCCGACAGCCCAACACATTCCTCATTATCAGTGAGACAACAGACTATCGGCCAACCTAAAGACTTTTCTACCGATGCATCGATCATACCGATGGAACCTCCAAACCACCTTCGTCGGTGAGACTCAGACCATCAGCGGGTCATTTCCTACATCTTTCGATACGTCGATGTCTTCACATTCACTCCACACTCGTCAGTGTGACTTAGGTCGTCGGCGAGCTTAAAACCCGTTCTGCCGATAGGCCGATACCACCATATCTTAGCGATCTTCTCCTTTGAACTTACTATCATTAGTGTGACTTTTACCATTGGTGGATGCCTACAGACACAGGCTGATGTGCCGATGGACCTTTTATCGGCGGAACACCAATGATCGATATAACTTCTGAAAC
Source organism: Cunninghamia lanceolata (assembly GCA_027924645.1). NCBI lineage: Eukaryota > Viridiplantae > Streptophyta > Pinopsida > Cupressales > Cupressaceae > Cunninghamia > Cunninghamia lanceolata. Next base: position 21,719,881 of record BSBN01000520.1, on the reverse strand, counting down.
CTTTCTCGATGGGCTCTCTCACACCGATGTCTACTTCAACAACTCTGCAACCACGCAAACAACTGATACAGAACAATGATGACAACCTCTTCAACTTGCAACCGAACAACTCACAACAAAAATTCAATAGAAAGGAAACAATCTACTCCTAAGGAAGTCATTCCACTGATTTTGAAGAAATCTCCACCAGTGGAATGCTTCTGATCTACATCACTGTGATTACACCAAAACAGAACTTTTATTCCTTCTTCTCAGAAATATACATACAAAACCAATTCTCTCTCTTTTTGTCTGTTCTCCTCATAACGAATAGAGACCAACTATATAAACTCTCATCCTGGCAATTACATAAGGTGGAAGGCGAACCGCCCTATAACCACCTCTGTCATTCAGTTACACTCATCAGTTTGGTTACAATTCTTTTATGACACGTACACAATATTTCAATATGGCGTGAAGGCCTTACAATATGACTCTTTGGACACAACAGAAAATGCAAGGAATCTTCCAGATTCTTATGTTTTAAGGTGCTCCTGCACCACCAGTAGCCACAACTAAATTAGGATCATGGAGGTCTCAAATAACCACATCATGTGGTGAGAACTCAACTATCTTACCAGTGCTAGAATGGCAAATCTGGTAAACAGAAAGGAGATTTGTGGAAATGTCAGGAACAACAAGAACATCCTGAAGACAATCACCATCCAATATAACAACACTTGAACCCATAATTGAAAGCTGTGTAGAGTCACCAACTACAATATGTGAAGTGCCACAATGGGTAAGTGTGGTAACAAACTCCTGAGTATGTGTCATGTGGTGAGAAGCACTAGAATCTAGAATCTGTGTGGATGGTGAAGGTAAGGCCCGTGCAGAAAGAGCATGATCTTTCCATGTGTGTAGGGACGAAGATTGAGGTGAAGAGATATGATGTTGCTGCATGGCCTCCTCTAAAGCCTCTAATCTCTTCCAACACCTAGTAACTGAATTACCTTCCTTTCCACAAAAGTGCAAGGATCACCTAATTTCTTCTTTTTCTTGGAGGAAGGCTCTCCAGACTTAGAAGACTTATCCTACTTAGGATTATAGTGTGGTTTGGAATATGACTTAGGAGATGGCTTGGAGGAACTCTCACTGCCTGCTGAATCTGACTTGGGCTTTTGTTTCTTCTTTGGCTTCCCCTTAGATGTTTGAGCTACCAAGGCTTGGTTCTTTGATCCTGTGAGAGCATCCAACTATGATAGCTTGGCCTGCTTATGAGTCAAATGATCGCAGAAAACCTCAAAGGTAGGCATGGTAAAAGTCAGACCCAAAGCATCCATGGTGGAATAGAATGTAGAAGAAAGGATCTGAAAGGAGCCTTGAAGCTTAGATAGAATCAGGTAAATACACTCTATTTCAGTTTTGATCTTGCCACAACCATGCAAAAGTGATTTGAATTTCATCAAGAAATCCTCAATCGATGGAAAGGAATTAGGTACCAGGGAAGAAATATTGCCTCAAGCTGAAGTGCTCTGAACTGATTGATGGTGCCAAATAGATCATTGAACTTGGTCCACATTGCTCGAGGAGTTATGCAACTCTCCAGGTGAAATAAAAGACTGTTTGAAACATGCAATGATATCAAACCCATGGCCTTGTCCATTTTTTTTTATGTTGTATAATCTCAAACTAACATACCAACTGAGGTTGAATGTCATCCAAATAAGACCACAAACCCTTGGACATGAGCAATCTAGTCATATGTGCCTTCCAGATGTGATAATAATGTGGGGTAAGATGGTCAACTAATGAGGTGTTCGCCATGATGTTTGAGTTTTTGAAATGTGTTTAAGGGAAGATTTTTTTCTTTGATGTGTATATACAGAAAGCAAGAAAAAAACACCCCCCACAACACAAAAAACCAAACCCCAACACAAATCTGAAAGTTGGAAAGAAGAAAAAAGAAAAAATCACTTTAGACAATTATTTGTGTACTTGGTAAATTTTTTGATGAAATACTCTATAGATCTGAAAAGAACACTAGAAGACCTTTCCAACGCATATTGGTTTTCACAAAATAAAGTCTGTATGCAAAAGTTATGCCTTTGGAAGCGTAGAAACAAAGATCTGACTTTGAATGGAAATAAATGCAGAAAAAATTCAAAACCAAGAAAATTCACCTACACCACTGGATTGGGCTTAGAACCAGCTTTCCAGTGATATTTTGTTTTCGAAAATCTAAGTTCGGATGCAAAAGTTATGGCCAAAATACCAAAACTGCTCCAAAAAGGGTTTGAGGTGAAGCCTGACAGTTATGCTAGCCGCTAGCATTAACTGCTAGTGGTTAACTAACTGCAGTGCTTGTAACTCTATTTTTTAAATTTTTTTCTTGGATTTCGTGTCATACTAGGCAATATGACCCATAAATGAAAGAAAATTGCTTCCTGGAGTCACTGTGTTCGATTTCAATGATTTGATAGTTGATTTAGGGATTTTTGGGTGCTCTAAACGTGATGGTGATGTCCGTTTGGGCTAAAAATACTCCAAAATTGTAGGCACCCTCTAGATCTGGAAATCCTCTGAAACTTCAAACCCTCGTAGATTAGGCATCGTATAACCAAAATTGACGAAACAAAGGTCAATATTGACTATTTCAAACCTTTTGGACACAATGGTGAGGTCCAAATTGACTCAAGATGTGCTGAAATGTTGCTTTAAGGCAAGATCCCTCAAAAAATGAACATGAAGCTCCAGGTGTGGAGCTCTGATACCATGTTGAAGTTGATAAACCAACCTCATAGATCCCAATAAACACTTGCAAGCAAATAACCTATCACACAAAAGAGACCAAGAGGAACAATAATGGTGCTCTACAAACCTTAAGCAAAATGCATAAAGAATGAATAATTACAATAAGATCAATCCTAATGAAAGGAGATAAAAACCCTAAAAGTGAGAACCTTAGGATTAATAATAAATTATTAAAGTGCCTAAGTTTAGCTTAAGTGAAATAAAGTAAAGGTGACTTAATTAATTAATCAATATGATTAAATGAATTAAGTAATTAACCTATTACTCTAACATTGACATGATAACTTGTCTAGACAACATGAGTGTGTGAGGTATTAGGGTTTGATTCCCATTTCTCATTAGTTCTTCTCTTTCTAACATATGGGAAAAAAATTAATAGTTACTCCACATTTTAGGGTTTAATAAGTATATCATCACCATCAAAATAAATAGTAGAAAATTAGCAATGAATAAAGTTAAAATGATTGGATTAGCTATACCTTAAGCTATATTCTCCCATGTAGATGTTAAAAACCTTCTATTCTATTCTATTCATAGGACCTTCAAATAATGTATAAAATTGTAAAACTAATATAATTATTTGTTTTACATACTTAATTGAAGGGAAAAATATATTTTAGATCATATTTATTTTAGCATATTTTAAATATAAAAATTAAGGTAGTCCTAAATTTGTCAATGTCATTATCTACTTGTTATACATTCTATATGTAATCTTATAATTAGTTCCTGTGTACAATTATCGAGTTTAAGTTGAATTATTTCAAGGGAATAAAAGACCCTAAAAGGTGTACTTCCCTTTTACTTTTTATTTAGTGCTAATGAATAAGAAAATCAATTAAACATGATTGACATTAAATAGGAGTTGAGTCTAATACACAAGTAAATGTAAAACATAATGTACAAAGAGTTAGGGTTGAGTGTATGCATATTACCTTTTGGATGACATGTTATAATAGATGTTGACAATACATCATAATAGAGGCCTAGAATGTGTGTAAACGATTGTTGATGACTAAACTTGATGCTTTGATCTTGGAACAAAATCATACTAGCAACTATGACTCCCTAAATTGTAATCTTGTCTAGAAACCTACAATCTTGCTCGAAAACTTGTAATCCTGTTTGTGATTCAAAAAATTATAATTTTGGATTTGCCTCCACAAGATATTTGAGCCAGAATATGTGATATAAAAAATGGCTTTGGGAGCTTGCTATAGTAGAGTGTGGAAGTGTACTAACTTCCCTCTTATGCCTTGACCAAGCTCTTATTGATTATTGTTCACAAGACTTGAAGACAAGTATAATGTAACCTACCTACATGAAGATTAATATGATATTTTTCCTTAGATGATCATACACACCTAAAATTCTACCATCATCTGTTTCCTTTATATTTTGATAAGATGATGTGTAATGAATTCCACATAATGAGGTATGAAACTAAGGTTTTGGGGCTTGTCTTTAAATATGAATATGTAGACCCAAATTTAGATGATTTTGGCACCCAATCCAATGGTACAATGATCAAATTCTAGAAATGTCATCCTCAAAATTGGAAATTTAAATTTTGAAATGGAGGATATAATCACACTCATGATCCCATCTAAATGATAAGATCATAAATGCAATTTTATTTCAAATTTGTGAAAGGTTGAAATGATGGCATATGCATATAGATAAAGGCTAAAGTGATTAGATGGAGGGATGGTTTTAGGATTTTATCAACGTTTGTGTCAAACCAACCCAAATTGAGTACTAAATCAACACATCTATTGACATGACTAAAGTGAGTCTAAAACTAGAGTGGACAAGTATGAATTATGCACTTATCTGCTCTACATTTTGTCCCCACTTTAGCATACATGCAAATCTACTCAAGACATGCATGCTAAATTAAATAAATTAGTAAGAGAAAGCATATTTGTCAAGGATAAAATTTAGATGATGCACTCTTTTTCTTCTTCATGCAAGTAAAGACACATCTCCAAACCTACACACATGTGCACATAATGATCCACTAGTAGCACCTATTTCAATCAAAATTAAAATTGTAAAAACATTGTAATAAGTTAAGCATGTCTTTGCTCTTCATGTCAAATCTCAAAATGAAAAAATGCATGGGAACAAGGAAAGAAGAGTTAATGAATTTGTAATTGAATTGAACCCAATAAAATAAAGAAAATCCCAATCTAGATGATTAGAAAATATTGAATTAATCACACAATAATTTAAATTCCAACTACAAAAATGAAGAACAACATACTGAGGTAATTTACACTTTCAAATCAGCTTTGTATTCCTTTGAAATCTTACAACAAAACCTCCAAAACCATTCAACTAATAGTTGCACATAATTTTATCATTGTGTTCATTGAGTTAATGATATTCTATCTTGCATCTTTTTTTATACTATTCAACTAAAAATATAATCTTCAAAAAGCACCTTATCTCACACATGAGATGACTTAGAAGATAAGTTTAAGTCATTAGTGTATATCTACATTTTATTAAACTTAATTAGCTAAATAAAATAATTTCACTTTATCACTTAAGTGAATTACAAAATAGAAATAACTCAAACTACTTGCATGTTCACACTGAACCTTTGTAGAAGTTCTAAACTGAGATAAAAACTCAACACTCCCTCTTAGCAAGGAAGGAATTCTGTACCAATCCAAGTTTATTTCTAAAATCTTCAAACTTCCCTTTTGCTAAGGGCTTGGTTAAAATATCAACTAAGTACTAATATGCTACTTTCTGGAGGCTAGAAGGCTCTATGACATTTCTCATCAATGCTATGTAGTTAGGAAACTTCTTCAGAGGCCTACTCTCCCTAGATGTACTCCTAGGAGCCTCAAAATGGTCCTAAGCATCCCTTGATGTCAGTTTGAACCATCGAGGTTTTCTAATAAAAGAAGAAGGGGTTGAAGTTTCCCTCTCCTCACTTGAAGGCTATTATCCTAAACCAGAACAACTAGAATAATTGGAGACTCAACCTTTAGAGCTTCCTGCTCCTCATCCTCTGTTACATGAATGAATTCATGAGATTTTTTGGATGCAAAGTCCTTAAAATTTATATCCCTACTAACTATAAATTTTCTTATCTTTGAAATATAGAACATATAGGCATTTGAAGTCTCATTGTAAAACAAAAATAAACCCTTCCTACTGGAAGGTTCTAATTTTTTCCTCTTCTCAACAAGTATATGGAAATAAACTAGATAATTAGAGATGCATAAATTAGTAAAATCTGGCTTCACACTAGTGAATGCCTCATATAGTGTCTTGTCCTTCAAGATCGTGTGAGGACACCTATTCTAGATGTAAACTATTGTAATACATGCCTCTATCCAAAGAAACATTGGTAAGTCCAGGTCATGAATCATGAGCCCCTATGATGGATCAATTCTTCTTCTCTGCAACCCTATTTTGTTGTGGCTTGTATGCAAATGTCAACTCCCTCTTTACCCTCGCTTCCTTGCATAAAACTTCAAACTCCTTGGAGATATACTCTCCCCCATTATCTAATCTCAATACCTTGATCTTCTTCCCTATTTGGTTCTCAACTAGAGCTTTAAACTCCTGAAACCTACTAAATACCTCATCCTTGGTCTTTAGGAAGTAGATCCATGTCTTGCAAGAGAAATCATCAATGAAGGAAACATAGTACATGCTTTGTACAATTGATCGTGCTACCATCAATCCACACACCATCCTAATGCACTAAGTCTAAAATTCCCTTAGACCTATGCTCACTACTTGGGAAAGCAACCTTAACATGCTTGCTAATTGTGCATCCTCTACAAACTCCTTGTTGTTCAATATTAAACTCTAGAAGTGCTATGACAATCTCCCTTAGATTAGGCAACATTGCATGATGCAGGTACCCCATCCACTTGTGCCATAACTCACATAGATTGTCACTATTATGAACTAGAGTAGAAACTAGTTCACCTTATAACCTATAAAGGTTGCCTTCTCTAAGCCCTATAACTTGTGTTGTAATTAGGCTAGATTCCTCTAGCTTGACAAGAACTTGTTGATTCTTGAATGCAATTACAAAGCCCGTATCCTCCATTACCAAAACTAAAAGCAAGTTTTTCCTAAGACCATTCCAATCTAGATGACTACTTTCCTAATGTTAGAAAATATTGAATTAATTACACAATATTTGAAATTTCAACTACAAAAACAAAGAACAATAGAAACAAATAATTTACCTTCAAATCAAATTTGCATTCCTTTAAAAGTTTACAAGGAAACCTCCACAACCATTCAAATGACAACTACACAGAATTATATCACTGTGTTAATTGAGTTAATGATATTCTATCTTGAATCTATCTTTATACTATTCAGCTAAAAATCTAATCTTCAAATAGCACCAAGTATCTCACACAAGAGATGACTTAGAAGATAAGTTTAATTCATTAGTGTATGTATACACTTTATTAAACTTAATTAGCTATATAAAAGAATTTCACTTTATCACTTAAGTGAATTACAAAATAGAAATAACTCGAACTATGCACATTCACATTGAACCTATGTAAAAGTTTCGAACTAAACTAAACACTCAACAAGAACAAAGGAAAAGTGTAAATGAGAAAAAGAGGAACCATGCTACTATGGTTGTTGAGGAGTAATAACTAAGTTGGCCCCCTCAATTTGGACATGGATGAGCCAAAATGGGAGACAACACATTGTGTGGGGTTGTCAAGGAGTTGGAGTTAATGTGGCTCCTCAATCTACAAAAAATGTGCTTTGGCAAAGATAAAAGTGAGAAATTCATGCACGAAGTTGTTGAGAAGTAACTAAGTTTCCAGAACCTCAATCTTTGCATGACTACACCTATAGAAATATAGTGAGAGTATGAATGAATTTTAATGAATGTGATTTTGAGAAGAGCATATAGTGCGAGATGGCTACATATAAAAAATTTGTTAGCACTAAGTATGAATAAACTGATGCCATCATGAAAGTGTAAAAGATGGGGAATGAATGATTGCGTGCCCCCCCCCCCCCCCCCACCTCACCCCCCACCTAAAAAAAAAAATGAGGACAAGATTCTCAAATAACATAGCATATAAATACCAAAGAAAATATATAAGCATTCCATATAAATGATAACATCACGTAATCATCATAAGTAAGTGTTATAAGTATGTTATCATAAAAAAGCACATGGGCAAAGCATGTGCCATTGAAGGATCATGAGTATATATAAAATGTGTATTGATGTAATCTCAAATCCATTGCTTAATCAAAAGAGTAGAACAATAAATGTCCCCACAATGGGGAAGTCAAGCAATCAAGCACACATGAAAGTGTCATCAACATGTAAGATATTGTCATGTGTAAGAAGATGCCATGATATTGACCCCCCCAAAAAAATCAAATAACATAGCATATAAATACCAAAGAAAATATATAAGCATTCCATATAAATGATAACATCACGTAATCATCATAAGTAAGTGTTGTAAGTATGTTATCATAAAAAAGCACATGGGAAAAGCATGTGTCATTGAAGGATCTAGAAATTAAGGATCATGAGCATAGATAAAATGTGTATTGATGTAATCTCAAATCCATTGCTTAATCAAAAGAGTAGAACAATAAATGCCCCCACAATGGGTAAGTCAAGCAATCAAATACACATGAAAGTGCCATCAACATGTAAGATATTGTCATGTGTAAGAAGATGCCATAAATAGTGATCCGTAAGAATAGGTAATATGTGTAACTCATATCATGTGTTAATGTAATGTAATCATGAAAATCCAAACCATATAGAGTGCAAATAGCGTGACAATGACTTGTTCAAAAAATTAATCAATAAATGCCTCCAAGAAAGGAAAACTAGTGAAAATGGTGATGAGAGATATAAATTGATGACAAACATGCCAAGTGAATTATCTTGAGTGTATAATTAGTCCATAAGATGTATTGATAATGTACAATGCATTTTTGAAAAATTAGGGTACAAAGCCTTTTAATATAAATAGTAAATTTAAAAGTAAGATGCTAATTTCATTTGTACACTAACCCTTTGCAATTTGAGCTTTGATTACATGTGTAATCATGATTCACATATGTGACTACATAGATCACTAGGTCATTTGAGTGGGAGAGACAATTGCTAGGGGTTCCAAGCACAAGGTGGTAAGCCTTTTTGTCATTTTTTTTGCAAAGAAAATTATTTTTTAGAGATTTTTAGTTTCTCTAGTTTTTTATTGTTTGTGATTTTGACCTCATTTCTATAATTGTGTCCAAAATTTTATAGTTATGACATGTGATGTTGTCCATGTAAAATGTGATATTGACCCAAAAAATTATGATTTTGACTCAAAAATGTGATTTGTCCAAATTTATGTTTCTAAAATGATAAGCATTTAGATCATTATTATTTCATATAGGATAATCATGAAAAGAACTATTTTTTCCACATTTTGTGCATTGCAATGTGTGCAAAATCTCTTAGCGGTGCTAGAGCAACCACATAATGCTATGCTTTATACATTACAGATAATGAGGTATGACACTGATAAGGATAAGGCACCAATAGAGGTAATGGGGTTCATATATGTATAGGAGTTTCCATTGACCAAATTTAGCATTGTGATGTCAATAATATTGGTTGAGTCACATAACTTTGACTTGAGAGAGCATAGTGATACTAGAAGATGCTTGAATGATATTAATATTGCTAGTATGGGGTCAACATTTTAGGTATGAGAAGACAAAAAAATTGAGCAAGCAATGGGAACTTGAGTGCTACATGAGGTGTGTAGGACATGTGCAACTAAAGTGAGATCACTAATTCAAGATATTATGTCAGGTGATGTGTTGTGAGTGCATAAGTGATTGTGTATTTTGATTGTGATATTAGTGGCACTAGATGTGAAAGAAGTGATTTTAGCAAATGAGTTTTAACACATATAAGTAGGGCCATGGAGGAGGAGATAAAAATATATTATTAGTGTCAATACATGTTGGTTTACCTATGTAATGACATACACATGATCATATAGGAGAGTGGGTGGAGCATCATGGTCAAAACATCATTATAGTATTGGGAATTTGAACACATAGTTGTGATGAAGCCACTAGGATCATTGATAGTTATAAAAAATGTACATGTCCCTGATGACATCATACTTAATTGGTTAAGTGATGATAGACCTAAGGCTTAAAGTAGTCAAGACACACATTAGATGGATTAGCAGATCTAGACATTACTTGGAGGCCCTATAGATTGTTATAGGGATGACTAAAGGATCAAGTGCAACTATGGTAGATCAAACAGAATAGGTAGTATTTAGGTATGCATGCTACAATTTTGGTATTTTTTTATGAGAATCTTATGATAGTTTAGGCTATAGAAGTAAGTACCACCATCAATCACTATATGGAAATGAGAAACACACTCAAACCCACAAGTAGGAGAGTTACACCACCTTATCTTTGACACACAAACTCCAACATATGATGAGAAGAAGGATGAATCTATAGAGGAGCGAGGTTTGGATGGTGCTAGGGTGACTAGCATGTGTAGGGAGTGTTGGGTTGAAGTCTAAACACTACCATTATATCCACCTAACATAGGAGAGATAGGTGTAGAGGGATGAAGAGAGGTGGTACCAGTTGTGAAGGAGAGAGAAGATCTTGATGGCAAGGGAAGAGGGGAAGAATTGATGATGGTTGTTCTGCTTCAATAAGTAAAGGATGTAGATTGGGAGCCAGACAACATAAATACAACATTTTTTATAATATTGCTATTTAATTTACATACATTTCATAAGATAAAGAAATGGATAACATAGTGTGACTAATCTTGTAATATGTATATCTAGAGAGAATCACAGATTGGATGACCCTAATTACTATGATAGTAGATCACTCGACATAGGATGTACCCATGACCCTACCAAGAGGAGATTTGTATTGTTATTTAATCCCAAGAGCTAGATACATGTGGCATACATAGGTGCATTGGTAGAAATTAAAGATTTATAGTGAGTGAAAGACGAGGAAAACACAAAACTATAACAAAGAGTTAATGAGCATTATACAACATAGTAACTACCCCCACCCTCAAGAAATGAGATGGTTAAGTACCTGATGTGGGTAAGTGCAAGAAGATGGGGGGCCAAAAAGGGGTCTTAAGTGGCCACTTTTTTTCTAAAATTAGGAAATACTGGCCTTGGATGAGAAATTGAGCATAGTTACACTCAAAATTTAGTGATACAACCAAAACAATGTTCATAGTGCTCCGAGTCTACTTTCCAAACTACTATTTTTTTTTGAAAATGGCATAGATTAAAAGGTTCAAAAGAGGGAGCCATAGAAATTGGTGTTGTTTATGTCAAAAAAACATAACATAGCATGTTTTGTGGCTCCCTCAAAAGGTCAACTTTTTTTTGGTATTTTAAAATCACTTCAGTGAGAAATTAGCTAATAGCATGTAGTTTATGCCTAATTTTGCTGATAATTTTTTGATGAATATTTGATTTTTTACTAATTTTCAAAGTGGACACATCCTAAAAAATAGAATTTTGGCTGTGCTACCCCTATAAATTTTGAAAACTAATTGAAAATCATTTTTTTCTTTTTTTAATATTTGTAGAATGGAGTCTAGATTCTAAATATGTAATTTTTTTGAAATTTCAATGAATAGTTAATTTACAATGAAAAAAAGACTAAACAGTGGTTTTTGCCCAAAAATGGGCACACAAACAAAAGAAATTAAAGATGAAAGGCTTAACATTGTTAAAATGTGAAAAAAATCACATCATCAAATAGCTAAGAGAAAGCCTAACATTACCTAGGTGTTTGATTTGTTTGACCTTGAAACACGTGCAAATCTGAGGGTTAGCATGAACGAAATTATGTGAAATCTTGAAGAATATGGAAAAACACATCTGTGGATGTTGAAAAGGCACTCCAAGCCTTTGGCTTGGAAATACAAAGCAAATCGCAAGCCCAAGGCTTGGGATTCCCAAAGAAAAACATAACGTGAGCGTGTTATAACGCACTCGCGTTAGTTTTTGCTTTGCATTTTTCCTTTTCCGCAAAAGTTTGTGTTGTTTGTCATGGGGAACATAACGTGCTCGCTTTATGTTCCCCTTAAATTTTTTTATGTTCAAGGCTATTAATTATGTATGTATGTATGCCTATATGTATGTATGTATAGTGTCGAGGGTAGAGGAGGGTAGAGATGGGAATGAGCCAGATAGGGGAGGAGAGGGGTGGATAAGGATTGAGTGATTAATGTTTAAGGTTGAGGGTTGAGCGTTTAGGGATAGGATTTAGAGTTTAGGGATAAGGGATTAGAGTTTAGGACCTTGAGGGATTAGGGTTTAGGGTTGAGGCTTTAGGGATAGCGTTTAGGGTTAAGGGTCGAGGGATTAGGGTTAAGGTAGAGTGTTGAGGGTAGAGGGATTATGGATAGGGTTTAGGGTTGAAAGTTTAGGGTTGAGGGGTTAGGGTTTAAGGTATAGTTTAGTAGTTCTTGTAGATAGAGACAGTAAACAATGGGAGATTATTTACCTATTTCATAACAATATACCTCCCCTAAGTGTGGGGTGGACAACAAGAAACATAGATGTACCCCAATGCAAATATTTTCTCATAATGATCATCCTTCTGATTTCAACTGTTAATTACTCACTATGGATGTACCATACGCAAAGCTTTTCTCATAGTGTGTACACCTATTGGCATAATGAACCCCAGATGGGCCAAAAAAACATGCCATATAACATTACTAACATTAAAAAAGTTCATAGCCATTTTTCTGACATATTCTTGCAACTCAAATATCTTGAAGAGAAGAGTGTCAAAAATGATGGGTTTAACAACCTAACATAAGGCAAAGTCATTTTGCTAGGTTTAGGGATAGGGTTTAGGGTTTAGGATTGAGGGATTATGGTTTAAGGTATAGTGTTGAGGGTTGAGGGTTCAGGGATAGGGTTGATGGTTAAGGGATTAGGGTTAAAGTAGAGTGTTGAGGGTAGAGGGATTAGGGATAGGGTTTAGGTTTGAAGGTTTAATGATTGACAATTGAGGCTTTAGGGCTGAGGGTTAAGGGATTGGGGTTTAAAATATAGTGTTGAGCGTCGAGGGTTTATGGATAGGTTTTAGGGTTTAATTTTTAAGGGTTAAGGGTTGAGGGATAGGGTTTAAGGTTTAGGGATAAGGGATTAGGGTTTAAGGTATAGTGTCGAGGGTTGAGGGTTTAGGAATAGGGATACCGTTTAGGGTTTAGGGATGAGGGATTAGGGTCAAGGGTTGAGGGTTGAGGGATTAGGGTTTAAGGTATAGTGTCGAGGGTTGAGGGTTTATTGATAGTGTTTAGGGTTGAAAGTTGAGGGATTAGGTTTTAGGGTTGATGGATTAGGGTTTAAGGTATAGTGTTGAGGGTTGAGGGTTTAGGGATAGGGTTTAGGATTGACGAATTAGGGTTTAGGGTTGATGGATTAGAGTTTAATGTCAAGGTTAGGGTTAGAGTGTTGAGGGTAGAGGGATTAGGGATAGGGTTTAGGGTTGAAGGTTTAAGGATTGAGGGTTGAGGCTTTAGGGATCAGGGTTTAAGGCTTAAGATATAGTGTCAAGTGTTGAGGGTGTAGGGATAGGGTTTAAGTTTTAAGGGTTAAGGGTTGAGGAATAGGGATTAGGGTTTAAGGTATAGTGTTGAGGGTTGATGGTTTAGGGATAGGGTTTAGGTTTGAGGGATTAGGGTTTAGGTTTGATGAATTAGGGTTTAATGTTGAGAGTTGAGGGTTGAGGGTTGAGGTTGATGGATAGGCTTAATGGTCAAGGGATTAGGGTTAAATAAGAGTGTTGAGGGTAGAGGGATTAGGGATAGGGTTTAGGGTTGAAGGTTTAAGGATTTAGGGTTGGGGCTTTAGGGATGAGGGTTAAGGGATTAGGGTTTAAGATATAGTGTTGAGTGTCGAGCATGTAGGAATAGGTTTTAGGGTTTAAGTTTTAAGGGTTAAGGGTCGAGGGATCAGAGTTAAGGGTTGAGGGATTAGGGTTTGACATTGAGGGTTAAGGGTTTCGGGATAGAGTTGAGGGTCGAGGGATTAGGGTTAAAGTAGAGTGTGGAGGGTATAAGGATTAGGGCTAGGGTTGGAGGGTTTAGGGATAAGGGATTAGGGTTTAAGGTATAGTATCGAGTCTATTGAGGGTTTAGGAATAGGGATAGCATTTAGGGTTTAGGGATGAGGGATTAGAGTTGAGGGATGATAGATTAGGGTTGAGGGTTGAGGGATTAGGGTTTAGGGATAAGGTTTAGGGTTGAGGGTTGAGGGATTAGGGTTTAGGGTATAGTGTTGAGGGTTTAGGGTTGATGGATTAGAGTGAAGGGTCGAGGGATTAGGATTTGACATTGAGGGTTGAGGGTTGAGGCTTTAGGGTTTAGGGTTTAGGGATAGGGTTAAGGGTCGAGGGATCAGAGTTAAGGGTTGAGGGATTAGGGTTTGATGTTTAGGGTTGAGGGTTGAGGTTCGAGGGTGAAGGGTTTAGGGATAGGGTTGAGGGTCGAGGGATTAGGGTTAAAGTAGAGTGTGGAGGGTATAAGGATTAGGGATAGGTTGGAGGGTTTAGGAATAAGGGATTAGGGTTTAAGGTATAGTATCAAGTTTGTTGAGGATTTAGGACTAGGGATAGCATTTAGGGTTTACGGATGAGGGATTAGAGTTGAGGGATGATGGATTAGGGTTGAGGGTTGAGGGATGAGGGATTAGGGTTTAGGGATAAGGTTTAGGGTTGAGGGTTGAGGGATTAGGGTTTAAGGTATAGTGTTGAGGGTTTAGGGTTGATGGATTAGAGTGAAGGGTCAAGGGATTAGGATTTGATGTTGAGGGTTGAGGGTTGAGGCTTTAGGGTTTAGGGATAGGGTTGAGGGTCGAGGGATCAGAGTTAAGGGTTGAGGGATTAGGGTTTGATGTTGAGGGTTGAGGTTCGAGGGTCAAGGGTTTAGGGATAGGGTTGAGGGTTGAGGGATTAGGGTTAAAGTAGAATGTGGAGGGTATAAGGATTAGGGATAGGGTTGGAGGGTTTAGGGATAAGGGTTTAGGGTTTAAGGTATAGTATCAAGTCTGTTGAGGGTTTAGGAATAGGGATAGCATTTAGGTTTTAGGGGTGAGGGGTAAGAGTTGAGGGATGACGGATTAGGGTTGAGGGTTGAGGGATGAGGGATTAGGGTTTAGGGATAAGGTTTAGGGTTAAGGGTTGAGGGATTAGGGTTTAAGGTATAGTGTTGAGGGTTTAGGGATAGGGTTTAGGGTTGAGGGATTAGAGTGAAGGGTTGAGGGATTAGGATTTGACATTGAGGGTTGAGGCTTTAGGGATAGGGTTGAGGGTCGAGGGATTAGATTTAAGGGTTGAGGGATTAGGGGTTGACGTTGAGGGTTGAGGGTTGAGGTTCAAGGGTTTAGGATTAAGGGTCGAGGGATTAGGGTTAAAGTAGAGTGTGGAGGGTATAAGGATTAGGGATAGGGTTGGAGGGTTTAGGGATAAGGGATTAGGGTTTAAGGTATAGTATCAAGTCTGTTGAGGGTTTAGGAATAGGGATAGCATTTAGGGTTTAGGGGTGAGGAATTAGAGTTGAGGGATGACAGATTAGGGTTGAGGGTTGAGGGATGAGGGATTAGGGTTTAGGGATAAGGTTTAGGTTTAAGGGTTGAGGGATTAGGGTTTAAGGTATAGTGTTGAGGGTTTAGGGATAGGGTTTAGGGTTGATGGATTAGAGTGAAGGGTCAAGGGATTAGGATTTGACGTTGAGGGTTGAGGGTTGAGGCTTTAGGGTTTAGGGTTTAGGGATAGGGTTGAGGGTCGAGGGATCAGAGTTAAGAATTGAGGGATTAGGGTTTGATGTTGAGGGTTGAGTTCTAAAGATAGGCAAATAGAGATTTTGTATTCAGGTTATTTAGATGTTAATGTGTTTAGACTTGAGCTGAAATGCTAGACTCTTAATCTAGCCTGAAGAGAGTTTCTGTTGTCAAATGCAGATTTATGGGTTCGATTATATTGATTGCCTCTCTAATTTTGGGGTGTGGATGTTTTGGAATCAATCAAGAAGTCTTCAGGAGACTTTTTAAAAGTGGATTGGTAATCACTTGACAGAACCCTTGCTATTTATGCTTGGATAAGGATTTGTCACAAACTAGAACTTCTGCTTCCAAAGAAGATCTATCTTTCTTCCTCAATGGGCATTTTATATCAAGAACTTGATTATGAGGGCGCTCCCCTTCATTGTTATGCCTATCATATGGCGGAGCATCTGGCAAGCTCTTGCAGGAAACATGAAAAGTTCTCCCTCAAAAACCTTGTGGTCATTCAAGTATGAAGGGGAAGGTTTGGAAAGAGAAATGGATCACCAAAGAGATGAATAATTTCTTATTTCTGAGACACCATTAGTGGTTTTTCTTTGATGCAGAGGACCTACCAAGATGGAAAGAATTTAAAGATTATATGATCTCTAAAGGAAAATATCCTAATTCTCCTAGAATGTCATCCTTCAACAAGGCGGGACCAAGTGGCTTGGCTCTTCCAGTCATGGATCCTCCCGTATTTAAGAGGAATTGTAAGGCTTGGAAGTTTTAGTTGATGAAGCATAGGATGTGGTCATCCTTGCTTGTGTTAAGGAGGATAATGCATAGGATGTGATCAATCTATAGCAGGACAAAATGCGAGTGCGTTATAGTCCTGCTATAGAAATGGTAAAAAAGTGTTGACCCCCATGATCCAGGCCCACATGCTCTATTTTCATACTGATTCTGTGTGTGCTCTAACAAAAAAGAAGTTCTTTCATGCTATTGGGAAGTTCACATGCACATTTTACACATTCTACCGCCTTTGCATGATCTTTCCACCACCTTTTCTGCTTTGCCAACTTGAGGAGGAAATAACATAGTGTGAAACATATCTATTCAAGTTTCAATTTTTGTAGTGTTGCAATGTTAATTGTGATTCAATTTTAGGAATTTAACATTATAGATTGGTTAATAGTATTGTTGTTAGTAATTATATTTGAGTGTTATTCAATTTAACATTGAAAAGGAAGCAAGTGGTGAAAAAATCAAATTGTTGAGGAGTTTGATGCAAAAAGAAAACAACACTACATAATTGGGTACTCTCTCCATTCGAATCTTCATTTTTTAGGTATGTCAAGTCTTTACATGCATGTTCTTTACATTTTCCTTAATTCTATTTGAATTACTTTATCATGCTTTATCATACATGTTTAAAATAAACACATTCCCAATCAAGAAAGTAGCCTACAATCTCACATGATGCCATGTATATTTTCTACACTTGGGCTCTTTAATAATTATGTGTAATAAACAGACCTTAACATACCATGATGTCAAACTATACAAGAATAAATCCTTACAACTTAATAAAAATACAATCCCACTATTATCTTGTACTTAGGAACTAATATTGGTCTCTTTATCATGCTACAGACAAATTCTCCGTCATGCCGAGGAAATGATCAAGAATTAAACCAACACAGGAAGAGATTGAAGCTAAGAATGCAAAGAAAGCAATGGCTATGAGGGAACTTCGTGAGAAGAGGAAATTGGACACAATAAATGAAGACATGCCAATTGAAGAGGAACCACAACCATCACAAAGAGATATGGTATTGGTGGCACAAAGAGAATGAATGCAAAAACTTCATGCTATGAGAGATTTGAATACCATAGTTGGAGACACGTCCTCTACCACAAGTCAACATGTAGGGACACCATCTACCACATCTCAAGTTGAGATTACATCATCACTCACATGTGATGAAGGAGGTATGCCATTGTTCCCACCTCAACCTCAAGGTATGTCATCTATTCCATCTTTGATTGAAGGTATGCCATCTAGCCCATCTCATTTAAATATTGATAAAATTCCTAATATTGAGATGAATTTACCTAACTTAACACCACCTAGAATTTTGCATAGAAAGCCAAAGTATTTGATTAATATTGATGAGAATATTTTGCAGGCAATGGAAGGTAAGATTCCAAAATGCACTTGTAGAAGATATGCTCATAAGATTTGGAGATTATTCTTTGAAAAGTTAAATGAGACTGCAAGATGTTAACTATTCATTGAAATGATGCGAAGTATAAAGTATAGGTCCATCATGAAGATTCTTGGGTTGAGAACATCAGAGGCTTCAAGTGAAAAATCTATTGTCAAGAATCTAATGAGTGTGTATGAGAGTGTGGGTAACACCTCACGCACAAAAGATAGTAATGCAACACGGCGTGTGATTACATCGACTATAGTAAGTAGTCAAACAAGAAAATCTCGTCTCATTAGAAAGACGAGTCAAGAATTGAGAATTAATAGGAAAACTTTATCAAGAGTCGTTGGAAGATGCCAAAGAATTGAGGACACTAATGGCAATGAATTATGGGCGTTCTCGAGGAGACTACCACAAAAAGATAAACCAATTGTTGAAGTATTAAGATCACTAATTGAAGACTTTTGGAAGAATTACACAAGGGTATCTCTGAATCAAAGGGATGTGGTAAGAAGGAGAATTGGTAGTTAGAACCGTGAGCCACATCCAAAGCATTTTTTGGATGAGGCTCAAACACAGTTTTATGGTAAATTTCTAGAGAAGTATCCTCAAATTAAAATTTGTCAAAGATATTTTGAAATGCTAAAACCTTTCTATGTCAAGATAAATCACACACGCACTACGTGTTGTTGTAGATTACATATTGAATTTTCTAACCATTTTTATGTTTATAGGTCTATATGTTTAGATATGCATACTAACAATGTTTTGCAGGGTTGTACCATATGTGCCCCACCAACATCTTCAAGAGACTTCATATCAAGAATTTTATGTGAAAAAGAGGAAGGTCAAATATTCTACAAGAAATTATGCTTGGATGGCACATGTCATCGTTGCGGTGGCTTGCAACATTTGCCAATATGTGAACATATGGAAAGAACACATGCGGTTGGAAATGAACTAGTAGAGTTTGGCAAGTATAAAATAGTGGCATACAATACAAAAGATGTTAAAGAAGCAAAGAGGTGTGAATTGGTTATTGAAAAGATTCCAGTGTATTAGTTTATGCCTATATTTCGTGATAGCATAGTGTATGAGTATGCAAGACATGCCCATAGAGCTCAATGGTTGGACTTGTAATTCAAGTTATGCAAGGACACATTTCTGGTTGGTAGCATTGTTTCAGTCATCAACTTTGCAGAGAACTATAGTCTACATCCACAGTGTGAAGTGCAATCACAATATTACAACTCCACACAAGTTTCTATATTTATGCACATTGCATTCATTCATGCGAATGATAGTACAGAGGATGACAAAAAGATCATAAGGGAGTATAATTTCTATATTAGTGATGATCTCATGCATTCTACGGAGTTCGTGCAAGGTTGCTTTCAGGTGTTCTACAATGATTTGGCTAGAAGGGGCATATCATTCAGTCAGCATATCATATGTTCAGATAATTATGCGTCACAATTCATGAACTTGTAGAATTTCTATTGGCTGAGTAGGAAACATAATTTTATAGGTATTCAGCATATGTGGAACTTTTGTGAGGCTGAGCATAGAAAGGGGGAGCATGATGGTGTAGGGGCATGTATCAAAAGAGCCATAGCATGAGAAGAGTTAAAGTATAAAGACAATGCAAAGTTGACAGATGCAAAATTGATTGTCGAGTGGTGTAATGCTTCCATGGGTCTAGGTAATGAAGGTAAGTCTTCAGTTCGTAGATTTTTTTGGTTGATAGATGATACTAACATTACACCATATGAGGACTATTGTATACTAATAGGATCAAATGAGATGCACTCTTTCAGAAGCTCAATTGCAGGTTCATGGAGTATCCATACGTGAAAGATGTTATGCTTTTGTTCTTCTTGTACAATTCAATTCTGGGATGAGTATGAGTCAAAGGAGTGGGTTGACGAATGACAGTTAAGTTATCTTAGCCCACTTGACATGTATCGACCCCCGACGACATTGGAACTAACACACATGGAATCATCAGTTGACTTTGACCACATATCAGATTTAGTTCAACCAAGTAATAGAGGGCACGTATATGCATCTAATTTCATCTAGTTCAACCAGGTAATGTCATCTTACTTTGTAGTGTTTTTATAATGTTGGCTAATTTCATCTAATTTTCTACACATATCAATGTAGGGCACGTATATGTAGTTATTGCAGATGAAGATAATGAAGAGGGAATAGATTATTACTTATTTCGTTGTGTTAAGGCCAAAAAGAAATTGGAGGACCCTGTTACAGATGGAGAAAACATCGAATACCCTACAGGCTCAATGGTTATTACTGGAACATGGCTTAGAAGGTACCCACATAAGAGTGTTAATGTTTGGCTATTTTAAGACTTTGACACGCATCAGAAGATTCTTCATTACTCAAACCTTGTCGTGGCATCCAATGTTCATTTGATAAAGTATCGAGGTAGACCTTTGAACAAAATCTTGTGGAAGGTGCGTGAGTCTGACCATGAAGCAATACTTGACACAATAAAGAGTAGAGCAGACCCGGATGGTTCATTGGATTAATTTGTAAGTATTCACATTGATTTTGTAAAGTCATGTTACATTGAGTTGTAAGTATGCACATTAATTTGTAAGGTTTGTCTTTTTTTATTTCCTGCTACATTTTTACACATATACACATTTTTACATCATCATGCTATGCATTTTTGGTGTCATTCTCATGATGCGACCAAACTGATAGTTCCACCGCATCTAGATGGGTACGTTTAGGCTAGGCATTGTTCTATTTTTCACCCAAACCTGTTGAAACAGTCCGAGCTACATTGTACCGACGATATCCCTTAAGAGTCCAAAGTGCAAAAAGGTAGCAATCTTTGACAAGATGTTACTCGAAAACTATGTCACTTAGAAACATTCTTTCTAAGGAAATGCGATCATGTAGAGTGCCTCTACAATAGCCTCTCTCAGTTTTTTATATCTCTGAGGTGTTTGCTCGTGGTGAAAGGTTTTCTGCTGCCCCAAAAATTGTCAAAAGGAGGCAGTGTAAAGTTGCAAAGGGGTGTAACTTTCGTCCTACTCCTGATGCAACCAAACTGACTATTCCAATGTGTCCATATGGGTATATTTACGCTAGGCATGGTCTTGTTTTTCACCTAAACATGTCAAAACAGTCTGAGCTACATTATACCGACGATATCCCTGAAGAGTCCAAAGTGCAAAAAGGCAGCAATTTTTGACAAGATGTTACTCGAATACTATGTCACTTAGAAACATTCCATCTAAGGAAACGCGATCACGTAGAGTGCCTCTACAATAACCTCTCTTGGTTTTTTATATCTATGAGGTGTTTGCCTATGGTGAAAGGTTTTCTGCTGCCCCAAAAATCGTCAGAAGGAGGCAGTGTAAATTTGCAAAGGGATGTAACTTTCATCCTGCTCCTGATGTGACCAAACTGACTATTCCAACATGTCTAGATGGGTACATTTATGCTAGGCATAGTCCTATTTTTTACCCAAACATGTCGAAATAGTCTGAGCTACATTGTACCGACGATATCCCTGAAGAGTCCAAAGTGCAAAAAGGCAGCAATCTTTGACGAGATGTTACTCAAAAATCATGTCACTTAGAAACATTCCATCTAAGGCAACATGATCATATAGAGTGCCTCTACAATAACCTCTCTCAGTTTTTTATATCTTTGAGGTGTTTGCCCGTGGTGAAAGGTTTTCTGCTGCCCCAAAAATCATCAGGAGGCAGTGTAAAGATGCAAAGGGGTGTAACTTTCGTCCTGCTCCTGATGCGACCAAAATGACTATTCCAATGTGTTTGGATGGGTACATTTATGCTAGGCATGGTCCTATTTTTCACCCAAACATGTCAAAACAGTCTGAGCTACATTGTACCGACGATATCCCTGAAGAGTCCAAAGTGCAAAAAGGCAACAATCTTTGATGAGATGTTACTTAAAAATTGTGTCACTTAGAAACATTCCATCTGAGGCAACACAATCACATAGAGTATCTCTACAATAACCTCTCTCAATTTTTTATATCTCTGAGGTGTTTACCCATGGTGAAAGTTTTTCTATTGCCCCAAAAATTGTCAGAAGGAGGTAGTGTAAAGTTGCAAAGCATTGCTAAGAAATCCTCAATACTCAAACACTCCAATGAACTAAAGCAAGTTCTTCTTAGGCACAAATGTAAGGGTACACAAGGGGAAAATGGTGCCTAGATGACTTAGTGCATTTCTATGACTTCATTCACATGTTTAAATGTTTGAGAAACTCTCCTTTACTAAGCGCTTGTCCTCATGTCAATGTTAAGCTTTATACCTCCTAGGCGCTCAATTAGGTGATGTCATTAGATACAACTTACCCTTAGGCGCCAATTTAGCTTCTTCAATCCATCACACTTTTAGGCGCTCAAATTTGAGGTCTTGGACTTGTATCTTATTCCTAGGTGCAATTGGATGATCTTCCTAGATCTAGGTGCTCATGATGGTGGGAAATTACATGAAGGGGTGCCTAAGTCCAATTTGACTTTGTATTTGATATTTTATGACTCCAATTGACTAGGAATGGCTCAATTTCTAAAGTGCTGACTCAATAATGTAAGTTTAAGGTCTTTTCCTCCTAGCCGCCAATTAATGAGTTCACTAGATGCAATTTCTCTTTAGGCACCAAAACTAGATAGTAGAGACAAGAGGAGGCGCCTAGCATCAATTTAGGCTCTATTCATTATTTGTAAGACCTTGAATGATTAAACATGGTTGAAGTAAGCCTTTCTCTCTTGGAACTTACTCAATGATATAGATTGGTGACACTTTATCTAAGGCGCCAATCTAGATCTATATGGAGGTGAAAGAGCACCCAACATCATGAAGCTTTATACTTGGCTTTTTTTATGTTTTAAATAATTATGAAGGTCTTAGGATGACTTTTCCCCTCTAGGCACCTACTCTTAGATGCCCTTGGATGTAATTTCAATCTAGGCGCTCATGGAGGTATTGAATGACAAGCAAAGGAACCTTAGCTTACTTAGCCCATTTCTTTGGATTTTGATAATATTGGCTCTTAAATGCCATCTAGTCTCATGCTCTTAAGCTCTCCTCTTACAAGGTGCCATATTGAATGGATTTAAACTCTCTTATTATGCTTAGGCACCAATTCAAGGTCATTTTGAAGGCAAAGAGCGCCTAGAATCCATTTGACTTAGCTTTTAACATTTCAACAAGTTTAAGCAATGGGAGAGATCTCATCAAGGAGTCCACTCAAAGGATTGTTTCATGTCAACTCTTCCTAGGCACCAATGTCTGATTAGATGATAAGGAAAGTGGTGTAGGAGCACCCCTTCAACAGGATCAACATACACAAGAGGGAGAAGGATAAAACTAATATAGTTTTGACATTTCATGTTACCTTATAGCATCTTCAAAATGTAACATTCTATATTGGCATTTCATGTTTGTAAACTCCAAACTTGACATTTTAGACAGTTTGGATTAAGGGAAGGTTAATTAAGGTGTCTTAACATTAAGAGTTTTGTTGTCCCATGCAAAGCAGGTGTCATGTAATTAATTAGGGGCTTCTACCAATAATCTTGTTAAACTCAAATCCCAGAAACAAAGAGGAATGTCGGTCTCTCACCGTTGGGAAAGATAAATAGGAAAATCCTCTGGAATAGAGGAGAGGTGGTGTTTTTTTTTTGTTTTTGTCGAATAGTTGAAGGGGAAGGAATAGAAGTTCTGCAATTCATTCTTTTCTATCTAGTTTCTGTGTAGATATTCTGTAGGAAATTGTTCAATACATATAATCTGTACAGCACTTGTGTAGGGTTTGAATTAGTTTCTTTCTATGGTCGAATGACTAGATAAATCCATTCCACTGGTGGATTTCTGTGAAATCAGTGGAATGGATCTATAAAATAGTTTTTTTTTCAATTTTTTTCGTTTGAAATTACAGAACCACTCCAAGTACCTCCTCAGTATATACTGTTGTCGCAGTTGAGTGTCCATTTGTGTACATTGGTTGTATACGTCCTATGTGAATGTCGAGACTGTCTGTGGAAGTACATTTACTGTGTATATGTCAATTGTATATTGATTGCGTGTTTTGCTATTGCATGGCGAGAAGACACCAATTATGAGTATTTGTCATTTGTATGAGATAACCTTCTGTGTGTATCCTGCATTCAGGTCATCAGCGTGAGAAGTAAGGAAGTCTAGTCGAAAAGGAGTTGACGTAGGGATTTTGGCGTGATAGGAGACATCGACGGAAGGAATAAGGACCTCACCGATAGGTATGTGTCTAGATGACGAGGAGCTGGCACACAGGGCATCGGTGTGACCAAGAATATCAGCAGAGGATACAAGGTTTTCGCCAATAGTTCTAGGTCTTGGCGATAAGGAGTTTGTGCTTCAGGGTGACAAGTGACATCGGCGGGGAGTACAAAGCCTTCACCGATAGTTGTATGTCCTGGCAATAAGGAATTTGGCATCGGCATGAGGAAAAGCATCAGGTGAACAGAAATCGGTAAAGTTGACAGTGCATGTTCTCACCGATCGGGGTGACAACGGGGAAGTGTCTCCGATAGGGAGTTCATCGGTAGGAGACTACCCATCGGAAGAGGAGAAGAAAGTTCTGCCGATGGCTTATGTCTCTTCGACGGGTTAAAGTTCATTAGAGTATCGGCCAGAGATAATAGGGCATTGCCGATAATAGAAGTCTCGCTGAAGGAGAAGTGGGTGTTAGATGCCCATCGGTGGGAGAGTGGAGAGGTCTAGCCGACAAGGAGTAACATAAAGGATTTCAGCGTGACCAGGGACATCGGCAGAAGGAATAACTTCTTCGTCGATAGGTGTATGTCTTGGCGACAAGGTGTTTGGCATCGGTGTGAGTGGGGTATCAGGGAGACTTCCCGTGGCTAGGCCAACAGTATAAGTGTTGCCGATAGGCAACTTAGTCGAGGGTGGTGATCGTTGGTGGAGGTGACAGGGGCCGGTGATCACCGGTTGAGGATTATAGGTATCAGTGTGACAATCGGCATCGGCAAACGGGCTAAAGGCCAGACTGATAGGCGATATCCTGCCAATAAGCAAATAAAATGAAACCCTCATCAGTGTGAAATGGGCATCGGGGTGAGATGCATTAGAGGTGCCCATAGCCATTGTTAGGCCAATAGGGTATATCAGTGAGACATTTTGTTAACTCTTGTCGATGAAATGAGAAACACCACATTCCACCATTAATACACATTTTCGGTTGTGGCTCTGCATCAGAAAGTGCGCCTAAACTCCAAACATTCAATCAATCTTCATATACATACTTCTCTCCTTCAAGGCGCTCAAAGTGGTTAACTCATTCTTCAATTCCTTATTCTAGTTGGTTCTAAGACCTTTAAGCGTTGTCATTCACCAATTCAAACCTTCAAACACTTTTAAGGCACTCAAAGTGATGTCCATCACCAATCCACTCCTTAGGCGCTCAAATTTGATTGTAGAAGCAAGAAATTGTGCCTAAGGTTTATGTTGCTCAAGACCTCCTTTGCAAGGCACCTTAGATGATGATCAAGGTGTGAAAATGTGCCTTACTTGAATTTGGATTATTCCTTGATATTTTAAGGCTTTTAACACTTGTTTGCACCCTTGTATGACTACATCACCCTTAGGAGCTCATTTTGAGGTGTTATTCATCTACTATGTTGCCAAGGCGCCAAAATTGGTGATATGAGGCATGAAGGGCGCCTAAACTCATAATGTGTTTTCCTTGTCAAATTTTCAATGCTTAAGGTCATTTGTATCAATTCCATTCAAGATGCCATAACTTTGGATGATCAAAGGTTTGTTTTCTTCTCTAGGCGCACTTTAAGGTCTTAATCTTAGGCGCTGATTTGAGTCTGTAGAGGTGGGAAAGCGTGCCTAACTCCCTAGAGCAATTTTACCCCTAGAAGTGTAAGTCCCAGAGGATAAGGTATATTGAATATACTTTAAATATTTTTCAATATACCTTTTAGGATGTTTGAGATAGGTCTTGAATCCACCGGATTTAACATGTAGATTATAGAATTTGGAGGATCCACCAGATTTTAGACTTAGTCAATTTTTAGTGTTTGAGGATATCAGGCTACCAAACTTAGTCATTTTCAGGATCTCAAACATAAAGAATAACATGATGATTCATTTTTTTGTATTGCATATAGTTGACATTGTATGCTACTCATAAAGAATATTAATATTTTTTGTTCAACATGATGATTCATTTTTTTTTTAAATACAACTTTTATCTTTTAGTTCCAAAATGAGGTTTAGGTGATACTTGAATAACAATAGCTAGCTTATTGGATCAACAAACATCCTATGTAATACAATTGGACTTTAAATATTTGAAGTAGCCATCTACAAATATGCATTCAAACATGGATTTATAATGCAAGTATGGACGCCATCAATAAAAAAGATTTATATTAACCAAATATCCATATAGACATACATCAATATCTGTCGATATAAGTATAACATATATACAAAATAGCCATATAGGCTTACAAGAATGCTATATAGGCATACAATGTCGACTATATGCAATATAAAATATATGTCCACAAATGCCATATCGGCATACAACAAAGAAACACAATAAAAAGTCATTCCCCTCTGGCTGGCAAAGAGAATAGATCACATATAGCCTTTGATCTTCTAGGGGATGGAGACGTGCATGTGGGTGGTCTACTACGAACTCGAGGGCTACTCCTCCTATTTAGTTCTTCCTGCATCTTTAGCTGTTACAATAAAAAGTATAGACATTAATATATAGAAATTACATGTTATAAAAAATGAAACATTTAACAAAATAATCACTTACCGCTACCATATAATCTGTCTCCTCACTTGCCTCAATAGCAGGAATAGGCTGTGGTGATGTCATGTCCTATAGAAACCATCCAGATAGAAATTAAACTTCAAATCAATAATCTTTTGATTTTTCAAAAATAAACAACTATAACAATGAATGTAAATTGAAATTTACTAATCTGCCTCATACCCCTGTCAATGCCATGGAGCTATGAATCGCAGAGGTCACACCATGCTCCATTGCCCTATGAACATGGGGAGGTGTCTCCGCAACTTGCATCATCTGGAAATAAAACAACATTATTCAATTACAAAAACTATAATAGTGATGCAAATCATGGCTCCTAACATACACACACATTCATCTAAACATGGAAGTACACACAATAAAGCAAACAAGTCACATACAAAAATCTAGTAAGTATAATTCATTCATTAAACTATTTATTTTATTACATCCGTAAAGCTTTGAAGTCCACCACCGCTGGTAGGTGTTTCCGTGAAATCTACAATATTAACCTATTCAACATCCAAAACTAGATATTAGAATACCATTCATATAACGATGCTATTCACATGTAATATTTATAATTGTTTACTAGTTACATACCTCGACAGTAGATGATCTAGTGTAAAATGCAGGTGGAGAACCATTGAAAACTACATGGACGCTATGACCCTAAAATTTCATTAAAATCATCAATTTAAATTAGTTAATCTTGCATTTCAAAAATGAAATTTAATAAGTTAAATTCAATAAACTTGCTAATATTTACCTGAGTATCAAGGCCAAAAGTCTCACTCAGGAGGGTATCTGTCATCACCATCTGCTCAGCTGTAGATGTAGCCTGTGCATCTGTGTCCTGACTATCCATGGGGTCATAACCACAGGCTGACCCACAGGCCTAACAAGCATGGGGTGGGACCCTACTCCTCACACTATCTCCCAACCCACTCTGTGCTGCAGGA
The DNA here is from genome assembly GCA_027924645.1 of Cunninghamia lanceolata. Classification (NCBI taxonomy): domain Eukaryota; kingdom Viridiplantae; phylum Streptophyta; class Pinopsida; order Cupressales; family Cupressaceae; genus Cunninghamia; species Cunninghamia lanceolata. The sequence continues at coordinate 21,692,242 of BSBN01000520.1, read as the reverse complement.
CTGGCATGCTCTATGATGCTCTGGGTCAAGGCACTAATGGACTGAAGTGTATTGACCTCAACACTCTCCTTCACAATGGAAGGGATAGAAACATGCTCATGGGCTAGTTTGCTGATTACTCGTCTCACTGCCCACTATGGGTCAACACATGCCCCTGGTCTATCTTGTGCTGACCACCCACCTCTACCCTAGAAGTCCCGCATATTAAAATAGTTTGGCACTTTATTGAGGACAAACTCGCAGTAGAGTTTCCTCAAAAAGTATTGCGGGACCTCATTATTATTGCATGGAGGATGGTCAAAAACCATCCACCACCTCTGCCCAAAATTGTCCCTTATCACTTGGTTGTTGCACCAATGGATAGGGAACCTCTTGCATGTAATGGGTGGAGGTTGATTTGTTTTTGGGTTTGTGAAAATCGAACACAAGTCTAATTTTGTGATTTGTAATTTTTTCACATCTTGGTATGACAACTTGTCTGTATAATAGTCTCTAAACTCTCTCCTTTTATCCATCCAACTAGATATTTGCTTGCTAATTAAATCTACATTTGACAACATAGATTCAAGAGATTCAGCAAGCATGGACCTATGCAAGGTTGAAGTGGAAGGATCTTTCAACCTTGCAATTATATCTTCAATTTCTTTTTTGTTGTTTTCAATTTGCCCCATTATATTTTCTTGTGTTCCAGGGGCATGTCGAGGAATGGATGGAGGAGGTTGTTGTTTTGTAGGATTTTGTAGATTTTGAGGAGGAGGAGGAGGAGGTGCATTAACATTTCCTGACAATTAACGAAATATACATCAAAAATCAACTCAAACCTACCTATTTAGAAACAAATTTAAACAAAAAAAAAATATAACTCACTCCTTTGGCATGCTCGACGTCGTGGTGGCATTTTGGCGACGAATCAATAAGGTTTTTGTGTTGAATTGAGTTTTGAAAAATGCAAGCGTGCTTCCTAGGGTTTGCAGGCCATGGGTATAAAGGAGAAGAAAGAAATGAAATGAGATAGATAACCTTTTTTTATTTATAACAAGTCAAAATGTGCTTGCGTTATAACGTGAGCATGTTATGGCTTGGTTTTGATGAGCCTTAGGCTCGTCATTACCAAACCATAATGCGAGTGCGTTATAACGCGCTCACGTTTTGTATTATTTAAAAAAAAAACAATTTGGCCACTTTTTGGCCCCCAATCTTTTTGCACTTACCCATGTGGCAATTGGAGGAAACATAAGAGGAGAATTCCTAGTTGAGAGTACATATTGCACACCTAGAGGAGAGAGATAGTGAGTAGATCATGAGGTATGAACCACTCTCCCTCTAGGTTGTTATTAGTATTATTTATGAGATGTGAGAGGCCAAGAGAGAGCTCTTATAGGCCACCTCCATAGACTACATAATTGTACTTAGATTTTGATACCTATATAGATGTATGCAGTTTTAGCTTATATATTTTTGTGTATGGTTCTTAATTGTTTCATGCTATGATGATATAAATGTGGTAATGATGAATGTATGTAGAAGATAAAGGAATGAATAACAGAAATAAAACACGTTGTAATTAAATGGTAGTTAATGAATCATACAACTTTAATAAGTAACATCTCTCAAATGATAGGAATCACTCAAATCACATGAAGAACCCCAATAAAAAGACTAGTGAAGTAGAATAATGACAATGTGTATGTAAATCACCATGATGTATGATATCCATAGGAGGAGAAATAGATGCAAATGATGTCTCATTAAATCACACATGTAATTTATGGGTAGGAAATAAATTTTCTAAGAAACCATAGAAACATTATGCTCTCTTTTTTTGTATTTTTGACACTCAATTATACCTTTGATAATATGTGGGGAAAAATATTCAAGTCCTTTATTAGTATTTTCTTTCAAGTATATGTGTTCCAACATACCATCCTCTTTAGGATCTAGTCCTTTTCTATTAAATCCACATTTTTGTAATATTTTAAATCCAAGTCCACATGTGTTTTTCATCTAATGAAAGGGACCAAGAAGAAATATCACCATGAGAAGTAACACTATCCTTTGATCCATTATCACAAACACAATCTTCTTTTTGTAATTTCTCATCATTAGCAACATTCTTATTTTTCTATGGTTTTCCACACTTGTGTGTTTCAACCCACAAGGGAGGGATATTAAATTCATTAACATTTACTTTGCATTATCCCATAAAAGATGGTGTAAACACTAATGTTTACTAATCATCTTTAGGATTTTTATTGTCTCGTAAATCTTTAAATTTGGGATCATCTAATTGTATTGCCAATTGATTTTGAATAAGATTTTTAGGAGAATTAACTACTTGACAAAATCTAAAAGGATCCATATCAAAATTAATAACATATAATTTTATCTTTAAAAGGAAAGTTGATGGACTAATGAAGAGTTGAGGGAGCAAGCCTCATTACATGAATCCAAGAATTCCCCAATAAAAGATTATACATCAATCCCTTGGGAATCACATGGAATGATGTATCAAGTGTAACAAGACCCATAAAAATGGCAAAGTGAAAAACCCAATGCTTGCCTATCCACATTATAAAAGAATTTAATTATAGCATCATTTTTTGTAAATTGGTTATGTAATAATTAGTCTTGTTCAAACAATCCTCACTACATATGTTCAAGCTAGAATTATGATCCACGACATGTTTTATTCTAGTTTTTATATATCCAATAATTATATGCAAAGGTAATTTCTTTTGAATAAAATTAGGTCTTCGAAGATCATTAAAATAAAAAATAATGGTAGCGTCATCATTAAAAATAGATTCAAACATAATTGTACATTCAAAAGGACTTATATTTGAGTTGACAATGACGCCTTCTAAAGCTTTTTAAAGATATTCCTATAAGTTTTAAATGTATGCATGAGATCCCAAGGGACATCATAGCTTATGTATTTTGTATTTAATCAATAATGCCATATCCATTATGTGATTTAGTAGTCAACTTAGGTGTAGGAGGGTTGTTTAGGTTAGGTGGTGGTAAATGTTTTTGAGTAGGTGTTTATTTTTAACCTCTAGCCAAACATTTATAGGTATGATTTACATGTTAATCTGTAGATACTATGTGAAACACTAAAGGCTTAATATTTGGAGAATCAAGAACTCCATGAAAAAAAAGGGGTTTAAAAGATGAATTCATGTAAGGACCACAATTCAGGTTAGAAGAAACCACTCATATAGTAATAGGCTTGCTAATAGAAGTGAGTGTGGTATTAGGCAAAAGTGGGGGTTTCTTAGCAAGATCAAATATAATTAAAGTTAGCGGGTTAAAAGCACATGTATGAAAATAATTGCCATGTTCACCTCATGTGGAGAATCATCTAAAAAATTATAATCATGTAATATAAGTTCATCTGTTAGGATTAAGGTGCCATCAACCTTGTAAATCCTATGTATTTAATTACTCCTAATATTATTTGTAAATCATTCATAAGGGATGAAGTATTCACCTAGTAACAATCTTGTTTCAGTCACACTTTGGATCCTTGTACTCGACAGGGGGTGTGGGGGGATTGTCCCCCCCACTACTATCACCGAGGGGTCTAGGGGGCGGTGACAAATTCCTAGCCCCCTGGCGGGGGTTCGAGGGCAACACACCTGAAGAGAATGTTTTTAGAAAATTGCCTTGTAAAATATTGTAATTTCGTAGTCAATCTAGACCATTCATCATTAGGTCACAGATTTGACAGTGGAGGTTATGTTAGGGTGTTTTCCCTAGAAGGCAACACTCTTTTAAGAGGATATTGTATTATGGCCATAGATGTGTATTACATGCATTGCAGGATTGAAGACATAAGAGGAGATTGTTAATGTTGTATTATAAACTCTATTGAAGTTAATACAGACTAGTGCATCTCTTCTTGTGTGTGGAGTTTTTTTCCTGAAAGAGTTTCTCCATGTAAATACTATGTTATGTGTTTGATCTTCTATTCCATTATTTCTTTGTGTTGATTTCATCCATCTCCATTTTAATTCTACACAGTTATATATATATATATAATGTAATCAGTTTTCCATTGATAATTGTTTACCTTCATTTCTAACATTTGGTATCAGAGTCTGGCCAATTCTATGTTTTGGGTGGAAGTGTGAGGGTTTTTTCATTTGTTGTGGGAGTTCTGGTTGATTTTATTTTGCAGATTTATGTAGAAGCCATGCCTACATCCTCATCTCGATTGGATATTGAAAAATTTAATGGAATGGGTTATGAATTGTGGAAGTTGAAAATGGAGGGTCTCCTTGAATAAAGAGATCAATGGTTGGATGCAACAAAAAAGAAACAACCCGATACTATCAGTTAGGATGAGTGAGAAAAGTTGGAAAAAAGGCAAGAGGAACAATACAATTATGCCTTGCAGATTTTATCTTGTTGAATGTCTCTACCGAAAAGGCTACACATGCATTATGGAAGTTGTTGGGTGAAATCTATCAAGCCAAGAGCTTGGTAAATAAACTATATCTCAAAAGAAATTTATTTTCCCTTAAAATGAAGGAGGGTGATTCGATAGCTGAACATATGAATACATTTAATTTGATTATGAATCAGTTAGCTTTTGTTGATGTTAATGTAGAGGAGGAAGATAAGTGTATTATGCTTCTTTGTTCTTTTCCTGAGTCTCTGGAGAATTTCATTCTTGATATCACTGCTAACCTCAAAGATCCAAAGATGGATTCCCTTGTTGCAACTCTGTTGTCATAGGAAATGAGGAAGAAGGGTATGGATAGCTCAGTGGATGCTCTTAATGTTAGGGGGAGGTCTAAGGAAAGAGGACCAAAAGGAGATTAGAAGGGGCCTAAGGAATCAAAAGGACGATCTAAAACTCCTGGATAGAAGAATAGAGTTAAGTGTTGGAAATGTGATAAGAGGGGACATGTGAAGAAAGAATGATGAAGCCCAAAGAAACAGTGGGATTCCTCTACCGAAAAGTCCTCAAATGAAGGTGATGAAGTGTTACTTTCTACATGTAATATTATGTCTAATGAATAGTGGTTGATTGACTCAGGTTGCTCATATCATATGATTCCTCATGAGGAATGGTTCTCCATAAATGAGAAATAAGATGGAGGTAATGTTTACCTTAGGGACTGTTAGAGGAAATATTGTCAACATTATTTAACTACTAATCATCCAATAATCTCAATGAAATATGATGCAAATCAAATAATCAAAGCAATATTACCTTGAAGACTGATTTACCTCGAAACTTCCATTGTCGTCTATCTTGTATTGATCTTATTGATGGATAGAGCTCTCAGAAGTTGCACTTCCTCGCTGTTTAAAGATGACAATACTTGAATGGCAATATGTTGGACAAATGCAATGAGATTATCTACAATGCAACTATCATGAAGATGGGAGATGTATGATTGAAGCCATGATTGTGTGGATATGAGGATAATAGAGATAATGTAATGAGCAATATGGATGCTTTGCTAAAGGCACACTAGGATTTCTGCAGAGTAACTTTGCTATAGCTTGTGGATTGTTGAAATGAGGGAATAAGCTTCCTTTTATAGGCAAAGGAGGGGCCAAATCCATGTGTCACAAGATCAATGGTGGAGAAGAATTCTTGAGAAGTGTACGGTGAGGATTGAGTTGGTTGAGATGAGGGAGAGAGAGGAAGATGTTCCTCTCACCTTGACATGCTAGAGAGAAAGGTGTGACATGAGTCCACATGTCACAAGGCTCACAATGACCCAAGAAAAAAGGTCAAACAAGGAGACATGATTATAGGGAGGTTGGAAAGATTCTAGGGACTATGGAACAAGTGTCACAAAGTGTCCCTTTGACCATGATGACATGGAGAGACCACATCCACATGAATACGAATGGTTGGAGAGATAATAGGCCATGTGGGTGAGGGAAAATAGAATAATTAAATATTAATATAATTAATTACATGTGCAACAAGGTGAGGTGGATATGTGAGGTGGAATTATGAATGAAGACTTTAGAATAGGATGATTTGCAATTAAACAATTTGATTATTATTTAATGTAGGGATGACATTGGAAGAATAAGTTTAATGGACTTAATTAACTAAATTGATTTTTTTAATATTAGAACTATTAATGATGAACGTGAATCAAATAGATAAATTGATGAATTTATTAAATGATAGAAGAATGGGAATTAAATAAATAATAAATATTTATTTAATTTGTCCTTGCCATTTTTAGGTGTATACATTTTGTCCCTCTTTGATGCAATGTGTTTTAACACGTTTCAAAGAATAAAAATTTTATACGATTGATACATGCCCTAGTTTGCCCCTGGTACAGGTTAATGACGATAGGATGCCCCCTCAGGAGATTAGACGAGAAGAAATCAACGTCAGGATGACGAATGATCTCATGATGAGATAGGTGGACTAACAGGTTAACTAGTTAGACAGGTGAAGAAATTGGTTAACCCAGAAGAAAAAATAGGTGAAAATCATGCCCCAACATGGACAAGGTCAAGCACCTCCCATTACGGTTCCATGCGCTATATATAGGAGTGTGGGGTCACATTCCTAGTCATTTGCACACTTGTCAGTGGAAGAGAGCCTTTATGAGATCAGAGCCTTTTTAGCACAGAGCAGCAAGCGAAGATGCAACAATTTCCTATTGAGTCTCATCAATTCAAGCAGATCTGACTATTCAACCATCCAGTAGAGTATAGGCCACCAGTACGTACCTCTTCATTTCTAGGCTAGGGTCATTAATGATAGCAATAAATGCTAGGAAAAGTTTTAGGTTTTCTATGTGCTGAATGGAAGAACTACACATATGACGTGTGAGACAGCACATATGATGCGATTGTGCGCATATGACGTCAGAATCGACGCATATGCATTTTTTTCGCATCTGAGTTTGAAATCCTACTACGCATTTAGTTAGGGATGCTACACATGTAATATATTACTGCACATTTGATATTCTACTGCATAAGAAAGTTTATGCTGTACATTTGATGAACAGTCCTACGCTTTTAAAATAAAATGGCACATTCAAGAAACTTATGCGCATGCAATGTAAAGCTGTGCATTTGAGCTAAAGTTGCACATCTGACAGGCAGAACTGCACATATGATTTAGGTTTTACAAAACACTAAAATTTTTGATGAAGTTGACTATGTGATTGATGTTGGTCAATTGATAGGTCATCTCTAAGATTGATCAAATCTCCGGAGAGATGATAGGATTGTTTTCCTATTGAAATAACTAAGTTTTTGATGTTGGATAGATAGACTTGCAGTTTAGTCAATTTTGCTTGTCTAACATGTGCTTTTTTGATTGCAGGAGGAGTTAGATGATGTCCTCATGTCGAGGGAGTGGTTTCCAGTTACTCAAATGTTGAGGCCTTATCTCACGAAGACTGATCTACTTGTTCTTGGATCGGCTTGATTATCATATGTTTGCTTCATGCCCAAGATTAGGGCAAATCTTGGCATGCTGACTACTCTGGTTGAGAGTTTTCACAGTGAGGATGGGACCTTTCACCTTCCCACTGGGGTGATTATAGTGACTCTTGAGGACATTCATAGGATCTTGGACATACCTATTGACATAGAGCCTATTGAGTATGAGTCACAGACTGGGGTAGGATTGGATGAGTGCAAGTGAGTCTTTGATGACGATGAGATCAAGAGCACCGAGATCAGTTGGTCTGACATGCTGGATTATTATGAGCCTCTTCCTTTAGTTGTGGTTGGGTTGATAAGATGTATTGTGTGCCCTGATAGAGATCTCATGGTTTTGCAGTTGGATGGGGGTGAGTGCTAGAGCGGATTACTACAGATGGCATGAGATATGCTTGGGGAGTATGCATCCTTGCTCACCTATATCATGATTTGCACTAGTTTGTCTACGATGGTTCTTCTAGTTAGGCTTGCGGGGTTTCATTCTTGCAAATATGGGCATGGACACACATAGCTATCACCCATCCCATTCGCATTGGCACTCAGGGTAGGGGTTATCCCTACTCCTACATGTTTCAGGAGAGCCTTTCCTAGCCCAAGCTGGGAAATTTGGAGTACTAGAGACATGCCTCCGACAATGTAGATAGAGTCGAGTGGCGACCATACCTTGATTGTGAGGTATGGGATGACGATGCATCTGAGCTTCCCTTCTATTTTCAGACCAGATGCCTTATAGGGAGGACACCCTATATTTTGGAGAGACACATAGTTTCATGTGTGTACAGGCAGTTTGGTAGAATCTAGGGGATGCCCCACGGTAATGCCATATTTTCCCGTACGCACAAGGAGAGGGCATGATGGGGACCTAGCCCTTCCTATGAGATAGCTCGAGATGAGTTTCTGCATATTCCATCTCAGCCTTGACCGATGTATAGGGAAGTGGTAGATGCGGGTATGACCCAGGATTATTCTGATTGGTTTGCTACACATCCATTTCCACGCTACTCCAGACCAGGAGAGAGAGCCCTGATTCTGAATGATCAAGAGGATGACAATGAGGGGCCACGGAGGTCACCCAGGAGGAGACTAGGATGGGGAGGTAGAGGTGGCCAAGGTGGGGATGATGGTGGTGGTGGAGGAGGAGGAGATGGAGGTCATGATGGTGGAGGCAGAGGTCATGATGGCAGTGATGGGGATGATGGCGAAGATGGAGATGGGAGGAGAGTTCACCGATGGATTGATCTCGCCCAACATACTCAGCTAGTCATCCAGAGACAGGTCCAACCTCCAGCACAACCACAAGGACAGGGGCCAGATGGCGGAGTGATAGCTGGGTTACGAGCCCACCTAGCACAGGCAGAGTCGACATTAGCACAACAATAGGGACAGATAGGGCAGTTGCAGGCCCAGATTACGTAGCTGCTGAGTGACCTATAGACTACCCAGTTGGAGAGAGACATTGTTATTCAGAGGTATGAGAGGGAATAGGCACTCTTAGAGTAGGTGCATCAGATTGTGGGATAGGGTGCCACTGGTCAGATGGTTACAGAGATGGTCAAGGCAGGTTAGGAGATTTTCTACTAGCAGTTCTTATATGAGTAGGCGGTGCCACCAGAGTGTAGGGCAGGTAGCTATAGACCTAGTAACTGCAGCAAGTCATAGAGGGCACCCGCTGAGAGTGGCGGGGTGATGGGACCTATGGGGCCACCTCGTAGACCATCAAGAGGAGATGGAGGTGCACCTGGGATAGGGCCATCAGGAGGAGGAGGATGAGGTATCCTACCACCATAACTAGCACCATCAGGGGGGAGCCACTCCTAGACGCTTCTTGATATGTATTAGTTTCTAGTACTTTTTATTTGGACATGTATACACCACTTTGGTGTAGACATTTCAGGATGTATTATTATTTTGACATCATTGTATACTTGGACATTCTTATTATTTTTGGTGATGATGATATGATACCATGATTCGACAGACTATGTTATGATTTACATATGTGATGAACATGACTTATGCTATGACGCTATGATGTTATGATGTGCTATGTTTATAGATGATTTACATGGTCTATGATTTTGATTCATATGTTTATGTTATGCGATGGACCTTATGATCTATATGATGACTTGTATTATGCAACACTATGATGATTATTTTGATGCTTCTATAGATTTTGATTTTTGACCTGATGCCTCTACATGCTTATGATGTTTGACCTAATGCTAGATGCAATGATTTATCTATATGTGATGATTGTTACATGTTTTGATTTGTATAATGCTAAATGTAATGAATCATGTATGTATGCACTAAGATGGTTTAACTAATGATCATGCTATCTATGTTTTTTGCATTTTTCTTTGTTTTCTATCATGATATGGATATGAAACTAAAATGAATGATTGATGTGAGTATATGACTCTTGCTCTAGATAATTTATGATGTACTTGTGTATATGCATCCTAATGAACAAAATGATATGCATCTATGACTATGGATCTGATTATGACACATTATGATTTATTTTTGTTTAAATGCCAAGTATACTCAATCTTAATAACAATACACTTTTAGAACAATAATGAATTGGATAACGAAAAAAAAATGATAATGAAAGATAAGAAATTGGATAATGAACGATTTTGATAATGGTTAATGAATTGATATGAAAGATAAAAATTTGGATAAACACCTGATAAAAAAGACACATGAATTTTGGTAAAATGTTAAAATGCTTATAATGAAATGGAATGCAACGGGATAAGTATGGACATGAATTCTTGTCATCTTCGATTGTGTGAGTATTTGAAGTACTTTGTTTCATCATTGAGCTTTTAAAATGTTGTAAGAAAGTACAAGCGTCTAGGTATAATAAAACCATGATATCCTGAGTATTACTTACATGGATTTTGATTTAGCAAGTTAATACAAGCATCTAAGTATAATTGAACCAAGATGACCTAAATATTGCATGCGTATCAGCAGACGAGGATTAAACCTGTTTCATGTTTAGACCTTTGATGCCCTCGATGGTCATTGTGTTGATCATGTCTTTAGATAGGGCTCTCACATTACTAAAGATAAAAACCCACAAACAACAGACAAATAAAATGATTATGCCCCCATCATAGCTTCTCTAGTTTGAAACATCCTTGAGTAGCATAGAAAGACATAATAACAAAAATTAATGATATAAGACATTTAAAACAACCACTAAAAAACCTTCTTGCCCAAAAACATGTTTTCTTGTAATAACTTGATAGAATCAGTTTTGATGTCTTAGGCAGGATGGGATTTTGTCAAGTGTAGTCTTGATATCTTTTGTGTCGAGATGATGTTGAAAATTGGCTTGTCACGCAGCTTATTGTCTAGTGATAAAATGATGATCCGATTGTTATACCCTCTGAATTGTATAGCATTCAAGAATCCCATTCTCTGACTAGGTCGGGGATTTGCCCCCAGTCAATTAGAGGATTGATTTATTATAGATAAATTGACGATGAACAATGTGACGGGCCCTAAGGGACTGATCTAGTGCCTCAGGGGCTCATTGCTAAATGGCCTTACCTACATGACAACACAGAGGCAACGCAATTCAGGGTGGACCTATGTGGACCTAAAGACCTAGGTGATGAGAAAAGATGTACATTCGAATGGACCAAAGTATGGATGACATGGGGTGGAATGGATGGAAAAGGAGCCTCGGGGGCACATCAATGATGGCCTTGCCTACGTGATAACTCAGAGGTGACGTAGTTCACAATGGACTGACACTAGCAATGCACTTGTGATAGGATAAACGATAGGGTAATGCGATGGGATGACCCTACAGGATAAGGTGATAGGGGTGACAAGACACCCAAGCTATGGTAGGTCATTTCTAGGTAGATGATGCAGTTACTAGATAAGTATGATAGGAAATATGGATGTAGGTTTGGGTTGTACTAACAGATGGAGGTAGCGGTTAGTCGCAAACAACACCTGTTTCCAAGTTTTCACCACTTGCTTCTATTTGTACCATTTTTTTATCCCTTGCATTGGGGTTATTAGGTATAGAACCTTCGAAGGTGCATACTGTTGATGGGATCATCAAACACTTCACCTTCTGATGTTGAGAGATGATAAGCGCCTGATCCAAAGGCTGCAATTATAAAATAGGGACCCAACCAATTAGGTTAAAACTTCCCCTTCTTCTCTCTATCTTGTTGATTGAGTGGGTTCTCTCTTAAGACCAGATCACCTACTTGAAAAACCCGTCGCTTAACTTTGTGATTGTAGCTCCTTGGCATTCTCTGCTGGTATGCCTTAAGATTGTTAAAGGTATGTTGTCTGTGCTCTTCTAGTAGTTCTAGTTCTTGAATCCTTGATACTCTATACTCCTCATCATTTATAAGTCCCTTTAACGCCACCCTGAGGGAAGGAATTTTGACTTTGATAGGCAATATGGCTTTAGATCCATAGACAAGGACATAAGGTGTCGCACCCGTGGGTGTGCATATACTGGTTCTGTAGGCCCACAGAGGGATTCAATTACATATGCCAGTCCTAGCTAGCATCATCGACAGTCCTTTTGAGTATTTTCAAAATGGTTTTATTCGATGCCTCATCTTGGCCGTTACCTTGCGGATAGTATGGAGTGGAGAAACTATGTTGGATATGGAATTTATCACAGAGTTCCTGTACATCCTGATTCTTGAAGGGTCTTCCATTATCTATGACAATGGATAATGGCATACCATGTCTGCATATGATATAGTTAAGGATGAAGGATGAAATCTATTTCCCTATGACGACGGTTAATGGAATGGCCTCAATCCACTTTGTAAAATACTATGTGGCTATGATAATGAATTTGTGGCTGTTGGAGAAGGAAGGGTGAATCTTGCCTACCAGATCTAGTCCCCAATGACAGAAGGGCGTCGTTAAAGGTTGTAACTCCTAAGCAGGTGCATGTATCAGATTACCGTGAATCTAGCATTTCTTACACCGCTTGACAAAGTTATAGGAATCTACTTCCATGCTCAGCCAGTAATATCCTAAATGCATGAGTTTCTTAGCCAAAGTAGGACCACTAGACTGCGTCCTGCATATGCCTTCATGAACCTCCCTTAGAGCGGTCTAATATTCATCACTATCTAAACACCTAAGGAGAATACTATCCAAACCTCGTCTATACAGGGTGTTAGCAATAATGGTATATTTGGAAGATTGGCATATGAATGTACATTTTTGGTTGTTTGACAGGTCGGGAGGTAGGATATTCTCTTTAAGATAGGTGTAAACCGTGCCATATAAAGGAGAATCAGCTCCTACAATGTGGTAAATGGTGTTATTTTCTAGGCTTTCATAGGTTGGGTGAGAGACTGGCTCCACCAAAAACTCATAACGTGATTGATTTTTAGGGATATCTAGAAGGGATGTAATAGTGGCCATTGCATTTGCTGCTTTGTTTTCCAACCTTGGTATTTACTCAGAGGAGATCACAACGAAATATTCCTTGAAGTCATCCACCATATGCTTGTATGGTATCATCTTCTCATCCTTTGTTTGGTATTCATCATTTATTTGATTAATGACTAGTTATGAATCCCCATACACATGAAGCTCTTTGATCTTCCACTCAACTGCCATCCTTATGCCAATAACCAAGACTTCATACTCAGCCACATTGCTCGTGCAAGGGAACAAAAGTCTATGTGATTTAGGGATTGTATCCCCTTGCGGTGTTATTAACAATATACCCACTCCTGATCCATGTTGCGTGTATGACCCATCAAAGTAGAGCTTCCAAGCTATTGTTGTGATGTTGAATATAGATTCATTAGGAAACTCAAAACTTAAGGGGTTGTTATCAATCAAAGGTGCATCAGCCAACTGATCTGCAATGACCTGTCCTTTTATGGCTCTTTTGTCCACATACTTAATGTCAAATTCACTGAGAATCATGACCCATTTAGATATTCTACCTGTTAGGGTAGCTTTGCTAAGTAGATACTTTAATGGGTCAATCTTTGCTACTAGCTTTATGGAGTGAGAGAGCACATAGTGCCTCTACTTTTGTGAAGCGAAGACAACTGCAAGGCATGCCCTTTTAATTGGTGTGTATTGAAGCTCATAACCTACTAATGTCCTGTTGATGTAGTAGATTGCCTGCTCCTTTTCGTCATGGTTTTCTTGCGCTAGCAATGCTCCCAAAGTTGTGGGTGTGGTTGATATATATAACAATAGAGGTTTGTCTTGAATTAGCAGCATTAGGATAGGTGGATTCATCAGATATGCTTTTAGGTGCTGAAATGCTTGCTCATAGTTATCATCCCATTTGAATGGAACATTTTTATGCAGCAGATGTGAGAATGGATGACACTTGTCTGCCAGTTAGGAGATGAACCTTCTAATTGACTATAACTTTCCCTGTGAAGATCGTAGCTAACTCAGATTCTTAGGTGGTGACATTTCCATAATTGGTTTGACCTTTGCCGGGTCAACCTCTATTCCATTTGCTAATATGATGTCCCCAAGTAATTTTCCAAATTTTACTCTGAAAACACACTTTTTAGGATTCAATTGTACATTAAGCTGTTCTAGTCTTGTGAATATTTTGTCTAAGAATTCAAGATGCCCCTCTCTAGTGAGTGATTTCCCTAGGATATCATCAACATAATCTTCCATGATGGTATGGATCATGTCATGAAAGATTGTTGTCATTGCTTGCTGATATGTTGCTCCTGCATTCTTGAGACCAAATGGCATAACGCACCAACATAGGTGCCCCATGGACATGTGAATGTTGTTTTATGTTGATCCTCTAGTGCTATCTTGATTTGGTTATATCCAAAGAAACCATCCATAAAGGACAACATGGTGTGACTTGCTGTGAGGTCAACAATGATATCGATATTTGGTAGAGGAAAATCATCCTTTGGAGAAGCCTTATTTAGATCCCTGAAGTTGTAGCATATTCTGATTCTCTTGTTAGGATTTGAAATAGGTACAATATTACAGACCCACTCTGGGTAGTCAATGGCTTTAATGAACCCCACATCTAGTAACTTTTTGAGTTCTTCTTTTACCATTAAAGCTATGTGGGTGTGCATTTTCCTCAGCTTCTGTTTAAGTGGTTTAGCTCCTAGAGCTAGTGACATATGGTGCATGATTAGTTCTGGATCAATACCTGGCATATCAACATAAGACCAAGCAAAGTTTATCTACTTTCTTCTATAGAACTCAACAAACTCTATCTTTTCTTGTGTAGTCAATGACTTTGCTTGATAAAGGAGTTTTGGATGTACCTCTGTGCCAATGTTGATTGGTTCTACTGGTTCCATCAATACTGAAGATCTTTCTAGATGTGCATAAAGGGGGAGAGGGTCAAGCCTTTCATCCATCGGCATCTCAGAGAGGTTTTCACCTTTAGATACGTCTTTTCTTTTTACTTTTTCATGATCTAATACTACCATAGACAAGTTTTCACCATTAGATCTCATTTTTATGTTTACATTTTTACGACTGAAAGGATTGGCACTCTCTCCAAAGTATGCCTTGTTGTTAAGGTTGATGGGGAAGCCAACCTTATGGTCTCCTACAGGTAGGTGTTCTCTAAGCTCTAGGTAGTCGATGATGGCATCATTGTTTTCAAAGGTGTCAAGATCAGGTGAAGTTTTCGATAGATCCCAATCTACTAATTCAGGGTGCAATAGTGGTAAGGGATCATCAGGTTGATCAGGCTCAAGGGTATTTATGGTTAGGATGGAGGATTCATTTGAATGGGATGAGGTATTGACAAGGTCTATTACGGTACTCTCCTCAAGCTGGTTAATCAGGATTGATATCATACTCTCTTCATGACATTCATTCTCGTCATGTTGTAGTTCAAATTCTAGCGGTCTAGCTCTAGAGCTTTGTCCCTCATGCATTGTGGGAGTATTGCTATACTGTTGGACCAAATCAATCCCTTTGTCTTCACAAGACATCTCAGAGAGGCTGGTCCTACTCATACTCATTTGAATCAGTTTCACTAGCCTCTTACAAGCAGTGAATTTATTCCACTAAGGGAGTGGTAGCTTCTTGTCTGTCTTCAACTTTTTGTTTACCCTTTCTTTTGTTCTTCTACTGACCTTGGTATCCTAACCCAGTAGTGTCTCGTTCTATTTGAGTAGGGGGTCTGATAGGTTCTATGCTACCATCATTTCTTAGTCCTATGGGACCATGACCATTATATCCCATCCTTTGTAACATGGAAAAACCTTGACCATACTATTCTATAGGGATCTTAGGTTCTTGGTCCTCTGGTATGATTTGACTATTTTTATCTTTGAAGAGCCCTTATAAGACATCTTTCTCATCACTCTCATCGGATAAGCTTCCCCATTTAACAAAAGGACCCACAGGAGTCTCAAGTGACTTAGTTTTGTTCAGGGATGGTTTCCCATAAGACTTTGGTGATAGTAGCAACTGTGCTAGAGAGAAAGATTTTTCAATAACATACTCCCCAACGCCCTTGTCTTGGACTTTGATTTTAATCTCTGATGTTTTTGAGGTGGAAGCTAAGGAACTTGGATCCACTTGGTTGGAGGAAGAAGAAGCTGCTCTATTGGTGGGTATTACAACTTATGGTTTAGACTGTATGGTATTGCAATACTGAAATGGATCAAGGCCCCCTTGTATGGTTATTTCTTGACCGTTATGCGGGAACTTGACACATTGGTGATATGTAGATGGGATAGCCTTCATTGCATGGATCCAAGGTCTGCCTAGAAGAATGTTATATGCAAGCTCCATGTCAAGAACTTGACATACCACATCTCTTTCTACAGGTCCAACTCATATTGGCAAATCCACCGTTCCTTTGGAGGTCCTTTCTTCCTCATCATATGCCTTGATGTTTATCTTTTTCTTGGGATCAATGGCATTTTCAGAAAACCCCAATGCAAGGATTATCTTTAGTGTACACATGTTCAAACCAGCCCCTCCATCTATTAGGACCCTCTTTATTTTGTGCTTATGTATTTGGGCCTCTATGTGCAAGGATGCATTGTGTGGTTAATTTATTGACATGTCATCCTTCTTAATGAAGGATAGGAAATGTGGTGTGGTGAGATGACCTACCATAGCCTGGAATTGATATTGAGCAAGGTTCATAGGAAATGTTGTCTCCAAGAGAGCTTTTTCTAAAATGGCTTTATGGGAAGGTGATAAACGCAATAACTCCAAGATGGATATATGCGCGGGTGTTTTGTGAAGTTGGTCGATGATGCTATACTAGTTTGAGGTGGAGGATGACTTGGATGTGGAAGATGGATTCGGTTGAGCCCCTTGCAAAGTTATGTTTCCACGACATGTGGTCACATTACAGTCAGGTTGATTATTGATGGTGATCACATTGATGTACTCAAAAGAAGCGTTGTTATAGCTTACTTTGTCAGCTCCTTTTTTGTTGTTTTGGTTTGAAGGTCCTCCTTTCTCATAATGAGGAAGAGGATTCTTGAATGCTATATGTTCATCGTTGGTAGTATGTCCTTCATTAATGGATATGTGCTTTTGGTCAAGAAGTTCTTGAATGACATGCTCAAGTTTCATACAATCATTGGTTTTATGACCTTTGCTCCTATGGTATTCACAAAAGTCATTTTCATTCCACTAGGGAGATTTGAATTTGGGGTCATATTCACATACCGGTGGAAGTGTGATGAGGTTGCCCCCAATTAACTTTCTAAGTGCGGATTCAAGTGACTCACCAAGTTGCATGAACTTTCTTCTTGGAGGGAAGTTGTTTTATTTTTGTTCAGTGCCTTGTGGCTTGGTAGATGGTGTGTTGTTCTATGGATTGGATAGGTTAAAAATAGGTTGCTTTGGTGCCGCATGTTTTTCATCTACCACACCATCATTCACATAGAGATGTGTTTGTTTTTAGTCCAAAATCATGACTTATCCGCATTGTTGTTAGAGCTTGGGATGTCTTTGTATATCTTTACTTGCCCCTTCACTATCAAGGCTTTCTCAATGAGAAGCCCCATCCCAATTACCTTACTAAAAGTTGATGGACATTGAATTTGTATTTGATAGCTTAGCTCAGTGGACAAATTATGCACGAACATTGCTATCATTTGCTTTTCGGGTATGTGATAGGGACACTTGCTCGCAAGTTGCCTCCACCTTTGTAGGAAAGATGCAAATGACTCTCCTCCTTTTTGTTTGTTATTGCAAAGGTCTAGCATGGAGATTTCATGTTCTATGTTATAAGAGAAATGTGTGAAGAATTTGTCCATTAATTCGTCAAAGGTACGGATGCTGAGAGGTAGACATGAAAACCACTCCATACCTTGTCCTCCTAGGCTTCTAGGGAATAGTCACATTAGATAAGTTTCATTGTGAGCGACTTCAAGACAAGTGACACTAAATTCCCTAATATGATCTCTAGGATCTCCTTTTCCTCTATACTTGTCAAATTTTGGCACTTCAAATCTTATAGGGAAAGGTATCATGTTCAAGGATTTGTCAAATGGGTAAGGTGAGTTATATTCAAGTGAATAATGTTTTGTTGTGGTTCCACTTTGGATATCTACCAATTGTTGTTGTAAGGCTTGGATTTGGGTTGTCAATGCATCCAAGGGATTGATTGTATCCTTAGCCTTTTCTATTTTTGGAGCCTCTTGGTTGGTTTTGAAGCCATCTTTCGATGACTCGACTTCATTTGAGGAATTAGTCTCCCATAGATTAGAGATATCAAAATTTGTGGGGAGCTTCACTCCTTGTTGAGCAAGCATGAGGAAATACTTTTGAGGGTCTATAGCAACAACTCTATCCATTATCTTTTGGAACTTGGGATCTTGGAGTTGTTGGAGGATTTCCTCTTGAGTGACTTCCTCATCATTAGGATCGAGTATATTATTGTTAAGGTTGTCCATGTTTTACTTTTCTCTTGATTGAGATCTAGTTTGCACCATGCGAGATTTTTGGGATGAGATGAAATTGGATTATGAGGTTGGTTGGATTTTGAATTTGACTAAAGGTGTGATATGGTGCTTGATTGAAATGGATTTTGCTAAGGTTTTTGTTGATTCTATGTTTGTCACAAACAAGGTAATTCTTGAGCTATAATGTCTAATAGCTATCAAAGTGTCGATACAAGTGATAGTCTAAATAGGAATAGATTGACACCGCTATTGATGAGGACTATTTTCTTGTCAAGGTTACACTAGTATAGTTTTTGTTGTGAAGGATGTTTTGAAATCCTATTATAAAAACTAACTAGCTCTTGGTTGGATTGGTAGAGTATCAACTAGGTCCTAAAAGCAAGTTGTGGTTTGATTTTGATGTGTTTTGATAGTAATGTAATGGTGTGAAAAGAGGATGCTTGTGAAAATGATAGGAAGAGGCGATTGCAAGGTAGAATTGATTTTCCAAAGTGAAAGTATAGCAAAATGGGTACCTAAAGCTAGTAATGTTTTTATCCCAAACCATATAGAATATCTCTCTATTTTGGATGTACAATTTCAAAAGCGCAGGAGAAATGGTCAAATGCACAGCTTTGTGGTTCAAATGCATAGATCTGGTTGATTTTGTATGCACAACACTATGTTTTAAATGTATTGTTCTATGTGTTAAAAGTGCAGAAAGATTAAATACACAACAAAGTGGTTCAGATGCACAGCAGAATGGGTTAAATGCGTAGCAAAATTGGTTATATGCACAACATAATGTTTTAAAAGCACAGAACTGCATGCACTTGGTTTCTTTGTTTCAATTTGGCATTTTGACTTGTTTGGAACATTTTCCTAAGTTAATCTAAGGTTTGCAATGCTGATCTTGGTTCAAGTTATTGCTAGAAAACATAGAGAACAAAAGGTTTCCATGATTACTTGACAAAATTAAAAACAAACAATTACAGTCCTAGGGATGGCAAAGACAATATTCGATGTATTCCAACTTGGGTTTCCCCAACCACTTGCATAAAGGTTAGACAAATAGTAACTTTATAGCACCGACTCCCCTCCACGGCACTCACTTCTCATGCATATCAAGTACAATTCCTCTGAAGAGTTGAACTTTCTGTCTCCACACTATATGAGTGTATGATGTTGGACAGCTTCAGAGGTCTGACCTCCTGTGTCACCAAATAGGGGTTTTTGGCTTACTAGAACAAATAGGTTTTAGTCAAGGCATTTGTTTGAGTGGTTACACGTGTGGTTATTCACTTCAATAAGGAGGCTTTCCAGCATGTAGAGGTTATACTCCACAAGGTTTTGGGGGAAACATTGGTCAGTGTAACACAACAACACCTGTTGTTTGCAACTTTCATCCCAAACACAATTTATTTTAAGTGACTTGGAGGTGGCTTGGCTTTAGCTCATTATCACTTGAGGTCATCCTGCTTGGAAGGATGAAATTCCAAGGGCAGACCTCTTCTAAAGATGAAAAAAATAAAATGATAAGTTTGGCATTTTGGTCACCTAGTTAAGGGGAGAGCATAGGCCTGTTATCATTTTTCAAGCACAAAAAATAGTGGTTCTTTTACCCTCCTAGTTAAAAGAAAAAAAATAACTAAATGAGTTAAACCTACCAAGCACAGAAATTCAGAACAAGATAGCAATAACTTGGAAAAGATTGTTGTTCATTTTAATCCTCTAAAAAACCTAGATGTAGATTGTTGTTTGAAGAATAAAAAAAGCAAGTATTACTTTCCCCTATTAAGCTATGTGAAAGATTGTAGTGCAAGATAGTAAAAAAACATAAAGCAGTTGTTCAATTTTACCCCCTAGGTTGGGACTATGTGAAATTTGTAATGCAATTTGTATGCAACATAACAAGATTACTTCTCCTACTTAGAAGCTAGATGAAATTTGCATGAACATGATATGATTACTCTCCCCTAATTAAAGAACTAAGTGAAGATTGTATGCAAGATGATAATATTACTCCCCTACTTAGAAAACTAGGTGCAAGTTGTATGAATTAAATGCAACTATAAATGCCTAACCAATTCTTAATCCTGCAAATGATAGTTAGTACAAAAAATCTCATGAAAACATTACAATCCTCTGTGACAAATTAAATGCGTAGGACTGCATATTGAATGCGCAGTACTGCGTGATATATGCGTAAATTTGCAAATGCGCAACAGTAATGATTGTATGTACAGGACTGCGTCGTGTATGTGTAGAAAGGTCAAAATCACCGTAAGATGACTCAAATGTGCTGCAATACAATTTGGATGCACCAAAAGGTAAAAGTGTAGAAGAAAGTGTTGGATGCGCAAAACTGGAAGTTGTATGCGCAAAAATGACCTGTCGTGACAAAACCTTCACAAAACACTCAGATGGAAGTTAAAAATAGGGCAAGGCCCCATGATGGGCACCAAAAATGTTAGAGGAAATATTGTCAACAGTATTAAACTACTAATAATCCAATAATCTTAATGAAATATGATGCAAATCAAATAAACAAAGCAATATTACCTTGAAGACCGATTTACCTTGAAACTTCCATTGTCGCCTATCTTGTATTGATCTTGTTGATGGATAGAGCTCTCAGAAGTTGCACTTCCTCACTATTTAAAGATGACAATACTTGAATGACAATATGTTGGGAAAATGCAATGGAGATTATCTACAATGCAACTATCATGAAGATGGGAGATGGATGATTGAAGCCATGATTGTGTGGATATGAGGATAATAGAGATAATGTAATGAGAAATATGGATGCTTTGCCAAAGGTATGCTGGGATTTCTGTAGAGTAACTTTGCTATAGCTTGTGGATTGTTGAAATGAGGGAATAAGCTTTCTTTTATAAGCCAAGGAGGGGCCAAATCCATGTGTCACAAGATCAATGGTGGAGAAGAATTCTTGAGAAGTGTGCGGTGAGGATTGAGTTGGTTGAGATGAGGGAGAGAAAGGAGGAAGATGTTCCTCTCACCTTGACATGCTGGAGAGGAAGGTGTGACATGAGTCCACATGTCACAAGGCTCACAATGACCCAAGAAAGAAGGTCAAACAAGGAGACATGATTATAGGGAGATTGGAAAGATTCTAGGGACTATGGAACAAGTGTCACAAAGTGTCCCTTTGACCATGATGACATGGAGAAGCCACATCCACGTGAATAGGGATGGTTGGAGAGATAATAGGCCATATGGGTGAGGGAAAATAGAATAATTAAAAATTAATATATTTAATTACACGTGCAACAAGGTGAGGTGGAATTATGAATGAAGAGTTTAGAATAGGATGATTTGCAATTAAACAATTTGATTATTATTTAATTTAGGGATGACATTAGATGAATAGGTTTAATGGACTTAATTTAATAAATTGATATTTATTTAATATTTGAACTATTAATGATGAACGTGAATCAAATAGATAAATTGATGAATTTATTAAATGATAGAAGAATGGGAATTAAATAAATAATAAATATTTATTTAATTTGTCTTTGCCATTTTTAGGTGTATACAGGGGCAACTTTACATACCCAATTGTTGGCCATGGAAAGGTACAATTGTGTTTTAGTGATGGGATGATTAAAACCCTCCCTAGTGTTTTACATATTCCTTGATTGGACAAAAATCTTATCTCTATTTCAAAGTTGAATGATTTAGGAATGCATGTAACGTTTAATAAGCATGGTTGTAGATTGGTGAGAGGAAGCTTGGTGGTAGCTAGGGGAACAAGGATGGGAAATCTATTTAGGCTTGATGCCACTATAGTTTGTAGATCCACTAATGTAACTAAAATTGCTGAAAATACATGTATGTTGTGGCACCGCAGATTGGGCCACACAAGTGAAAATGTTTTAAAAACAATTATGAATAAAAATTTGTTGGATGGTTTCTCCTATTCTAATGAGCACTTTGACTTCTGTGAGCATTGTGTGTTTGGTAAACATAACATAAATTATTTTCCTTTAGTAAGCAATATAGCAAAAGAGAAATTAGAAATTATTCATTTAGATGTGTTTGGACCTGTGGACAATGATTCTATTGGAAAATCTCACAATTTCATTACCTTTGTTGATGATGTATCCAAATTCACATTGATTTATTTTATGAAGCATAAATTGAAGTTTTCACTAATTTTAAGGAGTTTACAGTCTTAGTAGAGAACCAATTAGGACTTAAGATAAAAATATTAAGATCAGACAATGGAAGGGAATATTGCTCTATGGAATTTGATGAATTTTGTAAGCATGCAATTATCATAAGACAAAAGATAACTCCATATACATCACAACAAAATGGTGTTGCAAAAAGGATGAACTAAACAATAATGGAAATAGCTAGAAGTATGCTAAGTGATGCACAATTGGATAAACACTTTTGGGTAGAAGCTATGAGTATCACTTGTTACTTGTTGAATAGATCGCCTTGTAAGGCTCTTGATTCGACACCCTATGAAGTGTGGATAGGTAAGGAACCTTCTATTTCACATTTAAGGGTTTTTGGCTGTGAGGCTTTTGTTCACGTGCCTAAGGAAAAGCGATCTAAGTTGGATCCTGTTGGTGACTACCTGGGGTTAGGGTTTCAAGCTTAAAAAAAATCTATTGGTCTTTTTATTTAAACCCTTAAAATTTCTAAGTCCGTCGGCCTTAACATTTTTATGCACGTATCTTTGTATATGCATTGATGTTTGTATGTACATTTGAATCTGCAAGTGTGAATGTACATTGGCGGGCCCAAAAAAAGTGTTCAATCGGCTTCAGAAAAGTGAAAAAATAGTTGCATGCATCTTTGTATGCATATCGGGCTTGTATGTGCAATTTCAGGCGTGCAAATGTGGATGTACATCGAAGATTCTGTCACAGATTCCTGGTATACTCTGTGCTTGTATGTAAAGGATTACATGTATATTGTGATGTATATTTGATATACAATGGGTGAGATACATTGGCGGACTTCAAAAAAGATTCAAATCGGGTTAAGCAGTGGTGGGGTCCGCACATGCAAAGGCGATTGTATCTCATATACAAGTCACAGGTGCAAGGAAGAGATATGCAAAGTCTATACATGAGCAAGAGATACAAAGGCTGGGGCCCACCAATTGCATGTATAGGCAATTGTATCTTTGCACATACAATCGCACATACAAGGGTATATACTTTCTTGATATGCAAGGCCCGGACCCGAAAAGGTATGTAGTTTAGTTGATAAAGGCTGACATGTTTGTATGCATCTTTTGCTTGTACATTCCCATTTGTATGTTTAGACATACAAAGGGAAGATACAAGGGAATATACAACGTTAACATACAAAGGTTGATGCAATGGTCCGATAGCAAGAATGGATACATTGGCTTGTCGGTAGGACAATGCATATCGGCGGACACTTCCAGGGTCTTTCCGATGGCCGATGAACATGCAAATGCACAGCGATGGAGATCCAACCAGGTGCTGCCATGTGTCCGAATGCAGTTGTATGTATATGCTTTTGCATATACAAAAATTTGAATGTGCATCAGGCGGAAAAGGTAAAAAGGGCAAAAATGGTAAAATGTGTTCATGCTGCAAAAAGTCAAAAAGGAAAAGGCTGCTTGCGTGGCACGTTTTAATTGGTCAACAAATTTTCAGCGCAGTTTGGGGTTGTTGATCTTGGCAATAAGGAGGAAATTGATGGCCTGTTTCAAATTTTCAAAAAATAGGAGGAAGGAATTTTTGTGTTCGCTATATCATTTCAAGAGGAAAGAAACTTCAGAGGCATGCGAACCATTGCTGCATCTTGAAATAGGTGTGTTGGCCATTAATGACAAAGTGCAAAGGCATGGTCTTGAGTGACAGGTCAACTACCCAATTAAGGGCAAAAATCTTTAGTCGGCGACTCACATCCCAAACCCACCTGCCCTTTCCTCTTAATCTCACAGCTGCATTGAATGTTTTAGGTGCCATTTAGATGGTGCATTGTATCTGGTAGAATTTTGAGACAACATTGTAATTAAATGCTGAGTACACATTCTTGCTATATATAGGAGAACTGTGTCACTCATTTTTTGTTGTTGAAGACTTGGGCAATTTTTTGGAGAAAATAACAAAAATAGAGCATTTCCTTAGTTGTTTTATCTCTGTTGTGAGTTTATGAGTTGCATTTGAGTGCACATTGCACACATGTTCAGTTTCATGTTGTGTTTCTATGAAAAATGCTTCTTTGCATGTGTTTAGCTATTTGTCTCCATTTGTTGTATGCATCCCTTCTTTTGAATTTGGTTGCTAAGGGTTACTAAGATTCTAGGATATAGATTTATGTATTGCATGCTTGATCTTTAACTTCCATTCAAGGAGTGGATTAAACTGTTTTAGGTTAAGTATGAAGAAGAATGAATGTCAACAGGGATATTTGTAAGTAGAGATAGTTAAATACTCATTCTTTGGTGGTGTTTGTAAGGCAAATA
Source organism: Cunninghamia lanceolata (assembly GCA_027924645.1). Taxonomy (NCBI): domain Eukaryota; kingdom Viridiplantae; phylum Streptophyta; class Pinopsida; order Cupressales; family Cupressaceae; genus Cunninghamia; species Cunninghamia lanceolata. The sequence goes on along the minus strand of BSBN01000520.1, from coordinate 21,667,414 downwards.
CGAGTCCTAACCCCTTGAAACTTGAATGCCAGTGCAAATCATTCATTTGTATACGTCTAGTTGACTCCTTACCCTGAGATAGGCACTGGTCTGCCCGTGTGTAGTAGTTATGATCCAAAACCCCCTGTCTTGTATCCAAAATATCAAAACAAATCCTTTCAAATCTACAACCTGTTAGTTTGTAGGAGTAGGAATATGACCCCTGCATACTCTCATTCCTAACCAGTCATATATGTCCAAGAACACTGCCAGCCTTGTGATTTATCATGTAAATCTTGGTCCATACATGAGAGTATTCTGCTTGTTGTAAATCTAAATCTTTCTGTTGGGTGAGTCAAAGACAAATCTTTAGCTATAGGGATACCCCCCTTGGTGCAAAACTAGAAGTGAAGGGGAGGTAGCTCACACAACCTCCTGTATTTGTTGGCCGAATCTACCTATGCATTGCAAGTGACAAACCCTCTATCGATTCGGAGAGAAAGAACTAACAAAGTGGCGACTCTACTAGGGATTTGATTTGAAGGTGTTATCTTGGCATCCCTAGTTAGAGGTTTCAGACCTGGAAGTGTTTTGTTGCAGCGAACTTGAAAAGTTGTATGTGTGGCTCTGCTGTTGGAGGACCCAAAAAGGAAAGAAATGAATTTTCAGCTTCATGTTATTTGAAGCTCATTCCTCTGTCAAGGAGGTTGTGACTCTGCGCAAAAAGAACCTGAAAAAGAATACAAAGATGTGTTAGATTTTCATACTTTCAGTCAGGGAAAGTTATTTGCAGCAGTTGCAACATATCTAGGTATTTTTATAAGTTTTAAAAAGATTCCCTATTTGGTGAAGTAGCACTAGTTAAAAGGGAAATATTGGTGATAAGCTTGCATGCTTTATATTTGCTGAGAATGTGTTTTGTGTTTCAAAAGAAGTATGCAATGTTGTTGAAAGGACTCATTTAGAGGACTTTAGGCAAGCTGAAATAGCAGTTTGTATTTTAAAGGCCTAAGGTCATTGATTGAAAATCTGAGTTAAGAAGAGGGTTGCAAACACACATAAAGATGTATTATTAGCCCATGCACCCTTGTGAGGTGTCAAATGCAATAATGTATAGTGATCAATCCCAACCATGTAATAAAAGAAGTTTAAGCATTGATAGATATAAGACCATCAATTTTAATGACATTTGTGGTTATCCAAATGCTTTTCCATCTAAAATCAGAAAGTATTTACCTAAGTTTAGTGGTGTAAAGGATGAATCAACTGAGAGACACTTGCAGCAGTTTATAAATGTGATAGATGACTTTGAGATTGACCATGAAGATGTAGTTATGAGATTATTTGTTCAATCTCTAGATGAAGATGCAAGGGACTAGTTTTCCTATCTTCCAGCATACTCTGTCAGCTCTTGGCAAGATTTTAAATTTGCATTTATAGAACAATATGGTGAAGGAATATATGAATATGTAGTTATCAGTGATTTCATGTATATCCATATTGAAAAAGATGAGTTGATTATAGCCTTTAACCTTAGGTTTATGAAGGCATTAAAAAAAATTCTAGAATGTATGAGACCTAATGATGCATTGTGCCTGGTGGTCTATCTGGGAGCATTTGATAAAAAAATGAGTTATAGATTGAGAGATAAGGAGCCCACCAAATTGCATTAGGCACATCAGTTTGCAATAGACATTGAAAACAATTGGAGGCATGGAATTCAAAAGGGTTATTTCTCTACAAATTTCTGCTGCCCTAGGGTCCCTAATGTTGATGAAAGATATAATTTATATGTTGAAAATGAATGTCAAAGAACTCACACCCCTGCTATCCCTATTTATGCATCATTCCAAGATACTGATGACTCTTCCATAAAGGAGGATGCCCTGATTTGCCTAGCAAATGAAGCTGATTGTGATAATTTTTCAAGTAATATTTACATGCTAGTCCTTAGCAAAGAGCGTCCATGTTTAAATGATCCAGTTGTGCATAGTTGTGATCATATGGACAAGAGTCAATGTCAGTTTCATCAGGAAACATTACAGGGTTGGAAAGTGATATGGATAATTCAGCTTCAGATTGCATTGAAGTAGCAGAAATTTTGTATGTGGGGAAATCAAATGATAAAGATAATGTCCATGATCACTTCATGGATCAGGTTTGTTCTTCTTATGACTCTAGATTTGGTAATGTTGAAGAAGAGGTGGATTGTCATGAAGAAGAAGCATAGACCTTTGCAATGAGAATGAATCCCCTTTATGATGAGCCTTTAGATGCATTGAATACTGTGAGTCATGACCTTCATTGGTGCAGGATTAATCCTCTTTTTGAAAATAATGATGAATATGAGGAGACAGTTGAGCTAGATGATGCATCAGTTTGTGAAGAAGGGACATATGAACCAAAGGCAGAGATCTTTAGCTCTCGTGAAGATAATATGGATATGCAAACTATGGATAATGAATGTTCAGTATTAGTTGTACCAGATGTGTGCTACAATGGGTATATGAATCAAGATTTGATATCACTATCAATAACTGATATAAATGGCATTGGAGGTCTCATATATTTTGAATGTTTTCAATTTTTGGATCAACTGGATGAGTGCCTGGTAGTGCATAGCAGCCAGAGTGACAAAGATTGCAATGACAGAGGCAAGTTTTCAAAAATGGTGAAGTATGTAATTGACAAGATCAGCATGTGGACAAATTATGTTGATGTTTTCAGTTGTGGTAAGGGTTGTTAAGATTAGGATCAGGTATTTGGCAGGAGGAGGTTGTAGTTTTTCATATTTGGCTGCCCAGGGCTACCAAAATAGTGTTTGAAGATGTGGTTTGTGATGCAGGCTGGCGCAACGTTTGACTCTATGCCCAATGGATAAGGCTCGGTCTGCATCCCAAAGATCTATGGTTCTCGCCATGCCTACAAGAGGCATGCGTCCCCAGATAGAGCCAATGTTGGTGCCTACCCGGGGTTAGGGTTTCAAGCTTAAAAAAAAATCTATTGGTCTTTTTATTTAAACCCTAAAAATTTCTAAGTCCGTCAGCCTTAATATTTTTATGCACGTATCTTTGTATATGCATCAATGTTTGTATGTACATTTGAATCCACAAGCGCAAATGTACATTGGCGGGCCCAAAAAAAGTGTTCAATCAGCTTTAGAAAAGTGAAGAAACAGTTGTATGCATCTTTGTATGCATATCGGGCTTGTATGTGCAATTCTGGGCGTGCAAATGTGGATGTACATCGAAGATTCTGTCGTAGATTCTTGGTATATTCTGTGCTTGTATGTAAAGGATTGCATGTATATTATGCTGTATATTTGATATACAATGGGTGAGATACATTGGTGGACTTCAAAAAAGATTCAAATTGGGTTAAGTAGTGGTGGGGTCCGCACATGCAAAGGCCATTGTATATCATATACAAGTCGCAGGTGCATGCAAATGTGGATGTACATCGAAGATTCTATCGTAGATTCTTGGTATATTCTGTGCTTGTATGTAAAGGATTGCATGTATATTGTGTTGTATATTTGATATACAATGGGTGAGATACATTGGTGGACTTCAAAAAAGATTCAAATTGGGTTAAGTAGTGGTGGGGTCCGCACATGCAAAGGCCATTGTATCTCATCTACAAGTCGCAGGTGCAAGGAAGAGATATGCAAAGTCTATACATGAATAAGAGATACAAAGCCTGGGGCCCACTAATTGCATGTATAGGCGATTGTATCTTTGCACATACAATTGCACATACAAGGGCATATACTTTCCTGATATGCAAGGCCCGGACCCAAAAAGGTATGCAGTTTAGTTGATAAAGGCCGACATGTTTGTATGCATCTTTTGCTTATACATTCCCATTTGTATGTTTAGACATACAAAGAGCAGATACAAGGGAATCTACAATGTTAACATACAAAGGTTGATGCAATGGTTCGATAGCAACAATGGATACATTGGCTTGTCGGCTGGACAATGCACATCGGCGGACACTTCCAGGGTCTTTCCGACGGCTGATGAACATGCAAATGCACAGCGATGGAGATCCAACCAGGTGTTGCCACATGTCTGAATGCAGTTGTATGTATATGCTTTTGCATATACAAAAATTTGAATGTGCATTAGGCGGAAAAGGTAAAAAGGGCAAAAAATGGTAAAATGTGTTCATGCTGTGAAAAGTCAAAAAGGAAAAGGCTGCTTGCATGGCACATTTTAATTGGTCAGCAACTTTTCAGCGTGGTTTGGGGCTGTTGATCTTGGCGATAAGGAGGAAATCGATGGCCCATTTCAAATTTTCAAAAAATAGGAGGGAGGAATTTTTGTGTTCGCTGCATCATTTCAAGCGGGAAGAAACTTTAGAGGCACGTGAAACATTGCTGCATCCTGAAACAAGAGGGTTGGCCATTAATGGCAAAGTGCAGAGGCATGGTCTTGATTGACAAGTCAACTACCTGATTAAGGCCAAAAATCTTCAGTCAGCGGCTCACATCCCGAACCCACCTGCCCTTTCCTCTTCTTCTCATGTCTACATTGAATGTTTTAGGCGCCATTTAGTGGTGTATTGTATTTGCCAGAATTTTGAGACAACATTGTAATTAAATGCTGAGTACACGTTCTTGCTATATATAGGAAAACTATGTCACTCATTTTTCGTTGTTGAAGACTTGGGCAATTTTTTGGAGGAAATAACGAAAACAGAGCATTTCCTTAGCTATTTTATCTCTGTTGTGAGTTTATGAGTTGCATTTGAGTGCACGTTGCACACATGTTCAGTTTCATGTTGTGTTTCTATGAAAAATGCTTCTTTGCATGTGTTTAGCTGTTTGTCTCCATTTGTTGTATGCATCCCTTCTTTTGAATCTGGTTGCTAAGGGTTACTAAGATTCTAGGATATAGATTTCTGTATTGCATGCTTGATCTTTAATTTCCATTCAAGGAGTGGATTAAACTATTTTAGGTTAAGTATGAAGAAGAATGTATGTCAGCAGGGATATTTGTAAGTAGAGATAGTTAAATACTCATTCTTTGGTGGTGTTTGTAAGGCAAATACCAGTCCTAACCCTTTAAAACTTGAATGCCAGTGCAAATCATTCATTTGTATACGTCTAGTTGACTCCTTGCCCTGAGATAGGCAATAGTCTGCCCGTGTGTAGTAGTTATGATCCAAAACCCCTTGTCTTGCATCCAAAATATCAAAACAAATCCTTTCAAATCTACAACCTGTTAGTTTGTAGGAGTAGGAATATGACCCCTGCATACTCTCATTCCTAACTAGTCAGATATGTCCAAGAACACTACCAACCTTGTGATTTATCATGTAAATCTTGGTCCATACATGAGAGTATTGTGCCTGTTGTTGTAAAGCTAAATCTTTCTGTTGGGTGAGTCAAAGACAAATCTTTAGCTATAGGGATACCCCTCTTGGTGGGGCAAAACTAGAAGTGAAGGGGAGGCAGCTCACACAACCTCCTATATTTGTTGGTTGAATCTGCCTGTGCATTGGAAGTGGCAAACCCTCTGCCGATTCAGAGAGAAAGAACCAACAGATCCAAAGGAACAAAAATGCAACTTCATTAGATATGGTGAGAATTTAAAAGGCTATAAGCTTTGTGACCCTCTAACCAGAAAAGTTAACTTTTCTAGAGATGTGATTTTTAGGGAACTTAGAGCTATTTCTGATCCTGTACAACTGAAACAAAATGAAAGGAAGAGGATAGTACATTTTAATTTATGTAACAAGAAAATGCACATCAAGAAGAACAAAATGATGGATTAGGGGATGGAGAAGAAGAAGATGACTCAAGTGAAAGTTTAGATGAGGAAGACTCTATTGTTACATAAGAAGTTAAGCATATAGAAGAGCATGAGGAAGGATCTCTTACTCCAACCTTGAGAAGATCCACATGACAACAAAACCTAGTTGATAGGTATAGCCCACCAGATTTTTTTTGTGTATTTTCTTTATTGAGTACTGATGATGAACCTAGATCCTACAGGGAGCTAGTCATGTGGATGATAGTGAGTCTTGGTAGCTAGCCATGGAGGAGGAGATGATGGATTTATATTTGTGTGACACCAGGGATCTTGTATGTTTGCCCAAAGGAAGAAAGGCCATAAGATGTAAGTAGGTCTTCAAGAAGAAGTTTGGAGCATATGGTTCACTACAGAAGTACAAGGCTAGACTGGTAGCCAAGGGCTATTCCTAGAGGGAGTTGATTTTAGTGAACTTTTCTTTCCTGTTGCTAAATTATCTTTTATTAGATTTCTTTTATCTATTACTGCAACCTACGATTTTGAAAGTGAGAAAATGGATGTTAAGACTACATTTTTACATGGAGACCTGGAAAAATAAATTTATATGCAACAACCTATAGGTTTTGAGGTAAAAGGGAAAGAACACTAGGTATGCAAGTTAAAAATATCTCTTTATAGTTTAAAACAGTCCCCCAGAATGTGGTACTAGAAGTTTGATTCATTTGTTTTAAAATTGGGCTTTGTTAGAAGTGAAGAGGATCATTATGTCTATATTCGATGTATTGATGATCATATTCTAATTATTGCCTTGTATGTGGATGATATGTTATTTTTCAGTAACACGAAGGTTATGATCAGTGAGTTGAAAGCTCAACTTTCATGTGCATTTGACATGAAGGATCTAGGGGAAGCCAAGTATATCCTAGGAATGGAAATCAAAAGGGATCGAGGTAACAGAAAGCTTTGGTTATCACAAAGTAAGTATGTGAATACTATTTTGCACAGATTTGACATGGAGGATTGCAATCCAATTATAATTCCTTTACTGGTTGGCACTAAGATTTCATTAGATATGTGTCCTAATAATGAAGATGATTTAGAGGATATATCTAATGTGTTATATGCTAGTGTTGTAGGAAGTTTGATGTGTGCAATGGTTTGCACTAGACCAGATAGATCCCAAGCCGTGGGAGTTTTGAGTAGGTTTATGTCTAACCTTGGTAGACAACATTGGAATTATGCAAAGAGGTAGATAATATTGGTACTTCTAATTACTATTTGGTTTATTCTAGTACTAACAGTGTGGATAAGACATTGAACATATAGGGTTTTGTTGATGCAGATTGGGTAGGTGACTTGGATAGTCGAAGGTCCACTAGTGACTATGTGTTTACTTTGTTTGGAGGAGCTGTGAGTTGGATGAGTAAAATGAAGCTCACTATTGTTTTATCCACCACTGAAGCAGAGTATATGGCTGCTACTCATGTCTCTAAGGAGGTAGTTTGGTTATAGAGATTGTGTACATGTATTGGTTTTGATTGCAAGATTATTTAGATTTGTTGTCATGGCCAGAGTGCAAAATGTTTGGCCAAGAACCCCATGTATCATGCACAGACTAAGCATGTGGATGTTCAATACCATTTTGTTTCTAAAATCATTTCTAATGGATAGATTGAGTTGAATAAGGTTGACACTCAAGAGAATGTTGCAGATTTTTTAAGAAAATTGCCTTGTAAAATATTATAATTTTTTAGTCAATCTAGACCGTTCATCATTAGGTCACAAATATGATGGTGGAGGTTATGTTAGGGTTTTTTTCCCTAGAACGAAACACACTTTTAAGAGTATATTGTATTATGATTGTGGATGTGTATTACAGGCACTATTGTAAACTCTATTGAAGTTAATACAGATTGGTGCATTACTTCTTGTGTGTGGAGTTTTTTTCCCAAAAGGGTTTGTCCACGTAAATACTGTGTTATGTGTTTGATCTTCTATTCCATTATTTTTTTGTGTTGATTTCATCCATCTCCATTTTGGTTTTGCATAGCTAAATATCTATATTACAGTTGTAATCAATTTTCCATTGATAGTTGTTTACCTTCATTTCTAACATCATCCACACAAGTCTCTAAAGTGGGGCCATTGGAGGTTGAAAAAGTAGAAACATTAAGAGCACCCACTCTAGGATGCAATGAGAATAAATTGATGGAAGCACATGCCAATGCATGGAATGATGTAAAACAAACATGGCATAACATAAACCGTCACAACATTAACTATTAAAAATAATTTTAAATGCATCAAATAATTAATATTCACAATAGAAATTCTCATAATATGAAGATAAGAAATATTTAACATGTGGTTGTGCATCTTCAATTATAATAAATGTGTATATCATAATATTTGATTTTCAAACAACCTTATCATCATGAAGTATAGAAACATGCATATCATGTAAGGAATCACCATGTGTTGTTTGAGATGGGTAATCATCATCAAGTGAAATAACAACATGGGGTGTAGGTCCATAAGTAAGAGGTGACAGTAAAAGGATCATCACTATGACTAACTTGATAAAAGAAATACTATCATCATCAAATTCAATACCAGGATAATAATTATAGATAAGTGACCCTAAGAAAGATATATCATCAGAATGCACTTAACTATGATAAGTAGTTAAAGGATCACCAATATCAACACTACAATAAGCCATATCATGGATAAGAGAACATGAAGAACATACATCATGGATAGGCACACCAATAGCACTAGGAATGGAAGAAAGGAAATTACCATAAAACACATCACTAGTCATAATAACATGAGGCACACCAACATCATATGTACATGTAACAATCAAGGGGTATCACTAAGCTCCTTAATAAATGGTAAATCAATAGGAGCATATGTAGGAGAATCCATAGATGCAAGCAAATCATGAGATTTAGAAGAATTTTAAGATCTAGGAAATATGTCATCAATAGGTACAATAAAATCACATGAAAGAGAATCCCTAGAGGACAACATTGGCATTTACTATTTTATGACTTTGGACTCATTTATGAAACTTTCCCAATTCTTGGTGCTAGGATTAAGGAATGGAAACTTGTTATGAATAAAGAGTTGGAAAATCCATTTGGAGCACTATATTTTAGGATGTAGGAGTTACTTCTGGATAGATGCTTGTTAAGGAGTAAAAAGAGGACCCACATGTCTTTTTACCTCCTTGTTTAGCTCCTAGGTCCCTTAATTACATTATACATTCAAAATGTTTCTCCTGATGCAAAATTACCCGACACCAAGATGAAATTGGAATATGGGCCCCTTAATTTAGCTTATCCTAGACCCAAACAAGGCTAAAGGACCTAGAGGGTACCACCCAGGTCCCTCCTTTTAGCTCGGGGCTAATTTAAGTGTATGTCGGCTCTACACCTCTCTAGAGGTTTCAACTTGTTGGCTCTTTTAATGGTTTAAATTGACGATTATGAGAGGAAGAGCATATATAAGAGTGTTTTTGAGTTCATTATTAACCTAGATGGATATAGCTAACTTGAGATCTTGAAGTGAAGCAAGAAAGAGCATTCATTGTGATTCTAGAGAAGATTTATGTGTTGTTATTATGTATTGTTACAGATATAGAGCTATCATCTATCCTTCCTTAGGAGTTGAATTATCTTCATCATTCTAAGGGTTCATCACATAGGTGATATCATTGTTTATTTCTCATCATTTGAATCATCATATTATCATTATTTTCAGCCTCGTCCCCCATGAGGGAACACTCTCTCTATCAATCAAATGGTGTTGGGAATCTTGAATATATGCTATCCCAGGATTTGATTGAGATAAGTCCCTAAATATCTTAGCCCCCCAAACCCTCTCTTGTTGTCTTGTGTGCAGGTTACATGAGCGAGATCTGGAAAATACAGAGCTACAAGAAGACTGGTATAGATTAAGGTTTTGGGATTTGAAGATAGTTTTAGAGTATTCCCTAGTTTTAGAGTATTCCCTCACTAGGGACTTGGGTAGTACCGCCCATGTCCTTTAGCCTTTTCTAGGTTTAGATCTGGCATTAGGACAACATTTGGAGCAACCTTTCAGTTTACATCTTTGGCTGATTCTTTCAGTCAGGACTTGGGCGGTACCGTCGAGGTCCTCTGACACCTCTAATTTTTAGCGATAGGTTTTATCAACCCCCCTGATTATCTTTGTTCAATTAGTTTCTGGGTTTCTATCTTATTTTCTCTGTTATAAGAATATCATTATAAAACTAGGGTTTTCGTACATTGTTAACCTAAGGTTTAAGGAAAAGACTGAGTTAAATCTAATCGATCTATAGCATATAGGAGCACAAGGTCAGTAGCCGAGTCCTTTATTTTGTAGTGATTTGGCTTGACCTTATCCTTGAATTTTATATGGAAAAGGGTTTGATCTAGTTCAAGTGTGCTAGCTATTGTCATTCTCCTTTTTCATACCAAACATTTTGGTGAACCCGTTTATTCAAGAATTTGCATCTTGGTGATTGTTTCAAATATGATATTACATTACTTTACCATATCATAAATTTTATTTGTGTTCAAAGATAAGGCTTGCATTGAAAAAATTTGGTCTAGAAGTGAGCATTTAAAATCTAGGTTTTTGTTAGTAAACCCTAGCTAGTCTTGCATTTAGTGCATCTTCATCAAAGCAGGAATCTCAAAATATTTGTCACATTTAAGTGGATAAATCATTTAGGGACTTATTTTTGCACATACTACACATCCTACATTTGCAAGATTTAGTTGTTGTGGTTACCATGAATATCAAAATTTTTGGAAGACCTGCCTCTCTTGCACTTGTAGGTCTTTATTTGTAATCTTATTCTCATATTGGTTGTACTTGATAAATGTATAGATTTGATTGTACATTTCTATTCCAAGACATTTGATTATGGCATCTTCATGTTATTTCTCTTTGGTATCTTTGTATGCATATATCAAATATCTTGAACATTTTTACAAATTCATTAATATGCATCCTTATGTTTTAGATATTGATATCTTTATAGGCTCTTTATATGAAATCCTTTGTTGCATATCTACTTTGATAGATTTATAACCCTCATGGGTGAGCATCCTTCAATATTAGAAGATATAACTAAATTCATCTCCATGAATAGTGATGTCTCTTCTTCTACTACAAGTTCAGACAATGCCTGTGATGGTGACCTAGCTTTGTCTATTTTAGCCTATGATTTGGATACCTCCCCCAAAATGATTCCCATTGGTGAGGATATTTTGGCACAAGAAGATGAAATCATTGGCACATTCCTTAACATCACCTTACCCTTCCTTCATTCCAATGCTCTCCCTTCAAAATATGAAGCATTAGTGAATGAAGAGAGGTCTCTCACATTAAATCCCTTGGGGATGGATGTTGAGCTTAATCAAATTGAAAATAATGTCAATTCAATCATCATTAATAGACTTATTCCACCCACTAATGGGATAGTGAATAAGTGTACTAATGCTCCTAAAATAATTGTGCATGTGGTACCTAATCCACCTCCTTGCTTCAAAATAGTGATCACGGTTCAAGATGCTCCAACACCACCTTGACCCTCGGGTTACATTCTTAATTATGCAAAATAAATTACTCAAGGAAATCAAGGTGTTTAATATGTGTCACAGCATCACATGATTTCTCACAAATATAACACCTGTAATAACAAGCAAAGTAAGCAAGCACCACATATGCCTATTTCTCTTCCACCTTCTTAACCTATCCTACCTCAAGCACCTCATCTTCCTACTCATATTGGTAAAGAATATGATCTTGCCAAGCAGCTTCATGCTACTCCTGCTAAGATTTCTCTCTAGGAACTCAGACAAACATTGCCTACATATCATGGAATGCTCCAAGAAGCTTTACAAAAGATGATTGTACCACCCGCTATTAATCCAAACGATGTAGCAGCTTTGTTAGACTGTATGCATGTGACAAAAACATATATTCTGTTTCAACAACACAAATTACCATCAATTGAATTTCAAAACCAATATGATCCTCTTGTAATCTCTGTCATAATAAATAAAAAGTTGTTAAAGAAAACTGTGATTGACAATGGATTGGATCTTAATGTTTGTGGCATTGACGTGCTACACACAATCAAGGTTGACACATCTTTAATCAAATCAGATAAACTTAACATTCATGGATTTGATAACATTGGTAGACAATCGCGAGGTACCATAACTTAACCCATAAAGGCTAGACCTGTGACATTATCTACCCTTATCCATGTCATTCCCGATGCACTTTCATATAACATCATTCTTGATAGACCGTGGATTCATGCCATGGGGGTAGTTCTGTCAACCCTTCATTGATCAATAAAGTTTATTTATGCAAATAAAATTCAAACCATTGAAGCTGACCCAAATTTGAAAAGTTGTTTACAAGTTGAGGCGCAAAAACAAGTTATCAATCACAAGCTTCTCAATAACTTAAAAGCTAATTCATCGAATCCTCTTGCCATATATAATGTTGTGCAAGATTCTAAATGACCAATGAATGCACTTCTTAGTGATGATTAGGGTTCATTAGATTTTACTCCTGCCTTTATGGGCAAATATAAACTTACTAACCCTAATCCTGAAATATCAAAAGTTGCCTCAATCTCATCCAAGCAATCTTTGGGAATACCTAAGGAAGCTAAAGTTTATTCAGTAGCAAACAAAGACAATACTCTTACTTAAACTACAGAATATGAGACTTATGAGGCCCCGCCTTCTCCTAAAGAGATGGCATCTCTCTATGGTCATGGATTTCAAATCCTTTACAAAAAGTGTAACTACATAGGTAATAGTTGTGGCATAAAACAAGGAATCAAAGTACCCTTATAAGTTGTTACACATAGCTCTTTAGCTGGTATTGGATACCATCCTTTGAATCCCACCAAAGCTTACCATCATCCTACTCTTAATGTTAACACAATATCAACAAGTCCAACACTCAATTTGATATATCCTAAGATGATAGACATAGATTGTCCACCATGAAATATCCCCTTAGAAACTTTTTCAATAGATGAAACATTAGCCAAATTCATGGGAGCTTATGAAAATTCACCTTGTTATCATCATAATCATGGATTTTCCTATTGTTTAAATGCCAAAGCATATTTTGGGAAAAACACTTGTTAATCAAATGATACCTTGGCATTTAACAAAGATCCCACGAAATCATCATCCTCCTCTAGCCTCCTCGATCGCAATATTTTACTTAAGGAAAAGACCGTCGACTTCTTGATGGAGAAGGATAACCCTAAAAAAGTTACCCCTATAGGATATTGCTTAAACAAAGAAATAAAAAGAGAAAGGCATGAGACATCAAAGTCTACCAAAAAAGGTAATGATTCACCTCCCCACAAGCATATGAAGACTTCAAACATACAAAATATTATGAATCAAGCACTGCATGATTGCAGGTATGAATTTCTCACCCATTCCACCACACTTGATGGAGTACCTCTTTAGGATGCTTGCAAATTTGGCTTCCTCTTAGGTATATATATGTTGTTGTGTTGTGTTCTCCTGTGTGGTGTTAAGTGTTTGTTTAGGTCTCCTAGGATGACCCTTGATACTCTTGTAAGGTTAAGGATACAAGCAGACCGTCTCCATTGTGACATTACTTCTATTTGTTTCTCTATTCTTCTACACCTTCTCTTGTTTCAATTGTTGATTGTGGTGCCTTGGGGACATAACATTGTGGAGGGTGATTTGGGGGCATCCTTCCATGTTGGGGCCCTAAGTTACTTCTGTCTCCTCTCTCATTTTTTGTGATTTCATTCTTCCACTGTACTTGTGGCTCTATTAGTCGATAGATGATGACAATAAATATACACTTCTGATAAGGACCGTGCATCCCAAAAACAAAAATGGACCTAGTCCATATATGAAGACCGGGGTAATTTGTTACTGATGTATGACTAGTAGAATCACTTTATGTCATGATGTGATCATGTATCGTGTTGTGAAATTTTTGTAACAAACTTTTGCAATACTCTAAATTTGCTTCTATGCAATTTGAAATGTTTTTGTCTCACCTTGTAGCTACACTCAGTTCTGAGATATCTGAAGTATAACCTCACGGCTATACTCGGTTCTGAACCCATAAGTATAGCCTTGGTTTGTTTGAGTGGCATGATGCCTTATTTTTGTATCAATTTCATGAGATGCTTTGGTTGTTATCTTAGCTTAGATTGTCTTACCAATTCTTGTTTTGATTATCTTTCATATTGTTGATCAATGTTTGTTAGCAAAGGATATTGATGTGTTTCTATTGTGATTGTTGGGAACAATTTGATGATTGTAAGCACATCACTTTGGGGCATGGGATTTGTGAAGGCTCTTGTTCCCTTGTGTGTTTTCAACCTTACCTTAAATGTGATTGCTACCGGCAAGCAAGAGCAACCACTTTAAGGTGGGGGCATATATTGTGGTATATACTTGGATATCTTAGATATTGTGATAAAATGTGTTGTATACTACCTTTTCACTGTAAGGCATCTCTGTGATACAGGTGGGACTATATACTTTGAATTGTGTGTTTACATATACTTCCTTTCCACTGTAAGGCATCTCCATGATGCAGGTGGGGTTGTATACTTTGATTTTTGTGTGCACATGCTTCCTTTTCATTGTAAGGCATCTCTGTGATGCAGGTGGGGTTGTACACTTTTGTTCGCTATAAGGCATCTTCATGATGTAGGTAGAGTTGTGTATATCTCTAAGGAGATTGCATGACTTGTTTTTGAAAGCCTTTTGTGGAAGGAAGGATTGTGTATTCCCTTGAGTGGTTGCACATTATTTTGAAAAATTCCTCTCGCAAGAGGCAGGGTCAGGTCTTGAGTTACTCACCCTTAAGCGTGTTTTTGGCAGTCATTGTAGCGTGGTGATGAGCCCCTTGCCATCAGGTGTGTTTGGCACATCTTAGATGGTGAAGTATAGTAATGAACTTCTCCCCATCATCCGTGTTTGTTGTGTATAAGACGTATAGTGGGTCGACGATACACTCTTCGATGCTCATGTGTTTCATTTGTTTTCTGCATATTTTGTGGTGGTGCGTAGTGATGAGCTCTCCTCATGCTATGTGTCTTGTGTGTCTTGTGGTGGCACGTAGTGATGAGCTCCCCCCATGCTATGTGTTTTGCATGTTTTGATGGTGGCATGTAGAGATGAGCTCCCCCCATCACCTTTTAGTGTTATGTAATTGTTTAATCATGTCTTCTCTTCGTGTATGCTTTATGTATTGCATGATTACGTTCATGTATTATTTGTGTATTACATGCTTCTATACTATTTTCTTCATGTTTTACGTGATTGTTAAGTGTCTTCTTATGTGTGCTAGGTGATCTTGGGGGCTAGAGATGGTCTTCCAAACTTTGGGCATGTTGTTGGCTCTAGTGCCTTACATGCTTGATGTGTTTTTTACCGTACTTTAATGCGTGCAGTGATTGTAAGATCATACACACATTAAAGTGGGGGATAAATGTTAAGGAGTAAAAAGTGTCCATATGTCTTTTTACCTCCTTGTTTAGCTCCTAGGTCCCTTAATTACATTATACATTCAAAATGTTTCTCCTGATACAAAATTTCCCGACACCAAGATGAAATTATAATATGGGACCCTTAATTTAGCTTACCCTGGACCCAAACAAGGCTAAAGGAAGGTCCCTTCTTTTAGGTTGGGGCTAATTTAAGTGTATGTCAGCTCTACACCTCTCTAGAGGTTTCTCCTTGTCGGCTCTTTTGGTTTGAATTGATGATTATGAGTGGGAGAGCATATATAAGTATGTTTTTGAGTTCATTATTAAACTAAATGGATATAGCTAACTTGAGATATTGAAGTGAAGCAAGCAAGAGCATTCATTGTGATTCTAGAGAAGATTTGTGTGTTGTTAATGTGTATTATTGTAGATATGGAGCTATCATCTATCCTTCCTTAGGAGTTGAAAGATCATCATTCTAAGGGTTCATCACATAAGTGATATCATTGTTCGTTTCTCATCATTTGAATCATCATAATATCATTGTTTTCAGCCTCTGCCCCACGAGGGCACACTCTCTTTATCAATCAAATAGTTTTGGGAAGCTTGAATTCTATCCCAATATTTGATTGAGGCAAGTCGCTAAACACCATAACCGCCCAAACCCTCTCTTGTCATCTTGTGTGCAAGTTACAGGAGCAAGATCTAGAAAATACAGAGCTATAGGAAGACTGGTATAGATCAGGGTTTTAGGATCTGAAGATAGTTTTGGAGTATTCCCTCACCAAGGACTTGGGAAGTACCATCCATGTCCTTCAACCTTTTATGGGTTTAGATATGGCATTAGGACAACATCTAGAGCAACCTTTCAGTTTACATCTTTGGTCGATTCTTTCAGTCAGGACCTGGACGATACTACCGAGGTCCTCTGATACCTCTACTTTTCAGAGATAGCTTTTATAATCCCCTTGATTATCTCGATGTAATTAGTTTCTAGATTTTTGTCGTATTTTGTTCGTTATGAGTAGATCATTTTAAAACTAGGGTTTTCATGCATTGTTAACCTAGGGTTTAAGGAAAAGACTAAGTTAAATCTAATCCATCTATAGCATACAGGAGCACAAGGTCAATAAATGAGTCCTCCTTCATTTGGTAGTGATTTCGCTCGACTTTGTCCTTGAATGTTATATGGAAAAGGGTTTGTTCTATTTTGTGTGCTACTTGTTGTCATTCTCTTTTTTCATATCAAACAATGCTATAACAGTTAAATTTATAATTGGAGAATCATTGATTGAGTTCATGTAATGTCAATGTGGAGTTATATTATTTTCTATTCTTAGAAGATACTCTATGAATTGGGTGTGGGATTTTGTGTAGTATACCATGGTTTTGGTACCCATTGTTTTGGTAAAACCATTTATGGTTTTGGCCTCTTCCTCGTCTATCCATTAAGAGTATGAGATAGTGGATTTGAGAGTTTGTTTTCATAGGTACACATGTTGTGCCAGAATGTTGTCAAAGTTTGGAGTGGTAATGTGTTGATATTTTATTATGTACATTGAAGAATAATTATACTTGTCCTCTTTTCTTTGGTGGAGGGTTTTCCCAAAAGGGTTTCTCCATGTTATGTATTGTGTTATGTTAGTTTTATGGTGTTGTTGATTTCTTATGTAGCTAGTTTAATTCCATAATCTTCTTTTGGCATTATATAGTAAAGAAGTATTTGGGTGAATGGGTGTTCACGAACATTAAGTCTTAATTTCATATTTGGAGACTTGTTTTCAGATTTCCATTTGTAGTGGTTTTACCTTTTATTCCTAACACAAGATCCATTAAAGAGGAGAAACTAGACAAGCATGTAACCAACTCACTCATGGAATATGTAGCATTATTTATGTGGAAAATTGATGCAAATATCATCAAGGATTAAAGGATAAGAATAAATGAAGAATGAGAAAACCTTATATATCCTTGATATATGCATGAATTTAATCTCAAGGTAGAGGCTTGTAAGGATCCACAATGAAAGCCATATCAATCAATAAACAATGGATACAAGGAATGGGAAATTAAAAAAACCCATAGATGAAAAGGAAATGAAATCCATGAGAAGATAAACTAATTTAATATTTGAAATGAAAGACAAAAAAAAAAAGTAATATCAGACCTAAAATGGAAAAGGTAGAAGGATGAACCCTAGGGTCAAAACTTAGGGGTGTAGGATTGATCAATTTCACCAAATAGAAGGGAATAAAAGAACCTTGTATGGCGTAATTTCCTTTTAATTAACTTCTATCTTGAGATAATGAATTTAAGAAAATCAATTAGGAGAAATTAACACCAAATAGAATGAGCTAAGCCTAAGAATGTGACAATTAAATGTAAAGCATAATTGACAAAGAATTAGGGTTGGGTGTGTATCTTCCTCTTTACATCTGGTTAATGTGATGTAACAGAGGTTGATGGTGTATCAAAATAGAGAAATGGGAAATGTGTAGATTATTGTGAATGACTAAATATTTTCTTTGAATCTTAGGATTCAATTACATAAGCAAGGATGCCCCTCTAAATTGTAATCATGTTTGGAAACCCACAATCTTATCTAAAAACTTGCAATCCAATCTGTGCTCTTGAAACTAACAATTTTAGATTCACCTCTACAAGATATATGAACTAGAACATGCAATATTCAAAAATAACTTTCAAAGCTTGCTATGTTAGTGTATTAACTTCTCCCTTATGCCTTGTTCAAGTAGTTATTAATTTTTGTTTGCAATATTTGAACACAAGTATGGTGCAACATGCCTGCATGAAGATCAATGTGGTATTTATCCTTAGATGATCGTGCATATCTAAAATTATACCATGCTTTGTTTCCTCTCTTTTTATTAGATTATGTTCAATGAATCCCATGTGATGAGTTAGAAACTAGGGTCCTGTTGATGGTCCGTTTAACATAGATGTAACACAAGAAAGATGTGATTCAACCTGCCTCTCTTGAAAAGACAGTTTATCCAAAAAGGATCAACCGTCTCTAAGGTCTAGGGAGTTGGGTCACAACTATGCGCCGCGAACACAAGGTAAATGTGGATAGTTTAACAAGGGGTCTTAGTTTTTTGATAGTTTATTCGAACTAGATAAGAATTGACCTACACTTACTGCTATTTTCAACCTTTATTTTCACACCTACTCAAACAAATACTATTTTAATAATAATAGTTAAAATTAAATAATAGAATACTCACAATTTGTAAAGAAACCAAGTATGAATCCAAATCCAATAACCTCACAAATGGTTTTATTTGCCAAAAATAATATAAAAAGATTAAAATTTAGAATGTAATAATTTCTAAATTTATCGTTAACTTTCAAAACTTATAATTTAACTAAATAAAATTTATATATATAAAAAATTTACTTTAAAGAATATTCTATTGGCACTTTGGAACACTCTTCAATTTGTCTTTGACTGACAAGACTAAGAGACCCCTCTTCTGTAAAAATTAACAAGAGAATAAAATAGTTACAAAAGATTTATTTGCGGAAAACATATGGGTGTGAAATGATGCATTACTGAATACACTACTATGCCACCTTACACAATTCATTTACTATAAAACTAATCAACAATTGAAAGTCTTATTTTGAAAGTTGTATTCCACCTCGAACGTTATTATCTCAGATAACACCCATTTTTCCTCTGAACCTTCAAAATAGACACTGTTTTAAAGATGAGCTGAAAGATAACATAGATTGAATCTATGAATTAATTATTGAAATATTAAAGCTATAAGTTGACTTGATGCATTCCAGAGAATTATTTAAGGTGTTAATTGCTAATCAAATCTGCCAGCCTACATAAATCCATGTCAGCCACTATCTAGCAAAATCGTCCCAGAATGACTACTCTACGGAGAAATAAAATGACTATACTATCATCTTTAAAAGTAGAATCATTTATGGAACCAAAAGGCCAACTGCAATCTGAGCACAAGAGAGCAAATCAAAGACAAACTTGAGACACTTCAATTCTCAGACCTTCTATTACAATTCTAATTGGAAATATTCTTGTTTTGACAAGTCTCAATACTGACACGCAGATTAAGGATAACCATTAAAAACAAAATAAAAAAAGGTATCAATATAATCATTTATATGGGAGAAATTAATTGACTTTCATCAAAGATTTTATTAAGTTATTGTTCATTGTAGGATTGGTCGTTTAATGTAATATTTGAGGCACGGTGGACAAACTCTTTAATCTATTTAAAGAATCGACTTTCTTTACTGTAACTGCTATATACAAATCCAGAATTATCATTAAACACTAATAAATAATTAAGGTATCTACAATACTACCATTACTCGGTCGATCAACATTAAACTGGTGATTACTCTTGCCACGCACTCAGCTCTATAAACAAATAAAGTTTACTATTTTTACCTTCTATAATGCATCGAATGCAACATGACCATGCAAGGGAAGGGTCATTTTTTTTAAAACTTTGATAACAGAAAGAAAGACAAGTGCTTGACAGCCAATGACATTTCGAATGCAAGATGGTTTTTAGCAAGGAAACACAACTAATGGTATTCCTAATGGAGCAAGTTTTAGTCTACAACGATAATCTCTACAGAATCCTAATCAACAAGATCAACATACCAATTCGATGCAGCTCCAATGATTTCCAGTTTGTTGCAAAAGTGATCACAGCAGCTCAAGAGGCATAGATCTTCACATAAAATGCCAGAATTATTCAAACGATACCAGATATCAGTTGCAATTTAATTCAAAACTGCCAGTAAACATAAATAAGGCATCGTGGTTGAGTGTATTACATTCCCAGTGCCTAAAATAAAAGAAATGAATAACCCAGTTCGATACCATACTAAATTTAGAGATTATCCTCTGTAGTTGCTAGTTTTCTTCGATTTGAAATACAATATAAAATTTCATATTATAACCCAATCTACAAATAAATTCGTGTTACTGGAGAGAAATAGAGAGTGTAATGATGTACTTACTTTCTTTTAAAACATCTGTAATATCCTCTCTGCTACAACAGTCCTCTATCTACAGTCTGCAACTATTCATAAATGAGGGCTTCTTTTGCTGCAACCAACTCAGATCATCAGCAAAATAACAATGAAAACAAATAATAAGATTAATGTAAACAAATTAAATTTATCTTACTGCTCTCCACCCAGCCACCCTCGAGCACAACATTAGCTCACACAGAGCAATTAATGGCTCACACAGAGCAGATATTGGCTCACACACAGCAAATAATGTTAGTATCAAAATAAAATATTGAATACCATTTTTAATCTAAAAAATCATCCACATAAAACAACAAATTTTCTTACCTTTCTGCAGATTTGAATCCTCGTTCTATACAACTTCTTTCAGCCTCTTCCCTCTAGCTCCCTTCCTCTTCTAAAAATCTGTTTTTTCTTCATTATTTCCAGTTCTTTACTCTTTTTTTTCAGCATGCCTAAAACTCTCTTTCTTTTCTTTTTAATAGAGCTTTCTTTTGAAACTCTTCATATTTCTTGAAAATAAAATAATAATAGAGACTATACATTTTCCATAATAACAATTAAAAAAAAATTAATAAATCACTTCTAATTACTAAACTATTTTATAATTCAAACAACCTTTATCACATAATCAATACTTCATGTTTATTATCATTCTATAATCTAAAAAGCAAAAATAATATTAAATGTTATTGTTCATCATACTATATTGTCAAATAAATATTCTAATAAACAAATTAGCTATGACCCTACACATATTATCAGTGCAATAGTCAAAGAATTTCTAAAATAAACAAGATTGAATTATATTTTCTAATTACTATGTAGGGGGCAACTAAGCTTTTCTACAACCTCTGAAATCTCGTGTTAAACATTGTCAAAGGTTCGTTTAGTTCTTTTTTACATGTGGCAAATTGATGGTAGAGGATAGCTGGATCTGCATATGTTTGAAATTGGTTAATGAAAGTTGTTTCCAATTCTTGCCACAAAGAGATCAAATTTGAAGGTTGACTAAGATACCAACTATATGCAAAGTTTCCTAATGAAGAGGGGAACAGTCTATAAACCACATCTTGGTGGGTTATTTGTGATCGAATCACAACATCTTTAAAGTCTCGTATATGTTCCTCTACAGTCTTGCTTTCCCCATAGATTTATTTTGCACAAAACTTTTATGGGTTGCTGGGTAAGTCGTGAATCCCTCCAGGCACAATCCCTAAAGGAGAATTTCCAGCAAGGAAGAAAGCCATTTGTTGAAGTGGGGCAGGTGAAATAACAAGGTTAGCTATGGGTTGTTGATTCGATAGAGAGGCAAGGGTTTGATTGTTATGTCTTCCTCTCACACTTCTTGCTCTAGTGGGAAACCCTATCTCAAAGAAATCTCCCTTGTCAGGTGAAGATCTCAGGATTCTCCTAAATCTCTCAGGAGGAAAGGAATTGATACACTCCAGAATATATGCCTTAGCACAGGGGATTCACATTCATCTTAGTATTGTAAAAGGTTCCATTAGGAGGTGGTATAATTTTAGGTCACCACTCATCAATCAAAAAGAAGGAATCAATTCACTGGAAGATAGTATTGATTAAATCAAATAAATCACAGGTGAAAGTTGTACCTATGATAAACTATGCTTCAGATATCAAGGGGCACTTATTAAACATACTATAACCTACAATCAAGTGCTCTAATACAAGTCAAAGATTAGATGTTCGACATTTGAGACAGGTGGTAGCTAAGATGTGGTCTGGCAAATCCAAAGGTTAATATATTTGTCAACTTCACATCTATGACCTGACATTGAATCTTTTGAAATTCTCAAATTTTCAAAATTGATTTCATCCTCATGCTTCTCAATTCCATACTTCAGGTATGACAAAATCAAGGCTATCCATAAATTCTTTTCAACATGTAGGAGCAATGTCATTTAGGTCTACAAAAATCAACAGTAGCTAGAAGATTCATGAACAAACATTGGCTAAGGTAACCATATCTGTCTGTGTTTATTGGAGTTAGTGATGAGCCTAGTTATTAGCCTATTTTCTTATAGTTTTATGCAAGTTGAAAGACATTCCCAGACATTATTTTAAGCACATTTCTATGTTATGTTATCCCTTGTGATCACTATGCAGACTTGAACTTGGTTAATTAACTATATGGAGATATGATTATAATATTATAAAATTGTATGTTTTAGTGGGAATATATGGATTATTAATAATGTTTGTGTTGATTATGGTTGTTAGTATTTTGTACATGTTTATGAACTAACCCTGCAGCCAAAAGAGGAAGGACTGTAACCCGCGGCAACTGCAACCTGTGCAGCCCGTAACCACAACATTTTTAGGCGCAGAGTAGGAAGATTGTAGACTTAACTAAGTACAATAACTATGGCATGAGGACACTTTATGGAGATAATCACGCATCGTGATAGTAACGAATAAAGATGATTGGAATCTCAAAGGATTCTATTGCAACTAGAAGACCAACGAGATTGGTTCAATCAAGTCCATATTCCCCTGTTTCAATAGAAGAGTTCTAATTTTATTAGGGTACTTCTCTCATTTTTCAGTTATTGTTGTTAACATTAATTACACTCTAGTTCCTATGGAGTGGTGTTTTATGTTTACAATTAAGAGACTTATTTCAATAAACTCACCCATACCTATATGTATGGTTCAGTGGTTGAGGTAGAAGTTAGTTAAGTTAAGCTTTGAATAGTTTTTTCTTTGTCGCAAATATAGCTATCTAAATCTTTTCTAGATTATGCAGACAATGTTAATATTGATTATGAGTAATGAATACTATAGTTCAACAAGATTTTATGTGATTTGAACAGATTGTGCAATGCATGTTAGAATCAATATGATTGTGTTGATTTAAGAGAGCTGAGTTTAAGTAGTGAGGAAGTCACCTGAGCAAGGGCCACTCAGGATAACTGTTCTTCACTTTATTTCTTGCATGTTATTATTGTTTTAGTAGTTATTTCATGAATGCAATATCAATTAGATTCTTAAGTTGTTTTAGTTCATTTGATTTGTGATACTCCGGAGGATAGGATAAGTTATTAGTACCAAGCCAATTCTTAGAATTCATTCCTTCATAGTCATTGTTACAATCTTACTGGTGCAATCACGACAGGAGGGTTCATAGAATGAACTGTCCAGACCATGCAGCAAGAGTAAACACAACAAAAACAATTCAAAGATATGGAACAAACGTAGATTCAGTCATTCATTATATCAAAGAATTCAAATTCAGATCAGTCAACAACATGCGGACTTACAATAGGGCTCACAGGCCTGATTATAGAATATTAGAATATACACAAGATATAGCTTTTAGGCTCCTTCACAAAGAATCCAAACTATCTATTTTCTAAATCATGAGAACTTTCTTTCCTAAGGAACTATTACATCAATATATATCATCTCCGGTACAAAAGATTCCTCCACGTTGGCCAAGGAAGATCACAAACTCCAAAGAAGAGTTGTAACATGAGTACACGGATAGGTCAGACCTAAATGAATAGAACTCCACAAATGAATGGAATGATGTGCGGATCTCAGGGAAGGTTAGACATGAACCATAGATCATTGAATGATGTGTCATTAGGATCCACAAGTCAGGAAATATTCCGTAGGTCTTCTCCTTTAGTTGATTGTCTAAGACTGTCAGGATGCTCTGTTCTGAGAAATCAATCAATCTTCGATAGTGATATCTTTTCGGTACTTAATTCAAATGTTCTTAATTATGGATATGGTATAGATGAACATGTCTAGATGCTAAGTCTAGCTCCACAAGGTCTGAAATGTAACTGAGGTAGAATGCGGACCAAAATACAGAAACTACTTCTGACTGAACTAAATTGGAAAATGAAAAGAAACAAACTGAATTGCAAACAAATTGAAATGAAAATGTTTTTGGTTTATGCAAGATTGCTCTTGAACCTTTGGATGCTCCTGCATCACTTACATTGCAAGTACCTATAGTAGTAGTAGCAGCATTACTATCTTTTGTCATTAACTAGTTTTGATTTATGAAAATGTACTAGATAAGTTAGAATAGTTTGGTTTTTGAAAGCACATATAGTGCTAGTGCCATCACAAGTTTACCATCCCTGGTTGATAATCCAATGAAGGTCTTTTCAAGGAAAATAGTGGACTATTCAGTAGGTTATTCCTTTGAATTGTGTGATCATGACCAAGTTTACTAGACATAATAAAGACAATACATTTTTGGTGTCGTTGCCAAGGATGTCACTATTTTCAGAGACTGGCTTCTTTTATCTCCAAGCTTTCCTAGTTCAACATTTTTCTTTCAGAAGATATGACACTTAGGTTTTACCTCACCAAATATTATAAAAGATCACTAACATTGTGTAGGAGCCATTACTACACAAAGTCACACCTATTGTATGTGGAGGCAGAAAGACGCTTTGGGAAGGTTTCTTCCATCAACCCAACAAGCTACAACAAATATTGGTGACTACATTGATCAGAGCAAGGTTATTACTAAAGAAGAATCTTCCCTCTCATCAACATCTACTGACAACACAGAAAGAACCTTCCTCACCATGGCTGATGCAGTGGATGATCCACCTAAGCATGTGACCTTTGAGTTCCCAGTCACCAACCAGGAGAGGGCTGCTACCTTGAAGAATATACCTCCTTGAGCATTACCAGTCTTCTATGGCTTGGTGACTGAAGATCCAGATACATTCTTGTTTGAGTTTAATGTCTTGTGTAGGAGTTATGACTACACCAATGATCCTCATAGGCTCAAGTTATTCCCTGCTACTTTGAAGGATGCCACTTTAAGATGGTTTATGGGACTAGTCAAGGATGTTATTCCATATTGGGACATAATGAAGACAAAGTTCTTGGAGAAATACCAAGATTATTGCAAAGGAATTGATAGAAGAAGAGATGACATCTTCAAGATAAATCAAAAAGAGGATGAACCATTGGAGGATTATGTAAAAAGGTTTCAGTTCTGCCTAAAGAAAAATCCACAGAATAAGCTCTCAGATAAATCTTTAAAGCTTGTATTCTTGAGAGGAGTCAATGATGACTGCATGGATGCCCTTAATCTTATTGGGGTAGGAGATACATCTCAATTACCCTTTGAAGATGTCTGCAAAGTTTTTAGAAACTACTCAAGGACTTTCACCAGAAGGACAAGGGGAGAGAGAACATCCACCATTAGCAAGGCATCTAATTCAGTTTCAAGGGTAGAATTGAGCAACCTGTTGACCAACATGAAAGAATATATTATTAGTCACCTAGCTACTCAATTGGACACTTTACACTTGAAGAAGAAGCAGGAGGAGGCTGATGCAATACTCACTAAATACTAACCCAATTGCAGACAAAGGAATGCCAATTGCAAATGTAGAAGGGTGGCAAGTATTACAGAAGATAAGTCAGAGAAACCACACTTTCAGCCAATTGAAGGTGAAGATGGCCAGTTGTACTATGTTGCACAAGGAAACCATGGCAACAAAGACAAGGTATGCTACAAGATCCTCTAACTTTCAATACATCATTTCCAGTAGATCATCATAATTTCTCTAGTTGGAACCCTCAACCTTGGTCAAATACCCAAAACCAATGGAAAAACCATCAACAATGGCAAAACCCTCAACAAAACTGGAATCAGCAACAACCAAATGTATGGCCCCAACAAAATTTCCAAGGACCTAACTACAACCCTCAATGGTCGATAACAAAAAACCAATGGCAACCACAATGGCAAAAGGGAACAATGGAAAAAACAAAACATGAATTACTCACAAACCTTGCTACCTCCTTAGCCAAAACAACAAGCCATTATGCCAAATCCATCTAGTCCTACAACTCAGCTACTAAGAGCACCACAACTGTCTACCCAACCTGCACCTAACCCCAAGAAAAAGCCTGTTCAACATGCATACACTAACGAGGCTATGGGTAAGTGCAAAAAGATGGGGGCCAAAAAGTGGCCAAATTGTTTTAAAAAAAAAAAAACCATAACACGAGCGCATTATAATGCGCTCGCGTTATAACCTATTATAAATATAAAAAAAACTCATCTCATTTCATTTCATTTCTATTTTTCTCCACTATTCCTGCGGTCTGCAAACCCTATGAAGCACGCTCACATTTTGGATTCCTCAATTCAACACAAAAATCTTATCAATTCATCGCCGAAATGCCACCACGACATCGAGCACACCAAATGAGTGAATTTATTTGTCTTTTTGTTTGAATTTGCTTCTAAATAGGTAGGTTTGAGTTGTTTTTTTACATGTATATTTTGTTAATTGTCAAGAAATGTTAATGCACCTCCTCCTCCTCCTCCTCCTCCTCAAAATCTACAAAATCCTGTGGAACAACAACCTCCTCCATCCATTCCTTGACAAGCCCCTGGAACAAAAGAAAATATAATGGGGAAAATTGAAAACAACAAAAAAAAATTGAAGATATAATTGCAAGGTTGAAAGATCCTTCCACTTCAACCTTGCATAGGTCCACGCTTGCTGAATCTCTTGAATCTATGTTATCAAATGTAGATTCAATTAAAAAGCAAATAACTAGTTGGACAGATATGAGGAGAGAGTTTAGAGATTATTATGCAGACAAGCTATCATACCAAGATGTGAAAAAATTACAAATTACAAAATTAGACTTGTGTTCGATTTTCACAAACCCACAAATAAATCAACCTCCACCCATTACATGCAAGAGGTTCCCTATCCATTAGTGCAACAACCAAGAGATAAGGGACAATTTTGGGTAGAGGTGGTGGATGATTTTTGACCATCCTCCATGCAATAATAATGAGGTCCTGCAATACTTTTTGAGGAAACTCTACTGCGAGTTTGTCCTCAATAAAGTGCCAAACTATTTTGATATGCGGGACTTCCAGGGTAAAGTTGGGGGCTCAGCACAAGATAGACCAAGGGCATGTGTTGACCCACAGTGGGCAGTGAGACGAGTAATCAGCAGACCAGCCCATGAGCATGTTTCTATCCCTTCCATTGTGAAGGAGAGTGTTGAGGTTGATACACTTTAGTCGATTAGTGCCTTGACCCAGAGCATCATAGAGGATGCCAGTCCTGCAGCACAGAGTGGGTTGGGAGATAGTGCGAGGAGTAGGGTCCCACCCCATACTTGTTAGACTTGCGGGCCAGCTTGTGGTTATGAACCCATGGATAGTTAGGACGCAGGTGCATAGGCTACATCTGCAGCTAAGCAGATGGTGATGACAGATACCCTCCTGAGTGAGACTTTCAACCTTGATACTCAAGTAAATATTAGCAAGTTTATTGAATTTAATTTATTAAATTTTATTTTTGAAATGCAAGATTAACTAATTTAGTTTGATGATTTTAATAAAATTTCAGGGTCATGGTGTTGATGCAGTTTTCAGTGGTTCTCCACCTGCATATTACACTAGATCATCTATTGTTGGGGTATGTAACTAGTAAACAATTATAAATATTACATGTCAATAGCATCATTATATGAATGGTATTCTAATATCTAATTTTGGATGTTGAATAGGTTAATATTGAAGATTTCATGGCAACACCTGCCAGTGGTGGTGGACTTCAAAGTTTCATGTAGGTAATAAAATAAATAGTTTAATGAATGAATTGTACTTACTAGATTTTTGTATGTGACTTGTGTGCTTTATTGTGTGTACTTCCATGTTTAGATGAACATGTGTGTATGTTAGGAGCCATGATTTGCATCATTATTATAGTTTTTGTAATTGAATAATGTTGTTTTATTTCCAGATGATGCAGGCTGCGGAGACACCTCCTGATGTTCAGAGGGCAATGGAGCATGGTGTGACCTCTGCAATTCATAGCTCCATGGCATTGACAGGGGTATGAGGCAGATTAGTAAATTTCAATTTACATTCATTGTTATAGTTGTTTATTTTTGAAAAATCAAAAGATTATTGATTTGAAGTTTAATTTCTATCTGGATGGTTTCTATAGGACATGACATCACCACGGCCTATTCCTGCTACTGAGGCAAGTGAGGACACAGATTATATGTTAGCGGTAAGTGATTATTTTGTTAAATGTTTCATTTTTTATAACATGTAATTTCTATATATTAATGTCTATACTTTTTATTGTAACAAATAAAGATGCAGGAAGAACTAAATAGGAGGAGCAGCCCTCGAGTTCATAGTAGACCACCCACATGCATGTCTCCATCCCCTAGAAGATCAAAGGCTGCCCGTGATCTATTCTCTTCACCAGCCAGAGGGGAATGACTTTTTATTGTGTTCCTTTGTTGTATGCCTATATGGCATTTGTGGACATATATTTTGTATTGTATATAGTTGACATTGTATGCCTATATGGCATTCTTGTAAGCCTATATGGCTATTTTGTATATATGTTATACTTATATTGACAGATATTGATGTATGCCTATATGGATATTTGGTTAATACAAATCTTTTTTATTGATGGCGTCCATACTTGCATTATAAATCCACGTTTGAATGGATATTTGTAGATGGCTACTTCAAATATTTAAAGTTCAATTGTATTACATAGGATGTTTGTTGATCTAATAAGCTAGCTATTGTTATTTAAGTATCACCTAAACCTCATTTTGGAGCTAAAAGATAAAAGTTGTATTTAAAAATAAATGAATCATCATGTTGAACAGAAAATATTAATATTCTTTATGAGTAGCATACAATGTCAACTATATGCAATACAAATAAATGAATCATCATGTTATTCTTTATGTTTGAGATCTTGAAAATGACTAAGTCCAGTATCTTGATATCCTGAAACACTAGGATGAATATATTGCAAGTATGGGCCTAACCAGTGTTGTCATTGATGTCAACATACTCCTGTTGCATTAATGATAAGGATTGGATGAGCTATGTGCTTAGGATATTGAGAAAATTAGTCTCAATCTGGAACAGTGAAGAACAACGATGATAATAAGGTAAAAGTCTAAGATAGGATGAGGATCAGAGGATGCGGATTAAAGGGTTTGTAGATATGTGTCTTAAGGTGATCTTCAGAGATCCACATGAAGATCTGAAGAAGTTGTGGCCGCTCAAGTAAAACTGGTTCCGGTAGGTGTTCAGAGGTGACAGTGTTACAGACAGGTCCGGTGAGATCCGGAATTACATTTTCCTATTCTATGGATTTGAGGAAGTGTTGAGAAAGTCTTTGTGGAGTGTCAACTAGATTGGTTCGTGGTTTGAAGGTCCACAAGCATCTATTCCTTTGTGACAGTAATGATAGACTGTGTTCCTAAGGTTCTAGATGAAGGGGAGAAGGATTTCAGTAAGCAGAAGAAGTGTGGATGTTCTTGGTGATTCAGGCAAGCTTGTGGAGGTCTTTGGATCATGTCTAGTTCGTGTTGGTGGTCCACATTGGAGTTGGAGCTTGCAATTGAAGAATAACTTTCTGAATAATGGTGTTCTTCCTGAGACAGGCCGACCAGATGAGTTATACATCTTGCGGATGTTCTTGAGGATGTTTTCCAACTTAGATGATCATTCCTAAGTTGATGCCTTGTATAAATAAGGGATTACAAAGTCATTTTAAAGTTGTCCATTTTTGTGATGAGTGAGTGGTAGCGAGGAGGAGAGTGAAAGGCAGAGCAGAAGTATTGGGCTTAAATGGAACTGATTCAAGCATGGTGAAGATGCTATTCTCCAATTCATGTATGTGATACTTATTTCTTTGTAGACAGTGTGTCTCTTGTAGGTAGTGAGCCTCTTGTGAGCAGAGTGCTCAGGCAGTGAGCCCTAATTGGCATGTCTCATTTGTTCTTTCTATTCTTCTAACAGAGAATACATTCTTGGGTTAATCACCCTGTGGTTTTTCCCTTAACCGGGTTTTCCATGTCAAAATCTTGGTGTCTCATGTGTTGATGTGTTCCTGCTCTTGATTTGTTACATTGTATTTTCATGATTAATTTATTATTATGCTAAAAGGAGTTAAGTGTGTAATTGGAAGAAAGTTTTGTACAACTGATTCACACCCCCCCTCTCAGTTGTGTGCCCTAAGTCTAACAGAATATCCAAGTCATTAGGATGATTGCGCCTTGAGAAAAAGTCATTAAGATGAGCACCTAAAGGAGACTTTCTTAAACATTTAAACATTGAGCAACAAGCATGAAGGGTTAAGGCGCAATTTGCAACTCATAAAGCGCGCCCAACTTGGAGAGAGCATTCATTTAAGACAAGGTGCCCATTGACACCTGTTCCACCATAAAAGTGCGCCTAAGGTGGAAGGAGAAGAAGCCTCTAGTAAGTGAAGCGCACCTATTGTCTAAAGTCTAAACCACTTCATTATGGCACCCTAGCATGAGGAGGAGTATATAAGTCAATAGGAAATGGCGCCTAGAATGCAAATGAAGGACTAAGTAGCATTTTCAATAAGCATCAATTCACCTTGAGCTTTCAATAAATACATCAAATTGAGCCCCATAAGCCTTGGCGCCCTTTGCCTTCAAAAGAACCTTGTATTGGCGCCTTGGAGGAAATCAACTTACAATAACAAGTCTTGGAGGTTTCTCATTTTAGATGATGTCTTTTGAGATTAACTACAATGATTGAAAGTTAAGATGAGTGGAAAGAACCTATCTTGAACCTTAGGCACCCTTCATGTAATTTCCCACCATCATGAGTGCCTAGATCTAAGAAGGAGTGAATGAAGGATCTTAACATCAAGAAGCATGTTATCAATCAACTTGGAGAAGTCTTTGACAATAATTATGATGAATTGAGTACATGGAAGTAAAGGAAGTACATATCAACTCCAAAGTGTGCCTACTCATCATTTAGAATTGCAAAATTGCAAGTATAAAGACATTTAAATCTAGGTGCACTCTCCATCAGTACAAACCCATTATGGCACCTAAGGGAGAAATTGCATTGAAAGACACCTTTTGAATGAATCTCTTAAGGGAGATTGACCTCTTTAAGCCATTACAATTGTCTGAAATCATTTAAAGTGATAAATATGGACCAACTTGTGTTAGGCGCCCTTTGCTCTTCTTTTTACCTATATATGCACCTAGATTTGTAGTAAGATTATTCCATGTTTAAAGAGGATTCCTTTGTGTTATAAAATGTTTATCATGAGGATTGATGTGTTTCTTGGTTTGTATTGTAGGAAGATTGAAGGAAAAGGTAGGAGCAAGAGCTTGGAGTCACCTAGAGTCACCATGTAGCTGCTCCAAAGGAGCCTTTCACATTCATTCATGCCAGAGAGTTAAGATGGAAGTAATCACTGCCAAGGAAACACCACTTCAAGAGGTAGCTGCTCCAAGAGGTCACAACAAGATATATTTCAAGTCTTCTTCATCAATGACATCACCAGTTGCATCATGTTCGACTTCCATCTATCACTTCAAGTTCCATTCATCTTCAAGTATCAACTAGATTCTTCATCAATCATCGCTTCAAGATCAGCATGTAGCCACTCCAAAGGAACCTCTCATCATCATCAAGCATTCCAAAGACATCCATTCAATTTCAAGTCCCTCTAATACATTCAATCCTCCTTGAGAAGTCATCTACTTCACATATAAGGGAAAGTGTTATCATCAATATCTAGAAACCATGTTCCTGAACTTATATTATGAGTTTCACAATGAATGATTTAACATGTGACAACGATGAAAGAAGGATAACACACAGATCTCAATGCATGAAGAGATAGGTTATCTGAATACATTCAAATCAATATACTAAGAAATGGTTGTGCTTCATTACATCAATTGCATAGTTAAATGTTTCAATGGATGACCTATGAAAGAGAGTAATCATGGGGATAGTCGTTATGGAGGTGATCAACCAATGGTGAGTAGGGCATCATCTAGGTTATCTAATATGTCTTTTGTCTCACTTGAAAGTGTGTCTATAATGGAGTCAAAATTAACACATCTTATTGTTATTGTTTCAGAGGGTCGTCGGATGTCTCTTCACATCTTTAGGTATTGGGCGTAGTGGTCCCATTGAAAAGGATATGGGTATTCTAGTGGATACAAAACTACCAATTTTGATGAATTCCCACAAACACATATATGATCCTTCATGGAACTTCTTATGCCTAACTTTAGTGACTAGAAAGAACTGATGGACCAATTTCATCATGTGTCTACTACCTTTCTAGCACTTGGAAAGAGATATCAAGAAGCAATTGAAGAGATGACTGCCAAAATGGAGCAAATAAAGATGGAAAGAACTTAGCAAAATCCACAACTCGAAGATTGTAAGTTTCAAGTTACCTTTTTGTAAAAGTGACTTTTGTCACTTATTGTAATTAAAAGTTAGAAAATGAACTTTATTTCTAGAAAAGTGATGTAAAACATAACGAAAAATAAGGTTTATTATTCTATTCTATTTCAAAAAGTAAGGTTTTTTATTCTATTGTATTTCAAAAGGGTAATTATAAAGTAGTTATCAAGTGGTTACAAGGTAGTTACTAGGATTACAAGGTAGTTATCATGTGGTTACAAGGTAGCTTATAAATCAAAGGCTATTTCAAATGTAAAGGGAGACTTTTTGGAAGGGACTCTTACGGGGGACTTATGGAGAAACTTTTCAGAGACCTTTTGGTCTAACACTTTGTACATGAAGGCTTTTGAAATTGTATAATTTCACAAGGATAATAAAGAGTGCATTTGGTTTGCGTGTTCCAATGGTACTTCTAAATTATTGTTACTGATTTCTCTTATGTTAGATTGGTCATACTTCTGTGTCACTGTGTAAATCATAGGTCATCCATTGAAACATTTAACTATGCAATTGATGTAATGAAGCACAACCATTTCTTAGTATCTTGATTTGAATGTATTCAAATAACCTATCTCTTCGTGCATTGAGATTTGTGTGTTATCCTTCTTTCATCATTGTCACATGTTAAATCATTCATTGTGAAACTCATAATATAAGTTCAGGAACATGGTTTCTAGATTTTATGGTGAAACCCCCTTATAATTTGTCATAAGTTTGTGAAATCCAAACCAATATTCATGTCTACTATTAGCATTTCAGTAAATAATATTTCTTGTTAGTTTTTCCTTTTTCCTTTATGTACTTTCAGGTTTAAAAGTACACAAAAACTATAAAACCCCATCATAGAGGAAAGTTGTTAGTTTAGTAACAACTTCTCCAACTATTGGGACATTTGTCACTGTTTGTTGGACGAGTCAATTTGAAATCTATAGTGACAAATATGTTTACCAACAGTGCATAAGGAGCATGGCAGGCCTAGATTGTAAACCCAATGAAATATGTTTTGGAGACCCAATTGCAATCATCCAACTTCATAGTACTACAATTTCATTGGGGAAACCTTCTAGGGAAGAGGGAAAGTATATTGAAAATTTTTCTAAGGAGTGGATGATCCAAAATATGGAGAAAGACAAGGTTACCAAATAGGAATTGAAAGACAAGGTTGCATATTTAACTTCCTGTATTGAGAGTTTGGTTGGAACAATTGATACTATAGCCTCAACTTTAGCCCCTTCGATGGATATAGATAAATGGATGCCACCTTTTAGTGAAGTGAAAAGCATTGTGACAACTAGAAAAACATGGAGCAATGAATTATTGACACTTTTCCATGGGACAATTAACAAAATAATAGATGAATATAATAAGTTTATGATAAGAGAAAGTGCAATGAAAATAATGGAGAATAATATTGACCAGGAGAAGAGATATTGATGAAAATCTTCCCCACTTAATGGAACTAGCAAAAATGGATTACTAGATTTTGTTTGATGAGGAAATTATGAATGGAAAGGATGAGCTTGTGCACCAAACATGGGATAAATCCTATAATCTTAGAAAGGGCATATCGCAAGGATGTAAAAATAGGTTTTCGGCATCATACAATCTCATAAAACACATTTAGAAGGAGATTAATAATTTTGTAAATAAGATTGGATGGCATTCATATGATGAACAAAATAATCTCAATTTTGTACAAGTTGTAAGGTAACAATTTGATAATATTTTGAAAGGAGAATCTTCGAGTGGAGGTAATTTTGATTCTCAAGGTTGATGAGAGTTTGGTTTTCTTGTGAAGATTTTGAGAAGAAAGCATAATACAAGCAAGCGCATGACTGAGTTTAATATTTTAAAAGGAGAATCTTCGAGTGGAGGTAATTTTGATTCTCAAGGTTGATGAGAGTTTGGTTTTCTTGTGAAGATTTTGAGAAGAAAGCATAATACAAGCAAGCGCATGACTGAGTTTTGGATAACTTCATTTAGGTAGATGTTTGATATGTGTACTCAGATGGCCCTAGTGCCAAGTTGGTGAAGGAAACACTTGGCAAATTTTAAGCGTTGAAGTATAAGCAATCTTAAGTAGAAACAAGTTGAAGTATACAATGTGTAATGTGCAATATTTTATGTAAATTAATATAATATAATTAATGTGAAGGGGTAGTCAAATAACTCCACATTCTCATGTAATTTTCTCTTTTGTGACCCTTGGAGGGATACCTCTTCGTCTTCCCTAGTCTCAAAAAGTGTTATATATACATGTAAAAGGCTCATTGTAAGGGGTTCTCGTTTGGGATTCTCTTTTGGGGTTTGAAGATATAATGTTTTCTTTATTTTCTTTTGGGTGGAAACCCATGAACATGAAATGAATACAAAATACACAAATTTTCTTGAATCTTTGTGGGTTTTCATGTTTTAGTTTTTTAATCCTTAATTTATCTTTTTTCTCCATATTTCTATACATTTAATTCACTAAATGTCGATGGAAATTGTAACATCAAAAATTGCTTACCTTTGCAATTCCACACTATATTTTGCCCTTTCTTTAGTGTCCATTCCCTTAGCTTGTTTGTAGGCTCATTTTAGCCCTTGCAGTAGCCTTTTTCCCTTCCATGGTGCTTAGGCCTTATTTTCTATGTTGTCTTTTTATCAATTTTTGTTGTCGCTTTTATGTTATCTCTGTGATGTTCTAGTGTCTCATTTTTTATTCCAAACTATCCAGACACTAGCACTTCACACGAACATTTGCATGAAGCACTAGCATCCCATGACAATTTCATGTTTGGTAGTCATTTCTAAATGTTTCACCATTTGTCACCTTCCCAAGTTAATGGTAATGGCCCAAAATGGTTTGGAACAACTCATCAACCCCTTCCTCTTCCCTCCTTTCTTTTTGAACCTATATCTTCATTTTTACGTTCTTATTGGCTCTCTCTTGAAACTTCTTGCACTCTACAGCTCTCTACAACATTCTTCTTCAACTCTCTTTCTCTATTGGCTTTCTCAAGCCTCTATAGGTGATTGTTCTTGTTATTATTATTGCAAGCATTTATTTTGTTATGCCCCTAAGTACCTTGGGATTATCACATCCTTTCAATCTCTCATTTTAGTTACTGTTCTTATTTCTAGATGCACTTAGAGTAAGAACACGCACTATTTTATATCTATCAATCTATTGGTTGTTGTGGAGGTAGAAATACCAAAGTATGGGTTTGACCTAAAGGCAAACCCCCAAACAACCCCAATGTAATTTTTCTTGTCTTCAACTATAGATACTTGGGAGAGTATTCAACTGCACAAAGGTGTTGCTAGTATCTCTTCCCTTCTCTTGTCCATTCTATTATTTAATTTGATTTAGTTATTTTGTCTTTGTTATTTTTATTTCTGTTAGTATCTGGTAGTTTGTTGTTGTGTTCCCTTTTCTAGTTTTACAGATTGGGTGAACTGTTGATTGGATTTGCACATTTTCTAGGAACTTTTCAACTTTTTGGGTCGTGCGGATGATAGTGCTTAGCACAGATGTCTACACGATGCATTGGCATCTTAGACAGTGGCTCCTCCTTCTGGCTCCAACTTCCTCTCTTCATACTCTTTTCTACTCTGTAACTTGTTTTTGTAAATTATTTTCCAATTTCCTATAAATTCACTTTCTATTCCAGCTCCCTATTTAATGTAATGTAGAAGTTAAAGGTATCATTTTTCTACATTACAAAGCAACTTGTGTTTACACCTTTGAATGGTCAAATGAACACCAATTCATGCTTTGCAGAAATTCAACAACAAACATGCATGTTAATTTTCCTTTGGAGATCACTCTATGTCACATTAGGATTGTGGAGAAAGGATCTAGTGGGGATTGGTAAGTTGTTACTATACATTTAAAGAATGTTGTATGAAAGGATATAAGTTTAGATTCAATTTTATTTCTCTAACCATTTTTCTACCCAACTTCTCTTTTCATTTTGCCATATCATTGTTAGTTTAGAATCTTAATGATAAATTTTAAATCTGAAAAGGCAATAAAATTTGATAAATTTGCATATGAGTGTTCATCTTCTATTTTGTAAAATTATGATCTCAATTGAAATTGAAGACTTATGCTGGCTAATGGTGTTTGTTTTCATTAAATGAGTCTCTCTTCATATGAATGATTCCTAATATCCATTGTAACCCCTTGAATAGACTAGCCAAAGCACTCTCCAACTAGAAATTTTTGGTAAACCTCTTGATCAATGAATAAAAGACTCTTAAGGCTAGCCACCTTCCAAGTAGGGGAACCTTTACCATTCCACCCTATAGGTTTAATGACTTGCAAGTAAGTTGGTGTGTCAAAAATTACATCAACAAGGAGCACTAATACCAAGTTGAAAGTGGATGATGTGGTTGCATTGTTGCTTTCCAAAGAGATGTGAAGAAAGTAAATCAGCCAAGGAGGCCCTAGTTATTCATGAAAGATTGCGAGAAGAAGGAAAGAAGGAAGATAAGTCAAGATCTAAATTCCATGGGAGATCCAAGTCTCCTGGTAAGTCCAAGGCTACATGTTTGAACTATGACAATCTTGGCCATTTTTCATAAAGATTGCAAGGAGGAGGAGAAGAAGAATGATTCTAATGAGTCTAAAAAATTCTCCTAGGATGATGGTGATGCCTTTGTCATGGCCTTGGATACACATGCATTAGAAGGTACATGGTTAATTTACTCTAGTGCATCTTTTCACATGACCTCACATTGAGGTTGGTTTACACAATACAAAGAATTTGATGGTGGGAAGGTGTACCTTGGAGATCATTATCATCCAAAGATTATTGGTTGTGGAAGAGTCCTGATATAATTCCCTCATGGATGAGTGAATTGGATCAATGGTGTTCTACTTATCCCTCGTTTGGCACATAACCTAATTTTTGTAAGAAAAATGAATGATAGAGGTGTGGAAATTATTTTCTCAAATGGAGGCTTCAAGATGGTTAGATGATCTATGGTGCTTGCTAAGGGTGTTTGTATTGGCACTTTGCTTCAATTGAATGGACACATAGTTTAGTATAATAGTTCTTATGTTCTTGTAGTGAAGAGATCTATAGAGTCTTCGCATTCACCATTTGAACTAGTAGAAAAGAGGAATGTTGCACCTGCTTCTGATTGGTCATGCTTTCTGGGTACATTAGGGTGCTAATTCTTTGGAGACAAAACTAATAGCTAAGGAATAATGTTGTGGCACCAGAGGCTTGGTTACATAAGTGAAAAGGGTCTACAAACCATGAAAAATAGAAACCTTGTTAAGGGGTTGATTGATTGTAACCTTGAGTTCAATTTTTGTGAACATTGCTTTTATGGAAAACAAAACCATGTTCAATTGTATTCTAGTTCTCATAAATATTCTAGGGCATTAGACTCGATACATTCTGATGTTTTTGGTCCTATTAATTTTCTTTCAATTTTAAAATCTATATATTATGTATCTTTCATTAATGACTATAGTAGGACATGGGTTATTTCTTTAGGATTAAATCTGAAGTCTTTGGTCAATTTAAAGAGTTTAAGGCTCTTGTTGAAAATTGGATTAGTAAAAAGATTAAGATTTTGAGGATTGATAATGGCGGTGAGTTTTGTTTCATAGACTTGGACAAGTTTGGTAAAGATCATGGAATAGAGAGGCATAAGACAACTTTGTACACCGCTCAGTAGAATGGAGATACAAAAATAATGAATAGGACATTGATGGAAAGGGAAAGGAGTATGCTTAGTGGGGTCGGCTTGGAACAAACATTCTAGGCAAAAACAATTTCTACGACTTGTTACCTAGTTAATAGATCTCCTACATTAGTTGTTATTCAGAAGACACCTATGGAGGTGTGGTCAAGAAAAAATCCCTCATTGAGAGATCTTAGTCTTTGGTTGTGAGGCACATGCACATGTACTTAGGGAGAAGAGGTCAAAGTAAGAGAATTGAACTGTTAAATATATCCTCGTTGGTTATGGTATTGGTGTGTAAGGGTACAATATTTGGGATTATGTGGTTGATAGAGTTTTGTATAGAAGAAATGTTATCTTTAGATAAGTTAAGCATTCTTCCACTATGTTGTAGCTAGAAAGAAAGAGAAGAAAAAAGTGGTTCAACTACACCCAAAGATTGAGAAAGTTGAACTAGAAGCACACAAAGGACATGAAGAAGAGGAGAGTGTAGATAGTTTAGATGAAGATATACAACCTCCACCTCAACCTTTGAGTAGGTCCACTCGACAAATATGGTAGCCAAATAGGTATACCCCTTCTGATTGGAGATGCATTTTTCTTTGATTACTAACACTGATGAGCCTAGGAATGTAAAGGAGGCTATGGATATGAATGATGCATAATTTTAGAAACTGGACATGCATGAAAAGATGGTTGCATTAAAGAAACATGATAAATGTGATCTAGTACCTTTTCCTAATGGATGCAAATGGGTTTTTAAGAAGAAAATTGGTTCACATGGCAATGTTGAGAAGTACAAGGTGAGATTGGTTGTGAAGAGATATTCCTAGATTGAGGGAATTGATTATGGTGAGATTTTATTGCTGGTGACTAAGTTGACATCTATTCAATTTCTATTATCTATTGCTACATATGATCTTGAAGTTGAGCAAATGGATGTGAAGACAACTTTCCTTCATGGTGATTTAGGGGAAGAGATTTATATGTCACAGCCAAAAAAGTATATTGAAAAAGGTAAAGAGTATTTGGTTTGTAAGTTGAAGAAATCTTTGTATAGTCTGAAGCATTCTCCTAGGATGCGGTGTCAAAAGTTATTTGTGTTGGGTTTAGGATTTTTGAGATTCAAATCAGATCATTACATCTATTATAAGATGGACAATGATAATTTTCTCATTATCGCTTTATATGTTGATGATATGTTGTTTTCAGTAATGGGAAAGGTTTGATTTGTGAATTAAAGTATTTTCTTTCAGTACAATTTGAGATGAAGGACTTAGGGGCAGCTAGGTATATCTTGGGGATGGAGATCAGAAAAGATAGAGCTAACAAAAAAATTGGTTAAGCTAGAGTATGTGAACTCAATATTGGAGAGATTTAGCATGTCATCTTGCAAGCCATTATTTGTTCCTATTACGATGGGGACAAATCTCTTAGTTGAGTAGTGTCCTAATTCTTCTAGTGAGATGGAGGATATGAGCATAGTATCTTATGCTAGTGCAGTTGGGAGTTTGATGTATGTTATGGTATACACAAGACCAAACATTGCCTAAGCAATGGGAGTCCTAAGTCGATTCATGACTAATCTTGGATGAGTCTATTAGGATACAATGAAGAGGGTCTTCAAGTATTTATGGGGTACTTATGAGTATTCCATATGTTATCATGGTTATCCTACAAGGGCTTGGCATTTGATGTGTATTCATGGATATATGGATTCAGAATGAGTTGGAGATGTTGACAATATGAGACCCACCAATGGATATGTTTTCACTATGTTTAGTGGTGCTATTAGTTGGATGAGTAATCAATATGTTGCGGTCTCTTTGTCCACTATAGAAGCAAAGTATAGGGCAACTACTCATGCTTGGAAGGAATCCATCTGGCTCAAGAGATTACATTTAGATGTGGGACTAGATGTAGGAGCTATTCTAGTTCTGTGATAGGTAAAGTGCCATTTGTCTAGAAAGGAACTTGACTTTCCATGTGAAGATGAAGCACATTGATGTCCAATACTATTTTGTTTGTGACATGGCAGAGGATGGGAGGGTGATGCTAGAGAAGGTTCACACTTTGATGAATTTTGTAGGTTCATTGATAAAGCATGTGAACACATATAAGTTTAGGTGGTGTAGTGAGTCTATGGGCCTCACGACCCCTAGCAATTAGATTTCAATGTTGGTATATGTTGATGGTGGTTTTAGCACGCAACAACCCACGTGTGATTGCTGGTTTCACACCTCTCTTGAAAAGTATCTTACCTTAGGTAAGACTACTCCAAGGATAATACAGCTAGGTCTTAGCTTGCTTAGAATCTTTCAGTTGGTATGTTCTAGCTGTGCCTACAAGGGGTCTTACATGCAATCTACAAATCTTTAGGTTTGGGGCAGCAAATACACATAAACCCTTTTATGATTTTCAGCTGATAAACAAGATAAAGTGCTGTTGAAATTCCTATTCTAACAACTAACAATGGTTTTTTAAAGAAAATGTATAAGGTTTAGGGTTTTAGAAGAATCCTAAGTGACAGTCACAATGCATGTGTTATCTTCAGTAGACAAATACTCCAAAACTTCAAACCAGCTTCCTGAGTTACCAAACTAAAATGGGTGTTACAGTGTTGCAGAAAATGGTGCTATTTTCAATGGAAGTCAAAAGATTTTCAGATTACATTCATTTGTTAAATACCTAATAAATGGCACAACTTAACTTATGAAACGCAATTGAACTTCAGCACAAACAATCAGCCCAGGCTAACTTTACACAGCTATTTACCTTCAGCAAACAACTAAAAGTATGGACTTAGAGTATTTATCAAATACTTCAGCAAAGCATGAACATTATAAAAGCATAACTAACTATGGGAGAGCAAAAAGCGAACCATGAAAACCAAAATGAGCCAACACAAGACAAATTCTTAGAATTACTGTAGAAACTTGCTTTATATTACTTCAAATGGCATAGAGTCAACAATTCGGTATCAAATCTCTCTTACAAATAGTGGAAATGACAGCCCTTTATATAGAAAGCAGCATATCGAGTTTTCAATGGACGGTGGAGATTAACTCAACACCAATGGTCCAGATTACATGACATTTAATGAGATACATCAGTTTGTTACATTTTCGGATTTACCTTTGTCTTGTAGGAAAAAAACAAAATACAGCTTGCAAATACATTGAATCTAGACAAAATAGATATCCATTTGGTTATAAATGATAAAAAGTCAATTTTTAAGGCCTAATAAAGCCAAAATAGAGTCACATGACACTTGAAAACTTGAGCTGATGTGGATTCACGGGATTCCAAGTGTTGACTGGATCAAAAAGGAGTATTTTGGTGAAGGTATATGCAACTAGATGCTTGTTGGACTGATTCTTGATGACTGGATTGTTGGGACAGATGTACGCATGTCTTGGTGATCCAATCCAAGGTCATTTGAGGGGTATTTTTGGGAAAATATCAAAAATATAATTTCGGTATTTTCTACATTGTAGTAAATTGCATTTTCGGAGGCCTTCGGAGTGGAATGGGGGCTCGAAACTTCTCAGTTGCTTGGCGTTAAGCCTTAGCAGCCGAGTAGCTCAAACTAGATAATCAATTTATTAATGTCAAATTTTATTAAGTTACTACACAAATATATGATTAATCAATTGTGTATATTATTAAGTTGTATATTTGCTATATATGTTGTATACATGTTTGTTATATTCTATGTGTGTGATTATTGGAAATTTACTATAGTTGTTGTATACATACTTCTACCAAAATTTCTATGTATGGCTTGCACATTTTCACTACCAAAATCTTGTTTTGTGTATGTGTAAATTATTGTAGACATATTTTTCCAAGTATTGCAGTGTACAAGTTAAAAAATATATACATCAAACTATATATCTACATATTTTGTATTGACCATATATAAAGTTTGATCTACATGTTGATTGCATCTTTGTTTAAAAAATGTCACTCACTTATTTGTTTATTTGTTAAAATAAAGGTTTGTATTTGTACGACTCCGTGCCTACAAATTCGGTATATATAAAAGTATTCGTCGTGTATATGTGCAATTATGCATGCACATATGCAATTGTTCGTCTACAAGTTTCTTGCCACCTAATTATTTGCTTTAAAAATGTATACATGCGTAAGTTAATGCAATGCTTCTTTTTTCAATAAAATTTAGTAGCCGGCATTTTCATAACTTTGGTGCACAATTTATAAGTATTACGGTGCAACAAAATATAATTTAAAAGCCCTTTCACTTGTACATTTTAACCCTAGTCCTATTTATCATTCTTACTCATTCACACTTCTTTGTTATCATTTCACTCATTCATGTAGGTGTATGTTTACAAATTTTCAATGCACACAATTGCTTATCTCGAGATTATTAATAATAACAAACTATATGTTTTTAATTTTTGAAAATATAATACTTCATATCTTCTACTTTTGCATACATGTGAATGAATTTATGATAAAAGTGCACATATATGACTTCACATTTGCAAGTTTGGATACATATGTATCTAGTTATGTTTGTTAACATAGTAGCATCATTGGGAAAAATTTCTTTGCCTTTGTTCTACCCCCAAAAAAATTATTTTTGTTTACGGAAATTTAAAAGAGATGACTTGTTTCGACTGTAAGGGAGACACCAACCACAAATTGTAGGTAGTCTTAGCCATTTTTTTCTAGGGCTATGATGCACTAGATTCTAAATGCAAATGTGCATGGTTCATTTACTTTGTTGTTTTTTAATTTAATATTTTATCATAGACAAACATTGTTGATGATACTAACACTTATAAATTGACATCAATTTTAGTTTAATTGTATAATTGTATTACAAATAAACTAAATAAAATATGGATGCTTGGAAGACAACTTAAGACTTATAAAACTAAAATGGAACTTAAATATGTTTGCAAATTTTGCATAGCATTATAAAATTTTGGAAGGTAACTTTGATATTTTAGACCTATGCAAAAACCTTTTTATACTTGGTCAGATATTGTTGTTATATATTATCGTTGCTCTATAGAGCTCCAAACAAAATTTCTTTCATATAGCTTACATTCCTAATCCATTTTCCAAACTAAGATACTTAGAATCCTTTGTCAAAATTTTGATCACTAACTATGATGACGACTTAACTAATATATGTATGACATTTAATCAAGAAAAATTGAACACTCAAATACCTATGTCAATTTTCCATAAACCCTTGACAAGGAATGGGTTCTTCCTTTGTCATAGTGAGCTT
The DNA here is from genome assembly GCA_027924645.1 of Cunninghamia lanceolata. NCBI lineage: Eukaryota > Viridiplantae > Streptophyta > Pinopsida > Cupressales > Cupressaceae > Cunninghamia > Cunninghamia lanceolata. The sequence goes on along the minus strand of BSBN01000520.1, from coordinate 21,623,864 downwards.
ACATTGCCTTGCAAGGATAGATTCTGCACTTATATGTATACGTATGATTTCTACTACACCTCCCAAGGCTATAGATATTCTTTAAAAAAAAATTAAGTAAATTCAAATTTTGCTTGCACATTTATTTGCTACTCATTTGAAGTAGTATAAGTGCATGTGACTTGCAAGTTGCTTAGGCCTACAAATGTAGGGCTCAAAATGTGAACACTTCAATTAGAATTGGATGTTGGGGAGGTAGAAGATTGACTAATGAATTTAAATGACTTCCCTGATCTTCATCAACTATCTTTTTAGTCATCTTTAGTTGTTCAACCATTTTATGCTCTCGTTGAACTTCCTCCCTATGTAGCTTGGCCTTTCCCTCTATTAACTTTTTGCCTCTTTAGCTCTCTCAATTTTCAAGAGCTCCTTTTGTTCCTTGTTTGCAACACATTTCACCTTCTTTATTTTCATCTACTCCATTTTTTGTCTTGCAATTATTGCATTTAAAACTTTTGTTACTTCTACTCCTTGAACATTTGTATGTAAATATCTGATGTGAGAACTTGCAGTTACTTATTTAGCCTAAGCACATCGGCTTGAACATTAAGATGCTTGATCTATAGCCATTGCAAAGTTTGAGAAATTTAGACAATAATTAGTTCAATAACAACTCATCCTCTTAAGTGAATGACATATATTGAATGTTTTGTTCAGAATTACCAACCCCATCATCAAAACTACCCCTATTTTCTGCACCACAATTTGTCAAATTTTTAAAGTAATGGACCACCTCGTTTAGATCTCAATGTGGTGGGGATGGTATGGAAAGGCTAACATCCTCTCTATTGAAATATGTCTACACCCCCAAATTAGTGGCAATTTCCTCCAACCATTCCTATTAATTAGCTTGCACAATTAAACTCAAGCCTTCTCTACTCTCCACAACCTAGTGTTTGACGTACATGGTTTAATGACATTTAATTATCGAAATCTTTAGTAGAAGCATTTTTTGGTTGTACTCTCCATTCATATTTCTACAAGTTCTATGCCTTAATTGATATGCTTATTATCTACACCACTACACTTGGGTTACGTTGCTTCCAAACATTCTAGTATTTGTTCTTTGTCAAAACTAACGAGTCATAAAATATTTCCAACTACTAGAATCTCTCCTCCAGCATCAACTTCGAAAGTCTCACTTGGTTTGTGTACTTTTGAAGAGCGATCTCATCTAAAGGCCAAATTTTTATTCTATGAAAACCAACAATAATATTGAAAGGAATTAGTGTTGGCTTGAAGATATTGCTCACAAGAGTCACCAACTCTTCTCTTACAATCTCAATTTGAGGATGGTTCACCATCCATTGTCCTTTGCTATTTGAACTAAATCTTGAATAGAGAGAACAAACTCGTATCTAGGGGTTGCAACTTGTGGCTAGTGTGTGTAAGGAAGTCAAAAAATCAATACCCAACTATCTTGCTTCCTCAATTTGTTTTGAATGCAACATGGTTGTCATAGCCACAAAAAATGAAAAGGGTCATATTCCTTAGCGATAACTCTCTTAGGATAGACACAACAAAATGTTGTAATTTATTTAGAAATAACTCTTTGATCATCCAATCATGTTCTTGGGCTACTATATACACCCCTTGTTCGTAGTTGGAAATGTAGTTCTTGATGCACCTCTTCAACTTGAAAAGATAAAAGCTTGGAATACTATGTCCTACTACACTTACACATACTAATATTGTGATCCATTTCCTATTTTTTGAAATAACTAGGGACACTTCTAAAATTCAATCTTGTTGCTATACTTTCTTCTAACTTGTACTTCAATTTCATTAGAGTTCTAAATTATGTTATAGTCATATTGGTAGTCATTGTATAGCTTCTTCAAATTCTTGTAGAAGAATGCAACCACACATAACCTTAGCATGATTGCTTTGTTGTTGTCTACTCCCTCTATAATCCTAATAATCAAATTTGGATCTCTTTTTCCAAACCAAACCCACCATGACCTCTATGACATCCCATTTTTTAATGAGTTTAACCTTGTTGACTTATCTATGCCACAACAGACTTCAATTAAATAATGTTAAGTCCATGACCAATATCAACCATATCTTTGTACCATTGCATGATTTCTACCACATCATTTATTAAAGTAGTTGTAATCCCCTTTGTTTGATGCTTGTAATGCCTAGCACTGATGATTTCAAATTGCTAGCAAGCATTCCCCATTTCTTTGAAGTTGCCCTAATGAAATGTGCCATCTACATCTACAATTGCAACTTCAATATTTGTTTCTGTCCAATCTATTGTAACACAGACATTCTTGAATGTCACACTACTCACTGTCACTTTCACATGTTCTTTCAACATATTTTTATTTGTTTCAGAAGTATGATCAACCACTAGTGAGAATAAAGTCCCAATAGCACTAACTTGCTCTTTGTTGCTAATTGTCTTTACATATATAGTGTCTACACAAAAAAGCTCAACTTTGCTTAACAAGTTGATAATATGCCTTCTAGATGTTCTTTCCCAAATCTTACTTTCCACCATGATGTTGAAGGACCCTATCAAACAAATATTGTAATAGTATGGTGTACCTACAAGCAAACATGTTAAATTTTGATTACAAGTATACACTACCATGCTTACAAAATATGGAGAGATATATAAAATGTTACATTTTTATTTGTACACTATAATACTTGGAAAAAATGTCAATTATTTAAGCATACATAAAACAATTTTTTTGGCATAAACATGTATACAACGAATTTAGGAAATTTGTAACTACTTAATTGTATATACAATAGATTAATCGTATATATTTGTAGCAACTTAATCACATTTCACATTTACAACCAAAACATCAAAACCCTTTACAAATCAATATACCCAACAAAAAATAGCATATCTAAATAAAAGGAAAAATAAAAATATATATATAATGGTTGGAAAATAAATATATATAACGTCTAATACATTTTACTATTTTTTACAACAGTATAATGTTTGAGAGAAATGTCCACTTAGAGATATTGCAAATGTATAGATGTGTGTTTGCAAATATTGGCATGTATCCAACCTTTTGTATATAATATTTGTAAACACGAAGCTACATTTATTTGCAATTTTTACAAGTGTGCACATGATCAAAGATAACATTTGCATATTGTGTCTTCCTTTTAATTGGTTCTCTCTACAACATTGAATGCTTCGTATCCCAATAATTAAGACTTCATGTCCTAGTTCATTATTGCTTCTAACAAAGTCCTCAAAGACAAGACTCCATTTCCATACAAGAGTATAGAAAACTTTTACATGTCTAAAACTTGCTTGAAGAACCATTTGAGTGCAATCATCACATTTGAGAGACACTAAAAGTTAAAGATTTCTATACACCCAAATACAAATCTACAAACCTATGTAAGCAAACTAGCCCTAGTTTGTGTATAGACTACATTGTGCTTATTGGAATTTGGATGTACTAGACCTTTTCAACTAGGACAATAATCTAATCATAAACAATAGTCTTTACTTAGAGAAGAAATTCTTTTGGAGTACCATTTTGATGGGTCTACAATCTTGACACATTTAGACAAAGGATTTGATAATCCACAAAGACAATGACATTAAAAATCCATAGCTATTAGTTGCATGTGTGCAAAAAGATTGACATTAAACACCTTGAGACATGTTGCATGTATGCAAAATTTATACACGTGTGCATGTGAAATTTGCAAATATAATTACATGCACATAAATTTTGTAGATGGCCAATTGCATGGATACAAAATTTGTTGACATACACTTACATAATAAGTGAAGTGATAAGACATAAGTGTGAATGAGTTAGAGTGATAATTAAAATTAAAAAATGTACAAGTGAAAGGGCACATAAATCATATTTTTATTCACATAATGCTGATAAACTATGCATCAATGTTACTAAACTTTTAATAAAAAACAGTCATTGTAAGAGGTGTATGGAATAGTTGTTAGCATACACTTGCATGCATGCAAAAGCTATAGACATACATTTCTATGCATGCAAAATTGGTAGACTTACAACTATATGTAAGCAAAAGTTGTAGACATACAATTATATGAGTACATTTTGTGTGCATACACTTACATACATACATTAACAACCTAAAAAGATTACTCATAGATTACAAACACATTCAATATGTAGTTGTATACAACTCTATAAATGTATACATGCATTACAAACCCTAAAGGATTACTCATAAACTGCATACATATTGGGCATCTAGTTTTATGTACATAATACACATATATAATTATATGTGTATCCAACAGAATTATATATTTATTTAGGATACCTTAAGGACTGGTAAATGGTCATGTGGAATTGTAATTTGAACCCATTTAACTTTTGTGCCTTTGTATATAGGGTGGATTTTGCAAAACATGCTTGATATATTGAAAATTTATTTTTTATTTTCAATTAATCTCATTATTTGTGTAAGTGTTCCTCTATTACAACCACATTGTCTTTTCTTTTGTACACCTTTAGGGATATAATTACAAATGTACATATGCACATGTATTAATACCTTTCTAAAATTTTACTACTTTATTTTTTTAATATATTTAACTGGTCACTTTAAGTATACACCATCATATCAACTATTAAAGTGTGCTCATCTACTAGATCCTCTCCCCTATTGCCTAGATTCCCATCCTAGATCTATTTATGATCATGATAAAGATCAATCCTTGTAAAGCACAATGTTATTTCCTTTCCAATTTGATAAAAGCAAACTGTGCACGTTGTGAACTACTAAAAGAATAGATAGGAGAGCATTGTAGGACGTTTATATTTTTGTTAACATGGCTGAGGTATGTTTTCTTTGATGCTTCACATTAATTTTCTACTTTCACAACGGCATGCCATGTATGCTTCATTGATGTGATTTCTATTGCATGGAATTGTCTCTTATTGAATTAAACATCTGTTTTGCCATCCACGAACATACCCTTCAACATTGGCTTCCTTTCCCGTCCACACCTCAACCATATGTACTCACGTTTTTCTTTCTGCCCTCTTTTTAGTGCAATGCTTTTGTCTTACCCTTTTTCTTTCTGCCCTCGTTTTTAGTCCAATGCTTTCGTCTTACCCAAGCATGTGTGTATATATATGTGTTCACCCAAGGTGTTTGAACAAAGAGCCCTATGTAAAATGATCGAAGTGAAGAAAATTTCTTAATTACAACATATTATCAAACACCATTATTGTATTCAAAGATTATCCACAAACTTGTTTGGAACTATAAATACAAGAATGATTAAGTTGTAAATTACAAAAGAATAAAAAGGAATTAACAGAAAATATGAATATAAAAAACCCAAAATAATTATAATATTGAATAATATAAACAACCAGGATATCTGCATGGATTGCAATTAACAAATATTGGAAAAGAATGTAGCATAAACTTCCAATGCACCTGCAACAACTCGGAGAAATTAAAAGTTACAATTGAACATATGGTCAATATCAATAATCAACAGTGACAAAGATACAATCTAATACAAATATAACAAGACTCATAAATAAAAGCTAAATAATATAAAGCTGGAAATTAAATGTGTATTTTTGCTTAATGGTATTCCATTTTATTTCATGAGGTACCTCTCATTGTGAGTACACAATAATAATTGAGCCATCTGAAACAAGTGAAGCTAGCTGTGAGCATTAAAAATCAAATAAAACTGGCCCGTCTCTACAACCACTACTTATCCATGACTGCTTTTAAATTTCAAAAACTAAATTAACCATGAAAATGACAACACAAGGCCTAACTTTATACACTTCAATTATGGCCACAGTGACATTATATTCTTGTTGAAGTTTAAAACTTAAAGCTGAAAGTGAATAGGAAAAATGCATATAGTTATAGAAAAGAAACTAATGTGGGTCTGGCCAGTAGCCAGACTGGCTCACACTAAGTGACTTGTTAGTGGGAGGTCAGCTGTTCAAAACCTGGTCCCCCATTTGTACTCCTCCAGGCGGCATAATTTTACTGAGACAGGGGGTAGTTATAGAGGCTGCCCTTGAAAACCGGAGTTACCGATTCTCCTCTGAAGCAAAAACATAAAAAAAAGATAACCTAATGCAAGTTGTGTGCTTACACATCGATTGCACAAAAGGTCACTTAGTGAAAATCACCTATCACATGTGTTGAGGGATGTATAGAAGAATGACCCTTCTATAAAATTAGACTTCCCACATCATATATACAAAATAATTAAGAGAATACCTTATACTACATAAATATTGCAATAAATTTAAGAATAAGTCGTCATTTAATCTCTAAGGACAAGATTTTGTAGAATAATTATAGTCTTCTAAACAAAAAGACACTAGTAATCTTGCAAAGCCGGCTCAATGGATGCAACAACTTGGCATGTTAATTGCATGCACAGGCACGCCTTTGTATATCTTTCCATCTTCAATTAGGCAAGGATTGAGTTCTACTCTTGGTCCCCTTCTTTCAGAACTATGCAATTCATTATTTCGAACTCCTTTATTCAGAATCCATTTATTAGAAAACAAATGAAGAAGCCGGAAGTATTTAGGAACAACTGTTATTGAATCACAAATGACACCACAATGTGTCATATGTTTAGCCATGAAGCTACTCAGATTTAAGACTCCACTTGTCTCTTTGTACATGGTTTTAAGCTCCCTTATGTCTACAACCTTATCCTTTTTTTCATTTTGCAGATCAAAATCTCATACCATGCATGTCAATTTTGACAAATCAAGATTTATGCATTTTCAAGGCATTTGCTCAGCATGTTGATATGAATTTGAGAGTTTTAACTGAATCAACAAAACATCAATCTTACTAAATATCATAGTAGCAAAAGGCCTCCTTTCATGCTCCCTTCATCTTCATCAGCATCATGTTTTTTTAAGGAGTCCTTCCCTCACAGAAGAATCTATATTTGCACTGTCTTAAGCTTGGGGTTTAAACACTTTATCCATAAAAAGATAATTGTATCGATTATAAAGAAGAAATCATTTACAAAATAGCCTGTCTTGAAATGAACACAGAGAGGGGCAATTAAGCTTACTCAAACAAGCTCCCAGAAGCAAAATGGGGAGGCAACAAGGCACACAGTAGAAAAGCAAAAGGAAAGAATTTAAATAATTACAATAGCATTTTAACTAATAGACAGGAGCTGCAAAGCCACCCATGGCCTCATCTGGTGTTGCTCCAGCAATGTTGTTCAATTTGGCCCTCCAAGTTGTTGTAGCAGACCAGGCAGTGGGCTTGATTAAACGATTGGAATGATGAGGAAGGGAGTTTGCATCAATGGCTTGGTTTGCTAAGGCTCGCTTCTTTGCAGCCACTTGTATAGTTTCTAATATCAGCCGTTTTTGCTCCTTTGAGGTTAGTATAGTTTCAAAGGCCTCAATGCGATTCAGTAGGTTAGTGTTGGAAAGGGACAAGTAATCAACATGTTTAACTAGTTTTTCTTGGGACTTTTGGAGCTAATGAAGGCACTCTGTTCGTTTGTGCAGCTGATTTACAACAACTTTTAATAAACTGTTAGTGATTTCTTTTGCATAAGATTGGGCTTCTAGGACTTTGCTAAGTCAACCAAGAACAGAATAGGTAAGAGATGGTTTGTATCAATTGGTTCCTACTTTTAGACCTTGGATTTTACCTTGGGAGTGAGATTAAGGGGTTGGAATTTTATTGGCAGACATTGTGGGCACTGGGCAAAACAGGGGTGGAAGAGGGGCAGTATTGAGGATGCGGTAGCTGAAATAAGTTCTTGGCTGGTTGCTAAATGGAGCAGTGATAACAAAAGGGTTTTTGATAGGAAGAAGGAAAAGTTCCTTCACTGAGCAAAACTGATTAGCATAGTTGTAGTCACCCTCGTTCCTTCCAATAGTGAATGTAGAATTGATACGAACATGCAGAATCATAGGAAAAATGCTACCTAAACCAGGTAAGAGAGGATTTGTATAAACTGATCCCTATTTTTAGACCTTGGATTTTAACCTTGGGAATAAGATCGAGGGATTGGAGTTTGATTGGCATAGACATTGTGGGCACTGGGAAAAACAGTGGGGCATGGAGGGGGGGCAGCATTGAGAATGTGGTAGCTGAAAAAAGTTCTTGGCTGCTTACTAAATGGAGGAATGATAACAAAAGGGTTTTTGATAGGAATAAGGAAAAGTTCCTTAGTTGAGAAAACCTGAGTAGGACAGTTGTAGTCACCCTCATTCCTTCCAATAGCGAATGGGATTCATATGAACATGCAGAATCATAGGAACAATGTCACCTAAACCAAAGAGGAAAACTTTAACTCGAGGGTTTGTACTTTGTAGCATGGGCAGCCGCTTCCTTGTCACATGTATCAGCTGGTTGTTTTTGGTGACATTATGAGGCTAAGTCTGCAATCTACCTTATATTTTTGTTCATCCTGATGATGGATCATAGAGTGTGATCTAAAATGTTGATGCAAAAATATCCACACAATTCTTACCAGAAGCACTCTTATTCACTTACAAGGACTGTGGAATATCATGTCTCTTATTATGAGGCTTGTTCTGAGCAGCACTTGCATTTTATTGAGTGATTTAGTCTTTTCCCTGTGGTGGACTTTGAGTGGACCGATAGGAGGGTGCAAGCATTTGCAGATACAATAAGGCATCCTTCATTTAATAGAGTTCTATAAAATTCTAGTTTTGCTCCTCTTTTGCGTTTTGCAGAAAAGAGCCTTTCCCAAAGCATTCAAATCCCACCATGAATTCCTTTTGGGGTGGTGGCAAGTAGGACAGATTTTGTGAGCCCTGTGACCATCACTTACAATTAACTTATCCATGCTTACATCACCTTTCCAATTATTCTTCCTTGTTGGGTATTAAAAATACCTAATAGGATCAACCATAACAGGATCATTATAATCTCTATCCATTTCCTTGATGCAATAAATGAGCACCACATCATCATTAAGCCATCAACGTAATGTCCCCTTTTTGGAAGTTCAAAATTTCTTAACCTTGCACACAATTTTGACTTGTAAAAGAGAACATTAGTAACCAATAAATCCTTATAATATCATAAAATAGCAATTAGGGTTACTAACCACATATTCATAATCAATATCAAATTCATTTCATATATGCATTTCATATTTTCCTCATTTCTATCATATAGAGGTTCCATGGTTTACCTGGGGAGAGTCATTCCTGAGCCTGAACATTAATCTATTCTATGCCACTCACCCAGTATGAGAGGGTGTGTTAAGGCGTTGGTACAACAAGACCCATTGCCATAGGCCAAAGGGTTTCATTGCTACACCCGGCAATTCTTCACCACTTGGCTCAAGGGGTTTCACGCTATGCACCCGGCGATACTTCACCCTCTTGAGAGTCACCTACCGTTAAGCCATTAATAATATCTAGGTCTACGCAACCATAAGCCCAAGGGCTTCACGCTACACCCGGCGATACTTCACCTCTTGACTCAAGGGGCTTCACACTATTCATCCGGCGATACTTCACCCACTTGAGAGTCACCTAGGTGCTAGATCCTAACCGCCTTTCCCTAAACCCCACTCCCACACTTATAGGGTGTGTAGATAGATTAATGATGAGGCTTTTATTCTCATCCCGGGTATTCCATGTTATGAATTACAACTTATAATAATTATCCTTACTATCTCGTGATCCTCATGGATCATGAGATGGTACAATTGGCCATTTACTTGTACCATCTCATTGATTGCCATTCTTTGGCATCATATACATTTCATCATTCTACTGAGCATTCTTATATCACATGTTATAGACATTCTTGATAATAGGCATTCTTATCATATGGTATACATTTCATTCTATGATGACATTTCATTCTATTACGAATATTCTTATACTATTCTATTTCAACTATGCTTGTGATATTCCATGATAATATTTTCATTTCATTCTATTCACATATCCATTATATCCTATATGAGTATCATTATCATGCTATTCTGATTATAAATTATTTTTATTCATACTCATTCTATGAAAGCATTAGTATCTACCTTATGTTCATATCCATTCTATCTATATTACCATGCTATTGTGAACCTGCTGTGATGATACATTCGTTCTAGCTTACAAGCATTCTATCACAGTTAGATGCATTATTATGATTAGCTAGTGATTGATTATGAAATCATGACAATTTGAGATAGGAACATACCTTAGTATATTCGATCCTTAGAGCTGATATATATATATGCCTGATCTTATGGATGCTGCTGATATACAATGTCTTTGCCGATCCTTATTTGATCTTAGATCTATATAAAAGACATTTCCCTTTGAAATACAATAATTCACATGAATTCCTTTGAGTTGTCTTAGTTCTTTTGTGCAGATCTGTATTTTCTGGTTTTATACCTGATGTTGCTGCTATTATCTTGGTGCAGTCCTTAACTATTATAAATCTCTGATTTTATTTACTGCTCAACTGTATTCAATTCCCCCCCTATCCTTGACCGACAGATTCTCTTTTTATACCCTCTCATGCCTGTTGGAAAGGGAGGTGATCTTATGGAGAGAGGCGATTATTTAAAAGAGAGGCATCCCTTTATTACTAACATTCTCTTTAAAGTTTAAACATAATCACTGCCCATTAGTATATCCATCGTTGTCTTTAAATAGTATACACTTCTTTTGATGCTACATAATCACCTCTTATGCAAAGACCGTTTGTTCTATGCTGATCGTAACTTTCATAACTTGTATTGCTTTCAAATAATCCGAAGTGTATGCTGCAGCCTTAGTGTTTTACTAATCGCTGCATCTTTGTTTTGCTACACTTTAATATTATTCTTCCTTACTAAGTCTTCTTTATATGCATTGCTTCTTCCATTAATAAAATTTAATAAATAATATGTAATATTTATTTTTATGTTGTATTTGTATATTAATATTCGCTGATATTATGATAATATTCAAATTATTAATATTTATATTTATATAATATTTATTACTTATATTTAATAATATAATACAAATAAATATATTATATCTCATATTTTAATTATATTAATTTATATAAGGCTAATTTATCGTTTAAATAAACATATTCCATTTAGAATGAATAATTCAATTATAAATCACTAGTATATGGACATGACAATCAATCTTGAGAGAGCCCTAATGGAAGCCATTAAGAAGTAAGTCTAGATAAAGTTTGACAACATTTTGTTGTAATTGCTTGCATTAATCAGAGTAAATACGTTGAAGTGCTGCTTCACAAAATAAAGCCACCGTACCATGGGGAGATCAGGAACAAGATTTTTGCTTGAGAAAAAGATAAGGCAAATAAATGATTTTACCATTGCTGTGTGGACAGTGAAGGCACAAGTGGACGAATGAGAAGAATGTGTGTGTGGGGGCAAAAATTAAGAGGACTGATGGGTAGGGGGTAGCAAGGGGTTAGGAATAGGTAGAATTGAGTAAGGATGACAGGCACGGGTAGGATAAAAGGTTAGGGAATACACTAATATTGCCAAGGGAAATATAAAGTTCATGACAAAACTATTTTCTTTTAAATTTCAGTTTCTCTTTTTATCATTCATTTGTTATTAAGAAATTATTATTATTATTATTTGTAAAATGAAGAGTAAATGTTGATATGGGAGGGTTATGGAGCCTGAACAGGTGGAATGGAATGGTCTGACAGGAGGTGGAATTTAATTTTAACACTTTAGGTCATCCCTCTTGCTTTGTTCACGTTTCCCTTGTACATTATGTGTGGTTACTTTTCATGACTTAAGGTCTAATTACCCTAGTACTTCTCTTTTATGTCAGTGTAGTTCCTAAGTCCCATATTCCTTGTTCACTGACTTGCATAATCTAAAACATCTAGTTGTATGTGTACAAGTTACTACACCAATAACTATGATTGTTTCCTCTCTTTCAAGTTTTAACATGCTCTGGTTTTGCAGTGGGGGTCCAAATAAAAAGTACCCATCTATTTGGAAACTTACCAAACATTGATACTTGGGCCTAGGATACAAAAGCATTGTATTTGTACCCAATAGTGGGTTTGGTATGAATAGACTGCAAAAATCCAAGAAGTGTGGCAGAAAAACTTCTAGAAGCTCAATTTTGACAGCATTGTGAAAGAAAATTCACGATTAGCAGCAAGAGGAATCTATAAAAATGATGATGGACAATCTATGTTGATGTTTTCAGCCTACTTCGGACTGGATACAAATAATAAATTAGAAACAATGGCCTCTTAGAAGAAATAAAACTGGCAAAGAAAAAGGGATGGCTAGAACTTCAAGTTGAATGGGATTAAATACTAATTATTGAAGCAGTGCAATAACAACATATCAACATATCCTTATGTAAGGGGTGCTAGTAAAAACAGTATCATTCAAGAAATTAAGATGGAAACAAGCTTTTCAATATCTTGTACTAATATATCAGAAGGCTAAAAATATATTGACAGATGCCACAAGACAGCACCAAAGCAAAAGAGCTTGCTCTTCATTAAAAAATTAAAAAAATAGGATTAAAATGAGGATATACTTCTAAGGATACAAAATTGTCTTCGCACTAATTAGTGCCTTTTCATGATTGAATAAAACAGACAAGAATGATGAAAGATGAAACAGTGTTAATTGACCCCAAAAGAGTGGCCTTAGGTCATTGTAAGTGTAGGTCATCCTGACTTGGGGCCTACATAGACCCCCCTAGATGTGTCTTTGAAGGACTTTGCTGGAGTGTCTACTTTTATGTGTCAGAGGTCTGCCACTTGGGGCCAACAGGGCTAGGATACGGGTTATAGACAATCCACCCAAAACCCTAAAGGATGGCTTATACAGATTTCTTGCCTTGAGCAGCCTGCCGTTTTGGGGTTGCTTGAGGATCTCCACACTCTACACTCACTCAGCCACCATTTTCTTAGCAGACCTAGTTAGCAGGAGCTTTTTTATCACCTCAACATGGTTTCTATAGTTAGAGTTCATTCGCCAGGTAGGAAATGCATTTGTATTAAAAATACTTCCACTCATATCATAAAGAGCAATGATAAGAGCGGATAATCCCTAAACATGGTCAAGGCCTTGCTTGGATCTTGCACTCACTTCATGTTAATTAGAGGGTTGACTTGGTTGTGGATCCAAGAAAAGGCAACATGCTATTGAACCTGGGCAGCTCCGTGAACATTGGGTATTGATAAAGGATAGGGAAGCATTGAGAATGGATGTCAGTGGATTAAGATTATAGATATTAGCAAGAGAATATACCAAGGTACATGGTTTTGGAGATAAGGGTGGGAGGTTTGCTCTTAACACTATTGGAAACAAGAGGAGCAATGATTACACTAAATAGGAGACATAGCTCAAAGGTGACAGATATCTGGTTGTTGGACTTGCAAATGTTGCATGGCATGGACTTGTAACAAAATAGCCGGTTCCCTATCATCAAATAGGATGGGCTACTAGTCCCTCCTCGGTGCCCTTGTACTGCAATTGCAAGCACTCAATTAAGATCTGATTGAGAAAGGCCTGAAGAGTATTACCGCACCCTAGGAAAATTTGTATCAGATTTTGTAGTAGATCGCCATGCTATCAAAACCCTAGCATTTCTTCACTTATAAATACTTGTAACATCAAGGGTGAAGGGAGACTAATTCTTCTTGACTTTATTGCCAAGGGCGTTCTATGCTCTAGCCTCTTCTTTGATTCAAGTCCATGCAAAACAAACTGATCATCAAATTTGTCTCTAATTGGATCTAATACACATTAACATGTACAAGACATACTAGGACTACAAATGTCAAATATAATTACCCCAAACTAAATGAGCAAACACAGTTGTTGATAGCCATTGCAGATCCTGAAAGTAGTTTCATCAGCAGCAAAATGAATAATCATGGTTGTCATTCTTATGATGAATGCTTTGCGCAGAACTCACCACCATTGCTCATTAGGTAGGTACATAATGTGAATGAGTGAAGAAGAGTTTGTCCCTTGCAAGTGGAATTTGACAGCCAAATGGTTGCCTTGAATGAAAGTTGAATTTGTGTGGAAAATCACAAGAGAATAAGATCATGAGAAGGGGAAGCCATTAGGGGATGAGCAGAGAGAAGGGGGTGTTAGGGTACTTAGTTAAGGATTGGAACAGAATAGAGTCAGTATTGATGTACATGCCAAATGCATAAAACAACTAATAGATCCAAAATGTAATGTCCCTTATAAGAAGATTCTTATTTTTAACCTTGCACACAAGAATGACTTCTTAAAGGAAACATTAGTAATAAATAAGATCAAAAAATCATATTAGAATATCCAAATTAGGGTTAGTAACCACATAATCAATATCATCATAAATCAGTAATTCCAATATTCATTTTCTTAATTCAATTCTTAATCATTCCATTTGAACCTCATGATATACTTGGGGTTGTCCACTATGTGTTAATCTTATCCATTTATAAACCCTAGTGGAGATGGGGTATAGATATAAGGCGTAGGTTAATAACATTTGGCCCAAGGGTTTCTTCGCACAACTGGCGATCCCTCACTGTTGAGTTGTTTGTAGCTTCGATCAGATAACGTATTTATTATGATCATAATAAATATGAATATATAATATTCATACTTAATATATAAGGTATGTTAAAATAAACATGAATATAGCATGATCGAATGATATATTACCGAAGTATAAACACCGACTACAATTCAAATGGTGATTAGCAATCGCTAAAGCAATGGAAAGGTGACGAAGTCACACCTGTGATAGGCGTGACTCCTTGAGGAGTCACGTCTATCACAGATGTGACTCCTACCGTCACTCATATATATATCGTCTTTGCCCTGCAATACCATGGACAGACACAGAAATCGGAAGTGTATGAGAAGTGGAAATTGCATCTGCAAAATAAAATAAAGAAATAAATTAAGTCTGCAATACAAATATCCAACATTCAGAAGTTATCTAAGTTAGAGATCATAAGTTCGATTTGAATTTACATGGTATCAGAGCCAAGTAAGCAGAATCCGGGCAGAAAATCGAACTTGAGAAATTCAGATTTAATACATCTCATTTCTCAAATGGCAGCAGCAATCCGATTCGAAGACAGATTGGAAGGAGGAAATAACTTCTCATCATGGAAATTCAGAATTATGATGATACTAAAAGAAAATAAAGTTGATTCATTTGTGAGAGAAAACAAAACAGAACCAGAGAATGATCCTGATAAAACGACATGGATTGAAGGAAATGACAAAGCCATGAAAATCATAGTTGATGGAGTTAGAGATCATATCGTGCCGATTTTGACAAAACATGAGACTGCATATCATATGTTTAAGTCACTTGAAAGCAATTATGAAATTAATAACTCCAGCAGAACCTTAGCCCTAAAGAGAGAAATAAATCATACAAGTATGAACAAAGGAGAATCTATCAATGCATACTTTATGAGAATATCTGCACTAAGGGATCAACTATCAACACTTGGGTACCAAATTGAAAGCAAGGAACTAACACTTATTGCCCTAGATGGTCTCCCAAATTCCTGGGAGACATTTGTTCAAGGCATTAGTACAAGGTCTAAATTTCCAAAATTTGACCGCCTAAGATCAGACTATCTTCAAGAAGAATCTAGACAGACAAAGAAAGGGTCAAAACAAAAAAATATAGATGAAGATCTTCATGTTCTAAATACAAACTCTCACAAGAAAGAGAAGCAGAAACACTTCAAGAAGAGGAAAAATCATCACGGGAAAGGTTCATTCAAGAAAGACATATCTCGCATCCAATGTTTCAGATGCGACCAATATGGACACTATGCAGTTAGATGTCCTGACAGAACCAAGCAACAAGCATCTTATGCCAAAATAAAGGAGCATGAATCCAAGAAATATGTATTCTATTCTGCACTTTCAAACCAAGTAACAAATAAATCCAACACCTGGGTTATAGATAGTGGTTCATCAAGACACATCACAGGGTTCAGGGAACTACTAGACACCATGGTAGAAGAGACTGACGAAGAAGTAACAAGTGGAGATAACTCTGTACATCCAGTCAAGGGTGTTGGCACATGCACCCTCAAATTAAAGACTAGCATCTCCATCCAACTTACTGGAATATTGTTTGTCCCAGGCATCAAAAGAAATCTAGTGTCCATATCTGCACTTGAAGATAATGGATATAGTGTGACCTTTATGGATAGCAAAGCATTGGCATGGCCAAAGAATTCTACTATTAAGAAAGCCAAAACCATAGGTCATAGACAAGGGTACTTGTACGAGTTATGTACGGAACCAAATCTAGCCCTAATTCATGAAACTACATTCTCTAATGAAATATGGCATAGAAGACTAGGACACCTAAATTTCCGTGCCCTATCTTTCATGGAAAGACTAGTTACAGGGTTACCCAAACTCAAACAATGTAATTTAGGGGTATGCAAGGGGTGTGCCTTAGGAAAAAAATACAAAGGGGTCCTTTCAAAATAGTTCTAGCAAAACAAATAACGTATTAGAACTAGTCCACTCAGATTTATGTGGACCCATGTCTGTACCCTCCTTAGGTGGGTTTCTCTACTATGTAATCTTCGTTGATGACTTCTCCAGAAAGACATGGATCTATTTTCTTAAATGTAAAGAATCACAGGAAATCCTTAAAAGATTTAAGGAATTCAAATCCATTACTAAAAACTCTTCCGGGAGAAAAAACAAAACCTTAAGAACAGATAATGGAAGTGAATACACTTCAGACATTTTTAAAGACTTTTGTAAAAACACTGGGATTAAGAGGGAGTTCACTGTACCTTATAATCCTCAACAAAATGGAGTTGCAGAAAGAAAAAATAGAACCATTGTAGAAGCTGCTAGGGCTATGTTACTTGATCAAAATATAGACACTTCACTTTGGGCAAAAGCATCTAGTACTGCTGTCTATATACAGAACAGATGTCCTCACTCTCATATTGATGACAAAACTCCTGAAGAAGCCTTCACTGGCACAAAACCAGACATTAGTCATTTAAGGATATTTGGTTGTCCTGTTTACATTCATGTGCCCAAAGAGAAAAGAACTAAGCTAGAACCTTCTAGGAGAAAAGGCATCTTTGTAGGCTATAGTGAAACATCAAAAGCTTATAGAATATATATACCTGGTCAAAGACAGATTGAACTAAGCAAAGATGTGATTTTTGAGGAAGACATAGCTTTCAAAAGAGCCAGAAATTATATTGAGTCAGAAATTCAAACTTCCAACTCAAGCATAGAAGAGGATCCTACACCTGAGTTTCAGAGGGAGTATCCTGAGGAAGATGTAAACCATGAACAAATCACATCACTAGAAAATCCCAAGAAAAGACCACTCTAGGCCACCAAAACAATGGAAGAAGCTAAAAATTATGCCGCTCCATCACGGACTTTTAGGGAAAGCACAAGACCTAAGAGATTCTCTAGTTATGTAGCTTTAATGAGTGAATTCATTAAATCAGAACCTTCCTAGTGCTATAGAAGCTCTTAAGCACCAAGTATGGAAGGATGCCATGACAGAGGAGTATCAATCCATCCTGAAGAATGATGTGTGGGATATAGTACCTAGACCAAAAGGGAAATCTGTTGTTTCTTCAAAATGGCTATTTAAAATCAAACATGTTGTAGATGGCAGTATAGGGAAATACAAAGCAAGATTTGTAGCCAAAGGATTTTCACAAAAGGAAGGAATTGATTATGACGAAACCTTCGCTCCAGTTGCTCGATATACATCAGTCAGGGCAGTTCTAGCTATTGCAGCAGCCAAAGGATGGAAAGTCCATCAAATGGACATAAAAACTGCTTTCTTAAATGGAACCATTGAAGAGGTTTACTTAGAGCAACCCGAAGGATTTAAGATTCACAATGCAGGATCCCATGTATGTAAATTAAAGAAAGCTCTATATGGACTTAAACAGGTCCCCAGAGCCTGGTATGAAAGAATTGACAGTTACCTCTTGAGATTAGGCTTCTCAAAGAATGATGCAGATCCAAATCTCTACTTCAAACAAAGCAAAGGTGATATGTTAATATTGATATTATATGTTGATGATCAATTGATTGCAGGAGAAGATCACCTTATTGATCAGTGTAAGAAAGATCTAGCTTCAGAATTTGACATGGACTTAGGTCTATTACACTACTTCCTTGGACTGGAAGTATGGCAGAAATTAGACTGTATTATTCTAAACCAAGGGAAGTACACAATTGATATATTAAAAAGGTTTGGTATGATGGAATGTAGACCTATGTCTTCCCCCATGGAAACAAATCTTCATAAATTGAAGGAAGCAGCAGCAAATTCTCCGTTGGCAGATCCCACTCTTTACAGACAGATAATTGGATCCTTGATGTATTTGGTCAATACCAAACCTGATATCTGCTATGTTGTAAATGCCTTAAGTCAGTTTATGTGTGAGTGCAAGGCGATACATCTTGTGGCTGTGAAGCATATAATAAGATACCTTCAAGATACTCTAAATTATGGCTTAAAATATGAAAAGGTTGACTTAGATCTACATGGATTCACAGATTCAGATTGGGCTGGAAGTGTAACTGACCGGAAGAGCACCTCCGGATGTTGTTTCAGTTTAAGGTCAACAATGATATCGTGGATCAACAGAAAACAGTCTTCGGTTGCTCAAAGTTCTACAGAAGCCGAATATATTGCAGCTTCTATGGCTGCTAGAGAGGCAGTATGGCTTAGAAAACTGCTTGTGAGATTATTTGGTAAACCTCTGAAACCAACTATCATCCACTGCGACAATCAAAGCTGTATTAAGCTATCCGTGAATCCAGTATTCCATGATAGATCTAAACATATTGAGATTCCTCATCACTATGTGCGTGATATGGTGGAAAGGAATGTGATTCAGTTGGAGTATATCAGTACAGGAGATCAAATTGCAGATATTCTTACCAAACCACTCCTCAAGGTGAAAGTTGAATACTTCAGGAAAAATCTTGGTATGATTGAAATGTAAGACTCTAATTGATTTGTACTAATATATTAAAGATGTTTAATGTGTAAACTTCTTGTGTCATATGTGTGACTCTATAACATTATGGGCCTACCCATCCTGTGTTTATTTCTAAAAGTGACGACTTTTGGATAATCTACACTTGTACCTACCATTAAAAGGTTACGATCTTATAATGTTCATTAGACTAATATCATGTGACTTGATATTTGTATGAATCATGGAGTTATCATGATTAAGTTATGGTAGACATTATGTGACTTAATGTCAGTGCACATACCATAACTAGGGTATATAAGGAGAATGTAACGTTCTCGAGTATAGTATATCCTTTAGTATCATGAGGTAGGTGATGCTACGTATCACGAGATAGGTGATACTATATGTCATGAGTTATGTGATATTAAATTACTTTGAGTAATTCATTACAGATCAGATAATTGATATTCACAGAGATTATTGTGATATTGTTATCTTCCCGAGCTAAGAGGGAGTGTTGAGTTGTTTGTAGCTTCGATCAAATAACGTATTTATTATGATCATAATAAATATGAATATATAAGTAATATTAAGTATTACTTATATATTCGTACTTAATATATAAGGTATGTTAAAATAAACATGAATATAGCATGATTGAATGATATATTACCAAAGTATAAACACCGACTACAATTCAAGCAGTGATTAGCAATCGCTAAAGCAATGGAAAGGTGACGAAGTCACACCTGTGATAGGCGTGACTCCTTGAGGAGTCACATCTATCACAGATGTGACTCCTACCGTCACTCATATATATATATCAACGTCTTTGCCCTGCAATACCATGGACAGACACAGAAATCGAAAGTGTATGAGAAGTGGAAATTGCATCTGCAAAATAAAAGAAATAAATAAATTAAGTCTGCAATACAAATACCCAACATTCAGAAGTTATCTAAGTTAGAGATCATAAGTTCGATTTGAATTTACACTCACCACTTGGCTCAAGGGGCTTCTTCACACGCCCAGTGATCCGTCACCCACTTGAGTAAAACCTATCTCCATTGTCGTAGGCCCAAAGGCTTCGCCACACGCCCAATGGTCCCTCACCGTTTGGCTCAAGTTGGCTTTGCCGCACGCCCGACGGTCCCTCGCCATTAGCTTTGCCTCATGCCCAATGGTCCCTCACTAAACTTGAGTCACCTACCAAAAGAGACTTATCATAAACTACCGCTCTTCCCTAGTCTATCCCATACTCTCGTCGGGTGGTTGATAGATTAACATTGTAATTTGAGACACTTAGACCCTAGTATATCATGAGCTCATTCTTTAGGACCTTGCTTTCATAATCTCATGGATCCTTATGGATCAAGCATAGTTGTCCTTTAATTTGACTTAGTCCTATAATGATGGAGTCTATGCATTTATAATCACATTATTCATAGATGTTTAAGCTATCTATATCATGTTAGTTATTTGCTCCACCTTGATTATAACATGCTATCATATCTTCTATATGTCACTTTATCTTAGACAATGCTATTTATGATCATGCAATTCCTTTTATTATTCATGTATGGGTATGAGATTTCATTATAGTATTGAAAAAGCATAATTGACTAAGGGGCAGGTTATACCTTACCTCTGTTGTGTAGATGATGGTGTGTGCTTCTGATATAGCCTGAATGAATCGCTGATTGATTTGCTTCAGATGATATGAAGTGCTATCAACGTGAGTGTTGTGCTAAGATGCTCAGGCTGATCGATATGTCATATGAATATAGATTGAATACTTCTTTATATTATCCAATCTGCCTTGTAGTATATATTTATGCTGATATATATATGATTCCTTGTGATAGACTGCTGATAGCATAATTTGTTGATATAGTTTCATTGCTCCTACTGGATGAATATTATTATTTCTCAGATTGATCGATGACGATCAGATCGAATGATATGCCTGTCTAGATTGAATGATATTATAACTTGCTGAGATAGTTACATTCCAATGCTGGTCTGATCGGTGGATTATTACTCATTGATGTGAGTTGATGGTAATCACTGATGAGAGAGACCATTGCTGATGAGGTTCATTGATGTTCCACTGCCCTGGATTGTTTATGGCTATGATCCAATGATGAGATTGCTGAATGAGGAGATGAGATATTCAAATGATATCAAATGCTTGCTGATGATGATTCAATTCATGGCTCGCTTGATCGATGGATTACTAGTAGCTTGTTAGGTATTGGATGATATGATTCCGTTCTGATCCCCCCTTGAGTGCCACTCCCGATTTCCCTTTATATCTGGGATCAATGCCTTCTAATCAAGAGTCGTCACCCTTCATTATAGTGCTCATAGCCTTTGACTCTTTAGGAATTGGTCAATTCATATCCGCCTTTGTTATATTTGTTCGGCCTTATGATACTTAGGAGGTCGGCTGTCTTATGTTACTCACTCCTCTAGGAGTCACACCTAATCCTCCAAATCGTGCTTTGCAATTCCCAGCGTCTTCTTTAGACTTTGTCTTTGTTTGCTAATCGCTGTCCACGCTAACCTTTGTCATTAGTGATTGCTATAATATCATATTAGTTATTAATCCTATGCATAGATAGCTGCTCGTATGCACTGCTTTTATTAAGGCTTTCACTTGGAAAGTGTCCGTCACCCATAATGGGGATATGCCATTCTTTTAATATTATAATATATATATTATTTGATTTATAGTATTTATATTAATTAATTCATAATATATATATATAATATATATATATATATTATAATAATATTTAATTGATTATTTTAATATATTTAATCTTTATATAATCGATTCGATCGTAAATATAGGGATATGACACAAAATAATATACAAGGGGTAGAGGAGGTTGGCGTTTTTAGAGAAAGTGGAGAATTTATTGAAAAGCATTAAGGTTGTGGGGGAGGACATAATATATTGAAGAGGTTAGATTTTTAATTTTTTGTGGGATTTTATTGGGTTTGTATTTTAGTCATTTCAAGATAACTTCTATGAGTAGTCATTACACCAATGACATTTTTCTATTTATGTTGGTAATAATTACAATGTGAGGGGATCAACTTAGTACAAAAGCACCTTTAAGCATTTGTCAATAGGGGTAGGAATGGTGAATGTAATCCACTACTTTGAGATTTTCACTCTCTAGCCACTTCCCCCATTGGTAAATCTTTTGGAACATGTAATGCTTTATAAGTCACCCTTATCTCATAATTCTTTTCTTTTTTTTTAACAATTTAGTTGGGATTCTATTGGTGCCCCATCCGTAGAAAACAAAAAAGCATACAATTATCTTTTTTTTCATATGAGATCTAAGCACCATATGCATAAAAGATTTGTTTTTTGATCTCACTTTTCAATTCTTCCCTGTGGTCTCAACCCCCTTTCTTAAGAGAAGCCAAATCCTAAACCATCTCTTACTCACTCTCCTTCCTACATTTGAAGGAAAATCCTCCTCCAAAGAGAAAGGGTCCACCTCAAATAATAGCTGAAACTCCAAGCATTCAACATTGTTTGTTGTAGACATACCTAATAATTTGAGTACCTCCTCTCCTCTCTTTGCAACTCAGAGCACCCTGACTTACAATTACTACTATTTTCCTACAACCCTTTTGGAGAAACCTACTTTTCTTTCCCCAATGTGCCTACCTGCGAGGTCAACTAAAATTCGGTTCCACAATCTTTCCTTTTTGCCTCCTTACAATCCATAGAAAGCCGCTCTCTGCCTTTAGAAAACTTATTCTCCCTATCTCTTTTCTGCTCCTTCAGACTATTAGGAATTGAATCATGTTAGAATAAGGCCTAACGTTGTAATAAAGTCACCTTAGTGACTTAAGTGATCTGTTAGTATTGCTATTTTTAGCTTTTAGAATCTTGGACAAGTGTCATATTTATGTTTGTTGGTTACATCTCTCAAACTCTATACAAGGAGATGAACCTCATTGTAATAAACATTCTAATATCTAATAGAATAATATTTTGTTCTATTATTTGCAATATGATATCAAAGCAAGATGGTGCCACCATATCTGCTGTGAGATGTTCATAAAGGAGCCACGCGAAAGGAAGTTGCATCACAGTTTGTAGAGGGATTGTGGGTCGCTACTAACCAATTGCTAAGGCATGGGAAGAAATCAAAAATCACAAAAATTGCGTGAAAATACAGTAAAAAATCGTGAGCAGCTGATAAATCATGGAAAAATCATGTTGTGACCCTGAGCAATGACGGCACGAATTGTTAGGGCATGTGGAATTGTCATTTGAAGGTTGCAAAGGTCATTGTAGGTCATGAAAGCGATGGGAAGGGCACATAGTATCCTTCAATCGTGTTTTTTGAACTGGTCACCCTTCTGGTTGTGATTTAATATAGCTTTTAGTTGCAAATTTGCATAGTTTGCTTCCTAGTCATGTTTTGCATTTATATTTCATTTGACACAAAATTTATGACATAAGTTTTAGTGGCTGTAAATTCAGGTATGAGTTACTGCTAGGGCACACGGGTCACAACTAGGACACGTGACAAGGTTTGATAATGTCCAAGTATTATTCTTTTACAAACTACATTCAAAATTTTATTGTCTGAAAAAAATTTCGAAGAATTTTCAAATATTTCCAAGGGTTGAAAAAATTTGGAGTATTTTTTTATTTTTCTAGAAATGGAAATTCCATTAGATAAATATTCTGACCTCAACTTCCCCACCTAGAAAGTAAAAATCCAAATGCAGATGATGCACAAGAACCTATGGGGAATAGTAAATGGAAATAAGAAACCACCTATAGATGCCAATAAATTATTGGATTGGCAAAGCAGAGATGATAAAGCCAAAGCAATTATTGGTCTTGTTCTCTCCGATTCTGAGTTACATTTTATAGATTTAGCAAAATCATCTAAGGAAGTCTGAGATAATTTGAATACACTGTTTGGACCAAAAGTGGTTTATGCAAAATTTTCTCTAAAGCTTCAGCTTTTCAAATTCAAGATGGCTGACAAAGTCACTATGTCTAGCCACAAAGCAATTTGAGATCTCTTCTTCGACAACTAGCAGAAGTTAATGCTACAGTAGATGAGGAGGATGCCAAGGCCATTTTGTTAAACAATTTGCTTCCTAGCTTCAAAAATGTCATCTTTACTCTTAGTCAGCTATCTTCTCAAACTCTAGAAGATATGATTTCAGCTCTTAGCTGAAGAAAAGAGAATAATTGCGGAAGATACAGAAGATGATTCTCAAATTGAGATAGCATTATACACAAGAAATAATCATAGAAGATCAAATAAAGAAAAAAGGGGAACTAAATGTTACTATTGCAAGAAAATAGGTCACACATTTTGTAACTATAGAATTCAAGTCAATGATATTCTCAAGGGAAAGCTCAAAGAAAAACCAAATGACGCTAATGTAGCCATTGTTGAAGATCCTCCACATGCTGGCGATGGTGAAGAATTTGTTAATGAATTATACGTTTTTTAAGAAGTCTATTTGAAGATGGGAAGGGGCCTAGTATAGATAAAACTCAGCATGGATGGTTGCCAGATAGTTTGGGAATTTGTGGATCTTGGAAATTATACCCTTATGAGAGTCATGAGACAACTTGATGGAGCACTGTGGATGTAGCTCAGCATGGATTGTTGTCCAATAAATTGTGGGTTTGGAGAGGTGGTAATCCAAGAACTCAAGAATTCAACTCGGGAGCTACACCTTTACAAGGGTTATGAGGAAGCTTGATGGAGTTCTACCTAGTCCAAGATTTGTTTTCAAAGAAAAACTTTTGAAGAATATATGGTTTTGAGTTTTTTTAGTCATTGTGTTAGTATGTTTTGTTTTTAGTACAATAAGCCTTAAGAGGGGTGTTATAATGTAAGGCTTACCTTTGTAATAAAGTCACCATAGTGACTTAAGTGATTTGTTAGTATTTTTACTTTTAGCTTTTAGAATCTTGGACAAGTGTCACGTTTATGTTTGTCGGTTACATGTCCCAAACTCTACATAAGGAGATGAACCTCATTGTAATAGACATTCTAATATCTAATAGAATAATATCGTGTTCTATTATTGCAATAAATCAAAGGAACCACCCACTAGTTGGTGATGTGTGGAGGCATTCTTCCACCAAGTATATTTACCAGGGATCCTTTATGCTTTTGAACAACCATCTGGTAAGTGTCTAATTTTGATAATCTAAGGGTTGCTTCCAAGTCTCCTTTCCTACTTTCAGCCTTATATCAAAGGGAAGGCCCTAAGTAAAATCCAACTCCACAAGAATTCTTGTTGTAGAAGAGTGTTAGGAGAGAGAGATGTCTTTAAGTATCAAGAGAGAGAGATGTCTTTCTCTCATGAACCTCCACTACTCTTCAAAGTCAAAGAAAGCCAAAAATGAAGAGAGAGGTTGGGCATCCTTACCAAAATAGGGGCTACCTTCAAATTCTCTACAAACAGGTTAAAACCTGGATACCAAGGATTTAGAAACAATGACACCATATTCCAGAACCAAGGATCTTTCTCTAGAATCCTACCTTTATCTTCTATGGAGTCACAAACAACCACAAACAAACCTTATGCGTATGAGTAAATCACTACAAGGGCTTCTAAAAAAGGATGCCAAGTAGCAACTATCCATTTGTTAAGTTTGGGAAGACTAAGCTAGAGGGAAGAAAAGTCTACAAATGAGAGCCACATCCATGTAGTGCTCCATTTCTTCTACCACCTCTTCACTAACCTCCAAGATCAGCATTTTGTCCACTACTTTTAACTCTGATTCCTCCCCCTTTCTTCTCCTTTGCACTAGAAAATGCAATATGTAATGTCCCTACCAAAAATTTTCAACAAACTTGCAAATTTTATGATTTTAGCTCACAGACATTTTGTTAAACAGTTGGTGGAACATTGAAAACCATTCAATATTTATGAGTTTTATGATTAAGAACAGCTGCAACTATCATTAATGATCATAGACATATTCACAAATAGTTGTCATGCATTAACCTTCATTGACAATTTTCACAAATAATTGGCCACTCAGATCTCAAAGAATAATATTGAAGTGCTGATATAATTAGTCACTATTTATGCAGATCAGAATTCCCATTTATATACAATGCTAGAACAAATGTTTAGCCTTCATCATCAGATGTATATCAGCTGATACAAAAATCAGAAAATTCATATATAAAATAAGAATTGAATTCTAACCTCAACTAATGTCAAATTGTTGCTGCTGTAGGAAAACTCAGAAATCAGAAATAATTTCTGATTTTAATAATAATAAATCCCTTTTTCTTGCTGATTGAAACCCTGCACAGTATATATAAAATCTGATAAAAATCAGAAATTATTTTATGAGAGCTGCAATAATATTATCTTTCTTCCTCACAAAGCCTTTAACTCCCAAACAATGCCCAAGGTTGCGATTCCCATATGTAATTCCTTCTCAAATATCCTAAGCACTTTATGAAGAGTGCTCATCCAATACTTGTGATTCCTTTTTAATAAAGATCGTGACTTTACTTGCTATTTCCTTGATGAAAATCAGCGATTCCTTCTCTTTTTTTTTTTTCAACAAAACAATACTAGACTTCACATGAGGCTGTGATCATATACAAAGGAGTCCCCATCTAGATGTGATGCGGCAGACTTGGAAACTTCACAACTGGATTTTGTCAAAATTCAGAAATATGATAATATTTGTGACTCAACATACATCTCCATACCTGCAATTTAATAATATTTGCTTGTAATGAATTTTGATAAATATCAAATTTGGAATCTTTTGCGAATCAAAATACCAAAATCCGGCAAACTCCACGCAAATAAAATCTAGCACAAATCGTTTAGGACAATGGCAACCTCTGTATGAAATTGCTCTGATAGATGTGAGGGTTTTCGTCCCCAAACCCAAATCTTCCTGTATTCAACACAATGGTGATTTTTGGGTGAAATCACTCAATCTGCTAGGTGGGTATTCATTTACGAAACTGATTGCCAAAAGGGTTTTCGTCCTTAGGCTAAAAAACGAACCAAATTCAACCTTCCAAATAACAAGGGTTTGATAAAAATGTTTAGAATGAGCCTTCCCTCCTCAAAGCCTCCTTTTATAGCTTTTCGGAGAAATAAAATAATATTATTTCTTTTTATTTTATTTTTATTTTCTGCAAAGTTATAAAATATAAGTGTCATTTTTTAACCATGCGCCTAGTGACACTTTATTTAAACATCTTATAACTCCCTCTTTAAATAATTAAATATAAGTTGTCTTTTAATTTCCACTTTTCGACAACTTAAATATTTAACCATTTAATAATTTAATTCTTTTCCACACAACCCCCAAAGTTACGAAAAATATTAAAATAAGTCGATCAAACTTTCCAGACAACTCCGCCAACACTTTAAATGCATGTCTTTTGTCCATAGAAAATTGGCGCTCTCCAAGAAGGATGGACTTCTCCAAGAATCTTGGACCTTTTCAAGAATGTTCGAATGGACCAGAAAAGGGACATTACACAATATCCTTTCCCATCATCCTTTTTAACTCTAAACACATTCTTCTGCCTACTCACTACCATCGCATACAAATGAATGGAAGTATCCACCATAGATTCCTATAATGTCTTCATGGCCACTGATCCTTGCTTTGTGCCATCCATATCTTGTTTGCATGGTGTAAACGACACAACCTTACCAGCAATGTCAACCTCTTTGACTGCCAACCAAACAATCTCCTCAAACTTTTGCCCAAGTTGTCCTAATGAAGACACTGATCCAACATTCTCCTTCCCCCGGAACAACACCTCTCTGTGCAATCCCCCCTCTTCTACCACAACCAAACTAGGGTTCCCCAATCCTCATTCACTATTAGATTAGGTCATTCTCCTAACCTCTCCATTTTTCCAAAAATGTTGACCATATCCACGAACTAGGAGTTACATTCCCCTTATCTCATAGTTCTTACTAATGTGGGAATAACCCACCAATTACAGCCCAATTATGTATATATGTCAAGGTGGTAAAGATTTTCATGGGGTGTTACCTACAAAAATAATCGAAAACTAGGGGAGTGCAAAGATGATGTGAAAGAAGCTTTTACAATGTTTTTTTACATAATGATAGAAAGGATGCTATATATAGAGTTGACATGGATAACATGGCAGCCTAGCAAGAGTAAGCTACAATTTGTGGATAAAACGGATTGGGTGTTGTAATTCTTGTCTAAAATATCGACCTTCTTCTTTGTTCTCATTGAATTGTGAAAACTCACCCGATGACCAAGGTACTCATCCTTTTGTGCATTTTCTTTAGCAATCTATAATGATTGCTATTGCAGGTTGCATGGTTGGTTGCTCTAAGGAAATCATAGTTCACATCTGACTAGAAAGTTGAGTTTCAATTCTGAGAATAGTCAACCTATTGAGTAAGTCTTGATCCACCACAGCTTTCGCAAGGAGATCCATTATAGGGTTATGATTCTTAGTTGCATGCTCTTGGCGTGTTCCCTGTAGCATGTCCATGAAATCTACTATTCATGTTATGAACTGTGAGTCAGCCTCAATGTCCATGAAATCTACCATTTGTGTTATGATATGTTCCATTTGCCATTCTTTGGGAGTATCTGAATGCAGGTCTAAAGTCAATTTGCCCATCTCTCCTTTACTATAAGTTTGATTATGAACTGTAGTCAGCCTCAATGTCCATGAAATCTACTATTCATGTTATGATATGTTCTATCTGCCATTGTTTGGCAGGATCTGAATGCAGGTCTAAAGTCAATCTGCCCTTCTCTTCTTTACTATAAGTTTGATTATGAACTGTGAGTCAGCCTCCATGTAGCCTCTGATGTCTATTAACAATCCCCCAACACAAGTCAATCAAGCACCACAAAATCAATCCTCTACATTGAATCCAGAAATTGATAATATTTAGAAGATGGGTCAGAGGTTGGGCAATGAACCTTCAAAGATAAAACCCTGTAAACCAAGAAACCATTGGGTTCCAACCAAGAAACTATAATTTTCAATGCAATAATAGACAATGGAATATCTGTCAAATAATGGTGGTGTTAATTCACCTCCCAAAAACTGAAATCGGCCTGAGAATAACCACTAAACAACAATCAATTTAGCCCAATCTGGTTGGTGTAGGATTCATTCCACAGCCAATCATAATGAGAGGGATTGTCTAGAGTTTTTTGTATAGCAATGGACATAGTCCAAAAAGAAATGGAGGGATGTGAATTAGTAGCTATGCAAGACCCAAACTAAACACAAGATAATAAGAATACTGGAACTGCACTTGTGTTAGAAACTTATGTGTTTCTTTGAGAGGAAGAAAATGAGCCCAAGGGAAACATAGAGGAAATCCAGGCATATCAACAATACCAAAGGGGTGGAAACTATGTTCTAAGAAATGAGAGTAAGCAACCATTGACAACATCTACCCCACCAAATGTCATTCGTACACCACCTAATCCTCATGCTAGCAACAACCCAAGTCCATCACAAGGCTCCAATCTGGCCCAACAATTGAAACACAACCATCAACCATTTAACTCAAAAGTGATGCTGGATCAGCATAAAATTGGTTATAACATTATTAAGGACTCAAAGAAAATCAAGGCCAATATTTCATTGTTTGAAGTGGCTCAATTTTGTCAACAAAAGGAAATGTTGATGAAAATGTTGACCAACCATCAAGATAAACCCAAATTAAGCAAAATATCGAATGTGAATGTGTCTATATACAAAGAGAAGACAAAATCATCCCTACTCTTGTTGACAATTAGAATTTTTGGCAAGAATTTGCATAACTGTTTGTAATGTCCCCTTTTAGGATATCCTTGATTTCTTAACCTACACACAAGAATAACTACTAGAAAGGGACATTAGCAATGTTAAAGATCAATAAATTAGAATATAGTAATGAAATCATAACATAATTAATGATACAGCAAAATAATATTTAGTTCAACATATAGTTACCCAATCCTCAAGCTGATCCCATGATAGATCCCATAGGAATACTCGCAAGTTAGAGCATGAAGGAGGGCACACTTCCTACCGATCACCTCTTTATGTCCACCTTCAAGGCTCAAGAGTGTGATGGAGGGCACACTTCCTACCTATCATCTCTTGATGAGGCTATGATGGAGGGCATGCTTCCTACCTATCATCTCTTTAACATAACTTGATGAGAGCATGATGGAGGGCATTCTTCCTACCTATCATCTCTTTAAGATAACTTGATAAGAGCATGATGGAGGGCATTCTTCCTACCTATCATCTCTTGATGAGGGCATGATGGAGGGCATACTTCCTACCTATCATCCCTTTAATATAACTTGATGAGAGCATGATGGACGGCATACTTCCTACCTATCATCTCTTGATGAGGGCATGATGGAGGGCATACTTCCTACCTATCATCCCTTTACCATAACTTGATGAGAGCATGATGGAGGGCATACTTCCTACCTATCATCTCTCTTGATCATTAAATATAGTTCAGTTCCGGGATGGCAATATATCCTCTTGCTGTGTCACAATTGTTATATGACTTGATTGCTTGATCTAGTGCTATATATATATATATATATATATATATATATATATATATATATATATATATATATATATATATATATATATATATATATATATATATATATATCTGTGTGTGTAAGGGAGACTGATTTATATTTCTATATATCTTTCTCTTATGCAAAATTCTTCTTATTCCTCTTTATCTTCTTCTTAAATTAGAATATCTATATGTTCTTAAAACTCAGGATATATTATGTTCCTCCAATCAGAATATCCTCCACTTCTTATATAATTCCAAAGGAAGCATCCATCATGAATGGATGTATCTCTTCATAATGGACTGTCCTTAACAACTCACACTCCTTCATAAATTAGATTGCTGCCTTTTCTTTATTTAATCGCTCCCCTTTCCCAATACTAATTGGCACATATATTAATCACTAGATTATTGGGAGCGCTGCCTACGATTTGTCTTTGTTCATCAATTGCTGCCTTTCACAAGATGAATCGTCCCACTTCAATTTGCTGTTTTATTTATTCTGCATTACTTTTTTTGTATGTTCGCTGCATACATTCTAACTCTGTTTTTATTGACTTTGGTCTGATTTACATGTCAGCATCAAGTCATCCAAAACAATGATTATGTAACTTGATCGTATGTCTTTTTAAATAAGACTTGTCTTACTAATTATGGTGCTGCATATTATATATCTTTATATAAGACAAAAGTCTTATATTTATTTTTATATTAATATTATATTCTAATTGTTAATATTTATATTTATATTTATATTTGTTATTTATAAATATAATAATATATCTTTGTTAATTAAAATAAATGTATCATATTTTAATATTAAAATATTTATATAATGTCATAACCCCGAAGAAGAATGCCATAATTAATTTCTCAAAATACATTTTTTTTATATACAAACATTATGAAGTCCTATGTTGCACAACCAATTAGTTTTGATCAATATTAAATAAACAATATGATCGATTTAATAATAAATCTTGGTTTATCAACTAATCAATTAATCACCCTAAACATGCCTTAACATAATGAATTAAAAAAGAGAGGCGTGAGACACACCCCTGGCATAAGTCGCGAGAGACGCCATAAATAAGGCAAGAAGAACGATGGTTTAGACAGCATGTAGGACGAGGGAATAGATTGGGAGATTCAAGGCTCAGGTGAGATTACTCACTCAATTTTAATATTTAATTTCCTCCGTCAAACATAATGATGTTGCATGTACCCTGTCTTTATTCATTGAAATGTATAGATTATCTCTGATGTGTTTGAAGATATGCTTCCATGATAGATTCAAATCTGGAAATAGGTGTTTGGCATTAGACTTGGCGGACTGTGTAGTCCTAGATTGACTGTAGAACATTATAGTTTATTCTTTTAGAATTGATGCCTGATCGGGCATTCATGGTGATTGATGTCTGCATTCCTCACATTTCCAATTATAATAAACTCAGGCTAGAACTATAGACTATAATGCATTACATGATTGATCGAAGGAATATGATGAACATATGGATATAGATATTGAGTGATTTGGTTCTGCATTCTGACATACCCTCACATGAAACTGTATATATATATATATATACATAGATATATATACATACATATATATATATGGATATAGATATTGAGTAATTTGGTTCTGCATTCTGACATACCCTCACATGAAACTGTATATATATATATATATATATATATATATATATATAAAACTAATCTGAATAGTTGACTGTATTTATCTGTAGGGTATGATGAATGAACTACATACATAAATTTTGATATATTTACTTCTGCACTCTGGTATATCTCATGCTGAATTATATACTCCTGTTTCACTTTTTCATAGAATAATAGAGGCAAAATATGAATGAATCAATAATGGCTGCACATTTGGAAATTGACTGCATTCTGATTGTGATCCAGTCAGGAGAGGTGAATCATAACTTAAGTAGACTGTCTAATAACCCCACCCAGGTTTCTACCCCACAGGCCCAAACCAAGGTTTGGGCATTCTGCCCCACAGGCCCGAGGCAAGGGTTGGGTCAAGAAGGGGCAAGGGTTCCCACATAGGATTATGCCCCATAGGTCCAAGATAAGGGATTGGGCAATAGGACAGTGGTAGGCCTTAGGCTACTTAAGATTTTATGACTCCCCTCCCCTGGCATGCTGAGTGACTCCTCTTACATATGTGATTCCATTTGTAAGTATGATTATGTTGGATTGTTGGATACTAAATATTAAAACTAACATGTAGCAATATGGACTTGTATATACATGATGATGCAGGTGCTATTTCAAGACAACATTTAAAGAGAAGGAACCCTAAACCTAATCCACAAGTGAATTCTAGGGCGACCCAGGTCAGGGACATTACAGTGGTATCAGAGCATCTTTCCTGCCATCCCGTGGGAAATTATGCAAACCTACCACCGAAGAGGCTCTAGGAATAGTACCCTAGGAAACAACTTCATGGATGACCCACTAAGAGATGAACTTAGGGCCTTCATGGAGAATAGTGATAAAAAACCCAAGCCCTAATGGAACGAAATGAAAAAACTAACCAAGCTTTACTTCAAGCCCTCCAAAACCTGAACAACAACAATACAAAAGAAGCAACCTCTAACCACTCCGAGAACAACCATCCCACACCCTTACAAGACACAAGCTCTAGACCCACCTGACCCATTTTCTTGCCAAATGAAGAACCTATGAAAGAAAGTAATATTGATAGGCCCTCCGTAGAGGATGTTGATGAGATAGTTGCAGCCTATTATAGGCTAGAACCAGAAATGAGGGAGCTCGAGCCTTTCAAAGACTATTGTAAAGCCAAACAAAGAGCCAACCCTAGAGGAGAGGGAAGGGACCCAATCGATAGAGAACTCAAGAACAAGGTAAGCAAAATAACCTTCCCCAACTTTGACGGAGAAAGCAAGACCACAACCCGATCTTGGGTTCAAAAATTAGATACCTATCTATCCTTAAGCCCAACAACAGAAGCAAAGGCCATCAAGTTTGCCATTTTACACCTAACTAGAATGGCCCATGATTGGTGGCATCACGGTCTCATCGCTCAAGACCATCAACAAGTTACCACCTACGATGACTTTACCCAAAGATTAATAAAGAGATTTGATCAAAGGCACCCATAATGGTACTTTAGGGAATTGACACAATTAAGGCAACAAGGCACTATAGAAAATTACGCCACCGAGTTTCAGAAGTTAGCTATCATGGTACCTAAAATTTCCCAAGAGAGGCTCACATATTTGTTCATAGAGGGCCTAAGAGGGTCAGTCAGAAGCATGGTAAGTGCACTAGAACCCACCCGCCTAGATGAAGCTATTCAAAAGGCGATGAAATATGAAGAAAATTGGCCAAGGGATAAGTCTAAGAAATTTACTTCATCACCTAAAACTCCTCATAGAGAAGAAAGAGGCAGAAAGGAGTAAAATACCAGAACATGCCCCTGGTGCAAGGAAAAGAGGGATAGAGATCACTGGTGTAAGAAAATGGAAGAGCTGAAGAAAAAAGGATTATGTTTTAGATGCCAACAACTATGGGGGCAAGGTCACAAATGTAGTCACAAAGCTCACCAACTTGAAGCACACCCAAATGATGAGTACCCCAACAAGAGGGTCAGAATTGAAGAGGAGAGTCCAGCAATGTTAGCCACCATCTCCCAAGCCTCTAAACATAGCCCATTCCGCATTAAGAGCACGCTCAAATGACATAAAGTCATCACCCTTATAGATAGTGGGGCATCCCATAACTTCATCAACCAAAGAATAGTAACCCAAAGGAAACTAAGGGCTGTGAATTTTGAGGGGTTTGAGGCAGTAACAGCCACAGGAGCTAGGGTACAATGTACAACAATAGTGCCCCAATTGGAAATTCACCTAGGGAGCCACCGCATCATAGAAGACTTTTATGTGGTCCCTTTAGATGCCGACATCATCTTAGGAACCCCATGGATCTACTCCTTAGGTTGCTTTATGTTTGATCTTCCAAACCAAATCATCCGCTTTCAACATGAAGGGTAGGAAGTCACTCTAAAAGTTTTATCCAATGGAGGCCCAAAAGTGATGTCATGTAAAAGGATGAAGAGGATTTTTAGACGAGGGCAGGGAGAATGGGCTGCCCAATGTATGATACTTGACAAAAACACCTCACAAGGAAGGGCCATCCACATAGACATCCAACCTATCACAAGAAAATATAGGAAGGTGTTCGAAGAAATTCCGCTAGGGTTACCGCCTAAGAGAGGATTTGACGACACCATAGAACTAGGAGGGGCAAAACCGGTTATAACCACTCCATACCGTCACCCCCATAAATACAAAGAGGAGATGGAGAAAACCATTAAAGAACTTCTTGACATGGGGCATATTCAACCCAGCTCTAGCCCGTTTGCATCATCCGTAGTTCTTGTCAAAAAGAAAGATGGCACTTTCAAAATGTGCATAGATTAGAAAGCTCTAAATAGAAAAACCATCAAGAACCGCTACCCCATCCCTCAGATTGATGAACTCCATGGAGCAAGGTTCTTTTCCAAAATTGATCTTCGGTCAAATATCACCAAATAAGAATGACGGAAGAAGATGTGCCTAAAACAACTTTCCGGTGCCACTATGGGCATTTTGAGTTTCTAGTCATGCCTTTCGGGCTCACCAATGCCCCTGCTACCTTTCAATCATGCATGAACCACACCTTCCGCAAGCAACTCAGAAAATTCCTCCTAATCTTCTTTGATGACATTCTTATATACAATAAAACATGGGAAGAGCACCTCCAACGTATTGACGAGAAGATTTTAGAGCAAGAATCCTTGTACGCCAAAGCATCAAAATGTGAATTTGGCATGGAGGAGATACTTTACTTAGGCCATAAAATCAACGCCCAAGGGGTGAGTGTGGATGAAGAAAAAATAGCAACTATCAAGGATTGGCCTAAACCCAAAACTCTTACACAACTAAGGGGCTTTGTAGGACTGTGCATTTATTACAAGCACTTTGTGAGGGGATTTTCAAAGATTGTTGCCCCACTCACAAACCTAATTGTCATGTCCCTATATTAAGGCATTATTTAAATATCATGATAAGGACGAAGAAGTCGCTTTCGTCAAAACAATAATGTTGTCATCATCAATAAACATATATATTATTGATATATAATAATGTTTAATAATATTATTTTATAAGTAATCAAAATATAATATTGTATTTATAAATAATATAAATACGAGTATAATATTATTATTAATATATTATTAAATATTATTAAGATATTCTTTTATACTTAGAATCTCCTATTTTTAGTTAATGGTCAGTTTCTTGTAACGGTATGTAATTATGACAAGATCGTGTGTCGATCTCTGGCAGTCTTTGGCAATTTCTAAATATAGAAACTTGCTTTCTTTGTAATTACTTGTAACCTATTTAAGAGCCTTTGCTCTATGTGAATATCATTCAGCATTCTGCCATTTACCTATGTAATATGGTATCAGAGCCAGGTTTAAGGAAAAATTTGTTTTATGAAAATTTTTTCTTTTCATTTTTTTTTTTCCTTGTCCTCGAATCCTTCTGAGGTCGTGTTTATCCTTCCTCCTGTTCCTGAAGGTAGTGGACTCTCCTTGTAGAGGTCGTGTTTTCAAGAGATTGCATTTTTTTCTGAGAAATCACGACTTAGGGCAGCAGTTCATGGCTCTCTGGTTTTCTGCAAATTTTTCAGCTTCCTTCCAATCGTGTTTTTTGTGCTTCAGTGAAGATTGATTTCTTCTGGTTTTCGAGGGTTATAGCTCTTTGAAATTTCGTGAGTGTTTTGTTTAAAAAAAAAAAAAAAAAAAAAACGCAGACTCCTTCTGCATTATCGCGGTTTCGTCAAAGACGTGTTTCTTTTGGCCGCGATTTTTTCTGAAGACACGATTCTCATATGTTTTTGGCTGCGTTTTTACACTCCGTGAGACGTGCTTCTCATTCATTCTCTGGCGCGATATTTTTTTTTACCCTCTTCTGGTGCGACTCTCGACGGTTCTGAGCGCGATTTCCTTGGCGCGAATTCCTTTACGGACTTGATTTCACCGTCTTCTGGTTGCGATTTGATCTGTGTTGCAGTCGCGATTTTATGTGCCCTTGGATGGTGTGACTTCTCTGCGTTTACACCTGAGTGGTTTCCTAATTTCTGGCGTTTTCTGCACATCTTTGTGCTTCCATGGCCGCCTAGGGCATCTGGATTTTTCGGCTAGGGTTTTGACCCTCCTTTTTCAGTCGAGAAAATTTTCTGACCAGAGATTCTTTCTGGGTTTTTCAAGATCTTTTTTGGGTTGACTCCAGATTTTTCCGATTATCTCAAAGTCCGTGCCTCGATTTTTGTGCCAGCCGTTTTGTCTTGAAATCTGTTCCTGTACCTGCCTCAATACATTGAAATTTGTGCTTTAGGTTTCATGTTTTTCCGCCTCTTCTCAGTACCTCGTTTTTCGTGCCTTGAAAAGTGTGCAAGATGGCGAGTTTCAACATCATGTTGGAAGGCAGTCAGCAATTAATGGCAAAAATTATAATACCTAGAAGCAGTGAATGATGACAATCTTTGAATATCACTGCCTCGATCAGATGATTTTGGGTACTGCTACTCGTCCCGCAACAGCCGGAAAAGACCAGGACAAGTTTGATGAGCAAAACCGTGAAGCTGTCATGCTGATTAAGCTTTCAGTCACCGATGATCAGCTACCCCAGATTCCGGCTAGAAAAATAGCCAAGGAGATTTGGGACCATCTGAAGGGTATGCATGAAACCTCCGACAAGAGCCGTGCGTTCTTTCTGAGAAATATACTGTTTTCTATCATGAAGGATGAGCAGACCTCTTTACAGACGCACCTGAACAAAACCCCGGAGATCAGAGATCAGCTGGAGGCTATTGGTTGGAAAATGGAGGAAGAAGACTCGGTTGTGATCACTTTGAAAAGTCTACCTAAGTCCTATGAACATTTCATCGAGACTCTAAACATTACATCAGCTAATGTTGATTTGAAGTTTCCAGAACTTTGTACTATCCTCTTGTAGCAGGATCGTTGGAAACAACAATTTGGTAGTAGTGCTTCTCCATCCTCTTCAGAGCAGGCTTTTGCAGCCAAGTTTCAGGCTCAGAATAAAGGCAAAAGTCAGCCTCCACAGCAGAATCATCAACCAGCGCCATCTCAGGACAGCGGTAAGAAGAACATTCAGTGTAACTATTGTCACAAGTTTGGACACATCAAGAAAGATTGTCGCGCATGTATCGCTTCTGAACAAAAGAAGCAGGGAGGGTCTCAGCAGAAGGCCAACAGTGTGGAGCACACTGAGCAGAAGGAGTCTGCGTTTTACGCCTTCATGGCTAAAACCCCTATAGACCATGCAAAATCCTCTGCCTGGTACATTGATTCAGGTGCTTCGCGTCACTTCACTCATTGTCGTGACTGGTTTACAGAACTCTCCCCTTTCAGTGATTCAGTGGTCTTCAGTGGTGGAGAAGTGTACACAGTTGCCGGGAAGGGCACTGTTCAGCTTCAGTCTGGTGGGAGGAAAATCATATTCCTCAACGTATATTATGTTCCTGGTATGGAACTTAACTTGCTTTCAGTTAGCCAGATCATGAAACACTCTCCACACCTTGATGTGGTGTTCAGCGCTCACCAGTGCTCGATCATCGACCGGGAGACCCAATGCACTGTAGCTGTTGGCATTGAGGACCATGGTCTTTATCGACTTGTGGATTCGGATGGTCCTCCTGAATCAGCCCTAGCAGCTCGACACTCTTCGGTTACCAGTCTCTGGCATCAGCGGTATGGGCACCTGAATGTGCACTACCTGTCTCAGCTCTCCAGACAGCACTTGGTAGATGGGCTCCCTGAGATTCAGGCTCAGAACTTCGGTGTCTACGGATCGTGTCAAGCAAGGAAACAACACCGCACGCCATTCCCGACTGACGACTCCTGGCGCGCATCCAAGGTACTTCAGTTGGTTCATGTTGATGTTTGTGGCCCTATGAATACTCTTTCAGTTACTGGATGCAAATACTTTTTACTGTTTGTTGATGATTTCAGTAGGAAAATGTGGGTTTACTTTCTTAGACAGAAATCAGATGTGTTTTCAGTTTTTCAGAAGTTTAAGGCCTTAGTAGAAAAAGAGTCTGGTTGTTCCATTGTCAGTCTTAGGTCAGATAATGGGGGGGAATTTTGTTCAAATGTGTTCTCCAACTTCTGTGATACACATGGCATCAAACGCCAATTGACCACACCCTACACTCCTCAGCAGAACAGTGTTGTAGAGCGGGGCAACCGCACTATAACTGAGTTAGCCCGTTCCATGATGGAGCACAGATGTGTTCCCAAGAAATTTTGGGCAAAAGCAGTTTTCACTGCAGTTTACCTTCTTAACCGGTCTCCGACCTATGCAGTTAAGAAGAAGACTCCTGAAGAAGCCTGGACTGGCCGCAAGCCGTGGGTCAGTCACTTGAAGGTTTTTGGCTCTCTTGCTTATGTTTGGATTCCAAATGCCAAGCGCTCCAAACTGGATTCCAAGAGTCAGAAACTCCTGTTCACAGAATACAACGATAACCACAAAGCCTACAGGCTAATTGACATTGAGACAGACCGTCTCATCTTCAGTCGTGATGTGGTTTTTGATGAAGAGCGGGGACTTTTCTTCTCTCCCTCCTCTGTGCAGCAATCCGAAGACCAGCCTTTGAAGGCTCCTGACTTGGGTGTCCGTATTCCCTTAAGTCCCCCTTGTGGGAAGGATGCTGATGATTCTTCAGATTCCGATGATTCTTAGTTTGACGTCCCTGAGGATGATCCTGAGTATCCTCCTGATGCACCTGTTCTTCATGATGCACCTGTTGTAGAACCTCCTGCTGAACCTGACATTGGCCCATCTATCCGTCGCCCCAAATGGTGGTCTCAGACGATTGCCGATCTTCATGATGATGAACTTGTTGAGGGTAGATCCTCCCGAAATAAAAGCAAACAGCCGCATACAGTAAACTTTGCTCTCATGGCCAATCTGCACAGTGTCTATGAGCCTCAGACGTATTCCGAGGCTAAAGGTATTCCAGAGTGGGATACGGCGATGGAATTAGAACTCCAGAGTCTTCAAAAGAACCACACCTGGGTCCTTTCAGACCTTCCTCCAGGGAAGAAACCCATTAGCTGCAAATGGGTGTATAAAGTTAAGTACAAGGCTGACGGAACCCTACACAAGTACAAAGCACGGCTTGTTGCTCAGGGTTTCTCACAGAAAGAAGGCATCGACTATGAGGAGACTTTTGCTCCTACAGCCAAGATGAGTACCATACGGCTCGTCCTTGCCTTAGCAGCCCAGTTTGGATGGAAAGTCCATCAGATGGACGTCAAAAGCGCCTTTCTCAACGGTGAGTTGCAGGAAGAAGTCTATATGACGCAGCCTCTTGGTTTCAAGGTTGCCGGACAAGAACAGAAAGTCTGTAGACTGGTCAAAGCACTTTATGGCTTGAAGCAGGCTCCAAGAGCATGGTACATCAAAATCGACAAGTACCTCACAGATCATGGCTTTAAGCGGAGTCCATCTGACCCAAATTTGTACATCAAACATACTGGTAATGATATATTGTTGCTCGTTGTCTATGTGGATGACTTGCTCATTACTGGTAGCTCGGCACACCTGATCGATAAGATCAAATAGGACCTGTGCAAATCCTTTGATATGACAGATTTGGGACTCTCACACTATTGTCTCGGTGTTGAGGTTTGGCAAACTTCAAACAGCATCTTCATCTCTCAGTCAAAATATGCTCGCAGTCTTCTAGATAGGTTCCGAATGCAGGACTGCAAACTTGCCTCCACTCCGATGGAAAAAGGTCTTAAGCTATCCGCTAAGACTGCCTCACCAGCGGTGGATGAGTCCCTGTTTCGACAACTAGTAGGCAGTCTTATCTATCTAACTGCTACTAGACCCGACATCAGTTTTGCAGTCAGTTACATTTCACGTTTTTTGACAGCTCCTAAGGCTGTTCATTGGGTAGCGGCTAAGCATGTGCTACGGTACGTGAAAGGCACTTCTGACTTTGGAATTCTTTACACACAAAATTCTGATCCCAGCCTTAGAGGCTTCACAGATTCAGATTGGGCAGGTTCAGTTGATGACAGAAAATCAACTTCTGGGTATGTGTTCAGTTTGGGATCCGGTGCCGTCACCTGGACCAGTAAGAAGCAGCAGGCTGTAGCACTCTCCTCCACCGAAGCTAAGTATTGCGGTGCAGTGAAGGCAGCTTGTGAGGCAGTTTGGCTTCGTCGAATGCTTGCAGATATGCGACTATCTCAAGCAGGTCCGACTCCCCTGTTTTGTGACAATTAGGGAGTTCTCAAACTTGCCAAGAATCCGGTCTTCCATGAAAGAACCAAGCATGTAGAGACGCATTGTCACTTCATCAGATCGTTGGTTGAAGACGGATCAGTTCAGTTGCTGTATGTTCCAACTGAGGATCAGACAGCTGATATTCTCACCAAGTCCTGACAAGTTTGTAAAATTCAGGGGGTCTCTTGGTGTAGTGAATAGGTTGACCATTAAGGGAGGGTATTAAAATATTCTTTTATACTTAGAATCTCCTATTTTTAGTTAATGGTCAGTTTCTTGTAACGGTATGTAATTATGACAAGATCGTGTGTCGATCTCTGGCAGTCTTTGGCAGTTTCTAAATATAGAAACCTACTTTCTTTGTAATTACTTGTAACCTATTTAAGAGCCTTTGCTCTATGTGAATATCATCCAGCATTCTGCCATTTACCTGTGTAATAAATATGATACATATTATATAGACATAAATCTAAATATAAATATTATTAATTTGAATATTATTATAATAATAATATAATATTAAATATAATATATAATATATATTATATAATATATAAACATAGAATGTAAACAATATAAATATAATATATATTATACAAACATAATAAAATATTAATAAATATTTAAATAATACATATAAGAGCGCAGACATATAAGACTGCAGCGAACAAATCATAAAGCAGCAATTAGTAGAGAATACTAAACAACCAATGTAATAAGGTGTCATTTCCCCAATTCCAGAGAGATATTACATGGAGATATTTGGTTAGCCTATCATCTATTCTCGTAGGCTAATGTATTGGTAAGGGAATAATTGGCTAGTTGAGTTGGCTTTTACACATGGAGATTTGGAAAGTTAGCTTAACTAGTGTATTTTGAGCTATATGGAAAATGCAATACTAAGATTGTATATTCATTCATTTGAATTTGAATTTGAACTTGATAAATAAGGAGGGAAAATGAAATCTTTAATTAAATTTTCTCTAATCTATTTGTATGGAGATGATGTAAATATGGATAGCTCCAGGTAGGACGTATTGGTGAAGGAATATTGACAAGTCAAAGATGGGCGCCATTGAAGCTCAAAGACCAAGGTATATGGATTGATGCAAGAGATTTATTTAATATTATTTGTTTTCAGCATTGCTATTGGAGCCAACGGCTATGTTTGAGGGGTTCGATTTGCATAGAGGAATGCTAAACCCCATTCGCCAAGGTTTGAAGACATTGAATATTGCAAAGACATCATTGAGGGAAGTGCCCACGGCCTTGAGGAAGGCGTTCAAATAACAAACATCATTTAAATTGTTTAGTGAGCATTTTAAATGCATTACACTCTTGCAAGGAGCGGCGGCAGTCAAGGATGGAGCGGCGGCGGCTAGGAAAGGAAGTTTTTAAATGCAAATGTCAATATTAAATGCAATCGCCCAAGCATGGAAAGGAACGGTTGGGTGGTTAGAAGGTTTTAAAATGCAAATTGCCTCATTAAATGCATTCGCATTAGCAAGGAGAGGATCGATGGGGAGTTTGAAGGAAATTAAATGCATTTCAAATACAAAATTAAATGCACTTAGCTGATCGCCCAAGCAATAAAGAAGATTTTAAATGATTGCAAATCAAAAATTCAATGCAAGAGTCCAAACGCCTAGCCTAAGAGGATCGATCCATAGAGAAGGAGTAAATTTCATTTAAAATAATTGAAGATTGTTTTAAATGAAATCATATTTGGTGAAGATCATTCAATATTGTTCCAATTCCTTGATTTTCATTGATGAATTTCAAAATGCATTCCAAAATTGCCAAGAGGATGGACGTCCAAACTTGAGGAATTTAAATAGATGACTTGAGCTTCATTTTGCAACTTTTGATCTTATGGTAAGATTTTACATTTTATCTATTATTGTTGGAAATTGCATTTTCTAGTTATTTTCTTCAAGGAGATGATCCCTTGAATGTTGTGGTGATAATCCCATAACAATTTGTGAGATGTTGTCATACAGATTTCATCATTGGATTAAATTTGCAGGTTATTTTAAGAGTTTGGAAGTGATATTGATATCTATTTGAAGCTCTTGGTGTAGAGGATTGACTACTAAGGTAGTTTAGTGAATTTGGAGTACATTTTGGATGGTATTTTCATATTTTGCGGGGTCTGATTTTGCAACAGCAGGGTCTGATTTTTATAACGACGACTTTACATTGGAATTTCAGGGCTTGTTAGGTGAATTTGATCAAGGGTTTGAAAGTTGAAGAGTTGTGTTTGATAGAAGACCTTCCTATGCATCCTTAGAAGGCATTTGGAGGAGATATTTCATGATATTTCATTGTAAACCCTTGGCTAGGTTAAAAGTTCATTTTCAGCAGTGATATCAGCATACAGAGAGTTTATATCAGAAATTTATTGAAGCTTTTTCAAGACTGTTTTGTGTCCATTTGATAGCCATCATCATTCTAGAGGCTTTGGGCTATATTTGTATGCAAAGTTTGATGCATTTGGGCTTCATATTGATTTGTAATTAAGTCTGATATAAAATCAGACATGGACTGAAATAAATTCCAGGCACTTGACATTTCATGTTTCATTTATTTGTGGTTTTCATATATGCAAAGTTGATGTGGGTTTGATATGCTACAATTCCTTGTTAATTTGGTGATGTTATTTAATTGAAGTGTGCAAGAAATCTTATCTAAATTGGCAAAAAATTTCAGTCATTCTTCAAGGGTATTTTACATAAAGAGATTGCTGATATCGATTGGTATATCATATACCAACAATTTGTGAAAAAGACAAAACATTTTATTTGGTATGCAAGTGATACGATTAAAAACAAGAAAGGGGCTGCGATTAATGAAAGGTGGTGACTATTGCCCACACCACATCCCTTGAGGGATATAAAAGGAAAAAGGGATATTCAGAAGGGGGGATATACAGAATTTAGATAGGAATAAATTCCTAAGTTTAAGAAGATCATACGGAATAGATTCGGAAGTTTTGAGGATCTCATAAGAAAGATAACAAGGAATATAAGATACAAGTAAATAAAAGAGAGGAGAACACATAGTACACATAAATATTAAAGTAATAGCATTATGGGAATTTTTAGATCTGGATAGGGGATAAATTCAGAAATGGGAAGAGCAGCATAAGGAATATGAGAAGGATTACCCGAAGAAGTGAGGTAAGGAATATCATAAGAATAGAATATATATCATAAGTAATAGGATAAAGAATATCATAAGAATATGATAAGGAAGAACGAAAAAAAGAATAAGAAGAATCCAGTCAGCAAATAGGAGTCAATCAGCGTAAGAGCAGGATCCATTTTGAGGAATCTTAATGAAGGAAATAATATGTAAGTAAATTCCCTAATCCTAAATTATTAAAATTGTGATTGGAGGGTTTAATCTAGAAGGGGCCAATACAAGTGGTATCAGAGCAGTCATCCTGCCATCCTGTGTATACTTTGTGATTT
This sequence comes from Cunninghamia lanceolata, assembly GCA_027924645.1. NCBI lineage: Eukaryota > Viridiplantae > Streptophyta > Pinopsida > Cupressales > Cupressaceae > Cunninghamia > Cunninghamia lanceolata. The sequence goes on along the minus strand of BSBN01000520.1, from coordinate 21,579,400 downwards.
ACGTGTATTCAAAGGTTTACCTTGTGGCTTATGTGTATATGTGTATTTGTGCGATTTATGTATTTAAGTGTATACTTTACGACTTACATGTATGTTTTGTGGCTTGAGCTACTTGCCTACTTGCTTGTCTACTTGAGGTACTTGCCTACTTACTTGAGCTACTTGCTTGTCTACTTGAGATACTTGCCTACTTGCTTGAGCTACTTGCTTGTCTACTTGAGCTACTTGCCTACTTGCTTGAGCTGGTTGCTTGCATGCTTGAGCTACTTGCCTACTTGCTTGAGCTAGTTGCTTGCACTCTTGAGCTACTTGGTTGTCTACTTCAATTTTATTATGTAACTAAATGGCAATGCATGTAACCTACAAATTGGTGTAATCACTTCCATATCCTGAGGAGATCACTCACCATCATTCGACCTTAAGGTGAAAAAGGAAAGAGAATTGATTCCAGGACCGAGTACTCTAAAAGGAAATATATATTGCTGATCTATTGAGTGAAGCATAATAGCAAGCAAGAAAGAGACGATCTATTATGAATGGCATGAGCCACATTAGATCGAGGATACCTTATATGAATGGCATGCGCCACATAACGACAATAACGGACTTCATATGAATGGCATGCACCACATGAGTCCGAGGTGACCTCATATGAATGGCATGTGCCACATGAGGCCGAGGCGATCTATTATGAATGGCATGCACCACATTAGATCGAGGGTACCTTATAGGAATGGCATGCGCCACATAAGGACAATAACGGACTTCATATGAATGGCATGCACCACATGAGTCCGGGGCGATCTATTATGAATGGCATGTGCCACATTAGATCGAGGGTACCTTATAAGAATGGCATGCGCCACATAAGGACAACGGCACTCCATATGAATGGCATGCGCCACATGGGGACTAGGGAGGGATGGTATAGCCACCCTGAGACCTAGGAAGAATGCCCTCCATCACATTCTTGAACCTTGAAGGTGGACATAAGAGGTGATAGGTAGGAAGTGTGCCCTCCATCACGCTCTAACTTGCAAGTATTTCTATGGATTCTATCAAAAGATCAACTTGAGGTATGGATAACTATATGTTGAAATTAAATGTTATTTATGTTATATCATTAATTATGTTATGACGTACTAATTTCATTGTTAATTTATGGATCTTTAATATTGCTAATGTTCCTTTCTAGTAGTTATTCTTGTGTGCAAGTTAATAGATCAAGAATATCCCAAAAAGGGGGGACATTATCTCATCATCAACCCCCAGGATCATGCGATACGTTATCTTATCATCAACTTGCTTAAGCAATCAAAGTCTTACTTACAACATCATTAGATTCATCTTTTGGGATTTTCATCAATATTATTTCATTTCAAATCTCCAATCTTAGATTATCAATACTCCCAAAGTTTTCTTAAACATTGAAAAATTCTTCCTTCCTACATTCATTTGATTAACTACATTTCCTCAATCATATTGCTATTCAAAATCAAATCAAATCCTCTTTGATCATGACATCATATAATCAATTACTCCTCAAAGAACATAATTCTTCTCGATTTTGAGGTCAATAACATTTAAGACCGAATCCCGTAACCATAGATCAAGATGCATCTTGGAATCTAAATACTCTCAAATCTTCTTTAATCTATGATACTTGCATCACATCGCTGTTATTCAAAACATCAAACAAATGCTCTTTTGATCACAAATTCTCTTTCATGGAATCACAATCAATCTCTCTTCACTAAAGCATGTTCAATCTAAACCCAAAACCACGATTTCGTCTCAACACATTGTGATTGCTTGAGGACAAGCAATCTTGAGTGGGGAAGGCTGTCATGCCCCTATATTAAAGCATTATTTAAACATCATGATAAGGACGAAGAAGTCGCTTTCGTCAAAACAATGATGTTGCCATCATCAATAAACATATACATTATTAATGTATATATATATATATATTTTAAATGCACCTGGTAAACTTTTTAACGTGACCGGCGACGCTGGTGCGACACGCCCTCCGGCTACACGCGAATGCTTTTTGCCCGGAGCAATGAACCGGTGAGGCCACAACATGGGGGACCTCATCCCCTAGAAAGAACACTTCAAGCCTTGCGAGCTCGTTGGCCAAGCAAGGGTTTGAACTCTGGTGGCCGCCACTACAACCAAGCGACTTAACCACCGAACCATGCCGTCATCGGCATTATTAATATATAATAATGTTTAATAATATTATTTTATAAGTAATCAAAATATAATATTGTATTTATAAATAATATAAATACGACTATAATATTATTATTAATATATTATTAAATATGATATATATTATATAGACAAATATAAATATAAATATTATTAATTTGGATATTATTATAATAATTATATAATATTAAATATAATATATAATATATATTATATAATATATAAACATAGAATATAAACAATATAAATATAATATATATCATACAAACATAATAAAATATAAGACCGCCGCCATATAAGACTGCAACGAACAAATCATAAAGCAGCGATTAGTAGAGAATACTAAACAACCAATGTATTAAGGAGATTGTTGACATCGATTGGTATATCATATACCAACGATTTGTAAAAAAAAAACATTTTATTTGGTATGCAAGTGATACGATTAAAAACAACAAAGGGGCTGTGATTAATGAAAGGTGGTGACTATTGCCCACACCACATCCCTTGAGGGATTTAAAAGGAAAAAGGGATATTCGGAAGGGGGGATATACAGAATTTAGATAGGAATAAATTCCTAAGTTTAAGAAGATCATAAGGAATAGATTCGGAAGTTTTGAGGATCTCATAAGAAAGATAACAAGGAATATAAGATACAAGTAAATAAAAGAGTGGAGAACACATAGTACACATAAATATTAAAGTAATAGCATTATGGGACTTTCTAGATCTGGAAAGGGGATAAATTCAGAAATGGGAAGAGGAGCATGGACTATAAGAAGGATTACCCGAAGAAGTGAGGTAAGGAATATCATAAGAATAGGATAAGTAATATCATAAGTAATAGGATAAAGAATATCATAAGAATATGATAAGGAAGAACGAAAAAAGAATAAGAAGAATCCAGTCAGCGAATAGGAGTCAATCAGCATAAGTGCAGGATCCATTTTGAGGAATCTTAATGAAGGAAATAATAACATGTAAGTAAATTCTTTAATCCTAAATTATTGAAATTGGGATTGGAGGGTTTAATGTAGAAGGGACTAACCAAGAAGGGGGCCTTCGCATGGAATGAAACAGCCCAACAAGCCTTTGAAAAACTAGGAAGCCATGAGCTCATGCCCAGTGTTAGCCATCCCTGACTTCACCTTACCCTTTGAATTACAATGCGATGCATCCGGGGAAGGGATTCGCGCAATTTTGAAGCAAAATAAGCATCCTATAGCCTTTGAAAGCCGTAAACTTACCGAAGCAGAGAGACACTACACTATCTATGACAAAGAGATGTTAGCTATAATGCATGCCTTGGCAAAATTCCACCAATACTTGGTCTGCACAAAGTTCCATGTGAAAAACGATCATAATAGCTTAAGATACTTCATGCATCATGTAATGTCCCTGTTGGCGTTTCAATTCGCACCTCTAGAATGCGAGTTGGAAACGGACATCTATGCACATATAAACTGCTCTCCTATTGGAAGGGGGAGTTCCCTTTTTAATGATGTTCGCTCAAAAGATAAATAAATTAAACTTTGTCTATCTTCTTTTTGATTCTCAGCTGCGAGCACAAGGTTATAAAACTCTAAACGTTGCAGAAGAGGTTTTTACCTTTTTACAACTTCTACTACAACTAGGCTTAAACTAATGATGCTTTTAATCACCTAAGTAAATTCAGAGCAAAGGGATTAAAAGTGGACAAGGAATGATTGTTTTAACACAAAAACTTAAGTAAATTTGTCCAAGATTTACATCACAAGACTCATTGTACTTTAATGATGAAAGCTGAAATAAAAGTTACAGAAGCCACACATCTAACGACAAAACTTGATGATCTAAGATAGAATATCGGAGCAAAGGCAGGCATGAGATTTTTATTCCAACATCACAAAGTCGATACAACTCCAGGACAGCAATACTGTAGCAAAAGGAAGGCATACAGCAAGCGATCAAACATTGGAAACAGATTACACAAAGTGAACAAGTACTTTGAACAATTTCGCAGGCTAGAATAGGCACAGCAAAATATGTTATCTTCAACACCGTTCCCTTACAATGAACACAGAGTGAACAAATACTTGGAATAACAAGATTTGCAGGCTAGAATAGGCACAACAAATTTGCTATCACAAAAGTCAATCCCTTACAATGGGCAAGGCTGCCCTTATTTATACTAAAATCAAAGCAGTAGGAAACCCTAAAATCTCCTTGATTAACCCTAACTTGCCAACTCGCAAGCTTTATTTCTATTCTAAGACAAGATTACAACTAACAAACGCTTTAAAGCAATTTGCTTTAAAGCAAAAAAAACTCCAACTAATACAAAGTGATTTCTTTCTAAATAAAGAATGGATGAGCTTAGGATGAAAGCAAATGCTTTAAAACAAAAAGCATCTGATTTAAAGCTGCTTTCTTTTGAGTCACATCCTCATCTACATTCTTGCTTTATGGTGATGTCATCCATTGATATAAATATATTGCCACAGCTGCCTATTTTTAGCCTTGAGGATTGCTTCATCTTCTCCATCATTCAACACTCTCTTTCAAATTATCTGTTGCAACTTCAAGAGATTCATATCTGTGTGTCGGGTACTTCTACCAAGATTGGCTCTGAAAACCTTGAAGACATCCACGACCAATGTTCTTTGGCAAAACATTCTGCTTTTCTTTCAGCCACTTTCGAGCAATTCTTCTCTGATATTTTTTTTTGTTATCATGCCACACCTTATCGCCTATGTTCGGAAATTTTTTGGACAAAAGGCTGAAAATTACTTGTTGATTTCTTCTAAAAAGTAGAATGTGAACGAAAAAGTTGGCACATGGGTTTTGTAGACAATCCCGTTTTGAAGCAACCCAGATCATCGAATTTTGAAAACGCGGAAGATTTCCCAAAAAAGCAGCAAAAAAGCAGATTCCCAAAAAAAAAATTTCCCAATCTTCAAGAGGATGAAATTCTGAATGGACCCATCTCGATGAAAATTGAAAAAGCTTCAGTCCTATTTCTGAAAAACGATCCCCTAAAAAAAAGGACCCTAAAAAAGCGTGCCTCCCTGCTTCCTCATCCTGAAACTATGAAGAACGCTGAAAAAACACTTCATTTGGGTCTTCGAATCTTCGAGGAAAGAAAATAAAAATCTTCCTCCACTGGATGCAACCTGCAAAAGTAATGAATAAAAAAAGCCAAAAGCTTGTATTTATAGAACTTTAGGGCAAAAAAGCAACTTTCTTTGTGAAGAAATAAAGCTTCAATCTTATCCATGAAGAAAGCAATTTTTTTTAAACACAAATCCAAGTGGATGTCTTCGAATAGGAAGAATCCCTATTTTATCGCTGCCTATGGCTTCATGTGTGAGATGATGAAAAATATCTTCTTTGATGATGTCATCAAACATGCGAGGTTGCAAAAGTGTTAGCCAAATTTTCATACTTTTCGACACTTGCACTCGTTTTGACTCCAATATAGCCTGTCTCTGACTTCAATAAGATGTCAAACTGTCACTGTTGACTGTAAAAATAGACTAATCATGGCACCTTGAAGATTTATCAACCATGATTCCATCCCAAGCCTCAAACTGACGATCCAACGTCATCTGACTACAAATTTGACTTCTGAAACCTGTCGCCGGACAAAGATTTGGAAGCGGCTGTCAAAAAAAACAACTGTTGAACATGAAAATTTTCTAAGGCATGAAATCTTGGGCGCCCCTGGCCTCCAAGGGCGCCTAGTTTTTAGTGCCTTAGCCATTTTTCTGAAAATTTTAACTTTTCAAACTTTTTGACTTCTGCGTGCATTCCAGTGACTGTGGGCCCCTGTTTGGCTGTCAATTTCTACCTATCGGAACAAAACTGAGTCTGATGATCTGGCAAAAAGGCAAGCCTGATGAAAACTGAGCTGATTGTACCCTCTGTCTGCCTCGGAAAACGCATCTAACTGATTTGTAGTGAATCTAACTGGTTTGATGGAGGAGGTTTTGTCGTTTTCCAAAAAAAATTGAAAAATATTCTAAGGCATGAAAAAGTGGGCGCCCCTGGCCTCCAGGGGCACCTAGGAATTTGTGCCTTAGTCAAATTTTGATATTTTCAAATTTTCTTTTCATTTCGTGATTTCTGTGCCGCAGGTCTTGTTTGATCATCGTTTTCCGTCGTCCGGATGACTACTAAAGCAGGAGGGAGGTGATCTAAGCTGTCTGAACATACCTGAGATGAATTTCTAGTTTTTTCAAGCTTTCAACTGAGTTTGACCACCCGGAAACGGGCTGACAAAGGCTTTTTGACATTTCTCAAAAAACATGTAAAAAATTCTAAGGCATGAAAAATTGGGCACCCCTAGCCTCCAGGGGCACTTGGATTTTTGTGCCTTAGTCAGATTTTAGGATTTTTATCTTTTCTTCCTCATTCCAAATTCATCCTGCTATGTTTCCTGTTCTTCGTCAACTCAACGACTACTCATTACTTCTGCGTTAGCTGAATAGCCTGGAAGACTTGAAACTAAGCTCTGGCAGATGAACTTCCTCCATTTATGACTCTCGAGCTCGTGCTTCGCCTTGTGAAAAAGCAGAATTGACCCAGTAGAGAAAACTTGATCTTTTGCAGATTCTGTCTGGACCAAGCTGATCGTGAAGCAAAATCAGCCAATCAGAATCAGGCATGACACCTGAATCAAAGATTCTATTTTTAGAAACTTTCTATTTTTAGAAAATTTTGCCAGCATCCTATCTCAAGAAACCCAGAAAACCTAATTTGACGTCTATTTTTAAAAATTGACTTTTTTATTTTTTTGCCAAAAAATTTTCTAGACTTTCACAAAATGCCTTAATGAAGCAAAAATTTTGATTGGGTACAACAATTGGCTCTATCTGGGGACCATGTTGGATACTTATGGCATAGGAGAATCAAGGATCTCTGGACTTTTTAAGCTTGGACCAGTGCCTTATCAGTTGGGCAATAGAGTCGGATCACTTTCCTAATCACCTAGAACAAGACTTTTCCCTACATCACCTAAGACCAGACTTCCTAAAATCACCTAAGAGTTGGAACTTCCTAGAACACAAAGAACACAACTGTCACATTACAAAAAAGGGGAAAAACATTACAACATAACGATCACATTACAGAAAGGAGAAAAACATTACAAGAACAAAAAGGTGTTCACACAAACGCTCTTTTTCCTGAGCGAGGATGAGAAGAACGAAGACTGTCAGACAAAACCATCAACAGATTCAGAAAAGTAAGAACCATCTATCCTTAGCTGTGAAGATTGTCTAGATAGCACAGAGCTTCTCCTTCTCTGCAACATCTCTTGAAAGAGCCACTTTTCCGGAGGGTATTCACGTTTAGGCCATGAGAAGTTCATGAGGAACTGGTTGACATGCCAAAGATCAGGTGGAGCATCTTCTTCTAAAGAAAGCAACCTCTGCAACAGGTGAAGGTACAAAACCTCCTTCTGAAAATATGTAGGAATGTCGTGTGGCCAAAGTATATTTGTGGGAATGGTTATCACCACATATAGAACATGACTTTCATTTATATCTTGAACACACGCAACTTTGAACTCGGTCAATGTATCATCTTCTGAAAATGGTCTAAGCTGCTCATACACAACTCTCATTACTGATTCTTGGCTCACCAGGTCCACAACTGTCGTCACCCATTTTTCTAGTGCTTCAGAAACTTCTTCATTGGTCATGTTTTCGTCCATCCAATCCTCAGTTTGATAGGTCAACCAGGTCTGAATGCTCGAGCTCTTGATCATTGTTGAAGTACACTTGATGGGTAACATCTTCACTTGACAATTCACTTTGCCATTCATTATTTTGAGTCTCGTCAACCTCCATAGAGTAATCTTCTTCAATGCGGATATCCGGCATCGTCTCATCTTCAACAACCATGTACCTTTCTCCTTCTGGTAAGTAAGCAGAATCAAAGCCAGATTCATCTGTGCTATATATTTCTTCTTCATCTTCTTGATCGATTTCACATATGGCGTATCTCACAAAGCATTTGTCAAGAATTTTTGACTTCTCCAATTGATTCTCTTTAGTGACCAAGACTGAATATTCCATGAGCTTTTCTTCTCCACAAGTCTCTTCGTATATTGCATTTTGTGTTGACTTTATCATATCTATAATGTCTCTTTCTTGCATAGGTTCATGGATAACCTCTGAAAGTTTAGCATCATCTTCTTCACTAATGAAAACTTCTTGAGACAAAGATGAAGACGAGCTAAATTGCAAAAGAAAATTTACAGTATCCTCTGTAGTACTTTTATATTAAGCATGTTGTCTTTTCATTGATGTCAAAATGTTGGTGATAATGGTGGTGATATTTCAGGTCTTTCAGTGGGTTAGTATGGTGGTGATCTCTCAGATCTTTCAGTGGGTTAGTATAGTGGTGATCTCTCAGATCTTTCAGGGACATTTGATCTTCAGTGAAATGGTGTGAATAGTTTGGTCATCTCAGTAAAGGTGTGACATTTGATGGCTCATCTCAGTAAAGGTGTGACATTTGATCTTCAGGTTTACTTGATCTTCTTATTGTGACCATATGTTGTGTTCTTATCTTTCTATTGTCTAAAAACAAAGGGTGTTGGGTCATATAGTAAATTTGTTTGTCACAGCTGTCATAAATGATGTCTCATCTTTATTCTAAAGTTTTTGTGACTGGTTTGATCTCTGATTAAATATACTACATCTGTTTTTTATCTCATGGTTTAAAGGTTCTTAACACCCAAACATTAGTATTGTCAAAGATATTTCTTTACCCTCTTCTAAGTCTATTAAAACTGTCAAATGCACTTTTGTTCTAATTTAAGGGTGACCGGTCGGAGTAGTTGGTGTCACTTAAGTGACAATGTTAAGGGGTTTGCATCGTGGTTTTAACTGGCCCCATCTGCTAGGTTCCCGGTCAGCAGGTAAGACACAAAAGTAACCCGGCGGGAATTCTTCATCGACGGTTACATTTTAATTGACAAGTGGCGTGATGTGCTGATCGAGTGGTTCAAATTTAAAGTGTTTGGAAGCCCAATGGTCAGTCAATGGTATTAAGATTGACGGTTTCCCTTGGTGCAAAAGCCATTTTTTAAGGTCTTTTTACTATTCCACCGAAGTAAAAATTGGAAAGTTTCCTTCTATGAAGAAGATGAAAAAGAGATCATTGTGAGTTTTTTGTTTTTTTCTGTATTGGAAAAGGAAGGTGATCAGTTCTTAAGGAAACAAAGATATGCATGAGTTATATACAAAATGTTCTGAAGAGGAAACCAGGATATATATATATTGAGAAGAAGTTTTTTAAGAGGTGAGATGCATTTTTTGTATTGCAGATATGTTTTGACAAATAAGAAACATAAACTTTGACAGAGAGACAGATTTTGTTTTGAAGAATAAGGATGCAATGAAGAATGGAGTTTTTATAATGTTCAGAGTAGATTAAAATTTCTTCAGAGGAGGTTGAAGTATTGAAGGATTATAATTTTCAGAGAAGGTTAAAATTTTCAGTATGGCAGTGAGAAAGCATATGAAATTGTAGATATGAATTGGATTTTTGGGATTGAGTTGCAGAGGAATGACATAGTTTGAAGATCAAATTTGATTAATTGTTTTGAAGATAATGTTTAATATGATGATGTCAATTGAAGTTTGATTGCAGAAAAGATACATTTGTCAAATTTTTGAAAAGGAGAAATAAGGTGTTGATTTTGATTGAAACAGGGAAACCCCCTGATCTGTCTTATTCATTGAATTTTAATATTGAAAGTCAGTGAGACTTGCAGTGAAAAACAATATGCCAGTGAGGCAAAATTGTATATGTCAGTGAGACAGTTGTAAATCTGAAAGTTTTCATTTAAGCCAGTGAGGCAGTTTGAGTGGTTTTTATACCCCAGGAGGGTTTTCCACTCGGGAAATTTCTTGTATCAAAATTTTTGTGTTGATATTCTGCATATTTACATATCTATCTGAAAATGTTATAATTGTGAAATCAAGTTTATCAAAAGTTTTAAAAAGGTGTTAAAATTGTTAACTACACTAATTCACCCCCCCCCCTCTCAGTGTTGTGTGTATTCCTACATCCTCTACTAAAGAATCACTCTCCAAGTGATGTAAAAAACTATCGAGATCCAATGATGAATCATCTTCAAAATGAAGATCTTGTTCTTGCTCCAATTGCAATGCTTCTTTGGTCTCTTTTCCTTTGAATGTATCTGACACAGGTTCTTCAAACCAACCTTCAAAAGATGAGAAGAACAAATTGGATTCATCATTGCTCTCTGCAATATATTTGATCTCTTCCTCGTAATTTTGCTCTTGAGAAAATTGTTGCACTTCTTCAGAGAAAGCATGCAAGTCATGCATTTCTTCAGGTTCTTCCATCAACGATCCTTCTTCATATTCGAAGAAATTATGCAAATTTTCAGCTTCCGATGAACATTCATGTTCCATATGCAAACACATGATGTCGCTTGAAACAGAGTTAGGAAAATGATCCCTTTTAATATTTGATTTACACTGGTAAAATCCCTTCATAGAGCCGCCATCGGATTTGTCAAAGAGACGTTCAGGATTATCTGAAAATCCTTGATTTTCATTTGATGCTTTTAATATTTGCATGAATCTTCTCATCTCAGGGCAATTTTCTCCATCATGTTGGTTTGTTGCATGGAACAAGCAGTAGATTTGTATTGCAGAAGACACATTTGCCTCTTGATGCATAGGTGATACTTGATGCGCAGGTGAAGCAGGTTGATCACTGAAATAGTTAAGGAAAGAATCTGGTATACTTGAAGGAGATGGAACTTGCCGAAGCAGTACAACATTCAAGGGCACCAGTGGTTTGATTGAATCCCTCTAAATCTTTCTTGAAGTGATCATATGATCTTCTAATTCAATAGCATACTCCTGAGCTTCTTGCAGTTCTGTAGCGTGTCTTTGCTTGAGGTAGAAAGAAATTTCTGAAGATTGTGCATTCATGAAACAACTTAGCAGAATTTCTGACGAAGGATTTAAGGTGTTCACGACTTTTCCGACGAGACGGTTGAATCTGGCTACGAACTATCGCATCGTCTCACTTCTGTGTTTCTTGATGTTTGAGAGTTGTGCAAACAAGACATGACTGTCTTCTGCAGGTTTGAAATGGGTGAGAAATTTCTCCCTCATCAACTCCCAACTTGTGATAGAGCTGACAGCGAGGTGATTAAACCATTCAGCTGCTGAACTTTGCAATGATTCCACAAACAAACGTACTGCAACATCTTCATGTGCAACGCCAAGAATTCCACAGGCGGTGGTGAAGGCAGAAATGTGCTCATCAGGATGTTGCTTGCCATCACCATGAAACTTCGGAAAACTTTTTCTTGATCCTTCAGGAAGCTCGTGATATTCTGCTAGTGCCAATGGTCCAATGTTGTTACCCCAAGGCAATGGGGGTGGATGCCTCTGATTCAGGTTATTGCGAGCATCACCCGTTGCTCTAGGCTGGATTACAGGTTCCTCTTGCTTAACTTCAGCTACTTCTTGCTTGACTTCAGGAACTTGCTAAATTTCGGGAACTGTGTTGGATGCTTCTCCAACTTCTGTAGGAACAAGATCTTGGAAAAAAGGATCCATAGTACCATCTCTCCCCCTTCTTGTATAAACCCTGTGGGCCAGGATTATCTATTGCCACATAGGAGGTGGTAATATTGGTCTTTCGGATGCAAGATCTTCTTTCTTTTCTTCGTCAAGAATAGTAGTCGCGTTTCTCCACTGAGCAAGACTTTCCTTTTGCGCAAATATGAAACTACTCAGGCTACTAATGATGTCCGTTTGCTCTCCTTCCACTCGTACAAGATTTGGTTGAATAGCAAGGGGTGTAAGATTTGGTTGTTGAACTGGAGCAGTAGGATGCCAGAGAGTCATTCCCGTGACATAAGCCTAAGCTTGCTTAAAGTTTTATGCCTCGTGCCCCACGGTGGGCGCCAGAAAACTGTTGGCATTTCAATTCGCACCTCTGGAATGCAAGTTGGAAACAGACAGCTATGCACAGATAAACTGCTCTCCTATTGGAAGGGGGAGTTCCCTTTTTGCTGATGTACGCTGAAAAGATAAATAAATTAAACTTCGCCTATCTTCTTTTTGATTCTTAGCTGCGAGCACAAGGTTATAAAACTCTAAATGTTGTAGAAAAGGTTTTTTTCCTTTTTAAAACTTCTACTACAACTAGACTTAAACTAATGACGCTTTTAATCTCCTAAGTAAATTTAGAGCAAAGGGATTAAAAGTGGACAAGGAATGATTGTTTTAACACAAAAACTTAAGTAAATTTCTCCCAGATTTACATCACAAGACTCATTGTACTTCAATGATGAAAGCTGAAATAAAAGTTACAGAAGCCACACATCTGACGATAAAACTTGATGATCTGAGATAGAATATCGGTGCAAAGGCAGGCATGAGATTTCTCTTCCAACATCACAAAGTCAATACAACTCCAGGACAGTAATATTGTAGCAAAAGGCAGGCATACAGCAAGCGATCAAACACTGGAAACAGATTACACAAAGTGAACAAGTACTTTAAACAATTTCGCAAGCTACAATAGGCACAGCAAAATATGTTATCTTCAACACCGTTCCCTTACAATGAACACAAAGTGAACAAACACTTGGAATAACAAGATTTGCAGGCTAGAATAGGCACAGCAAATTTTCTATCACAAAAGTTGATCCCTTACAATGGGCAAGGCTGCCCTTATTTATACTAAAATCAACAGAGTAGAGAACCCTTAAATCTCCTTGATTAACCCTAACTTGCCAACTTGCAAGCTTTATTTCTATTCTAAGTCAAGATTACAACTAACAAACGCTTTAAAGCAATTTGCTTTAAAGCAAAGAAAACTCCAACTAATACAAAGTGATTTCTTTCTAAATAAAGAATGGATGAGCTTAGGATGAAAGCAAATGCTTTAAAACAAAAAAAATCTGATTTAAAACTGCTTTCTTTTGAGTCACATCCTCATCTACATTATTGCTTTATGGTGATGTCATCCATTGATATAAATATATTGCCGCAGCTGCCTATTTTCAGCTTTGAGGACTGCTTCATTTTCTCCATCATTCAACACTTTCTTTCAGATTATCTGTTGCAACTTCAAGAGATTCATATCTGTGTGTTGGGTACTTCTACCAAGATTGGCTCTGAAAACCTTGAAGACATCCACGACCAATGTTCTTTGGCAAAACATTTTGCTTTTCTTTCAACCACTTTCGAGCAATTCTTCTCTGATATTTTTTTTTGTTATCATGCCACACCTTCTCGCCTATGTTTTGGAAATTTTTTGGACAAAAGGCTGAAAATTACTTGTTGATTTCTTCTAAAAAGCAGAATGTGAGCAAAATGTTGGTGTAAGCCACACCCGGACCGACGATGGACTGGTCCAAGAGGGGCCAGTAGCTCAGTGGTAGAGCACTCCAGCAGCAAATGGAAGGTCCTAGGTTCGAGTCCTAGCTGGTCCATGTCTCAACATGGTATCAAAGCCAGGCCAAGCTAGGAGCCCCAAGCACACGAGAGGTGTGGCTTAAGGGGGGGTGTTGGTGTAAGCCACACCCGGACCGACGATGGACTGGTCCAAGAGGGGCCAGTAGCTCAATGGTAGAGCACTCCAGCAGCAAATGGAAGGTCCTAGGTTCGAGTCCTAGCTGGTCCATGTCTCAACACAAAAAAGCTGGCACATGGGTTTTGTAGACAATCCCATTTTGAAGCAACCCAAATCGTCAGATTTTGAAAAAGCTGAAGATTTCCTGAAAAAGCAGCAGAAAAGCAGACTCCCAGAAAAATAAAATTTCCCAATCTTCAAGAGTATGAAATTCTGGATGGACCCATCTCGATGAAAATTGAAAAAGCTTCGATCCTGTTTCTGAAAAACGATCCCCTAGAAAAAAGGACCCTAAAAAAGCGTGCCTCCCTGCTTCCTCATCCCGAAACTATGAAGAACGCTGAAAAAGCACTTCGTTTGGGTTTTCGAATCTTCGTGGAAAGAAAATAAAAATCTTCCTCCGTTGGATGCAACCTGTAAAAATAATGAATAAAAGAAGCCAAAAGCTTGTCTTTATAGAACTTTAGGGCAAAAAAGTAGCTTTCTTTGTGAAGAAATAAAGCTTCAATCTTATCCATGAAAGCAATTTTTTTAAAGCACAAATCCAAGTGGATGTCTTCGAATAGGAAGAATCCCTATTTTATAGCTGCCTATGGCTTTATGTGTGAGATGATGAAAAATATCTTCTTTGATGACGTCATCAAACACACGAGGTTGCAAAAGTGTTAGCCAAATTTTTATTTTTTTCGACACTTTTGCACTCGTTTTGACTCCAGTATAGCCTGTCTCTAACTTCAACAAGATATCAAACTGTCACCGTTGACTGAAAAAGCAGACTAATCATGGCACCTTGAAGATTTATCAACCGTGATTCCATCCCCAGCCTCAAACTGACGATCCGACATCATCTGACTACAAATTTGACTTCTGAAACCTGTCGCCAGACAAAGATCTGGAAGTGGCTGTCAAAAAAAAAAACCTGTTGAACATGAAAATTTTCTAAGGCATGAAATCTTGGGCGCCCCTGGCCTCCAGGGGTGCCTGGTTTTTAGTGCCTTAGTCATTTTTTTGAAAATTTTAACTTTTCAAACTTTTTGACTTCTGCGCGCATTCTGGTGACTGTGGGCCCCTGTTTGGCTGTCGATTTCTGCCTATCGGAACAAAACTGAGTCTAATGATCTGGCAAAAAGGCAAGCCTGATGAAAACTGAGCTGATTGTACCCTTTGTCTGCCTCGAAAAACACATCAAACTGATTTGCAGTGAATCTGACTGCGCTGATGGAGGAGGTTTTGTCGTTTTCCAAAAAAAACTGAAAAATATTCTAAGGCACGAAAAAGTGGGCGCCCCTGGCCTCCAAGGGTGCCTAGGAATTTGTGCCTTAGTCAAATTTTGATATTTTCAAATTTTCTTTCCATTTCGTGATTTGTGTCGCATGTCCTATTTGATCGTTTTCCGTCGTCTAGATGACTGCAGAAGCAGGACGGAAGGTGATATGAGCTGTTTGAACATACCTGAGATGAATTTCTAGCTTTTTCAAGCTTTCGACTGAGTTTGACTGGGTTTGACCACCCGGAAATGAGCTGACGAAGGCTTTTTGACGTTTCTCGAAAAACGCGTAAAAATTCTGAAGCATGAAAAGTTGGGCTCCCCTAGCCACCAAGGGCACTTGGATTTTTGTGACAGTCAAATTTTAGGATTTTTAACTTTTCTTCCTCATTCCAGATTCATCCTGCTCCGTTTCCTGTTCTTTGTCAACTCGATGACTGCTCGTTAGTTCTGCGTTAGCTGAACAGCCTTGAAGACTTGAAACTGACCTCTGGCATATGAACTTCCTCCATTGATGACTCCCGAGCTCGTGCTTCACCTTGTGAAAAAACAGAATTGACCCAGTAGAGAAAACTTGATCTTTTGCTGATCGTGAAGCAAAATCAGCCAATCAGAATCAGGCACGACACTTGAATCGAAGATTCTTTTTTTAGAAACTTTCTATTGTTAGAAAATTTTCCCAGCATCCTATCTCAAGAAACCTAGAAAACCTAATTTGACGTCTATTTTTAGAAACTTTCTAAAAATAGAAATTTATATTTTTAGAAGTTGACTTTTTTATTTTTTTTGCCAAAAAAATTTTTAGACTTTCACAAAATGCCTTAATGAAGCAAAAATTTTGATTGGGTACAATAGTCCCTTATAAGAAGTTCCTTATTTTCAACCTTGCATACAAGAATTACCTCTTAAAGGAAACATTAGTAATAGATAAGATCAATAAATCATATTAAAATTATCAAATCGGAGTTAGTAACTACATAAATAATATCAATAATTCAATTATTCAATCCTTAAGTCAGTTCATACTTAGGTTGTCTAATATATGTTAATTTATTCATTTTCAAACTGTTACGTCCCGATATTAAGACATTGTTTAAATTAAAGATTTAAACATCAAAATAAGGATGAAGAAGTCACTTTGGTCATTAATGGTGTTGTCATCGTCAATAAACTTATACATATATAATAATATTTAATAATATTATGTTATAAATAAAAAAAAAAAAATATATATATATATATATTGTATTTATAAATAATTTAAATACAAGTGTAATATATGTTAATTTATTCATTTTCAAACTGTTATGTCCCGATATTAAGACATTGTTTAAATTAAAGATTTAAACATCATAATAAGGATGAAGAAGTCACTTTGGTCATTAATGGTGTTGTCATCATCAATAAACTTATACATATATAATAATATTTAATAATATTATTTTATAAATAATTAAAATATAGTATATATATATTGTATTTATAAATAATATAAATACAAGTGTAACAAATTATATTATATATATATTATATAAATATCATATAATAACAATATATATTATAAATATTATTTCAATATAATATAATTATATTATTATGTTTATAAATAACAAATATAAATATAAATACTAAATATTATTATAAATATATATATTTATATAAATATTATTATAAATATATATAATGAAAAAAGCATATAAAATATAAGATCAGCAATTCTAGTTTAGAAGGAAAGGCACCGCTGATATTAAACAAAGACAATGGTTGAATGAAGATAATAAGCGATTAATGTAAGGAATGACCCGATCAATATAAGGAATAATATGATTAAGGATCATAAAGTGCTGCGATCCACTAATAAGACAAAATGTCTTATTGATATTTAAGAAGTTGTGAAGATCGTCCATTAATAAAAGACAATATGATGCGATTTAAGATAGAAGTTAACAAAGTCAGCAATTAAGGTTATGAAGTGATGCAATCTGTTAAAAAGAAAAAAAATGTCTTATTCATAAAAGACAATATGTGATTAACAATACATAAAAGGACGCAAGGCAGTGATTTGTTTTTACGAAGAGTTTTTTATCAAACGAAGCAATTTGTAAAGGGCAGCGATCATAATGTGAAAAGGAAACTATGAAAAGATGTAAATTATATTTTGAAGAGGTATGATTAATAAAGAGTTGTGTCCATTGTAAAAAGGCGTAACAATTCTTGAAGGGTTGCCTCTCTTGAAGAGAAATAAAAGGAGAAAGAAATACTATTCAGTCCAATCAAGAAGGAAATATTTGAATATCTATCAATCACAAACAGCAGATACACATATATGAATATGCAGATTCGAATAGGCAAGATATAGTAAAGCAAATGAAACTGTGGCATGATATGAATTTGATATTAGGATTTATATATGGACAAGATAATTGGAATGGAACTCTATAAGTGGTTATGGGCATGGTCATCCTAGGGATAAGTAAGTGGCCTTGTTGCTAATCTGCCCAACACTATGGAAATGAGGTTGATAGTTAGGACAGTAATTGACCAACCATGGGTATGGCTCGTGGTGGTGAGAAATCATCCCCGAGACCAATAATAATGGGCCTTGATTGACGAATCAAGGAATAATAATGGGCCTTTGATTGATGAATCAAAGGATGTAATAATGGGCCTTCGATTTAAATATAGAAGGAATAATAATGGGCCTTCGATTGACGAATTGAAGGAATAATGGTGGGCCTTTGGTTTAATAACCAAAGGAATAATAATAGGACCCATGATAGTTGGTATGACATTGCCTCCTAATGAGTCATCTCTCATAAGGTGGAAGGTATGATTAACAATAGGCCTAAGATTATCTCTCCCAAGGTAGATCATGAAATATGGAAAATGGACTTGTGAAAAGATGAAATGCATATAATTATGATTAGTTGAAGTAGTTACATATGGTTATGGTCAAGTATTAAAGGGAATTGAATACTAATGTGCTCTTTTACAAGTTGAAATTGTTTGCAAGGTCGTGAAATTTTTGGCTTGTTAGAAGGGGAAATTACACAAACCCTAGTGGAGTTGGGGTACTATCTCTTGTTAGGTTGCATGAGTCATCCTCTGTGGGTAGTGCCTTTGTATGATGTAACACATGCCCATTCCACCTTAGGTCTTACTGAGTGCCCTTGTATGATGTAACATATGCGCATTCCACCACGGGTCTTACTTATTGCCCTTGTATGATGTAGCATATGTCCATTCCACCGCAGGTCTTATCCATTGCCTAAGTATGATGTAACATGGTCCATTCCACCGCCGGTCTTATCTACCTTTTGAGGTATTAATGTTGCTTCTTCCTAACAAGTTTACCTCTAATCTCATTGTGTACTATGATCTTATATCATGGGTTTGATTCTAAGGACCTTGCCTTCATAAATCAAGTATGATTACTCTTTAATTGCCATTTACTTGGCATCATATAACTTCATCATTCAAATGATATTCTGTCATAATCATTCTTATATTAATATATTCTTGATGATGAGTATTCTTATTCAATGGTAAATATGACATTTTCATTTTATGATAATATTTCATTCTATGCCATATGAATGATATTTCATTCTATCTAGACTTTGTAGCCATATACTTACTTTGTCATATCTACTATTCTTATTTTATGGCAGTATTTCCAATTGGTTCCATATACAGATCTATTCTACCTTATACTAGTATTCTTGATTGGTGAGATGATTGTTATTTGTACTTATCTATATGAGATCTGAATACAAAATATATCTTGCTTTTTGGACTGATTGATATCCCTTCAATTGCATTTATGGTTGTGTATTTATGATTCATATCCCCCTTCAATCGATCCTTAAGATCCCTTTATATCGTCCAACTTGTATGACTGTTGGTAAGGGGTATACCCTTTCCAACAGTCGTAGCCTTCCTTAAATGATTTGGCTTTTATATTGGTCGCTGCTGTTATAACATGACTAATCGTTATAATCGCTGACCACCGCTGCCAATTAATACTTGTCTTTTTAGTTTAAAATTGATGATTCTTAGTTTTCCTTTATTCGTACTAACTTATGGCAAATACTTCTCTTTTAGAATTGATGACTCTTAGTCATCGCTGAAGTTTATTATAGTCTTAGTAAATCTTGATTAATTTAATATTAATGATTGCTTATAGATGGCAGCCATCGATATGTTTAATAGTATCTATTTTATATTGATACTTATAATGATATTTAATATTGATGATTATACCATTATATAATAACAATAATATATAATATTTATATTATATTGATAATTATATAATAATGTTTAATTTATATTTATATTATTAATATTTATATTTGTAATTATATTTATTTTATATTAAGGTTATTTATATTTGTTATTGGTACTTATATAATATAATATCAATATATTATATATTATATTATATTAAAAATATTTATATGCTAATATTATTTGATGTAAATGTATTCAATTTATAATATGAATTTTAATGTCATTCCCGTCTTTAATTTGAATGAATAATACATAATTGATTCAATTTTAAGGTATCGATATGGGGACATGACACATCTCTAGACAGCCTTGCTTGAAAACTATAACCAGTGTATCTGCAGAATGGAAATCTGACATCATTTCAGAATATGCCAAAGATCCCCAAGCCAGTGAAATCTTGGAAGGACATCCCCCCAATGAAGAATACAAGGTGTTAGAGGAACTCATCTTATATAAGGGTACAATCTTTCTAGTGCCTAAATCCAAAATAAAAGAGAAGGTTCTTAAAGAATATAATGATAACCCACTAGCCAGGCACCAAGGATACTAAAAAACATACAAACAGGTAAGGGAGAAGTACTCATGGAAAGGGCTCAAGAAGGATGTGCTAAAATATGTGCAAGAGTGTATGACATGCCAACAAAATAAAACCGAAGAACTGGACTTTTGCAACCCTTACTCATTCCCAATCAAAAATGGGAAAGTATCTCTATCGAATTGATTACCGGATTGCCAAAAACTCAGGGAAAAGATGGCATATACGTGGTGGTTGATAGGCTTACCAAATATGCCCACTTCTTTGCCATATCCACGGAGTATAAGGCACCTCAGGTAGCAGAAGTATTCTTCAAAGGGATTTTTAAGCTCCATGGCCTCCCAAGAAATATTGTCAGTGATCGGGATAGCCAATTCATGAGCCAATTCTGGCAGGAACTCTTTCGGTTAACAGCAGGAACTCTTTCGGTTAACAGGGACTACTCTTACACCAAGCACCAGTTACCATCCCCAGACAGATGGTCAAACAGAAATTGTCAATAAATGGATAGAAGGCTACTTACGGAATTATGTCACTGAACAACAGAGTGCATGGGTCAAATGGTTGCATTTGGGTGAATTTTTTTACAATACAACCCACCACATGTCCATCCAAATGAGTCCCTTCAAAGCATTGTATGGATATGAACCCACCACTTTTGGGAGATTGATTACCCAAGAAATCCAAGTACCCCGAGCTAAAGACTTCGTGCAAGAGAGCATGGACATCCTGAATACCTTGAAAGATAATTTGCACCATGCCCAGAATCAACAAAAGACGTACGCAGATCAAAATCGTGTTGAAAGAACTTTTGAAGTGGGAGATCTAGTATTTCTCTGGTTACAACCTCATAGGCAATCATCCCTTAAGTCTAATGGAACAGAGAAGCTAAGACCCCGATTCTACGAGCCCTACAGGAACACACAAAGGATTGGAGAAGTGGCCTATGAACTAGAGCTGCCCAAGGACAGCCACATCCATAATGTTTTCCATGTATCCAGATTAAAGAAAGTATTGGGCCAACAAGTAGTCACTTGTGCAAAATTACCTCCAATGGATGATGAAGGCAAGTTGATCCTCGAGCTCGAAGCAGTCCTCGACATGAGGGAGAAAAGTTTAAGGAATAAGACTATTCCGGAGTTCTTGTTCAAATGGAAGAACCTACCTGAAGAAGACGCTACATGGGAGGGTGAAGAGATCTTCAATCACCCTAACCTCAAGTTGCTTGTGGGCAAGCAATTTGAGGGGGGAGGACTATCATAACCCCGAAGAAGAATGCCATAATTATTTTTTAAAATACATTTTTTTTATATACAAACATTATGAAGTCATATGTTGCACAATCAATTAGTTTTGATCAATGTTAAATAAACAATATGATCAATTTAATAATAAATCTTGGTTTATCAACTAATCAACTTAATCACCCTAAACATGCCTTAACATAATGAATTAAAAAAGAGGCACAAGACACACCCCTAGCATAAGTCGTGAGAGACACCATAAATAAGGCAAGAAGAACGATGGTTTAGACAGCATGCAGGACAAGGGAAGAGACTGGGAGATTCGAGGCTCAGGTGAGATTACTAACTCAGTTTTAATATTTAATTTCCTTCGTCAAACATAATGATGCTGCATGTACCCTGTCTTTATTCATTGAAATGTATAGATTATCTCTGACGTGTTTGAAGATATGCTTCCATGATAGAATCAAATCTGGAAATAGGTTTTTGGTATTAGACTTGGCGGACTGTGTAGTCCTGGATCGACTGTAGAACATTATAGTTTATTCTTTTAGAATTGATGCCTGATCAGCATTCATGGTGATTGATGTTTGCATTCCTCACATTTCCAATTATAATAAACTCAGGCTGGAACTATAGACTGTAATGCATTACATGATTTATCGAAGGAATATGATGAACATATGGATATAGATATTGAGTAATTTGGTTCTGCATTCTGACATACCCTCACATGAAACTGTATATATATAAAACTAATATGAATAGTAGACTGCATTTATCTGTAAGGTATGATGAATGAACTACATACATAGATTTTGATATATTTACTTCTGCACTCTGGTATATCTCATGCTGAATTATATACTCCTGTTTCACTTTTTCATAGAATAATAGAGGCAAAATATGAATGAATCAATAATCGCTGCACATTTGGAAATTGACTGCATTCTGATTGTGATCCAGTCAGGAGAGGTGAATCATAACTTAAGTAGACTGTCTAATAACCCCACCCAGGTTTCTACCCCACAGGCCCAAACCAAGGGTTGGGCATTCTACCCCACAAGCCCGAGGCAAGGGTTGGGTCAAGGAGGTGTGAGGGTTCCCACATAGGATTATGCCCCATAGGTCCAAGATAAGGGATTGGGCAATAGGACAGTGGTAGGCCTTAGGCTACTTAAGATATTATGATTCCCCTCCCCTGGCATGCTGAATGACTCCTCTTACATATGTGTTTCCATCTGTAAGTATGATTATGTTAGATTGTTGGATACTAGATATTAAAACTAACATGTAGCAATATGGACTTGTATATACATGATGATGCAGGTGCTATTTCAAGATAACATTTAAAGAGAAGGAACCCTAAACCTAATCCACAAGTGAATTCTAGGGCGAACCAGGTCAGGGACATTACATATAATAATATTATTTAATATTTATTAAATATTATTTATTAATAATATTATATATGTTTCACAATTATTACAAGAAGCGCTCTTCATCAATAAAGAAACTTCACCGTTTTATCATGACGTTTAAATCTTTAATTTAAACAATGCCTTAACATCGGGACATCACAGTCCGCTCTGCCCAAGATTGCTTGTCCTCAAGCAATCACAACTAGGATGCCTCAAAAGTCATCAAGAACCTAAATCAATCTCTTCGAAGAATTGTTGTTAGTATTTTTGTCTCAATCCCATTGCCAATATTTACCTTTCTTAGGACAAGTTTCCTTTTGTTTCCAAAAGACATCTTGACCTCTGACCTCGGAATTGGTCTTTGGGTAGAACGAGTTCTTTCATTACCTTGCACTTTTTAATGTCTACCTTCCGATGTGTTGAGACGAAATTGTGGTTTTGTTCCATAATGAATATTGCTTTAATGAAGAGAAAATGATTGTGATTCCATGAAAGAGAATTTGTGACCAAATAATACCTGAAAGGTCTAATGTATAGGTAAGCATTTGTTTTATGTTTTGAATAACAACGATGTGATGCAAGTATCATAGATGAAGATGTGGTTTTGGATAATGAGAATATTTTCAATGCTAAAGAAGATTTTGAGAGTATTGAGATTCCAAGATTGCACAAGATGAAGCAATATTGATGAAAAGAATATGATGAAGACAACTTGAAAATTCGAAGAGACGAATCTAACGATGTTGTAGAGGAAGTAAATTCAAGTAAGACTTTAATCATTTCACAAGTCATAGAAGTGTATAATAAATGATGATATGATAGCGTGGAGACAGTCAAAGATGGATAAGATTATTAGAAGAGGGAAGATCCATGTTGAGAATATACGTGAGACCCGAAGTATATGCATAAGAAATAATATACGGAGTGTACACATAAATACACATAAGTATGAACTATACACATGAATATAAAGAAGTCGACTATCATTCACAGGATGGCAGGATGAAAGCTCTGATACCACTTGTAATGTGCCCTTTTAGGATATCCTTGATTTCTTAACCTGCACACAAGAATAACTACTCGAAAGGGACATTAGCAATGTTAAAGATAAATAAATTAGAATATCGTAATGAAATCATAACATAATTAATGATATAGCAAAATAATATTTAGTTCAACATATAGTTACCCAATCCTCAAGCTGATCCCATGATAGATCCCATAGGAGTACTTGCAAGTTAGAGTGTGATGGAGGGCACACTTCCTACCTATCACCTCTTTATGTCCACCTTCAAGGCTCAAGAGTGTGATGGAGGGCACACTTCCTACCTATCACATCTTGACAAGAGTATGATGGAGGGCACACTTCCTACCTATCATCTCTTGATGAGGGTATGATGGAGGGCATGCTTCCTACCTATCATCTCTTTAACATAACTTGATGAGAGCATGATGGAGGGCATTCTTCCTACCTATCATCTCTTTAACATAATTTGATGAAAGCATGATGGAGGGCATTCTTCCTACCTATCGTCTCTTTAAGATAACTTGATGAGAGCATGATGGAGGGCATACTTCCTACCTATCATCTCTTGATGAGGGCATGATGGAGAGCATATTTCCTACCTATCATCCCTTTAATATAACTTGTTGAGAGCATGATGGAGGGCATACTTCCTACCTATCATCTCTTGATGAGGGCATGATGGAGGGCATACTTCCTACCTATCATCCCTTTAACATAACTTGATGAGAGCATGATGGAGGGCATACTTCCTACCTATCATCTCTCTTGATCAATAAATATAGTTCAGTTCCGGGATGGCAATATATCCTCTTGCTGTGTCACAATTTTTATATGACTTGATTGCTTGATCTGCTGCTATATATATATATATCTGTGTGTGTAAGGGAGACAGGTTTATATTTCTATATATCTTTCCCTTCTTATGCAAAATTCTTCTTATTCCTCTTTATCTTCTTCTTAAATTAGAATATCTATATGTTCTTAAAACTTAGGATATATTATGTTCCAACAATCAGAATATCTTCCACTTCTTATATCATTCCAAAGGAAGCATCCATCATGAATGGATGTATCTCTTCATAATGGGCTATCCTTAACAACTCACACTCCTTCATAAATTAGATTGCTGGTAAACAAATTGCAGCCTTTTCTTTATTTAATCGCTCCCCTTTACCAATACTTATTGGCACATATATTAATCACTAGATTATCGGGAGCGCTGCCTATGATTTGTCTTTGTTCATCAATCGCTGCCTTTCACAAGATGAATCGTCCCACTTCAATTTGCTGTTTTATTTATTCTGCATTACTTTTTTTGTATGTTTGCTGCATACATTCTAACTCTGTTTTTTTATTGACTTTGGTCTGATTTACATGTCAGCATCAAGTCATCCAAAACAATGATTATGTAACTTGATCATATGTGTTTTTAAATAAGACTTGTCTTACTAATTATGGTGTTGCATATTATATATCTTTATATAAGACAAAAGTCTTATATTCATTTTTATATTAGTATTATATTTTAGTTGTTAATATTTATATTAATATTAATATTTATATTTATATTTATGTTTATATTTATATTTATATTTATATTTGTTATTTATAAATACAATAATATATCTTTGTTAATTAAAATAAATGTATCATATTTTAATTATATTAAAATATTTATATAATAATATTATTTATTAACAATATTATATATGTTTCACAATTATTACGAGAAGCGCTCTTTATCAATAAAGCAACTTCACCGTTTTATCATGACGTTTAAATCTTTAATTTAAACAATGCTTTAACATCGAGACATTAAACAGTCTTGTTGATTCAGATGTCATGCCACAATTGATTTACCAAAAGATTAGGCATCACGCCAGTAAAATCAAACTAAAAGGTTGTCCAACTAGACAAAACAAAGGTGGACATAAAACCTGTCCCCATACCCACAATTTCTGGTGACTACATTTATATGTAATATAGCCATCTCCTTATTAATTTACTTACATACCCTAATTTAATTGGCATCCCCGTCCCTGTACCAGTACTGGTACCCTTGCATTTCTTGGTAACTGTGCAATAACCACATCATACCAGCTTGTAATGTCCCGAATGGAATGTTTTCCTAAATTGTTGCAAATCTCATCAATAATCATACAATTGCAATGTGTCTATCATACCAGCTTGTAATGTCCCGAATGGAATGTTTTCCTAAATTGTTGCAAATCTCATCAATAATCATACTTGCAAATTTTGTTTTTTCAACTCTCAGACATTTCATCAAACAGTTGTTATGTATCAGATTGTGCATTCTTATTTGAGTTAGCATTCACAATGAAAGAAAGTGGTTAGTTTATTGAGTTACTATTAAGGGGTGCACATTTCAACTAGGCACTAGACATCAAAAGTTTTTCCAGCTTTGCGTTCTTCTAATTTTTTATTTTTCTCCTATGCATGCAATCATCTTCAGTTTTATATCCCAATAAACAAGTTATCCTCACAAATAACATGTCTCCACTCAGAATACCCAAGGATAACCCATTCACAACTCACTGGCTCAGATTTTGCTTGCTATGCTCTGATGCCAAATGATAGAGCGAATTGCACACAAGTATAGGATGATTTTATTCAATCACAGAGAAATATTTATACAACATCATAGTTTATTGGCTCACAACCTTTGTTGTGATCCGCTATATAGGAAACAAACCCACCAAACCAAATCTATTCTACATGAACAACTTCCTAGGATAGACTAACCCCTAACAATCTCTAACAAATAGGATGAAATAATAATTATTTAATCCCATTTAACTAACTAAACAACTCAACTAATTATTTACTTCACCAAGTATAGTATAATCTTTAGACTATGGTGTAATACCCAAATTCCTAACATAATGGAAGAGCAACAAAAAATTAAAATACTTTTATAATTGTAATAAAAGACATATATGATTGAGGCAAACTTCAACTATTGTTCCACTGTTGAAGAAGTAATGGGGGTTTAGTGATCCTGAAGTGTGATGTCAGAGGTTTCACTGTAAAACAAAGAATTGAGAAGGTCGGTCCATAAGATTCTTTATGCGGTCTATGTGGAAGAAAGGAATCAATTGACCTAATCTTCTAGAGGTGCACTTCTGCCAGGAATTTTTGGGCTTGGCTACATGCTGAATATAAATATCAATTCACTTCACCCCTCTCTAGTTGTCCACCCTAAGGGAATGCTTGGATGATCATAGATAGTTTCAAAACTATTTGGCATACAATTCAGTATCCACCACTGGTATCTTGTGGAAGACAAGATGTAGGGCTGTTTTTCATAAGGTCAGTTCTTTGCTCAGCATAAGGTTGTTAAAGTTCTCAAGCAGGACTTCAGCTTTTCTATTAAAGCAATCTTGGTTTGTTTTCAAAAGGTAAATGTTGAATTTCTACTTTCTTAGAGTTCAGACTCGAATGTTATTTTTTCTGGCTTTAATAAGGAAGGACTTTCCATGAATCTTGTTGTCAAGCATATATGTCTTGCATCATTGATGTTATATAAGATGCATTTCTCAAAACAAATCAAGGGTTTACACGAAAAGTTTTCTTGAAAATAAAATCAAGCATATTGAAATGAAAATAGACAAAATCCATTGAACAATTAGCAACAATCCCTTTTGTCAAAGAAAGAAATAATGTCTACTAACTACACCAAAAATGGAAAAGTGAACTTACCTGTTAAAACATTTTAAGTAAGACCCTTCGTTGTTTTTCCTACCATCTCTTCCGTGGTTGATCCAATAATTTCATTTGCACGCCTCAAAGACTGACAATAAACTCTTCCAAGAGAATCCTGCAAGCATTTTAAGATTAATCAATTATCCTCTCATTAAAATACCACATTACATAGAATATGAATTAGAAAATGACACTAACCGCAGTAAACACAAGTTTACATTGATAGCAACATGCAATTTAGAAATGACAACAGAATTAGAAACAAGGATAATAAAGTGGAAATGATTCGCATTTTAAATTATGTGTTTTGATTACCTTTAGTACATCATATTTTATGAAATATTCAAACTAGAACAAATCCTGCATACAACACCAACAAAATCACATTTGAAAATTAAAATTCTAATCCGAATTCAGATATATTGCCAAATTCACTTGTTCTTATATGCCAACCTGGTTTGTCCTCATCCATGCATAAAAGATGGCTTCTTGGATTCCCTAGGTGAACGCTTCATCTTCCCCTTTGAATGATTTCATTTCTTGATGTGCTTAGTTGTATACATTGAAGTGCTTTACCCAAAAGAGGAGCATAGCAGTTTTGTAGCAAACCATCTCTTCGTAAAAATTGCTACCTCTCTAAATAGCTACCATTTTCAATAAAGCTTTAATTAACATTGCATTATATATCATCTATGTTTATTGGATTCATTTTCCTTTGTCATGGTTCATTGCTTTTATAACACATTATATTTGTGCAATTTAGTATGTTGACACTGAATTGCCATTCAACTACATATCAATCACCTTGGATCTTTGTCACTATATTATAATTGTCAACACTCACTATATTATTTCAATGGCATGTGTGCATGGAGATGGGAGCCAAATTGTGGGCAAAAACATGTTTTAAGAAGGAATTTGATCACACTAGGGAAATATGCAATCACGTTATGGCTCAATGACACCCTAGGCATAACATGATCGCACTCTAATGTGATTGTGTTGCACTATCAAAGAAAAAACAAGACCACACAATCCTATTTTCCATTGTTTTCCCAACAAGAATGTGATATGGAAAAATGCAATTGGGTTTTATTCTAGACTTCATACTCCAAGCTGCCACCTCGCTTGTCGATGATGCCAAGTGGTAGAAGAGGCAAAATGTTTGCTTTTTGGTTGTTCTGTTTAATTTTTCGTTTATTTTTTCATGTATTTTTGTTCTTCAGTCTATATACACCAACCTCTTCCTCTAGAACTTCCAAGCACCTTTCTAGTTCTATAGCTTGTTTAATGCCTAATTGATCGGATTTGGAATACACAGAGTAAACAAAATGTACTTGGAAGGAAAATATAACCGCATCATAATAAATTACTCATGAATAATTCACATCAAAAATTAATATTGTTATTATGTTCAGATATGCTCTTATACAATATAACAGGGATATCACACAAGTGTAGTCCCTTCTACAATACCATGCTTGGCATATAAAGGTAGCCGACAGTTGGTCAATAATGCCAATCGCTAACAACTGTCATCAACTAGTCATAACTGTCGGCAGGACAACTAACCTCACCGACACAACCAACCCGAAAGTAATAAAATGTACTTATGCAAAATTGGTGTTTACATCATCCCCCCCTCCCTGAGAGTAGTCATCTTCCAGGCAACTAGAGACTAAAGAACTCAACAAAAACCAAAGAAAAATACCCATTACTGCGACGGTGGTGGTGGAGAGCTCCCTGGAGGGGTATAAACTGAAGGAGAGGAAGTATGCTATTGTGACATCTCTCGGCGGAGCCTGTAAACCCCTTCAGTGCGGAGCTTCAAATGTTGGACAGCTTTGAGCTCACACTCCCTAGTTGTCCTTGACCATCTGAACAGCCTCACTGAATTGTTTCTTTGTTTGCTCCTTAGTAGTGCGCAACTCTGCCAACTCCTTTTCCATAGCAGCGAACTACTGATCCTTCGCTAAGAGTTGGTTGTATTGTGTTGGTGTGAATGGGGGTTATTACCTATCTGATTTACCCTTGTGTGAATAATTCATATTATTTAACTATTTATTAGTTAAATAATATTCACACATCACACATAGTTCACATGTTAAGTTGACTTAGTGAGTCAACTAGATGTCTCTAGTTGTTTCTAGTTGTGTCTAGTTGTTGTTAGTTGTTGATAGTTGGCATCTTATCCTATAGTTGTCACATGTCATAGGATTAAGACACTTGTCACATGACTACAACATCCTACATTTCATCCTTATCTTTATAAGCAAGGCATATCATGTACATTGTAACAATCTTTGAACAATCTTTTGCATTCATTGATAGAATAGAATTATTCTCTCATTTGATCTCTCTTGTGCTTTCATGAAATCCTAGATCCTAGGTGGCTCCAATCATAGCCAACTCTAACATGGTCTCAAAGGACTAAGAAGAATCATTTTGTGTTAGTCAATTTTTGAGAGATCTTGAATGCAAATCATGGTGGGTCTTGATAGTTGAGTATGTTCTTCTCTTGGATTGAAAGATGACCTGGAGAATGAGAAAGACTTGATAGAAAAACCAGATTTGGAGGGTTTTCCTCTTTGTGGCCTTGTATTGCAGGTTCATTTTAGAGCGTGTTGCTGCAAACCTGAGCACACCATTGTGTTTAGGGGGTCCAAGATAGTCAAGATTGCCTTTTGTTTCGTCCAGATCGAACATTAGAGGCCAAATCTACGAGGGTTTGAAATTGGGAGGTGCATGCAAGATCCAACAAGTACCTAATCTTTCAGAGCACTTTGGGTCAAATCCGACCCTGCCATCACGCTCAGGAGGCCCAAAAACCCCAAGATCGACAGTCAATTCGTCAAAATTGGACAAAGTTGGAGCAAAAGGCAAATTTTTTTTGCAAATCACCGTCGTACGAAATCTTGCGGAGAATATTCCCCTACGCAAGCAGTGTCAATAGGCTTGTACAATGGATTTATTTTCAAAAAAATTATATGCATACTAGTTTTTATTTGTTTTCAAAGTAATAAAAAACAAAAAACAAAACAATACAGGGCATGTCGAGCCCCTGTACCTGGCTATTGCGGTTACAACCTTTAAAGGCCTACGGCAGGGGTTAAAACCCCCACCCTTGTGGCCCCTTTGATCACTAGCTTTGGCCATTTTCTAATTTTTTTAATATTTTTTTTAAAACAAAAAATATATATATCAAATCAAAACATTCAATCCACAATCTGTACAACGCACCCCAGCACACAGGCCAGTCGGCCATAAAACAAAAATTTTTAATATTTTTTATAGTCTGCCCAGATCCACCATTTTTGGCGGCACTTTTGGCAATTCCACCATATTTGGTAAAACATTTGGCAGAATCTCCAGATTTGGCAGCGAAGCCAAATTTAGCTTCCATTTTTAGCAGAGTCTAAACTGACTGGCAGACAATTATTTTGGAGGCACCCCTAAATTTGGTGGAATAAAAAAAATTTGCTTTTTCAACGCCCTCCAATGGAGTTTTGGTTTTGACAGCTAATCTTCAAAGGCACAAATCTGGGTCATTTTTGCTCCTTTTATTGAGCAATTTTTTTTTATTTGGGCTACAATTTCGAAAGCTTCGCATTGGTGCAATCAAATTTAGATTTTGGTACCTAGATTTTCCAGAAATTGCAGTTTTTCATCACTGTACCTTAGCAATTCCCGTTTTCAGAACTTCAAAGGCTTCGTTTGAGCTCATACGATAACATTTTTTGGTGAAATTTTTTTTGAAAGTGCATAATTTTTCGAGTACTTTCCATATCTGCAATCAGTTTGATCTCATTTTTCTTAGAAATTGTACTTTCAATTCTAGCCTAATCTTGGCTTTTGCATTGTACCAAAGTCAAAGACCACTTTGTTGTTTTGGCTTGTGGAAATTGTACTTGGACTGAATATAAAGTCCCACAATCATTTTCTGCTTGGGGGGTGATCTCATTGATTGAGTAAAAGGGGGGTTGTACTTGTGTTGTTCTTTTTTGTACTCTTGTATCATGGATCCAAACAAACTTCCTCTACTCACACCATATAACTATCATGAGTGGAAAACTAAAATGGAAATTCATTTAAGTTTGAAAATTCATAGAGTAACAATGGGTACAGAAATTGAACCAACAACAACTGCAAAAAAGAATTTGCCATGAACATGTGTCAATATGTGTCAAGGGTTTGCCATGAACATGCAAAAAGAATTCGAAATGTCTATGCTTGGTGAGTTGTCTTTCTTCCTTGGGCTACAATCCTCTCAATCTGATAAAGCGATATTCATTTCACAAACCAAATATGTTAAGGAGATGTTTAAAAAGTTTAGAATGGAGGATTGCAATCCTGTAAGTGCACCCATGGTCACATGGTGTAAATTAAGGATGATGAGTCACCAGAGGCAAATCAAACTCTTTATAGATCAATGATTGGGAGTTTGTTATATATGACAGCTTCACAACTTGACATTATGCAAGCAGTTGGCATGGTGGGAAGGTTTCAAGCTGCACCTAAGGAAACTCATGTGCAGGTTGTAAAAAGAATTCTCAAATATTTGAAAGGCACATTAGATTTTGGTTTATGGTATCCAAAAGGTGAAGACTTCACCTTAACAACATATACAAATGCAGATTGGGCTGGAAGTGTTGATGATAGAAAGACCACAAGTGGAGGAGCATTCTTTCTAGGAGATAGTCTCGTTTCATGGTTAAGTAACAAACAAGCTTCAGTGTGCCTATCTACTGCAGATGCAGAACGCATTGCAACAGTATCCTCTTGTACTCAGGTTCTCTAGATGAAACAAACTTTGAAGGACATGAAGATAGAGTATGATCATCCTATCTCAATCCTTTGTGACAATACAAGTCCAATCAATATTTCAAAAAATCCAGTCATGCACTCAAGGACAAAGCACATTCCCATCAGGTATCACTTCTTACAGGAACAAGTGGCAGATCAACAAGTCAAATTGGAGTATGTTACCACAAAGGAACAAATTGCAGATATTTTCACTAAGCCACTTCCAAAAGATACATTTGAATATTAAAATATTTAAGGCAGAAATTGGGAATAAGACCACTCTCCTCCAGCCATTAAGAAGTATAGTTTCAGGGGGAGCTAACTATTGCAATATCATCCAGCTCCATGGAAGAGAAAAGTCAGAGATAAAAGAAAGATCCTTTGCCACTGATGTCAAAGGGGGAGAAATAGAGACAAGGGGAGCAATGCAGAAAGAGAGATTATTCTGTGTATTCATAGTTTGGTTGCCATCAATGACAAAGGGGGAGATTGTTAGAATATTGTCATTGATGTGAAAGGATGTCAAAGCAAGATAAGTATAATTCGTTATACATCCCCGTTGAAGGAAGATAATAATGGAAGATCGATTTAGAATATGTTTAAATTAAAGATTTAAACACAATATGAAAGATTATAAAAAGGTTGGCACCAAACTAGAAGTTCAAATTATTCCTTGTAGTGGCCGACTTGAAGATCATCTCCTTGGGCACCATATAGTTAAAGAACAAATTCAAACAGCTGGCTGACTCCCTTAAAGGCCGACTCTCTATACATGGCGACTCTCCTTGTATTGATAAGATGTTAAATAAAAAATTTAAATCTTATTGTGGCCGACCTCCCTATACATGGAGCGTCATGCATATATAAGACAAATGAATTAGTTAAAATATATAAAAAAAAAAGGTTGCGATCTGCTTTATGATGCAAGGCGATTAATATATAAAGAGCAGCGACTTTTGTGGAAGGGCAGTGACTTTTGTGGAAGGGCAGCGACTTCATTTGAGGAGTTGTGTTTTATGAAAAGGTATGTCTATCACCCTTATTGAGAAGGTATATAAGGAAAGAGAAAAGTGATTTTGAAAGCAAGAATTCCAATGAGTTATTTCTGAGTAAGAGCAGATTTAACAAAAGAGAGTGAGAAAATAAAAGAAGACATCTAGCATTCACTTTCAGATCTGCATATGAAAGCTTGAAAGAAGATCATTAAAGGAGATTGATGCAGATTTAAAGAGGAGTATATGGCAGATTTGTAAAAAAGATTTATGGCAGAATTATAGAGAGTTCTTGCATATTTGTTTATCATCCTTGAAGAGAAAAGTAATAAGGAGATAGTGATCCAGATCCATAGAAGGTTGGTGCCTTAACGAGAGATTGGTGTCTCTTACTGGGTTGGTGCTCAGTTGCAGATTGGTGCTCACGAAATCTACAAGTGGGGATTGGAGTCTCCAGTGGATTGGTGCTCACAAATTGTATAAGAGGGGATTGGTGTCTCCTATAGGTTGGAACCTAAAAAGATTGTAAATATATAAAAAAAGGTTGCAATCAGCTTTATGATGCAAGGCAATTAATATATAAAGAGCAGCGACTTTTGTGGAAGGGCAGCAACTTCATTTGAGGAGTTGTGTTTTATGAAAAGGTATGTCTATCACCCTTATTGAGAAGGTATATAAGGAAAGAGAAAAGTGATTTTGAAAGCAAGAATTCCAATGAGTTATTTCTGAGTAAGAGCAGATTTAAAAAGAAGAGAGTGACGGCATAAAAGAAGACATCTAGCATTCACTTTCAGATCTGCATATGAAAGCTTGAAAGAAGATCATTAAAGGAGATTGATGCAGATTTAAAGAGGAGTATATGGCAGATTTGTAAAAGAGATTTATGGCGGAATTATAGAGAAGAATTCTTGCATATTTGTTTATCATCCTTGAAGAGAAAATTAATAAGAAGATAGTGATCTAGATCCGTAGAAGGTTGGTGCCTTAACGAGAGATTGGTGTCTCTTACTGGGTTGGTGCTTATGAAATCTACAAGTGGGGATTGGAGTCTCCAGTGTGTTGGTGCTCACAAATTGCATAAGAGGGGATTGGTGTCTCCTATAGGTTGGAACCTACAAAGATTGTAAAAGAGATTTATATATAAACAATAGTTTGCCATGGTTTTCTCCCACAAGGGTTTCCACATAAATCTTGTGTTCTTCTTGTGGTGCATCATTGATAGATCTTGTGTGATTGATATTGGTGTGGTTGTTAAGTTATAAAAAAGTAAAAGTTTGTATTATACTGAATCGCCCCTGCTCCCGCACTCTCAATATAATTGTGTGTTCTTCAACCCTCTCCTTACTGCATTCTTCACCAATTCCTATCTCTATATCTGTTAATACTGCTTCAGCTGCTTCCATCACCTCCTTATCAATCACCTTCACACTTTCATTCTCTGTTCTTTTGCTTTTCTTCACTAAATCTTCAATTTATGGACTATGCTTCATTATTTTTCTGTTGGCTTCTATCTTTCTAATAACTCTTTATATAGATCTGTCATGTCCCTATAATGATTTATAATTGAATAGTTTAGTTAAAATAGAATATATAATATATTTATTTAAAATATATTATTACTATATATTATTTTATTAATTTGATATAATTAAATACCTTATAAATATAAATATTTAAATATTATAAACTATATGAACTTAATGTGAATATAATCTAATATGTTATAGTCTTAATAAATTTATAAAAGATGAATCGAATACTAATGTTCTCTTTTACTAAGTTGAAATTGTGCAAGGTTGAGAAAAATTTCGGCTTACTAGAAGGGGACATTTCAGTGGTATCAGATCAGTGATCCTGCCATCCTGTGAAAAAATAAAAATAAAAAAATAAAATAAAAAATCAATGAAAATCGTAAGTATGAATTTCATGAATTGGTAGAATAATGTTGTTTAATACATTGCTAAAATATATATTTTAATATATATATATATATATTTATGATGCAACATTAAAAAAAAAAAAAAATTACTTACAATAATAAATAATGAGTAAATGAGATAAAAAAATAAATAAAAACAAAACAACTCTGAATAACAATAAAATTATACTAAATGAAATAGTAAAATATAATTTATAAATAAATATATATTAAACATCTCTATTTAGTTCTTATAAGTAATATATTTCACAAAGTTATTTTCATCTATAGGTAACCTACAGGGTGAAAAAGATAATATATTTCACCTATGGGTAACTTGCGGAGTAAAAATAAAATAAAATATACGCAAACAACTAACCCAAATATTTATTGTGTACATAAAATATAGTTATAAAATAAATTATTAATAAAATTTAGTGCCCAAAAATAAAATCCAAATTTATAAATTATTATTTTAGAGCACTATATTATTTATGACACTATAGTTTATTAGCTACATTCATTGGTTACATTTTATAGAGGTTATTTTTTTATAGAGGTTATTTTATTGGTGAGTGTAATGTTATTTTATATAAAGGGAAACCTAATAAAATATAATGTTACTTTAGGATACCTAATTATAGTTGCTTGAGGACAAGCAATCTTGAGTGGGGAGGGTTGTCATGTCCCTATAATGATTTATAATTGAATAGTTTAGTTAAAATAGAATATATAATATATTTATTTAAAATATATTATTAATATATATTATTTTATTAATTTGATATAATTAAATACCTTATAAATATAAATATTTAAATATTATAAAATATATGAACTTAATGTGAATATAATCTAATATGTTATAGTCTTAATAAATTTATAAAAGATGAATCGAATACTAATGTTCTCTTTTACTAAGTTGAAATTGTGCAAGGTTGAGAAAAATTTTGGCTTACTAGAAGGGGACATTTCAAGATCTCTGTGTTTGATACATGTCTTATTGTTTTTCACTTAAAACAAACTACAAATTTCAGGTTATTCTATAGTAATGCCCCTAAAACTAACATTCAACAACAAATTCTCATAATGATGTGT
Organism: Cunninghamia lanceolata; assembly: GCA_027924645.1. NCBI lineage: Eukaryota > Viridiplantae > Streptophyta > Pinopsida > Cupressales > Cupressaceae > Cunninghamia > Cunninghamia lanceolata. The sequence continues at coordinate 21,543,243 of BSBN01000520.1, read as the reverse complement.
ACACCAAATAGAATCTGTAAACAAATATATCTTACCCGAGAAACTATTCCAAGTCTCTCCAGCTTCTGTATTGCATCAAGCACATCAAAATTACATTTCTCACCAAACTCTGATAACATGAGTTCCTCACACCGATTATCAAGATCCTAACAACAAAAAATGAGGTTAGAAAACATTTTTTATTTCAAACACAATAAAATTAACTTTGGTAGCATTCTTCTCTTAGCAATATTAAACATGGCTTTATACTCAAGGTCAATTCCCACCTCCATTGTAGCTTTCCCTTGCTCCATTAAAATGTAAAAGGATATAATCACCTCCTTCACCTGTTTATCCCATAATAAATTACTAAACAGCAACTCCTTAAAATTTTCAATCAACTTTTCACAAATTAATCTAGAAAGTTAATTAAAATTTAAAAACTAAAATTGCCTCCATATGTCAAATTCATTTAACATTTTGTTATCTTTCGACCTTCATAATGACAGTTTAGTAACACATACTTCTTGCTGGATGACATCATCACAGAGATGGAGAAGAGTTCCTTTGCCACTGTCAAGTTGTTTATTATACATTGATTGTGTGATAAGATTTTGGTATGTATCCATGTTTTGTTGAAACCTGTATAATATTGTCATAAGCTTAATTTGTAAATTGTTCATAAGCATCTAACATCCTAGAGAAAAGATCATAGTTAGGCTATAATGTTTGTGCATTTTGTTATAAGAACCCTTTATGAGACAAAAAGTGTCTTTGACAAACATGTAATTAAAGTGATTTACTTAACTTTGACGGATCATGTTTATCAATAAAAATAATCTCTAGATTTCTTAGTAATTGAAAAGATATGCAAAGTGATTCTTGGACCCAGAATAAAGAATCTTAAAAAAGAGGAAACGTGGAGCTTCCCCCTAACCATAATAATTTTTTAAGCTAATGAAGTTAATGAGAAAACAGAGATATTTACATGGCCTTTTCTTTTATGTCAACAAAAAATTGTACTTGTATGATTGCTGGAATGGACACACAATATAAGCCATTTAGAAGATAAACAAGAGCTTACATACAAATGTGATAATGTCGTGACAAGTTAAAAACCAGAGGAGAAGAAAACTTAAAGATTAATCTACTCTAAACTAGAAAATTCTTTGTTCGTCAAAGAAGACACCTGTGTACATCAGGTTTTCACAGTCCATTATAAAAATAGTAAGAGACAGTATTTTTTAGAAGCTCCTGGTATCAAATAAAGAATCTTTCAGTCATTATCTTCCTCTCTTCATTAGAGAGTTATATGTTGTAAGTACTAAGAAATGTTTGTTTGGAATCCAAAGGATGCAGAAGTTGGCTACATTGTTGACGGGGATGGTGTGTGTGTGGATCCACGAAAAATTCAAGAAATCTTAGATTAGCCTCACTAGAGGACCTTTATGGAGCTTTGCAACTTATTGGGTCTAGCCAATTTCAATCGGATGTACATGTCGGAACACCCCCACATTGCCTAGTGCCTAAATCAAATGATAAAAGGCAGAGACAGAAAATTATGTTTGCACTAAAGCACAATAGAAGGCACTAAAGCACCAACTCTTCTCAACATCAGTCCTTCCCCTTCCATATCTCTACTATGTTTGAGATAGAGAGCAATGCTTTGGAATATGCACTCAACATTGTTCTCATGCAACATGGGAACACAATTCTTGGAGGCCTTTGATACACAACCTTAATAAAGTACTACAAATAATTAAGCTCTTTACAAATCTTCTTGTCCTCACTAACTAGGAGAATTAATCACTTCAATTTTTTTGGCCAACTCTCCTCAAGAAACCTATTGCATCCTCCTACATATTGTACTAAAGCAATAAAGAAAGCAATCCAAAAATCACATTTTTCCCCTAAAGAGGGATCTCAATGGAGACTCAAAATGTAGGAAGTAAAAATCCTTACTCAGTTGTATTTAGATAAATCACATTATGTTTACATATGCAAATCTCATATCATTAATGGCAATACAATTACGGATCAAAATGAAACATTTACCAATGCTGTACCAAAATACCTAAACTATGACAAAGAGCTCTATGGCTATGCCATTGCATAAGCCCAATGATAGTAAAAGCACTCATCCAAGGCAAGGACATAGTCATACCCACTAACTACATGCTCCCTTGGAGATAATAATTCACACTACCCACATGCTCCTTTAATTTCTGCAAACACAAAACCATAGATGCAACACTCGCCATTTACTCGCCGAGTTTTGAAAAACTTGCGAGTCTTTTTGGGGATCGAGTAATACATGCAAAAACTCGCAGTTCAAATTTCCGAGTTTTTCAAAAAAACTTGCGAGTCCGCAACAAAAACTCGCCCCTCGCCAAAAAGGCGTTTCCAGCGGCGTTTAAAGGCATTTTATGACTCATTTTTGGTCATTTCACTTGCTCCATATGAGAAAAAAACCCCTCCCAAGCATTTTACAAGTATTTGCAGCAATTTGGCATCGAGCAAACAAGATTTGAGGCGGATTTCAATCGAATTTGAAAGGCAAATCAGATTTCCAGGTAGGTTTTTGTTTTTTTTTCTTTCTCTTTCTTTTTTTCAAATTTCTTCTTCATTTTTGAAGCATCTAAGTTTTAAAAACATCATGAATGTAGTATAAATGGATTTGTATTGATAAAAACAAGATTTATATTCATAAAAACAAGATTCATCACTGTTTTGTTTGCATTTTTTCTAATTTTTTCATTTTTCTTCATTCTTCTTATTTGAATCCTTTTTTTTTTTTGAAGAAAATGTTTAAGTCTTATAGATTAGTTTGCATTTTTAGTAATTTAGAGTAATTTTTTTATTTCTTCATTGTTTTCATATTTTTTCCAAACCCTAGTTAATTTTTTTTTTTTATTGAATCCGTTTTATTTGGAACAAGATGTTTTCACTTTAGAATTTTAAGTTAGTTTAAATTTAATCTATTAATTAGAAATCTAATTTAGGTTGCTTTTTAATTTTCTATTAAAAAACTAACAACTTGTGCTTTCTCTTTGTATGTGCAAGTTAATTTATAATGGCAGATAGAGATGCTTCTATATCAGGTTCAGCCTCAGGCCCTGCTACATCATCATCATTTGTAGGCAAACATCCTCCAGGAGCTAGAGATCCTGCGTGGAAATATGCCTATCTAAGACCGTACTCTGGCTCAGTTTTTTGCATCCAATACAAAAACGTATACCGTGGAGCCATTAACCGCCTCAAATACCTTCTTGCAGGCATCAGTCGTCGTGATGCGAAGGCCTGTACTAAAACCACGGAAGAAATAAAAAGACAAACGAATGCCATACTTGCAGCCGCAGAAGAAAGAAAATTACGAAGGGAGAAGGCAAAGGCAACCATGCAAGCATCCATAACTTCTTCTCAAGGTGCTCCAATCAACCTTGAGTCGGATGATGATGCACTTTAGGGCATAGTGGGCTCTCTTCGTGGTCCACGTAACCGAAGGCAACCCACCACCACCGCGAGCCCTTCATCTACTTCCAGTAGAGCACCAGGATCAGCACCTACACGCACAGTAGATAGTTTTTTTGTGCCTAGAAACACACCTAGAGCACAAACTTCCTTAGAGGCAACTGGGCGGAATAAGGAGGTGCATGAACATGCATACATTGCTTGTGCCGATTTTTGGTATTTCAACAACATCCCTTTCAATGTGGCAAATTCTCCTTATTGGCATAATTTGGTTACTGCACTGACGGTTGCAGGAAAGGGCTTCAAGGCACCTTCTCGCACAGACTTGAGTGGGAGGTTAGTTAATTTAATCTTTTAAGTTTTAAGTTTTTGATAAATTTATGTTCTTTAATTTATAGAAATTTATGATGAATTTAAGCTATTTTTTGTTTACAAACAAAATTTGTGTACTTAATTTCAGTTTGTACTTGTAGGTTGCTTACAAATGCAAGAGATAGGGCAATGGCAATGGTGGAAGACCAAAGAAATGAATGGAAAAAGTATGGCTGCTCTATTCTTTCCGATGGGTGGACAGATGGTAAAAACCGCACCATCATTAATTTTTTGGTAGCTAGCAAGAATGAAGTGTTCTTGAAATCAGTGGATGCCTCCAACATAGTGAAAAATGCAGAAAATTTGGCTAAAATGTTGGAGCAAGTTTGCATGGAGGTTGGGATTGAAAATGTTGTGCAAATAATTACTGACAATGCAGCAGCATATGTGGCAGCTGGTAGAATCCTCCAAGAGAGACACCGCACAATTTTTTGGACACCTTGTGCAGCACATGTCCTTGACCTTCTTTTGGAGGACATAGGCAAGCTTGATTGGGTCACACCGATTGTAGAGGATCCAATGAGGATCACAAAATTTATCTACAATCACCCTTGGGTTCTTCACATGATGAGGGATTACACCCAAGGGAAAGAGTTGGTGAGATCCGGTGTGACAAAATTTGCAACGGTTTTCTTAATGTTGAAAAGCATTCTTGGTGCATTGGCGGCTTTGAAACAAATGTTTGTGTGCCCAGAATGGACAGAGTCATCTTATGCGAAGAAGCCAAAAGGAGACAGGGTTGCATGCATTGTCTTTGACAAAGTATTTGCAAAAAGAGCTGCAGAGATTGTGAAGGTAACTTCAAAACTTCGAATTTAAATTCAAATTGAATATTTATTTATTTTTAATGTCTTTCATTGTAAATTTGTAACTTTAATCTTTTTGCATTTTTATATTGTAGGTGTCAAAGCCCTTGGTTAGAGTCCTCCGCTTGGTAGATGGGGATAAAACCCCAATGGGGTATCTTTATGAGGCCATGGATAGAGCCAAGGAGGCTATAAGAAATTATTATAAGGGGGACAGCCTCAAATTTGTTCCCATATGGGAGATTATTGATAGGAGGTGGAACAATCAACTCCACCAACCCATCCATGCAGCAAGGTACTTTTTGAACCCGTGTTTCTTCCATTCAGGCACCTTCTCAGATCCTACTGGAGAGGTTATGGAGGGCCTCACTTCTTACATTCAGAGGATGACATCCCAGGCTGAGGTGGCAGACCTCGTTGTTGATGAATTGCAAGCTTATAGGGAAAGAAGGGATAGGCTCTTTTCTTCAAACCTGGCTACACGAGCAATAAACAATCAGTCACCAGGTATAAAATTTCAAATTTACAAGTTACAACTATTGATAATTTCATATTTAATATGTTTTGAACTTTTGACTTTCCTTTCTAAGTTTCTAACTCTTCAATATTTTTTTTTGTAGAGGTTTGGTGGACAAATTGGGGTGGAAATACCCCAAATCTCTAGAGATTTGCCCTCCGTGGCTTATGCCAACCTTGTAGTTCATCCAATTGTGAGCGCAACTGGAGCTTATTTCAAGCCATCCACATGAAGAAGAGGAACAAGCTAGCTCAGAAATGCCTCAATGACCTTGTCTATGTGCAATATAATCTTCGGCTGCGCACAAGAAGGTTAGAGGAAATATCAGACGATCCAATTGATTTGGATGAGATAGATCCTTACAGTGATTGGACAAGGCCGGATGAGCAGCCTTCATTGTTTTCTGAGGATGAGATCTATGATTTGGAGAGACAGGCAATGGAGGAGGGGGTTGCCGCTAGAATCGATGGATTGGGATTCTCATTGGATGACATTGAGGATGAGGAGAATGAGGATGAGGAGGATCAAGGGACATTGCCACCAGGGCCACTACCAGCATCTACATCCAGGATGGAGGTTGAGCCATGGTCTGTCATGCCGAGGAGCCACAGCAAATTCCTAGGACTAGACCCTCTAGTTCTACCACTCCCCTAGTTTTCAGCAAACTTGGGAAGAGGAAGATGTAGAATTTTACTATTTAGTATTTACTTTTAATTTTACAAAAATAATTTGCTATTTCCATTTTGTTTTAGACTATCAGTATCAGCACATTCCACATGAGGATGCCATTTTGTACTCAATTTGCTTTGAAATCAATCAAATACAACTAGAATCAGCTTGTTTCTCATTTATTGACTCATTGGATGCATCTAATCATTGAATTTTGCCAAAAAAAAATGCGTTTAAATTTAAACAATTTTTTAAGTTGCCAAGTTTTTCTGAGTTTTTTGCCGAGTTTTTGCCAAGTCGAGTTTTTCGAGCTTGGCGAGTTTTTGCTTTTGGCGAGTTTTTCAACTATGCACAAAACAATTTGCAACATGATCGTCACTAAAAGATGCCCACCTATCTAATCTAAAATAATTTCATTTGAACACCAAGCATAAGATAAGCAACACAAACCAAGTTCTTAACTGCCTAAGTCAAGCCTCTGTGGTTGCATTGCCCACTAATTTGGACTCTTGTGAGTGTGACTACAACTGTGAGAAGATTATTGAGTTTGCAAGCACGTACCATGCAGTATGCACTACTGGTAGGAAAACAATTTTCTAACTACCATCTATAGGACAAACTTTTGTGACATCTAGTACATTTCTATTTCCTAATGGGTGAGCATGAAAATATGATCTCAGAGGTACATTATAGATGGGTGGCAAGAGATTTTGGAGTGGAAAAGACTATCATAGTATTGCAAAGATAATCCCAAGCCCACAATCAAGAAGCAACGATTATACACCCCACTTCCAACACTTGATGATCCTTGGAAATTAATTTACATGGATTACATGTCAAGAGTGCCCACTGCCATGCTTAATAATGATTGTGCATACATAGTGGACAGATATACAGAGCACATGAAACTAGATAATATCACTCTTCAGATTGGCAAAATTGGAAAGCCCATTTATTAGAGTGCTTCACCAAGAATTAAATAAAGGAAAAACTCCCACATGTGGTCTGAGAACTTGATGAGTGGAGATCAATAATTCTCAAGGATAGACAACTGCTCCATGCAACATAGTATTAGAGTGTCAATCAAGGTAGTTAATATGTCGGGGCCATAACTTCATAACCATAGCTCAAAACAAATACTGTTCAAAGAGCCTCAGAAAACTTTGAATGAGAAGAACATGGCAAAAGGGTGTGAAATTTGGGTTGGCAAGTTTGACCCTTAAAAACCACTCTAAAATCCCAAAATTGCAAAATATGATTCTAAACTAAATTCAACGTACGACCCACAATCATTTTATCCTTATCCACTTACTGAACTTGTCCTTACTGTTGTAACTCAATAATTTCCAATTAAAAATTGGAAATACTCCATTTCCATTATTCTCTACTCTGAAAACACTAAAGAGTTAGCCTATTTCATTACAAAAATAGAAGAAGACAAATAAGAGAATAAGACAAGAAACATGGCATATAAGACAAAGGGTGATGTGGCACTAAAGGACAAAAAACATGAGACAAATAAGACATAAGGACAAGACAAATAGGACAAGTCTTCTAGCGCCGATGGAGCAAGTGAATAGTTATCCTTAATACAAATTACATGAATAATGAAAGGGTGTTGATCAAGCGGGTATGACCCTTGGGCGAATGCATCCCAAAAGGAGTTATAAATACTATGGACAGCACGGTGGAAGGCATCATCATCCAGCAAAAATCACATCCCAGCGAAGTACATACATCAATCGAATCATCTAAAGGCAATCGAATATCAAGTTAGCCTGCCATCGATTACTATAAGCCTGCCATCAAATACTATAAGACTGCCACCGATTATTATAAGTCTGCCATCGATTACTATCAAGTCTGTAATCTGAATATTATTCAAGCACCAAGAATATCATTTCATCTGCAAATCGATCTACTCCAGATCAGCGAAATTCAAATAGACATAAGCTCTTCAAGTTGATATCTACAGCAATAGCAATATACATCATATTTATAGTGATCATACAGTGATCAGTCCCAGCAAAATAACAAGGTATGTCATCATTACTGTGTATTGTTATCTCTGCATTATCTGAGTACATTGTGTTTCATAATCGGAAATCCATTAGAAGTCGGTAGAATTAGTATTGCATATGAATTGTTAAATCTTAGAAAGCATACTAAAATATCAATAAGATGTGGATTCTAATTAAGACAGCATAAGCCATATATTATAGAATAGAAAATATTCATGAAATTCAAGTAAGCATGATAGATATGATTATGTTATGAATTGGATAATGAATACATGAAGAATGCAAATTACATAATGAAATGATTTAGTTATGAAAATGCATTAAGATGATCATGGCAAACATGCTGCCAATGAATGAATATGAGTAACATGACAATGATCAAATAAGAATAAGGTTTATGATATGCTCGGAGCTGACTAAGCGACTCTATCATTAACCCCTCTAGTAGGACGTAGTTAAGAGTAGTGTAATGGACCTAGGCAACCCTCAACTGGATGAGGTACTCCGGGTGTGAGTGAAGTCCCTTGAGCCAAGAGATGAGGTACTCCGGGTGGCGTGAGTGAAGCCTTTGGGCCTCCGTAAGGGATGGTTGGACTATCACCTTAGCAAAGCCATACTCGCATAGGATGGTGACCTAGAGCCGGTTAACGTCTGAGTCTAGTAATGTCCCTCCCAAGACATATCATGAACAAGTTATAAGAGGAAATAATGTGAATGTGAAATGTATTTATGAAATGGAATTATTATAGTTTATGATTATGAGATGAAAGTCTATGAATTCTAATATGAATATGGACAAATGTGCATTAATCTTAATGATGATATATATTGAAACAAAAGATGAATCGAGTACTAATGTTCTCTTTTACTAAGTCGAAATTGTGCAAGGTTGTGAAAAATTTTGGCTTACTAGAAGGGGACATTACAAGTCGTATCAGAGTTATCGTCCTGCCATCCTGTGAAGCCATTGCATGCAAACATATAGAAGGACAAGAAACAACCAAGCAAAAATGAACAACAAATTGAGAGCCTTCATTGAAGCAAACACCAAGAGCATGAATGACCAAAATCAAGCTACTCAAGCCCTATTGCAAAACATGCAAACTTTGAGAAATGACATGGAAAATTTAAAAGCCCAATCCGCCAATGGAAAGGAAGTGGGGTCGAACCACTCCGAGGATAGCAATACATCATCTATTCCAAGAGTACCTATACCATCCTTCCTTCCGAATGAAGAAACATCAAGCGCAGAAGAGTCGACACCCACCGCAATGAGTGTGGAAGACATAGCACGGGCCTATGCAAGTTTGGAACCCGAGGTGAGAAGAGTAGTATCTTTCAATGACTTTAGCAATTCAAAGAGAAATGAAGTCACTTGGAAAGAGAGAAGGCCCGTGAACAAGGACCTTAAACACAAGGTGAACAAGGTATATCTACCCAATTTTGATGGATCAAACAAGATTTCAGCCCATGCATGGTTAGAGAAGCTTAATGACTACTTCAATCTAAGTCCTATGACCAAGAAAGACGCACTACATTTGGAGGGGCTAGCCCATGAGTGGTGGCACCATGGGAAGCACACCCTAGGCCACGAGAAGATAACCTCCTACAAAGAATTTTCACATAAGTTCATTAAAAGATTTGATAGGAGGCACCCACAAGAAGACTTCTAAGTGCAAATAGACATACCAAATTCTATTGAAAATCTAAGTGCAAATGGCAGTTATTTATAAGTGTTTACAAAGTTTTGCATGAGAACTAATAAAAAAACTAACTAGAACTTTATGCTATGAATAGTTTTCTTGTGCACAAAGCAAGCTTATTACACAATTTTGGTCCACAAATTCAAAATCTAAATCAACAAATCTCCAAGTTGATTTTGATAAACATGGTCAACATCCATGAATAGACCTTCTAGAAGGTCCTCTAAAAATAGCTAATATCTGAAAAATAGGGCCAGCTCTTAAAAATAGGTGCAGCTAAAAATGGCTACCATAGACCTCCTCCTGATGAGTCTGCAGCAACAGCAATACTTGCAGCATCCCAGGGCCTCTGGAATCTGTCAAGGAAATTTTGTACCTAAGCCTTATGTGGAAAGGACAACACTTGAACATCCAAAGAATAACCACTCTCAGTCATTGTAGTGTCAACCTCCATCAATCCTTTCTCCCCTGCTTGCACATGGACAAGCCCTAGACCAGTTTTTTTTTTTTATTAGAGTATTATGTTACCAAAACTGTTGAAACATCCACAGTTTGAAAGTGATATTGCATGTTTAAAACCCCAAGCGTGGAATAAATTTAATCTTGGTAACTTGAATCTCTGAAAAACATACAGCCTTTGCTGATTTTTGCACCAAACCCTGGCTGTTTTTTATGAAACCTGCAACCTTGGATTTTTTAAACCCTGGGGCATATTAAAAAACTACTGTTTTGAGTTTGAAAATGTCCATTAAAAACTGCCATGAAGACTGCTGAAATGACTGTCATAAAACTGTTGTATAAACCGTTCTTTTGTGTTTGAAAAATCAGCAATACATATGCGGGCAAATACCTGTTCATATCTGCAATTTTGAGCGCTACTATCTTTACCTTCCGATGACCAAAAATCTGCCCTAAAATGCTGCTGAAAACCCTAGGAACAGTGTGCAAGCTGTCAAAAACTATGGAGGTTTTATGCCACAAAAACGTAGCCACCTTGGAGGATACTTACAAGCTTCTGTTGATCACTTTTGTTGGTTGAAAATCAGTATCCCTTCTGGTATGACTGAAAATCTGCTGTATACTGCCTTTTGGTGACTGACAACTCAACCTCAGGCTGCTGAAAACCCTAGGCGCCTGTGTATGAAAGGGAAAAATCTACTGAAAAAAGACTGATGCTCTTGTTGGATGTTGAAAACTCGCTGTTTCTTGGTTAATGGATGAAAATTTGTTGTTAACACCTTCTTCAATTGCTTGAAATTTGCAACAAACGCTTCATATACTTCGTATAATGCAAACATGGAATGGATGTATTCATTTAATAACATCCACAAGACCAAGTAGTCTATGGGAACAAAGGATAGTAACAAAGTTGTTTTGCCTACAAACACCCTCCAAAAGATCCTGCCCAAATTACGCCTGTGTGATATCCATTTCCTTTCCAATCTTGGATCTTCTGCTATGAATCTTGATCAAAATGTATATTGCTTTTGCTAATCTCTAGTCTTCATATCAACTTACAAGATATTGGGGTATTTGATCCGGATATCCTTGTAAACTAGACACTCCATGATGTAGTGCCATTCTATTTCCACTAACCCCAAAGTGCAAAAATGACATATTCTATCTACCCAATTTTCCTTGGGCACTGTCCACCTTTCAATCTCACACCTAAGATGATGTGAGCTAGTCTCACATGGAATGAAGAAAAACAAGGATCAAAGGCGTTTTTATTGGAGCCTTTTTTAAAACCTTTTTGCTATGTTACCAAATTGGCACATATACAAGCCAATTTCAGGTATAAAGTGTCCCAAAATCGGATCCTAGTTCAAATTGCCTATGGATTTGACTAGGGTATGCATTTCTCCTGCCCAAAACATTTCAGAATTTTACTTGTCGAATCCATCCGACTACAACAATGTGGCAATTCGGGACTGAATCCCAACCATTTTGACCTGCAAACACAATTTTTAAAGGGCTTTTTTAACTTTTTTGACCCAAAAAAGCCCTAAACATTATCATTTTGTTTATGTCATGACTATTATCTGCCGCGAGAAGAAAAAAAGATAAAAAATGCATGCCAACACGATTTCTTGAAGGATTTTGATTTCATTTGTTTGTGGGTTACATTGACATCCTACTAGTTGTGTAATGTCCCCTTTCTAGAGGTAACACTTAAACCTGAATCTGCATTCAAAGTGATTCTCAAGGAGACATTGGTAATGTTAGAGATCAATAAACTTCAGTGATAAGATCAAAGATAATATATGTATTTAATTTTTATGTAGTTTTTGGTTATTGTTTGTTGTCATTTAGTAGTTTTCACAATGAATTAAGGAGTCTTCCTTTTTGCATAAAATTATTTTTAAACTCAAGTCAAATACAAATAGCTCACAAAAATTTTAATTTATTTGAAGAAAAAGACTATCACTCCCTATGATAGATTCATTAATAATTACAAAATTTCTATCACTTCCTGTGATAGATTTATTGCAATTCAATACAAAATGGTCATCACTTTCTGTGATTAGTTTTTGAATCTTGTTCATTATCAGTGATAGGTTCCTCCTGATCACTAAATTCTGAAAATGGGATAAGTCTATATCCAGGAGTCGGAACTCGATCTCCTTCAGATGTTTCTGGTTTAGTGTGGTCTTTAGATTTGGTCTTGTTTATGTCTGCAATTATGGCGGACTTCACCTTCTCTTTTCTAGAGACTTGTTGGGAATTAAGGTGTCTCAACCTTTGCAAATTCCTAATGTTGTATTTATTTATCCCATGTTGAGTTGGTATAGTCGGCACCTTGTGTACATGCAGCAGGATAAATTTTGGTGACTTTGACAGCCACAATTTCCCCCGAAACCTCAAACGACTTTTATTTAATGACAAGTGTCAGTGAGTATCTTTGCACGAGAGAAAAGCATCTTTGGGCGGTCAAGGGAGGTTATGACATGTTGTAAGAGGAATATGATATTTTTAGTCAGTGTATGACAAATTCTCTTGCAGCTGTAAGTGTTGTCAGTTATGACGGATTCTATGACAGCTGTAAGGTGCGTAAGAGCATGTGTCATAGCCTATCTTGGGACAAGGCGCCCACATTGGGATGGGATGTTGGATAAGTGTCCTTAGGTGTGGGTTTTGGGGCATGAGTCCAAGATGGATGCCCATCTCTAGAAGGTTCCATATTTGCCTTGTAAACTCTATAAAAACAGGTGCTTGGATGGGAGATATATAATTTTTGTACAAGTACTGTTATGCTACCGGAATATCTCCAGATTCGACATTCGAAGACCCTAAAAGAGCATTGGCTCTGAAACTGTATTGTAATCTGTTATTGTTTACTGTAATACATTTGAGTTGTGTTTTGGAGTGTGGGGTTTTTCACCCGTAAGAGTTTTTCCCACGTATATCTTGTCTCTCTATGTCTCTTCTGTCTACTTTATGTGTGTATGTGCATTGCTGCAATATGTCTGTTATTGTGTTAATAATGTTGTAACTGGAAAGGTTAATTTGAATTTGCACTCTACTTCCCTTATTAGATTAGCGTAGGAAGTGTGTTCCGCGTACCTTGCTTCCTTTCAAGACTGTCCATTTTCTTCTCTCCTTCCGAAGTCTTTTCAGAGCTTCAGCTATCGTTTCTGAATCTGCTAGAGGAGAACAACTTGAATAATCATAACGAAGTCTGATCTTCCATAGTCGAATAGATACAGGGTCACGAATCTTTTTCCGGGGTGTTTTTCTTATTAATAACATCCTGAAGAAAACATCAATAACTGTTTTCAATGTTCGAAGCATGATGAGCCCCAAGGTTCAGTCTGGAACCTAGTGGCTCTGATACCATATGTAACACCCACTCTAATCTAACAAAATTATAAACTTATATCTAACAACAGAATTTCAGCAGAAAGATTAACTAACTATTAAATAGTATCGAATGCAATAGAATTCAAATTTCAACTTTCATTTTCAGCTGAAATAACCTTTTCTAACAGAATACATATAACCAAGAATAAACTAACTAACTTTTGATTAACTATCTTTCTCCAATAAAATTCAAATATTAAGATAGAAAGAGAGATAAAGAAAAGTACAACTTGAAAAGTTTCCTGCTAATTTGTTTGTAAGATCCTCCTCTGGATTCTGGAATATCAACAAGGGCTTTATCCACCCAACCAAGACCAACTTGTCTCCCGTGCTTCTTCAACTGAAGAAACCCAACCCTTCACGAGGGTGATTAGCGAGGAATCTAATAACAACAATATGCCTCTGAGCCTGGTGTCAAGAACCTATACCTCCTAATCGATCTTTTCCCTAAACGTACCTCCTCACTGAAAAAATCACTCTGACCAATTGTATATCTGGTACTTGATAGCTGACAGATGCCTATACTGCATCGTAACCCTGGCCAAGGATTTCTAATAATTATCTGACACTACTGTGTCATCAGCATTCACCCTTGCTCGGCATTGACATTATTTCATATGTTTCTTTTTGGTTATAGGTTTGGATGAAAATCATGTATAATCCACTTGACGTACTTACAGATTCATAAGAGATACGGCATAAGAACATTTAGACAGAAAGGTATCCTTTAACTCAGTGACCGAAGTCAAATTTCTCAATGAGACTATAAATATATAAGTAGATGTAAGTATATATTTATATATATATAAACGTTCATATATATATATATATAGGTATAAAGAAAAATACTTCTGCAGATTCAAAAGATTTCGTATTTGAAAGACACATACGGATTCAGGAGGTCGTTCATGAATCACAGAATAGAAAATATAGAATGACAGAATTAATTGGTAATCTTGGTCAGCTATGGCTATCCAAAATAATGTATTTCTATCCATTGCATGATGATCTATAGTATAATGAAAGGAACTATTGTCTTACTTGAAAAAGCTTTTACAAGTTGAAGCAGAGGAATATACAACTGCAAAGACAAATCTTGATTAACGGACTGGTTCTTACGGCCGCTCCTATGATATTGATTCTTACTTGCAACAAAGTAAGAAAAGAAATGTAGCTCACCCACAAGAATTAGATGGCTCGAATTTTTGAGTTGCGGTGACGAGGACACTCAAAAGAATGCAAATCAATGTTCATAGAATAGCTTACTAATCCTGCGAATGCTTTTGGAAAGAGGGTGCAAAGTCTGCTTCCAAAGATTGAGTAAAGAATGACGATAAAAAGGATGAACGCCAACAAATATAGGCATGCCCCCTCCTTCCCTTGTCTGCATGCAAGAAGGAACGTTTCCTTCTTGCATGCGGGCGTAGTGGAGGAGTTACACATCAAGACTCCAGCTCGAACACCACCAAGCGCTCCTCATGAGGTAAGCGAAATATATTTTATTTAATATACATAAGGAAAATAATTCTTACCAACTTGAAATATATACGTATATGTATGTGCCTTGGCCAAGGCTACGATGATATAGTTGTCTAGACTTAGACTTAGGCAATATTGTTGTTTTTCGATTCTCGTAACCACACCTCTCCCTGTTGATATCCCTTTTTCCTTGTCAATTGATTTATCCTGCAAACACTTCGACAATTAATGGAGGTTAAATCATTTCCTTGATACAAACATTAATATATATATTATATCCATGCATACATTCATTCTCACATATAAGTGAAAAATATTCATATATAAAAGAAAATCATTCTCACATAGTTATACTCATTATCCAACGAATAAATTTCATATTCACATGAAAGCAGTTATACACAACTAACAACATAACCAACGTTTCATTGATCAGAAGAAGGGGATGTAAGACTTGTTGAATGTCCTTTTTAAATACCACTCATGTCTTTTGGAAGGATGCATCTTTTAATAGATCGCACCCCTTCCAACTACTAAATCTATATTTAGCAAAATGAAATATTTGTTTTTTCTTTATGTTTATCCCCGTTTCCTAATCGCTGTCAATATTATTAACTAATCGCTGCCTTAAGAAGCGATTACTAAAAGAGTTTCATTCTATATAAGGCACAAGATTAGTGTTGCGTTAGTTACAACTTACAGCGCCTTTATATAATGTATATTATACATATACTATATATAAATATATTTATTTTTATATATTTATAGTAATATATATTATATTATAATTATAATAATATATCTTTGTCAATGTATTATTATATTATTATATTTATAATAATATTTTATTTAATATATATATTTATATTAATAATTTAATAATTTAATTTGTTATTTATATTTAATAATATATTTTAAATAAATATATAATATAAATACAATAAATTATATTTATATTATTATTATATATTATATTTGTATTTATATTTATTATTTATAAATACAATAAATATATTATATTATTTAATATTAATATATATATTTATAATGTTATTGTTATTTATAAATATAATAGTATAAATATATTATATTTTAATTATATTAAAATATTCATATAATATTATTTAATATTATTTATTAAAATATATATATTAGTAATTATCGCTATCATTCAATTTGATTAAACACCGCAAACAATTTCATTGTCTTTTATTTGATGTTTAAATCTTTAATTTAAACAATGCCTTAATGTCGGGACATGACAAGCTGCTACTCCCTCATACGTATTGGCTGCTAACATTCCTGACTTTAAGTTCAAACTTCATTTGAATCAATTATTTGCTCTGCAATGGCCGCCAAAACTTGAACCCTGAACCAGAAAATTTGTGGGTTTTTTTTTCATTTAAAATTTGAATTATAGTGCATTCAAGAAGTAGGTCCTCAAAATATTGTCCAAGTCATAACAGACAACACAAAGAATTGCAAAGTAATTGGTATGTTGGTTGAGACACGGTTCTCACATATATTTTGGATACTTTGTGATGTCCACTTGCTCAACCTCATTGTAATGTCCCCTTCTGACACTCATGCTACAAAAGTTGGGTAGGAAACTAGATTGGATCAACCAAGTCTATGCTAAGGTCAAAAAAATCCAAATGTTCATCACAAACCACCACATGT
The DNA here is from genome assembly GCA_027924645.1 of Cunninghamia lanceolata. Lineage (NCBI taxonomy): Eukaryota > Viridiplantae > Streptophyta > Pinopsida > Cupressales > Cupressaceae > Cunninghamia > Cunninghamia lanceolata. The sequence goes on along the minus strand of BSBN01000520.1, from coordinate 21,526,685 downwards.
TGTAAGCCATTTTTATATCATTCTCAAAATTAAAGTTGTTTAAGGAAATTGAAACAATGCAATTTCTAAATTTTATGTTTAACTTTAGAACTTATTTTTTTAAATTTAACTATGCATTGTTCATTTTTTTCGAATTGGTTGCTGAAACCATATTTGCATCCAACACAATCGTCTTGAGACGACTTGTGAAGGTGCAAGAGGCACTTTCTAGCATGGTCATCAACCAATCTTGGTCCGTATGGAGGAAATCCAATAGTGAGAGGGCAACAAATGTAAAGTAAATGATCCTAGATGACACTTGGTAGGATCGCATGGAATATCTTCTTGGTTTCACCGAGCACATCATGAGTATGATCTGCTTTACTAACATGAATAAGCCATGTTTGGGAGAGGTTTACAATGGCACTCACTCAATGATTGAAAAGAAGTCCATCATAAATGAAAAAGAGCAAGATCTTGAAGAAACTTTCTTCATAGAGGTGTAGTTAATTTGATTTTGTGTTGAGCAGTGGAACAAAATAACCACCCACTCCATCTTTTTGCCTTTGTGTTGACTCACAAATATAACAACAAAGAGATCCTAGCTATGTCGACAAAGGTGCCAAAATATGATGTTGCAAAAGTTAGCTAAGGGTTTAGAAAAGCACTTACTAAACTCTCCCTAATCCTGATATGGAGGATGCAATTTCGAGTGAGCTTGCTAATTTTGCAGGCTCCATTGGTCCAATCGTTTCCACTCTTTGTGACAAGTATAAGAAGAATGCTCACTCTCGGTTGTACCTCAATGGCCATAAATTGCCACACCTCCAAACTCTTGCAATCAAAATTTTATTGCAGGTAAGTCTATTAATTTTTACTGCACTCTTTAAATTTGATTTTTTTTCATGTTAAAAATTACTATTTTCATATTTGAAGTTTGATTTACAATTTATTAATTAAACAACTCTAACAAGAGCTCACTTTGCTCCAATAGGATGCTAGTTCTTCTTCATCTAAAGGGAATTGGAGTACATACTCCATCCACTCAGTCAAGTGCAACCGATTGGCATAAGTAAAGCAAAGGAGTTAGTTTGTGTGCATTCCAACTTGCGTCTTCTTACTCACAAAGATGATGAATCCAAGGAAGGTGCAACTAAGTTGTGGCATGTAAACCTAGAGCAAACTGACTTGGATCTTTCTTTTGTTGCACAATCTTCAGTTTTTGAGGGGTCGAGTAGCCAACATACTTTTAGTTCAAGTGGCAAAGGGGTTCCATGTGGTTCTCCTAATCTATTTGCATCATCTAATGTTAATGATGATGATGATGATGATGATGATGATGTTCGTCTTAATGATGACCCATATGATGCTGATTACTAATTGTATTATTTTAATATTGAACAATGATTATCTGTCATGGCATTCAAGTTGGATAAATTGCTATCAAATTAGTATATTGTATTTCAAATTTTGAAATTTGTAATGGTTTTGTTTAGCATATGCATGATGTATGGTATTCTAAACTTAATTTTGTTTTTAGGTTGCAAATATATATATATGAGATTTTTATATTTTTTTGTACACAAATACCCATAACATACCTAGCCCCCCACAAATGTTTGTCTTATCGGTGTATTGTACCAATTACCCGATTCTGATTCGGCAACTTAGCATTTTTTATTTATATGTCATCCTATGTATGGGTGTGTGCCTATACATAGAGATGCATTTTTTTGCTTTCAAACATTAAGGGCACGCTCCTCTCCATGAGGTTGCAATTTTTTAATTTTCAAAACTTGGCAATCTTTCATTTAGGCATGTGCTTCCTCATTAGACTGCAATTTGATCCCTTAAGCATTTTGTTTCACCATATTGAGGCACGTGTTGCTATGAATGGAGACAAATTTTGGTCGCCTACAAACCCTGTCACCTTGTATATGAGCATGCTCCATTGCAAAGTTGCACACATTTTAATTTTTCAAATGCCCTACTTCTCCTCTATCAGGCATGCACTTGTTCACTGAATGACATTTTTTTGTCAAATCTACGCTTCTCTTTGTATAGGCAAGCGCCTTTGTACTAGAAAACAATTTTCGCTTAGATATTTCATGCACCTCTTTGGTTAGGCATGTATCATTAAATTGACAAACATTTTTCAAAATTTATAACTCATGTTCCTTTTTGGATTGGCATACGCCCTTCCATTGATTGACATTTCTCTCAACATTTTGACCTCATGTTAGTCTTTAGAGAAGCACACTCCTTTACACTAGCATGCACCTTTTTCAATTTTTGATTAAAATTTGCTCTCCTTCATTAAGGCATGCATCCCTCCATTGGCAGACATCTTTTCATGCCTTAGCAACATTGAAAAGCTCCTTTTGTTGGCCGTCAAAGACATTGACTAGAGATGACAAAAATGACATTGATGATCATGACAAGGGTTGATGTATGGCTCACAAAATGAGGAATTTTAAGAATTTGACTCAAAGAATGAATCAATACAAAAGAGTTCGTATGGGTACAGAGTTGAACCTCAAATGTTAGTTCTAGAACAAGCCCCTCTAGAAAACTTCAAAAAAAGGGCGATGATAAAATGACAAATATAAATAATCCTATCTTAAGCACTTTATGCACTCCTTTGTTCTTGGAATTACATTCATTACAATGTGATTAACCACCTTTGATTACAAATAGACATTAATAATCCCTCCCAATTATGTTTATCAAGCCTATCATTTAGATATGCTATTCATTTAACTTAACAGAAGACCATGCAGAACAAGAATATTGATATGTCAGGTAAAAGTTAAAACTTACGTGAAATAAATTTTTGCACAGTATCCAACAACTCCACTCAAAATTGCAAATGCAACCCAAATATCAGCTTGTGGCATATCAAGAGAACCAATCAAGGCAACCTGCAGAAACAAAAATGTTTTATGTAAACCTGAGAGCATTAAACCTTGGATTAGTGAAGTCTAATCTCAAATTGATGCCTGGATTTTACTATTTTATGAACTAGAATTCATTAAGACATACCAAACCAATAACTGCTGAAATAAGAAACTTGATCCAGTCCATAGGCGTTAAGCTTGGATTTTTCTTTTCTGGCTGCACAAGCATCCTAAATGAAATTCTGTTGCACAAACAAAATTTTACAATCAAAACTGCAATGTAAACCGTACCAGAACCAACTCCATGTCTGCCATTGGAATATTCTTAAAATGTTTAATATGAATACTCCGGTCTTCAGGTTGCGATTTGTCTTTACGCAATGCTGCTTTTCTGCAAAAGTAAATCAAAAAGAGCATATGTCAATGTGCCAATGTTTAAACTGCTCAAGATGGCTTTTAACTTTCACATTTTGAAACAAAAGCATTTCCCTTCAACCAAAGTCAACAAATGTATGCTTGTGAACAAATGTTCCTAGCTATAGCCCATGCTTCCAACACCCTAAACTATTAAGACCATGACTGATACAAATTTTGTGAGTTTCTCTTACATCAAATAAATAGAAATACAAATACCAGATCCTGTCAATCCCTGTCACATCTTCATTGGAAAAAATATGGATACAAAAAATATCCTTCAAGGAAGAGAAGATATTTCAATGACTCTCTTTAAGGTTCAAGTTAAGAAAAGGTGTTACCTGTAAACAACAATTATTCGTTCAAATGTTGGTTCTTGAATTGTGTTCTTGCCAAATAAATTTCGCAAGCTGGTAAAAGTTGGAAGCAAATCAGCCACATATGCTCATTGATTTTTTATGACAATTCAAATGAAAGAATTCCTTTGTTTCTACAATTATAAACTACATACAAGAACGTTGTATACTAAAACAAGCAGACTCATCACTAGTATTTATCAGAACCTGAGTTTCATGCTCTCAATTCGGATGCGCTCAACGTACAATTCCTGATCACTCAAATTTTCAATTTCTCCATCTGTTGCTGCAGATTCTCTTCTACTTGCACTCCTCCGCTTTCTAGTGAAGATTTTTTTAAGTCTGTTTCCAAAAATAAAAACTAGTTAAAAAGAATAAAAAGCACCCAGCACCAATTCAAGTCTGACAAAACTAAGTCCAACTTCCAATACAATGTTTTAAAAAAACTATCTGTTCCTTTAAGAATTCTAAAGAATCATGTTTGTTCTATAACCTCCTGACCTAGTTATCTGAAGAAGCCAATTCCAAGCTCGAGAAATAAGCATGTCCACCTTCTCCATGATAAAGTAATCAGTTGTCTGATCAATTCCAATGCCCCGGCGGAAAATAATATACTTCAAAACATAATCAGAATAAGAATGTTGTTAGAGAATCAATTGTTTCAAAAGCACAAGTTACATAAAGTTATGCTGCAGCTGTAATCCTCTGTTACCCATGACTCAATTTGATATATGTAATGAAGGCAAAAGTTTGCTTTACATTCAAATCAAATTCATATCTGTAATCCATTAAGTGAAAAGCATAAAGGAGAATGCCAAAAAAGCAAGCTTCCATGCCTTGCAGCTATTGCTCCTTTTTTTAATATACGACAGTAAGAAAGGGATCTACTGCAAGATGGCCGCCAAGGGCAAGAACAACAATGATCCAGAGGCAAAATTTTCACAACTATCACCAAAACTTTAAAGACCTACTTAGCGAAAAATGGATGGTATGTGTTTTTGGATAGGTGTTTAATTAGAACAGTGTTTTAGAGCAACCAATGCCACCATACACCAGCTTATTTGACAGAAAATTTATGTTGCTTATTTGACTTGCAAAAGAATAATTTTTCATGTCCAAAAGTGATTTAAAGTTAAACACAGTTGTAATGTATTAATTAAGATGCAAACAAAACCAGATTCAACTAATAACCTGAAAATATATATGGATTTATAAAGGAAACAAATGCAATGATCGACAACAGAAAAAATAGAAATAATGCTCTATCAATTAGAGCCTGGCATATACGAAGTTAAACACTAGATGATTCTATGTAAGATTCACTAGACTAACCAACCCCTGAGTTACTCTAAAGTTACAAATTACAATGAAGCCAGAAACTCACTCAACAAAGAATATAAGAATGATATTTGTTTAAGCAACCTTCCCTTACAATTACCAGTAAATAATTGTCTAGAATGCCAAATTGCCCTCTTGCACTAGCACAGCCTGAATTGCCTTTCAATGTGCCCTAAAAGTTCAGCTCGACTGATTCTAAAAGATGGTGTACAATTTGGAACTTTTGGTGCTAAAAAGGGGATGAGAAAGTCAATGTACACCTCCTTTTAGATCTGTAAGCATTTTAATTTGTCCCTTTCAAGACAACACAAAACAGAACAGCATGTAATGTAGAACCTTTCTCCGAATTTGAAGAGGAAGTTTCCTTTTGCAGAGTGAAGAAAATGATATATTCTCTTACACCGAAAATAAAAAAGAGATGGGATTTCTTTGAGTATGCAATACAAACAAACTTAAAGGAAACCTATCTTTTTGTTCTCAGGCTAGGACACAAGGCTATTTGGCACTTCCACACCAAACAAGAGGTTTTATGTTTTTGGCCTAATGCAAACAACCCAAACAAGTAACGAACATTCACACTTTTCAGTTAAAAACAGAAACTAAAAAGCATAAGTACAAAGCCACAATCACCAATTTTAGGGAAACTGCAATACAAAGCTTGTAAACTCGATAATGCAATTTGATTTACCTAAACACATATACACAAGATTTTGTAACAGACTTTGAATAGCAATTTTGGCACCAAGTAGACACACCAAATTCTATTGAAAATATAAGTGCCAATAGCTGTCACAACCCCTTCTTTTTGAACAATGAAATGTTAGCTATGTTGTTAGTTGAGTACAACTGCTTTCATGTGAATGTAAAAATTATTCGTTGGATAATGTGTATAATGGTTTTCTTTTATATGCGAATATTTTCTTAATTATATGTGAAAATGGATATATGGAAATAATATAAATTATTGTTCGTATCAAGAAAACGATTTAACCTTCATTATTTGTCGAAGTGGTTGCAAGACAAATCAGGGGACAAGGAAAAAGGGATATCAACACGGAGAGGGTGATTACAGGAATCAGAAACAATAATTATGTCTAAGCCTAAGTCACCGTAGCCTTGGCCAAGGCACATGTATATAAGTATAAATATATTTCTAGTTGGTGAGAATTATTTATCTCTTATGTTTATTAAATAATTATTAAATTGTGTCTTATCTTTGGTGGAGCACTTGGAGTGTGTGAGCTGGAGTCTTAAAAGTAACTTCCCCACTCCGCCCGAATGCAAGAAGGAATGCTCCTTCTTGCACGCGGTCGGGGTAGGAGGAGCGGCCATATATATTTTGGTGTTCATTCTTTCTTTGTCATGCATTCTCTACACCATCTTGGAGAGAAGGAAGCATTCGCAAGAAGTTTAAGCAAGGCGTTGATTAATAGTCTGCTCTTCGCTGAAGTATCTCTGTCTCTGCAATACTGAAACTTGAATCGCATAAGTCTTGAGCATTGTTATTGCTTTCTTCTGAAGTATTTTTCGACTCTGCATTTTGTTTCTCTGTCAAGCAATCGTAAGAACCAATTGCACATTTCTGTTTGTTTGCAACTGCATCTTCTTCAGCATCGATCACTAAAAGATTTGTTCAGGCAAGACCATAGTCCCTTTATCATAGTCTGTTTTATCATGCGATAGAAACACAGTATTTGATGATCGAAGCTATTGAATCATACTATCTTTCCTTAATCTTAGTTCTGTGTTTCTTGAATAGTCTTCAGAAATCTGTCTATGTATTTCATTCAACAAGTCTTTCGAATTTGCAGAAGTTTTGACTTTCTTGATACTTTATAAATATATATATATATAATTTTATATATATATATATATATACGTATATATATACTGTTATTTCTGCCCATATGTTTTAGTTGCACTAAGATACACAATTGCAGTCACTAGATGAAAGGGTACTTTCTGTCTATATACTTCTATTCTTTATTTATCTTTAATCTGTAAGTTTGTCAAGTGAATCATGCATGGTATTCTTTCAAAAACTTGCAATCAAATAAAAAGAAACATATGAATTAATGACAATGCCGAGCAAGGGTGAGTGGTGACGACACAGTAGTGTCAGTTATTTATTAGAAATCCTTGGCCAAGGTTACGATGCAGAATAGGCATCTGTCAGCTATCAAGTACCAGATATACCACCAGTCAGAGTGATCTTTCCAGTTAGGAGGTACTTATAGGGAAAAGATCGATCAGGAAGTATAGGTCTTGACATCAGGCTCAGAGGCATATTGTTGTTAATTGATTCCTTGTTAATCACCCTCGTGAAGGGTCGGGTTTCTTCAGTTGAAGAAGCATGGGAGACCAGTTGGTCTTGGTTGGGTGGTTAAAGCCCTTGTTGATATTTTTTTTTCCAAAATCCAGAGGAGGATCTACAATCAAATCAGCAGGAAGCTATTCAAGTTGTACTTCTCTTAATCTCTCGTAATATTTGAATTTCATTGAAGAAAGTTAGTGAATTTATTCTTGGTTTCATGTATTATGTTAGAAAAAGATTATTTCAGCTGAAAATGGAAGTTAGTTGGAAGCTTGAATTTTATTGCATTCGATACTATTTCATAATAGTTAGTTATTCTTTCCACTGAAATTCTATTAGATGTAAGTTTATAATCTGTTAAATAAAAGTGGGTGTTACATATGGTATCAAAGCTACCAGGTTCCACACTGAACCTTGGGGCTCATCATGCTTAGAACATTGAAAATAGTTATTAATGTTTCTTCAGCATGGTATTGATAAGAAAAACACCTCGAAAAAAGATTCGAGACCCTGTATCCATTCGACTATAGAAGATCAAACTTTCTTATGATTACTCAAGTTGTTCTCCTCCATCAGATTCGGAAACGTTAGCCGAAGCTCTAAAAAGACTTCGGAGGGAAAGAAGAAAATGGACAATCTCTGGAAAAGAGAAGATGAAGTCCGCCATAATTGCAGAAATTAATAAGACCAAACTAAACTAGAAACATCTGAAGGAGATCGAGTTCCGACTCCTGGATATAGACTTATCCCATTTTTAGAGGTTAGTGATCAGGAGGAACCTATCATTGATAATGAAGAATGATTCAGAGAACTGATCACAGAAAGTGATGATCATTTTGTATTGCAATAAAATATATCACAGGAAGTGATAGAAATTTTGTTATTATTAATAAATCTATCACAGGGAGTGATAGTCTTTTTCTATAAATAAATTGAAAATTTTGTGTACCATTTGTATTTGATATGAGTTCCAAATGATTTTTTTTATGCAAAGGAAGACTCCTTAAATACATTGGAAAACTATTGAATGACAATAACCCATAACCCGAAAACTAATTAAAACTCTTAAATTTCTTCAGGAACTTCATTGGAATGGATTATTCCGGAAATGAGTTCAGAGAAGATCAGAATAATGGCTCCATGGATAAATTGGATCAAATATTGAATATGATGAAAGCAACTCAGGCCAGATTAGCCCACCTAGAGAGAAAGGTAGAAGGGCAATCTAAAGCTAGAGAAGAGAGATCTGAAAACCAAAGTGACCGGTGTGAAGATAACTCAAAAACATTAAGTTTAGGACACGAGAAGTAGATTGGTTGATGAATTAGCCAAAGATATGAAAAAGATAAAACCTCCTAAATTCGAAGGCTCTACTTCAGGAGATGCCGCGGAGGTATGGCTAACAGAAATGGAGAAGTATTTTGAGCTTCGAGATTATTCTGATAACTCTTAAGCAGCATGGGCAGCTTACCAATTGGTAGGAGAAGTTGCCATATGGTGGGAAAACAAAAGGGCTGAAATGGGATTGGCAGTGGCTGATGTGTCATGGGATCAATTTGTGAAGATATTCCGCCAAAGATGGCTTCTACAGTTATTGTATGACCAAAAATTGTTAGATTTTGAAAACCTCAAGCAAGGACCCCTAACTGTTAATGAGTACTGGGAGAAATATACCCGATTACTCAAATATGTTCCACAATACCAACAAGATGAAAACTTTCGAGTACGAAAGTTCATAATGGGGTTAAACAATCGTATTGGAGGACCAGTAGATGTTTTAGCACCTCGAACTATGGATGAGGCTTATGAGAAAGTTGTTCGGCAAGAACAAAGATTAAAGAGAGATGATTCCTTCAAGGACAAAAAGCACAACAAGGGTAAGTGGGACTAGTCTCAGCAGAATTTCAAAAAGAAGGGGTACAAGAATAATCAGTTTAAAAGGAACAATAACAGCCCACGAAAGGATGAAAACCTCTCTAATAAAAGCACCGAAAAGAAAGGACCACCCGGAGGATGTTTCAATTGTGGAGGAGAGCACTACGCAAATCAGTGTCCCTCTAAGAACCAGCAAGGACAGCAACAACGGAAGCCTCTACCACCTCAACAGACCGTATTTCAGCAAAGAATTCATGCAGCAGTTGACAATAGACAAGCAGAGTACCAGGTTGCTCCTATAGAAACTCCAGGTATGCTTTATGGAAACCCAATAACTATTTTAATAGATACTGGAGCCACTAAATGTTTTATATCACCTAAGTTACTGGGAAGGTTCCCTAAAAGAACTAGGTTTATGGCTAAATCATGGATGGTTGAATATGCTAATCAGACGAGAGCTCAGGTAGAGCAGTGTCCGTTTGAAACAAAGATTGAATTTCCAGACTTCACTACAGAGGTCAACCTTTACGTAGCACCTTTGGATTCCTATGATGTGATCATTGGAATGAATTGGTTAAAAAAACATAGGGCTAAGGTCGCTATTATGCTAAGATAGTAGAATGCATGGATGATTTAGGAAATCCGGTGAGGATTCAAGGAAAGCAACGAGAAGTTAAGGTCTGACAAATTTCAGCTATGCAGCTGAAAAGAAATAAAAGAAAAGGATGTAAATTGTTTGTGGTCAAGATGGAAACAGTCAAGAAGGGGCAGAGCATTTCCAGAACGGAAAGAGGAAAATGAATATTGAAGATAAGGAAGAGACCTTTACTTAATAATACCCCTATATTCGGGAATATCAAAGATGTATTTCCCGAGGAACTACCTGGGTTACCACCTAGAAGAATTTTTCATTTTGCTATTCACCTTGTACCAAGGGCCAAACCTGTTTCAAAAGTACCTTACCGTATGACCACCTTAGAGCTAGTAGAGTTAAAGGCACAATTACAGGAATTAATCAATAAAGGCTTGATACGACCAAGTGTTTCACCATGGGGTGCCCCAGTGATTTGTGTTAAAAAAAAGGATGGGACTCTTCATCTATGTATAGACTACCGAATGCTAAATAAGCTCACCATCAAAAACAAATATCCCTTACCTCGAATAGATGATCTGTTTGATCAAATGAAAGGGGCTGCAGTGTTTTCAAAAATAGATTTTAGATCGGGATATCATCAACTCAGGTTAAAAGAGGAAGACATTCATAAGACGACTTTCAAAACTAGATATGGACACTATGAGTTCACAGTTCTACCATTTGGGCTCACCAATGCCCCAGCCGCGTTCATGAATTTAATGAACAATGTTTTCAGAGATTGCCTGGATAAGTTTGTATTGGTATTTTTAGATGACATTCTTATTTACTCCAAAAATGAGGAAGAGCATCTTGAACACCTTCAAATAGTTCTTCAGCGGTTAGGGGAACACAAACTATATGGAATATTGTCCAAATGTACCTGCTTTCAGAAAGAGACAATATATGGGGCATATAATATCAGCTAAGGCAATTGCAGTGGATCCTGCTAAGATAAAAGCTATAGTGGATTGGCCAATACCGAAAAATGTGTTGGGAATTAAGGTGTCTCAACCTTGGTAATTCCTTACATTGTTAATGTTTGTATTTATTATTTAATTGCCTATGTTGTAAATATTTGTAAAATTCCATATTGTCATATTGTGGGATGTGGCACGGTGATGTGTCAATCCTACATGGAATATGACAACTTGTAATTTTGTCCTCATATGAAGAGATAGGCGTCCCACTTTGTGGTAGGAGCATTTTGCCATGTGTCGGCATCTTCCATGTTGTGTAAGGGAATGTTTGACCAAAACGGTTATGACGGATTCCTATGACGAATCTATGACATGTAAGAGTCAGAAATAGAAGCACGTAAGACAGGTGAAGACATGTGTCGTAAAGCATCTTTGAAAAAGGCATGTTTGGGCGCCCCAAGGTGGACTATGACATGTAAAAGAATATGCTATTTATACCCTGTGTATAACAGATTCTCTTACAGCTGTAAGTTGTAACCGCTATGACAGATTCTATGACGGTCGTAAGTGTCGTAAGAGTATCTGTCATAGCCCATTTTGGAAATAGGCGACCCCTTTGGGATGGGAGCTGTGGACAAGTGTCAGGCACATTCTACAATGTTGACCAAGTGTCCTTAGGCATGGGTTTTGGTCCATGAAGCCAAGTTGGACACCCATTCCAAGAAAGGTCCAATATTGCCTTGTATTTTCTATATAAACAGTTGCTTGGAGGAGTAGATGTATCACAAGTTTTACAGGTACTGTTATGCTGCCGGATTGACTCCAGATACGAGTGTCGAAGACCATTGAAGCTTGCATTGCAAGTGTATTGTAAACATTCTTTCAATTTTGTTAATACATTGTGCAGGTTTCTAAGTGTGGGGTTTTTCACCCGATAAGGGTTTTCCCCACCGTAAATCTTTCTCTCTTCTTCTGTCTACTTTCTAGTTCTTGTGTTTTGCTGCAATATCTCATGTTAATGGTTAGGAAGCGATTTCCGCACACCTAGCTTCCTTTCAAAATGTTCCTAAGGTTAGAAGTTTCATGGCATTAGCTGGGTACTACAGAAGGTTTGTCAGAGATTTTTCTAGAATTGCTCATCCCATTACCTCTCTTCAAAGAAAAGGAAAAAGATTTGAATGGATTGAAAAATGTCAAGAGGCGTTTGACCTATTAAAGGAAAGACTAACAACCGCTCCAATATTGACAGTACCGGATCCTAATAGTCATTTTGTGGTTATAACAGATGCATTAGGGGAAGGATTGGGCGGAGTGTTAATGCAAGAAGGAAAGGTAGTGGCTTATGAATCCCGAAAACTGAAACAATATGAGCAAAATTATGCACCCCGTGATTTAGAGTTAGCAGCTATTGTTCATGCCCTACAAATGTGGCGACATTATTTACTAGGAAAAACTTTTGAACTTAAGTCAGATCATCAAGGTTTGAAGTATATAATTACACAGCCAAATCTAAATGCTCGCCAGAGAAGATGGATGGAGTTAATCGTCGATTATGATTTTGAGATCAGTTACATTAAGGGCAAGGAAAACAGAGTAGCTAATGCCTTGAGTCGACGGAAGCATATAATGGCAATAGTGTCAATCAACACTGATTTTAGAAACCAGGTGATTCAAAAATTGAATGAAGATGAATATTATTTGCAAGTTTGAGAAGCTCTTCAGTCAAATCCACATAAGCCTAAATATGAAGGTTTTCACATTGAAGCAGATGGGCTTTTGAGATTTAAAGGTAGAATGTATATTCCAAAGTCTTCTGAGTTAAGGAAAACAATATGGAAAGAAGTACACATCGCACCATATTCAAGACACCCTAGAGTAACCAAGATGTTGGCCGATGTCAAACCGTTATATTTCTAGAAAGGAATGAAAAAGGACGTAGCAAGATTTGTGGTAGGATGTTTCGAATGTCAGAAGATCAAGGTAGAGCATCAACATCTAGCAGGATTACTTCCGCCTCATAGCATACCTGATTGGAAATGGCAAATTATCAACATGGATATTGTGCAAGGTCTACCTTTGACTAAGAATAGGCATAATGCCATATTGGTGGTAGTGGACAAGCTCACGAAAGTGGCACATTTCATACCAGGGAATTTGACAGATGGGGCACCAGTGATCGCACGAAAATTTGTGCAGGAAATTTTTCGTCTCCATGGGATACCAGAAAAGATCATATCAGATAGAGATGCCAGGATGACATTCAGATTTTGGCAAACCTTATTTTCAGCCTTGGGGACTCAGTTGAATATTAGTACAACATATCATCCCGAGACAGATGGTCAGACGGAAAGGGTAAACCAAATTTTAGAAGATCTACTTAGAATGTACTGTATGGATCAGCAATACAGGTGGGAGGAATATTTACCTTTAGTAGAATTTGCCTATAACAATTCATATCAGTCAGCAATAAAAATGGCACCTTTTGAAGCACTATATGGCAGGAAATGTAGAACCCCTATAAGTTGGAATAGGTGGGAAGACAGGATCATTCTAGGCCCTGAAATGCTTCAAGAAATGGAAGAGCAAGTAAGAATATCAGACAGAGACTGAAAGAAGCCAATAACAGGCAAAAGAGCTATGCTGATACCAAACGTGTTCCCAGACAATTTGTAGTGTCAGAAAAAAGTTCTTTTACGGCTGAAATCACAGAAAAGCTCTATAAAATTTAGGAAAGCCTCTAAGTTAGCCCCAAGATACGTGGGACCTTTTGAAGTTCTAGAAATCCTCAATCCTGTGGCATACAGAATTGCTCTACCCCCGACTCACGCCAAAATTCACAATGTATTTCATGTTTCCTATCTCAAGAAATATTATGCAAACTCTGAGCATATGATTGATTGGAAATCATTGCAGGTACGGGACCCTGGGGTGATCACAATAGAGCCACTCCGAGTACTTGAGATACGTAAGCTGCACTTATGTAATCGTGAGGTGGTACAATGTAAGGTCCAGTGGGACCAATATTCAGAAGAGAATGCCACCTGGAAAGATTATGATGAGATTCATCAAAAGTTTCCTTATTTATTTCCAAACAATTGAGACTGATGTGAAACTATGTTGTTAAGCTTTTATATATATTTATTGATAACTAATCATCGAGGACGACGATTATTGAGGGGAAGAATGTCACATCCCCTTCTTTTTGAACAATGAAATGTTAGCTATGTTGTTAGTTGAGTACAACTGCTTTCATGTGAATGTAAAAATTATTCGTTGGATAATGTGTATAATGGTTTTCTTTTATATGCGAATATTTTCTTAATTATATGTGAAAATGGATATATGGAAATAATATAAATTATTGTTCGTATCAAAAAAACGATTTAACCTTCATTATTTGTCGAAGTGGTTGCAGGACAAATCAGGTGACAAGGAAAAAGGGATATCAACAGGGAGAGGGTGATTACAGGAATCGAAAAATAATAATTATGTCTAAGCCTAAGTTACCATAGCCTTGGCCAAGGCACATGTATATAAGTATAAATATATTTCTAGTTGGTGAGAATTATTTATCTCTTATGTTTATTAAATTGTGTCTTACCTTTGGTGGAGCGCTTGGTGGAGCGCTTGGAGTGTGTGAGCTGGAGTCTTGAACGTAACTCCCCCACTCCGCCCGAATGCAAGAAGGAATGCTCTTTCTTGCACGCGGTCGGGGTAGGAGCGGCCATATATATTTTGGCATTCATTCTTTCTTTGTCATGCATTCTCTACACTATCTTGGAGAGAAGGAAGCATTCGCATCATTCCAAAAAGCATTTGCAAGAAGTTTAAGCAAGGCGTTGATTAATAGTCTGCTCTTCGCTGAAGTATCTCTGTCTCTGCAATATTGAAACTTGAATCGCAGAAGTCTTGAGCATTGTTATTGCTTTCTTCTGAAGTATTTTTCGACTCTGCATTTTGTTTACTCTGTCAAGCGGCCGTAAGAACCAGTCGCACATTTCAGTTTGTTTGCAACTGCATCTTCTTCAACTTCGATCACTAAAAGATTTGTTCAAGCAAGACCATAGTCCCTTTATCATAGTATGTTTTATCATGCAATAGAAACACAGTATTTGATGATCGAAGCTATCGAATCATACTATCTTTCCTTAATCTTAGTTCTGTGTTTCTTGAACAGTCTTCAGAAATCTGTATATGTGTTTCATTCAACAAGTCTTTCGAATCTACATAAGTTTTGACTTTCTTGATACTTGAGGACATTTCAATTCGCACCTCTGGAATGCGAGTTGGAAACGGACAGCTATGCACAGATAAATTGCTCTCCTATTATGAGGGGGAGTTCCCTTTTTGCTGATGTTTGCTTGAAACATAAATAAATTAAATTCACCTATCTTCTTTTTAATGCTCAGCTGCGAGCACAAGGTTATAAAACTCTATTTCACTGCAGAAGAGGTTTTTCCTTTTAATAAACTTCTAACTACAGCTAGGCTTAAGCTAAATGACGCTCTTGATTGTCTGAGTAAAAACAGAGCACATAAATCAAAAGTGGACGAGGAAAGATTTGTTTAAACACAAGACCTTAAATAAACTTCTCTCAAATTCACATCACAAGACCCATTGTACTTTAATGATGAAAGCTGAAATAAAATTTACATAAGCCACACATCTGACGACAGATTTGATGATTAATGAGATAGAAAATCAAAGCAAAGACAGGCATGAGACTTCTATTCCAATATCATAAAGCGGATTATAATTCCAGGACAGCAATATTGTAGCAAAAGGCAGGCATACAATAAGCGATCAAACACTGGAAACAGATTACACAGAGTGAACAAACACTTGGAATAACAAGATCTGCAGGCTAGACTAGGCACAGCAAATTTGCTATCACAAAAGTAGCTCCTTTACAATGGGCAAGGCTGCCCTTTTTATACTAAATCAAAATAGTAGGGAACCCTAAAATCTCCTTGATTAACCCTAACTAGCCAACTCGCAAAATTTATTTCTATTTTAAGACAAAGATTACAACTAACAAACACTTTAAAGTAATTTGCTTTAAAGTAAAGAAAACTCCAACTAATACAAAGTGATTTCTTTCTAAATAAAGAATGAATGAGCTTAGGATCAAAGCAAATGCTTTAAAACAAAAAGCATCTAATTTAAAGCTGCTTTCTTTTGAATCACATCCTCATCAACATTCTTGCTTTTTTGGTGGTCATCCATTAGTATTTTTGGAAATAATATCTTCTAAAAAGTTGATTTAAAGAGAAAAAGTTGGCACATGGGTTTTGTAGGCAATTTCGTTTTGAAGCAACCCAGATCGTCGGATTTTGAAAAAGCGGAGGATTTCTTGAAAAAAGCAGCAAAAAAGCAGATTCCCGAAAAAAGCAAAATTCCCAATCTTCAAGAGGATGAAATTCTAGATGGACCCATCTCAATGAAAACTGAAAAAGCTTCGGTCCAATTTCTGAAAAACGACCCTCTAAAAAAGGACCCTGAAAAAGCGTGCCTCCTTGCTTCCTCAACCCGAAACTATGAAGAATGCTAAAAAAGCACTTCGTTTGAGCCTTCGAATCTTCGTGGAAAGAAAAATATGTCTTCTTCCTCTGGATGCATCCTGCAAAAGATAATGAATAAAAGAAGCCAAATGTTTGTCTTTATAGAACTTTAGGGCGAAAAAGCAACTTTCTTTGTGAAAGAATAAAACTTGGATCTTATCCATAAAGAAAGCAACTTTTAAAGTGCAAATCCAAGTGGATGTCTTCAAATAGGAAGAATCCCTATTTTATAGCTGCCTATGGCTTCATGTGTAAGATGATTAAAAATATCTTCTTTTGATGATGTCATCAAACACGCAGGGTTGCAAAAGTGTTAGCCAATTTTACTTTGTTTTTTGAAACTTTTGCACTCGTTCTGACTCCATATGGCCTGTCTCTGACTTCAACAAGATGGTAAAATATCACCGTTGACTGAAAAAGCTGACTAATCCTAACATTTTCGAGACCTATCAACTATGATTCCATCCCCAGCCTCCAACAGACGATCTGACATCATTCAACTGCAAATTTGACTTCTGGAAACTGTCACCGGGGGAAGGTTTGGATGCGGCTGTCGGAAAACACTCATATGAAAATAATCTAAGGCATGAGATGTTGGGCGCCCCTAGCCTCCAGGGGCACCTGGTTTTCCATGCCTTAACCATTTTTTTTGAAATGTTCAACTTTTTTAACTTCTCAATTCCCGCGCGCGTTCCGGTGACAGGTGACCCTTGTTTGGCTGTCAATTTCTGTCTGCTGGGATAAAACTGAGCCTGATGATCTGGCAAATAGGCAAGCCTGATGAAAACTGAGTTGACTGTACTCTCTGTCTGCCTCAGAAAACGCGCCAAACTGATCTGCAATGAATCTGACCGAGCTGACAGAGAGAGATTTGTCGTTTTCTGAAAAAACTGAAAAATATTCTAAGTCTGGAGAATTTGGGCGCCCCTAGCCTCCAAGGGCGCCTAAGATTCAATGCCTTGGAAAATTTTTGGTATTTTTCAATTTTCATGTCGTTTCTCGATTTCTGTGCCAACAGCTCCTGTTTGATCTTCGTTTTCGATCATCCGGATGACTGCTGAGGCAGGACGGGGGATGATCTAAGTAGCCTGAACACATCTGTGATGAAATCCCAGCTTTTACCGACATTTGACTGAGTTTGACCAAGTTTGACCACCTGGAAACAAGCTGACGGAGGCATTTCTAGCATTTTCTCGAAAAACGTGTAAAATTTTCTAAGGCATGAGAAGTTGGGCGCCCCCAGCCTCCAGGGGCGCCTAGGATTCTGTGCCTTAGCCAATTTCATGATTTTCAACCTTCGTTTGCAACTTGCTCTGTTTCACGTGCCAGCGGCTGCTTCCTGATGCCGATTTCGACGATTTCGTCAGTCAACTGCCACTGGATAGTGAATGAATTGGATAGCCTGGGTGCATTGGACGTGATTTCCAGCTTTTCGAGGCGTAATGACCAAAATGACTGCTTTTACGCTCACCAGAACTGACCGACGGAGACATTTCTCGCATTTTCTTGAAAAACGCAAAAAATATCTAACACTGGTGCAACTAGGCGCCCTTGGAGGCTAGGGGCGCTTGGTTTCCAATGCCTTAGTTAAATTTTGATGATTTTCAAATTTTCACCTCACCTCGGCTTAACCCTGCTCCGTTTTGCATTCTTCGTTGAATCGACAACTGTTCGTCAATTCTACGTCGTCGGAACAGCGTTGAAAACTTGAAAACGAGCTCTGGCAAATGAACTTCCTCCATTGATGACTTCAGAGCTCATGCTTTGCCTTCTGAAAAAGCAAAATTGACTCAAAAGAGAAAACTTGACCTTTTGCAGATTTTGTCTGCACCACGCTGATCGTGAAGCAAAATCAACCAATCAGAATCAGGCACAACCCCTGAATCGGAGATTCTATTTTTAGAAACTTTCTATTTTTAGAAAATTTTGCCAGCATCCATATCTCAAGAAACCCAGAAAACCTAATTTGACGTCTATATTTAGAAATTTTCTAAAAATAGAAATTTCTATTTTTAGAAATTTTGACTTTTTGACTTTGACTTTTTGAACGAAAAATTTTCTAGACTTGCTCAAAATGCCTTAATGAAGCAAAAAATTTTGATTGGGTACAACAATACTTTATAAATATATATATACATATATAATTATATATATATACGTATATATATACTGTTATTTCTGCCCATATGTTTTAGTTGCACTAAGATACACGACTACGGTCACTAGATGGTACTTTCTGTCTATATACTTCTATTCTGTATTTATCTTTAATCTGTAAGTTTGTCGAGTCATGCATGGTATTCTTTCAAAAACCTGCAATCAAAGAAAAATAAACATATGAATTAATGACAATGCCGAGCAAGGGTGAGTGCTGATGACACGGTAGTGTTAGTTATTTATTAGAAATCCTTGGCCAAGGTTACGATGCAAAATAGGCATCTGTCAGCTATCAAGTACCAGATATACCACTGGTCAGAGTGATATTTCCAGTTAGGAGGTACCTATAGAGAAAAGATCGATTAGGAGGTATAGGTCTTGACACCAGGCTCAGAGGCATATTGTTGTTAATTGATTCCTTGTTAATCACCCTCGTGAAGGGTCGAGTTTCTCCAGTTGAAGAAGCACGGGAGACCAGTTGGTCTTGGTTGGGTGGTTAAAGCCCTTATTGATATTTCTTTTTCCAAAATCCAGAGGAGGATCTACAATCAAATCAGCAGAAAGCTATTCAAATTGTACTTCTCTTAATCTCTCTTAATATTTGAATTTCATTGAAGAAAGTTAGTTAATTTATTCTTGGTTTCATGTATTATGTTAGAAAAAGATTATTTCAGCTGAAAATGGAAGTTAGTTGTAAACTTGAATTTTATTGCATTCAATACTATTTCATAATAGTTAGTTATTCTTTCCGCTGAAATTTTGTTAGATGTAAGTTTATAATCTGTTAAATAAAAGTGGGTGTTACAATAGCACTTATTAATAAGAGTTTACAAGCTTTTTTGTGTGCAATTTATTCAAGATAAATAAAAAGCACACAACAGTTTCTGCACTAAATACAGTTCGCTAGCACACAAAGCAAGCCTAGAATACAAATTTATGCTCAAATTCATCAACTAAAATTAGAAATCTTCAAATAGATTTCTCTCAAAAATATAAAGTATCTAGTAATAGGTCTTACTCTTCTAGAAGGTCCTCTGAAAATAGGACATCTCTAGATAAATCTCCTAGAAAATCATCCCAAAAATAGCTGATCCAAAAATATGTGCTACCAAAAATATAGGGAATCCAAAAGTACAGAGCTAAAAATAGCTATTGTTGAACCCTACCCAATGGGCCTGGCACAGCAGTAGCACCACCCTGGGCTATATGAAATTTGGCAGGGGACCCCTGAACTTGAGATTTATCTATTTAAGGCATATAATCCATACAAAAGACCTGAACACTTAAGGAGTAGCTGCACTGTGTCACTGTAGTATCAACTTCCATCAAACTCTTCTTCCCTACTTGAACATGTCTAGAGGTGAAAGCCAATTTATCCATATTTTCAAAGTATTGTGCTCTTCCAAGTTTGTCCTTCACTAATCTCTGAAATTCTGATTGTACATGATCTTTTTCAATTTGAATACCATTCTCATCAAAAAATGTCCATGGAAACATAGTCAAAAAAGTCACAATATGCTGCTCAATGTCATCCAATCTGGATTTTTGATCCTTAAGATTGTGATAGCATCCTCGAGGAGTGGTATCGACAACCTATATTGATCCAACCAATTGAAAGTAGGATCTTCTTCAACACTCTTTATCGCCCCCATTTCAACTAATTTTAGTGGATCAAGTATCTTATTTTGATTGACTTTTTCCATAAATTGCTCATATGAAGAGAACCTATCCATCATAGCCTGCTCCAATGCTGAAAGATCACTCTTTCACACATTTGTTTTTGTCAACAAAGCATACTTGTCAATTACATGTAACCCTTGCTGACAAATTCTATCAATCCACTTTTTGTATTTTTTCCCTGTGCAACTAGCTAATCTAGTTGCCTTTGTTGCTCATTCGACTGCAAATTTGTGGTGCAAACCTTGTAGGGCTTGGAATGGGCTGAAGTAGACAAGAAATGTACTCTTAGATTTGTTTAATGGTAACCTCTACTTTTAGGGCTGCCTTGTCTTTACTATCTTTAAAGACTCTTTCTTTGAGATTTTCAATGACTAGCTCCAACAGATTAAAATCACCTTCTCGTGTTCTTCATCCCAAATTAGTCTCTGTTATCTAAAAATCTGTTCGCTCAATATCACACATTGTTTTCCCCGCAAGAGGAATGGTTGTCTAAATAACCAAATGACATTTCGTGCTCTTCTTCATTTGAGACTACTTCTTCGGCTATTTGGTCACTAATTCGTAAAAATAAAGGTAAGTGCTAAAAATTCAATCCGATATGAAGGCACAAGCTTCCTCTTTCTTTTTATTTTAAATCTCGCCCACTCTGACACTTCTCTTTCCTATTCTTGACTTCTAGACGACTAGGAGAAGGAATGGTAATGATAGGGGATGCCTTGGGTGAAGGAATAGTGGGAACAAGAATAACTGGAGGTGGAAGACTTTAAAGACAAGGCAGAGAAGGAATGAGAGGTAAAATAGATGTCTAGGGTACAAATGTCGAGACAACATTTAGTGGGATGACGGGGAATGATGGTTGGAAATATAATGAGGAGAAGCAAGGAGAGAGATAGGAGAAGCAAAAACTGAAATAGGTGACACAAATTGAGGTCTTCGATTAAGTTGAAGATGAGAAGGAGATCTTGCACTCTTCTTGTGACTAGTTGTGTGATTTAGTATTTGGGTATATGTTAATTATTGTGGTTAGATGGTTGCACATGGGAAGGAGTGGCTTATTAAAGCCCTTATACGCATTGTTGAAACTATCCCGCATATAATTTTTTGTGTTCATTTATGTCCTTCATAATGTAGAGTATAGGTTTGTTGCAATTTCATGTGTTCCTCACTCTTACATATTCCACTTCTCATGTGACGGAGGAAGCTCTAATTTATAGAACTTCTAAGCTAATCCAAAAAATGATCCTCTTGACCATATTAAATTATATTGCTTATTTTTATCATCTAGTTAAATGTCCTAGGAATTGTCAAGGGAAAGTAATGGTGTTAAGGGAACGATCCTCTGTTTTTGGATTCTATTAGGGTTTATAATTTGGAAGAGCCGAGAGTTCTAGTGGCCTTAATTAACATAAAATAATATTGCAGAGACCTATTGTCCATGCTTTATTATTATTGTAAAGTGTTGTGTGTAACCAGCCATATTTATATCAGAATTCTGTTATTGTTTCATCACGGCCATGGCCCAGCTCAAACCTTGTTATTGTTGCTTATTGGGATTTGTTATAACATTACAATCTTATTTATTTTGAAATGAAGATTCATGGGCCCTAGCGGCCATGTCAAATTATTAGTTTGTTCTTGCATGCCTTCACAGTCATGCTTAAACTATGATTAGCCTTGTGGAAGCCCTATGGCCATCAACAATAATGAATGACTGATTTAGAGACTTACAGCCATAACCAGTATGCTTTATAGTCCTCTGGCCTAGTTTAGCTTATAATGCTACTGTTGCATCTGCAGCCACAATTTGTTATCACGTTGGATTGTTGTGGATGATTCGTGCCAAGGGTTATTATGGGAATTTGATAGTTGTTTATGAGACTACCATTATAACACTATGCATTGTGTAAAAGCCTTTGCAGCTATGTTAAATCCTATCTAAACATGCAAGCCTTGCGACTATGAATATTAATTTGGTTTATAACCAAACCCTTGCAGCCATGATTAATAAATCTGGTGGATGCAGAGCCTTACGGCCATGCTTCTATGTAAGAATAAATTTCCTTGAAATGTTTGTTTATCTTGATTCAGGTTGGACTGTATATGCTGCTATGATAATTGTTTGCTAGTATTATTGGCTCTAAGTGATCAACCTTGCCAAGGTTTGGGTAGATGTTGCTATTGGTTCTTATAGCTGTTATAATTGTTAATAGTTATTAACTTCTGGCTTTGCCAAAGATATTATATGAGATTGTGTGGAAACCAAAGCATCACAATGTCGTTTAAGGCATGTAAGCTTGTCTTACTACCATTGCATGCTTAAGATTGCAATGTGGTTTACCAAGTTGTAATATTGCCATTTAAGGCAGTGCAGAAAAATGGTATATGAGAGAGAAAAACCTGAATGTAAGGTCTGAATTATTATTAATGTCATGATGATTGGTAATATAGTAATTCCCTTTGGCAAAGACGGTTATTAAAAAGTGTATTGAGATTGACTTATTAGTCTACTTAGCAGTCATGGGCCATCACAACAGTCCTATTTGAGAGGGTAGTAATTGCTTGTAATCATTCATTATGCTTTTAGGAGCTTTACCTTACTCAAAGATGAAACAATTATGTCACACCTTAGAACAAAAAAATTTGGCTTTGACCATATCATTGTTGTGACGTCATTATTATTGAAATAGCAACGGAATAAGATTGTGACCAAATTATTATTTTCTTAATAGATGATGCCTACTAGTTTGTTAACTCTTATTTCAGAAATGTAGGATCTCTTGAATAAGTTATTGTTGAGAGCCTTTGTTTACTCTCCGTTCTGATAAAACTAGTGCTTGTAATAATGAACAAAAATAACAATGCATACCAGATAGAATAAAAAAAATATATCTTTATTCACATGAAGTTCTTATAGAAGTAGACTAGAGATGATCAACTAAAGATCAGACTGCTTTCCCTAACTACGCAAAGTCTATATAAAGCACCTAACAGTTGCAAACGAGACAACTGTTCATAACTACTAACAACTAACAACTAAATACCCAAAGCTGACAAGTGAATAATACATAGTTGGGTACAAAACATAACAAAGGCAAGTTACATTAACCACATCATCCGAACCCCCACCCCCACCCCCCCCCCACACACACACACAAATTGGCTTCCAGATGACAACAAAAAACAAGTAATCAAGTAACATCAAGTAAAGCTTTCCAAACTTGCAATAGCGCTGTAGAGGAAGGAGGACCTTCAAGCTGATGCTTCCCTCATGCAGCCAAAACAGCCTGATCATCACCTGATCGCTCCACAATTAGTGAACATTCCATGATGAAAGATGGATGCAGATCTACAATGATGGTTTCAGCTAGAAGTAGAAAGGAAAATTGACCAAGGAAACTTTGACCATTAGCAGATGGAAGTACACAGAAATCATCAGCAGGGCCAGCATATCCAAAATGTAGGCCATTGTATGGAGAATGCACTTGTCAGTGGCCATACAATTTGAATAAATGTGTCAGAGGACCAAACAAACAAGTAGCCAAGTCAAAATGTACACTGGACGCCAAAAACACTTCCTCAAGTTGTTCACTAAACCCAAATGGTACTTCAGGCACTGAAAAAATATTCCTAGCATTACAATCCTATGTATTTCTTCAAGAGGCCTAGGAGGTGCCTTCTCCCAAGTCACCAACCAGAAGGAAGAACTCTCTATTGTTGCCAAAGTCGTATTCTGAGGAAGAGCCACTTGCAGAAGGCTCGGAAATTTCTTGCACTGTCTGTACAACAAAGCTTCCTTAAACAAGGCATACGGCGCATGACTAAATTGGTTGTGAAGAGGCATACGATATAAAGTATTTTGTGCAGATGAACAGGTTGTACGATGGACAGTAGATGAACATTTTGTATGGTCTACCACTATGGTGTCCAAAAGTGTTGTACAATGGAATAGTTGTGAAGCTTTATTGAAGCGTATGGCTACTGAAGGAGGTCGTAGAATGCTAGACACAGGTCATATGGCAGGGACAGTCATAGAACAGCACAAGGCCATACAACAGCATCTTGGGAAGCCTGTACAATAGAAGAAAAATCTGATAAGGCAGAAAATGAAGGTTAAAGACTATCCTATGCAGGTCATACAGTCAAATGTCCTTGAATAAACCATATAATTGTAGTAGGAGACTAGGAGAAAGGATCATATCATACAATTGCAGTGGGAGACTAGGAGAAAGGATCAATGCGTACAATAGTAGTAGCAGAGTGGAATTTGCTAGACCGTATAGCAGAGTGAGTAGCAAGGACAAAAGGCCATACAACTACAGAATGATTAGATCAAACAGTTGAGTCCTGAGCATTTTGGACAACAGAAAACAAGTAGGAGAAGCAGTGTACAACAGAATATGGTAGCAAGCCTGATGAGAAAGATCTATGGCAGGAAGAAGAAATAAAATTGTAGGCAATACAAAAGAAGCAGTCAATGACTGCACAACACAACAAGAAAGAATGTATGACAGGAATTTTGAGATAGAACTTGTATAGTAAAAAGTTTTTGAAGGTATCATATGATGCAAACTTCTAGTGTGGGTCGTACAGTCCAAGTTTGAATTTTTTAGCATCGTATGGTGAAAGGAAGCTGCAACATGTATCGTACGATACAAACAAGCTATACTTCACCCTTGTCCTTTTTCCTCCTGTGGGGTTTGCTACGAGTGTCTGGAATTTTTATTATCTACTTTAATTGCCTTCATAACATGGCATACAATGGGATCTGTTTTCCATTCATGGGGAGGCTGTACAACATAAATTAAAGAAACTTTATTATTATAATTTTTAATGTTTTTCCCTAATGGTTATTGTATGGTTGTATAAAAGTTATGAACTTGATTCATTTTTTTTTTAATTTGCCTTTTCCACCCACTTCAAAAGGCTTGTACCTTTATTATTTTTTTTGCTTTTCTCATATGGGGCCCACCTGTTATTTTCTTCTCCAACTTCATTACTTTTCTATCCAACCTAGTGTATAGTACTTTTCCCTTTTCCGTAATTTCCCTGTGAAATTTGCTCTAATCTGACTTCGATGTCATGTTAAAATACACAACACGAGTATGATTCTTTGTAATGTTTGTTAAGACAAGAAGTGTTTATTGTCTCCAAATCAAATATTTTTTAATATTATTATTTTGAGTTGTACCTTCATTAATTTTGGGATCTTTAATGAAGTCGAGTGCCTCTGCTAGAACATTGGAGTCAACCATATTCAAAACTTCCAGGCTTTGCAAACCATGTAGTTCATCTAACACACATGAATTGTTCAACTTTTCAAAATCATTCTTCATTTGTTGCTTGTCATCTCGTAGTCCTTGTTCCACATCATTAATCTTCATTATCTCAATTATATTGCAATTAGGTTGGAACACTACGTAGTCTTCCATTTGACAATGGAACAACCCACTAAAGGAACCGGTTTCATCTTCAAAAGATGATTTTAGGTCCAAGACTCCTTCGGCATTCAACTCCATGGTATATCGATCATGCTTCTCCATCCATTGTTCTCCAAAGTCTATAATGTCCCTTTTTCGATTATTCCTGATTTTTATGCCTGCAACAAGACTAGTTACTCAAATTGAACATTAGAGACATTAAAGATTACTAAATCATGATAATATTCAATATAATTCATCATATCACAATTAGTATTCAAATCAATATATTCAACAATGTACATTAATACATCAGAGCATAAACAATATTCATTTCAATACATCGTAACATAATCCTTCATGCTAATCACTTAGTGAATTCTTTAGGAACTCTTGCAAGTAGCAATAATGAAAGGGGTCAGTCCACCTAACAATATTGCCGAGGGCATGAAAGGGGTCAGTCCACCTAACAGCTCCTAGTCCACCATGGAGGCTGGTTGTCCTCCTTGATCAAGCCCCACGAGTATGAAAGGGGTCACTCCACCTAACAACTCTAGTCGGCCCAAGAGCATGATATTGTCAAGAGCATAAAAGGGGTCAGTCCACCTAACAGCTCCTAATGCACCTCTTGGCCTAACTTGATAAGAGCATGAGAAGGGTCAGTCCACCGCTCATCTCTCGTGAACTTGGAAGGGCCATCCTCTACTTGCAAGGTATCTTTCTAAATTCAAACTGATTGCTTTGGGATTTGTTAGATGATTTACTATTAATATCTCTTGATGAATTGACAAGTTCAGTCCAATTAACTGCAATATATACTTTGTTGTTATATATATTATACTTCTGTTGTCATCAACTATTGCATATATATAGATCACTGTTGATATGTTCCTTGCAGATTTATCTCTGCCAAAGATATATTTCTCTCTAATCACTTTATGCTTTCAAATGTCTTTGGATTATTGATTTATATCCTTCTTAGTGAGAAGTCACACCTTTTTACACACAACCAATGCCTTTTTACAACCACCGCTGCCCTTTAGTTGACATTAGTTAATGTTTCTTTTTTTTGTCTTCTAGTGCCTTTTGTCTCCTAGTGCTGGCCTTTGTCTTATTATGGCCAGCGGTGGGTTTTAATCTCTATCTTAAATAAAATCTGACTCTTCTGTTGGGGGCATGACAGTCAGCCCTTCCCCAAATTGCTTGTCCTCAAGCAATTTCAAACTAGGACGCTCCTAATCAGGATCCCAAATCAACCACCAAGAAGAATTGTTCTTAGTATACTTGCTCGATCCAACCACCCACATAGTCCTTTAATATCATAAGGTTGATAACATCCTCTAAAGTATGAAGACAATTTATTGTCCAATATTCTTCTAGTTTATGTACTTGTATTTCCCAATATCTCTCAACAACCAAACCAAGAGTTGGTAACCGGCAAGGTCCGTAACTTAAGATAAGTTTTCTCTCATCCTCAAAAGACATCTTGATCTTTGATCCCGGGACAAGGTATATTCGGTCTTTGTATAGAATGCGCTTATCCACCACCTTGTACTTGTCCATGTCTAAATGATCTCTCAATCCCTTTTGATGATACAACCCTAGGAGACCCATCCGATAGACCTTGTAGTACCTCTTCTTTCCCATCGTGTTGGAAACATAGTTCCATCTTTTGGAAGTCTTGATAGTATCTACCCAATGAGTGTAACCATTGAATCCCCAAAACCACATCTGAATCACCTGTTTACCACATAGAAATCTTCACATATTTGATGTCTACCCAAGGTAATGCTTAGTTGCGGAATTGTTTGTGTGCAAGGGGTAGTGAATCCATCCGCCATGACTACCTTGAACCCTTCAAAGTCTCCAACTTTTAATTTCATCCTTATTACTAGTCCCTCATCAATAAAGTTATGTGTAGCACCACTATTGACTAATACGATTACCTTTTGACCTTGTAACACACTACGAATCCTAAATGGGTAGTATTTGGGTGCCCCTGAAAGTGTGGCCAATGTACCACTTACAAACTCTTCTTCATCTTGTTTCCATTTCTTCCTTCCAGGTTCTAATTCTTCTTTCTCCCATTCCTCATCTGTCATGGTTTTTAGGTTGTGTACTCGTCCTCTTTTTGCCATCAGTGACCCAACTCCCATTTTTCTTTACATCTAAAACACATTCCCTTCCTTATAAGTTCATTCACGGTTCCTTCCATTATGTTGGATTTAGGAGACCATACCTTAGTTTGGGGAAATGGTTCCTCATGTTGCTCAATTGGTGCATTCTCGGAGTATGTCTTGTTCCTAATTGTTGAAACTTCTAACCTCAATGCCTTTTTTATTGCATCTTGGAGAGGTGGTGGATCAAGAGCGCCCACCAAGCCATAGAGTGACTCCATCAATCCTTCAATAAATATGTAAGTGAGCCTTCCCTCATCAACGCCTAGCACCATGACTGAAATTCTTTGGAACTCGGCCACGTAATCTTCAACGGATCCCCTTTGTTTTAATTGTGTTAATTTTTTGAAATGCCTTTGGGGATGTTTGTGATCATGTAAGATACCCAACTAGTTCTACTAAAATTTTTCTTAACTTAGATAATTTTACTTGTAATTAACTCATCAACTACTCAACAGCTTAATGATATATATCAAAGATAACAACTTGAGTGAATCAATCTTGAAGCTGCGTACTTGTCTTATCACTTGATTCAATGCATATGTCTTATTACAGAGATAATGCTTTCAATAGCATGAAGTTACAACCTTATTCAAATGGAATTACAAAGAAGGCCTTGAAGCCTTGATGTTTACAATGACTTCCACACTTGATCAACTCAATCAAACTCAATGATGTCAACTGAATGTCAACACCTCACAATACAACAAGGGAGCATCACCTTGTCAGTTGAGGGAGCATCACCCCAACACTTGAAACTCGGAGGCCTCAAGATTATAAGCTTAGAGCTTTGCAGAGAGAAATTCGCCAAAAGATTAGATGATAAATGAATGAGAGGGCTCCTCCTTTTATAGGCCTTCCAAAGGCAATGAAGGCACGTTTTTCAATGCTCAAAGAGGAACCAAGGCACGTTTCCCAAGAAGCATATCCAAGGGAATGTTCCTCTCGACAACTCATCCTAAGTTGGCAAACTTATCCAAAGACCTTGTCATAGATCCCAAAGTCATCCTGTCGACCAATGAGAGCTCAGGTAGTTACAACTACCTTATCTTCTGACTAGGCGCCAAGTTGTAGCAGTTTGATCATGGAGTGGCGCCCAACTGAAGTAGCAGAGGTATGGATTAGACTCTAGGCGCCAGAAGTCATAATTGCAGGATTTCCAAAGCTAGGCGCCAACTGCAGATAGTGAGGACTAGAATAGGCGCCTTTCCAAGCTAGGCACTTCTTTGGGGTGGCAGAGACTTAGAAAATGCGCCTAAAGTGTTTAGATGATAAACCATCATGTGTGAGGCATTTAGAGTGTCATAGTAACTTTCCTTAATGAGCGCCTTGATTGGGAACTCAAACAAACATCTTCTAACCCCTTTCAAAGCTAGGCGCATTCTGGAGGTGAAAAACAGGTAGGAAGTGCGCCTTTGCATGTAAGATGGCTTTCTTTTACAATTCTTCAAGTCTTGTTGTTTCGGAGGGTGGAACGCTTCATCCTGGAGTGAGCGCCTTACTTCTAATGTTCAAACTTCTTCTGGCTCACTCTGTAGCTAGGCGCCATAACAGAGGTCTTCAAACTTGATCTAGGTGCACTTACTGGTAGAAAAGGTTCAAGATGGGCGCCTTTAGATGAGAGAGGTCTTTCCTTGCTAGAATCTTCAACTCTGGCCTCATCTGATTCAAAAATACCCTCTTCTATCTAGTGCCTAACGTATTTGGGGGACTTGGAGTCCATTTCATCAAGGAGGCGCATTTTCTATGCCATGTAGTCTTGTTTTGGTGCCTTGGTATGCCCAGGCGTTCATTTCATATCATTTGATCACCCCTTGGCGCCTAAGGTGAAAACTTATCCTTGTTGCCTTAGTCAACTTCTCATCTCTTCAACAACTCACATCCAAGTGAATTGGAAGCACCTTCTAGGTTAGGCACACTTTTAGGTTTGTAAACTCAAGCTATGGTGCCTTGATCCCTAGGCGCCTATTTGAAGTTGTTCAACATTACCTTTGCACTTTAAATTCAATTTAGCATTTCAACCATTCTTATCTCTAGCAAAACTCCTACTCCAAGTTTGAGCGCCATTCAATTGTCCAGGATGATCATCTAACCAAAGCGCTTATTTGAGTATTAGACAAATGAAGAAAGTGCCTTACTTGCCTAGGCGCATTTTGAGGGTGAGATAGGCAATTAAGTGCGCCAAGCTAGTTCTTGAGACTTCTCTCCTTCTTCTATCAAGTCAACTTCAATCTTATAAGCCATTTGAGAGAGTTCTACCCTAGGCGCAAAATTGGAAATGTTTTATCAAAAGGTGCATCTTACATAGTCTTCAATCCTAGGCGCCAGAGTCAAGGAGTTTTAACCAACACTTGCGCCTAGGCTAGGAGTTCACCCAAGAGACATCTCTGAACTTCAAAAGTTTCAATCTACACCCATCTATGCTAGGCGCTCAAATGGAGGATCCCTGGAATCATGTATGGGCGCCTGGTTGCTTTAGGCGCTCATTTTGGGTGCTACAATATGACACTAGCGCCTAAAGTGAATAAGCCTTCTTCACTATCCAATTCACTTAGAAGACTTCATTTTGGAAACTTATCAACTTTTCCTATCAAGGCGCCCTATTTGAAGTGCTTCAAGACAAGATCCTTCTTATCATCTTACACTTCCAAACCCTGTTTGAAGACTCCACATCCTTGGGTGCTCATTTGGGCAGTTTGATGAGGAATTGGCGCCTAGACTCCAAGAGTCAACTTCCTTATTACTTGGCTCCCAGACTTAGCCAAATTTCAAGTTTCTGACTTGTTCCTGCAAAACAATAAAGTTAAGTTAGTCAAAAACCAGTTCATTCCCTCATTATGTAGAATTAGCCTCTGGGAATGAGGAATAGGCTAATCCATTCTTCACTTGATGATCAAGCCAGAAATGGGGACATGACAAATCAAATCGAATTATGAGTCTGTGTAAATTCGTCATATGTTACAACATTTTGGTGTCCCTGTGTGACAATCCCGTGATGCCACCATTCGTGTGCATTCCCTTCTAAGGGTAGAATGGCAAATTTAAGAGCATCCTCCTCGGTCATGTCGCTAAGAGAAAAGTATGTGTCGAGCTTCTGGATCCATGCTCGTGCTGCAACTTTTCCCGAGCCATCAAATTTTGGAAGGTTCATCATGCTTACTTTTTGTAAGTCTTTGTTAGGTTGCCTTTTTTCTTTTCTCGATGTATTTCTTGCTCTTACATCACAATATTCTCTAAATGGAATATTTTTTCTACATTCATGATCAATTTTGGAATAGGCTTCTACCAATTCCTCAATGTCATTTGTTGCTATGGGTTCTTCTTCTTCTCTTCCCTGCTCCTCACTAGGCAAGAATGTAGGCCATGTTGCTCTAGGTGTTGATCCTAAGGGAGTTCTATTATTTTTAGAATGATTGGAATTAACATCTCTCCCATTGATTTGGGTATGGTTTATTGATTGTATTTTTTATGCTTTGAAGTGTTTGGAGAAGCAATTGTGATGTCTTCCCTTGTTGCTCCATAAAAGCCGTCAATTCATTTCCTAGGTTAACCTCATGATCACCCATTTTACTACTATTACTTTGGCTTCTACTTGCTTCTAGTTTTCTTCTTTCCCTATTTTAGGCCCGTTGAGCTCTTTGGCTTACTTGCATACACTATCTTTGATCCGCGAGTTGGCAAGATCAAAGCTCTAATACCACTTGTAATGTCCATCTTTGGATTATTCCTAATTTCTATGCCTGCAACAAGACTAATTACTCAAATTGAATGTTAGAGACATTAAAGATTACTAAATCATGATAATATTCAATATAATTCATCATATCACAATTAGTATTCAAATCAATATATTCAACAATGTACATTAATATATCATAGCATAAACAATATTCAACTCAATACATCGTAACATAATCCTTGAAGCTATTCACATAGTGAATTCTTTAGGAACTCTTGCAAGTAGCAATATTGTGTAATGTCCTCTTTTTGGCAGTTCAAAATTTCTTAACCTTGCACACAATTTTAACTTGTAAAAGGGAACATTAGTAACCAATAGATCCTTATAATATCAACATATTGCAATTAGAGTTAATAACCATTTATAAATATCAATATCAAATTCATATTCTTTTCACATTTCCTCTTAGGGTTAGTAATCTTATAATCATAATCAACATTAAAGTTACTACATATATGCATTTCATATTCTCGTTTCTTTCACATACAGCTTTCCATGATATACCTCGGGAGAGTCATTATGGACCTGATCGTTAATCTACTCTACTCACGCACCCCATATGAGTATGATTACGTTAAAGCGCTGGTGTAACCATCCCACTGTAGGCCCAAAGACTTCATTGCAACATGCGGCAATTCACCATTTGGCTCAAGGGCTTCATGCTACACGCGGCATTCCTCACCCTCTTGAGAGTCACCTAATGTTGGGCACACATTTATTAAGTTTACATAACCTTAAGCCCAAGGGCTTCACACTACACACGATGTTCTTCGCCTCTTGGCTCAAGGGACTTCACACTACACGCGGTGTTCTTCATCCACTTGAGGGTCACCTAGGTCCATTATACCGTCCTTCCTTAACTCACCACCATACTCGTAGGGTGATAGAAAGATTAAGGGTGAGGCTATATATTCCTCTCCGAGTATATCATGGATTTATGAATCATAACTTATTAACTTATCATTACTATCTCGTGATCCCCATGGATCACGAGATAGTACCATTGATCATATTGTTCCTCTCGGGAACTTCCTTTGTTCTATCTCATTGATTGCCATTTCTTGGCATCATATACATTTCATCATTCTAATAAGCATTCTTATATCACATGTTATGGACATTCTTGATGATAGGCATTCTTATCATATGGTATACATTTCATTCTATGATGACATTTCATTTTATTACAAATATTCTTATACTATTCTATTTCAATTATGCTTATGATATTCCATAATAATATTTTCATTCCATTCTATTCGCATATCCATTATAACCTATATGAGTATCATTATCATGCTATTCTGATTATAAATTATTTTCATTCATATTCATAGCATTAGTATCTACCTTAAGTTCATATTCATTCTATCTATATTACCATTATGATCAGCTAGATGGATTCTTCAGATTTATGATTATAAGACATTATTACTTGAGGTAAGAAACATACTTTGGTATGATCAATCCTTGGATCTGCTATATATAGATATATAAGACTGCTCTTATGAGTGATTGCTGATATATATATAGCCTCTTGCTGATCTTGAATTGTATCAACGATTGCTGATGGAAGATATAATCTCCTTGTACTGATCTAATACTTGTATCAACGGATGATTCCTTTGCACATCTGCATATCTTTCTTTTTAGATCTGCCTGTGTTCTTCTTCTTAGATGATTTTATATTTACTTTAATTGTATTTGTGCTGTGTATTGATTGATATTTCAAATGCTTGATTGATGCATATTGTAAATCGATGATTTTGGAATGATCTGCTTTGAACAGATATTTATTCTCATTATTAATTCGTGGTGGATGGCTGTGTATTGATGATTCCCTCGTAATTATCCCCAATCGATTGTTCATGGATCGATCCTTTATATCTACTAAAAAGCATGACCAACGGTCATGTCTCTTATTAGTTAACAGCGATCCCTTTGATCGCTGCCTTAATTATTATGTTGTCAACCGTTGCTATGACTTGTTTTTAATAAACTGTCTTTGTTAATAAAGACTATCTTTATTTGCTGCTGTATATGAATCGCAGCCCTTTATTGATTGCTGCCAAGGATATTAATTAAAATTAATTTTATATATATTTATAATGATCATACTTTATAATAATATTTGATTTAATATTTATATTGATAATTATAATTATTATATATATTTATATTTGTATGTTATATATTATATTTATTTTTATAATATGTTTATTATTATATTTATAGTATTACAATAAATGATTATAATAATATTTAATTTATTAATATTTACATTTATATTTATAATTATATTTAATAATATAAAATAAATATATTATATATTATATTTTAATTGTATTAATTTATATTAAGCTAATTTATTATTTAAATAAACATATTCGATTTATAATGAACAATTCGATTATAACTCACTAATATAGGGACATGACATATTGAAAGGGGTTAGTCCACCTAACTGTTGGCCCACGATTGCCATTAAACCAAAAGGTCGACCTGTCAATTTCCGATACAAGCGCCAGAGTTAATGAATCCACGGGAGGCGATTAGTCCATGTCACGAATCCCTAAGGCTTCGCTGAACACGGCACCAACCTTTCAGGAGACGAAAGCACCAACTTTCCAACAATCTCCCCCCCAGCGCCAGCCCGAAGGGATTCGAACCCGTGACCTTTCGCTCTGATACCAATTGTTGGCCCACGATTGTCGTTAAACCAAAAGGTCGACCTGTCAATTTCCGATACAAGCGCCAGAGTTAATGAATCCACGGGAGGTGGTTAGTCCATGTCATGAATCCCTGAGGCTGCGTTGAACACGGCACCAACCTTTTGGGAGACAAAAGCACCAACTTTCCAACACTAACAATATTGCCGAGAGCGTGAAAGGGGTCAGTCCACCTAATAGCCTCTTTTGTCCTCCTTGATCAAGCCCCACGAGTATGAAAGGGGTCACTCCACCTAACAACTCTGGTCGGCCCAAGAGCATGATATTGTCAAGAGCATGAAAGGGGTCAATCCACCTAACAGCTCCTAATGCACCTCTTGGCCTAACTTGATAAGAGCATGAGAAGGGTCAGTCCACCGCTCATCTCTCGTGAACTTGGAAGGGCCATCCTCCCTACTTGCAAGGTATCTTTCTAAATTCAAACTGATTGCTTTGGGATTCATTAGATGATTTACTATTAATACCTCTTGATGAATTGACAAGTTCTGTCCAATTAACTGCAATATATACTTTACTGTTATATATATTATACTTTTGTTGTCATCAACTATTGCATATATATAGATCACTGCTGATATATTCCTTGCAGATTTATCTCTGCCAAAGATATATTTCTTTCTGATCACTTTATGCCTTAAAATGTCTTTAGATTCTTGATTTATATCCTTCTTAGTGAGAAGTCACACCTTTTTACACACAACCAATGCATTTTTACAACCACCGCTGCCCTTTGGTTAACATTAGTTAATGTTTCTTTTTTTTTGTCTTCTAGTGCCTTTTGTCTCCTAGTGTTGGCCTTTGTCTTACTATGGCCAGCGGTGGGTTTTAATCTCTATCTTAAATAAAATCTGACTCTTTTGTCGGGGGCATGACAAAGTCTAAATCTAACAGATCTAAGGAATTCAAGGAACTTGCTTCCTCACTTACTTCTTGATTCTTCAAATCAATTATATACTTTATACCCTTATTTTCAATGGAGAGTGTAATCTTTTTCCAATTGTGTTTGGCTTTGGCTACTACTAGCCAACCTCGACCCAACAATGCATCTTACGCTTTCTTTCATAAGGAGATGACCACAAAATTTAATAAAAATGATTGACTTCCAATAAGTACCTTTTGTCCCATGAGGATTCCAAGCACTTCAATTCCTTCTTGATCTGCTCCTACCAACTAGAAAGTCGGAGGCCAAATGGTCCGCTTCCCAAACTTCTCCAAGTGTCCTTCGCTAGTACATTCACAGCAAACCCACCATCAATAATTGTGTCAGAAATCTTCCTTCCAAGGATCTCCATGTGCACCATAGTTGGTTTCTTTGCCATGTTAACTGTAGTTACATGGGATCGATCACTTGGTTTCGCGACAATGGACCTTCGGTTATGGGGTCTTCCATTATCTCTAGATCCTAAATGTGTGGTAGCATGCACCATCTCATCCCTCTCAAATACAGTATTAGTTATAGCATTTATGTGTTTGAGAATACTTTGTGATAAATCCACTACTTTAATTGGTACAATGGTTTGAACTTGAAGTACTTGCCTTGCAATAAT
Organism: Cunninghamia lanceolata; assembly: GCA_027924645.1. Classification (NCBI taxonomy): domain Eukaryota; kingdom Viridiplantae; phylum Streptophyta; class Pinopsida; order Cupressales; family Cupressaceae; genus Cunninghamia; species Cunninghamia lanceolata. The sequence continues at coordinate 21,490,954 of BSBN01000520.1, read as the reverse complement.
TTTATCGGATTGCAATTGATTTGTTACCATACTTGCATTTGCATTTGAGTAGTGACATTCGTTATCCATAGCATGCTCCACCTCGGCTCTTGCTTCAAGAAGTCATTATTTTTTTGTACGTGGGTTTAGGTACGAAGCCTTCTTTGCTTGGGCTCAAGTAACGGCCAATACTTTGTTGTCTCTCTACATCAATTATATTGATGCTAAATCCACTACTTTAATTCGTATGGTGGTTCGAAGTACTTGCCTTGCAATAATTATATCGGATTGCAATTGATTTGTTATCATACTTGCATTTGCATTTGAGTAGAGAATCGTTATCCATAGCATCCTCCACCTTAGCTCTTGTTTCACGAGGTCTATATTTTTGTACGTGGGTCTAAGTATGCAACCTTCTTTGCTTGGGCTCGAGTAACAACCAATACTTTGTTGTCTCTCTGCATCAATTATATTGATGCTTGCCTTTTGTTTTGGACATCCCACATCATCATGATCTCCAAGTACACACCATTCACAAAGTAGTCCCATTTCATTCTGGTTTCTATGGTAGACCCTAGCAAAGTGTCCCCATTTATCACATTACCGACATTGCATAATGGGATGACTTTTGGATTCGTACTGTATCCGACTCCAACCTCCCCCTCTTTGATTCCAATAGCCCCCCAAACATGCGTTCATGTTATTCTACAACTTCAATGTAGTGATTGGTGGAGTGAACTACTCTCCTTGTGTAAAGAGTACTTGTGTACTCATGCTCTTCAGATTGTACGAGCTCTCTTTGGTTGAATGGCCCATAATTTGACAAATATCACAAAACAATTTCTCCAGACAATTAGCTTTGGTGTGAGCTTCACTTTTGCAATCTATACACCATAATTCTTTAGATTCTTTGTTATTTTCCTTGTCTGCATTCAATTCCTTCATTATTCAAAGCATGTCTCTTGTAATATCCCACCTCTGATAGGATAATTAACTTTCTGATTTTGCCAAATATTTTTCGATTTGTCTAGCTTGATTGATGTTCCATTTAATCAAACCAGGTATTCAATAAGTGGCATTGGAAACATGTACATTATTTTCTGATATTTATTTCTGAGTCTTTCTTGACTGTTTATAACACACTGTGCAATCATACTACATTCAAACTGTAACAGCATTGCATTGGAACTAAGTACAGTGGCAAATATAGGACTACACCGCTTAGAAATAGCTAACAGCAGTACCATTACTACACAGAGCTGGGCCAATCATTGAGCAGGTCTAAATATTCATTACCAACATAACAATCAAGTCACATCCACTCAAAACAATATCATTTCTGATGTTCCCAAGTCATAACAAACCTTACAATAGATCAGAAACTAAAGCATATTAATATCAGACTGAATCTTACATTCATAGCTGGAAATGAACACTTCATTGGACTGATTTTTCATTACTAACAGACTCAGAAATTAAAAGCAGGTTCAAATCAGACCTGTAGGTCTTAACAATGTTTAGAAATATTATTCTTTCAATGCAAATACTAAACAAAAGGACCACACCTGAGATCGCTGCTTAGAGGCTTAGATTAACTTGAGAATTCATGAAATGCTGCCCAGAAATGTATCTACAGCCACGCACAGCAGAGAGAATCTTCCCTCAAATGGCTCAGACCCATACAATATCTCTCACAACAAACTCAACTCAATTCCCCAAACTATAATGTATCAACCCTCTCCAATAATGATAACCCTGCACCGTAGCGAATCACTGTAGCACAGTACTGTAGCGCAATACTATTCATGGCACTGTAGCGTTTCACTATTCACGGGTACTGTAGCAGCTGCCAATAAATGTATTCCACAATGAATCCTTAATACCCTTGCAATCTGCAAATAGATATGCATCAACCCCTTGTATTCTTTGTATTTCTTCTCCAATTTAAGCACAGATTGGACTCCTGGATGAAGCCCTCACTTTGGCAATAATCTCAACTAATAATTTCACAGCCTCAAAATTGCATAACCAATGAGAGTTTTCGTTCCCAATGGCCGGAAGTGGCAGAAACCCTAGCTGGCTTCCTCACCAAACAACAACATCAAAGCAAATATCAATTCCTAGATGATATGAAGCTTGGCTTGATCTTCTTTTATATTTTTTCATATTATCTCCAAGAAGCTTCTAGAAAAATAATCTTATTATTTTATTTTATTGACTTTATGTTATAATATTTTATTTAAATCACTTTATTAAATTAATTAAATATAAGGTTACTTTATAATATTTATTTATTTAATAACCTTACAAATAATTAATTTAATTATTATCTCCCTTAATTTTCCAATCCAACTGAATACTGGAATCGACACTGCCCACATGTCATAATCAGGGGCCCTGCGATAAATAGTAAACCCGTCTAAGTGACTTACTATAAATAGTAAGTATAAGAAACTGAGTTTTGAAACCTCTGCAAAGGCCAAGCCTGAACTTGGAGAAGAAACCACATTGATATTCGCCCAACAGGGCCCTCTAACCCCCTGCGTTAGCCTATGAGGGCCAGGATTAGGCTAAACCACCCAAAAACCACAACTGCCTAAAATGGGGACATTACATCTCTCCATAGTACTTACACTGTTCTAAATTCACTATCACTGCTTCATCCAATCCCTCATCTTCATCCCTTTTTTTTTGGATCATGAAAATATCTTATCCTCACTTTCTGTGTCTATCACTCTATTATACGCTTCTCCATATGATGAAGATGGTACAACTTGGCCTTCAATGAATCATCTTTTCTTTAAACCATCTACATAATCCTTTTCTAATTTTACAAGTAATTCCTTGAGCCTACAATTATAAGCTCTTAAGCTTTCATGCTATACTTGCCTATTGTTGTAGATTTCTGCAACAATTTCATTGTCATCTTGAAATAGTTTGAATTCCTCTTTGAAAGCCTTCCATAGTTTCTCCATAATATTTCAAAAAGTTGGTTCAATCTTTGTGTACCAATCGATGGCCACACCTCTCAAGGTGGTTGGAAAGGACTGTAACCAATATGCTTTGTCATCCTAGCCATTTGCCACCCAAATGGTTTCATAGGTCTTACAATATCTTACTAGATCCTCTAATCCATCTCCTATAAACTTAGGCAACTTTTATCTTTCTACGCTTGGTCTTGATGGTGGAGTCATCGTGATTTTACTCTTATGAAAACTTAGAGACTCAGACCTGCTCCTTAGGGAATTCTAATTTGGACATTGTGCTCCTTCGGCATTCTCGAACACATGAGAATCCTCTACTCTTCCTCCAGCTTCAACGTTCCACACACTTGTTCTGCCTTTTGGTTCTCTTTCGTATGCTCCAACCCTTGGCCCTAGAATTTTTGGCTCAATTTCTTCTTCTATTAAAAACTCTTCAACACCTCGAAGATTGCTCTCATATGCATCCCCTTTTGTTTATAAAGGAGTCTTTGAACTCCATCTCCCAACAAAGACTTTCCTCGTCTAGAGGAGACTATATTGATTCTTGTATCGAACTTGGTCTGCAAGGTCGATGCACGCTTCGTCCGATAATGGAAGATGTCTAGCTATTTCCACCCACTCTTACTTCGTATGGTTATCCATAGCAAGTTGAATGTTTTGATAGCTTCACTCTCAACTACAACTCCAACTAATGATCCAACTCTGACTTCTACTTCAGCACAGACTTCAACTTCGAATTTGTATTATTGGAGTTTCTTCAGCTACCTCTCATAGTCATCTTTGTTTTCTTTGCTCTATGAACCATAGAGGTCATCAAATCTCTTGATCCTAGCGACATTGTGGTCTATTCCCACCTTTTGGGGTCTAAGGGCATGCATATTTTAAATTAGACACGACTGTAGTTAGCGTACAATGCCTTTGTTATGTTTTGTTAATATCTATTTACCTCAGGGACGTGTCCCCTGCAACAAAATGGACCCATTCCCTATAGGGGACATTTCAAAGACATCGAGATAGGTAGGAAATGTCCCCCCCCCCTCTCCCCAATTTTTTTGCAAAATTTGGAAACATCCCAAGGACACCAAAAAAAAACAAGGGACAAAAGGAAACATTACAGCCTATGGCCCAATAGTCAAAAGTCTCATTTTTCTACAAAAATAAAAAACAAAATTGAAAAAAAAAATAAAGGGATGTGAGGGTTTACACAATACCTAAACCTAAAACTCCTTTTGCCATTTTCCTTATTGTGAAGAAGAGTTGTGAGAAGAGAAAAGAATGGCAAAACTACATCATTAACCTAAAACTTAAAAGCAATAAAATCATGAAAAATGGCATACGGTTTGTGTGGTCTCAAAGGCTTTAATTTGAACTTAGTGGTGGGGGCTCCGCCCCTCAACCCCAGCTTATATTGCAACGAGTGTGTCAGGGGTGCTACTTCCAAACCTCGTGAGAGGCTCTACCCCTCAACCCCATTGGGGGCATTGCCCTGTGATGTCCCGATGTTAAGGCATCGTTTAAATTAAAGATTTAAACATCACAATAAACGATGAAATTGCTTTCTTAAAATATAATATATTTATTAACAAGAATATATTATTATATTTATAAATGACAAATATAAATATAACATATAATATATAAATATAAATATAAGTCTAAACATAAATATAAATATTAATATAGAATATTAATAATTTAAATATTATTATAAAGATCAATATGAAATAAATATATATATAATACAGCATTCATTAAATACCATACGTTGGTATGTATTTCCCACGATGGGCAGCCAGTGATTCACAAAGAGGTGCGATCATATCATAAGGCAGCGCCTACAATACTAAAGGTGCGATCTCAAAAATGGAAAGCTACGTAACTTTTCATCAAAGAAGCATCTCTTAAGATATTTAAAAAAGGAAATCCTCCCTCATTGAAAGGAACGATAAGGAGGAGAAAATGTTTGAGTTATATATACAGATCAGAAAGAATATTTCTGAGTTGGAAAGGCATACTTGGAAGCAGATATGAAAGATAAAGATACAGCAGTATATTGGGCCGCAAGGAAGAAATCCTTAAGAGTTCTAAGGCAAGAGTTATCTTGGTATGATGTATCTAACCCTATGTTTATTATGATGAATGCCATGTGGTAAGTAGTGACAAATGCATATAATTGAAAGATAATCATTAGACATGTATATATATAAGCATTGTGAACTTGCTATAAAATATATAAAGGAAAACATCACATTCACAACACATTAAGTAATGGTATGTTCAAACTCATTGCCTATTTACTTCTATTGCCTTCAACCTGTGAGTGAGTAACGTGGTCTTGTTAGGGAGAGGCGGCATAATCCCATCCCAATGAGATTGGTGATGGTTTACCGTGCCCTAGACAAGTAATTCCCCATCCATGGTTGAGGATTAGAAAGAAAGTAAGGATTGAGACTTGAACATAGCCAATATAAAATGTGATATGAATAAATGTGATCATTTGGTATGTTGAAACTTGAAATATATCGAAGTATGTTCAAGTGAATACTTAGTTATTTCTATTGCCTGCAACCAAGGATAGGCCTGGTTTTGTTAGGGAGAGGCGGAGTAATTCCATCCGTCGAAGTGGTTTCATCGCGCCCTAGACAAGTAATAGGAATGAAGGATTAAGACTTGAACATAGTTGATACTGAATTATGTTATGAATTGAACTGAATGTGGATTATGCTATGATGTCTTGATCTCATTGTTTATGTTATGTAGTATTGTTCTCATTATTAATTATGCTATTATAGACGAATTTAATATGAATGATGCTAGGAACTGAATCTTATCTTAGATTATTGATCTTTCATAATTCTTTAATGTCCCTTTCTAGAGATATTATTGTGTGCAAGTAAAGAAAACAGGAATACCCTAAAAGGGGACATTACATGCCCCCAAACCCTACTTACAACTTCATATAGTCAATCAAGAGGAATAGACTTACCTCTCAATGATTGGAGAAGTTGTGCATAGTGCCTTGTGACTACGGGACCAATAGAGTCTTGAGTAATGTTAGACTCCAACCACGTGTTGGGATGTTAATCCCAAAGATGCCACACACTATGATAAGGAGACACAAAAGGGATTGGTTGGGGTTCAACTAGATGAGACATCCCCTCATAGTGGCAATGACCTAGACTTAGACTCCAATTTTGATGCAATGTTAGCAGATGTTGATTAAGGGCAATGGTATAATTATTATGTTTTTGTCATTTTGTAGTTGAAACATGCAACCTTTGGGCATTTTGTTGTATTTTTTATACAACATATATACACACATTGACAATGAAAGCAATTGAATTTTGTTAATTTGTTATATATTAAGATTCTATAATGTATATGATGAATGCCTTATCAATCTTATCATATGAATATTTGAAATTTCCAATATTTTTAAATTTTCGCTATTTTTTTAATAGTCGTCCACTAAAAAATGGCCTCCCAAAATATCTATCTTGGAAACGCATCCCCCTGTCCCCTATCGTCCCCATCCTGAAAATTTGGTGAAACATAGGTTAATGTGGTTGTGTCCAACTTTGTATTAATTGTTTGTCGACTTTCGGAAAGTTATTAGGAGTCAATTGGTAGATGGTTGTGTTATGCTTGGCAACCATCGAGTTCTTTAAATACCTTTGCGTAGTCAGGGAAAGCAGTATGATCCTTGGTTGATCATCTCTAGTCTACTTCTGTAAAAGAACTTCATATGAATAAAGATATATTTTTAATATATCTAGTATGCATTGTTAATTATGTTCATTATTTCAAGTATTAGTTTTATCAAATAAACTAGTAAACATTGGGCGTCATTGCTTTAAATAAGTCAGGTCCGATTTAAGACATCCATGCCCTTAGACCCTAATAAAGATGGGGAGAGACCACAACATGGTTAGAATCAAGAGATAAGACAATATCTAAGGTCGGTAGAGCAAAGAGAACGGAGAATAAGACTAAGAGAGGTAGCCAAAGAGACTCCAATAGTGAAAATCCCAAGCTGAAGCCCTTATTGAAGAAGAAGTCAGTGTCGAAGTGTGAGTAGAAGTTGTAGTCAGGAGAGAAAATATTCAACCCATTAAGAATAACCACACAAAAGATTAGTGGGTGGCAATAGCAAGACACCTCCCATTACCAAATGAAGCGTGGGTCAACCTTGCAAACCAAGTTCGGCAAGAACAATCAATACAGCCTCGAAAAGTTTCCATTGGGAGACGAAGTCCAGAACTCCATCACAGTCGAAAAATTGTTAATAGAAGAAGAAACTAAGCCAAAAACTTCAAGGCTAAGGTTTGGATGGCACAAAAGAGAACCTAAAGGTGAAACAAGTGTGCGGAACACTGAAGCTACAAGAAGCATAGTAGGAGCACACAAGTACTCTTTATGCAAGGAGAGCAGTCCACTCCACCCAACACGCCATAGAAGCTGCAAAACAACAATAATGCATCTCCAAGAGGCTATCGGAATCAAAAAGGCAATAACAATGGATTCAATAATAATAGTGAGGGAGCTAGGAGTCAAATACAGTATGACTCCAAAGGACACCTTATTATACAATGTCGGCAATGTAACAAATGGGGACATTTTGCAAGAAACTGCCAAAACAACCAAAACAAATTGGGATTATTGTGCAAATGGTGTGGGCCTGGAGATCATAAGGACATTAAATATCCGAAGCAAAACACCAGCATCAACATGATTGATGTAGGGAGACAATGAAAAATTGGTCATTACTTGAGCCCAAGCCAAGAAGGCAGTGTATCCAGACCCACATACAAAAAAAGAGACTTCGTGAAGCAAGAGCAGAAATAGAGCAAGCAATGACAAGAAACGTCAATGCTCCAATGAACATGAAAGTGCTTCTACGAGTAGGCTAGAGTCAAATAAAAATATTGCACGACATGTATTAAAAACTACTGTGACATTCAAGATTGCAGATTTGTTACAAAGCATCTTAAAACTTATGACTGTAATTGTCACATGGCAATAGATAGTGGTAGAAAAGAAGGATGAATGGTCCAGGAGGAGAATGAAGATTTAATAATAGAACCTCCAGTATGTGGTGATAAAGTGATAGATCATATGTTGTTGACGGTAAACTTGGCAAAGAAACCAACAATAGTGCATATGGATGTCATGCCCCTATATTATAATTTATATTTGAATATATTTATGAATTAATTATTTTTATTATTAATAATAAGAGTCTATTATTATTTAAAAGAGTGCAATTATATTATAATTTATATTTGAATTTGATTATTTTTTATTAATAATAGAAATCTATTATTAACACATTTAAATGAATGCAATTAATATTATTAAATAAAGCAAAGATATTTTTATATATTAATAAAGATATTATATTATTTATATATTAATAAAATAAAGATATTATTATATAAATATATAACCATTGCCTATTACGAATGAAATGCTGCCTAATAGTCAGCGATCAATACATTCAACAAAGAACAGTAATTACTATGACTAAGGGCAGTGATCACAATAGAGAATTAAGGCAGCAATGATAAAAGACTATTATTCATAAAGAGCAGCGATTAAAGGAAAGGCTGCGATTTGCATCATGGCAGCACTTAAGTTAATATGTGGGTTATACTTTTGAAGAGGTATAATTAATATTTGGAAAAGGTGCAAATTAAGACGTCTTCCTTAGTAAACGACACAGCACTTTCATAAGATGTCTCCCTTGAAGACATATAAAAGCATAGTGAAGGGATAGGATTGGGAGAAGTAATGAATAATATCTGATTTTAATATGCAGATGAAAAGGAATATATGTGAATAAGAATGAGAAAGAAATATATATTTTAGCATATGTTAATCTGCAAGGAATCTATCAGCAGATACATATATATATATATATATATATATATTGACAACAACAGAGAATTATTTATTGCAGCCATTCTATCATGCTATAACTCTATCATCCTCATTCTATTAATCTATTATTCCATCATTCTATTATCATATCATTCTTTATTTCTATTCTTCCACTCTTCTATAATTCTATAATTCTATCATTCTATCATTCAATTATAGCTATTAATTTTGATCTATAAAGTAACTATGCTTATATAACATATATAATATATATCCATGATATACAAGGGATTAGTATATTCATGACCCAGTCTTTAATCTTTCTCTATCACCTCTCATGAGGATTGGTTGGGTTGTTAGGGAAAGGTGGTATTAAACATCGCCCCGGGTAGGTGAGAGGTGAGCCCCAAAGTGGTATGGACGGGTGTTCCTGAAGCTATCAGGCCGAGTGGTTGTATTGACGGGTGTTCATGAAACCCTTGGGCCTACTCCCCAGTGTGGTATTGACGGGTGTTCATGAAGCATTGGGCCAGGTGGTGGTATTGGCGGGTGTTCATGAAAACCCTGGGCCTACTTGTGAGGGAATAGTTTACTAGTGCGCTAACATGATTATCCCCTATCCTCCATAGAGTTGATGATTAGGTTAGAAGTAAGGATTGGGGCTTATAGTAATCACCAAGTATATTATGAATACTAATTAGTCCCTAGTTGGATGATCTGATTTAAGGTACACTAAGTATGTTGAAGTACATTACAAATAATGCTATGAACTGATTATTATCTAACTTATTGATCTTTAATATTTCTAATGTCCCTTTCTAGTGATCAAATTGTGTACAAGTAAAGAAAACAAGAATATCCTAAAAAGGGGACATTAAAATGGAGATACTCAAGAAGAATCTTACTAATACAATCATCGATGGAGGATCAAGAGTAAATGTGCTTCCTAAAGATACTTGGAAGAGTCTAGGCAAACCAACCATTTGGCCACCAACCTTTCAACTAGTGGGTGTAGACCAACAATGAATCAAGGTGCTAGGAGTTTTAATGGCCCAAAAGATACTTATTGGAACTCAAAACATTTTCATTAAATTTTGTGGTCATCTCATTAAAGAAGAAAACGTACAATGCATTGTTAGGTCGAGTTCCCTGGTAGCAACTAAAGTTGACCGAATCAAGGTGCTAGGAGTTTTAATGGCCCAAAAGATACTTATTGGAACTCAAAACATTTTTATTAAATTTTGTGGTCATCTCATTAAAGAAGAAAACGTACAATGCATTGTTAGGTTGAGTTCCCTGATAACAACTAAAGTTGACCACAACTAGAAAAAGAACACAATTGAATTCAAGCGTCAGAAATACATAATTGATTTGAAGAACCAGGCAGTATGTGAGGAAGTAGCTTCCTCAGATTCGAACTCCGAAGAAGAATGGATAGAGAAGCATGATAAGGGTCCCATGAAGCTAAACACAGAAGGAATTTTAGAATTGCAATTGTGTTCGAAAGATGAAACAAATACCCTTTGTGGCCTGTTTCACTAGCAAATGTAGGACTATGAAGTATTTCTCTTGAACTGCAATTTTATTGAAGCTATGAAGATCAACGAAAAGGAGGAAATAAACGATTTTGAAAAGTTGGATAGTTCATGTGCGTCCAACAAAGTACAAAGGCTAAAAGTTCTAAATATGGTTAACTTCGATGTTCCTGTAGAAGCACCTAGATTCACTAAAGATTCCAAAATTAATGAAGGTACCTTCAAAATAATAATATTAAAAAATTATTTGATTTGGAGCCTACGAATACTTGTTGTCCTAATGAATGTTACAAAGTACCCTACTCATGATGCATATTTTGCCACGACATCAAAATCAGATTAGAGCAAACTTCACAAGAAATTTATGGAAAAGGGAAAAATACCATATAGCGGGTCATACAAAAAAGTAATGAAGGGAAAAGTACCATACAGTGGGTCGAACAAAAAAACGAAAAATATCGAAGTCTACAACCATCCATGCCAACAAAAATTAACAATAATAATTTTAAAACTTCTTTTCCTACCACCGTACAGCTACCAATGATACATCAAATTGCATCTCATATTTCTCTAGTCTTCTTATGTGCTCCTATACAGTCTCCCAAAAAGTTAGCCCCTATTGTATGACATACTCTACATAAAAAATATAAACAAGAGGAAAAATTCAAAGTCAGCAATGTAGACTACTATTGTCGTACGACCTTATTAGGCAATAGTACGACCTTTTCACTACAATTCCTTCGAATCATTTATGCAAACCTCTTCTTTTGTACGGTTTTTCACTTCCCACTTAATTCACACCTCTTTTCTTTTGTCATACAATCAATATTACATTTGTATTTACATGTACAGAGTGTTCCAGATTTTGTTGTATGGCCTCTAGACATTTCTTCTCCCGTTGTACAGTTATTGTGGGCTGCTAATGATGTACAATCTATTCCTCTTCATCTTCTAAGTGATGTTGTATGCCCTGCTCAAGGAAATTGTAATGTATGGTCTAGCTAGGACAACCTTCAATCATTAATTTATGTTGTACAGTTTGTGTCTCCTGTTGAATTACTCCATGGATCTTTTGTTACTTAGTGAATCTTTTGTTGCATATGTCCAACCTTCTACAATTGATTCTTCCTCAGAATATGGATTTCGCAACAATAGTGAATTCTTCCTATAGACATGAACTAAGAGAAAGCACTTCCCAAGCCTTTGGGAGAACTACACAAGATTTTCCAGATGGGGATAATTTTGAAGTGCTTACAGTACTGTTTGGGTTCAATGATCTACTAGGTGAAGCATTTTCAGAGTTCAATGTGCAGCCAAATTGGGTTCCTTGTTTGTTTGGTCCTTAGCCATAGTTCATTGAATTGTATGGTCACTAGAAAATGCATTCTCCATATACTAGCCTACATTCTGGATATGTTGGTTCTACTAATGCTCCGTGTACATTTCAATCTATCGATGATCAAAATTTCCTTTGTTGGTTCTCATTTCTCCTTCCAACTGAAAGCATCCTTGTCAATCTTTGTTCACTTTTCGTCCTAGAACATTCACTAGTTGTGGAAAGATCAAATTATGATCAAGTTGTTCTGACTACTAGCAAGAAGCATCAACACAAATTTCCTTCCTTTACAGCACCATCACAAATTTGGAAAACCTTACCTAATTTTACTGGATAGTTACTTGATTTCTTTATCGTCTGGAAGACGACTTTTCTTGGGGGGGATGATGTAGTCAATGTACAATGCCTTTGTTATGTTTTGTTAATATGGTTTTGTCCAACTTTGTATTAATTGTTTGTCGGTTTTCGGGAAGTTATTAAAAGTCAGTTGGTAGATGGTTGTGTTATGTTTGGTAACCGTTAGGTTCTTAAAATACCTTTTGATAGTCAAGGAAAGCAGCCTAATCCTTGGTTGATCATCTCTAGTCTACTTCTCTAAAAGAACTTCATATTAATAAAGATGTATTTCTACCAGTCTATCTAGTATGCATTGTAAATTTTGTTCATTATTTCAAGTTGTTAGTGTTTTAATTCACACCTTTCAATGCAACACAAAACGTAACAAATGTACGGTAAAACCACTCTTTGAATTAGAAGAAGCTCCCCGTAAAATAAAATTTAACCTACTATGAATAATATGTACTTGCATTTTACAAATTTTACAGTGTTTTCAAGGGTGATTCATGTTCATGATGAATAAACTTTGAATGTGTCTTTTTGAGTTTGCCTAGTGTAAAAAGTTAAAACGCTCTTTCAACACAAGGCGAAGGATTTTTTTTTTTTTAATGAAACTAAATCCTACAACTAGATGCTTGTATTGTTCAACAAAATGCAAAGACTAGACAATACAAATACATATTCAGATTGAATAGGCTAATACATAAAAACACCATGGCTTTGTTAGAGTAAATGAACGACTCAATACAAAGCCATGGACATCGAACTCCGAAAATACCTGCAATACAAAGCTTGCAAATTTGGTAGAAGCAATTTTATTTATCTCTATACACTTATAAGCAAAATAGGCGTAATAAATCCTATTGAGCAAATAAACATGAATTTTGGATTAACAATCACAAATACTTGATGAATAGTAATTTCAACATAATGCAAGCATGAGAATTACCATTGATCAATCCAACTAAGTGCAAAAATGCACTTATTTATACTACTTACAAAGCTGCATCAAAATAAATGAAATAAATAAGTTGTATTTCTACCCTAACTATGACTGCTTGAATGGTCTGCAAACTTTATTACAAATTATTTGGTCCACTAGTTCTAATGCAACTACTAGTTCAACTATAATGTCCCCTCTTAGGAAGTTCTAGATTTCTTTACCTTGCACACAAATGTAACTTCTTATAGAGAACATTAGTAATTAATAAATTCATTATGAAATCATAATACCCTAATTAAGGTTAGTAGCATCATAAACATAATCAATATCAAGTACACTATTATATATATATATATATATATATATATTTCATATTTTCTCATTCCTATCATATGGAGATCTCATTATATATCTCGGGAGAGTTATTCCTCATGCCTGATCGTTAATCTAATCTAATCAATAACCCCATAGAGATGGTCAACTACTTGTTAGGGCACTGGATAACAAGACCCCACTGCCGTAGGCCCAAGGGCATCATGCTACAGCTGGCAATACTTCACCACTTGGCTCAAGGGGCTTCACGCTAACCCCTGGCGATACTTCACCCACTTGAGAGTCACCTACCGTGTAAGCCATTTTAACAATAATAACAATAATTATCTACGCAACCATAGGCCCAAGGGCTTCACGCTAACAGCCGGCGATACTTCACCCACTTGAGAGTCACCTAGGTGCTATACTACTAAACTGCCTTTCCCTAACAATCTACACGTTCTCATAGGGTGATAGCTAAGATTAACGATGAGGCAACTCATTCTCGTCCCTAGTATATCATGAGTAGGGTTAAGAATCATACCATTAACGATCCTTGCCTTCTCTTTCAAATGATCTCTTGGATCATAGCATTTATGCTTTTCATGCACATATTCTCTTTCATAGGAATTGGACTTTGTCCATCATTCCCTTTAAACAATCTTGTGGCACTTGAATGCCATTCATATTCATACATAATCAAATATTCATTTGCTGAAATAACATAGGAGAAGTATGAAATTTATACCTTATTCCTTGATATTAGTTCGCTGTCCAAGATAGAATAATGGATTCTAGACTGCTGCTGAATAATAATTCAATGCTGACGCTGCTCCAATATTTATGCTGGCTGAATGATATTGTAAATTGATAGATTGAGTTGTGATGTTCGATGATAGATTGAAGGATTGCTGAGTTGATGATGTGCATTGATGCATATGGATCAGATTGTATATTCCCCAATATGAATGAATGCTCTTCCCTTTATACCTTTACAAGGGAAATGGAGGCGATGCTTGGAGGTGTTTATTGAAGAGGCACCTCTTCATAATTGCTGCCTCTTTTAATAATTAACCTCAACCTTTTACTAATAATGCTGACTGTGTTTTATACATAATAGCTGCCCTGTTATAGCTTTGTATGAGCGTTGGGTTTATTGTTGCTTACTCCTTACTAATCGTTATCTTCCTTAAAAAATAAAATCGTTGCCACTTAACATTTGCATTGGGTTCCTTTTTCTTTATTGACTGCATTGTATACTGATCGCTACCTCTTTTATTTATATATGAATCATTGTTTGATAGTTATGGCCAGCTTATGAACAATTGCAGCCTCCAAGTCTTATCTTCTTAATATTCTTAGTAGAATATATCTGCTGCCTAATATATGTCGTTTATAAAGCCACTCATAATATTAGGATTTGATAATTTAAATTATTAATATTTATATTAATATCTATATCAATATTTATATTGATATTTATATTTATAATATATTTATTATATTATTATAATCATCTATAATATATTTATTATTATATTATTATAATAAATGATTATAATAGTGGGCGGATGGGCGGGAGTCCTTCCACATCAAAGGACTGGGGTCTCCATAGGTGTGAAGGGTTCGTTTTTGCCACGATAAGTAAGGTGACGGCCATCGGGTGGCAGAAGCGGGGACACGTGGATCAGAGGCAGTGCAAAGGAATTCCCTCTCGGTTGCTTGGCAGGTGGAAGTGATGACTAACCTCTTGCACAGGTCACGAGGTTTTGGACAAACTAGCAATCATTATTCCAATCCCCTTAGTCTATTATCAAGTAAAGATTGAATAGAAGGACAAGGTTCTCACGAATGGGCAGCGGAATAAAGCTCTCGACAGGGTGTTCGATAGGTGGATTAGACAGTTGCTATAATTATATGGCATGCCAGAAGCGCAGGAAATCTCCTTTTATTTCTGTTTTCTCTATTTGGTGGGTGACAAATGAAATGTCTGCTAAACCGAAGGTGCTGCTCTTATTAGCTGATTGGATTAGGAGCGGCAGAATGGACACTCCGGTTCGGCTAGTGAGTGCTAAACGACAGATGGCTTTCCTGGGTGGCATCTCTGACCTGTGCATCAAGCGTATTCTGAAGTGTCAAGATGCTTTGGTTATAGGGGCAGTGAAGATGGTTCTGGGGAAGGAGTTTGTGGAGAATGGCGAGAGATATCGAGTAGAGTCCGATATAAGCTCACAGTTCGTGGCCACTTTGCTGGACCTGAACGTGGCTAAGGCTTGGGTGGACGCGGTGGCGCACAAACTATTCATTCCCAGTGTGTTAGGAGGCTTGGCAGAGGTTTTGGAAGCGGCCTCTTTCAGCGCAGGCATGCCACGGCCAAGGGATTTGCCTCTTCTCCAGCAACCAAGTAGTGTTGTCAAGTTCTTTCCCTTTATTCTGCATCTAAGGGGGGGGGCTTGGTCTAGTTCAGGGAAAATGCCAGGGTTGGTGTGAATTTCCTGCTGAAGGTTTTCAACATCTTGGAGGCTAAGGAGGCACAGGGCAGCGATTGGACCGACGATTTCAACTGGAAACTGCATAAATATGAACAGGAGGCTTGAGTCAGTTAGGGTTTAAATGGGGTGTCTAGTTATAAATATGGGGGTTTAAATGTTTAGTCTATTTTAGTTACTTGCTTCTATTTAAACAGTATGCTCTGCCCTGCGGTGGCATATGGTAGCAGTATGATAAACAATATGATAAACAGTATAGAAGTGGTGCCTGGGACAGCTTTTAGGCTGGGTTTTGGTCATGGTTCTGAACTGGAAACTGAAGTTATGTTTTTTTGATGATATCAATATAGCAGAAATCCTATTACGCAGCAAAAAATAAATGATTATAATAATATTTCTTATTTATATTTATTTATATATTTAAATATATAAATATATTTATTAATATATTATATTGTAATTATAATAATAATAACAAAATCGATAATATTATTTTTGTATTTATATTATCATTTATAAATACCATAAATATAAAATATTTATAAAATAATATTATTTAATATTATTGTTTATATACCCGATTGACGATGACAAACACTATATTTGATAGAAACGACTTCTCTGCCTTTATCATGGCGTTTAAATTTTTAATTTAAATAATGCCTTAATAGGGGAACATGACATCAACTAAGAATTAAAAATTACAATTATCCATCAAAAGCTTACGTATTTGATGAGATAGACGATTGAACAATAGTCAACCCCTGATTAAAAATAGTGTCAGCTCTGATAAAAAATTGCAAACTTTGAATATGCTCTTCTTTTGAAAATGGCGAGCTAAAAATAGAATTTCTTGGAAGGTGGCTCTGGATGATTTTAGTTAAGTTTTCATGGTGAACCCTCTATTCCAACAAAATTTGGCAAAAACCTTTTGATGAAGCTCTGAAATTCTTAACAATTTATGAATCTCAGTGATTCAAATCTGAAACCTTCCGTAGAAGTTCTGAAAATTCACTTTGACACTTTCATTGTTAATGAAGTTTTGGCAAACCCTCAAGATTTTCGAAAGCTTGTTTATTCGATGAACACCCTGCTTGAATGAGAACATCCTCTCATTCATTCTTTTCAAAAATTGCCTCCTCAACTTGATCACTGAAACTACACATTGAATCCTTTGTGCAACTTCATTGTAGGAAAAAAAAAGTATCACTTGAATTTCCCCCACAAAGCTTCAAAAAAAACTTCAAGGAGTGCTTCATAAAAACCCTTTTTTTCTAGGACATTTCTCTTTGCTTTTTCTCCTTTTTTTTTGCTTTTTTGCAATTTGTGTTTTTTTTTGACAATGAAGGAGTTTCTTGTAACACAGTCAGGTTTCAGATTGGGTATAACACAAGTATTAGTTTTATCAGATAAAGGAGTAAACATCGACTTCATTAAGGCAATGACACCATTGTTTACTCTTCAATCTGATAAAACTAGTACTTGCAATAATGAATAGAAATAACAATGCATACCAAATAGAGTAATAAAAATATATTTTTATTCACATTAAGTTCTTATAGAAGTAGACCAGAGATGATCAGCCAAGGATCAAACTGCTTTCCCTGACTATGCAAAGTCTATATAAAGTTGTTGATAGTCCCAAAGAGACACAACTGTTCATAACTACTAACAACTAACTACCTAAAGCTGACAAGTGAATAATAGATAGTCGGATACAAAACATAACAAAGGCATGTTACACTAACTACAACCTTAACTTTTCTTATCAATCTTGTATATGCTGAAAAGGTCATTAAAGGATATTTATATTCTTGGATTTTGATTTAGCAGTTAATGATAGAAATTTGTGGAAGCCCTTGAGCTTTGGTGTTTACCATTGCTGAGATCGATTTGACCTACCTCTCATCACTGCAGAATCATTGGCTAATTTTTTGAAGAAGGTTATTGTGCTTGATATCTAAAATTATCTTAGTAATTTATTAGCTCTTTTTCTTGTATTTGAGGACTCCAGAAATGGAGTTCTGAATCAGACAGATAATTGATACAAAAGACAACTCAGTATCCATGGTCTAACCAAAGTAAAATCCCCTTACTCTCAATTAAACACCATTGGAGCCACAGTTGTTTTCCATATTAATTACCTATCTCATTCAACACCTTGTTACTAGCAGATTGTTCTATTGTGTCATATCCCTTGATTTGTCAAATGTTCGTGGTATCATTGCAATAAGAAGTTAAGACTAGAAGTAGATCAAAGATTAAGGGACCCAAGGCGGTGATCAAGAGTAAGACAAAATAAATATTAAATAAAGACAAGGCAGCGCTTATGGTATAAACACAAGGCGATTAGAAGGAAGGCAGTACCGATATTGATTGAGACAAATAGTGCTTGGAGATAAAACAAGCAATAAAAAGACAAACAGTTATATGGCGCTGATTATGATGGAATTAAATAATAATCAAGAGATCGTTTACCAAAGGGGCAGCGATGATCTATGAAGGGACGCAGCTTGTCATGGAATATCAAAGATATAAGAAAGGTCGAGGCATTGTTTGAAAGGGATCGAACATCGCTCACTCAATCTAAGTATCGAATCTCATTCACAACAATCAAACATACTTTCAGATTAGCGAATTATCTCTTCTACAACAAATTAACATTGGAGCACACAGAAAATTATCATCAATAGATCTACCATTAAACTTGGATTACAGCGAACAACCATAGACAGCGAATTTCACAAGGATCGAACAGCCAATCACAAGGTATGAATATTAATGAAATATACCTCACCTTTGCAAATTATCTTAGTCGATATTCTCAGCCATATATAGATCGAATGTAGAATATGTTAAATTATAGCAAGGAATGTTAATGCATGATGTCCTAATCCGATTTAGAATAATCATAGTGCTCGACTATGATAGATACAAACATACATGGATTATTAGCAAAGTTAATGAATATCACGATAGATAGTCTTGAATAGAAGTTAATAAGATAAAATGAATATGAGTAAGATAGATAGTATAAGGATTCTCGTGTAAGAATGAGAATATATGATTATAAGTATAGCTGAAATAGGATTATTCATATCTTGTCAAAGAATGAAATATGAAGAATAAATGGGATAGAATAGCATAAAAGTTTAATATATTGAATGTGAGAACAATCAAAATATAAGATCATCATGAGAATGGTGAAATGAATCATATACAATAAGAATGCAATATAACTAAATAGACAAGGAATGGCCGTGATCAAGAAATGGAAATATAGGGCCAATTATATGATGATGGAAACACAGAGGTTCCCATAAAGGAATATGAATGATCATGCCATCTTGTGATCCAAGTAGGATCACAAGATAGCAATATTGAATGATTGATAACTCAACTCATGGCATATTCGAAAGGGGTGTTCGAGCCTCGTCCTTAATCATCTTATCAACCTATGAGTATGGGATTAAGTTAAGGATGTGAAATTGGACCTAGGTGACCCTCAAGTGGATGAAGAACACCAGGTGTGTGTGAAGTCCCTTGAGCCAAGAGACAAAGAACTCCGGGTGTTGAGTGAAGCTCTTGAGCCTATGGTATTATGAGCTCATAATAACTGTGCCCGATGGTAGGCGACTCGATAGGATGAAGAATGTCGGGTGTTGCATGAAGTCCTCTCGAGCCAAATGGTGAAGGACACCGGGTGTTGTGAGAAGCCTTTGAGCCTCCATGTGGGATGGATAACGCCTTAACAAACCATGCTCAAATGGGAGATAGGGTTGATTAATGATAGGGCTAACCGAGAACTCTCTCAAGATAGTGCATGGGAATTGTGAATATGAAATGTCTATGTTTATTAATGTTAAGATGAAATCATTGTGATTAAGATCATAAGGTTATAAGCCTTAAGGATAAATGAGGAAAAGTATATGGACTGATAATTGATTAGTGAACTCTAATGATGATATGAAAAGGAAAAATTGAATACTAATGTTCAATCTTGTAAGTTGAAATTGTGCAAGGTTAAGAAAAATTTTGGCTTACTAGAAGGGGACATTACAAGTGGTATCAGAGCTATCGACCTACCATCCTGTAAAGGAATTTGATGCAAACCTACTCAAGAAGGTACAACACAAGAAATAACATCAATCAAATGGAGAACCACATGAATGAGGAAATGAGGACATTCATGGTGGAACAAAACAAGACTAACCAAGCTCTCCTTCAAGCACTCCAAAATATGGGGAATACTATCGAAAGTTTGAGATCTCAAGTGAATAATGGAAGAGAGGTAGGATCGAATCATTCCGAGAATAGTCAAGCTTCATCCGTTCCAAGAGTACCTATTCCATCCTTCCTAACGAAGAGGTTTCAAGTGTGGAAGAAGTTACACCCGCCACCATGAGCACAAAAGACATAGCAATTGCATATGCAAATTTGGACCCCAAAGTAAGGAGAGTAGTATCTTTCAACGATTTTAGCCACTCAAAGAGAAATGAAGTGAACCGAAAGGAGAGAAGGCTCGTGAACAAGGACCTTAAACACAAGGCGAATAAGGTATATCTACCCAATTTTGATGGGTCAAACAAGATTTCAGCCCATGCATGGTTAGAGAAGCTTAATGACTACTTCCATCTAAGTCCTATGACTGAGAAAGACGCACTACAATTCGCCATCCTACATTTGGAAGGGCTAGCCTATGAGTGGTGGCACCACGAAAAGCACACCCTAGGCCACGAGAAGATAACCTCCTACAAAGAATTTTCACGTAAGTTCATTACAAGATTTGATAGGAGGCACCCACAGGAAGATTTTAAAGAACTCACACATTTAAGGCAGCGTGGAACGGTGGAAGATTACATCCATGAATTCGAGAAGCTATCCGTAAAAGTCTCCAGAGTCGAAGAAGATCAACTCACATACTTGTTTGTGGAGGGTCTAGATGAATCTCTAAGGAACTTTGTAAGTGCTTTCAAACCTACCACTTTAGAAGATGCCATAGATACGGCCCTTAGGTTAGAAAAAGACAAGAAACCTGAGTCCTATGCTAAACCCTTCCCTAACAAAGGTAAATTCCAAAAACCCTTCCACTGAAAGAATGAGAGAAAAGACAAGAACCCTTGCCGTAAATGTGGTGAACCATGGAAACAGGGACATGTATGCCTGAGGGATGAATTAAGAGAAAAGGGTTTATGTTTTAGATGTAAGAAAAAATGGGGTCCAGGACATAAATGTGGGCAAGTCTGAATTACAGAGGCCATAACCGATGAAGAAGAGAATCGAAACCCGACCAAAAGACAAAAATATGAACCACACATTCAGGAAGCAGTTAAGGAAGTTCTTATTGATATTCTTTGATGATATCTTGATCTATAGTAGGACATGGGAAGATCACCTCAAGCACATCAATGAAGTCTTGTCCATTCTTGAGCAAGAATCCTTATATGCCAAAGCATCCAAATGTGAGTTTGGAATGGAAGAAATCCTCTACCTGGGACATAAGATAAGTGCACAAGGAGTCCAAGTTGACGAAGAAAAGATTAAGGCCATAAAGAAATGGCCTAGACCGAGAACCTTGACACACTTGCGAGGATTTTTGGGGCTTTGCAGCTATTACTGGAGGTTCGTAGAGAACTTCTCCAAGATTGCCGCCCCCCTATCCGACTTAACCAAGAAAGGGTCATTCCATTGGAATGATGCAGCTGAGACAGCATTCGAAGAATTAAAAAGGGTTATGAGCACTTGCCCGGTGTTAGCCATACCTGATTTCTCATTACCTTTTGAACTCGAGTGTGATGCTTCAGGCGAAGGCATCAGGGCTGTCCTAATGCAAAATAAGCATCCGATTGCCTTCGAGAGTCGAAAACTATCCTCGGCGGAGAGACTATATTCCACTTATGATAAAGAGATGCTAGCTATCATGCATGCTCTAGCCAAGTTTCGGCAATATCTAGTGTGCGGAAAGTTCTCAGTTAGAACGGATCATAATAGCCTGCAATTCTTTTTGAAACAAAGAGATTTGAATGACTGACAACAGAAATGGGTAAGCCGGCTCCAAGCATACAATTTCGACATAGCCTACATGAAAGGAAAGAATAACGTGGTGGCCGATGCCCTATCACAAAGGCCACACCTATGCGCCATGTCCAACATTTCCTCGGATTGGAGAAGTTCCATTACAGCAGAGTATGTCAAAGACCCCTTCACTAATGATGTGATGGAGGGAAGAATTAAGGATGAGGGCTAGACTGTGAGGGAGGATCTCATCCTCTACAAGGATAGAATATACCTGGCAATCAATTCGAAGGTGAAGGATCAAGTTATGAAGGAATTCCATGATAGCCCTCTTGCCGGACACTAGGGTTACTATAAAACATACAAACAGCTCCAAGAAAGGTTTGCTTGGAAAGGACTAAAGAAGGATGTACTCAAATATGTACAAGAATGTGATACATGCCAAAGGAATAAAATAGAGCACACACATCCGGCCGGACTGTTACAGCAATTACCTATACCAAAACAAAAATGGAGTAGCGTCTCCATGGATTTCATCACAGGACTTCCTAAGGTACAAGGAAGGGATTGTATTTATGTGGTGGTGGACAGACTCACCAAGTATGCACATTTTATGGCCATCTCATCCGAGTATAAGGCATCCCAAGTTGCAGACTTATTCTTCAAGGAGATATTCAAGCTCCATGGTTTACCACAAAATATAATCAGTGATAGAGATAGCCGGTTCATGAGTCTATTTTGGCAAGAGCTCTTCAAATTATCCGGAACAAAACTCACCCCGAGCACGAGCTATCATCCGCAAACTGATGGGCAAACGGAGATAGTGAACAAATGGATCAAAGGCTATTTGAGAAACTATGTAACAGGACAGCAGAAGGCATGGATCAAATGGCTTCATATGGGAGAGTATTGTTATAATACCACTCATCACATGTCCATTGGAATGAGCCCCTTCCGGGCCCTGTATGGGTATGAAGCCATGTCATTTGGAAAGTTACTTCTTCCTGATAGCAAGGTGCCCAAGGTAAAAGATTTTCTGCAACAACACGAGGACATTATGAGGATCCTTAAGGACAATTTACATCACACTCAAAATCAACAAAAGATATATGCAGATCGGAAGTGGGTGGAAAGATCCTTTGAGGTGGGAGATATGGTATTCCTTAGACTGCAACCATATAAGCAAACCTCCATCAAGAGTAGCGGAGCAGAGAAACTCAAACCGCGATTTTATGGGCCATACAAAGTCTTAAGACGAATTGGTGAAGTTGCATATGAATTGGATCTTCCCAAGGACAGTAAGATTCATAATGTGTTCCATGTCTCTCGGCTCAAGAAAGTACTTGGACAAAAGGTTGTTCCTTGTGAAGAATTACCACCACTTGACGATGAAGGGCAGCTAGTACTAGAACCAGAAAGGATACTTAATACAAGAGAAAGGAGACTGAGACATAGAACTATCTCCGAATACCTGATAAAATGGAAAGATATGCCAGTAGACGATGCAACGAGGGAAGGAGTAGAGATCCTTAATCACCCCAGCCTAAACATTGCTTGAGGACAAGCAATCTCAAGAGGGGAGGCCTGTCATATCCCTCGATTTGTCAAATGTTCATGGTATCATTGCAATAAGAAGTTAAGACTAAAAGTAGATCAAAGATTAAGGGACCCAAGGCGGCGATCAAGAGTAAGACAAAATAAATATTAAATAAAGACAAGGCAGTGCTTATGGTATAAACACAAGGCGATTAGAAGGAAGGCAGCACCGATATTGATTGAGACAAATAGCGCTTGGAGATAACACAAGCAATAAAAAGACAAACATTTATATGGCATTGATTATGATGGGATTAAATAATAATCAAGAGATCGTTTACCAAAGGGGCGGCGATGATCTATGAAGGGACGCAGCTTGTCATGGAATATCAAAGATATAAGAAAGGTCAAGGCCTTGTTTGAAAGGGATCGAACATCGCTCACTCAATCTAAGTATCGAATCTCATTCACAACAATCAAACACACTTTCAGATCAGCAAATTATCTCTTCTACAACAAATTAAAATTGGAGCACACAGAAAATTATCATCAATAGATCTACCATTAAACTTGGATTGCAGCAAACAACCATAGACGGCGAATTTAACAAGGATCGAACAGCCAATCACAAGGTATGAATATTAATGAAATATACCTCACCTTTGCAAATTATCTTAGTCGATATCATCTGCCATATATAGATCAAATGTAGAATATGTTAAATTATAGCAAGGAACGTTAATGCATGATGTCCTAATCCAATTTAGAATAATCATAGTGCTTGAATATGATAGATACAAACATTCATGGATTATTAGCAAAGTTAATGAATATCACGATAGCTAGTCTTGAATAGAAGTTAATAAGATAAAATGAATATGAATAAGATAGGTAGTATAAGGATTCTCGTGTAAGAATGAGAATATATGAATATAAGTATAGCTGAAATAGGATTATTCATATGTTGTCAAAGAATGAAATATGAAGAATAAATGGGATAGAATAGCATAAAAGTTTAATATATAGAATGTTACAACGATCAAAATATAAGATCATCATGAGAATGGTGAAATGAATCATATACAATAAGAATGCAATATAACTAAATAGACAAGGAATGGCCGTGATCAAGAAATGGAAATATAGGGCCAATTATATGATGATGGAAACACAGAGGTTCCCATAAAGGAATATGAATGATCATGCCATCTTGTGATCCAAGAAGAATCACAAGATCGCAATATTGAATGATTGATAACTCACAACTCATGGCATATTCGAAAGGGGTGTTCAAGCCTCGTCCTTAATCATCTTATCAACCTATGAGTATGGGATTAAGTTAAGGATGTGAAATTGGACCTAGGTGACCCTCAAGTGGATGAAGAACATTGGGTGTGTGTGAAGTCCCCTGAGCCAAGAGACGAAGAACTCCAGGTGTTGAGTGAAGCTCTTGGGCCTATGGTATTATGAGCTCATAATAAATGTGCCCGATGGTAGGTGACTCTCGATGGGATGAAGAATGCCAAGTGTTGCATGAAGTCCCCTCGAGCCAAATGGTGAAGGACACCGGGTGTTGTGAGAAGCCTTTGGGCCTCCGTGTGGGATGGATAACGCCTTAACAAACCATGCTCAAATGGGAGATAGGGTTGATTAATGATAGGGCTAACCGAGAACTCTCTCAAGATAGTGCATGGGAATTGTGAATGAAAGAATGTGAATATGAAATGTCTATGTTTATCAATGTTAAGATGAAATCATTGTGATTAAGATCATAAGGTTATAAGCCTTAAGGATAAATGAGGAAAAGTATATGGACTGATAACTGATTAGTGAACTCTAATGATGATATGAAAAGGAAAAATTGAATACTAATGTTCTCTCTTGTAAGTTGAAATTGTGCAAGGTTAAGAAAAATTTTGGCTTACTAGAAGGGGACATTAAATATTGCATGATGTTTGAAGTGAATTTGTATAGCATAATTGTCATCACATTGTGCCTAGAATGTTGCTAATAGGTTGGAAAGGAAACGACGCAAAAAACTGTTAGGTTTAGCATGTCCCTGTTAGAGGAACATGGAGATCTTACTCAGTTTATTCCAAATATTCCATTAGATGCTATTATGTATCTATAACTTGGAAAGAACCTTAAGATCAAATGGATTATAAGGTACTTGGCACAACTCAAATTCTTCTAATACCTGATTGCATCACATAGGGATAAGCAAGGAAGTAGGGGGTATAGGTTGGAGTTAGAATCCATAAGGTGTTTGACTTGCTTATCTTCATGTGTAGACTAATGAGTAAAACCCATACCCAATTACAAGGTATGCAATCGTATTCTTTCAAATATGACTGGTGTCATAGGAAGACGTGCCCTGCAGAGGTTAGGAATGCCCAACTCAATGCCAAGGCTGACTTGAGAATTGTTGGGATATTGGTTAGATTAGCCAGATAACCATTAGGGCAGCAGATCTCAAAAAGTCAGAATATTAATATGTCAGTAGTTGGTATCTTAAACATTAGGATGTTAATCCAGATCTAGGGAAGGTTACTACAAATGATTGATTTTCAATTGATTGGTATGCTATATGCTATTACTTGTGAGATTTTGGGTCGGGCTTGCAACTTGCTGTCTTGCCCATACTTGATATTTAACATGTATGCTGCAAAATTGTCATATTGTATAATGTTTAATAGTTGTGGTAATATATTGTTCAATCATTTGGAGTATACCAATACATTGTCACTAGATGGGGTGGATAGGGATTTCTACAATTGGTTGGACTCACCAAACCCCCTTCATATGTACCCAGAACCAATAGGCAAATTCTCAAAACATGTAGCAGAACAGCAATCTTTATTGTGTCATATAGGGGGAAATGATATATTGAATATTATCATTACAAAGCTATTGGTTGATTGTGTTGGGTCCCACAACAGCTAATCCCAATCCCTAGAACACTTACTCAAACTCCAAGGCCAAGGATGTCGTCAAGGAGGTGAAAAGGAGGTTCATCAACAGGATGAAGGCGATTAAGGGCCAACTGGTAGGAGTGGGTAATCTCCTCTTTGCTTTTGCTTCAACTAGACCATGGAGGGTATTCTGAGAGTTATCCCTAAACAGGGATTAACTATCATGCGAGATATTTACTGGACAATAACAAGGGCAATGATACCCAAAGTGTTGTTCTAGACCTCACAACTGTCACCAATTTAGACAAATGCTCACTGCCTCAAATAACCTCTCTCTAAATTGAAAATAGCATCATTACAGCAATGCAAGATGTGGGTATACATGCATGTTCTGAAAGATAAAACACAACTATTGTCCAAAAGGATATAACCTGAATTCAACACAGAACAAGGATGCATATAGAACTGTAACTACACTTGATATATTGTTTTGATATTTTAATGGAGTGTAGGTGATCACAAGCCTCTTAGACCGGTGCCTATCCAATGGGCTACTGAGTCTCACATTTATCAAAGGAAAACAATTGCAAAGAGGTGTATGACTGCCTATCTGAAGATTCAGATGCATAGAAATCAATATCAAGCCATGAAAATACTTATTAATCCAACACCATACAACATTCGTCCATGTGTAACACTGAAATGACCATTTACAATTTAGCTTGAAATGAATTAAGAACTATCACATTCATTCAAATTAGAGATTACAATCACACCACAAAATGTGGCAAGAGAAAACCCTAACCACTTAGGGGTTTTTCCTAAAAGAACACTTACGACAGTGAAGAAAAACATAGATTGATATCAACAATTATAATATAATCCACATGCACCTTTGACAAATGCCTCTTGAAGAACTGGAACTGATCAGTAATCAAAGCCCTAACTGCAACTGGACGTCTGGCACTTGAAGAGAGAAATTCGCCCAAAAATGACCAACCCTTTGGGTGAGTTTCAATCTTCTATTTATAGCCTTCACAACTCGAATTTGATGATGCAATGGGTAGGAAAACCCTAAGGAGGCCACCAACTATAAAAAAATGCATCATTTTCAACCACCCATTTCGCATTAATGGTGACCTACCACAGTTTGGCATCCATCTAGAAGTCGTAGAGAAGTGTCACTTTTAGTTTTTACACCTTTTTTACAAATTGCGGAAATCTGAGGGGGTACTGGATGCAGAAGTTTCAGGGTGGCCTGGACATTGCGGAAGTTCAAGGGTGTCCAAAATATATCCACTTCTGCACTAAAACTCCACCCAGAAAGACAAGGAAAGAAAGTTGGTGGATCGATTGAGGTAATCAGGACATGGTGGAGATTCCAAGAGGAAAAGGATATTCGCTAGAAAGAGACAAGGGGGTGGAGCAATGGCATAGGATAGGAGGCGGAACTTTTGAAAGGTTCAGGATACACCCTGATGAGCAAGAGATTAGTGCAAAGGGAGAGGATGATTGTAATGTCCCTTATAGGAACAATACTAATTTTACCCTAAAAATTCAAATACCACAAGTTAGGATTAGGGTTTCAGAATTACCATTTAGGTTATTTTCAAACTGTATAATTCTTGTGCTCTAATCTTGCAATCATGACATAGGGAAACACATATACAAAATATAGATATACAAATATACCCCTTAAAATATCAGTGTTAGATAAGATTTTTTCTTGCATTCAAATTCATAAACAATATAGAAAGATCATCTATTTATCAATATGCAATTAGCTTAATTTATTCATAACACATTCAGTATCAACTATGTTCAAGTCTTAATCCTTCCTTTCTAATCCTCAACCTTGGATAGGGATTTACTTGTCTAAGGCGTGATGACACCACCTCCATGGATGGATTTACTCCGCCTCTCCTAAGGTTGGAGGCAATAGAAATAAATAGGCATTGAGTTTCAACATACCACTACTTCAATGTGTTGTGAATATAATCTATTCTTGTTTTTCCCTTATATATTTCATAGCAAGTTTCACAATGCTTATATATACATATGTAATGATACTAATGATAATCTTTCAATTATATACATTTGTCATTATTTACCACATGGCATTCATCATAATAAACATAGGGTTAGATACATCATACCAAGAGGATAATTCTTGCCTTTGTATCCTTTAGAACTCTTAAGGATTGTATTCCTTCTATGCTATCTACAGCCCAATATATTACTACATATATATTTTAGATCTACTTCCAAGTATAATTTCAAACTCAGAAATATTTTCTTAATCTGTATATGAATCAAATGATTCCTATTTGTATCAATGCCTTTAGAATGAGGAAGAAGTTTCCTTTTAAACTACTCAAGAGATGCTTCCTTTGGTGAAAGGTTATGAACTTAATTTAGGTCGCAGCGCTTCAATTTGGAGATCGCACCACTTAGTAAAGAATCGTTTAATCTTATTTTTTATGGATCGCTGCTCCTTTTCATCATTTGTATCGTTGTCTTCAATATAACCGATACTTGTTTAGATTGTATTAATCATATTTTAAATAAATGTTGATCGTTGTCTATTCTAATCTTAATAGATATTAATAAGATATTGTTCCATAATAGACAGTGTCACAGCCTTGTGTTGATCACTGCCTATAATACAATACACTACAACACTTAGCTGATTAGGATATACTTATGGATTAAATCAATGTATAATAATAAAAATATATACATATGTTTATGTATGATAAAATAAATACTAAATGGTTAGGTAACTTCATTCATATCTTTAATTTGAATGAAGCAATGAACTTAAATAAGATAATCAATAGGTTATTAATATTGGGACATGACAGTCCTCCCCTCCTAAATTTGCTTGTCCTCAAGCAACTTAAGATTTGGATGATTAAGAATCTTTGCTTCTTCTCACGTGGCATCTTCTGGGGATAGACCTTTCCACTTAACTAGATACTCGGAAATGATTATGTTTCTCAATCTCTTTTCCCTCATGTTGAGTACTTCTTCGGGTTCCAAGATTAATTGGCCTTCATCATTTAGCGGAGGTAATTCCACACATGGAGTGACCTGTTGTCCAAGAACCTTCTTGAGTCGGGACACATGAAAAACAATATGAATCCTATTGTTCATGGGCAATTCCAATTCATAAGCTACCTCTCCTATCCTTCTTAGTACCCTATATGGTCCATAAAATCGAGGTTTTAGCTTTTCTGCTCCACTAACCTTGATTGAGGATTGTTTGTAAGGTTGTAGCCTTAAGAATACTAAATCACCAATCTCAAATGTTCTTTCTATGCAATTCTAATCGGCATTTATCTTTTGTTGGTTTTGGGCATGATGAATATTATTCTTCAGAGTATACATGATGTCCATGTTTTGCTGTATGAAATCTTTAGCTCTTGGTACTCGGCTTCCTTGGACAATTAACTTCCAAAAGGAGTGGCTTCATACCCGTATAAGGCCTTAAATGGACTCATCCCAATTGACATGTGGTGAGTAGTATTATAGCAATATTCTCCAAGGTGTAGCCATTTTATCCATACGTTTTGTTGGCCAGTGACATAGTTCCTTAAGTACCCCTCAATCCATTTATTTACAATTTCAGACTGCCCATCAGTCTGGGGATAATAACTGGTGCTTGGATTAAGTTTTGTTCCTGCTAAACAAAAAAATTCTTGTCAAAACAGGCTGAGAAATTGGCTCTCTATCACTGATGATGTTCTTTGGCAAACCATGTAGTCTAAAAACTTCTTTGAAGAATATTTCGGCTACTTGTGGTGCCTTGTCTTCTGTAGAGATGGGCCATGAAGTGAGCATACTTGGTTAGCCGATCTACCACCACATAGATACAATCTTTCACTTTAACTTTTGGAAGCCCTGTTATGAAATCCATAGAGATACTATCCCATTTTTGATCCGATATGGGTAGTGGCTAAACGAGTCCCGCAGGATTTGTCTATTCAATTTTGTTTCTTTGACATGTCAAGCATTCTTGAACATGTTTAAGTACATCTTTCTTAAGTCCCTTCCATGAATACTTCTCCCTTGTTTATAAGTTTTGAAATAACCCTGATGTCCTGCTGAGGGATTATCATGCAATTCCTTAATGGTTTTTGTTTTCATCTTCCAATCCGGTGTGAGATATATCATGTTCTTATAAAAGATGGGTTCTTCTATTACCTTATATTCTTCATCATGTAGATTTCCTTCAAGAATAGCACTTGCATGTGGATTTTTAACATACTAGGCAATAATGGAATTTTTCCAATTAATGGAAATACTTGTTATTGTGCATAAGTATGGTTTGCGTGACAATGCATCTACTACAATATTACTTTTCCCTTTAATTTATTCTATGTCAAAGTTGTAAGCCTGTAATTTGCTGACCCACTTCTGTTGTCGATCATTGAGATCTTTTTGTTTTAAGAAAAACTGCAAACTGTTGTGGTCTATTTTAACCATAAATTTGCCACAAACCAAATATTGTCTGAATTTGGCCAATGCATGCATAATGGCCAACATTTCTTTATCATAAATAGAGTAGAGTTTTTCAGTTGCAGTGAGTTTGCAGCTTTCAAAAACAATTGGGTGTTTATTTTACATTAGAACTGCTCCAATGCCTTCTCCGGATACGTCACGTTGTAATTCAAAAGGTAGTGTGAAATCGGGAATGGCTAGGATGGGACAAGAACTCATTATTTCCTTTAGATTCTCAAAGGCTTGTTGGGCTTCTTCATTCCAAACAAAAACTCTTTTTTTAGTTAGGTCTATGAGGGGTGCTGCAATTTTTGAGAATCCCTTTACAAACCTTCTATAGTAATTGCATAAGCCAACAAATCCCCTTAAATAAGTTAGGGTTCTTGGTTTAGGCCATTCCTTAATAGCCTTAATCTTTTCTTTGTCTACACTTACTCCCTGTGCACTGATTTTGTCTCCCAAATAGAGAATTTCCTCTGATCCGAATTCACATTTTGATGTTTTTGCATATAATGACTCTTGTTCAAGAATTTTCAATACTTCATTAATATAGTTAAGATGTTCCTCCCATGATTTACTGTAAATTAGGATGTCATCAAAGAATATTAATAAGAACTTCCTGAGCTGCTTCCTAAAGATATGATTCATACAAGATTGAAATGTGGCGGGGGCATTTGTTAACCCGAATGGTAAGACTAGGAATTCAAAGTATCCATAGTGGCATCAGAATGCGATTTTTGGAACATCCTCTTCTCTAATTCTTATTTGGTGATACCCTGACCGCAAGTCAATCTTGGAGAAGTACTTAGCCCTATGAAGTTCATCAATAAGATCATCCACTCTAGGAATAGGATATCGGTTCTTAATAGTTTTCTTGTTTAATGCTTGGTAGTCTATACACATACTCATTGTACAATCTTTCTTTTTAACACGTACCACTGAGGATGCAAATGGGCTTGAGCTTGGTTGGATGTGGCCCATTTCTAACAGTTCATTAATAGTTTTCTCTATTTCTTCCTTAAATTTTTGTGGATGTCTATAAGAGTAGTAATTACAGGTTGTGCCCCTTTTTCCAATTCTATAATGTGTTCAAATCCTCTTTTGGGAGGCAAACCTGGTGGAATATCACCAAATACCTTTTTATGTTTTTTAAGGATTGGTTGAATATCAATATGTATGGCTTTGCCTTGTGGGGTAGACTTGTCAAGAATCATACATTGGGCAGCCCATTCTCCTTGCCCTTGTCTAAAAATTCTCTCCATTCTCTTGCAAGATACTACCTTTGGAGACCCATCAAGCAAACCCTTCAAGGTAACCTCTTGTCCTTCATGTTGAAAGCAGATTGTCAAGTTTGGAAGGTCAAATATGAAACATCCTAGGGAGTATATCCATGGAGTGCCTAATATTATGTCGGCATCTAAGGGTATTACATAGAAGTCTTCTTTAATAGGATGCTTCCCTAAGATAATTTCTAGTTGGGGAACAATTTTTGTGCATTGAACCATTGCTCCTGTTGCAGTAGCTGCTAAAAACCCTTTGAAATCCTTGGTTTTCAAATTTTTTCTTGCCGCCAATCTTTCATCTATGAAATTGTGGGATGCCCCACTATCTACAAGGGTGATAACTCTTTGTCCTTTGAGAGGACTTTTAATGCGGAAGGGATGATGTTTGGAGGTTTGAACGATTGTGGCTAAGGTTACATGCTCATCATCTTCAGTATTAACTTTCTTATTGTCATTTCCCTTTGTTTCTTCATGTAACATGTCGTACTTGGTGGTTCTTTTTTTGAATCTTAATAGTGTTATTTTATTATTTTTATGTGTTCTTTCAGACTAGACGGAAGATGCAAAAGGGGTTTCAGTTTTCTTGAGATGTGTTTGCCAGAATCAATACAATATAGAGCATGTGATGAAAACCCAAAAAAGATACAACAGATATGAATAAAATAACAGATACCCAGATCATAAAATGACCAAATATGAATTACTATCACATAGCCATATGAAAATATGCAACTTCATACATGTGTTGTAGCTGGACCAGCAAACTGGGTAGTATAGTATCCTTCCAAAATCACTACAGATGGTAGCAAGACATCATACAATGAAAGATATAGTGGTTGGAACCCTGGACACCAAGGATGAGAAGGATAGATGTTGCTATAAGCTCAGAATTGGTCACCAGGCAGTCCACGTCCCTGCTGAAGCTGTACGGCCAAGCTGGGTGATGGTATACAGCAAAATGCATGAAAAATCAGTCTTCCCAATGGTCTGAAATCTCCACTCAAATCTGCAGAAGACTAAGAGTCTCCCAAACGCCACCAACCAATAGGAAATCCTCCTCCAACAAAACCAAAGACTACCCCAAAATGGTATGGCCTGTCCTTGCACAGGTACGGCCAACAAAGGGAGAATAAACAGTCCCAACTTACTTCAATTCCTTCTCAAAACTTGCACTAAAATCTGTCCTACAATCTGCCTATGAAGAACACCACAAAATCTACAAGGATGTATCATGTAGTTCCTCAAACCCTCGTCACATGAACTCCATTGAAGCACAACTACAAATACTGAATGTATCTGCCTCAATAGCACCTTTGGATGGTATTGCACATCTGTAGAATGCTAGCACCAAAGGGAGTTTTCGTTCCCAATAGCTCTCTGTATTCAAATTTCTTCAAACCCTCTCAAAACCCTAGCAGAGCAAAAACAAGCAATTTCAAGCATAACCAAATGAAATCTCATTTTCCTCTTTTATGCTTCTCCAAGAGGGTCGATGTATTTAGGAGAGAAAACATTTTATTTAAGTTACTTTATTATCCTCCAAGATGGGCGCCCAAACTCACTTTAAGTGACATTTAAATATTTCTTCATTTATGTCACTAACTTTAATATTTCTAAAGTCCCAATTAAATAATTCAATCAATCTTCGAACTTTAAAATGAAGGTCAAGATGACCTCGGATTCAGTGTTCTATAACTCACCAGAAAGGTCTCGACGAGAAGCACCAACTCCAACACTGAGAATCCCAAAACGGCACCAAAACCCTAATTTGCTAAAAATAGCAAATCCGGCACAAAGCAACCAAACCACCACTAAAAGTGCCAACTGTAACAACTGATCCCAAACCAACATCCGCCAGCGGACTAACCCATCCAAAGCTCTGCCAACCATGGTTCCCTAATTAGGTTAGTTAGTCTACAGGAACCAGCTAATAGACTAACTCTGTATAGAGAAAGGGGACATTACACTTCATTGGTGATTGCCTCTATCATTTGTACTCAACTTGTCTTGCCACATCTGTGTCCTAGTTCCCATTTTTCCTTACAATGGTAGCATAATTTTTCCCATTCAGGTTCCCCTTTACAAGTGTGTCCACGAGCTCAAGGTCCCTTGCATTTGAAACACGAGTTTTTACTTCTGAGTTCATCCTGTTCCTCTTTGGAAAAGGAGGTCTTCTGAAATCCTTCCTTTTTGTGGAAAGGTTTGTTGTGTTTGTTTGAGGATATGTTATTTGTTGATGATGTTTCTAGTCTCAAGGCTTTTTCAATTGCATCTTCAAGGGTTATTGGATTAAGAGCACTCACTAATCCTCTAAATGAATCTTTTAATCCGTCCACAAATAGGTAGGTAAACCTATCTTCATCAATGTTTGTAACTCGTGTTGAAATTTTTTGGAATTCGTCTATATATCCCTCTATTGTTCCTTGTTTTAGCTGAGTCAATTTTTTAAAATCTTCTTGGGGATGTTTCTTATCAGACCTTTTGATAAGTTTTTGTGAGAATTCATCATAGGATGTTATCTTTCGGTGCCCTTGGGTCTGGATTCCGTGATGCCACCATTCATACGCCAATCCTTCCAAATGTAGGATAGCAAATTGGATAGCATCTTCTTCCGTCATTGGACTAAAGGTAAAATAGGTATTCAACTTTTGTAACCATGCATGGGCTGTGATTTTATTTGATCCATCAAAGTTTAGAAGAGTTATTTTATTGATCTTATGTCTCAAGTCTTTATTTAGATGCCGCTTTTCTTTCCTAGCTATCTCATGTCTCTTGGCTTCACAAAATTCCCTAAATGTTATAAGTTGCCTAACCACAAGGTCAAGATCAGCATAAGCTCTAGCAATTCCTTCGGTGCTATTTGTGTGTGAATTAGTTTCTTCTTCCTCTCCTGATATACCTTCCCTAGGTAGGAAAGGGGGTTTGGGTACCCTAGATGTAAAGGATCCGTTAGCTTTCTGAATGATTTAAACTTATGTCTTTCCCATTTGAAAGATTATTGATGGGATTTCCCATGTTTTGCAAGGTTTGGAGAAGTGCTTGGTTGTTTTCTGCATTCTTTCATTTTGGCTCATGAGAATTTGGTTGGTTTGTTCCATGAGAGCTCTCATTACAATGGCCATTTGTTCACTTTTGGTGGATGTACCTTTCTTCCTTTGATAAGTTCGCATTCACTACTTTAGTTCCTCAGGTTGGCAGGAACGGTGCTCTGATACCACTTGTAATGTCCCTTATAGGAACAATACTAATTTTACCGTAAAAATTCAAATACCACAAGTTAGGGTTAGGGTTTCAGAATTACCATTTAGGTTATTTTCAAACTATATAATTCTTGTGCTCTAATCCTGCAATCATGGCATAGGGAAACACATATACAAAAATAGATATACAAATATACCCCTTAAAATATTAGTGTTAGATAAGATTTTTTCTTGCATTCAAATTCATAAATGATATCCATATAGAAAGATCATTTATTTATCAATATGCAATTAACTTAATTTATTCATAACACATTCAGTATCGACTATGTTCAAGTCTTAATCCTTACATCCTTTCTAATCCTCAACCTTGGATGGGGATTTACTTGTCTAGGGCACGATGACACCACCTCCATGGATGGATTTACTCCGCCTCTCCCTAACAACACCTCACCTCTCCTAAAGTTGGAGGCAATAGAAATAACTAAGTATTAAATTGAACATACTTCAACATACTCTTGAACCAAATGATCATATTGATTCATAGCACATTCTGTATTGGCTATGTTCAAGTCGCAATCCTTATTTCTCTTCTAATCCTCGACCTTGGATGGGGATTTACTTTTCTAGGGCGCGATGACACCACCTCCATGGATGGATTTACTCCGCCTCTCCCTAACAACACCTCGCCTCTCCTAAGGTTGGAGGCAATAGAAATAAATAGGCATTGGCTTTCAACATACCACTACTTCAATGTGTTGTGAATATAATCTATTGATGTTTTTCCCTTATATATTTCATAGCAAGCTTCACAATGCTTATATATACATGTGTAATAATATTTCAATTATATACATTTGTCATTATTTACCACATGGCATTCATCATAATAAACATAGGGTTATATACATCATAACAAGAGGATAATTCTTGCTTTTGTATCCTTTAGAACTCTTAAGGATTTTATTCCTTCCTTCTATGCTATCTGCAGCCCAATATACTGCTACATATATATTTCAGATCTACTTCCAAGTATAATTTCAAACTCAGAAATATTTTCCTAATCTGTATATGAATCAGATGATTCATATTTGTATCAATGCCTTTAGAATAAGGAAGGAGTTTCCTTTTAAACTACTCAAGAGATGCTTCCTTTGGTGAAAGGTTATGAACTTAATTTAGGCCGCAGCCCTTCAATTTGGAGATTGCACCACTTAGTAAAGGATCGTTTAATCTTATTTTTTATGGATCGCTGTTCCTTTTCATCATTTGTATCGCTTTCTTCAATATAAACGATACCTGTTTAGATTGTATTAATCATATTTTAAATAAATGTTGATCGCTGTCTATTCTGATCTTAACAGATATTAATAAGATATTGTTCCATAATAGATAGCATCACAGCCTTATGTTGATCGCTGCCTATAATACAACACACTACAACACTTAGCTGATTAGGATATACTAATGGATTAAATCAATGTATAATAATAAAAATATATACATATGTTTATGTATGATAAAATAAATACTAAATGGTTACGTAACTTCATTCATTTCTTTAATTTGAATGAAAAATAAACTTAAATAAAATTATCAATAGGTTATTAATATTGGGACATGACTGATGAATCTAGCAAAGAATGAGAGAAGTACTGGATAGCATAAGTCTGGCACAAGATAGGATATGTCCTGATGATGGATGAAGCTCCGCCAGAAGAGACAAGAGTTGGCGCAGAAGAGGAAGTGTCTTGGATGGGCGGAGATTCTAGGACGATGTGGAAAAGCAGGAGTTCAAGGGCTAAGTGGACATATCCTGATCCATAAGAAAGTCCCACCAAGTCTAGAAGCAAGCCAAACCTGGAGACCAAGGACAGGAACAAGGAGAAAGCGGACCTAACAAGGGGCCAGAGAAACTGTAATAACCCTGATGGTTCTACTTGCTGAAACTGAAGATTGATGATACAATTTTTTGAATTTTGTTGTTTTGCTTTTTTTTTTTGTGTTTTGATAATATATGAGAGGAAATGAAAATTTCTTGCAATGAATTCAAACTAGAACTAGAATGCAAAAACAATAGCTGGAAATGATTAATTATTTATTAGAGATATTCACAAACACATTGAACGCACATGCATACCCGAAATAGATCAGATGAAGACATTATTCAAAACTGGAATTTTTCATTTGCATGCAAGGTAGGAGCATGAAGAATGTTCGATCTGCCTTTATGATGAATTTCTCCCACACAAAAATGATACCAATTGCTTTGTTTTCCCTAGGCGACCAAACTGGAAGTGATTGCAGCTCATAAGGGAGGCATTTCTCCCTAGTAGAATCACGCCCCTTGCTGATATGTGCGGCCACTGCAGTAGTACGGCGTCCCCAAAAATGTGTAGCAGTAATAATAAATGCAGCCACAAAATTATTGGTTTTCACAATGATTTCTTTCAGTCTTAAACTCTTGATGAATTCTTTGAAAACTCCATCAATCTACACAATAAGAACCTCTGCATGAAGCTCTCCTAAATGCCATCCTTCAATGGATATTCCACCACCTCAGAACAGCTACAACATTGAAGAATGTTCACTCTCCAATGGCTGATATATCTGCAACTCACAAATCCCAATGCTCTCCCAAAATTTCACAAATTCAAATGCTCATAATGGATGACGTCGATTTTGTCTTTGGGAGCTTATATACCCTCATTTAATATGCACGACTTCCAAGTTGCTTTTTGGCATTTAAAAAACATTCGATTGTTTGCTTTTGGTGTTGCCTTAGGATAAAATAATAAGTTAGGTGTGCTTTTCCATGAGATAATTAATACTCATTAATGAAGGGTCACGGCCCCATTCACAACTTAACTTTATAATTCAACTTTATAATAAAGATATAATAACCAAACTTTATAATTCAACTTTATAATAAAGATATAATAACCAAATGAAGGCAACTCGCCTAACCAACTGAAAACCAAGGTGTCCACTGCAAATCTAATATGACCAGGTGCCTTGCCAAGAATAGTAACCTCGGAAATATGACTTACTATAAATAGTAAGTCTCTCAAAAGAGCCAAATAACATGTGCAGAAGCCAACACCTGAATCCAAGACAACACTGGAGAGTAGTAATGTCCCATCTGATCGGGCAACAGCTAACACAGACCCTCAAATCAGAAATGCTAGCCCACAAGGGTCAAATGATGGGCTAACCCCTCGACATCTGATACTGACTAAGGAGGGTACATTACAGTTCGCCCTTCCCAAGATTGCTTGTCCTCAAGTAATCGCAATGCTAGATGCTGTAAGATGTCCTCATGCTCCCAAGTAGCATCCTCCACCGGCAAATCCTTCCACTTAACAAGATACTCTCTAATAACTCTTCTCCGAAGAGGTCTCTCTCTGAACTCCAGAATAGCCTCAGGAACTAAAACCAATTTCCTCTCATCATCCAAGGGTGGAAGAGTAGTAGAAGGAATAATATGACGTCCTAATGTCTTCTTGAGGTGTGACACATGAAAGACGTTATGTACTCTACTGTCTGCCGGTAGATCAAGCTCGTAAGCCACCTCATCAACTCGTCGAACAACTCTAAATGGTCCATAGTAGCATGGCCGAAGCTTCTCTGCTCCACTCTTCCTGAGAGTAGACTGCCTATAGGGCTGTAGCATAAGGTACACCATATCACCGACCTCAAAAGATCGCCCAACTCACCTCTGATCAGCATATTGCTTCTGTTGATTTTGTGCCCTCTGTATATTTTCACAAAGTGCTCACATAATGTCCTAGCTCTCCTACAGTAGATCACCAGCACTAGGCACCCTGCTATCGCTAAACAACAAATCAAGGAAGCTAGGCGCATCATAGCCATATAATGCCCTGAATGGTGTCATCTGAATAGTCATGTGGTAAGTGGAATTGTAGTAATATTCACATAAGTGTATCCACTTTACCCAAGCTCTCTGCTGCCACAAGACATAGTTCCGCAGGTATCCCTCCACCCATTTATTCACTATCTCAGTCTGCCTGTCAGTCTACGAGTAGTAACTCATGCTAGGAGTAAGCTTGGTCCCACATAAGTGGAATAACTCCTGCCAGAAGTGGCTCATGAACCGTCTGTCTATGTCACTGACGATGCTCTGAGGCAAGCCATGTAACCTGAATACCTCACAGAAGAATAAATCTACTATCTGTGCAGCTGTGTATGCAGTAGTAATC
Source organism: Cunninghamia lanceolata (assembly GCA_027924645.1). NCBI lineage: Eukaryota > Viridiplantae > Streptophyta > Pinopsida > Cupressales > Cupressaceae > Cunninghamia > Cunninghamia lanceolata. Next base: position 21,451,491 of record BSBN01000520.1, on the reverse strand, counting down.
GGAAAGAAGTGAGCATATTTTGTCAGCCAATCAACCACTACATATAAACAATCTCTACCCTGGGCTTTCGGCAAGCCCGTAATGAAGTCCATAGATAAACATTCCCACTTCCTCTCAGGAATAGGAAGCAGCTGAAGCAATCCTGCTAGAAACATGTGCTCTTGTTTGTTCTGCTAATAAACAGAGCACTCTCTAACATGACAAAGAACATCAGTCTTGAGACCTTTCCATGTGAATCTTTCCCGTACCTGTCTGTAGTTCTTATAGTAACCGGGATGTCCAGCCAAAGGTGAATCGTGAAAGCTTCTCAACACTTTGTTCTTCACATCTGATCCTGGGACTAAATATATCCTCTCCTTGTAAATGATGAGCTCATTCACAAGAGAGTACGTGTTGTCCTATATGGTCCCATCAATAATGCCAGAAGCCCAAGGGTTCTTGGCATACTTAGCTATGATCAAGTGCCTCCAGTCCTCTGAAATCTCTACGATGGAGCTCAAGTGGGGACGGTGGGATAATGCATCAGCAACAATATTTTGTATACCCTTGACATAGGAGATGTCAAAGTCATAAGACTACAACTTGCTGACCCATTTCTGTTGTCGTTCATTCAAGTCCCTTTGTCCAAGGAAGTGCCTCAGGCTATTATGATCAGTTTTGACACAAAACTGACTGCCTACCAGATATTGCCTGAACTTAGCCAACCCGTGCATGATGGCTAACATTTCCTTGTCGTAAATACTGTAGCTCAACTCTAGCCCTCTGAGCTTTCAACTCTCGAAAGCTATGGGGTGCTTAGATTGCATAAGCACAGCACCGATGCCCTCTCCAGAAGCATCACAATGTAACTCAAAAGGCCTGGTGAAATCGGGTAAAGCAAGGACTAGGCAAGTAGTCATCAGAATCTTGAACTTCTCAAAGCACTCCTGTGCCTGAGGAGTCCATACAAAAGCCCCCTTCCGGGTCAGATCTGTGACAGGTGCTGCATGCCGAGAAAAACCACTGACAAACCGACGATAGAAGGCACACAATCCAAGAAATCCTCTGAGCTGTGTCAAATTTTCTAGAACAGGCCAATCCAAAATAACACGAATCTTATCAGGATCCATGCGTACCCCTCTGCACTGATAATATGTCCCAAATATAACAACTCTGTCATCCCTAATGCACACTTGGACTCCTTGGCGTACAAGGACTCCCTGTCGAGTATGCCCAAGACGGTATCCAAATGAGCTAAGTGCTCCTCCCAAGATCTGCTATACACCAAAATATCGTCAAAGAACACCAGAACATATCTCCTCAGCTGAGAATGGAAGACTGTTCATTGTAGACTGGAAAGAAGCTAGCGCATTGGTTAAGCCAAATGGCATAACCAAGAATTCAAAATGTCCACAATGACATCTAAATGCAGTCTTCTCGATATCTTGTTCCCTGACCCTGATCTGGTGGTAACCCAACCTCAAATCAATCTTGGAGAAGAAACGTGCTCCATGTAACTCATCTATAAGCTCATATATGCGAGGGATCGGATACCTGTTCTTAATTGTTCTTTTGTTCAAGACCCAGTAATCAATGCACATTCTGAGTGATCCATCCTTCTTTTTTACCAATACAACTAAAGAAGCAAAAGGAGACTTACTCGGCCCTATGTGACCCATAGCTAGAAGTTGCTTGATAGTTTTTTCAATCTCATCTTTGAAACGCTTTGGGTGCCGTTAAGGTGTGATCATAACGGGCTTTGCGCTCTCTTCTAACTCAATAATGTGCTCTATGCCTCGGTCTGGAGGTCTACCAGGTGGTATCTCACTAAACATCTTAGCGTGCTTAGTTCTGAGCTCCTGTATATCCGGATGATAGGCTGGTTTTTGTTGCTCATCTTGAGTAGGCATCATTCTACACTCTGTTGCCCATTCCATCATGTCATGTCTAATCAACCTCTCTATCCGTCTAAGTGAAATAATCTTCAAGTTGCTGTCCCTTATGGCTTTTAGTACATGGATTTTACCATCAGCCTGAAATTTCATCTCTATGTCCCTAAGGTTGAGAGTAAACTCTCCAATGGCATGAAGCCATTTCATGCCAAGTACTACATCTGCATCTCCCATGTTAACTACATAAAAATCTGCCTTAAACTCATAGTTGTTTAACCGCATGGGTAGATCTGGTATCATCCTCTCACACTTGAGAGTGTAGCCATCAGCAACTTTGACCCTAATACCTTGACCCTAATACCTTCAAACTCTTGAGTTTGAATACCACGTCTCTCCACTAACTGTGCATCTATGAAATTGTGTGTTGCACCTATGCCAAGTAAGAAGATGACCTTTTGTCCTGCTAAGAGCCCTTTCATACAAAAAGAGCCTTCCTTTTGCATGCTAGAGAGGTAAGCTTCTCCCAAACTTGTTTCTCCTTCATCTTCTACTTCATGTTCATCATTTTCAGCCCCACTGTCCTCATAATCAACTTGTTGTTCTGTCATAACAACAGGATCTTCTTCTTCATAGAACCACTCCATTTGCCTACTTTTGCCCTTAGGCCTTAAAGGACAATCATGTTTTTCATCATAAGGACCCTTACAATAGAAACACAGTTTCCTTCTTCTCAAATCATTCAATGTTTCCTTATCCAAGGGTGTTGCAACTTTCTTCTTTGGATCAAAATTCATTGGTTTCTTGGTAGCTGATTTGTTATCACTAGATGAGGTAGAGGGCTTGGAAATGAACTTGTTGCGTGGAGTAGAAAGTTCCATGATGCGTGCTTTCTTCGTGGCCTCTTGCAATGTAGGAGGATCAAATGCCTCGATCCAACCCCTCATAGGCTCATATGACCCCTCAATAAATAATACAAGTCTCCTCTCTGAAACACCTGTTACCATGAACGAAAGCTTCTGAAATTCACTTATGTAGGATTCCAAACTGCCCATTTGCCTAAGCTGTGCAAGATCTCTGAAGTACAATTCGGGATCCTTCCTATCAAATCTCTCAACCAATCTATCAACAAATTCCTGATATGTAGTGATGAGATTATGTTGCAAGGTTTCCATCCCATGATGCCACCACTCATAGACAACCCCATCTAAATGTAGTGCTACAAATCTAATTGCATCTTCCTCTAACATAGGACGTAGTGTCAAGAGTGTATCCAGCTTACTAATCCATGATCTAGCTATCACCTTACCACTGCCATCAAAAGGTGGAAGTAAAAATTTGCTGATTGCATTTTTAAGATCATTGTTTGGTGTCTTGGCCTCCTATCATACCTAGGCCTGCTATGCTCTCTCTTCTAGCTCATATAACGGTCAAAAGTCAAATGTTCTTTCACTCGTGGAGGCAATGAGTCCCACTCATCATGCATCACCATAATATTATCAGTAAATACACCTTCCTCTTCCTCCTCAGGTTCATTTCTCACAAATGTGGGACGTGTAGGCCTCTCAAAAAGTGTGGGTAGGTTCCCTTCTTGCTCTGGGTGTAAGTGTGGGTAGGTTCCCTTCTTGCTCTGGGTGTACCAAAAGCACTTGCACGTTCTTCCCGATCATGATTGTACCCTCTAGGAGGTATAGTAAGTTGTTGTATGGACACTGCAAGCTGCTGCAACACATTCACTACTTCTTGTTGCCCTACATGAAGACCCCTCAGAAGGTCTCTGGCTTCATTTTCCTCATTATCTCCCCCTCCATTTCTAGGAGGACCGATTCCTCCCCTGTCACCCATAATACCTATAATACTGTTGCTACCACTTGATTGTGTTCTGTTACTCCCTGAACTTGACCTATGAATGCCCAATATGCCAGATACTATTTGCCCTTCTAGAACAACTGGTGATCTCCAATTGCCTGTACCCCTAGTATAAAAATAATCTCTCTTGTTCATGTAAATACAAATTTCCATAGGTTGACAGGCAACTGCTCTGATACCACTGTAGTAACCCTGATGGTTCTACTCGCTGAAACTGAAGGTTGATGATACAATTTTTTGAATTTTGTTGTTTTGCTTTTTTTTTTGTGTTTTTTGATAATATATGACAGGAAATGAAAATTTCTTACAATGAATTCAAACTAGAACTAGAATGCAAAAACAATAGCTGGAAATGATTATTTATTTATTAGAGATATTCACAAACACCTTGAACGCATATGCATACCCAGAATAGATCAGATGAAGACATTATTCAAAATTGGAATTTTTCATTTGCATGCAAGGTAGGAGCCTGAAGAATGTTCGATCTGCCTTTATGATGAATTTCTCCCACACAAAAATGATACCAATTGCTTTGTTTTCCTTAGGTGACCAAACTGGAAGTGATTGCAGCTCATAAAAGGAGGTGTTTCTTCCTAGTAGAATCACGCCCCTTGCTGATATGTACGGCCGCTGTAGCAATACGGCCTCCCCAAAAATGCGTACCAATAATAATAAATGCAACCACAAAATTATTGGTTTTCACAATGATTTATTTCAGTCTTAAACCCTTGATGAATTCTTTGAAAACTCCATCAATCTGCAGTTGCACAATAAGAACCTCTGCATGAAGCTCCCCTGAATGCCATCCTTCAATGGATATTCCACCACATCAGAACAGCTGCAACATTGAAGAATTTTCGCTCTCCAATGGCTGATATATCTGCAACTCACAAATCCCAATGCTCTCCCAAAATTTCACAAAGTCATGCTCATAATGGATGATGTCGATTTTGTCTTTGGGAGCTTATATACCCTCATTTAATATGCACGACTTCCAAGTTGCTTTTTGGCATTTAAAAAACATTTGATTATTTGCTTTTGGTGTTGACTTAGGATAAAAAAATAAGTTAGGCGTGCTTTTCCATGAGATAATTAATACTTCACAACTTAACTTTATAATTCAACTTTATAATAAAGATCATTAATAAAGTACCTTTATTAATGATATAATAATGATATAATAACCAAATGAAGCCAACTCGCCTAACCAACTAAAAACCAAGGTGTCCACTGCAAATCCAATATGACCAGGTGCCCTGCCAAAAATAGTAACCTCGGAAATATGACTTACTATAAATAGTAAGTCTCTCAAAAGAGCCAAATAACATGTGCAAAAGCCAACACCTGAATCCAAGACAACACTGGAGAGTAGTAATGTCCCATCTGATCGGGCAATAGCTAACACACACCCTCAAATCAGAAATGCTAGCCCACGAGGGTCAAATGATGGGCTAACCCCTCAACATCTGATACTAACTAAGGAGGGGACATTACAGAAACAAGGGGGGCAGGAATATCCTGATCACCCCTAAAGTCCTACAATGTCCTGAAGGGGGAAAAAGTTCCGCCCAGGACAAGAAAATTCATGAAAAACTTGGAATTTTTATAGGATTTTGCAAAGTTTTAACATGATTTGAGGCAAGATTTTAGCACTATTCAAGGCACACAAAACGAGGCGAATGCAAGGAGGCATCGAAGGAAAATTTTGAGGAATTCAACAAGATTTTGCAACTATGAGGCTTGAAAATAGGAGTCCCAACAGATTGTACATCGTACTTAAGGGCAATTTCCCAATTCTGTACTATGACCTCATTTAAAACTTCTTGTAATGGCATTCTGATATTGTATTATTATACCAAGGAATGAATGTTATTGGAAAGTATTAATTATTGTACAACTTGAAGTAAGGGATTATTTGATGGATAAATGCTTTCATTAATGGTGATGCAAATCAATGAATGTAGCACATAGGTATGACATTCGCATGCTTACATTAATGACACTGCTTTAATCATTAATGGAATAAAACATATAGGTATGTTAATAAATAAAATAAATTATATGAGTTAAATAGGTTTAATCTTGTAGGGATTCATAGATCAGTTGGTAGAAAGGTTCTAGCTATTATTTTCTACAGGAAATATTCAAATTAATACTTTATTTAATTCTTTCCAAGTGCTGATAGGACAACAAATCTTAAACCTCAATCCCATTTTGTACGATGTTCCAATAATCAAAATATTCTTTCAAGATAAGTTAACCATTGCATTATATTTGCCTTCATCCTCTACCCCACCTCATTCAAACTTCAAAACAGATCTGATTAAAGACACATAAGTAGCACTCGTACATGTTTGCTTTTCTTGGAAGCTACTGCTGACTTGAAAATTGGATCTAGTACAACAAATTAAGCAACTATGCCATCGGATATGTTCCTCAACTTGGATTTAACCTTTTGTGTCGCTTTATGCTAATCTTTGGATTACACTACCATTTCTCTTTGCATGTTTGTCTCCAGAATCTTAACTATTTATTAGGATCTGCTTTTGCTCTCTCAACTTTACAAGAAATCAAGTGTTCATGCCAAAAATTTTGTGCCATTTTGTTATGATGTGGGGGAGAAAGAAGTACAGTAAACTGGCATAAATATTACTGTTATGAGACACCTCATCCCAGCCTGAAACCACAAGACAGTAAAGCGCTCACTATAGGTGAAATTAGCATGCAAAAAGAAAACAACATGCAAATCTAGGGGAGTGCAACCCATCAACAGGCATATGTGCTTACCAGCACGGTAAGGAAAGAGTTATGACCACCACAAACCTTACAAAGGAATCCCCTATCAGGGCATTGCTATCACCCCATAGTGCAGCAGTCAATCAAAATGACTCCACCCCTGCATCACAACTGCACAAGCATAATGCCTCCAATCCCTCAAAAATAGAGCTGGTCTGCTATGACACCTAAAGGTTCTGTCTATACAGATGCAAGGGTCATCCCTCCGCCTCTAGCTGATGTTCATTGTTTACAACTATCCATGCTAAATAAAGAACATTAGCTGGCATTTTAGATTTTGACATATTCAAATTGAGACACACTACCTATGGGCCCATCATAGCTAAAGAATATATATATTATATATATCACTAATTGATATGTATGTAATGAATGCAGGAGGTCGTGTCTTAAAACATCCACATCTATTTCACAGGAATATCTGTATAAGATAGTCTACTAATAAAAGTTGCATTGATGATGTTGACAATGACTTTTATCATCCCCTAAATATCAACTTTCTTTGTCAGATTGATATAAACCAATCTACCAATAAAAGTTTAATATATTATGTTATATTTTCAATATCCGTGATTCTAACTATAGAGTAATTCTCCTAATATAACATATTGCAAAATGTGTGTTTGTGTGTAATACTTTTTATTGGTAGATTGGTTTATATCAATCTAACAAACAAAGTTGATATTTAGGGAATGATAAAAGTCATTGTCAACATCATCAATGCAACTTCTATTAGTAGATTATCTTATACAGATATTTCAGTGAAATAGATGTGGATGTTTTAAGACACAACCTGTCTAATCAATGAAAGCTCTCCATCAAATGACAACGATCTTGTGAGGACATATCATAAATGCAGCTTTATATGGGAGAATCCTGCATTCATTACTTACATATCAATTAGCGATAGCAAATTTACAAAGCACAACACTAGCCACATCCAATGATAACTACTCCACATCAGTTATAATGGATAACTATGTGAGCTCTTCTTTCCATTCAAATGAACTTTCAAATTTTAAAAACATATACTACAAAAGGCATTTTGTGGGACCATCCTTCATTAGTCAACTCACATATCATCAAGAAGAAATAGCACATATATAAAGCAAAAGATTATCTACAGCCACAACAATAAATTGTAATGTAAGATCTTTCAGATACCTTGTTTGCAAATTCTGGAAGGTTATCATGAGGATTTTCCTGGAAAAATCTTGTCAGCAATCTGGAATCAATCTGTAGAACAAAGGAAAATACAATATAATTAGAAAACCAACATATGCACTCCAAAGAGCTAGAAATCACTGTGAATTAATAAAAACCAACCACTTGACACATAATTACAGGAAACTAAATTTGCACCTTATACTCGTTGACCGATATGGGAAGATTAAGAAGATACTTTCCAGAACGTGCTACATCTGCCTCCTCATCAGTAAGTATCTTGAAATTGCTCTTCTCCATCACCTGATAAAAAACTAGGTTTAAGACGTGAATATCTTTCTATGAGTTAGAAATATGATGTGATTATTGATAGGAACATAATAATCAGAAAGAAATATTATTCAATATGCTTGAAGAAACAGACAAATCATATTCAACATTGTAGTCTTTAGATTTAGCATAGCATAACTACTTTTGTGTCATGCACTTAGTCTGGTCAACTTCACATTCTGTTTTGTCATACTCGGGTTAGCTAATAAATGAGTTTGTAGGTGTGCTCCAAGCATACATATGTTTGTATGGGCATATTTAATTTTCAGTAAGTATTTCTGTCTGATACAAGTAGTGGTTCTAGCCAGTTGTTCAACCAACTCATCTTCTCAACAGCCTTCTATATATCTCATGTTTAGGCACATGTTTGGTGAGCTCTCTCATATTCTCCCTGTTTGTCATTGTTATTCTATTTGGAGAATACATGTTGTGCCATATGAATAAAGTTTCACGTGCTCTGTTTCTATTCCATTGATTTTTTAATTTTTAAATGCATCTTATATTACAAAAAATGAACTAGAAGTTTGTACCATATGAGCTGAAGAATTACAAGCAAAATCTTTCCCTATAAAAGTGAGGAAAGAAAGCATTTGGACATGTGCCATGAGGGGCAAAGAGACATCTTTACAGAATCATTATCACTTAGCTTTACAATCAAAGCTATAGTATATTCTTGGCATTGTTGCCTACAAGTATTTGGATTAGACTAGCCAAATATAAGACATCAATAGCCTTAACAACTCAACCTAATAATGAAGTTGGTGTTAGAGTGTAAAGCCCATCTTCTCAGGTCCATTTCAATTATCACTGATTATACCATCGGGTTATGTGTAACTTGCACCTTATATATCATGGTTCGTGCCTCAATGGGTCAGCCTACCCTAATGTAATGTGTTGACAGGTGTATAAATAGAAGCAATGCTTCCCACCTAATCAATCAACTTTTAAATATTCATTTCTTCGTTTGTGATTCTATGGTAACATTCTTCTTTCCATATCTCTTGACACCACCACATAACTGTGCATTCTTTCTAATGCTTGTGGAAATTATTATTTGTTCAATTATGATCCTGTGTAATTAATTTCACATGATATTAAATCTTAGGTTTAATATTCCATAGACCCTGGTCCTTTCCTACTATGAAGGTGCACAAAGGAGTACGGCAATACCTCATTTGGTGTTGGGTTGCAATTGTTTCATTTGTTGTGGTTGTTTTTTCTGAAGAAGAGAAGGGATTCAACAAGATCATGGATAAAGGATATTTTTTGAGTGCAAATAAAAATTCCTTTCGGAGCTTGCAGAACATAGAAACTTGTTCAAAGAGAATTAGTTTCGTAGAGCTCTTCGCATGCAAGATTTTGTCTGTGGAGGATATATAGGGTTTCAAAAGGAACCCTTATCCAAGAGCAACATAACTCAGATCTGATTGCATTTTCCCATGCAAAATTTTGTCAATATAGGAGTAGGGTTTCTAAAGGAACTCTTGTCTAGCCACAACATATCTCAGATTTAAATGCACGTTTGGATTCCTTCAGGAAACATCATGAGGGTCCAATTTTTGTTCATCAGAACTTTCGTTCGTTTTGACTTCCAAATTCGCCTTTGAAGTTTGATAGTGCCCCTATGGCAAGGGGATAATGACAAGTAATTTGAACAACCTATGGCTACTACACAGGGGGCTAAGCGAAAGACAAAGGAGGAAGTGTATGACTGGACACGCATAGCAAATGGAATTTGGGGCAAAATTTTACAAAACCCTAGAGCACCTGTAGGGTGTGTGCTCAAGCATAGCCCACTTCGTTTGATGCTGGACCTGCAGGCACCCAAGCCAAGGAGATCAAGGGATCGATACCCCACCTGACCCTTGTATTTTGCTTGGCAATTTCAGCTTTCCCAACTGCAGCAGAGATTTAATTGGTTGGTTGTGCAGACCTGAGACCACTAGCAATTGAGTAGGTCAAATGTGTCTGAATGCCATTTGGCCAATTTTTTTTATAATTATGCAATTCATCTAGTCAGCAATTCCAACGAGTCAATGAAGTCCAAATGGCAGAGTTAAATTACAGCAATTCAATCAGCACATAGTTTGCATAACTTTTGCACATTCAACAGATTAGGTGTGACAAGTGGCATAATAGGTAACTTCCCACCAATTTTCAAATTTTGACATTTTTGTGAATTTGTAAAGCTGAAATTTTGAGTTAATGGAAGAAATTGGATTTTGATAACTAAATTTCAAACAGCATTACAGACTTCATTTTAGCTCCTTTTTGAAGCTTTGGAAAGCATTTTAAGATCTCTTATCAACATTTGCAAGCTTTTTATGTGGTTTTAGATTCTTTTAAGATAAACAAGATTTAAAGGTTCCCTTCATTGACAGGATACAATATCAAGCTTGGAAGTCATCCATTGGGATTGCATTGAAGACCAAGAGTTTGTGACAGATTGCTTGTGGTTTGACAATGTTTCTTCTTTCAAGGAGGAGGATGCCTATAGGCTATTATATTAGAAAAGATCAAACAAGTAGTATTTTGCTGACCCACATTGCACCTAACATTAATTTTCATCTCGAGGGGTCAAAAACTTCAAAGGAGATGATGGAAACTTCTAAAAAGGTTGTTCAATCAAATTGATGAGTTGAGGATTTACAAACGAATCCTGACCTATGCAACACTTAATCCAACGGTGTATAACAGGATTGAGGAGTATCTTGTCTGTGTGAAGGATCTTATGTTTCATTTGGACAAGTGAGGTAAGGAGTTTAACAAGACAGATAATGAGATCATTGATATCATCTTAGAGAGCTTGAAAAGACATATGATGTATTTCTCTCCACTTTTTCTCTATTAGAGCCATCAAGGAGGAAGAAATTATTGTGTTTTGTAGTTTTGTACTCCCTTTTGGTTGTGGAACAACAAAAGCTCACCAAGATGGGTGTGCTTGGCCTGAGGAAGCAAGTTCATAAGACTAAAGAGAAAGGAAAAACAAAATCTCCAAGTGAACCAAGACAAGAATATTAGTCCAAGAGAAAAGACCAAGGAGGCAATGATAATCGAAACAAGAGGACTTCTCATGATGGTGGTCACAAAAGCGACCACAGTGAAAAGGAGAAGCAGCACAAGGAGTGCACCTACTATGGCAAGTTGAGACATATTTAGGACACTTACTTCAAGAATATTAAGTATCTTATGAAGGAAGGATCTCAAGGAGAACCATGGCAAGCACAATGAAAATGGTAAGAATAATGTTCTTCTAGCTCATAATTATCATGCTTTTCTTGCTCAGACTTCCAAAGATGAATTTATCATAGATTCTAGATGCACTCATTATATGGCCAAGGATAGTAATCTGTTCCAAAATCATGGCAAGATAATGACGCGAAGATCTAAAATGCAATTGATTATACACTTGATGTTGTGGGTAATGGTAATGTGCCAAAAGATGGAATAAACAATGATGTTTATCATGTACTTGATTTGAGAGTTAATATAAGTAAATATCATATATCATGAGGTGACTGCTTTTGATGTTGCACAAGATTGGAATAATACTCCTAGTGTTGTCAAGTTATTTAATGCAGATGAGGATGAGACACCTACTCCTAGTTTGGAGGGTCCTTTGGTTGTGACTTTTGAAGATCTTTCAAGAGAAGATGAGGTTGTTCTAGATGATGTTGCATCAATTAAGGCTTCAAAGGAGAGAGATTTGAAAGGTGACTCAACCGTGCTAGATGAGAACGGACCCACATATGAGGCAAATATGACACGAAATCATTAATCAAGATGGTCTTGTTGTGGATGAGGCTATTTGGCTCTCATAACAGGCGAGCAATATACTACACTTGATGATTGTGTGGCCTTGCCTAAGTGGGCCATCCCTAGGAGTCAACATCATTATGTTGAGTTTTGCTCTTGAGAGTTGGTTTAAGAGTATATTCAACCATCTATGATTATGATTGTGGTGGTACAAGATCATGGTGTATAGTAAGTCATGCATTTCAAGGTTGCGAAGCGCAAACCTAGGGTCTCATTTCAAATACTATGGATAGAATTTTGGTGCTTTGCTTCAATTTGTTGGCATGGATACGTGGATTGCACAACTTTTGGGAGCATGCACATTGCGTGGAATATTTAGTGATCAACTTGGTGTTTGTCACACTAAATGATCATGTAAAAGTAAAAAGTGCAGTTTTGTTCTAATTCTTCATTAGCATTTGCCTTTTAAGTGAAAAAGTGTTTTTTAGGTCAACTTGTCATTTCTCCCACTAAATCTACTCCTTTGATTTACAAACATAAATAGAATGTAGAACAAATATGTTCATCATCAAGAGATAATGTGAAGTTTGGATGCCATTGTAATGTCCCTTTTTGGGATATTCCTGATTTTATGCTTTAAAACATTAATATTTACTCAAAATGATGATAGCTTTATCAAAGATCAAGAATTTATGATAATATTTAGATCAATAAATCATAGCACAATTCTCAAAATCAATCATATCATGAATTCTTCGGAAATGATTACAAATCTGCTGAATTAGAGGTTTTTGTCCCTAACTCAATAGTGGCAATATCAAGGGTTTTCGTCCTTAACTTGCCAAGAACATGAAAGGGCTTTCGTCCTTTCAACTCTTAGTCCACCTTGGAGGGTTTTCGTCCTCCTTCACAAGATTTGGGTTTTCTTCCAAACTTGATAAGAGCAATAAGGGCTTTCGTCCTTATCCTCTCATGAACTTGGAAGGGATTTCATCCTTCCTATTTGCAAGACACTTCCTCAAATTCAAAACTGATTGTTTGATGAATTTGCTAGATTATTGGTGATTGCTTTTGTAGATTGATAATTCTTGATGGATTGACAAGTTAATGCTTAAAGGAAGCTTGAATGATTTATGCTTGAAATGTATTAATTCCTCTTCACTGCTGTATTAAATTCTCTTCTTGCTGATTTCCTCACTTGTAATAAGTAATAATATTCCTTCACAAATTGATGCCCTCCTCTCATTGAAATGACTTCCATTTTATATCTGTAATGTCCCCTTTTAGGATGCTCTTGTTTTCTTTACTTGTACACAATTAGATCACCAGAAAAGGACATTAGAAATATTAAAGATCAATAAATTAGACAATAATTAGTTCATAGCTGTAATGTTCCTAATAAGAATTATACTAATTTATCTTAAACTATCAATTTTTCAAGCAAACACTGGATTTAGAGAGTACCTTGGCCTGACTTAATCCCTGCATCAGTAAGTCCATAGAAAATTAGTTAACTCGATTAAATCTTACCTTGGGATGATCAACCATGGGGGAGCATGGACTAGAGTGACTCGATGGGTGTAATTAATCTTCCTAGGTCTCAGGGTGGATATACCATCCCTCCCTAGTCCTCATGTGGCGCATGCCATTCGTATGAGGTGTCCTCATCCTTATGTGGCGCATGCCATTCATATAAGGTGCCCTCAATCTAATGTGGCACATGCCATTCATAATAGATCGCCTCGGCCTCATGTGGCACATGCCATTCATATGAGGTCGCCCTGAACTCATGTGGCGCATGCCATTCATATGAAGTCCGTTATCCTCATCTTGCCATCTTTTCTCATTTCCCCATGATTGCTCTACCTGTATTGTTATACCATGATAGGAGAGTGAGGTTGCAAAGGGTGTCCTGGTAGCCACTCTCTAGGCCCAGAGGAAACACCCTTCAACTAAAAGGCAGAACCCCTCTAGCCCATGTGGGCTCATTGCGTCCCCCCCGAGTAGAGTACCTAGAAGAGAGCCCTCGCACCGTTCCCCTTTGCAATTCTCTTTCTCCATCATGGCGAAGGTGTGTGCGGAATGAAGTAATCAAAATCACATCAAATAATAACTTACGAATTTGCCATATGATAATAACAGGCATATTGTACATTATACTTCCACATGAGTATCCTACCAAAATAGATTAATGGAACAATCCTCAATGTGATGTCTTTTTGATATAGCTTGATTATCAATCTGAATATGTGCTTCCTTCTTGCTTGCTATTATGCTCGCTCAATGTATCAGCAATATATATTCCCTTTCAGAATATCTATATATTCTTTAGAAAATCAGAAAATTATGTTCTTCCCTTCATAATACTTCCGATATATGTATTTTGATTGCTTGTTTCTTCATGGAAAGATTGATATTAAATTTCTCGATTGCTGCTGCCTTTCTCCCGCTGTCTTGAGACTATTCAAGTGTGTTGCTGATGCAATTATTGATAGATGGATCCCCTCATGATTCGATGATGATCTCCCTTTATATCTAATAAGGAGTGTGGAATATGACCAACGGTCATACCCTTTGTTTGTGGCTGTTGGTTAGTGCTGCCTTAATCTTAACCATCACCGGTTATTCTTAGTAAATAAGTTAGATGCTTGTTATAAGGTAATTAAACTGATTTCATTTGCTGCCTTTTTCGTGGGTATTTGCAGATATAAATCGCACCTTTCAATATATTAACCCCCCTCTATAATCGTTGTTTTGTATGATTTATATGCATCCTTCAATAACCTTTAAGCACTGCCCCTTTTTTCATAACCATTAATCGTTGCCTTATAATAATGTTTTCTTTTGTAACCACTACTACAAGATGGGAATCGGCCCCTTCTACTTTATAATATATATTATTTAATTATAATATTTAATCTATATTAATTAATTTATAATATTTATTTATATAATATAATAATATATATTATAATAATATTTAATTATTAATAATATTTAATTCTTAATATTATAATTATTAGTATATAATATCTTTTTTTAATATTTATATTTATATTAATATTTATAAGTGCTATTTATATTCAATAATATATTTTGAATAAATATATTATATATTATATTAATTTATAATATTGTTTTAAGGACTTATATTATTCAAATATATTTAATCTATATTATTTAATCGATTTGCAATATTTTAGTGTCATAATCGGTTCAATTATAATGTATTGATATGGGGACATGACAATATCTTATTTGTTGAAAGAGTCACAACCATTCCCATGCAGCCGTTGCCCTTTGACTATTATAATTTAATTTTAATTTGTCTTAATCCATTCCCATGCAGCCACTGCCCTTTGGGAATTATCATTTAATTTTAATTTGACTTTGTTTTATTTAAATCGCTAGTATGAACTAGCGTCACTTCCTTAAGCGATTTTTATCATCTTCCTAGGGCGGCCAGAAAATACTCTCCTCACCTGCGATTCAAGCGGGGCATGACAACCATTCCCAAATAGCTTTCCCCAGAACTAAGAGACACCTACTTGCTCCTAGGTTAGACATCAAATGTCAATCAAACAAGCAAAGTATTCTACCCCAATGTCATAATTGAATTGTTGGACTATGATATCTACGTACGAGAAATGTACATGTAAGAAACCTTTGCTTTTCCACCTCTTTCCTTCTCCAGAAATAATAAAAGTGTAAAATACCCTACTAATATATACTGAAATTTTTGCCAACTTTAGATATGATTTTTTTGCACAATTCAATCAAATAACATCACCAATGAACAAAGGATACCACTGTAAAATACCCTACTAATATATACTGAAATTTTTGCCAACTTTAGATAAGATTTTTGCACAATTCAATCAAATAACATAACCAATGAACAAAGGAATTGTAGCAAATCAAACCCACATCAAATTTGCATATATTGAACCCTCAAACAAATGAAACATAAAATGTCAAGTGGCTGGAATTTATTTTAGTCCATGTCTGATTTTATATCAGACTTAATTACAAGCCAATATGAAGCCCAAATACATCAATCTTTGCATACAAATGTTGCCCAAACCCTTTAGAATGATAATAACTATCAAATGAACACCAAATAGCCTTGAAAGAGCTTCAATAAAATTCTGATATAAACTTTATGTATGCTGATATGACTGCTGAAAGTGTACTTTTAACCCAGCCAAGGGTTTACAATGAAATCTCATGAAATATCTCCTCCAAATATGGATGCATAGGAAGGTCTTCTATCAAGTACAACTCCTCAACCTTCAAACCCTTGATCAAATCCACCTAAAAAGCCTTGTAATTCCAATGTCAATTCGCTGTTATAAAAATCAGACCCTGCTGTTGTAAAATCAGACCCTGCAAAACATGAAAATATCATCCAAAATGTACTCCAAATTCACTAAACTACCTTGGTAGTCAATCCTCTACACCAAGAGCTTCAAATAGATATCACTATCACTTCCAAACTCTTCAAATAACCTACAATTTCAATCCGATGATGAAATCTGTATGACAACATCTCACAAATTGTTATGGGATCATCACCACAACACTCAAGGGAACATCTCCTTAATAAAATCACTAGAAAATGCAATTTCCAGCAATAATAGACAAAATGCAAAAGCTTACCATGAGATCAAAAGTTGCACAATGAAGCTCAAGTCATCTATTTAGACTCCTCAAGCTTGGACGTCCATCTTCTTAGCAAATTTGGAATGCATTTTGAAATCCATCAATGAAAATCAAGGAATTGGAACAATATTAAATGAGCTTCATCACAAATGCTTTTCATTTCAAACAATCTTCAATTATTTTAAATGAAATTGTCTCTCCTATGAATCGATCCTCTTGAGCTTGGCGTTTGAACTCATGCATTGAATTTTTGACCTGAAATCAGTTAAAATCCTCCTCATGCTTGGGCGATCAGCTATATGCATTTAATTTTGAGTTTGTATTGCATTTAAAATCCTTCAAACTACCATCTATCCTTTCCTTGCTTGAGCAAAATGCATTTAATGATGTAATTTGCATTTAAAAATCATCCTTTCCCTTAGCTGCCGCTCCATACATGGACGTTTTGCATTTAAAATACTTACCAAACAATTTTAAATGATTTAACCTCTTGATCGCCTCCCTCTAGGCCGTTGGCACTTCACACAATGATGCATTTGCAATTTTAAATGTCTTTAGCTATGGCGAATGGAATTTAGCTCTCCTTTATGCAAATCGAACACCTCATGGATAGCCGTTGGCTCCAAAAACCATGCTCAAATAAAATAATATTAAATACTCCTCATGCATAGATCCATATACCATTGTCTTTGACATTGAATTGGGCCCATTTTGACTTGTCAATATTCCTTCACCAATAGGTCCTACCTGGAGCTATCCATATTTACATCATCTCCATAAAAATAGATTAGAGAAAATGTAATTAAAGATTTCCTTTTCCCTCCTTATTTATCAAATTCAAATGAATGAAAATACAATCTTAATATTGCATTTTCCATATAGCTCAAATACACTAGTTAAGCTAACTTTCCAAATCTCCATGTGTAGAAGCCAACTCAAACTAGCCAATTATTCCCTTACCAATGCATTAGCCTACGGGAATAGATGATAGGCTAACCAAAAATCTCCATGTGACATCACTCTGGAATTGGGGACGTGACATCACTCTGGAATTGGGGACATGACAGTCCTCCCTTCCCGGGATTGCTTGTCCTCAAGCAATCGAAGATTGGGATGCTCTAAAATCTTCTCACCTTCCCATGTAGCATCCTCTAATGGCAATCCTCTCCAACACACCAAGTACTCCCTGATGATTCGGCTCCTCAATCTCCTCTCTCTCTCATGTCCACAATGCTATCTAGCTCAAGTATCAACGTACCCTCTTCATCAAGAGGTGGAAGATCAGTGGAAGAAACCACATTCTAACCCAATGCCTTTTTGAGGCAAGAAACATGAAAAACATTATGAATGCGGCTTCCTAGTGGTAGCTCCAACTCATATGCTACCTCACCAACTCTCCTGATGATCTTGTAAGGCCCACAGAACTTTGGCTTGAGTTTTCCCGCACCACTTTTCTTCAATGAACTCTGTCTGTATGGCTATAGGCGCAAGAAAACCAAGTCATCTATCTCAAATGATCTCTCCACTCTATGCCTGTCTGCATATATTTCTGTTGATTTTGAGCATGCTGAATATTATCCTTAAGAACTCTAAGGATATCCTGTGTGTCCTGCATCATCTCCTTAGCTCTAGGAGCTCTACTATCATCAAAAGCCAAATCAACAAAAGACAATGCATCATACCCATATAGTGCTCGAAATGGAGTCATGCCAATGGACATATGATATGTGGTATTGTAACAATACTCACCAAGGTACAACCATCTTACCCAAGCACGCTGATGACCCGCAACATGATTGCGAAGATAACCCTCAACCCACTTATTCACAATCTCTGTCTGTCCATCTGTTTGAGGATGATAATTAGTGTTCGGCGTCAACTCTGTACCTGCAAGTCGGAATAGCTCTCTCCAAAACATGCCAATGAATCTACTATCCCAATCACTCACAATAGTCTTCGGTAGGCCATGCAAACGGAATATCTCTCTAAAGAATAACTCTGCAACCTGTAAAGCTAAATAATACGCTGCAATAGAATAGAAATGTGCATATTTTGTTAATTTATCAACAACTACATATATGCAATCTCTACCATGTACCTTTGGAAGACCTGTGATGAAATCCATAGAGATACTCTCCCACTTCTGCTCAGGAATAGGCAATAGCTGAAGTAGACCGGCGGGAAAAGTACGCTCACACTTGTTCTGCTGACAAGTCAAACACTCTCTAACAAACTGTAGTGCATCATCCTTGAGACCCTTCCAAGAGAATCTCTCATGAATCTGTCTATAGGTTTTGAAAAACCCTCGATGTCCTGCTAGAGGTGTGTCATGAACGGCTCTCAATATCCATTGTTTGAGCTTTGACTCAGGTACCAAAAATATCCTGTCCTTATAATATATCACATCATCAATCACCTTGTACCTGTCGTCCTGTATAATACCATCCATCATCTCGCATGCAAAAGTGGATTTGAAATACTCAACTAAAAGTTGAGATTTCCAATCAGCTGAAATCTCACTCAAGGAACAAATAGTAGGCCTCCTAGAAAGTGCATCAGCAACAATATTTTTCTTTCCCTTCACAAACTCAATATCAAAATCATATGCCTGTACCTTAGAGACACATTTTTGTTGTCTCTCATTCAAATCCTTTTGTTCCAAGAAGTATTTCAGACTATTGTGGTCGGTCCTTACCACAAACTTAGCACCTACCAAGTACTGACGAAACTTTGCCAATGCATGCATAATGGCTAGCATCTCCTTGTCGTAGGTCGAATATAGGCGCTCCACATCTCTCAATTTCCTGCTCTCATATGCAATGGGATGCCTATTCTGCATCAACACAGCCCCAATACCATCTCCTGATGCATCACACTCTAAAACAAAAGACTGTAAAATCTAGTAGTGCCAATACCGGAGTAGTACTCGTTATCTCCTTGAGCCAATCAAATGCTACCTATGCTGCTTCTGACCAAAAGAAAGCTCCCTTCTTAGTGAGATCTGTCAATGGTGCTGCCAACTGTGAAAATCCTCTAACAAACCTCCTGTAATAGCTACAAAGACCCAAGAAACCTCTCAACTCTGAAATGTTCCTTGGAACAGGCCACTCCTAAATAGCTTTGATCTTCTCCTCCTGAACTCTCACTCCATCGGCACTAATCATATGCCCTAGGTAAAGAATCTCCTTCATTCCAAAATCACACTTGGACATCTTAGCATACAATGACTGTAACTCCATAACTCCAAGTACTGCATCAAGATGTTGGAGATGCTCCTCCCATGTCTTACTATAAATCAAAATATCATCAAAGAAAACCAACAAAAACTTATGCAACTGCTTGTTGAAAACATAATTCATACAAGACTGAAATGTAGTAGGTGCATTAGTAAGACCAAAGGGCATTATAAGGAACTCATAGTGTCCGTAGTGACATCTGAAAGTTGTCTTTGGAATGTCCTCACGAACACGAATCTGATGATAGCCTGAACGAAGATCAATCTTGGAGAAGTACACTGCCCCATATAACTCATCAAGCAACTCATTGATCCTGGGTATAGGGTACCTGTTCTTGATTGTCTTCTTGTTCAAAGCTCTATAATCAATACACATCCGCATAGTCCCATCCTTCTTTTTCACCAACACAACTGAAGAAGCAAAAGGACTAGATAATGGCCGAATGTGTCCCATATCTATCAACACCTTAATAGTCTTCTCAATGTCAACCTTAAAGTGCCTAGGATGTCGATATGGTGCAATGTTGATGGGCTTGGTCCCATCCTCCAACTCAATCACATGCTCAAATCCACGATCTAGTGGTCTACCTAGAGGAATGTCACCAAATAGCTTACTGTACTTATCCAATACTAATTGGCTATCCACATGATACTCACCATTGGAAGAAGGCTTAGAAGTTATTTCAACTTCAGCTACCCATGCAATATCATTGTGTCGAAACAAAGTCTCCATACGCCTAGCTGAAATGACTCTAGCATTACCATCTGATATGGCTCTCAAAATTACCTTCCTTCCATTGTGCATGAATTCTATCTCCATCTTCTTCAAATCCTGTATGTACCTACTGTTGGTGCTTGCACCTACATTTTGGGTTTCAAGTATTCATTCGCAGGCCCCTTTCATGAGAAACCCAAAAAATTCCTAAGTTTCTTGGCCTTCTGGGTTGTTGCTTATATCTTTGTATGTGCATTGTTGTTTGTATGTACATTTTGAATGTGCAAGCGCGAATGTACATTGGCGGGCCCGAAAAGAAGTTCAATCGGCTTCTAAAAGTGCAAAAATTGGTTGTATGCATCTTTGTATGCATATCGGGCTTGTATGTGCATTTTCGGGCCTGCAAAGGTGGTTGTATATCGCAGATTCCTGGAATATTCCCTGCTTGTATGTAAAGGATTGCATGTATGTTTTGTTTGTATGTTTGAATATACATTCGCAATATGCAATGTCAATATACAATGGAAAACATGCAAAGGGCACATACATTCGCAACATGCAAGGAAAGATCAATCGGCGGCATACAAGGAAAACATACAAAGGTAAATATATATCAGATATACAAAGCAAATGTACATTGGCGGCAACATGCAAAGGAGATATGCAAGGGCAATGTGCAAGGAAGGGATACACAGCCTGGGGCCCACCAGTTGCATGAATAGGCGATTGTATGTTTGCACATGCAATCGAACATACAAGGACGATATACATTTCTTATATACAAGACCCGGACCCGAAATGAGTATACATTTGGGTTGATAAAGGCAGAAGTCCGATTGCATGTATGTTTTGCTTGTATATTCGCAGTTGTATGTATGCGATATACAAGGCAAAGATACAAGGGAGGATATACAAGGCAGACTTGACTGGCAAATCAAATTTGGCAAATTCAGCGTTGAGTCCACTGTTTGTATATTATGTGCATTGTATGTTTAGATATACAAGGAAGAAGAGATACAACCCGGACGCGAAAAGAAAATGTGTTGTGGCCGATAAGTCGTTGAGGTTCGTGGGTTGTATATAGCACATTGTATATGCGATATACAACGAGAGATACAACGAGGTAGATACAAGCCGGATTTCAAAGGTAATTTCAATCCGATTGATAACTATGCTAGAATCCGTGTTGTATGTATATGCAATGTACAAGGTAAGATGCAAAGAATGAAGATGCAAGCTTTTGTTTTACGAAAGGTTTGGGGTCCGCCTTGTATGCGGATGATTGTATGTATATACAATCTCACATGTACAACCACAGATGCATAAGAAGATGCAATGGTCCCGATAACTCAGAGATGCATTTTTTCAGCGACGGAGGACCAATCAGTGGCTGCCACGTGTCCGAGAGCGGTTGTATGTATATGCTTTTGCATATACAAAGGCGAAAATGGCAAAATGGGCGGAAATGGTAAAACGGAAGCAAGAAAAAGTCAGTGATGGAAAAAGGGTGCCTACGTGGCGCGATTTGATTGGTTGTGGACTTTTCAGCATGAACCAAAGCCGTTGATCTCAGCGGGAAGAAGGAAATCGACGGCCATGATTCAAATTTTCATAGGAAGGTGATTTGTATGTGTTCGCTACATCTTTTTTCAAGCGGGAAGAACTTCAAAGCACGCAGTTGCTGCATCCTACGGGTAGGTTGGCCATTTATGGTAAGATCGCTGAGGTATGGGTCTTGATTGACAGGCTAGCTACCATGTTCGATGAAAAAAATCTCCAGGCAGCGGTGCATATCCCGATTTCAACCACTCTTTCCTCTGTTTCTCTTGGCCGCATTCAATGTTTTAGGCGCCATTCAAAAGGTGCAATGTATCTGGCGAAATTTTGAGAAGACCGTGTACTTGAATGCTGAGTGCACGTTCTTGCATATAAGCGAACTGTGTCACTCATTTTTGGGGGGTTGAGACTTGGGCAATTTTTCGAGGAAATAACGAAGATCAGAGCATTTCTTGGTTGTTCTGTCTCTTTTGGAGTTTATGAGTTGCATTTGAATGCACCTTGCACATATTTTCAGTTTCATTGTTGTTTTATATGAAAAATGCAGTATTGCATGTGTTTAGTTGTTTGTCTCCATTTGTTGTATGCATCCCTTCTTTTGAATCTGGTTGCTAAGGGTTACTAAGGTTCTAAGATACAGATTTGTCGTATTGCATGCTTGATCTCCAACTTCCATTCAAGGAGTGGATTAAACTGTTTTAGGTTAAGTATGAAGAAGAATGTATGTCAGCCAGGATATTTATAAGTAGAGGCAACTAAATACTCAGTCTTGGGTGGTGTTTGTAAGGCAAATACCAATCCTAACCCCTTGAAACTTGAATGCCAGTGCAAATCATTCTCTTGTATACGTCTAGTTGACTCCTTGCCCTGAGATAGGCACCGGTCTGCCCTTGTGTAGTAGTTATGATCCAAAACCCCCTGTCTTGCATCCAAAACTTAAAACAAATCATTCCATAATTCCAACCTGTTAGTTGTAGGAATAGAAATAGGACCCCTACATACTCATCCTCAACCAATTAGATATGTCCAAGAACGTTGCCAAACTTGTGATTTATCATAAAAAAATCTTGGTCCATAAATGAGAGTATTCTGCCTGTTGTTGTAAAGCTAAATCTTTCTGTCATTCGGCGAGTCAAAGGTTAAATCTTTAGCTATAGGGATACCCCCCCTTGGTGTGGCAGAACCAGAAGTGAAGGGAAGGCAGCTCACGCAACCTCCTGTATTTGTTGGCCGAATCTGCCTGTGCATTGGAACTGGCAAATCCTCTACCGATTCGGAGAGAAAGAACCAACACCTACCAATAGAATGCAACCATTGCATCCCTAATACCACATCTATCCCTAAAAGTTCAACTATGTAGAAATCATCTATCAATGTATAATCACCCATCTGTATACTCAATTGTGGCACCCTCTTTTGACAACTCATGGTGAAACTGTCAGCTACAACAACTGTGAATCCCTCAAAGTCCTCTGCTTGTAATCCACGTCTCATGACTAAACTCTCATCAATGAAATTATGAGTAGCACCACTGTCTACCAAACATGTAACCCTCTATCCATTAAGAACTCCTTTGATCCTGAATGCATGGTATCTAGGAACTCCTGAAATAGTAGCAATGGTGATGGGATTACTAATATCATTAGACTCTAGCTCCAAAGTAAGCTGATCATCATCATGGCATGAACCTGTATCGTCTTGTGAATTACTATCATCATCTGATAATACCTCAATAAGATGAGCTTTGCCTTTTCCAAGGCATCTATGTCCTGGCTCCCATGGTTGCTTGCAAGAAAATCATAGCTTCTTCCTTCTCAATTCATCTCTTTCCATTGCAGAAGGATTAGGCTTACGCTGAAATGGTTTCCTCTAATTAGAACTTGTGCCTTTGTAGAAGCTTTTCTTTTGAGTGAATGTAGGAGTAGTATCCAAATCAAGTGCTAAATCAATGGCCTCCTCAAGAGTAGTTGGCTTGTGTACCTTATAACCAAACCCTTAATCCTATCATTCAACCCTTCCACAAACAACATTGTAATCCTCCTATCTGACATATCAAGAACCATAACCGCAATTTTTTGAAATTCATTCACATAGGCCTCAACTCTACCTGTTTGTTTCAACTGTGCAAGCTCACGGTAGTAGACCTCTATGTCCTTGCGATCAAACCTATTAATGAGTTTTTGAACAAACTCATCATATGAAGTAATCCTGTTGTGATGTTGTGAAACCAAACCATGATGCCACCACTCATATGCAAGACCCTCCAAATGCATAGTAGCAAAATGTATAGCATTTTCTTCACTCATGGGTTTGAGTGTAAGAAAGGTATCCAATTTATTCACCCATGCCCTAGCACTTAGTTTGTCACTACCATCAAAACTAGGAAGAGAAATTTTGTTCAATGCATCCTTATACTCCTTTGGTTGTGCAAGTTGTGCTCTCCTTTGTCTAGGTCGATTCACTCTACCCTTTGGATTTTCTCTTTTTTGACTCATGTAGTTATTGAAATTGATTTTATTCCTTACATGCTCAAGAAGTGGATCATACTCATCAACCAAAGATATAACATTCTCCTCAAATGGAACCTCTTCTTCTTCATCCTGTGGCTGCTCCTCTTCTTCTTCATCTTCCCTAGGAAGGAAAATAGGTTGCATAGGTCTCTCAACTGTAGGTGTTCTTGTTCTCCTAGCATGAGTTGGTGATCTTCCAGCTCTACATGCATCTTGATTGTTTTGATTGCCTGGATTATCATTCCTGTTATTTATCAAAGCTTGAATCATTCTTTGAATATTCTCATTTGTTTCTCTTTGTTGGGCTGCCATCTCACGTTGATTATTGACCATATCTCTTAACATGTTATCAATCTCATCTTGTGGAATATGTTGCCTTCTATCTCCCATTGTATCTGTTCTCCTTCTCCTATAATAATGAGGCAAAGGATCAATGTTGAAGCTCATAACCCATAGGCTGGCAGGATCCAAGCTCTGATACCACTGTAAAATACCCAACTAATATATACTGAAATTTTTGCCAACTTTAGATAAAAAAATTTTGCACAATTCAATCAAATAACATCACCAATGAACAAAGGAATTGTAGCAAATCAAACCCACATCAAATTTGCATATATTGAACCCTCAAACAAATGAAACATAAAATGTCAAGTGGCTGGAATTTATTTCAGTCCATGCCTGATTTTATATCAGACTTAATTACAAGCCAATATGAAGCCCAAATACATCAATCTTTGCATACAAATGTTGCCCAAACCCTTTAGAATGATAATAACTATCAAATGAACACCAAATAGTCTTGAAAGAGCTTCAATAAAATTTTGATATAAACTTTTTGTATGCTGATATGACTGCTGAAAGTGTACTTTTAACCCAGCCAAGGGTTTACAATGAAATCTCATGAAATATCTCCTCCAAATGCAATCGATGGATGCATAGGAAGGTCTTCTATCAAGTACAACTCCTCAACCTTCAAACCCTTGATCAAATCCACCTAAAAAGCCCTGTAATTCCAATGTCAATTCACTGTTATAAAAATCAAACCCTGCTGTTGTAAAATCAAAGCCTACAAAACATGAAAATACCATCCAAAATGTACTCCAAATTCACTAAACTACCTTGGTAGTCAATCCTCTACACCAAGAGCTTCAAATAGATATCACTACCAGTTCCAAACTCTTCAAATAACCTGCAATTTCAATCCGATGATGAAATCTGTATGACATCTCACAAATTGTTATGGGATCATCACCACAACACTCAAGGGAACATCTTCTTGATAAAATCACTAGAAAATGCAATTTCCAGCAATAATAGACAAAATGCAAAAGCTTACCATGAGATCAAAAGTTGCAAAATGAAGCTCAAGTCATCTATTTAAACTCCTCAAGCTTGGACATCCATCTTCTTAGCAAATTTGGAATGCATTTTGAAATCCACAAATGAAAATCAAGGAATTGGAACAATATTGAATGAGCTTCATCACAAATGCTTTTCATTTAAAACAATCTTCAATTATTTTAAATGAAATTGTCTCTCCTTCTATGAATCAATCCTCTTGAGCTTGGCATTTGAACTCATGCAATGAATTTTTGACTTGAAATCATTTAAAATCCTCCTCATGCTTGGGCGATCAGCTATATGCATTTAATTTTGAGTTTGTATTGCATTTAAAATCCTTCAAACTACCATTGATCCTTTCCTTGCTTGAGCGAAATGCATTTAATGATGTAATTTGCATTTAAAAATCATCCTTTCCCTTAGCCGCCGCTCCATACATGGACGTTTTGCATTTAAAATACTTACCAAACAATTTTAAATGATTTAACCTCTTGATCGCCTCCCTCTAGGCCGTTGGCACTTCACACAATGATGCATTTGCAATTTTAAATGTCTTTAGCTATGGCGAATGGAATTTAGCTCTCCTTTCTGCAAATCGAACACCTCATGGATAGTCGTTGGCTCCAAAAACCATGCTCAAATAAAATAATATTAAATACTCCTCATGCATTAATCCATATACCATTGTCTTTGACATTGAATTGGGCCCATCTTTGACTTGTCAATATTCCTTCACCAATAGGTCCTACCTGGAGTTATCCATATTTACATCATCTCCATAAAAATAGATTAGAGAAAATGTAATTAAAGATTTCATTTTCCTTCCTTATTTATCAAATTCAAATTCAAATTCAAATGAATGAAAATACAATCTTAATATTGCATTTTCCATATAGCTCAAATACACTAGTTAAGCTAATTTTTCAAATCTCCATGTGACATCACTCCGGAATTGGGGACATGACAAAAAGGTAGATAGACTGGTCTAACATCAGTGCCTTTAACCATTAAATTGACTCAAAACTTTCACCATTTTGAAAGTTGCACAAAAACAATAAAAGGTAGATTTATTTCTATAGATCACTCTAGGCACGAGAATATAGTATACTCTAATTTTGAAGTCACATATATGGAAATTCCATTTTGAAAGTTACACTGAGTTCTTCTCCCATTCAAAACTTTCCTTTTGTTTGGCCAAATGGTGAAAGTTGTGAAGTCGATTTAACGGTTATAGGCACTGGTATTAGACTAGTCTATCTACCTTTTATTATTTCTGTTAAGTATCAAAGTTTCAAAGTGTCGAGAATTAGAGTATGCTCTTTTCCTGCACCAAGAGCGATCTGGAAAATCAAAAATATCTCCATACTCAAACCATTGTAATCTTGCTTCAAATATTAAATACAAAGATTAAATCACACAGAAACTTTGTATTTAATCTTTGAAGCAGGGTGTGATGTCCCAATGTTGCCTAATCTCTATCTAGGGTTTAATAAGTTGAGTAGGCATTATTTAATTTCCAAAACCATCAAAAGCATGCATGAATTATGACAGCTCGTACTAATAATTCAACTCCATGGCACAAATAACTCAGATCGGATTAGTTTATTAGCACTTTGGGTCTATAACAAGATCTACTATCAAAGAACAAACAATTATAGAGAATAGTTTTGCACAATCGAATTAAACAGCTCTATTCAATTTTCACAAGTGACACCATGAAAGTAGATTCAACACTGTGTGTATATATATATATATAGGTGTTTGGAAGTTCAAGCACTCCCACGATGCGTCAATACAAAGTGATTCAACATTCAAACTTGCGAAATGATTCAAGACTCCAAATTACATACACACAAAATGAATAACATGCCTTGCCTCAAATCATCAATCCCTACGTGGATTCGGCCTTTAGAAGTCTCCAATCCTATAGGCGTGAGATCTGGTGTTTATGACTTGTTACGCCTTGCCTTCAGATGATCTTTATGGGACGATCAATATTTTCTTTGCAAATGAACAATGTAAACTTCCAATGAAGGGTGAATCAAACCCGCACAACTCCACGAGATAGATTTGTTGGTAGTTCTGGTGGCGGCTAGTGCACAATGGCTCGCATCCAACAATGGTTCGCTTCTACGTTCATTCCTGTTGATGATGAACCACATGGGAGAAGGAAATCTACATAGGGTTAGATGTTTCTCCTCATAGCGCTTGCAAATGGTAAAAATCCTTCAATGTCGCCTCCCTCTGTATTCCTTAACTACTGAAAACAAAATAAACTCCTACTTTAGCTCACTTGCACATCCTAAATGGAAATGCCCAAAACGAGGTAGGGGTTTCGTCCTAACCTCGATGTTTGCTAACCAAGGGTATCATCCTTGAATGCAAAGCTCTGAAAATTGAATTGAGAAATTGCAAAATGATGAATCAAATGCCTTCAAATGAAAATCAAATCTTGCAAATATACCTACTTGATTGAGGACTCAGGTCCTAAATTGGGCGCTCAAATTTGAAAATTTAAATTTATTTTATTTATTTTATTTTAATTTTATATTATTTATTATATAGGGTTAGTGTTGAAAAACACTTTTATTATATTAATAATAATATTAATTATTGTTGGAGAGAGGAGACATGATAGTCCTCCCTTCCCCAAATTGCTTGCCCTCAAGCAATTTCAGCTTTGGGTGATCAAAAATCTCCACTCCTTCCCATGTAGCATCTATGAGTGGAAGATCCTTCGGCTTCCAATGCACCAAATACTCCATGATGACCTTGTTTCTTAGCCTCCTCTCTCTCACGTCGATAACAGCTTCGGGCTCCAAGATCAATTTACCTTCGTCATCAAGTGGTGGCAGCTCCAAAGAGGGAGTAATATGCTGTCCAAGCACGTTTTTAAGGCATGATACATGGAACACATTGTGAATTATGTTGTTCTCCAGAAGTTCTAATTTGTATGCCGCTTCTCCTATCCTCCTCAAGACCATATAAGGCCCATAAAATCGTGGCTTAAGATTCTCAGCACCACTCCCCTTGAAAGAAGATTACTTATAGAGCTACAACCTCAAAAAAACCATGTCTCCTAGCTCAAAAGTCCTCTCCAATTGGTGGCGATCAACATACATCTTTTGCTGATTTTGAGCCTGTTGTAAGTTCTCTTTGAATGCATTCACAATGTCTAGACTTTGTTGAACCAAATCTCTAGCTCCAAGAACTCTATTGTCCGAAAGAATCAAATCCACAAAAGATAATGCATCATATCCATACAATGCTTTGAAAGGAGTCACACCTATGGACATATGATGCGTGGAGTTGTAGCAATCCTCTCCAAGATAAAGCCACTTAATCCATGTTGTTTGCTACCCTATAACATAATTCCTCAAATACCTTTCAATCCATTTGTTCACAATCTCCGTTTGTCCATCCGTTAAAGGTGATAACTAGTGTTGGGAGTCAACTTTGTGCTTGTCAATCAAAAGAGTTCTTGCCAAAACAAACTAATAAACCTGTTGTCCCTGCAACTCACAATGTTCTTAGGCAGCCCATGTAGTCTAAACACCCCTCTAAAAAACAAATCAGCCACCTATGGAGCCTTATATTCTGAAGATCTAGCATAAAAATGAGCATACTTAGTGAGTATATCCACAACCATAAAAATGCAATCCTTACCCTATACCCGCGGAAGACTGGTGATAAAATCCATAGAAATGCTCTCCCATTTTTTATTTGGAATGGGTGGAAGATGCAATAAACCAGCTAGAAATACCTACTCTACCTTGTTTTGTTGACAAACCAAGCACTTGCTAACATGCTTCAAAACATCTCCTTTGAGGCCTTTCCATGAAGAGCGCTCTCTCACCTGTCTATATATCTTGTAATACCTGTTGTCTCTCAGATTTGCACCCTTGCTGAGTTGTAAAACTTGGCAATCTGGAGAAACATGGGATCTTTCCAGGTCTGTGGGTCACCTGTGATGGAACGAACCTCCGGAGAAGGTCGGCTTCCTATTGATACTCCACCTATACTGCTTATACTAAGGTCTTTGCAGAGAAAAGGGTAAGAAGGATTGCATTAAAATGAAACCTACTGTCTAAGGTGATGCACCAAAGATCATCAGAAAATACACAGAACTGACACACTACAGAACCAGTAATAACAAGACTCCCTTACACAACCCAGCAAATCATAACCCTTGCATCATCACTTTGTAAGGAGGCTAAATAACAACAGTCCTGCAAAGGAGAGAGGTTTTCTCACTACTCAAAACTGATTGTTATTCCTTGCACATCTCACAACCTGCAAAAATATGTATCCCTGCATAAAGGCACCAACATGAAATACAGCTCCAAGGACAAAGAACATCACAAAGATCTGCACTAACACTGAGGACACACAATATCAGAAGAAATGGGAAGGTATGAACTGCTTATTACTGTTAAAAAAGGTGTTACAATGCTGTATATCTCTGAAAATGGGTTACAAAATTGTTCGCTTCTGCAAAAGAACTCAGAAAATTACAATATACAGAGTAGTGAATAGCAAGAACCCCTGAATAATGAACAAGGAAGAAGACTATACACTTCCCAAACAGCTGTAAACAAATAAACATGAACAACCTCCATTTTCGTGCATCTCATAAATGCCCTCAAAATATCTCTCCAAGGTCCTCCAAAATGGGTTCCCAATGCATAAATGGTCAAGGCATGCCATCAACAATCATAAAGGCACCTAAAAATGTCATTGAATGCCTTTAAATGATCTTTTAAGGCCACTAACATAAGTCAGATCTGTGTAATAACTCCCTTGCAGCATCATAAATATCTGATATTTTTCCAATAAATGACATAAATACACATTTTCTGCATTTAATTAACATTTGACTAAGAGTTTTATAATTACACCACCTTAGTAAATGTTTTACAATTCAAAATTATACAAACCTATGCAGAAAAATGGTATTTATGACAACATTTAATTCCCTGATTTTGCATGATTTAGGGACCAATTAAATGTCGTAAAAAGACGACAAAGTAATCAAAGAGACTTACTTTGTCGTTTGTGATAATCTGCCCATTCATGCCTCTTTGCATTATTACAAACGATAAAGTAATTCATAAATAATTTCTTTGTCGTTTGTTTACAACATCTAATCTGTTCCAAGATTATGCAAAAAACGACATAAAAAAGACGTCCATATCTCCTAGGCAAAATAACATGACACACATACGCAGCATATTCACTTGCATCTCAAGGTCATAACAAAATATCTCAAAATCCCTAGCCATTTCCATTTTCGCATACATCTTTATCATGCTTTGCGAGGCCTAGGCAATATACTACAAGGTCTCCCTTATGACTCCATATACGTCACCATGCCCTACATGCATCACATAAACTTATGGCTCCCAACTAACACCACCATGCCTTGTGGCCATACTTCATCCACCTTGTGAATATACTATGACATGCCTTAGGCAAAATAAGGCTCTCAACCCATATGATACCATAATGTCCTTTTTTTTTTTTACTTAAAACGGCATAAAATTACCTCATGGCCCCATGCAAAAATGTCTAGGTTTAAAAGACTTTGCAAGTCTTTGCCACGGGCTGAATAGATTGCACTGATGTTTTAAAATAAAAGCCAAAAGACACACCATCGAATGCAAAAAGAAAAAATCAGCCCAAAATGAAGAAAACCCTAAAAGATATTTCATTTGCATTTCATCTCTCACCTCTTATCACTGTCGCGCCGCCATGGAGTAAGGGTTTGAAGCAAGCCTTATCATTTTCAGTCGTTTGTTGAGACTGTTGATGCAGATTTTTAGTGTAAACAATAAGGTGAGTTACATTCTTCTGAGATTTTACTAGTTTTTGATGCATTTCATTGTCTTTTTTCCGTGGCCAACCATCTGCATCCGTTTTGACTGTAATGGATCCACCATGATGGTCGTTTTGAAGGAAAACTCTAGGGTTTTAACATAGCACTTGGCAAAAACAAAAGGCAAGTCTTTCTCCTGTCAAACTTTTCTCCATTTTCTGAGTTTTCTTGCATTTCTGCGGCCAGAAGGCACGATTTGGACATATTTTTTAGAGCTTGTCATTTAAAAATGAGTTAAAAAAAAACTTCATTTGCTGTTTAAAACTTCACCTTTGGGAAATCTGCATTTTCCTGTGGCTGGATGTAGCATGAGGTTTCTCCTTTGTATCTGCACGTTTCCTTCATTTTTAACCATAGATTTGCTCTCATTGGAACGTAAACATGAAAAAGCCTGTGCTGGCTTCTCAACATTGCATTGAAAAAGCATGGTATGATCAGGTCCAGGTACTTTTGTTACGGTATAAATTGGTCCAAGAAGATCTGCAATCTGAGTGTAATGTTGTAACTCACTATTCAAAAGACTATCACAGTCCTCTTGCTATGTTGACGGATTCTGTGGCATTTCCTTAACTGTCTCTCTTAAACCTTGAACATCATTGGCTATTGAGCCTCTGTAAACCCTTCACTCCATGATTCATGTTGTTCCTTCACTGTGCATGCTGAAATAACCTTGAAAATACGTTGTCCCTGTTATCTTTGTCTCATGTATGCATTATATCTTGTATGCACTATCTCTTGTATGCATTGTCTCAAACCTATGTCTAAGAATGCACTCTGAAACTACATGATTCACTCCATAAATCATTCCCAATATAAAATACAAAGGAAGCTCTGCAACAGATTTTAGCTCGTATGTAGGCAAGAGGCCTCAAAACTATTTCTATAACAAAGAAGCAACTTGAAACACAGGCCAAGGAAACACAACAACTCAGTAACTTCATGAGATGTTAATGCCACTTGAAATACAAATGCATGAGATAATCCTCAAACCTCCATTAAACCTTCATAGCTTGGTGCAGGATTGAATGAAGAAAAATGCAATGCTTTTCACACATTTGGCTTCATTATAAGACTGAATCCTTCCAAGTCTACATACTTCCTTCCAAAACTCACACTCTGCTAAACCCCTGCATGGTAGTATACAATCTCGATCTGGAACTTATCATTTAAGTATTTGTAAACATCCATGCACTCATTTTTGGATAGGCAGTAGACAATTCCACACTGTTGATGGAAACATTCCCTAATTGTTTTCCCAAGCTGCTGTAACGTGACTGGAAGAACATTTGAGCATATATTTCTTGAAAATCTGTATTCTTTCCGTTGGCTGTAACATTTGAACATTTCTAGGCATTTTATTCAAGAAAATCTATATTCTTTGAACTTGAAAAGTCTACATTCTTTGATTTAGACCTTGAAAGGTCTGTCGCTGTCCATGCAGGGTTTGTAAGTTGTCTCTTCTATTTCAATGACTCCATATGGTGTCCCATGCACTATGTCCATTGCATTTGCTATGCATGTTACTTTGACTTTTCTCTTTCATCAGTGCCATACAAAACTTCTATGGCACTGTGTCTTTTGACTCTTGTTTATTTCCAAGTAAGTTACCATCCTTATACCTAAACACATATGTCATAGCAACACTGCACTATACTATTGTTTGAAAAGTTTGACACTTCTGTGATAGGACTCAAACTTCATGGATGCTTCATTATTCTTGACAGGCTTTGCATGATATGCATCTTAGTTATAACTGTGCCTTCATCCTCTTTCTTGTTGCTCATGAGCTTGGCTATTCTATCCTCGTCTACTCATCATGACTGTTAACACAGTCTCTGGTTTAGGACTGTTTTCATTGCTACTCTGAGTTGCTGACTGTCTTTTGTGTATTCCATAGGCTTGACTGTCTCTAATGTCTATTATGGCAGTCTTGAGACTGCATCACTATTCTTAACCTCATGCATAAAGTTGCTATTAAGCTTCATAAGTTTGGGAACAACTTGGCAAAACCTCCTCAAGGTTTGACAATGATCTTGGAAATCATTAACTTTTGCATAGCTCTTCAAGTGCTTGACAATGTTTCTAGTGATCTACATGTATTTCAACTACTATGCAATCTTAAACAAGGTTCTACATCTTCTTTCAAGCATATAAGGTTTCAAAAAAACTCTAGACATCCTCCCGTAGCTTCACAGAACATAACCCAACTCAAAACTTACTAACTTGCATATAGGTCTGGACTCTGCATTCATGCACCCTCCTGGCATGTGCTCAATCTACATGTTTGTTGCTTATCTCACTGTTATGATCTTCCAAGGCTTTCTTTGTCCTTGTATGCTCTTCATGGGATGACTTCCATGCAAACATCTCTGCACTCATTCCTCTATTGTTTAAGACCTCTGTCCACTTGACAATTTCTCTATTTGTTGTTTTCCATCATGCTTTGACTGTCACTGCCTTTTCTTACTATTGATGATTGTTGTTCCATCATACTACATGATTGCTGTCCATTTATTATGACAGTTTGCTGTTCCATATATGCTATGACAGCACTTATTGCTGTTCATCTCTTTCTATGACTGTCTTCACCTTCCTTGCAGTTTGTCTTGCATTTGTATATGACATATGAAATATTTCCGTAAGGACTATAAGCTGGGCTCAACCCTTGTGGGAGCCACATTTCCTCCACTCATAATGTAACCTGATAAATCAAACAGAAACATAATTACATCTGTATCTGCACATGAAGCAAACTTGTTAGAAAATAAATGCATGTTTTGGATGTGTTTGATGACTGATTGTTCTCTAGGACATCCAAGGTATACATTTCTTGTTTAATGCAATTGAAGAACAGTTTATACATGTATGGTATCTTGTTCATGTATGATTTGTGGCCATTCATTGCTTAGAGCGTTGCTCTAACACCATTGTTTTTGCCAGATGCAGGAACCAGGGACGACATGAAGCTAGGAAGGACAAAGATGACTCAGGGCGACAGGACAACATGCCAAAGCTAGAACCAGTCATTCTCAGGCAATGACTGGCCTCTGACCCTACATGCACATTACTTTATTTTCTTATTCATGTATAGATTGTTCTTCTATTTCATTGAATAAGGCAGTTAACCTCACGGCTTGTGTGAGATGATGAACATTTTACATTCAATAAAGATTATTTATTTTTTGGAAAGGATTTTGGATAAACCCTTCTTATGTTACATGCACTTGGATAAATGCAATAAACTAATAAACATAATCTCCTGAAATATTTCATCTATGCACTTGAATGTAATGTATGAAGGACCAAATGAGATGTACCTTACAAGTTTTGAAGCAAAACTCTACCTGAATGAGCCGTAGTGAAATTTAGGTAACAATACCCTTGATGACCAACCAATGGTGTGTCATGACATGCTCTCAAAATCTTCTCCTTCATCTTCAATTCGGGAACAAGGTACACCCAGTCCTTGTAGAGTATGAGCTCATCTGCCACCCTGTATCTATCATCATGTAGCTTACCATCCAAAATGTCAGTAGCAAAGGTGTTCTTGGTATACTCGACTATTATGGATACCCTCCAATCAACAGATATATCAGTCAACGAGCACAAATAGGGCTTCCTAGATAATGCATCAGTCACCACATTATTCTTTCCCTTAACATACTCAATATCAAAATCATAGGCCTACAACATACTTACCCTCTTCTATTGTAGATCATTCAAATCTTTCTAATTGAGGAAGAACTTCAAGCTATTGTGATCCATCTTCATTACAAATCTCCTACAAACCAAATACTACCTGAACTTAGCCAATCATGCATGATGGCTAGCATCTCCTTGTCATAAATAGAGAAGCTCCTTTCCAACTCCTTGAGCTTCCAACTCTTAAATGCTATAGGGTGTTTGTTTTGCATCAAAACCACTCCAATCCTTTCTCCTAAAGCATCGCACTCCAAAACAAAGGGAAGTGGAAAGTCTGGAATGGCTAAAACGAGACATGAACTCATTACCTCCTTGAGCTTATCAAAAGCTCTCTGTGCTAAATCACTCCAAGAGAATGCTCCCTTCTTCGTCAAATCTGTCAATGGGGCAGCTAGCTGTGAAAACCCTTTGACGAACCTCCTGTAATAGCTACAAAGGCCAAAAAACCCTCTCAAGTGTGATATAATCTTAGGTGAAGGCCAATCCAGGATTGCCTTAATCTTCTCATCATCTACTCTAACCCCTTGGGCAATAATTTTATGCCCTAGATATAATATCTCTATCAAACCGAACTCACATTTTGATGCCTTGGCAAAAAGTGATTGTTGCTCTACGATTCCAAATACCTCATCTATGTGCCTCAAATGATCCTCCCAAGTCCTACTATAGATCAAAATATCATCAAAGAAGACCAACAGAAATCTCCTCAACTACTTAATCAATACCTGATTCATGCAAGACTGAAAGGTGGCCAATGCATTAGTCAATCCAAACGGCATGACTAAAAACTCGTAATGCCTGTAGTGACACCTAAAAATTATCTTAAGCACATCCTCGTCTCTCACCCTTATCTGATGGTACCATGATCGCAAATCAATCTTGGAGAAGTACATCGCACCATGAAACGCATCTATCAACTCATCGATCCTAGGAATAGGGTAGCGGTTCTTGATTGTCTTCTTGTTGAGTGCTCTATAATTGATGCACATCCTCATGGTATCGTACTTCTTCTTAACCAACACCACGGAAGAAGCAAATGGACTAGAGCTCGATTGTATGTGTCCCATATCCAAAAACTCCTTAATCAACTCTTCAATCCCTTCCTTGTGTCTCCTAGGATGACAATAAGGTGTAGTAATGATCAGTTTCGATGCCTCCTCCAACTCAATGATATACTGAAACCCTCTATCCAAAGGTCACCTTGGAGGAATATCACTGAACACCACACTATGCTTATCCAAGATGGACTAAATATCAACATGAGTAGACTTTTCACCCGTGGGTGAAACTGCATCCGTGATCAAGCACTGTGCTGCCCAAGCTACCCGTCCTCTGTGAAAAGCTCTCTCCATCCTCTTGCCTGAAACAACTCTCAGAGCTCCATCAAATAAGCCTCGAAGAACCACCTCCCTTCATTTTGATTTGAATCTCAACTCCATAGTCTGATAGTTCTATGTGAACTCACCAAGTGAATGCAACCACTGCACACCCAAAACCACATATCTCACCTATACCAACCACATAAAAATCATCACATACTCTATGCCTCCCCAAGGTGATGTCAAGTTGTTGGATCCTCCCAGTGCAAGGGATAGTAAATCCATCGGCCACAATCACATTAAATCCCTTGAAATCATCTATCTTCAATCCCATCCTAGTCACCAAATCCTCATCAATGAAATTGTGGGTAACTCCACTATCAATCAATACTATCACTCTATGACCCTACAATACTCCTCGAACTCAAAAAGGATGATACCTAGGTGCTCCTGAAAGAGTAGTAAGTGTGCCTCCCAAAGACTCTTCTCCTTCCTTGCCCTCATGCTCTACCTCATCGAATACAACCACAGGCTCGAACTCCTCTTCCTCTAAATCCTCATCAGAAATGACCTCTATGTTGCATACCTGCCCCTTCCCAAAGCTTCTGTGTCTTGGCTTCCATGGTTCTATACAAGAAAAGCACAATTTCTTCCTCTGAAGCTCATTCTTGGACTCTTCCATCCTACTTGGTTTAGGAAGTAATGTCTTAGGTTGAGGGAAACCCTTATGGAAGGGTTTATTATGCTGACTTGATGGTACACTCTTGGAATAGAACTTGTTCTTAGTCACTGAATCCTCCAAATTCAACACCCTCCTAATGGCATCCTGCAAAAATGTTGGATCAAAAGCCTGAACCAAACTCAGAGTGGTTCAGTTAGTCCCTCAACAAACAAAACTATAAGTCTCCTCTCTATCACATCCTGCACCATGACTGATACTCGTTGAAATTCTGCTACATAATCATCCACTAAACCATGTTGTCTCAATTGTGCCAACTCCCTGAAATTAATCTTGAGGTCCTTCTGTCAAACCTATCTATGAGCCTCCATGTGAAATCAACATATGTCACAATATGTTTATGCCCTTGTGTGATTAACCCATGATGCCACCACTCATGAGTTATGCCCTCTGAATGAAGAATTGCAAATTTGTTGACTTCCTCTTCCATCTTAGGACTAAGTGAAAGAATTGTATCCAATTTTTGGACCCAAGCTTGTGCAATACACTTTCCCAAACCATCAAATGTAGGAAGAGTCTACTTACTCAACCTCTGTTACAAATCTCTATGGGATTGTTGTGTAGGAGGTCTTTCTGTCCTTGGCCCATTCCTTGATTTGAAATTACAATAGTTTGCAAATGAGATCTAAGTTCTAATGTCTAGGTCAAGACTCATGCACTCATCCATGCAAGCATTGATGTCATATGCTATTGGATTTTGCTCCTCATCTTTGGGTGGTACCTCTACTTTAGGCAAAAAAATACGTTGAAATGGCCTAGCTACTAATCAAGTTGGAACCCGATTATTGTTTGTGTGATTTACAAGACCATTTTGATTTGAATTACTCCCTTCACCTATGAAATTCTGTGTGGACCTAGTAGAGTTTGAAGTGGCAATCATATTCTGCAGTTGTCACATCATCTAGATGAGCAACTAGTTCATTTGTTCCTGCTTCTAGATGAGGGCATGAAGCTTATCTCCCTGATCTGCCATGTTTTTCTTACCTCTGCCTCCTATTCCAACACTATTCTCTCACTAGGCTGCCTCCAACTTCCTTCTCTCTCCGAAGCCCTCAAATCTCGCTGACTGGGCTGCATACAGCCATTAAATGGACCTGCAGGCTGGCAGGATCAGATGCTCTAATACCACTATGATGTCTTGATGTTGCCTAATCTCTAATCTAGGGTTCAATAAGCTAAGTAGTATTATTTAATTTCCAAAACCATCAATAGCACGGATGAATTATGATAGTTGGTACTAATAATTCAACTCCATGGCATAAATAACTCAGATCAGATTAGTTTATCAACATTTTGGGTCTATAACAAGATCTACTATCAAAGAACAAACAGTTATAGAGAACAGTTCTGCACAATCGAATTAGACAGCGCTAGTCAATTTTCACAAGCGACACAATGAAAGTAGACTCAGCACTATGTGTGTGTGTATATAGGTGTTTGGAAGTTCAAGCGCTCCCACATTGCCTCAATACAAAGTGATTCAACATTCAAACTTGCTACAGAACGATTCAAGACTCCAAATTACATACACACAAAATGAATAACACGCCTTGCCTCAAATCGCCATCAATCCCTACATGGATTCAGCCTTAGAGGTTTCCAATCCTATAGGCGTGAGATCTGGTGTTTATGACTTGTTACGACTTGGCTTTAGATGCTCTTTATGGGGCGATCGATATTTTCTTTGCAAATGAACAATGTAAACTTCCAGTGAAGGGTGAATCAAACCCACACAGCTCCACAGGATAAATTTGCTGGTAGTTCTAGTGGCAGCTCGTGCACAGTGGCTTGCATCCAACAATGGTTCGCTTCTACATTCATTCCTGTTGATGATGAACCACATGGAAAAAGGAAATCTGTGCAGGGTTAGATGTTTCTCCTCACAGCACTTGCAACTGGTAAAAATCCTTCAATGTTGCCTCCCTCTATGAATACCTTAACCCCTGAAAACAAAATAAACTTCTGTTTAGCTCACTTGCAGATCCTAAATGGAAATAGCCAAAACGAGGTAGGGGTTTCATCCTAACCTTGATGTTTGCTAACCAGGTGTATTATCCTTGAAAGCAAACCTCTGAAAATTGAATTGAGAAATTGCAAAATGATGAATCGGATGCCTTCAAATGAAAATTGAACCTTGCAAATATACCTTCTTGATTTAGGACTCACGGGTCCTAAATTGGGCGCTCAAATTTGAAAATTTAAATTTATTTTAATTATTATATTATTTATTATATAAGGTTAGCATTGAAAAACACTTTTGTTGTATTAATAATAATAATAATATTAATTATTGTTGGAGAGAGGGGACATGACACAGGGTTATGTGTGTGTGTGTACTGCCATCCCCTGCCATCCCCAAAAAGTGACCCCGTGGACTGCATTCCCCAAAAAGCATCCCACCAGCCCCTGCCATCACTGTCACAAAACACTGTGGAGCATAGATTCCACCTCTTTCCAAAGTTCTTTATACATAGTGTACTAATATTTTATTTTTCTGAATTTCACATGTATATTTAAATATTCTTATTTCTGCCATCTACCAATTACACCCATGCCCACTTTTTTGGAAAATTGCATCTCCGTCCCAAAACCCGTCTCCCGTACTTGTCTCCTTGTTTCCCTGCTTTGATTCCCAGATGAAGAAAAAACTCATTTTAACTGTCAGATCTAATTGTGTGAATTAGGTAGCAGATGGTATTTCCACCCAAACTACTTCAACTTGCACTGTATGCAAAGACTACACTGTGGGGACATTATAAATACAATTTCTGTTATTAAAGTTCCCTATCTGTTCCTGTTATTCATTTAATTGATCAAATAACGGGTGACAAAACTTCTATATTACAAAGAAATGTAACCTGAACCAAACAGTTTGGAACAGAAACCTTTAAGTTTATTTTTCCAGGAACATATCTGTTAGTGTTGTAGAGCTTCTGGTAATACTGTGTATTGCTTTATTTTG
This sequence comes from Cunninghamia lanceolata, assembly GCA_027924645.1. Classification (NCBI taxonomy): domain Eukaryota; kingdom Viridiplantae; phylum Streptophyta; class Pinopsida; order Cupressales; family Cupressaceae; genus Cunninghamia; species Cunninghamia lanceolata. Next base: position 21,411,085 of record BSBN01000520.1, on the reverse strand, counting down.
CATCAACATTTCGGATCACACTCCGTGATTCTCTTCTTCTCATCCTGATGATGGATCACGGAGTGTGATCCGAAACGTTGATGCAAAATAAAGCAATACACAGTATTACCAGAAGCTCTACAACACTAATATCATGGACTGTGGAAATATCATGTACACAACATATCTGTTATTATATAATGATCTTATTACCTTAAATAAATGGCCCAAAAATTTCAGTTCAAGAACATCCACCTTCTCTGGATCTAATCTCTGCTGCTGGAGTTTCTGTGCTCCATGAAGAGGATCAAAAAGAGAATACAGTTGCTGCATTACACAATTAGAAACTCATTAAAACAATGAAACATCAAGGTATCCCCAGTCCAACTGAGTTGATCTCAGATGAAGAAGAACTGCACTATTATGTTAAAGCCATTTCTAAAAGATCAGAATAAAGTCATTTCTCAAATGAAAAAGCATATAAATATATAACCCTTAACGATACAGATGAATTTCATTAAAGGAACTGTGTTACTTGTGCAGCAGAAGGCATTAAAATCCCATACCATTAGATCTTCAAACTGCAGGAAATACCAAGCACGAATAGTATACTCAATTCGCTTGCACAATTTCAAAAATTCCGCCCTGTCAGACTCCATCTCTGCAAAAGAAGGATGGGAAGTTCAACTCAAGATACACTGTTCCCTCCAACACAAATCCTAGTCAAGCCCTTGTGATATTCAAGTTAGATGCACAAATAATGTACCGTATGAATCCTGCAATCTAAAAAACTCAAGGCACTGGAGAGTGAGATAGTTGTGACAGATATGCATCTATAGTCATCTCATGTTATTATTAAGTCAAATTACTAATTCTTCAAGGCATGAAGGTCATTAGCTGCATCGTTTTCAGCTTTGAAAATTGACTGGATTAGTACATGCCTTCGGCCACTAGAGATGCTATATGGACTATTATTTTCCAACAACCCTGCCTGCGGCCACCCTCACAACATCACACATCTTGTAACATCCAGACAAACTAAGCCACAGGAAAACACCTGTAGGTCATAAATACTATACCTCCAAGGTGTAGACATATCCAGAAATATTGGCACAATTACGCATTTTAGAGATAATAGACAAATGTATTATGAGCATCAAAAATTGAACAATGTAATCATTTATATGTGTTGGATGGATAGAAGCACATTCACCTAATTAAGAATAGAAATGCTTAATTTACTCTGTGTTTGTACACAAGTAGCATATATGCTGTGAAAGTTACAATCACTACTAGTTGGAATATATAAATTTCTGACAACATCAATTAAATATGTCAATTTCTTTACAATGGAAATAATTCCATGAAGCTAGACCGATTGCACCCAAAAACTCAATTAGAGGCTAGAATATAGATTTAATTCTACACTTAAATTTCTCAGATGATTTCATCTTTGCATAAGCACACCAAAATTTTGACTTATGCCCATAAATGAAGTTCTTCAAGACTTAATTTGTTGTATGTAAGCTAAAAAATTTGACTTGCTGGAAATTCATCTGAAAGAAATGGAAAACGGACATTTTGTGGCAATAACTAGAGTAGTATTTCAAGGCAGTAATACCCAATTATATTACACCGCAGTAGGATCAAACCCCAAATTTTAGAAACACATCTAATGCAACCTAAGAAGTATATACATTCATAGAAGAAAGAAGATTAGAGCAAGGTAAGGTAAGCGCTTCAGGGATTTTGTAAATATTTTGAATGTACAAGTTAAGAGTACTGATTGGTATATGAAAAGAAAGAACTTAAAGAATAGTATGTAATTAGAAAAGTGAATGTCATATGCGCATTGGGAACATCTGAAACTGAATGTACCTGTTCCCTTATTCCCTGAATATAAAGCTGACCGCAGGACATCACGAAGATTCTGCCTGCAATCCATTTTTGAACACTTACAATCTGAGACAAATCTTCTACCATACCATGTATTGATCTGAAAATGTCCCACCTTGCTCTGTCCTATTCTTTGATCCTACATGCACTCTGGTAAGGAAAAACCTTTTGCTCGGTACACGGAATTGGACTATTGAGCCTTTACTGTTTTCAGGGCTGGGATGACTCCTCCTGTGATGTTATAGTGTTTGTTCCCAATATCATCCGGATTGCTTATAGGCAATGGGTGCTTATCTACCCACTAGATATTGCAAACCGGGGTGGCAGCCCATGGTGTTTCTAGTGGCCAGGGTAGTAACCTGGATGAGTATAAGAAATGTGTGGTGTGAACTTGGGTCATGAGCCTCACCAGCTCAATATCAAATCTGAACATGGTTGTCAATTACATGTTTGATTTCTGTGAGTATGATGCACATGTTCATATTTTCTAACCTGGACGACTGTAAGAAAAGTGTGGTGTAAATTTGGGGCCTGAGCCTCACCAGCTCAAAATCAAATCTGAACATGGCTCTCCATTACATGTTTGATTTCTGTGTGTGTAATGCACATGTTCGTATTTACTAACCTAGATGACTGTAAGAAAAGTGTGGTGTGAATATGGGGCCTGAGCCTCCCCAGCTCAAAATCAAATCTGAACATGGTATTTGATAAAATGTTTGGTTTCTGTGTGTCTGATGCACGTGTCCATGCTTACTATAACCTAGACGTCTGTAAAAAAACGTGTGGTGTGGATTTGGGCCCTGAGCCTCACCAGCTTATGATCCAATCTGAACATGGTTGTCGATTACATGTTTGATTCATGTGCGTATGATGCACATGTTCATATGTAGGTATGTTTCGTGCACATTCTGTTAGAAAATATGGAATGGACTACAACCCTTAGCACAATTTGTCCTGTGAGCATATGATGGACAATTACCCGTCAACCGTAAGCATCAAGTCCCATATGATAATCGAATCATACTACAACCCTTTCTTTCCTCGTAAATTACAAGAAAAACGTAGAATCTTCTAAAAGAACGACCAATATTTGCATTATTTTCTTCAAATTCAAAGAAAACAGGAAGGCCGAGGCCCACCCAAAACATGAAAACAAATCCATGTACCACTCCTATAAACTCTAGATAAGACAATTTCATGATGAGTTTGGGCTTCATAAGTATTGATGACAGGATAAAAAAGATGAAACGAAATATACCTATAAGATAAGCCAATTTCATGACAAGCTTAGGCTTCATAGTATTGATGACAGCTTCTCGTTCCAGACGAATAACTTCCTTCTTCTTGTCAGCCATATTGCCTGTGAAAAGAAAACCTTTCCTCGGTACTCACACCCTGATTCAAATCCCGATTTGATTTGCCCCTTCCGAATTCACGTAGGTTCGTTTTGTCCAGGTAAACTCTGGAATTTGCAAGTGGAGCCACTTACAGATGGATTTTGGCTTTTGGGGTGGACTTGGCTTGGACTTATCAAAACACTGTTGAGTACAATTGGTATGGCCCAACAACGGAGCGGTCGGCTTCATCATGCTTCATGTTTCCCCAAAACTTTGCCTCTATTTTGTTGGGGAGGGTAAATAGCTGGTACATTGGTAGGAGAGGTCAGCTTCATCATCCTTGGAGTTTCCCCAAAAGTCTGCCCCCATCAGTAAATAGCTGGTACATTGTTAGTTATTTGGAAGTTGTTTGAGTTTGATTTTTTTATAAAGTTTAATTTGTATTATTGTTTTTATTTGTCATTTTATTTATTATCAAATTTAAGGAATTAAAAATGTATTTTTTTTTAGGCAGGAGAGTCTTCATCTAGCATCCACAAAGAAGTGTGTAGCTTTCATATTTGACAATGAGTCATCTACCATCCACAAAGTAAGTGTGTAGTTTTCATATTTGACAATGAAAAAGTGATGTTTTGTTATAATAGGGCAAAGGTTGTGTGTATAACTAAGGTTGCGAATAAGTGTAAAAAGCATTATATTGTTGTTGTCTTTTCATTTGTCTTATTATCTCAATAAATTTTTAGGTTTGTACAATGAAAAGGTGATGTTCCACTATAATAGGGCAAGGGTTGTGTGTATAACTAAGGTCACTAATAAGTTGGTGTAAAAAGCATTGTATTGTTGTTGTCTTTTCATTTGTCTAATTATCTCAATAAATTTTTTAGGTTTGTAAAGAAATAAAAGCACCATTTACAATAAATGTTATAAGTAAATCACTTAAATTATAATGATAAACAAATATAATCTAGAATAATGAGTTTTGATTTCAAAAAGTTAATGTTGAATTAAATACAGAAATTAAATTAATTTTATGCAATACTTAATTGGATTTTGAAGATGGGAAAATGATGCAAATGATTCCAAGAATCAATATGCCACAATGTTAAATTTCTAGGACTTGTTCAAATGAATGTCTTAGAATTTGCAAATTGGTTGAACTCTATTTGGTGTGTGTATCTGAACTGTAAATCTATTGGAAAGTAAACTTGTCATCACAGTTTTATGGTTGTTAATGTGACTTACCCAATAAGCAACAACTAATAACACACTGATATACTGAGAGGGGGTGAATTAGTATATGCCACTTTTTAAAACAATTCTACTGTAACAACAAGATCTCTATTGCATCAATCAGAATATGAAAGAACTATGCAAGCATAAGCAAAATCACGCATCCACACAAGAGACCATAACACCAAATTTACGTGGAAATCCAAGATGGGAAAAACCACAATGAGCAAGTTGCTTGGATCTACTGTCCAAATCTAGCCTCACGAAAAATGAAACGGCGAATTATAATATTTTGTAGGCTTCAACCACAAGAATTTCAACCTAAGAAGGATTGCAATCCTTTTTACAAATCTGTAGGCTCCAACCTACCAGAGACTTCAATCCCAAAACAAACTGAGCATCAACCCAACAATAGGCTTCAACCTATCTCAGGCTCCAACCTCCCACAAAAACTGAGCTCCAACCCAGTAATAGGCTTCAACCTATTTGAGGCTCCAACCTCCCATACAAACTAAGCTACAACCTAGTAAACTAAAATAGTAGTAAAGAACATTTAGCACTTACACAAAACTGTGTGAACACGGGATCTTCAATTTATTCTCTTCGCACACTCTAATTTGACTTCTCAGTTCACGCTTGATCGCTTGATGTATTGCACTTCTCATTCACACTTGCAGACACATTCAGATTTTTCACTTTTAGGCACACATGCACATATCCTTACACTCACAAATGCACAAAAAGAACTCTCTTTTATACCAAACTGTAGAACAATTTAATTATTTCCATGTCGGTGCTACAATCACCAATAACATCCTTCAAGGTCGGCAACTAATATTTTGAAATCCAACAAGACAAGCCCAATTTCAAATTTCAATGTCTATACATTTAAACTAAAGCCCAATTTACACTTCCTCATGTCGACCCCAAAAATAGGTCAAGACCCAAATCTAAAAATATGCACACTACTGCAACTGTCCCAACAAATCTTCAATTAAACTGGTCATTTAAACCATCTTTACCAAGTAGCCCTAAACCAGGATATTTAAATCTTTTCCTTTCATGGAGCATCAGATATCAAGCTTTTGGTCTTCCATCTTCCTCTTTGAAAGCCTTAGATGGTCTCCTTTGATCCCGATGGCTTCTTCCTAAGTAGATCGCAAGAGCGCATTGCAGAAAGATACCAAAGAATATTCCTTGCGCTATTGCGATGAGTTGACACATGGATAGGGCTTCGTTGAATTTGTGAAGGATCACAAGAGCTCGCCATAGAAAGATACCAGAGAATATTCATTGCATTGCTGCAATGAGTTGACATGTGGACAAGGCTTCCTTTCTATCGCCTTCCTTATCAGGTGTCGAGCTTCCTTTCTATCACCTTCCTTATCGGATGTCAAACTTCTTGTCTATCACCTTCCTTATCTAGAATCGATCAAAGGGTAGCTTCACCCTCCGACCCCTGATTACTTAGTATACATCAAAGTTTGCATGTTAGGTTTTTAAGTGGCATCTTCTCATTTGAACTCAACAAGGAACATCTCCACCCTCTAGCTCCCGATCGCTTAGCATATATCAGAGTTTCGTGATCAAGCCTTCTACTCTAGCCCTTCTTATTTCCTCAACCTGGAGAAGGGGTAAGGCCGAAACCTCGAACTCTAAAAAACTATGAACCAACTTTTGCCAATACTTTAGGTAGAAATCATTCATACCTGGTGGTACCTGCCTAGGTTTTAAAGTTTTGAGTCATTTTCATAAGTGTTTTCCTTATTCTCCTTAAAACCCTAAACCTTGTGGTCGTGAGCTTTACTTTATCTTCTATTTCTCTGTTGACCACTTGTAGTAGGTCCTCGGTCATCTAAGTCACACCCTTAAAGCCTTTATCGTCATGTAATGACCGGCCCCAAGTCCTAGCTTTACCCTTTGTAGCCCATGAAGATCTTAAGTTTTAAATCCTAAGTCTTCATAAGGGTTAGAAAATGTTGAGTGGTCATATTTCACAGCATCGCAGAGCTTTGAAGATGACGTCATCATCCTCCTGCACGGCCGCAATATGAAAACATATGTGACCTAGGGGGTCGGGCTTACAGCCATTAAATCGAAGACCCAAAGCTAAGGAATTGTTTGTTGCTAGGTGTCTAAATGAGAAATGATCTATAGAAGAGGTAAAATCTGACAATATCGCGAGCGCATAGAGGGATCCTGTCAGAGGCAGAGGCCTGCCGTGCAATCATGAAATGGTGACACGTGGCCACATTTCAAGGAAGAGATGGAAGGATATGGAGCGGAGGATGCATGAAGGCTTTGTCATACCCGCGCACAGGGCTTAAATTTGACAATTGTATAGCTGCATTTAAATATTTTAGCTGTAAAATACAATAAAAATAAATATTTGACTGTATTGATATACAAGTGGTTTATTTTTAAAACTATAAAAAAAAAATCAATATGAAAATCTAGCTGTATATGTATGTATATATATATATATATATCTTAGATTTATTTTTTAATAGAATATATCCCAAATCTTTTAGATTTGTTTTTTAATAGAATACATCCCAAAATTTTAGATTTGTTTTTATGAATATAATTATATATTCATTTTAAATATTTATCTTTTAGATTTGTTTTTTAATAGAATATATCCCAAATTTTTAGATTTGTTTTTTATGAATATAATTATACATTTATTTTAAATATATATCTTTTAGATTTGTTTTTTAATAGAATATATCCCAAATTTTTAGATTTATTTTTTATGAATATAATTATATATTCATTCTAAATTATATAATATATATTTTTTCTATTTATTTTTAAATTTTTTAATAGAACTTCTATTATTTAAAAAAAAATCATTTATTTTTTATAGAATATATTCATTCTAGTTTTTTGCTTTTATTTTTAAATTTTTTAATAGGAACTTCTATTATTTAAGAAATAGATTTGTTTTTTATAGGATATATACATTCTAAATTTCTACTTTTTTGCTTTTATTTTTAAATTTTTTAATAGGAACTTCTATTATTTTAAAAAAAATTCCTTAGATTTGTTTTTTTTATAAAATATTTTATTTATCCTAGGCTTTTTCACTTAGTAAAGCCCAATTTGGGTTTTGAATTGAGAAAGCTCAACTTTATATATAAAATTTTGACTTGCATTTAAAAAAATTAATTGTCACGTGATAGGCAATACTGAAGACTAAACTGTAGAAAAAAAAGTTCCTTGACATGCAAGGTGGACTGTCAAATTTAAGCCCTGCCCGCGCAAGGCAAGTTGATGGTGGGCCATTTTCGGCTGCGACGCTGCAAAATGGCATCACGTATCCACTTCAAACAAAAGACGAAGTCGTCAGCAGAGAGAGAATATTTGACATGGAGTAACCTCATTGGTTGAAGACTTTTCAATGAAGGAGCTCATATTTTCAAAGTCGGTGGTTATTTCAAGGTTGTTGATCTCACAGCATGAGGCTCGCATCAACGGTTGAAGTTTGAATTTCCTGTGCCTATGGTTAAAATAAGAACTGTAGCCCGCAGCGCCACAACGATTTTTGCATAGCGACAAATATGAAGTGCGGGACTGCGGTAAGGTCTGAATGGGCATAAATAAAATATTTTGAACTATAGGGTGACCGATTGATTCCAACATGGTAGTCCATGTCACTATTTAGGAGACTCGGTGATGCTTTGCAGAAGCTTGTATCCTACGTGGAAGTTGCTAGAAGACTCCAAGTGAATTGCAAGTTCTGAGGTGGTATTCTGCGGCAAGGTTTCTTCGCATTCATGACAAACGATGGAAGATTTGATCTTGGAACCTTGAAAGCTAGAAATGGTGGTGGATTGCATGGTGACCATCAATCTGACCTAAAAGCAGTTTTCATCCACGGTCGAGATTTAAACCTAAGGCGGTTGTCTATCAGTGCCATTTCCGTGAGCCTCCACTCTGCAATCAATTAAATTTTAGCGCGACCGAGGCTAGGAAATCAAATCTGCTTAGAACAATTGAATTCCAACGCATTTCATCAAGGATTTTTATCAAAGGATCTGATTGTTTCATTGAGGATCCAATTGTCTCATAATTAGACCTGTCAAAATGTACGTGGCCTGAAGATTGTTGCTCCTTGATTATAAAAGGAATTTAGGGCCATTCTACAAAGGGGCGTTAGTTGATCTTAAGGGAAATTTTGTAACAAAACACAAAGAATGTTAGTTTTGGTTTAGTCTTAGGTTTTCTGAGTCTGAATTCTATGTATTTGCATATTTATTTTGACAGTACTAGCATTTGTATGAGTGTATTGACATATTTTCTGTAACCAATTGTCTCGTAAGGTATGGTATATACAAGTTATGAGTGAATGGATCAAGGATTATTCATATTGTCTCCATGAAGTTGCTTATGGATGTATATCTTTGTTTAAAGCTCTTGTTCAAAGAATAGGTTAAATTGCTTTAGTAGAAATATAGACTTGTGTGGATGTATACAAGGATATCATAAGAATGACTGATTCAAAAATACAATGTGTAATGTTGTAAGGCAATGTTATAAAGCTCTATGATGCTCAGGTTACATATTGTTGTCAAGTTTCATTTACATCTGGTTTGACTCTGTTACCCAAGAACTAGGCACCAATCTCTCACTTCTATGTCTTGTTTCATGCTCCAGAAGGAATCAAGCACCCAAATGCTTTAAAATCATTAAAATCCATTATAAGCGTTTGTTTTGTTATTCAACCAGTTCAATGGCTTTGAGGAATGCAAAAGCTTGATTGATTTAAGCCAAGTCTTCATATTTTCATAATCCTCAAGCAAATCTACATAGAACCAATCTACTTTTCACAGTATTTGTAATAAGTTGGTATAGGAGGTTATTGAATAATGTTAAGGGATCACCCTCCCAAGTTTTGCAGAGCCTAAAGTGAAGAGGGAAAGTTGTTCCAACTTTCCCCTATGTGTTGGCCAACCCCTCATGATAGCTGAACATTGAAAGTGGCTAAATCATAGGCTATTTCATGAGATAAGGTTGGGATTTTAAAACAACCAACAATACCTTAGCATCTTTTCTTTGTCATCTTCAACTCTAAACTTCCTTTTGACATCAATGACAATATGTGTATACACCTTTAACATAATGTATATGCACCTTTGACGTCAATGACAGTATGTGTATGCACCTTTGACACAAAATGTGTATGCACCTTTGACATCAATGACAATACTTCCAATAATCTCCCCCTTTGTCATTGATGGCAGCACAAACATAAACTTCTTCTTTTGCAAAGCTCCCTCTTACTTTGTCTCTCCTTGAACTATAACACAACTTCTGAAATCTCTCCCCCTTTGACATCAATGACAAAGGGATGCAACCAACCACTTTCAAACTACAATCTAAAACTGTCAAGACAAGCTCCCCCTGACCAAGCCATACCAAACTCTGTGCATATATACTATCTCCTTTCTACCTACTCCCCCGGAGAGGTAGCCACTATCGAAATAGGGATGAAGAATATGCCTTATGCTGCTCCCCCTGGACAAATGCTTCATCGTAAGCTTTTACTGATTTGGTGCCCAACTTTTGCCTTAGGTATTCAAATGTCTCTTTAGGAAGAGGTTTTGTAAAGATATTTGCAATCTGATCCTTTGTAGGCACATACTCTAATTTGACATACTCTAATTTGACCTCCTAATCTGCAACCTTTTTCTCTCAAGAAATGATACCTAATAGATATATGCTTGGTTCTTGAATGCATCACTAGATTCTTTGATATGTTAATTGCACTTATATTGTCACACAGAATTGAAATGGGCTCATCATATACAACTCCTATATTCTTCAATGTCTACTTCGTGCACAAAACCTGAGCACAAGTTGTTGTTGCATTGTATTCTACTTCTATTATTAATAAGGCAACTGAATCTTTCTTTTTTATTAACAATGAAACCAATCTACCACCTAGAAAGAAGGCTTCACCACTTGTGCTCCTTATGTCATCAATGTTGCCAATCCAATTTGCATCTGTATATGTTGTCAAAGAGAAATCCTTTCCCTTCTCATACCATAATCCATAATCCAAAGCATTCTTCAGATATCTAAAAATCCTTTTAACCACCTTCACATGAGTTTCTTTTGGATCAGCTTGAAATCTAGCCACCATACAAACTACTTGCATAATATCCAGCCTAGATGTAGTCAAGTACAATAAACTTCCAATCATGGATCTGTACAAAGTCTAATCAGCTTGAGGTGACAGATCATCCTTACTTAGATGACATCTTGTAACTATAGGTGTGCTCATAGGTTTGCAATCATCCATACCAAACTTTTTCAACATCTCCTTAACATACTTAGTTTGTGAAATAAACATACCCTTGTTTGATTGAGCAATTTGAAGTCCAAGGAAAAATGAAAGATAGACATCTCAAATTCTTTTTGCATCTCTTCAGCAAACATCTTGCACAACTCCTCATTTCCACCAAAGATAATATCATCGACATAAACTACAACTGTTGACATGTCATCACACACAGTCTTGATATAAATATTGCTATCAGTAATCCCCTTCTTTAAACCTCGTTGGTGTAGGTATTTGTCCAACCTTGCATACCATGCCCTAGGCGCTTGTTTGAGACCATATAATTCCTTCTTGAGTCTGCATACCATATTCTGATCTTCTAATAGTGGAAATCCTTCAAATTGCTCTATGTAAACTTCTTCTGAGTTACCATTCAAGAAAGCAGATTTGACATCCATTTGATATACCTTGAAGACTTTGTGAACTACAAATGCAAGGAACATCCTTATTGCTCCATTCTTGCCACATGAGCAAACGTCTCCTCAAAATCAATGCCTTCTACCTATGAATAGCCCTTGCAAACTAGTCTTGCTTTGTTTCTAACAACTTCACCATCTTCATTCAACTTATTTCTGAAAACCCATTTGGTTCCAATCATATTCTTGTCCTTTGGCCTTAAAACAAGTTCCCAATTTTTGTTCTTCTGAATCTAATTTAGCTCTTCTTACATTGCATCAATCCAAATTTCATCCTTGCTAGCTTTAGAAAAATTCTTTGGTTCTATCTTGGACAATAGTGAGAAGTTTACTTGTTCTCTGAGGCTTCCCATAGTCATAACTCTTTTATTCTTATCTTTAATTATCTAATTTTTAGAATGATTCTTTTGAATCAACTTTGCAGGCGACTTGGTGGTCTTTATGGGTGTCTATTCTTCTGCAACTTCATTTTCTTCTATTGTGTCAACTAAATCATCTAAGCAACAGGTTGAATCATCTGAATAGTCATCATCTTGATCATGTGTGGGTGGATGTAGCTTTTCATCAACCCTAACATTTGCACTCTCAACTATCTTCTTCAGTCTCTTGTTGTAACATTTATAAGCCTTGCTTCTAGTTGAGTAACCAAGAAAAATTCCTTCATCTGATCTTGAATCAAACTTACCCAAATTATCTTCATCTCTTCTAATGTAGCATTTGCTTCCAAAAATTTTGAAATACTTAACTGATGTAGGTCTTCCCTTCCATAATTCATATGGTGTCTTAGTGTTGTTCACTCTTAGTTGTCCTCTGTTCAGGATATAAACAACAGTGTGGACTACTTCTTTCCAATACACATCAGGTAGCTTGGCTTCATTCAACATTGTTCTTGCCATCTCCTGAACTATTCTATTATTTCTTTAAACTACTCCAGTTTGCTGAGGAGTCCTTGCAATAAAGTAAATTGTCTTTTTTTTCCATGCTCTTCACAAAATTCCTCAAATTCAATTGATGTGAACTCACGTCCTCTGTCTGATCTTAGGCACTTGATTTTAGCATTCATTTACTCTCAACCATAGATTTGAAAATTTTGAATCTACCAAAAGTTTTTTATTTTTCTTTTAAAAAAGTAACCCATGTCATTTTAGAACAATCATCAATGAGCAACATGAAATATCTTTCACCTTGGAGACTTCTTGTTTTGGTAGGACCGCATCAATCTGTTTAAATCAATTCCAAACGCTCAGTAGAAGAGTACTCCTTGGTTTGAACATGGTCCTTGTTTGCTTCCCAAATTGACATTCCTTACAAAAGGTGCTAGTAGGCTTAGCAATCTTTGGCATGTCTCTAACTAAAAGGTTAGAGTTGATCTTCACAAGATTGTCAAAGTTGATGTGCCCCATCCTCTTATGCCGCAACCAACTCTCATTAGTCTGTCCTAAAAGGCAACACTTTCCTTTGACTTCATAAATATTGTACAAGTTATTCTCTATTCTGCTTTCTTCTACCACAAGTTTGCCAGTGCTTGTTCTTCTTATTTCACATCCTTGCGCATTGAAAATAAGATTTATCCTTTGTTGCACATCTGAATTACACTAAGAAGATTATGTTTGAGACCTTCTACATATAGAACATCTTTAGTCCTATTTTTTCCGTCAATACTTATTGTACCTTTACCACGTATCTTTGCAGAGGTGTTGTCTTCAAACTTGACTGATCCACCATTTGGCTTTTCAAGACTAAGAATCTTGCTCTTGTCCCCTGTCATATGACTTGAGCATCTATTGCCTATGACCCAAGGATTTGGTTGTCCTTGTGCATGAAATGTAGTTTGGACAATCATTGAGTTCTCACCTTCATGCTTGTTCTTGATTCTCCATTCCTTCTTCTAATCTAACTTCTATTTTTCAGAAATGTCTATCCTCTTTTCTTGGTTATCACAATCAGTCATCTAAGATTTTGACTTTGCCAAGCCACTTCTGCAAAAGCTTGCTATGTGCCCAAAATTGTTGCAATATGACATATTATATTGGAATCAAACAAAGGGCAAAATAATTTCTACTTACAAAATTGCTTATCCTCATTCTTGATCTGCATTCAATAGATTTGTGACCATATTGATTACAATTGAAACAATAACCAGAAAAACCAAAATTAAACATGTTCTTGAAAGTTTGTCTTGCAGGAATCGATCTTATGAATCTTCTTCTTTGAGAAATAACAGGAATGAAATCAACTTCTTCAATTTTTGTACTATCCTTCCTCATTGGGATTTTTTTCATTCTGCATTGTTTCTTCAGATTCAATCTTCTTTGCAGGAGCAAGAGCCTATGAGATTTCTTCATCATAGCCCAAACTTGACTTAATGAATAGAGGTTGCTGAATGTTTATTATATCATCCAAAATTTTAGAGCTCTTACCAAATTTGATATTCTTACTCAGTTGAGCGTGAACCTTTCAACCTCCTTTTTTAATGAAACAATTTCTTCTTCAAGTTGTAAACATTCATTTGATTTGGCTTTGAAGGCATTGTTCACAATGCCTGCAGTTCTTTTTCCTCTTTAATTTGAATCTTCAAGTTAACAATCAGCTCCTCCGATTCTATGAGCTTGGCCTTTTGTTCTTCATTTAATTTCCTTGCTATATCCAAGTCTTCAAGAGCAAAGATCGGTTCACCTTCAAAATCAACTTCACATTCTTCTTCTTTATCAATAGCACCACTGTCTAGGTTGTCCAAGACTTCCATAGCCATGAATAGAGCTTCTACTCTTTCATCTTCTAATGTGCAATTGTCTTCTTCTTCTACTGCTGAACTCTAATCATTGTTAGAGTAAATAATTTTCTTGTTCTTGTTAAAATTAGATCTTTTTAAACCCTTGTTGTTATCTTCATTCTTCTTAAGAGGACATTTAGATGCATAATGCCCAATCTTTCCATAGTTGAAACACTTGAAAGGTAACTTACCTTTGTACTTACCAGATCCCTTCTTTAGCTTTCTTAAAAAGTTGGCTTCCTCATTATTAGACACATCACTTGACTCAGATCCATTTTTCTTAGATGCTTTGAAAGCAGCTTCTTTCTTAGATATTTATTTGCTTGTGTTTCTCATTTCATCGACAACGAGTGAACCAAATAATTCATCCATTTTGAATACATTCAAATCTCTTACTTCTTCAATAGAAAAAACTTTTGAATCATACCTTTGTGGGAGTGATCTCAGTATCTTCTGCACAACTACTGCATCCTCCATCTTTTCACTAAGACCTCTGATAGCATTTACAACCTTACCTACTCAGAGAAAATAGTCAGCAATGTTTTCTTCATCCTTCATCTTCAGATTTTTAGATTCAGCCTTGTAGGTCTACAAATTTTCTTGCTTTACTTTATCATCCCCTTCATAGAGACACTTAAGTGTATCCCATATGTCCTTAGTCATCTTGCACTGCAATACCTTGACAAACTATGAATTGGTTAGACCACTTAAGATGTCATTCTTTGCTTTAGTATAGTTTTCATGGGCCTTCTTCACATTTTGATCTGTAATAGGATGAGAAGGCTTAATATACTTATCCATTGCAGCTCTCCAAACATCATACCCTAGAGAGGTAAGATAGGCTTCCATTCTTACACTCCATAAAGCATAGTTAGTTCCATCAAATAGAGGTGCCTTGTTATAGGAAGATGACCCTTCCTGAGCCATGTGTTCAAATCCAAGATCTACCTTCAGTTGTTAGGCTACACCAAGGAACCTTGCTCTAATGCTAATTGTTAGAACACATTGATATACTGAGGGGGGGGATGAATCAGTATATACCACTTTTTTTAAATAATTCTATTGTAACAACAAGATCTCTATATCATCAATCAGAATATGAAAGAAATATCAAAGCATAGGCAAAATCACACATCCACACAAGAGACCATAACATCAGAATTACGTGGAAACCCAAGATGGGAAAAACCATGGTGATCAAGCTGCTTGGATCTACTATCCAAATCTAGCCTCACAAAAAATGAAATAGTGAATTACAATATTTTGTAGGCTTCAACCCACAAGAATTTTAACCTGAGAAGGACTGCAATCCTTTTTACAAATATGTAGGCTCCAACCTACCAGAGACTTCAATACAAAAATAATCTAGGCATCAACCCAACAATTGGCTTCAACCAATCTGAGGCTCCAATCTCCCATAGAAACTGAGCTCTAAGCCAACAATAGGCTCCAACCTATCCAAGGCTCCAACCTCCCATACAAACTAAGCTACAACCCAACAAACTGAAACAGTAGTAAAGAACATTCAACACTTACACAAAACTATGCAAACACAGGATCTTCAATTTATACTCTTCGCACACTCCAATTTGACTTCTTTGTTCATGCCTGATCGCTTGATGTATTTTGCTTCTCTTTCACACTTGTAGACACATTCATATTTTTCACTTTTAGGTACACACACACACGGATCCTTACACTCACAAATGCACAAAAAGAACTCTCTTTTATATCAAATTGAAGAACAAAAATTATTTCCATGTCAGTACTGCATTCACCAATAACTGTTAGACTTAGGGCACACAACTGAGAGGGGGGGTGAATCAGTTGTGCAAAAGTTTCTCCAATTCCATACTTAAATCTTCTTAGTGATTAGTATATCAATCATGAAACATAATGTAATTAAATCAAAAGCAAAAACTCATCAACACATTAGACACCAAGATTTTGACGTGGAAAACCCGGTTAAGGGAAAAACCACGGGGTGATTAACCCAAGATTGTATTCTCTATTAGAAGAATAGAAAGAACAAAATGGCACATGCCAATTAGGGCTCACTGCCCGAGCACACTGCTCACAAGAGGCTCGCTGCCTACAAGAGACACATTGTCTACAAAGTAACAAGTATCATAAACTTGAACTGGAGAATAGCATCTTTACCATACTTGAATCAGTTCCATTTAAGACCAAAAACCTCTGCTCTGCCTTTCACTCTTTTCCTCGCTACCACACAAGACACACTTTGGAATGACTTCACAATCCCTTATTTATACAAGGCATTGACTTAGGAACAATCATCTAAGTCGGCAAACATCTAAAAGAACATCCGCAAGATGTGTAATACATCCGGTCGGTCAGTCTCAGGAAAAACACTATCATCTGGAGGATATTCTTCAAATGCGAACTCTAACTTCAATGCGGACCACCAACATGAACTGGACATGATCCAAAGATCACAAAAACCTTTCCTAAATCACCAAGAACATCCACACTTCATCTGCTTATTGGAATTCTTCTCTCCTTCATCTGGAACTTCAGGATCACAGTCTGTCATCACTGTCACAAAGGAATAGGTGCTTCCGGACCTTCAAACCATGAACCAATCGAGTTGATACTTCACAAGGACATCCTCAACACTCCCTCAAATCCGCAGAATGGGATAATTTATTTCTGGATCTCACCGGACCTATCTATGTCACTCTGTCACCTCTGAACACCTGCCGGAACCGGTTCTACTTGAACGGCCATAACTTCTTCAGATCTTCATGCGGGACTATAAAAACTTGACTGGATCATCTTAAGACTCATATCTACAAACCCTTTGAACTGCAACCTCTGATCTGCACCTTAGCTGGGATCTCCACTTCACTATCTCCATTGCTCCTCTCTGCTCATTCAATCCTTCTCATCAATGCACCATGAGTATGTTGACATCAACAACAACACCGGTTAGACCCATACTTGCAACAATCTCCCCCTTTGTCATTGATGGCAACATATGATGTGAAAAACCATCAAGACAAGAACTTCTCCTTACCATCAAGACAAGAACTTCTCCTTACTGTCACAACTCCCCCTATCAGCAACACCCATTCACATGTCTTCTCTTCCTTTACTGCTCCGCCTTTGATCATCAACCACTTGTTTTTCACAAGTCTTCTCTCCCCCTTTGACATCAATGGCAAAGGGCTCATACTTGCAATTTCAACACTTCAGAATTATACCAGCTGCTCCCCCTGAGTAGTAGCTCCCCATCACCAATTCGGATCATAAGATATGACTACGATATCCACCAGACTGATGCACACTAGTGCACCTTAGTTCATCATCGGAGGGGCAATAACCCTAACTTCTCCCTGAGAAACTCAAAAGAGTCCTTAGGAAGAGTTTAGTAAAGATGTTTGTAATCTGATCCTTGGAAGGCACAAACTCCAGTCTGACTTCATTCTTGTTCACTTGCTCTCTCATAAAATGAAACTTGATAGATATATGCTTAGTCTTAGAATGCAACACCGGATTCTTAGATATATTTATTGCACTTGAATTATCACAGAAGATTGTGATAGGTTCCTCATACTCTACTTTGATATCTCTTAGCATCTGCTTCATCCACAAAACTTGAGTGCAACTACCTACTGCTGCAATATATTCTGCTTCAGTTGTAGATAGAGATATTGCCTCTTGTTTCTTGCTTAGCGAAGAAACCAATCTCTTCCCTAGAAAGAATGCTCCACCACTGGTACTCTTCCGGTCATCCACATCTCCTACCCAATCTGCATTAGTATATGCATGAAGAGAGAAATCATGATCTCTAGGATACCACAGACCATACTCAACTGTCCCTTTTAGATATCTAAAAATCCTCTTGATTGCCATGACATGAGATTCTCTAGGATCAGCCTGAAATCTAGTAACAAGACCAACAACCTGCATAATGTCTGGTCTAGTTTGAGTAAGATACAATAGTCCTCCAATCATTGACCTATACTTTATCTGATCAGCCTTAGGAGAGTCATCATCTTTGCTCAACTTACATCCGGTTGCCATGGGAGTATTCATTGGTTTTGAGTCTTCCATCCCAAATTTCTTCAACAATTCTTTCTCAAATTTGGTTTGAGAAATGAAGATTCCTTTCTTTGTTTGAGTGATTTGCAAACCCAAGAAGAAATTTATTTCACCAAGCATGGACATCTCAAATTCACTTTTCATTTGATTTGCAAAAGTTTTACACATACTATCTCTTCCTCCAAAAATGATATCACCAACAAACACTTCAACAATCAGGATGTTTTCATGATCAATTTTGAAATATAAATTACTGTTAGCAGTACCTTTGTTGAAACCAATCTTCAAAAGATGCTTATCCAATCTTTCATACCAGGCTCTTGGGGCTTGCTTCAATCCATACAGGGCTTTCTTCAACTTGTAGACCATATCATCATGATCAGACAATTGAAATCCATCCGGTTGTTCAATGTATACTTCTTCTTCCAAGTCACCATTTAGGAAGGCAAACTTGACATCCATCTAATATACTTTGAAATCTTTGAAGGCAGCAACTGC
This sequence comes from Cunninghamia lanceolata, assembly GCA_027924645.1. Classification (NCBI taxonomy): domain Eukaryota; kingdom Viridiplantae; phylum Streptophyta; class Pinopsida; order Cupressales; family Cupressaceae; genus Cunninghamia; species Cunninghamia lanceolata. The sequence continues at coordinate 21,392,545 of BSBN01000520.1, read as the reverse complement.
AAGAAATAATCTAACTGCTTCAATTCTTGCCACCGGAGCAAAAGTTTCTTCAAAATCAACACCTTCTATTTGAGAATAGCCCTTACAGACCAATCTGGCTTTATTTCTGATTACTTCACCAACCTCATTTAGTTTGTTCTGGAAGACCCATTTGGTTCCAATCACATTCTTGTTTCTAGGTCTGGGAACAAGATCTCAAGTGTGATTTTTCTCAATTTGCATCAACTCTTCCTCCATTGCTTTGGTCCAGTTTTCATCATTGCAGGCTTCATTTATTGTCTTAGGTTCAATCTTTGAAATCAGACAATACTCATCTGAATTTTGAGTAATTCTCCTTCTAGTTTGCACACCTTTGCTTTTGTCACCTATGATATGATCTTCAGAGTGGTTCAGTCTTACATACCTTGGAACTTTGGGAGTTTCTTGCACTTCTGCTTCTTGATTAGGCTCATTCAGACTTGTCTCTTCTTCCTGGTTTACCGGATCAGTTTGAACCTAACTTTTAGAAGAGGTTTGGACTCCTTGAATCAGAACACCATTCTGATCATCTTCATCATATTCATAGAACCTTGAGGGTTTCTCAATTCCCTCATCAACCTTCACATTTGTACTTTCTATTATCTTTCTTAGTCTCTTGTTATAACACTGGTATGCTTTGCTTTGAGTAGAATAACCTAAGAATATTCCTTCATCACTTCTAGCATCAAACTTTCCTAGATCTTCATCTCTTTTAATGTAACATTTGCTACCAAAAACTCTGAAATACCTCACAGTAGGAGTGATGCCAAACCAAAGTTCATAAGGAGTCTTACCGGTATTACTTCTGATTTGAACTCGATTGAGAGTATAGACTGCAGTGCTGACAGCTTCTCTCCAATAGATCTGAGGAACATTTGCTTCCATCATCATGGTCCTAGAAGCTTCCTGGATGGTCTAGTTCTTTCTTTCCACTACTCCATTATGCTATGGAGTCTTAGGAGCAGATAACTCTCTTTATTCCATGTTTCTCACAGAACTCTAAGAACTCACTGGATGTGAATTCCCCACCTCTATCAGACCTCAGACATTTCAGTTTTAATTTGTTTTCATTCTCTACCATAGCCTTGAATATTTTGAATTTCTCAAGAGCTTCTGATTTCTCTTTCAGAAAGGTTACCCACATCATCCGGCAATAGTCATCAACTAGTAACATGAAGTATCTATCACCTTACACGCTCCTGGTTCTTGCCGGGCCACAAAGATCAGTATGGACTAAGTCCAATAATCCGATAGAAGGCAGTTCCTTACTCTTGAATGTAACTCTGCTTAGCTTACCCAATTGACATTCTTTACACAAGCTATTTGTAGGTTTCACCAATTTTGGAAGATCTCTTACAGCTTGAGTATTGCTTATCTTGATGATATTATCAAAATTCACATGACACATCCTCCCATGCCACAACCAACTTTGATCAATTTGAACAAACAAGCAACTTTTACCAGTACCAACCAAGTGAAAGATATTACCTTTAGTTTGAGTACCGGATGCAATCTCTGTTCCAAAATTTTCAAAGATCTTGCATTTTCCATTCTTGAACCGGAGATCATAGCCTTTGTCCACCAACTATCCAACACTGAGAAGATTGTGCTTCAATCCTTCAACATACAGCACATTACTAGTTTTGTTTCTTCCATCAAGAGAAATAGTTCCTCTACCTCTAATTCTACTAGCAGAATTATCACCAAACTTTACTACTCCTCCTTCATATCTTTCCAACTCTACAAACTTATTTTTGTCACCTGTCATATGGTGAGAGCATCCACTATCAATGACCCAATCATCCTTCTCTTCAACTTGGGCAACCATAGCTCTTTCCATAGTCTTTTGATTGACAAATACAGAGGACATTAGATCTTTTTCCTTGATGGCAATGAAAACCCATTCATTTCTAGATTTGTTTCTTGTCTCTGATTCATCATATGTTACTCCTTCATTGTCATCATCTTCATGTACATAGTAACAGTTCTTTTGGAACCTTGGCTTGTTAAGATTTTGCCTTAAAAACCTTTCCGGACACCTTGAGGCAAAATGACCAATCTTATTGCAATTAAAACACTTAAAAGGTAATTTTCCTTCATACTTACTGGATCCTCTTGGCAGCCTCTTTGTAATAAGGGCTTCAAGTTGAGCAGTTTCTACTTCTTCTTCTTCCAGATCTTTTCTTGCTTTTTCATACCATGACAACTTCTTTGATGAATTCTCTCTTGGATCAAACCTTTGTTTACCTTTAACACAGGCACTGACTTTGAATGCAGATTCAGTCTTGGGGGGGTCATCTCCAAACTATGTCATTTCAAATGCAGCCAATTTTCCAACCAATTGATCTCTTGTGACAGTTGTATGGACTCTGAATTCTTCAATGGCAGTGACCTTGATTTTGTAAGAAGCAGAAAGGGATTTGAGAATTTTTCCAACAATCTCATCTTCATCCAAGACTCCACCAGCATTTCTAATTCCACAAACAAGCTCATTTACTCTTGGCATAAAAGTAGTGATGTTTTCATCTTCTCTCATCTTCAGATTTTTGATTTTTCCTTTTAGACTTTGTAACCTTGCACTTTTGACATACTTGTCTCCTTCATGCAGAAGTTCCAGTTTTTGCCAAATCTCAAAAGCAGTTGGTAGGTCAATAACATTTGAGAGCTCTGAATCAGATAATGCACTTAGAAGAGCCTCTATAGTCCGCAGATTGTTTTCAGCATCTGTGATTTCATTTAGGGTTTTTGGACCACCCTGTGGAGGTACATACTGTGTTATAGCCATGGTCCAGTACGCCATTCCCATACATCTCAAGTGACATTTCATGCGACCTTTCCAGAGATTAAAATTGGTTCCATCAAACTTCGGACTATCCTTCTTGTAAGATGACATCCCAGATCTCCTCAAGCGATTAAGCTCTTTTTAGAGGAACTTAGCTCTGATACCAATTGTTAGACTTAGGGCACACAACTGAGAGGGGGGGTGAATCAGTTGTGCAAAACTTTCTCCAATTCCATACTTAATGTAATTAAATCAAAAGCAGAAACTCATCAGCACATAAGACACCAAGATTTTGACGTGGAAAACCCGGTTAAGGGAAAAACCACGGGGTGATTAACCCAAAATTGTATTCTCTGTTAGAAGAATAGAAAGAACAAAATGGCTACCACACACTCATCCACACAAGACACACTTTGGAATGACTTCACAATCCCTTATTTATACAAGGCATAGACTTAGGAACAATCATCTAAGTCGGCAAACATCTAAAAGAACATCTGCAAGATGTGTAATACATCCAGTTGGTCAGTCTCAGGAAAAACACTATCATTTGGAGGTTATTCTTCAAATGTGAACTCTAACTTCAATGCGGACCACCAACATGAACTAGACATGATCTAAAGATCACAAAAACCTTTCCTAAATCACCAAGAACATCCACACTTCATCTGCTTACTGGAATTCTTCTCTCCTTCATCTGGAACTTCAGGAACACAGTCTGTCATCACTGTCACAAAGGAATAGGTGCTTTCGGACCTTCAAACCATGAACCAATCGAGTTGATACTTCACAAGGATGTCCTCAACACTCCCTCAAATCCGCAGAATGGGATAATGTATTTCTGGATCTCACCGGACCTATTTGTGTCACTCTGTCACCTCTGAACACCTGCCGGAACCGGTTCTACTTGAACGGCCATAACTTCTTCAGATCTTCATGCGGGACTCTAAAAACTTGACTAGATCATCTTAAGACTCATATCTACAAACCCTTTGAACTGCAACCTCTGATCTGCACCTTAGCTGGGATCTCCACTTCACTGTCTCCATTGCTCCTCTCTGCTCATTCAATCCTTCTCATCAATGCACCATGAGTATGTTGACATCAATGACAACACCGATTAGAACTCTCTTTTATATCAAATTGAAGAACAAAAATTATTTCCATGTCAGCACTGCATTCACCAATAACATCCTTCAAGGTCGGCAACTGATATTTTGAAATCCAACAGGATGGGCCCAATTTTAAATTTTAAAGTCTATACATTTGAACCAAAGCCCAATTTATACTTCCTTAGGTCAACCCTAAAAATGAATTAGGACCCAAATATAAACAGTCTGCACGCTACTGCAATTGTCCCAACAAATCTTCAATTAAACTAGTTGTTTAAACCATCTTTACTAAGTCGGCCTTAACTAGGCTATTTAAATCTTTTCCTTTAGAGGAGCATCAGAGATCAGGCTTCTGGTCTTCCATCTTCCTCTTTGAAAGCCTTAGAGGGTCTCCTTTGATCCTGATGGATTCTTCCTATGTAGATTGCAAGAGTGTGCTACAGAAAGATACCAAAGAGTATTCCTTGCATTGTTGTGATGAGTTGATATGTGGATAGGGCTTCGCTGAATTTGCGATGGATTGCAAGAGCGTGCTACAAAAAGATACCAGAGAATATTCCTTGCCCTACTATAATGAGTTGACATGTGGACAAGGCTTCCTTTCTATCACCTTCCTTATTGAGTGTCCAACTTCCTTTCTATTGCCTTACTTATCAGACGTCAGACTTCCTATCTATCACCTTTCTTATCTAGAATCGATCAAAGGGCAGGTCTTTCCTCCGACCCCCAATTACTAAGTATACATCGGAGTTCACACGTTGGGCTTTCTAAGTGATATCTTCTCATTTGAACTCAACAAGGAACATCTTTTCCCTCTGCCTCCTGATCACTTAGCATATATCAGAGTTTCGTGATTGGGCCTTCCACTTTGGCCCTTCTAATTTCCTCAACCTAGAGAAGGGGTAAGGCCAAAACCCCAAACTTCAAAAAATTGTGAATCAACTTTTGTTGATACTTTAGGTAGAAATCAATTTGTACCTTAGCATCTTTTCTTTGTCATCCTCAACTTTGAACTTCCTTTTGACATCAATGACAATATGTGTATGCACCTTTGACACAATATGTGTGATGAGTCTAGTTTATGACTCAATTTTGTTAAACTTTATTGTCCATTTGCTGTAGTTATCTTGGACTTTAGTACTTTAATCCTGATCTTTTTATGTTATTACCCAAAGCTATAACTTGTTGAGCATAGGTCATTTCTTATATCCTTTTATAACAAAGACATGCTATATGAACTATCTATGTTAATTTTACATATGGTTAATGAATATTACTCCAAGGTAGTTACAAATGTGCAATTATTGTGTGTACTAATATTGTTATGCAGATATAATCGGCATCCATAAAGAAGAGGAAGATTCTGCTGGTTGGTCGCTTGCCATAAAAAGTCAAACATGGTGATCATTCAAATGTCAAATGGAGGGAAGGCAACCACTTTGTAACTAATCTTAAATACCTGTTGAGCAAATTTAGGAGTTATTGTTATGCTAGATCTGCGTTAAAGCAACTTGCTTGACCAGATTCCCCTACATGCGTAACCTCCTTTCCACTTTCTATGTTTTCCATAATGAGGCATCCTCCTATTCTTTTGGAGTTGACCGCCCTGCTAGGTAGTTAGTTTTGTAGTTTTCCTTCTATAAATAAGACTTTGATACTCCTTCTGAGGGGTTGTTGAATATTCAGAGATTGTACTTGCAATATCCAATTTTTGGTAATACGGTTATAATATTCAGTTGTACTCATCTTTTTGAATGAATAAAATGAAGTTGTAAGTTCACATTTCTGAGTTTACATTTGTCTTAGGGAATACTCATCCAAGGGGGCCCACTTGGTGAGAATTCCACCCTTTAGTTTAGTTACATTTTTTGTTAAAGCATTTAGTTAAATCTGGCATTGAATGTTCCTGCAGCCACTAGAATTCTATTTTGTGTCTGTTCCTGCAGCCAAAGCAGACAGAGTAGTTACCTGTTTGTTTGCCCAGACTTTTACTTTCTGTCATGTACTTGATCCTAGAATAGTTGTTGGTCGATGTTCAGCATTCCTGTTATTTCCTTTCTAGCAGTTTATCTTCATCATTATGTATTTCTTAGCTATAGAATGAACATGGCTACTTTGGAAGTTCTTAGTGCACATACTGTGCTGACACATTTCAAGTTCACGTCCCTAGGTTGACAAGTGAAATGCATCTCCATAGTGATTAAGACAGCTACTCAGGTCAGATGTCCAATCTCTGAGTTACAGTTTTAAGAGCTCAATTGTTAAATCATTGTAAGAGACCAACATTTTTTATGCCGTTGTCGGGGATGGTGTCAAACTAAGAAGATCTTTGGAGTCATCTTTAGTATTATTCCTTGCAGTTTTTCCCTTAAAATGTGTTTTTAGTTAGGAAGAAACCATCTACAACCCATCAATATTTTTTGTGTGAGAAGTGGCTGATACTGAGTATATTGCATGCATAGAGGTAGGAGAACAGATGCTTTAGGGAGATTCCTTCCTAATGATTTAACTCACCCAGCAGAAGAAGCAGAAGTGAATCCTTTCCTTGATGCATTCCTTGATTTGAATAGTTCTAAAATATCCTCTGAAGAACAAGATACCCCAAATCTAGTTGAAAATCCATTTGCCTTGATAGTAGGTCAAGCAGTCATGGCTGCCCAAAACGTACGTAATCAACCAACATTTCCATTTCTGATTGCTCTCCAAAATGAAGTGGATAATCTCAAGAGCATACCTACTTCAACTCTCCCCAAGTTCTATGGAATTGCAACAGAGGACCCAAACACCTTGTTTGAATTTGATATCCTCTGCAGAAGCTATGACTACACTACTGATGCTCATAAACTCAAGTTGTTTCCTACTACCATGAAAGAGGTTGCATTAAGGTGGTTCATGAGTCTAGGTAGTGATGTTGTCAATACCTGGGAAGAAATGAAAGATAAATTTCTTGAGAAATATAAAGACTACTATAGGAGTGGGGATATGAGAGGAAATGATGTTTTCAGAATGTAGCAGAAAGAAGAAGAAAGTTTGGAGGATTACATCTCAAGGTTCTTATTTTGTTTACAAGAGTCTCCCCATCATGCACTCACTGAGGACTCTTAGAAACTGCTCTTCCTCAGGGGAATAAGTGAGCATTGCATGGATGCCTTGGATTTAATGGGAGGAGGAGATATTACCCAAGTGTCTTGGGATGATATTAAGAAGTTGTGCCAGAATTATTCCAGAGCAACCATGAAGAAAGGAAGAGGTTGCCATTCCCTTACGGGCAAAACCTCTACCAATGGAATTTCAAGGATGGAGATAAGCCACTTGCTATCTGATTTTAAGCAAGATATTATAAATAATATGGTCACCCAGTTGGACACACTCCAAGCAAAGAAGAAGCATGAAGAGGCTGAGGCAATGTTGGCCGAATATTGTCCTCATTGCAGACAGAAAAAGAGGGACTGTAGATGCAAGCCGGTAGCTAACATAGACAACAAGCAGATTCCACCTGAGTTCAAGCCAATACAAGTTGATGAGGATCAAGTCTTCTATGTTGCATAAAGGAGGACATGGGCTCCAAGACAAGGTATGTCACCAAATCCATTATCATATGCTAGACCACATTTTAATACTTATGCATCTGGTAACCAATGGCAACAACCATTTCCATCTAGTTATGGAGGCTATCCACCTCAGCCTTGGAACAACCCTCAAAATACTTGGCTAAATTACCAAAACCCTGCACCCCAGTGGCAGCAGCCTCTAGGGAATTGGCAGTCACCTCCAGGAAATTGCCAGCAAACATCTCAATGGAGAGGAGGACAATAATGGCCAAATCAGACCACTAATTACATACAATCACCTCCTCAGCCCCAACAACCTGCTATAATGCCTCCACCTGCTAGCTCCAATTCAGATACACCTAAACCTACTCAGATACCAGCTCAACCCTCACCTAACCCAAATAATAGACCACAGCAACAACCAGTATATTCTGCTGATCCAAATCAATTCCCTGCATATGCTGTGAATGTAAGTGATATACATCTGCATTCAGGAACTACCTTGGCAACTCCTTCAAGACCTGTTATTACTAAGCTTTCTGAGAAAGAAGTGGAACCTAGTAAAACCCCCATTCAATCAGATGTACCTAAAAATCCTGAACCAATGGCAGTCAAACAGACTCCCCAGGAACCACCATTTCCACAAAGGTTAGAAACTATGAAACAAAAGGTAGTAGAAGAGGAACCCACCTTTGATATTCTAGAGTAGTTGAAACATGTATGTGTCAAGATTCCTCTATTTCAAGCCATAAAAGATGTTCCTATATATGACAAAGCAATCAAAGAAGCATGCCTTAAGAAGCCAGGCAGAAAAAGGAAAGACCCCACTATGGTTCATGTGGTGGGACAGTTGGCTGACATCATGCTTGGAAAAGTGACTGTTCCCAAATATAATGATCCAGGAAGTCCTGTGGTAGGAGTTGTTATAAATAGAATCCAAATTAGAAATCCTCTGATTGATCTTGGAGCAGCCATAAATGTAATGACAAAGGATATCCTGCAGCAACTGAATGTTGCAACCATGCGACCAACTCCTACTGTCCTGTAGCCTGCTGATAGCTCTACTGTTAAACTTGATGGGATAGTTGAGGATCTTGTAGTATCCCTGGACTCATGGGAATATCTAGCTAATTTCATGATACTTTCTCCTAAAGCTACATTGGGAGGATACCCCATCATTTTGGGAAGGCTGTGGTTAGCCACAGTAGATGCTTATATTGGGTGCCAGTCAGGAGACATGACCATCTCTGATGGACGAAGCACTAAAGCACTTGTTTTTTACCCACCTGCACAACCATCTCATGATATGGATAATCCTGTTTAGCCTCATGTTGGTGAAGAGGTAGAGGAAGCTAATTCTATGGAGCAGCTTATGATGATAGACAAAAGTTCTTTCCTGCAGCTCCAAGAAGAGGAGGAGGTGTTGTCTAATATAATTCAAAATCTTTGTGAAGTAAAGGAAACATCATCCTCTCATTCTGCTGATCCAGTGAGGGTACTTGTTCCAATTTTTCCTGCAGCATCAAGTATGTTACATACATTGCTTCCATAAGAAATTAAGGTACCTAGCATTAATGAGATAACTATGGTTGACTTCACAACTCAAGTGGAAATTTTAGAAGAAAGATATCTCAATATTAATAGCAACTTGACTCAAGTACAACAATTGTCCTTAACAAATTTGTTAAAGAAACATAAAAATCCTTTTGAATGGGATTATCATGATATGAAAGGATTGGATCCTACATTATGTACCCATAGGATTTACATAAAAGAGGATTGTACACTAGTAAGACTACCACAAAGGAGAATCAACCCTACACTAAGAGAAATTGTCAAAGAGGAATTGCAGAAGCTATTAGATGCAGGATTTATCTACCCAATCTCAGATAGCCAATGGGTGTCCCCTCTGGTTCTTGTGCCCAAGAAGGGAGGAAAATGGAGAGTATGTATTGATTATAGAGAATTAAATTCTGCCACCAAAAAGGATCATTTTCCCCTTCCTTTCATAGACCAAGTATTGGACTCACTTGCAGGAAAGCAATATTTTTCCTTTTTGGATGGATTCAGTGGTTACAATCAGATTCAGATTGCACCAGAAGATTAAGAGAAAACAACATTTACCTGTCCTTGGGGGACATATGCCTACTCAGTGCTTCCATTTGGCTTATGCAATGCACTTGCAACTTTCCAAAGAGCAGTCATTAGCATATTTTTCTGATATCTCACATGATTGTATGGAAATCTATATGGATGATTTCACTACTTATGGTGCTACTTTTGAAGAGGCATTAGCAAACTTAGGCAAGGTGTTGGAAAGATGTGAAGACCACAGCCTATCCTTAAACAGTACAAAGTGCTTCATGATGATGCAGGAAGGAGTAGTACTTGGCCACTACATCTCTCCAAAAGGAATATAAGTAGACCTAGCAAAGATTGAAGTCATCATCAATCTGCCCATTCCTGCAAAGCAAAAGGATGTCAGAAGTTTCTTGGGTCATGCAGGGTATTATAGACGTTTCATCAAAGATTTCAGCAAAATGGCATCCCCATTATATACTCTTCTTACAAAGGATGCTGAATTTCAGTGGAATGAAGACTATGACAAAGCATTTTCTAATTTAAAGGTAGCCTTAACCCATGCTCCTGTACTTAAAGGCCCCAATTGGGAACTTCCTTTCCATATTCATACTGATGCATCAGATTATGCCATAGGAGCAGTTTTAGGCCAGAAAGAAGGAGTCATTGAGCATACTATTTATTTTATTAGCAAAAACTTACAGGGTGCTGAGTTCAACTATATAGTGACAGAGAAGGAAATGTTAGCAGTCATCTATGCACTTAATAAATTTAGGCACTACATAACCAATTATCAAATCTTTGTGCACACAGATCTGCAGCCATTAGGTGTCTCATGAACAAACCTCTCATATCTGGTCGATTAGCAAGATGGGTGTTGTTAATGCAGGAATTTGACATCACTATTGTGGATAAGCCAGGAAAGGCCAATGTGGTTGCAGACTTTCTTTCAAGAATGACTACATCAGAAGATAACCAGGTCATTGATGACTCTTTTCCTGATGAACATTTGTTTTCACTCACTGTGCAAACACCTTGGTATGCTGACACAACCAATTACCTAGTCACAGAAAGAGTCCCTCCTCACTTCTCTCCTAAGGAAAGAAGGGTACTCATTGAAAAATCTTTTCCTTTTTCATGGATTGCTGGATGTTTGTTCTACATTGGACTAGACAATGTCATGAGGAGATGTGTGAGAGAAGATGAAACATATGACATTTTGCATGCCTATCACAATGAACCTTGTGGAGGCCTACACTATACAAGGATGCAACAAGATATACCAAGAAATGTGATAGTTGTCAAAGGATGGGACGACCAACAAAGTTTGATGAGATGCCCCTTTATCCTCAGCTTGTGATTACTCCATTTGATAAGTGGGGATTAGATTTTGTAGGACCTATCGATCCTCCATCTAATGGTAAATCCTATATATTAGTATGCATTGACTATGTAACTAAATGGGTAGAAGTTAAAGCCACGAAGCATGCAAGAGACAGTAAGGTTGCATAATTTCTCTATGAGGAAATCTTTACACGGTATGGAGTTCCCAGAGAATTAGTGACTGATCAAGGAGCTCAATTCACCTCAACTCTAGTTACAACACTAGTACAGGAATACAACATAAGGCACAAGAGATCTACTCCTTATCACCCCCAGGCTAATGGTCAAGTTGAAGTGACTAACAGAGAAATAGAAGGCATTTTGACCAAAATTGTGGCTATCCATAGGAAGGATTGGGCAAATAGACTGCCATAAGCTGTCTGGGTCTATAGGACAACCTGGAAAACAACTACTGGTTTTACTCCTTTTGAGTTACTTTATGGCAAAACAGTCATGATGCCTATTGAATTTGAACATAAAACTCTTCGGACTGCACTTGACTTGGGGATGGATCTATCTAAGGCACAAAAATAAAGAATTATGTAGCTCAATGCTTTGGATGAGATGAGAAAAGTAGCTTTACATCATACAGAAGTGGTGCAAAATCAGAGAATCAGGTGGCATGACAAATACATCAAAGATAAGAAATTCTAGCCTGGTGATGGGCTTTGCTTTATGACTCAAGGTATCAATATAATGTAGGAAAATTACAGACAAGGTGGCTAGGACCATATGAGGTTGCTGAAGTGTTTTCCAATGGTGTTGTTCAACTTACTACTATTGACCTTGTCAAATTTAAACTATTAGTCAATGGTCATCGACTAAGGTTATATCACAAGCCAGCCTCCAAAGAAGAATTCCTGCAGCAATTCACTCATCATGCAACTCCTGAACTTCCTGCAGCCAAAGGTAGTGGACCTAGTGTCCCTCCTTCTGGCTAACCAAGGTACGACACATATCATAATAAAGACTTCCACATTTGTGGGAGTCCACTCTTTCATTTCTTCACCCATCCACCCACCCATATCCATTCTTCTCTCTTTCATCACGTGTATTGATTACACTTCATCCCATCTCACTTCAGCCCACTCCACTTTCATTCATTGTTCAATAAATTCTTAAGCATTACCTGTTACTTTCTCCATGATTTTTGCAACTAATCTTCCACAACTCAAGGTACGCACACTTTAATAATTCTCTCTTAATTATCTTGTGGTTCATTCATTTAATTATTGTACATTAATATCGATATTTCTGATAACATGTCATTATTCCCTTCCTTGTCCTATCACGCATCAATTCTGCATGTGTGGACACATGCCTAAATTTAGGTTGGGGAGGGAGTGTTAATATGATGTCCATGTGTCAGTCCATCCATATGCTTGATGCCAAAATGTCAGCAAAGTTTTAAAATTGAATGATTTGAATTCTGAGTGAGTTGATGGCTCGCAAGTGTGAGATGACAACCTTCATCGATCATTCATTACTGCCTATACCACCCTTGTCTTGTGTTCCCAAGAAAAGAAGACAAAAAAGAAAATACAGTTAGCATGAGTTATTGAAAATTTAACAGGGTTGCAGGAAGGTGAAGTAGTTATAAAACTTTTTGCAGAAAAAAAACTTTGCAGTGTGATTGTTTTCAGGCAGCTAAGTCAATGGGAGGAGGATTAATTCAAAATGAACCCACAGTTCATGATGTATTATTGCAGGATGCACTTAGTCAGGCTGAATTTAGAAACTGTGGATGGATGGACTATTTCTTGAAGTTAAATGGTTTTGATGAAAATGTTGGGTTAGAATTTGCTCAGACATTGTCTGATGGTAAAGCCATGGTAAGAGGATTGGAGGTGTTGGCCACTGAGGAGAGAATTGCAGAAGTTACAGGTCTACGTGTTGATGGCAAAGATTACCCTGTTGCCAGAGATGCCAGGTTAGCTAGGGCCGAATTTACAGAACCTGGTGATCCTCGATTGACTATAGACAAGCAGGGAGCCAAAAGAACCTCTTTGCCTGAGCCATGGGAACAGGTAGCTATCCATGTGGTGAAGTACATTACTTGCGAAGGTCGTCTGTCGAACCTTCATTCTATGCATTTCAAATTGTTGAATCATATGAGGCATAGAAGAAGAATGAATGTGCCAAATGTGCTTTACCACCTTCTCTCAATTATGGCCGCCAAAACCCAAAAAGGTAGGCCTAATTCTATCTCTTTCCACTATTTAATCAAATTGCTTGTTGAAAAGTATCTACATGATGTATCCGATATGACTTGGCAGGAATTTCTGAATATTGATCAAATAAGACCTAGTCATTTGCGACCTGTGGTTGTGCCGCAACATCATAGAACTAGGGGAAGGGTGTGTTCTGTTGAAGTGACTCAGGGAACTTCAACTTCCAGTGCAAACCCACCTGTAGTAAAACAAGCTATTGAGATTAGCTCTTCCGAAGCAGAGCATGCAGACAAAGAAAATTCTTCAGATTCTGACAATGAGGATATTCCTCTTAGCAATTTAATTCAAACTAGGGCACAGAGGAGAAGGGTAGAAATAAAGAAGGGTAAAACCAAAAAGCAAACCGCAGAAAGGAAGGTGCTGCGCTCTAGGAAACGAAAAGCTGACACTGTTCTTCCTGCAACCAAAGAGCAACATGAGAGCCCTTCTAGTAAATCAAGACCTGCTGAGCCTGCCTCCGGTGCATCTACGTAGACAAGCCCTAGGGTTGATGAAATGATAGCTGAGGATACAGAGGCCCCAATGGGGCATGTGAATGATGTAAAAAAAGACATAATTGAGGAAGCAACAAATGTAACTCTGGTAGACCTTGCCGCCGCTACTGAGCATATTGAGAGACAGGAACATGAAGATAAATAGGAGTTCCTGCAACAAGACACCCTGCAGCTAGAATTAGCTGAGCAATCAGAAACCCTACAGCCTATGCTACATGAAGATCAACCATCTGTGCCAGGAAAGCCTTTGATAGGCATAAATAGACCTCCTAATTTTTTAATGCACATGGTAGCCATGAATCTGTGGAATGAAATATAGAGGAGAGAAAAGGAATGGAAGAAGGAAAAACACAGATTGAAGGATGAAATTCAAAAGAAGGATGAAGAGATTAAAGACAAAATGCAGAAATTGCAACTTTAAAAGAGAGAGTGAATAGTATGGCAGCTTTGGTGCCTCAGGTGTTAGAATGCAGGACTCCCCCAAGAGTCTATGCTTTGCATTTAAAGGAAAGGTACCTCTCTTTTAAGTTAGCAAGGATTGTTTCTGGTTTGAACCCTTCCATTGAACCTCCTCTTGAATTTTTCAATGCTTATAGGATTGCTCCTCCAGAAATAAAGAATTTATTGTGTGAATTCTATTTACATAATTTTGCTGTGTCCCAAAACCATGAGTGGAACCCCTTGTTGTATGTTGGGGATGTTCAGTTGAGGGCATTTATGTCCTGGATGCAAAATGAGATTAGTTAAGGACAACAGTTCAGGGCTTATAAGAAATTAGAATTTAGCACTCCATTGCCTATTAGAGATGAATCTGAAAATCCAAGAAGCATTTTCAATGATTGGCGTAGGATGCTTTATAGGCCAAGCTAAGGTAACAGAATCCTGCCTGAAAGAGAATCAACTTACAAAGAATATGAGAAGATGGCACACTCTATTGGAGAATCTGTGAAAGGACATTTGACACAATGGTGGAATAGTTTATCTAATGAGATAAAACAAGCAGAGCCTCACTCTCTGCAGAATTATGCTGCAGCATGTAAAAGAGTGGATAGATATATACAGATTGGGAGAACAAAGGGACAATTCTGGCTTATGTTATGCGGCATATAGTGAATCTAAGTTCCAACCCCAGGGGAACCCATAATCTGAATGGAGATTACGGTCGAGTCTATTATGTACATATCAACAACTTCACCTACAATACAATACCACCCAATATCATATGGTTTTTCTCATTCCATAAAATACAATATCTAAGTGGCATCGCTCGCATCTTTCCTATAGTTGGTTGGATATTGGTTCGGGCATAACCCTATAGCTGTAGACCCCCTCCCACCTATCTATAGATCCCATCTGCTACTAATAAGCAACTAACTAACTCTAGATGAAAGGCATGAACTATGGCGTAGAGATGTCACCCAACCAAGCACGGGGTGGGTGGGTGGATTATAGGGTGGGTGGGTAAAAGGCTTATCTGTTCCCCGCAGCTGCCCATGATTGTTAGCGTCATGGAATCACGATAGTGTCTATGCTCCCAAGACCAGCTTTGGAATTGGTGGTGCCTCCGCCTTACCCCTGCCTACTCAGATGCTGGCAGCTTTTCGCTCCCCACTACTACTACCTCTGCTCTCACCTATGCCCCTGCTGGATCATTTACAAGTTCCGGGCCCATTGGCATCAGCTCGGTCAACTGAATCAATTGGTTCAACTGGCGAAGATGCTAATAGTATTGCTCCTACCTATGACTATGCCTTTGATGCTACTGCCCCTCTCTATGGTTGGTTCTGCTACTGGATGATCCGCATATGGATATGGAATGGGCGGTGACTGGCTATTATGGCTCCCTAATGAATGGATCCAAAACTGGTGATGGGTAAACGAGGTCAACTTCCTATGTTCCTACCGCTATCCCTGCCCCAGCTCCTGGCTTTGCTAGAACATGAACAAGGTGTAAACTGTGTAACCGTTGCTTGAACCACTACGGGTTTACTAGCATCATCGACCGATCGAAACACATCAATAATATAAAAGAGGGGGGGTTGGTTTCCATATAGGAAAACCTTTCCACATACATATAGGAGATAGATGCGCTTACACGCATGCGGAAAGTAGGTGGTACAAGTCGAGGAGTTGGAATAGGCTTGTATTATTCAATCAACTAAGGGATTGGATTGACTCATCTGGAGTTGACTGATGCAGAGCTTACTCATCGCTTAATAATTTGTTCTCCAACCCCCTACTATATATATATTGGCCCCACCTCTATGGGGAATTTTAGAACTCTATTAGCAGCCGGGCGGGGGGTATAGTGCTTCTTGAGGCGACGGACCCAAGTAGAACCTTTCTGTGAGTTGGTCACCTTCCATGAGCGAGGTAATAGCACACACCATGTCTAATGCCTCAAAGCCGCTAGAAGCAGGAGCGATTGCCCTACCTCTTTTATATTGTTGGGGGGCCGAGGGAGAAAGGTAGGGAAGATTGCAGATCCAGATCTAACAAAGGTTGAAACAGTAACAGCTTGAGCAGATCCAATTATAGGTGCATATCCAGTCTCGGAACCCACCTCATTGACCCATAACCTATTGATTCTTGATCCGGTCGGCCCGCCCCATATATCTAGAGCGTTCGAAGCAGACACTGGATTTCGATATCGATCCAAGGACGAACTATTGCTATCTCTACTTGTTGCTCCCTTACTGCCATCCCCGTTCCCACCCTACTTCGTATAGCCCAGCCTCCCTACCCCCTAGTCTTGCCTGCCTCTCTGCCTCATGACACCGACCCTTCTGCCCCCCAACACCTTACTCTCCTGCCCCTGTTTGTCAAACGACTGGTTCAGATGCAAGGGATAAACACTGGGTTAACTGCTACTGATTCCTTTGCTTCTACTGAAGAAGCTTCCCCGGAGGTTGAGGGAGGGCGGGTCTGTCTAAGGTGGAATGCAACTATGGGGTGGTCGCCCGACACTAGATCTTTATCTCCCTTAATCTTTCAACCACCTATCCTATTGTGGCCAGTGCCAAATTACAGATTTTACCAGTATGATATTGTTGAGGAAAGACAAAGATGGAGTAGGTTGGATAGGCAACAAGGGTTCTATTGGGATCCTACCTCACGCACCAGAGAAACTGATATAGGACAATTGGCAGTTGCAAACTTTAGAGCATTAACCAAGCAAAAGAACAACCCTTCCTTTGCTGGAGGACCAATAAAGTCTTAGGTTGGGGAGAGTGATGAGTCTAGTTTATGACTCAATTTTGTTAAACTTTATTGTCCATTTGCTGTAGTTATCTTGGACTTTGGTACTTTAATCCTTATCTTTTTATGTCATTACCCCAAAGCTTTAACTTGTTGAGCATAGGTCATTTCTTATATCCTTTTATGACAAAGACATGCTATATGAACTATCTATGTTAATTTTACATATGGTTAATGATATTACTCCAAGGTAGTTATAGATGTGCAATTATTGTGTGTACTAATATTGTTATGCAGATATAATCGGCATCCATAAAGAAGAGGAAGATTCTGCTGGTTGGTCGCTTGACATAAACAGTCAAACATGGTGATCATTCAAATGTCAAATGGAGGGAAGACAACCAATTTGTAACTAATCCTAAATACCTGTTAAGCAAATTTAGGAGTTATTGTTATGCTAGATCTGCATTAAAGCAAATCGCTTGACCAGATTCCCTTGCATGCGTAACCTCCTTTCCACTTTCTATGTTTTCCATAACGAGGCGTCCTCCTATTCTGTTGGAGTTGAATGCCTTGCTAGGTAGTTAGTTTTGTAGTTTTCCTTCTATAAATAAGACTCTTATACTCCTAAGGGGTTGTTGAATATTCAGAGATTGTACTTGCATTATCCAATTTTTAGTAATACAGTTATAATGTTCAGTTGTATTCATCTTTTCAAATGAATAAAATGAAGTTGTAAGTTTGCATTTCTGAATTTACATTTGTCTTAGGGAATACTCAACCAAGGGGGCCCACTTGGTGAGAATTCCACTCTTTAGTTTAGTTACATTTTCTGTTAAAGCATTTAGTTAAATCTGGCATTGAATGTTCCTGCAACCACTAGAATTCTATTCTGTATCTGTTCCTCCAGCCAAAGCAGATAGAGTAGTTTCTTATTTGTTTGCCCAGACTTTTACTTTCTGTCATGTACTTGATCCTAGAATAGTTGTTGGTCGATGTTCAGCATTCCTGTTATTTCCTTTCTAGCAGTTTATCTTCAGCATTATGTCTTTCTTAGCTATAGAATGAACATGGCTACTTTGGAAGTTCTTAGTGCATATACCGTGCTGACCCATTTCAAGTTCACGTCCCTGGGTTGACAAGTGAAATGCATCTCCATAGTGATTAAGATAGCTACTCAGGCTAGATGTCCAATCTCTGAGTTACAATTTTAAGAGCTTAGTTGTTAAATCATTGTAAGAGACCAACAATGTGTATGCACCTTTGACATCAATGACAATACTTCCAACAACATGTGCTTGCAATAGTAGGAGAAATCACCATTGAATAAATGATTTTATTCTACAATTAAGAGGGGCAACTCCCTCGTATGATGGGGGTTTTATGCACTTCTTACCTAAAAATACAAAAGGAAATAAAAAGGAAAATAACAAAAGGGGAGAAAGATGAAGAAACCCTAGACAAGATAAACAAAGAAGACCATTTGAGATTCCTCAAGAAAACACAGAAAAAGAACAACCATATAAAACATTGAATGGAAAATAGAGTTCAATCCTACATATACTATTAAAATCTGAATAGAAATTTAACCAATCACATCCACATAAAAGTACAAAGAAAAGCTGGAGAAATAATTTCACATTGGACTTAAGAACAATATGAAATCAAGGAAGAATAGAGGAGGCACAAAGTCTAGTGGGTATCCTTCTTATTTCTTTAGAAATGGGCACAAAGCCTCCATTGTGATTCTATGTATAATGTTGTGTGAAATGGCAAAAAGTCCCTGTAATTTTGGAAAGTTGGAATCAAATAGATGATAAATGATTTGATTTTCCTATATATAACTAACTCCTCAACACTTTAGAAACTTTTTAAAATAAATTACAATAATAATATCAATTCTCAATCAAACGAACATACTTTGTAGCTCATAAATATTATATCACAAACTTTAGAAAAGTAGCCTATAATAAAATATTATATCTCTACATAACTTTATGGGCATGTGGTTGTTGTAAACATCTTGTCAAACATTTCACTTGTAGAATCTATAGGTAGATGCTCCTTGAGGCATTATGTGAAACATTTAATATGTTTTTTTAATACATCCAAATTTTGCATATATATCAACCAATGTATTCCCAACAAAAACATCATATTTAAATGTACTTCCACCAATATAACTATGAATCTTCCTACCTTATTTCAAATCTCCTAATCTAGCACAAGCCTTCAAAACAAAAACAAGTCCAAGGGTTCCTTTAATCTACCCTCTAAACTAAATTTATTCATTTGTCTGTCAATAGCATGGAGACCATTTTGGTTCAAAGAAGAATTAAGCTTGTAACATGACTCATTTTTATTGTGGTTGTTGTAGTCTTGATGTTGTTGGTGTTAGATTGAAGGTTCATAACTCAAGAAAGCACTAGTATCACCATTAATAGTGATCACGTTTTCATCATCAATTAAGACAAACACAATGCTTAACTCTTTGGTTGAATCATTTTCTCCTTGCAGTCTTTTTTATTTTTATGTATCAAAGAAGGTGGGAGACCCTTTGATGATGTAGCTATATTCATTATTAGTAAAAAAAAAATTATATTATTATCCATTGAGCACTTACAATGGAATAAAATTGAGGATGAGTGTAAATTGATGACTAAAACCAAATCAACTTCAAAAGTAACACATAGGCAAGAAGCATTTGCAAAATAAAAGGAATGTATTGGAGACTGATCAATAACAATGGTAGCGCAAACACAATTCCTCTATTTTCCTAAAAAAAATTTGCAAATGATTCCAATATTTCATGTTCTAATAGTAATGGACTATCCATAAATTCATCTCCATTAAATGAAGCTTCTCTATTTCTATTTAACAAGCAACCACATTGATCCAAGATTTAGAGAGGACCATTTCAACCTTTTCTAGTACCTTTATAAATTCTGACACCTTACTCTATTGTAGGTGCACATTAGGTGAGGCATTTGGTCAAATAGTTTGCACATCTACTATGTGCCTCCATTTCTTTGAGACATTTCAAAGCTACGCGTTTTAACTTGTTTCCACTCTAATTTGATAGTGTATTATGTTATGTAGGCTACGAAGATGATGGCAAAATTTGTGGAACTTGACTTTATACAAGCTAAGCGCACTTGCTTAAAGTTTCAAATCCATTTCAATAAATCTATTTTGAACATATCTTGCATTTATAGCATTTCACAATACCATATTTCTTTGAGGTATCTTGTTAGTTTAGTTCATGTGCCATGTCTATGTTCTCACATTATGCATACATGTTTGCAACTACAAAATCTACCAAAAATCATTTTCCTCAATGCTTTAATGGGCATTCAAACTTAGATGAAAAAAGACCTTCATAAATGAGTTGAAGTATGACACAACTTTCAAGAAAGAGATTTGACTAATGCATGTCAACTTGGAGAGTACAAAAATTTAAAATTACCATGATAAAAAATGGAGATAACGAAGTCATGAGGTTGATCTAGCAAAAAATAATTATTTGAATTCACTCAGCTCGATTTCTAATGTCTAATTTTTTGTAAGAGTTGGCAAAGTTTAGTTACACCATTGGAGAATCTACTAAACTGTGAGCATCGCATTCTCCTCAATCAAACCCCTTGTCAAACCAATTTAACAATTTTCGAACAAGGATTGAAGAAATTAAGCAAGTCTGCAATGGACCTAGGATGATGTATGTTGGTGTAATACTCTAATAATTCTAGCATGATGTTCTCATAAATGGTCTATGACCATTTTTGAAAAACCCTTATAGATTGTCCTTAATGATTTCAAAATGAATGAATGAATGTCATTAAATACAACATATCACACAAGTCAACACAAGCGTACACTAGGTTGGCTCACTATGACTAGTAGGATGAAGTTAATGAGATTTATTTTGAATTTGAAACTTAAAAGTTCAAAGTTCATATTTGTAAATGCAATACTGACCCGAGTCAATTTTGCACCTATGGATCTGATCCAAGGTGACAAATGTGGGATCTAGAGATCAAAACCAATATCTAGAGATAAGTAATCATGAGATCAAGATATGGTAATGTCATGGGCCAAATTTACATAAGACTTTACTACTTACACTAAAACTATTATATTTGAGACACTCTAATCAAAACAAACCCAAAATATAAAGGAAAGGGCATAGATGTGCAATTTTCACCATTACAAGGTTATAAACACATTTTGATGGTGACATATTTTATTACCAAATTTTCACCTAATACTATCATCAAATTAGTCATGCTCATCATGCACTATTATCGTTATTTTTACTAAATTAAAAGATGTGGCAGGGGCTGAGTTTGAAAATCCTGACCATTTTTTATTGATAGTGGGGGGGAATGGTCAATGTTGATAAAGGTATGATTTAATACTCATCAATGATATAAACCCTATGACTGCATTCTAATTTGTTGTATAGAGTTAAATTGCTAAAATTTCATTGTATTTGGTTTAATTTCTTTCATTTTCATAATAGCAATTGACTTTTTCTAATGTCTCATATTTATGTGGCTATATATAGCATTTATAGTAAATTCCATACCATGTTCACCCTATTGAGGTATTTCACCTGATATTTTATTGAATTATTTAGTGTGTTGACTATATGGTAAGACATTCTAAATTCATTATTTTTTTATACAAAAGATTCGTTATTTATAAACTCTTAAGCATATGTACTTAGTAGATGTTGCAAACCATGTAATTGTTTTTATGTTTAAATTTACTTCGAACAATAGTTATAGAATGCTTCCTTGAATGCTTGGAGGCTATAATTAGTGTTGTGTTGAAAAGGATAAATAAGCATTACCTACAACATCATAAACAACAATGAGAAACATGTACATAGATATTGACACATTAAAATGGGAAAAACTGGTTGGAATTACCAATTGCACAACTTTAAAATGGGGAAAACTAGTTGGAATTACCAATTGCACAACTTCTTAGTTTACTTGTGGTCAAAGATTAGATATAGGCAATATAAATAGAACAAAAACAACATCAACATATAATTATTTACTTGTATAATCCACTCTCTAATTTATGTCCTTTTCGTCTATAATATAACTCTTGATATTGGTCACCTTCCCCATTCTCAACACACTATGAGTGTGTCACTCACGTACATTCATCTCCACAATTGAAGACTTGTCCTTCTCTTATCATATGCTCATAGTGTCCATTCATGCACTAAAGGACACCCAAACATTTAAAACTAGAGATACAACAACATATTGTTATTTCTTCACGCAAACAACTTATTTAGACACAACAATTGCTTTAAGTAAACAAATGATTATGCATTTATATTGGTGATTATGAATCTTCCACCTATGTTAATCAATGGTTACATCTTCAACACTTTGGCTATTATGGAAATCGATGGTTGTGAAACCACCACCTATGTTACCTCACAGTTTCCTCACCATACAAGAAACACTCCATTTTGATTGCTATTCTTAACTATTTCTAGTTAATTGATAAAGGGGCTTTGATTTTCACTAACCCTTATGAATCTTGCCTTCTTTTCTAAGGGCTATTTCTCCAACAAAAGCTTAGTGGTTGAGGAGATGTTGGAAAATTTCTCCCACTTTCTCCTTGGGGTGCCATTTTTCATCCCTTAGCATCTTTCTCTTGAGACATCCCACTAAGATTCTTGTGGCCTTCTTCTAATCTCTTTGATTTGTATTGCAAAACTATAGCCTTACCTAACTCCCCTTACAAATCCAAGACCAATTCTTTGGTAAAGAATAGAAATTACCCTTCTTCCTCCTCGTCTAGAATGGATGGTTTATATAGATGCAAGTCTTCATTGTTTAATCTTAAGTACATATGTATTTAAGTGGAGGTAAATAAAAATTGAAATAATCTTCTCCAATGTACTCCAAGTTGTTAAATGGCCTATGCCTTAGGTGTTTGAGCTTACTAGATTTCCCTTGAATCCACTCATGTAAATCTAACTTCAAAGCCTCTTCTCCAACCTACTCTAATATGGTAAATGGCCCACACCTTAATGGTTTGAGTTTCCTAGATTTCCCTCAACACCTTTCCTTGCTAAAATATAACCATACCATCTCCCCTACTGTGAGTTTTTGTTCTCCTCAATGTTGATCATGTCTAACTTTGTATTTGGATCGAGACATCCTCTTAATGAATGTTGACGTCGTTATTGTCTCTAAATCTTCTCATTCTCACCTCGTTTGTCATTTGATCACAACACAAAGTGGTCTTTGTAGTCAAATAATTAAACATGCTTAAGATGGTAATTTGTTAATGGATGTGTTTACAACCCAATAGCATAAAGTGCTGGATATAGGACAAAGACTCATCCTAGTGCCTTGGACATTTGTTGTTAAACTCTTATCAATTGCATTAGAACCCTATTTATAACTTGTGTTTTCTCATTGGTTTAAGGATGGAAAGTTGTGCTTATTTAGAATTTGGTATCCATCCTACTTTGTAAGGTAGTCCAACATCTCCCTAAAAATGTGGAATCTCTATATAAAGAAATAAACTTAAGCAACATAAAATACATCCAAATGTTAGAAAAAAAATAGTTACTTCATGCTTTCTTATTATCTTTTGACATGGAATCAAAATACACCTTTGTTGTATCTATCTACAGTAATATATAGATAATCATGCCCATACCTATACTCTAGTGAACCTTCTACAAAATTCATATAAATACATTCCTACGTTCTATTAGATATAATGAGAGGCACATACAACCATTACTTCTTAATCATGAGCTTACTTACACAACATAATTTACATAATCTAATATAAGATTTAAGTACATCTTGTTGTAGATTAAGCCATATACACAGATTTGAAAATTAAGCATGGCCTTACCAACACCAAAATAGACTAACAACATAGAAGTATATGCTTTCATGTCAATAGAAGTCTTTTTTACCTTGTAACACTATTTATCTAACTTGCATTGCATCTTATCCTTGAGGTAGCATTCATTTTTACCTTCGACATCATTTTCTTTGCCATTTAATTACTAGAATGTTTCTCCAAACTCTACATCTTGTGCATATGCTTCTTCATAAGCCTTCTTGGTAAAAGTTTCAAGTTGAGAAACCATAGCCAAAGTTCAAGCTTATTTTTGTGCTTTGTGGCTTGGATAGCATATCCACTGGTACATTTGTTCTACTTCTTATGGGGTTATTCCATCACCTCATAACTAGGAACATGCAATTAGACCTCGAAACCCCCTAGCAAAACTAAAAAGATGAGTCATTTATTGCTAACTCATGTGGTTAAATTTATAAAAACCGAGACCCTTCTTATCATTAGTAAATCAATATCTTGACATTTTCTTGCATCAATGCATTCCTTTCACTATTGCAATCTCACAACTTCTAAAAATCCACTACATCCTTGCAAATCAATTCCCAAGCAAGCTTACCCATGCCATTGCAAGCATATTTGTATGGAGACAGGGTTTTGTTATTTCAAGTTTTATAAGTCATGCATACTCATGGGGTTTTTCCCTTCATAATCCATTCTCCATTCTAGGCTTTCCCTCAACTTTCTAGCTACTCGATGCTTTACCAAAACCCTAGTTATGTGTATTTGTCTCTTCCATTGCAAAATCTAAAGTTCCTCTAGAGTTTATTGTTACTTGTAAAAAATGGCATTGAGTTTTCTTATTTAAGATTATAGGTACTCCATGTATCCATGAATATATTGTACTCTTATTTTCATGATAAAGTCTCATATAAATCTTGAAACTTCAAAATTATGGGATTTGCACTCACCATTGTAGCTTTGTTAATTTGCATCCAATTTTTGGACTTCACCTACACCCTTGCATGCCTTGCATTGCTACAATCGAACCCTAAAACCTTGCATTGTTTGACTTCATTGAACTTTCAAGCTTCATATGAGCATTCAAGTAACCCCTACAAAGTTACAACCAGAACCTACTTCCCTACTTGCAATTTACCTTCAAGCTTTTGAACCCCACTTTTAACTAACTTGATAGTTGTAAAGTCACCCCACAATATCAAAAGCTCATTTCAGTTACATCTAGGTCTCAAACTTCTCCCACACCCTTGTAGCTACAAACATGCAAGCAAATCTTAAAACTTAGTGATAGAAAATCCCTTAGACTTTGAGCTTCCCTTGTAGCTACTGTAAAGCTACATCCTAAGTTTGAAAACCCACCCAACTGCTAATTAAATTACTTTTCCCCCATTTCTTCAAAACTAAAGGATTTGAAAGCACCTAAAAAAATGCACTACGAGTTCAAAGGAGTTGTCCCTCCTACAAAGATGATATCAAAGGTGGTGAACATTTTAGAAATGGATCTTGGACATGTAATCTTGTTTAGAAGAATTTCACAAAATAATGAAGGAAACAAAGGAAAAAGCATAAGGGTTAAGAACATCATAGAGAGCAGGATCATACACTTGCCCTTGCCTTCCCCATCTTTGTCTAATCACTTGATCGGGTATTAACCTACATGCACGATTCTACAATTGGAACACTAGAGAGATCCAAAACTCAATGGTCCAAAAAGTTCTTCAAATCATGTCCAAATATGGAAAAAAAATTCAAGTTTCCCACTCATGAGAAGTATGTCAACATAACAATTGAATCAACCAAGACATTGTATGAGTAAATTCTAACTAGTGCATCTGAATAAGCAATAAGGGTCAAGGCTAAAAAAGGAAAGGACTACAACTTCTAGAGTACCCAAGGCACTTCACTAAAGCATATTCCTTGAGGAGATAAGTGATTTCATAACCTTAATAGAATTTTAGGGATCCAATTGCTATTGAGTTCCATCCATGGATGTTCTAAATTATTACAATAATTATAGATGAAAAGGAGTACATTGACTGGGGTACTTTGATCAACAATAATTTGCATAATCAAATGGTGGAAGTTCCAATGTCAAAACACTTTTACATGACCTCCTTCCTAGTCTATTTGATTTCCAATAGGGGTATCCTCCCTAGGTTAGAGAGGGATGGAGTCATGGGTGCTAGATAAAAGCTAGTTTAGAAACACTACCCTTAACTTGAGATCAAAATAAATCAATTTTTTTTTAGGAACGTGAATGATGCTTTTGTCTTTTTCATTACTAGGATATTAGAGAATGAATTTAATAAATGTACGTCACTCAAACCAATGATATCTATTGGCTTGTGAGGAAATTGGTTTATTTAGTTTCCTACTTTCTCATACATCAGAGTTGGAAGAATTGCCAGTGCTTCATATTGACTTTCAAGATATGTTAGTGATAGAATAGTCTTGTTGGAGTTATGTAGACAATTAGTGGAGGTTCAAAAGGTCTTATCCAACAAGAATAAAATAGCCTTCCAATTCCCACTGGCTATTAGGGATTACATTGCCCAACTTATACAAGTGCAAAAGGTGCAAAATTAGAATTGACCATGGTAACACTTCACCTCTTCAAAAGGAGAGTGACATTTATTCCTAAAGGGATCATGAAGAAATAAACAAGAGCATCATACACACACAAGCCAAGTCTTGAATACTTTTGGGCTAATTGTGATGATGAACATGAGGTATAAAAATGAATAATTCCAAGCTTACAATATTCCAAATTCAAGTCATTAGAATAAAGGATGTACCTAAATAAATATCAAATGAAGGTAAAGTTTTAGATGGACTACATATGAGGACCAACAAATCTCTGATAAACCAATTTCCCAAAATTGATTGGTTGTTCTAGAATACAAGTTGAATGAGGAAAGGATGTAGAATGTAGCAAAGAGAATCCTATCATGGTTAAGAAAGAATTTGAAAGAACAAATAGAAACCAAGGGTCGCTGAAGAAGAAGAAGAAGAAAAGAACTAAGAGGTCACCTAAATATAATTAGGCTTCTTCCACTTCTACATTTCTGACCACACAAGTAGATGTTAATAGAATAGTAAATGTTGACGACTTAAGCCAAGAACCATTAGATGATGTAAAGAAGTTGGTGAGGAAGTTGAAGAAGCCTAAAATCACTATTAAGGTTTTTAGCAATACTCAAGAAGGTGAAGATACACAAAACCTGACTTCCTCTTCTCATCTACATAGAAGTCACATTGCCATCCTCCTAACAAAACCATGTCTCCAAAACAAAAACCTACTTCTCCTCCTAAGGGCCCCTCATTACTTCATAAATCTTCTTCTCCTCGTAAGGACCGCTCACTAATTCATAAATCTCCTTCTCCACCTTAGGGTCCTCCTTCTCCAGCTCTATAACCTTATCCTCCAAGATCTGCTCCTCCACCTCCTCCTAAGCAACCTTCACCTCTAAAAACTCCATCCCTACAAAGATCTCCTTCTCCACCTTCAAATAAGAGACCTCAAAGGAAGTGGGTTGAAACTAAAACTATAATGCAAGTAGATGCTCCAATATGGCTTAGTCAACATAAGAAAGATCATAACTAAAGTAGTGGTTGAAGACTTGTTGAAAACTCTCTTCACATATACCTCCTCATAAGAGGGCCAAAATAAAATCTTCTATTTCTACAGATGTACAAGGTATGAGATTTGTTGATATTTCTACCCCTCTATGCGATAAATTAGAAGGATAAACGGAAACATTAGATTATTAGATCTCTAAGGTGACCCTTGGGAAGAAAACAAGGAAGGGTACGATGGAGAATGTAAAATCTACCGTTAACACAATGATATAGAAAATGGACAAGGACAAAAAATGAAAGAGCATCTTAAGGAGAAGGTGGAGCAACTTACATCACACGTGTGATATCTAGTTGGTCCCATCCAATCTTTCATGTCATTTGTTAAGATTATTGACAAAGATATGCTCCCGACTAGAGAAATTGATTGCATCCTAAAAGTAACTATGTCTTAGATATTTACGAGTTGATAACATCAAATATGATTATTGATAAAGTTTTTATCTTGTATCACAAATTTTACGATAAATTGAACTCTTTAGCTGATATAGAAAGCAAGTATGATGCATAACTACAAGATTTAGAATGGATCTTACCTCAAATCAAGGAGATGGCCAACGTTAATTTCAGCATCCTCATGGCAGAAGGGATTTTTAATGAGTTAGATCCAAATTTACACATTGAATGACTTAAAGCTACTATTTTAAGGATTGAGATACTCAAGGAAGCAAAGGCCAAACTCAAGGAAGTGGATGTTGCAGGTCATGATGCTCTATGCAATATACAATATTTCATCGAAAAAATTGTGCCATTTTTATGACGATCAAAGATCTATGAATTCTGAGTAATTTAAAGGAGTAATTTACTAAGGCAATAAAAGAGGAATCATCTAAGCTTGATGTGGCAGCCATAGACAAATTCATGTTATTAAAAATATTCTGCAAAGAATTTGAAAAATAGTTGATCAAGTGTTGAAACACGCCCTCCACAATTTTGTGCATCCATATGTTAGAAATATGTGTCACAAGTATACTGAAGGTCTAGATATGCAATTGGTGAAATAAACAATAACAAATTTTGAAATTATGAGAAACAGGTTCATAACGACAAGAAAGAAACCATTAACATTGAAGATGATTGCTGAAATACATGACACTCAAGTGACTATCAATTTTTTATTGAATTATAATGTTTCATTTTATATCTGCACTAAATATTTTATTTATTCCAAAAAGTGTGTTCAAGTTGGGAATTGATGTATTATATCTTTCAAACTTTTGTAAATCTTAGAATTGGACTATGAACAATCATGGGGAGAAGTTAAAAAGTCACTTCACTTATGTATTGTAAATTTGAGCATTGTATAGCATTAAAGTAATAATGGAGATGTGACAAAGTTAAACTATGTAAAATTAAACTAACATTAAGCTAACACTAAGTGTTTTATATTTGTATTACTTTAATCATTAAATTTAAAGAAGTCATTTATACTAATAAATATGTTTATATAAAAAATATATATTCTCCTTATTAATTGATATTTACACAAGATTAAAGAATGAGATTTGTGATTTTTTATATAATGGATAATAAGCTCTCATAAAAAGATATTTATTTCACATTAGTTTATGCAAAATAATTTTGTTATTGAAAGCTAAAATAGTGTTAAAATGCAATTGTTGAGAGAATTGTTGGTGGATTGCAAACCAAAAATAGTCATTCACATTGTGAAGATTGTTTCATGCACCAAAAAATATAATGAGGAACATTCTTAAGTTTTAGGAAACCATAAAATTGGGGTAGAATTACATATCCTGTATATTTCATTTTGGATGTCAACATGTTTGCAATTTATTTTAGATTAATGTTTGACATTTTAGCTCTTAAAGTGAAAGTGGTATAGAGAGGTGCATTACTTATGTGCTAGTTATTATAGTAGAACCAAATCCTTGACCAATGGAATGTGTTACTTTAATTGATTTAAATTTAGAGTTTCAATTAACATGGTCATTAACATAGACACATGTATATCATATATAAATGTATTCTTAAATTGGATTAACTTATTATTTAGTATTGTAATTTTTTTTAATGATAAATCTTTTCTAGTAAAAGATTTTATTGGAAGGATGGCCAATATATTAATTATATTCATAAAACATTTTATATATAAGTCTAATATATTTTGTGAATTTTTTTCTCAAAGATTGGAACAATAAAAAAGTATTAAGAAAGATAAGTACAAACCCTTAAAGGATAAAGGTTTATACGTCTGATGTTGATAGGAGCAATCACTGTCTCATGTTGATAGGAGTGACGAAATAGTTAATTTTTTTTTTATATTTATTGCATTATAGTTGTATTTCTTAAGTAATTATATATTATAATTTTTTTTATTTAAAGTATAGTTTTGATAAAGTAAAAATGCAATTTTTTAATGAATAATAATAATAAAATCAATTAATAAAAAATTATTGACATTCCTATTTATTTAAAATTTATAGTCTTCACATTATTTAAATATATACTAATAAACTTTGTACACATAATTTAGTATAATTCTATTCAATTCCTAAGTACTTAGAAAAGTTGGTGTTGGATTATACATTACATAATATTAATATACATACTACATTAATACTATAATTTATTAAAATATATTATATTAATATTATTATGCTACAATAATATCAATATATAATATTATTATTATAATTTATATAATATATTAATATATAATAGTTTATAACATTATTATAATTTACATAATATCAATATATAATATTAATATATAATAACATAATATAATGCCCCATTAGCTAGTATACTAAATATATCAATCAACATTGAGAAAATAAAATATGGGATACTCACATTAGATTTATAATAAATTTCTATTATATTGCATAATAAATAGTTTTAATTCTTTATTTTATTTTAATTATTTTTTATAAATTATTTTATATTAAATTCTAAAATAATATTATTTTTCCAAACTCATTTTTAATATTATATTTTACTTAAAAATAAAACACCAATAAATATACAAAAAAATATAATAAATATATATTAATGTCAATTTTTTCATTTGAATTATTTTATTTTAATTTTTTATTCTTTATTTATAATAATTTAACCAAAATGACTTCTAATTTAATTTTTTTATTTTAATTCTTTATTCTTTATTCATAATAATTTAACCAAATATGACTTCTAATTTATATATAAAAATAAAACTTATTTATTAAAAAACCATGAGAGGAAATTATTGCATTAACCTAAAAATATATCCAAACTATCATCAAAACCTAACTATACAATAATAAGCATTTCAACTATGTAACAACCACTATTTGTTATTGATTCGTGTATATGTTTATACAAATATCATGTCAAGGATATATGACACATATATGTATGCAAATTTATGAAGTTATACTTCTACAAAAATTTGTCACTGATATAGGGGTTTCTTTTCTCTTTTAAATATAAAAATGTCTACCCTCTAAAAATAATCAAATTGGGAAAAAAAATATCATTTTTTTAAATATGTACTTATAATATCTCAGTTTCAACAATTTCTATTTTATTTACTATTAAGTTTATATTTATAAAAAAGACAATGAATCACCATGGACCCCTAGATTCTCTCGACATCTTATAATATATGCTTCAATAAAGATTTTTGAGGGCTTGTTTCAAGCTTGCCATAAATAATTTTGCACCAGTTGCAAGTATGAAGGTATATTGTACCCTCGTAAAACAATCGAATTGGAAAAAAAACACATCATTTTTCTAAATATGTACTTATAATATGTCAGTTGATACTAGCATAGTCAAGGGGCTCCCCTCCCAAGCATAGTCATAAGTTTCTAAAAAAACATAAGACTTTATTGAATGCAAAGTGACCATAACATTCTCACTTAGCTAACCACACTAAAAAAGACAATTATGGAATGCAGTGCAAGCCCTCTCGATTGAATCTGCACATCACACATTTGGAAATTTGCACAACATCAGTGAACACTCTAAAATGATCTGTTTAGTTTGCTTTTGAGATCAAATCTTTTGCACATTATCCCATTTAATATGTTCTACTTGAGCTCCACACAAAAGCATTTATTCTACCAGCCAGTCTTATAGCCTACCATTGAATTCTTTCTTTCCTCTTCCCTTCAAAATTTTACTCTAGAGAAGTGTTGGGTTGAAGACTACCGTTTAAATGTAGAAAAGAACAAATGAAGTAAGAAAGCAAGGCCTGGAACATTCATTCGGACAATAATAGTATTTTGCTTGTTTGAATTCATAAGTAAAAATGCCTCAAGAAGCTAACAAAACTCATAAGAGACTAAAAATGTGTTGCACACATTCATATTGAGGAAGCCTTGATGATAAATTTTTTAAATGTAAATGTTATTTTAATTATGTTTAAATTTATTGACTTGGTTAGGTTTACTATATAAAATAATTTATTAAATGGAAAGTTATTGGCCAAGGAATATTATTTTCATAGATGAACACATTTTTTACAAAAGGCATTCTTCTTTAATTGACTATAAAGGCATGGTTTTCTTATTGTTTTTTTAAGAGTAGTGACAGCTGGGAACCAGCTGACGCTACCTCCCATTTGTACTTGTACTTGTTTATTGCTTAAGCTTTCTCATTGTTAAACTGGTCTCTTCAAAGTTGAATTAGCTCTATAGTATTAAGTCTCCAAATATTGCGTTGACAAGAAAACTCTATTGGAAGTGTATAATTTATTTCAGTTGTGTATAATTAGAAGTTTACTAAATGGAAAGCTATTGGAAGTGTATAATTTATTTAGTTGTGTAGTCAATCAAAATGTTCTATTTTCTTTGTTTTAGAGTTTTTAATTTTTTTTTCTTATATTTTAGATTACAAATTCAAACACCTTTTTACTTACAAATTATACTAAGAATACTTGATTCTCTAGCCACGTGAATATTGTTTTCACATATGAACACACTTTCTACATAAGACATTCTTCTTTGATTGACTATAAAGGCATGGTTTTCTTATTATTTTTTAAAGAGCAGCAACAATTCAGAGCCAGTTGTTGTTGCTTCCCATTTGTACTTACATTTGTTTTTTCTTAAGCTTTCTCATTGTTAAATTGATCTTTTCAAAGTTGAATTAGTTGTATGGTATTAAACCTCCGAAGAATAGTGATTTCACTATACAATTAAAGTTTTAAGAATGTTTTCCACCCTTTGACAAACTTGGGGCTAAGAATCTACTCCAAGACATGAATCCAAAGGAGGCATACAAATGCCCTACTCTTAAAGTTATAGGTACAAAAGAATAATAGTAACAAAAAATTAAACAAAAGAAACACATAAATACTAATAAACCATAATGAAAACCAACAATTATGTTAAAATTTGGTTAATTTCTGATGTAATTGATACTACTAATATTTAGTATTTATAACTTAAATATAGTTATTTTATATATAATATAAAGTTATAGGTACAAAAGAATAATAGTAACAAAAAATTAAACAAAAGAAACACATAAATACTATTAAACCATAATGAAAACCAACAATTATGTTGAAATTTGGTTAATTTCTGACATAATTGATACTGTTAGTATTTAGTGTTTATAACTTAAATATAGTTATTTTATATATAATATATAGTCTCTACTAATATTTAGTATTTATAA
The DNA here is from genome assembly GCA_027924645.1 of Cunninghamia lanceolata. Classification (NCBI taxonomy): domain Eukaryota; kingdom Viridiplantae; phylum Streptophyta; class Pinopsida; order Cupressales; family Cupressaceae; genus Cunninghamia; species Cunninghamia lanceolata. The sequence goes on along the minus strand of BSBN01000520.1, from coordinate 21,359,566 downwards.
CTTAAATATAGTTATTTTATATATAATATAAAGTTATAGGTACAAAAGAATAATAGTAACAAAAAATTAAACAAAAGAAACACATAAATACTATTAAACCATAATGAAAACTAAGAATTATGTTGAAATTTGGTTAATTTCTGACTAATTGATACTACTAGTATTTAGTATTTATAACTTAAATATAGTTATTTTATATATAATATATAGTCTCTAATATAATTGTATTTATTCTTGTATAGTATATTTTTGAGTGATTGTGTTGTGGATCCGTCTCTTATTTATTATTATAATTACAATTGCTTGGCTTAAGATGAGCTCTAGGGGATTGTATTGGCTATAGCATTTAGTATTGTAAGATGGTCAATATGTAATGTTAGCAGTTAAGCAATTAGTAATATTAAAAATGTCTTTTTAACGAAAAAAACTGAATAATCCATATTTTTTGCATCCTTCTATGCTTGATGTGGTTACTAACACCAAGCATTGTGTTTCTTTACTGATATAGTCTGCATACTTTGTCACACCACCATGGAGAACTCACTACAACTTCAAATGGATTTTAATGCATTAAAAATATGAAAATATCTCTACCTTATGTAATCATCTACAACATCATACTAATGTTTTATCCTTCAATACATGTGCATTTGATACTACCCTAAATACTATAATACAAGAGAACGCTTATGCTAGTGATAAAAACCCAAATTCTATAAACCTTGTATTACTCCTATTCATACAAGGAACATTTACTGTAAATACTATATATTTTAAATATAAATTAAAAATGCTTCCTATACATTCCAAAAAGTAAAACACCATTGCCATTGTCTCATATTACAATATAAGTATGAATTTTTTTTTTAATATTTCATTCCATAATTTATTTCTTCCATTACTAATAGCCTATTAGCAAACCCGTTGCACGAAAACTCTGTGCAACTGCTAGTAAGAGTTTGAATTTCACCCATAGAAAGGTCAATTTATATCATGAAAAGATTTCAAATTAGCATAAGAAAATACAGTCATAAATGTTTGTCAGGAAATAAATTCATCAGCATCTGTGGTTTGTAACGACTCAGACTATGGTTTAAGTCAACGATTAGAACAAAGGCTAATCCAAACAGGTAAACAAGAAACAAGCACCAAAATAAGAGAAGTTGATTAATCAACAAATTGGCAACAATGTAGAATAAAATGGAACAATCTGCTCAGCTAAACAAGAAAACAAATCACCCAGGAAGTCAAACGGCTAGTATAAACATAGACAGCCAAGAGAGATGAGTCGATGTCAATAGAGAGAAAGATATAATGACAAATAAAATAGTATCAGGCAGTTGGGGAAAACATGAGGCAAGTCAGAAGAAAGAAGAGACCCAACGCTGCAACAAGAGGTCAATCCCCTACTAATTGCGCAGAAAAGAAATCAGAAGCCACCCAGGCTGACTTAAAGGAGAAAGAAAGAGAGGGAGAGTATAAAACAATATTACATGCAGGTCTGTTTTGTCAATAAGTGGCCAAGAGGAGTCTACAACAAGTTTGTTATATCAGGCTGAAAGGAATACACTCACAGGTCGATTGTCAATCAAACGCAGGCCAGCAAATGGATACACATACAGGCCAATTTTCATAAGTCCTACTGCCATATAATAGATTTTTAGTCAATGCAAAATATAAGATAAATACCTGGATTTACTTGCCAAAGGGAAGGGTCTATTCTTTGCTACAGACGCTGATTAGGCTTTTCTTTGTGGCTGCCAAAACAGAATCCATGTCAACTTCTTTTTCTGAAAAACTCACTAAAAATTCTAAATTATTTTAAAGTATTTTTGGGTTTTGTTCTACTCTTCTCCATCCTTCTGGAACACTTTATGGTTTTAAATTTCATTTTGATATGACAAAGTTATCGCCATTTTACTATCGATGTTCTTGATTGTTTTTTCTCTCCTTTGAAAAATGCATTTTTCTGCTCAAATTCTCAGCGGTCTCTGCTGCTGCTCAAATATCCTCTTTTTATTAAAATTGTCTCCGTAATATTGGAGATGTCTTTTAGGTTTTAGAACTAAAGTCTTCATTTTCAGTTTACACGAGGAAAATAATTTTTAAAAAGCTTTTAATCTTTTTTTTTTTTTCTAGTTTAATAACTAGTAAGGGCCAGCTCCCATTGTATTATATCATCAAACAAAAAGTTACATATTTCATGTCCATATTTGCTGCCACTACCCAATATTCGACCAAAATTGTCGTTACTAGCTTCCCCTTTCCCCCTACCCATTAGACAAAAATGCTTCTATAAGCTCCCTTACCCCTTTCCTATCATAAATAATTACATCTTTATCAAACTATTTTGAAACCATATTATACTCTTCCTCCTACCACCTATCCTAACCAAGACATAACAGCAAAAAAATATACACCCATGGCCTAGCTTGCCCTTGTCTTTTCAGCATCGTCAACCACGTACTGTAGAGGAGATCAAACTCCCTAGATCCATCCTTGGGCTCAGTTCTGCTGCCTCCTTCCTCACCTGCCTCGTATGTGCTGCATGAGCTTTCACCGGACAGTCCAATCTGCATTTCTTGTGGGCTGGGCCTTTAGCAATTTCCTCGACATCCCTTCCATCCTCATCTATCCAATCCTCCCCGCAATCTGACAACAGCGACAATTCCATGTCCTCTTTTTCCCCTTCGTTGTCGCTATCATTTGGCACCCTAAAACCTTCCCTTGCCAAGAAGTTACCCATCCATTCCATCGACGAGAGCGGGAGAATTTTTGCTATCCTCTATAAGAATTCCAGGTTCTGGTCCAACGTCCCCACCCTCTCCTCTAACTCATCCATGTCCACTGAGAAAACTAGTGGAAACCTCTAAATCTCCTTCGACCCTCGCCCTTTCCTCATGTAATACTGCTATGGCAACAAAATCTTGCCATCGGCGCTCACATTGTCCAGTACTGCATCAATCTCCCCTGGGTATACATGTTTAAACAACTTCTGGCACAAATTTTTAGCCTTTGGCTTTGGCACTCCTCTACTCAGAGCTAACACCAAGAACATCTCTGGGATATCTATATTTACCCTATGCCTATGGTAAGACCACAGGAATTCTTGCCCCAGTACCTCCTTCACCGTGTGTAGCACCAGCTCATGCTTCATAGAGAGGATCCCCTGAAGTCTCTTATTTGAAACCACTCCAAAGAAAGCTACCATTGTTGTCGTGGACTCAAGGCATATCGGTGTATCCATAATTTCTGCACCTTCCTTTGCCGCTACTCATAACAAGTGCTTTCTACCTTGCCTCCCTCATCTATTTATGCCCAAAAAACACATCTTCCCATAATTGCTTCATTTATTCATCACACAAACTGCCACTACCTAGCCTGTACTTCCCCTTATGCTTCCTCATCGTGAGGTGACGATCAAGCGCCTTGAAATAACTACTTTCCAATTTTTGAGAAAATTTTCCTGTCCTTTCCACTCTCGATGATTTGCAAGTTGATCTAGCCTTGAACCTTGAGCTCCTCACACGAACGCAATCTATCATTTAGCTATCACGGTAGATCCTTCTGACACCAGGCCACCTCACCTCCACCTCCACCTCACCCTCCCATCTCACCCATCCGCTGTCACTCCTCACCACGTCAAACCTCTGCTTCGCTGGCATTCTCAGTCGTCCGCCTACCTCCAATGCCCCTTCTTTTGCCAATTCATCAGGCACGATGTTCCCTTCTCTGTACGTGTGGCTGATGTAGAATTCTAAAAAGGAGTTAATGAGTCTTCTGATTGGCTGAAGCCATCGGCGAAGAATCCAACTTGTTGTGAAGTTGGTCCTTATCGCATTCATCGTTAGTAGCGAGTCTCCTACCAAATGCAATTTAGCAACCCCCAAAGCTTTATCCACCACAGAGGCAGAATATGTAGCTGCAACAGAGGCAAGCAAGGAGATGATATGGCTGCAATCTTTCATGGAGGAATTGGGCAAACAACAGGTTCATTATTATTTGTATACAGACAACTCGAGTGCCATACATCTTGCAAAGAATTCTACCTTGCATTTAAAGACCAAACACATATAGTTGAGGTATCACTTCATTCGGTCAGTGTTGGATGATGGATAATTACAGTTGGAAAAGATACATACAGATGATAATCCAGCGGATATGTTTACAAAGGTAGTGACAAGGGAGAAGCTGAGCTCCTCTTCAACTTCAGTTGGTCTTCTCGACTGAAAACAACAAAAATAGAACAACAAAGTCCAGGGTGCTTATTTCCACTGGGAGCTACAGGGTCAGTGGTGTTATGATCAGTCTCCAAGTGGGAGGTGACATGGTGTGGAGTCTGATCAGTCTCCAAGTGGGAGATTGTTGTTATATGGACCTAATCAGACTCAGAGGTTACATTTTCCCCACTTTTATCGGCGCGGTTTCCCCCCAAATTCCTACGGGGTCAAGGGGTAGCGCCCCTTGCGGGGGTTTGGGGGTAGCGCCCCCAAGACGGGGTCCAGGAACAGCGCCCCTGGCATGTTCCCTATAGCGATACAGGGCGGGGTCGAGGGGCAGCGCCCTCGCGGGGGCTCGGGGGCAGCGCCCCTGAAACCTCACACAGTTTTTTATTATTTTATAAAGGCACCAGGAGTTATTTTTTCATTGACCGACATAAGAAAACCCTATTTTTGTAACCGACAAAAAGCCTGATAAAAGCAGCTAAGGGTTAGGGTTTTGATATATTGTATTGTAGCATTTTGCAGCGGTATTGAGTTGCAGGGATTGTTGGTTGTAATCGGTTTGATTTACTGGATAATAATATTGGACTCTCTGTTTGGTGGATGTAGCCCGAGTTTGGGTGAACCACGTTAAAACTTGTCTCTCGCTATTATTAATTCTGTGTATTTCCATTTCTCTGTTTAATCTTATTTGCATTTAATTGATATCTTCTGCTGGCTAACCCTAACAAGGGGAAGATAGGCAGTTTTAATGAAGTTCGATAGTCCTAAACCAAAGGCTTACTTGATATTTGACACAAACCAACAAATTTCTTGGAGGCAGACATTTGGAGGGTTTATTGACACCTAGAATACACCAGACAAACCATCCCATGGGGTCTTGGGACTTCACACATGACACTTTCTTCTTAGGCTGCCCCAACTCCTTCTAGCCCTATTCCTTGGTCTATCAGAAGATTACTTACAATTTAGGCACTTTCAAGACAAGATCATCATTGTTTGAGATACCCTTTTGGATGCCCTACAACATGTCAAAGACTCACTGTGGGTTGTTTTGTAACATGTGCCACTTTCAATAAGACTGTCCTACTATAAAGAGCCGCAATTAGCCCAAAAATACAAAGCAAGTACCCTCTAATGGAGTCACAGTACTTTTTGACCCACTTGAACACATCAATGACATGGAAAAACTAAGGATTTCATGGGTTTTAAGGCCTCACAGTCGACTGTGCAAGTTTTGGACAATGTTGTTCCGTTCTACACATACCTAGCACTTAGTCTTGCTAGGTCATTTCAAGAAATCTCTACCAAAAATAGTCTCCCACCAAAAAACACCTACAAAGAGCATTGAAACAAACATCAACAAATCCATTCAACTAATCAAGGAGGGTTTGATTCAGTGGAATGGTGAGAAACTCATAGTTTTCTGTCAAAAAAACCTAGGCGAGGGTTATCAAACCAAACTCAGAAGAATGCAGATATCTACGTTCTACAGATGTTTCAAGAACCCAATCAAACTACCAAATACTCCTGACTCGCCATACTTTCAAACCAACTTCTTGGTCCTCTGGAGCTCCTCCGTACAATGGCAGAGTACGTGTAAGAATAGGGAAAATACAAAGTAACAAAGGTAGAAACTATGTTTTTCCTTATTGATTTCTTCACAAATCACTTCTCTCTTCTACAATGGACATTTGCAAGGCTTTAAGAAGCCTGCCTCGATGGATGGAGTAGTTGGAGGGGCAGTTTGAATCGGTGGAAGACTGGTAAACTGTCTACAACCACCGAACTGCCCCTATTTTGTTAATGTCTGCAACTAACTACCATGATTTGTCATATGTATCATGGTTTTTCATGACAAACAAGACTCTCAAACATCCTTACAAGATAAATGAGCCTTTGACAAGGCATTAGACCTCTTGACACCTCCCCTACATGCCATAAAAGGCTTTACAAAACATGAATGCTATGACTATTCCATTACATCTTATGACTACCTCTTACAAACATGACATCAACATGATATCTTTTGGACATAGTCCTTATTACAAACATGCGAAATGGTTTTTCAAAACCTTATACATCACAAACAAAGCATGAACAAAGCAAAGACAAGTAGAATCTCCTTGGTGCCCCTGCACCATACTCCCGGGGTGGGAAAGAACTCAAGTCTCTTGAGGAAGTAGATCAACAACAGTGGTCCCATGCTTCAAAATGTCTGCTTCACTCATCTAAGTGGCATCTTCAGTAGGTAGGCCACTCCATTGGACAAGGTACTCCTTGTAAGTTTTCATTCTAGTCTTCTTCAAGACCTTGGTGTCCAAGATGCATTCCAATTTCAAGGGTTGATTGGGTGGGAGACCCTTATCCCATTCCTCATTTCCTGCTGCTGTCACATCTGCCTCTGAATCTACATCATTACCACCTCTATAAGGAAACAAATCTAAGACATTAAAGATAGGAGATATGGACAAGCCTTGAGGAAGCTCAATCTCATAGGCATTAGGCCCAAATTTGTGCACAATCCGGCAAGGACCTATCTTCTTCATGAGGAGTTTGGTTGGCTGTCCCTTTGGAAGTCTTTCCTTCTTCAAATGTGCCATGACCAAATCCCCAACCTTGTATTGCACATCTCTCCTTCTCTCATTGGCTTTCTCCTTGTACTTCTTATTGTTCTTTTGAAGAGTTTCTCTTACATTATCATGGATGTCCTTCATGGCCAATGCAAAATATTCTCCTTGAGCACTCTTCCTCTCCAATCCATGTAGATCTCTTAGTTCAAGAATGCCTCTTGGGTGAATCCCATAGACAATCTTGAGGGATGATCATATCCCATGCCTCTCCATGCTGCTTTGTAAGACATCTAAGAAGATTTCCCAAGGACCTATTCACCATCTCAGTTTGGCCATTAGTCTAAGGGTGATAGGTTGAAGTGAATGACAATTGAGTGCCCAACTTCTTCCACAAAGTATGCCAAAAGTGGCCCACAAACTTAAGATCCCTGTTAGTCACAACGTTAAGAGGAAAACCATGGATTCTAACAATTTCCTTGAAGAAAACCAACAATGTGTGAAGCATCATTAGTGCATTTACATGGCAAGAAATGAGCCATCTTACTGAATCTATCCACCATAACAAATATGCTATCAAAACCCTTTTGAGTCCTAGGAAGACCCAAGACAAAATCCATGCTAATACTCTCCCATGGCCTATTAGGAATTGGAAGTGGCTGATATAGACGAGCATTAGATGAAGTACCTTTTGCCCTTTGACATATACTACAACTCGCAACAAATTTTCTAATGTCTGATTGCATTTTTGGCCAAAAATAAAATCTTTTCACCTGATCCAATGTTTTATCCAGCCCAAAGTGACCTCCTATCCACCACAATGCTTTTCCTTTATGATGTTCTCCCTCATGGAACACCTAGGAACACATAATTGGTTGCCTTAACAACCCTTGCTGCAACAAAAACTTAGAAAAATTAGAATGATAAGAGTCTAAAAATTGTGAACAAACTTCATATACCTCCTTGAAATCCTCATCATCCTTGTACATGTGTTTGAGGGAATCAATTCCCACACTTTGCAACTGAATTTCTTGCACCATACACACCCTTCTACTCAATGCATCTGCCACTTTATTGGTCTGCCCCTTCTTGTGTTTGATGGAAAAGGTGTATGCTTGGAGTTGTTCAACCCATTTCATATGCCTGTGACTGAGTTTCTCCTATGAATTCAAAAAACTAAGTGCATGGTTGTCAGTATAAACAATAAACTCCTTAGGCAACAGATAGTGCCTCCATTTTTTCAAAGCTTGCACCATTGCATACAACTCCAAGTCATAAGTAGAATATTTTCTTTCTATGATGTAGAGGACAAGGGGAAGATAGGTAGTTTTAATGAAGTTTGACAGTCCTAAACCAAAGGCTTACTTGACATGTGACACAAAACAACAAATTTCTTGGAGGCAGACATTTGGAGGGTTTATTGACACCTAGAATACACTAGACAAACCATCCCATGGGGTCTTGGGGCTTCACACATGACACTTTCTTCTTAGGCTACCTCAACTCCTTCTAACCCTATTCCTTGGTCTGTCAGAAGATTACTTACAATTTAGGCACTTTCAAGACAAGATCATCATTGTTTGAGATACCCTTTTGGATGCCCTACAACATGTCAAAGACTCACTGTGGGTTGTTTTGTAACATGTGCCACTTTCAATAAGACTGTCCTACTATAAAGAGCCCCAATTAGCCCAAAAAAACAAAGAAAGTACCCTCTAATGGAGTCACAGTACTTTCTGACCCACTTGAACACATTAATGACATGGCAAAACTAAGGATTTCATGGGTTTTAAGGCCTCACAGTCGACTGTGCAAGTTTTGGACAATGCTATTCCCTTCTACACATACCTAGCACTTAGTCTTGCTAGGTCATTTCAAGAAATCTCTACCAAAAATAGTCTCCCACCAAAAAACACCTTCAAAGAGCATTGAAACAAACATCAATAAATCCATTCCACTGATCAAGGAGGGTTTGATTCAGTGGAATGGTGAGAAACTCATAGTTTTCTATCAAAAACCCTAGGCGAGGGTTATCAAACCAAACTTTGAAGAATGCAAATATCTATGTTCTATAGATGTTTCAAGAACCCAATCAAACTACAAAATACTCCTGACTCATCATACTTTCAAACCAACATCGTGGTCCTTTGCAGCTCCTCCATACAGTGGCAAAGTACTTGCAAGAACAGGGAAAATACAGAGTAACAAAGGCAGAAACTATGTTTTTCCTTATTGATTTCTTCACAAATCACTTCTCTCTTCTACAATGGACATCTGCAAGGCTTTAAGAAGCCTGCCTTGATGGATGGAGTAGTTGGAGGGGTAGTTTGAATTGGTGGAAGACTGGTAAACTGTCTACAACCACTGAACTGCCCCTGTTTTGTTAATGTCTGCAACTAACTACCATGATTTGTCATATGTATCGTGGTTTTTCATGACAAACAAGGCTCTCAAACATCCTTACAAGATAAATGAGCCTTTGACAAGGCATTAGACCTCTTGACACCTCCCCTACATGCCAGAAAAGGCTTTACAAAACATGAATTCTATGACTGTTCCATTACATTTTATGACTACCTCTTACAAACATGACATCAACATGATATCTTTTGGACATAGTCCTTATTACAAACATGGGAAATGGTTTTTCGAAACCTTATACATCATAAACAAAGCATGAACAAAGCAAAGACAAGTAGAATCTCCTTGGTGCCCCTACACCACCAACCCGCTTAACGTGGCTCTGAACTTGGCTACATTATTAGTGGCCTACCTGATGAAGACTGCCCTCTAGTCCAACACTTTCCCTTCTGAATCCCTGGCCACACACCTGATTCCTGCCCTGCTTGGGTTTCCCACACAGGCACCATTAAAATTCACCTTTATCCAACCCTCTTCCAGCTTCTGCCAAACTGTCTGCCTTGGAATATCCAGCTTCTTTGTTGCACAGCTAGTGCCTACAGCTAGCGGGATACCTAAACCTGCAAAGCTATTTGTTAGCTCGACATCCTTGTTGTTGAAGTTATTTTTCACCAAAGGTCTATTTTTGGTCGCCAAATTTACTAGTTCTACTATTGCCCTTTCAATTTTTCCTGCCAAGATTTCCCTGCCCATAGCCTGTTCCTTGAAGGTTCTTCTATTTCTTTCCTTCCACACCTCCTAGAAAATCGTTGAGGGTACAATTTGCTAGATACTGCTCAAAGCACCCTTATTATTCTTCCCTGGCTAGGCCATAATCCACTCTTGCAAGCTCTGAGATAACAGGGTATGTAATCCTAGTTTCCTAAGCACCTCTTTCCAACAAAATTCTGCATATGGGCACCCTAGCAACAAATGATCCACAGTCTCCCTATCCCTTTTACACAGTATGCACCGATTAGGTCCCCTAAACCCCAGCTTCTCCATCCTGTCTTGTGTCAGGATTATGTTTTGAGTTGCAAGCCATAGGAAGACACCCGCCTTTGACAAAACATCCTTACCCCAAAAGAGAAGCCTCGACCATTGCTGAACTAGTTCCACTCCTTTGATCATGTAGCCTATTTTAACTTTGTATTCACCATCTTCTGAGGCAGCCCATCTTAAAACATCTTCTCCTGTCATGTCTGGTATCTTCCTTTCTCCTAGGATTATTCTGAGAGCCTCTTTCTGTTCTTCCAGGGCATTGAGCTCCCTTGGGTCCTTCCACACCCACTGGTCCCCCTCCCTTCTGAAGTTGTACACCCTAGTTCCCCATACTCTACTGGTTTCCTCCCTAATTTCTTCCATATGGGGAGTGTCTCTCAACTTGGAGTATCCATCCCAAGAATCTTGCCAGAAGGAAGCCTTCAATCCATTGTGCACCTCCCAAGTGACATGTCTTGCTATAATGTCCCTACTTTCACATATGAAATTCCAAACTGCAGAACCCCTTGGAGGGTTTACTATTTTCACTATATTCTCCAAATCATTTGAGTCCAAGTATTTTATTCTCAAGATTCTAACCCACTTCTGGTTTCCGGTGCACATTGACCATACTAACTTCGCCCCCATCGCCAAGTTCATGATCCTTAGTTGTCTTATCCCTGCACCTCCCGCCTGCCATGGTTTACACATCTTTTCCCAAGCTAGTAGAGGGATTTTATTCGTATCATTTGGTCCATTCCAGAAGAACTTACACATGATTTTGTTGAGCTGATATTCTATATTGGCAGGAAACTTCAAACAGGACATTGAATAAACAGGAATTGCAGCCAAAACCGCCCTTATCATAAGTAGTCTCCCTACAGAGGCTAGCCATTTGCCCTTCCAAAGTTCCATTTTCTTCTTACAACTAGCTACTAGTCTCTCCCAGTAGTCCTTCTTATTGGCACCTACAAACAAGGTCATGCCCAAGAATCTCCCAGGGAAGCTGGCCACCCTCACCCCTAAAATTCCTATTAAATCCCTCTGTAAACTCGGTTGCACATTCAAGAAGTAGACTTCTAATTTTCTCCAATTGACTGCTTGACTCAAGGCATTACTGTACCCATCTAGCAAATCCTTGATCATCTTGGCCTTTGTCCTCATGGCTTGCCCAAATAAGATGGTATCATCAACAAACTGTTGATGTGTACATGGCTCCACTCTTGGGGTTGCTTCAATTCCTTTCCATACATCCTCCCTTCTGGCCTGGAAAATTCTCCTCCCTAGTGCCTCTGCCATTATGATGAATATGAACGGAGATAGGGGGTCCCCCTATCTAATGCCTCTTGAAGAGCTAAAGAAACCTTGTGCCACCTTGTTCACTAGAACTGAAAACCTTGGGGCCTCTATACAACTTTTAATCCATTCTACACATCTGTTGTCAAAGCCAAATCTAATTAATACTTCCAACAAAAACTGTCTATCCACTCGATCATAGGCCTTTAGGATGTCTAGCTTCAATATCATACTTGGTAATCTGATTTTCCTAGCTATATGAATTGTTTCATGTGCCACTATTATTCCTTCCACTATAGATCTACCTAGCACGAAGCCACTCTATTCCTTAGAGATGATTCTGTCAATTACTGCCTTGAGCCTATTTGATATTACTTTTGTCACTATCTTGTAGAAGGTATTACATAATGAGATAGGTCTGTAATCTCCCATGTTTTTAGCTTCCTTCTTCTTGGGTATAAGTGCAATGAAAGTGTGATTAAACACTTCCAATATGTTTGTTTTGCTCCTTGATTCCTCTACTACCCTAACCAAATCTCCCTTAATGATTTCCCAACATTTTTGATAAAAGAGGGCAGGAAAACCATCCGGCCCCGGGGCTTTATCTGAACCTAGCTGAAAAGTGGCCTTCTTAACCTCTTCCAAACTAACTTCCTTAAACAACTCCTTATTTTCTTCTTCTGTTACTATCCTGGGATTCCTTCCAGAATATCCTCTCTCTCTCTCTCCACCCTATCCTTGATCCATCCTAGTAAATAGAACCTCAAAATATCTAACAGCTTCCTGGCTAATCTCTTCCTCACTATTCACTGTCGTCCCATCCTCCCTTTCTAGTTCGTTGATCTCGTTTCTACTTCTGTTGGCTATGGCCGTATTGTGAAAAAAATTTGTGTTCCTATCCCCCTCTTTGAGCCATAACTCCTGCGACTTCTGTCTCCAATGACATTCTATTCTGGCTAAAATTTCCTCTTGCTTGTTCTTGAGCTCTTTCTCTTTTAAAAATTCCTCCTGACCCATACCCCTTTCTATTAATCTCTCATTGAGTTCTCTTAGCTCCTCTTCTACTTTATCTCTCTCTTCAAAGATATTCTTGAAATGTTCCTTATTCTAAATTTTCAATTTTGTCTTTATCCCAACCATCTTTTTGTGAAAAGTAAGTAGGTGTGACTGATTGCCTCCCTAAGTTTCTCTCCACCATTGTGCAATTGTGCTTAGTAGCTCTGGGTCTCGTAGCCACATTTTCTCAAATTTGAATGGCGAACCCCCTTTATACTCATCCTCTGCTATCAATAACTGAATCGGGAAGTGATCGGAACCACTCAAGGGTAGAATCATTGCCTCCACCAAGCTAGCTATTTGGGACCAGTTCCCAAACATTAGAAATCTATCCAATTTTTTTGAGATATTGGTATGACCCAATCTTCTGTTTGTCCATGTATATACCCCATTCTTGGTCTGGATCTCTCTTAGCTCGTTGTTATCAACAAACTCCTGAAAGTCATGCTGCACCCTAGTCAACATTCTCATCCCTCCTTTCTTCTCAGAGTTATTCAGCGTGGCATTAAAGTCTCCCCCTATCTAGATACAATCCTCATTATGTTGATTTACAAAGGCTGTGATCATTCCCCAGACATTTCTCTTTGCTATTGTATCTGTTGGTCCATATACATTGACTATCTTAATCTCCTTATTGTTCTAGTATATCCTTACTGCTACCGCCATCCAATTCTGATTTACTTCTAAGAGTGTGCATCTTACTCTGTCTGGATTCCAGATTATGCCCAAACCTCCTAAAGCTCCCTCAAATTCCTTAAACACCCCTTCCCATCCCTTCCAAAATCTCATTTTATTGTTCTGCTCTTCCCTACTCCATTTTGTTTCCTGAATCAAAACTATGACTAGTTTACTTGTTTCAATCTGATGCCTGAAAAGGTGCCATTTGCTAGGGGCATTTAAGCCCCTAACATTCTAGCTTATTATCTTCATGACTCCCTGGGAAGGGGCAACTCCTTCCCATTCCTCAGGATAGTTTGACTTATTTTAGTTTGCCCTTTAGCGACCCTGGCCAAGGCTAACCTTTGCTTATTGGTTTTTCACCCTCTTTGATTGGTTGTCTTGACCCTTAGTGTCCTTCTACCCGACTATATTTGATCCAATCCCCTTTCCTCTAATATACCCACCTGATAATCCTCAAAACTTCCCTCCTCTTCTGACTTCACATCAGAACTTCCCAGCTCTTCACAGACCCCATTCTCCATTACTTCCAGGCTGACTCCCTCCTCCTCCATATCTTCCCTTAGCCTATCCAGTACCCCCTCATCCTTCCTTCCTTCCTCAATCTCCTCTAAGTGTGGGAATTCTTCTATTTTTTATTCCTCTCTTACTGGGGTATTATCCTTGCCCTACACATTCCTCCTCTCCTGTTGACTATCATCCTCACTGTGGGAGTTAAAATCATGACCTCCTTCCTTCCCTAACCCCTGGATCCAAATTGAATCCACCAGTTCTTTTTCCATATCTACATATGGCAACTCCTCCCTTCTTTCCCCACAATCTTCTAGCACATTTTCTTTTACCTCCTCATATAGATTAAGCCCCTTTTCTTTAATTCGAGTTATACACTTGTCTTGTCCATGATCCATCGATTTACAGGTAGGGCATAAACTCAGACAGTCTTCCCTTACCACTTCTTGTCTCCAGACTCCTTCTCCCAACTCTAAATTTATTACCTTCGGAGTTCCTAGCCCTTGCTCAATTGCAATACATAATCTTGAATATGTGCCCCTTGCCCAATCTTCTTGCATTTAATCCAAGAATTTAAATTGCCCTAACTATCTTCCAATCATTTTGCGTACTTCTTCATCCTAATATTCTGAGGGGAGATTGTATAATCGCACCCAAATGGAGCTTTCTCCTATCACCTGTTTCCCTAGATCAAAGTTTGGTTTCCACTCTAGTATATGCATTTGCGAACCCCCCATGAAATGCAGCCCTGACCTCAAGGCCATATCCCTTTCCTCTTTGGAGGGGAAAATTACTAGATGGAAGCCATTTAGTAGGGCCCTAACTACAACTATATTCCCCCATGATTACCTACACCATTTTACAATTTCCTCCTGACTCAAACCCTACCCTCCCCCCATTTAATAAACAATCCTTTCTCATGCAGCAAAACCCTAGTTTGATTGTTTGAATTTACCTTAATAGAAATAGTGTTATGCTCTAGGCACATACCATTTTCCATCGTTCCTTCCTCCATCTTCTCCCTTTTGCACGCTTCATCCTCTGTTGCCTTTATGCTTTCCCCCTCTTGTGGGTCTATTGTGCGCCAGTGCTTGTTTTCATCGATATCTCTCTTTTTCCTAAACCACCCATTCGATCCTCCTCCATGGCCTATTCGTGACCCTCGACTTACTCCTCTCCTTCTTCCGCAGTTTGCTCTAATCCATGGGGGTTCTTGCCCATTCCTGCTTGCTTGATACAGTCTATGCTCTTCTCTATTCCTCCCCCATCCCTGGAAGACTTGTCTGTGATTTTCTTTCGCCCTTCTCCCTGAGTAAAATGAATGACACTTATCCACCCATGCCCCATTTTCCCACACCCATTGTGGTCTGTAGGGGTTATTCTAGATACCTGACCCTGTATTTCCATATGCACACCACCCATTATTGATTTTTACTTTGATATGATCCAAGGGTTCCACCTGATCCATTTCCTCTCCCCAGCTACTTCGATTCCTAAATCCTTGATCATTTTGTCTTTCCTTTCTGTTGTCGCCGCTTGTCTTCCACCCTTTGCTCCTCTATCCTTCTTCCTGCTCCACATTCCTCTGCCTTTCGCTCACCATTCCTTTTTTTTAATATAATATATGGACTTGTTTTAAGCTTTTAATCTTCTTATTTATTTTAAGATAATACTATTTTATTTAGCTTACTATCGCATGAATGACAATAAGTTTAATTTAATACTTTTATCTACTCTTCTAGATATAATAATACTATTTTTAATATAATTTAACTATTTTTATTAAAACACAATCACTTAAAATAATCAAGAAGTGAAAATAATAAAATAATACATATATATCTATTATAATTTAATATAATTATTTAAATCTATTTTACATATTGTCTTCCAAACATCTATAATCATGTAAATAGAAAACATTATTTATTATTTATTTAATAAAGTACAAACTTATATATTTCCTTATTTAATATACATTACACCAATTAAATACAATTCGAAAAGACATTAAATTTAAGTAGTCACATCATGCATTTGAAAACAATTTTTAACACACTAATTTTCTAAATCATCAATCACAATTTATTAAACACACAATGATGCATAAAATAAACCATTCAAAAATGCATATGAAACTACGTGAGTGTGTGATTGCATCGGAGTTAACCATCCCATTAGTTCTTGCTAAGTGGCTAGAACACTTCTACCTCAACCATGTTCTTGTCTTCGACAAGTACCTGCATTCATTCGCACTCAAGTCGACGTCAATAGGTTAGTTCCCAAAACATAGTTGAAGCAACATTATAATCATATTGATAATATCTAATATTTAAATCAATTTTTCAATTTTTGTATATCTAATTCCATGCTAATTACCTTCACACACATAGAACTTACTTGAAGTAAAACAATCATGGTAAATGTTCACTATTCTAGAATAATTATATTGTCTATAAAAAAGAGACGTGACACTTAATGTTACTTAAAAGTTGCTTTTCTTTCAATACTTGCAAGAATTATTTCAAATAATTCAGATATTCTTATCACGTAGAACTAAAAACCAAAATATTATATAGATACACTACAACACTTATATCTATGGAAGGCATAACCACACCATTCATCAAACTCATAATTATAGCTAGTGCATTAAATAAAGCAAATGGAAATTATGCCAACCATTTATGCATAGCTTGTCTTGTTTTCAAAGTTGACATCCATGTATCTATCTCCTTATGAATACAAACTTTATCATTCCCAAAATTGAGTTCCAACTTGGTGAAATACAAGTTGCATACCGTGTAGTTGGTCCAACGAGCTATCTATTTGTGGTAGTGGATACTTGTTTTTTATGTTGATATTGTTTAAGGATTTATAATATATCCACATCCTCCAAGGGTTGTCTTTATTCTAATGTGTAATCCACATGGTGAAGTACTCAAGCATATTACCCCTTTCTCTAACAACTATTAATGTTCTTTATTTACCTCATTCATCTCTAAAAGTGTTTCTTGTATAGACCAATGTTAGGTATAATGGATATTTTGATGGTTCTTGAATATCATATTTTACACCTCTTTTTGGTGGCAAACATTTAGGAGCTTGGAATACTCTTTGAAAATAATTTAGCAACTCAATCAAACCCTTCAACTCCTTGTTACCAAAATCAATAGTAGAAATTTGTAGCCCATCTTCTTGTTTATCCTACAAAATAAACAAAATTACTTATTTTATGAATGTCATTTTTCTTTATTGACACTTAAGAGGGCAAGGTTAGGTTTGGTTTGACATGCCTTTATGTTATAGTCGATTCCATCCTTCACGTGTATTATCTTTATCCCTCATGAAAGTGGCACCCCTAAGATACCAAGACTTCCAAACACTGCATCAAATGCATCAAGAGTATATCTACTCTTAACTCATCAATATACTAAGAATTAATACCAAAATTAAATTTGAATCTTTTAGTTACTTGAATTTACACACTCCTTTTCACCCAACTCAAAGGATCAAATGAATGAGGATGATTGTAAATGTTCAATCCAATCGCATTAATAATCTCATCCAAATTCAACTTACATGGAGAGATAGTGTATGCAATTGTATTTGCCTTGGTTTTCTTGACCTATAATATTTTTCTCATATCTTATTTTTCTAATTGTGTGTTAGTTGCATTAGTAGTGCTACAATGTAATCTCTCAAATGCATAAAAATTATCCTCAATCTACCTTTGATTTCTCTCTCAAAGATGCCATGGACTTCATAGGTTTCTCCTTCGAATGATTCTTAGGATGCAATTCCAAATGCACCTTCTAACAATTTGTATGTATGTCTATAAAAAATACAATGACTACAATTGTTTTTTAGATATTTACAAGCATGGCAATGTCATTCTTCTTATCTTTCCACTTACTCTTATTATAGGTTTTGGATGGTTGATTTTTCTCTTTCTTAGACTACTTTGTAGACTAATTTTGATTTGATGATTCTCCTTCTCCTTATTTCTTTTCTTCCTCAATTTAATATCCATGGACACATGCTTCATTAAGATGTTGTAGTTTACTTGAGATGATTCATCTCCTTATGTGTGAATGTAGATCTCCCATGTATTTAGATAAATTTTCTTCATCTTCCCATCAAATCTCATTAACATGGTATGTCTATAGAATTGTGTAGTGTATTCTTGCAAACTATGAACATTTATTTCCCTAACATACTGCCACTTAATTTTTTTGATCAATTTTATTCACAATAGGATAAGAAGTCAAGTAGCAATTCTTCATCCCACTTGGATATAATTCATTGCTTCTTGTTTTAAAAAATGTTATATATTTTTTCCCACCAAAATAGAACATGTCCTCCAATTTGAGATGTAAAAAATATATATTTTGCATCTCATTGACATCATGCACACTTAAATATATACCTCAATTTGTTTATTTTCTTTGTCTATAGATTAAATCTTTACTTGTCCTTAAAAAGTCTTAATTTTGACTCTAGTTTTAACTTTGAAAGGAGTATGTTCATATTTTACCTTAGACTTTAGAGGTTGTTCTTCACTGGCAAACTCTTCTTTCTCATCTCCATAGGGCTTTTCTTCTCCTATATAAAATTTCTTGACTAGTATGAACTCTTACTATTTACCAATTTTATCTTAAGACTACATCACCCTTTCCATGTTAGATTCTAATGTAATTACTCTCTTGGCAATATTGTCTTCAATGTCATTTGCCATCTCTTTATCAATTGATTCCTATTCCTTGTACATCTCCTATATCGCAAAGTTAAAATCTTGGCCTTGTTGGATCTTTGTTACCATCATAAAAGTCAAACAACAAAAGGTTAAGGTTATCTCGAGAGTAGATCTAACAACAATATGATTTATAAATTATATGGACACCTACTTCATAGAATTTGTAAATCACACAATTTTTTTTCTACTTAACGGACTTCAAATATGTTGATGTGTGTCTAACTATCCGATTACTTATTTTTGTGCCTGATAGTTAGTCCCAATAGTTAGGATGCTTCAAAAGATGAGATTCTTAAGAAGTAATCTCCAAGTTCGGAGAAAACATTAAATTTATAAAACTATAAAAAGAAAAGAGTAAGAAAATGTAGGAAAGGGAAATAGGCATACTAGACACCAAAATAGTTGTAATCAAACGGCTACTCATTAAGACAACACACATTAATTTCAAAGCATAAACAACACATACTAAGCTAAAAAATAGAGATACTACATTCAACACTCTAGGATACTGTGTAAATTGATAAATAAATACATACAATGACAAAACATTCAATCACAAAATATTATATTCATTCATCAAAATGTATATTGATTTTGTAGCCTTAAGGGGATTTATAATGCTTAGAAAATAAATTGAGGTTGAGAAATGGATTAAAGTGAAGTTGTAGAGATCCGAAAGTGTGATTGGACCAGATTTGACCTCTAAGTGACTTTAGCCAACATATGACTTCTGATTCAGATGTATGATCCCTTATAATATTATAATCCAGTATTCCAGATTTGACCTCCAAGTGACTTTAGCCAACATATGACATCTGATTCAGATGTATGATCCCTTATAATATTATAATCCTGTATATAAAGACAAAAAAATGCAATTTAAATGTAATTCAATTGTTAAAAAAAAAAAAAAACTAAACTTTTAGAAGAACTAAAATATGTTATAAATGAGCTTAAGGATCATATTCGGAACTAGAAAATTCATTCTTATACTATTCGTGCTACTAAAAATATCTGAGCAGATAATCCATTGTTGCCTTTATTGTTGGTATATGCCCCGATGATCTGTACCGTTGGAGGCTTTGTTTCTTTGACTATCGCCTTCTACAAATGTTGTCATTCGTTTCATCAAGTCATGATTGTGATGACATATATGCCCAAATATCTGCTAAAAGAATGGTATCCACACACAATCCAATGATGAGAAGTGCTTTTAATTTCCTGCAACGACCAATTTTGTCATGCTTTTTCGACAACGGAATCGCTTTCTACAATCATTTCTCTTCATTTTCAATCAATATCTTATCATCTTGCCTTGAAATAATGTGTAGATACTTGACTTTTCTTTATTGATGGGTTTTAGAAGGTCTGTTGATTGATATCATTCTGGCACAAAGTTTGAAACTCTGCCATTGGTTGTTGCTAGATCACTGATTCTCTGAATGTCCAGATCTGTGGGATCGATTCCCAGAGTTGAAATCTCTGACTACTTTCCATGTGGATTTTGATGGCACCCGTGTTTTTGTACCTTCCTTCTTTCCCTAGATACTTCATGTTATTTATCATTCCACATCAAATTTCCTCTTGGTGGGACCACCATTAGATCCAATATCGTCTGTGGCTTTCTGATCCTTTCCTTGTGTCAGAAGCTTGACAATTTTAAGCTCCCAAAGTGATAGACGCCCATTTACTTTTGTCCACGTTGGTTTCTCCTTTTACTACGACTTATCAAACTGGTCGAAGTATGAAAGAAGGTCAATCGAATTCTAGATTCTGATGTATTTTCTCTGGCTTAATCCTTATAAGCTTCTAAGTCTTGTATTTTTCATTCCTATTCTCATTTGGAGGCTTTTTAACTAAAATATAATTGATATGGCTCTTTGGAGTGTCCCTCGTGCTCTGTTTCTACACCTTTTTTTCCAAGAACATTTTTTTTAACTGTAATGACTTCGTAGTGGTATTAAGCCCTCCAAACTTTAGTTATGGATCCGACAAGCTCTCTTCCATTTTATTTGTATGAATTTACACCATTTTCATCTTATCCTATAAGAGTCTTGTCTACATTATGTGGTAGTAGAGAGGCTTGTGCTTCTTCATTTTTGGTAGTTCTATATGGCATTGTTTTTCAACTTGGGTAACATATACAAAATAGGATTTGTAAAATAATATATTTTAGGGGAGAATGTGGCCTTGGACCATTAATGAAGTTGATTTCAAGGTGACCTTGATAGCTTTCCACTCTTACTATAACAATAATTTTATTTGTTGCATGGTCATGAAACTTAAAGCCAAGTTTATAATTTCTATGTATGAAAAACATATATCTTTTGGCCTATCTTTTTGATAAGAACTTTTATCTTGGAGCTACAAGTCAATCAATAAATAATGAATCATCATTCTTCTTGTCCTCCATGAGCCTTGGAATGATCAATTGGGACAAATGGGAAAGGTAAGCCTCCACAGAAAAGTAAATTCAACTGTTAACCCATGTTGTCTAGAAGTCCATCCACTTTTATCATGTCTGGTTCATAATATTGGGTGGCATATTTTTTTTCGAACTTGAAACTTTCATGGACACATCTACTCTATCCTTATACCCTTTGAAATCAATTATTCTTTTAAGAGAGCATATAAGAGTGTGTTGAAGTTAATTGCTTCTTTTATCCTAGGGTTCGATTCAATATATGGTCAAGTCCAACTCCTTCCTAGACTTATGCATTTGGGCTATGACCCAATTAATGAAAACAAATACCTTATTTAGGATTATTATTTTTTGATAAAATGGTTTAATGGGATTTAAAAAAAAATTATGAGGTTTTTTGAGATGGTTCTATTTATCTATTTGGACTTTGTGTTGAAAAGAAGAGGGAGCATGGAATCTTATGCCATGTTGGAAGTATAGAAAATCAACCTCCTTAAAAAAGAGCCCAAGATTACATTTATACAATATATGACTATAT
Source organism: Cunninghamia lanceolata (assembly GCA_027924645.1). Classification (NCBI taxonomy): domain Eukaryota; kingdom Viridiplantae; phylum Streptophyta; class Pinopsida; order Cupressales; family Cupressaceae; genus Cunninghamia; species Cunninghamia lanceolata. The sequence continues at coordinate 21,338,136 of BSBN01000520.1, read as the reverse complement.
GCACCATCTAAATGCTACAAATTTATATTCAAAAGAAAGGACAATAATGTAATAATAGTACATTAGCAAGCTCCTTTTATGGATGTCATCACAAAAAAAATCCTCACACTCTCATTTGTGTTCTCTCATCTCTCATCTTATCCTTTACCTTATGGCTTCGAAACTAAGGAAGCCCTAATTTATAAAGTTCTAATATCACCCTAAAAATTATCCCGTTGGCCATTACATCACCCTTGCTTCTCGATGGCTAAATTACATGGTTAACTCTTATTCACTAACTTTCACAACAATTTACTCATTGAATCTTAGCTTCTGGGAATAACTATGTAACTATTTTTGAATCAACATTTTAGATCACGCTTTACAATCTATCATTAAAATGAGGAAAAAATATTTAAGATTGCTTACATAGTTCCCTAAATAAAAGAGAAGAACACAGTTAAGAAAGAGGGAAATTAAAACTCATAAAGGTTAAGAGAAAGACAAAAGGGGAAGGATGAGGATATCTACACATCATCAAAGAAAGGGGGAATTAATAATTAAAGAAGAAACAAACAAAAGGGGAAATTAAAACTAACCTAGAATGGAAGAGGTCACAAAATAAAATATAAATAAACTCAAATACATACTAAAGTAAAAGATATGAGCAGATAAGAGTAGAATAAATAAAAACACTTAAAACATACTAATAATAAATCTATAAGAAAAGAAACAAGTATTGAAATTATTGTTCGACTATTAATAAGAATCTTATAGTTATTGTTTAACTATTAATAAAAAGTTTACAATTAAGTGTCTTTAATATTACTTAATATTAGAAATACCTAAGTCCAAAAATAAACTTATAACTCCTTATCATATTAATAATAGTCTTATTAACTTATTGATTCAATTTCATATTATTAATAAAAATAATCATAAAAAATCAGAAATAAATTATACAATAAAAAGAATAATAATACTATTAGTGTGGACAAAATATTATCCATATTATTATTTTTTAGATATAGCAGTGGACGTTTTATAGGGCCTCCACCCTTGATAATATAAAACTATTACATTAATCTATATAACATCAAAAGGCTACTCGAAGCCATCACTAGCATATAGCCAACAACCAAAATCAAGATAAAGGAAGAAACAACCACCATATAAAACCAAATCTTACCCTTTACATCATAGATATTTAAAACATTATCAGCAAAAAGAGGTCATTCAAAACAACATAAAAATTCAAACCACCCCTAGGCTCATGAGTCACATTTGACACATGCCCCATATCAACCACTTCTTCAACCCAAGGTTCAATTGAATTCATAGATCTCCCAAATTGATTGTCCCACATAAACAACTGGCACATTGTTTACAAAAAATTAACCTTGTTAAATCTCAACTTTTCTCACCGACCTATTCAACTAACCTCTCTCAACTTTATCGAACCTTTTGTTTGTTGATAAAATTTTGACAAAGTGCCCTATCGATAAAATTTTGACCATTGAACTATTTTACAACATTTTGACTGTTTAAGGTTTACCCAAATTGATAGCCAGCCAAATATAGAGGCCTTAACCCCTAGCATATCTACCATCTTCTCTTGGAACAATGTAGAGAGGGGTCATAGAAGTGTAGAATGGTAAAATTGCTCCCTATTTCCAACTTCCCTCTATAGTGGTGCACATGCAAACCCATTAACTCAATCCATATCACCCAAAAACACTTGTAGTCCTGGTGACTTCATTCCTTAGCTCTGCCCACTCAACCCAAGATCCCAAATGGTGGGGAGGAGTGGATGTTGATCCTTCACCCTCCAAACTTAGAGACTTTTGCTTCGTACCTACCTTTTTGCTTGTTGCTAGCACAAACATCCATGCAAACTGATTTGGAAGGAACAACTTTAGAATCCATACACATAGTGCCCCATCAAAAATGAAATAGGCCAAACACGTTATGAAATCTCCTCATATTATTCCCTTTGAGTGACCTCTGGCTTGTAGGACCTACTCTCCCATAACACATTTGATAAACCCTAATATTATTGGGTCATGATAGGAGAAGATACATTACAAAAACATATCTAGAATACCTTCTTTCATGGACATTACTCCATCACATCCATCATGTTGTTACTCTACAGTGAAAACCAAATTCGTAGGCCCTTGAAGAAATATAATGAATCTTTAATGAACTTGGCACCACCTTATTGTGAAAAACACAATATGATTTGGAATTATAATGCCTCACCTCCTTATACCACCAACATATAAAGGCGCATGAAGCATTTTACACCACACCAATCATCCTCACATTACCTAGGCACATTGCCTTCTAATTATTATAAGGAGAGAGACTCAACTACTTAACAATCCCGCTACATACAACCTACCTAACACTTATAACTCCAAATTTCATAGGGGGGTTTGAAGGATAGTTTTGATGCTAGATTAGGCCAAGAATTTAAACTATAACTATAAATGGCCATTAGTGGTGCTTGTTCAATCCCTTCATTAGTCAATTGTTTGTTATAGATTTTAATTTTTTTTTTGTAATACTCAACTTGATAGTATCAAAGTTTCTCTTTATGACATGAGCCTCCTCTACTTACTAGTTCAACTTCTAGCTCAAACTCTTACCCTTTTGCAATACATTTATCACAATCAAAGAATCCTCCTCCATGATTAAATTCTTTATTTTTTGCACCTTTACCACTCCTAATATCACAAATAATGCTTTACCATTTTACCCCATTATTATTTTGGATACCCAAAAATAATAATCCATTGTATAACATATCAACTTATGAATTACACAAAAGAAAGCCACCATCCACTGATCTCAGGTTACCCCTCAAAACCATATCAAAATTCAATTTATGACCACCTTCCAGTAGAGGGTGTTAAGACTAAAAAACATAGGTCCAAAATCCCAGAGCATATTCCTACCTTCAAGGCTAGAGGAAGCCATCAAGAGGGTAGAAAAGGGGCTCATCAACAGATTAAGGATGGTTAAAGGCTAATTGCTAGGAGTGGGTAATCTCCTCTTCACTTTTGGTTCAACTAGACCAAGGAGGGTTGTAACATCTCATTCCATAATGCCCAAAAATTAACATAAACATTCATCATAACTAAGAGATTAGATAACAACATAATTATCCATTTCAATTAAACAATAATGATTCACTATCATTTCATCCACTAAGCATGTTATTCTAAACAGAATATAACAAAGCTTACATTTCCAATAATCATTTACATATCCAAGTGAATAACTTTCACTATGTATGTACAAGTTATGCTCAAGGCATCATTTATCAAATTATACATTATAATTGACTATCAAGTCATAAAATGAAAAACACTGTATCTGGAACATAAGACATTTGTCTTCATAAGCCTTGGCTCATCTCATTCTTGGGAAGGAGAGCATCATCCTGGTGCTTTTCCACCAACCATGAACCTGCGGTCCCCCAATCAACTTCCTAACTGGAAGTGGCCCTACCCTTCGTGAAAGGGTTAGATATTAAGAACCGTTGGGTTAGCCATCTGAGTATCTGGTGTTGTGTCCTTCATAATTTCTCTCGGTCACACAACTATAGGTCCACTCTAACTATGTATGACTCTACTGGAGACACTTATGTCATCTAGAACACTATGGATCGACAATGCATGCAGAGACGGATGCATTACTTTGGCCAAAGATTTACATACATGTACGTTATGCAATGAATGTCGTCGTATGTCCACCACCCTAACTCAACTTAGAAGTTGTTTGATCCTACAGTAAGTTTGATTTGACCTCTCTCTCTAGGTCTAATGCATGTGGGATCAATTTGATTCAAAGTCCATACCAGGACTATCTAATCCCTTCATAAGAATTGTAATGACTTAATGCATTACTTTTGAAAAGAGGGACTTGTGACTCCTCATCACTTTATCCCATTCACAAATTATATTAAAGTCAACTAGATTCACCAATCTAGGTCTCCCATGGTTTACATACTCATTACGAGTCACCAAATAGGTTAAGATTTCAATCATAGTACCGTAGGCATTTATTGCCTTAACTAGTTATAATGGTTTCAAAATAAAAGATAACTCAATTTTCCCATATGAGTGGTTAATGATAACCACTCTTTCCAAAGAGTTCAATCATAGGTTTGATAAGGGTTTAACACTTGTGATAATATCCATATAAATCTTAGCTAATCATGCTTCCCATTCTTCCATGTTATCAATAGTAAGAAGGGATTCCTCGTTAATGATTTGGTTGGCATGCAAGCTACCATAATAATAAAACAATGATCTTTTGAATAACACACCACCTCCTTACTCGAGGGGTAGACAAGTATAGTCTAGGTTATTTTAATAACCTTTTAAACCACAGTCGGGTTCTATGTAAGGTGAAACAAGTTTTTGTTTTGAGTGCTATAAGCATAGTTTAAGACTAAGGTCGTATCGACCATCACCACAGTTCATGGTGACCACATTGGCCACATGCAGGTCGAACTATCGAGTATGTACTTAATACAAGTTCTGCACTTCTCGTGCCATGAGCCTTTCCTGCTCGACTCATTATAGTTGTGGCACTGTTACTATTTAAGCCACATTGATAACCATCATATAAAAGTTACAGCGGGTATGTGCTCGACCTTAATGGCCTTGAGCTACAGTTTCAATAAAGAATATGATGAATTTAAAGCTCGGCCTTAGCAGCCTCGAGCTACAATCATAGTGACAATTATAATGATTTAAAGCTTGGCCTAAATGGCCTCGAGCTCTGGCCACAATAAAGATTACAATGAAATAAAGCTCGGCCTTGGTGGCCTTGAGCTATAGTTATAATAAATATTATAAAGATTTCAATGAAATAAAGCTCGGCCTTGGTGGCCTTGAGCTACAGTCATAAAGATAGTTTGAGGGTTTTAAGCTCGGCCATAATGGCCTTGAGCCACAGTGTATAAAGTGTTTCAATGGTTAAACTGGCTCGACCTTATCAGCCTCGAGCCTCTGCATTAATGTATCAATAAATGGAGCTCAATACAGTAAACCTACTGTGAACGAATTGACATAGATATACTTACAAAACCAAAATGCAAACAAATGAAAGACAACGTTATACAACTTTCATTCTACCTGAATGAAGTCTTTCAGTGCAATCCTTCCAGTTTAGTTCACTATTCTTTCTTGCTTTATATCACGTTCCTCGTGTAGATAGCACAACACAACTTCTCAAACCTGCCAAAGATAGTCTTCCAAAGTGATAACAAAACTTGTTATCATTTCCCTTCTTGGCATGTTGATCTTGGTGGAAACTACCACCCTCGCCATAATGTGGTGGGTGGTCTTTCCTACTCGGCCAACCTCCAGGTTCATAGGGACTCGTTGGTAGATACATGATATCAACCAACCTTTTGGTGAGCTCCAAGCTCCCATAGATTCAAATATCCAAAATATCATTCCACTACCGTGGTGATATCAACTATAGCAAATTAATATACATAATAGCATAGCAAGAAAATTCGATACTAGACTAAATGATCATAGCATAATATTATTGTCATGTATCTACTAGATGTAAATACTTGTATTAATCGAGATGTCATTTTTCGACGTCACCTCCTTCATGGAGACAGGGTCAACATGCGATTTAGGGATTGAGCACTGCCCTCCCTTCTTCGCTAAGAACCCAAAGCATAATAGACCAAGAATAATAGATTTGCAATCCTGATTTGGGAATATTCAAAGCAATAAGAAAATGCTCTGACACATAACAAGAATATCTCTCGACTCGTATTGACATTCCAAGAATGTCACTGATGAGGTATAAATAACCTCATTTCTTTGATGGAACAAATAGCCCTTTTTGCATTACCCAATTCCATAGCCTTGCTAATTTATTTATTTTTATAAGCAATATTTATCTATTTTTAATAAAATGTTGTACAAATCCTTATTTCCTAAATTGATTGAAATTAGCTTTTAAATGTTGATTTAATGGCATGAAAAGTTGGGTAATTGTGTAGGTTAATGCATTGCTTATAAAAGAAGTGGACATCATGCAGTTGTGGATGAATGTGTCAGAAGTTGAGGGCACCAAAAATTTTAGGTGTACATTAAATGAAGACTTTGTTTTAATCTAGTTATTTTTGTGGTTACCCAAAAGACATTATGGCTCCACTCAGAGTCCTTTTTATGTTCTAAAAGACAACAGTAGTAAAGATTTTGTTTTTCAGTTATAAGACTTCTTCAAATGGCATTTTCCCGCCATTTAAAATTTAGGAGTTTTGAAGTAGTTCAGTTTTAGTTGTTGCTCAAAATATGGATATAAATATATACTATGGATGAATGAAAGAAAATCCCTTAGTTTTCAAGATCATCAGAGATGTGTACTTGCAATTTTTCATGAATGCAAATGATGTTGTTCTGAGCTTTAATTCTTTGGAAATATGAAGTTTTGAATGGAGTTATTATGTGCTACGAAAGTGATTGAATGTGACCCGAGTTAAGACAATCTTCTCCCATGAGCTGAACACTCGCGAGACTGTAGGATAGATAAGTATTTTCATTTCTATGGATGTTTTTATTCAGTTGAAGATAGTTTATGTTTAGTTTTTGTCATTAACCTGCAGGGTGTGTTGTTTAAAAGTTAAACTGTTGTGTACTATTGTTTGAAACTTTCTATGTTGATTAGAAGTTTTTCGGTGCATCTACCTTAGTTAGAATTACTGTTTTCTGATAGTTAGAATTTGGAATGTTTGTAGCATAGCAAATTGCATTTGTGAATTGTTAGCATAGAATTTATCTGCTTTCTAGTGTAGAATTTATATGCTTTCTAGTCTAGAGTTTTCATGCTTTTTAATAGAATTTGAATGCTTTCTGTAGAAGGATATAATTACTATTTCATTTCATGTATTGTTTCAATCTTTAAATAGAACTAGAAAATTGTTTCTCAATGAAATATCTAAACTCCCTATTGCAGACAGCCTCAGACGCTACCTCGATCGATAAACTAATAATTTTCATCTAAAGTGTTAGGAACTTATGACAACCTGTCACTTTTTGGCGCTGTTGCCGAGGATACGTGATCTTTTCTAAGTGTTATTAGGGCATGCATAGGAATTTCTTGTAGTAAACACCCAAAAATAGTCACCAAACCTCTCTTTCTGCATGGTCAGGAGACGAGGACCACACGGAAGATTCATACCAACCCCCCCTAATAGTAATTCCAACCACAAATAGGGAAGAAGAAGTCTCAGCTAAAGAACTAAATTATGAATTGATTGAGCAGGATCAACTTGAGACCTCCCATCGTACCCCAGAAGTTTTGCCAGTTGACCAAATCCTTGAGGAGATAGTTATTCAACCAACCAACCTAGTCTTCGAGGAAGAGAACATTCCTTTTGACATTATGGTTAACAATCTCCATAATGATGATATGGCGAGAAGACCGGTAGCACGAACCATTACCTACCCTATCGATCTCAACAAAGATGATGATGCACCAATGAAAAACATTTCACCATCTATCTTGCCAACTTTCAGGGGACTTTCTTCTGAATATCCTGACCAGTTCCTCTTTGAGTTCAAAGTCTTGTGTCAAACATATGACTACAAGAATGACAATCATAAGCTTAAAATTTTTCCCTCCACTTTGAGAGACGCTATAATGTGTTGGTTTATGAAGTTAGCTTCTGGATCAATAACTACATGGGATGACATGGAAACTGTTTTCTTAGAAAATTACCAGAGTTATTACAGAGTTAGTGATAGGAAAGAAGAGTTGTTCAAATTAAGACAAAAAGAAGATGAGAGCCTGGAAGATTACCTTGATAGCTTTATCTTTCTAACCAAACGATGTGGTGAGGAAGCCATAAGTCCAGAGATTCTAAAGACTATATTTCTCAAAGGACTTGATGAGGATGCTAGGAGAAGCTTAGATTTAATGGGAAAAGGAGATGTGTCCCAACTTGAACTTACCGATATCTCTGAGTTATGTCATAAATTTTCCCGTACTCGAGGAGGAATCCAAAAATCTAGCCTCTTAAGAAGCTCAAATGACAAGTAAACTGCAAGAGGAAATAACGAATCTAAAAACTGACATTCTTGTTTAGTTGAACACCACCTTGGATGGAATACAAGCCAAAACATGTAACCCTGAGACCTTATCCATCTATTGTCCTAGGTGTAAAAAAAAGCATCTGTTAAGAGAATGTCCTTTGCATAAGGCCAACAGTTGCCAAATTTGTGAAAAGAATCATACCACTGATCAATGTGAGATTTTGAATGCAATTAAGACTTCTAAAAAATGACCAACTCACACTGAGGAGGAAATCAATTTCATAGGCCAAGGACCTAGAGGAAATTTCTCCTATGGTCAAAACTCCAACCCTACATGGCGACCTCCAAACCCTTGGAACAATACACAGTGGTCAACTCCATGGCCTTCAGTACCACCTGGATGGGGATCTTATCCACCTTGGGGACCACCTGAATGGACGAACCAAGCTTGGGGAAACCCCCAATGGCCAAATCAGCAATGACATCCTCATAATCAACCTCCACAATGGAATCAACCACCAAATCAATTCTATAATGGTCCAAGATGAATGCCAAATCTACAACAGAACCTTCTTACAGCTCCTCAAAACCCTCAGCAGAGTGAACAAGTTAATCAACCACCATTACCGGCACAACCTATTCCTAATCCCAAGAACACACGTCAAAATGCCCCAGTGTATATTGCTGATCAGGATAACATGGCAAGGGTCAATGCTATCTATTGTGGAAACGTTCAATTGAGGTCGGGAAAACACTTAATCAACCGACCATTGTTGGAGTTACAAAAGACCCAAATGAAGAACTTAACATAGAACTAGAGACTCTTCTTGTACCTACAGAGCATGACTCCAAGAAAAATTAGGAGGAATCATCCCCACCACAATCTCGGGCAACTCCAACACCTATCATAGAGTCGTCTTAGGAAGAAGTTGCCAAACAACCATCAATGACTTCAGGAAAAGATCCCATACTAGGAAGGAAAACCCATGCACCTTTTCCAGACCGTCTCAAATCAAATGTTATAAGAACCTGCAATAAGTATCATTGTCTAACGAAACTGCTCTAATACAAGAAATTAAATGACTCCATATCAAGATTCCTTTGTTACAAATGATCAAAGAAATTCCCAAACTAAATCAGCTAGTTTAACAGTTGTGCATTAAAACACTAGGAAGGAAACCAAAACAGATTAATACGGTGCACATCAATGGATATCTGGCTAAACTTTTAGCTGGGAAAACCTTAACTCCAAAATATGGTGACCCCGGTAGCCCACTTATAACAATAACAATTAATGGGTAGTAACACCTAATGCATTGGTGGACTTGGGAGCAACCATTAACGTTATTACAATGGATGTTATGGAAAAAATTGGACTCACTGATCTATGCCCCACAACTACCATATTACAGATGGTAAATCAGGCCATAACTATTCCCAAAGGAGTCTTAGAAAATGTCCCTGTCAAGGTTGATGATTTGGAATATCCAGTAGACTTCCAAGTTCTCTAGTCCCTCACTCCCAAAGACAGTTACCCAGTAATACTGGGAAGGCCATGGTTAGCAATAGTCGCAGCCAAGATTGACTGTAGAGTGGGAGGAATGGTCATTTCACATGGTCCCAGTAGCAAACATTTAAGTCCATACCCCCCTGCTCAACCTGCAAAAAATAATCAAGTATGGGTGGATGAATTAGATGAATTCGATAAGCAAGAGAATCTAGCTTCACTTGCCATGGTAGTTATTAAACAACACGGCGAAGAACTGGAAGATGAATTAGAAAACATCCAAGATCTTTCCATAGGCTCAGAAGATGAAGAGACTTTAGAGGTGGAAGAAATTTTAGGACATCCAATCCACATTAACGACGAAGAACATGATTATACCAACTTCACAACTCGACCTTGTCCCTTGGAAAATATCATCTTGAAAACAGATCATTTCTTCTCAGATATTGCCATACTCCATAGAATTATACCACATAGCTGTCCTCTCAACACATTAACATAAGAAGTTCACACTATCACCTCTAATTACCCTAGAACCAAGACTATCATGTTATTGCCAGGAAAGACTTTAAATATCAATAGTTGCTTGACAGAATCTGATGAGCGCAAATTATTCGATGTTTTGATGAATAGGTCCAAAGCTTTTGCTTGGGACTATACAGATATGAGGGGAATCCACCCAAGTGTTTGCACCCAGCACATCTATACCGAAGATGTTAGACCAGTCCATCAACCCCAGTGAAGACTCAATCCTGCTCTCAAAGATATTGTCAAAACTAAAATTGAGAAACTCTTACAAGTGGGATTTATTTATCCTATTTCAGCTAGCAAATGGGTTTCACCCTTGGTGGTAGTACCAAAGAAAAATGGGAAATGGAGAGTGTGCGTTGACTATCGAGAACTCAACAAAGTGACCTACAGAGATTATTTCCCACTACCCTTCATAGACCAAGTTTTGGATAATCTAGCAAGAAGAAAGTATTTTTCATTTCTGGACAGGTTTAGTGGATATAACCAAATACAAGTGGCAGCAGAGGACCAGGACAAAACTACTTTCACATGTCCTTGGGGAACATTCACATATTGGGTTCTTCCCTTCGAGCTTTGTAATGCTCCTGCCACGTTTCAAAGAGCTATTTTGGCTATCTTTGCTGAACTTGTAAACGATTGTGTAGAAGTCTCTATGGACGACTTCATAGTCTACGGTTCCACTTTCGATGAGGGTCTCAAAAATCTAGATAGAGTGTTACAATGATGTGAAGATCATCAACTATCTCTAAGCCATGAGAAATGTCTCATAATGGTAGAACAAGGTATAATACTGGGACACCATATTTCAGCCGAAGGGATAAAGGTTGACCCTAAGAAGATTGAGGTGATACAACAACTGGAAACTGCAAAGAATCAAACTGATATTAGAAGTTTCTTAGGACATGCTAGTTATTACCAGAGATTCATAGAAAACTTCAGTAAGATTGCATCTCCCATGTTCTCTCTTCTGTAGAAAGATGTGGATTTTACCTGGACAGAAGAATGTCAAAAATCTTTTGACATCATTAAAGAAAAGCTTGTCTCAGCCCCAGTCCTATGGGGACCTAACTGGAAACTTCCCTTCCATATATATGTTGATGCTTCCAATGACGCTATTGGAGGAGTGTTAAGACAAGAAGATGAGAATGGAGGAAAATATGCTATATATTTCATCAGTAAGAACTTGAGCCCCACAGAACAAAATTACACCACCACGGAGAAGGAATTTCTAGCCATAGTTCATGCAATAAACAAATTCTGGAATTACATCACATGATACAAAATGACTATATTCACAAACCATTCAGCTATCAAGTACCTGATGAACAAACCTTCAGTGAATGGATGAATAATCAGATGGTTATTACTTCTACAAGAATTTAATGTGACCATAATGGATAAGCTTGGAAAATTCAACGTAGTTGCAGATTTTCCATCCTGGATAAAGTAAGATGATGGAGATTGTACTCCTATGCAAGATGAATTTCCTGATGAAAATTTATTTGATGTCTCCATTAAAACACCTTGGTTTGTAGACATTGCCAATTACTTAGCCACTTTCGAGCTTCCCCCATACTTCACATCAAAACAAAAGAAATGCCTTATTCAGGAAAGTGCTCACTTTAAATGGATTAATGGCATGTTATTCTGATATGGACCTGATTTAGTCCTGCGATGTTGTGTCAGACCAGATGAAACATACATCATCCTTAGAGCTTGCCATGATGATCCATCTGGCGGACATTACTCTGCCAAAAGAACTTCCCATAAAATTGTAGGTGCAGGATACTATTGGCCCTCTATGCACAAGGATGTGAAGAACTATGTTCGTCGTTGTGATGAATGCCAATGAGTGGGAAGACCTACGACATCCAATGAAATGCCTCTGCAACCACAGATAACTTTTGAACCATTTGAAAAGTGGGGATTGGATTTTATTGGTCCTATAGATCCTCCTTTGCAAGGAAAAGAATATATTCTGGTTTGCACGAACTATCTTCCCAAATGGGCAAAAGTCCAAGCCCTAAAAGTTGCTAGAGAAGGACAGGTTGCAGACTTTCTATATAACAAAATTTTTCTCAGATTCAGAGCCCTTAGGTCAATTGTCACAGACCAAGGACCTCAGTTAATGTCCAAAGTTCTGTTAGCTTTCACCAATCATTTCCAGGTAACCCATAAAAAGTTGTCACCCTATCACCCACAATCAAATGGACAAGTAGAAGTCACTAATAGGGAGCTTGAAAACATTCTAACAAAAACAATTTCATCAGGCAAAAAGGACTGGGCCAGGAAACTGCCTGAGGCTGTTTGGGCTTACAATACAACTTGGAAATCCACCACTGGTCTTACCCCTTACGAATTGGTCTTTGGGAAGAAACCTTTTCTGCCCATTGAATTTGAACTCCAAACGCTTAGAACAACAATGGAGCTAGACTTCAATCTTGATCGAGCTCAGGTAGAGAGAGTCTTGCAACTTAGTGAACTAGATGAACTCCGCCTAGAAGCCATTCATCAGACTAAACTAGTGCAACAACAACGAAAGGCCTGACATGATAAACACATCAAAGAAAGAGAATTCCATTCAGGAGATTGAGTGTTGCTGTTTGATTCCTGATACAAGGACCAGAAAGGTAAACTCATAAGTCATTGGCTAGGTCCATACGAGATTTCTGAGGTATTCCCAAATGGAGCAGTACAACTCAAACCTATTGATGATGATTCTCGAACCCTCTTAGTCAATGAACATCGACTCAGGATCTACCATAAACTTGTCAACAAGGAAGAATTTACTCGACTGGTAGAAATGCACGAAGAAACTCAATGTGTTGATTATGCTTCGGTAGAAACAATGCCATAAATATCTTGTTGAATCATTAAAAAAATTATGTTTGAATGTGTGTATATGCATTTAGGAACAATTCTTCATATTTTCTTCTTAGTATTTGCCTAAATTTCATCTCTATTTCGCAGGGTTTCATCTTTTAAGAAGTGTTACAAATTCTGGTGCACCTCCTGGTGATGCTTTGGAAATTGTTGTCTAAGTAAGATCCATACCCTCACTTTGTTCTTGCATTTTGGCTGCATCTTTCAGCGATGCTCTGGAACTTTGTTTTTGCATTCCGGTGACATCTTTTAGCGATGCTCTGGAACTTTGTTCCTGCATTCTGATTGCATCTTTCAGCGATGCTCCAGAACTTTGTTCCTACATTTTAGCTGCATCTTTCAGCGATGCTTTGGAACTTTGTTCTCGCATTCCAGCTGCATCTTTCAGTGATGCTCTGGAACTTTGTTCCTGTATTCCGGCTACATCTTTCAGCGATGCTCCAGAACTTTGTTCCTGCATTCTAGCTGCATCTTCCATTGATGCTCTGGAACTTTTTTCCTGCATTCTGGCTGCATCTTTCAGTGATGCTCCAAAACTTTGTTCCTGCATTCTAGTTGCATCTTTCAACAATGCTCCAGAACTTTGTTCCTACATTTTGGCTGCATCTTTCAACGATGCTCTGAAATTTTGTTCCTTCAGCTGGCTGCATCTTGCAAATGATGCTCTAGAATTTTGTTCATATCCTCCATATCCATTCCTTTGATATCTTCTTCCATCATTGTTAACTTGTAATTGCCATCCATGAAAATGTTCCTCTTATCTGAAAACACACCATTCACCCCACAATCCACTACAAACGCCATCATGAGTTTGACATCTCCGATCATAGTAAATGAACATTATTATGATAACCTTTTGTCATAATAAATTATAGCCACCCCATGTTCATATCATAATAAATTTAGCCACTCCATTATCATATCATAATAAATTCATTCTATTCAAAACAATTAGTACCACCACCTAGGATGCTATTACGTCAGCAAAGACAAGCGACTTTCAAATCAATAACGGGACGAAAGGTATGTACATCTTTTATTTTGAATAGATCATTTATTGTAAGTAAAGATAGATAAGTTGGCACGAACCCTTTTCTTTTCCAAATTTAGCAAATGTGTGAACTGTTCCTTCATTAGAGAAGGTGGCGGCTCATTCACTCTATCCCGTGCAAAGTCATAATTAACTGTTGTGATTAACTGCTGAAAAGCCAAGTACCCTGAACCAAAATTACCAAACTCCAAGTGACCTCAAAATCTACATTTCCTTTAATCTTCCTATTAGTTTCCTGAGCAGTTTACCACTCTGGGTGCTGTGATATTTCAGTAGTCTTTGAGCAATATGGGAGGAGCCAAACGCAAGTCTGATCCAATTTCATAGGATAAATTGCCAGCATTGGGGAATATTTCAGAATTGTTCCAGAGAGTAGGATGGCTAGACTTCATAAAAAAAATTGAAGGACACCATGCACAACTGGTCAAGGAATTTGCCGAGAACTTTGTAGATGGGTAGTCGATTGTGCGTGGGAAGAAATTCAAGGTAAGTCCCCAAATTATCTCCCAAATATCTGGTATTGGAAAAAAAGGTATTAATTTGTCTGAAACTACAAACATTTCCTATCAGAAAATGATAGAACTTTTTGCATGGGAGGGGAAACCTCACCCATTATTAGTTGTAAATACCCGAGGGCAAAACAAGGGGTTTCAAAGAATGTCCATTGCAGAGCCATGGAAAACAACAGTTGCATGGATTATTAAGTATTTCACCTGTGAAGGGAAATGTGCCGCAGTAGTTGGTCTCCCTTTTCGACTGCTCATTCATTTGTGCCATGGTCTAGAAAATCCTGAATTGAAAGTTAACATTCCTGCCTTCCTCCATGATTCCCTTGTAGGTATGATAGAATGCTTCAAAATTGGGTCTAGACCTTTGAAGCATCATGGCCTTATACATTTAATCTACAAATATTATTTTCATAGAAAAAGAAAACCAGATGAGAAATGGTACAAATTTCTGCAAAAATTTGAGAGCCCTGAACCTCCGAGACAATTGGAGGTAGGTGAATCGTCTGATAGGGCAACCCAAGACATGAGAGAACTCTCCCCTGCACCCCAAGGTGACAGACAAGCTCCTGGCGGTGAAGCACCGAAAAATCCACCAAACCCTCCATACCATGAAGAAATGCCTAAATCACATACTATGCCTGAAACCCCAGAAAAATGAGAAAATGTGGATTTAGTAGACTCAGAGGAGGAAGGTGTTCAACCCTATAAAAAGGAGAAGAGGCCCAAAATGAAACTGCAAAGACCTACTCCTCTGATAAGGAGAAAATGATTAGCTGATGAGCCTAGTTGTGTCATAGCCTGTGAATTACCCCCTGTTCCCAAGAAAAAGAGAAAAGAAAGGCAACTCTGTGAAAAAGTAACTCAGCCCAATGAAAATGTGTCTCAGATTGGTACAGAGGTAACTCAAACATTAGCAAGTGATGAACCCCTGCATCTAGACCATCAATTAACCCATCTAAATAGGACCTAAAGGAAAAAGGACAAAAAGGACAAGAGGGAATCAGTGAACAAATGCCTAATTATGTCCTAATTGAAGAAGAGGAGGGCCAAGAATATGAGACTGTTGAAACAACCTCTTCATTCCAGCAGCCACAAAACATTCAGGAAGTTTATACAGTGCTTGAGGAGAGATAGTTGTCTCCCTTAAATAATGTTGATGATATCAAATAAGGTCTATCTGGAGCAATTAATGAAGAGAACATATCTGGCAATGAAATAGAATTTTTGATTACTCCTCTCCCTATAGATGTAGAGGACAACAAGGGTGAGTCTATGACATTAGAAATAGAGAAACTGAAAGCAAAAATTATGCAGTTGAGAAATAAAATACAATTGAGTGCAGAGCAGTTGAGCAGGCAACAACAGGAGATAGAAGAACATAAAGAGCTTCTAGAGAAAAATGATCAAACTATTAGAGAGTTGCAATCCCAATTGCATCAAAGTGAAGAAAAAGATAAGCACTGTCTAGATAGTCTATCTAAGAAAGATAGACAAATCAAGAACCTAACCTCTAACCTAGAACAGTGCCTGAGGACATTTGTAGAAGAGCAGGAGAAGCAGAAAATTGAATTAAATAAGGCTAACAAGTAGAACTATCAAACTGGAGCAAGATTTACAAGAAATTAATATTAAGCCGACTGTGGAATCAAAAGAGGTTCAAATTGAACCAACTAAAATGGAATGGTTTCAGGTCCACATTCCTCCCATGCTAACTAAGTGGATGGAGCAATGCTATTTCTTAAGACAATTTGGAGCCGAGAATGCTAGACTTAAGAGAAATAGTATTGTTGAAAGAGTCTTATGATAGATTAGATCAGGCCAAGATGGATGCATGCCAGATTGGAGAGCTATTTTTGGCCTATAGGAAACCATCCAGATTATATTCCATGTTCCTTAATGAACTGTTATTAAGATGGAAGCTCTTGAGAATCTCTTGCAATTTACCACATGATCCTGGTGACCAGCAATTCCTTGAAGCATTTAAAGAAGCACCTCCTATACAGAAGAATTTATTATGTGAGTTCTTGATTCATAATCTATTTCTCAAAAAACATAGTGATTTCTTCATCAATCTGTTTGTGGGGGAAGTTCAGTTAAGGGCATTTTTGTCAAATATGTAAAATCAAATTCAGTGGCAAGATAGAACCAGAGAATATCTTCATGCAGAGAGAACTGTGGGACTACACATGAAGTACTCCAACTAAAAACCTTTTGCTTTCAAAACTCAGTTCACGAGAACTAAGAGTTATGAACATATGAAAGAAAAATATAATGAGAGCATTAGGATCTGCTATGAAGATTTCAAGATTAATGGACCACAGTTGATTGACAGAGCTTGGAATGCTTGTGAAGAAAGGTATACCCCCTTGCCTATGTATTTAAAAAGAAGATAAATGATTTCCCCCACTAACCTTAGATGGTCATACAAAAGAGCTGAAGCATTGATAGAGATTCTTCAGCAACTAAAGACTAAGTGGATAGGAATGAGATACAGACCGCCTCTACTTTTACAGCCACCCCCTGCAGTCATAGGGGTTACAGAACATGAATCAAGGGACTTACATACTTGGTAGTTGAGAATCAAACTTCACAAAGGTTTTCTAAAGGTCCTTGACCATATTGATGAAGAGGCAGATGAAGTATATGATTTGAGCTCAAAATATGATGAATTGAATAGGAAAAGAGAGGCAGAGAGATAAAGGATGCATCATAGAGCAGGAGGACCTGCTCAAGGTTAGGAAGGGGAGGAATGATGGGGTATAAATAACCTCATTTCTTTGATGAAACAAATATCCCTTTTTGCATTACCCAATTCCCTAGCCTTGCTAATTTATTTATTTTTATAGGCAATATTTATCTATTTTTAATAAAATGTTGTACAAATCCTTATTTCCTAAATTGATTGAAATTAGCTTTTAAATGTTGATTTAATGGCATGAAAAGTTGGGTAATTGTGGAGCTTAATGCATTGCCTATAAAAGAAGTGGACATCATGCAGCTGTGGATGAATGCGTCGGAAGTTGAGGGTGCCATAAATTTTAGGCGTGCATTAAATGAAGACTTTGTTTTAATCCTCTTATTTTTGTGGTTACCCAAAAGACATTATGGCTCCACTCGGAGTTCTTTTTATGTTCTAAAAGACAACAGTAGTAAAGATTCTATTTTTCAGTTATAAGACTTCTTCAAATGGAATTTTCCCGCCATCTAAAATTTAGGAGTTTTGAAGTAGTTCAGTTTAAGTTGTTGCTCGAAACATGGATATAAATATATACTATGGATGAATGAAAGACAATCCCTTAGTTTTCAAGATCATCAGAGTTGTGTACTTGCAATTTTTCATGAATGCAAATGATGTTCTGAGTTTTAATTCTTTGGAAATATGAAGTTTTGAATGGAATTATTATGTGCTGCGAAAGTGATTGAATGTGACCTGAGTTAAGACAAGCTTCTCCCATGAGCTGGCCACTCGCGGGATTGTAGGATAGATAAGTATTTTCATTTCTATAGATGTTTTTATTCAGTTGAAGATAGTTTATGTTTAGTTTCTATCGTTAACCTGCATGGTGTGTTGTTTAAAAGTTAAACTGGTGTGTACTATTGTTTGAAACTTTCTGTGTTGATTAGAAGTTTTCTGTCACATCTGCCTTAGTTAGAATTACTGTTTTCTGATAGTTAGAATTTGGAATGTTTGTAGCATAGTGAATTGCATTTGTGAATTGTTAGCATAGAATTTATCTGCTTTCTAGTGTAGAATTTATATGCTTTCTAGTCTAGAGTTTTCATGCTTTTTAGTATAGAATTTGAATGCTTTTTGTAGAAGGATATAATTATTATTTCATTTCATGTATTGTTTTAATCTTTTAACAGAATTAGAAAACTGTTTCTCAATGAAATATCCAAACTTCCTATTGTAGACAGCCTCAGACACTACCCTGGTCGATAAACTGATAATTTTCATCTAAAGTGTTAGGACCTTACGATAGCTTGTCAGTCGCTAGGTCGAGTCAATACAACTTTGTCAAAATGACTAAATCGACAAGATGACACAAAAAAGGAAAATCAACTGACCATAAAGAAGTGTAACTTACACTAACTTACATGAGTTTGAAGGACATACTGTTTGACACTCAGATGGCTATTAACCCCATTTCCTGACATCTAATTCTTCCTCCAGGATGATACTCTCCTTCCTTCTTTGAAGGACGTTGCATTTTCCTGTTCACACTCAGGACCATAAAATCATGATTAGTGCATCATCATCTATTTCACAATTCAAATTAATTTAATATTCATATGAACAAATAGTTTCATAACTAACTATCATCAATCATTAACCTCATAATCAAAGATTAAATCAGATATTTCCACAATATCAAATCAGTTAACTATGATTAATCCTCCTAATTACCATGTAAGGTTAAGATTAGGTCTAATTATAAATTGGGGATGTAATAAGGGTGTTCCTAGAGGTATCCCTCAGTAGGGATTAATCACAATGCAAAATATATGCTAGACAATAATAAAGGTAGTGATACCCAAGATGTTGTTCTAAATACTAAAGTTGTCACTAGTTTAGACAATAGCTCACTGCATCAAATGACCTCTTTTTAAGTTGATAGGAACATCTTTGCAACTATGCATGATGTGGGTATGCATACTTGTTCTAAAAAGGATAAAACTCGATTATTTTCTATAAATATTCCCTGACTACAACACAAAACTAAAATGCATACATACCTATAATTTTACTTCACACTTGAGATACTTGTTTTGATTTTAAGTGGGTGTGGGTGATAAAACATTTCTTAGACCGGTGCCTATCCAATGAGCTATAGAGTCCTCAGTTCAACAAAGGAATAACAAAAATAAAAAGAAAATATGATTGCTAAGAAGCATGAACTTGATATCAAACTGGAAATCCTTAGTAATCCCTCCTTATGATGCATTCATCCATATATAATACTTAAATGATCATTGTAATGCTTGTAATGTTTTAAAAACTACCACATTCATCAAATCAAATATTACATTCATACCATTAAACATGGCAAAGGGAAATCCTAGCTAGGACTTAGGTCATTCCCAAGAGAAATACATATAAGAATGGAGAAATCCAATGACTAATACTAGATTTTATAGTGAATATTCCATATACTTTTAATCATTGCACCCTGGAGAATTGAGATGGATGCTACAAAAAACCCTAAAATCTTGCTATGTTTTGCACACTAAACATCTAGAGAAAACAAAGAAGACCAACCCCTTGAATGGGAAAAGAAATGACTTTTATACTCTACTACTACGTGCCCAAATCCTTGGGTGGGAAAAGCAAACATGTTCAAGATTCAAATTCACCCACCACCATGAATGCAAGGGAGGAGGAAAATGCAGGAGCTACCAACCACACCAACTTAGAATTAAAGAAACATGCATTTAGAGCCGATTCAATGGAAGATGAAGTGTATTTGGTCATGAAAATGGTCTAAGAGATGTCAGAGTCAAAATTGGCCATTAATGGCAAATCCAGGAGTTGTTGGGACATCTTGTCATGAGTTGCACAGTTAATTGGTAGGGAAGGAAAAATCATCAGAACTTGACAAATCAACCCTTTGCCATGTACCCTTCTTCAAACATGGGAGTAGAAGACTCCTTGTAGCTCTAACAACCACATAGGAGCACCAAACGGGAGGGCCAAGCCATTGGGATTCAACAATCAGACTGTCACCAGATATTCCCTTTGCCTTTGATTAGGAAGAAATGGACACATCACTGATCTCTGAAGCCTACAGAAAGAGCCTATTGGGCTTCAGAAAATCAGACCTCCACAAAACATCATTCTTCATGTGAACGAGAGTAAGAGACTCCCTTATCTCTGAAGTTTGAAGAAATATAAAGGCAAAGTAAACTTGTCGAGCGTCAGTAGTCGAACCACTATTGAACATTGATCTACTTTGAGCAGGAGAAAAAGGACATCTCTAAACTTTGAAGTTTGAAATGCTTAAGCAAATATGAAGAGTTGAAGATCAGAGTCAGGGCAGTCATAAAACACATGCCTGGAAGATGGAGCGAACCAATAACACCTAACGCTGCTATCCTAAAAGACTTAAACAAATGTATAACATCAGGAATCAAGGAGCAGAGCCACCATAAAACACATGCTTGAAATATAGTGAAAACCAAGGAAGGCCAACATCGCGATACTGAAATACTTAGAAGATATGCAGAGTCAAGGATCAAGGATTGGGAGGACATCCAAAACAATACCAAAACATCAAAGGCAAATGAGACAACTCGACATCGCGAACCTGAAACACTTAGACAAATATTGAAGCATTAGGGATCAGGGAAGTCTATAAACTCATACCCAATTGTCAAAGGAAAGCGGGTAAGTCTAACATCATGGTCCCAAAGGACTTAGACAAAAAGGCAAGGAACCAAGGTGAAATTCAGAGCTAATAAGGATGGCATGCTGGCACAGGAAACTCTGAAACTCTGACAAAAGCACAATACTTAAGAAAAACACCAGGAATCTCCCATACTTAGAAAATTTTGGATTTTCAGGCCATAATAAGATTCAACCAAGGCATGGAGAATGATAAAAACACAAAAGGGGCACATACTTAGGAATTTTACAGATTTTAAGAGTTTGGAAAAATAGGGACTTAATAGTGGCTCTGGTTGGGGATGTGTGCCAAACTTGAGACAACGAGAATCTAGAAAATCTCTAGGGCAGAACACAAAACACAACAAAGAATGGGGTGAGAACAAAACACATGCACATCATCAAGACAAACAATAGTCAAGACTACTCGAGGTTCAAAATTATAAAAGATATGACATGAATTCATCACCAAATGAAAGATATAATTACTTATGAAAAGTAATGCTTCAAATGTTGACCATGAAGAGACAGCTCCATGAGCTCTCCAACTAAATTTTTGAGATGATAAATATTGTGATCAAGCTCCTCAACAACTTCATATGGTCCAAGCCACAAGGGATCAAACTTCCCATGCTTTCCTTTATCTTCTGATTTGGCTTCCACATGAGAACCAAATCACCAACCATGAAATCCCTTTGAAATGTCCTCCTGTCAAAGAAATGTTTTCTTGATTTCTTCAGAGATAAGAGCTTATCATGTGCAAGTATCCTACTCTCATCTAACTCATCTAGTTCCAATAATCTCTGAGAAACTACACCTCCTTGATCTTCACCCACTTCCTACAGTAGCTATTAAATAGACAATTCCATGCTAATTGATATTTTAGAATCTAATCCATAAACAAGTTCAAATGGTCTCAAGTACCAATAGCTTGTTTGTATGTTATCCTATCATCCCAAACCACATATTTTAACTTGTCGTCCCGCCTTTTCTTATTTACATCCAAAGTCTTAATGATTTTCATAAGGCTTTTGTTGCTAGACTCCAGCTACCCATTTCTCTGGGGATGGTAAGGGGATGAATGGACCAAACTAATCCCATAGTTAGAACACATGTTCTTGATATCTTGGGACCTGAAGCACATAGCAGTAGTAGCAATCAATCTAGCAGGAACACCAAACCTTGTTATCACATTGCTGATTAGAAATTCAATCACCACTTTGGATGTTGCACTACAGGTTGGGATACCCTCAACCCACCTGGTATAATAATCAGTTACCACCAGGATCTACATGTAACCATTGCTAGATATTTCTTGTATCTCCTCTATAAAATTAATTCCCTATTGCTGAAATGGAGCTTCTTCTGTGACAATTATCAAGGGAAGAGCACCAATAAAGTTTAACTTACCTGAAAACTTCTGGTAGGTATCACATTTCTTTACTAGCTGAGCAACATCCTTGAACAATACCGACCACCGATATCTTATCCTGATTATTTTGTATGCAATGGTCCTAGCCCCTAAGTGTCCTCCACATATTCCTTGGTGGCACTCATTGACAACCTCCCCAGATGACTCTTGATTCAGACATTTCAACAAGCCCTCATGGTTCCTCCACATAAGGTCACCATGAATCAAAACATACCTATGAGACCGCAATTTGATTGTCCTTTGTTAATGTTCACTCATCCCTAGAGGGCATTTCATGTTTACCAAATAGAAAATGATGTCCTTATACCAATGATTGTCCATTAATAGGCAAGGGGTAACATCCAGGATATAGTCCACACTATTCACCTCAGTTGCATCCAAATTTGCATCAACCATTAATTTTTATAGACCCTAGCCTATAACCAACTTGGTGACTTGCACTTTAATGTCATGTTCTTAGATCCTGTTGATCCATCTACACCTTCTCCCACAAACCTCCTGCTACATAAAAATATCCTTCACAACTGTATGTAGCACATACACAATAGTCCTTGCACCCATGAGGTAAGACTTGAAATTCTTCACAGCTTTGACTAAAGCATATGCATGATTTTGAATTGTAGATTACTTCAGTTCAACAACTTGCAAGGATTTACTAAAAAATCCAATGGGTTTCTCAAATCCATCATTGTTCTTTTGCAATAGAATAACAACTATGGTGTAAAAAGATGCAAAGGAAAAGAGCTAAAATGGCCTAGATAATCTGGGAGTGCCAACACTGGTGCATCTTTGAGGGCCTCCTTTATGTCAATAAAGGCTTCAGCTAGCTCCCCACCCCATACAATAAACTTCCCCTTCTTAAGCATCTTAGAAATGGCCTTGGTCTTCTCAGCAAAATGGGGGACAACTACTTTACAAAATTAATTTGTCCAAAGAAGGATTGGACACCTAAGTTGACTAATTTAGGCTAAGAGATTAGGTCAATTGCCTTAATGCTTTTTGGATTAATTCTTGCCCCATCCCTTGATACAATATGCCCCAACAACTTGCCTTCTTCTACCCCAAATTGACACTTCTTTGGATTCAAAGAGATCCCATATTAAAGGTACCTTTCAAAAATCAACTCTAAGTACTTGCAATGATTTTTCCTATCCTTAGATAATGTAGTTAGATCATCTTGGTAAACCACCATGATCTCATCTGTGACTCCTACTAAGGCGACATCCATTACCCCTTGAAATGTTGAACTTGCATTCTTTAACCTGAATGGTATCCTCACATAAACATATGTACCTCAAGGAGTGGTGAATGTTATCTTATATTGTTATGACTCCTTAACTAATACTTGGTTGTATCCTAAGAATCTATCCATCATGGACAATAATTATGAACTTGTGACCCTTTGTAATAGATGGTACATGCTAGGGAAAGGGTAGTTGTCTTTGAGAGATTTGATATTCAGAGTCCTAAGTTCCACAAACAACCCTACTTTTTCCATTTTTCTTTCTTACAGGGACCAAATTGGACACCCACTCTGAATTCCTGATGGGCTTGATGATGCCTCCTTTTAATTTTGCCAATTCCTTTTGCATTTTGGGAGCTAGAGAGGGGCTAATCCCTCTTCTCCAAGGAGACAAAAGGTGAAATAGATTCCCCTTTCATTTGAATTTTTAAAACTCAAATTTGATGAGGCTTTTAGAGGCAATCTAGGGGTATCTAAGGTAGGGTGTGTGATTAGGGATACTTTCAAAAACCTTGTTAAAATAGCCTTTAAAAGATTTAAAGAAGGAACTCATAACAAAATTGAAGCTTCAACTTTCATTCTTGGTCTTTAGATTGTTCAACAATGCGGAATTAGTTTAGTGGTCATAGAACAAGACTTAATGGTAATTTTCAAGTCTAAAAAATTAGAAATCTTCCAATTAGAAACTAGACAATGTTCTTTGAGATGCTTGACCTATTTTTAATTCTCTCACTATATAATCCTTTCAACAATGTTAGAGGAAATGGTGTTGTCAATTACTTAGCAAATCAAGCTTTATAACAAGGATTTAATAGTAGGTGAATCCTTCAAAAGTTGGAAAGGCTTGAGTTTTGTTTGGGATAATTAATTTCTCCTTCAACTTCATGTAATTATTACCTTGCAACATTGCTTTGTACCTATTGTTCAAATGAGTTATTCTCTTAATGCATGTGGCTTGAGCTTAGGGAGGTGACAAGTTGTTATAGATTAGGGTCCGGTGCCTCTATTGAGTACATATGTTATTAATAAAAAAAAGATTTTTCTTTCTCCATCCTACAAAAATCTCCTATGGCCACCATGGAGCCCAAGTTTCTCGTATATGGTACTAATGCCAACAAAATGTCCTTTACAGGGGAGATCATGGACATGTGGTTGGAGAAGATCTTTGCGATTCAAAGTAGTGGAATTGAGACAACTATAAAGGAAGTTTTGGGGGCCAACTTTCTTGAATCTACAAAGGAAATAAGGTGCATTCTAATATCTCTTCTAGGTTTGTATTCAATCTATTATATTTCATCAAGGACAAAGGAATAGTGAAGGTGTTGGTTTTCCATTACATCAAGGAAAAACAAAGGGGTGGTTTAGACTATACTCTTGAGGTTTCTAGATGATTTTTCATTGGGGATCTTCCTATGGTGGGAAAAGAATTCAAAGGGTTAGTTTCCATGACATTTGCTAGGGAATTGGAGGCTCACTTCTAAGCTCTAGTTGATGAAGTTGGGAAATTGTAGAGCCATATGGTGAAGAATGAAGGGGATTACTCTATAGTATCGAACATTGAAAAACTAAATACACCATTCAAGGTGCCTCTACATCAAGATAGCCATAGAGATAAATGGTCTAAAATGTAGTCAAATACCTTGTTAGGATGGTTGGGTTGCTGAAGAATGAAAATGGAAATGGAAGTTCAATGTTTGCCAAAGTTGGCATGGTAGATCTTGAATACAAGTTGATATGTTTGCTTTTTATATACTTTAGTATATGTAGGTTCCTATAGTTTTTCTTAGATTTTCAAGTTGGGAAACTATATTGTACGTCTTGTTAATGGATAAATGTAGAAACTTTTAGATATTTTCTAAAATCTAAATACATAAAGGGATAGGGCCCCAAGTCTTTTAATTCATGAATTAAAAAGGCCAATGTGGTTAGGATCAGGTATGTTTTTCTTTGATTGGGATGGATGAGTTAGGTCTAAGCAGCTTGGGTGCCAAGGTTCAATGAAATAAACCCTAAAATTTGGGGATAGTTTGGCCATAGAACCTTATTTTTTGTTTATTTTTTAAAAAAGGGTTATTTATAAATTTTTTGTTGTAGATTAAAACATATGGTGTATAACAAATCCATGAACTAAATTTTTTCCTCAAATGCCCAAGTTTAGCATTTTTTGTTCTAAATATAAAAACCCCAAAGTATAAAATTTTCAAAATAATATATTTTAATATTTTTCTAAAATACCACTCAAACAAGATTCCCCTAATAAATTTTCAACCCACCCATAGCCAATTTTTTCTTATAAAAATAAATTTAGACATAATTAAAAATATTTAAGTGAGGAGAAGAGGAGAGAAACCAAAATTCATAATAAAGTGCCTCAAGCACTGATTGCTTCACTCTATAAGATCTAAATATTCACATTAAAATGACTTACAAAGAAGCTACTATGATACCATGTTGAAAACAAGGAAGAACATAGAATCTCATGCCATGTTGGGGGATACATGAAATCAACCTTCTTAGAAATGTGACAAGGATTATTCTATCCAAGAAATCACTATAACACAAACTAAATGTTATAAATTTGTATTTAAAAGAAAAGAAAATATAATAATAACATTATAAATGTAAGCTTATCTCACAATCTTCTTAATATGCTCTTCTAATGGAGATTGTTTGATAAAAACTTCTCCTTCATGCTCAAGTGTGTACTCTCAATCATATTCTTTCACCTTTCTTATTTATGTTTTTCAAAGGGAGGAAGCCCTAATTTATAGAATTATAATCTAAACCTAAAAGTGATCATATTGTTCATATTACATCACCCTTAATTATAAGTAGCTCCATATTACATGGTTAACTAAATTATCGGTTGGCTTGCACAACAACTTATTTTTTCTAATTTCCTAATTTTTCCAACTGATAGAATTTAACTAATATTTCTAATGTATGATAATATAACTACCCAAGTGAGATTAAGTAAAATGGTAGGTAAATGACTACACCAACACTTTGCTTCTTGTGTGCAAGAACTTACTTTCTTGTCTTCAAAATATTACTTTTTGCAATGATCCTAATGTTGGAATTTATTTCCTATTAGTGAGAGTTCCACTCATTATTTGTCTCATCCCTTTGTTTCTTTAGTTGATTTTCTAAACCAATTACTTTCATCTAGGTATTATAAAATAGTTCCTAACTAATTTCAAAGAAGATTTTGCTTGGATAAGGAAGTAGATCCTTTGGAGTGTCTTGGCTTATTTTTGTGATCAAATATTCTTCAAACCCTTGGACTTCTACTTCTTGAAAGGCTAATATATTCATCTTTGTAATGGTTTTAATCCCTTTCAAAATGCCTTAGATAGGAAAGATGTCTTGCCTTCATTTGGGTGATTAAAATGAGCGATTTCAATCCATGTTGTTGCTCAATTTTAAGTTGTAGAAATTTAAAATTGTGAAAATGTAGATTTGCTTCCAAAACCCTTGCAAAATTTTCTTAGAGTTTCTGTGAATGCGTATATAAGATGTTGCATGATTTTGGAACAAAAGGGCATGGTTAGAATTTTAATTTTGTGCTTTTCTAATTTTTGTGAAAAATGTAAAATGCACCCAAAACTCTTGAAAAATTCTCATAAATTTTACGAAACTTCAAAAGCATAATCACATAGTATTTAGATCAAAATGGTATCTTTGAGTTTTTGATTGTTGAGTTTTAATTTAAAAAAAAATCAAAAGTCCTTCAATGTTGAATTTAGAAATTGTATAGTTCTTGAGAAAACTTGAAAATAATATTTTTGGGAGTTATGAATTTTTATGTGTTTTATTTTGTGGAGTAATGAATAAATAAGGGTAGTGAAATGAAGTAGGTGGAAATTGGCTGTGTGTGTGTTAAAACTTGATTTGACCCATCCTAAGAGCCATTTGTAAAAGTGGTCTCTTTAGATTGTTATAGGAATAAGGATAAAGTTGGAAGCCTAGAGTGAAAACATTGGGAACAATCCATGTGGGATCGATGTGTGATGTTTGAGAAAGATAAAAGGAACATAATAGATAAATTCATAAACATTGTGAACGTCCCACTTGTGGTCGATGTGCAATGTCTAATGATGTAAATGAAATATGGGTTTAAACTAAACGAATATAACATTGAAACCAACCCACGATGTGGTTGATGTATAATGTTTAAACTAGAAATAAAATGAACTCTCATCAAGAATCATCCATATGTGGTTTATGTGTGATGTCTAATGAAAAGTATTCCTTGAGCTGGGTGCTTACTTGGAGGTATGTTAATGTCTCATGTTCTTTGCTTATGCTTTGGAATACCAAGGAGGATGTCAATCCTTTCCTTCATATACTGTTTTCTTCCCTGTGTTTAATTGGATTGATTGCCTCCAATTATGTGTTGAGAAACCATGTTTATTGTGGTGTGGTTAAGGACAACCTTGTGTGTCATGTTTATGCTTGTCAACCATGGAGTTTGTCTCTTAGTTTAAAGGGGTAGGCCTTAGTGTGCCACATTGGTTGGGTGGTAGATAATTCACCTCTGTTGGTTGTCCATTGGAGCCATGATAGGGCATCTCAGAGCTCATGCTAGTTCTCATGAGTTATGTTAGTTGTAGCTTTTCATTGCTTTGTATAATCAAAAGGTTGCAACTTGAGATTATTGTAATCTTGAATTAAGTTGTAACCACACATTTGAATCATCTTTATATTTGATCATGTCCACCCATGAATGGGATGTGAACACTACATTGTAAACTTGAAATGATCATCACTAAGTTGGAATTATATCTTAAATTGTAATGGAAATCTATGTTGTGCAAGATTCTAATTATATGTTGTTTACACTTAGTTTAAATTTAAGTTGAGAAAAGACTTATTGATCATGTTGTGATTTCATTATGATGTTATGAATAAGTTGAATTCATTAGTAGAATGTTCTTACACTTAGCTCTATTGATCTAAGACTTATGGTTGTTCACATGTTACCTTAGTTGCATTGTGAGAAAAGGATGTTATATGTGAATAGTAGTATTTTGGTAAAGTTGAAATATGGAGTTTTGTGAGTTTTAAACATGGTATATTGTAGCCTTGACATGTTGGAATTCAATAGATCAAACCATTTTAAAACAACATTAAAAATGAGAATGTTATGGTTTGTTTAGTGTTAGGTTGCTTTAGGATTGCATAGGCTTGACCATGCACTTGATTTTGGTCTTGTGATCTTTGTTCATGCTTTTGAGGGTTGAAACATAGTTTTAAAGATTAAATGTGATTATAGACCTTTTGAGGATCCCTTTTCCACCTCCGATTTCAAAATTGGAGTCATTTAGAACCTTGTTATTCCTCGTGCATTGTTTAGGATCACATGTTTTGCTAGAGAGAATTTTGCAATA
Organism: Cunninghamia lanceolata; assembly: GCA_027924645.1. Classification (NCBI taxonomy): domain Eukaryota; kingdom Viridiplantae; phylum Streptophyta; class Pinopsida; order Cupressales; family Cupressaceae; genus Cunninghamia; species Cunninghamia lanceolata. Next base: position 21,309,154 of record BSBN01000520.1, on the reverse strand, counting down.
GCTAGGGGCAATTATAGGATAGCATGGGTGATCCCAAAATATATTGGATGATTTTGATTAGTAATAGGGGCAATTATGACCCATAAAGGGTGACTTTGCAATAGTGGATACTAATTGCCAATGTGTTTGAGAAATTTTTTCTAAAGGTGAATTGAACCTTGTGGTCTACTTTCCCTTCCTATATTCTAAGTTTGATGTGTTTCCATGTTATTTCATTCCTCATATATGTTTTAAAGTGCACCCATGCTCCAAAGTGTGTTTGGTTAGTCTCTTGTGAAACCTACAATTTTATTGTATCTCCCTTGCGACCAAACACTCATGATATATTCAAGAGAATGTTTTAGTGGTGTGAATTCATTCTTTTGGTTGTTTGTATGTATTCTTGTAGGCTTGGATGAGTAAGGGACAAGATTTAGCTTATGTTTTAGTCCTTGTTCCCACCCTTCATTTGTGTAAGGATGAGAGTTGTGCACTCTATCAATTGATTGAAAGGAGACTATATCTCCTCTATCTTTCATTGTGTTGGTGTTATCCCACAATGGTTATGTAAGTCTTCCACTAATGTAATTTCATATTTATGTTTATTGACCTTATATAGTCACACTTTAGGCAGTGTCTCCTTGTGTATTAGTTGTGATGTTGTTATGTTTGGTGACATCATATTGAGTGAGTGTGTTGTAGCATGCATATGTTGTGATAATAACATAAAAAAATGTTCATCTACTATTTGTCTACTAATGTCTTGATGTAAAAGTTGGACCATTACAACTATCAAGAGGTTTTACAACTAGTGTTCATTACACTTGTAGTGTTGTCAGTCATTTGGTGATAGATCGTCTTTAAGATTCAATAGTGCTGATAGGTACTCAAAGAGTAATAGTATCTAAGCTAATGGTTAGTGATATAGGTATATGTCATAGAGTTTATGTAGTGGTCGAGAACCACTAGGAAAAGCATTCAACTATAATTATTGAGGTTGCAAGTATAATATATGTTTTCATTTTGTTTGATTGAGGAGATTTAGAGTCCATTATTTTTCCTTCTTTAGTGGAGAAATGCATGCTAGTAGCTTCTAGGTAGAAGGATAGTTGGTAGGTTGACTTTTGTAAGATTTACTGATGGGGAAAACCTCCAAGAATCTAATAACATGAACAAGCTATAATAGAAAAAGTATATTTGAAGATTTTAGAAATGCAATATGATTGCTATTCCAATATGAATGCAAATGTATTTATAAGGATGCTTAAGAGTGAGCTACAAGTAGGTATATACAAGATACTCCACCAAGAGTTGTGCATCTACAACCAATGTGGGATAATAGGAGATATATTCACATGTGTTGACATATCCACCAAATAAGGAAAGTACAAGTCACATGATGCAATTACAACCTACCCAAGTAGATACCTACCTAAGTAAGATTATCCTAGGTGCACACTAATGTAATAAATCAATTAACTAAATGTAAGAAAATAAATACATGCCAAAACTCCCCATAAGTATATCTTAGGTGGATAAGATAGGTGGAATGGGTCCTAACAAATGTGTAGCCATGTTAGGTATGCATGTATAAAACGATACCTCTCTTGAAGAAATAAGAAGGATAAAACTCCTAGTGAGGAAAAAATCCCCTAAGAAGAGAGAGAACAAGTGAGACCATGCAACTCCCATCAATATGTAGTCTCTTGCACTGATGGTAGATGCTTGTCACTGAATGTTGAATATGATCCAAGATCTCCAAACAACATTTATCCCATTAGGAAGAAACAAACTCAATGTAGTATGCAAAAGATATCCCCATTCCAAAAAGGAATATGAGGGAAGAAAAATTAGAGTATATATCTCTAGAAGCTACTCCTTATTCCCCATGTTGGTGCCAAAAGGTGCCATAGTCGAATCATGAGTCCTGGGCGTAACTAAAGAAAGTGACAATCTATAACCACATGGAAATTATTGTATAACAATGATCAAAGACAAAGAGACAACAACTATTATGAAACTATCATTGAAGAGGAATCTTTAGTCATCAATGGTCTTCTCCAAGCCATCAAGAAGGGGCTCACAAAACAAAATTGATAGATCTGTCAAGTACTTGTCCTAATAAATTGTCTCTAGAGACTTAAAGGAAGCAAGTATATGGAAACACTTCCTACACTGATCTACCGAGGAAAGATTTATGCAAATTTTAACTTTTATAGTTACATATTAAGATGCACATTAACAAAAAGGTAATAACAACATCCAAAATGCAAATACAAAACTCACAACACAAGATATACGCGGGAAAAACCCTTTCAGGTAAAAAAACCCCACATTCCAAAGCCACCCAATATATTATTCAGGAATTAAGAAGATTACAATATACTTGCAGAGTAGGCTTTCACAAGAGTATATCAAACGAGAGATCTAGAGGTAACTAAACATCTATAAGAATCTTACACACAACCTCCATCTCAAGCTCCTGATATATAGGAGATACAATATAGTAAACCATCGACGGTAATTACAAAACCATGAGCCAAAACCACCCAAAAGTAGCGCCCAAATTATCTCCAATCAATGATGCCTTGTGATGTGCCAAATCACACACCAACACGTGTAACTCTCTCCTTTACAACTCTTTTAAGTGTCCAACACGTTTTCACATTTCCCAAAAATAGGAGGCCCAACTTCCAGAGGCCATAACTTTTGATTTGAGTGTCTGATTGACGAACCGTTTGATGCGTCAGAAAGCTCGTGAAGAGATCTATCAAGCTATAACCGGTTTTTCTAGTTATGACAAATTTAATTGCATTTAGGGACCTCTAAGTGCCTCAAAATTGAGTTCAATTTTTTTTCGACAGTTTCAAAAAGCAAAAACTTTAATATCTCACAATCCAGGTATGATATTGAGTCAAAACTCACCCAAGATGTTTACTGAGCAGTTTCATACCTTTTGGGAAAATTTTGGGTCCAATCGAGGTCAAATGTAGAGTTGCTAAAAATAGTAAGTCCTGCCATTTTTAGCCCTTTTGGAAACTTTGAAAGTTCTAGACCATTCTTCAAGATAAAGGGTATTCGAAAAGACCAAAACTGGGAAGAACAGTAACCTTTCATAGTTGCAAGGTTGAGACACTTTTCCTAATAGAGACAAGGATGGTCCTACTATACTGAACTATTGGAGCCCTCGAAGAAGAAACTTAGAACTTGATATTAATAGGAAATTATATTGTGGGAATCTCACACATGTCTTCGTAATCTCAGTTGATGAAAGGGCGTGAAGGTTCAAATGAATATTTTGTAATCTTAAAAATTATCCACACTGAATGCTTAAGTATGAACATCATCTGAAGGAGCATCAAGAGAAAAATGTGAGGTGTACAATCTAGATTGATCATCTACCTCCCCAACTAAAACAATTTCATTTCTCTACAAATCCCAAATGATCACAAAATTAGGAGTGAACTCAACACTCTTTCTTGTCCCACTATTTGTAATCTAATAGATAGTTAGGAGATTAGTCGACAAGGAAGGTATGCAAATGACATAATTTAATGATCCTTAACCCATGCCAACAAACCCTCTACCAACAATATGTATATAAATGTTGTTACCCATTAGGATGTGTCAAAGAACAAGTCTCAAATAAATAAAACACACTATATGATGAAGCCATATGATGTGAAACTCTAAAACCAAGGATCCATCTCCTTGACTTATAAGATACAAAACAAAATGTTCCTTGCCCTTAATATGTTTCTTTGACTTGGAAGAAAAAGAAGAAGATGAGATGAACCATGTTTGAAGGCAATTAGATGTGATTATTTTAAAAAATATGCTTCAACTCATCAATCTATTTAACATAACACTAACGTTCATCATGCCCACTTGGAATATGCACATTTGGGCTTCTTCTTTAATGAATCTCTTTTTGAGGGAGAGAAGTTTTCATGTTATTTAGTGGAAGTGGAAGTGGATTGTTGTTGAGTGTTCTTATTAGGATTTTTCTTTTTCTTCTCTTTTCCACTAGAAGCCTTCTTGTCTTTTGCAATCAAGGTATCTAACTTTAAAGACTTCAAGATGCCCATGATAATAATCTCATCTTTCTCCCTAGTGATTGACATAGAAAAATCCTCAAAAGTAGGCATCTTTAACTCACTCTCGAATGCACTCTTTGAAGAATAAAAGGTTGACATGAACATTGAATAGTTAGGTATGAGCTTAGAGAGAAACTTAATATCAAATGTGTATCTATTTTTTTAATCTTACAATCATTCAACTGTGTTCTTAGTGACTTAAATTTTGTGATAAAGTTCTATATATTGTCAAAATTACATGGTTTGGGATTGATTAGTTCATTTTCCAACAAGTGACCTTGAATCTTATTTGCTTGTCCAAATAATTTTGATAGTGTGTCCCGTATAGCCATATGTGTATCTAGGTGTTCGATGTGAAAAAATAACTCCAGAGAGACACACAAGCATAAGAAGCCTATGGCATTATCACAACAATTCAATCACTTAGGTATTTGCAAGCTCATATTTTCATTCACCATCAAGTCCCAAAATTATCTTGTATAACCACTTAATTCTTAGCAATTTGATCATTTCAAATTTTCATGCAAAATAGCGGTAAGGTGTAAGGAGTGGAACATAAATAGTCTACATGATGAAGAAAGAGAAGATAGAATACATATTAATAGGAATGCAAGCACAACCATAAGAACACCCACCCAAAATCAACCAATCAAGAGATCTCTTAACAAATATGATGTGGCACTTTATACTTAGTGCATTTTGTAGTTACCACTTACCAAATGTGTAGTAATGGACTTGATCTTGTGAATACAAATGCCTCAAGAGGCCAAAATATTGAAACTACAATTTTGATGTAGAATGAGAACAACTAAGGTTATCACCATGAAGTACATAAAAAATCACTCACTTTCAAAAAAATGATGCCCAAAAAGGAGTCTGTATGAGCCCAAATAGAGCCTCAAAAGTTCCCAAAATGAGAATGATCTAGCAACGCCTCTGAGAAATAATAATTCTTATAAAATCTAAAAATCAAAATCACAAACCATCTACACCAATGTGAAGATCTCAAAAATTATCCCCAACTCAAAAAAATTGCTCAAAAATTGAAGCTAATATGCTTGAAAACGAGACTTGTAATTATTAGGTACTAAAATTAAAATGCAAATGGAGTAGGGGTAGGATTTTGAGTGAATAGATTAATGATGTTAGCTAATGCCAATTGATGAAATATGATGAATGGATAGAATATTCCATCAAGATTCCAAAACCATTGCTTGTTTGTGCAAAACTTCCTTCCATACCTCAAAATTGTTCAAAATTATTTGAAAAATGCCAACTATATTACATGAATCTATATTTTAGGTTAGAAGGTGATAAGAGGAATTGTAAGATGGTGAAGGAGGATATTCACTAAAATATTCTCTAATGGTGGTAGATGCTAGCAGGTTTAAAACAATTGTCAATAGAGGGGGATCTCAATTGGTAGTGAGGGACTTGCACCATGTGGTGCCCTTGTATTGGGTCTGTGAGGGTTATAGAAGATAGTGTATAGTCTATTGTACCATACTGCCAGTACCTTGTGGTACTTAACATACAAATGTTAATTTTTGCCAAAAAATTGTAATACAATAAAATCCAGATAAAATAAATAAAACTTAAAAACTACAAAGATTCTACCTACACCAACACATTATGCAATGCTTGGACAATAAAGATTTTGCTTGCATAGAATTTTATTTGTAGACTATATGGTGGGGTAGGAGGAGATTTTTCTTAGGTTCTCAGGCAAAGTTGTCAAAAATTGATGAATTGACAAGCGATTCTATGGGTTTTGGGCCTTCTAAACATAATGGCAGGGTTAGATTTGGCCCAAAATGCTTCAGATTATGAGTGCTCAATGGATGCCCAACAAAAAACCTTTCCTTTGAACCCTTATAATATTTCACCTCTAAAGCCCAATCTAGATGAAAGGAGAGGCAAGACAACAATGTCAGATCCTCTGATCACAAGCGAAATGTACCTACAAAATAATGTCACCAAAAAGAAGCCCATGATCTTGATCTCTCTTTCAAACTTTTTTAATTCTCTAGATCATCCAAGGATGTAAGAGAAAAGCATACTAAGTTCTAAAAAATATTTTCTATTCTCTTTGGAGATGGGAAAGCCTTGAGTCACCAATCACTCTATACCATCTCAGATTTGTCAATGGGGAAAACCTCCTAGATTTTGATGACACAAACTTGTGATACTAACAAAAGCACTACTAAATATTACATAAACACAAAATAAAAACTATTCCAATATGGATGTAAATGTGTTTCCAAGTGTCATTCTCGGTATGTTAACAAAGAGAGACCTATACTTTCATGTTGTCTTTGTTATATGAATTAAGTATATTTCTAGAGCACTATATAGGATGAACAATCAAGAGATTAGTGAGCTCAAATTACAATTAGAGGAGCTATTGGAAAAGGGTCATATTCATTCTAGTGTATACCCATGGGTGTACCTATCATCTTTGTACAGAAGGATGGATATCTTCACTTGTGTATTGATTATTAGCAATTGAATAAAGTAACAATAAAGAATTGATATCTTTTGCCAATAATTGATGACTTATTTGATCATATATGGGGAGCCAGGGTGTTCTCCAAAATTGACCTTAAGTTAGCTTATCATCAATTATAGACAATAGAGGCTAATATTCATTAGAAAATATTTCACATAAGATATGGACACTTTGATTTATAGTGGTTCCATTTGGGTTGACAAATCCTCCATTAGTGTTCATGAGTCTCAAGAACGAGGTGTTTCATACCTACATTTTATTCCTTGATAATATTTTATTTTATTTGAAGTGGAGGAGCATGAGGTTCATTTGCACCCAGGTGTTGTAGTGTTTGCAAGATAATAAATTATATGGCAACTTGGTGAAGTGTGATTCTTCCAAATTGAGGTATATTACTTGGGACATGTTATCTCAAGTGATGGTATTTTAGTAGATCCTACAGATTTATTGATGATTTTTTATGGATTTATTTAGAGTGACATACCCTATCACTTCTCTTTAATAGAGTAGAAATTTGTGTAGGTTGAGTGTGAGAGCCTTTTGGGTTCTCAAGGAGCGGCTTATTAGTGCACCCATTCTTATAGTACTAGATCCAGTTGTAGATTTTATTGTATGTACTAATGCATCATTGGAGGGGTTGGGGGTAGTTCTTATGCAAGAGAACCATGTGATTGCATATGAGTCATGAAAGCTAAAACACCATGAGCTTAATTAATCCCCTCAAAATTTAGAGCTTGTAATAGTTGTTCAAGCACTTGTGTGTTAGAGGCATTTTCTCCTAGGCCATCGATTTGAGTTGCATATATCACCACAATCTTTTGTATATATTTACATATTTGAATGTGAATACCTATCAATGGCATTTGATAGAGTTCTTAAAAGTGATTATGATTTTGATATTCAATACATCAAAGGGAAGGAAAATATGGTCATAGATGCTTTGTGTAGGACACTTCATGAGATTTAGTCATGACTTTGACTATATATTTGAGAGTTTGTATTTTGGAGCAGCTTCTTGGGCATGCTTGGTATTAGGAGGTTTGTAGTGAGATAGAGGTCCTAAAGGTCAAGTTTGTGGGTTATATTTTAGAGCCTAATGATTTGTTGTGATATCTTGGTCATATTTATCTCCTTGTTTCATGAGATCTTCACACAATCATTTTGACTAAGGCACATCGTACACCTTATATATCTCATCTAGGAGTGAATAAAATACACACAAAGCTTCATTATTCCTTTAGGTAGGGTTTAGGTGCAACATTGTTAAATTTGTGTCTCGATGCCTTCAATGTCAAAGGGTAAAGGCCGAGCATCAGCACCCCACATGACTTTTGTATCTACATGATATTCCTTAGTGGAAATGGGACACTATATCCATGGATTTTATTGTTGGTTCGTCTGTCATCATGATGCTATCATGGTGACAATTGATAAGTTAAACAAAGTTGTCCATTTTCCACCCATGAAGACTACATACAATGCCACATCTATAGCACAAGTCTTCATGGAGGATGTTGTTCAGTTGCATGGATTCCCTTGTAGGATCATATTTGATCATGACCGAATGTACAATTCTTTGCTTTGGACATCCTTGTAATATCATTCATTGAGCGCTTAAATCAAGTATTTGAGGATATGCTTTGCATGTATCAGATGAGCAAGCAATTCAAATGGGAGGATTACCTCTACCTTTTGGAGTGTTTATGCAATAATAGGTACCATGGTTCCTTATCCATGGAACCATTCTAGGTTTTATATGGTCAGGCATGTAGGACTCCCTTAAGTTAAGATAGCATCATAGATACAGTTGTCATTGCTTATGAGATGCTTAAAGATATGGATGATAATAGGTAATGTGTATTTGTCAGCATTTTCTAGAGGTGCATAATCATCAAATGAAATATGCAAATTATAAGAGATTGGATCGACACTTATATGTAGGTAATGAGTTTTGTTGAGAGTGTGGACACATAATATCTCTATCCATTATGGAAAAGGTTCTAAGATCACACCTCATCTTGTTGGGCCATTCAAGGTTTTGGAGAGGATAAAGGACAATTGTCTATTGATTCGCTTTGTCATCAAGCCTATCATGCATCTATGATGTGTTTCATGTATCTAGTTTGAAGTAGCACATTCCAAACATTGTTCATGTGCTTATTTGGGATGCTTTGTAGGTAGAGGAAGGCAACCAACTAGCTTTGAATCCTGTACATATTTTGGATGGTCAGATACTAGGCCTTTAGGGATGAGAGCTAGAACAGGTTAGGGTCCAACAAGACCAATATGATGAGGTTGCAACAACTTGGGAGGATGCTACAAAGTTGTATGTGTAATGTTCCTTATAGGAACAATACTAATTTTTTCCTAAATTATCAATTTCCAAGCAAACAAAGGTTTAGAGAGTACCTTGGCTTGATTTAATTCTTGCAAACAAGTTAGAAAATACTTACAATAATATTTCTCACAATCAAGTTAACATAATTAACAAACTCACAATGGCATTATTAATCCAACTAAATTTAACTATCTAGGAGACTCAACCATAAGAGAGTTGAGGAGTGTGACTTTGATGGGGTGTCCTAGATCCTCTACCCTAGGCCCAAGAGCGGATATAGCATCCCCCTTGGCCTCATGTGGCGCATGCCATCCATATGAGGTGGTGTACCTAATGAGGCATATGTTATCCCATTCCCCCTCATCTTGTCATTTTCTTTCCCTTTCTCTATGATTGGTTCCCTTGAACTTGCATGTCTATGATAGGAGAATGAGATCACAAAAGGGTGCCCCGAAAGCCATCTCTTCTCAGCCCAAGGGAGGTACCCTTTGTACCCCCTTGGCCCCAATGGGATTTATCAATCCCCCCCGAGGGGTGGTGTACCTAGAAGAGTGCCTCATCACCGTTCCCCTCTTGCACCACATTTCCTTCTATCATAGTCACCATAACACTCATGCAAGAATCCACATTAATGCATAAAACTCATAGTGGCAAACAATCATATCATCAATGCATAATGAATTATGAAGGTGACAGATAAATGATAATATGCATGAACTAATGACAATCATAACTCTGCTCATAATCTTCATGGATCGATTGACATACTCAATACAAATTCTGCATGTTATATCCCTGCTGGTGTATTTGATTTGTCTTCTTCATTCCACACATTACTCTTCTTCCTCCAACTAAGAAGTATATTTCTTAATCAGATTATTATTATTATCATTGTATTCCTTTTATATATATTCAAATATATCTCCCTATATTCCTTCCTACATATGTTGGTGTTTTTATGAAGTATCCTCTCCCTTCTATTATTTATTCTTCCCCTTTATTCTTAACGTGTCTCTGCATATTCATATTCATGTATTTGCTAGAGTGTATCATATATTTTTTCTTACTCTATATCAGATCTTATTTTCCTATGCATATCCCTCAAGACATGTCTTCCTTTGATATTTATATCCTCTTCCATAAGAAAGGACATACCTCTTCATCATTACCTTTTAAATGGTTGTAACACTTCAAAAGAGATTGTTCATTTTATAGAATCGTTTCCTGTCCTTAAAAAATATTTATGGCTTCCCTTAATTGATTGCAGCCCTTGTCTATACTAAGCGTTGTTTAGATGGTAATTGGTGCCCTATATCCTTATGACAATCGTTGCCTATGTAATTTCAATGAAATCACTCATTATAGGAATCACTACATCTTAATAAAGGTTGCCCTTTTGAATTTGTTTCCAAACATGGTGATCGCTGCTGCATTTTTGTCTTTGTTTATTCTTTGACTTTCCTATTAAACATAATCGTTGGTTATGACATGCGCTGCCTTCAACATATAGTCAGCCTTAATGGAGTTGATCGCCACTTTAATTTATAACATAATATTTATAATAATTAATTTATAATATTTAATAATTATATATATAATAATATATAAATATATTATATTTTAATTTATATAAAAAATATTTATATTTAATAATATTATTTACTAGTATATTTATATTTAATACAATATATCTATAGTACGCTAGAGATATCTTAGTGCTTTTTTTTTGTTTTCCATAGCTTTTATTTTTATTTTCCTTGTTTTTTGTGCTTTTCATAGTTTTTTATGGTTTTTGTGATTTTTTCTTTTTTGGTTGGATATTTTAAAAAAAAAATTCTCCATAGTTTTTGTGATTTTCTGAACCTTTTTTCCATTTCCAATTTCTTTTTTATTTTTTATTTTTTATTTATTCCTTTTTATTGTTATTTTTTCAATTTCCTTTTTGGTTTTTATTTTTATTTTTTGCTATATATTTACATGGAAAAAATGAGTGCTCTCATCTCCACCCCGATATGACTGTAGAATGCCTCTCGACATAAATATTATTTATTAAATGTTATATATCAATAATATTATATACGTTTATTGATGTATACATAATTCTCATTCAAATTGACAAATGGAAAATGCCATATTTTAAGAAATCAATTTCATCATTTATCATGATGTTTAAATCTTTAATTTAAACAATGCATTAACATCGGGACATCACAACATGTGTTGTACCCTCACCTCTTTTATGGATTCTTAGAGTAAGCCCATTCTTGGGGGAAGCATGTAAGGCCCATCTTGTTACCTTTGTTGCTCCATTATATCAGGGATTTTGTTTGATGTTATATTTATCCATTTTGAGGACATTTGGTATACTGTAAAGGTTGGTGATCTATGTGAACTACCATTTCCTTGTCCATAAGGTAATGCTTCCACTTCTTAATTGTTGAGACCAATGCATAGAAAATTATGTTAAACTAAACTATGAGCTTTACCTTATGTATCATCCATTTCTTTTGAAAATAGAATAAAAAGATAAGCTATTAGGGAATTAAATCCTATCAAAGAAATAAAATGCCCTTGAATATCCCACAACATTGCAAAATTAATCGTAGTGAAACTTCTATTGATCTTAGAGATGTAATTGTTCAAGATGTGGGTTTGTCTCAATTATCTCAGACATCTTTGACATTTCCTGCTTAGTCACCTTTGTACTCAACCTCACTATTTCAATTTCAATATTTAGAGGTCTACTAAAATATAAATGTTGGTGCTCAAGTTACCTTTGCAATGTGGACCTTTAGGAGTAACAAAGTTGAAAGAACATTTAATTTCACTCCACATCATCCAAGATAGATTGAGTCATTAAAAGTTCTTTCAACTTTTGAGATTCATTTAATTGAGTCTATCTCATTTTTAGTTAACAAGTTAAATTTTGCAATTTATTGAGCCTTTGTCGTAAGCATTTCCTAGGCATATTTACTCACATAATGGATTTTTTTTTGATTCGTAAGTGTGGAGGTCCCAAGGGGGACCTCCTCCCCATCAATACATCCAACTTAGAAACCACATAAGCCACTGATGTTACTTGGGGGATTCGAACTTGGATCTCCATCTTGAGAACCTTATGGCCTTGCTATTTAAGCACAACCCCTTTCACCTCACATAATGGATTATTGAGCCAAGATCCATCCTTTATTTCTTCCCACCCCTAAACTCATCAATGATATTTTCCTTTGTTGTTGTAATGAACAATTGGTCATCTTTGATTCCATTTTAAGTGGCAACCGTTCTTTGTCTCTTATTACTTAAGAGTTATTGATTAAATTCTCAAATTGTTGTGCATCTTGATCTATTGTTTGCATCTAAGGTAGAGCTAGAACTGCAACTCTTGAGGCACCTCCTTATGGTAGTGAAATATTATCTTGCCCCAAGTATTAAACTTGAGGGGTCTAGATACCCTAGCACCTCTCAATTTTTGTTTAATAAATTCAAGAATTGATCTTTTTAGTAGCAAGGGAGTAACATGTGAAACTGGGACACTTGGAGACAAACTACTAGAGAAAGGGTGACCAAAGATTCAGATGGCTTTTCCACCTATGTCGATCATGGAGTAGTTGTTTCCACAACAAAGGTTTCTTCAACTTTTCTCTCCCCAAAACTCAACTTCATCTTATTCCTTCTTACTACTCAATTGGTCCTAGAATATACTATAGCTTTTCCCACAAACTATGTTTCTTCATATTTTCTACCACCTCTTCATTAGTTTCAACTCTCATGTTACATAGGCCCATTTCTCACAATCTGTCCATACATAAGATTGATTTAGTTAGACAAAATTTTCAAACAACTATTAATTTTATTAATGGGAACCCATGGTTTGTAGCAATTAGTCTCAAAATGAAAATCCAGAATGCTTGCAACCTTAACTTCCATGGTAAGTTATCACTAGAACACATGAATTCAAAGGGTGATGAGAAACTTTGGAAAGAGGCCAATGTTTTTGCTTCTCAACACTCTAGACACACCATAAATATATCAATAACAAAATTCCATAACTAGAAGCTATGTAGAAATATAATATGGTAATTTGTTGGGTGTTATGAGAGCTCTGTCAACCTTAATGATTGTGTAAGTAGGCCACAACTGCCAATTAGTTATCATCTTAAGGCCCTCCTTTAGTAATTGGAATTCTAGGCCTTTTAACTTCATGGAAAAAATCACAGATAGTAGGCAGAAAGTAATTGAAAGTAATTGTGGAGTAGGGTTGATACTTATGCCCATAATGTATAGGTCCAGATATTACATTTACATGTAATTCTAATCATTAGGATCAAATGGGAAAAAAGTTGGATTAAATTGGAGAGAAACATATAGTGCACCCTTAAAATATGAACATTAAAATTACTTCCTTTTTTAACGATTTGAAACTACTTGTCAAGATTCTTGGCTATAAGTTCTCCACTGTTTAGCACACAATCCTTAGTGAGGATGGTTTCTAGTAGGGGCACCCAATCCAAGTTTGTGTGATCATTAGTGGTTGCCCCATACAATCTATTCAATAAAACAATCATCTCTAACCACTGGGACAAAAAGTCCAATGGGGTAAGAGGCTTTTGTTTTCCATTTGACACATATTTTGACATGAAATACCTGATGAACTAAAAACTTGTGCATATTTTTGTACCAAGATAGTTCCTTTTCACAACTATTTGATTCCACTTCCTATCATTTAATTCTTAATACCCTATTTTCATAGTTTTATTTCTACTAGCATGGTTTGAATTGATTAGGAGCATTTAACTAGGTTTTAAGATATAAGTAATAAGAAAATTATGAAACTAGTTTTGCATTTACTAAGAATGAAACCAATTTTGCATTTATTAATAAGTTGTTATCATTAGTTTTCGTGGATATCAACATTTATCATACTAACAATGTTTCGAAGAGTTGCATGAAGACAAGGGAAAAGGTTGAAGTGGTTATGCAATGAAAGGAATCAAATTATGACACTTGTCGCATTTGTTGAAGGTGACATGCAGCTTAGCTACCAATACCACCGTCGAAGTACAACCAAGGATTTTCACACCTATAGTGATCTCAAATGATTACTATCTTAGCAATGAATCCACAAGGACAAAGAATTTGTTGATCTAATTTTCTATAATTATGAGGTATTTTGTTAGTAGGTTATTTATGCCATTTGTATTTAGTGGTTGTTCCTATGTGTGACACCCTAGAAATCAAGAACAACAAACACAATTATTAAGGATTTGTTATATTGTAAAGTCCTATATATAGTAGCTTGCACAAATAACAAGGATATAACATATGTGTGAGTAAGTAGGAAATATAGCCAAGAGAAAACCAATCTTATGAATTTTCAAATTAATAGGAGTTGTTGTGATTAAGAGAAGCATGTAACAAATAAGTTGATTACAATGTGGGGTAGTGAGGATGGACCCTGTCATGCCCACATTTTCCTTGTGGTCACAACACACATCACACGTATCATAGCCACATCTGTCATGTGGTTATGACACGAGATATGAAAAACTTTTCTCACACTGCCCTAAAAACCCCCTCGCATGCGTAAGCATGCTCGGCGGTGTTCTCTCATGGCAAAAACATGACAGTTTTTGGCGGGATATAAGTACAATTGCGTGCAACCAGACGCAAACAGACCAACAAGAGGGTCTCTACGACGCCGTTAACGTCATTGCAAGAGTGAGATTACCAAGGTTCCTAAATCTAAATCTCGGCAAATTCCGGCAGCATAACGCCTTACGGCGTTAGTGGGAATTACTCAACACTATTTTACGCACGTGGTTCACTGATAGATTAACAACTTCCCACGACGCCTTGTTTCGACTAAACCTACTCGTGATCTCCCTATTTAATCATTTTTCAACAAGGCACGGTTGTCTGTCTCCTCTCTTGCTTCTTGAAACATACTCCTCCTTTGACTTAGCATTCTCAACAAGGCGATTCGTTTGCTCTCTCTTCCCTTTTTCTGGGTCTTAATTTTGATTGTATTTTTATCGCGCTCACCTTAACTATTTCTGTGATAATTTAGTTTGTTTATATTTTGGTCTCTCTCTCTTTCGTTTTCCTTTCTACATATTGGGCATCAATCAGGGTTATCACTGTTTCTATTGTTAATATTAAACCTAACTTCTGGATGATCCAGGTCACATAGGCTGGTTTACTACTTCGCTGGACTCGGTCTCCTAGTCTTCTCCGATCTAGGTTTCTTCTCTTGTATGTATTAATTAAACTTGTTCCTAAGCAAATTTTGGCTGGAGGGTCCATCGACTTAGTTCTCTTATCCCATGTGGGAATTGTCGCGCATTTTCTCCTCTGTGTTTTTCCAATGTTACTTTTTCTTCTTCTGACTCTCTTACAGGTTTACTTATATGGACGTTTACTACAGTTGAGATTAAAATGGCCTCACATGGAATGTCTGTGATTGCTTCTTAAGTTTATTTCCAGTGATCCTTTAAGTAAGGTGACGTGTAATTTTCCTCTTCATTTTCCCGGTATTGAATCGCGTTGATAGTTGAAACTTCCGAGAAACTCTTTCCGGAGTAATACAGTATATTCCTTTATGCTCTCTTTAAATTATAATTTTATTTTCTCTTATTTATAATTACTGTTGTTATTATTACTAATAATTAATATTTATACTCTTATTGTGAATCGTATACCATTGTTAATAGATGTAGGAGGCTCTCCACTTTATAAAACCCTGATCATGGAAACATAAATTCTTTGGTTGTTTTGTTCAACACTTAATAAAACCTAACTGTGAAAATATATTTTTTTGTTTTATTTTTTTTTTTGTATATTACTGTGTCATATTTTGTCAAGATTTTAAACGAGGGCCCAATAAAATGGCCCATAAAACTATTTCCATAAATATATATATATATATATTTTAATGTATATGTAGTTTACAAAAATGATCTCTTAACTTTGTTTAACAAACTCCACGTAATCCCTTACTTCTTATATCTATATATATATATATATATATATATATATATATATATATATATATATATATATGAAACAATTCATTAAATATTGCTATATAAATAGACATATATAGTATCAATATATATGTCTATATATATATCAAACTATAATTTATTTCCAACTTTACACTTAAATAGGCCAACTTATATGTTAGGGCTAAAAAGCCCTAACATTTCTTTTTTTTTTGTTTGTTTTTAGCTGTGAATGATATTGAGCAGCCAGCGGAGGAGATGGGGCGGCGGTGGCCGCAGCGGCGGCGGATGAACACAGGGGAGACAGATGTCAGCCGCGCAAAGGGACGGAGGGGAGGTTGGCCGAAGGAGAGGGCGCAGGGGACTACGCGGGCGGAGGCAGCGTCAAGAGGGGCTCCGCGGGGGTCTCAATGGTATGGGGATGTGGGGAGGGGCGGAGCCCCACCCACATCCCACGATGTGGGGTGTGGGTGGGGCTCCGCCCCTCCCCACACCTCAAAAAAGGACTGCGGTGGGGTTTCAAACCCCACCGCCAACATTGTATTTTTTTTTTTTTTTTATTTTATTCTAAACTGTGTTTTACACAGCGAACTTCCATCTTCTTATTTCGATTGGCATGAGTTTAATTTGCATCATTAATATATAACGAATATTTTATATATATATATATAAATATATATATATATATATATGTATATATATATATGTATATATATATATATTTCAGTTTTATAATATCACTTAATTTTCTCAAATTCAACCTGTTATAATGATAATTAAATAACAATTATATATATATATATATTCCAGTTTCACTTATTCGGTAAAAATGGTAAATATATAACAACTTATTATATATATATATATTTATATATATTCCATTTTCATAAATCATTTAAGTTTCTCAAATTGACAAACAGAAATATATACATACTAGATTTCCTCTAATCTTTTCAAATTAACTGAAACCACTATATATGAAGAATAAACTTAAACATTTAAAATTGTCTGTTCCATTAGAACAATGAACCATAAAATTGACCTTTCAACTAGTTTAGCAGTTCTATTCTGATAATTACATAACCAAACTCAGATTAGATTGCAAATAAGTAATGAACTCTTCCTTTCAATAACACATTAAACACAAATAAATTGCTATTAAAAAAAAAGTTTACTAAGCAACATAACTTGAAAATTTAAGGTATTTGTTTACCACATTCATATTACAGAAAAGTTAACTCTTCCACTACAAATAGCAAGAGAATTTTAAACCATAGATACAAACAACTAACTTCCTAGATATGAACTTCCTTCTCCCAAACAATATACAACTGATAGCTTGTGACAACCAAGTAAAAGTCCATCAATAACAAGATCAGGGAGGTGATTTCCTTCACTCCCAGAGTAACAATAAATTACAAAAATAACAAGAGAGGTGCTCTCTCTTCAACTCTTATGAAATGAACCTGGCCTAATTCTCATGACAAAGAAGAATAAGCTGTTTCTTCATAAATATCCAACCAGAAGCTCCAAGAGAAAACTTGCGTATCAAAGACAAACAAAGAAGAAAACACCACTCATCTAGCTCTCCTCCCTTCCGTAGACCTGCAAGAGGGTCACCCCCGAGCTAGGGAGACCATACTCACACCAGGGTAACTCAAGCACTCCACTTCACAACAGTAACAACAACAATCCCAAAGCACACAAACACCCGTGGGTAATTTACACAACACGGAAACTCAACTACAGTGAGTTTCATAAGGGGCAGGAGAGTGGACACACTCGACTCCAGAGTGTCACCCTGACAGATAAGTTAACCAATACAATTTCTCTTGGTCTCAAACCAAGTTTGATCACAAATTTTTAAGAAATCTGTATTTGACTCTCAAGTCAAAGATACAGTCACAGATACATGCCCTCAAGGCTTTCAACATCCCAAAAGATGGAAACAGGTATGCACCCGAGGAGGATCTCTCCTCCCCTACCCCAAACTTGATGAGCATTTCTCCCAAGTGGGAGAAGCTCTGTCAAACAACCCGACAACAAACCCCACAGAAAATAAATCTAAACACAAATTCACACACTTTACATACACATTCAGCAAAGGTAAAAATCAAACCAACCTTACAAAGCCCTCCTGGAATGAAGCTGTTGCAGAGCCCACAGAGTTCTCTTCCAACCTTAGCCACCAACTCCCTCTCCCTTCTCTCTCCTGCAAGCTAACTTTTCTCTTTTTGGTAAAACAGAATGAAAGTTTCCCCACAATTCAACTCACTCCCTCCCCTTCCAAAATTGGAAACAAATAACCCCATTTCTTTTCCGTTTCGAGGAATGGGGAGGTGACACTTGTCACCTCCTCACCCTTCCCCAAAACCACTATTCTGTCCTGGTGGCTTATGTCACTCACCCATCCCTAGAGTACTCCTTATCCCTTTCCTCCTGTCATTTCTCTTTCACATGGGAGAAATAAAAGGAGTTAAAGGAGTAAAAGACAGGTGACCCATGCCTCTTCTTCCCTCCTTCACATGGGTGGCCCCACTTCACATGGGGGAATCTCACTAATGGAGAAGGTGACTTCAAGTCAATCCTTCAATAATGGATGGGTTTTGTAGTCATCTCTAACCTTGGGGATTGTAGAGGGGATGGGTTGGGTGTTGGTACAACCCATCATGTCCCCTCCATACCTCTAATTTTCGCCACTTAACTTCAGGGGGAAGTTAAGATGACTAGATGGAGGTTACTCATGGGTTACTCATGCCAAATGGGCCCCTGGACCCATGGGGTATAACCCAGGGTCAACTTTAACCCATCCAGGACACCCATGGTCAAGGTAAAGCTCATGCAAAGGCCTCATAAATTTAAATAAAATAAGGAAATTCAAATTCAATCCTTTTTTTTTTTTACAACACAAATTATAAAATAATGTTACATGAGGGTAACCTAACCCACCCGACCATACGAAGGACCACATTACATCATCACATCAAACACAAAGAGATCTTGGTTCCTCATGGAACCAGATCGGCTTAACAGGGAATAACAAATAACGAGGTGCGGAATGATCTCCGAAATCTGTGGTTCGATTAGTAATTCCTGCACACTAAATTACAAGATCAGTAACCACATAAAATCATCATAGCCGAAGCAACTTAAAAACATGCATTATCATGACATAGTTCTAATTAACATAAATGAAATCATATTACAATTTTCCATCATCACCTATTTAACTTTTCTGAAATGTAAACTTATCCAAACATCACCCAATTAGTTTTTCTGAAATCATAATAAAGTTTAATAGTTTGACAATTCCGGGAACTGCTATCCCACAAACATAAAAAAAATAACAATAACAGTAATGTAAATAGTCATAACAACATAAGTAAAAAGGGTGGTCCTCACATCCTCTCCCCCTAAGACGGTACTTCCTCCTGGAAGTCGTCAAAATGGTGAGGATAAAGGGTCTTCAGTCTCTCTGCATCTTCCCATGTTGCAGTGACTTCGTCGTATAGGTCCCACTGGACTCTAACCTGGTCCAGCTCTCATCCTCGAAGGGCCAGCGTCCGACGAGCCAATATGCGAATTGGCTCCAGCGCTAGCTGTCCGTCTGCCTCTACCTGAAGAGCACTCCAATCCAACACATGAGATAAGTCAGAAATATATTGACGTAAAACTGATACATGAAATATATCGTGGATACGTGACAGGCTAGGTGGCAAGGCTAGACGATAGGCTACTGGTCCTATCTGCTCCAAAATTTTGAAAGGTCCTACAAATCGAGGTGCGAGCTTAGAGCCCTTCCCATAACGGATTGGACTCTTGTGCGGTCGCACTCTCAAAAATACCCTTTTCCCCACAGAGAAGCTTCGGTTTGTCCTCTTAGCATCGGCATACTTCTTCTGCCTGTCCTGAGCTTCCTGAAGTCTCTGTCTAATCTGTTTGACCTGCTGTTCCATATTCTGAACTATCTCTGGACCGATGACCGTTCTGTCCTCTATCCGATCCCAACTCAATGGTGTTCTGCATGGTCGGCCATATAAAGCCTGGAAAGGAGGCATACCCAATGAGCTATGATGTCCATTATTGTAGGCGAACTCAACTAGATATAGGTACTCCTCCCATCTAGACTGATGGTCCATCACATACATGCGAAGCATGTCTTCTAACACCTGGTTAACCCTCTCTGTTTGTCCGTCGGTTTCCGGATGATAGGCTGAACTGAAGTTGAGCTGTGTGCCCAACGCCTGATGTAAGGCTCTCCAGAATGATGAAGTAAATACGGAGTCTCTGTCAGATATAATGCGGTGAGGTACCCCATGAAGTCTAACAATCTGATCCAGAAACACCTTTGCCACTGATGGTGCATTATATGTTTTGCATATTGGTGAAAAATGCACCACTTTGGTCAGCTTGTCAACTGTCACGATAATAGCATCATGGCGACGTGATGACATAGGTAGACCAACGATAAAATCCATAGAAATGGTGTCCCATTTCCATTCGGGTATCTCGTGAGGGTACAATAGTCCCGCTGGATGCTGGTGTTCGGCCTTGACCCTCTGACATTCCAGACAATGAGCAACAAATTCGGCAATGTCACGCCTCATCCCAGCCCAATGATAGAGCTGTCGTAAGTCAGCATGCATCTTCTTCACTCCTGGATGTGCTGCATAGGGTGCTCTATGAGCCTCTGATAGGATTACTGTACGAAGATTACCCGCATGGGGTACATAGATGCGCTGCCGATGTCGAAGCATACCATCAGACTCAAGGGTATATCCTGTAAATTTGCCCTCAAAGGCCTTCTGATTTAGTAATGCCTGCTGCACCTCAAGAAACCATTCGTCCTCCGGTAAATGCTGTAAGATGCGATCTTTCAAGTCCACTGTCAAGGTTAGGGTTAGGATCTCGTGGCGCCTTCGACTCAACGCATCAGCGACCACGTTCTCTTTCCCCTTGATGTAGTGGACATCGAAGTCATATTCGCATAGGAATTCCATCCAACGCCGTTGGCGGGCATTCAAATTGGGCTGTGTAAAAATATACTGCAAACTATGATGATCCGAATGGAGTTCAAAGCATCGACCTAGGAGAAAGTGTCTCCAGCGGACCAAAGCATGAACAACTGCTGCGAGCTCTAAGTCATGAGTAGGATAGTTTAACTCATGTGTCTTTAGTTTCCACGATTCGTATGCGATCGCTCGACCATCCTGCATAAGCACGGCTCCCAAACCTTCTAATGATGCATCTGTACAAACTACAAACTCCTCTGTAGGATCTGGGACCGCTAAAATAGGAGCACGAGTAAGACGCTCCTTGAGGACGCCAAAAGCCTTTTCACACTGCTCGGTCCAAATGAAACCCTTCCCTTTTCGCTGAAGGGAAGTGATGGGATGTGCTATCCTGGAGAAGCCCTCGACAAACCGACGATAATACCCGGCTAACCCCATAAAGCTTCGGACCTCTGTCATGTTAGTGGGTGCCGGCCATTCCTGGATTGCTCTAATTTTAGATGGATCTACGGAGATGCCATCGCCTGATAAAATGTGTCCCAAATACTGCACCTCTGTCCTGAAGAAGGCACACTTTGCCAAGTTGCCATAAAGCTGCTGCTCTCGTAATTGCTGCAAAACTTGACGCAAGTGCTCCATATGCTCCTCCTCAGTCCGTGAATAAATCAAAATGTCATCTAGGAATATTATCACGAACCGATCTAGGTACGTGCGGAACACCCCGTTCATGAGACTCATGAATACTGCAGGAGCGTTTGTCAACCTGAAGGGTACCACTGTGAATTCGTAATGGCCATATCTGGTTCGAAAAGCAGTTTTATGAATATCTACCTTCGTGATGCGCAATTGGTGATATCCAGATTTTAGATCAATTTTCAAGAACACTCTGGCTCCCTGCATCTGATCAAAAAGGTCGTCAATCCTAGGCAGAGGATAACGGTTCTTCACCGTCACCTTGTTCAACTGCCTGTAGTCCATGCATAATCGAAGAGACCCATCCTTCTTCTTTACGAAGATAACCGGTGCGCCCCATGGTGAAACGCTAGGTCGGATGTGCCCCTTCTCAAGTAATTCCTCTAACTGCAGCTTAAGTTCAGTGAGTTCATGTGTAGTCATCCTATAGGGTGCACGGGATATCGGTTCTGCACCTGGCACTAAGTCGATGTGGAAGTCCACTTCTCTGCGTGGAGGCATACCTGGTAATTCTAGCAGAAATACATCGGCAAACTCTCTAAGGACAGGGTGATCATCTAAAGTAGCCTCAGGTTCATCCTCTGCTCTATCACTGACCGTGATGGCAAACATCTGACATCCCTTCCGCATACAGCACTTAAGCTGCTGAGCGGATATCATACGAACAGCCGTGGGCTTTTGAATGCCCACTATCTCAACCGACGAACCATGATCGTCTAAACAGCTAATCATCCTCTGGTGACAGTCAAGCTTGGCTCTATGTGCCGCAAGCCAATCCATACCCAGAACTAATCTGTAAGATCCTAATGGCATAATCCTAAGGTCACATGTTGTGGTGAATGATCCCAATGTGATCTCACAATCTCTAACCAAGGAATCTACTGACATCCTGGCCCCTGAGGCCAACTCAACTTCCCACCTAATGTCTTGCCTAGAAGCCACCAGCCTGCAACGCTCCACTAACGATGTAGACAAAAAAGAGTCAGTAGCTCCTGAGTCAAAAAGGATCGAGATGGGAAAGTCTCCGATCGTACCTGCTGCCTCTATGACTGAGGCCTAGAAATCGGCCTGGCGGTTATCAACCGCTGCAAACATGTGGTGGGATCTGCCCACGTCACCTACGGTCTGCTCAGATCCTCCTGATCGGGGCTGTCCCCCCGCAGTAAATCCCTGCGGGCACTCTCTAGCTAGATGCCCTGCCCCACCACACACATAACATGGTCCTCGAACCTGTAACTGCCCTGACTGTGTTCTACCCGATTGTTGTTGCCCAGTCCGTCCAGTGGATCCCTGTGAGCCTCTGTAAGACTACTGGGACCTCGCGGGTCCTGCCGATGAACCCTGCTGTCTCTGATCTTTGCGTGAACCCTGCTGCTGCCATCCACGGTTCTGTCCTCCCTGACCCCTCTGTTGAAATTTAGATTTTTGCTGATGTTGCTGCTGCTGTGGAGGCCTAGGAGGTAAAGATGAAGGGTTGTATCCTCCTCTCTGTGTTGTGTTTTGAGGCCTTCGAAAGTTTTGCTGTTGTTGGGGATTACGTTCCTGGTACTGCGGGCGTGAATTCTGTCCTTGTCCCTAAATTTCCTTTGATATAAGGGCCTTTTCAACAGCCTCGCTCATGGTCTGGGGATTTGCCATACGAACTGGTCCTGCTATCCCGTGATTTAGCCCTCTAATGAATTTGTGTATTAAGATTTTCTCGTCATGGAGGTATTCTGCGTAACGAGAAAGCTCAATGAATCGGCTCTCATACTGAGTAACAGTGAGTCCCCTCTGCTGTAAATCATGGAACTCATCGATCCTGCGCTGTCTGTAATGTTCGGACAAATATCGCGCATTGAAGCGCTCAATGAAGATGTCCCATGTGAGTGTATCCATGGATAGTCGGCGCTTGCACTCCTCTGTACGCCACCAGGTAGTTGCTGCATCCCTAAGAAGATGGACTGCCACTCGTGCTTTCGTGTTGCTTCCATATGGTCGCAATGCGAAACACCTGTCCAAACTAATCAGCCAAGCCTCGGCCACGGCTCCCTCTGTAGCACCTGCGAAAGTGGGTGGGTTGAGCCTAAGTAGATCTCTGATGGGGTCCCCTCTGTCTCTAAGTCTCACAAGTGGCTCTTCCACACCATCTTCATATAATCCATGCTGAACCTGTTCTGCCCTCTGGATCTCATCTCATCTCAAAAGTCTCGGAGGACTCCTGCTCCATGCTCGGGAGGCTGACCCTACCTCCTCTACTGTTGTGTCAGGAATCTCAACGAAGGGCTCCACACGTGGCACCTCTAGTGGATCAACGCGGGGCTCCTCACGTGGCTCAATACGTGACTCGGCACGTGGCTCCTCTCGCGGATCAACACGAGGCTCTACACGTGGCTCAGGAATCACTGGCGGTAACCTGTCTAACATAGCCTGTAGTGTCTGTAAAATTTGTGGACCTATATCCAATACTGGTGTCGCCTGTGGTACTAGTGGTGCTTGTGGTTTAGGTGGTGCAGGTGGTGCTGCTATAACTACTGGTGCCAGTCCCTCAGCTGAGGAATCGGTGTGCACCTCGACAGACGCTGTGTGACGTGACCGCGCTCGTTGAACACGGGGAGGCATCCTACAAAACAAGGTAGAAACTAATTAGCCAAAGTTGCGGAATAACAACATGCCCAAATACGCCCATTGTTTAAACTTGGCTTTGATACCAAATGTCATGCCCACATTTTCCTTGTGGTCACAACACACATCACACGTATCATAGCCACATCTGTCATGTGGTTATGACATGAGATATGAAAAACTTTTCTCACACTGCCCTAAAAATCCCCTCGCATGCGTAAGCATTCTCGGCAGTGTTCTCTCATGGCGAAAACACGACAGTTTTTGGCGGGATATAAGTACAATTGCGTGCAACCAGACGCAAACAGACCAACAAGAGGGTCTCTACGACGCCGTTAACGTCATTGCAAGAGTGAGATTACCAAGGTTCCTAAATCTAAATCTCGGCAAATTCTGGCAGCATAATGCCTTACGTCGTTAGTGGGAATTACTCAACACTATTTTACGCACGTGGTTCACTGATAGATTAACAACTTCCCACGACACCTTGTTCCGACTAAACCTACTCGTGATCTCCCTATTTAATCATTTTTCAACAAGGCACGGTTGTCTGTCTCCTCTCTTGCTTCCTGAAACATACTCCTCCTTCGACTTAGCATTCTCAACAAGGCGATTCGTTTGCTCTCTCTTCCCTTTTTCTGGGTCTTAATTTTGATTGTATTTTTATCGCGCTCACCTTAACTATTTCTGTGATGATTTAGTTTGTTTATATTTCGGTCTCTCTCTCTTTCGTTTTCCTTTCTACACATTAGGCATCAATCAGGGTTATCACTGTTTCTATTGTTAATATTAAACCTAACTTCTGGATGATCCAGGTCACATAGGCTGGTTTACTACTTCGCTGGACTCGGTCTCCTAGTCTTCTCCGATCTAGGTTTCTTCTCTTGTATGTATTAATTAAACTTGTTCCTAAGCAAATTTTGGCTGGAGGGTCCATCGACTTAGTTCTCTTATCCCATGTGGGAATTGTCGCGCATTTTCTCCTCTGTGTTTTTCCAATGTTACTTTTTCTTCTTCTGACTCTCTTACAGGTTTACTTATATGGACGTTTACTACAGTTGAGATTAAAATGGCCTCACATGGAATGTCTGTGATTGCTTCTTAAGTTTATTTCCAGTGATCCTTTAAGTAAGGTGACGTGTAATTTTCCTCTTCATTTTCCCGGTATTGAATCGCGTTGATAGTTGAAACTTCCAAGAAACTCTTTTCGGAGTAATACAGTATATTCCTTTATGCTCTCTTTAAATTATAATTTTATTTTCTCTTATTTATAATTACTGTTGTTATTATTACTAATAATTAATATTTATACTCTTATTGTGAATCGTATACCATTGTTAATAGATGTAGGAGGCTCTCCACTTTATAAAACCCTGATCATGGAAACATAAATTCTTTGGTTGTTTTGTTCAACACTTAATAAAACCTAACTGTGAAAATATATTTTTTTGTTTTATTTCTTTTTTGTATATTACTGTGTCACATTTTGTCAAGATTTTAAACGAGGGCCCAATAAAATGGCCCATAAAACTATTTCCATAAATATATATATATATATAGATATATATATATTTTAATGTATATGTAGTTTACAAAAATGATCTCTTAACTTTGTTTAACAAACTCCACGTAATCCCTTACTTCTTATATATATATATATATATATATATGAAACAATTCATTAAATATTGCTATATAAATAGACATATATAGTATCAATATATATGTCTATATATATATCAAACTATAATTTATTTCCAACTTTACACTTAAATAGGCCAACTTATATGTTAGGGCTAAAAAGCCCTAACATTTCTTTTTTTTTTGTTTGTTTTTAGCTGTGAATGATATTGAGCAGCCAGCGGAGGAGATGGGGCGGCGGTGGCCGCAGTGGCGGCGGATGAACACAGGGGAGACATATGTCGGCTGCGCAGAGGGATGGAGGGGAGGTTGGCCGAAGGAGAGGGCGCAGGGGACTGCGCGGGCGGAGGCAGCGTCAAGAGGGGCTCCGTGGGGGTCTCAATGGTATGGGGATGTGGGGAGGGGCGGAGCCCCACCCACATCCCACGATGTGGGGTGTGGGTGGGGCTCCACCCCTCCCCACACCTCAAAAAAGGATTGCGGTGGGGTTTCAAACCCCACCGCCAACATTGTATTTTTTTTTAATTTTATTTTTATTCTAAACTGTGTTTTACACAGCGAACTTCCATCTTCTTATTTCGATTGGCATGAGTTTAATTTGCATCATTAATATATAACGAATATTTTATATATATATATATATATATATATATATATATTTCAGTTTTATAATATCACTTAATTTTCTCAAATTCAACCTATTATAATGATAATTAAATAACAATTATATAGATATATATATATTCCAGTTTCACTTATTCGGTAAAAATGGTAAATATATAACAACTTATTATATATATATATATATTTTTATATATATTTATATATATTCCATTTTCATAAATCATTTAAGTTTCTCAAATTGACAAACAGAAATATATACATACTAGATCTCCTCTAATCTTTTCAAATTAACTGAAACCACTATATATGAAGAATAAACTTAAACATTTAAAATTGTCTGTTCCATTAGAACAATGAACCATAAAACTGACCTTTCAACTAGTTTAGCAGTTCTATTCTGATAATTACATAACCAAACTCAGATTAGATTGCAAATAAGTAATGAACTCTTCCTTTCAATAACACATTAAACACAAATAAATTGCTATTAAAAAAAAAGTTTACTAAGCAACATAACTTGAAAATTTAAGGTATTTGTTTACCACATTCATATTACAGAAAAGTTAACTCTTCCACTACAAATAGCAAGAGAATTTTAAACCATAGATACAAACAACTAACTTCCCAGATATGAACTTCCTTCTCCCAAACAATATACAACTGATAGCTTGTGACAACCAAGTAAAAGTCCATCAATAACAAGATCAGGGAGGTGATTTCCTTCACTGCCAGAGTAACAATAAATTACAAAAATAACAAGAGAGGTGCTCTCTCTTCAACTCTTATGAAATGAACCTGGCCTAATTCTCATGACAAAGAAGAATAAGCTGTTTCTTCATAAATATCCAACCAGAAGCTCCAAGAGAAAACCTGCGTATCAAAGACAAACAAAGAAGAAAACACCACTCATCTAGCTCTCCTCCCTTCCGTAGACCCGCAAGAGGGTCACCCCCGAGCTAGGGAGACCATACTCACACCAGGGTAACTCAAGCACTCCACTTCACAACAGTAACAACAACAATCCCAAAGCACACAAACACCCGTGGGTAATTTACACAACACGGAAACTCAACTACAGTGAGTTTCATAAGGGGCAGGAGAGTGGACACACTCGACTCCAGAGTGTCACCCTGACAGATAAGTTAACCAATACAATTTCTCTTGGTCTCAAACCAAGTTTGATCACAAATTTTTAAGAAATCTGTATTTGACTCTCAAGTCAAAGATACAGTCACAGATACATGCCCTCAAGGCTTTCAACATCCCAAAAGATGGAAACAGGTATGCACCCGAGGAGGATCTCTCCTCCCCTACCCCAAACTTGATGAGCATTTCTCCCAAGTGGGAGAAGCTCTGTCAAACAACCCGACAACAAACCCCACAGAAAATAAATCTAAACACAAATTCACACACTTTACATACACATTCAGCAAAGGTAAAAATCAAACCAACCTTACAAAGCCCTCCTAGAATGAAGCTGTTGCAGAGCCCATAGAGTTCTCTTCCAACCTTAGCCACCAACTCCCTCTCCCTTCTCTCTCTTGCAAGCTAAGTTTTCTCTTTTTGGTAAAACAAAATGAAAGTTTCCCCACAATTCAACTCACTCCCTCCCCTTCCAAAATTGGAAACAAATAACCCCATTTCTTTTCTGTTTCGAGGAATGGGGAGGTGACACTTGTCACCTCCTCACCCTTCCCCAAAACCACTATTCTGTCCTGGTGGCTTATGTCACTCACCCATCCCTAGAGTACTCCTTATCCCTTTCCTCCTGTCATTTCTCTTTCGCATGGGAGAAATAAAAGGAGTTAAAGGAGTAAAAGACAGGTGACCCATGCCTCTTCTTCCCTCCTTCACATGGGTGGCCCCACTTCACATGGGGGAATCTCACTAATGGAGAAGGTGACTTCAAGTCAATCCTTCAATAATGGATGGGTTTTGTAGTCATCTCTAACCTTGGGGATTGTAGAGGGGATGGGTTGGGTGTTGGTACAACCCATCATGTCCCCTCCATACCTCCAATTTTCGCCACTTAACTTCAGGGGGAAGTTAAGATGACTAGATGGAGGTTACTCAAGGGTTACTCATGCCAAATGGGCCCCTGGACCCATGGGGTATAACCCAGGGTCAACTTTAACCCATCCAGGACACCCATGGTCAAGGTAAAGCACATGAAAAGGCCTCATAAATTTAAATAAAATAAGGAAATTCAAATTCAATCCTTTTTTTTTTTTACAACACAAATTATAAAATAATGTTACATGAGGGTAACCTAACCCACCCGACCATACGAAGGACCACATTACATCATCACATCAAACACAAAGAGATCTTGGTTCCTTGTGGAACCAGATCGGCTTAACAGGGAATAACAAATAACGAGGTGCGGAATGATCTCCGAAATCTGTGGTTCGATTAGTAATTCCTGCACACTAAATTACAAGATCAGTAACCACATAAAATCATCATAGCTGAAGCAACTTAAAAACATGCATTATCATGACATAGTTCTAATTAACATAAATGAAATCATATTACAATTTTCCATCATCACCTATTTAACTTTTCTGAAATGTAAACTTATCCAAACATCACCCAATTAGTTTTTCCGAAATCATAATAAAGTTTAATAGTTTGACAATTCCGGGAACTGCTATCCCACAAACATAAAAAAAATAACAATAACAGTAATGTAAATAGTCATAACAACATAAGTAAAAAGGGTGGTCCTCATAGACCCACTCATCAAGCCAGTTGTAAGTAACCCTTTGATTTATCTTTTGAATTGTAAGTGTGGTGTGCTAAATTGGTGTGTGTTTTGTTCTATTGTTACAGTTACTTTCAAGCATAAGCATTAGTTCATTTATTGATGTTTCATATTAATGTTATGTGTGTTTTTCCTTAAGATATCTACAACACCCTTATCAATTCCTATTTTATTATTATACTCTCTACATACATGTTATTCATACCTAGCCCTGCTACCTACAACTCTTGTGCATAGATTTATAATGACATGGTCATAGGTTTACATCCCTAGATTGACTTAGGACCATGTTGAACCTATCTTTATAAGAATCTTGAATAGAAGAATTTGAGTTAGATTTTAGTTGGTCAAGCATGCCCAAAACTACAATAATAATAAGGCTTAGTTTAGTCCAATCAATACTAATCCTTCATTACTTAAAGAATGTTTGAATCACCCTCTTCCTTCTCCTTAGTCTAAGAATTGATGTAAGCTTTATTATATTCAAATCAAGGTCCACAAGCTTAAGCAATTTTTTGAATGTTATGCTTGAGAGATTTGAAACTAGATTTTCACTTGTAGAGAATAGAGTACCTTGTTTAAGTTTAGACTGATGGAAGATATCCCTCAAAGTATTTGGGCAAAGGAATGCCTCAAACTTTATTGCTTCTTTGTGTAAGAATGAAGTTCTAATGCATTGCCCATATCAAGCAGTGTCCAATTGAGCTTGCTTGTTGTCTTTGGAGGCATCCTTCACATTTTTAAAGGTGTAGTAAAAATCATTGTAAGTGTCTATTGTTGATAACCTTGGCATAACCATTATGCCCCTAATTACTTGAGTAGTTGAATATAGACTTTAGAGCTTTACCTTTTCCTTTTAGAGTCATATTTACTAGAATATTTTTGACATTGAATGCAAGATTACACTATGGAAGAAACCATCTTAATTGCAAAGTGAAATTCTCAAAATTCAAAGCTCAGTCTTCTAAAACGTTCTAAAATTTGAAACCAGGGTGCTTAAACTCAATGATCATTAATTAGAGTAACTACCTAAAAAATTATCATAACATGTGCTTGTCAAAACTCATTAAAACCATTATTATTATTAAAACTTTATTATATATATATAATGATGCTATAAGAATCCTTACTGATTAAAAAAAACTCATTTAAACCATTAACTTGACTAAATTCATTACCAAATCTTGGTTGAATAGCCAAGGTTATTTGATGTTTAAGACCCCTAAATCTCTTGCCTTTTGTGATCAACATACATGCATCAGGTGCATATTTGAGTTTCTCATCAACTCCTTGCCATAGAAAGTTTCTTTGTATCTAGATAATTTATTACCCTATGCATCAAGGTAGGGATAACAAATTCATGACATGTATTGGAATTAAGTATAGAAATGTAGATGGAGAGCTAAGAGATCACCTAGTTGTTGAGCTTACTAGACATTTGCCTTTTGATGTTTTCCATAGAGACTTAATGTATTTGTGTAAAGAGATAAACCCAAGTAAATTGATGGGATTTGCTCCTCATCATGTCTCTTATTCCAATTTACTATCTTATGTCTCAAGTATTCCAATTTTTGGTAAATCTCTACATGACATGACCTAGTCTTTTGGGGACATCCTCTCACCACTCAATAATTTCCCTCCTAAAGTTGGCATTTGTGAACCACACTTTCATATATGAATTGACTCATGGGTCATTGTATTATTAGGCTCAAGGTAATTCGCTAAAGGTTAGAGAGAATGGTGTTTTGAACAAGACTACAAACCATTACATTGAAATGGATCCATTGCTGTTAGAGCATAATCCTATCAAGTTATTATGTCAACTTTTCCCTATTTTCTTGTTGATCCCAATGTGGGAGTTATCACTGAAGTTCACATCTATCATACCGATGGTTGAAATGAAATCCAATAGGCTATCTACAATTATTTTGTTTAACCAGGTATTTCCTTTTTTTCTTCAAGTGCTTTGACTGTGTTGAAAGCCAATGTTAGGGTAGGCAAGTGTGCCATTGTTGACATGGAACAATTTTTATGCTAGTTGAGAAGCATGATTTTGTTAATTCATATTGGAGGAATGCATATATTTACAAATACAAAACTATAATTTGTGTTCTAAGGAGAAAATAATACTAGTAACTCCTACAAGTAGGTGGCACATGAGATAGGATAATACCTTTGTGGCTTCCATAAAATGGTAATTTGGTTCTTTTGTAATGGTGTAATTGTTTATTCCCCAAGGGTGAATTTGTTCTTCTTTAGATCATCTGACCTACTTTTTCCCTATAATAGGACCAAGTTGATTATGTGTTCTTTAATTTTTCTTTGTAAGTCTTGATTATTATGGGCACCTCTCCTCCTTATGTTTGTAATTATGTATTTCCGCAAGGTTGAATTTGGTCTTCTTTAGATCCTCTAACCTAGTTTTTTCCTATAATAGGAACAAGTTGATTGTGTTCTCTATTGGTACCTAGATTTTCTGGTTCCTAAACATGCATTAGTTGTGCCCTAAATCCTTTCATAATCCATCAAAGTGCCCTTTGATAATGCCCCCATGTATTTACCTTGTGGTTGCCTTTGAAAATCTGGAACAAATTTTAAAAATGGCTATGTAAAGAAGGTTGTTGGCTTGTTCTAGGTGTTGGGATAAGGTACCATTAACCTTGTAAATCCCAATATTGTATTTATTCCATTTATTATATGTAATTTGTAATTATCCATAAGGAGATGTACTAGTTTCACTGACAAGGGCAATTTCAGAGTAATTGGAGGTAATTACGGAGTGACTTTTACGATTGGCAAATGTAAAAACTCAAAGTAAATGAGGGTAGGTATTTTCCTTTGAGGAATCTACTATATTTGGCATGTATGACAATTGTCATAATGTTTGGTAAGTGAATCTATGACAACTGCAAGTTGTCATAAGATTATGTGATTCTATGACACATATGACAGATATGTTAGTTGTATATTTGCTATATTTAGCCCAAGGTTCCAATCTTCAAAAGATACTCTTTTGTGGAATCTATAACGGTTATGACATGTCATAAGATGTTGTAAGAGGTCAAATTTAGTCTTGGACACCCAACCTTTGCATGGTTGTTTTTGGACAAGTGTAAGATGCTTGTAAAATGGTAATTAATGTTTACAGGTTGGAGAATCTTAGGAGAGAGAAGGTGAATGCCTAGAATGGAGTGGAAAACTTTTCTATAAGTATTTGCCATATATTTGTTGCTGCAATACTTATTTTACGTACTCAGGTGCTGTCAAAATGCTATCAGATTAAAGACTGAAGGAGATATTGGTGGTGTTGTATTGTACAATCTTTTGTAGATTAATACAAACATTGGACCTCTTTCCTATGTGGAGTTTTTTACCCACAAGGCTTTTCTCCACATTAAACACTGTGTCATTGTGTTATGTGTTAAGTTTTCTAATTTTGCATCTCTGTGAAGCATAGTTTCAATTTCATGTTACAATCTCCATTGATAATACATACTTAAAAAGATTGCTGAAATTTATCTTGAATCAGATTTCCATTGAAGTAGTGTTTCTTTCATTTCTAACATTTTGTTTCAGAGTCTGACCAACTTTGACTCTTGGGTGGTAGTGTGGAAGCTGTAGCTGCAGTGGGAGATTTGGTTGTGTTTATTTTGTAGATCTTGTGTTGTTATTATGGCTGCATCCACTGTTGTATCAACCTCTTGTTTGGATATTGAGAAGTTCAATGAAATGGGGTATGGGTTGTGGAAGCTGAAAATGGAAGATTTGTTGGAAGGAAAAAAACCAATGGTTGGCTATCCAAAAAGAGAAGAAACCCAATGATGTCTCTCTGGATGAGTGGGCAAAATTGGATAAGGCACGGGGAACCATCTGTTTGTGTCTGTCAGATTCTGTCCTGTTGAATGTTGCAAAGGAAGAGACTGCACACAAGTTGTGGAAACGGTTGGCTGAGATCTATCAAGCCAAGAGTAAGGTAAATAAACTTTACTTAAAAAGAAAATTGTTTTCCTTGAAAATGAAAGAGGGTGAGTCGGTTGCAGAGCATTTAAATTCTTTTAATTTGTTGATGAGTCAGCTTGCATCAATAGATGAGGAAGATAAATGTATCTTGCTTCTTTGTTCTTTACCTGAGTCTTGGGAGAATGTTATCCTTGCTATCATTGCTAACCTCACAAATCCAAAGTTGGATGCTCTTGTTGCAATTTTACTGGCACAGAAATTGAGGAAGAAGAGTTCAGATAGTTCAGGTGATGATCTCAGTGTCAGGGGAAGGTCTAAGGAAAGGGTACCAAAGGGAGATCAGAAAGGGGCTAAGGACAAGTCCAAGGGCTGGTCTAAGACTCCTAGTAAAAAGAATAGAGTTAAGTGTTGGAACTGTGGTAAAAGAGGGCATGTGAAGGAGTGCAGAAACCCAAAGAAACAGTGGGAGAGTGCTTCTGATAAGTCCTCGAATGCAGGTGAAGATGTTTTAATTTCTGCTTGTAATGTTGTTGCTAATGATCACTAGTTGGTTGACTCAGGATGCTCATTTCATATAACCCCGCATAAGGAATGGTTCTCCACATACAAAAAATATGATGGAGGTAATATATACCTTGGAGACAACTCTGCATATCCGATTGTTGGGAAAGGCAAGGTATTGTTGTGTTTTAGTGATGGGAGGATTAGAACCCTCCCTGATGTTTATCATGTTCCTAGATTAACTAGAAATCTGATTTCAGTTTCAAAGTTGAATGACTTGGGAATGCATGTGACTTTTGACAAGCATGGTTGCAGATTAGTGAGAGAGAACTTGATGGTAACGGAGGGGAAGAGATTCAGAAACCTGTTCAAGCTTGAAGCTACTATAGTTTATAATGCCTCCTATGTATTTGAGGCTAATACTAAAAATGCATGTATGTTGTGGCACCGCAGATTGGGCCACACAAACAATAATGTATTAAAAACTATTAAGAATACAAATTTGTTGGATGGTTTCTCCTATTTTGATGAGCAATTTGATTTTTGTGAGCATTGTGTGTTTGGTAAACAAAACAGAAAATCATTTCCTTCAGGAAGCAATAGAGCAAAAGAGAAGTTAGAAATTATTCACACGGATGTGTTTGGGCTTGTGGATAATGAATCTATCAGAAAATATCATTATTTTGTCACCTTCATTGATGATGTATCCAGATTTACATGGATTTATTTTATGAAACATAAATATGAAGTTTTCGCTAAGGTTAAGGAATTCAAAGTCTTAGTAGAGAACCAATTAGGTTTAAAGATAAAAATATTAAGATTTGACAATAGAGGGGAATATTGCTCTAATGAATTTGATGAGTTTTGCAAGCATGCAAGTATAATTAGATAGAAGACAACTCCATATACACCACATCATAATGGTGTTGCAGAAAGGATGAACCGAATGATTATGGAAAGAGCCAGAAGTATGCTTAGTGATGCACAGTTGGATAAATGCTTTTGGATAAAGGCTGTGTGTACTGCTTGTTACTTGATAAACAAATCTCCTTGTAAGGCTCTTGATTCGACACCTTATGAAGTGTGGACATGTAAGAAACCTTTTGTTTCACATTTAAGGGTTTTTGGCTATGGGGCTTTTGTTCATGTGCCTAAGAAAAAGTGATCTAAGTTGGATCCAAAAGCTGAAAAGTGCACATTCATTGGATATGGTGATAATGTCAAAGGTTATAAGCTTTGGAATCCACTAACCCGTAAGATTGTCTTTTCTAGAGATGTTATTTTCAGGGAACTTAGAGCTATTTCTGAACCTGAGCAACCAAAAGTAAAAGATGAAAAGTTTGAGAGAGTGCACTTTGAGTTAGAGCAGCAAGATGCACCTCAAGAAGAACATAATGATGGATTGGGGAGTGAAGAAGAAGAAGAAGATTTGAGTAGTTCTGATGAAGATGAATCTATTGTTACAGAAGAAGTTGGTACAGATGATCATGCAAAAGAACAAGTTGAGACTCTTACTTCACCCTTGAGGAGATCCACAAGACAACAAAATCTAGTTGATAGGTATAGCCCACTAGATTTCCATTGTGTATATGCTTTATTGAGTACTAACGATGAACCTAGATCCTACAGGGAAGCTATTTCTGTAGATGATAGTGAGTCTTGGCAATTAGCCATGCAAGAGCAGTTGATGGCTTTAGACTATTGTAACACCTATGATCTTGTTCGTTTGCCCAAAGGAAGAAAGGCCATAGTTTGCAAGTGGGTCTTCAAGAAGAAGTTTGGACTAGACGGTTCATTGGAGAAGTACAAAGCTAGACTCGTAGCTAAGGGCTACTCCCAGAGAGAGGAAGTTGATTTTGGTGAGATACTCTCATGTTGGTAAATTGAATTCTATTAGATTTCTCTTATCCATTGCCATAGTTTATGATTGGGAAATTGAGCAAATGGATGTTAAGACTTCATTTTTGCATGGAGATCTTGAAGAAGAAATTTATATGCAACAACCTATAGGTTTTGAGGTAAAAGGAAAAGAACATTGGGTTTGTAGGTTGAAGAGGTCTCTCTATGGTTTGAAACAATCCCCCAGAATGTGGTAGCAAAAGTTTGATTTATTTGTTTTGAAATTAGGTTTTGTTAGAAGCGAGGAGGATCATTGTGTTTACATTTATTGTGTTGATGATTCTATACTGGTTATTGCTTTGTATGTTGATGACATGTTATTTTTCAGCAATACTAAGGGTATGATCATTGAGCTTAAAGCCCAACTTTCAGGTGCATTTGATATGAAGGATCTTGGAGCTACCAGGTATATTCTGGGAATGGAGATCATAAGAGATAGAGTTAACAAAAAGCTTTGGTTGTCACAAAGTATGTGAATACTATTTTGTAGAGGTTTAGTTTGTAGGATTGTAACCCAGTTAGAGTTCCTTTACCCATTGGTACTAAGATTTCATTAGATATGTGTCCAAAGACTGAGGATGATCTTGAGAATATGTCTAATGTGCCATATGCTAGTGATGTAGGAAGTTTGATGTATGCAATGGTTTGCACTAGGCCAGATATTGCCCAAGCAGTGGGTGTTTTGAGCAATTTTATGTCTAACCCTGGTAGATAACATTGGAACTATGCAAAGAGGGTGTTTAAATATCTTGTAGGTACTCCTGATCATTGTTTGGTTTATTCTGGTACTGATAGTGCTAATAAATCTTCAGACATACAGGGTTTTGTTGATGTAGATTGGGCAGGTGACTTGGATAGTCGAAGGTCCACTAGTGGCTATGTGTTTACTTTGTTTGGAGGTGCAGTGAGTTGGATGAGTAAGAGGTAGCCCACAGTTGCTCTGTCCACCACAAAATCAGAGTATACCGCTGCAACTCATGTCTCTAAGGAGGTAGTTTGGTTGAGGAGACTGTGTACATGTATTGGTTTTGATTGTAGGATCATTTAGATTGGTTGTGATAGCCAGAGTGCTATCTGTTTGGCCATGAATCCCATGTATCATGCTCAAACTAAGCATGTTGATGTTCAATATCACTTTGTTCGAGAGTTGGTTGCAAATGGAGAGATTGAGCTGAAGAAGATAGACACTCAGGGGAATGTTACAGATTCATTGACTAAGCCTATGAGCACAGAGAAGTTTGTGTGGTGCAGAGAGGCCATGGGCCTTGTTTCTAGTGCCTGATTATTTTTTCATTTGATTTCCTATAGATTGATTTACAATGTATAATGTCAAGTGGGAGAATGTTGGGATAAGGTGCCATTAACCTTGTAAATCCCAATATTGTATTTATTCCATTTATTATATGTAATTTGTAATTATCCATAAGGAGATGTACTAGTTTCACCGACAGGGGCAATTTTGAAGTAACCAGAGGTAATTACGCAGTGACTTTCACTATTGGCAAATGTAAAAACTCAAAGTAAATGAGGGTAGGCATTTTCCTTTGAGGAATCTACTATATTTGGCATGTATGACAACTGTCATAATGTTTGGTAAGTGAATCTATGATGTCTAGCTACAAGTTGTCATAAGATTATGTGATTCTATGACGCATATGATGGATATGTTAGTTGTATATTTGTTATATTTAGCCCAAGGTTCCTATCTTGGAAAGATACTCTTTTGTGGAATCTATGACAATTATGACGCGTCATAAGATGCTGTAAGAGGCCAAATTTAGTCTTGGGCACCCAACCTTTGCATGGTTGTTTTTGGACAAGTGTAAGATGCTTGTAAGATGGTAATTAATGTTTACAAGTTGGAGAATCTTAGGAGAGAGAAGGTGAACGCCTAGAATGGAGTGGAAAACTTTTCTATAAGTATTTGCCATGTATTTGTTGCTTCAATACAGATTTTAGGTACTCAGGTGTTGTCAGAATGCTGTCAGATTGAAGACTGAAGGAGAGATTGGTGTTGTTGTTGTATTGTACAATCTTTTGCAGATTAATACAAAGATTAGGCCTCTTTCCTATGTGGAGTTTTTTACTCGCAAGGGTTTTCTCCACGTTAAACACTATGTCATTGCGTTATGTGTTAAGTTTTCTAATTTTGCATCTCTGTGAAGCATAATTTCAATTTCATGTTACAATCTCCATTGATAATACACACTTAAAAAGATTGCTGAAATTATCTTGAATTAGATTTCCATTGAAGTAGTGTTGCTTTGATTTCTAACACTAGGTTGGGTGGAAATCTACAACAACTTGGAACAAGGTGAAGAGATAACAAATATGGGCGGTCGGGTAGTTCCTGGTCAGGTGGAAATCTCCAATAGGATGAAATTATTCTTGGTCACACCCAAATTTCTGACCAAGTGGAAAATTGGCTAAGGCATGAAGAGGTAAAGTGCTACCAACAAAGAAAGAGTAACAAAGAAGAAATCGGGCAGTTCCCAGCCGAGTGGAAATCCCTGATGGGATGGAAGAGAAAATATAAAACGCGCAGAATTAAAATTTAACCTATTTTTAAATGCATTTTCATGTGTTCTTTTGTTGGACACGTCTTTGTACATTCTAGCACGTCATTAATGGATAGGTTGACTCGAATGGAGGTGTTTGGTGATTTCTTGCTGTTGTTGGTGCATTTGGTGTGGTAGGTGAGTGCCCAAAATTATTTTCCCAAAATGGTCACAACAGTAATCGCAACACTATACATGCATTGAAAAAGAAGTAATATGGGTTGGTCTTTAAGCCAATTTGGATTTGGAAACACCTCAAGTGGATTTAGGGCATCAAATCATGCTAGTCAGGTTTGCAAACAAAGGAATATGTCCAGCAGTTTAGAGGAAAGCTCTTCAATGAATATGCTCAGGCAATGGTATGTCTCCATGATAGATTGCAATGATTTAGGGAAATATATGATGTATTTTCTCGTGCCACATTTGCTGGCATGTTGTAACAGAGTTTAGATGAATGTATGACAACATTTTAAAGCAATACAAAGGATTTATATATTGGTCTTCTCTTTGTTGCATTTGGGTTGTTGTGGTTCTATTTTAGATTACTAAGTATGTCCATTGTATTGTAATATATTTTGGATTTGTATGTGAATACATTTCATGTTTCTATTGATGGTTGTTGGGTATCTCCTTCCTCTTTGTTGTTCATGACTTTGTTGCCCATTGGAATAGGCACCGGTCTAGTTTGGGGAAGGATCAATCATTCTTATTTTATTAAACCTTTGTTCTGGGTAGTTGTAGGAGTAGGATTAGATTAGGATAGTTCTACATACTGTTAATGATTCAGTATAATAACTAGGGAATCATCTTATGAAATCCAAAGACATTTTAATCATTGAGAATCATGTTCATGCATGTTTGCATCTTGTCATTGTATAAAGAATATCAAAATGAATACATTTTATGGAGATATAAATGTTGTATTTATGGGTGCATGTACAAGATGTATAATAAGCTTAATTAGAGGTTTGTGCGGCCAATCTATTTTGATCTAGTGACAATTATAGGAGGTCAAATGTGCATTAGGTATAGCTATTGTTATTAGTTGGTGTTTTAATTCATGCCTCTATGAATACCCTTCTAAGTCTAAGATGAGATCGAAGTGTAGGAGAGAAGACTCACTCTCGTTCGTTAGCCTTCAACCTTCCATGGTCTGTGGATTAGCAGGTTTTACTTTCATGATGACAACCCTAGCCTTGAAAGTGAATCTCTATTCTAGGAAGTGAAGCAGCGGTTTTGGGAACCAACAAAATGGCACCATTATTGGGGATGTAATACTTTGGTTTAGATTTGAAGACCTCTACAACAATTATTGAAATTTTGTATGCAGTGTTGCTAGGTGCATTTTATTGTGCTTGGGTAAGTTGGCAACCTGTCAGCTTATGCCAACAGAATGGTGCCATTACCGGGGATGAATTACATTAGCCGTTGTCGTGTGTAGGAAGCTGGAAACATTTTAACACCTTAGTAACATAGATTTGCAATTGTCCATTATGTTTGGGTAGGTTTTCTTAGTCAACAACTTACACCAACAGAATGACGCCATTGCTGGGGATGTAATACTTTGGTTTAGATTTTAAGACCTCTATAATAGTGATTGAAATTTTGTGTGCAGTTGTTGTCAGGGAGGAAATCATTGCTGGGTTAAATCAAATGAAGACTTTGCTGGTGAGCTAATGTAATGTCCCCTTTTGAGCAAGGAATGTTTAATGGTTGAGCTAGAACCTTGAAGGCTTGGAAACTAAAAAGTTGGCTGAACACTCTACTTTATTTGTATTTTTGGCCACCAATATTATATAATATTTTTATAAAGCCAGAAATAATGGTATTTTAGCCAAGGCAAAAATCAAGGGCTTGGAGACTTGAAAGTGGGAAAATAAATAAAAGGTAATTTTAATTTATTTATTTTTCTCAATGAAAATCGATGCCAAAGGAAAAAAAGAAGAAAAACATAAAATAATAATAAATTATTATTTTATTGGCAAAATCGACGCCCAAGGAGAAGAGACAAAAAACATAATAAATTTTTTATTTTTGCCAATAAAAAATCGGTACTCAAGGAGAAGGTAAAAATAATAAAAAATATTATTTTCCCAAGGGAAAATCGGTGCTAGGAGGAAGAAGGAAAAAAATGATAAATATTATTATTTTATTATTTTTAATATTGGTGTCCAAAGGTGAAAGCATTTAAAAATACCAAATTAAAGATTTGATATTATTGGTGGATGAGATAAAAGCATTTAAAAAAACATCAAGTTGAAATTTGATATTGACGGTGGAGTTGAAAATTGATTATATTTTGTCAAATTGGAGAGAAAGTATAAAAAGAGGGCTTTGACATCATTTTTGACATCTTTTGCATATGGTAAACTTTGCATTTTACATATTGCTCTTGGTTGAAATTGATTTTTAGTGGATTCAAGGTGGTGTTCCCTTGATATTTTGTTGTTTGGAGATGACCCATTCCACCATAAGAGGTGAATTCATATGGAGTTCATCATTGAGCTTTATTGGTGAGTTTTGAAGGTGATTTTGTTTCATTCAAGCTAGGGTTTGACATGGATCTTTATTTTTAGCTAGCAATGGAGTTTGGAATTCATGTTTGTGTAATGCCCACTCAGGAAATTAACAATAGCTGACAAAATATATATTAATGTCACAAGAGATAATGGAAGAAATATGACTAAAGGAGTAAATTCTCAAATAAAATAAAATTTAATTTGAACATAAGTTTAGTAATATTCATTGTAAATGAAATTTAAGATACAAACGTTTCATATGTAGTTATACACATTTATACACATTTACAGTGAATGCCAAATAATCATCCATTCACAAAGTAGGCATTAATTCCACAAAATGTATCAATAATCATATCAGATAGCAATATACAAGCCTAAAGGCCCTAAGGGGTCGACCTAATGTCTCAGGGGCTCATAATGGCCATGCCTATGTACGCGTATCACAGAGACTTCGTAGTTCAGGAACTTGAACTTACAACCACAAAATAGATTCATACATTTTATAACTTGGGTAAACATATACATTAGAAGCTTTATAATCCCAAAAGTAAGATATGCAGTCACTTGATTTATGTTACTTAATTTTTACCAAAAGTAAGATATGCACAAAGAGTAAATCATTCAATACTGGTCTAGATTCATATTCTCATCCAAGTACATATTTAGGAAAGAATCAAGATTCCACTAGTTATTTTGGTGACTTGCAAAACTGTCCCTAAGATCTCACAATGTTTAAATTACAAATATACAATAATTGAGGAATCTACATACTTACCTATATGTTTCTATTCAAAGACATTCGAAAATACTATTAGATCAGTCTAGAAAATATTATGGTAATAGCAAATAATATGCAAAAGCATTTAATAGTTTGCTTAAATGAATCCTAATGAGGTGCTCTCTATAATTATCATCTTATTCAAAAACTAACCAAGAGGTTATAACTACGCTTATCAATATCTAAAAGTTGTGAACCTACACTCTAACATTAAAATAGTCTTCCCACTATGTGATAGGTCGAATCTCAAAAAAATTCCCATCATATTTTTCTAACAAAAATGATCTAATTTAAATTCTTTACTCAAGATACTAATTACACCTTCTAAACAAATTTAATTCCAGCTTTAACACAATTTTGAAACACAATAAAGTTATTAAGAGGGAAAGCAACATTTTCTTAAACAAAACAAATTAGCAAGAATAACATTTGTCAATGCTAATATTAACATTGAAATCTAGATCAACATAAAAGGAAACCATAGAAGATTAATTACCAATTTGTTGACAGTTGAATACCGTATAAATTTTTTTTAGATTAGCATATAAAGGTGGTCTTGATATAGATATTTCTAGTATAACTTTTTGTTACTGAAGCTTAAGATATATACTCTATTAAACAGCTGGAATCTTCTATCCTTACACTTAGATAAATACATTCAATACAAGATAGTAGGTGTCCATAAAAAAAATAACGAATCCAAAAGACAACTATAACTTTTATTACAATTTCAAATAATATCTAAAGATAATTTCCTATTCAAATATAAAAGATAAAAAAATCATATTCTTTTTTATATATACCGAATAGAATCTTTCTATATAAACCAGATAAATTCTTTTTAAAAGAATAATACTTTCTTTTTACTTGTTCAAGACAAAATCATGTTCATTAAAACAAGATAATTCCATATATATATATAATTTCATATTCTAATAAACCAGATAAATTCATATTTTAAAAGAATTAGACGGATTTTAATTTAAAATAGATTCATATTTTAATTTAATATAGATTCATATTTTAAGAGGATAGAAAGATTTTAATCTAGGATCCATTTAGAATTTTAAAATAAGAAAGAATCTTTTTCTATTCTTAAGAGATTCTTCAACTATATGAAAATAAGTTTGAAGTGCTAAAAAGAAGGCAATGCAAGAGAACAAGGTAGTAGATAAGAGATTTTTATGGAGTCTAAACAACCAGCAAACCGTGCAGCAAGGCTTGAGTATTTGTATAATAAAAAAAATGCTATAGCTAATACTAAACATATATTCAAACATGACTTAAAGGCACCATGAAAATACATCGATAGCAGGGAAATGAAAAGGTGTCAATAATCTAGTGGTGGTTGCATGGAAGTGATAATTTGATGCATGTATTCTCATAAGAAAATTAACCAAGAGCGTTAGATGTAATGATACATAAAATAGATCTTACCCAAAGATAAGAGGGGTTATAATGGAAGAAGTCGACTGGTGAATTTCTAGATTCAAGATATTTACTTGATGATGCAGATAAGGAGGAGAAAGAATTAAATTCTCTGCCACTAAAGTGAAAGGTTGGAAATTGTATGTGGTTTGATAATTGATAAACATGCCCTTGGATTAAATATTAGAGAAGTTAAGACCTTCGAGTATGCATTGAATGCCAATATTGTCATAAGAGAACTATTGTGAAAAAAATGTGAATTGTTGCACAGAGACAATAGAGGGGAGCTTATTGGTGATGTTATAAAAAAACAATCTTACAAATAAGATTTCTAGACTGCGCTGATTGCAGGACATGTTCA
The DNA here is from genome assembly GCA_027924645.1 of Cunninghamia lanceolata. Classification (NCBI taxonomy): domain Eukaryota; kingdom Viridiplantae; phylum Streptophyta; class Pinopsida; order Cupressales; family Cupressaceae; genus Cunninghamia; species Cunninghamia lanceolata. The sequence goes on along the minus strand of BSBN01000520.1, from coordinate 21,265,885 downwards.
AAACGGATTTGTTGAAAAGTTTTGAATGTATCGGCATGCAAAGGATGTGAGGATTACTTGTCCAAGCCGCAATTGTGATCAAATTATTTGCAACGATACTATACGATGGTTAAATTTGAGGTCATGATTGATACATGCTTTTTCATGTGGAAGACATGTAAGCAAACCGTGGATTCATGGACAAGGCACGAGAATTGTTTGTCATAATGCCGAAAATGAAACTATGAACTCAAGTAAGGAGCAAAAAATTCTTGATAGAAGTATGATCTCCTACAGGATAGACACAAATGCATGCCAGTGCATAGACATGGTTTCCGATCTATTGACAAAATGCCTCATATAAAAAAAATACAAGCTAAACAAAACTCCACTAAGGCTTACCTCTATAATGAGCATATTGAACATGTGAGAACTTCTTCATCCACTCTGTAATTTAAAGCTCCCATAACGTTGATTTACGCCATTTTCCTCCTCCTTTCCTCTCCAAGTAATTTATTCTTTTATAGACTCCCGTGTTCTGGAAAGAAACTTCCAAGAATGCACGTACCTCCTCACCTCCCCCTTGTCGCCACTACAGAGTCTTTTCTTTTTAAACTTATGCTCTAAAAACAGAGTAAAAACAAAATGACAATTCACTGACATTTTCTAAATTTAGTCCCACTTTCTTGAAACCGTAAAAAAAATATTAATTTCTAAGATTTTCTATCTTGAAGATGCATAACTATTATTCTCTGCATGTGGAATAACTATTATTCTCTGCATGTGGAATAAAAGAATTTCTCTAGAATATGTAAATAGAAAATATATAACGACAAAGCATGATTTCTTTTGTCAACAAAATTGAATTATCTATATGATTATTTCAAAGAAATATAACTAAATGCCATAATTAATAAATAAGTTATAGATATGCCTTACAACATACAGGTTTATGACAGCAGCATATAGGGTTGTAACGACAACATATAGTCATTTTCAGATTGATATATGATCATTGGACTTCAAGGATTAACATTGTACTTCATGATCTACACATTGTACTAGGGTTTGGTCTCATATTTTGGTGTTGTTGCATGTATTTAGAAGTCTAAAATTTATATCAGACTTATCTGATTGTAATACCCAGCCATCTTCAAGTGTAATCAACTCTTCATTCAATAAAGAAGATAAGCTTGCATTCTAGGTATGTTCATCCTTGTTTTATGTGAGTTGTTTGGTTAAACTGTATCATCTTTTCATGTTGTTTGGATGTGTATTTGCAACCTTTCCATCTCTATGATATTTCAAACACATTGATGAAAATAAAAAGTTAAAAACCCTAAGTACTTTGCAAGTAATTCAAATAAGAAAATTCAGATCAGCAAGGAAAAAATTTTAGTTAGACAAGATAGGGTTCTTACAGCTAAACCTTAATCAATTTGTGGCCTTGGAGATTAGTCATGCTTCAAGGAATTCCTCTTTTTGGAAGAGGTGGTGACTCTGTTGTCAAAAGGAAGTTTGTTGCTGTTGTTACTTTGTTTGTTGTTGGTGATTTGAATGCCCCAGTTTATGTGCAGTAGCTGGTGAAATAAAGGATGTTTTTAGTCATGGAAAATTGGTATGGGTATGACTATTCTAGGGTTGCCCCTTCATATGAGTCTTCCTATATCTCAAACCCTAGAAGCTACATTGGTGTGGATTCTTGTGACCATCCTAGCAATGCATATTTTAGTCATGCCTTGCACCTTATGCAAACCCAAACCTATATGCACCCATGCAAAATCTGAATGAATCTATCAAATTGCAATATGAAATTGATAAAAACAAACAACTGCTAGAGTCCTTATGGAAGCAAGAGAAAGAAATAGAAAATCAGATTAAGTTGCTAATGTCTAGGGTGCAGTCTAGTGTTTTCCCTATTGCCCATAAAAATTTGATTGATAGGAACAACAACATTGTGGATACAATTGATCAGATAAGTGTAGCACTAGATTATGATGACAATGTGGTAAAAAAGGTAGAGTGTGAAGGTGGCACATCATATGGAAGTGATGCAAATAACGAAGACAGTGTGTGCATGCACCTTTAGTTGGATTGTTCATCCGTTGAAGATGAAAATGATGAAACTAATGGTGACTTCCAGCTTGATAATGAGGTATGTGGCGTGTTGAAAAAAGAGGAAGGTGTGTACACAATTGAGTAGCCAATTGAATCAATTGATGAAGCTAATTATGAAGATTGTACACAAGTGAGTGAAATAAAGAGTGAACAAGAAATTTATTTCTTGTTTGATGAGTTGCCCTCATTTGTTCCATTAGATGAAGCAACTAGTGTTTGTTTGCATGAGGAAGATGGAGATATGGCTGCACTTAATGATAACCAATCTGAGACAAGTGTTGGTACAACCATGAAATTTTAGTGTGAAGAATTTGCCCTTGAAGATTGTGAAGATGGTGATCATGTGTGGACGCATATGAGAGCCTATTTCTTTGGTGCAAAATTTGTTGTCTTCCCCATGCTGAGTGTGCTTCAAATAAGCCACAATAAAATGTTAGAAAAATGAATGTGGAGGAGGAAATGTGCCATCAGTTAGTTTGCAACAAAATGTGTGATGCAACTAGTTGCCAGAATAAGCAAGAAACAATGAGACAATTTGAAGAGCTCGAGTCTTCATTTGAGGTGTCTCATGGTGGTGTTGATTTTTGTGCTCATGGTTTGAATTGCAACCTAAATCATGCTTGTGATTCAGATCTTGAAAATTGTATCAGCATAAGTAAAAGTGTTGTATGTTGGCCGCCCATTGTCCAAGAGTTTGTAGACAACACTATGGACTATGAAACTTTCCTTTGTGATGAAGGACAAGTTTTTATTGCTATGGATGAGGGTTTTGTGCCTGAATTGGAGTTATTTTGGTGTAGGGGCACCTAGTTTACATGTTGTAAATAAGGTCAAATGTCAAGTTTTTGTGTTTGGAGTCATTTTTTTTATTGTAATAAGGTCAAATAAGACCATGTCATATGTTTTAATCTCATGGGGTCAGTTTAGGAAAGTTCAAAAGTTGCAAAAGTGACATTCTTTTGGTGTTCAATAGAAGTTGAAAGGTCAAGGATGTGAAAAGTCATTGGAATCATTTGTTTTTTGATAGAATGTATGTAAATATGGCAGAGGATGTTCAAATAAGGGTTCTAAAGTGATATTTTGAAGAAGAATCAATAAAAATCCTTATTTTTCTACAGTTTTCACTATTTTTCTACTGTTCCCATGACTTGTATGACCCAGTACAGTATGATCAAGGCCAAAATTGACTACATGTGGTAGAGCTAAGAGTTATCTTTCATTTAAGCTTGGTTTGGTCTTTTGAAATTCGTTTTGGAGTGAGTTAGAGTCTATTTTGTAAAATCTACTTGCAAAACCTCATTAGTTAGGGTTTGAGAAGGAAATATGGGAAAATCTAAAAATTGGTAGAATGGAGGTATTTAAGTTGTTTTTTATGTTTGTAGGGTTTGCAGGAGTAGGGGATGGTGATAAGGTAGGATTTCAAGCAGCCCTAGCCTAATATTCCTATGTATTAGGCTTGTTTGAGTAGCTAGAAGTAGGGTTTTGTAAATAAACAATGTCGGTATTGTTCCAATTGATGAAAATGGTAGATACAAATCCCATGTGATGTGAATAATGCTCTAAAGTAGAGTTTTGGGTTTTGGGTTTTGATTTTCTCATACTTGCTTTGTAAAACAAGCCTAATTTGGCCTAATTGAAAAGGAACAGTCAATTTTAGATGCCTTCATTCCAAAGTAACCCTATTCCAATTCTAGATATGTCATCAAACAACCAAAAGGGTATCTGTAGTGATATTTAGTTTTTGGGTTTGAGTTCTCCTCAGGAAATTAGGCTTAAAAAACCACTTTTGATGGGCTACTAGGCAAATGGAGTAGTTGTGAAGGAACACCAATTGTTTGTTTGGTTCAAGACTCCAAAAGTGAATAGTTTGAGTTGTTTAAGTGTTCTAACTTGATCTGCATCATAGTGGTATCAGAGCCATAAGTTTTGATCTATAGGTGAAAAAAATTGAAGTTTGCAAAAGCAAAGATGCCTCCTAAAAGCAATGCAATGGCCAAAGAAGTGAGATAACTAAAGGAAAAGCATACCAGGGAGTTGAGACAAGTAAAGGAGTCTCAAGAAGCTATCTTAGCTAGACTTTTAGCATTGGAATCAAACCAAAGGAGAGGTGTGGTCACTGGAGACCAAAGTGACCAAGAGGAAGAGGAAGAGGGTGAGAATGAGAAACCTCAAGAAGGAGTCCAAGAGGTAGAGGACTCTGATGAATTAAGAATGATGAAGATGATGAAGGCTATGAAGGGAGATACTCCTAAGGTGAAGATAGAATTGCCCATGTATGGTGGGAAGTTGGATGGTGAAGAAGTGCTAGGTTGGATTGATGCACTTAACAACTATTTTGAGTATGAAGAGGTAGCAGATGATCAAAAGGTAAAATTTGCTAAAACCAAATTGAAAGGTCCTACCTTAACTTGGTGGAATTATGTGCAGGAAGAGAGGTTGAAGAAGGGCAAGACAAAAATCCATTCATGGGACAGAATGGTGGCTAAAATCAAGAGAATATTCCTACTGGGTGATTATGCAATACAAACATTTAGGAAGCTACAAAACCTCAAGAAAAAAGAAATGGATGTCATGGCTTATATTGAGGAGTTTCACAAGTAAAGTATAAGGACAAGTCATATTGAGGATGAGGTGAAAAAAGTAGCAATGTACATAAATGGGCTGATGCTCTCCATACAAGATGAGTTAAGACTTAATCGTCCAAGGATAGTGGAAGAATGTTTCCAAATAGTAATCAGGGCAGAAGAAAGATTGAATAGAAGGAAAGAAAAACAAAGTAGAGGCAGAGAAAAGAATTTTAGAGGTAGAGGCAACTTTGGAGGGAGAGGACAATCCCAAAAAGTACAAGGAGAGTCAAGTGGACAAAAAGAATAAAGCTCAGAGTTAAGAGGCAATTTCAGAGGTAGAAGACCTAATGGTAGAGGCAGATTGAAGGACAAGGTAGAGGTTCAAACACCTTTTCAAGCAGATGCTATCAATGCGATCAGTTTGGCCATCAAGCTTGGAAAAGCCTAAAGAAACAACCCTCAACATCACATGGAGGTGAAAGGAGAACACAGTTAGTGCAAGAGGAAGATAGTAAGACTGTCAAACCTCCATCTCAGCCTACTGTTCTAGAGATAGGTGAAACTCTGATGATGAGAAGGACACTCATTAAGGTTCCAACAGTCAAAGAGCCTCCACAAAGGAGATCCTTGTTTAGAACCACTTGCAAATCTCAAGGCAAGGTATGTAAGGTTATTGTTGATTCAGGTTCAATTGATAATTTATTTTCTTTGGAGATGGTTGAAAACTAAAGATGAAAAGGATTCCACACCCCACACCTTATAAGGTTTCTTGGTTGAATAAAGGTCAACAAGTCTTGGTCAATGAACAAACATGGGTTGAGTTTAACATTTGGGGGTACAAAGACAAGATCTTATGTGACATCATCCCAATGGATGTTTGTCACTTGCTGCTAGGAAGACCCTGGCAATATGACAAAAAGTTCAATATGATGGGCAGAAAAACATTTATGTGATTGACAAGGATGGGGTATCATTCACCCTTATTCCATTGCAAGATGAAGGGATAGATGAACAAGCTGGGTTTAATGTAATGCTAGTTGGGGAAAAAGAGTTTTTGAAAACTATGAAAGAAGAGGGAGGAGAAGGATATGCCATTGTAATCAGACCTAAACCTATCATGACAGTAGCAACAACAAAAATTGAGGATGTGCCCAAAGAAGTGCAAACTTTGTTGAACAAGTATCAAGGCATAGTTGTTGATGAGCTCCCTAGTTCTTTGCCACCTATAAGGGATGTGAGCCACCACATAGACTTTATACCAGGTGCAAACTTACCCAATAAGGCTGCATACAAGATGACTCCTCAACAAAATGATGAGATAAGGAAACAAATGCAAGAATTGCTAGATAACGGTCTCATAAGAGAAAGTTTAAGTCCATGTGCTGTCTCTACTCTTATGGCACCTAAAAAAGGTGGAGATTGGAGAATGTGCACCGATTCAAGGGCAATCAACAAAATAACTATAAGGTATAGGTTTCCAATACCTAGAATGGAGGATTTGATGGACTGTTTAGGAGGAGCTTATTATTTTTCAAAGATTGACCTTAAAAGTGGCTATCATCAGATTCGGATAAGAGAAGGGGATGAGTGGAAAACTGCCTTTAAAACCAATGAGGGGTTATATGAGTGGATTGTCATGCCTTTTGGGCTTTCAAATGCCCCAAGTACCTTTATGCAACTCATGAATGAAGTCTTGAAACCCTTCATAGGAAAGTCTGTAGTTATCTACTTGGATGACATCCTTGTTTTCAGCAAGACCAAAGAGGAGCACTTTGCAGCATTTGGACATGGTGTTGAAGAGGCTGAATGAAGAGAAGTTGATGATCAATCTAAAGAAATGTTAATTCATGAAGGAGTTAGTTTACCTTGGTTTTGTGATTTCTAAAGGTTCATTAAAGATGGATCCCACCAAAGTAGAAGCAATTCTTAGTTGGCCAACTCCTACATTAGCAAGTGAGGTAAAAAAATTTCATGGCTTAGCTACTTTTTATAGAAAATTTATAAAGAAATTTAGTCATATCTGCTCTCCAATTATTGACACCATCAAAGGGGATAAAAGAAAGAGGTTTCAATGGACTGATGAGGCAGAGAGAAGCTTCCAATATCTAAAAAATAGAGTGGCACAACAACCCATCCTAGCATTGCCTGATTTCAACAAGATCTTCAATATAGAATGTGATGCAAGCGGGTATGCAATTGGGGTTGTTTTGAGCCAAGAAGGCAGACCTGTGGATTTCTTTAGTGAGAAGCTTAATGAAGCAAAAAGAAAATATTCTTCTTATGACTTGGAGCTATATGCAATGGTGCAATCCCTAAAGAAGTGGAGACACTATCTTTTACCCAAGGAGTTCACTGTTTTCACTGACAACCATGCTTTGCAATTCATTAACAGTCAAGACAAGCTGAGACATAGACATATGAAGTGGGTGGAGTACCTACAAAGTTATACCTTCACAATCAAACACAAAAGGGGGTAGCCAAACTGATGGGGAGCGTGCAGCGGATACCACAGACTGATGCCCTAATTTCTCACAGGTGACAAACTAACAGATGAGCCACCGATTCAACTCCATCAGCCAAGTCTCTCATCCTTCTTCCAACACCCGATGGCATTTGCCTTTGATGGGATTCATTCCATCGGCGAACGCTCATAACCCTTGGCCGATGCACTAATGCGTCGTCACACAGTTTACTTCCTGCGAACCCTAGCACATGGAGATGCTAGGTCATCCTTACTATGCAGAATGCCCTATCAAGATCCTTTGCAATGCCAAACAGGAAAAACAAAACAAAGAGCAAAACAAATATTCATACAAAGAAGCCATTCCATTGATTTCAACAGAAATCTCACCAGTGGAATGCTTCACGGTGACATACGGCAACAATGAATGGAAATCTACAGTTACATGATTTACAGTTGTAAAAAACAAAAATCAAATGGATAGAACATAATTGCTTTATTTCTCCTGAGCACAATACAATCACATTCACACCCTTCTTCGATTTGATTACATTCGATGATCATTTGATTTCTTCCTCAGGGTATTTATCAACTCGCCATGAGTAGTATTGAACTGACTCCAAGTGACTGGGAGACACTACTACCTATTTTTGGCATTATTGCTATTTTTAGCATTATGCGATTACAATTGACAAATGTCCCCTAAGTCACTTGGGACTTACAAAATGAACCTAGATACAACTGAAATGAAAATGCATTGGTCAAAAAGACCTTATTACAAAAGTAAGCATAATTTGTTAGGTGCTCCTGCACCATACTCTCCGGGTGAAAGTTGTCTCAAGTCCTCTTAGAGACTAACTGCTGCAAATCTCCACCCGCTTGTTGATGTCGTCTTCCAACATCCATGTGCCTTCTGAGTCTGGAAGTCTGTGCCATTTGACTAAGTGCTCAAAATATGTCTGATTTTTGGTCTTCTTTACTATCCTTCTATCCAAAATGGACTCCATCTGCGGTGGTTCCTTAGGTGGTAAATGCTACACCCACTTTGTATTGTCTTGGACAGAATCTGCGGCACCTTCGCCTGTATCAGGACTCCTATATAAGGTCAGATTAGCAATACTGAAGATAGGTGAAATAGCAATATCTTCAAGGAGTTTAATTTTGTAAGCATTAGGACCATATTTTTCCAGAATCTGGCAAGGTCCAATTTTTCTCATCATCAATTTACTGTGTTGTCCTTTGGGCAATCTATTTTTGTTGAGATGAACCATGACCATATCTCTTACTTGGTACTGCACATCTCTTCTTCATTGATCCACTCTAGCCTTGATCTTCTGACTGTTCTGGTGTAGAGTATTTCTGACTTGTTGATGGATCTCTTTCATAGCCTTTGCAAATACATCAGCATGTCCACTCCTTTGTCCAACCCTTGAACATCTCGTAATTTAAAAATACCTCTAGGATGACTACCATAAACAACTTCAAAAGGACTTAGACCTGTACTTCTGTTTGTAGAATCATTATAGGCATACTTGGCTTGTGGGAGTACCACATCCCAACTACTGCAATGTTCTCTTGTCAAACATCTCAGCAGATTGCCTAATGACCTATTCACAACCTCAGTTTGGCCATCAATCTGAGGATGATAGGCTGAACTATAAGACAATTTTGTACCCAATCTTTTCCACAGGGTTCTCCAGAAATGTCCCACAAATTTGTTGTCTCTGTCAGATACAATACTCAAAGGTAACCCATGAACCCTGACAATTTCTTTAAAGAGCAAACCTGCAATGTAACTAGCATCATTAGTGGTCTTACAAGGAAGAAAGTGTGCCATTTTGCTAAACTTGTCTACCACAACATACACACTGTCATGATCTGTCCTTGTCTTGGGCAATCCCATCACAAAATCCATACTCAAACTTTCCCAAGGTCTGTTTAGTATGGGCAAAGGTTGGTACAGTCCTGAATTGGTTGAGACTCCTTTTGCTCGCTGGCAAATCATACAACTCTCAACAAACCTTCTGATATTAGATTGCATCCTTGGCCAAAAGTAAAATCTTCTGACAAGATCTAAGGTCTTATTGAGTCCAAAATGTCCTCCTAAACCACCACTATGTTTTTCCTTCACTATATTATCCCTCATTGAACACTTTGGGATACATAGTTGACTACCTTTAAACAAAAGTCCATCCTGCAATGTATAATTTGAAAATTCGCTGTGGAAAGCATTGGTAAACTCACTGCATACCCTTTAAATTTCTTGGAAATCTTAGTCCTCTTCATACAATCCTTTGAGTGACTCAACACCCATACTGTGTAGCTGCACTTCTTGTACTATCAACACCCTTCTGCTAAAAGCATCAACAACCTTATTTGTTATCCCCTTCTTATGTTTGATGATGAAGGTGTATGCTTGAAGACTTTCCACCCATTTCATGTGTCTATGACTGAGCTTTTCTTGTCCATTCAAAAAACTAAGAGCATGGTTATCTATATACATAATAAATTCCTTGGGAAGCAGGTAATGTCTCCATTTTTTTAGAGCTTGTACCATAGCATACAACTCTAAATCATGAGAGGAGTACTTCCTCTTAGCTTCATTTAACTTTTCACTGAAGAAGGCTATTGGTCTGCCTTCTTGACTCAACACTGCTCCTATGGCCAGTCCACTTGCATCACATTCAATTGTGAAAATCTTATTGAAATCAGGTAACACTAAAACGGGGAATTTAGCAACCTTCTATTTCAGACTCTCAAAGCTTCTATCTGCTTCTCTTGTCCACACAAACTTCATCTTACCTCCACCCTTGATGGTCTCCAACATAGGTGCACAAATATCACTGTAATTCTTAATAAATTTTCTGTAAAATGTGGCCAACCCATGGAAACTTCTGACCTCTCCTGCTATCCTGGGTGTAGGCCAATTCAAAATAGCCTCTACCTTGGAAGGATCCATTTTTAAATCACCCTTAGAGATGACAAAACCTAAGTACACCAATTCTTGTTTCATGAAATCACATTTTTCCAAGTTTATCATTAACTTCTGATCTTGCAGCCTCTTCAAGACTATCCCCAAATGTTTCAAGTGTTCTTCCTTGCTCTTACTGAACACCAAAATATCATCAAGGTAGACTACCACAAATTTTCCTATGAATGCCTGCAACACCTCATTCATCAGCCTCATAAAGGTACTAGGGGCATTTGAAAGACCAAACGGCATCACAAGCCACTCATACAGCCCTTCATTGGTTTTGAAAGCTCTCTTCCACTCATCCCCTTGTCTTATCCTTATCTGATGGTACCCACTCTTCAGGTCTGTTTTAGAGAAATAGGTAGCACCTCCCAAACAATCCATTAGATCTTCTATTCTAGGAATAGGAAACCTATACCTGATGGTTATCCTATTTATGGCCCTAGAATTAGTACACAATCTCCATTTCCCATCCTTCTTTGGTGCTAAAATGGTGGGGACTGCACTCGGACTCAAACTCTTTCTTATTAGATCCTTGTCTAAAAGTTCTTGAACCTGCCTGGCTATTTCCTCATTTTGCTGAGGGGTCATTTTATATGCTACCTTATTAGGAAGTACTGCTCTTGATATGAGATCTATCTGATGGCTAATGTCTCTGATTGGTGGTAGGGAATCAGATATGTCCTTTGCAATCACTCCTTTATAACTCTCAAGAAAATTTCTGACCTCCGTAGGTCCTACTTCTCTCGCACTTGTTTTCCTTTCCCCCTTGGGCTTCACAATCAAAGCAAAACCTACTCCATCACCTTCCTTTAGTGTATCCATGAATTCTTTTTCTCCTACCAGCATTACACTAGACCCTACATGCTGTGGATCTTCTTCTACCAATGACTGTATCCTATAAGTCACACCATCCTTTAGGAATGAGTAAGCATTCTTTTCTCCATCATGATGAGCCTTTCCGTCAAACTGCCATGGCTTGCCTAGCAGAAGATGGCAAGCATCCATTGTAAGGATGTCACACAGAATCTTGTCTCTATACCCCTCAATACTAAATTCAACCCATGCTTGTTCATTGATGAGCACATGCTGCCCCTTATTCAACCAACTGACTTTATATGGACTGCTATGGGGTATCTTTACTAGATTTAGCTTATTCACTGCTTCCAAAGATATAATGTTATCAGTAGAACCAGAGTCAATAATGACTTTACAAACCTTACCTTGGATCTTGCAGTTGATTCTAAGCAAAGCCCTTCTTTGCAATGGTTCAACCTGCACTGGTTCTTTGAGCAACATCCTCTTGAGCATCAGACTTTCTCCTGTTTCTGATGCTAGATTCACTTCAGGAGATGACACAATCCTTGCATCTTCTTGAGTCAAAGTGGTTCTCTTCTCACCACCATGAGAAGTTGAGGCCTTCTCTGACAATTGTATGCCAGGTGCCCTATTTGATTGCAGTTATAACATCTCATATTGGAGAATTTGGATCCTCTACCTGATCCACTTGTCCCACCTTTTCCATTAGGCCTTCTTCCTCGGTCGCCTCCTCTGCTACTTGAGTCCCCAACTTGCTCTTCTTGGCTAGACTCACCACTAGGCCTCTGGTTAGGAATTCTTCCTCCAAAACTGCCTCTGCCTCTGAAATTCCTTCCACCTCTACCTCTATTGTTTTGGTCACTCTTTCTCTTTATCTTTTCTTCAGCCCTTAAGGCCATTTGGAAACACTTGTTACTGTTTCCGGTGCTAAGATGCTGATCTCATCTTGGATGTTCATCCTTAGGCCATTCAAATTCCTGGCCACCTTATTTGACTCTTCTTCTTGTCTCTTTGATCTGAGACAGAGTTTATGAAACTCTTGTGTGTATGCATTCACATCAAGGTCTCTCTGTCTGAGGTTCTGCAATTTCTTATGCATCTGCACATCATAGTCCAGGGGTAAGAATTGTGCCTTGAGTTTGGTCTTCATCCTCTCCTAGGAGGTTATCATATTCTTCCCCTCCTTGACTCTCTCTCCTTGTACATAATTCCACCATGCAAGAATTGTGCCTTGAGTTTAGTCTTCATCCTCTCCTAGGAGGTTATCATATTCTTCCCCTCCTTGACTCTCTCTCTTTGTGCATAATTCTACCATGCAAGAGTAGATACCTGCAACCTTGCCTTTGCCAACTTAACCCTCTTATCATTAGGGATTTCTTTGTATTCGAAGTGATTGTTCAATGCCTCAATCCAGTCAATCACCTCTTCAGTTTCCATACTTCCACTGTACATAGGTAACCCATCTATGGTGTCCCTATTAACTGACTTCAATGCATTTAAAAATGCCCTCTAGTCTGCTGGTATCTCCTCTACCTTTTTACTGGTTTCACCAATTTCTGTATCTCCATCACTATCACTTTCATCTTCCCTATCTTTGCCTTTGGACTGCTTGAACTCTCCCAACTTGGATTCAAGCATCTCCTCGATCAACTTCTTAATGGCGTCCTGTGACATACTTTTGGGAGGCATCCTCTCTGCCTCTGTCCCGCTATCTCTTTCTGACATAAACATTCACAGACAACACCCAAATGCCAACAATCCTGCAAATCCTCAACTCGACTTGCCGCCCAAATCTTTTCGGGCTCTGATACCAATCTGATGGGGAGTGCACAACGGATACCACAGACTGATGCCCTAATTTATCACAGTTGACAAACTAACAGATGAGCCACTGATTCAACTCCATCGGCCAAGTCTCTCATCCTTCTTCCAACGCCTGATGACATTTGCCTTTGATGGGACTTGTTCCGTCGGTGAACGCTCATAACCCTTGGCCGATGCACCAATGTGCCATCACACATGGAGATGCTAGGTCATCCTTACTGTGCAAAATACCCTATCAGGATCCTCTGCAATGCCGAAAAGGAAAAACAAAACAAAGAGCAAAACAAATATTCATACAACGAAGCCATTCCACTGATTTCGACAGAAATCTCACCAGTGGAATGCTTCACGGCGACATACGACAACAATGAATGGGAATCTACAGTTACGTGATTTACAGTTGTAAGAAACAGAAATCAAATAGACATAATAGAATTGCTTTATTTCCCCTGAGCACAATACAATCACATTCACACCCTTCTTTGATCTGATTACATTCGATGATCATTTGATTCCTTCCTCAGGGTATTTATCAACTCGCCCTGAGTACTGCCTATTTTTGGCATTATTGCTATTTTTAGTATTATGCAGTTACAATTGACAAATGTCCCCTAAGTCACTTGGGACTTACAAAATGAACCTAGATACAACTGAAATGAAAATGCATTGGTCAAAAATACCTTATTACAAAAGTAAGCATAATTTGTTAGGTGCTCCTGCACCACAAACAAGGTAGTAGATGTCTTAAGCAGAAGGTCAATGTTAGTGCAAGAAATTCAACTCCAAAGTGTGCGAATAGATGCCTTGAAAGGTATGTATGAAGAAGATGATGACTTCAAAGAGGTATATGCTATTTGTGATTAGTTTAAGGGTGCTTTTCATGATGAATATTCTAATTTTTTGTTATGTATTCCCAAGTGTTCCATGAGAACTAACCTATAAAAGAGAAACATTATGGCAACTTAGGAGGTCATTTTGGGGTAGATAAAACATTGGAGCAGGTAAGGAGATATTACTTTTGGCCAAAAATGCAAAGTGACATCAAAAAATTTGTGGAAAGTTGTGTAGTTTACCAAAAAGCAAAGGGTTCAAGCACTAATGCAGGCCTCTATTAGCATTTGCCAATTCCTAACAAGCCATGGGAATCCATCAACATGGATTTTGTCTTGGGTTTGCCTAAAACTCAAAGGGGATTTGACAGTGTGTTTGTTGTTATTGATAGATTTAGCAAAATGGCTTATTTCATATGATGCAAATCTACAAATGATGCTTCATATATTGTTGGGTTATTTTTCAAGGAAGTAGTGAGAATTCATGGATTACCATTGACCATTGTGTCTGATAGGGACAACAAGTTTGTAGGTCACTTTTGGAGGACTCTTTGGAAGAAATTGGGAACCAATTTGACATTTAGCTCTACCTATCACCCACAAACAGATGGGCATATTGAAGTGGTTAATAGATCATTTGGAAACCTTCTGAGATGCCTCACAAAGGAGCATGGATAGAAATGGGATCTAATCCTTCCACAGGCTGAATATGCCTATAATGACTTTGTTAATAGAAGCATTGGGAAAAGCCCATTTGAAGTGGTCTATGGACTGAAACCTAAAGGTGTGTTTGAGATCAGGGATCTGAGTGGAATGGAGAAAAAGAGCATTGAAGGAGAGGAATTTGTAGTTGCAATGAAGGACATACATTAGCAATTGAAAGAAAATCTTCAAAAGAGTGTGGAGACGTATAAGCAACATGCAAATTTGAAGAAGAGGGATGTTCAATTCAAGGTGGGAGACTTGGTCCTAGCACATTTAAGGAAAGAAAGGCTACCAAAGGGGAAATATACAAAGCTACAAATGAAGAAAAATGGGCCATGTAGGGTGGTCCACAAATTTGGAGCCAATTGTGAGATAGAACTCCCTCATGGAGTGGCTATCTCTCCAATTTTTAATGTTTCTGACCTTTATCCTTTCAAGGGATCTGTGATTGTAGGTAAAGAAGCAGATACATCAGAAGTTCAAGATGAAGATTGGGTCAAGGATTGTAATGTTAGCAAATGTCCCCTTGGGCCCTTTTCCCTCATAAGGTTTAGGTCTCAGGTCTTTTGCATGCATTTAGGACATCTTAGTTCATAATTTGGCATCTCGATGGAATGGGCCCTAGGTAACATGACAAATGGGACCTAGGAGGACCCCTTGAGCTGTACCCTGCCCAAAATAGGGGGGAGGACTTGGGCACCCATGCCCTAGTCCTACCCTATTTTGGGGCAACCCTAATTTCTGGGTGTCGGTTTGTGACCGTTACTTGGGTCCTTTTCTGACATGGTAAGTTTGAATTACAAAAATCTTGGCGGGAGTGCTGGTAGTTGCATATAAAACCATGTTTAGGCATTCATTTGTAAACTAGATGGTAATTGTGATGTTCAAGTGTTCTGTAGGTGATTCAAGGCTTTCGTTGTGTTGCAAGAGTAGACTTGTGTGTTGATATTTGCAGATTTGGGCATCAATTTCCTCATGGAATGAAGAGCATCTTCCTCCCATGAGAGCTTCACTACAAGGTGACATTATATCATGTTTTTATCATTGATTCCTTTGGTTTTTGCCTCTGTCTCACAAGGGCACACACTCTTTATCTGGCAATGGTGTTCAGAGACTTAAGTGTCCTCTGGGGCTTGACTGAGGCAAGCCTCTAAAAACCACAACCCCCAAACCAAATCTTGTGATTGTAGGTTATAGGTGTCACATTTGGGAAAAGTGAAATTGTAGGAAGGATTGGCAGGCATCAAGGATTTGGGATTTGAAGAGAAGCAGGACGCAGGAGCATTTCCAAGACTTGGGCATTTGCTCTAGTGTCCTCCGCAGACAAATTTCTAGAAATAGAAGTTACAGGGCTTATCAATGTCGGAAGGAGGTCTGGATTGCACGAAGAAACTGGTACCTTAGACTAGGGTGCCTGCTCCAGTGTCCCTGACTATTCTGCTTTGGAGCCCCGAAAATAGGTACTCTGTGATTTGGTATTTTACTCCTATCTGCAAGAGCTTTTTCTATTATTCATCAATTTGTTGCCGTATTTGCATAATTAGGGTTTTAATGGTCAATTGAGCATATGAGAAGGAAAATTGATAATTGAATTGCCTAATCCAAGTTTCCCTACATCTCACAAGAGATCTAGGGTATGATAGTGCTTGCCACTCGACCCTAGATCCTTGAATGTATAGTGGAGAGGAGGATTTAAACATCAAAACACAAACATTAACAAATCCAATTTTCCACTTAAACATTTTGGTGAACCCATGTTTTTGGACTTAAATTACAACTTTCTAAGTGTGTGTCTTCAGATTTGGATTAATTTCATTCATTCATATAGTCCTTCATTTTATTGCATTGAGAAAAATTTTAAAAAAATTGAAAATTTTGAAAAATTCAAAAAAATTGCATTGTTTGGCTTACTAAATTGCATCAATTCTTTCTAAATTTTCCTAATTCATGATATTTGCATCAGATCTGATATAAACTATAAAAAAATATAAAAATTTAAAATTTTGCATTGCATTTTAATCATTAATTTGCTAGGTTTTTGTGGAACTTTTGACAATTTTATATAACCTAGTAATTCCAAAATCTAGGGTTAGTAGGCAAAATCTTTTATCAAAATTTTCTACTAATTTTAGAGGCTCATTCAAATTTTTATTTGGCTATAGGCTTGCATTTTAGTGTAAATTTGCATTTAGATTCAAAATATTTACATTTTTGCATAGAAAATTTTAACAAAAACTAGCAATTGTCATGCATTTTCATTAGATTTGCATTGGCATTTTGCATGTTCAAGCTTGGAAATAATTTTTAGATCTGAGAGTATTTCATTTTCATCATAAATCAGACTTCAAAGTATTCACATAGCATTTTGTGTCAAGATCTCAAACCTAGGCTTCAAAAACAACGATTCTCACTAAATTTGGCCTTATCGACTCTATAAACTTGCACCATAGGTGTGTTGTGAAAAATAATTTTGCATTGATTAGCTTTTATCAGGGTAATAATTTACTTCCCCTCATAAAAATATTCATAACACCCTTTTAATGGGCTCTTGTATTGAAAATTCGATGAAAAACTACATATTTTGGCTATTTTTGCCCTAGGGTTTGACCTAGTTTGCACTCCAAGTGTGTTGTGATCAATTTTATAGATTGAGGTGATTGATATTATCAATATTATTTGTTGTAGCTCCTAAAATTCCTTACAACACCCTCTTTGATAGGTCTTGGAATTGAAAAATCGTGAAAAATAACATATTTTTTGCTACATTTTCACTAGGGTTTTACCTTAAGAGGCATTAAAAGTGTGTTGTGTTGGATATTTTGACATTAAGTTGCTGTTATTACTAATATTATTTTCTATCCATCATCATTTTCCTCACAACACCCTTTGTTATGCTCTTTTGTATTGAGTTTTAGTGAAAAAAGTGCCTATTTTGACATATTTTCACTTTATTTTGACTTGGCATCATCTTAGATTTGCATTAAAAGTGTGTTGTAAAGGATCTTATTTTGTATTGGACTGATATCAGACATATTATTTGCTGCTCCTGATCAATTTCCTTACAACACCTTTGTTTTCATATATTTGCATTAAAAAAGTACAAAAAATCAAGCATTTTAAGATCATTTTTGCATATAGTTTGCACTTGTCTTTTGCATACTCTTAGAAAATTGTTAAAATCTAATTTTGCATTTCATTATGGCATCTTCGTGTTATTCATCTCTGAAATCTTTGCATGAGTATATCCTAGATTTTGAAAATTTCTCTAATTTCACTAATGAGAATCCTCATATTCTAGAACACATAGCTTATATCAGTGGTATTGACACTTCTATATGTTCTACATATGAGTTGTAATTACTTTGTTATACACATGATTTTAGTAGCTTCATTTTACTCATAGGAGCATATCCTTTGATATTAGAAGATTTAACCAAATTCATCTCTAGGAATACTCATGAGAAAGATGAGTGTGAAAAGCTCTTTTGCACCACAGAGTATGATGATGATGCTGATGTAACTTCCTTTCATCCCACTGCTCTCCTTGGCCAAGATGTAGCATTAGTGGATGAGAAAAGGTCTCTCACATTAAATCTTTTGGGGATGGATATTGGGTGCAATCAAGAGGAAAACAATGTTAATTCAATAATCGTTAATAGACTTCATAGCAATATTCCTAAAATGATTGTTTGAGGGGCACTTAGTGCACCCTCTTACTTAAAACCGGTGATTACGGTTCAAGGTGTTCAAAATGTGTTACAACAACCACACCACAATGTGACTTCTCACACATACAACACCCATAATAACAAGCAAAGTAACCAAGCACCACATGTTCCTATCTCTCTTCCATGTTCTCAACCTATGCTCCCTCCACCACCTCATCTTACTCATAAAAGTGGTCAAGAGTATGATCTTGTCAAACAGCTTCGCGCTACTTAGGCTAAGATCTCTCTTTGGGATTTGATACAAACATTGCCTACATACCATGGAATGCTCCAAGAGGCTTTACAAAAGGTGATTGTGCCACTTGCGGTTAAGCTGAATGATGTAGCAGCCGTATTGGATAGTATGCATGCGATAAAAATAGATATTCTCTTTCAACCACAGGAATTACTGTCAATTGAAGTTCAAAACCAATATGATACTCTTATAATCTTTGTCACAATAAACAAAATGTTGGTAAAACAAGTTATGATTGACAATGGGTCAGCTCTTAATGTTTGTAGCATTGACCTAATACACAAAATCAAGGTTGACACATCACAAATCACACCAAATGGCATTAGCATTCGTGGCTTTGATAATGTTGGATGACAATCCGTGGGCACTATAACTCTACCTATACAAGTAGGACCTATGCTTGTGCCTACCTTGATTCATGTCATGCCTTGTTCTTTATCTTACAACATGATTCTTGGTAGACCTTGGATTCATGCATTGGAGGCAGTTCCTTCCACCTTGCATCGTTCAATCAAATTTATATTCAAAGGTAAACTTCATATTATTCATGCTGATCCTGAACCAGATAACTACTTACACATTGAAAATCAAAAACCAGTTTACAATCATATGAGCTTAAACAATTTACGAAGTGGTTCATCAATGCCTCTAGCCATGAATAATGTTGTGCAAGACCCTCAACCATTGAATGCACTTGTTGATGATGATTGCAGTTCATTAAATTTTAATCCTTACGATGTAGGGGAATATAAACTTAATAACCTCAACACATCAAAAGTCGCATCGATCTTGTCGAGCCAATCTTTTGAAACATCTGAGAAAAACAAAGTCTCCTTGGTTGAGAATGAAGACAATACCCTCACTTATACTATAAATTATGACACCTATGAGACTTCACCATCTTCTAAGGAAATGACATCCCTTTATGGTCGAGGATTTAAAATCCTTTATAATAATTACGAATATGAAGGTAAGGGATGTGGTGTAAATTAACAAGGGATCCGAGTACCTATAGAATCTGCTTCAACACATTACTCAATTGACATTGGATATAATCCTTTTAAAGAAAAGAAAGCCTCCCATTGTCCTACGCTTAATGTCAATTCAACAAGATCAAAACATGACAGATATCCTACATATACAGGTTCTTAATGATGGTGCTACCAGGTAAGTGTCTCTACCCTTTTATCTCTCTATGATGTGCTTCCCCTGTGATGTGTTATATGTTGTTTAGGCCTCCTGGGATGACCTCGAATTCTCTTGTAAGGTCCGGGATACCAGGAGACCATCTCTGTTGTGAACTTCTTCTATTTGTATCATCATTCTTCTAAATTTCTCTTTGATTTCATTGTTGAGTGTTGTGTCTTACGAACATAGCATCGTGGTTGGTGACCTAGGGGCACCCTCTTACGTGACTATCCCTAAGACACTTGTTTATCCTCTTTTATTTATTGTTTCCCTTCCTCTAGTGTTTCCATCTAGCGGGCGGATGATGACAAACATTTATACTGATGCAAACCTAGTGTCCCTTTCGAGAGCAATCAAAAAATGGGCTTAGTTCATAATATGATGATGGGGTTGTATATTTTATCCGACGCTTGGCTAATGGAAGCACTCGTGCTTTTTGCATAGTGAATTTGATGATGTTTTTGTCGCATTTACAAACCTTAACAATACTGCTACTCTATGCACCTTTGTTTGCCTTTGAATCTAGCCTTGGCGGTACTCGATTCGGAGAGCTTCATGATATAGCCCTACGGTTATCCTCAAACTTTGAATTTGTTGTATAACCTTAGCTCTTTGTGTGGTTAATCATATGCATTGATGTTGTTGTTTATCATGATGTTGTAGACACTAACATGTTTCTTGCAGGGATGTGTTTGTGGGAAAATTTGGTGATTGTAAAGTACATGTCACCTTCGGGGGGCATGGGCTTTACGAAAGTCAGCATTCCCTTGTGTGTTTTCTTCGTACCTTAACGTGCCTGATATCGATGCTTGATATCAACCACCTTAAGGTGGGGGTATATATAAGGTAAGCTATCTGTTATAGATGTTAGCAATGTGTTTGACCTTAGATGCAAAGACTTGCACCCTAGAGTAGTGCATCATGCATCCTAAGTTTGTTTGTAATCAATCAATCAATCAATCAATCAATCATGTAAGCCCTCTATGGAGGCGGGGATGGTGTATTTCTCGGAGCAGATTGCATCATCCTATCATTTTCAAAAGTCCTCTGCGGAGGCGGGGAGTGGTTCTGTGACTAACTCAACCCTTAAGCATGTTTTTGACGATTGTTATGGCGAAGCACAATCGTCGGTGTGTGCCTGTAATGTGCCTGAGATGGTGTTGGACCTAGAAATAGGTACACTCCATTGCTTGTCTGCGGTGTTTTCCCCGTGTCTTCAAGTGTGTGTGTTTTGGCATGCTTGTTTTGTGTGGTGTGTTTGTTGCCACATATGCAAAGACCGGTACCCTCAGGGAGTGCTTCCTGCATTTTGGAGGTTTTGTGTGTCTTGCATGTGTGTTGCCCCATAGATATAGAGACCTATGCCCTAAGGTAGTGCATCCTATATTATGGGAGGTTTGTTTACTTTCTAGTACTTGCATTTGCATTTCATATATATGAGAAAAAGAAAAGAAAAGATATCATGCCTGTCTTCAATGCATTAATGTGTCTTCCATGCATTGATTGTCTTCTTCGTGTTCTGCGTGACTGTAACTATCTTCTCTGAGTTTTGCGTGCCTGTTACTATTTTCTATGTGATTGGCGTGTCTTCTCCATGCTTGATGTGTTTGTGACCTTACTTTAATGCATGTATTGGCCTCGCATTTATACATACATTAAAGTGGGGGCTAAATGTAACGTCAGAAAATGTCCTCTTGGGGTCTTTTCCCTCATAAAGTTTAGCTCCCAAGTCTTTTGCATGAATTTAGGACATCTTAGTTCATAATTTGGCATCCCGATGGAATGAGCCCTAGGTAACATCACAAATGGGACCTAGGTGGACCCCTTGAGCTGTTCCCTGACCAAAATGGGGGGGGGGGAGGACTTGGGCGCCCACGCCCTAGTCTTGCCCTATTTTCGGGTAGCCCCAATTTCTGGGTATCAGTTTATGACCGTTACTTGGGTCCTTTGCCGACACGGTAAGTTTGAATTACGAAAATCTTGATGGGAGTGCTTGTAGTTGCATATAAAAGCATGTTTAGGCATTCATTTCTAAACTAGATGGCAATTGTGATGTTCAAGTGTTCTCAAGGTGATTCAAGGCTTTCATTGTGTCGCAAGAGTAGACTTGTGTGTTTTGTGTGTTGATATTTGTAGATTTGGGCATCAATTTCTCATGGAATGAAGAGCATCTTCCTCCCATGAGAGCTTCACTACAAGGTGACATTATATTGTGTTTTCATCATTTATTCCTTTGGTTTTTGCCTTTGCCTCATAAGGGCACGCACTCTTTATCTGACAATGGTGTTCGAAGACTTAAGTGTCCTCCGGGGCTTAACCGAGGCAAGCCTCTAAACACCACAACCCCCAAACCAAATCTTGTGATTGCAGGTTACAGGTGTCGCATTTGGGAAAAGTGAAGTTGCAGGAAGGATTGGCAAGCATCAAGGATTCAAGATGTGAAGAGAAGCAGGACACCGGAGCATTTCCAGGACTTGGGCGCTCGCCCTAGTGTCCTCCGTAGATAATTTTCTGGAAACAAAAGTTACAAGGTTGATTAGTGTTGGAAGGAGGTTCAGATCCCACGAAGAAACTGGTACCTTGGACTAGGGTGCCATTCTAGTGTCGCTGACTATTCCACTTCAGAGCCCCAAAAATAGGTACTCTATGATTTGGCATTTTACTCTTGTCTGCAAGAGCTTATTTCGTTATTTGTCAATTTGTTGTCGTATTTGCATAATTAGGGTTTTAATGGTCAATTGAGCATAGGAGAAGGAAAATTGATAATTAAATTCCCTAATCCAAGTTTTCCTGCATCTCACAAGCGATCTAGGGTATGATAGTGCTCGCCACTCAACCCTAGATCCTTGAATGTATAGTGGAGAGGAGGATTTAAACATCAAAACACTAAAACATTAACAAATCCAATTTTCCACTTAAACAAGGACTTACCGCCAGCCATTGAAGCTTGAAAGCATTTTGGACACAAAGGAAGCAAAAAGAACAAGGCATAAGGTGTATAATGAATACTTAGTGAAATGGCAAGGCCTTCCTAATGAAGATGCAACATGGATGATAGAGGAAGACATCAAAAAGCATGGCGTGCAACAGTTCAAGAGTTGATCTCAAGTGGGACTTGAGATTCTATTCTCCCCGAGTGTATGGTGCAGGGGCACCTAGTTTACATGTTGTAAAAAAGGTCAAATGTCAAGTTTCTGTGTTTGGAGTCATTTTTTATTGTAATAAGGTCGAATAAGACCATGTCATATGTTTTAATCTCATGGGGTCAGTTTAGGAAAGTTTAAAAGTTGCAAAAGTGACATTCTTTTGGTGTTCAATGGAAGTTGAAAGGTCAAGGATATGAAAATCATTGGAATCATTTGTTTTTTGATAGAATGTATGTGAATATGGAAGATGATGTTTGAATAAGGGTTCTAAAGTGATATTTTGAAAAAGAATCAATTAAAATCCTAATTTTTCTACAGTTTTTACTATTTTTCTACTGTTCCTGTGACTTGTACGACCCAGTACAGTATGGTCAAGGCTCAAAATTGACTGCATGTGGTAGAGCTAAGAGTTATCTTTCATTTAATCTTGGTTTGGTCGTTTGAAATTCATTTTGGAGTGAGTTAGAGTCCATTTTGTAAAATCTGCCTATAAAACCTCATTAGTTAGGGTTTGAGAGGGAAATATGAAATTTGAACCATTCCACCGGTTGGAAAAATCTAAAAATCAGTGGAATGGATGTATTTAAGTTATTTTTTGTGTTTGTAGGGTTTGTAGGAGTAAGGGATGGTGATAAGGTAGGATTTCAACCAGCCCTAGCCTAATATTCCTGTGTATTAGGCTTGTTTGAGTAGCTAGAAGTAGGGTTTTATAAATAAACAATGTGGGTATTGTTCTAATTGATGAAAATGGTAGATACAGATCCCATGTGATGTGAATAATGCTCCGAAGTAGAGTTTTGAGTTTTGGGTTTTGATTTTCTCGACTTGCTTTGTAAATCGGGCCTAATTTGGCCTAATTGAAAAGGAATAGTCAATTTTAGAGGCCTTTGTTCCAAAGTAACCCTATCCCAATTCTAGATATGTTGTCAAACAACCAAAAGGGTATCTGTAGTGATGTTTAGTTTTTGGCTTTGATCTCTCCTTGGGAAATTAGGCTTAAAAAACCACTTTTTATGGGCTACTAGGCAAATGGAGCAGTTGTGAAGGAACACCAATTGTTTGTTTGGTTCAAGACTCCAAAAGTGAATAGGTTGAGTTGTTTAAGTGTTCTAACCTGCTATGCATCACATTTTTTTTGGGTTCAACATGTAGATGAAAATGATGTTGAGCAGCAACCCAAATGCTAAGTTGAAGATTAGTATGTTGTAACCCAACTTGAAGGTATGATAGAGTTGGATTTTTTCCATTTTGATTTGCAAGAAGAGCCATCTTCTTTTGTAGATCAATAGTGCATCCATACACACTTCTCTTTTCCTTGTGATTTGGAGGCATTTTCATTTTGCCTTGATTCACACTTGGAGGCCAGCGTGTATAACAATGTTGCATTTGTTGATGTATACTTGTTTGCATCCATTTCTTTTAGTGTTGGTCTGATTTTTAATGTATCACCCCTTGCTGTTGGAAACAAGCATGATGTGAAATGGAATAGGTCAAGCACTTATTGTTTATGGTTACCATGCAGTGTTGTTTGTGGTGGAGCTAGCCTTGGCTTCATGAGCATTGGTTGTAGATTGGCACAAACATGTAAAAGCTATCCTTTGTTGCAGTTGGGTGGTAAGTGCAAATTTGGTTTGAGGGAGATCAACTCCTTCATTCATCTTGTATTTGATAGAGGCAAGTAACCCCATCTTTCTTTTGCAAGGTTGCCCTACCCCATATTAAAATTTTGATTCACAGCCATCCTTTTGTTCTCCATGTGCTAGATGCTTTCATGCCATTGGTTGTGTGTGTTTCCATGTATATATTCCCTTGTTGTAAATACATTGCTTGTGTGTTTTCCATGCCCGCTCATCCTCATTTTTTACTTTTTGGTCTGCCCGGAGACAACTGGCTCTCATTGTGCCAGGTTTGGCACACGTCCCCAACCAGAGACATTGTTGGTACCTAGATTTTCTGATTCCCAAAAATTCATTAGTTGTGCCCTAACTCCTTTCATAATCCATCAATGTGCCCTTTGATTATGTCCCCGTGTCTTTACCTTGTGGTTTCCTTTGAAAATCTGGAGAAAATTTCAAAAATGGCTAAGTAAGGAAGGTTGTTAGTTTGTTCTAGGTCGAGTGGAAATCTCTGACTTGGAACACGACAAAGAGACAATGAATATGGGCGGTTAGGTAGTTCTTGGTCAGGTGGAAATCCCTGATAGGATGGAATTGTTCCTGGTCGCACCCAAATTTTTGACCAAGTGGAAAAATGGCTAAGGTATGAAGAGGTAAAGTGGTACCAAGGAAGAAAGAGCAACAAAAAAGAAATTAGGTAGTTCCTGGTTAGGTGGAAATCCCCGATAGGATGGAACATAAAATATAAAATGCAAAAATAAAGTTTTAATATGTTTTAAAACGTGTTTTCGCGTGTTCTTTTGTTGGACGTGTTCCTATACATTCCATCATGCCATTTATGCACAGGTTGACTCGAATGGAGGTTGGTTGGTGATTTATTATTGTTGTTGGTTCATTTGGTGTGGTTGGTGAGCGCCCAAAATTGTTTTCCCGCTCTGTTTTGCTGCCCAAATGGCCACAACAGTAATTGCAACACTATATATGCATTGAAAAAGAAGTAATACAGGTTGGTCTCTGAGCCAATTTGGATATGGAAACACCTCAGGTGGATTTAGGGCTTCAAATCACACTAGCCAGGTCTACAAACGAAGGAATACGTCTAGTAATTCAGAGGAAAGATCTTCAATAAATAATTCAAGCAATGGTATGACTCCATGGCAGATTGCAACGATTGAAGGAAATATATGATGTATTTTCTTGTGCCACATTTGTTGACATGTTGTAATAGTGTTTAGATGAATGTATGACAACATTTTATAGCAATACAAAGGCTTTGTATTGGTCTTCTCTTTGTTGCATTCGGCTTGTTGTGGTTCCGTTCGGAATTACTAAGTATGTCCATTGCATGTTAATATATTCTGGATTTTTATGTGAATACATTTCATGTTTCTGTTGATGGTTGTTGGGTATCTCCTTCCTCTTTGTTGTTCATGACTTTGTTGCCCATTGAAGTAGGCATTGATCTAGTTTGGGGAAGGATCAATCATTCTCATTTTATTAAACCGTTGTTTTGTGTAGTTGTAGGAGGACTAGATTAGGTTAGTTTTACATGTTAATGATTCAGTATAATAACCAGGGAATCATCTTATGCAATCCAAAAATGTTTTAATCATTCGAAAAATCATGTTCATGTATGTTTGCATCTTGTCGTTGTGTAAAGAATGTCAAAATGAATATTTTTATGGGGATATAAACACTGTATTTATGGGTGCATGTACAAGATGTATAATCAACTTAATTAGAGATTTGTGCAGCCAGTTTGTTTTGATCTAGTAACAATAATAGGAGGTCAAATGTGCATTGGGTATGGCTATTGTTATCAATTGGTGTTTTAATTCATGCCTCTAGGAATACCCTCCCGAGTCTAAGTTGAGCTCGAAGTGCAGGAGAGAAGACCCACCCTTGTTCGTTGGCCTTCAACCTTCCATGGTTTGTGGATGAGTAGGTTTTACTTTCATGATGACAACCTTGGCCTTGAAAGTGAATCTTTGTTCTAGGAAGTGTAGCAGTGGTTTTGGGAACCAACATGCTCTTCAATTTTTCTTTGTAATAGGTGTTGATTATTAGAGGCACCTCTCTCCCTTACATTCCAAGGTAGCATTATAGTTACTATGTAAAGTTGGAATATGTAATTTCTAGATCATCCTCCCTGTATGTTATCTTTGGTGTACAAATATGTATCACCTTCGTATAACTAGTAGTTGTTGTGGCCATCTCTTGTTGTGATGGTTCCAAGAAATATTTTCTTTTCTTTTGCAATGTTCGATACAAGTGTCCCACCTTTGGATTTGTTTTGAAGGGGGTGGTTAGGGCAATGTTGTGTCCTTGAGTACCTTTTAGATTATTGATTTGTCCTTTGTAATTTGATTTTCTTAAAAAGGATTTGTTTCGTGGGCATGTGAGCATGTGTATTTGTGCTTTTTAGATTTGATTCCAGTTTGTATGTTTCAATTTGCATCTTTCCTTATCTACTTCCTCTAAAGTGTCCAAAGTAGAAAATGGATTCATCATAGGGATTGGCAAATTGATCATGACTATCTCTTTACCATTCCTAGCATATGCTTTGTTGAATTTGTTCTCATTATTTTGTGCTTGGTGCTTGCTCATAAGAAGTGGTCATTGTTTCCCTAGATTTGAATTGGATTTGGGCTCTTGATTGGTTGTAGGAGTCGACATGTGGCTAACTAGTTGCTAGTGGCCAGTCCCTTGCTAAATGGCCATGCTCATGGCAGGTTTGGCAATGGAAAGGGATATTCTTGTAGTTCGAATGGTTGTTTTCTAATGTCACCTTCTCACGGATAATTAGTTCGAGGACAATTAGCCTATTTTTCAAGATTTCCCATAGGCTAATTGGTGGTGCAAGGGAGAAGTCTAACATTCTTAGAGAGCATTGGGATGAACAGACAATGTTTTTAATAGTGGCAATGAGTTCAAGAGACCTTGATGAGTCCAATGACACTTTTCAAGTGCAATTTCATCTTTTTGGAAGCACTCCACACTTCTTGGAGAAGCTTGCTATTTTTGGAAAGCACTAAGTTGCATATATTTCATACCCTGGATCCTAGGGATATCTTTGGTATGATTAGTTCATATTTGATTCATTTTGATACTTTCTACAACATTGGATGATAATTTAAATTATTAAATAATTATTACTTAAGTTGTCAAAGTGAATAAATCAAAAGACGACTTATGCGTAATTATTTAATAAAAGGTCTTTAAGTTGTGCACTAGGCCCAAGGGGATATAAGGGGGACTTTGCACATAATAAAATGAAATGTTTTTTTATTTTGAGGTGAATATGGAGATAAGGAAATAATATTTTATTCTCCTAAGAAAAGTTATAAAAGGAGGTCTTGAGCTCATTGTTTAGGTTAGACTTGCTATGATATTTTGTTTCTGCATATGAGTGAACCTGTGTTCATCTTTGATTTTCTTGAGGATGAAAACCCTCTCGAAAATATTGTTTTTGGGGACGAAATCCCCCTAGCTGGTCTTGGTAATTTCATATAGAAATTACAAGTGAGTTGCAATGGAGATTTTTGATGTATCTTGATAAGATTTTGGGTTTGATGATATGTTTGGAATTTTGGAAGTGAAGGTGATTGATTTTATGTGATTGAAAGTTTGTATGAAGATCTTAATCCTTGTTGGCTATATTTCTTAATGTTGGTCTTCCATACAGATTAGCATTGTTGGTTGAAGTTTCTTTTAATGCAAATGACCATCATGCTAAGTTGAAAACTATCCTAACTATTGGTTGCTTGTTGTAGTATGATTTTAGAGTTGTTTTTGGGGAAGTTTGGAGTGTTTTAAACATTCTTTATGTAGATTGTACGGCCCAGGTACAAGTCGTACCAACAGTGGATGAGGCATGGGAGTCTTGGGCCTAAATCACCCCTACTTGTTTATTCTTCCTTGTTTGGAGGTGCCTAGACTGTTGTTGCATGTTTTAGTGAGTTTGGAGGTGAACTCCATTTCTGGGAAGATCTTTATGATTTTGTATGGTGATCTGGGGTTTTAACAGTACTGCATTTTTATATTAGAATAGTGAACTCAGTATTACCAGTGCTTTCAATGTGCTTACAGTGTGTTTGAGGCATCCATCTTTATTTGTAACATTAAAGCTTCAGTGGGTATGATTTTAATATTGATTTGAATGATTTTCAGTGCCTCATTATCTTGATAGTTTATTGCTGCAATCTTGATTAGTCTGAATCAGATTAATAAAGATTATTATTGCAGCCATTTATTCATTGTAATATCTTAATTAGTTGCAATACTCATATCTTGTAATACCTTAGATGGTAGTATCGCCAGTGGTTTCATATTTGCATTTCAATGTAATTGCACACTCCATTAATACGCGTATTGTTGGTTGGCTCTACTACCTAGTGTGCTTCTTTTAGTTTCTTGCACCAAGAACACTCTCTAATGTGCCACCCCTTTCCGAGACCCAATTTTTTGATTTTATGTGGTTTAGCTGAACCTGATGCATTTTGTGTTTTTGATACATAACATAGAATTTGCATACAAATATAACACAACTAACAATACCCAAATGCTTCAAAGGGGTAGAAATCTATTGTTTATCATTAATGATCAATATCCATATGATAAAATAGAAAATACATCAAAATATAAACATACCCAAGTGTTGATGTGGTGAGTTTAGGTCTGTAGCAGCAGCTCAGACTTCATACATTCTTTCCATGTTCATCAAACATTGAAACTATTACACCCAATAGCAATAACAACAACACATATAGGCATGGCACCTCAAATGGTGAACATAAAACCCCAGTACATCAAGAGCTAAGTTTATGTTGGCCCATGTCCTCCCATGAACTGGGATGACCTGAATGGAAGAAGATAACAGTAGAAAAAAGACTGCAATGCCTCAAGAGTCCCACAAATTTGCTTTGCAAATATGTAAGAGTCTGATATAGATGCTCCACACCAAAATAGAGGAAAACAAATTGGAAAATGCCTCCAAAACACACAAAGGCAGCCTCTGGGAAGTACGACCTACTGCTAGGAGTGGTACGACCAGGTTTGAAGCTGAAAACCTCAACCAAAAATTATCATAATCCACTCTATTCCCTCCAATGTCTTCTCAACCATGCTCCAATAATTATCATCACAAGAAACTCCAAATTTATCAATGAAAAGCCCTTTGCAACAAGCTTACAACCTGAAAATGAAGCTCAACTGCACCCTCTAAATGAGAATGCTCCCACAATGCCCTTGGGAGAACTTTGACTCCTGCAAGCACTCTCTAATGCAAAGGTTTCCATCTTCACAATGGCTAGATTTATTCACAAAACCCTGGTTTGCTTCAACAATAATGTCCTTTCACAAAATATCCAATATGCCAAATGAGCATGAAAACTCTTCTTTTATTCTTTCTTCACTTTTCCCCCCAATGCCTCATTTGAGAAATTGATATTTTAATATTATATTAACTCTTATGATAGACGTCCAAACCAAGGAATATATGTGACTTCATTAAATATTAATGTCTCATGTCTTTCCATATTAATAAAGTCACTTTAACATTATATACTTAAGTTAAATATTTAATTTAACTTAAGCCAATTATCGCGACATTAAAATAAATGCCCGAACATACTTCGAACTGAAATCTTGAAGCACCACCGTGATCATCAATTAAGATAGAGCACATTCCAAGTCAGACTGACCAACTCACAACTTATCCTGATGCACTTACTAAGAATAGTAAGTTTGGCCTCAAGGCCTCAAAAATACTCTAGAAAGAGTTAGAATAGAGATCCCGCCAAGGTAGAAACAAAACTCCATGCCAACCAAGCTGACTAAACCCCACAATGATCACCGACATGGGTTCTCTAACCATCCTCGTTAGTCTACGAGAACCAGAGTGGTAGACTAACCCATAAACTGACTCCAAATTTATCAATGAAAAGCTCAACTGCACCCTCTAAATGAGAATGCTCTGACAATGCCCTTGGGATATATTTCACTCCTGCAAGCACTCTCCATTGCGAAGGTTTTCGTCTTCACAATGGTTGGATTTCTTCACAAAACCCTGGTTTGTTTCAATAACAATGTTCTTTCACAAAATATCCAATATGCCAAATGAGCATGAAAACTTTTCTTTTATTCTTCCTTCACTTTTCCCAATGCCTTATTTGAGAAATTGATATTTTAATATTATATTAACTCTTATGACTTGGGTGCCCAAACCAAAGAATATATGTGAATTAAATATTAATGTCTCATGTCTTCACATATTAATAAAGTCACCTTAACATTATATTTTTGAATTGAGAATCTAGCACTAATATTATATTCCAAGTAAAAAAGACAGTTACATATTAGTGGTTAAGCATACCACTTCAAAATACAGCAAAAGCTACTTCATCAATCCAAAAAACACTAATATTCCCTAATATAACTGAACAATTTTATATTTCCCAAAACCAAAGGTAATATTAGAGAAGTCTCTGATGCTACATTTAACCCATGTTTGTTTCATTTGAACCAGTATTCTCTTCATACAATTTTAGATTCTTGTCCATCACTGCCAGATTGAGACATTTCACTTTTCTCTAGGTTTATCTTTGCAACTCTACCTTCATTTTCCTCAAGATCCCGCTGCATTCCTGCCTCCCTTAATTTACCCTCTAATTCCTTAAATTCATAAGCTGAGCCTGCATCTTTTTGAACTTCCATGTAATGATAGTATAGCCCCAGACTATCATCAAGTTCAGTTACATGCTCAGATTCTTCAGAGCTTACCTTACTCAATTCCCAACCTGGATCAATATGCCAAGGCACTTCATGGTCCCAAATGTGGCATCTGTTGTCACTGGACTCACACGAATCCATACTAGGTAAAGCACCCAATTTTGGAGAAGCCTTCAACTGATCAACAAATATGTTAAAGTTCTGGCTAGATTTTTCCTAAAGTTTGCCTAATTCACTTTCCTTTACCTCTTTCTGCTTCAGTTTGCTATATAACTTTTGAAAGTTTGTATAGGAGTTGAAGAATCTTTGATCCAATTTCCTTGAGATGCTTGCACAACAGTTAGATTCTTTATATCTTCTTTATAAAACATAGTCATTGTCTCCATTAGTTCCTTGAATCTGGCTAATGAGATTTCCATTGTGACAGATACCTGCTCAAAGAAATTAAAAGATATGAGATTCACTAGAATCTCAGTGGATTCCCTCTTCTTGCCCAGAAATCTTTCATCATTTCTTTTTTTCCATAGAAACTAAAGGATATCAGTTGACATAACAAGCCAAAAAGAGTTAGCTTTAGCATTCAGACCATCAATAAACCCACATATAATTTCATTTTTTATACTACTCACAGATGTAGACCACAACCTAATATTCCCCATGAAGATGGACCAAACTATTTTTGCATACAGGCAATCTAGAAAAATGTGAGCAATTGACTCAGGAGTATTGCAAAAAGAACAAACAGCAAGTTCAAATCCAACATTCAACTTATTTAAAATCAACAACCATCTAAAGCAAGCCTTTTTTGGTTTTAAAACATTGGACCAAATATTTCTAAAGGTTTTGGTTAATACTTTATTAGCCAGAGTGCTACCCCAAGTGGAACTGATATGATGAAGGATATCAATATCTTTGATGAACATTTTATACATCAGCTTAGGTTTCATATTGCACAATACTGTTTCGTCTTCCCATTTCAAATTCCCAATATTTTGTTCACCAATAATGGATATTTTTGATTAAAATATGGTCAACAAAGCTTTGATTAGAGTTGAAAAGGTTCTAGTATGAATTCCTTCCAATTGAAATTGATTCTTAATTACATCCCAACTTTTGGGTGAGCCATCATCAAATAGATCACTTAAGTTATTCAAACCTTTTTTACTGCATTTTCTAGCTGAGCAACCTTGAATTAAAGCAAGATGTTTACCTTTATGTTTAACATTCCACCAAATTGATCTATGATCCCAAATGGTATTATTTTCTAGATTAATAGCCTCTTTGTCTTTGATAAAGGGTTTAGCAAGTTCCCAGGCTTGCCAGATACTATTAAAGATAGCAGATCCCCCCGATTTAGACTTGAAATCCCCAAGCAATGCATCATAGAA
This sequence comes from Cunninghamia lanceolata, assembly GCA_027924645.1. Taxonomy (NCBI): domain Eukaryota; kingdom Viridiplantae; phylum Streptophyta; class Pinopsida; order Cupressales; family Cupressaceae; genus Cunninghamia; species Cunninghamia lanceolata. The sequence goes on along the minus strand of BSBN01000520.1, from coordinate 21,233,578 downwards.
ATAAATCTTATCCCAGTCTTTCTTTATCATTGGAACTGCATTTTCAATATTGTTTCTGACTAGGATTTTCCATGGTTCATGCCCAGATAAAGAGTTGACAATCCATTTTGTAGCCAAAACAATACCTTGAAGTCTCAAATCATTGAGACCCAGGCCCCCCTAATTCTTTACAAACACAACACCATTCCCACTTTACCAGGTGTCTTTTTGATTTCCCTTTCCCATCTGACCACAAAAAATCTCGGATTAATTTATGAATAATGTTAAACTGATATTTTACAAATAGCCATATAGAGGAATAGAAGATGGAATAAGCAGAGAGATTTTTTTGGCAAACTTGTGTCCTGCCAGCAAGTGAGAGATGCATTCTATTCCAATTAGTTAGCTTCTTCTCTATCTTAGAAAAAAGCCATTCCCACATATGCTTGACAGATGGGCAAATGGCAAAGGGAATCCCCAAAAATCTGACTTGTTTCATGGGACCACCCCACTGCCATTTGTCAGCTCCCAACCAATCTGATTTTGAGTTATCCCAAGTGAGCAAAACAGACTTAGAGCAAGAGATCTTTAAACCTGAGGCTAAACACAAGATATCCAATCTCCTCTCAAGAATTTCTATTTCGGATTTAGAAGTTTTGGGAAACAGAGCAATGTCATCTACAAATTACACATTCAACAACCTTTCTCTATTGGGTAAGGAGATGCTCTCCACTTTGCCATCAATTAGCTTAGTTCTTAAAATGTAATGGATAATGTAAGCTGCAAGAACAAACAAGGCCGGGACAAGGGGGCAACCTTGCCTGATAGATCTTCCCATTAAGAACGAGGCAGACAAAACACCATTTACTTCGACCTGAGTCGACACATCCACAAACAACATCTCTAACATTTTACAGAAGAAATCTGGGAAACCAATAGCCCTCAACATTTTGAAGATGAAGGACCACTCAACCCTATCATATGCCTTGTCAAAATATAGGAGTATTCCTGCACTTTGGTTGGTCTCTTTAGCCCAATGAAGGGCTTCCTAGCTAGTGATAAGATTTTCCAAGATATACCGACCTTTTATGAATCCTGTTTGAGTTGGGCTAATGATTTCTGGAAGTATATCCCTTAGCCTAGAGGCTAGAACCTTAGCAATGATCTTATAAGAAACATTTAATAATGTTGTGGGTCTCCAATTCTCCAATTCTATTTTATTCCCATTTTTAGGCAGTAGCTTAATAATTCCTTTATTTATCTCTTTTCCCAAAGTCCCTCTTTCTATGGATTCATTATATATATCAGACAAGTCATCTACTATCCAATCTAGGTTTGCTTTGTAAAATTCAACAGGGAGACCATCTGCCCATGGAGATTTGCCATTGCTCATTGAATTAATAGATGTTTTTATTTCTTCTTTGGATACCCTTCTGTCTAAAATTTTACACATTTCTGGGCTTATTTTCCTCTTACAAATCCTAGAACACTGGTCCTGGGCCTCTGCACACCCCTGTTTATTATCCTATGATTTGAACAGTTTTTCATAGAACTTTTTAAAAGCCTCCAAGATCTCCTCTTGACTATTTAGGGAGATACCATCCTCTATTATTGTTTGGACATTTTCTTTGATGTTTTTGTACTTAAGAAGGTTAAAAAAATATTTGGATCCCTTGTCACCATCCTTTAGCCAGTTAAGGTTGGCTCTTATTTTGGCTCCTTGAGCCTTCCTAATATGTGTTTTCCTCAAACTGTGTTTCACTTCCCCCATTTTTACAATCAAACTTTCATCATTAGGATTTTCTTGAATTTTTTCTTCTATCTCAAGGAATTCTTTCTGGAGTTTTAGCTCTTCCTTTTTCCTGTCTAAAGCATACTTCTTTCCCACTACTTGGAAAACTGTTTTGCATGACTCAACCATCTTGTTCCAATAATTCACTCTATCTTGGTCCTTGTACTTCATTTTACAAATATTCCTTAGTGTCTTAATACCCCAATCACAGTCTTGGTCATTCAATAGTTCATAGTTAAGTTTGAAAAAAGAACCACTCTATTTTCTTACTGCTTCTTTTTGGGATTTAATTGAAACAATTGTTTTGATTGGATGATGATCGGATAGGGGGTTCGGGATCACCTGAACTTTGTTTGCTTCTTTTTTCCTTATGACTAGAAAGGAATCTTTTTCCATATAGAATCTGTCAAGCCTACAATAGATTCTATTGCCCATCTTCTGACAATTTGACCAGGAATACCATATTCCTCTACTATTTTCCTTTTGTCCTTCTAAGGGGTCTACCAAATTGAGGGATTTCTTGAGCCTTAACCAAAAAAAAATTTCATTGCCTTTCCATTGCATAGTATTTCCACCTTTTTTTGTCTTTTGTATGTTCAATCATATTAAAATCATATCTAGGGGACTTTAGGCAAATCTAAGGCCATTCAGTTCCATAACTCTGCCCTACTAGAGTATTCATTAGGAGCATAGATTGAGCATAGTCCCACTTCAACTCCTTCTATTTCCAATATAATCCAAATACACCCATTACAAGGGGAATGACCAGAGTTCTGCAAATGCTTCTCCCACTTTCTGTTAAGCAGTATAGCATTACCTCCACGACCCTTATCATGCTTAGAGGAGAAGGCAATGGCATCTTTCCAAATAAACCTTAAAGTGTTTTCTAACATAAAGCCAACAGCTTTAACTTCTTGCATAAACAGAACATCCATTTCCTTATTTTTATTGCAGAATTCTCTAACCACATACTTTTTATCAGGAGATTCTAGACCTCTGACATTCCAGGAGTAACAATGAATGTATCCCATTACAAGGGGGAATAGGAGAAGAAGGGGGCATCCTGCATGCCAACCTATCCAAAATATTTTGGGATAGGGTCATCTTTCCCTTTTTTACCTGGTTTAACTGAGCTATTGGATCTGCTCATATCTTTTCTTTTCCTTCCCTCATCATCATTTTTATCAAGCTCTTGAGCCTTAGTATCTCCCTCCCCTTCCTCAGGACAAGAATTATCTCTCCTGAGGCCTTGCTTGATATAGCTCAAGTCTATGGGCCTGAGGATTTGCTTCTTTTTTCCTCAAGAATTCTTCTTTAAGCTTTTCTAGCTTACTCTTCTGCTCAGCCACTTCCCTAATCTTATCCAATTCTAGTTGTTGGGCTACTGTGATAAAACCATCATCTGAGATGTGACCAAGAGTTGGGCCTTCTCCATTTTTAAGAGGTTCAACCAAGGGGGGGACCACTTTATCCCCGTCTTTTGATTCTAAATTATCTTGCATTTGGGTTTCTTCAATTTGAGATACAAGAAGGGGGTCTTCTTCCATTTCAATTCTTTCTTCTCTCGAGCCCATGGAGTAAAGACTTAGGCTATCATCATGAGTGCTTTTTGAGTCACTAACTTCTTGGTGGTCACTAAAAGGCACAACAGAGTCAAGATCCTCCTCCGAAAGAAAAGTATCTTTTTCTAGGTTAACATGTTCTCTAGAGCTTAATTTGGGATTAGACATCGGTTGGTCTCTAGCCCCAACTTATTAGGGTTAAGCTCTTTTTCATTTGTTTCAAATTCCATCTTTTCTTTATTCATTCTTTTGTTTATGACAGGGCAGTTTTTCCTTTGATGGCCATCTCTTTTGCACAGAAAACATGAATTCAAACCTCCAAGATTGATTAACTCACATTGAAATATATTACCCTCCCACTTAATTTCTAGCACATCAGGAATTTGTATCCCGGTGTTAAAGGACACTAAGAGCTTTGCATCCAGATGAGGCAGGGTGGACCTGGTTTCGTCTACCTTGAGGATTTTTCCAAAAGACTTAATAATTTGAGGTAAAAAGTTCCAAAATTGAACTGGGACGCTTTTAAGCAAAACCCACCTTGGCACTAAGCAGAATTGAATTTCATTCTGAGAAGTATTTGGAGACTATGGGAAAGCTTTGAATAGTGTTGGGCCTATATTCCAGTTACTCTTATCCACCACTTTTTTTGCATGCTATGGGATTTGGAAAAAATTACAAACAACCCTGGTTGAATCATCCTGTAGAAAGAAAAATGAATTCCTAATTTCTTGCTCCATACTGATACCAGCTAGTTATCAAAAAATTTCCTCAACGGAAGTTTATCAATGTTTATACAAGAAAAGAACACAACCACATTGCTCAACCTAACTTCCTCTTTTTTAACTGCTTTAACTAAATCTTCATCAGGGATTAATGAAAGCTTTCTAGGCAAAATGGGGGACTCACCTTGTTTCTCTTCCAACACCTCACTTCTCTCTGCTTTTTCCTTGGTGACTAGACCGACTCCTCCGACCAAGTCCGAGACCGAGAAACCAGCATCTTCGGGCGCATCCTCGGCATCTTCGCATCTTCGGCTCTTAGAATTTCTCTGTAAGATTTCTCATGACCTTGTTGATTTACATTAACTTCCTCTGAGCCAGCGTTCATTGCTAATCGGAACTCTCATTAATTACTTCCGCCTTGTACTGGTACTACCTGACCCTATACACCAGTCCACTTGAGAAACACTTTGGCGACGCCGGGGAAAGGAGGGAAAAGGGAACACACAAATCAAAAAATTAAAGAAGTGAATAAAAACCGACTTGACACTCAAATCTTACACAAGATTGCCTGTAGAACACACCATATGTAATCAAATAAAAACAAGCACAACAATGAAAAAACAGGAATGGAATGAAGAGAAATCGGGCAGGAAGAGGGCCCCCAGAAGGGAAGCACAGAAAGGGTTCACAAAAACCCTTGTGCAAGCCCTCTTTGATTGCCAAAGACTCACAAAAGAATTCAGTTACAACTTACTAAGTGAAGCATATCACTTTAACATTATATACTTAAGTTAAATATTTAATTTAACTTAAGCCAATTATCGCGACATTAAAATAAATGCTCGAACGCACTCCAAACTGGAATTTCAAAGAACCACCGTGATTACCAATTAAGATAGACCACATTCCAAGTCGGACCGACCAACTCGCAAATGATCTTGATGCACTTACTAAAAATAGTAAGTTTGGCCTCAAGGCCCCAAAAATACTCCAGAAAGAGTTAGAACAAGAATTCCGCCAAGGTAGAAACAAAACTCCATGCCAACCAAGCTGACTAAACCCTACAATGATCATCAACGTGGGTTCTCTAACCATCCTCGCTAGTCTACGAGAACCCGAGTGGTAGACTAACCCATAAATTGACTACCTAGGAAAGGAACATTACACACTCCATTGAAGAAGTGATGACTTGGTTGGCCTTGTCACCTTATGTGCTTTAGTTAGTTGCAATTACTTCATGTTGATGCATTTTAGATGATTAGGTGTGGTCCTATACACTGTATGCTCTCACCTTGCTCATTTTAGGAACTGGGTGATCAGAAAGTGTTGAGGGCATTGCATTGTAGTTTACTTAAGTTGAAAATTTTTTAAAAAATTGGGGGTGGTTATTACATGTTCCCATTGTGTTATTACGAAAAGTAAAACACATAATGATTACCAATATATTTGATAAGAAAATAAGGAGCAAAAGCATCCTTATATAAGATTACAAACACTTTATCCAACGAGGATAAAAGTGGACAAATATCGATAACTAATAAAGGCAAAAGAATCATTCCTAAAGTCTATCCTAAAAACTAATTGAGTATTATAAATAAAACATTACTTTAATACCCTCCCTTAACATTCAATCTACTAACTGCATCAAGCTTATCTTGAAATTTTACAAATTTGTTAGGGCTCAAAGACTTGGTAAGAATGTCTATAGTTTGATACTTAGAAGGAAAATACTACAACATAACCAATCCATCTTCTACAAGTTGTTTGATGAAATGATAATGTAGTTCTACATGTTTGGTATGCTTGTGGAAGACTAGATTCTTGGCAAGTTTTAGCACCCCTTGATTGTCACAGAATAAGGGTGAAGGCTTTCCTTGAAGTATTTTCACGTTTGAAAAGATCCTTCTAAGGCATATTGTCTCACATGTTGCTTTACTTGCTCCTCAATATTTTGCTTCTATCGAGGATAGAGCTATCCTCATTGTTTCTTGCTGGTCCATGTGACTGCACATGTGCCGAGGCTAAAAACATAACCAGAAATGGATTTTTTCTTATCCTAGAACCTACCCAATGTGAATCTATTAACCCAATCAGCCTAGGATCTTTGCTTTTGTTGTACAGAATGCCAAAGTCAAATGTTCCCTTCACATATCTCAACACCCTCTTCGTTGCAGTCCAGTGTTCTTCTTTGGGTGTTGTCATGAATCTAGAAATGAAACAACATAGCTCAAATCAGCTCTAGTGGCTAAAAGATATATTAAGCTCTTCACTAATTGTCTGTAGGCCAACTCATTGACGGTCTTAGAGTCAATTTTGGCTGAAAGTTTTAGCCCTTTCTCCATAGGTGTTGACGAGATTTTGCAGTCTGTCATTTTGAATTTGTCAAGTAAACTCATGTCATATTTGGATTGTGAAACAATGTTGCTACTTGTTTGCCAAACTTCTACACCTAGGCAGTAATGTAAGAGGCCTAGATCAGTCATGTCAAAAATTGTACTTATTTGATTTGATCTATTCAATTGTGTGTGCCTCACTACCTTTAATAATGATGTCATCTACATATATGACAAACACAATGATATCATTACCAATGCTTTTGACGTATAGATTTGGATCTGAAGTACTCTGTTGGAATCCCTGTTCAACCTAATATTTGTTAATTTTGATGTATCATGCCCTAGGTCCCTGCTTTAGGCCATATAAAGCTTTCTTCAGTCTACATACAAGATACTCCTTCCCTACAACCTGAAAACCCTGATGTTGAGACATGTACACTTCTTCCTCCAAAACTCCATTGAGAAAGGCACTTTTTACGTTCGTTTAATGGATTGTCCAACCAAACTAAGCTACCATGGCTAGAACTAACTGGATGGTGCTCACCTTTGCAGTGGGAGAAAAAGTCTCCTCGTAATCAATGCCTTCTCTTTGTGAGAACCCTTGTACAACCAACCAAGCTTTGTACTTGTCAAGAGTATCATCTGCCTTGTACTTGACTTTGTACACCCATTTGCAGCCAATGGGTTTCTTCCCTGGTGGAAGATCTAAGAGATCCCAAGTCTTATTTTTCATAAGACTTTCATGTTCGATGGCCATGACCTTTTCCCATTCAGGTTTTCCTTTTGCCTCCTCAAACACTTGTGGCTCATAAACTCCTTGAATATTAGCCATTAGAGCAAAGTTAACTATGTTTTTCTTGCTCTTGCCTCTTGGGGATCTACCCTTGATCATCACTTACCCGAACATCGCCAATGGTGCTTTCCCACCACTTTGGTCTCTTCTTAGGAGCCTCTCCATTCAAATCACTATTGTCACCATGACTTTGGCTACTTGTTCCTATATCATTTGGATGCTAATCTGGGTTATCATCAATAAATTCTAGTATTGTTACCTACTTGGGGGACTCCTCATGATCATAATCCTACCCCTTTAGGTGGAGCTATCTCAAGATAAACACCTGAATCCTTAGCCATAATAGGCTGGTCTTCAGTAATCTTGATCTCTGAAGAAAGTTGGAAGGGCCCAGCTTCCTCATCAATCACAACATCTCTACTGAAAGTCAAGCAGTTGGTGCCAACATCAATAAACCTATATGCCTTATGATTGTCATTATACCCTGTAAGCGTTTATTTTTTACTATTAAGATCTAACTTAGTTTGCTTTGCATCTAGAATCTAGGCATATGCAATGGAACCAAAGACCTTACGATGACTAACTTTCAGTTTCCTCCCAGCCATGCTTCCTCTAAGGTCTTCTGCTTCACCCCCTGTGTTGGAGACATGTTTAGTAGATAAACTACTGTATAAATTGTGTCAACGCAAAATTTCTTAGGAACTCATGTTCTCCATCATATATCGAGCCATCTCTGTGATAGTATGGTTCTGCCTCTCAACTACTCAATTCTGCTGTGGAGTGTAGCATGTTGTATATTGTCGTTTTATGTCATGTTTAGTACAAGTCATTGAATTATTGGAACAATATTCACCTCCATTATCAGATCTAAGAGTGATTATCACAACCAGACTCTATTTCTACAAATGCTTTGAACTTTTGAAATTCATTAAACACATTTGATTTTAATTTCAAAAAATACACCCACGTTTTCCTACTAAAATCATCTACAAACATAAGAAAATGCCTGGCACCGGTGACTGATGCCATGTTCATTGGTCCACAAAATGTCTGCATGAACTAGCTATGGGACTCTCTTGGCTCTCCAAGCCTGTTCGTCCTCAAATGGAGTTCTATGTTGCTTCCTTGCTTAGCAAGCTCCACAAACACCTTGTATATGTTGTTGAATGTCAGAAAGGCCATCAACCGAATTCTCTCGAGCCAACTGAGATATGATAAATTGAGGTGCCCATACCGTTGATGCCAAAGTGTATTGATATCAGACACAGTCTTGGTTGTCAATGCATGCTCTTTGCTATCCAGTATCAACTAGTTGATACAATCCATGATCTTTTATGCCAACTGTAATAGTCTTCTTCATCTCCTTGTCAACTATGTAGCATTTATGTTTGCTAAAGATGACATCCAGATTGGGACAATGTCACATAATCTGACTCATTAAGAGTAAATTAAACTCCAATCTTGGCACATTACACATTGAGAAAAATTAAAATTATCTCCAGAGGATATTTGCACATTCCGTTTGCCAACAACTGTGTACTCACCAATCACCGAAGATCACTAAATCAAAGCAAGTCGTGTACTTTGTGAACAATCTTTGCTATGGGTGAAATGACGTGATGTTCCTAAATCTATGTACCATGCAGATGATTCAAATTGATATGTTGGTTGTTTGGCCATGAATGCATAGAAGGTTGATTCCTTCTACGAATGTTGTACGACATGAGCCTTTTGCTAAGGCCCTCCCTAGTTGGATTTTTGTTTGGCCGACCTTCTGCAGTGCTTCTTTATATGATCCATCTTACCACAATAATGACATGTAATGTTTCTCCGATTCTTTGAAGTATCTTCAATGTTACCTTGTCCTTTCTTCTGTGACCATTTGTCTTTGCCCTTGTCTTTGGCTACAAATGCCTATTTCACACCATGTGTCTCATTGCTACTACCTAACTGTTTCTTTGATCTACCCTTTTGTAAGAGCTTATTGCATAGCTCTTCATACTTTAGGTCAACATTGGTAGAGGTGATGTTGTGTCTCAATAAAATGCCCATAAGCACGTGGTAAGCTTTTCAACACGATTACCACCATGTCCTGTTCTTCCATCTTCCAATCTATGGCTTACAACTAATCTTTGATGTCCTTGATCTTGAGTAAATGCTCCTGCAAGAACACTTTTTCATCCACCATGATTGAAAAAAGCATATTCTTCAAGGAGGCCCCACCTTTATTTGATGTCTCATGCAAATTTCGTGGATGCTTCCAAATTTTTGTAGAGGTCATACCTATATGAACCTCCAAAAGCATTTCATCAACCATTGATAACTTTATCAATGTAACTGCTTCTCTATCACGTTTGTCAAACTTGTCCTGGTCTTTACCCGCAATCGTTGTTCGGGTTGCGGTACCGAGGATGATCCTTTCGAGGCATCTGTACTCGAAAATCGTCAACATTTGTTGCTTACACATGTAATTTTTGCCAGTAAAACACATATTTCTTTCCAACATAATGTTGGGTAAAAAGGCCATCTTCCCTCCTGCAACTCAAAATCACGAAGTAAGAAAAAAAAACCCTTTGCAATAAAACACCAGCCTTTCCACAAACCCTAGCAAATGAAAATGCTAAAACCCCATGCCCTAGTCGCAGGTTAAAGAAAAAATAGTAAAATAATTGCTTGAATATTTGTGGAAAAATATCTGAAGAGATCGGCTAAAACCCTAACCGCTAAAGAAATATCCACGATTTTGTAAAAAATCTCAAAACTGGTTAATAACCCCACAATTTACAAAAAAAAGGTTCAAAAACTTGACCAAACTGCCTTCGCTTGCCATAGCTTGTCAAAACAACCAAAAAAAAAGGAAAAAAGGAGGCACGATTAGGTTAAAAATTCTGCCAAAAACCCTTAGTTACTGTTGTTGAAACCCTTCAAACCTACAAACTTGCGATTTATTCAAAAAAAATGGCGCGATGACATGTAAAAATGACACGAATTAATGAAAGAATCCGACCAAAATTTATGCACGCATGAACTAGCATGATTTCCACTTTACTGGGTGCGATTTTCACCAAACAATCCACAATTTTAATTACAAACAAAACCCCCACCAATATTTTAAAAACTCCAATCTGCGATTTTTCACAATCAGATGTCGCAATTTCTCAACCATAAACCCTTGAAATCCGACCAATAAAACAAACACAATTTTTTCCTATGTGAAAATCCACTATTTTTTCAATGAAAAAAATTGTGATTTTTTACCCTTGAAATCATACAAATCCGTATGATTCCATACGTATGGCATCTTTTGGCTCTTTATTGTGCTTCACAAGCAATCTTACAATTCGTCATTGCTAGCAACAATCCTAGGATGATTCGCTTTCACAAATCCCAAAGTTCGACTTGGGCTTTGATACCATATCACAAAAACTAAAAACATAATGATTATCAAGATATTCGATAAGAAAGTAAGAAGTGAAAGCATCCTTATATAAGATTACAAACACTTTATCCAAAGAGGATAAGAGCGACAACAAAGACTGACAACTAATAAAGCAAAAAGAATAAAGAATATTCCTAAAGTTTATCCTAAAAGCTAATTGACCATTATAAATAAAACATTACTTTAATATGTGTCCCATCTAGATTCAAGATCAATATATCTAGGAGTGGCTTATCCAAGTCAAGATTGATACAGATCCAAGCATAATTCTACACTCCCAGGCTGCAATTCATCTCAGAGGTCATGAATTCTCTAGTGGATAAACCTATCTTTTTAAACAGTTGCTCTTTTTAGTATTCACTTGGATAAAGAGGTAATTGAACCCCAATAGGAACTATGTTTAGGATATCCTTAGTGGGATTGAAGGCAAGGGCCCAATATTTCATCAAAGGTCAATTTTGTTGAGAAACTAGGGTCCTCCTTGGAAAATCGTCTCCTTTTCTTGATGCAATGTGAAAACTGTCATGATGTAGCCTTTGGGCATCATCAATGTCTCCAATGCTCGCATGGGTTTCCCATTGCCCTAGATCCATGTTTTGAGAGTTCAATGTCATGGATACGCTCTCATATGACAATGGATTAAAGTTCTTGCCTTTAGCATCCAAAGGCATTGTTCAATTTCCTCAATTGTGAAGCTGATTTTTGGAGGAGTATTCAATTTGAGAAATCTGGTATTCTCCTCCTTTGCTGAAAACTTTGGGCGACTTATGGTCCTTTTGGCATGGTATTGCAGAAATCCTAAGTTTTGCACTGCTTGGCTTGGCCTGCTCTAGGTCAATAACATCCTTGGAAGATTGTTGTTGCTTGGAAGTCTTGTCAACAAAAGAGGCATGGCCTTCTATAGCTTTTGTTAATAGAAATTCAACATATCTGAGTTGTTGGTTATGGAAGTCTAATATTGCTGTAGGAAATTGAAGGATGAGACTATGGGGGCCTGGATGCTCAGCGAACAGAATCATATTTTTCTATAATCATTATTAAATTATTAAGTGCTATGTGGTCAAGATTCAAACACAGCTATCCAGGAACATTATGGAATTCCACTTGCATCAAATAAAAATATGTTACAATTGTTACTAGAAGTTCTGTGCACAGCATAAGAGAATAAATTAATCTCAATTTGTTTCTTCCAACTCCCCTTTGCCTTCAAATTATATTGCAAATTTAACTAATCTTATAAAGCTTCTTACAATGCTATTTGTAAATAAATAATATGTATGGTCAATGGTATAATACATGTATATACTGTACAAATTTTTATATTGGAAAAAAATCATCTATTGTTAAAACTTCAAATCTTTTGTGTCCAATCAATCACTTGAAGAACTTGAGGACATTTTCATAAACTAAAAAAGTAATGGAAGAAGCTGGAACATTTCTCAATAGATTTGGAACAATGCCTTTGTACAGTCCACGTATCCCTTCAAATCTACAACACCAAAATGAAAACATAAGCCGTGCATCCCTATTATGACAAGATCACAATTTGGTGTTCTTATATACATGCATAAACTAATAGAAACAGGCATGAAAATGCAAAATCAAAATGCTGATAATATTCCCACATTCAGAAAATGGAGAGATTCTATTATCCTAGTTCAAATACTCACCTCAATGTTTCTGTCAATGCATGATAACTGTCTCTATATTTTGGCACACCCTCGGAATTCGGTCGTTGCTGGATTAATCCATGGTTAAGATACAAGTTAGTCCCTCAATTCACTGCTCCTCTTACAATTATTATCCTACAAACCCTTGAAAATGAGGAAATTACAGAAGGTAACACAACTGAAGAAATATTTAAGAAGGGTGGATGCATAAAACCCTGACGAGAGGAATTTATCAAGTAACCTTGCCACAAATCTATGTTCAGTACTATATAGAAAACATTAAATTAAGACATCATCAAAGAACACTAGATTGAAGACCATCTCCCTAACTCTTTCAAGATTACAAATAGGACCTTTCTCAACCATTCGCTAGAGTAGAAAGGAAAGTATCATAGATAAACAAAGACAATTGCATATCAAGGGTTTCCTTCTTTATACTCTTGTAAATCAACCCACTATCATGAAATGGCTGGTAAATTAAGATAATGGCACACCTGTACACGTGCTCGAATCACCTGAATCCAATAAAAGCAGTGTCAACAGTATTAATTGAAAGGTTGCACTGAAAGAAAAAGATTAACCCAATGGGCCAATACAAACAACTGGTACTAAAATTCCAAGTCGTCTATAATCATGCAATAGATGTACTTTGAAACAAAACAAAAAAATGATGTGGCAAGAATTCTATATCCCCAGTAAAGAACGGAATTCAATTGATTTATTCCTACCATTCTATGATTAGATTTGAAAGAAATGCCAAGAAACATGAAATTTGGATGATAGAACACCTTTGGTTTCAAAATAGATCTACTGTGTTTCGGCAGCAGTACAATCCAATTTTTATCTTGTGATGATAATCTAAGAAACCAATTCTATTATATTAGCTGATAAGATATTTTATATGATAGCTTTATTATGCATACTTTCCAATCTCGTGCATTCAAAAGGCTAACAATTTGTCGCATAAAAGAAAAGAAAACTGAATGATATGATGAGAGAGATCTTTTAGCCATAGGTTTTTGAAAGATCTTAGAAAGTCCTCCATGTCTAAATAAAAAAATAAGCAAGCGTCAAAGAATTTTAAGTTATACAATGTGGGTCCCCAAGATCACCTGATATGGATATGTTGATAAAGCAGCAAAAATCTTTGAAAATGCTCCCATGGCAACATAGTCTGCAGAAGTCTGCATGGAGAAATTTTAATTCCCATTTACTAGAGAAAACTGTACAATTGCTTTTGAATGCACGTATGAAAGAATCATTCTTGCTCAGAAGTACATAAACAAAACAAAAAATCATGGGCTCAAGAACTTTGACCAGGACCCCTGCCATGAAAATTACACCGATTTAATCCTACCTATATATGATTATGTACCATCTCTAGATCTGGTATTTTTAAGTGGAACAAGCTAATATGAGCTTTTCTTTCCATGCATAGAACACTCAGGTTGAGCATGCTCAGTAACCAAGGTCCTACATAATAACCAGCATAATACGGATTACTGACTGCTTATTTAATCATACTCCTTTAGAGCCGTTATATTTCTTTTTCTGATATAGAAAAAGCAAATAGATATATGTAAATAGTTACAATGAAGGTGAGAAGATTTAAAATCTGGCCATCCTCAAGAGTACTTCGAGCAGCTGATTCAAAGAGAAGACATACGAGATATTCAGCTTAAGATGATAAAAATATATGTAGTTCTGATGGTAACAAACAGCCATACATAACAAAATTGATGTTGAAATAAGCCTAATTGCACATTGGACATGACATAGGCCTATAGCATATGAAACAATTAACATCAGATATATAGATATCATGATCAGTGGTGAAAAGAGACTGAAAACAGGTATTTCTTCCCTGAGGAGTGATATCCGTGTGGAAGGTGTGGAAACTTTATTTGTTCATTGAGGCCATTTTCAATGGATTGGTTTGTCATTTTTGGGTGAATGTAAGTAGTCTGCCAGTTGTTTCCATGCATAGTGGGGTTCTTGGAGCAATATCCACTGAAGGCTTGATGTTTTGAGTGAGATGAGAGCTCAGCTTGCTCCTGGGTGGAAGTTCAATACAGCATCACACTTTTTATAAAGGAAATGGACAACCCTAGTCCAACTTTTTAACTTGAAGCACCTGAAAGTGACATGTTTTGAATTTTAAAATTACGTAAACTAATGAAATGTAGAATCTTTAGTGTAGTTTATGTTTGTATTTTTCTAATTTAAAAAGTATTTCAAAATGATTTTTATAAAAGTAACACTATAATTTAATTGTTGAAAAAAAGTACAGAAAATGAGCTTAAGGGGCCTCCACTTTTTTTTATAGTAAATTTCTTTTTTTGTTCCTTTCTTATTTCCATTTTGTATCAACTTGAAGCCTTAGTGCATGTAGTTAAAAAATTAATTTCAATATTTTTTTTAATTAAATGTTTAAAATCAAGTGTACTTAAAATGCAAGAGTTTCAAGGGCCTCCACATTATGTTTTTATTGTTTATTAGAAATAGGAAAATATAATACCATCTCAACAAGGATTTGTTCCTCTAGTTCATCATATTTTTCTTAATTTTTAAAAATAAAATTTAGCATACATTTTTGAATTTCTAATCAGCCCTATGTTTGACCGTAATGCCCTACTTGTTGTAAACTTAAATAATAAATTACAAACAATAATTAAAATATAAGAAATATATATATTTTCAAAATCTCTCTTGGAGCTACCAAAGGCTATTTTAAAACTTTATGGAAAATAAATGGAATGCAAGAAAATGTGGCAGAAAGTTAGCTTTTCCAAAAAGTTTTAAAAGACATAAGAAACTTGGTGCAACATAGTGGCAGCTGAAACAGTTCCTACGTATGGCTTGAATTTTAAGTGTTCCAGCCAAAACTCTTTCATCTGAAACTCTAGCCTCCATGTAGGCACCACAGCATTCTGGCGGGAAGTATTTCAGCTGGAAATAGTTACCTACAATGCCTTAGTTTTCCTAAAATGTGACACAACTTTGAACTTTCACTCTCTTGGATTATCTCAACAAGTCAACTCAAAGAGGAGTAAGCAATTGATAGCCTAGAGGGTATACTCATGATTTTCAATGATGATGATGAGCCTGTAAATGTAGTTCTTCATTGACTCAATGTAAGACCCCCTATCAATTTTTTTCCAAATAATGCAATATCCCAAATAGGATAAAACCCTAGAATTCTGATTTTTTTGGCTGAAACCCAACTTTTCTGACTTCTGATTTATAAATTCAGATTGATAAACAATTACAACCGCCAACATACAAACGTCCAGAATGCAAATGAACATGCCCAAATGATATTCCCACAAAGAATTCTGATTTCTGCCCTACTTTGCTGATTTAGTTTTCTGCTCCAAACCCTAGGACTGAATTCTGATTTTATTTTCTGAATATGAATGAACAGCCAATAAACATGTGCCAAAACATCCACAAAATATGCTAAACAAGTAGATAGTATCAACTATGATTGCAATTATGAAACAGTCATTCATGAGCCAAACATATGACAACAAAGCTGATTTCTGAGTAAGCAAGTCTGCTGCTCCAAATCTGAATGTACTGAAAAGGAAATTACATGAAATTCTAGGGCTCATACATGCCCAAACATAGTTGAATTGCTGGCACTACAATTCCAACCTAACCACAAATGATGGTCAACAACCCTCCAAAGTGGCAGCGCTTGCAAGGAATGGAGATAGCTGATGTAATGGCTCCACAAATGATGCAAATCGCCTCACCAATGCAAATTCGCCCTTCTCCAACAGGTCTGAAATGATGATGCAAGGACGGCTAGGGTTTGATGTTCCAACATGCAAAAAACTCCACCAAAAGGCCAAGCGAACCTCCTCCAATATTGGCGCTCCAAATTAGGGAAAAACCCTAATGCAAAATGCTCACAAAATGCCACAACAATCCCTCCTTCAATGCTGATATGAAAATCTGAATGGGCAATGACGGTCCAATCCTCCAAAGGTCTTCAATAAAGTAGAATTGTGAAATCCGTATGAATCCACCACCAAGATGAGATTGGGTTTTCGTCCAATCCACCTTATATTCTCAAGAGTTTTCGCCCTTGGAATATTGTGCAACAAGTTGCAGCCAAATATGAAGAAATGATATGATAATTGATGATGAAATGACCACAAATGAACCTCTATTTATACATGATTTCATCCTCTCCACAAGCTGGCCGACCTAGGCATGACGTCATTTTATTTTTTTATTATTTTCTCACTCCAAGATGGCCGACCTCTTAAGGGCAAGTTAGGTGCTCAAAATTGCAAATTAAAGATTTGAATTTTGTTTTCTTTTTTCTCCTTATGCCGACCTCCTCAAGGCGCCCAAACAAAAGATAAAGCATTATTTTATTTTATGCTTAATTTCCCACTTTCCAACCTCCAAGTGGGTCGCTCTCCATGAGGGCAATTTATTAGCCAAGTGTGAGAATTTGCCATGTGGGACACTCCCTTGTAAGAGTTACTGATGAACTTGAGCATCTAGGATCACCTACAAAACCAAGATTAACCTTCTACACGAGAGCAACAAGAGGATGAAATGCTGGAATATGGTGCAATAACTAAATAATGATATTATCACACTCCAAATGATACAATATGCATCAGCACTCCCTTGAACTGACTGAGTTGATATGAACTCATCTGAACTAGCTAAAAAGGGAGAGGTGAGTGCTGATTATATAGCACAATGTGGGCATATAATTCCAAGAGGGGTAATAACTTCCAAATAACCAAATTAGGTGGGAGTTACACCTACTTGGAAAATGCCAAACATGTGGCATAACCTACTCAGAAAGAGACAAGATAGTGGTTATGTGAGGTGGCATAAAAGGCCAAAAGAGGGTGTGAGACTCGACCACCCATGTGTGGGTGAGAGCGACACATGTAATCGATGGATTACACCACGTGTCCTCACATAAACCATGTCTCATATAACCTAAGTATGCTTAATAATGTGTAGGAAAAATAAATATAAAAAACCTACATCAACAGCCCCCCCCCTTAAGCATAGCTTAGGTGGGTGGAAGGATGAAACAATGCAATGATGGGTCCCGGCTACAAAGCTGTGTTAGGTATCCATGTACAATGATGAAACCTCTCAAAAGATGAGAAAGAGAAAACTCGTAGGACAAAACTCCCCCCAAGAGAGGAAAAGGGAGACTATGCAGCCCCCCCAGAATAAAGTCTCCTGCACTAATGGTAGATGCCCGACAATGAATGTTGAAGATAATCCACGATCACCGAACAATATTCCTCCCCTTAGGAAGAAACAAGACCAAAAATGTATGTAGGATATCTTCCCATTCTTGAAAGAAATATGTAGGAAGAATGATGAAAATGTATGATGTCTCTGAACTCTGCTCAGGTATCCCCAAGTTGATGCCGAAAGATATCACCATCAAATCAAGTGTTCTAGGCCACACTGCAGAAGATGACAATCTAGAACCTAGTGGAGATGAATGTAGAACAAAATTTGAAGACAAAGATATCTCCTCTGAAGACAAAGTTGCCTCCTCCAAATGTTGCTCAATAGTAGCCACAATCATGTCAACTTGTGAGGAATGATCGTGTGGGTAAAGAACAAGAGGCTCAAAAGGTTCCCCCTCAACATCTGAAGAAGATGAAGTAACTTCATCAAAGAGAAGATATATGCACTCAATTGTGTCCTCTAAGTCTACAAGATAGGACTCACAAAACAAACCTGCAATGTTTGTCAAGTACTCATCCCAAGTAGCTGTCTCTTGAATACAATGAATGTCTTGCTGCTCTGAATCAATAGGAGCCATGGACATAGCAGTACCAGTATCATTAGAAACAACAGCCGATGTAGGAGATGGAATATCAACACATGTCTCTAGAACCTTAGTTGAAAGAATACCAAGATTCACTTGACCATATTGAATCTCCTCAAAAGTGTCCACACTAGATGCATGAGTGTGTACATTAGTCAAAGGAACAATAGGAGCAAAATGTGAGAAGGTGTACACTCGAGATTGATGATCTACCTCCCCAACTACAACAATATCTCTGCTATGCAAATCCTGAATAATTACATAATCTGGTGTGAACTCAACACTCTTTCCTTCCCCACCATGTGTGATATGATAGATAGAAAGGATATTGGTTGACAATGAAGGCACACAAAGGACATCATTGAATGATCCTTCGTCTATGTCAATGGATCCTTTCCCACAAACACACATATGTGTTGTTAGCCATCAAGACGTTTGGTGATGAACAAGTCTCAAATGAAGAGAACATACTCTTTGATGAAGCCATATGATGTGAAGCTCCAGAATCAAGGATCCATCTCCTTGACTCAGAATTTGCAACTGCAACAAGTGCTTGCCCCCTTTGTTTCTCTGACTTTGGATTAGAAGAAGATGATGAACCCTTTGACATAGTTGAAGGCAAATTGATTTTATTCTTTGTTAAAAGATGCTTCAACTCATCAATTTGTTTTAAATAACATTGATGTTCATCATGCCCAAATTTTTTGCAATATGCACACATGGGCTTCTCCTTTTTAGATGATTCCCCTTTCGAGGAAGAAGATTCAGATTCTTTATGTGGCTTGTTCTTTCTTTTCTTTTGTTTCTGTTCAAGATTCTTTGATTCTTTCTGTACCTTAGGCTCACTAGCCACCAATGCTTGTGACTTAGAAGACTTGATGAGTCCCATTTGAATTAGCTTCGCTTCCTCTTGGATTAGAAGATTTGAAAAATCATCAAAAGTAGGTTGAACATATGTAGCTCCCATAGAAAGCCTATTGGTGTGAAAGCCAGAAACAAATACTAAATACTTAGGACCAAGCTTCGATAACACATTCAGAATCAACTGTGAATCCTCCTTATCAATTCAATTTTGCAATCCTTTAACTGTGTTCTGAGTTGCTTAATCTTGGAGATATAGTCTTGGATGTGGTTGAAACTTTTAGGATCAAGATTCATCAGATCATTATCAATCTGATAACCCCTAATCTTGTCAGTTCTACCATACAATTTTTCAAAAGCCTCCTTAGGTGTCTTGAATGATTCAACATGAAACTGTAAATCAATAGAGACAAATGAACAAATATACCCAAGAGTTTTCTCACGATTGATCTCCCACATATCTTTTGCACCAGCATCAGTAGGTTCAGGAATAGATTCTTTTACATACCCTGTGCAACCTTTTCCCCTTAGATAATTCCATACTGATTGTTTCCATGATGCATAATTATATGGAGTTAAGAGTTCAATGTTATGTTTCCCCATTGTAAGAACACACGACAAATAAAAGAATGCAATCAATCACCACAAGATTATCCCCCAAAATTCACTCAATCAATTATCCCCCCCCCAGAAAAATATGATGGTGGCATTTTATAATTAGTGCGTTTACAATTCTGGAGTTGTTACTAGAGTTTTACAATGTCCAAAATTGGACCCAAACACTAAAAGTACAAAATAATCTCAAAATCAAAACCTCAAAATAGCACCAATGTGTAGTGCTTGAAAAATATCAACTTTCAAAAAAAGAATCGCCTCGATCCAAGGTCATATGTGAAAGTTGCAACCGTTTGAAGTTCAAAAAATGAGAACTGTCCTTCAAATCTGTTGAGAAAACTGATTTTCTGGAAAATCAAGTTCACTTGATCAAGAACTGATCACACCATTGTGAAGAGTGCAAAATTCTACCCTTTTTCGAAAAAATTGCATGCAAAATGGTGCCCGGATGACTGAGATAGAGGCCTCCGAAATTTAGGTGCAAAATGCAAAACTCCAACGGAGAGGGGTCATGGTTTGCAAAAAGTCAACCTTCGCTAAATTTGGCCAAATTGCCTCTAAGTTTGGTGATCCGCCAAATTTGTCTGTCTGCCAAATAGTTTAAAACCACTGCTAAAAATAGAGGTGCCACCAACTTAATTTAATACTTCACCAAAGTTGGCAGGACAGCCAGAATAGCTGATAAATATAGCGGTGCCTCTAAAAATCCTGGCACAAAGGCCAAGAACGCTGACGCAGTAGTACAAAGGAGGACGCAGGATTTAAAGTTTTTTTTTTGTTTTAAAAATGGAAAAAAATAATAATAAAAAACAATTATTGTGGGGGGCCGAGCCACCCCAAGCCCCACACAAAGGGGCCCAAGGCCTATAAGGCGCGATACACAAGGCCTGCACAGTCTGCGCGGGTACCTTGTATGGGGCCTACGCAGTCTGCACAAGTCCTTTTTAACCTTTTTTTTATTCAATTTTTTTGCTCTTCAATTTTTTTTATTTGATTTTTATTTTTTCAAAATATAATCAAAACAAAAAAATTTCCTCCTAATAATAATAATTTTGAATGCAGCAAAAATTTGTACCATACCGTGCAGGTAGAGGCCGTACAATCCGACCGGAATATTCTCCAAAGATTCTTCAAACCCTTGAAAATGGTCAAAAATTCTTCGAAGCCAAAATATGGAGTATTTTATATCAAAATTCGTCTGTTCAGCGTTTCTGGACTCAATGGTGATGTCCATTTTTGCTGAAAAAGCACCCAACAAAAGCTTAATGCTGAATTTCTCCCAATTCGAGAAGGAGCTTGCAGATCTGAAAGCTCTGATACCATGTAAGAGTTACTGATGAGCTCGAGCATCCAGGATCACCTGCAAAACCAAGATTAACCTTCTACACGAGAGCAGCAAGAGGATGAAATACTGGAATATGGTGCAGTAACTGAATAATGATATTATCACTCCAAATGATACAATATGCATCAGCACTCCCTTGAACTGACTGAGTTGATATGAACTAATTTGAACTAGCTAAGAAGGGAGAGGTGAGTGTTGATTATATAGCATAATGTGAGCATATAATTCCAAGAGGGGTAATAACTCCCAAATAACCAAGTTAGGTGGGAGTTATACCTACTTGGAAAATGCCAAACATGTGGCATAACCTACTCAGAAAGAGACAAGATAGTGGTTATGTGAGGTGGCATAAAAGGCCAAAAGAGGGTGTGAGACTCAACCACCCATGTGTGGGTGAGAGAGACACATGTAATCGATGGATTACGCCACATGTCCTCACATAAACCATGTCTCATATAACCTAAATATGCTTAATAATGTGTAGGAAACATAAATATAAAAAAACCTACACCAACATCCCTGAGCCCTCCAGCTTAGCCTACGGGAATGTGAATAGGCTAGCCAACTTCGCTAAGTGACCACTTGGAAAAGGGAGAAATGCAAATAACACAAGTTTACTGATTTGCCATGTGCAGACATTTTGTCAAACACTTTGCATTTTGCTTGTCACACAGTGTATTTCAATATGTTTGTTGCAAAACATTTTATCATGCAATTTGAATCACAATTTAGACAACATTGTAACAAAAATACACATGGAATTTAATGGTCATTTAGGCAAACAGTTAGCTGCGCTATGTTATCATTGATAGCTTCAAAACAACACTTACAGATTGCTGCTAGAAAGTCATAAAATTACTAACTTGATTAGAAGCTTAAAGAAATCCCATTACATACCAAGTGAGTTGCCAAAACAAAGCACAATGATTCCCAGCTTGGGCGGTAAGCTAGTGCAGAAATACCAAACATATTTGAGTCCCTAAGACTCCACGCTTTCTTCAATCCTCATGTCTCACACTTTGAATGAGGGCAGCGACTTCTTGAAACCTCCAACTCAGCCTTGGCGCACACCAAAGAAAAATCCATGCATCCCCTTTAGACTCACATTTCTCCCTTATGAAGAGGCGACTCCATTAACATTGCTAGGGTCTCTAAAAAACTGCGGCAGATAACACATGGGCAACTAAATAAAATTTAGTATGAAATCTTCCTCCATAAACTAGCGCCTTGATGAAAGAGTATAACCCTAGCTCTCAACTAGCTCCAATAACGTAATATTACCCATATCTTCAATAAATATCATAAATCTGTATTTGTTTACAAATCCCACAGATTTATCATTAAAACCATCAGATAACAAATACATATAACCTGCAACAAGATTTGTCTTTTGCACACCAAGAAACTTCAAAAACCAGCTCCAATAACATAATATTACCCATATCTTCAATAAATATCATAAATCTGTATTTGTTTACAAGTCCCACAAATTTATCATTAAAACCCTCTGATAACAAATACATATAACCTGCAACAAGATTTGTCTTTTGCACACCAAGAAACTTCAAAAATGTGCAATGAAGCGCAAGCGTAGACTTTGTGTGAATCTACCAGCAATCAACTAGGGAAGTTGATATTCACCACCGAAGTTGATATTCTTCAAGAGGGTTTTCATCCTCAGGAAGTCCTCGGAAGAACACAAGTTCAATCTAGCAACATAACATCACTCAAAATCTTCAACATAGTCAAAATGAGCTCCAAAACCCCTTTTTATACTCCTTGGCGGTAAAAGGCAATTTTAAAATATTAAAATCCTCTTTAAAATCCAACGCCCCTCTAGAGGAAATAAAATTAACTTTTAAACACAACTTATCCCTCCCTAAGTGCCAACTTCCAAGGGGTCAAAAAGTCACCTTTTTAATATAAATAAAAATTTGTCTAATATTAAAATTACCATTAGAAATTGTTGACCAATTTTCCTCCGCCCAAAGTCAAATAGCCCAACTTCAAAGTCTTGTTGAAATCCCTTGAGAACTTAATTCTGCAAGCCTAAAATCCTTCAAATCTCAATGTTTTCCTTGTAAAAATCCCTGAAAATTCATCAAGAGAATTCTTGCAAAAAAAATCCAGAAAAACCCAAAAAATTTTAAGTTTTTACCTTAAACTTTTCCCCCCCTTTTGGCCTTTGTCGGCAAAGTTTCAGATTCCTGAACTAGTGCAAAAATGGCTAAGGCATGAGGCTTCCCTTTCCCTTGTTTGCAAATTTTAAAAAAACTGAACTTTTCATAAGTTTGAAATTTCACAAGTTCTCCAACTAGCCAATTTGCCAACAAAGGGAGGAAGTTTTCAAAAAATGACTAAGGGATATCTTTCCCCTATATCGGCAATGTTTGCTTTCCGTGAACTTTTCGAAAGTTCGTTATTCCATGAATTCGCTGACAAAGGCCAAGGGAATAAAGTTTTTCCGAAAATTGTCTAAGGCAAAAGAGGTATAAAGGAAGGCTTGTCGGCGAAGTTCATGAGAAGCAAACTTTTCATAAAGTTCGAAGTCTTCGTGGTTCGCCAATGAGGCAAATCGCCGACAAAGGGCAAAAGCAAAGCAGGCTCCTTCAAAAAGCGACTAAGGCATAGGAAAGACAAATGCTTGTCGGCAAAGTTCAAAAATCGCGAACTTAAGGAAAATTCAAAAATCCTCAGGTTTGTCGACAAGGCATTTCGCCGATAAAGGGAGGCCGAAGTTCGCAAAAAGTAACTTTTGTCGATAAGGCAAAAGGGAAGGAAAAGACAAATGGTTTGCCACAAACAACTTTTGCCGATAAGGCAAGAAGAGACAAAGAATGGTTCGGCAAAAGTGACTTTTGCCGATAAAGGCAAAAGAGCAAGCAAAGTAAAGTTTGGCAAAGTCCCCTTTTGCCGACAAAGAAGAAAGATGAGACAAGCCCAAATGGTTCGACAAAAGAAGCTTTTGCCGATAAGGCAAAACAAAGATGAGGAAGGAGTCAGAATTAGTTAAGAAAAATAGGATTTTGTCGATAAAGGGCAAAAATAGACAGAAACAAGCCATAATTCAAGAAAATAAAAAATTGCCGATTGGAGATAGAAAGATGCAGAGAGCAGAACTGAATGGTTTATAAGAAATTAATGAAAAACAAAGAAATGTAATATATTGTAGACTTTAAATATCTGAATGTAGATATTTAAAGTGTTGTAAAAGCTCTGTATAAAGGATTTTAGAGGGCATTAATGCAGCTCTGATCTGCTCAACTACTCCATTTAGGTATTTTTGCATTTATGTTGCAGGTGATGAATCAGCTGGTGCATTGAAGAGGCAAAATATCTCCCAGCTACTCCATGATCCAAGATATTTTCTGTATTGAATTCTTACAGGCAGACATCCCTTTTGCGGGGATATTTTCTGATAGGCCCATGGGGCGAATTTATTGATGAAATGACTGAGGTCAATGTAATTCTATTGCTATATATGCATTTTTGTAAGATGTAATAAGGGTTGAAAAACAATTGGAAGATAGTTGAATTTCTTCATTCTTCTATATTTTCAAATAGAGCCCTCTGTTGTAACCATGCCTTGTTGAAATACACATTGTGTTTTACCTCTTTATGTTATTTTTCTAGCATTGTGTAAATTATGATTGATTTGTATGTGAATGCTTTGTTCCTTACAATTTTGTTTTGCTTCTTACCTCTGTTAGAATCAGCTAGATCTATGTAAGTTGATCAGTTGTATCTCATTATTTTGTGCATTTTCAGTTCAGTGAAAACTCCATATTCAAACCTAGTGTATCACCTCTATTAATTTCTAGTTTTATCCCTCTTTCTCTTTTCCTAAACGATGGATAGATTAGGTTTAGTCTTAGGAATAGTTGAATCTCTCATTCAGCGAAGGAACCAGCCTCTCTAGAGATTTGGCCTCCTTGCAGGGTCCCACACTTGGAGGTCATCTCAATGTTTCACTGGATTGTTGAAGACCATTAAACCTCTCTAACACAGGGTGCAAATCCAAGTGACAACAGTTTCTAGCACGCCCGGTAGGACCATCTGATGATCCATATCATCCATTGAAGAGTTTTGGTGTGCTCTTCAGTGCATCTTGCCATTCAGGGCAGTCTATCCAACACCATGGCGACTCTACTGATCAAATCTGCTGGTGCAGCCATTTCAAATATTTTAAAAACTCCAAGGATCAGGATTTTGGTGGTTCTCCTAGTCTATCCTGCTTCTAGAAGCATCTCAAATCACCATGGCGACTCTTTTGGGTATGTATCAAGTTTTCTCTAGATGAAGACCTGTTTTGCTCTGTTCAGATATTTTATATGATTACTTGGCATTTTGATGTTTTCAAATGTCAAGCTTTTATGGGAGTTATGGCTACTCCCCTCCACCTAGCCAAAATGCAAATTATATGCCTCCATACCAACAATATCAGGCTCGAAACACCTCTAGTTTTTTGCCATTTTGCCATGTTTCAATAGAATATCAACATCCTTACAGCGCTTGCCTCCCACCCGCCCCTACTCAGTCTTCTTGATAGTCTAATGATGCTTTATTTTCACCCCAAAGAAAACCACTTTGTTCCTAATTGATATGATGGCCCTCCTAGCTCGCCTCAAGTGGACTATGATTTTGATAATATGAGGCTCATGGACATAGCAAGGGATCTCAAAAGGAGGTTGGATCAAGCTCAGGAAAGAATGAGGTATAACGAGCAGCAAGATGAGCTTGCTTATCGAGCTCATCTTCACAAACAAGAGATGGAGGCACAAGAATGGGTTTTTCAAAAAAACCTTGCTATGAGGGTTGCGACTCAAGCGCAACAGATGAGGCAAGTGGCCCAATCAGTTCCATCCATTCCCAGCTTCAGGCAAGGGGGTTCTTTTGCACCCTCTCTTTCCATTTTCAAAAGCCCCTCATCTATCACTACAATTCAGCTTGTGGCATAGCAGTCTCGACTTCACAAATTCCAAGGTTTCAGAGGCTCTCTCCCTCCACAAGACCCTGTTCCTGTGCAAACTCAATTTAACACTCCCCGAGAACAAATTTACCAAGAATGTATTGTCCCCTTTATGAGCATGATTTGTTTATGGGTTGAGCTAGAACATTGGAGGCTTGGAAACTAAAAAGTCAGCTCAACACTTCAGTTTTGGCTAGCAATATTATATAATATTTTTAAAAAAGCCAAAAATAATGATATTTTCAGTCAAGGCAAAGTTGAAGGATGGAAAGAATAAAAGTTGGATAACTTAAAGATTGGAATTGGGAATATTGGAGAAGTCTATAAAATATAATATTATATTATATTTTATTATTTTATTCCAAGAAAATAGATGCCAAGTGAAAAGAAAGAAAAATAAAATGCAAATTGACACCAACATAAAAGGTAAAAATAATAATTAAAAATTATTATTTCCCTAAGGAAATCGGCGCCCATAGAGGAAAACAATAAAATAATATTATTTATTTGATGGGCGTCCAAATTGGAGGGATAAGGGAGAGATAAAAATAATAAAAAATTCTTTTATTTTTCCAAGGTAAGTTGACGCCTAGGGAGAAAAGGAGGAAAAAATAATAATAAAATAATATTATTTTGTTATTTCATAGATTGGTGTCCAAGGTGGATAAGGAGAAATTATTTAATAATATCAAATTAAAGATTTGATTTTGGTGGTGGATTTGAAAGTTGTTTATATTTTGTCTAATTGGGTCTTCCTTGGAGAAAAGTATAAAAAGAGCTCATTGGCATCAATTTTCACATCTTTTGAATATGGTAAACTTTGCATTTTGCATATGCTCTTCGCTGAGAGTGATTTTCAGTTGATTCAAGGTGGTATTCCCTTGATTTATTGTGGTTTGGAGATGTGCCCAATCCACCATAAGAGGTGAATTCATATGGAGTTCATCATTGGGCTTAAGTGGCGAATTGTGATGGTGTTTTTGCTTTATTCTAACTAGGGTTTGACAGGGATCTTTATTCTTAGCTAGCTTTGAAGGTTGGAATTCAGATTTGAAGGTGTTTGTGATGCTATTTCATTGTTAGATTGATATATGAGGGTTTGGCATTGAAGCGCTTGGCAAACAAGGACATTTTTGGTGATTTCTATCAATCATACATGGTCTGATTTTATTACAGCAGTTTGAAAGTTGATATAAGTTGTAGATCTGAGGAGTTTTTGGCACCTACATTGAGTTTTCTTCATCATTCTGGCATCCTAACCCTGATCGCTCAACTTTAGTGCATGGCCACTTGAATTTGGAGGGTTTTTATGGCATTCAGCATTAGGGTTTTATGATCAGCAGCTGGTACAAGTTTATAACAGCGATTAGTTATTGGTTTTGCTTCATATTCTTCATCAACAATCATCTACAATGAGGTATAAACCATTGGGTGTTATCATTTTGCATTGTGCTAGGGTTTGATCACATAAAATCACTATTTGAGACAATTTTTGTACATCATTGAAGGTCTGATATAAAATCAGTCATGGCTGATATGTAATCAGCACTCATCTATGTAAATTGGTTCATGCCATTTCATGATCCAGGTATGTGAATAAAGAAACCAATTTCATATCTTCAATTTGAAATTGCATTTCCAGCTGTTCTATCTATTTTATGGTTATCTATTGTTGTCATATGAATGTTATGTTTGAACCTTTCCATCTTCATGATATTACAAATATATTGGTGAAAACGAAATTTGAAAATTCTAAATAAATTGAGAGAAAATCAAATTAGAAAATTTAGGACACCAAAGGAAAAATTTGTGTTAGATAAGCAGGGTTCTTACAAAGAACCCTCTCCCCTCTAAGAAATTCAAGAAGATATTTAGGACTCTTGCCCTGATGCTATTTCAATTTTCAAGGGTGGACTTGTCGTCTACCAGGATAATTGGAACGACGAGCTAAGGAGGGAGATACCTGCAATTAGGGAAGAGCCACTTACAAATAATGAACCCTTGTGCACAATTAAAACTAAAAATTCGGGTTTGCTGCAAGATGAAGTTAAGCCCAGTCTGATAGAGTAGCAGCATTTTGAGCACGGTAGGGTTGGTACTGATCCAGAGGTAGAGTTGAGTCCTCTAGATTTTGGCTCATTTAAAGAGTTTTCCCATGCTTTGAACAAAAGGAATGAAAGGAAAATGCAAAGGGAGCATGTTGAAAAGGTCCATTTGCAAAGACAACCCAAACAATAGAATCTTGTGGAGTTGCAGTCAAATGATGAGGGCATTAGGGATGAAGTTACAAGGATTACTCAAGAAAAAGTTGACGGTGCACCTCTATTTCATGAACTGCTTAGTTATATTGAAGATAAAGATGGCATGCAAATGCCAACATTAGCTGCAGTTCTAGAACAACATGAAGTGTTTGAGGGTGGTGGCAGGTTGTTGCAGGTTGAGGCCAAATATGATAATGAGATCTCGTCTCATAGGGAAGAGCATATAGATAGTCCTATACTGAAGAGTGTAGAGGACTTGGAGTAGTCTCTTTTTTGGGATGAGCTTGATGTTTTTTGCTCAAATCTGGATAGTGTGTCAGCTCCTCTTAATGAAGCAGATCATGAGGAGTTTGAGCAGTCTGTGGAGGTAGTCATTCCTCAAATTATTTTACAAGAGTCAGAGCTTCCAGACTAGCAAGGGGAGAAAAAATTAAAGAATGAACTTGAATGCAGCAGTGATGGCCTGCATACCATTTCAAGGGGATGCCCTATCAGGCATTTGGCCTAGCTAGAGACATATCAGAAGGAGTCCCTACCTGTCATGCTTACTTCAAAGCATGAGGTTGAGCATCAAAAAAGGCTATATCAGCCCATTTATCCACTTCCAAGAAGCTACATTTCTGATTATTGCAAGTGGATAGGTGAGTTTTTTTTGTCCTTGGGTAAGTTTATCATTGCCTTGTTATATGCCCATCCCTTCCCCACCTCTTTTTAACTGCTCACATGCATGAGAAACATTGTAAATTGTTAAGAAAAAGCAGCTACTTTCAATAACCTGTTAATAGATTTGCTTGAGGTCATTTACTTGTTGTTAGCTTAGGATTAAAGTAGGTTTTATTTCTGCTTTAGTTTTCTCTTCAATCAGTGCTTTTGCATAGGCTACATTGTTATTAGGAGAATGCAAGCCTTGTTCCTTTTTGGTGTTGTTTTGAAAGGCAAGGTTTCAGTTGTTAAGACCTACCGCAATCCCTTTTAAACTCCATGCCTAATGCATGCTTAAGGCCATTGGTCCATTTGTTTAGCAGGCAAACATCCCTGAGAGGTCGCCAAAATGTTGACCTATTTTCCTCTGCCCAGAGTCAAATAGTCCAACTTCAAAGTCTTGTTGAAATCCCTTGAGAACTTAATTCTGCAAGCCTAAAATCCTTCAAATCTCAGTGTTTTCCTTGTAAAAATCCCTGAAAATTCATCACGAGAATCCTTCGTCAGCAAAGTTTCAGATTTATGAACTAGTGCAAAAATGGCTAAGGCATGAGGCTTCCCTTTCCCTTGTCGGCAAATTTCAAAAAACCCGAACTTTTCACAAGTTCAAAATTTAACAAGTTCCCCGGTTGGCCGATTCGCCAACAAAGGAAGTTTTCAAGAAATGACTACGTAAAGGGAAGTCTTTCCCCTTCATTGGCAATATTTGCTTTCCGCGAACTTTTCAAAAGTTCGTTATTCCACGAGTTTGTCGACCCGGCATTTTGTTGACAAAGGGCGAGGGAATAAAGTTTTTTCGAAAATTGTTTAAGGCAAAGAGGGATAAAGGAAGGCTTGTCGGCGAAGTTCATGAGAAGCAAACTTTTCATAAAGTTCGAAGTTTCTGCAGGTTCGTTGATGAGGCAAATCGCCGACAAAGGGCAAAAGCAAAGCGGGCTCCTTCAAAAAGCGACTAAGGTAAAGGAAAGACAAATGCTTGTCGGCAAAGTTCAAAAATCGTGAACTTAAGGAAAGTTAAAAAATCCTCAAGTTCCCCGACAAGGCATTTCGCCGATAAAGGGAGATCGAGGTTTGCAAAAAGTAACTTTTGCCGATAAGGCAAAAGGGAAGGAAAAGACAAATGGTTCGCCACAGACAACTTTTGCCGATAAGGCAAGAAGTGACAAAGAATGGTTCAACAAAAGTGACTTTTGTTGATACAGGTAAAAGAGCAAGCAAAGTTCGGCAAAGTCCCCTTTTGCCAACAAAGAAGAAAGATGAGACAAGCCCAAATGGTTCGACAAAAGAAGCTTTTGCTGATAAGGTAAAACATAGATAAGGAAGATGGAGTCATAATTAGTTTTAAAAAATGGGATTTTGCCGATAAAGGGCAAAAATAAACAGAAACAAGCCACAGTTCAAAAAACTAAAAATTGCCAACTGGAGATAGAAAGATGCAGAGAGCAGAACTGAATGGTTTGTAAGAAATTAATGAAAAATAGAGAATTGTAATATATTATAGACTTTAAATATCTAAATGTAGATATTTAAAGTGTTGTAAAAGCTTTGTATAAAGGGATTTTGGAGGGAAAATCCATTTGATTTTCCTCATCTGCCATTAATGCAAATCTGATCTGCTCAACTACTCCATTTTAGATATTTTTGCATTTATGTTGCAGGTGATGAATCAGCTGGAGCATTGAAGAGGCAAAATATCTCCTAGCTACTCCATGATCCATGATATTTTCTGTATTGAATTCTTGCAGGCAGACATCCCTTTTGCAGGGATATTTTCTAACAGGCCCATGGGGCGAATTTATTGATGAAATGACTAAGGTCTATGTAATTCCATTGATATATATGCATTTTTGTAAGATGTAATGAGGGTTGAAAAATAGTTGGAAGATTGTTGAATTTCTTGATTCTTCTGTATTTTCAAACAGAGCCCTCTGCTGTAACCATGCCTTCTCGTTGAAATACACACTGTGTTTTACCTCTTTATGCTGTTGTTTTAGCACTGTGTAAATTAGGATTGATTTGTATGTGAATGCTTTCTTCCTTACAATTTTGTTCTGCTTCTTACCTTTGTTAGAATCAACTAGATCTATGTAAGTTGATAAGTTGTATATCTTTATTTTGTGCATTTTCAATTCAGTGAGAGCTCTGTATTCAAACCTGGTGTATCACCTCCATTAATTTCCAGTTTTATCCCTCTTTCCCTTTTCCTAAACGGTGGATAGATTAGGTTTAGTTTTAGGAATAGCTAAATCTCTCATTCAACGAAGGAACCAGCCTCTCTCTGGAGATTTGGCCTCCTTGCAAGGTCCCACACCTAGAGGTCATCTCAATGTTTCACTGGATTGTTGAAGACCGTTAAACCTCTCCAACACAGGGTACAAATCCAAGTGACAATAGAAACTTAAGTGAATATTTTAAATATCTCCCCGGAGTTACGAAAACCACTGCCAAGGCCCCAAAAACCATTGCCAAGGCCCCAGAAACCCAAACCGAACATGCCGATAAGTAATTGAGACTAAAGAATAATGACGGATGTTGAAACAGTGACTTTCTAAAAAAAGGCGCACTCTCCAAGAAATGTGGAGCATGGTCTAGGTGTCCGAAAATGCTTCTGAAAGCGTTACCGCAAATCTTGATGTTGACTGAACTCAATGCCACAAATAGAAAACCCGAATAAGTTGAACAACTACATCTCCAAGAATTGTTGAGTTATCTTAACAACCACATTAGCCTATGGGAACCCATGGAATAGACTAACAGTCACCAAAGCTGACTAGGCATGAGAAGGGGACATTACACTCAATCCTCTTGTGTTGTTTTCTAACCATATGAAGAGCATAGACCAAACAAGTTTCCATGAACGAATTGTGTGTCCTATCATTCTTCAAATATTTACTTTAATGCAGGATAGATGAAATTTCATGGATAGCTTAAAGCAAATTTGGATCAGTTTTCTTGTGGGATCCCAACTTTGAATTTTAGGCCTAATAGGGCAGCTAGTGAGAGATTATGTAGGATGATGTCATGTCCCTATATTAGTAATTTATAATTGAATCCATTATGTATTATTCATTCAAATTAAAGATATGAATAATATTATAAATGGAATCTATTTAATATATTTAAATAATATTTATTTAAAACAATTAACAAAATATATTATTATTATATTTATAAATAACACATATAAATAATATAATATAAATCATATATCATTTATTATGATATAAATGATATAATATAAATAATATAAAAATAAATAATATATCATTTATTATAATGATATAATATAAATACAAATAATGTAAATAAATAATAATATAAATAAACATCTTTTAACCTATCCTCTTATAATAAGGGAGTTACGTATGGTTAGAACTAGTTTTACCACAAAAGGGAATTAATATAAAATAATAAAAATTATGAGGGTAAGTATGTCTTTTACCAGCAAGCATAATAAGAGACGTGCCTCTTCGAACATATCCCTTGAAAGGGAAATAAATAAAGGTTGTGAGATAGAAGGAAAACATCATCGGAAGAAAAGAAAATTCGGTTATATAATTATAAACAGCAATAAGGGAATACAAGGAAAGATAGACTCAGCAGTTCAAAACAGCCAATATAAATCAAGAGCTCCATAATAAATCAGATCTGCACAAAGAAAAAGAATAAGAGGTAAATAAAAGTTTCAGCAGGTAAGTATATTTAACATGCTTATCTTATAATTATTAAATGTAAGATTTGTAAGTATGTATATTTAATTTATGTTTAGTGTAAAGATATGTAGAAATGAAAGGTTTTAGTCATAAGATGAATATATAAGAATGAATGTTTATGTTTATATGAATGATTATTACCATAGATGAATGAATGATAGTGATTATGCATAAGAAATCAATGATGATGAGAATGGAATATGATCATGTAATATATATTATTGGCCAATTATGATATAAGGCCAAGATGACCTATTTATAAGGCATCATGAGTGAAATGTTAATAAGGACTTAAAATCATAGGATTGTGCCATATCCGAAAAGAGGATTAGCCTCATCATTAATCATCTCGCCATCCTAGGTATATGGGTAAGTTAGGAGAATGTTATTGGACCTAGGTAACCCCAAGAAGATGAAGTACCTCCAGGTGTGAGGTGAAGCCTTGGGCCTATGGTATGATGAGCTCATCAATGTAATTTGTGCCCTACAGTAGGTGACTCCAATAGATGAGGTGAGAAGTCTTTGGAGCCGATTGGTGAGGTGAGAAGCCATCGGGCCTCCGTATGGGATGGTTGTGTCTCCTTAATGAACCATACCTATGGAGTTAGAGATGGGTTAATGATAGGGCGACATATGATCCTTTCGAGGATAGCACTTGAGGCCTATGAATATGAAAATGAATATGAATATGAATATGAATATGAACATGAACATGAACAGGAACATGAATATGATTATGACTACGAATAGGAATTATTGATTATGGAATTATAAATTCTAGATAAATATGGAAAGAATATGGATCTATGTTAATTACGATATGAAAAGAGAAAAAATTGGAATACTAATGTTTCCTTTTTGTAAGTTGAAATTGTGCAAGGTTGTGGTCAATTTGAGCTTACTAGAAGGGGACATTACAGATGAAGAGGAAGATGGGTTGGGCACCAAGGTGTAAAATTTGAAATGGATGATGGAACAAGGAAAGAGGAAGTAGCAGGGGGAGCTAGAAATTTAGAATAAGTCCCAAGCATGGAAAAGAAGGGTTGACAGTAATTTTGACACTAGAAGTGACTGGTGTATCAGCAAATGAAATGGGATTTTTGTGCAAAGTGGAGGGTTTGTGGACTTGGGCTTAAGAAATGAACAGGCATTTCAGAGCCAACTGAGGTATGAGAAAACTGATTTAGATGAATCCCCATTAGATGAGGAGATTCAACCAGTATAATGAGAAATTGGAATTGAGCTTTTGCACAGGGAATGGGTGGCTGGTCCTCATCATCAACTGAGATGGGCTGGGAGGAGCTAGCTGAATTATAAGCTTTCTCTTCAGGTGGGACGTATGATTTTTCTCCTTTTTTAGACTGTAACCTCAAGAGGCTTATAAGCCTTTTGTGTCGCTTTAGTCCAAGATTGCTGCTGATTTATAGGGTTGGCTTTTTTCCTAGAGCTTCTTCTCAGATTCATTGCCGCTCAAAAATCAAGATTGACAGATTGGAGTAGGTGGGGGGAATGAAAGGAAAATTCTTAAAAGCCAGCATAAATGGTTGCGAGTCTTGTGACTAAGAGGTTAGAATAATATGCTACAGTTAATATTTTTCTGTAGAATGGAAGTCTAGAACCTTAAAATTCAGGGAGAAAAGAAAATGGATGGAAAGGGGGCGAATGCTTACTTGGGAGTGGTTTGAGTGCTTCATAACTTGTTATGATGCTCCACCCCTTTCTTCCTCTCATCGATGAACACATCATCAGAACATTCTTCCACTTGCCACCAGTCCAAGCTGACTATGTTTAAACCTTCCACTGATTTTTAAAATTATACAAAATTGCTAACATAAAGGAGAAGCTGCTGCCGTCAGAAAGAACCTGCTGGAAATTCTATGGATGAATGACAATGAAGGAAAAGAGTGCACTTGAATTGAAGTTAAAATGATGTTGAAATCAGCTCATAAAAATGATTATTTTATGGCCACAATTTATCCAAAGTTGGGGTTGAAATAATGGATGTGCAATTGAGGTGGCCTTGGCAAAAGTAGTAGGTGAGCTGTGCTGAAACGAGGGCAGATGATGGATGAAGGCAATAGGGGGGCAAATAATGGGAGGTGTGTGTGGTGTAAGGGGGACATACCAGAAAGGGACATTACAATTCTTTCCCAAAGCTGACCTTCTTCTTCCTCTAACCATAACGGATTGCTGTCAGCTCCATCTTTGCTGCTAAAATTAAGGGCTTGATTGTTTTGTGTCCTTGCATCAAAGTCCCCTATTAATAATATTTTACCCTAAGTGCTGAAAACTAAGATGTCTTTTTTAGTAATGCATTAGGGTCTTCACCATCCAAGTTTCTTTTCTTAGAAGTTTCTGAACCTCTCGATGCAAAGTAACAAGCGGCCAACCTAATTGTTACTTCATTTTCAGTTATTTTCAACCGCATGTATTGCTTCTTTGGGTCTTCTTTTTCGACTTTTACAACTCACATCACATTTCTTTAATTAGCACTGTTACCCTCCCGTGCCCTTTACCACTTTCAATCCTTTCATTCCAAACTGAGATTTTCTTATATCCTTCAAATCCAGAACTTTGCAGCTATCATGCTCATGTGTTTATGTGAGAATGATAATGTCCTTCCCATCTGCTAGGGGCCCCAACCCAAGGCCTTTTCTCCAAGGGTAGCCTCTGCAATTCCAACTTACCACATGTAGGTACTCCTGAAGGGGCCCGAATCCCTATTTCTTGCATGACAATCGGTTGCTGATTTGGGATTTCCCATTCTGCAACCATGCCCATTTTCCTAGCTCTCTTATTGCTTTCACTTTCTCCCATTCCTTCCTTCACTCTTCTTGTTGTGTTATGGTCAAGTCTTTGTCTAGGTATACCTATCTGCCTCTAAGAAACCCTTTGTTCTTTAGTATCATGTTCTTGTCCTCTATGTTTCTAAAGACAACTCTTACATGCCTGTCCCTTCCTCCTATTCTTTTTCCAATCTCCTTTGCTTGATGGATATAACCTCTCCATTGCAACTAGTCTTTAAGGAAGTCTCTTGCTAAAACGTTTGTTTTCTGCTTCTTGCCATAGTCCTTCAATCCTTTGATAATGATATTTATAGCCTTGTCTTGCCTGTATTTTTCTTCTTTTACTTGCAACTTAACTTGTTTTTCTATGAGTTCCCTTTGCTTGCCTGACGGTCTGGTTACTAGTTGTGCCTAAGACTTGGCCTCTTCAATCTAGTCTCTTAACTGATTTTCTTTTATTTCCATATTACCAATTGCGGATTGGATTTCTTTTATTTGTGTCGTGTCATTTCCTTCCGACACCTTTGTATTATTTTCAATTGGTCTAATTCTTGTTTTAATGTGGTGAACTCTTGCTGCTCCCTTTCCATGATGTTTTGCAACTGTATTACCTGTTATTTTTGTATTTTATTCTCTTATAAGTTTCCAATTGGATTCTGCAATTTCTTTCACCTTGTTGTCCTCATATTGTCGCTTTGTTTCTAAAGTTTCAAGTCACCTTTTCATGTTCATGAACTCATTAACATATAGCTTTGAAGACCACATTAATGATGTAGATGTGGGGCTATATAGATCTCTGTTATCTCGGGACTCTTCCCCCCTTTTTCCTTTGTTTGCCACAAATGCTTCGGTCTTGTTTTGATTTGCCTCAGACTCATCCAGAAGTGACAAGCCCATTTTCTTCTTTCCTTTATCTCCACCTTGTGTTGTTTGTACTCCGATTTGTTGTGTTTTAATAGTGACGGTTGAGGTGTTGCGAGCTACTCTTGACAGAATCATAGAAAAAAATTTATTCTATGTTTGCTTCAATTTCCAAGTTTGCCTATGCCTTAAGATCCCTCTATACTACTTTGTATTCATGTATACCATCCTTTCACTTGTGCCTACTATGTTGGTCTGCAGGTAACCTATCATGCAAGACCCCCATTGTTCAGCTATTACACCTGTGTGTGGGTTGAGATTAGGGTGTGGGTAGGTAGTTGGTGACCCACTTGAAAGTTGTAGAGTTTGGTTCTAAGAAATTAAAGAACCCTCCTAACACAAAAACCCTATCATTGAACCGTGCAACTGGATTTGGGACCCTTTTATGGTTTCACAACCATTAACTGTGTATCTCATTGGCTCTATGATTTTTGAGTATGTATTTGCCTTTTATGTTTTAGCTTCTTCTATGGTAGGCCCCTGAGACCCTAGGTCTACTTTGATCCTATACCCCTCCTGCTGCTCAATCATGGTTCGCTATTGCCTTGGTTTGAGGGTTTTAAAACAGATGTCAAGTATTTAAAATAAAGTTTGGTGTGTGTGTGTGTGTGTACACATATATATACACTTGTTCCTACCAGACTATGCCCTAGGGCCCATGGCATCACTATTGACTTTGCCTTCTATACTTGAAACTTTCACCTTTATTGTTTTCCTTTGTCCTGCTCTGTCGACCACACCTTTCCTTATATTGCCATGGAGCAGCAAAACCCACACCAACCAACAAAGCCCCTTTCCGTGCACTAAATGATAATATTATTACCTGCGAACCTTGCTGCCAGCTTGTGCTTTGTGCCTATTATCTTAATGTTCCATTGTATTCTTGCTTTGACTATTTTTTGATTTTTTACTTCCTTAATTAGCCAGTAGTCAGCATTCATCTGTGTTTTAGCTTTACATTTGTGCCGCAACTGAATACCAATCTTTGCTTTAGCCAATAGGAAGTTGAGGAGTTCATTTGTGCTTGATAGATTTTCCTCTTCTAAATCTGAAAATCTCGCTGCAAGGCTTGACTATTGACAGTTTGGCGCTTGCATCCAAGACAAATACACAATCAATTAGATATATTTAATGCAAAACACCATTGAAACTGTTTATAATTTTAGGTTTTAGATCTCAGGGAGCTTCCCCTTACAATTTGAATAACGGTTCTCCCATATGTGTTGTCTGGCAAGAGACAAATTAAAATGCTAACATTACACCCAAGAATTTTTTATTTGCCAAACCTTTTGTGGAACTACTCTTGTCTAATAAGGACTGAAGTTAATCCTTATGTTTATCAAATGTGTAATACTAACGAGTCTATTGAACATCTTTTTTTTAATTGTAAATTTGCAACTAACATTTGGTCTATGTTTTGGGGCAATAAAATGGGTGGAATAATAAGAATGGCATTACCTGGTGTGACGTCTTGTTTGGTTTTGTTAAATGTTTTGATAAAGAACTTAATAGGCTATGGCTTAACCTTTCAATTGAAATTTTTCACTTATGGAGGGCTAGAAATGATGAAGTGGTTTAGGGCAAGAGAAGGTTCTTTACAAACTCTTGCAATGAGTTCACTTTTGCCTCTATTGTTTTGCAGGTTACTTTGACAATGACAATTCCCAAGACTAAATTCTACAATCTGCTTGATGGTGGCAAAGTTATGTTACACAAATCTAATATAGTTCATGCAGAATGGTAACCTGACATTGAGAGGAATGGTGGAAGGCCGGATGAGGAAAGTGAAAACAATGAGAATCCGAAAGAGTATGAGCGTATACACGGCTATGACATCACTCTGTTTTGTTGCTAATCTTCTTGGGAATGTCTACACTAGCATTCAAGATACCCCTCAGCTTGTTAATGCAATCATTGCTAATCTTAACATTTCTGCTCCAGCTCCACCTGATGTTGTTGAGGCTTCAGAGAAGGGTTCTATTGCTTAATATTTGTAATGTTAGGCTTGTATAATTTTTGACTGCCGTTTATTGATACTCTAATGAAGTGTAAACTGTGATGATATCTCTAATATTTGCAGCTTAATGGTGGTTCTAACTCCCCCCCAAGTGCCATTCTGTAGCCTTGACCCCCGCTGGTCCTTCCTTTTGGTTATATTGTGTATTAGTTGGTATCAAGACTGTCTCTTGTGCTTAATGGCTTATATTATGTAACCTGTTTTTCTTGACTATTATGAAATATTAAAAAAGGGGGAAATCATCTTACTCACTAAGAAACCATATTCACCAAAGCTCAAGGTGGGAAGTTTCTGCATCAGTTTTCTCAATCTTGCCCAATGGGAGCCATCACTTCTCAAGCAACAATGACCATGATTCGCATACTCAAACTCCAATAGACCAAAAATAAATTCAACTCAACAAAACTCGGCAACGTAAAAAATACTTAAATTTCTTTTTAAAAATATAAGTTTTATGCAAAATAGAGGTACAAAATGTTTCAAATGAGTTTGGTGGGCGTTTGGAGGTAGTGCCCCTAGCGGGGTTTGGGGGCAGCACTCCCAGTGGCGTCAAGGGGTAGTGCCCCTAGCACATTCCCTATCGTAGTACAGGGCGGGGTTGAGGGGCGGAGCCCCTACCACCAAGCCCAAATGATGGCTTTCGAGACCACACTGACCTTCATATTGCATGTCATTTTCATAAGAAGGCAAAACACCATGTCTTTTGAGTGTGAAAATCACTTTTTTTTTTGCATCCAAGCTTTGTTTTTTACAAGGGCCAAGTATATCCCATAGACTTGCCAAGTACTTGGCTACAAATCAGCAATGGCGAGTTGCGAGTTTACAATGTCAACATTACGAAGGGTGGCCTACTCAATGGCAATCTATTAAGAAAAAGTGTTGGTCCCAACAAACATCTAAAGTAACACCAAGTGATGCCAGAACCAAAACACTCTAGAGCCAACCCCTATAGATGGAAGCAAAACCCAACAATGGTGCAATAAATATAAAGAAGTATAAACAGTTCCACCATCCCATATGGTTCCACCTCATCTCTTTTGTCAGCAAAACATGTAAAGATGTCATGGGGGAATGTCTTTTCATTTCTCATTCATTTCTTAATCATGTTATCTTTGTTGACACATGTTGGGGGTCGTGTTGAGTCCTCCCTTCTTTCACTTTCTTATTTTCTCTCTTTTGGAGAGGGGTTTTTCTCCTTTACTCCATTTGTGAGAGATCTTTTGTACATGGGTCCCTGTAATGTCCCATTTTTCGGAGTGATCACGGGAGAAGACCTAAGCGGCAATTTTCCACACTTCAAGATTTTTGGAAGGCAATTTGAGTGCATAGGATGACTTTTCATAATTTTCTGATATTTTTGATGTATTTGTTTCATACAAAATAATTATCCTTTAAATGGAGCGCCCCATTTTGAGATAATGAAGAATGTGGAAATTGGTCTTTATGAAGGGCAGCTTGATGTAAGGGATGTTTCATTCCTTTTGGTCTTATGCTTCACCCTTCGAGGAGAGAGTTTTGCAATTCATAACATGCTAGTGGTCTCATGTGAGTGCCATTGTAAGAAGAAACTAATGAATACAAAAGAATATATCTTGTGTTGGGTCGGCCTAGGAGGAGAAGAAAGTAAAACAAATCTCCAAATTGTTGAGCACAACTCTTAAGGTCGGCCAAGATAGGAACAAAGGTGAGTCGACCAAGTTGAAGGCAGGTCTGCCAAAGTCTACTTGAGAGCCTAGGAGGGTCGACCTTGTGACGAAAAATGACAAAAATTTTAGTATTTCTGCCTTGGTCGGCCAGCAGAAGTAAAAGGTGATAATCATGTATAAATAGAAGGTATTTGCAATCATTTCAATCATCATTTCGACTTGTTATTTTATTCCTTTTGGGACTGCAGTTTGGAGCAGCATATTCCAAGGACGAAAACCCTTGTGAATACATGGTGAATTAGACGAAAACCTAGTTCATCTTGGGAAGACTTCATAACGGAGGTCTACTTGCACTTCATTGGAGGATTACGAAGTTGGAGCAGCACTTTCATTATCTTTGGAGCAGAAATTGAATATCATTTGGAGCAGAATTCTAATAACCTTTGGATCAGCATTCTAATATCATTAGAGCAGACTTCTAATGCGCAGATCAGACTTGGAGACATTATTCCTTGGCGAGTTTTGATGCTACATGACTAGGTTTTCTAACCTAGGGTTAAGCGCCACTTTGGAGGGATCATATTCAAGGTTGTTGGAGGCGATTGGAGTTGATTGCTGGTTAGGGTTTGATGATATTTCTGATTTATAGCAGCTGCAGATCAGACCTGTTCGCTCTAGTGAAGAAGTGATTTTTGGTGCAAAGAGTCAACACTAGTGTTAGGGTTTTGCCCTATTGTGAAGCGCCATCACTTGGAGAGACTTTGGAAGGTTGTTGTGGTCCCTTGGCATCATTTGTCATAACCTTTTGGGAGCAGCAGACTTGGTGTATTTTGAAGCTTCAAACATCATCATTTGCCTTTGTTTGTCATCATAACCGAGTTGGTGTAATTCGCCCAACTAGGGCTTGCTTTGGAACAGCTCATTCATTGTGAATTGGTATGTTTTAACCTTTTTTCCTAAGTTGTCAAATCAGCCCTTTTCTTTGCTGATTCCGGGTACAGTACGTTCCGGATTTGGGTACTTGCCAAAAACGTTATGAAGTCGATTAGGGTTTCGAATTTTTCGACCCTGAAACATTTCATCACTCTTCCATGCAACTCTGGGAGATTCAAACGCTGAATTGAAGTTTTATCACGGATTCCGCCACGATTCCAACCCTGCGCAGTTATCATGATCAGTTATCATGATTTTTTTTAATCCACTACTGCTGGTTCACTCGCAGTCCTTCAATGTCACCCAATCCTCCCTAGTGAATACACCGATAGGAACAACCGATGAGTTTAGAAAATTTTCCGGTGTGAATTTTTTTTAAGCGAATACGCCGATAGGAACAACTGACGAGTTTAGAAAATTTTCCGACGTGAATTTTTTTAGGCATGAGACAATTCCGAGCACTATAATGCTCACATATAAAAGCCTATCAGTTAAATATAATTTTATTTTAATATTTAATATTTATTTAGTATTTACTTTTAGTATATATTATTTAGTATAAAGTATCACTATTAAGTATTTAGTATTTTAAAATTTAAAACTATATTACTATTTTTTATTATTATTTTATAAAAAATATTTTTAAGAATATTAAAATAAAAAATATTAAAATTTATTAATTTAATAGTATTTAATATTTATTAATTTAAAAACTTATAAGAAATAATATTATTAATATTTTTTTTTTTAATTTAAATTTAATATTAAATTATTTTTTATAAAAAATTATTAAATAAGGCAACCCCGGTCCAGCTGGTGTTGGATGCATAATAAGGAATTATGAGGGACAATGCGTTTGGGCCGCATCTAAGAAGCTCGGGGAATGTACAAACAATGTGGCCGAAGTGGAGGCCTTAATGATGGGTTTTGATATGTGCATTAACAAAGGCATTACCTCGGTTGAGATTGAAGGGGACTCAAAGATCTGTGTGCAGGCCATAATCAATGATAAAGCTCCTAGCTGGAAGTCGGAAGACGGGATTCACTAGGTCAGGGGACTGCTGAGTAAACTGGAATACTACACAGTTGTACATGTGTACAGGGAGGCCAACATGGCCGCCGCCCTGCTAGCAAATGAAGGAGTGATTCAAGAGGTAAACACGGTTATTGACCATTGTGTTGATCGATGGGCTGGCCTCAAGGACATTGTTGATGGAGAACGACAACACAAGATGTGGGAATTGAGTTCATATGGCTGGGTAATTGGCGTTACCGCTTTGGGCAATTGGCAAGGCTCATGGAGATTGGTCACGACATATTAACTATCTATTCTTACCTTTCACACTTAGTTGTGACCCTTAGTGGGTTCCTGTGAAAGTCAAATGTAACAAAGTTTGTAACTGGGTGCTATTCCCTCTGATAGTACTTATCAATAAATATATATATATATAAATTTAAAATTTAAAAACAATATGCAAATTAAACATTTTAATTCTTGTTTTTACATGCAAATATGTATATATTTATAATTTTTATATGGTTTTTGTACAGACGTACCCAAACATACCCAACCCCTCAAAAACATTATGCCCTACCAGCGTACTGTACCCACGTATCAGTACCCGTACCGATACCCAATTCGGCAACTTAGCTTTTTTCAAAGGTCTGATTTGTAACAGTAGAGATCTGATTTTGTGTTGGGCATGTTTGCCCTAGATATTTGGTTTGCATTCTGATTTTTGTAGCAGCAGAGCTTCAGTTCAGAAATCAGATTGGTTTGATTGTTTTGAATGCCCTAAATGTGTATTTCATGGTGTAATTCATGGGAGATGTGAATCTTAATGCTTAGTATCATTTGTCACCATCATGTGCTATGTTTGGATGCATATTTGTGCATTATGAATTCATGTTTATGAGCAGAAAATGAAATAAAAAATTAGGGTTTTGAGTAGAAATCTAAAGTACAGAAGTTAGGGCAGATTTCAAAGTAAGAAAAATTAGTAATTCCAAACAAGATTCATTTGGAAAGCCCAGAAATCCATATTAGGAGAAAATATCCCCATTTGGGATATTACAGTACGTAACATGGCCTTATAACCGAGATTCATCCATCATCCATCATCCATCATTACATTATTTGCATGCTTTCTCATTCTCCATAAGTTGCGCTTAGGGGGTGTTGGTGTGAACGGGGTTTATTACCTAACCCATTTCCCTATTAGGTCCTATTCACACTAGTTTACTTAGGGCACACTTAGTTATCTCTTTGTGTCTCATGTAATATGATTAAGACACTTTTCATCATCCCATGTAGTTCTATCTCATCATCATACCTATATAAGCAAGGTCCCTCTTGTATCATGTATCATATCATAATATCATAATTCCAATTTTGCACCACAATCAAGCAATTCATCCTCTTATTACTCTCTTGTGGAAGGTTAATATCTCGTTTTACAGGGGATCCTAGGAGCTTGAGTCCATTGGTAACTCTTACAACGCACTCTTAGTGCTATTCAAAATTAATAACGTAAATGTTTTCTGCCTCTTAACACATTGGATTTTGAAATTGGGTTTGTTGCCCTCTAGATTTCTTGTTGGATCTAGATCACTTTAGTTACATACAAAAATTGATGTCCTTTTGACTTGCAGCTATTGAATTAGACTCTTACTAAATCCCAAAAGCAGGCTTCCTCCAAAAAAACTGTTAAAAGGATTATACACTAGATATGTGTAAAGAGAAAAAAGTTGGGGAAATATTTGGGTGGCAGTTCACTTTTCTATTAGTTTTTCTTGAATAATTAATTATCTTCCAATGACATACATTAACAAATCATTATAAAATCTATTTAGGAGATATAATTCATATGTAAGGAATATTAAAAAGGTCATGACTATGAGTTAGGAGACGAGTTACTTAGGAAATGGAAGATCAAAGTCTGAAGTAATAGTTTGCAATTATTTCCAGTTTTCAAGAGAGATGCTTATGGTATTACTTGTGTCTTTCATTTGTATCAATGTGCAGATAGTTTGATATGTTAAGTCAATATTTCCACATAGGCCCTATGATTCTGACATTTGGTATGATTTGTATAACAGACCATTGAGAGCTCTTGGGACATTTATTATTTCCTAAAGAAATGCATCTCAACTACAGCAAAAAACTTGGACCCTACATCAACTGATCAACCAAAAAAATCAGAAGGCACGTCCTATGAAAGGTAGAAATTCTGCACCTTTGCCCCAAGAGGCAAACAGTCAACATCCTTCTGAAAACATTTGATTCTATCTTTAACGTGCATAG
Organism: Cunninghamia lanceolata; assembly: GCA_027924645.1. Classification (NCBI taxonomy): domain Eukaryota; kingdom Viridiplantae; phylum Streptophyta; class Pinopsida; order Cupressales; family Cupressaceae; genus Cunninghamia; species Cunninghamia lanceolata. The sequence goes on along the minus strand of BSBN01000520.1, from coordinate 21,189,382 downwards.
CCAAACCCTTTTTAGTAATATGCAACTTCCCTAAACAGAGTGAATTATCTTTAAGAAATGTTACCTTACTTTATTTCCAACGAAAATGCATAACAGGCAACCACATATTATGCCACATCTCCTTGCAATTGTCTCTAACCATCCAGATATCACCTTCAAGAGTGCCAAATGGGTATAAACAAGCAACAAAAACTTAGTTCTACCTACAAACATACCCAAAATTTAAAGCAGGTGGACATTTCCAGAAAACATTTCCTATTGATTCCTCTGTCCCACAAAGAATAAATAAAAAGCAATATATAACACCTTGATTGAGTCTCGTTTTGATGGCAAAGCCTTGGTAAAGTACTAACCACCTCAAAAACATTATGTTTGAAGGAAGTTTGTGATTTACTAAGATTCTAACACCTCTTTTACCATCTTTCTTTGAGGTGTCATACTCCCCATCTTTTGTTCAAACATGGAACAATACAGATTTCCGTCTTGAATGATCAAATAATGCTTTGTGACATATTTCTATAAGGCTTTCATTTATCCAAATTTCAGTCTCTCCAAAATGTCCCAATCCTTGATCTTGCAGTTGAAACAGCAGCTTTGAAGAATTGTCTAAGAAAACTCTTGAAATAAAGGTTGATCTACACTAAGTTTTTTAACACAGTTTAGCCTTCTCTGTGTACCATTGTTGTAACTCTTGATTCCAACGATTCCTAGGTAGAAAAATTGTCCTTGCTAATATTTTACTGAAATAATGAGATAAAAGGCCAAATTTCCTTTTATGTGGTCTGTTCTCTGTGGCCTATGGCTATCTGTGCTAAGAGCTGTGCAAGGACAATAGGCTACTTGAATTTCTGAACATGGAACCAAAAAAAGACAAATATACCTGCTGCAAAATCTTTATCAGAGAGGGAAAAAAGGATATTGGAATTATTTATGAAACCCTAAACCTTTTTAGTAGCTAACATGGAAAAGAGAAGTCGGGGAGAAATATGTAGTCCTGGAAAAAGAAAAGATTGAATACTATATTGAAAAGGGGAAAAAGCTATTGCTGCTTTCCATAAAACTTCTACCATAATGGACAAATTCATGTTCATTTTTCTTAAGGTAATATCATAGACATGAATAACTCATTTTGGTTGAGTAAAACACAGACATGATAGACATGCTAATGAGTGTCTGAGTTAATTTTCCTTCAAAATACAATTGATGATCTTTGAATACCAATCACCAAATTTATTTTATTTTTGTTGGTATCTTTATGCATATAGCTATGTTTTATTTAAACAATTTTCAATAAACATCTTAATTGGGATTCCATCATTAGCTTGTCAAGTTTGTATTAGCATATGACTAAAACTCTAAAGAAAGAATATAAATGTTAACATTACCAATGCTTCATCTCCATGAATATTTTCATCCTTGGATTGCTTGTTTCTTGATATAATTACAAACTTGCGAGCTTCCTCATATGCTGTGAATTGGATAGCTCCATGGGAAACCTAAACAGGAACAATGTCAAAAATTAAGTTTTCCAGAATAACTTCTTTGAGCTAAAACAAGAATATGGAACAAGCAATGAACATGGATAGAATAAGCACAAAATCTAAAATATATTAATTATCAAACTTGTATCTCCCTGTCATAAGTCCTACATGTGAGCAGTATAAAAGCTCAAATATCATCACAATTTAACTACCCAGGAAATATAAACAGTAGGAAAGAAATGAGAGCTTTTCAATGTTCAATCATATTAAGAAATATAATACATATTTTGATGTTCTATTGCACTAATTTTCTGCATAGAATGCACTAATTTAATATTTTGATCCGACAGTGAATTCAACAAGTTAGTAATATCGGCAATAGATTCCCTACACATTATAGGCATGCTATTATCTGTTACTCTCTTCCATATATCCTGATTGTCCCAAGATGAATCTTCTGTACTAAGATACAATGTAAGCCAGGTCCTCTTCTATCACACCTTGAGCAGTCTTGTAGTCTGGACTTCTATGACTTCATACCCCTAAGGCCATACTTCTTGATCAAGGCTCACCTCATTTTGAAACGATGTTTTGACATAAGTCATCACTACCACCTCCTCTTTGCTTATCAGCAGTTCCTCAAATTTTCTGTTTGTCTTGATAACACTTACTTTCCGCATCCAATAATTACAACTCACTTTCCAATTGAGGACCTTCCTACCCCCTATCCCCATCAGAGTCTGTCTTAATGCCATTATCAAATCTTTACATTTTATAGGTTTCACTCTATTTTTTGCATAAATCTTCCATCAAAAGGCAGTGGCAGTTCAAACTTTTGCAAATGTTGTCCATCAACCAGTCAACGTGTTTATTTCACACCAAGTTTTCCCATGTTTGTTCAACTATTGCCTATGCTTGCTTACACATCTTCAAATCAAAATTGTGCTACAACAACTATGTGGGACACAAGTTTCCAACTACTTGTCCTCAATATTTTATCATATTTTCATGCAAACTGTAGGTTCTTTTCAATGAATTTAGTAGAATTTCACATATATATAAATTTTGGATTCAATTATTTGTTCTTCAACATTTTATCATATTTTTCATAGCAAACTGCAGGTTCTTTCCTGTAATGCTGTGTCTTATTTTTCATGGCAAACGGCAGGTTTTTTCCTGTAATGCTGTGTCTTATTTTTCATGGAAAACTGCAGGTTCTTTCCTGTAATGTTATGTGTGAGTGTGTCCTATCTCTGTAAAATTTGTCTAATCTTTTTGTGGTAGTCTTAATGCAATCATATTTTCTCCTGATTAGAAGGGCAGCCTGAAGTTTAACATCCATGCTGCATACACATTTAATTATTTCAAAAAAAAATCATTCATATATGTGGATTTTTGAAAGGTCACTATACATGCTGTAAAATAAGTAAATTGTTGCATTATATAGTAACATACCATCCCATGCTTAATTTGACAGTAAAATTAAGCTCTATACACTTAGATTGGTGAGAAGTCAATTCCTTTTGAGCATTTTTTGTTCACGACTGTACAAATTTTTGAGCTTATTAAGAATTGGAGGAAGGTAGGAGGTGCTCTCCAGGGTTATTACATGTAGTGACTTCATGGTAAGCTCAAAAACATGAAATTTCAATTAAAAAACAGGAATATCTTTTGGAAATATTAACCACTATGCAAGACATAATAGAAGCTAAGGTATGGATCCACATCTCAATTGTAGACTCCATGGTTTCAACCTATGGAGCAACTTGTTAATTTGCAAAATGAGGAGGATCTCTTTGGAAAATAAAAAATGCCAGTTAGCTGGTTGGCTAAAGGAGATTGGAACACTATAGTTTTTCATAAAAATACTTTAAAAAAGAGTAAGATATTACATATACAACACAACTTTGCTGTTTAGAAGTGCTACTTTTTGAAGATTATGCTGCTATGTAGCAGGAAGCTACAATGCTCTCTCATGCACTTCTTCTTTATTCTAACTTCAATAAGAGAAGCACAAGAATCTTAGCTGATGCATATTCTGAGCCATGTCAGTACTGCAGAGTCTAAAGTATGCTCATTGGTCCGTATAAGGCTCCATGTCAGATGGGTCCCTTCTCGGTGCTTTCATAAGTTCAGGAATTTGTTGAAACCAGTCTTCTTCAAGCAGTTAAGGAGTCCCAGGAGTCTAGAGAAATTCTTTTTTGGTTAAACATACCAAGGTTTAAGGGACCCTAGGCCTGGAATAATTGTTGGGAAGATGCCAACTCCTAGTGGATGCTAACTAACCACATTGATAAATAAAAATATGAATGAATTTCAAAAATCAAATTTAAGCATCTTCTTTTCCACACTTACGGCAACATCCCTTCTTCAGCTCCAATCATATTCCAATTACCAGAAAGCTTGCAAATATAAAAGGTAGTGTTTTCATTATTTATCCATCAGACCATTGATCTTTTTTTTAATCAATTTCCTCTTTTTGATTCAATTATCAAAAAGCAGTGCACATAAAGACATTTTTTTATCCACGGAAGTCTTTCCTCTTTTTGAGCTTGAGTTTTACATTTTTAAGAAGACTGAGCTCTTCTGCTTTGCCACAGTCATCTAAAATTAGATTTATTACCATGGAGCAAAAAGGATGAGTATAAACAATATTTCCCAACTCTTCTGCCCACCAATTGACAGCTAGATCTGCCCAATAATGGATGTCAAAAACTTGTCATCCATTGTTTTCCTTGTTTGTGCTTGGGCCAACGGGTGTCACAGAAGTTGGATTGAAACATGAGTAACTTTATTCTAAATAAACAATTTGTTCTCTGGTGGTTGCATTCCTTAGATAAAAAAGGCTTCCACTTGACAGCCTTGGAAACTAATATAACATAATTGATTCATTTGAGCAACACTTGATCAAACATTCTTTTAAATACTACAGAGGTCTGATGCAATGTTCTTATTATGACTAAAACTATGTGATTCCAATGAAAGAAAATTGTTCCTAATTCTTCTTCAAGTGGCTCCTTCATCATAATAATCAACCTTTCTTTTATTTACTCAGCTACGTAGCTTCGATTAAATATCATCGTTCTGATTTGCATGTAAAAGTGAATTTACTTCAATTTTCCATCTGACAGAAACATGGCTAAAATTTATCCCAAGAAGAAAACCATGTTTGTTCTGTTATGTTATATTAAAAGATAGGAATTACCACTTAAATTCATGTTACCTATTGGTTCTCTACAGAAGAAAAAAGAACAAGAAATCCTCATTTACATCTTTATATTTGAAGGATTCTAATTTGTGGATTATCCTGCCTCATTAAAGCAATATCTTGTTTTGATTTGCTTGTTCTGAGATGGAAGCAAAGAATAAATAATCATGGAATTGTTTGTACTGTAATTTGTCATATGCGCTAGCACCAATAGGTTTGAAAAGAGGTGAAATGCACACATTATTTTCAAAAGTTTATCACATATAGAAGTGAAGACTACACTGTAGAAGATCTGAAGCAACAAAGGCATCATTATAAGGCAATCATACAGAAAACTAAAGCCAAATTATAGTTAACATCAAAACTTACAAGTAAAAGTCCCGGTCCAAGGCCTTTATAGAGTGCACGCCAACCTTCATCTCTAAAAATGGTCCTCGAAGCATCTGTCTTCAACAGGCAACTCCATGATGTGGGAATCTACCAATGATATCATTTTTTTATAAAAATAGCAAATTCTAGATGAAACCACACTTAAGCATTCACTGTGCTATCTTTCTACTATCTTTTAACCAAGTAATTCTTGAATTGCAATAGATAATGACCTGATATATCCAGAATTGTACAAAAACAAAAACACAAGAATTTTCCAATAATAAACAAGAGTACATTTAAAATTCTGCTCATAACTACCACAGTGTCATTTCACAATGCAGTTAATGCTATTTACAGATTGTATAAATTTTATTGCAAATCATTTTCTTGAGTAAAATTGACTGGGCAAGCCTAACACATACACAATCCAAGATTACAATGTGAAAAAAACTAGTTTTTACAGTGAGAACCTTTCACTGTTTGCGAAAAGATGTAACATAAAATCAAAAAGCCAAAAGACAATTCTTGGGGAATCAAGAAAAAAGTTCAAAATAAATAAAACCTGTATAGGGGTACACTAATAATTTCTCACGTTTTGCATCCATGTGGTACTGTTTTGTCAATACCAATATAATGACAAATATATACTGTTTCCTAGTTGAGCTGCCAGCCTTTTGAAGTACATTGTCATATGATTCAATGTTTTCAATTCCATTAAAGCATTCAGAATGTGTTTTCACAAGATTTCCAATGACAAAGTGATATTGAAGCATAACTTAAATTTAATTTTAAAACTCATAAAAGAAAATGGAGGTAGAAAATAAATTATAATTATTGTTTTCATTCATTTTCCAAAGTTAATTCCTATTTTTGTAGAATTTATTTTATGTACATTGGTAATGTATGAATTCAATTGACAATATCAGGTAGTTTTGAAGATCAGCCGATGATCTTAAGGAGATCCATCTAGATTCCAAATGGATTGCAAGTGATGAGTAGTCACTTTTTGATGAGTAAGATTTTAATCTATTTGGGGAAGCCAAGATTGATCCTGAACAAACTAATTGAATTAGGAGAGGCCTAACCCCTAGAGCTTCATCATTAGGACCCACAAGACTCTAGTGCAGCAAGAGTTATTGGCTCACTCCATATTTTGTTACTTCAAAGTCAAAGGATATATTTCTAGTATGTTACTATATAGTAATGAACTATGTTCCAGGGCGTTTCTGAGACAGGGATGGCAGGACACATGTGGACATGTTTCAGGGGCAGCAGGGGCAGCAGGGGCTAGCAATTAAAAAACTAGGGAGATTTTAACTATTTATATGATAAGGCATTCACCATATTCGTTATATAACTGTATTACATAACATTAGAGCTGAATTGAGGATTCACATGAATCAACATACACATTAACAGAGTTTCACTGTTATCATTTGAGTTGTGATTGTCAATGTGCCTATACAACAAAAGGACAAAAGGTGACAATTACAAAACGACAAAACCTGGAAAATCTGAAAAACAACATATTCCCTAATTCAGAATTCAGGGCACATTTCTCAATTAAGATTTTATTTAAGTTGTTAACCATGCCTTTCTTTCTTTCTGAATCACTTTTAAATTTTGTTTGAAGTAATGTTTTTAGTGCTTAGGCAACTGATGACCATAGTATTACTGTACTTCAGTAATGCAATATCATTGACATTAAAATTGCTACAGTACTCCATTACTGATGAGGCATAGCACTGCAGTAGAGGTTGTTTCAGATCTATACAAAGCCATTTTAACCACACACAAATTGCAATTGTATATGAATGAACTGAAAAGTCTTGTATACAATACAGAGGGATACATTATAACTGGATTTATGGACCTTTTTCTGCCACATTGTAGAATTTTTTCGTTTCAACTTTCATCCATGATGACATCATATTCACAGCCATTATTAGTAGTATTATGGCAATGACAGAAATGACAGTTTAAGCCAGCTGGTGGTGTATGCATAGCTTTAACAAAGGCAGTCAACATTTAATTGTTCCATTCTTTAATAGAGATGTCAAATTATGGTACAGTACACCATTTCAGAACATTTGACGGACTTTTTTTTTTATATTTTAACTGTGACTGCAGTCCGGGGACGTCCCCAGCCATCCCCAGATGTCACTGGATAGCAGACAGCCATTTTTGGGATGTTCCTAGACAGGTGGGGGGATAGGAGATGAACCAAGGACATTTCCAACACATCCTCATGTCCTGAAATGTCACGGGATGGGGATGGCTGGAAAAACCCCAGAGATGCGTCCCCGTGTATCATAGGTAATGAACTCTCATACTATATTACTATGCATTGCGTAATGTATTCAACGATCTGAAAATTAATGAAAAAATATATATTCAAAAATTCATGGTGTAAACTCTCATTTATCTTCACGCTCTCTATCTCTATGCAATTACATTGCCTTCAAATAAAAAAAATTGTAGTTTTGTCACTTTTTTTCTTATTTTTTATGTTTTTTGGGTTCCCGATTAAATCCTGATTTTTCAAAGTAATCTTCATCTTTTGGTTTGCTGATTTATTGCCCAGAAAGATTTTTGCTACTATGGTGCCAACAATGCATTCTACTGTAGTTGCCAGTCCCCAACAACTTAAATATGCATGGCAAGATGAGAAACAGCCTATTACCATCTCTGTGGTACCCTGCCAAACCTCTCTAATACAGAAAATCAAAACTTTTGAGCAGACAAGTTGTAATCTCTAGACTCTACTGCCTCGTATTGACCATAACCCCTGACAAATTTGCCCACCAATTTCAACCCCAACTGAAAGTTGAAACGATTTAAAGATTTCAGCCATGGCTGAATCTATCATTAGTGACTCTTTACTCTGATGTTTCCATCTGTAACCTTCTATTTCTTACTTCTTGCATCTACCCTCTTGAGCAAACTCTCTACACTAATGCTACTCCTTTAAGTGCTACTCTTCTACCTTACTTGCCAAACAAGTGGTATGGGAACAATATACAACAAACACAAATCTAAAATTTTATAGCAGACACTACAAGTATAAGGAAAACCAACTGTAATACCAAACCAATCCACACTCAGCATGGATATTCCATTGTGCAATTCACCAATATGAATCTTACATTCTATACTTCAACTGACAAACATGGAAAGCTTGAAGTAAAAAGTTCTTATACTTTATGGCATATTCATAAACATCAAACTTCCATCAAATATGACAAAGAGCATTCACATTATCCATGTCCATTGGTGTCTTAGTTCTTAGCAACTTGTTCAAATATGGGTGTATTAACACTTAAGTATGGGTACATGAATTGACTAAGAGGTAATAGAATGTATCACATGCAAACAGTTGGAAGGAGAACCAATTCAACTTCATGGATGAGTCTTCAGTTCTATTGTTTAGACACATATAGGACAAATTCATCCACTACCAAAACCATCAGATGCAATCGGCTCCAATCATGACAAGTTTGTTATTCTTCATGTTCAATCCATTCTAATGACAGGACTCTTGAGTGGTCTGAAGCATTGATGTTTAATCTTCATTTTACATAGTTTTTTACCCAAAAGTTTCATGTCTCACAATTATGGACTGCAGAAGCATAATCCCTATCAAAATCTCTTCTATCTCAAAGAATTAGTCCAACCCTAGAGTCCTTTTTGTCATGCTTGGGTTCTAAAATTCCTTAGAAAATTCAATCAAATTAAAACTTCATCCTCGCACCCTATTTCATAGATGTTTCAGTATGCTCCTCAGATTGGTCTTGATTTTCTAAAACTTTTCGCTTCCAAATCCTCACATACAAACATTAGCTCTAATCCCCCAAATCTCATGTAATATTTATGTTCAAAACTTTCTTTCCACTGAATTTTCATTGCCCTTCCTATAGCAATTAAAACTCTTCTCTGTCCAATTCAGTGATATCTCAATGGCAAGAAAATTCCAACTTCAGGATAACTTTCAGGCTCTGCTACTTGATGCAGGCATCATCAGCAAGAAAAAGAACGGTAAGAAACTAACCACGAAAAAGAAGAAAATATGTTGTTTGTTCTTATCAAACTAAAAATTTCAAATACACTTAACACAAAGAGACAAAGAAAGGAGTATTCAACTGCAAGTAGTTCTACCCACAGACAAGTCTACTTTGTTTTTGCTTTTCTCCTCAAAACTCACTTGAACATGAGAATAAAACTCAAAAAATGACCATGACTTCCATTGGTCAGGGCTATATGAACTTTAACATATTTTTGGTGCTTCAAATACAGCAAGGTAAAAAAGAAATTTATTCATTGTCACCTGCTTTTATGATATTCTATTGCAATTTAAAATGTTTGTCATAAACACATTCCATAGATATAACCGCAATAACTGTTGTACAGGACATAACTCTTTTACGGTAACAATGTTCCAAACACTTCTTAAATAAAACGTAACATATGGTACAATTTTGCATAAAGAACCATGTTAAATTTCTAAGATACTGAATTATAAATCATCTACTGGAGTTGCTTTTGCCAAACATTGAGAATGACCGTGCATATTGCGAAAGACAAGCCAAAACAATGATCATTCCTGTTGCAAAGACCATAAGAATTATCATGCACGTCACAAACTCCAATTGGTTCCTGATTTTGATCATAATTATTCCAAATAATATAAATTTCTGGATGAAAACAAAGTCTTGAAATTCAAAATGTCCAAGGAGATATTTTTGCTGTTACAAGCGTTCATTAAGTTTTGCCAAAGATGGATTAATTATTATTTGTCCAAATTAAAAAATAAGAAAAAACACAAAACAATATATGTCGAGTGCCAAAACTTGCAGAAAACAAAATGTAGAGGTGGAACTACATGTGAAAGACAATATGAAGAAAATTCTTGGGCAGGTCAACCTCTTCTATACTGAAAATTCTTACAAACCTAAACAGTTGAATGTGCATATACTATATAACACATGCCAGCAATGCTAGTGAGTTCAACCCTAGGAGCTACTTCTTACGATAGCAATGATCAAACATATGAGTTTACACATTTAACACAAAAAAGAAAACAATCAACAAAGATAACAAAAGAAAACAAAGGTTGTATATTGCTTCTATTTCCAATACAGATGGCTTTAAGATTATTTGCAATTTTCTCAAATGTTATTGACCCATGTAATTCTCTAATCAACTAAGCATCCATACAGATAAACTAACCTACGTTCACTATACTATGATCATGATTAACAATTTACATCATAAGTATATATTAACAATAGAAGATCATAGCTAAAAGAATTAGCACAAACCCATACCAAAGAAACCCGAATATGGCTGGTGAGCTGCACTCTCTGGAATTTGAAGTTGTAATCTGGTTTTGACTAGCCACACTGGATTCGTAAATAGACAAACCTATAACTCAAACATAATTGTCAATTTCATTAGTTGAAACTTGCAAGTACAGAATGTCAATTCAATCTACAAAATCTAGTTATTAGCAGCATTTCTCCAAGTTTAGGGAACTGAGGGACAGACAGACACAGATTTGGGGGATGGCAGGGGGATGGTGAGTATTACAGAAGAATAAAGTGCTGCAGCATTACAAAGCTTCAAAGCAGTGATTTTAATTCATAATAATTGTGCCTATTAAATAGGTTTACAGAAGGAAGCCAAGTTGGCTATCCATAAAACAAACTACACACGCAAACAAAATATAATCTCAACAAAGTTTTAACAACATTTCTAATTGAGTTAAAACCATCAACATGAAACTAATGTTAACTAATACATGTCTATAATATATCTAAACTCCCCCTTAATGACTAAACCAGATACAAGTACAGGCTTATTTCTAAATTTGGCAAGCTTATCTCTATTAAGAGGTTTAGCTATTACGTCTGCAATCTGCTCCTTCATAGGACAATAATAAAGACAAGCATCTTCATTATCTACTAACTGATGGATGGAATGGTAATGAAATTTAATATGTTTGGTTCAGGCATGATAGACTAATTATGGACTCACTAATTATCACAGAAGAGTGAAGTCAGTGTAATGGGACCATGTGGAAGATGGACCAAGATCTATTGCAACCACATTGTTTTACATCCTGTATTCACAGCTTCCTTGTATTGTGCTTCAATGAAAGACAACTGCATGTTGCAACTTGCCCTACCAGGAAGTTATTCCTGATCCAAGAGTAAAGATACATCTAGTGGTAGATAAGTAAGTATCAACTTATACGGCCCAAACAGAGTCAGTATATCAAGATAGCATGAATTTGGCAGAGTGCTAATAGAGAATACCAAAGGTGAGTGTTCAATGATCAATCAACGTATCGAAGAACGTGTTTTGCAGGTTGCCAGTGTTCTTGAGGCTTGGTCATAAATCTGGAAAGGCAGCTTATTATAAAACATAAGTCCAGCTAAGTGGTAGTAAGATAAATCAAACTACTCATTGGTAAGACATCAATTCAATCTACAAACCCTAGTTATACGCAGCACTTCTCCAAGTTTTGGGGGCTAAAGGATAGAGGGACACGGATTTTGAGGATGGCAAGGGGATGGTGAGCATTACAGGAGAGGAAAGAGATGCAGCATTACAAAGCTTCAAAGCAGTGATTTTAATTCATTTTAATTGTGCCTATTAAATAGGATTACAAAAGGAAGCCAAGTGAAATATCCCACCTAGGGTATTTGACAATTTTTCTGATTTGATTTCAAAATATGATTCAAACCCTAGATCTGAATTCTGATTTTATTGTTTCAGATCTGATCATACATTTATCACATCCATTTATCATACCAAATACATCACTATTAACATGCCAAAATATGTAATCAAATCCTAGTTTTATTACACAACGAATTACACATAGATCCATGCCAAATAGATGGCAATTTGATGAGCAAATCAGATCAGAATACTGCTGTGATGAAATCAAGTTACTCACTTATGTAATTACATCAATTTCATGGCTCTAACATGGCCAAGATTCATTCACAATGCTGCTGCTACAAAAATCAGATAAAAACATACATGATGCGAACTCCACAAATGATATCAATCCTCCTCAATGCTGATCAATGCCCTTCAAGGATGTCAAAATGCAGATCCAAAGGTATCAAATGGCTGATCCTTAATGAGTGAATCCTCCACAAGGCCAACACTCCTAGAAAATGGCAATGGCATGCAAGATTGGCGGCTAGGGTTTGAGTACTAAACCCTTAATGTTGGTGTTTCTAATCTGATTTGAAATCTGAGCTGTTGGTGCTTCTCATCTGATTTGAAATATGAGTATAATCCTTCAAAGTTGGCACTTCAAGCATGAAAAGAGTATCATCCAAATCACTGCTCCTAATGATGGAATTGTTCTCCAAAATGATCGCTCCAATTATGATGAAATTTGCTCCATAATCCAGCGCTCAAGCTGATTACAAAATCTGAATCCTATCCTCCAATTCAGCGCTACACTTGATGCAAATGATCTTCAACAATGGAGTCCAAATCTGCTATATAAAATCTATCATGAATGCTCAAGAATCCCTCCAAATCCTCCAATGAAAGTGCAAATGTGAATTCCTTATGAATCCACCTCCGTGATGCAATTGGGTGTTGGTCCAATTCCACCTTCTTCCATAAGGGTTTTCGTCCTTTGAAAGTCCTGCAATAAGTTGTAAATGCAAAATAGAATAGATGCCAAAAGTTCGTGTTCCTTGATCCATCGACCTCCTCCTCTATTTATGCAAGTCTCTTCACATTTGATTTTGAAATTACCTTTTCCCTCCAAGAGTAGGCCGACCATAGTTAGATGCAAATTCAAATTAAAGATTTGAATTAAAACTTATCTTTTTCCTCCAAGTCAGCCACCACAAGATATATTATTTTATTTCACTAAGACCAATAAACTCATTTCAAACATTCTTTTTTACCCTCAATAGGGCCGACCAGCTTGGACGCCCAAAACACCATTAAAATATTATTATCTTGCTCAATAGAATATCATTATTTGGCTGACTTAATCTCCCTTTTTGAGCGCTCAAAACCAATAATTGAATATTGTTATTCGGCCGACCAAAATCTCCAAGTGGGTCGTTCCACCTCAAGCCAAATTTATTAAATATTTTTGACCTCTCAGTAAGTAATGTAAAAATACATTATGTCATCTCCCAAAATCGCCAAATCTAGAAAAATTAGTTGAGCCCCATAAAATTCAATTTTCCAAAATTAAGGCCAAGCCAACATTCAAAACCAAAACATTCCATTACCAAAAGAATTAGCCTATGGGAATGAGGGATAGGCTAACCTGAACTCCTGTTAGGTGATCATGCTGAAAATGGGGACATTACAATCCTCCCTTCCCGGGATTGCTTGTCCTCAAGCAATAGCAAATCTGGATGCTGTAGTATTTGCTCTCCTTCCCACGTCGCATCGTCCAATGGCAAATCTCTCCATCTCACCAAATTCACGGATCACCCTGTTCCTCAAACGGCGCTTCCTCATCTCCAAAATACTGTCAAGAACCAAAACCAAAGTGCCCTCTTCATCAAGAGGTGGAAGATTAGGAGAAGAAACAAGACTCTATCCAAGAGCCTTCTTGAGGCAAGACACATGAAAAACATTATGAATCCTGCTTCCTGCCGACAACTCAAGCTCATACGTGTTGATGTGTTTTTTATGCACACGGCAACATGCAAAATAAAATACTAAGTATTCTATCCTCTCTTGAACAAAGTCTCTCAAAGGCTAAACTATGTGATCTAGTGAGACAACTCCAAGGTTCATTATTCGTGATTTGCAATGGATAGACTCAGTAGTTTGATGTGATATGCTGTTAACACAAAGGGACTTACGTTGAATTTACTTCTCAATTCACTTGACTTATTACTCCTTTTCATGGAAAGAAACCTCCTAATTCCACGATTATAAAGAAAATGCAAAAAGGTCAAGGGTTTAGAGAGAATCTACGCTACTCCTAAGGACAATGAGACAATGAATGATGCCAAGATAGACAAATTCCTTATAATAAGCTCCACTTCGCCATGACAAATTCAACAACTAGATGGAACGAGTGCAATCTCCCAAGGATGACTAAGGATATTCATATTGTAGACACACATTTGAGTACCCACAACTAGCGCAACTCAAACAAGCATCAACAATCGAACTATTGCAATAAGTTGAGGTTCAGGCTAACTTTGCACAATGACTTGCCAGCGACAAACCATCAAAAGTATGAACCTAGGAATTCATCAAATATCTTCACAATGCATTCACTATATCAATGAACTTTCTAATCTACTTTACTTCTACTTGGAAACACATCTCGATCATCTTCGAGAAATAAGAAACTATGCCACGATCCAAAACAACACAATTGTCACCATATTTGTCAGAAAGAGTGACAAAAATGTATACAAAGAAGAAATTCCCTTAGAGCATTAAAGTTTTCTTAGACCCCATAAAACCATCGGTTGCAATACAAGGTTGTTGGTTGGCAGTGATACTCTCAATTAGCAGTCAAATTGCTCATCACAAGGCACATTAATCATCTTGTATGCCTTGTACCATTATTGGCATATAGCATTTTTCATTGCTTCTCTCTTGCACGGAAGGTATTTTGGTGTTGTAGAGTGTTCTTGGTCTTGTGAGTCCTTTCGGTGACTTCAACACGTGGCAAAGATACACCAATATGGCAAAAAAATTGAGAGGGATGGGTACGTTCTAGGTATGTCCATACAAAAACATATAAATATTTGGAACCTAAAAACTATACTATATTAATACCATATTAATATAAAGCTATACTATATTAAATTTGTTTTAACTATATTTGAAAAAGCTGTCTCACCCTTGCCTATATATATATATAATGGTTCTCTTGTACATTAATCATCTTGTATGCATTGTACCATTATTGGCATATAGCATATTTCATTGCTTCTCTCGTGTGGAAGCTTTCATAGTGTTGCAGAGTGTTCTTGGTCTTGTGAGTTTTTTTGGTGACTTTAACATGTGGCAAAGGTACACCGGTATGGCAAAAAAAATTGAGAGGGTTGGGCATGTTCTAAGTACATTCATACAAAAAACATATAAAAATCATAAATATATACATATTTGGAACCTAAAAACTATACTGTATTGGTACCATATTAATATAAAGCTATATATTAAATTTATTTCTTTAATTATACTTGAAAAAGCTACATTAATACTGTACTGTCTATACCATATTAATATCATTTTTTTTTCCTATATTCAAGAAAGCTATATTAATACCATACTATCAAATACCATATTAATATCAAAACTAATATTGATAGTATTTATATCTATATTATACTATACTAACCACACTATCTATATGGTAACTAATATCTATACTATATGAAAATAAATATGGTATAGTTCTATTTTAGCTTTAATATGTTAAAGCACTCCGAGTCGAATAGATTTGTTAAATTTAATTTAAGATAAAATTATGTTGAATTGGTTTTTTGAAACAATACCAAGAGTACGATACGACAAAGGTAGATCGAATAGCATGAGATCTGTCTATAGATGCTATAATGAAGAACCTATTTTTGCTGCTTCCAGCTCAACATTACAAAAAAATGTTTGTGCCCTTCGATAATGGCTTGCTGTCCCGAATCAGCAGACTCGATTCCAACATCAATCCAGGTTCGGGTATTTTTATCCCACCTACCAACTGCTGATTCCATGTCAGGAGCAAGTGGGTGACTGTGGGAGGGATAAGGATAGAACATTCAAGGATTTAGCCCTCCATTTGATCTTTTGAGCAGAAAATGTTCTATGTTTGCTGCATCCCCTTTGCTGTCAGTTTCACTGGTCAAAAAGTACCAAAAAATGCCTTGAAAAATCGACCCGACGCTAGAATCAGGTTGGAATTGCCACATCAACACTAGAATTGCCCAGGTATGCTGTATGTTGTTTCCACGCGATTCCACCCAAGAGAAACTGAACCCTTCCTAATTCCACATGCAATTCAGATCCGTACCCGATTCTGGAACGACTCATACCTGGAAACATTGTTGTTTACAGCCGATTTGGTAGCATAGCTTTTAAGTGGTTAAATTGTCAACTTGCTCAAAATAGGCGGCATGTGTGCATTAAGATTTCTAGTTTCTACATATCAAAATTCAGGTCATCTAGACGCCATATGACCAAGTTATGCAAACATACACCAAACTATTTTCTGCAAATTTGGGGGCAGGGGAACTAAGTGGGCCGAACAAATGAATTTGTACCTAAATTTTGGTTTCTAGGGGGCTCCAAGTGTTAAGAAGCTCCATATGATATGAGGGTGTTATAGCTTCTACACTTGAGAGAGACTGCTTATCAAGTGGTTGACATTCCTTGCTAGTACTTATTGTTAGTGACTCAAATCCATCAAACCTTCTCAATCTCTCCCCAAACTGAAAGCAGTAATTATTTGACATGTAGACCACTTTTAAATCAAATTTCAATCCCTCATGTCGCCATCTGAGGGCAGAACCATCAATGAGCAATCAATGCCCTCTAGCACTCAAGTAGTCATTCAGTGGTCATTCATCCCCATTCTTGAAGTTATAAATCATATTGTTGAAACTTGAATCATTATGTTGATCAATTTCTGATCATATCTGCCCACTTTTGGAGGTTTTAGGCCCACAAAGATTTTATATTGATGTGCGGTAATACAGTTACCCTTAATTCTCCATGAAAATGGATCTGATTTCGATTGCATACAAAGAAAATGCTCGATATGGAATCCTGGTCTCTTCTGCAACTACTCGTTTGAAAAACTTTTCACTTGATTTTTTTCTATAGAACACTTCTCAATCTTTTAAGTACTTCTCTCTAGAGTCATGCTTTGTTCTTGGTCTTGCACTTCCTTGAAAGTGGTAAACGATAATGCCAGTCAATTTGTTTCCAAAAGTGCACAAAGAAATTTACTAGTAATAGAATACCCATAAAAATTTAACTCATCAATCATAGAACAAAACCAAAAAATCATTCATAAGCTATTAGAATATTTACAAGAACCAACAAATGTGCCAATTTTGTTTACCAATTGTGAATTGATAATGGAGAAGGGCATAAACACTAGTAACAGTAATGAAAATACAAACTATGCAGAGCTTATTCTGTTTCTCTGTCTAAGGTGACTCACAAGTGTGCCTGCTTCAGCAGCTGAAGCAAGATGAAGACCAGGTCCCAGCTGCTCCCTGGTATCTTTTTGGTATCTATGCTTTGCTCTGCTGTAGCTGAAAATTCAAAATAGCAAGAATTTTTTATCGCCTTCAATATCAACAGAACGCTATTCTATCTAAAGACAAATGAAAAAGTATAGGCTAAAAGCATACTAGCCTCAGAAATGAATTTTGCCCCAAAAAAGTTAACTTCCAACACATATCCCCCATTATGAGTCCTATGATGCCCATGAACTATGTATTAACTAATATAAATCTGTCCCCGATAAGAGAGACTTTAATTTTCTCTAAAATAATCATTTATAACTAGAATAAATTAGATTTATGTCAAAAGATTTTATAATTATTATGAAGACAGCAAATGTGTAAATCCCCAAAAACATAAGTGAAAGAGAAGATGCGTGCATAAAATAATGGCTGAACCAATTTTGATGACTCAAGAAATTTTACAGAAAAGAGTCATTTATAAGCTTAGGCCCAATATGAACTCTCAAGGTAAGTACAAGCTAACGAATTACCACCACCTTGCCAACTTGTACCAGGTGATTTGAAGCTTTTGGCCACGTTGAACAATTAAATAAACAAAACACGGTTGAATCCCTTATGTACCACAATATTCAACAATCCAAAGATTGCAAAGGAGGATTTACCATAAGTGAGACCGATATTTTATTCCTTATGATGGGTTATCATGTGACCATACCCAAAAAAAGCTGTAAATATAGTAGCAAGGAAATAACCTCAAACAGCATAGCATCAACCAATCAATGTGTCACAGCCCCAAATTTCAGTATTGTGAAGTTCAACTTAAAGGCCACTTTCATAGTTAACTCCATGGACCCATGTTTAATATGTAATGTACTTGAAATTCTAAAGCAAAGCTTCCAAGGTGTTGTACCCTTAACGAGAATTTTCACTTGTTGCCAATTGTAATGTCCCCATCCTAGGCGATTTTCATGATGAGTAATTTAGCCTTTATCTCCCGAAGGCTAGTTGACGAAATAAGGGAGATATTATTAAATTAATTATTTTATAAGGTTATTACTTAATTATAAATTAAAAGGTAACCTTATATTTGATTAATTTAATATAGTGACTTAAAATAAATATTATATTATTAAAGTCACTAAAATAAAATAATAAGATTTTTCTAGAAGCCTCTTGAAGTGGGATTAAAAAAAGTATAAAGGAAGGGGCAAGGCAAGCTTCCAGACATCCGATTATTGTCATTTGCATTTGATGAGTTTTGTGGATCCATGGGTTTTTGCATATTTGGTCTTTGGGAACGAGAACTCCCATAGATTAGCATAACTGAGGTGGTGAAATATCCTCCGAAGGGTTGCAAACTGGAAGGGATACTTTAGTCCTTTCATTTGTGCTTAAATCTGAAGTATTTACCAAGGGTTTGGAGGTATTAATTGCAGATCAAAAGTTATTTTTGTTGGCTGCTACAATGTTATGAATAGTGTCGTGAATAGTGTCGCGCTACAATGACGCTACAGTGTGCACTACATTGATTTGCTACAGTGCGTGCTACAGTGACATGAACAGTAACACTACAGTCCCGGCGCGAACAGGGCAGCTGGGAGAAGGTTTCAAATTGGGTTTGGAAGGGACTCCTTGGATATTGATTTATTCTCCTTCAGCATCATTGGGCGTCACTATTATCAGGTTCTCCTTGCAACTATTAGTAGTTTGCATTGTCATCTTAGGCATTTAATTTTGCTGCTGTAAGTGATAACTCAGAATCAGATTTGGCATTGCTGTAGCCATCATTGTAAGCCAATTAGTCTTGGCAAAATTCATAGCAACATTGTACTTGGGAATGAATTCAATAAAGGAGATACATGTTGCATACCATTTGTTTGACAAAATGTCCATCTAATAGCATACATGATCAGCATAGAGTTGCATGCCAATTGTTTGACAGAATGCCAATTGGCTGTAGGTGTGCATTTCATGTCTAATTTTCATGTATATGCATTGAAAATAACAAAAAGAAGTGCATTTGCATATTAGTTCATTGTAAGAGGCATTGTAAATATCATTTGCAAACATTCTAAATTATCTTGGCATCATTCAAACTATGCCAAACAATTTGAAACACTAAAATTAGAAAAGAGAAAGGTTGCATATGAAATGTTTCACAATATTCCTTGAGCCAAAAACAATTAGTTTGGGCAAGGGATATTACACCAATTTTGTCAAATTCAACATAGTTTGTTCTCCTCCAAGAAACATTGTATTCTTTGTTGTTGCTTGATTCTATAGGAGAAAGGGTATTCAAGACTTTAGATGCAAACCTGAAGACGCCAACACACGATGAAAGAAAGAAATACTATTCAAGTTCTAACACGTTTGACTGAGGATCTAACATGCTTTAAAGCATGAAAAGTGCTTCAAGGAGGCAAACTAAGTTGTCGGTTCGGGTTTGGGTTCGGGTTCAGGTTCATGGGTTTGGTTCGTGGATTCGGCCAAAATTTTTTTGGGGGTTGGGTTCGTTTATATATATATATATATATATATATATATATATATATATATATATATATATATATATATATATCTATCTATGTGTGTGTGTGTGTGTGCAGCCTAAAAGCAAGAATTAAGTGCAGAAAAACAGGAATAAAGTGTAGAACACCACATAGCATCATATAATCAACAAAACCACCATAAACTTGAATATCATAAAACATAAAAATTTAAATATTCGTTGCTCGAACTTCAAGTGCAATATCAAGAGTCAAAATATAATATCAAGTTCAACAATCAATTTTCAATGTCAAATGACAAATGTCATCAATCATATGGATTTGCTAAATCCTCCACATCATCATCATCAACATCTTGGACATTAGTTGACGTAGGATCATTTGAAGAACCACAACCAACACCACTGCCACTCGCTGAAAAAGTGTGCTCGCTCTCTGATCCCTCAAGTGCAACATGTTGGCAATGGGAACTACAAGCATCCATGTCAATTTGCTCTAGCTCCACATCCCACAACTCTGATTCCCCTTCCTTATTGTCATGTTGTTTGTGCAAAAGGATGCGCAAGTTGGAATGCACATACACTAAGTTCGCCTTTTTTTAGTGCAATCGGTTGCGCTTTATTGAGTGAATGAAAGAGTATGTGCTCCAATTCCTCTCAGATGCAAAGGAACTAGCAACCTATGAAAACAAAGTTGAGAGAAAGAGTTAAAAACTTATAAGTTATAATATTTAATTTTAAAAAATTTTTAAAAAAATTAAATTATAAATGAATTATGAAACTTCAAAGTTTAAATTTTTAAAAGTCTTTAAGATAAAAAAATAGAAATTTAGTAAACTTATTTGTGATAAAACTTTGATTGTGAGAGGTTGTAGGTGTCGGAATTGTTGGCCATGAAAGTACCACCAATTGTGAGCATCTTTCTTGAATTTATCACAAAGAGCCTCAATGCTTTGACCATTGGAGTGTACAAAATCAATGAACTCATTCATGACCATATCCTGCAATTCTAGATCAAGGAAGAGTCTACGAAATGTTGCCTTGTACCCTTTAGACACTTCATAATCTTTCCATGGGGGGATTCTATTTGGCACCGCAAAAATATCAGCACTATAATATTTTGGAGTCAATGCAAATGCAAGAAGATGCAGCGGTAGTCATTGTGTTCCATCTATCCTCAATAATATCGTGCACTTGTTTGAAGAAAATTTCTTGAGGATCTTGCTCCTTCTCATTTATGATGGTCTTTATCTTCTCTATCATTGAATCAATGTCATCATATATCTCCCCCATGCAAGGCCTGTCCATGTCAGTATAACAAATCATGCTCAAAATGGGCTCGGTGAAACTAAGGAAATACTCCACATGATCCCACCAAGAGTCATTGAGGAACATCCCCTTAACATTTGATGTCCTCTCAATGTTGCTTTGCCTCCATACGGACCACTTATGGCTAATAACCATGCTGGAAAGAGCCTTTTTGACCTTCACAAGTTGTCTCAAGGCAATTATGTTTGAGGCAAAACGGGTCTCAGCAAACTATTGAAATATCAAAAATAAAAAATAAAATAATTAAAATTTAAACATGTAAAAACAAACTTTACAGAAGAATTAGAATATGTGAAATTAAAGCATAGAAAAACTATATTGTTTCACTTACCTTCAACAACTCCAGTGTAGAAAATGATCTAAATATGCTTTGCGACATGTGGTGGTTGGTGATGAACATTCGTATCTCCTCAACCTCTGCGTACAACTCTCTAATACAATCAATTTTTTTTCCCAATCTTTTGTAGCACAAGGTGTCCAAAAGATATGTGAATATCGTTCCTCAACCATCAACCCAGTAGCTCTACAATTTTTTGCATTGTCTGTTATCACTTGAACAACGTTACAAGGTCCCACATCCTCAATGGCTGCAATGAGGATGTTAGCAATAAAATATTTCCATCCTTCATTTGCCCCTCACAATCCACAACTCTCAAACACATTGCCCCTTTAGGGGACACTGCAATGACATTGATCAAAGGCCGATTTTTTACATCTTTCCATCCATCGGAGATAATCAACACATTTGTCTCAATCCATGAATCCCTTATGGGTTTCAATGCATCTTCTACACTCTTGACCTCATTTTCCAATAAGGTGCCATGCACCTTCTCATAACCCGGGTCCTTATACCCTTTTGGAGCCTCATTAATTTTTTTCACCATCTCTTTCTAGTATGGTGAGCAAACAAATTGAATGACAAACCATTTGCATAAATGCATCTAGCTATATGTTGGTTAACAATATCTCGAGCCTCATTTTGAAATGATGTTTCCAAAGGTCCCTTTGGTCTCTTGTTTGGAGTGCTTGTGGGTTGCTCTTGAGGAGTGACCAAAAATGGGTGGCTCTCTACCACAACAGTGGGAATAGATGAAGGCTCCATTCCTTGAGTTCTACTTTTTTTCTTTGCTAAACTTGCTAATGCTTTACGGCCTGCTGCTTCATCTATTGCTTGTTGCTCCATGATATATGCCATCACTTGCTCTAGTAGTATAGGTTTTTTATTCTTTTCTGGGCAAGCTTTGATCCCCATCCCAAGGGTGTTACACAAACGGGCTTTCACCCAACTATATGAACTAGAATATTGCACATCACACCTCTTGCATCTCCAAATGTACCCCCCACTACCTGGAACCGGTTGTATCATTTCAACATACTTCCAAAGAGGTGAATTTGGATCGGTTTTGAATTTAGATTGGCTATGGAACTAGAACTAGATGCCATTGTAATTCTTGTGGGTGTGTAAGAAACCTGACTTGTCTACACAAATTTTTTTGGATTCTTTCTTTCGCTGTCCTAAATTTCTGATTTACTTTTTATGCAATGTTTCCAACATTTAAAAAGCATCGGATCAAATTGCAACAAATAAACATGAAACATCAATAAACAATGCATATGAACCCTGAAAGAACATACCCGGAAAGAACAACTTCAATTCTTTATTCAAATCAAGAGCTGGTTACAAATCAGGTATGACTGATTTTACATCAGACCTTCAATTATGTTCATGGAATGCCTCAAAACCCTAGCCGATGCAAAATAGATGAAGTACAACAATAAACAATGATGTCCAATTAACAATCACAAAGCTGGGACTGAATGTATGTGAATGTATGCTGTTGATACACCTCTGCTTAGGGCTGTTATACACCTGTAGACTGCTGTCTCAAACCTATAGGTGATTGCTCTAAACCCTATTGACTGATTTCACAAGAATTAGGCCTCAAATCTTGTCAAAGGAAGGAGTGATTAGGGTTAGAATGCAAACACAATGAAGAATGATCAAATATATGCCTGTAGCTGATCCTTAATGTCTGATTTCTCTGTTGTACCTGCTGATATCACTGCTGAAACTGATGTAGACAACCCAGATTTGAAAATCAATGATGAAAAGTGCCAAATTACACCAAATTATGAAATCACCTATGCCAAGAACTAGTGCGATTTGACCCAGCAATGTATCATTTGCTTCAAACCCTCAAAATTTGTCAAATTATGATGCCAAACAGCTCTGATATTATTTTTCAGTGTTGCTGATACAAAAATCAGAATAGCATTTGATGTCAAAAACACACCAAAAACCCTCCTTATGCAAACCGATCATAGTAGAAGCCATCGACAATGAAAAATGCATCAAATTCATAGCCCAATCTTCAAATCAAACTCCATAGCTAGTTATAGATGAAAAACCCTGTCAAACCCTAGCTTGAAATGAAGCCAAAACATCAACCAAATTCTCCAATAAAACCCAATGATGAACTCCACACAAATTCACCTCACAATGTCGAATGGGATCATCTCCAAACCACTAAAAATCAAGGGAACATCTTCTTGATACCACTAAAAATGATTTTCAGCCAAGAGTAAAACTCACAATGAAAGATATCAAATGATCAAAAGTTACAAAATGACGTCAAATGCCTCTATTTATCCTTCTCTCACCCTAGGCATCCAAATTTGCCAAATAATGGAGAATTTCAAAGCCACCAATGAAAATGCAACTTTCAATTTTACAATTTTAAATGAATTGCATTGTACAACCACCATCATTTAATATAATAAAATAATAATATTTTATTATTTTTTCTTATACCTCCTTTAAATGCCAAAATTGAAAAAATTATTATTTTATTTAATTTTTCATTTCCTCACTTGGGCGTCAATTTCTCCTTGAGCAAATAAAACATTTTTTATTATTTTTGTCTCCTTTCCTTGGGCGTCGATCCTCCATAAAAAATAATATTTTATTATTTTTAAATGTTTCTCCTTGAGCAGTGATTCTTGGACTCATCAATAAAAATAATAATATTTTATTATTTTTATTTCTCTTCTTTTCCTAGGCGTCATTTCCTTGGGAAAAATAATAAAATATTGAAAATACAATTAAATATTGCATTTTCCATCTTTTCACCTTTTCTATCTTTCAATTTGATCAACATTTATTTTTCCCATCCTTGGCTAGAAAATCATAATATTTTGGTTTAATGAAAAATATCACAATATAACACTTAGCCAAAATCTCAATAAAATCACATGTTGAGCCAACATTATAGTTTTCCATCTTTCAAAGCCCAAGCAAAACCCAAACACATGTCTAGTTCAAAATGGGGACATTACAGGGTGTGGCAATAAGCTTTGTAAATAAGGCATTCAAAACAAAAACAAAAATAACCTAACTTGTTTAATATGTTAACTAGTTAAGCATAGTGATACATTCATATAAACTAAGATTTTAAAAAAAAAAAAAAAAGTTGAAAAGAATTTGTTTGTTGTTTAAAAATGCAAAAATAAAATAAAAAATAGAACTTACCTCTTTGCAAAAATCTCCTCCTTAGATCTTCTTGGCAGCCTCTAAACAGTTGCAAATGTGTAGGAATAGTGGTGCAATGGATTTTCAACCTTCAATAATCAATCTTCAAACCTCTTCGTTCAATCACAAACAAATATGTTTTTAGGATTGCCTTTTCATTTTAGGGCAAATAGAAAAAGTCAAAATGACATAAAATATTAAAAAAACAAAAAAAAATCAAATTGGCTTTTTTGGGGCGGGTTCGCCTTGGGTTCGATTTTTGGGCCTCAGGTTCACCCCTAGACCGCTTGGGTTCGTCTGGGGCAGATCCAGCATATTTTGGGCGAACCCTGTCCGAATCCACAGGGGGACCAGATCATGGACTCGGTTCAAACCGGACCCGGATCCAGCCAGGTCCCAGGCAAATCCGGTAACATAGGAAGCAAAAGACACACCATAAGGAATTTAAGTGTGCCTCAAGATACCCAAACGCACCATGAAAGAAAAGAGAGCATCAAACATAGATTTGGAGTGTCGAATAGAAATAAGGCGTGCCTTCAAGGGGCTAAACGCGTCCATAATGATGAAAGGCACGCCATAGTGAAGAAAAACGCATCATGATGGTTTTAGGCATGCTCAAGTGGATGAGTAGACGTGTCAAACGTACATTGGAGCCCCAGGTGGAAATTAGGAGCATCTTCTATGTATGAAGCGCGTCTAAAAATAGATAAAGGCGTGTTCGTAAACCTTGAAGAGCGCTTGTGATCGCAAAAAAGCGCCTAAACTAATAAAGAAAGTCGCGCCCAAATGTAGGTTTGAAGGCGCGTTTTAAGCAAGGAAGGCGTGCTTTGAAAAGAGATCACACACCTAGTTGATACCAAAGGCGCTTAAGGATTTCAAATTCTAAGTTTAGACTTCTAATAGCGCGTCCATCCAACTCAGAGCATGTCTAAGTGTGGGAGAAAGCATGTTGACAGTGTTGATGGTTGTTTTTCAACAAGTCAACAATAGAGTGAAATACTGAGTATCTGACTCTCTCTTGAGCAAAGCCTCTCGGATGCTGAACTAAGTGATCAAACGAGATAACTCCAAGGTTCCTTCTAATAATGTTTAATTTCGGTAAGAGACAGCTCAGTGATTTAAGTATGATTCTGCTGTTAATCAACAAAGGGACTTACACAATTGTTCACGTAACTTGTTGTTTCAAGGACTATGGAAGTGAATACTAGAGAATCTAAGTACTGCAACTGACGCGTATGATTTAGCAATGGACGTTCTGATCCTAATTCTAACTGAATGATAAAAAAGGGCAAAAGATATAGGGTTGAGAAATACTAATCTAATCCTAAATGGAAGGACGTTTACTGCTTAGAGTGAAATCGAACCAAATCTTGTTTTGCCAAGATAAAACAACTACACAAGAGAGGTGCAATCTTCAAAGGTATAAAAGATGTTTAAATCAATTATGCTCATGAAAGATTCAACAGGCATAAAGATCAAATTGACGTTCAATTGTAAAGACTTCACTACAAAGCAATAAAGCAACCTTTCACTAACTAACTTATACTTTAAAAAGAAAAACTTGTAACTTAACTTAATGTTCGTTTGAAAATTGAAACCATGCAAACACTCAGAAATATAAATAGAATCACCAAACAATGAATCCTTTATTATCTCTGAGAGTTCTTACAACAATTTCAGAATTTCCAACCTCTTCAAATGAGAGCAATGAGAGCTCTTTTATAGACCTCAAAGGAGAGAAGGGTCAAGATCGATCGGTCAAATCAGCGGACCAGATCAAGCCACATCACAAGTAGTTATAACAAACTATCCTTTATTAAATGAAGGAGGTCAACTTTATTAAATACAGGAGGCTATCTATATTAAATGAAAGAAGCTATGAAGGAGAGAACAAAGGCACGCTTTCCAAGAAGATAAGGAAGCCACATCATGTGCCTACTATGTAGTAGTACTATGAAATACAATGAATCTGGACACAATTTGAACAATCTCCTCCATTGGTACACTTGTCGCTGCCTTAATGGATCCTTCTGCTACTGCTACATCTGCCTCATAGACGCCAAGTGTCTTCTCCCAGTCGTTTATCCAAGACTTATTTTCCCCAAGACGATATGCAAGTGTGAATATGCTATCCAATTGACCTTCATCAAGTCCATCATATTGAAAGTAGAATGCCTTAACTTGTTGCTTCATATTCTCAATGGTGACATTTCCATAAGGATTACAAATTGTTGTCAAAGCAGTGTATATATGATTTTCTGTTCTTAGAAGAACACTTCTTATCCTGGACATATCTACTTCAATTTTATCAACTAGTTGCCCCTTGTTGTGAAAGGAGAAATACCAAGTGACGAAGTCATGTGAAGTATCTCTATCAATCACCTTGTCATGAATTAGGTCTTCTACTGGAGCTTCCATTAAACTTTTGAGTTGTGGCATGTATTGCTCTTTGATTGGTTTGAACTCAGCACAACTTCCCAATAAAGCTTGGACTCGGTCTTTAAGCTTAATGACTCTGTCATACACTTGCACAATTTCTTCAAGGTAAATATAGGCCTTTTCTTCTGTCTTTTCTATCCATCCCTTCATCATCTGAGATGAAGTTCTCATGTTTTCAACTTGGGATACTATTTCCTGTGGAAGAATGGACGGAGGAATTGCAGTAGCTTCCTTCTGTTGAATAGGCTGCATGACTTGTTGGATGTAATGCTTTAATGTATTAAAATCTTGTTCAACTTTCATCCTTGCTTCTCTTTCTTGTTTCAACATGCTTCTCACATTGTTCACTGAATCTTGTAGTTCCTCCTCGACCTGTTCCCTTGTGATTGGACCCATGCCAATGGTAGTCATATTGTAATCCTCAGGTGCCATATTTTCTAACTCCTTGTCAATTCTAGGAACAGCTATGTGTACCTCTCTATTTCCAGCAAAATCTTGAGTGATTTTAGAAAGGATTGTTGCTTTCTTCTTCTGATTACTCTTTTGTACATTTACAAGCAATTCCTCAACTGGAGCAGGCTGATAAGTCTCTACAATTGTACTTTCTTCAATCCTTTGTCTCAACCAAGGTGGGAAAATAGAAAGATCTCGTTGTCCTTGAGCTTGACTGTGTTGAACACGAGCTACTTCCTCATCAGATTCTGCTTGACCTACTTCATCTTGACCAAGATCATCATTATCCTCCATTATGACAGTGGGGCTTGATTGGATCTCTTCCGACGGAATCAAGGCAACTTCTTCTATAACTTCTATCTCTTGTATTGGATTTTGAACAATTGAAGCACCTTCTTGTGGATTAGATGAAGTAGATGGATTACTCTTCTTCTGCGGTCTTCGGCTTAATTCCCCTTGATCTTGACTAGGTCTTTTCCTCTTTCTAGTTGAATTATTGCTTTGATCATTCCCACTATGTTGCGGTTGGCTATGTGTACTATGCTGTTTTGGTTCTCCTTCATCCATCTTATTGTAAGTGAGAACTTGACTTTCATCACTCATCTCTTGCAATAGTTGATTGATACATACTTGTGTCATGGCTAAAACCGGCTTTATCAATTCTTCTTCGGACGCATCTCTCTTTGACCAATCAACTGTATAAGGCAAATCCTTTATCTTATCAAATTCATCTATCAACAAAGTATCATCTTCGGTGAACTGGTCTGGAATCCTGAATACTTTGGTGGCTCTGACTAAATCCCAAGTGAGTCTCGAACTTTGAAGTGTTCGGAGATCATCTTCATCTTGGGCACTGGCCCAGTGGTCTTCCAACTGCTTGACATGTTTGAATTCTCTGTTATATTTCCAGCAAACTTGGAAAGGGTCAAAGTTAAGCCTCTTGGTGCCATGAGTTTGCAAATGATAGGCCTGTAGCTCTATTTCAGAATATTCAGCCGCTGATAAGGATGGACACTCCAGATTTTGTCCAAGACGAAGTGGAAACTGGATTCCTCCTTTCTTCTTCAACTTTTGCAACCTGATGAGTTCTAGGAGTTGCCTAGTAACCTCTAACATTACCATCCTGTTGGTTGGATACCTTGGCAATCTGTATGGATATGATGTAAACCCCTGGATCCTTAGGTAAGTGTACCTTTCATGCTGAGTATACCAGTGTCCATATGCTGAAATGAACTCTCTCGCTGCATTAGACAACCTTTTATGAAATTCTCCCCTCAGTTTCTTCATTATAAACATAGCAAATGCATCATTGAATCTTGTATAATGATTGATACTCTTTAGGTGCAACTGAGGATAACACTGATGCGATAGGTATTTGTTAGGCCCAATGCCGACTTCTCCTTTTTTGGTTAAACCTGAGTAGACTTCATTTCTTGCGAGAAGGTACACTATATAAGAACTCATATGGCAAGTCTTGGTCTTAGCAAAATTGATGAACTGCTCATGTATACTCTGACTGATAAGTCCAGCCCAATCAATCATTTTCCCTTTGAGAACTGACTTGATGAAAGAGTACATCCAAGGCTGAAAGGTAGTAGATTGAGGCATTCCTGTCATTCTGTTTAGAAACATGATCAAATATCCAATTTCAGGATGAAAATCTGACTTGTGGAACTGTGGAGGATTATTCATATTAAACTTCATAGCTGGATTGGCCATCCACTCTCTCCTTATCTCTTGCAACTTTGTCTTGGAGTCGACATCATATTCTTGCTGACCTTGTTGTATCGAGATGCTGATCATCCTTTCCTTAGTTGGAATGTTGAAAGCTTCTTCAACTGCTTCCTTTTGCAAATAAGCTAATATCGTTCCATCTTTGGCTACAATTTGCCTTGTATCTACATCATATTTCTTGACACATTCGATGATCATCTCCGGACACGGCAAAGCTGGCGGAAAACAAGCAGCTTCAATGGCTCCACTCCTCATGATGGCTCGAGCGAGACTACCTCCGTTTGGTTCTTCAAGAACTGACTTGATATCTTCCAAGTTGCTGCTCCCCATATTCGTGTCGCTTACATTTGTCCACCTTGAGACGAGCTTTGATTCGGGAATCTTCCCCTCGGCATCCATCCGGATCTTTGCTTGTCGCTCTTTGGAAGTCATTGCCATTATTCTGCAGACTTGACGCGAATAAGTGATTGTAAACATAATCTAGACTTTACTTCAGCAACTTTAGTGGATTAAATTTATGAAGTTTTCCTTTATAATTATGAAATATTGCTACTAAACTCAAGGAATCTATGAAAATCCATGAAAATCCACTTATCCTTCTTGAATTTTACTAATATT
This sequence comes from Cunninghamia lanceolata, assembly GCA_027924645.1. Classification (NCBI taxonomy): domain Eukaryota; kingdom Viridiplantae; phylum Streptophyta; class Pinopsida; order Cupressales; family Cupressaceae; genus Cunninghamia; species Cunninghamia lanceolata. Next base: position 21,159,504 of record BSBN01000520.1, on the reverse strand, counting down.
TGAACAATTTCAATGCATTCAATGAAGGAAAAATAAGAAAATCAGATCAGAAATATTCAGATCAGACTTACTTGATGAGCTGTTTTGAATTGGATACCTTGCAATTTGATCCACCACTTGCTTAAATTTGATAAAATCAAATTTATTCTTCTAAAACAACTTCTTGTTGCTGCTCCTTGAAGAAAAATCTGCTTTTGGAGAACAAATCTGCTCTTGAAAATGATAAAAATGAAAAGGAAATAAGGTATATATACATAATTTGCTTTAAAAACTTTTCCTTTTCTCTAGGCCGACCTCCTTTATTATTGTGCACAAACATTTAATTTAGATTTGATCTTTATTTAATAAATGCATTTTTCACGTTTTCCAAGGCAAGAATTATTAAATGTTTCTAACTCCCTTGATGACGCATTAGATAAGGTCTTGATGATCTTCTTGTAGGTTGGAATTTCGCATTGGTTGATGTTTTTGGAGTCTTCTCATATCCTTTGGATTCGCATTTTGACTTCCTCATTGAATTTCGCATTAGATCAGCAAAGTCTCCTTCTTTAAAATATCATGATCTTTCTTTATCTTGCTTCTAGGCGCATTAGATCAAGGTGTAGAATCCTCAAGAATTTCACTTGTGTGGCGCTTTGGATGAAAGTTTGGATTCCTCTTGGCATTTCGCACTAGATGAAGTCCTTAATTCCTCTTCACATTTTTCGCATTAGATTGCACTTAGTGTTCACTTGCTTTAAGGGATGGCGCATTGGATGGAGGATTGGAATCCTCAAGTTCCTAGCGCACTAGATCATCAATTTGAATTCCTCTCCTTTATGGCGCATTAGATGGGTAACATGAGATCTTCGAAATCAAACTTCACTCTCTCTTTAGTGTGGCGCATTGGATCATGTTTAAGATTCCTTAAGGGAGTGGCGCACTAGATGAGTAGTTAGAGATCTTCACAAATAAACTTCATTCTCCCCCTTTGGATATGGCGCATTAGATGCCATTTTAGATTTCTTCTTGTTGAACGCTTTGATGAGGGGCTTGGGAGATGGCGCATCACTTCACTAGGTTGAAGTCTTCAAACTTGAATGGATTTAGATAGCCTTTGTCTAGAAGTGGATTATGTATGATGTTTGGCGCAATGGTTGCCCTTGTAGGATCCTCTGGAAACAAATCTCACTCTTCTTATGATGCGCATTAGATGACCCTGGAATGGGCGCATTGGATCACTATGTAGGAATCCTCTAAACTTACCTTGAAGACTGAACATTGGATATCTAGGACACTGGCAATCTCCTCATGATATGGCGCATTGGATGAGCTTGGCAAATCCTCTAGAGTGATGGCGCATCAGTTGAGACTTCAAGATCCTTTAAACTCAAACTTGAAAGATACTTGAAAGCTTGGAGGTATTCATATAGTTAGCGCACTAGATGAGCTTGTTGGAAGCCTCATGATGTTGGCGCATTAGTTCACCTTGGAGGAAACTTGAAATCTTACCTTCTTTCTAGTAGGGCGCATTAGATCAAGTTTTTAAATCCTCTAGATTGCGCTTTGGGTGAGGGTCCTTGAAACTTCATCTTTGAAATCACTTGGGCGCACTAGATCAACTTTTGGGATCCTCTGGAGTTATCCCTCAAGAAGTCGCATTAGATCAACCACTGAAGATCTTTAAACCTTGGATAGTTGACATGGGATAAGCGCATCACTTCATGGATTCAAATCCTCTAACCTCTAGCGCATTGGATGACTTTTTAGAATCCTCTGACTTCTAGTTTGGGTGAATTGGTTTGCATGTTTGAGTTTGTCATTTTCGCATTAGTTGAAGGGTGAAAATCCCCAAGAATTGGCGCAATAGATAGAAGATTGAAATCCTCTAGACTTTCTCTTCCTCAAGTCAACCAAACCTCAAGACTCCCTCTTCCTTCTTAATGGTGCATCAGTTGAAGAATTGAAATCCTCTGACTTCTATCATTTAAATTTGCTCCAAGATTCTCTCTGAGACTTATCCTTTCATTTTCGCACTAGATCAAGGTATTGAAATCTTCATTCTCTCCTTCAAAATGATCTTTTGGTTTGGGCGCAATAGATGAGTGATCGAAATCCTCTGGCATTTTTGCACTGGATCAAGGTGTAGATGGGCGCATTAGATCAAGTTTTCAAATCCTCTGGCTCAAGTGCCTTCTCCTTCGTGATTTTGCGCCTAGATTTTGCGCCACTTAAATACCCTGTCGCACTAGATCAATGTTTTGAATCCTCTGAAATCGTCAGGCATTTTTCAGGATCGCGCGAGTAAAGGTATATTGAAAAATATATTTAAGTATAAGTTGAGATATTTTTCAATATACCTTTCAGGATGTTTGAGATAGGTCCCGAATCCACCGGATTTAAGATGCAAAATATAGAATTTGGAGGATTCACCAGATTTCAGACTTAGCCATTTTTTCAGGATTTTCAGGATTTCAGGCTCCAGGCTTAGTCTTTTCAGGGTCTCAAACATTCTTCAGGATTGACTTCAAAACTCAATATCTAGATGGGATTTGATCAAGATTCTTCATTATAGCAAGTTCATCTATCCCTAATCATGAACCAAAGATCATAGGCAAGGAAATTATTACCGTGCCGGCAAAGGAAAATGAGTCAGGTCATCATTAAAATCTCATTGAAAACTCATTGGAAACTTAGAGCCCAAAAAAAAAGGGGGGTCCCTATTCCTAATGGGGTGATGTGTGATTTGGTCACAACAGACAGCATGAGGCATGCCTCAAATATATCAAACGGGTTTCAAATTTGAGAAGAGTATCCTAAAATGAGAAGCGCGCCTAACAAGCACATCCAAGGAGATTGAGTTGCATCTGAGCAAAAGAAGGCACGCTTTGTGGATAGTTTTAGACACACTCAAGTGGAAGAGGCGTGTCACACCAAGAACAGGGGCGTCCAAAGATGTTGAAGCACGTTCGAACAAAGGAGGGCGTGCCTAAATTAAGGCACGTCCATGTTAATTCAGGCGCAACTAAATAGCTCTGAGCGCGCCAAATTTGAATATAGCTTTTTAAATTTTTCCGAAAAAAAAAATCTAATAATAGACTCCAAAACAGGGCGACTTCATGCAAACTACTCCTCCCTTCATGCATTTCAATATGACTTTTCAAAGGCTATTTAAAGAGTTAAAGCTTGATCTCTAAAATTACAAAATACAAAGCAATAAAAGAAGCACATTAAAGGAAGGATTTACTTCTTCCTTTTCACCAACAGCTCTAAGATATAGAGAATTTTTATGCAGATAAAATTGCAGGATTTTTACAACAGCATCAAGAAGTCAAAATAGAGGAATTGCAGAGAGATATTCATTATTTTGTGCAGCTTAAGCCCCTTAGAAACTCAGAAAATTGATTTTTGAAGGCAGATATAGATGTTTTTATGCAGAAATCAAATTGTTTTTACCAGGTTCAACATTGGAGAGCAGATTTTTGCAGGTACAGCAGTGTTCAAAGGTTGAACTCTATTTTTCTATCAAATTGCAGCCCTAGGTCAACATTCCAAGGAAGAATTATTCAGAAAATTCATTTTTTCCAGAGAAAATATCAAATTTTCTTGAATTTTCTGAGTGTAGAAGCAAAGAAAAAGATCTGATTTTAAGGCAAAAAGTCCAGAACAGCAGCAAACAAACTCTCAAATGTCCAATTTTTCAAAGATGCAATACTCAATGATCAATATGGAGGTCCAAACGGTTTTAATTCATGAGTTTCCCAAGGTTAGAGAAACTGATTTATGTCGAGCTGCTCCTGAGGGTTTCGATTTGGAGACCATGATCAAAGGCGAAAATAGTGTGGCCAAAAACCTACTTTATTCCGGGCTTGTCCAAGTCGGCTCATTTCCTATATCGGTCCAAAGCCTTGAGTTCGTACTTGCTTGCATCAAGCATTACGATCCTAAGACAAGGGAAACACGAGTAGTTGATGGACGAGTCTTGTGTAGTCTCAAATCCGATGATATCGAGTTTGCATTCTCCATTCTGCCTTTTGAAGATTCCCTCGAGGTTGACCTTGACGAATGCGAAAAAGTGTGGAATGATCACATAGAAAGTTGTCAAAAACAAATGGCAAAGAAATGGTTAAAAGAAAAAAAACCATGCCACCAAAGAATGTGGATCGCAGTGAGTTTAAAGATGAATTTGCTATCATGATCACATTGCTTAACCGCATCACCGGGCAAGCAGAGGCGAGAAGTTTCAATCCATGGATGTTCTACCTTGTCAGCAATATCAATAATGGTAGCGAAAACTATGATTGGGCAGCGCTCATCAGTGACAGTATCCACAAACAGATAATTGAGTTTCCTCAAGCTCGAGAATTCAGAATGACTTCCTTTTTGACTTATATGATGGCTCATCACAACAAGTTCACGGGGTTGAATTTTGTCAGTTCTATACAGTGTACCAGGATATACAGGCATTTCCCACAACCAGAATTTTCTAAGTCACAAAGGTACTTCAGAAGGATCATTGATGCATTCCTTATGCATTCAGTGTCTGACTTAGATTATCAGATGCATGTGCGCATTTCAAAGGAAGATAGAGCTAACATAGCAGATTGGGCTGATTGGTTTATCCAATTTCCCAATTTTTCTTATATCTAAGTGTATGGCTTCGCTTCATATCCCTACATGCCCCCTAAGTATCCCTCGGATGATGTGGTCTTCAAGGAGTATTTTCGCCAAAGTTTTGAATTCCACACATTATTGCGTAGTCGGCATAAGCATGGAGTTGGATTTCTAATCCAACTAGGCATCTTCAAATGCAAATCCGCCGTTGACGCCAAATCCATTGGAGAGGAGATGTCAAGTTTCAACTTCAAAACTTTCAAGGAGAGGCATACTTATGATTTGAAAGATGTGATGAGATCTGGAGTTGGTGGCAAGTTTGCTCATGTGCCCAAAATGGAGGATTATTGGACGAATTGTGAGGATGAGTATGAGGTACACCAAAGAGATCATAGCCGATTCACCATGAGCCAGATTGTAGAGTTCCTTGCTGAGGATGTGAAAGGCTAGTCAGACGATGATGGGGATAATTTATCTCCTAAGTTTGTGAAGGAGAACGTTGATCAACAACCATTGCCTCAGGTTGATTGGTCAATGAAGGAAGGAGTCTCCATTCAAGAAAAAACAGGCGAGGTTGTGAAACGTAGCATGTTCTTCTTGAATTTGAAAAAAGTAAGGAAAGTCAAAGCGCATAAGGAAGAGACACCAATTGCAAAGCTGCCATCACGGACATTGCTTCATCATCTTGATTAGTAACGAGGATGAGGTCAAAGGTGGTGACTGGAGGAGAAAAGGAGGAGAGCATTCCTAATGAAGGGCCCTTGAGGGCAATTCAAAAGTCTAGAACGAGCATCGCATCACCGATTCAACATGAGCAGCCCACAACAATTGATTTATCATCAGTGGAGCCTTCTCCCAAGGCCACTCTATAATATCCCAAATGGGATCTGCCCTAAATTCTGAAATTTAAACTTTGAATTCTGCCCTAAATTTCTGCACTTTAGATTTCTGCTCAAAACCCTAGAATTCTGATTTTATTTTCTGATCATAAACATGTAATCACAGCGAACAAATCCATATCCAAACATGGCAAATAATGACGACAAATGATACTATAAGTTGACATTTATCACAAGCATGAATTACACCATGAAATACACAATGTAGGGCATTCAAATTCAACAACCAAGTCTGATTTTCTGAGTTAAACTCTGCTTCTACAAACTGGAAGTTCTGATCTGATTTTTTAATGGATTCTAGGGCACAAACATGCCAAACAATGCCCAGAATTTTCTGCAATACAAATCAGACTTATAACATGTGATTGCACATACCAATTACATACAAGATAGGCGGCAAATGAATAACCCTAGCTGGGTGGATGCTCCAAGAGATGCTCCTAGGGTTCGATGCTCCAAATTGCCCTCAATCAAGAGATATTGCCCTCACAACTGGGCACTCCAAATCTACTACAAAGTGGCACTCAAATAGGGTGAAAACCCTAGTGCAAGTTGCTCCAAAATGCCACTAGTTGTTGCTCCAAGTGGCACTCAGGTCTTCTGCTACAAATTAGGGATTCAAGAACCCTAATCACTAGAGAATTCGCCTAACAATGTCATGAACATGACCCTCCAAGGTGGCGCACAAGTCTGCTCCAAAAACTGCTCCAAAAGACGTTCAATTGCTGCTCAAAGGTGATGATCAAATGCTGCCCAAAGTCTGATCAAGAAGATCTTCAATGCTGCTCCAAGATGCTGCTCCAAAGATATTCAATTTCTGCTCCAAATGATGATCAAATGCTGCTCCAAAGATATGCAAATCTGCTCAAAACTTCATAGATCTCCAATGAAGTGCAATTGTGAATTCCGTATGAATCCACCTCCAAGAGGAGATTGGGTTTTCGTTCAATCCACCTTATATTCTGAAGGGTTTTCGTCCTTGGAATATGATGCAACAAGTTGCAGCCAAAAGGAATAAAAATGATATGATAAATGATGACTGAATGACCCAAACCACCTTGCATGTATACATGTTTTTCCTTTGTCCTCTTCAAGCTGGCCGACCCATCTTTAACACCTTTTATTTTATTCAATTGTCTTCATCTTGGCCGACCATACTTAGGCTATGTCTAGCGCTCAAACAAAACAAATTAAAGATTTGTTTTAGCCGACCCATTAAGGTGTATTTCCTCTTTTGATTCTTCTCTCCCTTTGGCACCCATACCAATGATTGATTCTTTCATTATTTTTTCTAACTTTCCCTTCTCCAAGGGCGAACACTTTTGCAAGGGATAAAACATATTTTGCCCTCCAATCAAGTCGTCTTCCTTAAAGAAAGATATTATGAATTACCTTCATTTATTCCAAAGATGATTTCTACGTTTTCTTCAATTTTCCTTCATCTCTTATTCTCCAAATGGGTCTCTCTCTTCTAGCGCAAATTATTTGACCTAAGTTGACTTTGCCAAAATTACCACAAAAATATGAAAAATCAAATCCCACACTCAATTTGTCTTGCAAAATTAGCAGTGTGAAAATTGACACATTAGGTCATCATTAGGTGATCACTCCGAAAAAGAGGGGCATTACACTCCTCTAGTACCTAGAGAATCAGAGCAGTCTCCTGTACTTAATACTTCTACACTATTTGACTCATCAGGAGTTGAGGAGACCGAGGTAGAGAGAGAAGTGGAAGCAAAAAAGGCTCCTCCTAATTGGTTGTATAAGGTAAGAGGGCAGAAAAGGAAGAAGCCTTCCTATTAGTTGGACTTTGGCACGTTTGATAGCGTCTTCAAGGAGCCCGCAATCAAAAGACCGAAAAAACAAACAAAGATAATGAAGACCCTTGATGGAGACATGGTCTTAGAGACTATCATTCCTCCACAGGATTAGACCATGCTAGATGTTGAGCTCGATGACTTTCAGATTCTTCACTGAATCAAACATCCTTTCATATTCTTCCGGCAACATTGGACTTTGCAGCAAAAAACAGGACCACGAGTTTCCATCTTATCTGCAATTTCTTCCCAATTGATATTATTCCGATACTGACTATGTGTATTTATAAGTTTTTGTTTCTTTTCATATGACTTTAATTGCAAATGATTATTCACGAAATTAAACATCCTTTCATATTCTTCCTGCAACATTGGACTTTGCAGCTAAAAACAAGACCACGAGTTTCCATCTTATCTGTAATTTTTTTTCAATTGATATTATTCCGATGCTGACTATGTGTATTTGTAAGCTTTTGTTTCTTTTCTGATGACGTCAATTGCAAATGATTATTCACTAAATCAAACATCATTTCATATTCTTCCTGCAACATTGGACTTTGCAGCAAAAAATAGGACTACGAGTTTCCATCTTATCTGCAATTTCTTCCCAATTGATATTATTCTGATGCTGACTGTGTATTTCTAGATTTTTGTTTCTTTTCTGATGACTTTTGATTATTCACTAAATCAAACATCCTTTCATATTCTTCCTGCAACATTGGACTTTACAGCAAAAAAAAAACCATGAGTTTCCATTTTATCTGCAATTTCTTTCCAATTGATATTATTCCGATGCTGACTATGTGTATTTGTAGGCTTTTGTTTTCTTTTCTGATGACTTTAATTGCAAATGATTATTCACTAAATCAAGTATCCTATCATATTCTTTCCTACAACATTGGACTTTGCAGCAAAATACATGACCACGAGTTTCCATCTTATCTGCAACTTCTTTCCAATTGATATTATTCTGATGCTAACTATGTGTATTTGTAGGCTTTTGTTTCTTTTCTGATGACTATAATTGCTAATAATTATTCACTAAATCAAATATCATTTCATATTCTTTCTGCAACATTAAACTTTGCAGCAAAAAATAGGACCACGAGTTTTCATCTTATCTGCAATTTTTTCGCAATTGATATTATTCTGATGTTGACTATGTATACTCGTAGGCTTTTGTTTATTTTCAGATGACTTTAATTGCAAATAATTATTCATTAAATCAAACATCCTTTCATATTCTTCTTGCAACATTGGACTTTGCAGCAAAAAACAAGACCACAAGTTTCCATCTTATCTGCAACTTCTTCCTAATTGATATTATTCTGATGCTGACTGTGTATTTGTAGGCTTTTCTTTCTTTTCTAATGACTTTAATTGCAAATTATTATTCAGTAAATCAAACATCATTTCATATTATTCCTGCAACATTGAACTTTGCAGCAAAAAACATGACCACGAATTTCTATCTTATCTACAATTTCTTCCCAATTGATATTATTTCGATATTCACTGTGTATTTGTAGGCTTTTGTTTCTTTTCTAATGACTTTTGATTATTCATTAAATCAAACATCCTTTCATATTCTTCCTACAACATTAAACTTTGCAGCAAAAAACAGGACCATGAGTTTTCATCTTATCTGCAATTTCTTCCTAATTGATATTATTCCGATGCTGACTATGTGTATTTGTAAGCTTTTATTTATTTTTTGATGACTTTAATTGCAAATGATTATTCACTAAATCAAACATCATTTAATATTCTTCCTGCAACATTGGACTTTGCAGCAAAAAACAGGACCATGAGTTTCCATCTTATCAGCAATTTCTTTCCAATTGATATTATTTCGATGCTAACTATGTGTATTTATAGGCTTTTGTTTCTTTTCTAATGACTTTAACTGCAAATGATTATTCACTAAATCAAACATCCTTTCATATTGTTCCTGCAACATTGGACTTGGTAGGAAAAAACAGGACCACGAGTTTCTATTTTATCTGCAATTTCTTCCCAATTGATATTATTTCGATTTGACTGTATATTTGTAGACTTTTCTTTGTTTTCTGATGACTTTAATTGCAATGATTATTCACTAAATCAAAAAATCTTTTCATATTCTTATTGCAATATTGGGCTTTGCAGCAAAAAACAGGATCACGAGTTTCCATCTTATCTGCAATTTCTTCCCAATTAATATTATTTCAATGCTGACTATGTGTATTTGTAGACTTTTCTTTATTTTTTGATGACTTTAATTGCAAATGATTATTCACTAAATTAAACATCCTTTCATATTCTTCATGCAACATTGGACTTTGCAGCAAAAAATAGGACCACGAGTTTTTCATCTTATCTGCAATTTCTTCCCAATTGATATTATTCCGATGTTGACTATGTGTATTCGTAAGTTTTTGTTTATTTTCTGATGACTTTAATTACAAATGATTATTCATTAAATCATATATCTTTTCATATTCTTTCTGCAACATTTGACTTTGCAGCAAAATGCAAGACCACGAGTTTCCATCTTATCTGCAATTTCTTCCCAATTGATATTATTCCGATGCTAACTATGTATTTGTAAACTTGTGTTTCTTTTCTAATGACTTTAATTGCAAATTATTATTCATTAAATCAAACATCCTTTCATATTAGTCCTGCAACATTGAACTTTGCAGCAAAAAACATGACCACGAGTTTCCATCATATATGGAATTTCTTTCCAATTGATATTATTTCGATGCTAACTATATGTATTTGTAGGCTTTTGTTTATTTTCTGATGACTTTTGACTATTCATTAAATCAAACATCATTTCATATTCTTTCTGCAATATTGGACTTTGCAGCAAAAAAACAAGACCACGAATTTCTATCTTATCTGCAATTTATTCCCAATTGATATTATTCCGACGTTGACTATGTGTATTTGTAGGCTTTTATTTTTTTCTGATGACTTTAATTGCAAGTGATTATTCACTCAATCGAACATCCTTTCATATTTTTCCTGCAACATTGGACTTTGCAGCAAAAAACAGGACCACGAGTTTCTATCTTATTTGCAATTTTTTCCCGATTGATATTATTTTGATGCTGACTATGTGTATTTGTAGGTTTTTGTTTCTTTTCTGATGACTTTAATTGTAAATGATTATTCACTAAATTAAACATTCTTTCATATTCTTCCTGCAACATTGGACTTGATAGAAAAAAATAAGACCACGAGTTTCTATTTTATCTGCAATTTTTTCCTAATTGATATTATTTCGATGTTGACTGTGTATTTGTAGACTTTTATTTATTTTCTGATGACTTTAATTGCAAATGATTATTCACTAAATCAAACATTTTTTCATATTCTTCCTGCAACATTGGACTTTGTAGCAAAAAACAGAATCACGAGTTTCCATCTTATCTACAATTTCTTCCCAATTGATATTATTTCGATGCTGACTATGTATTTGTAAGCTTTTCTTTATTTTCTGATGACTTTAATTAGAAATGATAATTCACTAAATCAAACACCCTTTCATATTCTTCCTGCAACATTGGACTTTGCAGCAAAAAATAAGACCACGAGTTTCTATCATATCTGCAATTTCTTCCCAATTGATATTATTCCGATGTTGACTATGTGTATTTGTAGACTTTTGTTTATTTTTTGATGACTTTAATTGCAAAAGATTATTCACTAAATCAAACACGCTTTCATATTCTTCCTGCAACATTGGACTTTGCAGCAAAAAATAGGACCACGAGTTTCTATCATATCTGCAATTTCTTCCCAATTGATATTATTCCGATGTTGACTATGTGTATTTGTAGACTTTTGTTTATTTTTTGATGACTTTAATTGCAAAAGATTATTCACTAAATCAAACACGCTTTCATATTCTTTCTGCAACATTGGACTTTGCAGCAAAAAATAGAACCACGAGTTTCCATCTTATCTACAATTTCTTCCCAATTGATATTATTCCGATGCTGACTATGTGTATTTGTAGGTTTTTATTTTCTTTTCTGATGACTTTAATTGCAAATAATTATTCACTAAATGAAACATTTTTTCATATTTTTCCATCAACATTAGACTTTACAGCAAAAAATAGGACCACAAGTTTCCATCTTATCTGCAATTTCTTCTCAATTGATATTATTTCGATGTTGACTATGTGTATTTGTAGGTTTTTTTTTTTTATTGATCACTTTAATTGCAAATGATTATTTACTAACTCGAACATCCTTTCATATTCTTCCTACAACATTGGACTTTGCAACAAAAAATAGAACGACGAGTTTCTATTTTATCTGCAATTTCTTCCCAATTGATATTGTTCTGATGCTGACTATGTGTATTTGTAGGCTTTTGTTTCTTTTCGGATGACTTGATTATTCACTAAATCAAACATCCTTTTATACTCTTCCTGCAACAGTGGACTTTGCAGCAAAAAAAGGACCACGAGCAATTCCCAATTGCTCGTGGTCCTTTTTTTGCTGCAAAGTCCAATGTTGCAGAAAGAGTACTTTGCAGCAAAAAACAAGACCACGAGCAATTCCCAATTGTTCGTGGTCCTGTTTTTTGTTGCAAAGTCCAATGTTGCAGGAAGAATATGAAAGGATGTTTGATTTAGTGAATAATCAAGTTATCAGAAAAGAAACAAAAACCTACAAATACACATAGTCAGCATCGGAACGATATCAATTGGGAAAAAATTGCAGATAAGATGGAAACTCGTGGTCCTATTTTTTGTTGCAAAGTCCAATGTTGCAGAAAGAATATGAAAGAATGTTCGATTTAGTAAATAATCATTTGCAATTAAAGTGATCAATAAAAAAAATAAAAGTCTACAAATACACATAGTCAGCATCGAAATAATATCAATTGAGAAGAAAAATTGCAGATAAGATGAAAACTCGTGGTCCTGTTTTTTGCTGCAAAGTCTAATGATGTAGGAAAAATATAAAAAAATGTTTCATTTAGTGAATAATTATTTTTAATTAAAGTCATCAGAAAAGAAACAAAAGCCTACAAATACACATAGTCAGCAACGGAATAATATCAATTGGGAAAAATTGCAGATAAGATGGGAAACTCATGGTCCTGTGTTTTGCTGCAAAGTCCAATGTTGTAGAAAGAATATGAAATCGTGTTTGATTTAGTGAATAATCATTTGCAATTAAAATTATCAAAAAATAAACAGAAGCCTACAAATACACATAGTCAACATCGAAATAATATCAATTTGGAAAAATTGCATATAAGATAGAAACTCGTGGTCTTATTTTTTGCTGCAAAGTTCAATGTTGCAGAAAGAATATGAAAGCGTGTTTGATTTAGTGAATAATCATTTGCAATTAAAGTCATCAGAAAATAAAGAAAAGTTTACATATACATAGTCAGCATCGGAATAATATCAATTAGGAAGAAATTGCAGATAAGATGGAAACTCGTGGTTCTATTTTTTGTTGCAAAGTCCAATGTTGCAGGAAGAATATGAAAAAATGCTTGATTTAGTAAATAATCATTTGCGATTAAAGTCATCAAAAAACAAAGAAAAGTCTACAAATACACAATCAGCATCGAAATAATATCAATTGGGAAAAAATTGCAGATAAAATAGAAACTCGTGGTCCTGTTTTTTTCTACCAAGTCCAATATTGCAGGAAGAATATGAAAGGATGTTTAAATTAGTGAATAATCATTTGCAATTAAAGTCATCAGAAAAGAAACAAAAACCTACAAATACACATAGTCAGCATCGAAATAATATCAATTGGAAAGAAATTGCAGATAAGATGGAAACTCGTGGTCCTGTTTTTTGCTGCAAAGTCCAATGTTGCAGAAAAAATATGAAAAGATGTTTGATTTAGTGAATAATCATTTGCAATTAAAGTTATCAGAAAAAGACAAAAGCCTACAAATACACATAGTCAACGTCGAAATAATATCAATTGGGAAGAAATTGCAGATAAGATAGAAACTCGTGGTCTTGTTTTTTTGCTGCAAAGTCCAATGTTGCAGGAAAAATATGAAAGGATGTTTGATTTAATAAACAATCAAAAGTCATCAGAAAATAAACAAAAGCCTACAAATACACATAGTGAGCATCGGAATAATATCAATTGGGAAGAAATTCCATATATGATAAAAACTCGTGGTCATATTTTTTGCTGCAAAATTCAATGTTGCAGGATTAATATGAAAGGATGTTTGATTTAGTGAATAATAATTTGCAATTAAAGTCATCAGAAAAGAAACAAAAATTTACAAATACATAGTCAGCATCGGAATAATATCAATTGGGAAGAAATTGCAGATAAAATGGTAACTCGTGGTCTTGTTTTTTGCTGCAAAGTCCAATGTTGCAGGTAGACTATGAAAAGATGTATGATTTAATGAATAATCATTTGTAATTAAAATCATCAGAAAATAAACAAAAGCTTACGAATACACATAGTCAACATCGGAATAATATCAATTGGGAAGAAATTGCAGATAAGATGAAAACTTGTGGCCTGTTTTTTGCTGCAAAGTCAAATGTTGCATGAAGAATATGAAAGAATGTTTAATTAGTGAATAATCATTTGCAATTAAAGTCATCAGATTAAAAAAAAACTACAAATACACATAGTCAACATCTGAATAATATCAATTTGGAAAAAATTGCATATAAGATGGAAACTCGTGGTCCTGTTTTTTTACTACAAAGTCTAATGTTGCAGAAAAAAATATGAAAGGATGTTTGATTTAGTGAATAATCATTTGCAATTAAAGTCATCAGAAAAGAAACAAAAGCCTACAAATACACATAGTCAACATCGAGATAATATCAATTGGGAGGAAATTGCAGATAAGATGGAAACTCGTGGTCCTATTTTTTGCTGTAAAATCCAATGTTGCAGGATGAATGTGAAGGGATGTTTGATTTAGTGAATAATCATTTGCAATTAAAATCATCAGAAAAGAAACAAAAGCCTACAAATACACAGTCAGCATCTGAATAATATGAATTGAGAAGAAATTGCAGATAAGATAGAAACTCGTGGTCTTGTTTTTTGCTGCAAAGTCCAATGTTGCAGGAAGAATATGAAAATATGTTTGATTTAATGAATAATCATTTGCAATTAAAGTCATCAGAAAAGAAAAACAAAAGCCTACAAATACACATAGTCAACATCGGAATACTATCAATTGGGAAGAAATTGCAAATAAGATGGAATCCCGTAGTCTTTTTTTTTTGCTGCAAAGTCCAATGTTGCAAAAAGAATATGAAAGGATGTTTGATTTAGTGAATAATCATTTGCAATTAAAGTCATCAGATTAAAAAAAACTTACAAATACACAGTCAACATCTGAATAATATCAATTGGGAAGAAATTGCATATAAGATGGAAACTCGTGGTCCTGTTTTTTGCTACAAAGTCCAATGTTGCAGAAAAAAATATAAAAGGATGTTTGATTTAGTGAATAATCATTTGCAATTAAAATCATCATAGTGGAAACAAAAGCCTACAAATACACATAGTCAGCATCGAAATAATATCAATTGGGAGGAAATTGCAGATAAGATGGAAACTCGTGGTCCTATTTTTTGTTGCGAAGTCCAATGTTGCAAGAAGAATATGAAAAAATATTTGATTTAGTGAATAATCATTTGCAATTAAAGTCATCAGAAAAGAAACAAAAGCCTATAAATACACATAGTCAGCATCGAGATAATATCAATTGGGAGAAAATTGCAGATAAGATGGAAACTCGTGATCCTTTTTTTGCTGTAAAGTCCAATGTTGCAGGATGAATGTGAAGGGATGTTTGATTTAGTGAATAATCATTTGCAATTAAAGTCATCAGAAAAGAAACAAAAGCCTGCAAATACACATAGTCAGCATCTGAATAATATCAATTGGGAAGAAATTGCAGATAAGGTGGAAACTCGTGGTCTTATTTTTTGTTACAAAGTCCAATGTTGCAGGAAAAATACGAAAGAATGTTTGATTTAGTGAATAATCATTTGTAATTAAAGTCATCAGAAAATAAAAACAAAAGCCTACAAATACGCATAGTCAACATCAGAATAATATCAATTGAGAAGAAATTGTAGATAAGATGGAAACTCGTGGTCCTATTTTTTGCTACAAAGTCCAATGTTGCAGAAAGAATATGAAAGGATGTTTGATTTAATGAATAATCATTTGCAATTAAAGTCATCAGAAAAGAAACAAATGCCTACAAATACACATAGTCAGCATCGAAATAATATTAATTGGGAAGGAATTGCAAATAAGATGGAAACTCGTAGTCTTGTTTTTTGCTGCAAAGTCGAATGTTGCAGGATTAATATGAAAGGATGTTTGATTTAGTGAATAATCATTTGCAATTAAAGTCATCAGAAAAGAAAAAAAAGACTTCCGGATTGTCAAAGCAAACTTGGGTCGGAGCACTAGACATGTTGATGTCAATATGTTGGAGGTTGCAACTGAAAATTTTAAAGAACAAGTGTTTAAGGATGGTGATGTCAAAGCAGCCCTCAAGGCTGAGGTGAAACAGCTAAGGCAATACATTTCTCACTTGCTCCATTCTCACACGCAGCCAGCACTATTTCTATCTCAAGTTCTTGAATCATCATATGACCAAAAACAACTAAATCAGCTAATTGTTTATGACAAGCATATGAAGGATTCGATTGAAGACTTCATTGGTAGAGGCACCGATATCGTTGCTAGACTATTTGAGTCAGTGTCAAATTCCAAGAAGGTTATTTTAGGGATTGACAGTTTGATGGAGTGCATGACAAAAATGTTGTAGGCACATCATAGGATTTCTATGAGATTGAAGACAATTGGAATGAGACCATTGACAAAAGAACAAAAATCTAAGGTCTTCTCATGGGTTGAGCAATATTCTTTCGTGATGAAGACCTCCAATGACATAGCATCAGTTTTTCACCAAATGGAAGGAAAAGCTTCTTGGAGTTGAAAATTTTGTTACAGATTTTGTTCAACACATCCCTTGCAGATATTTTACAGAAGATGGTCTAGTTTGTCACTTCAATGAGGTACAAGGCGAATTTCAGCAACTGATCAGGGAAAGATTTCGTGGTGATCCCCAAGTTGATAAGATGTATCTTTTGGTGGAGATTACTGTGAAATTTGATAAGGTAGAAAAAGAGTATATTGAGATTAGAAAGATGGTTGAAGAGGGTGACATTGTACTTCAGCAAAAGACCATACAATTACTCTATAATTGTTCCAGGTGAGGCAAAAGTTGAGGAGTTTTAGCAAAGTTTGGATTCCCAGACTTAGCCATTTTTCAATGTGCTTCAGAAAAAGCTATTTTCAGCAAGAAGAGTTTCCACATGATCTATTTTAAGAACTAAATGTGCACTCAAGCTTTAATTTATTTTTGGATCCCTTAAAATCATGCAAATTTTGGGACTATATTTGTAATAACATGCAACTTTCAATTTAACTGAATTGCATGAACCATTTCACTTAGTATTTATTTTTTATTTTGCAAATAAAACTTGCATGCATGCAAGCCTAGTTCTAGGTTGAAGAGTACCACTTTTTTTTTCCCTTTCATGCAATTCTTGTTTTAGGGTATAAATAAGTGCCTTCTATGCACTTATTTTTCTTATGGTAAATGTTTGAGCTTATTTGTGCTATCAATTACAGTTCATCTTTGTTTTGTGATCAATTGTTCTTGAAGGTTAGATAATTTCTTTGATCTTAGCAAAACTTTTGTTGCTAAGGTTGGGAATGAATGTTTGTGATTTTATTCATGATCATTTGTGTTTAATCCTTTATTGTTTTCTTCTACTCATGTTTGTCCTGAATCAATTCGCTTTTGTCCATTTATTTCTTTCAATCTCTGAGTTTAATTTAAGGAAATAAACGTCATAATTAGAGTAGTTTATATTTCTGCATTAATTGGAAAAATTCTCATTTATGCAGAAGAGTTGAATCGCCTTGCGCTCATATCTGAGAAAGCAAAAACATAGATCTTAGTTTGTTTTCTCTTTAATTTTTGTAGGAGGGAGTCTCCCCTCCAAATTTGAAGAACAGTTTTACTATACACGTTCTTATGTTTTGTGTCGCATTGAAAGGTGCGAATTAAAACGCTAACAAAAGGGGAGCAAGGGACCAAATGATCTTATTGCTTTGGGAGATAAAAGGGTACTACATTGATCGATCAAACAAAGACAAATTAAGTTATGAAGGGAGCCCAAGTAGGACGAAATAGAGTGGCATGCCCCTCGCATATGAAAGGTAAATGTACCCAAGGAGGTAATAAGTTGGAATGAGCAATATATGAGAGTATTCTTAAGTTTAGCAGGAATTCCTGTTCGAAAAAGCAACCTTGAAAAGAATTCGAAGCATTTATGTGTAGATACGAGTACTTTCAAGAAAGTAAAGTACCTTTTATTTATTAATATTGTCTTTCCTCATTGTTGACTCACTCTACTCCTTTAGGGGAGGTTAATTTATATTATTTGATCTCGTCTCTACAACTCAACAAAGAATGGATTTTCCTTATTTGGTCGTACTTAATTTTGATACCTCAACCACAGTTTAAAAAACCTGCGAGTTACTCATAGACTGACTAGCAAGTACTCGTAAGCCAAAAGTGCTCAATGATATCTTTTCCTACTTAGAGATCAATTTATTAGTCCATATCTTAGGGCATACAAACTTAAGGCAGCATAATTTTTAGTACTCAAAGTTTTGATATTCAATCTGATTAACTCTTCACTTCTCATTCTGATTTTTTGAAGTAAAACCATATCAATCCCAAGTGATTTCATTGTTTGCTTAAGAAAGCATCTAGGAATTAATTAGATAAGGATTAAGGTTCAAAACCTACTTGAGATCATCTTTGCATACATGTTAGAACCTCACAGATGGGATGGGAACATTGAGAATCTGTTAAGGTTGAATTATTTGAAGCTTCCTGAACAAAAGCCTTCATGCTTTACTTTGGCTTTACGCTCGACGATGATAATGCAACTGATGTAGAAGTTATAATCATTTTCCAACATCTTGTGCCCTGAAATTCATAATTTCCTTATGAGATCAATGTTGAGATTTCGTGGAATGACTTGTGTAACCTCCAAAAGCTTGTATTAATTATCAACCATGTCATTTCCTTGTGAGATAGCAAGATTGTCATAATTGTTAGCGTTTTATTTCGCACCTTTTAGTGCGAACATAAAACAGACAGATGTGCGATAAAAACACTCTTTGAATTAGAAGGGGAGCTCCCTATAAAATAAAACTAATCTAAAACTATACAAAATTTACAGTGTTTTCAGAAGTATTTCTCACTAATGCTAAATCAAACATAAAAATGTAATATATTTGGGTTTGCGACATGTGATAGGCAAAGATGCACTTTCAATCACGAGGCAAGGATTTATTTATTTTTTTACTAAAATCAAAACCTGACTACATGCTCGCACTATTTAGCTAAATCCAAAGGCTAAGCAGGGCAAGTACACATGGCTTGTATTGATTAACACAAAAATGCATAATTACGAACTCTATGACTAAATCAAGTACAAGATGATACAAAGTTGCGACTTATACCTTCGGTTTCATTTGTGACACAATGTTCGCTAATTTCATTGAATCGATTCAACCTTTAGTGCTGAGAACGACACAACTCAATTGATTTTTATAAGTGAGATAGGCGTAATGAAATCTAGTGAACAAGCACCAAAATCACAATCACATGAATAAACGACGAATAACAATTTCTCTTGAAGCAATCAACTACGAGGATCAAATCTGCAAAACCAAATAATCTTCTACACAAGAGAGAAAAGCAAAATGAATGCTATACTGTCAAAATAATGATATAAGAATACAAGGTACAATAGTGTACAATAGAGGCCTTGGTTATAAAAACCAAGGTGAGACACAAGACAACATAGGTTTAGGACAAGTGTCATAATCCTATGACATGTGACAACTAGAGGATAAGATGCCAACTATACGATAAGATCACATGACAACTAGAAACATCTAGAAGGCTTATCCTAAGTCCCCTAAGTCAACTTAACATGTGAACATGTGTGAATAGGTTCTAACTAAGAACTAGTTAGATAATGTATCATGTTCACACTATAAAGGTAAATTGCATAGATAATACCCCTGTTCACACCAACACCCCCCCTTAAGTGCAACTTAGGGAGGAACAAACAAATGCAAACATGCAAAGATGAGTCCCGACAACAAGGCCATGTTAGGTAGCCATGTACAAACAAATCTCTCACAAGCAGAGTAAAGGAGAAAACCTCATGGAAAAAAACTCCTCTCCAAAAGAGAGAAAACATGCAAAGAAAAAAGCATGAAAAAGTGAAGTAAGGAAGACTCAAGAAGACCCCCCAAAGACAACTTCCTTCACCACAAGCATCGATCACAAATGAAGATAACGAGGCGATGCCAAAGGTTTAGTGAAGATGTCTACAACCTACTCCTCAATAGGCAAGTACTCCAAGCTGAGAACACCATCTTGGATGAGCTCCTGATGAAGTGCATGTGGATCTCGATGTGCTTAGTACGTTGATGCTCCACTAGGTTGCGAGAAATGTGAATGGCACTATGATTATCACACCAAAGAATAGTGGGATGATCAGGAGGAAATCCAAGCTCAGTCATCAACAGACGAAGCCAAAGAACCTCCTGGCTAGCAAAAACTGAACCTCGATACTCAGCCTTTGTCAATGATAATGTAATAGTTGTCTGCTTCTTGCAAGACCATGCAATCGGGCCAGAACCAAGGTAGAAATCAAAGCTAGAAGTAGACTTCTGATCATCAACATCACCAGCCCAATCTAAGTCAATGAAGCCCAAAATCTGAGAAGCTCCTGGTGTGTAATGAATGCCAAAGTGTGATGTGCCTTGAATATACCTCAAGATACGTTTGGCTTCTAATGACTCTCATGTGGTTGTTGAGAGAAATGGGAGAGAAGTCCAACCGCAAAGGAAATATCAGGATGACTGTGTCAAGTACAAAAGACTATCAACCAACTGCCAATACAATGTACCATCAATTGTGGGAGTGGTGCAACTGGTAGACAGCACAACACCTAACAGAAATGGTGTAGGGGCAGGCTTGCAATCAGCCATGCTAAATCTCTAAAGCAAATCAAGAGCATACTTCTGCTGAAAAATGGAGATCCCCTCAAAAGTCTGACGAACCTGAAGACCAAGGAACTAGTGCAGAAGACCAAGATCTGTCATATAAAAGCGCTCCATCAATGCTTGTTGAATACTCTGGATCATGGAGGTAGAACTGCTTGTGAGAATCAAATCATCCACATAAAGCACAAGGATCAAAAGATCATCTCCACGTCTCTGAGTGTAAATTGTAGGATCGGAATGGCAACCTGTGAAGTCAAAAGCAAGCAGGAAACTATCCATCTTCTCATACCAAGCCCGAGGGGCTTGTTTGAGACCATACAATGAACGACAAACCATGCAAACAAGTGAAGAGTCCTGCACAAAACCTGGAGGTTGCTCCAAGTAGATCTCATGAAGATCACCATGCAAGAAGGCACTCTTCACATCCATCTAATACACTGACCGTCCCTGAGATGCAGCAATAGAAAGTACAAGACGAATCGAATCCATCTTGGCAACAAGAGCAAAGGCCTCGGAGTAATCAATACCCTCAACCTAAGAAAACCCCTTAGCAACAAGATGGGCCTTGTACTTATCTATAGAACCATCAACTACATATTTGGTGCGGTACACCCACTTGCAGCGAACCAATTTTCTTCCCTTAAGAAGAGGAACAAGATCCCGAGTATGATTCTTCATCAGAGAAGAATACTCAACCATTGCACTATCCCACTCTAGAATACCTGCAGCATTTGAAAACTTCTAAGGATCTGTTGAAATGGCATGACTCAAAAGACTAACACCTATTGTCTATCAACGAGTGCGGCGAGTATCTGTGGGATCACCAACAAGAGGACTAACCTCCTCAATAGTAGTGCGGGCCCATCAGGGCAATAGTGGGGCACAAGGAGGTGGAGTAGGACCATCATCGGTATCATCCTGAAGAAGCAAAATATCCTCAAGTGATGATGAAGAAGGCAAAGTATGTAGTGAGGAAGAAGTGGAGGAGGAATCCACCTGTGTGAAGGACTCGTCAAACTTGACATCTCTGCAAAAGTAGACATCCTAAGTGATAGGATCAAACAACCTATAAGCCTTCACATCCTCACAATAGCCAACAAAAATCAAGGGTTGACTCTTCTTTTCCATTGCCTTGCACCGACCATCAGGAATGAATGCCCAAGCCTCACTACTGAATACTCTGAAGGATACATTAGGCTTGACATGGGACCAAGCCTCCTCAGAAGTCATATGTTGCACTTCTTTGTGAGGAATACGATTCTGAATATTGTTGGCACAATTGACTGCTTCAGCCCAAAAGGTAGGAGCCAAAGACCTAGACCAAATCATACAATTTGCCATCTCCCGTAAAGTGCTATTCTTTCTCTCAGCCACACCATTCTGCTAAGTGTAAGGAATTGAAAAATGATGCTAAATTCAATGCTCAATGCAAAAATCCTGAAAACCCTGATTCACATATTCCCCCCCCCATTATCTGTGTGTATCCATCGAAGAGAACGACCTAATTACTTCTCCACAAATGCCTTGTAAGTCTTGAATGTGTCGAAAAAATCACTCTTGTACTTAAGAAAGTACACCCATGTGCGTCATGAAAAGTCATCAATGAAAGTGAGCACATACTTGGCCCCTGAAAATGAACGAGTGGGAAAGGACATGAGATCACTATGAACCAACTCCAAGGGTGTCGAAGCTCAAGTAGTCTTACCCTTAGGAAAGGGATGCTGATGATGTTTGCCAAGTACACAACCTAAACAAACTCCCTCTCTATCAGAAATCTTAGGTAGACCAACAACCAAATTCTGTGTTCAATAGCTGAAGATACCTGTAATTCAGATGTCCAAATCTCTCATGCCAAAGCTTGCTCAAGGCATTGGCATGTGCTATAAGAGATGATCCTGATGAAGACTCAAATCCATCAAATCTATATAGTCGAGATGCATGATCCACTCTCCCTGTAGCAACAATTGTCTTAGGATCCTGTAGCTGTCTACTAACCACATTGTGAGGAGTAAACTCAGTTGTCTTCCCATTACCAGAATGACAAATCTGATATATGGAGAGAAGATTTGCAGAAATCTTAGCAACAAAAAGAACATCCTCAACGCAACCATCTTGCAACTAAACAGTGCTTGTCCCCATGATTGATATCTGTGAAGAGTTTGCCACTGCAATCTAAGAAGTGCTAGTATCAAAAAGACTCTCAAGTAGATCAAGTGAATTGGGCATACGATGTGAAGCACCTAAATCAAGTATCTAGCTATCTAAAGATGCAAGCAAGCCATGTGCCGAAAGAGCATGTCCTTCGCCTGTAGAGGAGGGCTTGGGGATAGAAATTTTGTGCTTCTTCATAACTTCCTCAAAAGCCTCTAACCTCTTCAAGCAATGAGACTCATCATGACCTGTTATCCCACAACAAGAACAAGTGTGACCTTTCTTCTTCTTTGTCTTGGAGGAAGACTCACCAGATTTGGAAGGATGAGGTGGAGGAGTGGGCTTATGATCACTCTTTTGCTTTGGTTTGAAGGGAGACTCACTATAAGGAGATTTTGTCTTGAGTTTCTTCCTATTCTTCCCTTTGCCCTTGGAGGATGAGGCCATCAAGGCTCAACTCTTAGAACTAGGAAGTGCATCCATTTGAAGTAACTTGGCTTGCTCCCTAGTAAGACACTGACAAAACAACTCAAAGCTAGGCATCTTAAAGTCTTTCCCCAAGGCATCCATAGTAGAATAAAAGGTAGGTGGAAACACTTGAAATGGATCCTTTAACTTTGATAGAATCAAGAAGATACATTACTTATCAGTTTTATCATGCCCACATCCTTTCAATTCTGAAAATAGCAACTTGAATTTTGCTAGAAAATCCTGAATAGTAGGAAAACCATCTGGAGAGAATGATGTCCATTCTGCCTCTAGTTGCAATATTTGGAATTCATTGATGGTACCAAACAATTCTTCAAGTTTATCCCAAACTTGCTTAGGTGTTTTTCACTCCACAATATGAAACAGCAAGTTGTCTGAAACATGCAATCCTATGATTCCCATAGCTTCATCTAATTTGTTCTTATAAGCAAATCTTTCAATCTCCTTACTGAAACCAGGTGGATTATCCTCTAGCATTTGCCAAAGTCCCTTAGATTGCAGTAGTTGTTTCATTTTTAACTTCCATGTATGATAATTATGTGGAGTGAGTGGTTGGATAGACACACTTTTTGCCACGTGTAGTAGAAAAAACACCTAGAGAGCAAAGACAATGGGGCACTTAAATCGTATTAACAATGTAATTGTAACCCACCCAGCAAAGTACAATGAAGAAATATTATATTTTGTACAATCGACAAGCTTAAATCAACCGTTTATAACTCGCGGTGATTTTTACAATGAGATTCCTTGCGATTTTCTGAGCAAATTCAAAAAAAACATTTACTAGATTTCAATGTCATATGCAAAAGTTACACCAGTCGCAAGAAAAATGCAAACCGTACCTTCAAGCTGAAAAAAATGGCAAAAAATGGCGAATCTGAAAAAATTACCTGCGCCACAGCAAAGTTCACAAAACCACCTTTCCGATGACAATAAGAACGCGAAAACGCCTCTTGGTTTGCAAGATATGGTGAAAAGAAAAAGTCCCCCTCCTTTGGCCCTTTGCAAAGCAATGAACCTCGACTAATTTGAATGCGACAAGGTCAAAAACACATTGTGTGACTAGGTGGTTACTTAAAACCGTGACTTGAGAGAGGGGTTCTGCGACCACCAGGCATGCTTGGAAAAGGATGGCATCCAATCTTCAAAAAGAAACCTTGGCGCCTCCAAAACAAGACTGCAACCAATGAATTCAACTCGTCCTAATCCCCAAGGATCATACCATTATGGGAACATCAATATTATTCGAACCCTCAAGCTTGCAAATTCTACAACTATAATCAATGGGAAACAGCGTTATGCAGTAAATGGTGTTTCCTTCCAGCGTCCCAACACACAATTCAAACTTGCAAATTACTATGATATTGATGGAATATTTACCTTGGGTGGTATTCCTAGATCTCTTGATGGAAAATCTCTATAGCTGCATACTGTTGTGATCAATGGAATGCACAGGGCTTTCATTGAGATTGTATTCCAGAACTATGAAGACATCATATAGTCATGGCATTTGACTGGATATTCCTTTTTTGTAGTCGGATCCTTCGGAGAATGCTTAACTTAGGGAAATCTCGAAGTAATCCTGATGGTGTTCTCATCAATGGTCGAGGAGCCAGATGTCAAAGGACGCCAAGGAATAGTTGCAAAGGTCATCAGGAAAGTGAGTGCCTAAAACACGGCTTGAAAGGAATCAAATTGTTGATGGCCCAAAAAAGGCAAGCCAAGGCCACCAAAGTGGCCTGGATAATGCCAAATAACCAACAAAGAGCACCGATCTCTTAATACTAAATGCACCAAGAACTATGCAGGCTATGATGTATTCAGAATGCTCAATCAAGAGCAAAGTCAACCCAAAAAATAGGTCATGAATAGCCATCGGCGTCACCAGACCATAGTCGATGCTAACTAGAATACCCTTGCAGTGGCCAAGTGTTTTGTGCCCTGGATCGGCCCTACAAGTATTGGATTGGCCCAGAGGAGGTCGATGGAATCAAAAAAAGGTCCAAAATCAGATCTGTAAAACTGCAAATGAAGCACAAATGCAGATATGGGCCTAGGAGGCCTGGCTGTTCCCAAAAAATGGATCGGCCTACAAAAAACTACAAATAAAGCAGAAAATGCAGGGTGCAGAATGGCCCTTCGCTAAAAAAAAATTTGCCTATTCGACAAAAAATTTCCGCAAAATGCAAATAAAAGCCCAAAAAATCCGAAAAATTACCTATGTCCAAATTTGAGTTTTGGACAGTTGATGTTTACAAATTTGGGCGTGTTGGACTCAACAGTGAGTCCATTTTAAGCCAGGATGCATTAGCAGAAAGTTGACAATAGGATCTCTCAAGAAAATTGAGAAGGGGCTTGCAAGACCAAAGCTCTGATACCATGTTGAAGCAATCAAGTACCAGGATCAAATCTGCAAAACCTAATAACCTTCTACACAAGAGAGACAAGCAAAAAAGAATGCTATACTGTCAAAATAATGATACAAGAATACAAGATACAATAGTGGACAATAGAAGCCGTGGTTATAAAGACCAAGGTGAGACACAAGACAACGTAGGATTAGGACAAGTGTCATAATCCTATGACATGTGACAACTAGAGGATAAGATGCCAACTATAGGATAAGATCACATGGCAACTAGAAACATCTAGAAGGCTTATCCTAAGTCCCCTAAATCAACTTAACATGTGAACATGTGTGAATAGGTCTAACTAAAAACTAGTTAGATAATGTATCTTGTTCACACTATAAAGGTAAACCGGATAGGTAATACCCTTGTTCACACCAACATTTTCAGCGTATTGCAAGCATGAGAATTGCCATTGTTTTTTATTCATTGATTGATCTTAATACAACATTGATATCTAAATACTGAATAATGAAATCTAAAAAATCTAACTTTTATGAATCCCCTATGTGCACAAAGCACTTATTTATAATGTTTACAAAATTGCATGAAAATAAATAACTGAACTCTAACCTAGTTGACAACATTTTTGCATAACATGCAAACTTATTACAAAATACCGGCTCCAATGAAACTAAATTGCAAACATGTAATATCCACTCAACTAATGATCAATCATGCGAACTCCAGTTATAAATAGTCTGCCTTTGAAAAAGTTATATCCACTTGCATGAAAGAAAGTGCCTCATGCAACTAAAGTGGTCAACCTATTTTTGGAGACATGTCTTTTTAAACTAGGGTTTATTTTAGGAGCGCTTCTCCTATTTTAGGCACGTCATTTTTAGCTGGACGTGGTCTTGTAAATTAGGCATGGTTTCTTTCACTAAGCGCACCTCTCCTTCAGTAGGTGCATGTAGATGAGAACAAACGCACTTTGTCTTTATGCTAGTACGCGTCATACATCAGATGGACGTGCTTCTCTCTTAGGCGCACCTTGTCCCTTCTTCCAAGCGTGCATCTTCCCAAGTT
The DNA here is from genome assembly GCA_027924645.1 of Cunninghamia lanceolata. Classification (NCBI taxonomy): domain Eukaryota; kingdom Viridiplantae; phylum Streptophyta; class Pinopsida; order Cupressales; family Cupressaceae; genus Cunninghamia; species Cunninghamia lanceolata. Next base: position 21,132,967 of record BSBN01000520.1, on the reverse strand, counting down.
GGCGTGCTTGGAAGACTTTGGAGGCGTTTTTTATTTATGTTGAATTTAGCCTTCACAAGGCATGTGAACTCTTGCTTGGGCGCGTCCTACTTTTTAAGGTGCTCTAAAATGCTAATTGGATATTGTTTCTCTTCTTTTGCTGACTTAATCATACATGCATGTCTTCCTTGGCCAGACATGATTTTGGCTTGGCTGGGCATCTGAATGCTAACTTGAGGCGCTATTCTCTTGCACAGGCGCGGATTTCTCTTCCTGGGCATTGAAAATGGAGTTTTGGGAGATTGAATCAGTGTATAATGTCCTTTACAAAGTGCTTCACCTTCTATAGGCGTGTCGAATGCTCTTCCTATGAGGCATTGAATCCTTAGTGAAGGTGCTTTGTTTGTTTTGCATGTATATTTGGCCTTCTAGATTGCTAGGATTGGCATGGTGCTTTGAATGTTGTCTGAAACTGGTGCACGACTCCTTTCTTGGCACGATTTATGTGTACTAGGCATGTTTTCCTCCTTCATGCTGGCACATAGTGTTCATGTTTTAGCGGCGGGAGATATCCTTCTCCCAAATTTAAAATGAAAAGTCATATGAGGCCGACGCATATGAAGAGTCGCATATGAAGAGACGCCTTGATTTGTATATATACAAGGTGAAGACATGTCATTTGATCATCAATTCAATCACTTCATTTGCACCTGCAGCAGAAGTTCACCATTCCATTAGCAGCAAACTAGATTTCAAGGGGACGCATATTTATTTGTATCAAAGAGAAGTGTCTCCATTCATTGTATTTACTCAGCCTTCTGTAAGGCTTGATTTTGTAAGCAGATTTCTGCTCCTTTTATTCTGATATATAAGAAGAGATTATTTGTTGGGTTTTTCTCCCTCGAGTAGGAGGGTTTTCCCAGGGTAAACATCGTGTTCATTGTCTTATGTGTTGCATTTTCTGATTGCTTACATTTTTTATCCTAAAACTAACATGGTATCAGAGCGGGTCTAAGAAAAGATCTGATCAGATTTGTTTAAGCAATCAACTTCTCATCTAGGGCAGATCTTGAAGGCAAAATATTGCAGATCTAAGGTTGCAAATTATTTCAGACCTAACGGCAAATCTTTGAAGGAGAATTTGTGCAGAAAAAGAAGATGGTGAGTAGTGTCAAGGTAGAAGATAGGCTTGATGGAGCCTCAAACTTCAACTCTTGGAAACCCAGGGTACTCATTGCATTAGAGGAGAATGATCTTCTTGATTTCGTGGAAAGTAATATGCTCAAGCCTTCCGATGATACTGAGAAAATCCAGTGGAAAAAAAAGGGCACGAAGGCTAGAAAGATCATGATAGACTCTGTGATGAATCACCTAGTACCGATCATCTCCAAGTTGAAGTCAGCTAAAGAAATGTTTGATACTCTAAAAGGATTGTATGAGATCAACAATACCAACAGAGCCCTTGCTTTGAGACAACTTCACCATGTAAAAATGGATAAAGAAGATTCAGTTATCTCATTCTTTATGAAGATCGCTGATTTAAGAGATCAGTTGAGCACTATTGGGGACATAATTGCAAACAGAGATCTTGTTATGTTGGCACTACATGGTCTTCCCCAATCTTGGGAGCCCTTTATCCAAAGCATCAGTGGGAGATCTAAGTTGCCCAAGTTTGATCATCTTCGAGCTGATTGTATTCAAGAAAAGTCCAGGTTGGCAGCAAGAGGAATTGAGCGAAACTATCATGATGTAGAAAATCAAGTTCTTGCTACACATACTTCTAGAGAAAGAGGTAAAGGAAGAAAGAGGAATCGAGACAGAGAATCAAATTCTGCCCCAAAACCTGTAAGATGCTACCCCGAAATTTTTTAAATTTTCATACAATGATATGGCAAGGTTAGCATCAAATGCATAAACCAACTAAAGGCCTCACACTTTCTGATCACCCAGATCCCAGGATGGGCAAGGTGAGAGCACACAGTGATTGGCTCACAATAACAAATATGCAAGAATGAAATACACTTCTTCCGCTGCGGCGGGCATCCACATATCGTGGGGATTCACCACTTTATCAGTGGGTATGTAATAACATGAAAAGATTACAAAGGCTTCCACTTATTTAGTGGGTATACTCCACTTGTTCAGTGGGTAAGGAACGAAGAAAGATTCATTGTCCTCATTGGCAATAAACCATCTAAGGGTTAATGTGTGTATTGCATTAAGAAAGATTACAATGATACTCAATACAATCATATGCAATTATCACAGGATTAGAACTTGCTATAAATGCCCCTGAAGATCAATGAGGAAGAGATCATACCCTGCACTTTTACTTGGCAAATGAACCTTCTAAAGACTGATCAAGATGTAAAATATAATGCATGCTGGCTGTTCACTAACATGGAAATTCCACCAAACTCAATATAAGAAGTATCCCTGCATATCACATCAAGTATATCTGCCCAAAACTTTCAGGAAACTGAAATCAACACTTGCATACAAGACTGAAATCTGTTTGTTCGTAACTGCTGATCACTATAAGGCTGTACGGCACAAGGAAAATGACTTCATCTCAGCTGATGCAAAACTCACATAAAAACCATTGTAAATTAGGTCCATGATGATTGCTTAGACCCCACAAAAAGACAAGCAGCAACAAACAGATCAAAGGAAATCAATATTAATTTCTGATCTTCAAAGACCCGGTTCAGGCATGTATGGCTATGGGCAGTGTGGAATCTTCACAATGAGATCAAACTGCAAAGGGAATCCACTGAAACCTTATTGAAACTTGGTATTTAGTCCATGAAAAGACATTGCAAACCACATTGCACTCAGAGACCAAACTTATCAAAATCTAGCACAATCGTACCATTTCAGCAGTTCTACGGCACTTATGGTACGGACATACTCATAGCTCTTGAGATGTTCATTCAAACACTATCAAATATACTCAGAATGAATTGCCTAGACCATATAACAATATTGAATTCAATATTCAAGGCAAAAGAATTGATGATGATGTGTAATGTGAATCGACCATTCCCAGCTAGTACGGCTGATGCAATACGGAAAAATTTGAAACAATTCCAAATCAGATCTAATGTGTAACAAAATGATCCAATATGTTTATCTGAGCACACCAATCACTGTTCAAACAAGAAAGGAGGCAATGAGATCAAGATTTGATTTCCATCCAAATCGTACCATTCCACAACAGTACGGCCAACTGATGTACAGATATGCTCATTTAATCACCAATATTCATTATAACATCTACAAATGGACTTGGAAAGGGGCGTCTACAAAATATAAACAGATTGCAATCAACTTAAACTTCATTAACATCAACATTCATTTCTTTCATGCATCGTACCATTTCTGTCGGTACGGCTCCATGTACGGCAGCTATAAAGAACTCACAACAATATAAGGTATACATTCAAAATCACACACTATAATATCAAAAATGCATTTCCCACTTTGCAGAAAAGATTACAATGCATATCACAACTAATACTATCAGTCTCTGATCAACTCCATTGGTTTCCTAAAGTAGAAGCCACCATTACCAGCTAGGGCAGATATCACACTACCGAAACTGATATTTTTCGAGTGGGTTTTCGTCCACAAGAAGGAATTAAAATGGAAGAACACACAGGTTCAATCCAACAGAGTAACAATACAAATTCCAAGCATATCCTCCAATTGAACTCTCACTCCCTTTTTAAAAGCCTCTGGGAGTTACAAAATGATCTTTCTTGAAAATAAAGCCTTTTTCTCCTCCCACTTATAAAATATTTCTATTTCCAAGTTATGTGCACACTTTAAGTGACTAGGATACATGATATAACATTTGAGTTACTTTAAATATTCCCACCTTATACTTAAGTGCACAATAAAAGTTAGAATAACCTGTTTAATTATCAAACTTAATAAAAACTCCATATTACTCCAAATTTGATAATTAAACCGGACCAATATATTCTGACAAATAACTTTGATCATCCCTAACAAAAATGCAGACTTGAGATACCCACAACTGCTCTGCAGATAGAATTATGATCACTCCAAGAAGTTTGGAGATCATCCAAACATGTCGGATAGCCTTCGTGGGATTAGGAACAAGCATAATGCGCACAAAATTCAATGTGCCAAAAAAGGGACATTACAGAACCGAAGAAGAAGGATCTCTCTCGCATTCAGTGTTCTAGGTGTGACAAGTATGGTCACTTTGCTCGAGATTGCAAATTAAGGTCTACACAACTTGTTTCTACTGCGGAAATTGCCATGGCGACATCTCAAAAGGAGCCAAGCTCTAAAGTCGATTCAAAAGGTTTCTTATTCTAAAGTCGATCAATTTCTTCGAAGACGAGGAATTAACATTCAGAGGGAGTTTGACAAATCAACAAAGGCAACCTTGGATGAGGAGGTCAGGAGGTTGATGTTAGTACTTGGAGCTTTAGAGGGAGTCACATCATCATGAAAGTTCCTTGCAGTGTATATTTCTCTGAGACGGAGAAATATGAGGTGAAAGCCCTTGTAGTGTATATTTCTCTAAGACGGAGAAATATGAGGTGAAAGCCCTTGTAGTGTATATTTCTCTAAGACGGAGAAATATGAGGTGAAAGCCCTTGAAATGTATATTTCTCTAAGACGGAGAAATATGAGGTGAAAGCCCTTGTAGTGTATATTTCTCTGAGACAGAGAAATATGAAGTGCGAGCCCTTGTTCATCTCTGAGACTGAGATGGGACGTCATGTTGAGAGACTCCATGACAACATCACGTTGAGAGACTCCGTGATGAATCCTTTGTACTTGAATTTTTTTTTACACATGGGAGCAGCCATGGTGGACGTCATGTTGAGAGACTCCATGACGACATCACGTTGAGAGACTCCGTGATGGGCACTTGTGCACATGTTTTCTTCCACACATCGAAGTAGCCATGGTGGACGTCATGTTGAGTGACTCCATGACGATATCACATTGAGAAACTCCATGATGAACTATTTCACAAATGGGTGGAGCCATTGTGGATGTCATGTTGAGAGACTCCATGACATGGATATCTGGAAGGATACCTCCCTAGCTAAGAGGGAGTATTGACATTTTAGCGGCGGGAGATATCCTTCTCCTAAATTTAAAATGAAAAGTCACATGAGGCCAACGCATATGAAGAGACACATATGAAGAGTCGCATATGAAGAGACACCTTGATTTGTATATATACAAGGTGAAGACATGTCATTTGATCATCAATTTCATCAATTCAATCACTTCATTCGCACCTGCAGCAAAAGTTCACCATTCCATTAGCAGCAGACCAGATTTCAAGGGGAAGCATATTTATTTGTATCAAAGAGAAGTGTCTCCATTCATTGTATTTACTCAGCCTTGTGTAAGCCCTGTTTTGTAAGCAGATTTCTGCTCCTTTTATTCTGATATATAAGAAGAGATTATTTGCTGGGTTTTTCTCCCTCGAGTAGGAGGGTTTTCCCAGGGTAAACATCGTGTTCATTGTCTTATGTGTTGCATTTTCTGATTGCTTACATTTCTGATCCTAAAACTAACACATAGGAATGTCTGGAATGATGATTTTTGGTGGTGCATCTTTCCTTGTCCCAACGCTTCATCCTCTACTAGAGCGTGTGATTCCCTTTGATGGCGTTTCATCTTCATGTCAAAGAAGCTAGCGTGTGAGTTTTGAAGCGCATCTGTGAAGAAATGTGTTTGAAGTGGTGAAGAGGCACTTTAGGCTTTATGTGAGCACGTAGAGTTGATGTGAGGCAGGCCTTTGTTTCATTCACAAGCGTGTGGATTTGTATGAGAAGCGCTTTTATTCAAGACAAGCACTTTTGAAGCACTTTATCATTCATTTTTATTTTTTCTCACTTGCCTTTATAAGGCGTGTGGCATTAAGATATGAGGCACTTTCTCCTTTATAAAAGCGTGTGGCTTTTATAAAAGGCACACCTTTTTCTTTTCTTGTATTTTGATTTGGATTTTCCTTTTTATTATTATTATTTTTTAGTTATTATATTTTATTATATTTTAATAACAATTAGTAATAATAATGAATTATTAATAATAATTAATATAAAATAATAATATCTTTTAATTTTTAATTTTTTAATTTTGAGATAACAATGACATAAACCTCAATTTTAATAATAATAATAAATAATTATTAAGTATATATTAAAATCATCAAAATTTTACGAATTCACTTATGGACACGGACATAAACAAAGACGACAGTTTGACCTTTCGGGACACAAACGTTGATCGAAGACTATCTTTCCGACCTTTGACGATTATGACAAGATATATCCTAACACAACGACACAATTTGACATTTTAACAACTTGAACAAGTGACAGACATAACTTCGACAATTTGATTTTTGTGACAAACACATTTCGACAAGAACACTTTGCAACTTTTGCAAACAACCAACTCTAAGATGATTCGATATTTCAAACTCGAGACGACACGACAATAATCACTTTGGCATAAAAATGACACGACTAGTGATGCACACACAGAATGGAAGAATCTTGTATCGCAATTTGAAATTTCGGATTGGTTACAACAATAATAATGAATCCTCCAAGGATGTGTATCTAGATCTGATCCAATCAAATGTTTGTGAACCTAAGTCAGCAGCTTCATTGGCTAGAAATATTCACTATGATTCTTTCATCAATGACTCTTCAAGAGAAACCTATATTTATTGCACGAAGACCAAAGATGAGGTCTTTGGGAAAGTTCAAAAGTTCAAAGCTCTTGTGGAAAATAAGACAAGTAGAAGGATTAGGGTTTTGAGGTTTAATAATGGAGATGAGTATATCTCCAAGGACTTAGAGTACCTTACAACCCTTAGCAAAATGGATTGCAAAGAGGAAAATCAGGTCCATAATAGAGATTGCTGAGTATATGATTCATGACTTGGATCTACCCATGTCTCTTTGGGTTGAAGCATGTAGCTGTGTGGTATACATTTTAAATGTATGTCCTCACAAAGTGTTAAAGGACAAAACTCAAGAAGAAGCCTTCACTAGAGAAAAACCCGATGTTTCTCACTTTCAGGTGTATGGAAGTCCTATTACATTCATGTGCTAGAAGAAAACAAGAGGACCAAGTTTGAACCCTCCAGCCTAAAGGGTGTCTATGGCATATAGTAAGTCATCTAAGGCCTACAAGGTCTATGTTTCATCACAAAGAAAGATAGTAATGGGAAAAATGTTAAATTTGATAAGGATTCTAAGTCCTCTAAGCCTTAGGAGCCTCCCATAGAGGTTGAGGACAGCAAACAGCCTACTGTTCCAAGTTCTCATCAGCAAAACACAGCAGTCCCTATTGCTGATCAACCAAGTTCTAGTTAGGCCGATGATGACTCAAACTCATCTAAAATAGTCAAGAAACCTTAATGGCATACCCAAATTTTGTAGGAGGCACAAGAGCAAGTAGGAGCGCCAAAAACTTCTTTCGAGTTGAGTCATCCACCTAAGAAGTTTTCAATTTATGTTGCTTTAATGTCTTCCATCATTGATGATGAGCCTTCCACTTTTGAGGAGGCAAATTCAAAGCAAGTACGGTGAGATGCCATGGTAGAGGAGTATAACTCCATTATTCAGAATGATGTTTGGGAGATTGTACCAAGACCTCATGGGAAGTCAGTGATTGATTCAAAGTGGATGTACAAAGTCAAGCATGCAGTCAATGGGAGCATAGAGAAATCCAAAGCCAGATTTGTTGCATGTGGGTTCTCTCAAAAAGAGGGAGTTGATTATAATGAGACTTTTGCTCCAACTACAAGGTCTACGTATGTACAAGTAATTATGTCTCTTGCTTCTCATTTTGGTTGGCCTTTATATCAAATGGATGTAAACACAACTTTTTTAAATGGTAAAATAGAGGAAAAAGTTTTTATAAATTGGCCTAGAGGATTTGAGGTGCATGGATGAGATACTCATGTATGCAGGCTGAAAAAGGCCCTATATGAGCTGAAGTGAACACTTTGTGCTTGGTACTCTTAGATTGATGGGTACTTATTAAGTTTGGGCTTCACCAAAACTTTCGCAGATCCTAATCTGTATTCTTTATTTGATAAATCTAATCTATTGGTTTTAGTTTTGTGTGTAAATGATCTTATTCTTATAAGAAGTAGTCAGAACCTCATTGTATGGTGAAAGGAGTTGGCATCAAAACTTGAAATGAAAGATACTGACCTTATGTATTATTTATTGGTTCTTGAAGTGTGGCAAGGTAAGGTACAATTGAAGTCTTCCTATGTTAAGGAAGTACACAGTGAAAAATTTAAAAAGATTTCAGATGTTGGATTGTAGCCCCTTGCTACTCCAATGATTCTAAATATGAAGTTTACTAGTGATTTAGAATCAAATTTGGTGATCTGTTTGTATATAGATAGCTAATAGGTTCTCCAATATACTTGGTAAATACTCGACCCAATATTTGTTTTGTAGTGAACACATTAAGTCAATTTATGAATGATCCAAGGCAAGTTCAATAGACTGCTACAAAACATGTGCTCTGATACTTGAAAGGCACAATTTATTATGGGTTGAAGTATGTTGGAGACGAAGAGTTAGTGTTGCATGCCTTTGTAAATTCAAACCAAGCGGGTGATGCTAGTGCTAGAAAGAGCACATCCATTAGGTGAGAGTCGATGAGCTGACAGCGAAAAACTGGTCCTTCAGATTTGGTGTTACTTTATAATATTATAGCTGAACTGATGGCAAACTGCAAGTTATCACTGAAATCTGAACTGTACGGCCCTTCTAAGGATCGTACGGCTTTCCCAAAAGACATCATACTCTGCTGCAGGTGAAATTATAGATGTATGGCCTCATTCTACATCAGTACGGCCATCCAAAAGACCCTAAATGGTTGGAACTCAACTCAGAATTGTACAGCCAGCATGAATAATGGTACAGCTAGTATTTATGTGAAGGAGGATGACCAAAAATTGCAGCAACTGAGATGAAGACTTCACATGCCCCTTCCTTCATATTGTATGGCCTGCACGAAAAGTACGTGTAATGTCCCCATTTTTGCGAGCATCAGAGTTTGGAGGATTAGCCTATCATTTGAGCCTCGTAGGCTAATGGGGGGGTGTTCAGAGGGTCCTGTTTGGCAATTATCTGGTTTTTCTCTCCTTCAGAGTAGAGTTTGGTTCAGGTTGGCCTTTGTTTGATGTTTCTGGACTCAGTTATACACACTTACTATTTATAGTAAGTCACCATTTCAGGAGAGTTAGTGTTTCTATATATAGCAGGGCCCCTGGACAGGTCTTGATTGCAGTGTCGATCCCTTACTCAATTGGTTTGATCAAGTAATGAGGGATTTACTATTTACAGTAAGACTGTGGTTGTAGAGAGGGACCCCTGCTATTTTTAGTAAGGCGGTTGGATGCACAGAGGTTACAATAGTTAACTCCCAGGTTCAGACGAATTGGTAAAATGATGATTAATAATGAAGTTATGCATTTTTAATTATTATTAAAGTTGACTTTAATAATAATTAATGTATTTAAATGCACATGTTATAAAGTTAAAAAGTCACTTTATATTCAATGGGGCCATGACCCTTAATTTAAGTGACTTAAAGTACAAGTAATGGATTATATTTTGGAGGCCAAAATATTGAAGTATTTCATAAAGTTAATGTGCACACAAGTTATATCATTTTAAATGATATTAAAGTGCATTTATTATTCATGAATATGAGAGCCAAAGTTTGAAGACTTGTTATAAAGTTTTATGAAAAACCTAAAAGTGGATTTCAAAAGGGGATTAAAGGCACTTAAAAGTTGAGAGGATATAAAAAGTTTCAAAAAGCAAATCAAGCTCATTATTGAATGAGCATTTGACTTGGCAATTGATGTCTTTGGAGTCTGTGCAATTGGGACAAGGGTTTCAGCTGTACCAGGCATTGGAGAACGTGCAATCTTCAGTGTTAATGCATTCTGAGGTGGTGAGAGATCCATTGAAGTTTGTTGTTTGAGTTGGCTTCATTCAGAAGCCATATTTGTGCATACATTTGGTGGAAATTCATTAGGGTTTAAGGCAGATTGAAAAGTTATTGCTGAATTGGCTTTGTGGCTGCCATCATTAATTCCCAACAATCTTTCTAGAGGCCGTACTGTTGTACCTGCACCAGCCGTACCATCTCCAGCTGGGGCGTGACCTTCCTTGGGTGAAACGCCTTCTTTCTTGAGCTTCTATCTCCTCCATTATGAGTGGCCAGCCTTTATAGGGTATTTTGCATACTTATTTGGGTGGAGAAATCCTTCATTGCTGCAGATCGACCTGATTACCAGCCATATTCACAGCTGCAGTCATTTCCAGAATCATTGATAATTAAAGCTTTGGATTTCGGGTATGAAGAATTGAGAATAAAAGTTGTATATATTTCATAGTTAATAAAAGTCAATTGCAGCTCTTATCTTCCAGTATATTTCCAATTGTTATTACTTTTCTTGCATTATTCATCTTGCCTAGCAAATATTCAAAAAAAATACAAAAAATCACAAAACAAACAAAAACCAAAAAATTGCATCATCAAAACTCATAGTTTCAGCAGTGGAAGCCGGCAGTGGAAGCCAGTAGGGTTACTACAGTGGTATCAGAGCATTCAGAAATTTAGAGAATATCCTAAGTGAGATATTACAGTACGGCCTATAGGATAACAAGGTATGACCTACAAAAGGAATGATTAGAACAATTTCATCCAATACAGCCTGCTACCAAATGTGCAGCTGAATATTTCATATTGTATGGCCTTGACTTCTAGAAGTTGTATGGCCCATTCCTCCACAAAGCTGCGAGTTAGAACTTGCACCAACAAACCAAAAAAAGATAAGATTCAAACCAGCACAAAATCACACCAAAATCTTCACAGAATACTAAGACTAAAACTTCAATCCCACCAACTGAAAATCTCCATAACGATTCAGCACTCAGGTAATCTCTGGATCGAATTACTCAATCAGCTATGAGGGTTTTCGTCCTCGAAACTGAATTTGCCAAAAAGGTTTTTGTCCTTGGGCAAAACAAAAAGAACTCACGTTCATTCTCCAGACCAATAGAAATGAATAATTAGGAAGAAGTTTTTCGAAGACAATCCTCCTTTATATAACCTTTTTGAGGAAATAAAATAATGTTATTTCCTTTTGCTCACTTATCTCCTCAAGGTTAAAAAAATATAATAAAGTGTACTTTTACACACCTTTTTGCACCTTGAAGCTAGCAACACTTTATTTGAATACTTTTAACAAGCTTTTTAAATAATTAAATATAAGTTTTTTTTTTTATATATAACTCAAAATCAATTTTTGACAACTTAATTTAATTATTTAATCTTTTTCCAACACCCCATTAGCCTATGGGAAAATTTGCAGAAAATAGGCTAAGGGTCATCAACAATTTACGCTTGAGAAGGGGACATGACATTAGCCTATGTTCATCTAGCTGACCAAGAAAAAAAGAAGTTAGCTCCAAGAAGTGAATCATGTATTTTTGTTGAGTAAAGTAATCAAAGCGAAGCTTATAGGCTTTATAATCCCCTCACTAACAGCATTGTTGTGTCAAGAGATGTCATTTTTGATAGAGAAGTGTATGGTCATGACAAAGAAAAAGGTTGTGTTAACAAGTCAAAATCTGATTCTAATAATGGTATTGCTGATAATATTGCCGTTGATGAGCAGCCCACTAATATTTTAGTTCAACCCAACAATATTTTAGTTCCAAGTGCTTTCTACAATTAAGAAAGATAAGAGGATTTTTTCATGGACAGTAGACTTTGCAAACCAGTCAAGAGCTCAAGTAGAGCAATGCTTGTTTGAAGCCAGATTAACCCTACCTACTTTCTCCATGGAGGTCAATCTTTATGTAGCACTTGTTACAGAAAGTAACGTAAAGGTATATTGAATTATGAAAATGAATAATTTACATGATACAGTAGTGCTGTATATAAAGGAATTACACAGGCTAAAAATAGCCAAAAAGCAAAACAGCAAAGAAGATAAACATAAAGTATAGGATTGACCATTAAACTAGAACAATGTCTAACTTTAGTTTAATACCCTCCCTTAATGGTCAATTGGTCAACGACACCAAGACGCCCCCGAAATTTGATAAACTTATCCGGGCCAGAGATTTAGTAAGAATATCAGCAGTCTGGTCCTCTATAGAAACATACTTTAACACAACTGATCCGTCCTCAACAAGTTGGCGAATGAAGTGACAAGAGAGATCAACATCTTTGGTTCGTTCATGAAAGACGGGATTTTTGGCAAGTTTCAGTACCCCTTGATTGTCACAATACAAGGGTGAAGGTCCTACTGGAGACATTTGCATTTCTGAAAGCATTCGACGAAGCCAAACTGCCTCACAAGCTGCTTTAACAGCTCCCCTATATTCAGCTTCTGTCGAGGAGAGAGCGACTGCCTGTTGTTTCTTGCCGATCCATGTGACGGCACCTGTGCCCAAACTGGAAACACCCAGAGGTAGACTTTCTGTCATCAACAGAACCTACCCAATCGGAATCGGTAAAACTGAGCAGCTGAGGATTTTGGCACCTACCATACAGAATGCCAAAGTCGGAAGTGCCTTGCACATATCTCAACACATGCTTTGTTGCTACCCAATGTGCAGCTTTAGGAGTTGTCATGAAGCGAGAGGTGTAGCTGACTACAAAACTAAGATCAGGTCTAGTGGCAGTAAGATAGATGAGGCTGCCTACTAATTGCCTGAATGCAGATTCATTCTCAACAAGAGAGTCTGAATCAGCCGAGAGTTTCAGCCCTTTTTCCATGGGTGTAGAAGTCGGTTTGCAGTCTGTCATTCGGAATTTGTCTAATAGACTTCGAGCATACTTTGACTAAGAGATGAAGATGCTGTCAAACCTCAATACCTAGGCAGTAATGCAGGAGTCCCAAGTCTGTCATGTCAAAAGTTTGACTGAGGTGACATTTGATTTCCTGAATCAACTACTCGAGCTACCAGTAATAATCAGATCATCCACATAGACAACGATATAAAGGCTATCATCAGCATACTGTTGGACATACAGATGGAATCAGAAGGACTCCGCTGAAAACCATGATCCAAGAGTTACTTATCAATTTTCATTTACCATGCTCGTGGAGCCTGTTTGAGGCCATAAAGAGCTTTCACCAGTTTGCACACCTGATGTTCTTTACCAGCAACCTTGAAGCCAGGAGGTTGCGTCATGTAAACTTCTTCCTGCAAATCTCTGTTGAGGAAGCCACTCTTGACTTCCATTTGATGGACTTTCCACCCAAACCGGGCTACCATAGCAAAGAGAAGCCGAGTGGTACTCATTTTGGTTGTAGGAACAAAGGTCTCCTCATGGTCAATGCCTTCTTTCTGAGAGAATCCTTTGGCGACCAACCAAGCCTTATACTTGTTGAGAGTTCCGTTAGCCTTGTACTTGACTTTGTACACCCATTTGCATCCAATAGGCTTCTTCCCAGGGGGAAGATCAGAAAGGAGCCAAGTATTGTTTTTCAGAAGACTATGATGCTCAGCTGTCATAGCCTTTTCCCATTCAAGTATGCCTTGAGCCTCGGAATATGTTTGGGGCTCTGAGATGCTGTAAAGATTAGCCATGAGAGCAAAATTGACAAAATTTTGCTGCTTACTCTTCTTCCGAGCATATCTACCCTCGATGGGTTCGTTATTATGAAGATCACCAATTGTTTTGGCCCACCATTTAGGCCAGAGAGCAGATGAACCATCATCCGAGGTAGGTGCATCAATATCACCAGGAGGGGCAGGGATAAGATCAAGAGGATCCAGAATATTTTGAGGGGTGGGTGCTTGAATACTAGACTGAGGTGTGGGCAAAATTGCAGGAACCCTCCCATCAGGTGGAGCTAAAGGAATGCAAACACCGAAATCTGAAGCCTCCAAAGGCTAATCCTCGGTATGAATAGAAGTAGATAGCAGAAAGAGCCCAATAGTCTCATCAACAACTACATCACGACTGAATATGAGACGATCAGTGTCTACATCAATCAGTCTATAAGCCTTATGATTTTCACTATACCCAGTGAACATGAGTTTCTGGCTTTTGGAGTCCAGCTTAGTGCATTTGGCATCAGGGATCCAAACATGAGCAGTGGAGCCAAAAATTTTCAATGGTTGACGCGTGGCTTATGTCCAGACCAGGCTTCCTCAGGAGTCATTTTTCTGACTGCATAGGTGGGAGATCGGTTCAGGAGGTAGACAGCAGTGTAGACGGCTTCAACCTAGAACTTCTTAGGAACACTTTTATGCTCCAGCATAGAACGTGCCATCTCAGTAATGGTGTGATTCCGACGCTCAACAACACCATTCTGCTGAGGGGTGTAAGGTGTGGTAAGTTAGCGTTTGATGCCATGAGCAGCACAGAAATGAGAGAAAGCAGACAAGCAAAACTCTCCTCCATTATCAGACCGAAGAGTGACGAGAGGACAGCCTGACTCTTTTTCTACCAAGGCCTTGAACTGCTGAAATGTGTTAAACACATCTGATTTGTTCTTCAAAAAATACACCCACATCTTTCTGCTGAAATCATCAACCAATAGCAGGAAATATTTGCACCCAGTAACTGAAGGAGTGTTCATCGGTCCACATACATCAGGGTGAACCAATTGCAAAGGCTTGGAAGCTCTCCATTTATCACCATCTGGAAATGGAGTCCGATGCTGCTTGCCAGCCTGACATGCATCACAAACGCCAGGAATTTGAGTTTGAATCTCCAGAAGACCACCAACCAAACTCTCTCGAGCTAATTGAGAGAGATAATGCATGTTCAGATGCCCATAATGCTGATGCCAGAGTTTGCTGAGGGATGTATTCCTAGCGATCATGGCGTGCTTTTGAGAATCACCAGAATCAACAAGTTGATACAGACCATGATCCTCTAGTCCTTGAGCAATGATGGTGTGTGTCTCACAATCTACTATGTTGCATGTGTGCATGTTGAAAACAACATCCAAATGAGGAGAGTGTCGCATAATCTAACTACTAAGAAGAGATTCAACTCCATGCCAGGTACAAAGTATACATCAAGAAAAATTAAATTTCTTCCACCAGATTGAATCTGTACGTTGCCCTTCCTGACAACAGTATACTCTTCACCTCCTCCAAAGATGACAGAGTCTTTGAATGGCTTGTATTATGTAAACCAATCCCGCTGATGTGTAAAATGTCGAGAGGCACCAGAATCAATGTACCAGGCAGAAGATTTGACATGATCTGCAGGTTGCTTGGCCATAAAGGCAGAGACAGGAGATGCCTGTTGCATAGTGTGCTCTACAAAAGACGCCATCTTCACGCTTCTTGAGACAAACAACGAGATGTCGGAGAATGGCCAAAAAACAGACGGCACATATCTCGAGACAAAAAAACTGGCACAAAATCCCGAACACGGATTTCAAGAGAAAAACAAAAAAAATCCTGCAAAGTTCAAACATTGTCTGCATAAATCCCGAGGTTGGATCAAGAAAAGAGACTAAGATAGGATGGTTGGCAGATAAAAGAGCGACGTAGGGCCTGAGCGCCATAGGACCGAGCACTGAGTAACAGCAAAAGAGATCGTTGTGGCTGCCAGATGACCGCCAAACCAAAACAAATGACTTTGGAGTTGCAAGAAACCACGGAATACAAAAGCGCAACTACAGAAATAGAACGGCGCCCACAAAAACAGAGTCTGGCAAAAGTGGAATGGTGATGAATGGCTGACGAAAAGCAAATCGCGATCGAAAGGGATAAAGAAATACCGCCGACGGGAGATAATCTCATAACAAGTTCATGGCACGGAAAGCAACTGGCGATCAAGACACAGACGATCGCTTTAAAACATTGGAAGCTAGATCGGAATCTTGAAGTCGCGCTTAGTAAATGCGCGACTTTTGAAACCTGCCAGTTGAACAAAACGTGCAAGTTTGGAGATCACGAGTAGAAAGGATTTGAAAATGGGAGACGGGAAATGCCAAAAGAGGAGGTAGAGACAGAATCATGAGTATCTGCATACACGAAAACCACAGAGAGCCAAATTCGTGAGCCAGGAATAGGGTCAGACGAACTGGTACGCCTGTCCGAACAAGATACGAAAAAAATAGAAGGCGCCCCCAAAAAAATTTAAACATGAACCTTTCCCGCCCAAAAGGCTCTGATACCATGTTACAGAAAGTAACGTAAAGGTATACTGAATTATGAAAATGAATAATTTACATGATACAACAGTGCTGTATATAAAGGAATTACACAGGCTAAAAATAGCCAAAAACTAAAACAGCAGAGAAGATAAACATAAACTATAGAATTGACCATTAAACTAGAACAATGTCTCACTTTAGTTTAATAGCACCTCTAGGATCCTATGATGTCTTTTTAGGGATGAAATCGTTATCACAGCATAAGGCAAAAGTTGATCGTCTTTCCAAAACGATAGAATGCCTTGATGATGATGGAAATGTTGTCCTTATCCAAGGTTTTTAGAGAAATAAAAATCAGGCAAATTTATGCGATGCAATTGAAAAGAGCAAAACAGAAAGGATGCCAGATGTTTGTGATTAAAATGGAGGAGGTGAAAGATGAAGAGAAGAAGAAACCTAAGAATAATTCTTTTCAAGAGTACCCTTTTCTTCATTATTTTTGGGATGTGTTTCCGGAAGACCTTCCAGGTCTACCCCCAAAAAAAGTTTTAGACTTTGCAATAGATATTATTCCTAGTTCCGAACCGGTGTCCAAAGCACCTTATCAGATGACTACTACTAAATTGATGGAGCTAAAGGCTCAACTCCAGGAATTGTTACAAAAAGGACTGATTAGACCTAGTGTGTCGCCTTGGGGAGCACGACTGATCTTTGTTAAGAAGAAAGATGGCACTCTGCGTCTTTGTATAGATTATCGTATGCTTAACAAAGCAACGATTAAGAACAACTATCCTCTACCACGCATAAACGATCTTTTTGACCAAATGTGTGATGCAGTTGTATTTTCCAAAATTGATCTTAGGTCAGGTTATCATCAGTTAAGATTGAAGGAAGAAGATATTCACAAGACAACCTTTCAAATAAAGTATGGGCATTATGAGTTCACAGTCTTACCTTTTGGTTCGACCAATGCTCTAGCAGCATTTATGAATTTGATGAACAGTGTTTTTAGAGACTGTCTAGACAAATTGGTTCTGCTGTTTTTAAATGATATTTTAATCTACTATCGTAATGAGGAACACCATCAGCACTTGTCGATAGTTCTGCAATGACTCAGGGAGCATAAACATTATGGAAAGCTATCCAAATGTACCTTCTTTCAAAAAGTGGTGCAGTACTTGGGTCATATCATATCAGCTAAAGGAATTGATGTTGATTTTAATAAAAAGCTTATAAGAAGTCAAGCACAAGAAAAAGATTCAAGAGATGAGGCAGTAAATTTTGCGTTTCTTTCACAAGCTAATTATGATTTGAAGATGCATGTACTAATGATGTTTGAGTGCAAGCAATGCAAGAAGAAATCAATCCAATTCATAAGAATGATACTTGGGAGCTTGTAGAGCTTCCGCATGACAAGAAGTGTATTGGTACTAAATGGGTCTACAAGACTAAGTACAACAATGACAGTAGTGTTGAAAGACACAAGGCAGGTCTAGTTGTAAAAGGATTCACACAAAATATAGCATATATAATGAAGAGACAAATGCACCAGTGGCAAAACAAGAGACCATTAAAATAGTGATTTCACTTGCAACTCAAAAGAAATGGAGCATATGTCACATGGATATAAAAAATGTCTTCTTGAATCGGTACTTAGAAGAGGAAGTCTATGTACAGCAGCCATGGGGTTTTGAAGTCCAAGGTAAAGAAGACCAAGTCTACGAGTTGAAGAAGGCTTTGTATGGCCTTAAACAAGCACCAAGACCATGGTATACCCAAATTGATGGATATATTCAATAGAATGGTTTAAAGAAAAGCAAAAGTGAGCCTACTCTTTACTACAAGCAAGAAGGAAATGATATCCTTACTGTAAATTTGTATGTTGATGATTTGTTGTATATAGGCATTAGTTCTAAGATAAAGGATGAATTCAAAATTTCTATAATGAATCAATTTGAAATGAAAGATTTATGTCTCATGCAAGATTTCCTAGGGATGGAGGTTCATCAAAATGAGGATGAAATCTACATTTGTCAAACAAAGTATGCAAAGGATATGTTGCAGAAATTTGGTATGGTTGATTGTAACCCAATCTTCACTCCAACAGCTCATAGAATTGTGTTATGATGAGAAGATGGTGCTAAACCAGTTGATGAGACAACTTATAGAAGTATTGTTGGAAGCTTATTGTTTCTAACTCACACAAGACAAGATATTGCTCATTCAACTTCTCTTGTTTAGAGGTATATGTTTGAGCCATCCGAAATTCATATGAAGGCAGCCAAGAGGATATTTAGATATGTGAAAGGTACTATCAATTTTGGTGTTCATTATTATGCTTCTAAAACATTTGAATTTTTTAATTTTAGTGATTATGATTGAGGAGATAGTTTGGATGACCGGAAGTCAACATCCAACAATTGTTTTTCACTTGGTTCAAGTTTGCTTACATGGAGCTCAAAGAAGCAAAGTTCAATTGCCCTTTCATCTATATAAGTAGAATATACTGCAATCACTTCAGTAGGTACATACGCATCATGGATTTGAAATATTCTAGAAGAAATTGGGGAGAAACAAAATTAGCCTATAGTGACTTTTTGTAATAACATGAGCACTATTAGATTGGCCAAGATTCCAATTCATCACAATAGGTCAATATTAAGATAATTTAATGGTCACTCTTTGTTTTTCCGATTAGATAGGTTCTTTTTCCATCTATAGCTTATCTCTATCCGTTCTGCTTTATAGCTTTAGCTTTTTGCTTTGTACAAGCTTTTAGTCTATTCTAAGATGATGTAATCTCTTTAAATAAGAGCATTCGCTCTTTCTTGTAAGATATTCAGTTTTATAATATATTCATATCTTCTCTGAAATACATGGTATCAAAGCCAAAAAAAATTCTGGGCTCTCCGTATTCCTCACGAATCTGTTCTTTTTTTCTGCAAGTCACGTGTGGGGGTCGAGGTTGTGTTTGGGCATGTTTGTGATTCCTGTTTGAAGGTCATGAGCAGCATTTGTTTTTTTATCCTCTGATCGTGTCTTTTAACCCTAGTCGCAAATTATGAAGCTTGTGTTTCCTTCCTCTATGTTCGAGTGTTGCATAGACCTCCAGATATCAGCCGGAGTTTTATCGGCAGTGTCTCCCCCTAAGCTCGCTTTTTTTTTTTTCTTTTCCGCGATTTGCGTTTGGTTCTACCTGTGGAGCCCCCATTATTCCCTCGCACATTGAATCCTGGAGGTCACGACTCACATTCTGGGCGATTTTGAGTGGATGCTTTGCTCGAGGGCGGACTCTCTTTGATCGGGCCGTTTTTCCTCTGCATTTTACCACACGGGTCGTGATTTCTTTGCAGATATTGGTCGCATTTTATGGTTTCTATGTCGGCTTCTTGTGGGTGTGTTTCTTTGTCGGCGGCTTACATCTCTCTTTTCTCACATTTGCCTCAATCAACAGCCTATATTTGATCGCGTTTTTTATGCAAGAGGTTTTCAATAATTTTGATCGTTGCTTGTGCCTATATCTGGTCGCGATTTGTTCCTTTTTAGTTAGCGGCTTATCTTCGGTGGGCTCTCCTTTGTCTCGATATCAACACCTAAAGACATCCATGCCACTTGTGGGTCCCACAGTTACCAACAAATATAAAGAAAATTTCTCCGTTTTGTTTTGAAATCTATGTTTAGATGTTCTGAACCTATGCTTTCTGTAATCTCGATATCCGTACC
The DNA here is from genome assembly GCA_027924645.1 of Cunninghamia lanceolata. Classification (NCBI taxonomy): domain Eukaryota; kingdom Viridiplantae; phylum Streptophyta; class Pinopsida; order Cupressales; family Cupressaceae; genus Cunninghamia; species Cunninghamia lanceolata. Next base: position 21,113,073 of record BSBN01000520.1, on the reverse strand, counting down.
TTGAAATCCGTGTTCGGATTTGTCTCGAGATCTGTACCTCGAAGTCTATGTTCGAATTTTAGTATATTCAATGCCTTGTAACTTGTGCTCGAGTTCCGTTATCTCAGAATCTGTGCCGTCTATCTACCCTCTCTGTGCCACACTTTATAATCCGGTTTTTCATGCCTTGAAAAACGTGAAAGATGGCGTCCTAGTCCAACATCATGTTGGAAGGCAGTCAGAAGTTCAACGGCAAAAATTACAACACCTGAAAGCAGCGAATGATGACAATCTTCGAGTATCGGTGCCTTGACCAACTAGTTCTGGGCAAACCTACACGCCCTCCGGTGGCGGATAAAGATCAGGATAGATTCGATGAGCAAAATCGTGAAGCGGTGATGCTTATCAAGTTATCAGTCACCGATGATCAGTTGCCTCAGGTTCCGTCTGGGAAATCAATGAAAGAAATCTAGGATTTGTTAAATCAGCGAAAGAAATCTAGGATTTGTTGAAGGATCTTCATGAAACGTCCGATAAGAGTTGTGTTCTTTTTGAAGAACATGCTTTTCTTGATCATGATGGATGAACAGATGTCTCTGCAGGAGCATCTCACCAAAATCAAGGACATCCGTGATCAGTTGGTGGCGATTGGTCAAGACATGGACAAGGAAGATATGGTAGTCATCACTCTGAAAAGTCTACCACTCTTACAAGCACTTTATCGAGACACTTAACATTACTTCGACTAATATTGCGCTGAAGTTTTCAGATCTGTGCAACAAACTTTTGTAGCGGGATCGATGGAGATAGCAGTTCGGTAGCAGTGCTAGTTCCTCCTCCTCAGAACAGGCATTTACTGCCAAGTCCTTTCAACAGAATAAGGGCAACTATCAGCCATCTAGTGAGGGTCAATTACAGGACCCATCCAAGAAGAAAAACATCCAAGGTTGCCATATGAAAAAGGATTGCCGGAAACGCTTGGCTGCTACACAGTCCAAGCCTGAAAAATCAACACCATCAGCCCATGTCGCAGAGCACACTGAGCAAAAGGAGTCTGCTTTCTATGCCTTCTAGGCCAATTCTTCTACCTGATTTTTTCAATTGCTCATGGACCAGTCTACCTCAGTTAAAGTTATCATCTTTAGGGGGACCAACTTGATATAGTTAGTGGATTGACCATTACAAGGGGGTATTAAGATAATTTAATGGTCACTCTTTGTTTTTCCTATTAGATAGGTTCTTTTTCCATTTATAGCTTATCCCTATCCATTTTGCTTTGTTAGCTTTAGCTTTTTGCTTTGTACAAGCTTTCAGTCTATTCTTAGATGATGTAATCTCTTTAAATAAGAGCATTCGCTCTTTCTTGTAAGATATTCGGTTTTATAATATATTCATATCTTTGAAATACAACAGTCAAAGCATTTTGATTTCAAGTACCATTTTTTTTGAGATTTGGTTCAAAAGAAAGAGGCCGAATTGAAGTATATCAACACTCAAGAACAACTTGCACATATCTTTTACTAAAGCAATTGCGAAAGTTCAATTTTTTAAGCTCTGAGACCAACTTGTAAACCTTCTCAGCATCAAGTGGGAGAATGTTGGATAAATGATGCCGACCATATACTTTATAATCAATTACAGCGCAACTAAAAATGGCTATTCCAATCCTATGTGCCACTTTCCAACAATCCAAGAACTACTTGTAGAAAACTAAATTTAAAGGAGTTTATGTTCAGATTTGGAGTGCCACTTTTCAGCTATATTTAGGAGTTTTTATTCAATATTAGTCGTTGTTTATAGAGACTATTTTTAGGTTTTATATATTAAAATAAATTTAGATAGTTTATTAATGGTCATCTATTGTAACATATTTAGATTGTTTCTATTCCGTGTATAGATTAGTTATAATTTATTTTAGAAACATCTATACTCTATATATTTAGAAACGTTTGTTTGTGCTCTATTTAAGAGCGTTGCTCTCTTGTAAATATTATATCATTGAATATCATTCTGATTTTAATATTTACATGGTATCAGAGCTCCAAGTTCGAGCGGGAAATTTTTTTAGAAATTTTTCTTCTTTTAAAAATTTATTACGCTCTTTGTAACTTCCGTACGTCGTACGGATGCCTATACGACTACCCAACTCTCTGTTTTCTGATCGCATGATTTTTTTCTTAAGGAAGGCGATTTTTCTTTGCCTCATCGTGGGTATTGGTTTTTTTTTGTGACGGCAGAGTTTCTATATTAAACGCAATTTTCTAGGCATTTCTGGCCGTCGTCTTCAACCCTAATTGCGATTCCTATATTTTTTATCGTATCTTCCTTCTCGATCGCCGTTTTACCTCTCTGGCACACATTTTTCTAGGTCGCGATCCTTTTCTGAGTCGTGTTTTGTTCCTAAAATTTTCGCCTTTTTTGGGTCACGACTTCTGCATTTTCGCCTTTTCGCGATTCCTGTTCGAAGCCCTAGCATTTCTCCGTTTCTGGCAGGAACTTCGTCACGATCTGTTACAGATCCGTCAGCATTTGGCAGGGGTTTTTTATCACGTTCTGCATTTTTTAGACGGATTTCCAATTCTGAGATAGTGATTTCCCTATCTTGAGGGTTCTGGGTGTGATTTCCGGTTGTTTGGTCGTCGTCGTTCTCGAGAAATCGCATTTTTTCTATTTCACCCAGCTGAAAATACTTCTGGTTTTCACACCATCGGCTTTTACACTTGCCATTATCTGCTCGGCACTTCCCATGTGTTGTTTAGTCGCCATTCTTCAAGCGAAGTGATTCATGGTTTCTGTGACGTCGGGTAGTCTGTGATCATGGCAGTTTGTGGGGACCTTGCTCCTTAGTCACGCTCAAGGTTTTTCTTTTTGGCGACAGTTCCAAACTTTGTTGCTTGCAAAGGTTCCAATCGGAAATCTGCAAAGTGTTAGTCATGGGTTTGCCCTTCCTTTTTGTTTGATCTATAAAGTCGCTGATATCTTTTTTCGCCGATGTTTCTGGCGATTTCCTTGTTCAAGAATAGTCAGGGGTCTTGTCTTGACTTCAGCCGCTTAGGGTTTTCAACCCTTTAGTCGTGATTTGTTTTTTTTGAGTTCCTTGTTGCAGCGTTTGCATCGACCTTTCATTGGTGGCTTCAAGTCTTGGTCACTGGTTGAAATCATAGTTCAAGGTTGCATGTGTGATCGCAATTTTTGGAGGCTTCTGTTTGGTACAAATCTTCGGTGGCTTGAAGTCGCGGATCCTTCACGATTTTGTTTTCAAGCCGGAAGTCTAAGGTTACTTCTGTACTAGGCCGTTTGTCTTTGGTTTAAGGGTCGTGTTTTGATCCTTTGATCGGCATTGTTCATTTTGTTTGGAGGTCGCATTGTCTTTGATAAACCCTTGGCGGATTCTGCATTCTCTACAAGCTTTTAATCGGCAGCTTCCATGTTTGGCATTTTTGCCTAGTTGCTACTCTTGGCGAGCTTGGTCTGCTTTTTTGTTTGGTCTGCCATGTCAAGCGCTTAGCTTATTCTAGTTTCGGCCTTCAGTCACGGGAAGACCAAGGACCAATGCTCAGCATTTGTTTTTTGGCAGGCAGCCATGATCAACTTCGGATTCCTCAGGATTTGTGTCTGAAAATCCATGCTCAGGTTTTTCTATTCTCTGTTTGTGTCGTCTATCTACCTCGGAAAGCGTGCAAGGAGGCAGTCAGATTTAGGGGGCACCTTGGTTTAGTTGATAGATTGACCATTAAGGGGGAGTATTAAAATAAATTTAGATAGTTTATTAATGGTCATCTATTGTAACATATTTAGATTGTTTCTATTCCACGAATAGATTAGTTATAATCTATTTTAGAAACATCTATACTCTGTATATTTAGAAACATCTATTTGTACTCTATTTAAGAGTGTTGCTCTCTTGTAAATAATACATCATTGAATATCATTCTGATTTTAATATTTACATTATATCTATAAATGTGTCACTGTTTTCAGGAATAGATAGTCAATGTTATTTTTGGAAGACTTGTCACCTATGTTCCTCGGGGATGAGTCCCCTGCGCTTTTGGACGCGTACCCATATCGAGGATATCCCAAGGATGCAGAGACGCCTCAAAAATGTCCCCCCAATATCCACTGACCTTCAAAATCAATCAAAAACATCCAAAAAACAAACAAGAAATGGTACCAAGTAATCGAGAACGGTCAACCATCCCCTCTCCGCCATTAAAATCAATCAAAACCGCTCCAAAAAAAACAAGAAACAATACTGTAAGATACCCAACTATACTTAACTAAAAATTTTCTTACTTAGACAAATTTACTTGCACTTAACTCTTCAATTACTCAATCTACTTAACATCATTCATGAAAGATAACAATGACAACTTGTATGAATCAACTTGAAGTTGGGCACTTGTATTATTGCTTGATTCAAATCAATACAATTGTCTTATTACAATAGATGATGCCCTCAATGGCATGAATATACCATCTTATTCAATTGATTATAAAGAAAGGCCTTGAAGCCTAGATGTATACCATGACTTCACACATGAATAACTTCTCTTGACCACCACGATGTTAACTGTATGTTAACACCTCACAACTTGACAAGGGAACATCACCTTATCACTGTTGAGGGAGCATCACCCCAACTACTTGAAACTCGCAGGCCTCAAGAACACAAGCATAAAGATTTGCAGAGAGAAAATTCGCCAAAGATCTCAGATAACAAAATGAAGGTGCTCCCCTCCTTTTATAGTGCTCCTCCTCAAGGCAATGAAGGCACGCTTTATAATGTAAAGAAGGAACCAAGGCATGCTTCCCAAGAGCATATTCCAATGGCATATTCCATTTGATGACTCCCTCTGATTTGGCAACCTTTTCCAATGAGCCAGAACGGATCCCAACGCCACCACTTGGACCAATAGGAGATCAGAGACTCAGGGCGCCAAAATGATGTCACAGTTACAAGTCTCTCAAGGCTAGGTGCCAACTTGAGATGGTTACTACATGAAATTGCGCCTTACTATTGCTAGGCGCCAATTGAGGGTTGTAGAGACTAGAACAGGCGCCTTTCCCAAGCTAGGCGCACTTTTGAGGTGGCAAAGGCTAGAAGGTGCGCCTCATCAATAAGACTTGTCTTCTAACACTTAACCACTTTTCCAAACATTGGTACAAACTATAATTCTCTTCCTGTGATGTCTACTTGCAAGTAAATGAAGAATCCATGTGAGGCGCATATCCAAGGTGGCACAGGAGGCAAAGTGCGCCTTAGGCAATTTGATGTTCTCTTTGTCATTTGATCAATATCTTGGCTTGATGAAGGATCCCTTAAGCAAGTTTTATCACCTAAACAAGATGGAAGCTCAAATTGTATCTTTCTTTCCATTTCTAACTTAGGCACATATTGAGCTTTCAAGAGAAGGCGCCAATGTGGAGTTGGAGACGAGGAAAAGTGCGCCTCACTCTCTTAACATTACTCTTGTCAAAGATGATGATTTCAACTGAGTAGATGATTTTTGGAACAATCTTTAATCCTTTGATGATCAATTTAATCTTCCAAATCACTTCCTTGCTAAGGCGCAATTCTAAGGTTCCAGAGGCATGATCTAGCACCTAGGCGCCCATTGTGGATTGTCTGATCAAGAAATGGGGCCTTGATCCTCAAGCGCATATTTGATGTGGTAGGAGTGCCAACTAGCGCCTAGGTTTACTTAGGCAAATTTATGATCTCCAAACTCGATTTGATACTCTTGGATGCTCAACTGGAGGTCCAACACTCTTGATATCATTGAATTCTACCTTCACAAATTAGGCACTCTTTTGAGGTTGCACAGAGGCCCAAGGGCGCCTAAGACAATTGCTCAATTCACTTAGTCAAAATCATCTTGGGAACCAATCAATCTTTCCTACCAAGGTGCTTGTTTGGTATGATAGATGTGCCTCATAACACGATGTTTCTATGCTAGGCGATATGTAGAGGCTGGAGGAGAGAGAAAGTGCGCCTAACCTCACTTAGGCAACTTCTGGCCTTCAAAACCTTGATTCAGTATGTTGAGAGGCTTCAATGATGATATGTTTATCATATTGCACTTCCAAACCTTGATAGAGGACCCCAAATCCTTAGGCGCTCATTTGGTACCGGATAGATGGAAGATACGCCCTGGCTTTAGGAGTCAAGTTCCTGCTTACTTGGCTTCCAAACTTAGCCAATTTTGCCAGTTTTGTCACAAGTTGATAGCTTTTGACTTTGTACCTGCAAAACAACACATTCAATTTGTCAAAAACGAGGTTCATTCCCTCAAGATTGGTATTAGCCTCCAGGAATGATGATTAGGCTAATCCATATTCAATCACTTGATTTATGCCGGAAATGGGGTCATGACAAACAAACAAGAAACGATACCAAGTAATTGAGAATGACCAACTGTCCCCTCTCCAAAAAAAGTCAAAAAACAAAAAAAAAATCACCCAGGTTCAATCAAAAATTCAAGTAATGTCTTGTATTGTGGACCAAAGGCCACACTCAACCTTAAATGCACAAAACATAGCTCCCTTGCCCATTCCAAACCATATTTACATACCCCAAAAAATTGCAGCAGCAGAGTTGGAGGAGGAAAAAAAAATATTGTGAAGAGCAAAACAACTTGAGTTATCAAAACTAGGGCAGCAAGGTGCAGCATTAGTGAGCAGTGAGCACTAGGGAGAAGTGAGGTAGTAGCAAAGGTATGTGTGTTTCTTTTTTTTCTGACTATTTTTCAAAGTTTCAAGGAATATTTTTTTCTTTTTCTTTTTTCTATTTTCAATTTACACTTGCTTTTGTCTTTCACAAAACATGGGCAGCAGCAATGAGAATAGTGAGCATGAAATGGAAGAAAGAAAAATAAGAGTTTTAGGCTCAGCTGGGGGTTCATCAAGTTGTGAGAATGGAGTGGGTGAAGGACACCCACATAACCCATTTGTGTGTCCTTCCTTGTAATGTCCCCAAATGGGATATTATGGACAAATATGGATTTATGGACTTTCCAAAATATCTAACTTAAATTTCTGTTCAAACCCTAATTTCTGAAGTAAAAACCAGACTTGAATAAACACTAGGACATCTCATAAAACATCTCAAAATATCATCATTTTGCCATAAACATGATCAACAATAATGTACTTGCATTTCACCATCATATGATCAACAGATTTACTTCAATCAACCAACACAAATAACTGAAAATGCAATCAGAAGTCTGCTGCTATAAACTGAGTACAAATGTCTTCAATTACATCAATAGATATGGGCTAATATAGGAGAAATAGCCCAACACAAATCTGCCCTATAATCAGAAACAAAATAACAATTTGTCCTCTAACCTCCTATCAAGAAATGAGTCTTCAATCACTCAAAATTGTGGCACACAGGTCTGCTGGTCTGCTGCTCCGCAAATGATGGAAAAAATCGCTCCAAGATGCTCACAAACCCTACCAAAGGGACTCCCAAGGGTGACGCTCCAATTGAAGGTTAAACCCTAGACATTATTCCACACAACAAGCCACAAAGAAGCCTTCAAATCTGCTCCACAAATCTGCTCTGCAAGTCTTCTCCAAAAATGATGAAGAACAAATGAATTCCCGTCACGGAATCCTCCCAAGAAGAGCTAGGTTTTCGTCCAACTCTTCCAAGATGCTTGAGGTTTTTGTCCCAAGATCTTCACTAGAGATAAACTACAAGAGATGAATGAATAATTGCTTGAATGATGATTTGCAATGCCACCAATGACTTGTATTTATACATGATATGTCTCCCTCCAAAATAGGCCGACGTAGGTAGAGAAATAATTTATTTTGAATGCATTTTTCCCTCCAAGAGGGCCGACCAGACTTGAGGCAATAAGTGCGCCAAAAAGTTCAAATTAAATATATGAATTTTGGCGCTTAAGACTCTCCACTCCACCTTCAACCAAGTCGGCCACAAATGCCCAAAAGAAATATAGTTTTTTTCTCAATTTTGTCTTCAATTTGGGCGTCGTCCAAGATTATAATAAAATATTATTTTTCTTTCTTAGGGTCGGCCAAAACCAAGCTTCAATTAGTCCCAAGGTGGATCGCTCTAGGAGAGGGTAAATTATTTTAGTCCAAGTAAATGCATCAAGGACATTAGAAAAATATGCCAAGACATCTCCAACCTTCAATTTATCATCCAAAAATATCGGAGTCTGAAAACTAGCCCAACTGCTCTCCAAAGGTGGCCACTCGAAAAATGGGGACATTACATTTTGCCCTCTTGAAACCTTATGCAAAGGGCCCTTTCAAACCCTCTAAACCTCTTCTCCAATTTGTGACAGCTCTAGACAAAGACAAAAAGAAAAATTCAAGGGGGAGTAGATTGTGGTTGTGTCATATTTGCAACAAAGATTTTAGACAGAGCTACACTAGGGTATATAGTCACCTCTTGAGCATTACAAGACAAGGGGTTAAGGTTTGTCCAAAAAGCTGAGAATGCAGAGGTTAATAGATTGTTTATGGAGGGCAAGGCAATGTCTACAAGTGTGTGTGTGAGGCAATGTCTAAGGGTGTGTCAGTGCCAATAGAGTCTGCACAATTGGTTCTACACAATCAGTTATGCCATCCATGTTTGCTAGTGGTAATGGTGATGTTTCTACAAGAGAAAAGAGGATGACTAATGGTAGTCTGAGAGTGAGGACACATGCAATTATGTTCAATATGCAAGCACGGGAAGTAGCAATCTTCCATTGCAAAAAAAATCTTTGCCCATGCCATCCCATTTCATGTGACACGTTTTCCTTATTTCAAACAAATGTTCAAAGATGCAATTTTTATTGGTCCCTCATTTACCACTTGAAGAACATAAACTATGCACTACCCTCCTTGATAAAGAATATTCTAAGGTGAATTTGTTGGAGGATGAGGCAGACTTGGATGAGAACGTGTAATGTCCCCATTTTCGGAGTGATCACTTAGTGGAGTTGGCTAGCCTATTTCCATTCCCGTAGGCTAAGCCTGAGGGCTCAGGGAATGACCTAATTGGCGAGTTTTCACACTTAGCCAATTTTATTGGGGAAAATGAACATGGACGCTGACTTGGCATATTTTTGTGGTATTTTTGGTGAAGTCATCACTAATAAAATAATTTGCCCTAAGGTGGAGCGACCCAATTGGAGGATGAAAAATGGAAGGAAATATGGAAATTGCCTTTGGAAAAATAAAGAATAATTTATGGTATTTTTCTTTGAGGACAACTTCATTTGAGGTCAAAAATATATTATACCATGTGCCTAGGTGGTTCGCCCTTGGAGGATGGAAGGAAGGAAAATAATAAGAAATAAAATAAAATGTTTTTTCCTTGTGTTTGGGCACCAAAGGAAGGTCAGCCTAGGAGAGAAGACATAAAAAGAAATAGCACTATGTGGTCGGCCAGCTTGTGGAAGAGGAAAAAGCATGTATAAATATAAGTTGATTGAAGGCATTTCCATCATATCATTCATTCACCTTCCTTTCATTTGAGATTTATCTCTCTTGGCTGCAATCTTTGATTCAACGCCTTCCTAGGACGAGAACCCTAAGGAAGATAAGTGGAATGGACGAAAACCCAATCGCACTTTAGAGGTGGATTCATACGGAGTTCACAATTGCACTTCATTGGAGATTTGTGGAGGAGATGAGCAGATTTGCATATTCAGATTTTGGATCACCATTCAAGGAGATTTCATTGTGGCATTTGCATTCTTTTGGCACTAGGGTTTTAACCCTAGACTTGTGCACCACATTTGGAGGATATTGAGCATTCAAGCAACATCATTTTGGAGCAGCATTTGAAGATCATTTTGGAGCAGATTTGAGCACCACCATTTGGAGGAGTCTTGGATGAAGTTTGGCTAGGGTTTATGCCCTAGGTTGAGCGCCACTTCCCTAGGAGGGCGACTTTATTATTTTGATGTCATTTTTGCTATTCCACGGTATGTATAACCTAATTTAGGTTGAACATTATAGGAGCAGAAATCTGGGCTATAATTATCATGTTTGAGCCCATGGATTTGATGTAATTACAAATCAGCATATTCAGCTTTGGAGCAGCAGACCTATTTAATCAGAAATCAGATTTGTTTTGCACATGTTTGGCCTTTGGATGGTTGATTTTCATGGCTGATATCTTTGTTGATGATTATACATATTTGGCATACATTTTATGGATGTTTGGACCATGTTTATTCGCTGCCTATGAATGTTTATAACTTCTGAAAATAAAATCAGAAATTAAGGTTTTGAGCAGAAAACTAAAGTGCAGAATTTTAGGGCAGAAATCAGAAAATAATATTCAGATTTTTAGAGCAGATCCCATTGGGGATATTACAGGACAGGTTGCTCTATTGTCATAGATGGGTGGACCAATATTAGACATCGGCTACTCATCAACATCAGTCATATGTGCAGCTGGCTCTTATTTTTTTAGAGTTGTTGATTGTTCAGAAAAGTGTGAGAATGCAGACTTCCAATTTTAGATTTTGAGAAAGGCCATAGAGGAGGTTGGGGCCTCAAATGCTTTCCAAGTGGTTACTAATTCGGCACATGTGTGCAAATTAGCTGGCATGATGATGGAGTGTGCTTACAAGCACATCTTTTGGACCCCGATTTGTGTTCATGTGTTAAACAATGCATTGAAAGGTTAAGGAAGATAAATTGGGTGTAGAAAGTAGTCGCAAGAGCTAAAGATATTTACATTTGCAGCCACCACACCTCACTTTCTCTCTTTAGAACTTTTTCAATGAAGGAATTCCTCAAACTTGTTGAGACTAGATATGCCAATTATTTCATTTTGTTAGAGAGAATGCTTGAGCTGCAAAAGGCTCTATAGTTGATGATGGAAACACTATTGAAGGAAAAACTGTAAAAACAAACTGATGCAGGAGCATCTGGGTTTATCTATAACCTACTGACACTTTTGGTTTTCTTTTGTTTTATTTTTTATGCCCTTTGGTTGTGTTTGCAGGTCCTGCTTAGCGTGGTTTTCTTCTTTTGGTTTTGGTCTGGTCTCTCTGTTGAGTGTGACAGCTGCTGTCTAAATCCTCTTCACAACTGGAGCCCTGAATGACATCCTCCCTTAAGGCATTCCACCCATTGCTGGGTGCTGTACCTTCATTCCCACCAACGCATGTTCATGGGTCAAAGCCCCTCACGCTGTAAATGTTTCCTTCAAACCTGATATGAGCATTATATAGCCCTAGTATCCTCATCACCACATTCTAGGTGCTGGACGTGGACATTAATATGTTTGCAGTCCTGCAGCAATCTTTATTCTGCTGGGCATATCTGACAGCATTCCAAAAACTGGGCAAATACAGGAGTTAAGGTATTCATTGACAACATTTATTGCTGAGCAGTTACTTTGCCCGGCAACATCCCATTCTGTCAGACTTATTTCCCTTCTCTCCTAGCGGCAGCAGTTACACTTACTAAGTGGCGTGGGTATTCATATTGGCAGTTACAGTTATCAATCAATATTCCTTAGATCCAGGCGGCTGCTGCCTTTATTCTTTCACTCACCCCACTCAGGGTTTGGAAGCGCGGTACTAACCTCTTTATTGAGCGCATTCTTATGTGTCTGTGCATCCATTTTTTTGGTAGAATACAAAAGAAAAACAAAGGGGGCACAGGTGACAGTGACAATGGAGGACCTGCACATCCTAAATGCTAATCAACTCCAAGTTAACATTCTGTATTTTCTGAGTAGACTGCACATCTGTAACTGCAACAAGTGGTTTTCTGAGTCATTGTAAGGCTGACACCTTGGATAAAGCATGATACAAGTGGAGATGTAATTGAAATTTCTGATATTTGTATTTTCTGAGTTTTTGTATTTACTTGTTTCTGAAATATTAAATCAAAATGTTGTTACTGCTGGCTGAATTGTAAGGCTGACGCCTTGGATAAAGCATGATGCAAGTAGAGATGTAATTGAAATTTCTGATATTTGTATTTTCTAAGTTTTTGTATTTACTTGTTTCTGAAATATTAAATGATGTTACTGCTGGCAGCTGTTGCAATATATCTGGGTTTGTGTGTGTTGCTACTTGGATTCACCTGTCCACTGGACACCTGAATCCTTGACTGCATTACAAATGATCCTTGAAGACGATCAGTGGTCCATTGTGAGGTAAGAGAATTCTAATTTTTTAATTAAATTATTAAATCATTAATTTATTAATGTTTATAACTTGATAATCTTATTCATTTTTGTATAGCATTCACTCTTTGTCATTTGAGTCTTATAATCTTGTTCTTTTTTGAAATTTTTATTTGCAAATATGTTTGCACCTTCATCTCACTTATTGCAAATGTCATTAGATATGCTGATATGAATCTCCTAGTATTGGAAAAATTTATGAGACATTTGACAGCATGCTTGGGCAGATGAAGCAAGCAATTTATGACAAGGATCCTAATTTGGCATTATATGAGCTGCATATAAGCCCATTGTGACATGGTAGTAGAATACTATGAACACCCAATTTCATATGGCAGCGTTTGCATTAAAACCCAAATGGTAGGCACCAAGATCCGGGAGAGTGCCTCCTGATAACGAAGAGGTGAATAAAGGTCAACGAAGGCCTTTCAAAAGATGCATTCAAGTGAGGAGTCAACTTTAATTCACACACATTAGCTTGCCTTTGCTATTCTTCGTGGTCCAACATTCAACAAATCAAAGGCGAAGGTAGATAGAGCAAAATTAGCTCAAGAAGAGGTGAAAACGGTTAATGAAGGCCTTCCAAAAAAATGTATTCAAGTGAGGAGTCAACTTTACCTCGCACACAATGGCTTGCCTTTGCTAATCTTCATGGTCCAACATTCAGCAAATCAAAGGTGAAGGTAGATAGAGCCACATTAGCTCAAACCAACCCTATTGGATGGTGGACATGGCATGGCTAGGATACACCAGAGTTGAGAATACTTGCCATTTGCCTCCTTTCACAAGTTGCCAATTCCTCTACTACAGAGAGGAATTAGTCCACATACCACTTCACCTACTCTATCAAAAGGAACATGCTTACCTGTCACGAGCGAAGAAGTTGGTGGCCGTGCATAGTGCCTTGCGACTTCAGGATCGACAAACTCTAGCTTCATGGTGGGATGTCAATCCCAAAGACACCACATAGATTGATGAGGAGGCACGGGAGGGTTTGGTGGGTGTTCCATTGGATGACATGACCCCTGATAATGGCAGTGAATCAGATATAGAGTCTGATTTTGATTTAGGTGAGGATGAGGCAGAGGCATGGCAGCAATGGATCTTAGATTGTCTACATTTTTACTAGTAGCCTTTTGGCCTTTTCATTTCATTGTATTATGTATATGCACATTGGTAATGAAAACTCAATTGAAATGATTAGACATTGAAAGTTTGTTACTTTGTAAGTTGATTGTTGACTCGTGAATTCTCAATTCAGCTCTAATGTTTCATAATATGGTTCTATAATGTATATGATGAATGACTTATATATAAATAATTGAAATTTCCTAATTTTTTTTTTTATTTTCCCTATTTTTTAATTATCGTCCCCTAAAAAAGGCCTCCTTTCCCCTACCATCCAAAGAAATGCATCCCCCCATCTCCTGCTGTCCCCATCCTGGAAACTTGGTGTAAAATAGCTTGTCACTGATTTTAGTGCTGTACTTTTTAGAGTTTTAACTGCTATTTTAAAGCATACAATCTGCTAGTTTATTATGTATCACCTAGTTTGTAAACGCTGCATATTAAATGCATGATAGGTGTTAAGTTTAGATTTTTTGTTATTTTGAGCTTGTAAAACTCGATAAACAATTGTTTTGTTGCTGTTTTGTAACAAGTCAATACAGAATTATTTCATAGTTTTTTTCATTTTCTGCTGAGCGCCCAACTGCAGGTCTGCTATATGGTATTTATTTTTTCTGCTGTCTACTGTAAGTTGTTTTTATGTATATGAAATCCTATTAGTAGTTTTTTCTGCTGCTACAATCACTTTTCAGTTGGTTCAAGTAACAGTCATGTCAGATTCAAAATCTTCAAGATTAGCATCCATTTGGGTAAATGAATTTGACTCAAAAACAATGCAGTTGAATCTTGATAAAACAACATAATAGCCATTTGATTTTATCGGAAATTTTCTACTGTAGCTGACATGGTTATTTTTACTGGAAACCATTGGTTGTTTGTGTAAAGGTGAATATATGCTCATATGAATGAAAATATTAGCCCTTCTTTGTAGCCAATACGGTTTGTTTCTTTTTGGATAACTGTTCCAACATTTAAAATGTTATCTTTGCAGCTCAAGTGCTCCATCTAAACTGTTCTTTCTTGTATGCAAAGATTGAATTGTAGCCTCCATAGAAAAGAAAATTATATTGAAATTTGGGAGGCCAGCACTCTAACTTTTATTTTGCATTGCAATCAGTTGAGTAATCTTTCAAGAATATTCTAGAAACACTTACAACTGGAGAAAGGAAAAAAAAAAGGTTCTAATTTTTTGTTTGTTAATTCTCAAAGCACTTAAAGTAAAATGCAAATTCTCATAGAATGAGATTCTAATGACTATGGTGATAACTTGAAGTGAAAGAACACACTGCATGTAAGCTACAAAAGCCAGCTACACTGAAACATACAGAATGATGAAAGCCAGCTAATACTACTTAGGTTTTCATTTCATTTTGTTCTCCTAGATGATATGGTAGTTTAAGAACAATAAAGGGTAATTTGAGAACCAAAACAACTTACAAGAAAAAATACAAGCCCCACGATAAACTTGAACCTAAAACTGCAGGAAAGAAGCCAGAATAGAGTCCCCTCAACCCCTGTAAACTTGAGATCATAGCAGAAAATAAGAAGTCATTAAATGCATTGCTGTATGGGAAATAAAGCCACAATTTTTTATTCAAATATTAATGGAGTTAATTAAAAAGCATGCTAATATGTGAATAAGCATTAATTTTCATAACTGATCTCCTTTAACCTGGATGCCTGAAAATTAACATTCCTCATAGCTAATGTTAGTGTTTCCAAAAGGTAAATAGATGCAATATTACAAAAGCTTGCAATATATGTGCAATCTCAATATAAAAAAAGGGAAAGAAAGAAAGTACATGCGTTTTCATCAAGTGGATGACTATAAATTGTGAAAAAGGAAAATAGGAAAGCCCTTCAAAGAGGATCGTTTATCAAAAAAACAAGTTGTGATAATAAGAAGAGAAAAAATTCCTGTAATTTTGTAAAGTAGGATATGTGCTTTGGTAATAAGTTGTGCTATGCCGAATCTCTACCGCCTTGCTTGATTTTGCATAAAAAGGAGCAAGCCAACCCAGGTGGTGAAAACTCATATTAACACTTTGACTAGGTGAATATTCAGGCTTGCAATTTAGAAAATCATAAGATGTTCTACATGGTACATAGAAATGGATTATCATCTTATTTGATGTGAAAGATGTGAGCTTATTCTTTACATGAATATATTTCATGCAAGCTATGCCAAGGCATTACAATAGATGGATAACAGCCTATAGAGAAGAAATAACCATAAAACCGTGCAAATACAATGTGTGTTGGGTGCAAAGGTTGAGGAGATTGTTCATAACCCTTGAAGAGTTCTCAAGCAAGAGAGCATTTGCTGCTCACCCCCATCAGGATCTGGGTAAGCTACTTTGTTGTCCATGTCACAAAGAATTGATGTTGTTCATTACACAGAGGAGATGAAGGCTCCTTAAATAGAATTACAAGGACAATGTTTCTAAAAGAAACAATCGTTAACAAGAGACAAAGTTAGAAACTACTGGATGACTATTAATAACATAAATAGAAAGCTATTATACTAATACCCTCCCTTAATGGTCATCATTCTAACTACCCAGAGAAATAACAGAGAAGGATGCCCCCTTCTTCTCAGAACGCTTTTGCAACAAAAGACAAGAGCCTGCCACTGACTCTGCCACTTGAGATGAGTCTGCCACCAACCCTCCCAGAAACTGCAGAACTTCTGGAAATAACAACACCAACCGTCCAACCTGATGTTGGAGAACTGTCCCTCCTTGTAACCAGAGACACACCGAGAGCAGCTGCCACGCTTTTGAGGAAAATTTGGCAAACCCTCCAAACTTTTGCAAATGAGCACGACGCTCCAGAATAGACTGCAAGAAGTCAGCTGTGTCGATGTTCGCCCCAGCATGTCCAAGTGCAACCAAAACAAACTACAGCAAAGTACGATTTTTGAGGAAAAAATTGCCAAACCCAGAAATCCAAAGATTACAAACCATCGTTTTTTCGAAAAAAACGGTAAAAACCAAATACCAGAGAGCCCTCCTGAATGACGGAAACCCTGACTAGGGTATACAGGAGAAAAACCCTTAATTTTTTAGGATAAAATTATAAACCCTATTACAAAATGATTTGTAAGGCAAAAATCACACAAAACCCACAACTAGAATTTTTAAGGAAAAAATTAATGAAAACCCAGAACATCAATTTTTCAAGATTAAAAACGGCACCCAAAAAAAAAAGAGGATTTATTAAAACCCTAGCCGCCAAAATTTATCGAAAACCTTTTAGGTAGACGGGAACCAAAAATCCTCAGACCAAAACAAATTCAAGGCAAATATCCGCCCAAAACAAAAGTATGAATTTCTGGAAAAATTGGAAACGCCCAAAAAATGCAGCAAATAAAGATGAGAAGAAAAAAACGCGCCCTAATCCGCAGAAAAAATCTGCGCCAAAAAGCTTTAAGGACACGCGCCTTAGAGACACGGGATTATCAAAGAAAGAGACGAAGTTTTCAGACGAAAAATGCAGGTTATAGAAAACCCACGATTTTAAAATCGCGTCTCTTCCTTCCACGATTTTTTAATCTCCAACCCTTCGATTTCTCCAGCAAACAGGACCCACGAATTTGCAGCAAACCCTCAAATTTTAGAACCAAAAAAAAAAATGCCCCACGAATTTTTATTTTTTTTAATTCACTAAAAAGCAAGAGGCCACGAATTTTTTAAAAAAATCGCCAAATTCTGAAAAACAAAGAGCCCTCCCAAGATCCTGAGCCCTCCCATGAGGGAGTCCAACTCAGATCGGCTCTGATACCATGTCACAAAGAATCGATGTTGTTCAGTACACAGAGGAGATGAAGGCTCCTTAAATAGAATTACAAGGACGATGTTTCTAAAAGAAACAATCGTTAACAAGAGATGAAGTTAGAAACTACTGGATGACCATTAATAACATAAATAGAAAGATATTATACTAATAGTCCATAACCTTGTATGCTCTCACCTTGCCCACATCAAAGCTAATTTGGACAACAAAGAAGGCTATTTTGTTTGGACAACAAAGATTGCTCATAACCCTTGAAGAGTTCTCAAGCTACTTGGTTGCGTTGGTCTAACAAATTGTCCATCAAAGCTATATAAAGCATGAGAAAAGAAGGCCAAAATCATATGATGGATTAAAGAAGTTAATAACCATCTTTTGCTAGCATAAATTCTAATAAGATGGTTTTCAAAAGATATTTATGATTACTATAAGTTGAATGTATTCTGTGCAATTTGTTTTAATTCATTTTGTATTATAGGAGTCATACTTCCTGGTTTTCGTTTTGTATGGTGAGCAAATAGAAAACTAATCAAAGCTCTGGAATGAAGAAATCCAACCTGTATAATTATATGTCAATTCAAAAATTGTGGAAAGGAAATAAGAGCATGATTACAATGTTTGTTTCCAGCACAGCAGACCAAAAATACAAAACTCTAATTTGTGCTCAATTTAGGATGCATCTAGTTTCTACCTATGAATAATGATACAAGAAAAACAAATATACAAGAGAAGGATGATATCAATCAGTTTTAAAGGAATGGAAACTGCAGATTCACAAACCCAGTAGTGTGTGCATATTCCTTCTCCATGCACTAAGTTGTGTGATAATTACAGATGACCATGTGAACCATGGTCATTGGCATCAAAACTCAACTAAAAACTGCTCACAATCCTAAACCTTGCAGTCAGTGAAAAAAATGTCACTTTAGCTACTTGCAGATGACTATAAATCACTCAAATTGATGTTATGATCCCAATTTATAATTGAAGTGTTAATTAGAAATTAGAAATTATATTATTAATATAAAATGGGAAGTTGTTCAATAACAGAGAAAAAGACAGAACTTAGATAGGAAAAGTTCATTTAGACTGGTAGTAGGTTAAACTGAAACGTCATTGAACTCAAACTGGTAGTAGGTTTAACTGAAACATCATTGAACTCAAACTAAAAGTGAATAAATTTCCCATCTAATCCATGTTTAGACCAATATCATACTGATCTCTGTTGCTAGAGGTCACAGCAATGTCCTTTAGAGTGATTAAAATGAAAAATCTCAAAAGGAAAAGAAAGAGCTTGTTATGAACTTGATTTCTGCTATCCAAACTATTCTCAAAGAACATTTTAGATTGAGCCATTGGAATGACTTAGAAAGTTCTGCTTAACATTGAACACCTGGCACAAGGTGAGCTTATTTCACTTGAAGTTATTGAATGTGACTGTTTCAATTGACAATTTCAGAAAAACACGAGGAAAACAATTTTAAGAGAAACAGGAGAAGACAGATTGATTCTCTTGCAAAAGCAAATCCATGTCAAAACACTAAACCAGTGTGTTGGATGAAGCACTTGCAATTTTTTTATTTATTTTCCATTTTTGTATGTGCAAAAAAAAAAGCTTCTAAATCAGTGATTTCCAAGATCTCAAACCCCCCAAAGTCCATAAATACAGCGAGTCAGTAACATAATAAGTCTTTAAACAGAATTGTAATAAAGATTCATAATAAATAAAGCAAGTGGTATGCTATATATTGTGTGAGAATTAGGATAAGGAGTTGGGAATGTTACTTTAACTTTTTGCTAGTCAGGGAGTTCAAACATCCTAGGCCTCCGTGACTCCTATTTACATTGTATCGTGCATTGCTCCTGGGTGCATCTAATATCCATATATTATTGTTCTATTTTCTATGTGATGTTTGAGCACCATATGTACCGTATATTTCATTTGGTGAATAAGAAGACTCTTTTCCTATTTCTAATTCTCTGTTATCTATGCTGCAATGTCTACAGTGTGAGTGTGTGTGTGTGTGTGTGTGTGTGAAGTTCTTGTAAGATGAAATGTGCTTGTGTGAAGTTTCCATCCTACAACATCCAGGACTATCCCTTCAAGTTTGGCATGAAGTTTCAATCTCAGTTTCTGTCTGGAATTTTCCTTTTCAATACTGTAAAAAGTGTAATCTTCTTTCTGCTGGAACCCTTAAATTGTGATTTGCCCAAACTTTGTGATGCCTTGATGGGGTTATGGCTTTCTTTGACTTTCTCAGGCAAGCTATTTTCTCTGGTGTAAAATTATCTGTGGCAATATCACACTCTCCCTTTCGAGGAAAGAACTGATAAATTAGGTTCTGCTAATTCTCTTTGATGGCATCACCCTCAAAAGTGACTCTCCTAGCCACCATACTACACGCCCCTGCATAAAAGAAATTGGTTAAATGGCAATTTGTCTTTGGCCATTAAGAGTACATTCAATGTTTTCAGATAACCAATTAGTTCACAATCTGATGAAAAGTACTGGAAATTTATGGGATATCTTCCATACTTCAAATCCTGAGGTGTCACGGTTAAGGCATCTGCTTCTATCCTGGAGGAAAAATTCAGAAAGTGCTTGAAGAAAAGGGTCACAGAGCCTGCTTTGAATCAACAGGCTCGTCACTCTATTGTTCTAGATTTTCAGCTTGATCACAAGGGCAAAGCTTCTGCTAACTAGCTACTTCACTGACTTGTTATCACCAAAATGAGAAATTTGTATTTCATTAAATATACTCACTGACGGGTATATTATGCAGGTAAATTCTATGCTAATTATGATACCATAAGCTAATTCATGAAGAAATATTAGCTTAAAATAAAACAAAAGGGAGTGGTAAGCCAGTTTCAGGCAAAACTGTCAACATGGAAAGGAAAATGGCCTCTTTAGGAGGAAGTAGTCAACTAATTAAAGCATACTTACGAGCCTTTACTCCAGGCAGCAAGTAAAACAGTCAAAGCTGTAACAAGATTACAGAAAAACTCATAGTGGAATGGGGCAGAGGAAAAAGGAAAAATTTCCCCAATAGCCTGGGAAAAGGTATGCCAACAAAATGAAATGTGTAGGTTTGGGTTTGAGAACCATGAAAATCATGAATTTCACTGTGTGAGCAAAGATGATATGAACGGTATATAAAGAAAAGGATAGGCTTTGAAGCAGGATGGTTAGAGAGCAGTACTCGGACAGCCAGGAACCTGAAAGGTTGTTCACTTTAGAGCCTCTTCCGTATCATTCTTAGGCTTGGAATTTTTAAGAAATATACACCCTTAATTAAAGAGGACTTGAGATGGAATGTACGGGAAAGTGACAAGGCTTTGTTCTAGATGATACCTAGACAAGGTCAGCTCCTTTTGTTCAAAATGAGGAGCATGCTGATCATAAGGTCTATGCAAAAAAAGACTCAGAGTGACAGAGTTACAAATTACCTCAGTACTTAGAGGAAAGAAGAAAATATAAGCATTTGGAATGGCCCCACTGTTTGAATACATATAAGACTGCAGTTCTGGAAAATATTTTCAAATATAACCTCCCTCCAAATGTGAGAGGGAGTGAATAGCTTATATGGGACAACGCCAAATCAGAGGAAGTTTCATTAAAAAATGTATGAAGAATTATTTCAAAAAGCGGAAGGAGGAGGAGGGAAATTCCAGCCAAGAATAGGTAGCTCAAGCATGGAAGGCAAATTCTGTTTTATGATTAGCAATTGCAGATAAAAAAAAAATTGACGTAAAATTTGATGGCCCAACAAGATATCTTTTATGCAAGAGCAACTCATAAAATGGAAACCATTTGTTTCAACATTGCAAGATGGCATGGGAGATAAGGGGAAAAATGCAAATAGGATGAGCTAGCCCAAAACCAATAAGGGAGCGCATATTGGCATGGCCAAGTCATAAAAATGGTATTTTAGAGACCATTTGAACAATAAGTCAGGCCATTATGATTTGAAATCTGCAGCTGGAAAGAAATTCTAGAAGTTTTAAGAAGGAAAATCCAGAGTATAGTTTAGCATAAAAAACTTCAAGAACAGAAGATCAAAAGTCAAAGCAAGTTGAACAGTTGAGGAATATGGAAAGCTACAAGCCACTTTCTGTCATACATTCTCTTACTTTGGAACAAAAGATTTCCTTTCCCAGATTGAGATTAGCAAAGTGTGTTTTAACTTGGTTTGAAAGTCTCTTGTATTCAATGGATTTTTTTTAAAAAGCTCCAATCAGTTCATGGGATCAATTTAAAGGATTGATTAAGAAAGAATTTATCCTATTTTTCAAAGTGAGAAAAAATGTATAGAATGATAATTTTTGAAACAGAATGATGGACAAAACACTAGTGATTTTCATAGAAGGGCTGTCCAAATGGAGAAAAGTGTGAAAGATGAGAAGGTATTGATGAAGTACAATGGAGGCTTTCACAGCCATCTTCAAAGGCCCATATTGCTATCCAGACTAGGGGGCATAGATGAAGCATGCGTCCATGCTCACTACCTTGACGTAGATAGTCCTCCATCCTCTCAAAGGATAAATGGAGTCAAAACCAAGACAAAGAAGGTAAATTCCACAAGTACCAAGAATAAATCTGCAAAAAATTGTGACCATTGTGATAAAGATGGTCATACAGACTCATCTTGTTGGAAGCTACATTCAAAATAATGCCCATATAATAAAGGTGAAAAGGGAAAGAGAAACTCTATGCCTACTATATATGAAGAGGGTAAGATGATGGTATTTCATTGTAATTCAGAGGTGGATTCTAAAATTTCTTGCACTACAAAGAAGATTAGTGTTTTGAGACAAGAAAAGGAGTATTCAAATTTGTTTAACATCAAAATCAAACTAAGGAGCATTCAAATTTGTTTAACATCAAAATTCAAACTAAGGGTGTTAAAGATGATGCACTATTTTAATCTAATTCAAAATTTGGTTACAAAACTTGGTCTAGGGACTTATCAACATCCCAAGCCTTATGCTTTGGTTTGGATCAAAAAAGGTGCTAACTTGCTTGTGAATAGACCATGTAAAATGAAGCTTGTTATTAACTCTCAATTTGTTGATGAAGTGGTTGCAGATGTGGTTCCCTTGAATGTATGTGGCATTGTGTATGGCAGCCCCTACATGTATGACTGGAAAATGGTTTATTATCGAAGGGCAAACAAGTATCGTCTCATCAAGGGTGATAAAAGTTTCATATTGTTCTCTTGCAAAGGCAAGGAGGAGCAGCGTAAAGGGGTCCTGAATCTTTGTAGAGGAAGGATGTTGAGTGGAAGCACAAGGTTCTTTCCCTTGGGGATAGGGAAAACAAATGTTGATCAGGTTCTTTCAAGTTCAAGCTCTTTAACACATATTTTCCAAACAGTTGGTGTCATGCCCCCACCTAAATAGAGATAACTAAACAAAAGGAAATCGCATGAGGGAATAATTAAGGTGGCGCCAACATTATATCAATCAGTGGAGATAATACTTAAGGGAAAAGTGATGCTAGTTTCATACTAGCGATTGGGAATAAAGGTTTGTTAAATTAAAATTATAATTATAATTGAAGCAAAGGGAAAGCAGGTGTATGAGGAGTTGTAACTTTTTCAAAGAGCAGCAGCTATATGAAAGGTTGTGACTCTTTCCAAGAAGAAGATATAAAAACGGAAGGGAATCAATGAAAAAGACATCAGCGAAGAAGGAATAAAACATTCAAGCATTAACTTGTCAATCCATCAAGAAATATCAATCAGCAAAAGCAATCAGCAATAATACAGCAACTTCATCAAGCAATCAATTTTGAATTTGAGGAAGTGTCTTACAAATAGGAAGGATGAAATCCCTTACAAGTTCACGAGAGGATAAGGATGAAAACTCTTATTGCTCTTATCATGTTTGGACGAAAACCCAAATCTTGGTCAAGGAGGACGAAAACCCTCCAAGGTGGACTAAGAGTTGGAAGGACAAAAACCCTTTCATGCTCTTGGCAAGTTAAGGACAAAAACCCTTGATATTGCCACTGTTGAGTTAGGGATGAAAACCTCTAATTCAGCAGATTTGTAAGCATTTCCAAAGAATTCATGATATGATTGATTTTGAGAATTGTGCTATGATTTATTGATCTAAATATTATCATAAATTATTGATCTTTGATAAAGCTATTATCATTTTGAGTAAATATTAATGTTTTAAGGCATACAATCAAGAATATCCCAAAAAGGTACATTACAGTTGGAGACAAACGTTTTCTAGATCTTGGTTGGTTTTTTCTTTTGTGGTGCAAGATGAGATGGCAGTCATGTCATCAGTTGAGAGGAGCATCCCTCTCTTGTTGAGTCTTCATAGCTTTTAGGAACCAAAAGCCTCTGTATTAGGGAGGTGTAATCTGTAAAAGGATTGATTTGACTTCATGTCAACAAGGAAGAAGAGATTTTGGAAAAGAGGCAATACTTGGATGCTGGAGAATGTTCAGGATGGTATGGGACATCTCAGAGCAAACTTCAGCAGGAGAGAAAACTAAGAAAAATAAGTGTTTTTGGCTTCTAGGTAAAACTGCCAGTTTGCAACAAGGTGAGGTTTTGCAACCATATGGTGGTTTCATTCAGGTAAGAAGCGATTTTGTCAGTAAAAAGCAGTGGTCTCGTTCCTCTTCTCAAAAGTGGAGATGTCAACAACCCTTCAATCTACCACACTATAATGATTAATCCTTTTTGTGGAAAACTCTTCGGGAGTATATAGAGCGTGCATTTGGGCAGAAAAGGAAAGAAAGAGAGCAAAAAGGCAAGCAAGTTTTAGGCCAAAACACTCTACAATTGACCATTGCATTACTCTCAGACACCTGATTGAGAAAGTTTGGATAAACAAGGGGAAGAAGTTTCCTGTTGTTTTGTGAAATTCAAGAAGGCATTTGACACTGTGTCTAGAAGCAAATTTTGGGGCAGAATGGAAGAGTTGGGAATTCCGGAGATGTATAGGGCAGTTGTCCATAGACTGTATGATCAAATCAGGCCAAAATTAGAACAAAGCAAGGATTATCGAAATGTCTTGGGAGCTACGTTGGGATCAAACAAGGATATTTATTATCCCCTACTCTGTTTGGGCTATACATTGACAAGTTAGAGGAATGGATAGACAAGTTTGGTGGTGGAAGGGTGCACTTGGCCAGCTATGTAGTAAAGTTGCTTCTATATGCAAATGACCTTATATTAATGGCAAAATTTGAGAGAACACTTGAGAGCTCTAGAATTGTTTTGTCGGGAAGTAGGGATGCAAGTGAATATCAACAAAACCAAGGTCATGATCTTTACCTTAAGAAGAAAAAAGAAACAAATAGACTTTGTTTTTTAAGGCAGCCCTTTGCAAGCAGTAAATGAATATAAATATTCTAGCCTTGATCTTCACAACAAACTTAGTTGGGAGACTTGTAAGACAAAAAGGATACAAGGGGGTTGGAAAGCTCTATACTTATTGCAAAATACATGCAAAACAGCTGAATTGTGGGATTGGTAAACTAAGAAGAGTCTTTTTGGGTTGTTTTTTGCGTCAGTAGTGTTATATGGGTGTGAAGTCTAGGGTAGCAACACGTCAGCAAAGAAATGGAGGCAGATAGAGAGGTTACAAAAGTATCTAATCACAAGTAGTTTCAAAACAAAAACTTCGGTTCCATATGAGATCATTTAGCTGAAGTCGGTGCCTTTCCTTTGGAGGCATCAACTTTGATCAAGTTGTTAAATTACTTAAAGAGAGTAGAGAACATGGAATTGCACCATTCATCCAAAATAGCAACAGCGGAAAAGTTAAATAGAAGGAAAAGCACGTGGATGAAACAAAATGCCAAGTGGATAAGTAAGTGGGATATTAGCCTACAAGAATGTCCAAAGACCTATGCATAAATCAAAAGATATGTGAGGGCGAATGTCAAGGCGACC
Organism: Cunninghamia lanceolata; assembly: GCA_027924645.1. NCBI lineage: Eukaryota > Viridiplantae > Streptophyta > Pinopsida > Cupressales > Cupressaceae > Cunninghamia > Cunninghamia lanceolata. The sequence continues at coordinate 21,088,071 of BSBN01000520.1, read as the reverse complement.
ATGTGGACAAAACAACTTATGAGGAAAAGAGAATACTACGTCAAACACTCCAATCCTACATGTGACCACAAGCAAAAGGACTATATAGGGGCAAAAATAAAGTGGAAAGAAAATAGGTTAATAGCTCAACTAAGGACCATCTAGCACCATCTTAGGTGCGAGACCGAAAGGTGGATAGTGCCTACGAAAAAGTGAGCAGATAGAATATGTTGTTAGTTGAAACGGAATGGCACTACATCATAGAGTGTCCAGCTTACAAGGATATTAGGATCAATTACATTGCTATTTTAAATGTTGGATCCTTGACTACCTTGCTTGAAGAAGAAAGGCTAACAAAAATAGAAGATTATCTGATCAAATTTCACAGCAAAAGATCCAAGCTCAAAAAAGAAATAAGTGCCAATCAGACATAGTGTGAACTGCCCGCCATTTGGGGTTTATGTGCATGGTTGCATCGTTTGATATCCCAGGGTCTCATAGACTGCTCGGTCTCGGGGACATTATCAAAAACTTTCATTTCATTTGATCAGTTGCTTTCAGTTGGATGCTTTATTTGCGAAGGACTGGCATATGCATCGGCAAAATATGCAGTAAAATTGTTTCTTTTCTTCTTCAGGTCTGTTATGTCCATTATGAGGCTGTGTAAATATACAAGAGTTGAGAATTTTAGTCTTCAGTCTATTTACCATGTAGAAATTGTTTGGTTTTAAGCCTGTACTTGATTTATTTCCACTTGCTTGGACTTATGTGCGGAAGAACTCTATGTTAGATAATCTGCGGCATGGTTTAAGCTTCTTGTCCAGGACTTCTGTTTGAGAGGAAAGGAAAAGTGTAAATAATCAACTTAGCCTCTGTTCCTCTTTGGCTAAGATGGAATTATCTAATCCTTTGTATTTTGTCTCTTCGGCAATAACCGTAAATTAAAGCCCTTTCAATTAAATCAAAGAGAAAACAAAAAAGATTAACTTAGTGAATCCTTGTCTGCAAAAACAAATATTCACCCATTTGACGAAATGAAAAAAGAAGAAGAATAGAGCATTGGGTTTGTGAATATGATCTCACCTCTGCTCGTGCGATTGTGTAGAGGGCATTGGCTGTATTTGTGTATAAAGGGAATCGAGTATGCCGGCCATCATTTACTGGATGGAGAGAACAAACAAACAAATTGTAAAATGAATATGAATATCAGTATAGAATAGGAAAGAATAAAAAATTTACCTTGGAATCTGGTTCTAACAACATCGAGGGGATGAAGCGCAGCAACAGTAGTAAATCCGGCGATTGCCCCAGCCGTTGCATTCTCCCATTGCCATTGCATCCTCCCCTTGCTCCTCTTAAAAGTCTAAACTAACCTTTCGCCAAACGGTAAGTTTCTCTGGTTTTCTTCTTCAATTCTTTGGTTGCCCGCCTTTAGGTAGGAAAAATACATTTACAAAAAGGGATGCATTTAGTTGAGTAGCCTATCAATTTTGTTAAAAAAAAGAAGTTCAAAGATTTTATATTAAAAAAATTATAAAACTAGTATAGATATTAGTTATTTTATTTGTTTATTTGAGAGTTTTTGTCTTTGCCTTTGGTAATACTATTGTGATTAGAATTATTTAACTAGTTATTATTATACACTATTTCTATGTCTTATAGCAATTTTACAAGAAAGTAGGTTTGTAAGTATGATCTTCTCTAATAAAAAGAAAAAAAATAGTTTAATTTTTATTTTGAAGGGAATATTCTAGAGGAAGTAACATAGTATAAGTATCTTGGAATTGACTACAACAATAAATTCAATTGAGATCCTTGCAGAAAGAAGAGAACTCTCACGTGGAGAATGATTTATGCATTGCAAAATAGAAGTAGGGAAGTGAAGTTAAGGAACTAAAAAACTATGCGGATTTAATTCAAGTTTTTAGTTATTCTGGTGGTGCTTTACGGATGTGAATTATGGGCTAGCAATACTTCAATAGTAAAATGGAAGCAAATAGAGAGGATTCAAAAACACATGATAACAAGCAAATTCAAACTCAAAGCTTCAGTTGCATATGAGATTCTTGTTGCATATGAGATTCTTCTAGCTGAAACAAGTAACTTCCTTATTGAAGCCATTGCTATGGTGTGTCTCATAAGCTATCTTAAAAAATTTAAGCAGATGAAAACACATAGATGACCTAAGGATGTCATCAAAGAAGTCTTGAATGAGAAAAAGAAGTCTTGGATGAATCAAAACTTCAAATGGATGAACAAATGGGACATCCACCTAAATACATACCCAAATAATAACAAATAAATAAGGACTTTTGTTATAGATAAATTTTGCACGCCATGTGGAAAAAGTTGTTGGGAAGAAAGAGGAAATATTATTTTGATGAGTATAACCCCACTTATAATCATCAACAAAAGGCATACATAGGGATAAATATACCTCGGAGGGTAAAGATACTTATAGTCCAATTGAGGACTAGCTTACATCATCTTTGATTTGAAATAGGTAGATGGAAGAGGCCTAAAGAAGAATGGGAGAAAAAAGTTTGTATCTTTTGCATGGCAGGGGCAGTTGAATCAAAGAAGTAATTTATCCTAAAGTGCAAAGGATATTGTGGCATTAAGGTCAAATACGCAGATACATTAGTGAGTGCTTCATTCTAGGATTTGTTCGAATTTAGGAGAAGGTTGGGAAAACAAGGGAGCTCATCATCAAGTATTTTAGCAATAGGCCACCAAGTCATAAAGCTCAAATGATAGGGTATGATGTTCCATAAGTTATCTTTGGCCTTGTAGACATTAAAATTATTTTATTATGTTCTATTCTAATATGGAAAAGAAAAATGTTTGTCTACAAATATAAACTCACCACCCAAAATGGATGGAGCACAGAGAACACGTGGCACGATCATTAAAGCTCAATTTCCTCCCAAAAATTAATGCTATAGAAGTGGTATTTTGCATTTTAGCCATATATATTGGAATTCTTAAACCTTTAACACTGCTAATGTTAAAATGCAGAAAAGTCGTAATCAAATTTATATTAGAGGCAAAGACTTTTTTTCAAGTACACCAAATTTCATTACATCGAGAGGCATTCTACAGTCACAGTAGGGGTGGAAGAAAGGAGCCTCGAGATTCTAGATTTTAAGTAAAGAAAACCCTAGAAATAGATTGGAATATTCAAACAACCAAAAATATTGTGAATGATTTAAAGATAACTATAAAAAATGATAAAATTATTGTTTTAGTTGTTATACTCTTAGTGTTTCATTTCACCACAACCTACATAGTATGGTTTTTCTTTTAATGACTACAGTGGCTCAAACCTATACTCTTCACCTATGCAACTCGTCCCAGAGAGCAATATTTACAACCTCTAGCAATGCATCTACTCTAGGAATTTGAACTAGGGGGCATGAAGGTCGAAACAAGACAAACACGTCAATCTCATTCTCCAAAATGGAAATGGAAATGAAAATGGATCCTTTTATACTCTACGATGTCGAGCAACCTGATTTTGGGTCTACACTTATATCTCGCACCAATCAATTTACAAGTCGTGTAAATGTTTGTTGTTTAATGACTCCAAACTAGTATTGTTTAATTCTCATAATGTTCGAGCTATATTCTAAATTGACTTAACTCCCCTTAACTGTGAAAAGGGGTAAAAAGTTATTTTGAATATAACCCACCAGCACATAAACTTGTTCTTTTTTTCAGGGGCAAGAGTTAGTAAACGCAATCAAATTGATTATAATATATGAGGTTATGTAATTATAAGGAAGAAACCATTTTATTTGTAGGGTAAACATTCACTTTAGACATTTTTGGTAATGGTTCAAAGAATATTTCTTTGGACATCTTAATTCAATTGCGTGTCTTGATAAATACAACTAAAAAGACTAGTATATGATTAAAGATAGTTAGTGAAAATGGATATTTTTCTTCTTCTAAGTATTACAAACCACTTACAAATGCTAAAAGTAACTATTCTAATAGGATTTAATTTAAGTATTTAACAATTTCAAAAGTATACTTCATATAAATAAGCTTATATACATAATATTATGTAAAATACCCTACTTACCTATACCAAATTTTTTTTGCCAAATCATCAACCAATTATCAAAATGAAACACATAATCACATGAGAAAATAGTATTTGGAAACTTCAAAGCTGGTTATTGAATTGAATGAGCAAAACACAAATGTCAATAAGCTGGTCTGATATATCAGCAGTGGCTGGAATTTGCATCAATCAATATACAAAGTAGAAATTGAGCAAATACAAGCATGTAATGATGAGTCTATGAAATACAATGATAACTAGCCATTGTAGAATAAACGTATGATTGGAAATGATCTTCAATTCTCTGATTTCTCTCTGATATGACTGCTGATCATCTTCAATTCTCTGATTTCTCTCTGATATGACTGCTGGTCATTCATATAATAACCCAGATTTGTGAAATAATCTTCCAAAGTCCCAAATTGAAGCCCAATATGCAAGTGATGGCTCTTAGGAAGGGAGAAACTAGAGTACAATCGATGAGAATGGCTTTCAGCCCTCGATATACTCCAAAAGAGATGATTCAGACTCTGTATCAGAACAATATCAGACCTATTCCACTGCCCAGATTCAAGCAAATGACCAAAGCCGATGTAAAATGATGCCTCTCCAAGCTAGCAAATTGGTTTAGGAATGAAGCGACTAGCTCTAGAGATGTTCCAAGCATATAAACCTTCAAACAATGCCATGGACCAGATTTCATGCCAAAGTGAAGAGCACTTTCCTGTAAGACTCCAGCACACCTCTTATGTTGCATAACACTCCATATGGCGGTTGCTAGGTTAAGTAAATGTTGATATAGCAGATATGCGCTCAGCTTCTCAATTGATGATGCTTCAAACTTCAGATGCCACCAAGCATGAATTCGCTGCCAATGCAAATCGACTCCAAAATGTAATCGCTGCCAATGGTTGTGCAATTCGGCACCAAGGAATGTCTATGGTAGCGGCTGGGAGTGATTTGCTTAGGTCTGAACTGGAATTGTTGTTGCACTGCCTTCAATATTTGAGTGAATGCTCATCTAACAATATGATCCTCAATGAAATCTAGCAATAATCTTCAAACTTTATATAGATCTTTAATGAAACCTTCAAAACCTTCGATCAAAGTCTTCAATGATATGCAAGGAATCTTCAAGGTCCTCAATGTTATGCCAAATGATCTTTAGACTTCAAATCTCTAACAATGTCTTCTACAAATTCACAATAATTGTCTCCAATAAGCTCTATGATGAATACTGATTGCATCCACCTCTCAAAACGGGAATGGGGCCATCACCAAACCCTAGTTATCAAGAGATCATCATCTTGATTGTACTAAAATTTGTCTTCACCAAGAGATAAATTCAATATGCAAAAACCAAGTCAAAAAACATGATTTCAAATGACTACCAACTCCTTATAAAGCCCTCACTCCAAATAGGTATAAAAGTTTTTGTGTACACAATCACTTATTAAATGACAGTTTTTGTGTACACAATCACTTAACTTTATTAAATGATTGTTTTTGTGTGCACAATAACACTTTATTTTATAAAGTGTTTTAAATTGACTCAAGTAACTTAACAAAATATTAATTTTATAAAGCAATTAAAAATACTTTATAAAATTAATTCACAACTAGAACCTTTTTAAGGTACTTGCAAAATGTAAGATACCCCACTATACTTTAACCAAAATTTTTTGCTTATTCAAACTTGCAACTTCAATCAAACATCAACATACAACATGAACTATCAATCAAGGAAGCTGAGATATTTTATTTCAATTGTCAACTCAAATGTCTTATTACATAGAATGGATGCTTAATTCCATCATCAAGTTCAATTTATTACGATGAACACATCAAATAGGCCTGGGCGCCTAGATTGAACAATAAGCCTATTCAACTACTTATATCTCCAATTCTCAAATGTCTTCAAGGAACACTTGTATCCTCAAGTCTGCAATGCAAGTAGCCTTGTGTTGTAGAACGTCTTCAATCCTGCACAATGATGATAACTAAATGTTAACACCTCTCAATGGATAAGGGAGCATCACCCTAACAAGCATGAAATACGTAGATTCCATGAAAGAGAATAAAGCTTACTAGAGAGAAATCACAATAGCCCCCAAGATGTGTAAATGAGGTCTCTCTCCTCCTTTTATAGTGCCCTTTAAGACGTAAGAGGCAATGAAGGCACATTTTCCAATGCAAAAAGAGAACCAAGGCATATTTTCCAAGAGCATATTCTACAAGAATATGCCATTTGATGACTCACTTTGAGTTGGTGCCCTTGTTAAATGAGCTGAAATGGATCCCAATGCCATAATTTGAGCCAATGGAAGATCAAGTACTTGCACGGTGCTCAATGAAGATAGAGCGCACTTAGGAGAATGCATTAATCACAATTGGCGCTACTTCCATGTTAGGCGCATGTTTAGTGCTCTAGGGACAAGAGATGGCGCCTAACCTCCTTGAAGTGTTATTTAAGTCTTCAAAATACTTCTAAATCTTCTCTTGAAACAAATATTCATCATTACCATGATAGATACTCCACATTCCATTCTAAGGCGCACATTTGGCTTCTTGCAGAAAGCGCATGTTTGAGGTTGGAGAAGAAGGAAGATGTGCCTTACTCTAGCAATGCTTCCTTTGTCTAACATCAAACCAAAGATGATTGTTTGAACATGTTTAATCCTTTGAAGGTCATTTCAACTTAGAACAACATGTTTTAGACCTAGGCGCACATTGGAGGTTGTTCAAGGTGAGAAGTGCGCCTTACACTTAGACGGAACCTTTTTGCCCTCAAATGTCATTTCTTACCAAGGCGCTCATCCAAGAGAGAATAAGCAAGATTAGCGCCTCACATTTTGAGTGCTCATTTGATGTCTTTGAAGCGTAAATCATCTTAGGAACATTTGCAAGGTTGGATAGGCAAGATCTTACTCCTTGCTAACATCATGCATATCTTGTCTTCTTTGGTGATCCCTCGTGGAGTTGGATGTCTACTTGACTCATTCTACCCTCCAAAGATGCATTGAGGTCTTCAACTAGCCTTTCTAAATAAGGTGCATTTTCAAGAGGTTTATGCTTCATCTAGCGCCCAACTCCTTAGGCGCACATCAAGTATCTTGGCAACATAAACTAGTGCCTTAAGTAGAGAAGACGCTCAACCTAGATCAATTGCTTCATGATGGGCACCTTGAATCAATCCTTCATCAAATCTATCTTCCAACGTCACCTCCTTGTCAAGGTGCACTTCAAGGTTGAGTTGAATGAGATTGGTGCCTAACTCCTAGGCACACTTTGTGGTTTGACAAGACAAGGATTGGCGCCTTGCCTTGTAGCATCATAATGGCACCTTCATACTTGACAAGTCTTCCTTGGGCACACTTTCTAGATCCAGAGACATCAATTGGCGCCTAGAAACCCTTAGCAAGTTTCTTAATCCATTCAACACTTAGGCGCTCAATTAACTTGTATTTGAAGTTCTCCAATGTTAGATTGAACATCAAAGAACCAATGTATCATTACATGAAGTTTTTGACCCGCAAAACAAAACAATAGTTAACCAAAACCAATTTCATTCCCTTATTTTACATATTAGCCCACTGAGAATGATGAATAGGCTAATCCGAGTTCATGATTGACTCATGCCGGAAACAGGGACATGACAGTCTCCCCTTCCCGGGATTGCTTGTCCTCAAGCAATCAAAGGTTAGGATGCGCCAAAATTTTCTCTCCTTCCTAAGTAGCATCCTCAACTGGCAAGCCTTTCCATTGCACTAGATATTCTTTGATGACTCTGCTTCTTAGTTTACATTCCCTTATATCAATGATGCCCTTAGGTTCTAGAATCAACAACCCTTCTTCATCAAGTGGTGGAGGATCCTGAGAGGAAACCACATTATGACCCAATGCATTTTTAAGACATGATACATGAAATACATTGTGTATACAGCTTCCAACTGGTAATTTAAGTTCATAAGCCACTTCTCCTACTCTTCTTATCACTTTGTATGGGCCATAGAACCTAGGCTTCAATTTATCTGCACCTAATTTCTTTAGAGAACTCTGCCTATATGGTTGAAGGCACAGAAACACCATATCACCTACCTCAAAACTTCTCTTGATCCGGTGTCTATCAACATACATCTTCTGTTGGTTTTGAGCTCTCTATAAATTTTCTTTAAGTACTCACAAAATATCTTGCATGTCCTTCATCAATTCTTTTGCTCTAGGAGCTCGACTATCTTCCAAAGCCAGATCGACAAAAGAAACTACATCATATCCATATAATGCATGAAAAGGTGACATGCCAATTAACATATGAAAAGTGGTGTTATAGCAATACTCCCCTAAGTGTAACCACTTTATCCAAGCATGTTGGTGCTCAAATACATAGTTACGCAAATATCCCTCAAGCCACTTAATGACTATCTCTGTTTGCCCATATGTTTGAGGCTGAAAGCTTGTGCTTGGTGTCAGGTCAATTCCTGCTAATCAAAATAGCTCTCTCCAGAACACACTGATGAATCTACTATCTCGATGACTGACTATGGTCTTTGGAAGGCCGTGTAGTCGGAACACTTCCCGAAAGAATAGCTCAGCAACTTCTAAGGCAGAATACTCCAATGAAATTGCAAAGAAGTGAGCGTATTTAGTTAATCTATCCACAACTACATAGATACAATCTTTACCCTGGACCTTTGGTAGACCTGTTATAAAATCCATTGAAATACTTTCCCTCTTCTGCTTAGGAATTGGCAATGGATGAAGTAAACCTGCGGGAAAAGTATGTTCAGACTTGTTCTGCTGACAAGTCAAACACTTCCTAACATATTGTAAGACATCATCTTTGAGACCTTTCCAAGAAAATATTTCATGAATCTATTTGTAGGTCTTGAAAAATCTTGGATGTCCTGCTAGAGGTGTATCGTGAATGGCTTTTAGAATCCGCTACTTGAGCTTAGATTCAAGTACTAGGAAAATCCTGTCCTTGTAATATATCACGTCATCAACCACTTTGTACTTGTCATCTTGTATAATTCCATCCATGATTTCACATGCAAAAGTTGATTTGGAATACTCAACTAAAAGTTGAGATTTCCAATCAGTTGAAATCTCACTTAAGGAACAAATAGTAGGCCTCCTTAAAAGAGCATCAGCAACAATATTTTTCTTGCCCTTCACAAATTCAATGTCAAAATCATATGCTTGAATCTTTAAGACCCATTTTTGTTGTCTTTCATTCAAATCCTTTTGTTCCAGAAAGTATTTCAAACTATTGTGATCAGACCTAACCACAAACCTTGCACCTACCAAGTATTGATGAAACTTTGCCAAAGCATGCATAATGGCTAGCATCTCCTTGTCGTAGGTGGACTATAGGTGTTTCGTATAACTTTTTGCTTTCAAAAGTAATAGGATAATTTGGGATAACTTTTTGCTATGTTATGGGATTGGTAGGAGTAAAAACTTTGTATTGGGATAACTTGTAGTATATTGGAAAATGTTCTTATGTCCTTTTCCTTATGCTATGTTATGGGATTGGTAGGAGTAAAAACAACAGTAGTATCAACAACCTTTTCAGAACTATCTAGAAAATGTTCTAACATAGTTTGTTCACCAATATCAAAAGATGGGGAAGACAAACCAGGAATTGACCCAAATGAATCAAACATTGTTCCAAAACTTGTTCTCAATGAAGGGGGGCTATTATCAGAGGAAACAACCAAAATGGGTGAAATAGGGACTTTCGAAAATGCAGGAAAATGATCAAAAATAGGAACATGAAGTAGGGGTGTAGAAACATGGGATTCTTATGGGAGATTCTTTTTAGGAGACTGATGTAGACCACCAAGTTGTTCATGCTCTACATTTCCATCCTTACCTTGTTCTATTTCTCCTTCTTTATCAAATTTATTAGACATTTCTGTTTGTTGGGCATCATCAGGTTCCTCAATATTTTGCCGTTCAGTCTCAACATCCTCAACCTCCATCTGCTCAACATTTGTGTCTTCAACACCTGATTCAGTGACATTAGAGGTTCCTGCAACCTCTTTCTTCTTACCTCCCTTTGACACAAATTTGATTTTTGTTTTATGTGTTTTGGAAGAGGAAGGAGTGTCACTCTTATTTTTGTCCTGTTTTCCACTTTCTTACTTGTTTTTTTCCTAAACTTCAGTCTCTGACCCTATAAGAAATTCCTTCAAGCTGATCCCTTTGCTTTCTAACCATACATTTGTGTTAGCCAAGATTGGCTGAAATCTTTTCCTTATAGAAGTCTCCTCTTTGACTGACCATTTGACCTTTGGAAGAGGTGAAGCTTCAACATTTTTAGTATTATATTTGGGATCTAGAACATCCCCATCATCTTCCATTCCCTTTGGAATGTCCACAAGGCCCAGCTCTTCTATCTGACTCAAATGAAGTCTACAAAAGTCTAACTTTCTGATTTCATTTTGTGTCCTGAGGTCAACCCAAATATCTTCCACCACTAGCATGTGGAAAGTTGATTTTCTCTTGATTTTATCTTGTACCCTCCTAAAGTCAAAACGACCCCTTTTCTTGAAAGTTTTCATGGTGACCAATTGCATTTTAGATTCAATTGTTTTGGCTTTAGTAGCAGACTGAACTGAATACCTTCCAATTTCTACAGGAAACTTAATCCCTAACTTTTTTAGCTTCATTTGTTTATTATGTACCACAATCAGCTGCCTACATAATTCCATGAGAACAATCATGTCGCTAGGGTATCGTGGAAGTATATAGGGGTAACCAGGATAATACCCTACTCTGAGATATGTGAAAGTAGGAAACTACAAGAACAAGCAGCCCAAAGAATTTACAACTTCTTAGGCTTCATCTGAAACCCTCTTCTGAACAAGCTCATTGTCCCATAAGCACATAAACATAGAAAAGAAAGCATCATTAACCCTACGGAAATGATGGATTGGTCCTTTTAGAGTGATTTGAGGATAATACTCATACACGGGGACCAATCTCCTATCACCAACCTGTGTGAGACCAGGAAAACTTCTCATGCTGGCAGCAACATACACAAGATATGAGGTCATATAAAATTTGAATGTTGTGTTGACTCTCACCAATTGCTCATGCAGAGCATTGCTAATCTGTTCTCCCCAAAATATTCTTTGTGTGCACTAGAGAATTACCTTGATGTATGTGTACATCCATTCCTAAAATTTGGAAGAAGGGAGTCCTCTGATACAACTCAAAAGTGTAATCAAGTCACAGACCTCCTCTACAAAGTCACTCCTTGGGAGATCCTCCGGCCATCTAGTTAGATTGCTCCGAGGAATCTTCAACCATTTACTATTTATGTACCTTCTTGCAGCTTCCACATCTTCATCATAGTCTCTTTTCCCTTGAGCAAAATCAATTTGTCCAATATTTACAATAGGAGAACACATGAAGATTTTATCAAGAAACTCCATAGCCAACCTCATAATCACATTCCCTTGGGAGTCTGACACAGCCCTAGTATCTCTGTTGTAATGACTGGCTACTTGAAGAACAAACTCAGGGTTATGGGCAGCAACTGGAAAGGAGGTAACCAAGTGAATATTGTTGTCAATGACCTTCTGCATATATCTAAAAGGATTTATTTGTTTGGTTTTGTCCGTGAACTCTACCATATCCACATGCCCTATTTTCGTATCTCTAATTTCATCAACATTAGACTGTACTGAAGTAACAGGGAAGACCCCTTGGTATTTGTACTTCATGATTTTGGCTTTGGATGGAGATGGCTCCGACATCAGCTTTGGAGAGAACTCTAGAAAAGATATCTACCATGGATGTTTGTCGAAAACTGCAAAAAGCCATGATCTCGCAATTAGAGGAAAAATGGGTAAATTGGGGTTACTGCGATTCAATGATCATGAATAGGGAAATATACGTTGAAGGGATTGAGCACGTGCAAATCAAGGTAAAAGGTAAAAGTGTGTTAACAGGCTTTGAAAGGCAAATTTTTCCCAGTGTTAGAAAAAATTTAGGAAAATGTGTATGGGCAGTCAAAATGACCGCTCCTGCACAAGGGACCATTTTTATCATGTAAAGTCAATAGAATTGACCGCTATTACATGTGGGGTAAGATATTATTTTTTATGTAGGGGCAGTCAAAATGACCGCCCTTACATGAGGGTAAAAATTGCAAGTTTATGTATGCATGTATGAGCGGCAAAAATGACCGCTTGAGCATGTCAAGTGAAGCTTGAAGTATCTAGATGCAAAGTCGGTAGAATTGATAGCTCATGCATCCATGCATTGTTTGTTTTTGAATTATGCATAGTCGGGAAAATTAGTCGACTTTACATGTGTGAAAAATTCATGTATTATGCTTGGATGGGGTTTTTACCTACCCATGCACATTGGGTAAAGTTGAAAACAAATATGCACAGGTGGTCATTTTGATTGCCCTTGCATGTTATTTTGAGAAATGGGTCTTTATGTTTGGGCGAGTGTTCCCACTGCTTTACATAAAGAAGGGTAAGTCTTATTAACATGTAGGGATGGTGGTTTTAACTGCCTCTACATGAGGGAAAGGTCAAGGACAAGGCACATGTATCTATAGTCATTTCCACCACCGATACAAGTGCCACGACTTAGAAAATAAAACAAGGCAATATCGGAGGTTTTCACTGACTATTCATATGACTAAAAACTCTCAAGACAAAACAAAGTTGACGAAAAACACCAACTAAAAATAGGTAAAATGAAAAGAAAACCCTATGTTTAAATGAACATAAATTAATCAACACAAAGCTAGGAGTTCTTAGGGTTTCAAAATCATAAGGAAGATGAACGCCAAAAAGCATAATCGATACAACTATATTATTACTAGTGTAGAAACTTCAACGCAACGAAAAAATAAAATAAACTTACCTATTACAGGGAAACAACAACAAAAAGGTGAAACCCTAACGATGCACACTCCCACTATCTGGTTGCAATGGATCAACACAACGTCTTGACGGAGAGTAAGAAACAAGGACACAAGATAAAAGCAATGACAAAAAAAAGATTTCAAACACATTTATAAACCCAAAACATAACTATAAGTTTTAAATAAATGCCACACGAGTTCACTTGTTGAGACATTTATTACATGTCTCGACGGTGAAATTTACCGACATCACATGAAGCAAACAAAACATGCATAAGCGGTAGATATGACTGACTTTGCATGTGTAAAATTTGCCAAGGAGAAAGCATGTATAAGCAGTGAAAAAGGCTGACATTGCACGCAGGAAGAATACAAACATGCAAGAGTGGTGGTTTTCACCAACTTCGCATGTGAAAACTAAAAATTCTCTAACACCTTAAAATGATCAAAATTGATACTTTGAAAAGCTTGCAACTTAGTCAATCTTCACGAATCTTGAGAAATCAACTAAGGGGAATGTCACAAGTTATTCTATAGTGTCAAATGACTTCGCACGAGGCCAAGAGAACTTTTCTTGATTTGTGAACTTAGAGTGTAAGCTACGAAATGGACAAGTTTCATAGGGATTATCCACAAAAACGAGCGTAGCTAATTTTGAGAACAACACAACTACTATTGTAAAGCCCTCAAAGTCTTCAGCTTTCAACCCACATTTCATGACCAATCCTTCATCAATGAAATTGTGATTAGCTCCACTATCTACCAGACAAGTAACTCTTTGTCCATTGATGATTCCCTTTAACCTGAATGCATGATATCTTGAAACTCCAAATAAAGTAGCAATAGTTACTGCATTGATATGGGAAGTATTATCAGGTTCTAGCTCAAGAGTAGGCTGTTGATCATCCTCATGACATGAACCTATATCATCTTGTGAATCATCATCCTCATCAGACACTACTTCAATAAGATGTACTTTGCCTTTGCCTTTATATCTGTGTCCTGGTTCCCATGGTTGTTTGCAATCAAAACACAACTTCTTTCTCCTCAATTCATCACACTCTGTTGAAGTAATATTAGATTTGAATGGCTGGAAAGTCTTCTTTTGATTAGAGCTTGAACCTTTTCCATAGTTCTTCTTTTGAAATGTAGTAGGATAAGTATCAAGATCTAATGCTAGCTCTATAGCTTCATCCAATGTTTGGGGTTTATGTACCTTCACCAATCCTCTCATTCTATCATTCAAACCTTCAATAAATAACATGACAACTCTTCTTTCTAGCATTTCAGGAACCATAACTGCTATCTTTTGAAACTCGTTGATGTAGGAGTCTACTTTGCCAACCTATTTCATCTGTGCCAATTCTTTGTAATAGACTTTAATATCCTTCATATCAAACCTGTTAATCAACTTGCGAGTAAACTCATCATAGGAAGTGATCATATCATGGCGTTGTGAAACAAGCCCATGATGCCACCAATCATAAGCCAAAACTTCCAAATTCATAGTAGCAAACTAAATAGCTTTTTCTTTACTCAAGGGTTTGAGCGTGAGAAAAGTATCAAGCTTGTGAATCCATGCTCTAACACTTAGTTTACCACTGCCATCAAAGTTGGGCAAAGGAACTTTATTCAACACTTCTTTGTACTCCTTATGATCCTTGTCCTTATGTGTTAGCATTTTCTCCTTTTTCTTTCTCTTCTTTTCATTCCTTTGAGACATAAACTGATTAAAATTGAGATCTCTTCTCACGTCAGGTGGAAGTAGACGATATTCATCATGTGCAACCATAATGTCATCTGCAAGATTAACATTGGCTTCCTCTTCTTCTAAAGATGTTTCCTCAATCATTGTCTCAAATCTTGGACGAAATGGTCTATCATCAATTGTGGTGGTTGCTCTACCAGGAGGAGTAGGAGTATGTACTCTATTTGAAAGCCTGCTTACTTCTCTAGTTTCTTCTACAATGCTTGTTCTTCCACTACTTACACTCCTAGACTTTGACCTCCTAGAAGCTCGTTCATTTTTCAAGTCTCAAATCTCTTCTATGAATTGATTTGACCAATCCCATGTCTATTGTCCAAAGGCCTGCATGAATTTGACTAAGTTAAAGGCATCATTACCACCTTGCCTTCTAGGACCACCATTACCTCCTTCTGAACCCATCTGTGGTTGTATAACAACAGAAGGTTGTTGTTGTTGCGGTTGTTCTTGTTGCCTAGCCCTCCTTCTTGTATAATATATGTGTGGACCAACTTCACGCGGCAGCATAACCCAAAGGCTGGTACAATCTTAGCTCTGATACCACTATAAGATACCCCACTATACTTTAACCAAAAAATTTTGCTTATTCAAACTTGCAACTTCAATCAAACACCAACATACAACATGAACTATCAATCAAGGAATCTGAGATATCTTATTTTAATTGTCAACTCAAATATCTTATTACATAGAATGGATGCTTAATAGCATCATCAAGTTCAATTTATTACAATGAACACATCAAATAGGCCTAGGCGCCTAGATTGAACAATAAGCCTATTTAACTACTTATATCTCCAATTCTAAAATGTCTTCAAGGAACACTTGTATCCTCAAGTTTGCAATGCAAGTAGCCTTGTGTTGTAGAACGTCTTCAATCTTGCATAATGATGATAACTGAATGTTAACACCTCTCAATGGATAAGGGAGCATCACCTTATCAGAGTTGAGGGAGCATCACCTCAACAAGGATGAAATACACAGATTCCATGAAAGAGCATAAAGCTTACCAGAGAGAAATCACAATAGCCCCCAAGATGTGTAAATGAGGTCTCTCTCCTCCTTTTATAGTGCCCTTTAAGACATAAGAGGCAATGAAGGCACATTTTCCAATGCAAAGAGAGAACCAAGGCACATTTTCCAAGAGCATATTCTACAGGAATATGCCATTTATTGACTCACTCTGAGTTGGCGCCCTTGTTAAATGAGCCAAAATGGATCCCAATGCCATAATTTTAGCCAATAGAAGATCAAATACTTGCATGGTGCTCAATGAAGATAGAGCGCACTTAGGAGAATGCATTAATCACAATTGGTGCTACTTCCATGTTAGGCACATGTTTAGTGCTCTGGAGACAAGAGATGGCGCCTAACCTCCTTGAAGTGTTATTCAAGTCTTCAAAATACTTCTAAATCTTCTCTTGAAACAAATATTCATCATTACCATGATAGATACTCCACATTCCATTCTAAGGCGCACATTTGGCTTCTTGGAGAAAGTGCATGTTTGAGGTTGGAGAAGAAGGAAGATACACCTTACTCTAGCAATGCTTCCTTTGTCTAACATCAAACCAAAGATGATTGTTTGAACATGTTTAATCCTTTGAAGGTCATTTCAACTTAGAACAACATGTTTTAGACCTAGGCACACATTGGAGGTTGTTCAAGGTGAGAAGTGCGCCTTACACTTAGATGGACCCTTTTTGCCCTCAAATGTCATTTCTTACCAAGGCGCTCATCCAAGAGAGAATAAGCAAGATTAGCGCCTCACATTTTGAGTGCTCATTCAATGTCTTTGAAGCATAAATCATCTTAAGTGCATTTGCAAGGTTGGATAGGCAAGATCTAGCACCTTGCTAACATCATGCATATCTTGTCTTCTTTGGTGATCCCTCATGGAGTTGGATGTCTACTTGACTGATTCTACCCTCCAAAGATGCATTGAGGTCTTCAACTAGCCTTTCTCAACAAGGTGGATTTTCAAGAGGTTTATGCTTCATCTAGCGCCCAACTCCTTAGGCGCACATCAAGTATCTTGGCAACATAAAATAGTGCCTTAAGTAGAGAAGGCGCTCAACCTAGATCAATTGCTTCATGATGGGTGCCTTGAATCAATCCTTCATCAAATTTATCTTCCAACGTCACCTCCTTGTCAAGGCGCACTTCAAGGTTGAGTTGAATGAGATTGGCGCCTAACTCCTTCTAGGTGCACTTTGTGGTTTGACAAGACAAGGATTGGTACCTTGCCTTGTAACATCATAATGACGCCTTCATACTTGACAAGTCTTCCTTGGACGCACTTTCTAGATCCGGAGACATCAATTGGCGCCTAGAAACCCTTAGCAAGTTTCTTAATCCATTCAACACTTAGGTGCTTAATTAACTTGTATTTGGAGTTCTCCAATGCTAGATTGAACATCAATGAACCAATGTATCATTACATGGATGTTTTGACCTACAAAACAAAACAATAGTTAGCCAAAACCAATTTCATTCCCTTATTTTACGTATTAGCCCATCAAGAATGATGAATAGGCTAATCCGGGTTCATGATTGACTCATGCCAGAAACGGGAACATGACACAAAATGGGGACATTACATATTACTATATATGCATTAAAAAGTAATATTATTTTATATCATTAACCCCCTCTCTTTATATATAAATTAATATATATATATTAATTGCTTATATATAAGTATTATAATTTATATATAATCTTCTAAAAATATATACTAGTATATTTATATTTTAAAAAATATATCTAAAATATGCTGAGAGACATTTATATGTAGTAAATTGAATAAAGATAGACACCTCAAGAAAGATATATTTCTACATATTCTAGATATATTTTTAAAAATATAAATATGCTAGGAGCATCTGCAGTCACAAGCCTAATTCTAACCATAACACTAACCCTAACCCTAAATTATATATAACTGTCATCCTAACTTTAAACATAAATCTAACCCTAATACTAATTCTAACCCTAAAACTCATTCTAATCTAATCCTAATTCTAACCCTAAACATAAACATAATTCTAACTTTGATTGTAACCCTAACCTTAATTCTAATCGTAAACATAATTCTAACTCTAACCCTAACTCTATCCCTAACCTTAATTATAATTCTAACCCTAACACTAACCATATTATAATTCTAACCCTAACCATAATTCTAACCATAAAAATAATTCTAACCCTAATTCTAATTCTTAACCTAGGCCTAACCCTAACCTTAATTGTAACCTTAACCTTAACTCTAATTCTAACCCAAACCCTAACCCTCAACCCAATACTAATCTTGATTATAACCCTAACCCTAACCTTAATTATAACCCCAATCATAACTGGCTAACTGTAAACCTAATTATAACTTTAATTTTAATTCTAGATGTAACCCTAATTCTAATCGTAACCCTATTTTTAACCCTAATACTAGTTGTAATCCTAAGCCTAACCCTAATTATAATCCTAATATGATCCTATCCCTATTGTTAACCATAATTCTAGTTGTAACCTTAATCTAACTCTAACCTTAATCCTAACCCTAATAATAATTTTAACCCTAACCCTAATTCTAATCATAACCCTAACTCTAATCCTAATGCTAAACCTAACCCTAATTCTAACTAATTCTAGCCCCAATCCTAATTCTAAACATAATTTTAACTTTGATTCTAACCCTAATCCTACCTTTAACCCAAATTTTAATTTTAACCCTAAATTTACATATAATTCTAAGCCTAACCCTAACCCTAATCCTAATTTTGATTCTAACCCTAATTCTAACCCTAATCCTAATTCTAACTCTAAACATAATTCAAATGCTAATTTAAACCCTAACTGTAACTCTAAATTGAACCTTAATCCTAACCCTAACCTTAATTCTAATCCAAACCCTAAAATTACATATAATTCTAACCTAACCCTAATCTTAATCATAACCCTAATTCTAAGTCAAACTCTAATCTTAACTGTAATCCTTATTTTAAACCAAACTTTAACACTAACCTTATTTCTAACCCTCATCCTAACCCTAAAATATATATAGTATTAACACCCTAATCATAATTATAACCCTAACCCTAACCTTATTTTTAACCCTAATCTTAATTATGTCTACAATACCAAGAGATATCCTTATATGTATAAATAAAATAGTGGAGCATAAAATTATATAATAATATGAATTATATTTATATAATTTTATATATTTTTAGAGGATTATATATATATATATATATATAAAAGTAATAATTATATATTAATTTTATATAGAGAGAGGGGGATAATGATATATAATAATATTACATTTTAATGTATATATAGTAATATTACTTATATTATTTAAATGATGTATACTTTTGAACTTGTTAAATACTTATATTAAATTGTATTAGAAGAGTTACTTTTAGCACTTGTAAGTGATTTGTAACTAGCATAGGTATATTTAAAAAATATATCTAAAGTACATAGAGAGGTATCCTTCTCGAGGTGCCTAATGTTAGGATTAGTGATTAAAAAATAGGCACCTCGAGAAGGATATCTCTCAGTGTATTTTAGATATATTTTTTAAATATAGGTATGTTAGTAGCATCTGGAGCTTCAAGCCGAATTCTAATTATATTATATATCGTAAAAATTATTATAATTATATAATATAATATTATAATAAATGTTAGATATAATATTATAATAAATGATAAAATTAATGTTTTAGTTGTTATACTCTTAGTGTTTCATTTCACCACAATCTGCACAATATGGTTTTTCTTTCAATGACTGTAGTGGCTCAAACCTATACTCTTCACCTATGCAACCCGTCCTAGAGAGCAATATTTGCAACCTCTGGCAATGTATCTACTCTAGGAATTTGAACCAGGAGGCATGAAGGTCGAAACCAAACCAACATGTCAATCTCATTCTCCAAAATGGAAATGGAAATGAAAATGGATCCTTTTATACTCTAGAATGTCGGGCAACTTGATTTTGGGTCTACACTTATATCTCGCACCAATCAATTTACAAGTCGTGTAAATGTCTATTGTTTAATGACTCTCCAAACTAGTATTGTTTAATTATCATAATGTTCGAGCTATCATAATGTTTGAGATATATTCTAAATTGACGTAACTCCCCTTAACTGTGAAAAAGGGTAAAAAGTTATTTTGAATATAATCCACCAACACATAAACCTATTCTTTTTTTCGGGGGCAAGGGTTAGTAAACGTAGTCAACCTAGATTATAATATATGAGGTTATGTAATTATACGGAAGAAACCATTTTATTTGTGGGGTAAACATTCACTTTAGACATTTTTGGTAATGGTTCAAAGAATATTTCTTTAGACATCTTAATTCAATTGCATGTCTGGATAGATACAACCAAAAAGACTAGTGTATGATTAAGGATAGTTAGTGAAAATGGATCCTTTTCTTCTTCTGAGTATTACAAACCACTTACAAATGCTAAAAGTAACTATTCCAATACAATTTAATATAAGTATTTAACAAGCTCAAAAGTATACTTCATATAAATAATATAAGTAATATTACTATATATGCATTAAAAAATAATATTATTTTATATCATTACCTCCCTCTCTTTATATATAAAATTAGTATATATATTAATTACTTATATATAAGTATTATAATTTATATATATAATCCTCTAAAAATATATACTAGTATATTTATATTTTAAAAAATATATCTAAAATATGTCGAGAGACATTTATATGTAGTAAATTGAATAAAGACAGTCACCTCAAGAAAGATATATATTTGGAGATATTTTAGATATATATTTTAAAAATATAAATATGCTAGGAACATCTGCAGTCACAAGCCTAATTCTAACCATAACACTAACCTTAACCCTAAATTATAGATAATTGTCATCCTAACTTTAAACATAAATCTAACCCTAATACTAATTCTAACCCTAAAACTCATTCTAATCTAATCCTAATTCTAATCCTAAACATAAACATAATTCTAACTCTGATTTTAACCCTAACCTTAATTCAAATCGTAAACATAATTCTAACTCTAACCCTAACTCTATCCCTAACCTTAATTATAATTCTAACCCTAACACTAACCATATTATAATCCTAACCCTAACCATAATTCTAACCGTAAACATAATTCTAACCCTAATTCTAACTCTAAGCCTAGTCTTAACCCTAACCTTAATTGTAACCTTACCCTTAACTCTAATTCTAACCCAAACTCTAATCCTCAAACCAATACTAACCTTGGTTATAACCCTAACCCTAACCCTAACCTTAATTATAACCCCAATCATAACTAGCTAATTGTAAACCCAATTATAACTCTAATTTTAATTCTAGATGTAACCCTAATTCTAATCCTAACCCTTTTTTAACCCTAATACTAGTTGTAATCCTAAGCCTAACCCTAATTATAATCCTAATATGATCCTAGCCCTATTGTTAACCCTAATTCTAGTTGTAACCTTAATCTAACTCTAACCTTAACCCTAACCTTAATAATAATTTTAACCCTAACCCTAATTCTAATCATAACCCTAACTCTAATCCTAACCTTGATTCTAATCCTAACCCTAATTCTAACTAATTCTAACCCTAATCCTAATTCTAAACATGATTTTAACTTTGATTCTAAGCCTAATTCTAACCCTAATCCTAACCGTAATTCTAACCTTAACCCAAATTTTAATTTTAACTCTAAAAATACATATAATTCTAAGCCTAACTCTAATCCTAATTTTGATTCTAACCCTAATGCTAACCCTAACCCTAATTCTAACTCTAAACATAATTCTAATGCTAATTTAAACCCTAACTGTAACTCTAAATTGAACCTTAATCCTAACCCTAACCTTTATTCTAATCCAAACCCTAAAATTACATATAATTCTAAGCTAACCCTAATCCTAATCGTAACCCTAATTCTAAGCCAAACTCTAATCTTAATTATAATCCTTATTCTAAACCAAACTTTAACACTAACCCTATTTCTAACCCTCGCCCTAACCCTAAAATTATATATAATACTAACACCCTAATCATAATTGTAACCCTAACCCTAACCTTATTTTTAACCCTAATCTTAATTATATCTACAATACCAAAAGATATCCTTATATGTATAAATAAAATAGTGGAGCATAATATCATATAATAATATGAATTATATTTATGTAATTTTATATATTTTTAGAGGATTATATATATATATATATTAAAAAGTAATATTATTATATATCATTATCCCACTCTCTCTATATAAAATTAATTACTTATATATATATATATAAGTAATTAATTTTATATAGAGAGAGTGGGATAATGATATATAATAATATTACTTATTATCCCACTCTCTCTATATAAAATTAATTACTTATATATATATATATATATATATATATATATATATATATATATATATATATATATATATATATAAGTAATTAATTTTATATAGAGAGAGTGGGATAATGATATATAATAATATTACTTTTTAATGTATATATAGTAATATTACTTATATGATTTATTTGAAGTATACTTTTGAACTTGTTAAATACTTATACTAAATTGTATTAGAAGAGTTACTTTTAGCATTTGTAAGCGATTTGTAACTAGCATAGCTATATTTAAAAAATATATCTAAAGTATGTCAAGAGATATCCTTCTCGAGGTACCTAATGTTAGGATTAGTGATTAAAAAATAGGTGCCTCGAGAAGTATATCTCTCAACATACTTAAGATATATTTTTTAAATATAGGTATGCTAATAGCATCCGGAGCTTCAAGCCTAATTCTAACTATATTATATATCTTAAAAATTATTATAATTATATAATATAATATTATAATAAATGTTAGATATAATATTATAATATAATATTATAATAAATGGTAAAATTAATGTTTTAGTTGTTATACTCGTAGTGTTTCATTTCACCACAACCTGCATAGTATGGTTTTTATTTCAATGACTGCAGTAGCTCAAACCTATACTCTTCACCTATGCAACCCATCCCAGAGAGCAATATTTGCAACCTTTAGCAATGCATCTACTCTAGGAATTTGAACCAGGAGGCATGAAGGTCAAAACCAGACAAACAAGTCAATCTTATTCTCCAAAATGGAAATGGAAATGAAAATGGATCCTTTTATACTCTATAATGTCGAGCAACCTAATTTTGAGTCTACACTTATATCTCGCACCAATCAATTTACAAGTCGTGTAAATGTCTATTGTTTAATGACTCTCCAAACTAGTATTGTTTAATTCTCATAATGTTCGAGCTATATTCTAAATTGACGTAACTCCCCTTAACTGTGAAAAAGGGTAAAAAGTTAGTTTGAATATAACCCACCAGCACATAAACCTGTTCTTTTTTTTCGGGGGCAAGGGTTAGTAAACGTAGTCAAATTGATTATAATTTATGAGGTTATGTAATTATAAGGAAGAAACCATTTTATTTACAAGGTAAACAGTCGCTTTAGACATTTTTGGTAATGGTTCAAAGAATATTTCTTTAGACATCTTAATTCAATTGCATGTCTTGATAAATACAACCAAACATACTAGTGTATGATTAAAGATAGTTAGTGAAAATGGATCTTTTTCTTCTTCTTAGTATTACAAACCACTTACAAATGCTAAAAGGAACTATTATAATACAATTTAATATAAGTATTTAACAAGTTCAAAAGTATACTTCATATAAATAATATAAGTAATATTACTATATATGCATTAAAAAGTAATATTATTTTATATCATTACCCCCCTCTCTTTATATAAAATTAATATATATATTAATTACTTATATATAAGTATTATAATTTATA
The DNA here is from genome assembly GCA_027924645.1 of Cunninghamia lanceolata. NCBI lineage: Eukaryota > Viridiplantae > Streptophyta > Pinopsida > Cupressales > Cupressaceae > Cunninghamia > Cunninghamia lanceolata. The sequence continues at coordinate 21,064,498 of BSBN01000520.1, read as the reverse complement.
TACATAATCCTCTAAAAATATATACTAGTATGTTTATATTTTAAAAAATATATCTAAAATACATGGAGAGACATTTATATGCAGTAAATTGAATAAAGATAGACATCTCAAGAAAGATATATTTGGACATATTTTAGATATATTTTTAAAAATATAAATATGCTAGGAGCATCTGCAATCATAAGCCTAATTCTAACCATAACACAAGCCCTAACCCTAAATTATATATAATTGTCATCCTAACTTTAAACATAGATCTAACCCTAATACTAATTCTAACCCTAAAACTCATTCTAATCTAATCCTAATTCTAACCCTGAACATAAACATAATTCTAACTTTAACCCTAACTCTATCCCTAACCTTAATTATAATTCTAATCCTAACACTAACCATATTATAATCCTAACCCTAACCATAATTGTAACTGTAAACATAATTCTAACCCTAATTCTAACTCTAAGCCTATGCCTAACCCTAACCCTAATTGTAACCTTAACCTTAACTCTAATTATAACCCAAACCCTAACCCTCAACCCAATACTAACCTTGATTATAACCCTAACCCTAACCCTAACCTTAATTATAACCCCAATCATAACTAGCTAATTGTAAATCCAATTATAACTCTAATTTTAATTCCAGATGTAAACCTAATTCTAATCCTAACCCTATTTTTAACCCTAATACTCGTTATAATCTGAAGCCTAACCCTAATTATAATCCTAATATGATCCTAGCCCTATTGTTAACCCTAATTCTAGTTGTAACCTTAATCTAACTCTAACATTAACCCTAACCCTAATAATAATTTTAACCCTAACCCTAATTCTAATCATAACCCTAACTCTAATCCTGACCCTGATTCTAACCCTAATGCTAACCCTAACCCTAATTCTAACTAATTCTAGCCCTAATCCTAATTCTAAACATAATTTTAACTTTGATTCTAACCCTAATCCTAACCCTAATTCTAACCTTAACCCAAATTTTAATTTTAACCCTAAAATTATGTATAATTCTAACCCTAACCCTAATCCTAATTTTGATTCTAACCCTAATGCTAACCCTAACCCTAATTCTAACTCTAAACATAATTCTAATGCTAATTTAAACCCTAACTGTAACTCTAAATTGAACCTTAATCCTAACCCTAACCTTAATTCTAATCCAAACCCTAAAATTACATATAATTCTATCATAACCCTATTCTTAATTGTAACCCTAATTCTAAGCCAAACTCTAATCTTAACTATAATCCTTATTCTAAACCAAACTTTAACACTAACCCTATTTCTAACCTTCGCCCTAACCCTAAAATTATATATAATACTAACACCCTAATCATAATTATAACCCTAACCCTAACCTTATTTTTAACCCTAATATTTATTAAATCTACAATACGAAGAGATATCCTTATATGTATAAATAAAACAGTGGAGCATAATATTATATAATAATATGAATTATATTTATGTAATTTTATATATTTTTAGAGGATTACATATATAAGTAATTAATTAATTTATATATTAATTTTATATAGAGAGGGGGATAATGATATATAATAATATTACAGTGTATATAGTAATATTACTTATATTATTTATATGAAGTATACTTTTGAACTTGTTAAATACTTATATTAAATTGTATTAGAAGAGTTACTTTTAGCATTTGTAAGTGATTTGTAACTAGCATAGGTATATTTAAAAAATATAGCTAAAGTACGTCGAGAGATATCCTTCTTGAGGCGCCTAATGTTAGCATTAGTGATTAAAAAATAGGTGCCTCAAGGAGGATATCTCTTAGCATACTTTAGATATTTTTTTTTAAATATAGGTATGCTAGTAGCATCCGAAACTTCAAGCCTAATTCTAACTATATTATATACCTTAAAAATTATTATAATTACATAATATAATATTATAATAAATGTTAGATATATATTTTTTTATTCTGTAAGCGTTGGAGGTCACAAGGGGGGCCTCCTCCCCATCAACATATCCACTTAACCAACTTAGTCAACTTAGAAGCCACATAGAAACTGTATATTACTTGGGGGATTTGAACTTGGATCTCCATCGTGAGAACCTTTGGCCTTTGCCATTCAAGCACAACCCCGTCCACAATGTTAGATATATTATTATAATATATATAATAATTATAATTATATATTATATTACATAATGATTATAATTATAATTATATATTAATTTTGAAGGTTCGATTGAAGGTTAGATTTAGAATTATGGTTTTTTTAGGGATTGGGTTAGTATTATGCTTATAAATAGGATTAGATATAGGGTTAGGCTTATAAATCAATGTTAAGTGTAATCTTACGATTATGGCTATAATTAGGGTTATATTTACAATTAGGGTTTGGATTAGGATCAAAACCAAGGTTATAATAAAGGTTAGATTAGAATTAGGGTTATGCTTAAAATTAGGATTAGAATAAGGCTTTAATCTAATTAGGGTCATGGTTATGTTCATAAATCTCATTACATTTAATGTTTTATTTATGTACCAGTTTATGGTTAGGGTTACGATTCCATGTAGGATAGGGATATAGTTATGATTTAAATTAGTGTTAAGATTAGCATATTTATCTATAAAGATATAATATGCTAAGTGTAATGTTGGCACAACTTGTTAGAATTAGGTTTACAGTTAGGGTTTGAATGAAGGTTAGATTTAGAATTATGATTTTAGGGATTGGATTATGATTAGGCTTATAAATCAATGCTAGATATAGGGTTAGGATTAACCCTAATTCTCACCTTAACCCTAACCCTAACCCTAACCCTACCCCTAAAACTAATTCTAACCGTAACACTAATCGTAATTCTAACCCTCATTGTAAACTTGATTATAACCATAAATTTAATTCTAACACTAATTCGAACCCTAACCTTATTTCTAACCCTAACCCTAATTCTCACCCTATCCCTTATTATAACCCTAACCCTACTTTTGACCCTAATTTTCATTTTAATTCTTATGCTATTTTTAATTGTAACCTTATAAATAGATCTAATTTTAGCCCTAACCCTAACCCTAACCCTAACTCTAACCCTGACCATAATTCAAACCCAAACCTTGACCTTAATACTAACCTTGAGGATGTTTTTAATTGTACCCCTAACCCTAATTTATCTATAAAGCTACAATATGCTAAGTGTAATGTTAACACAACTTGTTAAAATTAGGTTTAGAGTTAGGGTTCGAATGAAGGTCTAATTTAGAATTATGGTTTTGTTTTGCTTCTAACCCTATTTCTAATTGTAATTATAACCTTTATCAAAACCCTAATTCTAACTACAATTCCAACTCTAACCCTAATTATAACCCTAACCCTATTCTTACCTTAACCCTAAGCCTAAATTTAACCCTAATCATTACTCTAATTCTATCCCTAACCTTAAGTCTCAGTAACCTGAATTCTATCCTTAATCCTAATTGTAAGTCTAATTCTTGCCCTAATTTTCATAGTAATGCTAATTCTAATAGTAACCCTAATTCTAGTTGGAACCCTAACCCTAATTCTAACACTAATCCTAACCTTATTTCTAACTCTAATTTTAGCCCTAACCCTAATTCTCTGTCTAACCCTAACCTTAACTCTAATTCTAAACCTAACCCTAACCCTTATTATAACCCTAACCCTAATTCTAACCCTAACTCTAATCGTAACCATAACCCTAACTCTAACCTTAACCCTAACCCTACCCCTAAAACTAATTTGAATCGTAACACTAATCCTAATTCTAACCCTCGCCATAAACTTGATTATAACCATAAATTTAATTCTAAGACTAATTCGAACCCTAACCCTAACCTTAGTTCTAGCCCTAACCCTAATTCTCACCCCAACCCTAACCCTTATTATAACCCTAACCTTACTTTTGATCCTAATTCTCATTCTAATTCACATGTTATTTTTAACTGTAACCCTAAAAATAGCTCTAATTTTAACCCTAACCCTAACCTTAATATTAACCTTAACTCTAATTGTAACATTAGCCCTAATGCTAATTCTAACATTAACCCTAATTCTAACCCTAACCATAACCTGAATTCTAAGATTAACCCTAATTGTAATCATAACCCTAATTCTTACTCTAACCATAAGCCTAAATTTAACCCTAACTGTTACTCTAATTTTATCCCTAACCCTAAGTCGAACAACAACCTGAATTCTATCCCTAACCCTAATTGTAAGTCTAATTCTTACTCTAATTCTAATAGTAACCCTGATTCTAAATCTAACTAAACCCTAACCCTATTTTTAACTGTAACCCTAACCCTAACCCTAATTATAACACTAACCCCAACCTTATTTCTAACACTAATTTTATCCCTAACCCTAATTCTTAGCCTAACCCTAACCATAATTCTAACTCTAAATCTAACCCTAACCCTTATTATAACCCTGACCCTAATTCTAACCCTAACTCTAATTATAACCATAACCCTAACTGTAACCTTAACCGTATTTCTCACCTTAACCCTAACCCTATCCCTAAAATTAATTCTAACCCTAACATTAATCCTAACTCTAATCCTCACCATAAACTTGACTCTAACCATAAATTTAATTCTAACACTAATATGAACCCTAACCTTATTTCTAACCCTAACCCTAATTATCACCTTAACTTAACCCTCGTTATAACCCTAACCCTACTTTTGACCCTAATTCTCATTATAATTCTCACCCTATTTTTAACTGTAACCCTAAAAATAGCTCTAATTTTAGCCCTAACCCTAACCCTAAACCTAACTCTACCCCTAACAGTGATCGTAATTCAAACCCTAACCCTAACCTTAATACTAACCTTAACCCTAATTGTAACCTCAACCCTACCTTCAATTCTAAAATTAACCTTAATTATAGTCATAACCCTAATTATAACCCTAACCCTAACCCTAATTCTAACCCTAACCATAATTCAAAACCTATCCCCAATTTTAACTCTAATCCTAACACTAAATTGTATTAGAAGAGTTACTTTTAACATTTGTAAGTGATTTGTAATAATTAGAAGAAAAATATCCATTTTTACTAACTATTCTTAATCATGCACTAATAGTTTTGGTTGTATTTACCCAGACATGCAATTGAATTAAAATGTCTAAAGAAATATTCTTTGAACCATTACCAAAAATGTCTAAAGCGAATGTTTACCCATACAAAAAAAATGGTTTCTTCATTATAATTACATAACCTCGTATATTATAATCAATTTGACCACGTTTACTAACCCTCACCCCCCCAAAAAAGAATGTGTTTATGTGCTGATGGGTTATATTCAAAATAACCTTTTACCCTTTTTCACACTCAGGGGAGTTACATCAATTAAAAATATAGCTCGAACATTATCAGAATTAAACAATAATAGTTTGGAGAGTCATTGAACAATAAAAATTTACATGACTTGCAAACTGACTGGTGCGAGAGATAAGTGGATATCCAACCCGTTATCATCCACTAGAGAATGACGTTGACATGTCTATTTGGTTTCAACCTTTGTGCCCCCTGGTTCAAATTCCTAGAGTAGATGCATTGCCAGAGGTTGCAAATATCTATTCTCTTGGATGGGTTGTATAGGTGAGGAGTATAGGTTTTAGCCACACACAGTCATTGAAAGAAAACCATACTGTGCAGGTTGTGGTGAAACGACATGCCACCAGAGTATAATGGCTAGAATATTAATTTTAGCATTGTTTATTTTTAGGTTTAAATCATTCACACTATTTTTGGGTTGTCTAAATATTCCAATCTATTTTTAGGTTTTTATTTACACAGAATCTAGAATCTTGAGTCTTTTTTATTCCACCCCTACAGTGATCATAGAACGCTTCTTAGCGTAAAAATTACATAAATATAATTCATATTATTATATAGTATTATACTACATTATTTTATTTATATATAAGGATATCTCTCAGTATTTTAGATAAAATTAGGGTTAGAGTTAAGATTACAATTAGGATTCAGGTGTTAGTATTGTATAATTTTAGGGTTAGGGTTAAGGCTAGAATTGGGGTTAGTGTTAGGGTTTGGTTTAGAATAAGGATTACAATTAAGATTATAGTTTGGGTTAGAATTAGGGTTACGATTAGGATTAGGAATAGGGTTAGGGTTACATTTATATGTAATTTTAGGGTTCATGTTAGAATTAAGGTTAGGATTAGAATTAGGGTTCAAGTTAGAGTTACAATTAGGGTTAAAATTAGCATTAGAATTATATTTAGAGCTAGAATTAGGGTTAGGGTTAGCATTAGCATTAGAATTATATATAATTTTAGGGTTTAGATTAGAATCAAGGTTAGGGTTAGAATACGAGTTAGGTTTAGGGTTAGAATCAACATTAGAATTATGTTTAAAGTTAGGCTTAGGGCTAGAATTAGTTAGAATTGGGGTTAGGGTTAGCATTAGGGTTCAGGGTTAGGATTAGAGTTATGGTTAGGGTTAAAATTATGATTAGGGTTAGGGTTAGGGTTAAAATTAGAGTTAGAATATAGTTAGGATTAGGGGTAAGGTTAAGATTAGGGTTAGGGTTAGGATTAGAATTAGAATTAGAATTAGGATTAGCATTAGGATGTGGGTTATGGTTAAAATTAGGGTGAGGATTAGAATTGTGGTTAGGGTTAAAATTTTAGACCTATGTTTTGTTGTAACACATTTCTCTTAACATACAAATTGAAATTGAAATTTTCTTTTTTCATTGAAACAAGGACATCCATGTGGACGTAAGTGCATTCTTTTGAGATTCTTCTAAAATATTTGTTATTTTTCTAGTGTCTTGAATAGAGGTCATTGTTTTTTGTGATGGGCCTACATTCATTATTATATTTCCAAAAATTATAACAAGTGTTATGTTTTCTTCAAAACATATATATATATATATATATATATATATATATATATATGTTTTGAAGAAAACATAACACTTGTTATAATTTTTGGAAATATAATACTAAGGACTATATATTTGAAAAATATAAATTTTAAATGACATCATTTGATCCCCAAAAGGAGAAATTAAATTATACTTTTGTTAGTATTTTGATAGGCATAAAGCAGAATCTATTGGGGGTTTGGTTTGAGCCTAAGCGACTCTATCCAAGGGGTTTTGATGTAAGGGGTTTAATCTAACCACTTCAAACAAACCCCCTTAGATGGAACCCATCTAGACTTGAATCATGCATTTTTTTTGAAAAATACATGATTTTAGGTAAAAATTAAGATGTACCACAAGTGAGACACGCTATTGTGGGATCACCCAACCTCAATATAGGGCATCTTATGATGAATATTAGGTTTAGTGTATATATAGTTCACATGGATAGTACGAGAACAAGGATTAAAAGATAAATCACTATAGATTAAATTGCTAAGTCCATATTATTCTTATGTGATCAAACCTGAAAAACATACAATAAAAGCATTAGCTAAACTGGTAAAATAAGTTTGGTGTAAGTAAGATGAACAAAACCATTCTAAGGACATACCACATAAATACAATTTGAACTCACTAATAAATAAAATGTAATCATTTATGTGCATATAATTAGCAACAAAAAATGATTTCACATGAAAGAATGTATCATTAAATCCATCATAATCAAATCATGTATAAGTTCCTCACTAAGACACATAATGTTTTCATGTAACGTATGAAAATACAATGAAGCATGCCTATAGTGTCAATATGAGAGGCTAATGGAGCATCATTCATATGCATGCCATCATCATGGGAGATATAAAAATGTGGAAAGCTATAATGAATATTCATAGGGTTCATATGAGGTATCGAAGAATCATCATCATGAAACATATCATCATGTATAAAAGAAAGTAACTTTTCAAAAGAATAAGTCTCTATAGAATCATCACATGGCATATAGGAGTATCATCATAAAGTGTAACAAGGTAATGTTTCTGTAAAGAATGTGTACCCACATCATATGATGTATCATCTAGAGCAATGAGAGGTGTCTCTGTATAATGGCTACTCTTCACAATAGATGTCTCATGAATTGGATCATATGAAGAAAAGGTGCTTGGAAGACAAGTATGCTTAAACTCAACATCATATGTAGAAGAATGACCATCACGAATCACATCATCATGCATGTTGAGGAGATATATTATCTAAAAATAATGTCCCTATGAATGTAATATCATAATAACATGTGGAAGAAAAATTGTCATTAGATGCAACAATGGCATGAGTAGGTGAAGGAGGTAAAACTATATCATCTACGTCCATTCTACATGGTGTATCACAATGTAGATCATCACTATGCATATACCCATCACTATCATAATCCAAAGAATCATTAGGCACATGAATAGATGACCTACATGTATCTAATAAGCGTAGATGAGTACTAGTCAACTCTATGGAGGAAGGAAAATATAAAACTTGATAGAACAAACCATCTATAGAGAAAACATCATTATCCTTATGAAAATGTACCTTGATGATCCATAAAGAGGGTTATTATGTCACACTCTACTACTCAATAAATAGATTTAATTGATGTTAATACCTCAAAAGAATTAAACTAGCATTAAATCCAATTCACAATGGATATGCTAACAAATTAAACATGTGTCAAACACTTAGATAGAGACACTAACATCAACAAATGTGGAAAATAAGCATCATACCACGCAAAAATTTGGAAACACACATTTATCTTAGAGAAAACCTACTTTGATTAAAAAATACTTTGATTAAAAAATCTCTAGTCTAAGGATCAAAAATTCCATGCTCCACTAAGAAATAATGAAGTATAGAGGTTACAACCACTAATCTAGTTCAAAGAAGCTCCAATAATTCTTATAAGGGATCTAAAGCACATCAGAAAAAACTCCCCTCCCAACACAAACTTTGCAAATACATGTTGTCTACCACAATGGCGAGGAAAAACATCTATCATCCATCTAACATCTTCCAAGCATAGATAAGATAGCCAAGACATCCCCTCAAATTTCCCAAAGGTCAAAATATACAAGTTCAAATTACTAAAACCAAAGAATAACACTCTCTAGAATGTCAAAAGCCACTCTTATGGTATTTTTATCATTTATGTCAGTGTTGTAATGATTTGGATGCTTGTAGGATGTTTATTTTCCACATAGGATGATTATACACCCTTAATAAGATTCCAAAATAACCTAACCATCATTTATGTGGGTAAAAAACATGTCACATGAACTTAAGTAGCAAACTATATATCTATAGTAGCAAATTGTGTCACTTTAGCAACAACCTTCCTAGAGCCATAGTTTCCTTATATGAACTCAAAATGTGATTGTATATATTTTTAAAATGCATATCTTTTCAAGTGGAACATGGCCATGCAAATATATTCAATTTACAACTCTATTTAATAACTATTTTTGTCTCTAGAATAGAGTTACACTTATGATACCTAGGACCCCAATAGTCTAGATGTCAAAAGGAGATAATTTTTAGATCATGTCCCCCCCCCACCAGGAGGCTTTTGGTCCCTAAAATCTCACTAAAATGAGAACCAACTTTAAAATTCCTAAGCACCTCCATGTAGTCTTAATAATTCCTCTTGTTTTGCCTTGGAATCCCTAAGCCTAATCCATTATTCAATCATGGACACCAACCTACCCCTTGAATAATCCATCTAACAAATCATCGAAATTGAAAGCAAAAGTTATGATCACCTTGGTAGTTACCTTGTTGAACTCTCATTATTCTTTTTCCATTTGTACATGTTTTTCATTGTCTGGTAACACTATACTATGTTGTTCTAGATCATTTTTAAGCTTTATAACTATCCTTTTTATTACCCCTTCATACACATGCAATCCCTCATCCCCTAAAAAACCCAACCCTCCAAAAGTGTTGATTAACCTATTTGTATTTGGGGTGTTAGAAATGGTGATTCTATTCCTACCAACATATGCGTTTAGAAAGAATTTCTTGCCCTTCAACTAGAGCTTGTATTGATTCTTGCACCTAAAATAAATAACATCACTCTTCTCTAGCCCACCTTCTTTTACATTCTTTGTTGGATTCACCATCTTCCTTATTAAGGCTAGTATCATGCTCTCAAGCCTATCAATATTATCTTCAACATGGATAATTTTGCAACATCTACTTCCAACCTTCTAAAGTGTGTCTCTTCATCATCCTCCACCATACCCACTATCTTCATGATCTTCTTAACCAATCTCTTGACCTAATATTATCCTCAAAAGACATTAAATTTGTTTTCCACTTGAACTAAATAAAAACCCAAAGGATTTTGCTACTCTAATACCACCTAATCTATAAATGTTGTGGTTATGTCACACTCTACTTCTTAGTAAATGAATTCAATTGATGCAAATACCTTAATTGAACTAAACTAGCACTTAATCCAATTCATAATTTGGATATATGCTAACAATTTCAAAATGTGTTAAACACAAGTATAGAGATATTAACATCAACAACTATAGAAAATAAACATGACAACATACATAAAAATTTGGAAGCATGCATATACCCTAGAGAAAACCACTTCAAGTCATAAAACTTCAACCCAAGGAGCAAAAAGTTCTCATTCCACTACGAAATTAAAGGATGCATAAATATTACAATGACTAATCTAGTCCAAATGAGCTTTAATGATGCTTATAAGAGCTCTAAAACATCTTAGAAAAAAACCCCTTGCTTAAACAGGCTTTGCACACATGTGTTGTCGACCTAATGACTCAAAACCATCTACCATCCATTTAACATCTTCTATAAATGGAGAAGGTAGCAAAAACATCCCAACAACTTCCCCAAAGGTCAAAATATAAAAGGTCAAATCATTAAAACCAAAGCATCACACACTTCTTCAAATCAATCATGACATTTTTTATTTATTTATATTGTTGGTATTATGATTTAGATGCTTAAAGGATGTTTATTTGTCAGATAGGATGATTATAAATCCTTAATAAGCTTCCAAAATAACCCATTCATTATTTTTGGAGGTTAAAAAATGTCACATGAACTTCGGTACCAAGCAGTGCATCTTCAACATCAAACTATGTCACTTCAACAACCACCTTCTTGAATCCACAACTTCCTCATATAAAATCAAAACATGATTCTATTTGTTTTGAAATAAAGCATATATTTCTAAGGGGAACATGAATACATGCAAACTATTTAACTTACAAATCGATTTGACAACTATTTTGGGCCTTGCATTAGAGTTGCACTTACGATAGGATCCTAAGGGTTGAGATGTAAAAAAGAGACTAAGTTTTTTAGATCACTTGGGAATAGAAAGGATAGAGGGATGTTGTGCAATGAAAGATAAGAATAGATTAAAATTTGAAATAATTGCATGAATATCAACCAATGAGAAAGACCTAAGAGGAGCCATAAGGATACAAATAAGCTAGGGTGTGAGGGTATGATAAAGATAACTCAAGTAATATAGAACCAAACCCTAATCTAAGAGATATAAGAAAATAATATCAAACCCTAGGTGAGGTTGAAAATATGAAAAAATTGGATTACTATTAAATCTAAAAATACAAATTAGAATTCCTAGAAGAAGGTAGGGATATGTAGGATTAGACGAGTTCACCAAAATGTAAAGGAAAACAAACTTTCCATAATGTATGACCTATGCTAATATAATGAAATGTATACAAATAAGCATAAATCAACCTAGGTAAATAAATGATAGTTGATATTGATAATTAGTACCAATTGAATGTGGAAAATGTAAATAGAAATGAATTGTGTACTTAGCTTGATAACCAAAGAATGGTATGAAATTTGATATGGGTCTAAATTTGAGGTGTCTTGGAATCAAGACTAGTGTTTAACAAGCTAGTAAATCTCAAGACTAATAATCTAAATATTTGGCTATGAAAATGAAGGGTCAAGTATGACTATTAGGGATAATTTTGTGACTACAAATGTGTCTTGTCCTTGTAAACTTAACCTATGTATTTTGTAGACTATTTCTTCTTCATTTTTCTTGATATGTCTTAATTCCTACTAAGTTTTTTGATATTTACAAGGGGCGGTGATATTGATAAATAGGTCTTTGTTAGGTTGTTGTACAAGTAAACCACAAGAGCATGGTTCCTTGATCAACCCCTTGAAATTGGACAATAATGAAACCACCACTCCTTAGTCATGTAAACGCCTCTAGAATGATTATGCAATGCTAGGTTCCTTTTAGAGCACTAATTGAAGTGTGTAAATAAAATAACTTCACTCGCTGATTAGATGATTAGAATGAATGCATTAAATGCCTTTTAAAATGAGGACATAACAATAAATCACCTAAAAATGTACTTAGTAGGCCCTTGGAGGAAAGACCTTAACTTTGAATTTTTAATTTAGGAAATTATATTTAGGTGCATTGATAAATGTAATTTAGGTCATGGATAAAGATAAAGCATAGGCAATTGTAAATTGAGACATGGATAAGGATAATGCATAGGTAAATGTAAATTGCATTGTGACTAAGAAAATACTATACAGGGCAAGGGTCCCAACTTTGTACAAAATTTAATCCATTTATCAATATGTTCATATATTATTGCACTCTCCTAAAAATATGAACAAAACTAAATGGGAAATGGCAGGGGTATATACATTTCACCATTACAATAATAATGGCTTATTGACTAAAAATGTAAAAGTTAGTTGCCAATTAAAGGTTGGAATTATAAGTTGTAGGGCAAATAATTAATCTTATGTGGTAGATAATGTTAATGAAGACATATATTGTCATCATTGCAAAGAAAATAAATGAAATGTTTCTTTGATTATCTAGACTAATTAAATAAATGCAATCAAATAAATATAAATTAATCTAAATTAATTTGATCTCTTTGATTATCTAAGCTAATTAAATAAATGCAATCAAATAAGTAAAAATTAATCTAAATTGATTTGAACTCTTTGATTATCTAGGCTAATTAAATAAATGCAATCAAATAAATCTAAATTAATTTGAACTAAGATAAATATTTATAATAGATGTATGAAAATTAAATACAAATAATTAATTTTCTAATCTCGTTCTAATCTCGTTCTAATCTCGTCGATTCTTCTTATGGCGTATTCCTTGAACCACTTATGAGTGCAAGTGCTAGTAAGAGGACTTAGATCTATAATTGATAATAGGAGAATGATGTTGATTACATTTTGAATTGATTTGTCATTATCTAAAATTTAGTGCCTTCATTTGAATGAATTGTCTTAGAATCTCTATCATCTCAAAAAACATTATGGTTCGATCTTGACTACCTTTAAGTTCGATCTGCCTGCCTTAAGTGCAACATTTAAAACAGAAGGGGGTTAATTATTGACCGGAAATATTTATTTGGGGTTCCTTGTAAAGGCACGCAGAGAATTGTACGACGGCAAAGAATTGTAAGACATCGTGAGCAAACAAGTGTCCCCGATTAATCAATCGGACGGTCCAGAATACTGTGAATTCTCCAATTAAATACTCGCAATGACTTTCTGCCGATATTTAAAACAGAAATCTGGATCCAATTAAATACTCGCAATGACTTTCTGCCGATATTTAAAACAGAAAGTCATTGCGAATAATATTTAATTGTATTTAATTTTAATGCAAAATTGTGCGTCCCATTAAATCACTCTCAATTACTCCCAGAACGGTATTGCAACACAGAAATCTGGACCGTCCGATTAAATACTCGCAATGACTTTCTGCCGATATTTAACACATAAATCTGTACGGCAATTAAATATTTCCAATGAGTTGGAAGAAATGAAAATGGATGTTTTTATAGTCGGTCCATTTGGATAGCTTATAACATATGAAATTAGTTCATTAATTGTGTTTTTAATGCAAAATTGTGCAACACAGAATTCTGGACCGTCCGATTGATTAATATGTTTAATCGGAGACAATTCCGTGAGCGCGTCAAACATTTCTCTGCAAAGCTTTACAGGGCCTATAAATATTCCTGCTTGTCCTGCCTCCAAATACATATGACTACAATTTCCTAAGGTTGCATAATATTTGGCACCTACCTAGTAAATAATGGCTGTAAGCTTGTCAGTCTCTGAATTGAATCGTTTTGCGTTTGTGCAAATAAATGGCAATTCAGCTGGTATGTTGCATTGGAAGGCTCTCATTGTTGGCGAAAAGATTTCACTAATAGGAAATTTGATCTCAGAGCAACAATTGGGAATTTCTAAGTTGTTGAGCTATTATGTTGTTATTTTTGGGGCGATTATCTCTGCAATATTTAGTGCTCAAATAGTGGAGAAGAAAATGCACTGTGCTACGTGGCGGACTGTTCCTATTCTAGTGGCTATTGCATCTATTGGGTTAATTGCTGCAATCACTTTTAAAGTCTACAACCAGTTTACTCACTTCGTTAATCGGCAACATCTTGTTCAACAGCTTAATACATTGGTTGATGTCAATGGCATTGAAGGTCTACAACTGATGAGGACTAACCCTTCTCTATTCTACTCTTTATGTTGTATGCAAATGGAAGTAAATCTTAGAGGGGGAATGTCTCTAGGATGGTGGTACGCTACCAAGGTTGGGTTTCTGATAGGTTTAACAAGCTTCTCACTTTTTGTTCTTTTCTCCTGCAAACGTCTCACCTGCTGAAATGCCAAAATGTAGGGCAATTTCATGTCTCTTACATATATTTGTTGGGTTTGTAAGATAAGTAATGAGGTGTAAAATTGTTATTGACTGTTAGATGATATTTAAATAGAGAATGTTGGTTTATGTTTAAATAGATGATATTTAAATAGAGTATATTAGTTTGTATTTTTTAAGAGTGGATTCTGACACGAATAAATTATGTATGTATTTGCCTGCGGATGTTCTTCCAAGTCTTTAATCATTATGATTTTTTGATTAGATCGATCTCATATGGCAACTACCAGATCTAAACTAACACTAAATTATATGTGATAGGGGTGAGGACCCAGTACCAACCTACTCTAACTTTGTGCACCCTAAACTACTGATCTCACATGGCTACTACCAGATCTAAACTAACACTAAATTATATGTGATAGGGGTGAGGATCCAATACCGGCCTACTCTAACTTCGTGCACCCTAAACTACTAAACGGTACATCAGATTTCGACAATTTTTTTTTAGTTTTTTCATATGTGACTTAAGAGCTTAAAACTATTGTTTGGGGTTCTGGGTATCAACGATGTAACCTAATCAGCTACATCTTCATCGAGTTGTCAAACACACAAAAAAAGAGGTTAGACCGAAACATGTACACCAAGGCATCGATCACCTTATAATTTCCTTATGTGTCACCATATGATTGGTTGTTTCTTTGATGTGTTTTTTAAGAGTGGATTTTGGGAGATCCGCAACGATGAATAAATTATGTATGTATTTGCCCATCGACGTTCTTCTAAGTCTTTGATCATTCTGATTTTTTGACTAATTGATCTCACATGACTACTACCAGATCTAAACTAACACTAAATTATATGTGATAGGGGTGAGGACCCAGTACCAGCCTACTCTAACTTCGTGCACCCTAAACTACTAAACAGTACATTAGATTCAACATTTTTTTTTTGGTTTTTTCGTATGTGACTTAAGAGCTTAAGCTATTATTTGGGGTTTTGGGTATCAACGATGTATCCTAATTAACTACATCTTCGTCGAGCTATCAAAAACACACAAAAAAAGGTTAAATTGAAATATGTGCACCAAGGCACCTATTACCGATCACCTTATGATTTCCTTATGTGTCACCATATGATTGGTTGTTTCTTTGATGTGACATGTGAAGTGTAAAAGGCTACAAGCTTCTTCATCTTGAACCACACATGAGTTGTTCATCGAGAGGAGTGTTCATTTTGAGGAGGATGTTTCCAGATCTTCTACTATCACTTCTCCATCTACCATCACTTTGGAGACATTGCAACATGATGATAGTTCTTCCACAGATCTTAATCCTCCTGGACTTGATGAGGAGTCTTCTTCCTCCACTTCAGATGGCAATGATGATGATGAGGATTCATATTCCTCCTCTCCTATTCATCATTCAAAGGGTGATGATTCTCCTCCATACTCTCCTGCTAGGCCTCTTTAGGTTCATCAGACATTAGAGTCAACAGGTGATTGGGTTGATGATCCTTCATATGCTAGAAGAACAAGGTCACAGTTTCAGTAGGTTCCACATCTCTTCATTGATTTAACTTCCGATCCACTTTCTTTTCAAGAGGCTTTTGGTGTCCCCAAGTGGGATGCTGCTATGTAGGAAGAGTTATGTTCCTTGGAGAGGAACCATACTTGGGATTTAGTCCCCTTTCATAAGGGAAGGAAACTTGTTCGATACAAGTCGATTTATCAGACAAAATTTTCCATAAATGGGTCGATTTATAAGCATAAGGCTCGCTCGATCACTAAAGGATTCTCCCAGGTTCTTGGGATTAACTACTCTAAGTCTTTTTGCGCTAGTTGTCATAATGAACTCCATCTGAGTTGTTCTTGCTATTGCTACAACCCATTGTTGGGAAGTTCATCATATGGATGTGAAGAGTGATTTTCTTCACGGTGTCTGTCAGGAGGAGATGTGCTTGGAGCATCCACAGGGGTTTGTATAGGATCTTTCACTTGTTTATTGTCTTCAGAAGTCTCTCTATGGCCTCAAATAGGCCCCTCTAGCTTGGTATGCCAAGATGGACTCCTTCCTTCTGTTATTTTGGTTCACTCGGTATCATTTTGATCTGAATGTTTATATTATGTAGTAGGATGATACTCTCACCTTGTTCTTTATGTTGATGACTTGTTTCTCATAGGGAGTTCCTCATCCACCATCAAGGTTGCGAAAACTACCCTTCATGATCATTTCTTGATGTCAGACTTGGGCCTTTTGCACTACTTCTTGGGGATTGAGATCACTTAATCTTAATATGGTATCTTCATTACACAACCCAGGTATGCACTTGATATGCTCTCCAGATTTTGCATGACTGACTGTAAGCCTGTGCCAACTCCATTTTTGTCAGGGGTCAAACTTGAAGCTCACTGTTCTTCACCATTGGTGGATGCTACTTTGTAATGCCAACTAGTTGGGAGTCTCATATAATTGACTCACACGAGGCTTGATCTATCATATATTGTGTGGGCCTGGTCTCTAGGTTCATACAGAAGCCACATGAGCTGCACTAGAAAGCAACTAAGTAGATTCTTCACTATGTATAGGGCACTCACAATTATGGGATTCACTATGCAACAGGCATGGATATTGACTTGGTGGGACACAACTTCAAATTGAGTAGGCGATTCTCAGGATCACAACTCTACTTCATTTTATTGCTTCTCACTTGGTTCTGGTCTAATTTCTTAGTCGAGCAAGAAGCAGTCTAGAATTGCTCTTTCATCTACAGAGGCTGAGTATCAAGGAGTAGTTAATGCTACTACTGAGGCTATTTGGCTTCAGAACATTCTCACTAAGTTTGGTATTCCCTTCCAAAAGCCTACAATCATCTTTTGTGACAACCAGAGTGCAATACAAATCTCTAGTAATCCAATCCATCCCCAGTGGACCAAACACATTGAGATTCACACACACTACATTCGGGAGCTGATTCATAAGCAGGTCATTGATCTCAGGTACTATCCAACATCATAGTAGATCGTAGACATCTTCACCAAACCCTTCACTAAGAGCAAGTTCCTTCATTTGCGAGCTTTGTTGGGGGTGCAACATGTGTCCACTTTGGGGGGCTTCTTAGTCCTCTTTTCTCTCTATTTTAGGGGGTGTTCTCTTCACTACTTTGTTTAGGGGGGCTTCTTCTCTTTGGGGGGAATTCTTTGTACATGGATACCTCATCAGACTTCATTTGCTAGGACCCATCTTTTCACCCACCTAAGCTATGCTTAAGGGGGGTGTTAGTGTAGGTTTTTATTTTTCTAGTGGGTTATTTATTTTCCCTATTTCCTAGGTTTTTCCTACACTTTTATTAAGCTTTCTTAGGTTAATAAAGTGAGTTTAATTAGGTGAATGAGTCATTTGAGGTGTCACCATCCTATGAGGGAGTTAGATTTACTATGTTTAGACCGTTTGGTGGTCTCTCCCTATCGGTCAGTTTTGCCACCTCCACCCCTCTCCCTGGTCTATATAAACTCACTACCTAGCTTGTATTTTCATCTTGGATGTCAATTCTACCAATCTTTTGTATCTTCTTTTAGCTCGTAATGCAATTCTGTAATCTTGACATTTGCATATCTCTCGGAATCGTCGGTCTGCTTTTATTTATGCATTTACAACTTTTGTAGGTTATAATCTCTCTTAAAAAGTTCTTGGGTTATTCATCTATTTCAAACTTCTAACATGGAGGATGCAACACTTTTTATAGATGTGAGTGATCAAATTTTGAAGTGTGTATGTTTGAGGCTAGTGATTTGTGCCTCACCTCATGATGATTGGTTGTCTAATCATTTTATGTGTGCACTTGTTTTGTTAAGTTGGAAACCAACAATGATGATTTTGAACACTAAAATTTCCATTAGGTTGAAAACTCAAAAGGGTGGCTTAGTGAAGACTAATGATGAAAACTTGAAAGGGCGTTACTAAGTTAGTGCACTTGTGATCACTATTATTTTGGTGATGTGTGTTTGGGTACTTCCCATTTAGAGGGTATATGCTTTCTATTCTTTCCTTCACCAAGTAGGCCTTGTTGGCATTCTCCTCTCTCATTTGCTAGGAGGAATCTTGTGTGTATGCTAGATTTGAGCAATTATGTTGTGTTGTTCATTTCAAAGATGTAGAGTTGCCTTGCTTGTATATCAAATGATGTTGCAAATTAATTGTGTGTGAGTGCTTTAGTTGCACCTAATGCTTTATTACATTTGATGATTCCTTGGTTGACACACTTGTTAATTTAGTGAATTTAAGAGTTGGCTTTTGACACTTTATGATGGTGCTTAGATTCTTGTTTGTAGACAAATGTTGGTGGACCTAATCCTCTACTTTATTTAGATCAGTGATGTTGTAATACTAATCTTGCAATTGATGCATATACCCTATGATTGATTACAAATATTGATTGGTGGATAGTGGTGTGTACCTATTCCTCTTGATTTAATACATTTTCTAGTTGTACTTGTGTTTGCACTTGAGAGTGTTTTGTGACTATGTTTGTGCAAAGTTGGTTTAGATTTTTGGTTAGATGTTAGCTTGTAATTGACACATATTTTTAGATGATTTAGTGATTATGCATAGTTGTTCTATAGTGATTAGCTTCAGACTACTCATGTTGGTCACATATTGATTGGAAATTTTTTTATGCAGAGGCCATAGTTGGAGACTGGCCTTTTTTGATAGATATTGAGATTGTTTTTATGACTGAGTTGCTTGTCTAAGAGATGATGATACTAAGGACTACTAGCCATGAGTGACCATCATTGATTGGTTTAATATTAGTTTCAACTGTAGAGTGATAACAATTAATAGATAGATGAGATGGTACCTTCATTATTAGTTTCTTCAAGTGGAGGATCAATCAGTTGAGTATCTTGATCATGAGACACCATTTGGGTCTCTTGATTCTAGTGATTCTAGATTTTGAGTGAAGATGGACAATGACAATACTTGGCACACCATCATTTTGGAGTGAGCACTAGAGATGAGAGTGACTCATCAATGGTCATCCTTTGAGTGGATCATCTTTGATTAGAGAGTGATTGCACCAATGATTGGAAGTGCAAATTCACTATTTTTGGATGATTGTACATATCAGTTGAAAGGTCATTACATCTGAGAATGCATCACCTATATTTATGGTTGCATCAGATTACGGATTGTAGTCATTTGAGTGGTTAATTCATGACCATGTTAGGATCTACACCATAATATCTTTTGAGGATCAACACTTTGTTTTGCTAGAGTTGTATTTTTTTAGTGTCAACATGTTCATTGGTTTGAGATTTTTTAGTGATAAGATTCTAACTGGTCCATAGATGTATTAGTGCATAGTCATGTGCATCATTTGTCTCTTGATTTTGGTGTTACTCAGTTGATATAAACCTGACTTATCCAAATTATTTTCTCTCTAGAACATGATGGTGAAGAGATGGATCCATTAGAGAGATTCATCCTTTACGGCTTGATTTGAGAATTTGGATTAAAGGGTTATTGTTTACATGTTCACATATCTCATATCTAATCCTAAGTCTACCTCAACTTTGGATTATAGGGGGTTTTGTTGGATACATTCTTTCTCTCTTCTCTTACTTTTTCTTCTGATGATCGATCATGGAGTATGATCCAAAACGTTGAGGGAAAAATTCATACACAGTTTAATCCAGAAGCATTCATTTACAATTATCATTGACTGTGGAAATCTGATGTTGATTATTTATTTCATATTATACTTCTACTCTATTTTTCTATGTTTCCTGGATTAGCATTAGTCACACTCTAATTAACTAGGGCTAGTTTTGGTGGTTGAGAAGGTAGTTAAACCACCTTGTATGTTATATATGTATCTATTGTACAATGCTTTGTTGAATGTGAGAATATGAGATCGCCACTTGATTGAGTTTTATGTTTGTGTAATGACTTTGAT
Source organism: Cunninghamia lanceolata (assembly GCA_027924645.1). Lineage (NCBI taxonomy): Eukaryota > Viridiplantae > Streptophyta > Pinopsida > Cupressales > Cupressaceae > Cunninghamia > Cunninghamia lanceolata. The sequence goes on along the minus strand of BSBN01000520.1, from coordinate 21,043,888 downwards.
AAGGATTCATCCATGGGTACATAGAGTATCTATGGTACATAGTACTCAAGAAATATTATATCCTCTAATTTTTACTTTCTCGTGTAATTACAAAATAAATTGGAATATTTGATATTCTACCTCAGTTATGAGTAGTCTTCTAGTTGGACTCTCTTGCATCTCTAATTCATGTAGCTAATTGTGATCTCCTAGTTTGAGACAACTTCCAGGTTAATAAGTCACCTCAACATTTATCATGTTAAGGTGGCACTTTTTAGTATGTCCCTAGTTTATGTTTGTCTATAAATAGTCTCGCATTTACTAAGCATTGTAACCAATTTGGTAAACAATTTTTAGAATTATTTTGTGTAATCAGAAGCAACTTATTTTCACATGCAAACATCTTCCTCTAGTTTGTATTTGCAAAGTTTAGTCACGTCTTTAAGGTTTGGTAATCAAGTTTGTAGCTTGTGTATTCTAGAGGTTTTAAGACCATTTCTATGTTTACTACATTGTACTTAGTTCCCATATTAGTTGGTATTAGTGCATTTTTTCCAATCTTTTAGGTTTTGGGTAGTTTGCCTATTTATTTAAGATTGGGTTATTTTTATTATTCTCTTAATAAGAGAAGTTGAAAATTAGATAAATGGATCAAAATTTATGACCATTTGCATAAAAGTGCTCTAGAAGGGAACCCAAGGAGAAATGCACGTGCTGACATCACCATGATGTCATGTCAATGTCATCGTATTAACAGGGATGATGATGTGGAAGTACATAGTTCTAACATGTACATAATGCTAACATGGTAGGTTGTTAGCATGGCATTGATATAGTGGTACAGTTATGTGATATGGCACTGATGTGGCATGGAGCTAACTTGAATTGACATAAGAAACTTGTGTGGCAAGAAATATTTACAAGAATATTCTAAAGGACTGGATTATGCTCTCTGTTCAACAAAATTTCAGTGTTGGAGGGAAAATTTAGGGTGACAAACTAGTTAATGGAGCTGAAAAGGTTTGACAAGAGGTCATCGATGGTTGTTTGAATGATTGGCTATCAATATGATTGTCGGTGCTACAACTATCGACATAAGTTGTGTTACATCCCTCCTTTTGGACAAATTTTTACTATTTACTTTTACCTATTTCATGAATAGAAATAGACATGTGAATACATTTATGTTCATGAGAAACAATGTTATGGTTAGAAATAATTTTATGGAGTCATGATTATATATCTCTTAAATATGATTAATTCGATGAAACGAATTAAAATGCCTTTTCAATATGGAAAAATGAAATGTTATGATGCTTTGACTAGGAAACCGGTACGTTGACCAATAATTTGTATGTGAGATAGGAACAGGTGGATCAGACTCTCTGTGAAGAAATAGGGGAGAGAAAGTATCTTTGAGGAAGAGGAGTATAGACTCTGGATCACCGAAGGGTGTTTGCCACTGAGTACATACATCAGGTAGCTAAACCTAGTTGTCTTGAGGTAAGTATTGATTTTGGCTAAGTCAATTATCGATGCGAACGTTAAGGATTGTAAGAGTAGGTCACTCTTTCTTATGTCATTGTGGAGGAACGATGTAATCTGTCCAGATGTCGTTGTCGTGATGAGTATGGTCAATAGACATCTGTGTCATAATACTCTGAGCTCATGTCGCCAAATGTGGATGGCACATATTTATATTTTGAGAATGTGTCGTATGATATGTCTTGTTAAGTTGTTCGACGTAAAATGTCAACAGTAGTTCATAGAGGGGGAGATTAAAACTTGACCCCAAAATATCGACCATAAACTTCGTTGTTGTTGTTGTGTATTTACCCTCGTCGTCGGCAACGTCGTCTTCGTCATAACATCTGATGTGCGAGCAACGCAAACAAAGTATATTCGACAAGAATGATGTTGAGAAATAGGTTGTCATCGTGAAACTAGTAAAAACAATGCCATAAATCTATGTGATTTGCACAGTGTGATATCATCGATTAAATTGTAATGATAATGTATAATAAACTATATAGTCATATATTGATCACTAAGTGAAAAGTAAAGATTTCCAAGTGTTAGTAGTGGTCGGGCTAATGCTCAAAAAGATTTGATATAAGTTATCATTCATTATAGTCACTATATACCATAACAATATAATCATTATCAAGCTCGAGCTAGAATGATAATGTAAGTTGAGCATAAAAGCATCTCGTGATATTAACAACTAACCATGACAAGGATGTTGTGTCTTGAAACTAATCTACCATCTTTTAGTGAATGTCACCACCTTTCTAAAAGCCATGACAACAAATGTGTCGTGAGCCCAAAAAATAATGCTAGTGGGCTGTCGTGGAAGGCAGTAGAAGGCCAAGCAAGCTTAATGCTTATCTGAATGGATAAGTTGTAGGTTAGTTAGGGTTAAGAGTCATTTATTTCACTCGCCATCAATAAGAGAATAAGGAGTTCTTTATTGTCTTCTTTAGAATGTTCATGATAACGAACTATCCCATTTTACACCTTACTAGCCACTATAGAGTATTTATAGGCTTTTTCTTAGGAAGCTTGAACCACAGTGAAAGATAGTGGCTTTAAGCCTTGTATGGGGCTATGTGAGGGGGGTATGTATAAGTATGACTCACTGAGCTCAAGGAAGGGTTTCAGAGAGTCTTTTCTTTGTAAGAAAACAGTCATCAAACTCATGGTTAGAAGACATAGAAGGTTACAGCTTTCGAAGAATAAGACTCTAAGATTTAGAGTAGGACGAAGTTTTCAGTGATAACATCTCGCCCTTTAGAGACAATCCAAGCGACAACAAGATTAGTTTTCATGGGGAGCACAACAACTGAAGAGAAGCAATGCGACTAAAGAGCTCGGGAGGACAATAGAATCGAGCAGAAAGCTAAAATAAGAAAGCCATCATCCAGGTTCTTTCCTTGCCAATGTCTTATATTGGCACAAAGGCTGACATTTCTAAGAAAAAATAGCCTTCATGTTTGGTGATTTCATTGTCCTTTAATTATAGTAAATGCTTATTACGTTTAAAAGAAAACTTGATAGAGAGATATTAACACTATCGTTTGTCTATTAGTAGATATTATAACTATTTCTGTGCATAAACGAATCATAGAATTTAACCGTGATGATAAGAGTGTAATTACTTAGATAGGGTTGTGTCAACTAAATACAGATATTCATGCAAATGGATTTGGAATGACACTATACAAACAGAGTGTATGTGTCTTTATGATCTCGTATGTTTTAAGTTTCAGTATAGACTATACATTCAATCAATGAAGATCTTGTAAAACGTAGGACAACATGATGATAGTATCGTAAGCTCTTTATAACACAATAGTTCTTAAATAAATGTATTATCTATATGGATTACCTTCTAACAGATGAAAAGGGTGAAATGTTCCCCTCATCACTTGTTTATTAATTATTTAACATCACTTAGTTGTGGAAGAGAAAGAGAAACTTAATTTAGAATTCAAGAGGATCAATACTATCCTTTCTAAACATTTAGATTATTTACATTATTAATATTATTATGTTATTTTGGTTTAAGGGAAATGGAACCCTAGCATATTTCTTTAAATTATTTAAACCTACGTTATTCGTAATCAGTTTAAGTCTCTTTTTCAATCTTTGTGACATTTTTGAACCTAGTCAACCAATCTAGGTTGTTATCAACTTAATCTATGGTCGATATAATGAAGTATTCTATCATGGGAAAGATTTTTTTTACTAGTCGATAAGACTTGAATAATCTCTTAGGCGATAGATCATCGATAAATAATATTCTTTCTAGTTTAGAGTTGGGTAAACTAGTAATAATAATCTATTAGTCAAATTTAAGACCTAGTAGGTCAAACTTAGTTCTTTTATCTTCTTAGCATAAGTCAGCTGACTTGAGAGAACATAGAAGGTTGATAATTTTATCGTAGACTTAAACTTGTCAAGAATTGATTAAGTTGTAAGTATTTATCCTCGCTAGAACCATTAATGTGTTCTTCTTTTTGGTAGTAATTGTTCGCTATCCTTCGAAATAGAGACCTTGGTGAGATAGTGTCATTACGAAATTAAAATGACTATGAGATGACATAGACATAGATTTCCTTTTGAGAATTATGATTCTTCTTGACATATAAATCCAAGGTAATCGGTGAGCCAAGAATGTGAATTTCGAGATTGCTTTTGATTAGCAACTATTATTTTTATGTTGATTTATTTTGAGATAAGCTATACTCGAAGACATATTTAACTTCTCCTATGTTAAGATTAAAACAATTAAACCAACTCTAGGGTATAGGAGTACTAGGAGATAAAAGTTATAGTTCTTATTATATGAATAATAGAACTTATTTTGGAACTACTTGTGCACAGAAGGCAAAAGTTATCCAAATGTTGTATATATATGCTTTCATCTATTTCAAGCTGGGTATGTTGAGAGATTTAAAACTTAACCCCATATGATTGTTATGAATGTTGTTAAAGGTTTATGGGACATGTATGCAAAGGATGTTATATATGTGTCCATAGCCTATGGTACAATTGGAAGTCAACAAAATTAAGGAGGCCAAAAGGTTGGAAGTAATTCTTATCTTTTATGATTCAAACCTTTTAGGGTTGATAGATTGAACTTAGTTGAAAGACTAGTTTTGAGAAAATATAGTATTCTTTTAGATATTATATGGGTGAAGGTATACCTTGATTACTATGTTTATTCATGTTACGTGAAATGTGAATTTAAGTGATGCCAAGTGGTCTAGGAAAGACTAGAGGTATTGGTTCTCATGTTTTGTTATATTTATGTTATTGAGTTGGAAAAATATTTGATCATTCCATGCATTGGGTTAGAGAAGTTAAACCCTAGAATCATAACCTGAAGTATTTAGGAAACCTATAACTCTTATGTCGGATATGACATTGTATGCTTATATAATGGTCGATAGGGAAAGGTCGAGAAAACCATTTTGGTTGACAGTAAAAGGTCAAGAAAACCATAGAACAAGACAAAAAGAGTCTTTATAATAGCTTATCAAAATTAAGTGATTCTTGATAATGTTGAAACTCATTTTAATGCATCAAGATGTATGATATTTGAATCAGAGAGTAGAATGACAAAAAGTCCTAAACCCTAGAAATTGCAAGTATGCAATGAGGGACTCTTTAAAAGGTTAGATATGCCTGAATCTTAATATTGCAAACATATCCTAGATTAAAGATTGTTTTAAAGTCAGATTGACTAGAATGGAATTATAGTACCGACAAGTTTGTGTCTAGAGTTACTAAATAAAGGGGAAGTACCCTAACTATGTATATTTATTGTTACTTGTAAGACAGGAAATAATTACCTAGACTATGATGCTTAACTTAGGTAAGGTAACCTTTTTAGCTGTAATGAATCGACTTAAACTCCTTTAAGTGTCGATAAGTCTTGGATCTTGGGTATTGCAAAGTTACAATGAGAATCCTTGTATGGAAAGTTAGTCTATAAGGATTATAGAACCTAGACAATATTTGGACACCGGTTGAAGACATAAAGACTGAATCAGAATTGATAAACAATAAATATAAACATAGATCACCATATCCGGGATGACGTAACCTATTGGGATGATCATACTTAGCTAGAGGGTATCTAGAGTTGTATGATCAATAGTGTTACATAGGATACACCTCCAGTACTTTGAGGACAAACACCATGGGTCATCCTAGGTCTATACTCTTCGTGCAGGGTAGGGCCACTTTCGGATAGGAAGGTGGGCGGGAGACCGTCAGTCTGTGGATGGAGGTAAAGCTCTTCGAAGATGCTTTCTCTCTCTTCAATTAGAGGATAACCGAGGGTTGTGACATGGAGATCGACATTCGAGTTGCAGTGATCTCTTGGTGAGTTTTTATTTTGTAAAATTATCCTTATGAATAATATATAAATATCATATTATTGATTCATTGAAAATGAATGGACCCTTTTCATTAAATAAGTTGTTGATTAAACTTCAATGTTTGAAAAAGTGAAAAAAAATTTATCACCCTTTTACCTCTTCAAATTTTACTTCTTGGTAAAACTGGATTATAGAGTTAGAATTATTTTGGATATTACAAGCTGGGTGGAGCATTGGTGAAGAGGCAACAATGATGAGGAACTAAGTGTGTGGCAACATTGCAATAAAAATTTTACCTCGTGATGCATGTGACCATTCAATATGATACAGACCCAAAAAAGATAGAGGAAGATTGTTTTTAGTGTCAAATTTTGGCAAATTTATAGTCAATTTTCATTGCTTGTAATGGTGCTGCTATAATTTACCAGGAAACTTTTAAAAAAAATAACAACTTGAGAGCTTGATAAAAATAATCTAATCTTAAATGGATATACACACTATCTAAAACCTAGGAGATCAGAAAAAGGTTCTAATACCAATTGATATGAGAATGATGTAGAGTAGGGTATAAAACCATCAGATTAGTCCAATGAATCCATCTATTAAGTTTTGAAACTTCAAACAATGGGTGTTCCTTCACAATTGTTCCTCTTTCCTAGTAGCCCTTCAAAATGGGTTTTTCAAACATAATTTTCAGAGGAAGACTCAAACCTAGAAACCAAAAGCCATTCCAGATACCCTTTTGGGATTTTTATAACATATGTCAAAATGAGGATAGGTTGTTTTGCAACAATTCCCTCAAAAAATGACTGTCCCTCTTTTTCTAGGCCTAATTAGCCCTGTTTTACAAAGCAAGTACGAGAAAATCAAAGCCCACAACACCAAAATCAACTCTAAGACTCTACATAAGTCACAAATAGGCTGAATCCACAACTTTTGGCAAAAGAAATCTTCACTAACTCATCAAATCACAATATTTCACCTAAAACCCCTATTTAGGCTTGCTTCCAAAGAGGGTTTATTGCATCTCTATACTTTAGACCACAAACCACTTCAAAAATGTCTCAAACACATCACTATGGGTCTATACATGCTTTCTAAAACATCTCCCATCCTTTATCAATGCACTTTCATCAAACTCCAACTTCTAGCCATCCATTTAGAACCAAAAACTCATGAAAATCAATGAGGGCAGCAATCAAAATCCATCCAAAATGCCTCCCCTGCTCCTGCCAATCACATAAACATAAAAACTTACTTCTAACATGCCATTCCACCAAGTTTGGGCAAGATTCACCGGGTGGAATAGCTTAAAAACTCATTTTACACCTTCAAACCCTCAAACAGGGTATTCAGACATGCTTTTAGTAAAATGGATGTAAATTTTTCCAAACTTAATAAAAAATGATGAAACTAGATGCAAATGAAAGATTATTCAGAGCCCTTTCCAAAAAATCAAATTTTATGCCATTTGGAGGCTTTACATGGCCGTACCATCCTCAAGAATAGAGAAAAAAACATAAAATTTGACTGAAAACACAGAAAATGGAAATTTCTTATTGCTTATTCAACAAAAATCAACTCCAAAACTTGTCTTCGACCATACCCCATGTATTTCAACCTTGGACAACCAAAAACTAACTAACAAACTGACTCAAACTGACTTTTGAACTCACATGACCGTTGGTATTCCAATGTTTGCATTTTTGCACTTTTACATATGACAACTTTTGATAATATTGGGAAATATGACATCTTTTGCAACAATGAAACCAACATGACTCAATATGACTCCATACAATGTAAATGGTCTATTATGACCTTATTTTCAATACAAAAAGACTCAAACCCCTAAAATCTATCAAAAGACCTTACAAAAAATTGCTCTGGTGCCCTTGCACCAGAGAAGCAAGCAAAACATAACACACAAAAAAGGTAGACTTCAAACCTTTACAATAGTAAAGCCACAAACTTGATTACCAAATCTAAAAGACACAACTAAAATTTGTAACTACACAAAGTAGTTATAAAATTGGCTACTAAATTAGTTGGAAATTGGTTACAATGCTTTACCAATAGAAGACCAGTATAGACTAAGAACATACTAACAAGTTTCACCTTAACATGACAAGTGTTGAGGTGACTTGCTAACCTAGAATTTGTCTCCAACTGGGCTCAGATCACAATTAGCTACATGAGGTGGAGTTGCAGAAGAGTCTAACTAGTAATATACTACTAACTAGGTGTGGTAAAATATCAAATATTCCAATTTATTTTATATTACATGAGAAAATCAAAACTATTTAGGAAATAAATATTTCTTAAGTACTATGTTCCATATGCACTATATGTACCCCTATACAAATCCTTATCCCTCCTCTCCTATGTCTTTCTTTCTCATTAGATCACGTGTGTAGATGAATTATTTTCTACACATAGGTGACTTGAAGCAACCTAGCATGATAATTTTTTTTGTGGTTTGAAATAATCCCACTAGATTGTTGATCACAAGAAAGCAAGTGCATGGGACTGCAAAAGGGAAAGTGGTGGCATAGCAAGTAAATATTGAACCGAGTACTTAGTGCCTATGTTGTGGGATGAAAATCTTGCTACTAAAAAGAAATATACATAACACATCAACATTGGAAGTGTCTAAAAAAGGAAGTAGTGTGCCAATGGAACGATCATGTCAACTATTTGGGTTTATTCCTCAAGAAATAAGGGAAATAGTGTAGAAATAAAAGCAATAACATTGAGACTTAGGGAGTAAGTTTAGTTTAGCACTAGAGATGATTAATGAGTGACCAAAAGGAAATAGGATTGGAAGAAGGGTCCAAGAGCTAAGGACATAGATGTAAGAATGTGATCACATGAGTTTGTTATGTTTACAAGGGGGAATTTATCAAAAGAAGTCAAATAGTGTTGGGATAGCATGGACCTCAAAAGAAACCAAAAGGAAATGGGGATTGAAAAGGGATCCAAGAGTAAAGAATATAGATGAAGGAATGGGATCAAAGGATGTCATTAAGTTTGCAAAGTTGCATCTAGTGACATAATTCATATAGAATTGGTATAGTGTTAACTATAGTAAAGGATGAATAACAACCAAAATGGATTAAAAAACTTGGGCATTGCCTAAGGATATAGTTAAATTTAGCATAATCAACATAAAGCTAAATATAAAGGACTTGTATAGTGAATGAACTATGCTTGTAGAGGATCACATGACAAATATGATGATATAGGTACTAAAAAATGATGATTCATTGATAAAGAGAAGGTGAAGTATCTAAGAGTAAATTAGGTCATGGAATCAAGTAGGATACAATAAGGTGATATAAGCTAAATGTAAGAAAATATAAAGGGGAGAGAATACAACAATTTAATATGTTAAGAAAGATAGAGTAAGCAAAGGGATAAATGATTATATTAATGTTCAAAATAGTGAAAGGACCAAATCAGTGGATAAGTGAGAGTTAAATCACCAAAATCAAGAGCATTATATGGGATTAAGTACACAATGATAAGGAGAGAGGTGTCATTAAAATATGAAAATAAGAAAGTAAAAATAGGCTTTGAAAGAGAAATAAATATCCAATAGAAATAAATTTAGACTATAAAAGAAGATGATAGAATGGGAAACGTAAAAAAGAAAAAGATAAAAATAATTAGTAATAGTTGGATGATGAAAAGCCAAAAGAAAAGTAAGATCTAAATGAAAGGAAAATGAGTAGAGGGAGAAAATACATGAGGGATTCATAATTAAAAAAGAAGTGAAGAGGAGAAGGAGCAAAATAGATGATATGAGGAGATGATATTGAAGAGAAGGATGCTAGTGCTAGAAGAGAATTAGTGTTAGACGGTGTTAAAATAAAAGAAAGGAGAAGAGCAAGAGTGTTGAAATCAAATAAAGTGGTGAGTGTAAACTAAATGTACATTTATTGCAAGGGCAAGTGAGATAATTTATTAAGGGAAACATATAAAAGTAGAATGAAAGATATCCATTTGTTACATTTGGTGAAATTAAGTGTAAAGAGAAAGCACTCTACAATAGTGAAGACAAAATTGAAAGAGTTGAAAAAATTGTAGAGACAAGAAAAAGGAGTGTAGAAAAAGGAAGAAAGATATTACCTATTATAGAAACAATGGGAGATAAAGAAAATATGAGGAATCTATGATTAGAAGGCAATACATTTATCCACTACTAAAGATGTTGAACAAGACACGACAAGTGGATGAAGAATAGAGTTGGACAAAAGTTAGATTCCTTTTAAGCTTTTCATTCATGTCCTTTCACAATTGTGTACATAAACATTTAGAAAACTCATTATTTTGTTTCATCCATCTTATTGTTGGTGCTTTTGATTTTGCTACTATCAACAAATCATCCCATGGTAAAATATCTTATTTTATCTATTGGATATAATCATCAATCTGCACAATCCCTTTGTAAAAGTCATTGTTTGCTTTTGTGGTGGCTTTATAGAGATCATTTACTTCCTATATAGTGATAGTTCCCATGTAGGAAGAGCTTCCCTTTGGATCAATACTAAGTTGATCCATATTGATTAAAACTCATTATCATTTGTACAACTATATGTTTACATAACACTAGTTTCTTCAGAGCAAATCCAAGTAGAGACATCTCTCTACCAACTCTATCACCTTGGTATGTGCATGGAAATGGAGGATCAAAAGGGGGTCAAAAGTGGCCACTTTTTTCTTCTGAAATCAGTAAAAACTAATCTTGGACATGAGAATTTGAAGATCAGGCCATGCTCGAAATTAGAAGAGGTGATAAGAACAAGATTTTTAGTGCTCAGAATCTAGTTTCCAAACTAGTATTTTTTTTTCTACAAATGGTGGAGATTAAGAGGTTCAAATAGAGGGAGCACACAAAGTGCTCCTATTTTTGTTATAAAAATATAACATAGCACATGGTGTGCTCCCCCTAAAATGTTGATTTTTTTAAAGTATTTTACAAATCGCTTCGGTGGAAAATTAGCTAACGTCATGTAGTTTATGCCTAATTTTTCTATTAATTTTTAATGAATATATTATTTTTATAAATTTTCAAAGTGGAGACATCTTGAAAAACAAAAATTTGAGTGTGCTCCCACCCAATTTTTTGAAAAATAATAAAAAATATTTTTTTTCAATGTGTATAGAATAGAGTCTAGAATATGAAAATGTACTTTTTTTCAAATTTTGATAAATGCATAAAAAATGACACTAGAAATACTAGAAATAGGTTTTATGAAGAAAAAGAACACATTAGCAAAATAAATTCAAGATGGAAACCTTAATCTTATCAGATTTTTTTAAAATATACATGGTTAGAAAGCTAATAAAAAATTTGAAGTCATCCTGGCATTTTTTCGTATTGACATTGAAAAACGTGTAAACATGATGGAGAGAATGCTCAGGATTTGGTTGATTTTCTAAGTTTTGCTGAAAAGACGTCCTTGGCATCCAAAAGGTAGGTCCAACCCTTTGGATTGGATGCCCAAGGAAAATCCAACCCTTAAGGTTAGAATTTTCCAAAGCAGGGAAAAACGCACTTGGGTTATAATGCAAGCGTGCTATAGCATGCTTGCATTTTGTATCAGTTAAAATCCTTTGGATGATTAGTTAAAATGCTTTATAAAATTGATGTCATCCCTCCATCTTCTTTCACTCTAGAGTAGCCTCATGTCTAGGAAGAGAGAAATGTTATATTATTAGGTGATGATGAGGAATATATCTCTATGTCCCTCTCTCTCGTCCTCTCTAGATATCTATATCTACTATCCCTCTGTCTCCATCTCTCTATATTTCCCTCCATCCCTCTACATAGATCTCCATATCTCTCCCTCTCTCTACCCCTCTCTATCTCTATCTATTTCTCCCTCTCTATATCCCCACCTCTCTCTCCCCTCTATCTCTATTTCTCCTCTTTCTATATCTCTCAATCTCCCCCCTCTCTCCCTGTCTCTCCCTTGTCTATTTCCCCCTCTCTATCTCTCCCTCTCTATCCCTATCTCTCTATCTCCCATCTCCAAAACTTAATTCAATCATTTCTAGAATTGAATGCCTGAACGAGCCAAGCTTTGTGTGACATGCCGTGAACTGTAAGTGCCTTTGAATGTCGACCATCAATCCTAAGGGAAACTCAAGTCAACAGATAGTGCATTGGTGTAGGAAATTTTTCAAAATTATATATATATATATCCCTCTCTCTCTCTCTATTCCTATCTCACTAACTCCCCTTTCTCCATCTCTTCCTCTCTCTCTATCTCTCTATGTTGCTTCACCATATTAATACCTTGTTTCTCTATTTATATCTTCTTGCTTGACCATATGGTGTAGACTCTAAGTGATATGGTGGAGATCACCCTCTCTCTAATAATTGAAGATGCTTGGCCCTATGTCAAGGAGTTCTAAAGTTTCCCCTCAACTAAGCTATTCATGGTGTACATTATGAGTAAAACTAACATAGCATGAAAAATCAACGACATCTTAGAAATGCATTTAAGGGCAATGAGGAATGTTAAGCACACTCAGATTTAATTGGGAAAACTATATAAATTGGTTATCCTCATTTCATCTTCTATGGGTCTACCATATCCTTGGGGAGAGAGAGAAATAGGCTCAGGGAAGGAGAGAGACTTAGGGAGAGAGGAAGAGAGAGACATATGTTTGACATTTTTCCATACCTTAGTTTCACCTTCTATATACATTTGACATTATAAGTTTAGTTGGGGGGAGAAAGAGAGTTTGGGAGAGAGCATAATAGAAGATGATAGACAGACCAAAAGTTGTAAGAAATGCACTCACATTATAATTGCTTACTAACGGCCTGCAAAAAGGCATATCACATGATTCTTGGCCCACATGCTCTATTTTATTCCCTTATTATGTGCTTTTCCTGACATGCAAAGACACTTTTGATGCTTTTGAGGTTCTCCAATGACTTGTTGACAAAAATAGTTCACTTTTTATTCTTGTATCAATATATAGAAGATTCCAATTGCACATTTTTAAATCAAATTTGATATTACAAATCATTGTTTACATATTTTGAGGAATTGCAACACTTGATTGAATAAATTAACTAGTTTTTGTCTTACATTGACAAAAAAAACATTCTAATTGTGCATGTTTTGTATTATAATTTGATAATTTATTAGATATTTTTTGTGTTCTTTTGACCATTGTTTTAGATTGATATAGACTTCAATACCATGCCAAGGAAATGACCAAAAAATCAAATGCTAGAGGAGCATGAAGTCGAGAATGCAAAGAAAAGAGAACAAATGAGACAACTTCATGAAAATAAGAAATTAAACTCCATAAATGAAGATCAACCATCTTTTCCAATTGAATTGGATCACGAAGCATCCAATAGAGAGAAGGATTTGGAGAAACAAAGGGAACTAATGCAAAAACTTCATGCAAGTAAGAAATCAAATGTGGGAGTTGAAGGTATGCCATCTTTGCCATCTCAAATTGATATTGTAGAGAATTTTCAATCATCGATTGAAAATGATGATGCATTTGCAAATGTGAATATAGATGCTACACCAATTGATCAAGTATTGAATGAACAAAATGTATCTAATGATTCAAGTTTTCTATTGAGAACACCTCCTAGAACTTTGCATAGAAAGCCTAAGTTTTTTTTATTGAAATTGATGAGAATATTCTAAAACCAATGGGTGATAAGATTCCTGAATGTACTTGTAGAATAAATGTGAATAAGATATGGAATGTATTTTTTGAAACACAAGTGAAACTGAAAGATGTCAATTGTTTGTTGAGATGATGAAAAAACTTAAGTTTAGGCCAATCATGAAGATTCTTGGCCTAAGAACATCAAATAGCAATAGTGAAAAATCTATTGTAAAAAATCTAATCAATGCATATCAAAGCATTGGTTCCACCTCACACACCAAATATAGCAATGCTACATGATGTGTCATTACATCAATTATTGTGAGCAATCAAACAAAGAAATTTTGCTTGATAAGAAAAATAAGTCAAGCACTAAATATAAGTAGAAAAACATTGATGAAAGCCGTTGGGAGGCGTGAATGAGTGGAGGATCCAAATAGTAATGAGCTATGGGCATTCTCTAGTAGACTCCTACAAAAAGATAAAGGCATAGTCGAATCCTTAAAATCCCTAATTGAGGAGTTTTGGAGAAATAACACAAGAGTGTCTCCTAATCAAAAGAATGTTGTAAAAAGGAGAATTGGTTGTCAAAACCTTGAGCCACATCCAAAGCATTTTTTAGATATGACTCAAACACAATTTTTCTCCAAATTTGTAAAGAGTTATCCTCACATTCAAATTAGTCAAAGGTATTTTGAAATGGAAATTTTTTTTTATGTCAAAATAAATCACACATCTACAACTTGTTGTTGTAGAGTCCATATGGGATTTTCTATGTATTATGATGTTTATCGGTCCAAATATGTGTATTTTTGCATACTAATGATATTTTGCAGGAGTGTATCATATAGAAGCTCCACCTAAATCAACAAGAGATTTCATTTTAATATTTTTTTGTGAAAGAGTAGATGGATAAATGTTTTATAAGAAATCATGTTTGGATGGAACATGTGATAGTTGTGGTGGTTTGAAATGTTTGAGAACTTGTGTACACATGGAGAATACACATGCAATTGGAAATAAATTAGTACCTTTTGGGAAATATAAGATAGTGGTATACAATCTAAAAGATGGTAAAAAAGCAAAAAGGTGTGAATTTGTGAGTGAAGAAATACTGGTATATGCATTTATGTCTATTTTTGAGAAAAGATAGTTTATGAGTATGCAAGGCATACACACAGAGCTCCATGGTTGGAATTGCAATTCAAGTTATGAAAGGACACATTCCTTCTTCATACGATTGTGTCAATTGTAGACTTTGCAGAAAATTATACACTACAACCACGAAATGAGGTTCAATCACAGTACTACAACTCCACTTAGGTTGCTATATTTATGCATATAGCATTAATTCATGCACTCGACAATACAAAGGAAGATATAAAGATCTTGAGGGAGTATCATTTTTATATTAGTGATGATCACATACATTCTACAAAGTTTGTGCAAGGTTGCTTTCAGATGTTCTATGGTCATTTGAGTAGCAAGAACATCATGTTTGATTAACATATCATATGGTTAGATAATTGTGCATCATAATTTAAGAATTCACGTATGTTATGTTGCTTGATAAGATGCATATATTGAGTGGTGTTTAACATATATGGAATTTCTTTGGGGTTGGGCATGGATAAGGGGAGCACGATGGTATTGAAGCATGCATTAAAAGGACCTTATCATGAGAAGAGTTGAAGTACAAAGACAATGCAAAGTTGACAAATGCAACATCCATCATCGAATGGTATAACTCCACTAGGGTCTAGGTAATGAAAGTAAGTATAGTTTGTAGAATTTTTGGTTGATCTAGAAGAAGCTAACATTGCAAAATATGAATATTGTTGTACAGTGAAACGATCGAGTGATTTCTACTCTTTTAGAAGCTCAAATGCAACTTCGTGGACTATTTATTCGAGGTAGATGGTATGTTTTTCTTCATCATGTACATATTTTTCTTGGAATGAGTGTGAGTTAAAAGAACATGTCGATGAATGGTGTGCTAGATCTTTAAGCCCACTTTAGATGTATCAAATTCTAGGAGCACTACAACTCATGCAGATGGAATCATCAATTAACTTTGACCATATTTCAGATCTAGTGGAACCAAGTATTATAGACGCATTGCTTAATGAAAATTAATATATATTTTAGATTATGATGTAGTATTTTGTATCATGTATTGAATTAATTTTTTTTGTGCAATTTAATGTAGGACATGTTTATGTAGTTATTATAGATGAAGATAATGGTGAAGGAATAGATTATTATTTATGTCGTTGTGTTGAGGAAGAAAAGAAATTAATAGCCCCTATCATAGATGGAGAAATAATTGAGCATCCTACAAGATTGGTGGTTGTTACTAAAACATGGCTTAGAAGGTATCCAATGAAGAATTCTGATGTGTGGTTGTTCAAGGACTTTGACACACATAGGAAGATTCTTTATTGTTCTAACCCTGTTGTGGCATCAGATGTTTAGTTAATAAAATATCTGGGTAGATCATTGAATAGAAACTTGTGGAAAGTTTGTGAGTCTGACCATGAAGCAATACTTGACACCATAAAGAGTAGAGCGGATCCACATGGTTCATTAGATTGAATCAATGGAATGACACAAAGGTATGTTATGTACAGTTCTTAAGTTTTGTGATTTGATTACATTTTTCTTTTCTATCCTCATTTCACCTTCTATATTTTTGATATTTTTCTTACCTTCTTATATCTTTATAGGAATCATGTTTGCATCAACAAAATGGGGACCCCCTATTTTGACGTGGGCTTTCGGTGAGTTTCCTAGATTTTCTAGTTTTTAGCCTATTATATGTGCTCTTTGGTCCTAGTTGATCAAATTGGTTTCATCGTAGAGGTTGTGACTGATTGGCATGGTTGTTGATTCATTTGGATATTCCAGAAGGTCTTGATTAGTGAGTTGGTTTGATCAAACTAAGTATTGGTTGAGTGTCATGCTTTGAATGCTTTCATTTTATATGATATGTCCTTTAGAGTCAATTTGATGATTGTTCATTCACTTGATAAGTCATCGCATTATGTTTGATTGAAGGATCTTGTCTAGATTGAGGTTGTATTTCATGTTTTCACCTAGTTTCTTGGCTTGTGTGGGGATATTTTGATGGTATTGTCTCATTTCATCATGTTGGTGTAATCATTTTGACAAGTCTTCCATGATGATGTGTTTAATCCTTAGGACCTTTAGTGATTTGCAATTGCAGGATTTGAGTATGATGGAGGTAGGCATAATCCTTATGGAGTTGGTTTTGGAAGGAAAGTAAGGTAGGCATAATCCTTATGCATCCCTAACCTAGCATGGTACAACTCTAATTTTTCATGGTACATTGATGCAGGGGCATCACTCTCCATCCAATTTTGGTTTAAATTTTCATTTTAGTTTTGGGCTTCGGTGGTGTTTTGTTGGTTTGAGGGTTCAGAGGTGTCTCGGTGTAGCCTCCTGTCACATTTCATTTTATCCTCCTGTTGCTTTCAATGTCGAGATCAGTTCCTGTCAATGGTTAGTAAGAAGAATCCAGTCGCTAGTCAGTAACTCACATGTTGATTGTAATGCAAAAGTTAGCTCCTGTCACCAGTGGCAGATGGTATTGACAGTTACGTATCTTCTAAATAATGAGTCAGTTACAAAAGGAAGAGGGACGATCAAATATGGTGAATGTGGCATAATTGTAGAAGCAGAAAAGAATCTTGTTAACGGTTACAAAATGAGTTGAGGGTAGTCATTTGGTGGTTGAATTATTACCAGTTGGGAAACGCCAACATCTTGGAATGACTGCAGAGACAAAAGAGGTATGTTTGCTGTAGAGAGAGATGTAGAGACAATAAAAGATATAATATCTCTGTGAAGAAGAGGATGGTAGGAAGGGCTTGATTTGTAAAAAGAAATATCAGCTCTACCAATAGAGAGCAGGAGTTAGCCGAGAGGCTGAGGGGGAAAGCATATCGGCCAGGAAGAAATGAATATAGGCCGTAGAAGAGAAAGCCAAGACAGAGAGCATAGCGGCCATAATAGATTTGGAAGGCCGAGGGATCAAGGCTGAATAGAACAAGAGGAGTCAGGCAGTGAGAAGTCATGAGGAACGGCCAAGAAAATCAAGAAAGGTCATCGTGGGCAGTAAAAAGATAGAGCATCTCTGTAAAGAGGGCGCGGTTAGAGAAGAAGGCCAAATAGAGAAGGCTAATTGCCAAGTTAGGTGAGGAGCAGAATGAAGCAGATAAGTGATTGACGGTCCAACATGTGTATCGATTACATTGATGCGATGAGATTTTGTATCATTTTGTGATGTAATGAAATAGTGGCCGATTTGGCTGAATGAAATGAAAGATTAAATTCTTGTTCATTATGTTTATGTAGCTTGTGGGGGGACAACTCCTATAGTTGGTTAGAACTAAGATTAAATTTATGGTTATTCCTATCATTAATGAGTTTGCATTATAGTTCCTGTCTCCATTCTGATTAGAAATCTACGTGGATACTTGGTAGAGTTGATTTTGATTCATGAAAGTGTGAAACTTTACTCCATCAAGTGGTATTAGAGCATTAGAGTATGAAACTGTGCCATCAAATTGGTATCAGAGTGTAGAAGATTCTAGATGCTGGGTAGATCACCGAAGTGAGGCAACTTAGCCAGGAAAACATGAAGAAGCAAAGTGTAACGACCCAAGAAAATATCTTTGGAGTTTGGTGGGGACGCCACAAGGGAGGGTCATCTTTCTTCAAAGCAGTTAATGCCTCATGTTTTGGGGGGCTTTTAAAACAAAAATTAGAGATCATTGAGAAAAAAAGTCATAGATCATAAAGAGGAGTAGATGAATATGTTTAATGCGGCAAGAAAATATCTTTTGATAGATGGATGAGGGCGTAGAAATGAAAGAGGGAGTCAATCACTTAGGGGACTCTGTTTTGAAGGAGAAAAGATAGGATAGCGTAGAAAAAAAAGAGATATCTCAGGTGAGGATATCTTTTTGCAAGATGGGAGGCGAGGAGATGAAGGGGAGCGCAAACAGAAAGGCCGTGGAGGAAATCTTCTTTTTTTGAAAGGTATTTGGATCTAATTTTTGTTTTCTAGCATAAAAACTAAAATATGTTTGTTGCGATTTCATTAGGCACAGAAAAACTAAAACCCCATTACTGCCTTATAAAATATGTCAAAATTTGTTTCAATGCAAGATTTTTACTCGCCTGTCTCTCCTTGAAACCAGTTTTTATATGTAGAGCTATATCTTGTAATTTTGTAGATAGAAAGTTTTGTTTTATAAGACCATTTTTCTTTCAAGCATGTTGTGAAACAGTTCGCATGCCTCTCTATGCTTCCTTTTGGCACAGGCAGAGAGGCTGCAACAAAAGGTTGTGTTATCTGGCTTTATACTAGCCAATTGCATTGCTTGAAGGTTTATAAAGATTCTTTTCAACAAATCCAATATGTGCATACCCTGCAATCATTGCAGTCCTTGAAGCAAATCTATTTGAGGAATTCTGTCAAACAAATCATCCCTTGTCTGTGCTCCCACTTTTGCATATGTGTATACTAGGGCGCTTACAACTATAATATCTGACAATAATATACCTTCCATTATGCTTAGATGGATGTCCATACCCTGTTTGAGGGATGCTATTTTGGCATTGGCTATGAGGATGTGGCAGAGGCTGTGAAATATGGCATTACATCTGCCAATTGCTTAGCTTAAAAGTTTCTAAAGCCCTTTTAACAAATCCATTTAGGGTATAACCAACAATCCTTGTAGTCTATGGGACCTCATCTGTTGAGGGATTTTGTAAAACAACTCACGTGTCTGGATGTCTATACCCTGTTTCCCAAAGCTCCCATTCTAGCATAGGCGGGGAATATGATGGCAGCGGTTGTGTTACTTGGCTTTACACCTGCCAATTGCATTAGATTGAAAGTTTCTAAAGCCTTTTAAACATTTCCATTTTGTGCATATCTTGTGATCATTACAGTCCATGAGACTGCATTTCTTTTAGGTTCTTTGTGAAACCGTTTATGTGCCTTCTCTATGCTGTCGTTTGGCACAGGTAGTGAGAACACGGGTTAGGTTGTGGAGTCTAGATTTACACCTGCCAGTTGTGTCTGCATAAAAGCTTCTAAACCTCTTTAACAAATCCATTTTGTACATATCCTAACATCATTGCGTTCCATGAGAGTGCATCTCTTTGAAGCATTTTGTCAAACAGTTCACGTGCCTAGGTTTTGCTTCCTGCATTCTGTGTCCCCTTGATGCCATGATATTTGAGGCTTTTAATAATAGTCATGGGCACTGTCATAACCCTTTTTGTCAGGGTTTCAAACTTTACGCCATCCATTTACATTTTTGCTTGACAGTTGTAAGATATTGAAAATAAATATATCTTGTTGTATCTGCAATCATTTTATGTTGTGAAAGACCATCATATTGGGAGCATTTTGTCAATTATTCGAGTGCCTTGTTATGCTTACCAAACCAACATACTTTACCAAACCAGCGTAATATCTATGAAACAATAATATGTTTTGTGGCATGTTGCCCTATTGTTCTCGCGCCCGTTTGCTGTCCCAGCTAACTCAGAGCTTACGATTAATGTTGTGAAGCCTGATTTTTGGTACACAACTATTGCGTATACTTGTCAATTTCAATGGTGAATATATGTTACTTTTAATTGTTATGAGATCTCATTTCTTGAGGCAATTTTTCATATAGTCCTCATGTGGTATATATATCATGTTGCCGTTTTGCATGAGTGGACTTCTCTTGAGATAATTTTTCAATTTGTACTTACTTGTCGAGGTTCTGTATTTTCATTCGGGCAGCTATTTCATTGGTCTTTAATTTCACTATTGTTATGCTTTAACGGATGCCCATTCTTTGTGCCATAGTCGGCTATTTTTCACACTGTCTCTGGTAAATAGCCAGATCATTGACTTCGACATACTTATTCTCTAGGTTGTCCCTTGTCTTGTGTGTGCTCATATTGAGACTTTTGGATGTGTGCTATACTCAGCTTGATATGTCTTTGATTTCTAAATGCCTAGTCTTTGATGCGGTATCTTGAGTAGTGTCCGAGGTGTGGTTAGAGTCCCCTCATGTCACTGTGCTTGTGGGGTTGTTTACCGTGTTTGCACTATGTTTGGTGTGCATTTATACCTTCATTCCCTTGTTTGTTCGGTGACTGATGGCCTTGTGACTACCTTCGAGCACGGTGGGGTGGTCTCTTATGAGTCCACATGGTTGGGAGGCATTGCCACCGCCATTGGGGACTGGTGAACAGGTTATCGGAGCACCAGATTGGAGATGTTCTCACTCTCCGTTACCCTATCTGTTGTTGTACCTATTCATTCATATATCATATTTAGGACTATGTTATTTTATTTGTATATCATACTCATGGCTATGCCATTACACTATATATTCCTTTATGTAATTGTACTCTCTTAAGAGAGAAGTTGTAATCATGCAAATTAATGAGAAGAAATGAGATGTTTTTTATTTGGTTTATGGATTCCGGTGTGGGTATCGGATCT
The DNA here is from genome assembly GCA_027924645.1 of Cunninghamia lanceolata. Taxonomy (NCBI): domain Eukaryota; kingdom Viridiplantae; phylum Streptophyta; class Pinopsida; order Cupressales; family Cupressaceae; genus Cunninghamia; species Cunninghamia lanceolata. The sequence continues at coordinate 21,022,828 of BSBN01000520.1, read as the reverse complement.
GCTTGTACTATGATGCCTTTGGATTCATGTTTATATTTGGAATGGGTTATAGGAACATTTGGGTTGGTGTTTAAAATGAATGTAGTTTTATAATGTTTTCTTCTAGAGGGTGAATTAGTCCCCTCCTTTGGGTTGTACATTCGACCATACTTGGTCATGAATGTTGTCGACATATCGTATCGGCAACCGTTTCGTGTGTATGTTATCTAATTGTGTCAAAAAAAATTTATCTTGTCCTCTTTTGGCCCTTACTCTTCGGGGTTCGTGGGGCGGGATGTTACATTTGGTATCAGAGCCCATGTTCACACACTAGGAGCTCTGGCATATTTGAGGCTTCTATGTTTTGTTGTGCTTGGTGTGTGTGGTGTGAGCTTATTATATTGTTTTTGTAGTCTTGATTGCTTTCATGCCTTAGCAGGGCATTAGTGGGTTAAGTTACAACCCCATGCTTAGAAATCGTGGAGGAAATAGCCTCCTTAGCCTTACCTTACTCAGTGGGACTAGAGTGTTGAGTCTTTAGTGTTTGTGGGTTGAAGGTAACTTGGGTTGCCTAATTACCTTTGGTTGGACATGCTCTTCTTGTGTCTTACTTTATGTTTCCAGTGAATGAAATGACCTAAATCGGTCAAGAATTGCTCTTGTAATTCCTTCTTGTATTATAGATGTAAAGGATGATAGGATGTAAAAGTTTGCGGATGTGGGCAGATTAGTTTGATTGCTCCATGCTCTCTGGTAAGTGTTGGATGATTGCTGATTTTTCTTATAACCTCTTAATGTGCTTGAGTTGCTACCATTTATCATCCTTGATAACATATTGAAGTCATTGGAATACTAATGGTGCCTTAAACTTTCCCTTATCATAATCTGCATGTTTACATATGGTGAATATTGGATGGCATGTAATGTCTTGACTTGAGATGAAACCTATTTTTCTCTCCTCTTCGTAGTTGTCAATAGTTGACAAGATGTTAAAATAATGGCATATGGATTTAATTAGTATGTTAAAGTTGCAATAAGTAAAAAAATTAGTGAAAGAGACCTCATATTTGTTATGGTTATGCATTGAAAGTGATCACATGTTTATTAGTGCCTACTTGCTTAATGAGTTACATGCGAATGGTAATTGTTTGTTGATATATCTTGTTGATGAAATTTGATCTCCTCAATTGCATTGTGGTTTTAATGAGATCAATAGGTGAATTCTTGTATTTAATGCAAATTGAAAATAATGCATGTTAGAGTAATACTTGTATGTTGCATATCTTGCTTGATTAACAATTGCATGCCATTGACACGACCATGATTGCTTATGCTTATATGTATGGATGTGAATGTTGAGAAATGACTAGGGAATTGTGTTACTAGTTCTCATTTTCTTGTGAAGGAATGGTATTATTGTGACATGATGTCGCATTATGTGTCATTATGAGATGTATATCATTATGTGATTATAGAAGTGACTGTAATAGTGGTTGTGAAAAATGTTACTTATGTTTATGCATCGATGTAAAAGTGATAGTGATGATGCTATACATGTTCATACACTATTGTGTTATGTTGATAGAATTGCAAAGTGAATTTATGATGTTACGGTTAATGAGTTGCCCTTGTGAAAAGAGAAAATTAGTATGGATGTTTGGGAGTACTTATTATTGGGTAAAGTTGTATATTTTACATCATGTTGCATAGTCATATGTGGGCTATGGTTATGCTTGGGTAAGAGAAATTGTGATTGTATTCCCTGTTATGTGAACATCCATTGATGTATTCCTGTTGAGTGTTGTGATTAACCAGTGCTTGAGATGTGTGCCCAGGGGATGGTGATATTGTGTACCCATCCAGGAGGATATATATGGATTATGTGTATGTGAGAAAACCATACCATGTATGTGTTTTTTGTTGTCACCCTATTGACTGCCAACCCAAGGATTGTTGATAGGTCAATATGTGGAGGGTAGTAGCAGCAACAAAGTTCCTTGGGAGGGAATTGCATGGCATATGCATAATGGCGGCGTGAAACGACAACAATTGTTTCAGCCTCCCAGGAAAGTACTCACTAGTTCCCCTTATTAATGGACTAGATACTTGGTTCATACAGTGTTAGCCTAATTTCCATAGTACTTGAGGATGATATTAGTTGTGGTATGAGCACCTGTGACAGCTTTGATCTTACCCTGATGTGATTGTTTTGGAGATGATGCCACCCCCCACTGGTGTTCTGACACAGTGCTGGTGAGGATGTCGTGTCATTGATGGTAGTGAGCCAAGCTCGAGGACACGATGCCACGTACTTAGATCCGTGAAGGAGCAGTATATATGTTATGTTCCTACTTGTGCTGAGATGAGTGGTTGCTCGCACAGAGTAGAGGGTTCATTCAAGAGGGCCTTGATTCTGATCGGTTGGCATGTGAGTGAACCTAGCCATGTGCATCTCTGGTTCGGTGTGTTGCCACACATGCTTTCTCTATGGGTACACACTATATAAGATGTTCCTCTGAGTAGGACATTGCCATGCGGTATACGGGCATTGTGTGCTTTCTCCGCTTGGTGTATGCCATGCGCGGTCATGCCGCATGAGGTATGTGACCTAGGAGTTCTGGCACAGTACTTTTGCATGTGGAGGTTGCGTGAGTTGGTCATACCCACATGAAGGACTATTGAGGTCCAATCATGCTTGTTTTCCTCCTTCCTCATGTGGTGACTAGCAATAGTCACGTAGTGTTGTTATGTGTATATTTTGAAGACTGTGAATCTTCCTTTCAGTTATTGATGACTTTTACCTTGCTTGTGTGGACCAGCACTTTGGTTATCTTGTTTGTAATGGTTTGGCCACATATGATTTTCTTGGCATGTAACTCTTGCGGTTACATTTTATTTACTGTTGAAATTATGCGCATTTTTCTTACTTTATTGTTGGAATTGAGATTTACTCTTCCTTATTTATATTTTGGTGGCTAAACTCATTGACTTTTCTATTTTCGAATGCTAGTCTTGTGTTGTGATGTGATTCCTCATCGGGTATGGTGATATCCACCCGTTTGAGAGTATACGAGGAAGTAGACGTAGGGAAACCCTTGAGGATGGGGGTATGTGTGAGCTATTCTAAGCTCTGATTCACTACCTTCCTATTGTTTGACTATCTCTTGGAGGCTAAAACCCTTACACAAACAAGAGATATGTCATTGTGGCTTGTATGGAAGGGCTCACTCGGTGGGTTAATGCCATCAAGACACATGGATATGGATATCAGACATGGTTATTGGTTATGGACTCATGGTTACTTTGGATTTGGATGGTACTACGACATCCACGTGAACCCCTGGTGTAGCCTTGTGATGTGAATGAGTATGTATATGTAGGTGGTACAATTGTCATGTATGTATTTGCATATTAAAATATAGAAGAGAACAAAATTTACATCATCATGCCTTGAAAAGTGTCAAACTATTGCATTATATGTGAAGAGATGCCATGCATGCTATGAAATCAGAGGTTAAAATTATGTATATGTGTGTATGTGTGCTCCATTTTATAAATAGCTGCATATAAAAGTTAGAAAATTGAAAATTTTATGTCTTGAAAGTGCATTTTGCCACAAATTATGAGAAAATTGTGTGGATTATGCTGGTATATATGTGCAAATTGATGGTTGTTGCTTTTCCTTGATGGATTTTGATATTATTATGATGTTGACATGATTGGTTATCATGCTGGGTTACATGCTTACTGTTGATTCAGCTATGATGAATGTATATGCACATGTGCTTTGACGTGTGATCGGAGTGATGTAGGTATTGGGTATCGATTCCGCCTGGACTCATAGGTTTGAGCGTACTCTTATTATCCCCGATGGTGGTTACTAGAGGTAGTCACAGGACTTGTTTCCTATACCCTAGCCTAGCCCACTGTACCCTGTTAGTGTGGTGTTCCTGTGTGCTTGTCTTATAATCCAGTTACCTAACAGTAATGTCTAGATTGCCCCTTATGGTCATGTGTAGTTTTCTAGTGCAGTGGTTGATGCTTTTCTCCTTGGCTTCCATTGATTGTTCGATGTGGTTTCCTTGGCATCATTCTTTGTTTTGATTGGAGAAAATTGTTTTATGCTAATGTATATTTTGTAGGAATGAGTGCCTTGCCTATTCCTTACCAATGTTATGGGAATAATTGCATGTATTTGTGATTGTGATAACTTGATTTTATTATTGTATCGAGTTTCTTGGACTAGTGTGTGTGTTGGCTGCATCCTAGAATTTGCAGGCTTCCAGGAGTAAGCCTAGTTCAAGGGGGTGGGAATCTAACGACCCAAGAAAATATCTTTGGAGTTTGGTGGGGACGCCACAAGGGAGGGTCATCTTTCTTCAAGGCAGTCAATGCCTCATGTTTTGGGGGGCTTTTAAAACAAAAATCAAAGATCATTGAGAAAAAAAGTCATGGCTCATAAAGAGGAGTAGATGAATATGTTTAATGTGGCAAGAAAAATATCTTTTGGTAGATGGATGAGGGCATAGAAATGAAAGAGGGAATCGATCGCTTAGGGCACTCTGTTTTGAAGGAGAAAAGATAGGATAGTGTAGAAAAAAAAGAGATATCTCAGGTGAGCATATCTTTTTGCAAGATGGGAGGCGAGGAGATGAAAGGGAGCACAAACAGAAAGGCCATGGAGGAAATCTTCTTTTTTTGAAAGGTATTTGGATCTATTTTTTTTGTTTTCCAGCACAAAAACTAAAATATGTTTGTTGCGATTTCATTAGGCATAGAAAAACCAAAACCCCATTACTGCCTTATAAAATATGCTAAAATCTGTTTCAATGCAAGATTTTTACATCGCCTATCTCTCCTTGAAACCAGTTTTAATATGCAGAGCTATCTCCTGTAATTTTGTAGATAGAAGGTTTTGTTTTATAAGACCATTTTTCTTTCAGGCATGTTGTGAAACAGTTCGCATGCCTCTCTATGCTTCCTTTTGGCACAGGCAGAGAGGCTGCAGCAAAAGGTTGTGTTATTTGGCTTTGTACCAGCCAATTGCATTGCTCAAAGGTTTCTAAAGCTTCTTTTCAACAAATCCAATATGTGTAGACCTTGCAATCATTGCAGTCCTTGTACCAAATCTATTTGAGGCATTCTGTCAAACAAATCATCCCTTGTTTGTACTCTCACTTTTGCATACGTGTATACCAGGGTGCTTATAACTATAATATCTGACAACAAGCTACCTTCCATTATGCTTAGATGGACGTCCATACCTTGTTCGAGGGATGCTATTTTGGCATTGGCTATGAGGATGTGGCAGAGGCTATGAAATCTGGCATTACATTTGCCAATTACTTTGCTTAAAAGTTTCTAAAGCCCTTTTAACAAATCCATTTAGGGTATAACCAGATTTCCTTATAGTCAATGGGACCTCATCTCTTGAGGGATTTTGTAAAATAGCTCACATGTTTGGATGTCTATACCCTGTTTCTCAAAGCTCCCATTCTGGCACGGGCGGGGAGTATGATGGCAGCGGTTGTGTTACTTGGCTTTACACCTGCCAATTGCATTAGATTGAAAGTTTCTAAAGCCTTTTAAACATTTCCATTTTGTGCATATCCTGTGATCATTGTAGTCCATGAGACTGCATTTCTTTTAGGTTCTTTGTGAAACCGTTGACATGCCTTCTCTATGCTGTCATTTGGCACAAGCAGTGAGAACATGGGCTGGGTTGTGGAGTCTAGATTTACACCCGCCAGTTGTGTCTGCATATAATATTCTAAACCTCTTTAACAAATCCATTTTGTACATATCCTAAAATCATTGCGTTCCATGAGAACGCATCTCTTTGAAGCATTTTGTCAAACAGTTCACGTGCCTGGGTTTTGCTTCCCTTATTCCGTGTCCCCTTGATGCCACAATATTTGAGGCTTTTAATAACAATTGTGGGCATTGTCATAACCCTTTTTGTCAGGGTTTCAGACTTTACGCCATCCATTTACATTTTTGCTGGATAGTTGTAAGATGTTGAAAACAAATATATCTTGTTGTATCTATAATTATTTTATGTTGTGAAAGACCATCATATTGGGAGCATTCTGTCAATTGTTCGAGTGCCTTGTTATGTTTACCAAACCAACATACTTTACCAAACCAACATACTGTCTATGAAACAATAATACGTTTTGAGGCATGTTGCCCTGTTGTTCTCACGCTTGTTTGCTGTCCCAGCTAACTCAGAGCTTACGGTTAATGTTGTGAAGCCTGATTTTTGGTACACAACTGTTGCGTATACTTGTTAATTTCAATGGTGAATATGTGTTACTTTTACTTGTTATGAGATCTCATTTCTTGAGGCAATTTTTCATATAGTCCTCATGTGGTATATGTATCATGTTGCCGTTTTGCATGAGTGGACTTCTCTTAAGACAATTTAACAATTTGTGCTTGCTTGTCGAGGTTCTACATTTTCATTCTGACAGCTATTTCATTGGTCTTTAATTTCACTATCAGTATGCTTTAATGGATGCCCATTCTTCGTGCCGTAGTCAGCTATTTTTCACACTATCTCTAGTAAATAGCCAGATCATTGACTTCAACATACTTATTCTCTAGGTTGTCCCTTGTCTTGTGTGTGCTCATATTGAGACTTTTGGATGTGTGCTATACTCAGCTTGATATGTCTTTGATTTCTAAATGCCTAGTCTCTGGTGCGGTATCTTGAGTAGTATCCGAGGTGTGGTTAGAGTCCCCTCATGTCACTGTGCTTGTGGGGTTGTTTACCGTGTTTACACTGTGTTTGGTGTGTATTTATACCTTCATTCCCTTGTTTGTTCGGTGACTGATGGCCTTGTGACTACCTTCGAGCACGGTGGGGTGGTCTCTTATGAGTCCATGTGGTTGGGAGGCATTGCCATTGCCATTGGGGACCAGTGAACAGGTTATCAGAGCACCAGATTGGAGATGTTCTCACTCTCCGTTACCCTATTTGTTGTTGTACCTATTTAGTCATATATCATATTTAGGACTATGTTATTTTACTTGTATATCATACTCATGGCTATGGTATTACATTGTATATTCCTTTATGTAATTGTACTCTCTTAAGAGAGACGTTGTAATCATGAAAATTAATGAGAAGAAATGAGATGTTTTCTATTTGGTTTATGGATTCCGGTGTGGGTATCAGATCCACTTGTACTATGATGCCTTTGGATTCATATTTATATTTGGAATGGGTTATAGGAACATTTGGGTTGGTGTTTAAAATAATGTAGTTTTATAATGTTTTCTTCTAGAGGGTGAATTAGTCCCCTCCTTTGGGTTGTACATTCGGCCATACTTGGCCATGAATGTTGTCGACATATCATATCGGCAACTGTTTCGTGTGTATGTTATCTAATTATGTCAAAAAAAAAATTATCTTGTCCTCTTTTGGCCCTTACCCTTCGGGGTTCGTGGGGCAGGATGTTACACAAAGATCAATTTTGAAAGAGAGTTGGTTGCATTAAAAAGAGACTTAAAAGAGTACATGATTGCAAGGCAGAAATGGCTTGAAGAAAGTAGCTCGGAGTACTTTTGGGTATGGCCAATGGAAAAGAAAGTAAAGTGGCATGTGAAAATGATTATGGAGAATAGGAAAAGGAAGAAGATGAATGCCTTGAGAATAGTAGACAAGGGTGAAAAGAGTACCCACAGAGGTTTGGATAGCAAGAGCTTGCCGGAGGAGAAACATGCACCAGAAGTGGTAAATGAAGTTCTCATTAAAGAGAACATGAGTGTAGATAGGAAAGGAAGAGAGAAAGAGAAAGAAGTGCAACAAGTAGCACTTATGGAAGAGAGAAATGAAGAGAGGAGAGTGTCCATGAAGAAGATACTAAAGGAGACATTGTTGTCTCTTATTTTGTTTACTAATATTGTGTTTATAGATGTGTATGTAGGTGTGAAGAATGTGTTGAGGAAGGTCAAGAATGGGACCTTGAAGGTGCTGAGATATGGGGTAAGAATAATACCTGCAGAGAGAGTTGAAGATAAGGGAAGATTAGTTGCAGTAGTGTGTCAAGAAGAGTTTACAATAGAGGTACAATGTAGAGTACCTAAAAATGAAAAAGAGTATGAAGCTAAAGATTCCCAGTTTGATGAGGAAGATGAGAGGGCAGCCCCAGAATTTCATGATGCCATGGAAGAAGTAGCAGATGCAGTACAAGATGCTCAGGTAGAGGAAGAGATAGAAGGCAAAGAAGCGAATGATAGGAACAATGTGGGGCAGCAAGTTATTAGAGGTAAAAATGTTGTTTTTGATTTTGTATATAGAAATGAGAATATGAATAAGCGAGTTTGTCAAGAAGAAAATAAATTGATAGACCATGGGTATATATTTCCATGTTGGCAAAAAAAACAAGTTACTATGGGGCAGCAGTTAACATGTAAAAAAAAATACTTTTGATTTTGTTTATGCTAACAAACCAATGCAAAGAATGAGGGGTATGTTGATGAACAAGAGGAAAATAGAATTGAAGATAAAGTGGCCAGCAAGGAGGCTTAGAGAAGATGATGAGAGGCTAAAAACCAATGGAGGAATGAGAAGCACAAGTGCAACAATGAAGGGATAGCAGCCCAATGATAAAGTATGGGTGGTAAAGCAAGCAACAACAAACAATTGTGGTAATGAGAAGATAATGCTCAAGAGTGGGAGGCATGAAGAGAAGAACCAGCCCCTAGAACAAGAAGTCATGGTAAAGGATGAAAAATAAAATGGAGCAGCTGGGAGGAAGCTAGAGGAGGATGCATGCAAGATGAAAGGTAAACAAGTTGAGTTCATTAATGATACTTTTGAAACTTTGGATGATTTTGTTGAAAGAAAAGGTAGGGAAAAGTAAACAACGTGCCAGGAGAGCAATCTGAGTTTGATGATGGTTATGAGGCTTTGAATGAAATTTATAAAGAAGATACCAAGGTTGAGGAATTGGATAGTGATAGTGAAATGAATGAGTATGAGATGAAAATGTGGAGGATTGTGGATGAGAAAGAGATGAGGAGGAGTAAATATCAGAAGAAGAAAGAAGGTAAGAAAGACAGTGTAGCAAGAAGCATGCCAGAGAAGAGGAAAAGTTGGTTGGTAGAGTTGAACCTGAAAAGAGGACAGCAGTAGTATATGTTGTAAAACATGAAGATGCAGATTTGGATAAAAGAGCAGCTGCAGATGAAGAGCATGATGGTGGAGCAACCATAGTTCCAGAGGAGGAAGGCAAACAAAAGAAGAATGAAGATGATGTGGCAATAGAATTAGGAGTAGCCACATAGAACACCGAAGAGGATTTGTGGAGGCAATTTGTAGCCATTGAGCGAGAGTGGAATGAAAAGTTTGAGGGTATGCGAATAAGTGGGACAACAAAGGAGATGGAAGATAGTGTTCCAAAAGTTGCTGCAGGGATAAGGACCGAAGATTTTGAGAAGAATGTGGTAAGTCATGAGTCTGAAGATATTTTGTTGCAGCAGGTGGCCATAGAGGAAGAGTGACTGAAAGGAATATTAGATGAACATATCGAGTGTGATATAGGAATGGTAAGTGTTGATGATGCAATGGGTGATGTTGAAAATTTTCCATTTGTTTATGATATGTTTAGGGTGGATGAAAGGAGAATTAGAGATTGGAGGTGGACAATAAGTGATAAAGACATCCTCGTGAAGGTAGCGGACAACGATACACAACAATGTTGGAGGAATGTGGCCAATGAGCTAGAGAGATTGTTGAAGAAGTGGAAGAAGATATTTGATAAGTTAGCAGAATAACCACATGTGCAGGAGCACATTCGTTTTGTCCCCTGGGGACTCTGACATAGGGGCATCACTCTCCATCCAATTTTGGTTTGAATTTTCATTTCAGTTTTGGGCTTCGGTGGTGTTTGTTGGTTTGAGGGTTCAGAGGTGTCTCGATGTAGCCTCCTATCACATTTCATTTTATCCTCTTGTCGCTTTCAATGCTAAGATTAGTTCCTGTCGATGGTTAGAAGAATCTAGTTGCCAGTCAGTAACTCACCTATCATTTGTAATGCAAAAGTTAGCTCCTATTGCTAGTGGTAGATGGTATTGACAGTTATGTATCTTCTGACCGATGAGTCAGTTACAAAAGGAAGAGGGACGGTCGAGTATGGTGAACGTGGTAGAATTGTAGAAGCAGAAAAGAATCTTGCTAACGATTATAGAATGAGTCGAGGGCAGTCGTTTGGTGGTTGAATTATTACCAGTTAGGAAATGATAGCATCTTGGAATGGCTGTAGAGATAAAAGAGGTATGTTCGTTGTAGAGAGAGACGTGGAGGCAATAAAAGATATAATATCTCTGTGAAGAAGAGGATCGTAGGAAGGGGTCGATTTGTAAAAAGAAATATCAGCTCTACGAATAGAGAGCAGGAGTTAGCCGAGAGGCTAAGGGGGAGAGCATATCAGCCAGGAAGAAATGAATAGAGGCCGTAGAAGAGAAAGCCGAGACATAGAGCATATCAGCTAGACTAGATTTGGAAGGCCGAGGGATCAAGGCTGAATAGAACAAGAGGAGTTGGGCAGTGAGAAGTCGTGAGGAACGGCCAGGAAAATCAAGAAAGGCCGTCGTGGGTAGTAAAAAGATAGAGCATCTCTATAAAGAGGGTGCGGTTAGAGAAGAAGGCCAAATAGAGAAGGCCGATTGCCGAGTTAGGTGAGGAACGAAATGAAGCAGATAAGTGATTAACAATCCAGCATGTGTATCGATTAAATTGATGTGATGAGATTTTGTATTGTTTTGTGATGTAATGAAATAGTGGCCGATTTGGCTGAATGAAATGAAAGATTAAATTCTTGTTCATTATGTTTCTATAGCTTGTGGGAGGACAACTCCTATAGATGGTTAGAACTAAGATTGAATTTATGGTTATTCCTGTCATTAACGAGTTTGCATTATAGTTCCTATCTCCATTCTGATAGTAAGTTGTAGAAATCTACATGGATACTTGGTAGAGTCGATTGTGATTTGTAAAAGTGTGAAACTTTACCCCATCAACTGGTATCAGAACATTAGAGAATGAAACCGTGCCATCATACATCAACAAAAATGAGGCTTTCATGAATATTTATCATATATTTTAAAGGTTTTACATCATGTAGGGGTTTGTGAATTGATTCCTAGGTCTTTGAAAGCCCTAATCTTTTTTGAGAATGCTTGATTTATTAACAAAATCATTGATGTTCTCATTTTTCTTATAGGCCATGAGGTTTGGAAGGTTTCATAGTACCAATGGTGGCATTCTTGGCCAAAATATCCTCCTACCTTGAGTTGGGGATGAAGATCTAGGGTTTGGTTGACCATAACAACTCACCAAACCTTAAAAATGAGGTTTATAATTGCTCTATTAGTATTGGGAGCAGACATGGTTCTTCATACATCATAGTTATAAGGGTTCCTTGAAAGATTGTTTCATCATGTTTTATTATGGTTTTATTCATGGAAACCAAAGTTGCAAATTATGCATCAAACTTATCTTTGCATCATGAAATTATAGAGGGATCTTATTGAACTAGCTTTGTCATATCTTATGAGAAGATTATGACCATAATATCATCATGTTACTATGAGTTTTAATGACAAGGGTTCCATCTTACAAACCCTCATAGTGTTTCTTCACATTTGGTGCTAATAATTGATAACCATTTCATGTGATTTTAGTAGCACACTCTTTGAGGTGTGTTTTGTCATTATGTTTTGATTGCAAGATAAGAATGCTTGTTTCACCTTTATGGAGGTTTGTTCTTTCATTGATCTTAGACATGATACTTGTAGGAATGATCTAGTTGTAGCAAGATAATATTAATGCATATAGGAGTTTTGATCCTTTATTAGTTTATATATGTAGTGATTTGATGTCATGAATAATTTAATAATAAACTAGTCTATCTCTTCAAGGTTATTTCTCATGCCACGTAAAGTTTCGTCTTAGAGATTTAGCAACATTATCCTTAAAGGCATAAAGAGATGAAGAACTATCCTAGTAGCAATATTTGTGAAATTTGCCCTACTTTCCTATTTTGGGATAAAGTCCTTCAAGCATGAGTTGTTGCAAGACCTAATTTTCTAATGTAAAAATACCTTGAGTGCCTTCAAACATGATGGACTAATATAAAACCTTGTTTTCTAATCTTGAATGATGGAGCACGTAAAAGAGGGCATGTATGACTATCCCAACCATTCATGTTTCACATCCCCTATTATTTAGACTAGATAGTATGATTTAAACATTATATTTTGATGTAATGGATTTCACTTATCATGTTGAAGAATTGCTTGGATGAGTCGGTTCATTTATTTATGAAAAATTAAATTTCTCTTGAGGGCTCTTACATCATGACTGTGTTGTCATAGTAAGAGGCTGCCATAATCCATTTAGGAGAATTGTTTTATGTTATAAACTCAAACCTTAAGGTTGTGGTCTTAGTAGGGTATCAAATTAGCATCATTCATGATTACCATCTTCTAAGGGGCCACTATCAACATTCACATGATCATTTTGAATTTGAAGTAAGAGGGACTGTCACAATCCATACAACAATCCTACTTCTATTTCATTACCTTTTCATATCACAACCACTCTACACTCTTTGCATACAACCATTGCATTAGTTGGTGTTTATTCCATTATTCAAGGAGTGTCATAAAGATATGAGAGATCTCTAGAAGAAGCACTGGTCCATTTGTTAGAAAACTCATGGGTACTAGTTCCATTATCAAGTTGATGATTATCATGGTCTAAAGGTAGCCATAACAATTATAAGTAAGATGAAAATTAGAGGACAACCCACCATCATAATGCTAACAGTCATAAATGTCAACCTCCATAACTCTTCTTGCTTTATACTATCAATTTGATTTTGTTGAGGTCATAATGATCATTCTTTTTGGTTCTTTAGGTTTTTCCTTCCTTGACCATACTAAATGAAGAGGATGTAATCTTTATGCAGTTGTATGAAAGAATGATCTAGAGTACGTAAAAGGTGATAATATCTTATGATAAACTAAGAGTGCTTATGTAGTTCAGAGGCAAGTTTCTCATGGAGGAGATTTTAAAAAAAATGAAGGAATATTTCATGTTGCGAGGTAGAAAAGTTTTTGTTTTGTAGATACTGTTAGAGGAAATGTGAACAATAGCATTAATCAACTAAATATCCAATAACTCAATGGAAAATAATACAAATGCAAATAAACAAAAGATATACCTTTGTAGACTGACTTACCTTGCAGCTTCCATTGTTGCCTATCTTGCTTTGATCTTGTGTATGATTGGAGCTCTCAGAAGTTGTACTTCCTTGCTATTAAGATGACAAAGCTTGAATGGCTATGTAGAGGATTATGCAATGCAACTACAATGCAATAACTAATGAAGATGGATGATTTGATAATGGAGACATGGTGGATGATAATGAGATGATGATAATGCAAATGCAATGAAAGGGTTTTTGCCAAAGGCACGCTGATATGATTTCTATAGAGTAAGATTGCTAAAGCTTGGATTATGGAAATGAGGGAATGAGGGTTCCTTTTATAGGCTCAAGAGAGGCCAAATCCAAGTGTCAATAGATCCATGACTGAAGTAATTACTTGTGAGGTGTACGGTTGAGAAAGCTTGAGGGAATGTGCACCAATCAGAAGAGGACAAGTGTCTTGGCCTCCCCCATGAGTTATGGGAGTTAACAGAATAAACTGAAGACTGAACATAATATATTGATGAGTTAACAGAATAGATTGATGAGTTAATAGAATTGACTAATTAGTTAACTGATTTGATTGATGAGTTAACTAATCTTGATTGGAGGAGAAATAGGACATGTGGGTGAGGGAATATTAGCTAATTAAATATTAAGAATATTGAATTATGTGTGCAACATGGTGAGGTAAATTTATGGAAATAGGACTTTGGAATAGAAGAATTTAGGATTAATTAAATAATTTAGAATTATTTAATTAGATGAGACTATAGAAGAATTAGGGAATTTAATTAAATAAATTGATTTTATTTAATTATTGGAGGGATGTGAACCATTTAAATAAATTAGGATATTTATTTAATTGATAGAAGAATGAGAATAAAATAAATATTAAAATATTTATTTAATTTGACTTAGCCATTTTTAGGTGTATACAATTTGCCCCTCTTTGATGCAATGTGTTTTATCACGTTGTTTCAAAGAATAAAATTTTTCTATGATTGATACATACTCCAGTTTGCCCCTGGTATAGGTTTATGATGATAGGATGCCCCCTTGGGAGATTGGATAGGAAGAAAGTGACGATAGGATGACGGACAATCTCATGATGAGATAGGTTGGATGATAGGTTAGGTGAAAAAAAGTGGTTGACGTGGAGAAAGGGCAGGTGAAAAAATATGCCCTAGCATGCACTAGGCTAAACACCCCCACTTAGGGTTAAATATGCTATAAATAGAAGTGTGGGGTCACATTCCTAGTCATTTACACACTTGTCTTTTGTGAAGAGCTTATAGGAGATTAGAGGTCTGGTGCTAAGGAGAGTGAGCGACAATGCAACAAGTTCCAGTTGAGTTACACTGCTTTGAGAGGATTCGACGGTTCAACCGTCCAACAACGTACAGTCTGTCAGGAAGTAAGCTTTCAATTTTAGTTTAGGTGCATTTATGATGGTCAAAAGTCTAGGTCAAACTTAGGTTAGCTGAATGTGTAGAAGGAATGATGTTGCGCATTTACCTCTTGAATCAGTGTAAATGTTTTGATTCTGCGCAAATGCGGGAGGATTCCGTGCATTTGCTAGATTGTCGCAAATAAATGACAGTCTTGTGCATGTACAAAGGGTTTTTGTGCATTTGAATTAATTATGTGCATTTGTCGCAAGTCTGTGCAAATGCCCTAAAGATGCGCAAATGTCATTAGAAACTGCGCATTTGCGTGCTACTGCGCATATGCAAAGGGGTCCTGCGCATATGAAGTTTTGCTGCGCCATTGTTATGATGTTGCACAAATGCTGTAAAGCTATGCAAATTTGGTATGAATCTGCGCATTTGAACAATCCTGTGCAAATAAAGGGGGATGCTATGCATTTACCCTAAATCTGCACAAATGCCTCGCAGAACTACACATCTATTTTTGGTAGCAAAATACTTAGGAATTTGATAAAGTCGACATCGAAGTCAATGTTTGCCAACCGATTATTCATCACTGAGATTGATAGAATCTCAGGACAAATGATAGGATAGCTATCCTGATGAAATATCTAAGTATTTGATGCTTGATTGATAGATTTGCAGTTTAGTGGATTATGTTTGGTTAACGCGTGTTTGGCTACTTGCAGGAGGAGTTGAATGACGTACTCATGTCATGGGAGTAGTTTTCAGTTACACAGCTGTTGAGACCTTACTTGACTGAGATTGACCATTTGGTATTGGTATCAGCAGGTTTGTCTTATGTTTGCTTCATGCAAGAGATTCAGGTGAATCTTGGCATGTTGACTGCAATGTCAGAGCTTTACCACAGTGAGGATGGGACATTTCATCTGCCGACTGAGGAGATTATGATGACATTGAAGGACATCCATCGGATTCTACATATTCTGATAGATGGAGAGCTAGTTGAGTATGAGTCTCAGACAAGGGCTGGAGTAGATGAGTGTCGCAAGGTGTTTGATGACGACACCATTGAGGGGACAGAGATCAGTTGGGTAGACATGCTTGCCTACTATGAGCCTTTTTTGTCAGTGGTTGCTGGGTTGATCGAAGGGATAGTGTGCCCCAATAGGAGATCACATGGGTTCGCGGTTGGATGGGGGAGGACTCTGCAGTGGATTGTTACAGAGGGGACTCAGTTTGCTTGGGGTCCTTGCCTGCTAGCACACCTCTATCACGACTTGCATCAGTTTGTCTATGACGGAGCGGCCAGTTTATCTTGCAGAGTGTCGCTGCTATAGAATTGGTCTTGGTGCCACATTGCGATCACTCGTCCTATAGGTATGGCTCCTCAAGGCAAAGATCAGCTGTACTCATATATGTTCCAGGAGAGTCTTTCCCAGCCTAAGTTGGGAAGCTAGAGTATTGGAGGCATGCATTCGACAATGTGGATCAGGTTATTTGGTGCCCCTACTTAGAGTGCGAGGTATGGGATGATGATGCATTAGAGCTACCATTTTGTTTTTAGACTAGGTAGTTGATAGCGAGGACTCCCTATATTCTGGAGAGGCACATCATTTCTCATGTGTACCAGCAGTTTGGAAGGATCCAGGGGATGCCCTAAGGGAATTCCATCTTTGCTAGGATGCACAAGGAGTGTCCACAATGGGGTCCTGGTGCTTCATATTAGTAGGCTTTGGTAGAGTTTTGACAGCTTCCATATCAGCCATGGTCTATGAGACGATCGGTTGCAGATGCAGGTATGACTCAAGATTATTCAAATTGGTTTGCAGCACACCCTTTTCCTCGCTACTCAGGACCTAGAGAGCAAGCCTCGAGACTAGATGATTAGGAGGAGGACGATGAGGGGCCTCAGAGATGACGGAGGCGAGGAGGAGGTTGAGGTGGCAGAGGTGGGGGTGATGATGGCGGAGGCGATGGAGGAGGAGGTGGTGATGGTAGAGGTGGTGATGATGGAGATGACAGGAGGGTTAGACAATGGGTTGATAGAGATCCCACTTTGTAGGCACATGCACTACTGCAGGTACAGATGTAGCCTCCTGTACAACCACAGGTTGGACAGGACCTGGATAGGATGACGGGGAGTTGGCAGCCCTACGAGCCCAAGTGGCTCAACAGCAGACACAGATGGCACAACAACAGTCCAGATGGGTCAGATGCAGGCTCAGATGGGCCAGATGTAGGGATGGATCACCCAGCTGCAGGGTGAGTTATAGACAGTGAGACTAGAGAGAGATACCACTATCCAGCGGTATACTCGAGCTGAGGGGTTTCTTAAGTAGGTTCAATAGATTGCGGCATAGGGGCCTATAGGACAGACAGTGGTAGAGATGGTTTGGGCTGGTCAGGAGATTTTTTTACTGGCGAGGGTTATATGAGCAGGCCGTGCCCCTAGAGCGGCGAGTAGGCAATTTCTGACCTAGCTACAACAGTAGGTCTCGCAGGACTTTCACAGAGAGTGGAGGGGTGATGGGGCCACAGAGGGGAGCCTCAGGTGTAGGTACATCAGGGGGGATGGACAGCCACCGCAGCCACAGTAGCCACAATAGCCACAACAGCCAGCGACCTTAGGAGGTAGTGCCACCTAGGTGCCTTACTTGAGAGATGTATCATTTTGATAGTGGGATTTTGTATACACCCCATTATGGGCATTTCAATGTACTTTTATGTTATTTGATATCACTGTATACTTGGACTTTATGCTTCTGATGACTTTGATATATATGATCTAGTGTTTGATTTATATGCATTTATGTATGGACATTTCTATGTGATGATTTATTATGATTATGGTTATATGCGGTGTGGCTAATCATGTTTATTTGATTCTATTATGCACTTTATGTTTCTATGAGCTACATGATGGGCATGATGACCTATATGCATGTATATGATCCTATATGTTTACACTCCATGGTGATCGAATGCACACACTATGATGAGTTGGATGCAACATATGATGTTTAATTGGGTTTATGTATGGATGATGATCTAATTTGCAAACATTATGATATCTATGTTTTTGTGAGATTGTTTTTAATTTATGCAATGTTATGGTGACTCATGTATCTAAATGACAACATTATATGCTACATGAACATGATCTAAATGCTTATACCATTAATGCACTTAGTGTGACGATACCATATGATGACACACCTATTTATGACATGTAGTATGTTTTATGGATTGTTTTTGTTGTCCAAGTGTACTCAATCATAAAATAAAAGAACACTTAGAAGAATTGATTTGGATAATGAAAGGAAACTTAGACGAATGAATTGGTTAATGGATGAAATCGGATAGGCGGATAACTGACAGGTAGAATTGGATCTTTGTGACACTTGAATAAATGGTATGTATGGAATGCTTATAAATGAAATGCAATTTGGTATGTATGATAGTGGACTTTGTCATCTTCTTGTGCATGTTTTTGAAGTACTTTGTTTCATCATTGAGCTTTTAAAGTGTTGTAAGAAAATACAAGCTTCTAGGTATAATTAAACCATGATGACCTGAGTATTACTTACATGGATTTTCATTTAGCAAGTTAATACAAGCATCTAAGTATAATTGAACCAAGATGACCTGAGTATTGCTTGCGTATCAATAGACAAGGGTTACACCTATTTCATTTTTAGACCTCTGACGTCCTCGATGATAATTATGTTGATCATGTCTTTAAACAAGGCTTCACATTACTAAAGGTAAACCCACAAACAACAGACAAATAAAATAATCATGTTCCATCATAGCATCTCTAGTTTTTGACATCCTTGAGTAGAATAGGAGACATAATAACAAAAATCATGATATAAGATTTTAAACAACCATTAAAAACCTTCTTGCCATAGATATATGTTTTCTTGCAATAACTGATAGAGTCATGTTTGATGGTTTAGGTAGGCTAGGATTATGTTAGGTGTAGTTTAAATGTCTTCTCTGTCAAGATGATGTTTAAATCTTGCTTTTGCTGCGCTGCTTGTGTCTAGTGATAAAACCACGATCCGGTTTGTTATCCTCTGAGTTGTAGCATTCAAAAATCCAATTCACTAACTAGGTCGAGGTTTTGCCCCCAATCAAGTGAAGGATCGGTTTATTATGGATGAACTGACAATTGACATGAAGAAATAGACCCTAAGGGACGAGCTAGTGCCTCAGGGGCTCATTGATAAATGGCCTTGCCTACGTGACGATGCAAAGGTAATGTAGTTCGAGGTGTGGACTTTGTGGACCTAGGACCTAGGTGATGAGAAATGGTGCGGATTCGGATGGACCAAAGGATGGGTGACATGGGATGGAATGGATGGGAAAGGAGCCTCAGGGTGCATCAATGATGGCCTTGCCTACGTGATAACTCAGAGGTGATGTAGTTCAACAACGGTTCAATGGAATGGTTGAGGATGGATGATGAGATAGACGCAAGTTTGGGTTGGCAGCATGGTGGGACAAGGCGATAAGGATGAGCGAACAACAAGCCATGGTAGGTATCTTGATGTGATTGGGTGGACGTGGTTTAGAAAAAGGCTGGGTGAGGAATGAAGTCCTAAGAGATGGAGGGTTTGGTTTATCACAAATAGCACCTGTTTACCAGGTTTTCACCACTTGTTTTTTATTTGCATGATAGTTAAAATACACATGATGCCTGTTTGCCAGGTTTTCATCATGGTATCTATACAAGGTGCTTGTTTACTAGGTTTTCACCAGAGGATGATTTTTTTGCTATTTTTCCATTTTTTTTGATTTTTTTGTTATTATTATTATTATTATTATTGATTTTTTTTGCTATTTTGGACTCCCTTGCATTGGTGTTTTAGGTGTAGAACTTGCGAAGATGTTGTTGATGGGATCATTGAATAGTTCACCTTCTGATGTCAATAGTTGATAAGCACCTGGTCCATAGGCAGCGACTATGACATATGGACCTAACCAATTAGGTTCAAACTTCCCCTTTTTCTCTCTATCTTGTTGATTCCTTGGATTCTCTCTGAGAACTAAGTCTCCCACCTGGAAGACTCGTGGTTTGACCCTGTGATTATAACTTCTTGACATTCTCTGCTGGTATGCCTTAAGATGGTTGAAGGCATGTTGTCTTCATTCTTCTAGCAACTCTAACTCCTGGAGTCTTGACACTCTGTACTCCTCATCATTTATGAGCCCCTTTAATGACACCCTGAGAGAAGGTAACTCAACTTCTATCTATGGCAAGATGGCTTCAGAGCCATAGACGAGGGTGTATAGTGTTGCACCTATGGGAGTGTGTATATTGGTTCTGTAGGCCCATAGAACGGGGTTCAATTGCATGTGCCAGCCTCATCGACAATCTTTTTGAGTATCTTCAGGATAGTTTTGTTCGATGCCTCAGCTTGGCCATTACCTTGTGAGTAATATGGAGTGGAGAAGCGATGCTAAATGTGGAATTTATCACAGAGTTCTTTCATATCTTGATTCTTGAAAGGTCGCCCATTATCCGTGACAATAGATGATAGAATACCAAATCTACATATGATGTAGTTAAGGATGAAAGAAGAGATTAGTTTCCATGTGATGTTGGTTAATGGAACAGCCTCAATCCACTTTGTGAAATACTTAGTGGCAGTGATAATGAATTTGTGGCCATTGGAGGATGAAGGGTGAATCTTGCCTACTAGATCAAGTCCCCACTAACAGAAGGGCCAAGGTGTCGTTAAAGGTTGTAGCTCCTGTGCTGGTGCATGTATGAGGTTCTCATGGATTTGGCATTTAGTGCACCACTTCACAAACTGATAGGAGCCTTTTGCCATAGTTGGCTAGTAGTATCCAAGACACATGAGCTTCTTTACCAAGGTAGGACCACTAGAGTGTGTCTCGCATATTCCTTCATGCATTTCAATTAGAGCAGTCTAATGTTCCTCACTATCCAAACACCTAAGGAGAGTACCATCTAAACCTTGTCGATACAGGGTGTTTGCGATGATGGTATATCAGGATGCTTGGCATATAGAGGCTCACTTTTGGTTGTGTGATAGGTCGGGTGGTAGGATATTCTCTAATAGATAGGTGTAAACTTTGCCATATAAGGGAGAATTAGACCCTATGATGTGGTAAATGGTGCTAGTTTTTGGGATTTCATAAGCAGGATAGGGGGCTAGCTCCACCAAGAACTCGTAACAAGAATGATTTTTAGGTATGTCAAGAAGGGATGCAATAGTAGCCATTGCATCTGTTGCTTTGTTTTCCAATCTTGGTATTTGCTACAAGGATATCACAACAAAATATACTTTGAAATCATCCACCATACATTTGTATGGTATCAACTTCTTGTCCTTAGTTTGATAATTGTCATTTACTTGGTTAATGATGAGTTGTGAGTCTCTGTACACATGAAGTTCTATGACTTTCCATTCCACTACCATTTTCATGCCGATAATGAGTGCTTCGTACTCAGCCACATTGTTGGTGCATGGGAACATAAGTCTGTATGACTTGGGGATTGTATCTGCATGTGGTGTTACCAACAAGATCCCTGCTCCAGATCCATGTTGAGTATACGACCCATCAAAGTAAATTTTCCAGGCTGAGGTAGTGATGTTGAAGATAGACTCATTTGGAAATTCAAAGCTTAGTGGGTTGTCATTTGTCAAAGGTACATCCACCAGCTGATCGACAATGACCTACCCCTTTATTGCTCTTCTATCTACATACAATGTCAAATTCACTGAGTATCATGACCCATTTAGATATTCTACCTATTAGGGTAGCTTTGTTGAGTAGGTATTTTAATGGATCAATCTTTGCCACTAGCTTGATAGAGTGTGAGAGCATGTAGTGTCTCTACTTTTGTGAAGCAAAGACAACTGCAAGGCATGCCCTTTCAATCGGTGTATACTGTAGTTCATAACCTACTAGTGTCTTGCATGTAGTAGATTTCTTGTTCCTTTCATTTGTGATTTTGTTGGGATAGTAGGGCTCCAAGAGTTGTGGCTGTAGCTGAGATGTAGAGTAGCAAGGGCTTTCCTTGAATTGCTGGGATCAAGACTGGTGGGTTCATTAAATACTCCTTTAAATGCTAGAATGCTTGTTCACACATGTCATCCCATTTGAATGTAACATTTTTGTGTAAGAGATGTGTGATAGATGGCATTATCTGCCAGTTGGGAGATAAACCTTCTGATGGACTGCAATTTTCCTTGTAGAGACTACAACTGACTCAGATTCTTAGGTGGTGGCATTTCCATGATTGATTTTACCCTGGCTAGGTCCACTTCTATTCCATTAGCTGATACGATATATCCTAGGAGTTTACCGGATGTGACTCCAAAAACACACTTTTTTAGATTTAACCACACATTAAACTGTTCTAGTCTTGTGAAGATCTTGTCCAAGACTTGTAGATGCCCTTCTCTAGTGAGTGACTTGGCTAGGATGTCATCTACATAATCTTCCATGATGGTGTGCATCATGTCGTAAAAGATTGTTGTCATTGCCCGCTGATATGTTACCCCCGCATTCTTCAATCCGAATGGCATGACACACCAACAATAGGTACCCCACGGACATGTGAATGATGTTTTGTGCCTATCCTCTGGTGCTATCTTGATTTGGATAGTTGGAGAACCCATCCATTAAAGACAACATGGTGTGTCTTTCCATTAGCTCGACAATGATATCTATGTTTTGTAGAGGAAAATCATCTTTTGGACAAGCCTTGTTTATATCCCTGAAGTCATTGCAAATTATTATCCTCCCATCAGGTTTGGAAATAGGTACAATGTTAGAAACCCACTCTGGATAATCAATGGCTCTGATGAACCCCACATCTAGTAGTTTCTTTAGTTCCTCTTTGACCATTAATGCTATACATGGGTGCATTTTTCTCAATTTCTGTCTAACTGGCTTAGCTCCTGAAGCTAGTGAAAGATGATGCATTATAAGGTTTGGATCCATTCCTGGTATATCCGCATATGACCAAGCAAAGTTGATCTATTTCAGTTTGAAGAATTCAGTGAATTCTAGCTTTTCTTGTGCTGATAATGATTGTGCCATATGGATTGTCTTTGGGTTCTCTTCTGTGCTGATATTTACTGGTTGAGCTAGTTCAATCAATATTGAAGATCTCTCTTGATGCGCATGGTAGGGGAGAGTGTCAATCCCTTCATCTATCAGTGCCTCAAAGAGGTTTTCACCGCCAGATATGCCTTTTCTTTTTATTTTTTCATGATCTAACACTGTCGCGAAGTAATTTTCACCGTTAGATCTACTTTTTACTTTTATATTTTTTTGACTGAAAGGATTAACACTCTCTCCAAAGTATGCTAAGTCATTAAGTTTGATGGTGAATCCATCCTTGTGGTCTCTTGTAGGTAAATGGTTCCTAAGCTCTAGATAATCGATAATAGTGTCATCATTTTGGAATGTATCTAGTTTAGGGGTAGTGTCTTGTAAATCCCAGTCTATCAATTCAGGATGCACTAGGGGTAATGGATCATCTAATTGGTCCAAATCAAGGGTGGTGATGGTTAGAATGGAGGAGTCATTTGAATAGGTAAAGGTATTGACAAGGTCTATAATGGTACTCTCCTCAAGTTGATTCGTCAAGTGTGACATCGTGCTCTCTTCACGAAGTTCACGTTCGTTATATTGTGGATCAAACTCTAGAAATCTAGCCCTAGAGTTTTGACTCTCATGTGTCATATGGGTAGAGATATACTACTGAACCACGTCGATATCTTTGTTTTCCCAAGATGTTTCTGAGAGGCTGTCCCATTCATACTCATTGGAATCTGTTTCACTGCATTCTTGCATTCGGTGTAGCTGTTCTATGAAGTTAGTGGTAATTGCTTGTTTGTCTTTTGATTGGAGTTTCCCCTTACCTTTGATCTTCTCTTTGCCCTTGTATCCCAACCTAGTAGTATCTCGGGCTATGGAAGTAGAGGGTTGAATTGGTTCTGTGATACCATCTTTCCTTAGACCTATGGGACCATGTCCTTCATATCCCATCCTTTGTAAAATAGAAAACCCTTGACCATATTGTGCAGTGGGTAGCTCAGGTTGATGATCATTTGGTGTGGTTTCACTATCTTCATCTTTGTAAAGCCATTGTAGGAGATATTTTTCATCACTCTCATCCGATAAGTTTCCCCATCTAATGAAAGGACCTTTAGAAACTGCTAATGGCTTGGCCTTGTTGAGTAGTGGCTTTCCATAGGATTTTGGTGATATAGGCAGTTGTGCTAGACAGAGAGATTGTTCAATGACATACTCTCCAACTCCCTTGTCCTTGACTTTGACTTTAAGCTCTGATGTTTTGGAGGTAGAAGCTAGAGAACTTGGATCCACATGGTGTGAAAAAGAGGGAGCTGCTTGATTGGTAGGGATTACAACTTCTAGTTTTGATTGGATGTTGTTGCAGTACTGGAATGGATTGGGGTCCCCTTATATGGTAATTTCTTGGCCATTGTGTGGGAACTTGATACATTGATGGTATGTTGATGGAACGACCTTCATTGCATGGATCCAAGGTCTACCTAGAAGCATGTTATATGCTAGGTCCATGTTGAGAACTTGGCACACCACATCTCTCTCTACCAGTCCAACCCGTAGCGGCAAGACCATAGTTCCTTTGGAAGTTCTCTCTTCTTCGTCGTATGCCTTGATAGTTATTTTCTTTTTAGGATCAATGGTGTTTTGTAAAACCCCAATGCAAGGATTAACTTTAACATGCATATATTTAAACCAGCACCTCCATCTATTAGGACCCTTTTTATTCAATGTCTGTGGATTTGGGCCTCAATGTGGAGGGATGCATTGTGTGGTTGGTTTATGGACATATCATCTTTCTCTGTGAAGGATAAGAAATGTGGTGTGGTTAGATGACCTACCATAGCTTGGAATTGCTCTTGAGCAAGGTTTGTTGGAACAGTTATTTCCAAGAGAGCTTTCTCCAAGATAGCTTTGTGGGAAGGGGATAGACACAATAACTCCAAAATGGATATGTGTGCAGAGGTTTTATGGAGTTGATCAAGGATGCTATACTGGTTTGATGTGGACGATGACTTGGGTGGAGCTCCTTGTAGGGTAATGTTTCTATGACAAGTGGTCACATTACAGTTGGGATTATTATTGATAGTGATTACATTGATGTGTGAATCACTGTGTGAGATATGATTGATGGTGTACTCGCAAGAAACATTATTATAGTTTGCTTTATCAACATCGTTGTTGTTTTGATTGGATGATCCTCCTTTTTCATAGTGTGGAAGAGGATTTTTGAATGCTATATTCTTTTCATTGGTGGTATGCCCTTCAATTTTTATCACTTTTTGATCAATGAGGTCATGAACAACATGTTTTAGCTCTTGACAATCATTTGTTTTATGTCCTTTGTTTCTGTGATACTCACAAAAGTTGGAATCACTCCACCAAGCGGGTTTAAATTTTGGTTCATAATCACACACTGGAGGAAGTGTTATGAGGTTACTCGCAATTAACTTCCTAAGGGCAGATTCGAGAGACTCTCCTAGTGGTGTGAATTTTCTCCTAGGGGGAAAGTTGGTGGGTCTTGGCTCATTGCTTTGAGGCTTGTTGGATGGTGTGTTGTTTTGTGGTTTCAATATATTGAAGATTGGTTGCTTTTGTACCACATTTTTAGCATCCACCACACCATCATTTACAATGGGTTTGTTCTTGGTCCAAAATCACGACTTGTCCGCATTGTTGTTAGAGTTAGGGGTGTCTTTGTATAGCTTAATTTGCCCCTTAGTTATCAAGGCTTTCTCAATGAGTAGCCCCATTTCAATGACCTTACTAAAAGTTGTTAGGCATTGCATTTGGATTTGATAACTTAGTTTCGTGTTTAGGTTGTGAACAAACATTTCTATCATCTGTTTCTCTGGTATGTGGTAGGGACAATTGCTTGCAAGTTGTCTCCATCTTTGCAGGAAAGTGGCGAAGGATTCTCCCCCATTTTGCTTGTTATTACAAAGTTCCAACATGGAGATTTCGTGTTCGATATTGTATGAGAAATGTGTTACAAATTTATCCACTAGCTCATTGAAAGTGCAGATGCTGAGAGGTAGGCAACATAACCATTCCATTGCTTGGCCTCCTAAGCTTCGTGGGAATAGTCGCATAAGATATGTTTCATTGTGTGCGACTTCTAAGCATGCTACGCTAAATTCCCTTATATGGTCTCTTGGATCACCTTTTCCTCGATACTTATCAAATTTTGGAACCTCAAACCTTGAGGGAAAAGGGATCATGAGCAAAGATTTATCAAAGGGATATGGTGAAATATCCTCAAGGGAGTAATGTTTTGTTGTTGTCCCACTTTGTATGTCCATCAACTATTTTTGTAAGGCTTGTATTTACGTTGTTAATGTGCCTAAAGGATTGGGCGTGTCCTTAGCCTTGTCCATTTTAGAAGCATCTTTGTCATTTTTGTCATTTTTGGAGCCATCTTTCGAAGACTTAGCTTCATTGGAGGCATTGTTCTCTTTGAGATTTGAGAGATCAAAATCTGATGGCAACTTAGCTCCTTGTTGAGCTAGCATAAGAAAGTATATATGAGGATCTTTGGCAACTACCCTATCCATCATCCTTAGGAATTTTGGATCTTGAAGTTGTTTAAGGATTTCTTCTTGACTAACCTCCTCATCATTAGAATTATGCCCACTGTTGTGAAGGGAACCCATTTTTTGCTTTTGTTTAGATTGGGATCTAGTTTAAACCATGCGGTTTTGGATGTGAGAGAAGTTGAATTGTGAGACTTGGTGGTCTTGGTTTGATGTTGTGGTGTGAAAATGATGTGAGGGTGAATTTGGTTGGATATGGTTTTGGTAGGATTTTGTCAAGGTTTTCTATTGACTCTATTTGTCCAAAGAAAGTGTTTTTGAGCTAAAAGGTAGTCAAAATAGGGATGGTTGATCACCACTATTTGATGTAGATTATTCTTCTATCAAGATACACAAGTATAGTTTTGATGTGAAGGATGATTGGAATCCTGATATGAAACTAACTAGATTTTTGTTTGAATTTGGGAAAGTCTCAATAATGCCTAGGTGAAAATCTCAGTTTGATTGGAATGCTTTTGGATGGCCAGATAGTGGTATGCAAAAGGTGATGTTGTGAAAAGGGTACGAAGGTGTCATTGCAAGGTTGAAATTATTTTCCAAGTATAAACTAGAGAAAAATGGATATCCAGAAATGGTTTCAGTTCTGTCTCCAAACGTACGGAATAGCTCTGTGTTTTGAATGTGTAGTGTTAGATGCCCAAGAATAAGAGGCAAATGTGCAGCTCTGCATTGTGTATGTGCAACTCTGTATGTGTAGGGCTGCGTTGTGCATGTGCAGGACTATTCAATGGATGCGCAGAAAGGGCATATGCATAGCAAGATGATGTATATGCACAGTAATACTGTGCGAATGCGCAATAGAAGTAAATGCGTAGCAAGATTTGGTAAATGTCTAGCAATACGGTGCAAATGCACAGATTTGCAAAAATTTTGTTTTCTTGTTTGCTGCAGTTTCAGTTTCAGTTTGTTCTTTTTGCACGTTTTTCTAGGATTTTCCAAGGTTTTGTGGTACTATTTTTGGTTCAAGTTATTGCCAAAAAACACAATAAGAAAGAAGTTTCCATGATTATTTAATAGATGTAAAAATAAACAAGCACAATCTTAAGGTTGGCAAGGGCAATATTCGTTGAGTTCCAACTTAGATTTTACTCCATCCACTTACATAAAGGCATGACAGATAGTAGCTTGGTAGCACCGACTCCCCTCCATAACACTCACTTCTCATGCATACCAAGCTACAGTTCCTCTGAAGTGTTGAAATTTTTTGTCTCCACACTAAATGAGTGTACGAAGTTGGATGGCTCCAGAGGATTATCCTCCTGTGTCAACAAACAGGGGTTTTTGGCTTGCTAAAACAAATTGGCTTTTTAGTTTGGGGCATCTGTTCAAGTGGTTACACGTGTGGCAATTCACTCCGATAAGGAGGCTTCCCAGCCTCCAGAGGTTACGCTCTATAGGGTTTTGAGGGAAACATTTATCGGTGTAACACATCACCCGTTGTTTACAATTTTCATCACAAACACAATTATTTATAGCAACTTGGAAGTGGCTTGGCTTTAGTCCGTTATCGCTCGAGGTCGTCCCACTTGGAAGGAGGGAATTCCAAGGGTAGGCCTCTTCTAAAGGTAACACATATGAAATGATGAGTTTGGCATTTTGGTCACCCAAGAAAGGGGAGAGCATAGTCCTATCATCATTTCCAAGCACATAGTACACTGGTTCTTTATCCTCCTAATTAAAAATCAAAGAAGCTAGGTGTGTTTACTCTACCAAGCACAATCCATTTGACAAGATAGAAATTTTTTTGAAAAGATGGTTCATTTTTATCCTCCTAAATAGATCTATGTGAAGATTGTTGTTGAAGAATTAAACAAATTACTTTTCCCTAATTTAAGCTAGATGAGAGTTTGTAGTGCGAGATTGACTTGAAAGATTTGTTCATTTTATCCACCTAGGTTGGGACTATGTACGAGTTGTATGCAACAGTTCAGTTTACTTCTTCCTGATTAGATCTAGGTGAAAATTTACATGAAGATATCAAGTTACTCATCCCTAATTAAATCTAGATGACCTTATGATGCAGCTAAATGACTAAATAGAGCTCCTACACCTGTAAGAAGAGTTAGTATGGAAATCTTTGCAAAAATTAGTTATAACTTTTCTGCCAAAAACATATGCGCAGAAACAGACTGTGGTTACACAATATTGTTCAACAAATGTGCAGGAACATGTATGCGTAGAAAGAAGCAATGAATGTGCATGACTATTCCACGGATGCATAGAATGAGTGGATGTGCAGGACTGCTTGGTAAATGTGCAGGAATACAACGTGAATGCACGGAAAGATGTATGCACAACAGGAAGTCGTAGATGTGCAGAACTGGAACATGAATGTGCAGAATTGACCTATTACGACAACAACTTCACAAAAACTCAAATGGAGGTTAAAAATGGGTCAAGGCCCCATGGTGGGTGCTAAAAATGTTAGAGGAAATGTGAACGATAGAATTAATCAACTAAATATCCAATAACTCAATGGAAAATAAGACAAATGCAAATAAACAAAAGATATAACTTTGTAGACCAATTTACCTTGTAGCTTCCATTGTTGCCTATCTTGCTTTGATCTTGTGTATGATTGGAGCTCTCAGAAATTGTACTTCCTTGCTATTATGATGACAAAGCTTGAATGGCTATGTAGAGGATTATGCAATGCAACTACAATGCAATAACTAATGAAGATGGATGATTTGATAATGGAGACACGGTGGATGATAATGAGATGATGATAATGCAAATGCAATGAAAGGGTTTTTGCCAAAGGCACGCTGATATGATTTCTATAGAGTAAGATTGCTAAATCTTGGATTATGGAAATGAGGGAATGAGGGTTCCTTTTATAGGCTCAAGAGAGGCCAAATCCAAGTGTCAATAGATCCATGAATGGAGGAATTACCTGTGAGGTGTACGGTTGAGAAAGCTTGAGGGAATGTGCGCCAATCAGAAGAGGACAAGTGTCTTGGCCTCCCTCATGAGTTATGGGAGTTAACAGAATAGACTGAAGAGTGAACAAAATAGATTGATGAGTTAATAGAATAGATTGATGAGTTAACAGACTTGACTAATTAGTTAACTCATTTGATTGATGAGTTAACTAATCTTGATTGGAGGAGAAATAGGACACGTGGGTGAGGGACTATTAGCTAATTAAATATTAAGAATATTTAATTATGTGTGCAACATGGTGGGGTGGATTTATGGAAATAGGACTTTGGAATAGAAGAATTTAGGATCAATTAAATAATTTAGGATTATTTAATTAGATGAGACTATAGAAGAATTAGGGAATTTAATTAAAAAAATTGATTTTATTTAATTATTGGAGGGATGTGAACCATTTAAATAAATTAGGATATTTATTTAATTGATAGAAGCATGAGAATAAAATAAATATTAAAATATTTATTTAATTTGACTTAGCCATTTTTAGGTGTATACAGATACCACAAAATTGATAAAAATACATCTAAATCTATTTAAATGGAGTGAAATCATGAAATGACAAGAGAGGGAAGAAATTAAGAAAACCTTCAGGCATTTGTATTGCTAGAAACCTATAGATTTGGACACAAAACAAAACTTATCTTGAGCACTACTTTGCCCATTTATGGGGACATTGACCTATTCCACTAGCTAGCTATGGGCATCATCCTTGTCTTGTATTGGGCCTAAATTTGCATCATTATCATTCTCCTTTCACTATCAACAATGGATTGATTAATTCATAGGGCACCCTCTAGGGCTTCTTTGTAGGACTTGTAGAAATTTAGATATGGAGGTGGTTGAGAGGCTCCCTAGTTTAGATTATTTTGAGTAATCTAAACTAGATTACTTGTGAAAAGAAGATTAAATACTAGATTGCATATGCACTGAAGGTGTGAAATATCTACTTAAACACTAGATTAAACACTAGACTACATATAACACTAAGGAAACATCTACTTTCAATTCCTTCCCTTGATTGATTGATGCCATAAAACACATTGGATCAAGTGAGAACACTTTTATAGTAGGGTCATGTCGAAGAACCAACTATCAACAAACTTACAAACTTTCTAGGAGTGAAATTTTGTATTCCTCACCTTGTAGGGCTGAACTAACTACGCCAAAATGTTAGGGTAGGTGGGTGAAATTTTCATATTTGTGCAGAATGAAAAATATGGCTTCTAGAAAGGTTTTACTAAATGCCACTAATGAATTTTAAAAGATGCATTTAATTTCGACACAGTCAAATGGTTTGGAGTTGACAAAAATTAAGAGAGATTATTGTGGATGGACCCTATATGCACTTGTAGGTGTAAACGAAACATTCCTAGGTGCCTCAGATTCTGAGAACTACTCTGTCAAAGTTTGATATTTTTTTTCTCTTAGTGTTCTTAAGTGACTTTGCTGGAAGCCTATAGTTTGGAACAATTGAGACACTTGGGGTATAAAACAAGATCTCCCATAGCATTTACCCACCCACTCAGACATGTTGGTGCAGTTGGTTTTGCCCCATGAGGTGTGGAATGCAAAATTTCACTCCTAACATGTTTCCATTGGATGAAACTGAAGCATTTTGGAACATTGTGTTCCTTGCCACTATAGGCAAACAAAATTGATTTAAAAAAACCAAGGTAGGTATTTGTAGGTGGACTTGATGTCCATCTATACATGCAAAGAAGACATTTGTAGGTGTCATGATTTGAGATAATAGTCGGTCCAAAGTTTGACACCTTTTTTGTCTTAGGGATCTTAAGAGACTATCTTTGTCTGATGTAGCCGAGAATGACCAGGAGCCTTCACCATCAAAATACACCTCCCCTAGAATTCACCCGTCCACCCTGACATTTTGGTGGTTAGTTTGGCCCCACAAGGCAAGGAATGCAAAATTTCACTCCTAGCACCTTTACACTGGATGAAACTGAAGCATTTTGGAACACTGCATTCCTTTCCACCATATGCAAATGAAATTGATTTAAAAAACTGAGGTACATATATGTAGATGGACCTGACATCCACTTATACATGCAAAGAAGACATTCACAGGAGTCACAGCTTGAGAGAACAGTCGGTCCAAAGTTTTACATCTTTTTTGTCTTAGGACTCTTAAGAGACTGTCTCCGTCTAATGTAGCTAAGAATGACTAGGAGGCTTCTCCATTGAAAAGACACCTCCCTTAGCATTCACATGCCCACCCCGACGTGTTGGTGCAGTCGGTTCAACCCCAAGAGATGCAGAATGTAAAATTTCACTCCTAGCACCTTTCCAGTAGATGAAACTAAACTAAAAGCTATGTTGTAATCTCCATTTTAGGTCTTTCCTCTACTATCCTTAGGTAGACATGTATGCAAAATGTGGAAGAATAAAGGATATGGGACTTTTTTAGATGTTGTAGCTACAAATACCCTGGTAGACATGTATGCAAAATGTGGAAGCATAGACAAGGCACGTGAACTATTTGACAAAACATCTTAAAGAGATGGCATCTCATGAAATGCAATGATTGCAAGATATGCACGAAATGGATTTGTTGATAAGGCTTTAGAAACTTTCAAGTAAATGCAATTGAAGGGTGTAAAGACAAATTCGACAACCTTTGCATGCATCCTCCCTTCCTGTGCCAAAATGAGATCTTTGGAATAGGGTACATGAACATCCATCAAAGCATAAAGGATATGGGAATTTTGTCAGATGTTGCAATTGCAATTTCCTTGGTAGACATGTATGCAAAATGGGGAAGCATAGAAAAGGTACGTGAACTGTTTGATAGAGGAGTATCATTATGAGATATATATATTATGAATTTGTATCTAGTTAGGAGGAGAAATATCAATAAAAAATATGTAGTTAAGATAATCAAAATTAAAAGAAAATATTAGAAAAATGTGTTATCAATTTGAATTTATTAGTAGAAATACATTTATTATATTTCCTTATATGATTCAAACTATGAATTGTTGAATTCATCTAAAAATAGTTTATAAAGGCATAAATGATAAATCCTATGATTGGATGCACCTTTCCTTGCACCCACCATTCTCTTAACAAAAATACTATATTTTATGTTTCATATTCCATGTTTTTCTTAACACAAAAGTGTAAAATTTAACTAATAATATGATACAAAAACTAATTATATGAAAAGCATATCATAAGTTGTTGCAAATAGGTTCACAATATATTTATTTGTTAGCCAAATAAAAGTTAGATTCAATATTCATAATTGAAGTATTGTTTCTTGGATGTAATTGTCTAGGAAATAATTCTTATTGACTTTCTAGAAAATTCTTTTGAGAATAAAGTTTGTCTTTGCACCCCAATATGGACAAATATTGGTTGATAAAAAAATTATAATTCTAAGGGATCAAACTTCAAACACATTGCATACCTTATCTAATGTGTTGCAAATTCAATTCAAGTTACAAGTATACTTCCCAAAAAGAAATCGACAAAATTCTTAAGCTTTATAATTTACTCATGAATATTATATTCCTCACCAAACTTGTAATTCTAACTAATTTTATAATTCGAAGCATAAAGGATATGGGAATTTTTTCAGATGTTCTAGTTACAACTTCCCTGGTAGACATGTGCATGCAAAATGTCAAAGCATAGACAAGGCACATGAACTATTTGACATAACACATCAAAGAGATGCCATCTCATGTAATGCAATGATTGCAAGATATGCATGAAATGGATTTGTTGATAAGGCTTTAGAAACTTTCAAGAAAATACAATTGGTGGGCGTAAAGCCAAATTCCACAACCTTTGCCAACATCCTCCCTGCCTATACCAAAATGAGATCTTTGGAACATGGTATGGACATCCATCAAAGAATAAAGGACATGGGAATTTTGTCAGATGTTGTAGTTGCATCTTCCCTGGTAGACATGTATGCAAAATGTGGAAGCATAGACAAGGCACATGAACTATCTGATAGAACACCTCAAAGAGATGCCATCTCATGGAATGCAATGATTGCAAGATATGCACAAAATGGATTTGTTGATAAGCTTTAGAAACTTTCAAGCAAATGCAATTGGCAGGTGTGAATCTAAATTCCACAACCTTTGCTTACATCCCCCCTACCTGTGCCAAAATGGGATCTTTGGAACATGGTACATGGACATCCATCAAAACATAAAGGAAGGGGGATTTTTGTCATTTATTATAGTTGCAACTTCCTTGGTAGACATGTATGCAAAGTGTGGAAGCATAGACAAGGCACACAAACTATTTAACATAACACCTCAAGGAGATGCCATCTCATGTAATGAAATGATTGCATGATATGCATAAAATGGATTTGTTGATAAGGCTTTAGATTCTTTCAAGCAAATGTAATTGGTAGGTGTAAAGCCAAATTCCACATCCATCAAAGCATAAAGAATATGGGAATTTTTTCAGATGTTGTAGTTACAACTACCCTAGTAGACATGTATGCAAAGCGTGGAAGCATAGACAAGGCACATAAACTATTTGACAAAACACCTCAAAGAGATGTTGGCTCATAGAATGTGATGATTACAAGATATGCACAAAATGGATTTGTTGATAAGGCTTTAGAAAATTTCAAGCAAATGCAATTGGCAAGTGTAAATACAAATTCGACAACCTTTGCATGCATCATATCCTTTCCTGTGCCAAAATGTGATCTTTGGAACAATGCATGGATATCCATCAAAGCATAAAGGATATGGGAATTTTGTTATATGTTGTAGTTGCAACTACCCTAGGAGACATGTATGCAAAATGTGGAAGCATAGATAAGGCATGTGAACTGTAGACACCCAAAATTGTCCCAACTTTGTGTATGTCTTGCAACACCTTGTTAAAACATTATCCTAAACATCATAAGCCATTTTTGTCCTAAATCCCACTCTTAATCCCATTTATCCATTAAGCCAATTAATTAAATAAATTTTATTTATTTAATTAATTTCACATGCATAATCCCATTTATCTTATCCCCATCCCAATTAATTAAATAAATTTTATTTATTTAATTAATTTCCACATCATATCTTATCTCATCCTATTCAACTTCTCAATTAATTAAATAAATTTTATTTATTTAATTAATATCCAACTCATATCCCAACTAATTCAAATATTTTATTTGAATTAAACACTCATCTTTCATCACATTCCAACACTTGTCTAGTCAATCATGTGTTACAACTTTTATCTTTCACATGCACAACTAATGGGACCTAATTTTAGTATTTATCTACACAAGCACACCTAAGCCTCATCCTCCTTTGCCACATGTCATATGACTACAATTTCTTGATGTGCAAGGAAACCTAACTTAATCCTATCCATCCATTTCACCTAAAGCCCTAATTGATCCTAGCCATCCATTGGAACCAAGCCTTTCCTATAAATCAACCCCCTCACAAGCCATTAGCATGCATTGAGCTTTAAGCACCCTTATTCTATCAAATTTTCTAAAAGGGCATTGATCCTCAAGTATCCACATGCTGTTGAAATATCATTAGAGCCTTTGCATCCATCATCTATCTCCTTATCAATGTTATGCTGCAAAATCGAGCAATCAACACAACAAAGCGATCACTTATCAAGCTCATTTTACATCTTCGAGGTATTGAATTATTTGGGTTTAGGTTATGCATTTCAATTGTTTGATCATTTCCATTTATAAATCCAAATTTTTTGATATACATTTTGGCACGCCTGGTGGGACTCACGTCCCTGATTAACCCTCTTGTTTGAGTTGTTTTTGTGAAGATCAGATTTCTTGGAGCGTCAATCATTCATTTTTGCAGGTTTATGCACTTTGATTTGTAGGTTGAAGATATTTTATATTGCTGATTTTTTTTAATTTATGACCAGATCTGTTGCAGAGGGTTTTTTGTTTTACACAGGTCCTGCAAAAAGAAGATCTTAGATTCATTGGAAAGAGGACTTCGAGAGCTTTCCGAAAAGTGGTTACATTAAAGATTTGGCTCAATATTCAAAGAGTTATGACGATTTGAAGTTGACCCTGCGATTCTAATTTTTCAGAAATTTTTGACGCGCAACTTTTTGCTGATTTTTTTTAATTTATGACCAGATCTATTGCAGAGGGTTTTTTGTTTTGCACAGGTCCTGGAAAAAAGAGATCTTAGATTCGTTGGAAAGAGGACTTCGAGAGCTTTCCGAAAAGTGGTTACATTAAAGATTTGGCTTAGTATTCAAAGAGTTATGACGATTTGAAGTTGACCCTGCGATTCTAATTTTTCAGAAATTTTTGACGCGCAACTTTTTGCTGATTTTTTTAATTTATGACCAGATCTGTTGCAGAGGGTTTTTTGTTTTACACAGGTCCTGTAAAAAGGAGATCTTAGATTCGTTGGAAAGAGGACTTCGAGAGCTTTCCGACAAGTGGTTACATTAAAGATTTGGTTCAGTATTCAAAGAGTTATGGCGATTTGAAGTTGACCCTGCGATTCTAATTTTTTAGAAATTTTCGACGCGCGACTTTTAGAAAAAAAAAAATCATATCTTCTAATCTAGCGAACCAAATCACATTTTATTTTTTGCAGTGACTTGTAAGTGAATCAAAGGAGCTGGAGCAACATTTGGATCAATCATAATAGCAACTTGGAAAGCAATTTTTATGAGGTGCACTTATTCTAATCTCTCATCTCTAATCATTATTTGATCACACATTTAGATTTTGGGCATAAAACAAACAACTTGTTTGTCATCACACTTGGATTTGGGCTTTAAAATAAATAATTGTTTGCAAATTCACATCAAAAAAAAATTGGGCTAAAAGAAACCATTGTCTTCCATCACATTTAGATTTGGGTCTAAAAAGAACAAGTGTTTGAACTGTTTGTTACACATTTCAAGTTTCTAAGGGGAAATTAACAACTGCGAGTGTGAATCAAGTGACAGCTCACTTGGTTTGCTTTTGTCATACCCTTCTTAGGAGGCCTGCTTGGAGACACACCACTCCAAGGGACGACCTCAATCAAGGCTGAATCGAAAGACACCCTCATTGGGAGTTGTAAATCTTGTCACTCTTGGCTAAGCCCCAAAGAACTTTATACCTTTGGGAAGTGAAGGTGAAGGGTGGGTTACCCCTTTCTCCTGGCTGTGTGGCAGGATTTCACTTTCAATTCCATAGTCAACCTTGTACAATCTAGCCTAAGACCTAATTGGCCATACCCACTTGACTAGACATTAGGCTTGTTGATGTGTTTTCCATGTGTGCTTGCATAATCATCACATTTCATTTTCAAAGTCAACAACTTGCTTATGTGTCTTGCGTGAGTGATTCATGTGTGTATATGCATAATCATTTGTTTGAATATTGCCATATCAAGCTCTAAACACCCAAACACATAAACAAATCAATCTAAACACATCATCTAAACATTCCACATCATCATCCAAATCCCTAAGCAAGCACTTGCTAAAAGGACTTAAGACAAACACGTGGTGACAACCTGTCTACACTAGAGGACCTAGAAATCAAATTCCAAAGATTCCTCCAAAATCTTTATCAAGGATTACAACCCCTAAACCAAGACGCCATTGAAATATTACAATTCTTCATCCAAAAAGCTCAACCCCACGCAAGCCAATCACCTCAACTACAACACT
This sequence comes from Cunninghamia lanceolata, assembly GCA_027924645.1. Lineage (NCBI taxonomy): Eukaryota > Viridiplantae > Streptophyta > Pinopsida > Cupressales > Cupressaceae > Cunninghamia > Cunninghamia lanceolata. The sequence goes on along the minus strand of BSBN01000520.1, from coordinate 20,985,964 downwards.
CCATAGCCCAAGTCCAACACCTTTTAGCCACTAGTCAAGCTCGACAAGTACAACAATCCTTAGCCACTTCCTATCAACCTAATCCACCTTATAGCCACATGTCATATCCATCCACTTCCTATCAACTTAATCCACCTATCCACCAAGTCAATGCCACATCAACCTATCAACCTCCACCTCAAGCTTATCCAATCCCTCATACCACCATTCCAATGCACTACCAAGCCCATCCACAAGGCAATCAAGTGATATCACAAGAACAACATGCAAGTCCAAATAGCCCTTTGTACATAAATCAATCAGGTCCAAGTACACCTTTTCAACAAGACCACCAAGCACCATTGATAGAACTAAGTCCACCTTTCCAACAAGAACAATATCCAAATCCCAATGGTCCCTTGTACATAAATCAAATGAGTCCAAGTTATCCTATGCAAGATCTAATAACCTTTGACAAGGGAGATACCAATCTAGAGTGGCCACCACCATCCAATCACATGCCATCACATGAACCAACAAGACCTATCTCAACACCACCATGTGATCCTAATCATAGTCCATTAATCCATCAACCTTCCAAATCACCAAGCCCTTCATTACCTTCCTCGCCATGTCATTCTAATCGTTCACCAAAGGATGCAGCTGAGAGAGTTTTACAAAGGATGCTTGAAGCAAAACTCATTGAACTTCCTAAAGTCAAACCATGTGAAGAAAGTCCATATGATGAACATGATTATTGTGCATACCATAGGACCAAAGGCCATAATATAAATCAATGCCCAATATTTCTCTCAATTGTTTACAAGGTGTACCCACCTATAATGGGAAATCGTGCCACATCATCACCCCCATCTAGTCCAAATCCTAATCCATCCAATCCAATTAGGTCTCAACCTAATCCTAATCCAACACCAACTACCATTATCATACATCCATTATATTTTCCATCCACCCATACACTTGCAAAGGATGTGATCCATTGGCTACTAGCTAGGAATAAACTACCTCCATGTCAAACACTAATTCATGAGCCTACCAATGAACTTCCAAATGTTATGTCCAATCCTATAATCTCATCATGTGGTTCACATATCCTTGAGCCTCTTCAAGAGCCTTCATTTAATATACCTAGCCCTTTGAGCCCATCATGTGACCTACAAGCCAACAAGTCTATTCAAGAGTCTCCAACCACAAGCCTAAGTCAAGAGCCATCATGCCTTCATGTTGATAACTATCAAGAGCCTATCAAGTCCACTCAAGAACCTTCCACTTCCATCCAAAGTCAAGAGGTATGTCAAGAGCATAATCTTAAACATGTGGAAACATTAAGCCCTAGTCCAACTCAAGATCAAAACACTTCCATGCAACCCATCCATAACATTTACCTTCTTTATGATCAAGATGATACCTATGAAGAAGCTATCCATGAGCACCTTGATCCTATCCATAATCCTATATCTATCCATGACCAAGATATCCACATTGCTCCTAGTCATCTACCATCTAGCCCTATCCATAATGAGCAAACATCAACTTGTCATGATGAGACACTTGTCCCCCAAGTAAGCATAAAAGATCATACCAATAACTTGGATCAACATGAACATAAGCAAGATCCTAATGATCCTCCTTTCACATTGACTATCGATTCCACTTCAAGTCCACCATCATGTCCTATTGGTTTTACCACCTTTGTCCATGAATGTTCTTCCTTAGGACAACAACGACCTTTATCCATTTCACCTTCTTCATCCAATAATGAGCTCAAGTCTAATGTTCACAGCACACCTAGTCCCATTGTCCATCGCATACTCCAAAACATGAACTACCAAGGCAAAGGTCTAGGCCTTTATGAACAAGGTATTTTGGAGCCAAACCATGTCAAAATCCCTCCATGCTCATATGGCCTTGGATACACACCCCAAGGTAAACAAGGCCAAGATGTTGGTAATCCTTTCATGCATCCTAAACCTACCACTTTCCATCACACCCCCCATCATATACCCAAAGCATATGTAGCCATTCCATCTCCATCATCCTATAAATGTCAAAAGCATGTGACCATACACCTTCCGCCATCCACCTTGCCTCCACTTTTACCAACTCCAAATATCCCTCCATCCACCTTGCCACCATTGCTTCCAACACCTAACATACATATCATTCATAAGTATCCTTACATCCCTAATCATGGCCAACAAAAGCACACATCGTCTAAGCATAAAGCTTCCAATAATTTCATCCACTCCACCCATGCCATGGGATTCAAAAGCAAAAATTTTGATGCCTCTACCTATAAAGCTAAAAGTCCTACCAAAAATCCAAAGAACTATCATGCCTTAGGGCACAAACATGAAAAATCAATGCAAAGAACCAAATCAAAGCAATCCAAAAAGCTATCCAAGCCCATACCTCCAAAAGCAAAGCCCAAAAGCAAAATGGTTTGGGTTCCTAAGCAAACAGCTAGCAAAGCGAATGAGGCATCCTCATCCACATCTAAGCAACCATCCAAACCCTTACCTCCAAAAGCAAAGCCCAAAAGCAAAATGGTTTGGGTTCCTAAGCAAATAGCTAGCAAGTCAAATGAGGCATCCTCCTCCACATCTCAAGAATCCCAATCACCTACCTCCATCCAAAAGCCTATTTCCATCCAAAACTTCCATTCCCTTCAAAAATCCCACAAGCAAAGCAAAAGCACTAAAAATACTAAATCTATGTGGGTTCTTAAATCACTTCATCAACCATCTCCTAAGCAAACATCCCCATTGCTTCCTACACCACCATCCAATCAAAAGCTTCAATGTTTATCACGCTGTGTGCAGCCGTTGGTCATGGTTCCCTTCCACTTCGCAGCACCTCCACACAACTACATCTCCCCATCTTCCATCCATTATCTTGCATATCTCCGCCATGCTATCCCTATGGTCCATGCTTTTGCATAAGCCTACATAATCCACATCATAGTCCACTATCCCGATCCATCTATCCTTGCTTGAACCTTTCATAATCCATTTCGTCATCCACTATCTACCTACTCCATCTCCCATCCATGCAACCCCCTATCAACATCTATGAGCATAATGACATGGTCCATGTGAAGACATCATCCATTTCTAAAGGGACACTATCAACCTTCATAGCACTAGCCACTTGAGTCCCTCCTATCCATTACCATGGTGAAAACCTGGCAAACAGGCGCCATGTGTAATTGTCAACGCATCTAAAAGCAAAAAAAAAAAGGAAAATAAAGAAAATAAAAGAAAAAGAAAAAAGTCAAAATAGTAAAGAGAAATCCCTTCATCCAATGGTGAAAACCTGGTAAACAGGCGCCTTGGATAAGTACCATGATGAAAACCTGGCAAACAGGTGTCATGTGTAGGTTGATCTTCTATGTCACTTACACTTGGGGGCACATTGTCTCATCCAGCCTATCCATTTACAAACTATCTATCCCATTCTGTCATTTTCCATCCTATCATGCTACATCCTACCATCCTTATCCATTCATCCATCCTTCTGCCTTTTGATTCTGATGAAGACATAGGGGCAAAATCTTGAAACATGCTTTGGATATCTCTTGGTATACCTCATACCTTCCTCATCAATCCATATTATCATTATCCACCTATCATACACCTTGTCATGTAAAACCTATCATGTCATCCCATGGTCATGAACTTTGTCATGTAAAAATCCTAAGCATTACCACCTAGAATAGGGGCAAGTTCTTCCTATGCAACATAGCCTTTGAAGATCACATCCTAGCTCCCTTATGATCCATCCACTATGGCATATCCTTATCATAAGCTTTCCATCTTATAGCTTATCCCCATCCATTTATCATGAGCTTTCCACTATAGCCTACCTATTTGTTCATCATGAGGCATGCATCCATCCCTTTTATGGCCTATCTTTTTATCCATCCATATATCATGAGCCTTCCATCCCTTATTGCCCATCCTTTTATCCATCCAATCCCATTCATCTATCTTTGCACCTAGACTTGGTTTTCCCTTGTCATTGGTATCTAGCACAAAGGCTACCCAAATTGTAAATCCATTGATGTTCCAAAACATTTAAAAATATAAAAAAAATTAAATATGTCAAAAAAATCCAAAAAAATCAATATCCAACGAACAAGCCAAGCAATAAGATCAATCATCATCTAAAACAATCCATTCCGTCAACATTCAATCAAAATCAAATCATCATCATCATCATCAATTCCTCCTATCAATAACATTCATTCATCCATTTCAATCAATCACCTCTTCCAATCATATCAGTCAAATTAATCTAAGCAATGATCTTAAACCCAAGTCACACTAATCCATATCAAGCAAGCTTATCAATCAAGGAACATTATCCAATCAAATCAACAAGTTTTTGATCCTAATCTTGTCATGAGCCCAATCAATCATCATCAATGGGATATCGCATTCCCACATCCTTGTGTTGATCTAGGGATATAGCTTTCCCTGCAATGACAACACTATCATCATCAATCAAACAATCAAATATTGGTTTATGACTTGACAAGGGCAATAACCTTATTTGTTTTACATCCTTTGAGCACACTAAGAACACTTGCTTATGCTTAGATTGAGTGTACACTCTAATCATCACACCATCACTATCATCAACATTAACACCAAAGTAAATCAACTCAAGCACATCAAGCCAACCATCAAAACAAATCCACTCACTTCAGCAAATCAAAAGCAGCTCAATCCACCACAAATCATCCATCCTTCATCAAATCAATCTAATCAGCATTTCATCATCTTCCAACCATTCCAAATGAAGATCCAAGTGCAAGTCATCATTAAGCTATACCAATCAAGTTAATCAATCAAGCCAAGTTATCCAAACGCAATCCATGGTCTTGATCCTAGCCTTGTTGTAAGCCAAATCACTCAGCCAATTAGCCAACCAACTCAGCAAACAACCTTGTGTTGATCTAGGGATATACCTTTCCCCACAATGACAACACTCTCAACTATCATCAATAAACAATCAATCATTGGTTTACAGCTTGACAGGGGCAATACCTTGTTTGTTTTTGTATCATTTGTGCATGCTTGCTTGCTTGCTTGTGTGTGTTATCATTTTATCTTGCATTTGCATCATATCGATATCATTTCCAGCTAATATTCATATCTTGTGTATGTTGGAATAGCTTTTTGCACTATCTTTTGCATCTAAGGTCATATCATACCTTTTGTGCATTAGGACTTCAATGCTCTAAGTTTACTTCCTCATACGTTAGACAAGGTTGTATTACGCTGGGGCACAAGACACATCGTCACCCTGGTCCTTATACCTTGGTGCATAACGTCTAGTGCTATATCAAACATCATGGTTGCTCACCTTCATTGCAGCATAACGCATCATCATTTCTTCTATCTATCCCCTTATCTTTCTTTTTGCAGCCAAGCCATTTCTTTTCGAGAGCCTACCCGTGTTTGTCCAACCTGCCTAACCTCTCGAGGGGGCATCACCAACCTATCCTTTCTATCATCATCATCGTCGTCGTCGTCAACATCCCTATCAATTATCCATACCTTAACTTCTTTGAAATGATGTTACTCGACACAAAGCTCATCATCTTGAACATCATCTCAAAGAGGGGCAAAATGTAGACACCCAAAATTGTCCCAACTTTGTGTATGTCTTGCAACACCTTGTTAAAACATTATCCTAAACATCATAAGCCATTTTTGTCCTAAATCCCACTCTTAATCCCATTTATCCATTAAGCCAATTAATTAAATAAATTTTATTTATTTAATTAATTTCACATGCATAATCCCATTTATCTTATCCCCATCCCAATTAATTAAATAAATTTTATTTATTTAATTAATTTCCACATCATATCTTATCTCATCCTATTCAACTTCTCAATTAATTAAATAAATTTTATTTATTTAATTAATATCCAACTCATATCCCAACTAATTCAAATATTTTATTTGAATTAAACACTTATCTTTCATCACATTCCAACACTTGTCTAGTCAATCATGTGTTACAACTTTTATCTTTCACATGCACAACTAATGGGACCTAATTTTAGTATTTATCTACACAAGCACACCTAAGCCTCATCCTCCTTTGCCACATGTCATATGACTACAATTTCTTGATGTGCAAGGAAACCTAACTTAATCCTATCCATCCATTTCACCTAAAGCCCTAATTGATCCTAGCCATCCATTGGAACCAAGCCTTTCCTATAAATCAACCCCCTCACAAGCCATTAGCATGCATTGAGCTTTAAGCACCCTTATTCTATCAAATTTTCTAAAAGGGCATTGATCCTCAAGTATCCACATGCTGTTGAAATATCATTAGAGCCTTTGCATCCATCATCTATCTCCTTATCAACGTTATGCTGCAAAATCGAGCAATCAACACAACAAAGCGATCACTTATCAAGCTCATTTTACATCTTCGAGGTATTGAATTATTTGGGTTTAGGTTATGCATTTCAATTGTTTGATCATTTCCATTTATAAATCCAAATTTTTCGATATACATTTTATATAACACCTCAAAGAGATGCCATCTTATGGAATTCATGATTGCAAGATATGTACAAAATGGATTTGTTGAAAAGGTATGAGAAACTTTCAAGAAAATGGAATTGACAGGTGTAAATCCAAATTCCACAACCTTTGCCTACATCCTCCCTGCCCGTGCCTAAATGGGATCTTTAGAACAAGGTACATGAACATCCTATTAGGTCTCAAAAATGCAGGTCGTTAACCCTAAGAGGGTGCCAGGCTCTCTTGACGTTTTTGGCTAATTGACACGGGGTAGATATGGCTAAACCCCCTTCACTTTAGGCTCTACCAGACCTAGGTGGGTAAACCTCTAATTAATAAAGCATATAAAGAGATGATCACTACTTTAATCAGAATTAATCTAACTATTGATAATGGCACAAATTATAAAACAGATAAAAAGACAACAAGTTAATTCTAAAAATAATCTAAATTGAAAAGCTAAAACAATAATGCAATCTAACTAAGTAAATCTAAAATGAATTTGTATAAGTGATAATGAAAATACTAGACCAGAGCCTTATTTAATATAGAGTCAGTATGATCATGAAATAAATGACTGTTTGTTTGGTAAAAACTTGAACTACCTGGCATGAAATAATAGGTATGTAACTTGTACAATCCTGCAAGGAAATAGTTAGTATTCCATACTTACATATATCCAATTAACAAAATATTACCTGCATTCATCTAAAAGGATTTAATCCTTGCTTGAAGGAACCTATCAGAATGATACTGCAATTGTAACAGATTTATCAAAAATTGGAGATAGAATACAAACCCTAACTGCATGACTCTTCTTATAGATCCATGACAATGTCTTCATAGTTACTATGATAGATTTAAAGGATTTAATTTTGAAAGTAGAAACCAATTAATCTTATCACACTATAACAACAAATGTGTATAGACAACTTGAAGATATACTTGATAACTCAAATTGAATAACAGAGAAAACTTTGAAAGGAGACAGTCATATAATTGAATAAATTAAACAGATAATTGATACCGAAATCTGTAGTCACTGCCTCATGCTTACAAACTTGACTTCGTCAGAGAATGCTTGCACATGGTCTACCAGAAATAAAATATATTAAAAATGAACTAACATTGCTGTTCAAATCTGATCTATAGTATCCCCTGTTCTACTCTGTAATCTCGCCCTCTAGTCTCATTCCCTTTTCTGGTCTTGGTCATCTCTTATAAAGAGCGACATACAAGCTTCAGACCAGTTACAGTAGTTGTGATGGTTGATAACCGAAATCAGTATTTTTTCTAATAAAACAGATTCAAGAAATTTAATACTCACCACTAATCATCAAATGGATAACCATTTCAGGGTCGAACAAAATCTTTAGTTGTAACTCTGCTTAATATCCTTTGAGGGTTTCTTTATTATTCCTAAAAAGGCCAGATAAAACATAAATTAGTCTCAGATCAATTGATCAAAACAAATTTATTTAAACATATATATTTACTCAATTAATTACTTCCCTTATCAACAATTTATCAGTTGCTTAAGATCCTTTCGTGGGTGTTTATACAACTTGTTCGCCGCTGTGTATATCCTGCAAAAACCCATATTTCAATTGTTAGAAACCATTCGGATTTTAATGATGTTTTTAAGGTTTCTGTTTTGTATAAGTTATTCTGTGTTTGCGTGGTGGTAGACTATCGGCGTAAGGTGCCTTTTGTTTCACCGAAGGTGTAATGCAAATGTATATCGCAAATGTATCTTTAAGAATGTATGTGGGAATGCACATTGTATTGGATACAAAAGGTGACTGGTTGAAATGGTAAAGAGAACCGGTGATAACAAGTCATGTCTTGTATATACTAGTTCACACTAGTTCCTGATGTGATACATTGTATATATCAGATTTAAATTTCTCTGAATTTCGGCTTGCATGTATCAAATGCAATGTATGTTCGAAACATACATACAGAGCACAGAATATACAAGCTTTTAACTCTTTTTAATAAACTTTCAGTTCTACCACTTGTATATAATGCAATGCATATTTTGATATACATTGAGTCGAGATGCATCATTTACATCAGATTTTAATCCCTTTTGAGTTTCGTGCAATGTATAACATGCAATGTATATTCTGATATACAATGAGGAGTGATGCATCGTTTATATCATTTTTTAATCTTCCCTAAAATCCGTGCTGTATATCCTGCAATGTATGTACCGATACATACAATGCGAAATATACAAAGACTTATTGTTATTTCACAATCATTTTGGTTCCGGCCTTGCATATTCCCGTTGTATGTACCGCGATGTATAAAAGCCTTGTATATTTTGCTTTGTATGTTCCGCATTTGCCTAACATACAAAGATAAAATGCATACATCAGACTTAATCAGCTCATTCATTTAAACTTTGACTTCTATTGGGTCCGTAGCTTGCATATGGTGCAATGTATATCGGTTTTGTATATACAAAGCCCGAAACATACATTGACTTTTCCCTATTTCACAAACTTTCGGTTCCGGCTATGCATATCACCTTATATGTACCGCAACATACATACAAAGACTTAACATTAATTTATAATTGTTTCGGTTCCAAGCAATGTATATTGTGTTGTATGTGCCGTGTTGTATATTACTGTGTATCAGCATGAGTTTTGCATTGTTTCGTCGAATGTATATTGCATACATATATCACAAAGCATATTGAGAATGTATCTTTAGAATGCATGTTGGGAATGTATCCTTAGTCAGATGCAAAGAGTGACTGGTAGAAATGGTAGAGAGAACCGGTGATAACAAGTCATGTCTTGTATATACAATAATTTAGCATATCAGCGAAGGTCATTGGTGTGAATTTATCAATTAGTGATTCTTAATATCCTCTCTCTGATGATCAGTCTCATGCTGATACTCATTTCCCTTTGCATATCTCTCGGAGCTCCATCAGTGAGAGATGTAAGATCGGTGTAGGTTAAATAATTTTTGCCGAAATAATAATCCCACCAATATGCTATCTTTGACCTTGTCAGAAATCCTTTATGACTTCTATTATCGGTGTGACCTTCATAGTCGGAGGGATCTATGAAACATACCCCAATCAAGTCATATTACACCGATCGTTATGATTGGGAATTTGTCTGTCCGACAAAGGGTTAACGGTGTCATGTGTTTACGGCTCATCTTTAATGAACACTTCAACCATGTTATATTAAGTCTTTAGGAATCAGAATAGATCAAATCCAAATATTTCTATCAACTCAAATTTTAATCTCTGCTTGAAAACAACTGTGGATCTTTCCATATATGCTCATATACTGAAATCTTTAGATGATTGAAACTTGATATTTGCCAAAAAAGTAGCTTGGGAATTTCAGTCCCAACACATCCATCAAAACATAAAGGATGAGGGATTTTGTTAGATGTTGTAGTTGCAACTACCTTGGTAGACATGTATACAAAGTGTGGAAGCATAGACAAGGCACATGAACTATTTTATAGAACACCTCAAAGAGATGTCATCTCATGGAATGCAATAATTGCAAGATATGCACAAAATGGATTTGTTGATTAGGCTTTATAAACTTTCAAGAAAATGCAATTGGCAGGTGTAAAGCCAAATTCCACAACCTTTGCTAGCATCCCCCTGCCTGTGCCAAAATGGGATCTTTGGAACAGGGTACATGGACATCCATCAAAACATAAGGGGGATTTTGTCAGATGTTGTAGTTGCAACTGCCCTGGTAGACATGTATTCAAAGTGTGGAAGCATAGACAACGCACATGAACTATTTGATAGAACACCTTAAAGAGATGTCGTCTCATGGAATGCAATGATTGCAAGGTATGCACAAAATGGATTTGTTGATAAGGCTTTAGAAACTTTCAAGCAAATGCAATTGGTGGGTGTAAAGATAAATTCCACAACCTTTTCCAACATCATCCCTACCTGTGCCAAAATGCGATCTTTAGAACATGATATGGACATCCATCAAAGCGTAAAGGATATGTGAATTTTGTCAGATGTTGTAGTTACAAATACCTTGGGAGACATGTATGCAAAATGTGGAAGAATAGACAAGGCGCATGAACTGTTTGACATGATGCCTCAAAGAAATATGGTCTCATGGAATGCCATGATTGCAAGATATGCACAAAATGATTTTTTCAAGGATGCTCTCAAAATCTTTGAAATAATCAAGCACTTTGGAAAATATCCTAACATTGTAAGCTTTTCTTGTGTTCTATTTGATGTAGCCATGCAAGTTTAGTGATGAGGGTTGTACATACTTCAATCACATGTGTAACTCTTATTGTAAATTAATGATTAGATGTCTCCATGACTATTACAAATTTCTTAAGGGATCTTGTCAATTTTAGTCATGTAAAATTTAAGCACGATACATTATCTATCATGTAACCATAATTGATCATCATATCATTTCATGGAAACATTGAAGAACAAGTATGCAATATCAAAACTTTTAAGCATGATACAATTTCTATCCCATAACCATAATTCATCATCATCATCATCATCATCATATATATATATATATAATGTAAAATCTCATATACATAATGTCATGAAAATAACATATAATGTATATAAAGCCATATAGGCATGTACAATGATATACATTGGTAAAATAAAAAAGTATGTTTACAAAGCCATATAGGCATACAAAAAAGTCCCAAAATCAAAATTCCTATGGAGTGCTATCAAATAATTGATGACCCTTGCTTATTCGTGAAGATGGAGAATCAGTCGATGACTTACGCTCTCTCATCCGCTGACTGGACCTCCTTGATAGAGAATTTTGAAGCTCCAATTGTTAATACAATTAAATAATATCCACATTAATATAGAAAACATGAAATATACAACATGACATAAGTAATCAATCACTTACCACAAGCTAGTGATCCCTCTCGATCATTTGTTGTCTCTCTTCATCTATAGCTATATGGGTTGGAGTTGTGACCTCCTATGAGAAGCATGAAGAAACAAATTTGAGTAAAGATGAATATCATTTATGTACATTAAATTATGTGAGATAAAACAAGAAATACATAATGACATTTACATGTTATTGGATCATACCCTGGTCAAAGGCATTGAAGACAAAATAATTGTAGCAATGCCCACCTCTGTTGACTAAAAAATATGAGGAGTCTCAAAAGATGTCATCAACTAAAAATAGAACAAGGTTATTTGACCAAAATCTATATAACATTATTTAAATGCATAATGATTAGAAATAAATTTACCTCAGTGAAACTGGATCTATGATTCACCTAGCCAACTCCTCTTGATGCTAAAGGTCCAACATCCACTTGTTCATCATCAAATTGTCACTAAATAATATTACCATTGATATATGACAAAAAGAACTTACATGTACTACACTTACTATTTTGTTACAAATTACATACCTGTCAACTCAACCTCCTCTCATAAGCTTGCAGTGGATGACTAACAGGTGCATGATGAGTACTTTGACCCTGGAATTTCATAATGCATACAATTACCTACATTAATTTTGACTTACAATATCTATTAATATAATTAATTAGAAATTTTGTAAATACAATAAATTGTAGAACTTTATAAAAAATTACCTGTGTATCAATACCAAAGGTCCTATCCAACAAGTCATCTATCATTACAATATTATCCAATATGGACATGTCCTGCTCCTGCTCTTGCCCCTGTGTGACATAGTCTTGAAAGTGTGGAGCATTCTCTTGAATGTATCTATCAAGAGCATCCTCTGACTCGTAATCACATAAAGCTCCACATGAATGACAAAGATGAGGGGACCAATGATGCCTACTAGTCTCACCCTCACCAGCCTATGAAAGATGGCTACCATGCTATACTAAGACTAAGTGAGGGAACTAATAGAATATAGTGTCTCCACCTCAAAACTCTCCTTTAAAGTAGAAGGGAGTGATATATGTTGAAAGGATGACCTCGCCAAGGGTCTATCCGAATGGTCCTGGGCACGATGTGCCCCATCTCTGTCTTGTGTAGAGCCACAACATCTACCCTGGAAATCTTGCATGTCAAAAGAGTTTGAAATGTCATTGAGGATAAACTCACAATAGATTTTCCTCAAAAAATATTGTGGGACCTAATTGTTACATGGTGATTTTCAAAAACCATCCACCATCTATCCCAAAAGCTTTTAGATATCCTGTCGTGTACACACCAGTGAATGGAGAATCTTTTGTAACTCCCATGCAATGGCTCATTGGTTCTAGGATCAATAAAGAGGGAACAAGATTGGATTCCAATTTTTTTGTCTTTCACTTATTTTTATGATAATTTATTGGCATAGTATTGTCAAAAACTCTCCCTATAGTCGGCCCATTTATTGATTTGGTTTGTCAGAGAATCGATGTGAGAAATAATCAACTCTAGGGATGTGGCAAGGGATATTCAGTGAGGATTTCTTGCGTTTGGATTTTTTAATGTTTCAATTAGGTTTTCAAGATGTCTTTTGTTATCCTTGATTTACCCTAAAAAAATTTCTTATCTTTCACGAGTATGCCAAGGAATTGAAGGAGTTTGAGGAGGGTTTTTTTGAGCTTCCTCTTCACCTAGAATCTCATTATCCCTGTGATTTGGTGGATTAGGGTTTGAAGATGTTTCAATGGGTTCATTAGCTGAAATTTCAAAATAAAAATTCAATCAAAACATTGAAACACAAATGATTTTTTTTCAAATTTAAAAAAAAACATGGAAATCTTACCTTCTTGACCCCATGGAGCTCATGCACGATGTCTTTGAGTGCGGGAATGGCATGGCAACATAGAATTCATGTGGTTTCTCCTCCAGTATCTTTTAAAAACACTCACATATTGACCCTAGTAGCATTTTTGGCTCCACAAATTCGTGAATGAAAATGAAGGGTTGCAGGTCTAACTTTTTTTTTATATAAAACAAGATAAAATGCAGCCGCATTATAACATGATTGCTTTTTTATCTTGTTTGGACCAAAAATTAGTTTGGCCACTTTTTGGTCCCCCATCTTTTTGCACATGCCCACCTCAAAATATGTGGTGAAACTTACACCCATGATTTTGATTTTTGCATCTTTCAGGATGGCCAATTGTTCCTCCATCTTAGTGGCCATATTAATGGATATAGGGGGATGATTGCAAAGGTGTCCATCCCATCACAATCTATAAATGCTTGGTCAACATGTTTACCTCAACACCAATTTTGATAGGTGCCCTTTATATCCCACCCATTGATTATTGCATCAATTCTTAATTTATTGTTATAACATACATTGGACTTTAGATGAATCCTCTTTGGTATCAACTAAATTTAATTTTTCTACTTCTTTTGTCATTTTTCAAAACTTTTTAAATTCCTCTATAATTACAAGTTATTGGAGCAACGCCAATGTATTATTAGTGTTCCCATCCCATATGTATTCCTTATGTAAGAGTTGGCTAGATAGGAGCCACCCAAGGTCTAGAAATTCATGAAAGCACAAGAGAGACAATATGAGAGAATAATACTATTTTATCAATGAATGCAAAATTGTTCATGTTATGTTGTTGTTATGTTACAATGTAAATAAAGAGCCTTGCTTATAAAGACAAGGATGAGAGCTAAGATGTTGTAGTCATGTGACAAGTGTCTTAATCCTGTGACGTGATAGTTATAGCACATGTGTAGGATAAGACAACTACAAGACAACTATCAACAACTAGCTACAACTAGAAACAACTAGAAACATCTAGTAGACTCACTAAGTCAACTTAACATGTGATTTATGTGTGAGGATAATATTTAACTAATAAATAGTTAAATAATATGAATTATCCTCACAGAAGGGAAACTAGATAGGAAATATCCCTATTCACACTAACACCCCCCTTAAGTGCAACTTAGGGAGAAGCTGACTAATGCATAGATGGCTAGTTCCCAGCTACTAGGCCATGTTAGGTGCCCATGTACAAACAAATCTCAAGTGGAGTAAAGGAGAAAACCTCATGGGAAAAAACTCCTCTCCAAAAGTGAGAATGCATACAAAACATGTACAAGTGATGGAATGATGGAAGAAATAAGACCCCCCAAATACAAGATCCATCATAAATATACAATCAATAACCCACCCATAAGAGGGAAAGAATGAGACAAGATGTCCCCCCATAATGAAGTAGCTCTTGTACCAATGGTGAATGCTTGAAGAAGAAGACCAAAGAGGATCCAAAACTTTCAAACAACATTCCTCCCCTTGGGAAGAAACCAATCCACTGGTGTATGTCAAAGAAACTTCAACTCTAAAATAAGAAATGAGGGAAGAAATCTCATGAAATATGATGTCTCTGAAAACTGCTCATGTGTCTCCATGTCGATGCATAATGATACCATAATCAAATCAGGAGTCTCAGGCCTAATTGATGAAAGTGACAATCCAGGATCTAGTGAAAACTGATAAACATCAATCTCCAAAGACAAAGAAGGGTTCAAAACCATTGTGCTATGACTGTCATCGAAGAGGTGAGATAACCCCTCAAATGTGTCCTCCAAATCTATAAGATGGGACTCACAAAACAAATATGAAATATCTATCAAATGCTCATCCCACAAAGTTGTATTTGAAAGACAAGAAGCATCCTACTAAACTAAAGCAGTGAACTCTAAAGAAGCAAGATGTGGAGAAGAAGGAAGTGTAACACATGTCTCAAGAATTGATGAAGATGCAAGAATACCAAGGTCAAGTGACCAAACTTCTCCTCTGAAATGTGATCCACACAAGGAGTGTGAATGTTAGCCAATAGATCTGAATCATCATCAGGAGAGAAACCATAAAAGGTGTATCGCCAAGATGTATGATCAACCACCCTAGTGGCAATAATCTTTGTGCTCTCCAAGTCTCTGATAATAACCAACTCAGGTGTGAACTCCACTATCTTCCCTGTACCACTGTGAGTAATTTGATATATGGAAAGAAGATTATTGGTCAAAGAAGGCACACAAAGTACATCATTGAAAGTACCTTCACCAACATCATTGGTTCCCTTCCCAATTACATTCATATATATGTTATTACCCATTAAGATAGGTAGCATATCACATGGCTCAAATGAAGAAAATAGATCCTTGGAAGAGGCCATATGATGAGAAGCACCTGAATCAAGAAGCCATTTACCTGATATAGAACTTGTACTTGTACAAAGTGCTTTACCTTTATGTTTAGGTTCCTTAGCTTTCTTTGCATGACCTAATTCAGAAAGTTCTGGTTGTGTAGATGTTGAAGGAGTAGAAGAAGAATCGGGAGATGAAAGTTTATTCTTTTGAACAAGTTGCATCAACATAACAATCTATTTCTTAAAACAAATATGTTCATCATGCCCTAATTTCTTCCAATAACCACACGTAGGCTTCTCCTTCTTAGGTGAATTTTATGCTTGATCTATTTGTGGATTTTTCTTAGCTTTCTTTTGTTTCATTTCAGAAGAACCTGACACTTTCTGTTCCTTAGGTTGTCCAACCACTAAAGCATGGGTTTGTGATGGCTTAATAATTCCCATAGAAATAAGCTTCTATTGCTCATGCATTAACATCTCAACAAAGGATGCAAATGAAGGCATAGTGAAAGAAGATCCCACAGTTAACCTATGAGTGTAGAAGCTATAAACAAAAGCTGCATAATCAGGACCAAGTTTATTCAACACATTGTAGATCAACTGGATGTCCTTTTTCTCAATACCACATGCTTTACATTGTGCTCTTAGATCATTAACCTTAGTTATGTAATCTTGGATGTTGCTAAAGTTCTTAGGATCAAGGGTCATCAATTCATTATCAATTTGATAGCCTTTAACTTTATCTGTTGTACCATATAATGTTTTCAATTTATCCTAAGCATCATGTGAATTTGTACATGCCTCAATCTGAAACAAGAGATCTAGGGAAATGAAACTATGAAGACATCCAAGAGCTTTAGTACGCTTTATCATCTATTTTATCTTTTCCTTATCATATGTGGGTTCAGGTATCTTATTTTCAACATATAAAGAATGTCCAAGATCCATTAGGGCATTCCATGCATGTTGACTCCAAGTTACATAGTTATATGATGTTAACAATGGAACCTTTGATTTATCCATTATGTAGAGGAAAAGAAGAGATCAAGAAGCTATATCAAAGCACAAACTCAATCAACATTGTAGTTGAATTCCCCCAAACCAAAACAACCACCAATTTCAACTTTTTTCCAATCAATGAGTGATATGTACCCAAAGTGCTTCAAATTGAAAAATTGATGTCTAAAGAAAAATCTTGAAAAATGACATAGATATAACTATAGAGTACATAAATACCTTTCCAACGCCTGTTAAAAGTCAAAATTCTGATAAAGTGGGCGAAAATTGTGAGCTCAGAAGTGAATAATGCAAGATCTAGCTTCAAACAGTTGTATCTAGCACTTGAAGAAAAATATTAGAAAACTATCTACTCCACTATGAAGTACTCAGAACTAGCTTTCCGATGATATCTTGTTTGTCAATTTTTGATATCGTGGCAAAATGTTATGGCTCCTGGAAAATAAACACCCTATCAGGGTAGAGAGGGGCCAAAGGGGCCCTTGATGCTGACGTCATTGCTGATGCAGTGATGAAATCAACAGTTTGAATATGCTCCCTGTAACAGAATATTCTCTCAGAAATCCAAAACCACCCTTTCAAAGTCAAAAATTGCTCTACTAGAAAAAAGTGGTTTTTAGGACAAAGCCGCTTGACTGCAATGCAAAATTACCTATGTAGAAAGGTGAAAACCATCGTCAGAAGACAAAACTGCTTGAATGTGGGAAAATAGCCTGTTTGGGGGGAATATTCCCTTGAAATATTCTTTGTCCGTTGGTTGTGTGTTGCTAACGGATTAACTTTGTTGCCGAGTGGATTTAATAGTTCTGTGATATCCACCGCCAGTTTATTTTTTGTTCTGGCATTGGAAATTTTTTTACCGTCATTGATCTTTTTTTAAAAAACTTACGAATTTTAATTTTCAAAGGGCCGAAGCCCTATGGCGAGGCCAAGGCCACCAGTTGGGGTATTAACCCTGGCGGTGAGCCTAGCGGCCAGGGGTTTATCCCCGGCGGTAAGGCCACCAATCGGGGGTCTTTACCTCATGTCTGCAGGCGCCCTTGTCAGGGGTGTATGGGGCCAATAGGGTTTAGAACCCTATCGGTACCCTATATAATTTTTTTATTCTTCCGTAGAATAATTTAAAAAAATAGCGAATAGAAAAAAGTTCAACATAAATTTTACCTGTGCCCAAGATCTTGGTACGATTGTTGATGCCTGCATGTCCGCAGGGAATACATAGAATATTCTGTAGTAATGATGCCTGTGAAATATTTTGTAGAATATTTCGTACGACCAAATTGTAAATTTTTTTGCCTTTCGTTCCAACTTCGTCTGATTTGAGTGAATTGACAGTCGATCCATAGGTTTTTGGGCATCCTGAGCGTGATGGCAAGGCTTGATTTTTCCCAAACTTCTCTGAAATTGCACCTACCTCTTAGATGATGTAAACATTCCCCAAATTAAAAACCTTATAGATTTGGCCTCTGATGTCTGATCTAGATGAAACAAAAAATTGTGATCTCGACTATCTTGGACCTCCTGAACACAATGATGTACTTAGATTTGCAGCAGCATGCTGCAAAATAAACCTGCAATATAAGGCATAAAGAGGAAACCCTCACAAATCTGGTATTTCCATCAAGTCTCTCTTATTCTTTAGGTCCTCATTTGATGCAAGAGAAGAGCATACTCAACTATCAAGATTCACTATGAATTTACATTCAAATCTCTCAACAATTTGGCTAACAAGAAGAGATTCCACCTAGAGAGATTTGATACCATGTAAGAGTTGGCTAGATAGGAGCCACCCAAGATCTAGGACTTCATGAAAGCACAAGAGAGACAATATGAGAGAATAATACTATTCTATCAATGAATGCAAAATTGTTCATGTTATGTTGTTGTTATGTTACAATGTACATGAAGAGCCTTGTTTATAAAGACAAGGATGAGAACTAAGATGTTGTAGTCATGTGACAAGTGTCCTAATCCTATGACATATGACAACTATAGCACGTGTAGGATAAGACAACTATAAGATAACTAGCTACAACTAGACACAACTAGAAACAACTAGAAACATCTAGTAGACTCACTATGTCAACTTTGTTGCAAGTATGTGCCTAACCGGTGTTGTCATTGATGCCAACATATCAGTATTATCATTGGTGTCAACTGTGCTCTTGTTTTGATGCTTGCTTGTTTACCTATGTAACTATTGGAGATAATGAGTAAGTAATCCTGATATTAAGTTTCCAAGTGCTTTTGAGAAAATTTGCTCTCCCAGTGGAAACAATGTGTTGAAGAGTATATCTATTTATTGAAGAACAGTCCAGTAGATTGCTCTGCATTTCTTGTAGATTAAATATCTTTGTCTACGAATTGGAAGTTTTTTATAAGCATGTCTGAAGATGCTATGTTCCAATTTTGAGCCTCTGGTATGAAGTTTTGAGTGAGTTATGTTCAGCAAAGTAAAAACTACTTTTTCTGTATATTTGGTGGTGACAGGGAGAATGTATTCTACTCCATATTCCTTTGCATTTAAGTATTTTGGTTTGCGGTTCTAGAATTAAGTTTGTAATTTTGTTATGTGCCTTCAACTCTAATGGTTCATGATTTGCTGGTCTACAAGTGATCTTTTTATTTATGACAATGGCTGATGGTTATGTTAATGTGCTCCGATTTGAAGAATCTTATAAATAAAGTGATTAGAGGTTGTGTGGATGTTCCTAGTGATTACAATGTGCTTGTGGATGTCTCTTGATCGTGTTCCTACCTTTGGATTGGTCTACAGAGAGAAATTTGGATTGTAGATGAAGACTGTTCTCATAAGACTTAGTGTTAACACCAGTCTTGGCCAACCCGGTTGTTTTCACTACTTGCGGAGATTCATTGAAGATTGAGGAAGCATGTTGTGGCGTGGAAGATTGCATTTGAGTCCTAGCTAAGTTATAATGTGATCCACATAAATCTTTTCCTTAGCTAATTTTGTTTAGATCCAGACCTATTTCTATGTATGTTTGTAATGCTAACCTTGGAGATTGTTCCAATGGTTGATGAATGTAATGTCGACCTTAATGTACATTCCAAGGTTGATGACTTGTATAAAAAACATGTAATGAACTTGTGAAAAACATGTCCTTGTACAAAAATAAAAAGATATGTGAAAAGGTTTAAGAAGAGTAGAGCAGAGGAGTTATATTGCACTTCAATGGAACTGAAGCCAGACATGGAGTAGATGCTATCAAATCAATTCACCAACCCTTGGTAGTGAGCCACCCCTTGGCAGTGAGCCTCTATTTTTTTGGTATTGCTATAACATATTTATTTTTGTGGGCTAACACCCACCGTGGTTTTTTCCTTATAGGGTTTTCCACGTAAAAAATATTGTGTCTCATGTGTTGATTATGTTATTGTGTTGAGTTTCTTATTTCATGCCTTCATGATTAAATCTGAATAACAATGAACAAGTGTTTGATGTGTTAATGTTCATAAGTCGTCAAAGTTTTGGAGACAACTAATTCACCCCCTCTTAGTTGTTTGGTGCATTTCAACAATTGGTATCAGAGTAAGGTTCCTCAGAAGTAAGCCTAACCGCTTGAGGTAGCTCCAGGATGTCTTACACGAAGGAAGCTCCGCAGTTTGATGGAATGAATTATGCTCTTTGGAAGGTATGAATGAAAAGCCATCTCCTTTGACTTGGTTATAGAGTGTGGAAAGCGACAAACACAAAGAGCCTAACTGCTTGAGGTAGCTCCAGGATGTCTTACACGAAGGAAGCTCCGCAGTTTGATGGAATGAATTATGCTCTTTGGAAGGTATGAATGAAAAGCCATCTCCTTTGACTTGGTTATAGAGTGTGGAAAGCGACAAACACAAAGTATACCATGCCTTAGAATGGTTTAACAATTGAAATGAAATCAAAGAATATGAGTTAAATATAAAAGCTAGAGATGCTTTGTTAAGTGCTTTGTCTAACACTGAGTTGATAAAGGTCATGGATCTAGAAACTACTCATGAAGTTTGGGAAAAGTTGAAAAATCTGTATGAAGGAGATGAGTCTATAAAGAGCGCCAAATTGTAGGGCCTGAAAGCAAAATATGAGGGTTTAAAGATGAGTGAAGATGAAAACATAACTAGTATACCTATATTTTAAAAAATATATCTAAAGTATGCCGAGAGATATCCTTCTAGAGGTGCCTATTTTTTTAATCAATTTACTACACATAGGTGGAAATAGGTGCCTCGAGAAGGATATCTCTTGGCGTACTTTAGATATATTTTTTAAAATATAGGTATACTAGAGTCATCCGGAGTGCAAGCATAATTCTAACTAAATTATATACCTTATTAAGAATTATTATTATATAATATAATATTATAACATAGGTTATCTAATATATTATTATAAAATATTATATAATAATTATAATTATATATATGGCGAGAGATATTATAATATATCATTATAATTATTATATACATTATAATAATTATATATTATATATAATATATAATTATTATAATGTATATTATAATATCTCTCGCCATATTTTATACTAAACTAACCCTAACCATAAAGGTCTTAACCCTAATTAAAAATTATTTTTTAAGGTTTGAATGAAGGATAGATTTAGAATTATGGTTTTGTTTAGGGATTGGTTTATGATATAAGGCTTATAAATAGGGTTAGATATAGATTTAGGACTATAAATCAATGCTAAGTGTAATCATCTGATTATGGTTAGAATTAGAATTAGGGTTAGATCGAGGGTTATAATTACAATTAGGATTTGGGTTAGGGTTAGAACCAAGGTTAGATTAGAATTAGGGTTTTGTTTATGAATATAGTTAAGGTCAAGGTTATAACCCTAATTCTAATCATAATTCTAACCCTAACCCTATTTCTACCCCTAGATCTACTTAACCCTAATTCTAACCCAAACCCTAATTCTATCTCTAACCGTAATTGTATTGATAATCTTAATTTTATCCTTGACCCTAACCTTATTTTTTGTTAATTATATTTGTAACCATAAATCTAACGCTATCCCTAAATGTAACTGTAACCCTAACCTTAATTGTATCCCTAATACTAACCATAATTCTAAGTATAATTCTAACCTTGATTCTAACCAAAACATAATTATAACCCAACCCTAAACCTAACCCTAACATTCAGGCCAATACTAACCCTAATTCTAACCCCAACTGTAACCCTAATTCTAACCCCTAACCTTAACCCTAATTCTAACACTAATTCTAACTGTAACCATAATTCTAACCTTAATAATAACGCTAATTGTATTCCTAACCTTAATTCTAACCCTAATAATAACCCTAACCCTAATTGTATCATTAACTTGTAATTCAATCCAAATTGTAATGATAACCCTAACCTTAATCCTGACAATAATGCTAACCTTAGCTCTAATTCTAACCCTAACCCTAATTCTAACCTAAACCCTAACCCTAACCCTAATTCTAACCATATCCTAACCCTAACCCTAATTCTAACCATATCCTAACCCTAACCTTAATCCTGATAGTAATGCTAACCCTAACTCTAATTCTAACCCTAACTCTAGTTCTAACCATAATTCTAACCCTAATGATAACCCTAATTCTAACCCTAATTATAACCCTAATTCTATCCCCAAGCCTAAAACTAACCTTATTTGTAACCCTAATTCTAAATTGAACATGAACCCTAACCCTAATTATAGCCCCAACCTCTAATTTAAACTGAAATTGTAACTATAACCCTAACCCTAACGTTAATCCTGATAGTAATTCTAACCCTAATCCTAATTCTACCCCTAGAACTACTTAACCTTAATTCTATTCATAATTCTAACCCTCACCATAAACTTGATTCTAACACTGATTTGATTCATAATTCTAACCCTAATTCTATTCATAAATTTAATTCTAACACTGATCTGAACCCTAACCGTAACCCTAACCGTAACCCTAATTATAGCCCTAACCTCTAATTTAAACTAAAATTATAACTCTAACCCTAACCCTAACGTTAATCCTGATAGTAATTCTAACCCTAACCCTAATTCTACCCCTAGATCTACTTAACTTTAATTCTATTCATAATTCTAACATCACCATAAACTTGATTCTAACACTGACTTGATTCATAATTCTAACCCTAATTCTATTCATAAATTTAATTCTAACACTGATCTGAACCCTACCCCTAACCCTGACCTTATTTCTATCCCTAACCTTAATTCTGACCCTAAACCTAACCCTACTTTTGACCCCAATTCTCATTCTAATTCTCACCCTATTTTTAACTGTAATCTTAAACATAGCTCTAATTTAAACCCTAACCTTAACCCTAACTCTAACCCTAATGGTGACCATAATTCAAACCCTAACCCTAACCTTAATACTAACCTTAACCCTAATTGTAACCGTAATTATGACTCTAACCCTAACCCTAACTCTAATTCTAACACTAACCCTAACCCTATTTCTAACTCTAATTTTAGCCTTAACCCTATTTTTTAGACTAACCTTGACCTTAATTCTAATTCTCAACCTAAGCCTAACCCTTATTATAACTAAAAGATTTAATTATAAATAAATCCCATAATTAAATACATTTCTCTATGGTATTTTAAGATGATAAACAAACCCATTTAATACAATAATTAAATCCATTACTCCTACTTTAATAGAACATAATAAATAAAATCAAAACCTCACTTACATTAAAATTTAATAAAAACTTTAAACTAAAATAAATCATGGAAATAATAATAATGAAGATTAGAATTAAAGAAATATTTATTTCTAAACTTAATCATATACCATTATGAGTAAAACTTATTAAAAGGCAACAATTAAAATTTAAAAAGAATAATAATAAAACATCTTCACTCCACTAAAAGCCCAAGTTGACTACATTTTAGGAGTTAATAAAGCAATTTACTATTACTATTTTAAACTTGCATAAAACATAGCATAAAAAAATTTCTATCTCATTTATTTTTTTATTTTCTCTTAATTGTTTTGGCCAATGTAGGAGAGGGATTACAAATTTCAATCTTCTCATAGTTTTTTTTTTGCCGAGTTTTTATTGAAATTTTGTGGGTTATAGTCAATGCTTTTGGGTACTTGATTTTTTGAATATTTTTGTTTTGCAGGGTTTGGAGGTTTTGGTTTGCATGCAGAGAGAATAAGCAACTTAGAGGGAAAAAAAATTAGTTATATATATTTTATGGTATGGAGTCTAGATTTATGGAGATCTAGATTTTTAGAAGAAGAGGAGGTTCAAACCTAATAGGGAACATCCATTTTGGAGACTTGTATTTTTAGATTATAAGAATAAATATAGATTTTCTTTCTTTTATATATATATATATATATGAATTTCAATGAATATATAAATTAAATCTACTAAATCTGAAATAAAACAAAATAAATTTTAATAAAATATATTGTCTTCTTATACTTTGTGTTTAACTACTAATTTTATTTATTCCACAATTTTGCAAAATTCAATAAATGCCATTTACTCAAGTTAAAAAAACAATTCTATTAATTTAAGTTACCAATTAAATAGGAAAACAATTAATCAAATCCATAAAATAAAGCATTATAATTTTATCCATAACTTAATCACTAATTTAATTATGAAAAATTAACGAATTGAAAAAAAAACTAATAATAATAAAATTGAAAAATAAATATATATATTTAGAATTAAATAAAATCAAATGGGAGTTGAACTTTAACATTAAATAACTAAAACTTGATGTTATCTTTAGTGTCAAAATAGCAACATCTGATTTTTTATAATTGTAACTGATTTATATCCCTAAGGTAGATTCTATTTAGATTTTCTATATTATTAAAAAAATCATAACTATTATTAATCAATAAATTAAATTAAAACTACCAAAGATGGATCCAATGTTTAAAAAAGAATTCTTGAAAAACCACAATATTTAAGGTACCACAAAATTCTTATCAAATTTTCCCCACAAAAAGAAAAAGAAAAAGAAAAAAAAAACGTGCACTTACAAAATCCCTTTCATTTCCTAAAAATTCATCTTTTATTTAGTAATAAATTAAAAAAAAATTGTCCTTCCATGAAAAGACAATTAGACAACTCAGATGTCAGTGTGAAGCCAACCATTGGAGTGTGAAGGCAGCCATTAGAGCTTACATGCAATGTTGAAAGCTTTAAATATGGAGAAGTCTCTACAGAGGATGGAAGTGCAATGCTACTCTTTTTCTGGGATTTATTTGCACAGTAAAAAAAAATTGGCTCTAGATTTGTATATGTAGAGGTGAAATTTGAATTAATTTTTAATTCCAAACTCTCAAAATAGAGAATGCCACAATAAATATGTCAGTAAAATGCCAAGAATAAGAAATATATTTAATGCCAATTGAAATGCTTGTAGGTGATTTTTGTTTTTATTTTTATTTTTTTAGAATGGAATCTTATAAAACTTCACAGAATCTAACGAATCTTTGAGCTCTCCAATTCCCATCCTGTGACTATAGGAACGCCTCTCGGCGTAACAACCTACATGCAAAAGGTTGATGAAATTGTTAATGGAATAAAAGATATGGGAGGAACTATTGATGAGAAGGAAGTTGTGATGAAAATTCTTAGGTCATTACCTAAGTCCTACAGTCACAAGGTAGTTGCAATTGAAGAAGTAATGACTGTGTAAGAAGTCACTAAGGATCAGTTACTAGGAAAGCTTATAGATTATGATGAGCTTGATGAAATTGAAGTCAACTTTGTTGACAGACTGCAAAGAGGATCTGGCAAGTTACCTTTCAAATGTTTTACATGTTGTAAGGTTGCTCACTATGCTTCTAGGTGTCCTAAGAGAATTGAAAGGAATAGAAAAAGATTTGAAAATAGACCTATGGTTCCAAAGAAATGCTACTATGTTAGAGATCTTGATGATGAAGGTGTGACAGATGATGAATCTAATGATGCTAGTACTAGAGCAAATGAATGCCTATTTATTGCCATTTAAGAAGAACCTATGTCTAATAATCCTACTAGCTGTGTGAAGGAAGAAAAACCAGTGGAAGAAAGTGCTTTGGCTGTTTAGGTTGAGAAAGATAAGGATGAATGGATTATTGATAGTGGATGCTCAAATCACATGACCGGTGACAAAAGTAAGTTCGTGAGTTTGGAAAAGTATGATAGAGGACTGGTTAGGTTTGGAGATAATGCAGCTGGTAAGATTTGTGGAAAAGGATCTATTTCTTTTGATGGAAAGCACAACACTGATGATGTCTTATATGTGAAAGGTTTAAAGCATAATCTTTTGAGTGTTGGTCAGATGTGTGACAAAGGTTATGATTTGAGATTTAAAGATAATGGGTGCAAGATCATGGAAAGCTCTAGAACAGTGATTGCTATCGGTAAGAAGACAGGGGTAACATTTACCAATTAAGAGGAACTAATGATTATTTTTTATTGGCTCAGATAGATGAGAGTTGGCTATGGCATAGAATGATGTGTCATATCAACTTTGATAATTTGGTGAATATAAGTTTAGGATAGGCTGTGAGAGATTTACCAAAGCTTGTGAAACCTACCAATACCATTTGTAAGGACTGTCAATTGGGGAAGCAGACAAGATCAATTTCCAAGGGTAAAGAGCACTTTTCTATTGGTTTGCTAGATCTAGTGCATACAGATTTGTGTGGTCCTACAAGGGTGAGAAGTCTACAAGGAGACAGGTACTTCATGTTGCTTATTGATGATTATTCTAGAATGACTTGGGTCACTTTTCTAAGAGATAAATCAAAAGACCTAGAAAAGTTCAAATCCTTCAAAGCAATGGTTGAGAATGAGATAGAACTAAAAATTAAATGCTTGAGGTCTGAGAGAGGAGGTGAGTTCACATCAAGTGAATTCAACATTTTCTGTGAAGAGCAAGGGATAAAGAGATAGTTGTTTGCACCTAGGACTCCTCAACAAAATGGAGTTGTTGAAAGAAAGAATGGGATAGTTTAAGAGGCTTCTAGGACCATGATGAAGAAAGTTGATCTACCGGAAGTTTATTGGAAAGAAGCTATACATACTGTTGTCTACATTCAAAACAGAGTTCAAGTCAAAGGTAATGGTACTAAAACTCCTTATGAGCTGTGGTATGGAAGAATTCCTATAGTGAAATATTTCAAATTTTTTGGAAGCAAATGCTATAGTAGAAGGGAAGAAGATCTAGGCAATTTTGATGCTAGGTGTGATGAAGGAATCTTCCTTGGATACTCTACCAAGAGTAAGGCCTACCAGTGCTACAACAAAAGGCTGAAAAAGATTGTTGAGAGTGCTAAAGTGAAGGTGGATGAAGACAAGGAAAGAACATTAGATCTGAGTGGCTATGAATCAAATGAACCTGTTGTCACAATAAATGAAAAGAAAGATGAATAAGAAGACAGCCAAGATGAAGAAGAAAAGGCTCTAGAAAATGCAGTTAAGACTCCTAGGTATGTAAGGATCAATCATTTTGAAGACCAAATTATTGGAGACAAAAGCAAAGGGGTATTGACAAGGAAAAGAGCTGTAGAAGAATAAGTGAATTAATGTTTGCTTTCAAAAGTTGAACCAAAAATTGTGAATGAAGCTTGCAATGATGAAAATTGGGTAAAGGTCATGGAAGAAGAGCTGATGTAGATAGAGAAGAATCAAACTTGGGAATTGGTTCCTAGACCTGCTGATAAGAATGTCATTGGAACTAAATGGGTTTTCAGGAACAAGTTGAATTAAAATAGAAAAGTTGCAAGAAACAAAGCAAGGCTTGTGTGCAAAGGATATTCTCAAATTGAAGAGACTTTTGCTCTAGTAGCTAGGATTGAAGCAATTAGAATATTTTTAGCATTTGCATCTCATAAAGATTTCAAAGTGTATCAGATGGATGTGAAATTCGCATTCTTGAATGGTGAGTTGGAAGAGGAAGTTTACATTGAGAAACCAGAAGGATTTCAATTATCAAATCAAGGAGACATGATATGCATATTGAAGAAAGCCCTGTATGGACTCAAGCAAGCTCCCAGAGCCTGGTATGCAAGGTTAGACAAGTATTTGTTGCAATTAGGGTTCAATAAAGGCACTGCTGACAACAATCTTTATTTCAAAATCAATGATAATCAAATCCTGATTGTTGTAGTCTTTTTTGATGACATTATTTTTGGAGGAAATGAAGGTATGTGCATGAAGTTTGTAGGAGAAATGCAAAATGAATTTGAGATGTCTATGTTTGGTGAAATGAATTTATTTCTAGGTTTGCAAATTACTCAATCAGATAAAGGAATCTTTATTTCTCAGTCTAAGTATGTGAAAGAGTTGTTGAAGAAGTTTGGGATGGAGGACTCCAAACCAGTATGCACTCCCATGTTGACTGGCTGCAAGTTGAGAAAAACTGATGAATCACCTAAGACTGATCAGAAAAGGTACAGATCTATGATTGAAGGATTACTTTATCTAACTCAAACTAGACCTGATATAATGCATGCAGTATGTCTTGTGGCAAGATTTCAATAAGATCCTAGAGAGTCACATGTGATGGCAGTCAAGAGAATCTTAAGATATTTGAAAGGCACATTAGATCATGGCTTATGGTATCCAAAGGATAATGATTTCACTCTCAGTGCTTATACAGATGTAGATTGGGCCGAAGATGTTGATGACAGAAAAAGTACAAGTGGAGGTGCTTTCTTCTTGGGAAATAGATTGGTTTCATGGTTGAGCAAGAAGCAAGATTCAATCTCCTTGTCTACTACAGAAGTAGAGTATATTGTAGCAGCATGTTGTTGCACTCAAGTGTTATGGATGAAGCAGACTTTGAAGGACATAAGAGTTGTGTATGAAGATCCAATTACAATCTTTTGTGACAATACAAGTGCTATAAACATTTCAAAGAACCCAGTGATGCACTCAAGAATAAAGCATATATTTATAAGGTATCACTTTTTGAGAGAAAAGGTGATAGAGAATGAAGTAAAGATGGAATATGTGTCTACAAAAGATCAGATTGCAGATATTTTCACTAAGCCTCTGCCTAAGGATACTTTTGAGTATCTTAGAGAAAAGTTAGGGGTTATTACCCCTCCTACTCTAAACTAAGATGTCTAGGAATGCATCAATCCAGTGGAGCCTAGAGCCTCATTCATTGACCTGGATTGATGTTTTGAGAGCTACCTCTCAGGGGGAGTAGCTAGATGTTATTGACATGAGTTCTTGATTAAGAGCAGTAAGTGTTACAGTGTTGATGAAAGAACAATTTCAGTTTGATCAGAGCAACAGTGTGTAAGTATGTGCCCTTTTCCATTGATGTCAAAGGGGGAGAGAAATCATGTGAAAAACTCAGGGGGAGAAAGAGTGCAGATGTATAAAGAGAAAGGAGGAGAATCTTGTCTTGATGGTCTTTATAGTTTTTCACATCATATGTTGCCATCAATGACAAAGGGGGAGATTGTTGCAAGTATGTGCCTACCCGGTGTTGTTATTGATGTCAACATATCAGTGTTGTCATTGGTGTCAACTATGCTCTTGTTTTGATGCTTTCTTGTTTTCCTATGTAACTATTGGAGATAATGAGTAAGTAATCCTGATATTAAGTTTCCAAGTGCTTTTGAGAAAATTTGCTCTCCCAGTGGAAACAGTGTGTTGAAGAGTATCTCTGTTTACTAAAGAACAGTCCAGTAGACTGCTCCACATTTCTTGTAGATTAAATATCTTTGTCCATGGATTGGAAGTTATTTAGAGGCATGTCTGAAGATGCTATGTTACAATTTTGAGCATCTGGTATGAAGTTTTGAGTGAGTTATGTTTACCAGAGTGAAAACTTCTTTTTCTGTACATTTGGTGGTGATAGGGAGAATGTATTCTGCTCCGCATTCCTCCTACAATTTAAGTATTTTGGTTTGTAGTTTTAGAATTAAGTTTGTAATGTTGTTATGTGCCTTTAACTGTAATGGTTCATGATTTGGTGGTCCGCAAGCAATCTTTTTCTTATGACAGTGGTTGATAGTTATGTTAATTTGCTCCGATTTGAAGAATATTATGAATAAAGTGATTAGAGGTTTTACGGATGTTCCTGGTGATTACAATGTGCTTGTGGATGTCTCCTAATTGTGTTCCTACCTTTGGATTGGTCTGCAGAGAGAAATTTGGATCATGGATAAAGACTATTCTTAGAAGACTAAGTGTTAACACTAGTCTTGGCCGACTTGGTTGTTTTCACTACTTGTGGAGATGCATTGAAGATTGAGGAAGCATGTTGTGGCGTGGAAGATTGCATTTGAGCCCCAGCTAAGGCATAATGTGATCCACATACATCTTTTCCTTAGCTAATTTTGTTTAGGTCCAGACTTATTTCTATGTATGTTTATAATGCCAATGTCATGCCCAAGCTGATATACTTCAACGCTAACCACAAAACTTAGGTTATTTTTAAATTTTATTTATAAAATAGTTTAATCAGGTTTTAGAAATGCTAAATCACAAAGATCTAATTTTAAACTAATATACATTGTCATACATTCAAATGAGCATATATGTACATTATACGGAACCTTTGTATTAACCACCATATTTAGAGTTCAAGTTTAAAACATCCATGTAGAGCTACGTAAAAACAATAATAAGTACCATATAATAGTAAATTAAAAGGTACAAGAAAGAAAATAACAGAGTTACAAATGATCCTTCTTGAACGGAGAAAGGGGTTGCAACACTCATGTTTGAAGGCCAGTTTACCACACCACCCATAGGTTAGCTTTTCATCATATAAACCTTGCAACTTACACCGTTCATATAATACCTGTCTTCACAATGGTAACCTGCACAAGTCTTTCATCTTGAATCTGCACAGCTAGATATAACATTAGTCTCACAAGATCAATAATAACGTAATAGAAATTAATGCACAAAACAACGAGCCTACATGCTCTAAGGGGCCGACCTAATGCCTCAGGGGCTCATCCATGATGGCCCTGCCTACGTACGCGTAGCGCAGAGGCTTCATAGTTCAGAGACTTTGAACTTGCAACTACAAGATGATTTCATACAATTCAAAACTAGGGTAAACATGTGCAATAGTAACTTGATACTCTCTTGAATTTATAAGGGAGACTTTATCATTTAACACTACTAATCACAATTTCACAGTTCACAGTGCAATTCAAATAGATTAACACAACACAATTATTCTATCCAAGGAATTTAATTGACTATTACTTAACAATTAAATTATATCCTCATACAAAATTCTAAGCCTATAAATAAGCAAGTGTTTCAATAAAACAACATTGGTTACTTAGACTTATATCTTCACAATGATTACTTTCTAAACCCTTATCTATAACTGAAGTTTATAAGATAACAAATCTACTAAACAGATATTAACTCTAGGTACAGGAGTTCCACATAATTTGAGCGAACGAGTTCCTATAAATCAATCAATTGATAACATGATGCCTTAATCAATTCTATGATGCTAAAAGCTACCTGTAATAAAGAGATAAGATGATAATACATATAAGGTTTACTACAATTCCCGCAAGATGCGAACCTAAAAAGAGCACATTTCCATTTAAGTTTATTGTGAGCATGTCTTAAATTTTTATTGATAATTTGATACTCAAAATAAAGGAAACTACTTCTTGTTTAGCACTATCTCCCTATCCATGTTAATAATGAATTTATCAATAAATCAGATAATACACATTACTATTATTATCAATTCATTATTCCTATCATCATAGCTTATCCACTTAATCATGGGTTAGCAAAGATTTATCTACGCAGCTTAATTATAATCATTAATAGAGATATTTATCATATGAAATTTCAAGAAATTTGTAAGAGTTTAAACCATTATAAATATTATTTTCCTCACAACACAACTCAATCAATGCTGTAAATATATTAATTAATATCCATACAAAGAAATATAAATTCAAAACCATCCATTGACATCATTCACCTAAATTCTAACGAAGTAATTTTACCTAAAAACTGATCATGCCAACATATATCTCTACTTTCTAACTCATATTGCTAACTCTAATTTCAAGATTATAAACTATATGACTACTCCCCCCTAACAATCATTAACCTTTATATTTTAAAAGATAAGAAGAGACCATGGAATAGACTCAATCTTGTACTAAAACAATCTACTGTTACATTCATATGATAATCTATATGGTATGATGATCACGTTGACAGAAAAAGTTTTCTATTTTCTAAGATAAGGCCGCATGGCATATATCAGATTCAGGATAAAAAAATAATGCTATAGAAGAATAGGAAAAAGAAGTATTTCCTAGCCGCCATGAAATATCATCTCTTATTACACAATAATTTCAGAATGGGCACAAAATGGATTTTCTGAAAAAGTTGTAGTCACCTTAAAAAAAAAAAAGCTCTGCTAAACATGTACATAAAGTATGCGCATTGCAAAAGCAAAATAAGGCACGCAAATTGTTCGATAGAATGCCTCAAATAACGTCATCTAATAAAATACAATGTTGTAGAATACATATAAATGGATATTTCAAGAATGCTCATAGAACTAGAATGAACACGCACTCAGAATGTTTCTCCTAATGTAAGCCTTGTTTCAGTTCTAAGTGTATCTACTACTCGTACTGTTGTCAGTATACTCACTAAAATGATTTGCAACAATATAGATTCCTCTATTACTAAAGACTTAGCACCATTCTCCTTAACATGCAATACACACTATCTCTACAAAAACTAAAGACAATCACTTACAAGACAACGGGAATCCATGCGTGGTTGGATAAGAAGAATAATTTATAGATTCAAGACATTTTCTAAAAGTTGTGGCAGAGAAGAAAATATTTATTTTCCTGCCACCATATTGAAAAGATAGTCAAATTCTTTTGGTTTGTGATAGTCAAATTCTTTTGGTTTGTTAAATATACCCACCAAAAGAATTTGACTATGAGTATGAGTTGATCACCACACTATAATGAAACTTACCTCCAAGATTGTTTCAAGACAAAAAATAACCATGAGAGATGTAGAGATGTCAACCATTTCCAACAAAAGAATAACTAGCATATTTATATTAAATATATTATATCTAAAGTACACCGAGAGATATCCTTCTCTAGGTGCCTATTTTTTAATCACTGATCCTAACATTAGGCACCTCCAAAAGGATATCTCTCGACCTACTTTAGATATATTATATTTAATATAAATATGCTAGTGGCATCTGGAGTCGCAAGCCTAATTCTAACTATATTATTATAATATATTAAAAAATATTATATTAGATATATTTTTTTTATAATATATTATATAATAATTGTATAATATAATATTTATAATAATAATTATTATAATATATACTAATTAAAATTATATATTATATTATATATTATATTTAGGATTAGAGTTAGGGGTTAAACTTAGGGTAAGGGTTAGTGTTTAGGTTAGAATTAGGGTTACATTTAGTAATAGAGTTAGGGCGATAATTAGGGTTTAGGTTAGGGTTAGAATCAAGGTTAGATTAGAATTAAGGTTATGCTTAAAATTAGGATTAGAATAAGGTTTTAATCTAATTAGGGTTATAGTTATATTTATAAATCTTGTTACATTTAATGTTTTATTTATGTACCAAATTATGGTTAGGGTTACGCTTCCATGTAGGATAGGGATATAGTTACAATTAACATATTTATAATATTACAATAATTTTTAAATATAACATAATATTATATTATATATAATAATTTAAATTATATATTATATTATATAATAATCCTAATTCTAATTATATTATATATTATATTTAGGATTAGAGTTAGGGTTAAAATTAGAGTTATTATTGTTGTTTAGGTTAGAATTAGGGTTAGGGTTAGAAATATAATTAGGGTTTAAATTAGGGTTGGGATTATGGTTAGCATTAGGGTTAGTTTTATTATTAGAGATACGACCAAAATTAGGGTTAGAATTTGTTAAATATATTTAATTCATAACCCTAATTCTACCCTAACTATAACCCTAATTTTAAATGTAACAATAACTCTAATTCTAACCGTTACCTTAATCCTAATTCTTACTATGATTTTAACCCTAACCCTAACCTAAATTCTAAGCCTAACTCTAGCCCTAACCCTAACCCAATATGTAACTCTAATGCTTACCCTAATTTAGTAACCCTAATTCTAACTCTAACACTAACCTCAATTCCAAGCCTAACCCTAATTATAACCCTAACCTGATTCTAACCCTAACCCTAATTGTAATCGTAACATTAACCACATTGCTAATTGTAATTTTAACTCTAATTCTAAACCTAACCCTAATCCTAATTTTAAATGTAACCCTAACCCTAACCCTAACCCTTATTCTAACCCTAAACATAGCTCTAATTTTAACCTTAACCCTAACCCTAACTCTAATGGTCCTAAGCCTGACTATAATTCAAACCCTGACCCTAACCATAATACTAACCTTAACCCTAATTGTACTCTAACTCTAATTCTAATTTAAACCCTAAGCTTAACTATAACTCTAATTCCTACTGTAATTCTAAGAGTAGCCAACTTTAATTCTAACCCTATTTCTAATAGGAACCCTAATCCTAACTCTAACCCTAACCCTAACCCTAACCCTACTCATAACATTGATTCTACCCTAACTACAACCCTAATTTTAAATCTAACAATAACCCTTATTCTAACCCTTACCTTACTTCTAATTCTAACTATGATTTTAACCCTAACCCTAACCCAAATTATGACCCTAACTCTAGCCCTAACCCTAACCCTAATTGTAACTCTAATGCTTACCCTAATTTAGTAACCCTAATTCTAATTCTAAACCTAACCTCAATTCTAACCCTAAGATTGATCCTAATTGAAACCCTAACCTTAATACTATACTTAACCCTAATTGTAACCCTAACCCTAACTCTAATTCTAACATTAACCCTAATTATAGCTGTATCCCTAATTCTAACCTGAACTCTAGCCCTAGCCCTAACCCTAACTGTAACTCCAATGCTTATCCTAAATCTAATTCTAATAGTAACCCACCTTAATTCTAACCCTGTTACTAATAGGAACCCTAATCCTAACTCTAACCCTAACCCTAACCCTAATTCTAATTATAACCCTAACTCTATCCTAACTATAACCCTAGTTTTAAATCTAATAATAAACCTAATTCTAACCCTTACCTTAATCCTAATTCTAACTATGATTTTAACCTTAACCTTAACCTGAATTGTAACCCTAACTCTAGCCCTAACCTTAATTGTAGCTCTAATGCTTACCCTAATTTAGTAACCTTAATTCTAATTCTAACCCTAACATCAATTCCAACCCTAACCCTAATTATAACCCTCTCTAACCCTTACCCTAAACCTAAGTGTAACCCTAACCTTAACCACATTGCTAATTGTAATCCTAACTATAACTCTAAACCTAACCCTAATCTCTTAATTTTAAACCTAACACTAACTCTAACTCTTATTCTAACCCTAAACATAGCTCTAATTTTAACCCTAACTCTAAGCCTAAGTCTGACTATAATTCAAACCCTAACCCCAACCTTAATACGAACCTTAACCTTAATTGAACTCTAACCCTAACTCTAATTTGAAACCTAACCCTAATTGTAACTCTAATTCTTACCCTAATTCTATGAGTACCCTACCTTAATTCTAAAACTAATTCTAATAAGAACCATAATCCTAACTCTAACCCTAACCCTAATTCTAATCATAACACTCATTACCCTAACTATAACCCTAATTATAACCCTTACCTTAATTCTAATTCTAACTATGATTTTAACCCTAACCCTAGCCTGAATTATAACCCTAACTCTAGCCCTAACTATAACTCTAATGCTTACCGTAATTTAGTAACCATAATTCTAATTCTAAACCTAACCTCAATTCTAACCCTAAGACTAATCCTAATTAAAACCCTAACCCTAACCTTAATACTATACTTAACCCTAATTGTAACCCTAACCCTAAGCCTAACTCTAATTCTAACATTAACCCTAATTATAGTCGTATTCTTAATTCTAACCCTAACTCTAGCCCTAAACCTAACCCTAACTATAACTCTAATGCTTACCCTAATTCTAATAGTAACCCACCTTAATTCTAACCCTAATTCTAACAGGAAACCTAACCTTAACTCTAACCCTAACCTTAACCCTAATTCTAATCATAATCCTGACTCTACCCTAACTATAACCCTAATTTTAAATCTAACAATAACCCTAATTCTAACCCTTACCTTAATCTTAATTCTAACTATGATTTTAACCTTAACCCTAACTCGAATTGTTACCCTAACTCTAGCCCTAACCCTAACCCTAACTGTAACTCTAATGCTTACCCTAATTTATTAACCCTAATTCTAACTCTAAACCTAATCTCAATTCCAACCCTAACCCTAATTATAACCCCAACCAGAGATTCTAACATTAACCCTAATTCTAACCCTAACACTAACCCTAATTGTAACCCTAACCTTAACCATATTGCTAATTGCTATCCTAACTCTATTTCTAAACCTAACCCTAATCCTAATTTTAAACCTAAATCTAATCATAACCCTTATTCCAACCCTAAACATAGCTCTAATTTTAACCCTTGCTCTAACCCTAAGCATGACCATAATCAAACCCTAACCCTAACCTTAATACTAACCTTAACCCTAATTGAACTCTAACCCTAACTCTAATTTGAACCCTAACCCTAATTTTAACTCTAATTCTTACCCTAATTCTAAGAGTATCCCACCTTTATTCTAACCTTAATTCTAATAGGAACCCTAATCCTAACTCTAGCCCTAGCCTAACCCTAATTATAATCATAATATTGATTCTACCCTAACTATAACCCTAATTCTAACCCTTACCTTAATTGTAATTCTAACTATGATTTTAACCCTAACTCTAACTCTAACCCTAACCCTAATTGTAACTCTAATGCTTAACCTAATTTAGCAATCCTAATTCTAATTCTAGCCAATCCCATTAGGTTTCCATTTTCATATGTAATATACTACTAATTCTAATCCTAACCCTAATTCTAAGATTGAAGATTATGGTTATGGTTAGGGTTGGGTCATTTCAAGTGCTTTCATTGGTGCAATATTAATTCCCAAATTTATATTAATAGATAAAACCATTGGTATGGAGTAACTGTTTAAAGACATCATTTGACATCATAAGACAAACATATAATATGAAGTATTCCAACACATGTACATTGCCACCCTAGTATTTGCACACATAAGAATAGTATTTGTCCACATAATATTCTTTATCTATTTCTTTGCAAATACTCTTACCCTTCAAAATTACACAAATCATTCATATCATGGTTGTTTGATTTGAGTTGCACAAATCACTCATGTTTTGTTTGGATCTCTTAGCCTTGTTTTAGGATCTTAATTTTTTAACCCCAAAATTACACTCTTTTGGTTCTAATTTTGCTTATTTAAAATCCCAAAAAATCATATATTAAAAAAATTAGTAACTATTCTAATAAGATTGTAGTCTAAATATTTATTTCTTTCCAATTAGTAATCTATTTTATATTGTGTTGTGTGAATTTATCACAATACAATTGAATTGTTCACTTTGATACTCTTTGAGACATCCATGGGAGATAGAATACCAATAATTGACATAATTATAATATTGGAGAATTGTACGTAATAATTCAATTGAATGTTTAATATGTATAAAGAGTTGATATAAATAGAACAATTAATATAGTAGTTAGTAAATTTTAATTTTTGGAGGATCGTGCATTTGATATTTTCGAAAGATGGAATTCCCAATGTAAAACTTTAATATCAACATTGAAAAATCTAATGTGTGTTAAAAAGCTGTATATGATTGGCTTAAAGTCAAGCTATTTTCATTCAATGTTGCTACCAGGGATCGTGTTTGGTTCAGATGGAGGGATGTGTATTCTATGTCAAGGCCAATGTACAATGTATTATGCGGCTCTTTGTGTATAGTTTGATGTTTATATCCTCTTTATTTTAAGAGCTCTTTGCTGCTTGTATTTTGTATCAGTTGTTATATTCAATACAAAAAAATATTGTACCTATAATTACAATTACTATTGTGTTTGATCTCTTAATATTTTCATTAAACCAATAAAGTCCAATGCTACATATTATTCTCTTCCTTGTAAAAATAAGGTTATTATTTTTGAGACCTTATGATTGTTATCACCCAGTTTTGCACCCTTGCATACAGCTATGAAACCTCTGCAAACTGGAATAACATGGGAATGATCTCAAAGTGTGGGACCTTGCGAAATGAGATCAAACCTCTGGAGAAGGCCGGCTTCCTCTCTCTAAGTCTAATGCTCAGAGAAATTCATCTAAACCTAGTGCTAAATGCTTGCTGGGAAAAGGGTTAGAAGGAATGCTGAAATAAACTAAGTGCTACACCAGATTTAAATGTGTTTGGCTGCAACTGAATAGACATAATAATAATCTCATAACTGGAAAGACATTACACAGACCCATATTAATTTTAGAGAGGTCCAGAAGAGCAGACACCGGCCAAAAAATAATAAGAGAGAGGCAAAAATACCAGTTTATATTGATCATAGAGGCCAAATAGCCATTACAAAGAATAGCCCAGAAGAACCACCACCTATACATTTGGTTTTACATGTATATATCATTTCATTTTGGCCTCAGCCCCTTCCCATCAATTTTGCCAATGGGCTGTACATTAGAAAATATCTCTGCCTGAAGGGACATCCACTTGCAAGAAGTTATGGCACAAAAAGATCTAAAACTGGGCATATAGAAGATATTTTCCAGGTCTTCAATGCAAGCTGCATAGTCATCGATTTGTAGCAATAAATGCAACAAATATATGCATTTAAAAATCAAATGTCGCTGCTGAAACGTCGTGTTTTGCCTCCTACAGCATGTCAAAATTTGTTGAAATGGGGAAGATACAGGTGGTCAAAAATCTGGTCAACTACCTGTATATCACTTCTACATCTGCATGTATATCAGCATCTGAAAATAGCTCTAAATCTGACTTTACATGTACAAACCCCTTTGTATGTATCTCTGCTCTTTGGCGCCAAAAGGCCTCTGTAATCACTCTAGAAAGATACATTTGGAATTGCTTTGTATATGCAAGAGCCTTTGTATATGCATTTGCCGCTGCCACGTGGCACCTCCTGATTTGCCGCTGTACCAAGGCCGGGACCCATCGCTGAAGAACTGCACCCTCCATCGGCCTTCGGAAAGACCCAAAAATAAGCTGCCGATGCATCATGTCTGGCCGAAAACTCCCTTGCATATTGGCTTGTATATGCAAAGATACAAGCAAATATACAAACAACTAGCACATGCAAACGTGCATTTTGCCCTTTGTAATCGCGACTCACATATACATACAATCGCCCTTGTATATACAAGTCACGGACTTCAAACTCTTAAAAAAGTAGATGGGAAACATTTTAAAATCTGAGTTGTATCTAACCTCCTTTGTATCTGCAAACATACAAGTCGCGGACCCCAAACCGACCATTAACCGTATTTGACTGCTCTGTCGGGTTCGGCCTGTATCCCCGATCTTTGTATATCACCAACTTGTATATCGCAATATACAATTGCCCATATACAAGGCGGGCCCAAAAATTTTAATAAAACAAGTTAAAAATGCAATCGGGTCTGGCTTGTATATAAATGTTTGGATATTGGCTTTGTATGTGAAAACATACAAAGCAAAATATACAAGCCACTGTAGCAAATGTATCTCTGGCGAAGGCCCCCTGTATCTCTGATATACAATCGACCTTGCATGCGCGCGGGCCCCATCTCTTGCACATTCGGCCTTTGTATGTTTCTCTGTGTGTTTCACATGTATATTCAAAACATACAAGCGAAATATACAAAGAAACATACAAGGTCGAATGTGCATTCTACCGTAGCAGATGCACCTACATGTTTGAAAACCTTGTACCCTTTTGTTGCATGTGCGAACATACAACACAAAATGCACTTGAAACCTGATATACAAGAGGGAAAATTCCTGCAATGCATCCCCTGCAATGCATATCCCACTTTGTATATTTCTTTCCTTGAATATCTCCATTCTATGAGCCAAATATACATGCAGACCCAATATACATTCAGGGGATCTGCGATGTATATTCCATCCTTGTATCTGCCCTTGCATCCTTCCAGCGAATGTATATTTGCTTGTATGTTGAAAATACAAAGGCAAACATACAAAC
Source organism: Cunninghamia lanceolata (assembly GCA_027924645.1). Taxonomy (NCBI): domain Eukaryota; kingdom Viridiplantae; phylum Streptophyta; class Pinopsida; order Cupressales; family Cupressaceae; genus Cunninghamia; species Cunninghamia lanceolata. The sequence goes on along the minus strand of BSBN01000520.1, from coordinate 20,946,009 downwards.
CTTCCAAACATACAAAAGGGGAAACTTGAAGAAAAATGCGATAGATGTACAATATACCTTGTATGTCTCACTTGCATATCGCTGATATACAAACCGGGAATATTTCTAGGGTCTTGCAGAAGATTCCCAAAATGTATATGTCTCTCCTTGGCCCGCATTCAGAAAATGCATAAAACCTAATTTTTTCAACATCTTCTAAGGCCCATATGAGATCTGCAAGCCTGCCAAACTTTTGACCATGAATAACTTCTTTGTTTGGCCGAACTTCAGGGTGCTGTAAAAAGCAAACCTGCCTATTTTTTTAAGCTCTTTCCAATGATAAGGTTCTTTAGGCAAGGCTTCTTAGGAAATTTGACACTTTTGCTTTATAGGAATCTTAAAGAGGGATTTTCAAGGAAAATACTCAGAGGAAAAAAAATTGGATAACAATGATAGTATTTATTTTCTTTGTCACTCTTAGAAAATGTCGAAAACACAAATAATATGTTAAACGTGTAAGTGGATAAATATAGAATAATTTTCCCAGGAATGATGGAGAGAATATAGGGGGAATGGAGGAGACATTTAAAGAAGATAAAGGGAGAATAAGACCCATAGAATTATATCTAAATTGTAGATAATTTTTTGTAATATTTTTGTTTAAAAAATTTATTTTTAAACTTACATAAAAAAAAGTTGATTGGTTTGTGTAACAAAAATTAATTAAAGTTTTTAACACAATTTAATATTTTCGTTTAAAAAAAATACTATGTGTGTGTTAGAAATAGATTTTATTAAAATTCAAATGATAATAAAAGTTAGCTAAAAAAATAGTAAAGACTTAGAAGAACCAAAGAAGAAATAAGAAAGAAGGGATAATTTATTTGACACTTTATTAGGTGTACTTAATTTGTTCAATAAAACATATCATATCACTTAAATAATATAAATTTTTTTTTTTTTTCATTAACTCTTATTAGAAAATTAATACAAAGTGTTAAATTTTCTAATTCCATGTACATATACTCCAGCATCTAATTTAATAAAGTAACAATTAAAATTTATGTAATACAATATAATAATAAATAATATATTTTTTAAAAATTAATGTGTTAAATTCATTTAAAATGAATTTCATTTTATTTAATTATTTTTAAAAAAATTTCATAGATAGTGAAAATCTAAGGGGCTAAATGGGATGAATTACACTTACTTTGAGTTGAACATTGAATGATCAGAAGTGTTAGAAATAATGACATTTGGAGAATAAAAATGCAAGGAAAAATCTTGCATGTATTTTGGTTTAAATTTATGTAAATTATTAATTAAATTTACAGTGAAGAAAGAAATGGAAATCCCATATCTCTTTTAGACATGCTCAAAATCCTATGGAAAATCTTTTAAGGAGTATTTTGTGTAGCTAGTTTAAAACTTGCATGAAGCCCAACAATTTGAGCAACAAATTTAAATAAACAACCACATAAAATATTGACATAGTAGATTACTTAAAAAAAAGTTCACTTTGAGATTTTTATACAACTACTACACGGAATTTTAAAAATTAAAAAATTCACTCCCAGTCCTAAAAATTCATTTCACCCATGGCGTGACGGCGGCCATCCCAACAAAATCACTCCTCGCCAATCTTTAAAATATCTAGCTGAAATCACACATAGCTGATTGCGTCCCCAACTATTGACGCCTTATCCATCTCTATCAACAAGGACAAAAACCACAGATTTTAAACCAGATCCGGTGACTCAGAGAAAAGAAAATGAAATATATCTTTGTAGGGCCCGCATGTGATAAGGGTTACAGGGTCTCTTGCCCTGCGAGAGTTGTGGTGTAATAGGACCTAATTAATTCCACTCTAAATGGCAAACATATAAATATTTCAGCATTTGTCACCAATCCAGTTTTGTTAGTAGTGCTCAAGCCTTTTCATCAAAAATAAATTGACACTCCTAAAAATCTCTAAAGAAGTAGTATTGAAATCTCTGCAAAATATTCAAACACAGGTCAAACATATTTCACAAATCTTTGTTTTTTTTAAGTTTTCCCCACTGTCAAAACTCAAATGCATCGATTAGGGTAACATTTCTAACTATATTCAAGTTCTGTAGAAAACCATATCGATTGAGGCCAAAATAAAGATATGCAGCGAACAAAGACAAATTTTTAGATATAGTACTTGCGTAATGAAATCCGGGCAAATTTATGCACGGAAATGGGCCCAAATTTGATGGCTGCAAGGTTGTATTTAAGGATTGTTTTATCTATAATATAAAATAGCATCCGACTCCAAATTCATATTACCTTTATTCTGTAACCGCTGGTAAAAAATTTCGCACTCAAATATCTTCTATTCGAATATCTTCTATTTTTCTAATTATATGAGTGAACAGGTTCGTCCCTTGAGGAGGAATCCATTAGAGTCTATACACCTGCCATTAAATTGTGATCTTACACCTACTTTTACTAATGTGCATCCAAAATGGCATCCATCCATTTAAAAAAAAAAACTAAATAATCTAAAGTACCCTAATTCTATAACCTTTGCCGGTTTCCTAACTCTCATCTCGTGTCTAATGGAGGTTTAGAAAAACGCATCAGAGAATAATGGGAAACAAGATTTTTGTCAGATAATATAGTTGGAAATGCTCAAAGATTTTTGTCAGATAATATAGTTGGAAAGTGTATTTGTTGAAAAAGCGTTAGAAACTTTCGAGCAAATGCAGCTGTTAGTTGTAAACCCAACTCAACGTCCTCCGCCAACGCATTTCCAGCCTGTGTTTAAGTAGCAACAACACATTAAGAATAGGGTTTCTAGCAGATATTATCGTTGGGAGCGCTCTTGTAGACATGCATGCAAAATGTGAAAGCATAGACAAGGTCGTTACTTCACAAAGTAAACGTTACCTATTACTGTCGTGATTGCCTATTACTGCCGTGATTGCGGGATATGTACAAATGAATCTAAATGGTTATAGAAACTTTCGAGCAAATGCAATCGGCATGCGCCACATCATTTAACATGGTTGAGGCCAATGAGGATAAGGTTGAAGTTGCTTCTCACCAGGCCGCTGCAGGTTCAAATTGTTGAAAGTGCACTTTGCATATTAGATTTTACATTGCGCCATGAATGCAGTTTTAGTAGAGAAACCACTGAAAGTGGAAATTTTCAAGGATACACATACAAAGGCATTTCTTGACATCTTACTCCATTCACAAACGAAGCAATGAAAGGTTGCAATCACAGGATTCAAATAAGTTAGCGAGTGATGATATAATCAATGTAGATGATTGCATGTTTCCGCAAACGTTAGATCTTTCAATGTTAATGGAGTACATAGATCTTTCACCGATTATGTCAAGCCAGAACCCAGTCACAGAATATAAGCACAGAATGCATGCAAAAATAGGGACAAAGCCAACAACGGCCTTTCCAATACAAATAGAAAATAGGGGTATTATCTGATATCGTACCTGAGGGTTTGCGCAGAGGAGTGGAAGGCCTGTGATGTGAGAAATCTCATTCAACTCTACAATGGCTGCTTGGATTGTGTGCCTCTTCTCAGCAAGAGCAACAAATATTTCGGGCAAAGGACTGTTTTGAAAATGGATTGAAGCTGCACATTAATGTGCTCCCTTTTTCAATACCAGCTCTTAAATGAATGTGCGTTGACCAAGCTCCATCTTCCAACAATAATGCTGCCGCCTTTACATACTGGCCCCGCTGACATACTCATTTTTTGTTGTAAATATAAAAAATAAAAATAAAAATAAATTGCAAATGAAAAATTAAATATAAATCTAAATTAAATAAAGGTTGTCAGGTTGTCAAGGCCAAATAAATAATTTAAATTTTATGCTGCACGGACAATTTGCAATATAAACCAAAAAAGTAATTAAGTGTAAATTAATTCCCATGTTCTATTCTCCCAATTATTTTTATTTTTTTGGTTTATATTGCAAATTGTCCAATTCCCATGTTCTATTCTCCCAATTTTTTATTTTTTATTTTTTAGGTTTATGTTGCAAATTGTCTGGAGCATAAAATTTAATGTGAGTTTTCTTGGCAACCTCATAACCTATAACCTTTATTTAATTTAGATTTATATTTAATTTTTCATTTGCAATTTATTTATTTATTGTATATTTTAAAAAAATGAGTGCTCTCATCTCCACCCCGCTGCAATAGTTCGCCTCTTTCTGAGAAATTATCTTGTGGGGATATTGGTGTTGCTAAATGAATGAGTATGGAAAAAGAAATAGACTTACACTATAATAGCGTGCTGTGTCAAATAATAATGAAGGAACATCCATCTAGCAGAATGGAAAGGAGATTTTTATAAAATGTGGTAATTGCAAGTGCCAGATAAAGGCAAACCGATAGGCAATGAATAGGAGGCCAGTTCAAAACTGGCTCAGAAAAAAAAAAAAAAAACATCAAAGAATGCTGTCTCTAGAGGGAGAAACACTTGCTAAAATCCATTAATAAAAGCCCCAAAAATTACCGCTTAAAAACTTCCTTGACCGTGCCCCCCAAAGCCCTCCACCACTCTCTCTTTTTAGTTCCTGCCTTTGGCAGGATTACTGTTGAATGCAATATTTCAATTTTTTTTAATCAATAGGCATGCAGAACAGAAAAATCAGGGCAAAATATTAAAGTCTTTGATTTTTTAAGCTAATTATTTAATGGGAAAATTTAATTTATCTTCTTTCGTCGTTGCTGGTTCAAACAGTAAGTGCAAAAATTAAATTTTTTATTTCAAAAAATTATTAATAGTCATTTCATTGAGGACAGGTCAAATGGTGCAAAGTTACGGCGCAGCTAGGCTTGTTGAATTTATTTGGTTTGCAATTTAATTAATGAATTTTAATCATCTTGTACAGGTCATTTCTTGATGGGAGGTAATTTGTATAGGTTTTGGACAATTTAATTAATGATTTTTAATATCTTGTACATGTCATTTCTTCATGGGAGGTAATTTGTATGGGTTTTGGATCTCTGTTTGTCAATTTGTTGGGTGAAGATTTTGTTTGAAGCATTTGAAGCTGCATCTGTGGTAAGCCTGTGTATGGAATTCTATTTGATAAATGTTTTCACTGTGGGTAGAACCCGTGTACAATAGCTGTGCAGATCAAATTTGAATTTTTTTAAACATATTGTTATTTCTTTCCATTGCTATTTTAAATCATACTAGTTCTTTGTTTAGAAGCTTCAAGAAACATTTTCAAAAAGCAACAATGGTGACAGGGTGAGTTGAGCCAGTAGGTTGAATCTGAGGAAAACCGTGTCTCAAAGGGCATTTTGAGGCTCTTTCTCTTCTTAAGTTGTGTTTCTGATGAAATGCAAGTTTTGAATAAATATTGTTTTAGCCTTGTCAAGTAAAACTCTTGTTTTTTATTCATTGATTGCAATACATCTTTGTAAGGTCTACTCTTTAGAGACTCAAGTGTCGTCCCTTCGGAAGGTCATATCCCGCGCTTGGGGCCTCTTTGTTCATCTACCTCTAGGGTGTTTCATACTACAGCTATAATGGGACTTGATGGATGGCTTGAAACTCTGGCAACCTCGCCATTGAATCAAAGATTTAGGTGGCCTTTTTCTACAAGTTTGATACCCATAAGGCATTAAAAAAGTTTTGTATGCTCTAGTTTTGTATTTCATGTTTCCTGATCTCTGTTTCACAAGCTACTGGAGAGGGTTGCTATGTGTGGGGTCATTCCTATTGTGGAGAGGAGTATCTTTTGGTGGCGTGGCTTGAATCTTTGAAGCCTTGTTAATATTTGGCAAGACCTTCATACTTAAGGATTTAGTGGATACTTATCTCTTGTCACTCTCTAAAGAACTGGTCTTGTCTATTCTACAAACACCTACTTAAGGATTTAGTGGATACTTATCTCTTGTCACTCTCTAAATAACTGGTCTTGTCTATTCTACAAACACCTGGCCCTACACTAGCCTCTTCATCCCCTTTTATTTTCATAATTTCATGCCATTTGGGTGTGGCAGACTTTAGCTAGAATGGAATCTTGTGGATAGCTTCAAACTTTACCAATCTCATGTTGGCCTATTTTGTAGATTTTACAACTTTGAGGGGGTCCAATGGAGCGCCCCGGTTTCAATATTTCAACTTTATATGTTTTATAGAACTGTAACAATCTTGAAAATTTAATAAAACGAACCCTTTACTATAAAATAGAACAGGTATTTATATCTTCGCACCCAGTTTTCCACAGAATTGTATTGATGGTAATTTTGAAGTTTAGCGGATTTTGTAATCAGAACTTTAAGTTGCGGATTTTCTTAATTGCTATCTACTATTTTGGAAAATAAAAAAACAATAAAATATCATAAACCTAACTTTCTAGGAACTTTAAGGGTTAGAGTCATCAACCAAGAATATAAAATTGATACTGTAGAATGCATCAATTTAAAGCCTTTATGCATCAATTTAAAGCCTTTATTGGTTTATAAATATTGTATTTGTTGAAGAATTTGGGTTAACCCCATGAATGTTTTTTTTGTCTCAGGGAAACAAGAGTTTTCCATGGCTGGTGAGGTAGTCCATTTGAAACATGTGACAATAACATTATGTAATAATAGCCACTTATCTCTTGGAGTAGTCTAGGAAATACTAAGATTATTTCTACCACATATAACTTCAAACTTGAATTGATCCTATCATGTTCAAGCAGATATGAGTGCATTATACAGCAGTCTGAATTCATTCTAATTAATAAATTTAAATAAGTCTGGTGTTGTTCAGCTTCTTAGTTTGCAATGCACCTGTAGATATACTTTCAAACTCACATGATTAAAAGCTTCATTGTTTGTATACTTCCTAGAACATATCAGATCCATTTGCAGATGAGTATGTGCTAGTGTATGTTACAATTTTAGTAGAAGAAACTTACAGAGAAGTAGGAACATCGGTGTCTGCATTATGACTATCTTCACTGTCACTTTCATCGAGCACTTCAACTCTATTGGTGGCAGCAATGACAATGACTCCAGTGTTCCCTTCAAACTCTATTGGTGGCAGCAATGACAATGACTCCAGTGTTCCCTTCAAATCCATCCATTTCAGTAAGTAGCTGATTCAAGGTCTGCTCCCTCTCATCATTTCCCCCACCAATTCCAGTCCCTCTCTGCCTTGCCACAGAATCAAGCTCATCAATAAATATAATAGAAGGGGCATTGTCCTTGGCCTTCTTGAACAGGTCATGGACCCTAGAAGCCCCCACACCTACAAACATCTCTAAATTTTGACCCAGAAATTGACAAGAAGGGAACCTCTGCTTCACCAGCTATAGCCTTTGCCAACAAGGTTTTACCAATTCCAGGAGGACTCACTAACAAGACCCCCTTGAGAATCCTTGCTCTGCACTATCTCTTTAAAATTCTGCTTGGCCTCATCAACCCCCGCAACATCATCAAATGTTACACTAGTATTGGGCTACTGCCTGGCAGTAAACCAAGCATGGCTTAGATCGAGTCACTGCCTGATTTTTCAGTGCCCTGCTTTCTGAGTGCACCCCTAAACAGGGAATACTACCACTAAAAATAAAGAAAACAAAAAACATAAAATTGAAGTAGAAAGTCTGAGAGTGATTGAGTAGTAGAGGTGAAGTATTATCACAATAATAACTCAGGTTCAATCTCATGCTAGGAACCTCTGAGTCTGAGAGAGTAATTGAGAAGCAAATACAAAGCTTTCCGTCTGGTGACCTGGGTTCGATCTCATTTAAGAACCTCTGAGAAAGTGATTAAATGGTAAAGGCGAAATATTAGCACACTTACGACCCAGGTTCAATCTCATCTTAAAAACCTAAAATTGAGTGGTAAACCCAAAGTATTGGCACAATAATGACCTGGGTTCGATCTCATCTTAAGAATCTCTGAGTAATAATGGCGAAGTATTGACACAATAATGACCCAGTTTCAATCTCATTCTAACCGAATCTGAGAGAATAATTGAGCAGTAAAGGTGAATCCTAAACCCTTACTACAATAATGACTCGGGTTCAATCTCATCCTGAAAACCCTTAGCCATTTCTTCTGGCCTCAGAAGCGATAAGAGACGTTATGTGAAAACGGGCAATAAAATGCATGCGGGTGGGTATATTAGGGTTTTAAGAACATCCCAAGGCTTAAGGATACTCTATAAACTCTTACGGGTAGCAAATTGAAAAAAACTATAAATATGGAGAGAATACATAAGCTTAGTAGCAAACTGAAAAGAACTATAAATATGGAGAGAATATATGAGCTACGATTTTTAATAGCTGAACCAGTAGTAAAAGAGGCTGTAAACAGCCGAATATATGATATCATCACGGCAAAAAATCAGCCGAAGCAAGGTAATTTGAAGCTTTGGTTTATAACCGCATCCCAGTCCAGCAGAGCCCACAGCTAACCTCAGGAAACTCCGCTTTCTGTTATTGACCTCAGGTGGCCTCTTTTGTTGTAGGGCTTGCACTATAAAGTGTTTACGTTTTCAAAGATTGGGGGCAAGTTTCGAACTCACAATCGCCTTGGGAAAAATTAAACCTGTATAAGATGATGTCATTGACATTGTGGAAGCCATGAATAGGCTCTGTTTGGTGGTGATGAGGACAGACGATTCTATTTATATTGGGTATATAGAAGAATATATCCATTGGGTTGGTTATCCAGCAACTTCGCGTAATCTGCTAATTTTGTCCAGATTGCAAAGAACAGTCGAGAGAGACAAACGGTGATAGCCATATGTAAATTTCGTGGCTATATGATATTGCTCTTTCATTCTATTCCAGAGAACAACCCTCGTGGATTCTTCTGCACCACTGCATAGCTGTCACTTAAATAGAGTCAATGCTTTATAGTGTTTACATGTTGCATATTTAGAATTGGGTTTCACAAACACCGGAGAGAGATGAGCCTAGAAAATTTTCAGCCTAATAGACTTTTATATGTGAACAATTAAGTGCTCGGAATTGTCCACAGCCCTTAAAAAAATTATATTTTGTAATTTATATATAAATCATAATTTTTATAATTTAATTATAATTTAAAATTTTATTATTTGTATATAAATTATAATTATAGAATATATTATTTATAATTTTATATTGATTTATATATAAATTATAAAATATAATTTATAATATTATGTATAATTATAATATATTATATAACTTTAATTATAATAATTTATAATTTTTTTTAGATAGGAATTTTTTTGAGATTTTTTCTGATTTTCTCCATACACCTTTGGCATCATCACATTTTTACTTATTTCAAAAAAACTAGAAAGACAAAAAGAAAAGTTGTTCTTAATTCAGCACAATTCTTATTGGATAAATGCATGTTTCAAGGTGTCACCCACAGCTATGTTAGCTTCCCCTGTTGTTGTTCTCCCGAGCCTATTCTTTGCACCAACTTCCTCACTCGGTGCTTTGCCTCGACCTCGCATAACTCTTCTTCTGAAAACTTCCATTACCTTGTCGCTTCATCAGTAAAAAGAACATAGAACTTAGTTCTCCGTGGGACATTAAAGGGCTTGTATAAAGAGGAGTTGAATCTCTTCAAAGCTTGGGCCCAAATCCCTCCTCAACTACACTTTCATCATGTGATGCTAATTTCTGCATTTTTAGGGACTTTGGTGTGCAACTGTTTCAGTGCTCAAGGCCCTAGTACCCCTTAGAATGGGCTTGCCCTCATATTCAATAATCTTCATTTGCATGATATATAAATCTGAAGCCCTACTGTTGGTGGGTTCACTCCAATATCCCTTAACTTGAGGCTTTCACAGTCCATGTTATTGAGTCATAAAATCTTCTAGAAATAGTAGTCCAATATCTTGATAAAAAAATTTACTTCTCCCTCAGTAACACAAATTTGTTCCCCACCTCGTAGTGATTATTTCTTTCCATTGCCTGTTGCACCTATGACCAATCTAGGTACTTAATTAGCTCTTGACACCAAGTCCAACATCCAATAAAAGCTTGATTTTCCTTTTACATGGAGAGACAGATTAGGCATGTAATTTTGCTCAATTGATGTCCTGGTACATGGTATGCTTTCATCCGACATTTGCAGTGCCCTTTAGTCCTATGCTTTGTTCGGGGCTAAAGTGCTAGGTTTATCTTCAAAATTTGCCTTGCATGAAGGGTGTACCTTCTGATTTGTTCTCCAGATGAAATCCTAGAAAATTTAGGAAGTGTCTGTCCTGGTTGAAAATACTTTTCAAATTCTAGCTTTCGGGTCAATTCTTTGTCATTGCAATTACAAGCATTTGCAAATCTTTGCCTTGAAGATAACAATAGCCTCAGGAAAGAGCAAGTTTTTACCCCAAAACAAGATGAATTGCCAATGCTTCATTATGTATGCCTTAAGGGAATGAGAATGAAGATTCCCTAAATAGATTGTTTTAATCCATTATGAGGCATTTGTCAATCGCCATTCGTATGTTTCTCTTTGAATCCCTAACAAAGTTCAAATAGCAGGGAGGAAGTTGAGGGTGAGTGGGAGAAGGGAATGTTTGGAGAACTCCTTGTTCATAGTCTTGTTCTTGCTATTGGTAGAAGTATATATGTTGGTTTGAATGTCTGTTTTGTTATCTAGATGGCAATGTTGGAGAATTTTTTGAGACTCAAAAATAAAATTTGGTATTTCTTACACCCTTAATTTTTTTCAAATTTGAATTTATGGGGTTCCTTTGGAGAGGAATTTGCTCACAAATATCGTCACTTCTAAAACTAGTTCACATATCTAGGCTTTCAATTTTGAGCTTTCCAACATGTATCTAGGTTTTCAACTTAAGTTTGATTAAGGAGTTATGACCTTGACTAGTGGCACTATCTAAGTAATGCCATACAAACAATTATTTTCAGTTTATGATAAGATTTGTTCTTATCCAAGAATTAATTTTCACTTCTAGGAGGAACACATGCCACTTGAAGGGTGACTCATCTATAATTAAGGAGAAGGTATCATGTTGCTATTTTTAGTAATTTTCCATTTTCTACATCGGATGGCTATAAAATAGCTATATTCAAATGAGGAATTTTTATACTCTCGTTTGGCAATAAATCCCCATTTTATAGTCATGTTATTAGTTTTTTTGTCAGTTGCCTTAATTTTTTTTCTCTGATACATTGAGCTGAGTCCATAGCTGGTGTGTTGTCTTTGGAATTGCATCATTAATTCAGATCATAGACTCAGAAGGAAATAGTATTAACATCCTTTCTTCATGGTTACCATATTAGTCACTAAAGCTGAGGCCAAGCAATTAAAGCTAAATTCTACATGCATGGTTAAAACATATATATCTGATAAATGGATAGTAATTTCTATAAATAATATTAATAAAAACATAATTGTGCAAATAATGTATTTACATTATGACTATAAAATGTATTAATCATAATTGATCATAATTTCTAATCATAATTACTCGATTACTACATTATTCTTAATACATTTTTTCAAACACCTTGTTACATACTTTGCTCATAATATTATATCCCAATTATATTTAACTATTCACTGAAATAAATATAATAGTTTAGTTACATTATAATTATAATTAACTCTATAATAGTTGAGCCAAAATAATTCTTAGATTAATATAATACATATAATTAAAATTGGATAAATTGAATATTAATATAATATAATTATTATAATATAACAAATTAAGTTAGATAGGGTTATGTTTGACATTAGAATTAGGATTAGGGTTAGGGTTACAATCAAGGTTAAAAGCTATGACTACACATCTTAATTATGGATCTAACTGTATATACCCATCCCTCTTCATATAATGCATAATTATAAGTCATAAGTTAATTTATTTAAATATATTAGTCATAATTTATAATAATATATTATTATAAAATATAATAATATCTTATAATTATATATATAATCCTAATTAGTATATGCTTGGATTTATTAAATCATTAAAAAAAATTAATTTTCAACTTTAGGATTTGGTAAATGAATTTAATACTCTATTCCCATTGGTCAAATGAAATGTTAAATTTAAAGTTAATCAAATAAATCTCAATAATAATTATATAATTAATTCATATTTACATCTTAGGAAAAAGGGTAAATATATTATCTAAGAATCTATAAAAGATTATAAAAACATTTCCAATCAGCAATAATTATCAAAAAAGTCCAAAGAATAAAATGTAACAGAGGTTTTAACACCAAAGAATAAAATGTAACAGAGGTTTTAACACTGATGCTTCACTTCCAAGAACCAAAGGAAACGGTAGAAACAATCCACGAAACAATATGTAACTTTCCATTCTATAGGAATATGAAGAGAAGACATGGAGTCAAAGTTTCAAGAAAGATGAAGAACATGCGAGACAAGTGGTTCCAATCTTAAGAAGACTCATGCAAGTTCCCATTATTTAGAGGAGACAACAATGTCATGGAATCTATGTGACACTATCTTCTTCCAATCTAGCTCATAAGGTTTCTCTGGGGCCATAATGATGGCCTAGGCCTCCATTTGAATAATAGTGTCAAAGCCTATAGTAAATACCTGATTCCACTCAAGAAGCGTGCCAACAAAGAGTGAAACCTAGTCCTTCTGATCAATGTTCAATGAGTCAAACAAATGTAGATTGTTGGAAGCGTTCTTCTTTATTTCACGTTCTTTAGATGTTGAAATTGCTGTGCAGATTGATACAATAGGGGTTTTAAAAACAATCAGATTCAAATATAATGGGGTTGTTCTTGCATTTCCAAATAGAAGCTTTCGATCCTCGGCACCTCCTAACATTTACAATCTATCACAAGCACCGCCAATGATGTGCAATTTTGTAAACCTTGTATCATCTTAGCTTCTCAGTTCAAATAGTTCTAGTAGACAAGCTAATTCATCAAATTTTGGAAGCATGTCCAGCTCTAGACAGTCTCTTGGCTCCAACCGTTGAAGGTTTACTACGCCACCAATGCCACTTGTGTTTGTTAATAATTTACTTAGCCATGGCTCTCCACCTATACACAAGTTTTTGCTTGAATGTTGTCATATCTCATAGATAGACTACCAAATGGATTGCATGCAACAATGAATTACTGGATGTTGTCACATGCCCTATTAAAATTCAAACATAATCCATCATTCCATAATTAAAGTGGATCATTTCATAAACCCAGGTTTGAACCATAGTTAATATGCTTTGGTTTTTGGTTCTTTTTGCATTATCTCGAGGTGCAAAATTTTGGGCTACACAAATTACTGTGTTCCATTTGGGTATTGAAATGTTTGTCTTGTGAATTGGATTCTTGGTAGCTAGAAGCTATATCAGTGGGATACAAATGGATTTACAGCTAATATATCAATGTATAGTTAAATGATTAATATGAATTTAGTGGAGGGAGATTGAAAGAATGTAACTTACCATTTTGAACACATTCATTTATGTAATATTGTTTTTCCTAAATACATATTTAGTACACAAACCAAGAGTTATTCCTATATTTTAAATTTTATTATACAATTTTGTCCCTTTCTTTATACTTAAAAAAAATAAAATACTATGCAAGCGTATTTGAAAAACTCTAGACAGTACTCGCCAACTCACAAGTTCTCATAGGACAAACTAGTCTAGCGAGTAAATTGCCTAGATTAGTCACAAGTCTGACAAAAATTGACTAGGTGGGAAAACATCAGTCCATCTACAAAAAACACTTATATTCCTCATTTTTAAGAGCATTCTTCTCAAGCTTTCATCCTTTTCGACATACTTGAGCATTGAGCATTTGTTTGCAAGTGATGTTTAGCAAATTGAGGTGAACATTGATCAAGTTTAGTGAACTTATCAGTCACATTTGTCAGGTATGTAACACTTTCCCTATTTCAATTTTTTGTTTTTTGCCTTAACTTTAGGTGCTAATGTTTACACTTTTTGTATTTTATTTCTAATTTTTCATTTAGTTTCTAGTAGCTGGTACAAGTTAGGTTTCTAATTTTCATTTAGTCTCATTTAGTTTCTAGTGGCTTCTACAAGTTAGCGGCCGAAGAACTGGTTTTGAGCCAAGTACTACTATTTTTTTTTGACATATAATTGGAAAAGTTTATCAAAGGTATATCATTCCACCTGCATTCCAAGCCAACCACAATTGTATCTTTTCATCTTTAACAGAAATAGCCTCTAGATAGAGAAAGCCATAAGGTCTATCTAGATATTGCTAGAATGTACCGGCCTATTGGTTTTTACCAACAATCCATAGGGCATTTCTGGTTTTCCTTTTGAAAGCATTTCCATAAGAATGCATAATGTTCTAAAACTGTTCTTTTATGGTTGTCTAATTTTTCAGAGCAACAACTAAAATCGTGCATTTTGGTGCAGCAAACATTTCAAAGCACATTGTGGCAAGTGACACACGAGTTATACAAATCACACGTATGCAATTATAACAAGTTGGAAATAACTACCCACATCACTCTTATTACAATTTATATAGCTTTTTAGAACATCAAAGAGATGGTTGCATCTGTTAATGATGGTTTCATGTTGGAATCATTTGTGATTCTGTTGATTCAAGTGCTCATATTATCCTTGTTGTTGATATTTGTGAAAAACACTGTACACTTTTGCATGTAACTTATATTTTATGTATTGGTCTTCCTGTACTTCTTTGGTGCTGGTTAGCTATCCTTAAGTATGGATGCGAAGACATACAACAATAGTAAATTGTCAAAAGTACTTCTAATAGTTTTTGATCTTTTTTGGTCTGGATTTCTATAAGACAAGTTTGATAACAAGAAAACTAATATTGCAATTATATTCCAGTGATAGTTATATGGTTTGCAAGATTCAACAAGTAGTTATAATATCTTTTTTTGTGTATAGGTCAGCTTTAAAGAAATCTTGATATTGCATCTTCGGTTTCCTAGCTCTGGATCTTGTTATAGGCTATCCATGTCTACTATATTTGTTATTTTTAGGTGCTATAGTTAAATTCAATATCAAAATATAAATAGATAACGTAGTTTGCAGGATGTAAGTAGCAAAATTCTATTAATGACTATACAAGTGACAAAACCACTTGGAGGCACATACTGTTTAACAATGTGCAATACTTTTTCGCTTTGTAAACAAATTAATGCAATCCTATGAATATAATATTGCCATTGCAACTAGTTTACAATCCTTTAGACTTTTGTAATCATTCTAATCCTTCACCTGCCTCTACAATCCAAGCACAAGCTTATCAGAAGGTACTGAAACCTTCATGAATTCCATGTGTATCCTTTATTTGCAAGTCATAGTCAACTCTAGAAAATGTTATTGTCATCTATTCAAGTTCATTTTCTTCTTCATATCTCTTGTTTGTTTGTTTCTTCCATTGTTTTCAATTTATATGTTCAATATATTATTCATATATGCAAATTGCTAATTATTTGAAGCCTAGGGTTGGGAGAATATGAGATGTTATTAGAGTTGTTCAAGGATTGTTCCTACTATTTAGACAACTACGTAAAAATTATTTTTGCAATATTTAAACAATGGCTTGGCTATTTAGTATTTTAGCATTGTATTTTTTTATTTTTAAATGTTAATTTTTGATTTGAAATAACAAAACCAAGTACAAAATGAATTTCAAAGTCACAGACCTACATTGTTTTCAGGTCAAAAGTTGCTTCTTATTTCGAATTTTAATAGACCTTTTGTGGCTATGAATGATCATAACTGTCTAGCAAATGGTGATTTCTATTTCTCTACTTTGTGAAGAAAATAATGAAAGCCCATGAATCTAATATTGCCATTGCCACTAGTTTTAAATCCTTCGAACTTTTCTTCTTCATTATAATGCCTTATTTGCTTGTACAATCCAAAAATAACAATTATTTTCATTACATTTAAACAATGTCTTGACTATTTAGAATTTTAGCATGGAATTTATTTGTTTTCAAATGTTTATTTGTGATTTGAAATAAGGAAACCAAATACAAAATGGATTTCAAAATTGCATATTGACATTGCTTTTAGGAGACAGCCTGCTTCTAATTTTGATTTGTAATATGCCTTTTGTAGTTATCAATGATCAAAACTATCTAACCAATGGTTATGAACATTTTACAGGTACACCATTTTTTTGATATTCTGATATCGACAACATTGTCCTTGTCTGCAGAAAAAAATGAAGAGAACAAGTGTACTAGTAGTTGATAAACAAAAACAGATCATAGATGTAGAGAAATACAAATTAGCAATTCAGACTCAGATTCTGAACATCGACTATGCATTGAGAAATGAAGGATTGCGTAGAACTCACATATTTAAATACAATGTAGGGGATTGCTTATTTGACTCGCTAGAGTTACTTCTTCATTCTCAATACATATCAAGTCAATTACAGAATGGAGCTATAGACCACTTCTTGAGTTGCCTCGCACAAGGCGATCCATAAGCAATCACCTCATATAATTATGAACTGGATAATCATACATTGCATGAACTGCACGGTGTACAAAATGTTGAAGAATACCTATGTAGAATGCGTATTTCTGCAGTGCATTCTACAAATATTAATGAAGTTGGTCTATGGGGTGACTTGTTTTGTATTCATTGGTTGTCAAAGTGGCTGGACATACAAATATGCCTTTGGTCAATGACTTCAGGCAAAAAATACTTGCACTTCAATCTGTCATCCCAAGGATAATCATATTCTATCTTATTTCATGATACAAATCCCCTCCAAGGACATTTTGAGCCACTTGTGCCTTATCTAGTACAAGCAAACAATACCAGTCCAGGGACCACATGTAGACAACTAAAACAATTTTTGAGGACTAATCAACAACATCATGATGGTGATTTTATTAGAAAACAAAAAATGACAAATAGCAACACTACATCGCTTTGCAAAATCAAACAACAAATACGTGCTAATCATCAAATGGAAAATACAACCAAGAAAACTAGACGCTTAGCATCACCAATAGAATTATTTCAAAAAAAAAATTCAAGATACACCAATACATACTTGTACAATTTGTCAGACATTGCATTTTAAGAAAGACATTATGGCTTTCAAAGAGAAAGAAAAGCAAACATATTATAAACTGACAAATCAAAATAACAATGTATTGACAAATTGTATTTGTCGCATATGCCATGAAACATTGAAACAATGCAAGCTTCCAAAATATGCAACACCACAACATTTGTGAATGAATATAGCTTTACAATACATAAAAATGCTTACGCAACTGGAAGAGCGCCTTGTTTAACTGAGAATTGCATTCACACAAATATGGGAATTAGGTTACAAAAGACCCCAAATGGGATTGACTGGGTCTATCATTAATGTCCCAGTGAACATGAACATTATACAGAATGCATTGCCATGATCCACCGATGAAACATACACTATTGCAATTGCCCTAAAAAGATGACTACAATATAAAAATGCATATAAGAAGGGAATGGTGCATTCAACTATTATAATGAAAGCTTTGAACCAATTGAGGGAAACAATGCTGTACAAAAATGAAAAATTCCAGTTCAATAAGTACTGGAGACAATCTATTGAAATAGATGATGAAAGTGGCATAGTAGATGACCTCTGCACAAATGAAACAGGCTCAGAATCTGATACAGATGAGAAAAATCCTTGTGAGACCTTGGTCCATGGATACATGGAATCTAAATGTATACATGAAATGCAAGACAAAATCATAGAAGTTGCACCAACAGAAAACCATTATCCTATTGGAATCTTTAAAGACAAATACGCAGAAGAAATGAACTTTCCTACACTATTCTTTGGAAACTCACATAATAATGACATTGTCAAGAATTTCTCATATCAAAAAATTGCACAATGGGAACTACTCCATTCCAATAAACAATTTGCATATCATACAACTAATCTATTTTTTAAAACTGTCAAGATATTGATGCATCAAGTTTTATCTACAATGTGGATAAGAGTACGAAAAGGTCAGTTAAAAGGCAGAAAACTAATAGCAAAAGATGTCAAATGCAAACCTAACCTGGAGAAGATTCTCAAATTAGACATTGGATATGTTGACTTTAAAAGAATAAGAATATCTCCGGATTATTTACATCAATTAAAAAAATGTGTTTGCAATGATTCGGCAACTTGGACCACCTACATTTTCCTTACATTTACTAGTGCTGAACAACATTGGGAACACCTTTCAAAAGCACTTGAAGCCTTGCATAATACATATTGTGCATCTTCACAACAAGAATACGACACAAAAAATGAGAATAATATTTTCTATCTCATAAAACAAGATCCTGTAACATATGTCCGCTATTATAAACATAGAATCAATGCACTAAAACAATTGATATTTATAGATAGCTCTTTCTTCGAAGAGCTCTTGGATTATTCTCTATAACTAAATTCCAAAATCATGGCAATGAACATGACCACTTTCTTTTATGGATTAAAGATGCTCAAGTTTATGGAAAAGATGAAGTTGCAAATATTGAACAATTTATTGACAAATACATCACTTGTAACACTAATGATTTGACTCCTCAAATAGCTATCCTACACAAGCACCACCATACAAAACAATGTAGAAAATCAAAACAACACTATTGTAAATACAATTTCCCGTTTCCACCAATGAAAAAAACTATGGTTCTCGAACCACTGAAAGAGAGTAATGAAGTTACTGTTTCAATGGAAAGAAAAATCTTTTCCGTATTAGAACAATCTAATTATGACCAATTATTCTCCTTTCAAATGTTTCTAGAAGACATCAATTTGAATGAGGATGATTACATCATAGCTATAAAATCAACAATCCATAGGCCTACAATTTTCTTAAAATGAAACCCTTCACAGATATGGAATAATAGCTTTTCAAAAAAAATACCTGAGCTATGGAAAGCAAATACAGATGCATAATTTGTGCTTAATGTATATGCTGCAACAATGTATTGTAGCTCCTACATGACAAAACTGGATAAAACAATGACAAATGCATTTAAAAGAATTCATAGGGACCATCAACAAAATAATATTGATGCTATAAAAATGATAAGAAGACTTGGAAATGCATTGCTAAATTTGCAACAAATGTCTACACAACAGGCTGTTCACATCGTACTGTCACTTCCACTAAACTATAGTTCAAGAAAATGTATATTCATTGATACAAGAACTGATAGTGATCAAACTTTTGTTCTAAAGTCTGCAAAACAATTGAACAATGAACCAGATGAATTAGAAAATGTGGCTTGTAAATCTTTAATAGATTACTATTTAGCACGACCTGAAACACTCACGCATATTTGCCTTGCACAATTCGTATCAAAATATAGAAAAGATGGCAAACCAATGCACTGTAAAGCTAAACCAAATATTATACATTTTATCAATTTTAACAAACATGTTGACTTGGAAAATTACTGCAGAGAACATTTATTGCTTTATGTACCCTTCACAATAAATGAAAAAACATTGAAGCATGGTTTCCATTCATGGCATCATGCTTATTCATATCATGAAAACATAATTAATACTAACCATATCAAATACAATTACCACATAAAATCTAAATGGGGTGATATTGACAAAGCTATAGATGAGATCTGTTCTGAAAATAGTTACATTCCAAATGAATCAATCATTTCAAATCAAAATCCACAGAAAGAAACATACAACATAGAAGATGATATTGAAACGCTAAAGCATAACAAATCAAAAACTCAATTCTCTAATGCATTTGAAATTGGAAAACATCCACATATTATGGATAATGTCGAATACTTCAATTTGAGACGAATGTTAAATAGTGAACAACAAGCAATTGTAAAAGACATTGTGTTGAAGAAATTAAAAAATAACAAAACTCCACTGCACTTGTTCCTAACAGGTGGAGTAGGCACTGGTAAAACTTTTACTGCAAAAGCAACATTTCAATCTCTCCTTCACATATATAATAACTCCATTGATAGTGATCCAGACAAACCAAAAGGCCTAGTAGTTGCTTATATAGCAAAAGTGGTCTACAACATAGGTGGAGTAACATTACACTCAGCATTCCACATACCTTTCAACAAATCAAAATTTGTTCCATTGAATACTGAAATCTTAGATACAATGTCAAAGCATTATCAGCAATTGCGTGTGCTTTTAGCAAATGAGATTTCATTGGTAGGTACAACATTTCCGTGTTACATTGATAAGCGATTAAGAGATATAATGCAAATGCCAACTACATACTTTGAAAATCTTGATACAATTTTTTGTGGTGATTTATATCAAGCACAAACTGTACTAGATTCAGTTGTATTTGATAATACACCAACACTGACTGAATTAATACCATACAACTTTTGGAAGGACAACATAAAATACTATGAGCTACAATCAACTATGCGGCAAACGGATGAGAAGTTTATTGCAATACTCAATAGAATATGTATAGGTTCACAAATAGATAATGATATAGAGTACTTGAATCAGACTTGTTTGCGCTCACCACCCATGGACCCAACATTCCCCTATCTATTTTACAGAAGGAAAGATGTTAATGCACACAATCAAAATATGTTGTCAATGGTTCCGGGAGAGCTAACTGTACTGAATGCAATTGATGAACATGATGAAAACTGCAATGAAATGTGTCTGTATAATCACACAATGTCTTTACCATCTCAAATACTTTTGAAACCAAACATGCATGTAGAAATCTATGCTGGTAATTATGATACACAAGGCGGTCTAGTCAATGGGTCAGATGGAACATTTAAAGCATATACCATATCCAATGCTTTTGACATTGTTTGGATAAAATTTAATGACCCGAACATTGGCCACCATCAACGTGTTAAATTAACACAATGTTATAGAAATGGTATTGATAAACAATGGACATCTATACTTCGCATCACAAGGCCAATCCAAAAAATCTCAAACAACAAGAAAATAACTATTAGAAAACAATTTCCAATTTAGCTTGCTTGTGCTAGAACAATACATAGATCTCAAGGACTCACAATGCAAGGCTTGGCATTTGATCCTACAGGCATAAGGCAACGTGGATTAATGTATACATCACTTTCCCAGACAAAAACAATCCACACATTATTCTTGTTAACGCCTCTTACGAAGCAAAATTTTCCTTGAAATGTCTCGTCTAAAGTCAACAACACATTGGCAATTTGAAAATGAAGATATCAAACATAAGACTAATTCAAAACTACTATTGTTAACATTAAATACTCGCAATCTACCCCTGCATATAGAAGACATGATCAATGACACTGATATCATGGCATCTGATATCTTGTGCCTTCAAGAAACATATATCCAAGACTCTCATACAAATAATCTTTCAAAGATTTCAATTGTTACTCAACATACCATATACACGGAGTAATGTCTATAACCAGGAAAAACATATTAGTCTCTAAAACAATGCAACATTCAACATCATATACAGAAGCAATAACATTAACAATAAGCTCTATGAACAATCAAATTAACATATGTAACTTATATGCCAAGCCCAATGCTCCATTTGTAGATATCATAGCAATCACCAACCAAGCATTCTCATGTATTGATGGAGATAAAACCTTGTACCTGGTGGGAGATTTCAACATTGACATGTGTACAGAAAACTACAAAAAAAAAAAGCTCTTAAATCATATGCAAAACCACAATATGCATTTCTTATTAGCAGGTCTCATGCTCTATCTAGACCATTGATCAATCATCTATGGTCTAATGCACTGACAAAAAAAACCGTAGTTTACAAATCGGAAGCATATTGGAGTGACCATCTTTCTACTTTTTTAAGATTTCAACCCTCTCAAAACATTCAATGTTCTTAAATATCTCAACTATTTTTGTTCAATAACATCCAAATCAACAAAAAACATATTTTGACAAATCTAATCTATATACAAATCACTGTTCAATCATGTATCATCTAATTTACTGACAAAAAATCGAAATTTACAAATGAAAAGCATATTGCAGCAACAATCTCATTGATTTTCCCTAATTTCAATCCTTTCAAAAAATTAAATATTCTTAAATATGCCATTTGTTTTGGTTCAAAAGCATCTAAACCAACACTGTCAAAATCTTGTCAATCAAATGAATAAAAAAAAAAAAAACAGTCCTCCTAATGTGTACAAACAAAAGACATATATTGGATAGCTTCATCATTTCAATAGAATTTCATTTTCTTGTGTCTACAAATTGTCTTACTCTTTTATTGCATAGGACCAATTATACATATTCTGATATAACATTAGAACAACAACATATTTTCATTTTGCCTACACAAATTTATGCAAATGACAAATTGATCAAAAAACACAGGTTACAATGGACAATGCCAAAAGACCAGAAGAACAAATGGAGACTATTAACCAACAACAATTGAAAAGGTAAACAATATTCTTTGGTTGCATCTACATTGTACCTTAGCAAAATTCTAGATTTGAACTAATTTTGTTTTGTTTTTTGCAGATCAAAAGTAAAGAATCAAAATCAAGTTTCAATTGAAGACTTGAATGCTCATAAAGCAGACAACATTTTCCAAGGTGACTTCATTGTGAAGTACAAAGGTATACTGGATAAGACAAATAAGACACGTGAAGTACTTCGTGCAGACCTCACATACACAAAAGGTGAAATGACCATTACCCTAAATGTAACTGCTGATCTCATTCCTCATTATGAAGACACAATAATTCCAGGTTCAGGACTATCCATATCCAACTTCCAGATTGTACCTAGAACAAATTATGATCGCAGTGATTGTGACTACATACTGGTTCTAACAAAGTCCTCCATAGTGGAAATCATTCCACAAATTTGTGTTGACTATAAATTCATCCCCAGCACAACCATAAAACAATTGTTGGCAAGTACCGAACAATATGCTACAGGCACTATAGATGTATTGGTTACAAGAGCAAAAAAAATAGGTCTCCAATATATTGTTGATGTGCAAGATGGAGATTCGGAGTTCGACAAAGCCTAGGTACACTTTTGAAGGTTCCAAATACTAGTTTTAACTTTAAATCATTTTGAAAATTTTATTTTTTATGGTAACTGCACTATATTTTAAGAAGCTTGTTTGTTCCAACTCTTTATCATATCTTCCCAACTCGAATGAAACTATGTTTCAGTTAACTGGAGACCAGAACCCCTCATGACCCGCTCTATAAGTTCTCTCAAAAGTCTACCTGCATGCTGCACTGTAATAATATGGAACAGGCCAATGAGTCATGTCCACAACATTATCTTACTGAGGAGTCTTTAAGTACTCACCAAATACATGACCAACTAAATCTATATATTACAAGGGTGAGTGTAAGAGTACTGAGTAAACCTTTTTCTCTATCTTCTTGAAATGATCATTGCTATGACTTTTGATGAATTTTAGTTGCTCTGGAAAGTATCTCAATTATAGCCTATTGAAACACAATGTACATCTTTTGTGGGTTTAGTGCACATGCATGAGATTTAGTTTGGCTTGCTATATATCTTCTTTCTTTGGAGATTTTGGACGTCTTACTGGCTTCCTATTTTACAAACAACTCTGGCTATTGTCAGTCACTATATTGTCTCCATTCCTGTACTATCTTTTCCTTCCAGATGCCTAAAACCAGTTGAAGTCTATCTGCTGCCTGTCTATGTTGCCATATCTCTTATAATTTGGTGCCTTCCATCTAACAACATTACTCAACCTAGCCCTTCCTCTCCCGCCTCCCCTACCTCTCAATAGTCAATTCAATACCAGTTGGGGTGGGCTCCTGCCAGACAAGAATAGTATTGTTCGACCCGCGGGTGGGAGGATGGTAATCGGGTCCAAGCATTTCAAAGCCCTTCCAATCAATCTCTTCGACTGCGCGAGCAATAAATACAAGGTAGTTGCGGGGAGGGACTGATCTCACCTTCAGATGTTTTAGGTTCATTTTTCCCTTGTATTTAGATTTTTTAAATTCTCATTTCCGCTATGAGTGCGTGAAAACTTTATGGCTCCAGTTCCGTCTCAGGCAATGACCAATGCCAAACTACCATACCTCTATGAATCTGCCATGAATTGAACCCAAAAATTTTCAATGCTGAATCTTAAGGATGGCTTTATGACAATTTACATCAGGAACATCAATAGTGACTTGCAATTGATACGCAGATAGTTTTCGTGTTTTTCTCAAATACTTGCTGACACATTTTAAGATGACTATCAGGGAACTTTTTAATTTAATCCGGCAGATATTAGCCTAATCAAAGCATCTGATTTTAATGATCCACACTTTAATTATTCTAAGAATATTTGATTTTAAGATCTTTTAAGTTGCCTGAAATTGAGATTGTCCAGTGAAGGCAAGATTTCCCTGCTTTTACCAATAAGAGTGAATGTAGTAACCATCTGCTGATTTCTCTTAAGACAATATTTGGGTGTTTGCACTTAAATCTAACAATCAGAGTATTTGTTCTGCTAGTTTGAGGTTCATGTATCTAATAGATTATGTATTACGTGATATATATGTATCTAAAGTATTTTTAGTGATGTGTTCAAGAAGCAATTCTAGTTGGAGTGGACAGTCTTGGTGTGGACATAAGGGTTCACTATGGAGCTGAAGTCCAAACAGTCCGAATTGCAATATATACACACTTTAATTAATTAAGAGTATTTGATTTTAAGACCTTTTAAAGTGCCTAAAATTCAAAATTGCAATATGAATTCCAACCGATGAGTGAATCAAATTGTTACATGTGAGTAACCCTCCCAAATTGAAATAACTTCTAACTAAGTATATATATATATATATATATATATATTCCAAGGTTGAAATTTTCATCTCTGCAATTTTTCACAAGTATAATGCTATAGTTCATGAAGTTCCTCAAGAGATATAATGCTAGAAGTTGATATGGAAAACAGACTTCAACAAAGTCTCAAGTCACTTTGGCATCCACAAGACTCTTGCAGTTTTCTAGTACTTCCACCAGACCAATCTCCATGCTAAGGATACCAAATAGAGAGTAGTTGTCTAACATGTAGAAGAATGTGTCTAAGCAAGCCATTGCCAAACTCTTCTTTGCACATGTCTATGTCATTATTTCCTAGAGATGTCATTTCTAATCACAATTTCATATTTCTAATCATTTCTACAAAACACTTTGGTCCCTTGTAAATACAAAGTTTACCATGTTTACCAGTTTTTCATCCACAAATTGTGGTAAAAATGAAGTACCACCCCTGTAGATACCAAGTTTACCATGTCTATGAAATTTTCATACACAAATTGTGCTAAAAATGAAGTTGCCAATGATGGCATTGCACATCTTTTGTGAATGTACGACAGCAAGCATTTGCACATTTGAGTGGAATTCATCCTTTCTTCCAACAAATATTGGAGTGCTCAACAACTCTACTAAATTTAGAACCTTGTAGGTTTGCTTAGGCTTTCAACCTCTAGAGTCAATTAATGTTCTAACATAAAAACCAACTTTGAATAGATAGAGTATAGTTTAGAATTTCATGTCTCTATGCTTTTCTTTTTTGAGTATTCTGATTTCCATACTGATAGGTGATAGCCTTTGAGTAGTTTATACACATTACAGGACCATGAACACTTGGAGGTTATAAAGTAGTTGAGAAACCATCACAGAATTCTGAATACATAAAAGTGTAAAAGGAAATAGGTTGTAATATGAAACAAAAGGGTATCTTAACAACCCACCTGCAACACAATGAATCTATTAAGGATTAACCATTAACAGGTTTAAAAATTACACATCTTAATGCTCCAAAAAGATTATTAAAATGCTTAGCTGCTATACAGACATTTATTAAAGCTTCAAAATAAAGCAAGAATTAAGGATTTAAAGCAGACAACATGTTGCAAATGCAAGAGGTTCATGTACTTGTTTATGCTTCAACTGTCTCTTTTCTTGTTTAAATTATTTCTAGTTCTTGAACCTATTTTCCAATTAGCATTCATTACTCTTCTACAGTTTCATTTCTTACTTATACTATTTACACCTACAACTGCAAATGCACCAGAATTTAGAGGACCATTTCTTAAAAATGGAAGAATAGCTCTGAAGGAATGAATTTCCACTTATCCTTTTCAAAAATATTGTCAAACGAATCAATGCCAAAGACAACATGCTTCACACTTGCCAGTCAACATATATCAATGTATTAAATGACAAAAGGACCTTGGATCACTTAAATAGTTTAGTGCACTCAACATTTGAGGTAACAACTCTTGAAATCTCCAATTTTTTCCCTGGCAAATCTAAAACAAAATTAACAAAAAAATATCTTGCTAACCAAACAATATTTCCATATGTATTGCAGGTACAAGGAACATTGAAAATAGCCAATGCATTTTCCAGTCCTTTCCACGCATTTTACTCAAAATGCAATTATAAATTTGATTCCTATGGAGCACTTGACAATGAAACTGCCCAGTGTGATAGATGCAATGAACAGGTCGCCTATATCTACTCGCACTATCTCAAGACTATTTTGACAACGAACAACAAACAGACAATACATTGCTCTTGCACCAACAATATCATCCAGATGCTACTGCCAAACCTACAACAGATCAGCTATAACAAATACCTCAAAGATAAATCAACAGTGATCTTCATGTTACGGGAGTTCAACAAAAAAGGACAATTTACATTGAATAAGTCCAATGTCATCATTAATGCATCTTGTCCTAAAGAATGAACACATTATGCCAATATACTAAGGTACACCCTTTCTCTTCTTGCAACTTCTTAGTTGTAAACAAAAAATACAACAAACAAATTTAACTTCTTCACAAAGGCTATAGTGTCTCCTCCATATCGCCTATTTTGTCCAATAAAAAAATGTTTACAATCACCTTCATGTTCATCTTGTAGGAAGCAAATGCAGCACAACACCGCAGCCAGACTGAATTACATAGTTTTTGCCAGTCTCTACTAAAGCATACAAAACTACATTTTTGTTACATATATCTTATACACAATACCTTTTTAATACTCTCTTTACTCTCTGAACTACACATTACTTTATCATTTTACCTAATTTTATTATATTGATTATCTCATGATAAAATTTGCCTTGGAACTTATGTAATTGGTATTTTTGACTAGAAAATCAAAGCCCTTAATCAAATGTGTTTTAAATTTTCTTTTCATTAGAAGAAAATATTAGAAAGCTTCTTAAATTCTTTCAAGAAAAATTATAATGCTGTGAACTTCTCTCTTATTATGCATATTATGATAATCTACAGTAAAATTGTCTTCAACTTTCTTCAAAATGTCAAGGGAAAATGAAAATGCTCGCATCTTTCTTTTCTTTTTATTGGATGCAAATATTTAGACTGCTGTGTTACAAAAACACTCATAGATTGATGAGATAAACATTCCATATGGATTGTCTGCATATTATGTCCAAAGCCTGATACTAATAAAAAATCTCACTTTTCTATGTTCCCAAATACTAATCGAAAATCTCACTTTTCTATGTTCCCAAATTGATGAGTGCTACTTTAGATTTTACATGTTTCATATTTTTTTTTGTTTTTTATGTATGTGCACATATGCATAGATAGATAGATAAACATTTGATGTATTCTAGTAAAACCGTTTGAAGGATTTCTAATCTAGTGTATTCCCTACTCTTATCTATACTCTATACGCATTGATGCCACTTAGGTTTGTATATACTTGAAAGATTGCTAAAGCCTTCCGTGATCAAAGTGTCATAGCAAATCAAATGTGAGTTTAACCTATTTAATGCAAAGTTACAAGGAGACACGGGTTACCAATATGGGTTTAGGGACATGAACTGGGACATCGATCAAATTGGGATATGCAAGTAAATGAATAAAAAAAGACTATATTATATATAAATAATAAATGCAATGACCAAAAATTGTCAATATGGCAATAGGGATGCAATCCATAGTCCTAAAATGGATTTACCTTGCAACTATGTGTTTAGGCCTATCTAATTCGTCGTTTTAACTTTTACTTGACCAGAATCTAGAATCAGGAATTTCTACCACATATAACTTCAAACTTCAATTGATCCTATCATGTTCAAGCAGATCTGAGTGCATTATACAATAGTCTGAATTCATTCTAATTAATATATTTAAATAAGTCCGGTGTTGTTCAGCTTTTTACCTTGCAATGTACTTGTAGAGATACTTTGAAACTCACATGATTAAAAGCTTCATTATTTAACTGACATTCCTAATGAATACTGAGATCCTTAATATCTAAAAATAGCATATGTTTCTTCTATTAAAAAAATAACACTGACAGAAAACAAACCCTTGTTCTCCATTGGCACCATTCTTTTCCCTCTATCAGCAGTCCTTGTTTTGGCATGGACCCTTACTTTTACAGAATTGCTTTGTATTGTAAATTTATATGGTTTACTATATACCAACTATTCGGTTCTTTTGATTCTTTAGACATTTTTGCTCATTTGAATCCTCATATGCACTCCTGATTTGCTAAGAACTGATCTACTCAAAGTCCAATTGACCTATTTTTTTCATCAGTTTCTTTCTTTCTTCCTTTGCACTAGTAAACACTTTCCTAATTCAATTAATTTAGCTAATTGATGGTAATGCTTAATCTTTGACCCCATATTCTGTGCCAAGAGAGACATCTTGGATTTTTGGTGTGTGCATATAGGTAGCTGCATGTGTCGGTAACAAAAGAGAAATGCATTCAAGCCTCAACACAGAGCTAATATGTGCCAACATGTATCCAAAAGACTCAAGGTGCCAATCCCACCACAATCTAACTGTAAGAACATAGGTTTTGGCACTTCAACCCTTTTGTATACTTCCTGGAACATATCAAAGCCATTTCCAGATGAGTATGTGCTAGTGTATGTTACAATTTTAGTAGAAGAAACTTACAAAGAAGTAGGAACATCGGTGTCTGCCTTATGACTATCTTCACTGTCACATTCGTCAAAGAAATATTTTGTTTCCTTCCCAAAGCCTGCATCATCAACTTCATCTTCTATTCACAATATAGCTTCAATATTAGTACCAAGTAACATTTGTCTGTTGTGATGTCAATCCTTCAAGAAATGGCACAAAAAACACCCAGCTCTATGCTATAGGAAAATCCTAAAGTAACTGAGTTCAGAATAAACATCATCTCAAGTCATTTCAGGAATGGGAAAAGAAATATGGCGCTTAATACATAATGAAATAATATGTTCAGACTATCTTGTATCCAAGATTCCATTGAACATTTTTCATCTTATGCTTTTTCCTTTATTCTCAATCTTCTATTTGATGGTTTGTCGACTAAATTGGACATATGAAATCATTACTTGCGTGAGTTGTTCTCATCTCATCGGTTTTTCCCTTTTGATGATATACTACAACAACATTCAACACATAGAGGTAGGAACATGACGCATTGCGTCTCTTGTTTTTAAACGTAATCTTCCTTGTTTTTTTTTTTCATGCCTAAAATCTCTCACAAATAAGAGATAAAGTAAAAGATAAGGATTGTTATTATTATTTTTATTTTATTTTACATGCCTAGGCTTTTAAAACATGTTCAAATGCTTTGAAAGTTAGCTAAGAACTAGATAATCTCATCTCTTTTTTAACTTACATTCTAAAAAAAATTAGAATGTTTCCCTTTAAAAAAAGCAAAACTCACTTTAAATTATTACATAATTATATTCCGCAAAATAATAGTAATGTTATATCTATAATTAGATTTTTTTGATATTTTAAGAAAACAACATTTCTTTAATAACTATTTAAAAATAATAACTATTCTTAAAGAACAATTATAAATAAAAATTATTTTAACTTATATATTATTATTCTTAAAGAATAATTAATAAATACAATGTTTAATTATAATAATTAAGTAACTATCTTCCCCTTATTGTAAGATTAATAAGGTTACTAGAACTTAGACAAGCTAATAAGAAGCCACAAAAATATTATGTCACAGTTAATTAAATTCTTTAAAGAAAGAGACCATAACATAATTTATCTGAAGGAATTCCTATCGTATACATTAGCTATGTAGAACCCACAAACATCTATTAATCTAATAGTTGCAACATGTTATTATTGGTTGAGATGATGCTAAATTATACGAGCAATCTATTTATAGAATAATTGATTCCTTTGAAAGATTTCTTAATTTAGCTTGACAACTAAGCAACCAGATATATCTAATGAATTTAAATGCTTATAACTAATAAATAAATGATACAGATTGGTTGTTACTTTAATAAATCACTTAATTAATTAATATCTCATTCATGCAAGCTAAACGTAAACATTATTTATTTTTCTTAAGTATGTGTATGCCTATGTTTCAAGCTAGCTAATTATTTGTGAGAACTCATAAATAACTATTCTTGTTCATGACAAATGTTTATTCATCATTAATAATTCTCTTAACGGATAATAATTATACTTCAAATAAAATCTACAATAATAAATTACTGAGATGTTATATTTAAAACATTCTAAATAAAGTTCTTGTCATCACATAAAACTTACCTGTAGTAGGTGGGGTGACCTTGCATCCGACCTTGGAGATTGTTCCAATGGTTGAATGTAATGCCAACCTTGATGTACATTCCAAGGTTGATGAATTGTATTAAAACATGTAATGAAGTTGCAAAAAACATCCTTGTACGAAAATAAAAAGATAATTGAAAAGGTGTAAGAAGAGCATAGCAGAGGAGTTATACTGCGCTTCAATGGAACTGAACCTAGACATGGAGTAGATGTTATCAAATCAGTTCACCAACCCTTGGTAGTGAGCCATCCTTTGGCAGTGAGCCCTAACTTTTGCAGTGAGCATTTTGGGCAATGAGCCTAAGGCAATGAGCCTTTTTTTTTTCGGTATTGCTATAACATATTTTTTTTGTGGGCTAACACCCACCGTGGTTTTTCCCTTATAGGGTTTTCCATGTAAAAAATTTGGTGTCTCACATGTTGATTATGTTATTGTGTTAAGTTTCTTATTATATGCATTCATGATTAAATCTGAATAATAGCGAACAAGTGTTTGATGTGTTAATGTTCATAAGTGGTCAAAGTTTTGGAGACAACTAATTCAACCCCCCCCTCTTAGTTGTCTGGTGCATTTCAACAAACTTAACATGTGAATTATGTGTGAGGATATTATTTAACTAATAAATAGTTAAATAACATGAATTATCCTCACACAAGGGAAACTAGATAGGAAATATCCCTATTCACACTAACAATTCATCCCTTCAAAGGCTCACATTGGCTCTCTCTCATGCCAACTGACCAAATTTTGCAATGCCATCCTACAACTTGTGGGTCATTACAATAACTTCATTTAGAGTGTATTTCTCCAATATAGAGTCTAGGTAGCTCCTCGTTTTGGTTTGTGACTCCATGTGTATGCCTTCAATATTTTTGGTAGACATGCTAATAAAGGTTTCCATATAGTCCACCAAACCTTGTTCTTATGTTGACATAAGGTTGGCCTTTGTAAAAAATCTACCTGTTTTTCCTTATCATACTTATTCCTTTACCTTGATGTTAAACATAATATCTTTAACCATTTTTGGAAATTTATTGGTCATGTATATTGGGAGCTTAGGACAAGCTCACCAAAATTGATTGGGGTCACCATAATGATAGCACCTCTCCATTTTCCATAAGTTTGACTACCAAACTTGCATCCACAACCACGTTCTCTAGTTCTACCACCATCTCCCATTATTGGTTGTTGATATGGACTATAAGAAGGTTCTCCTCTTGCTTAAACTAATCACATTCTTGGTGTCACAACCATTGAAATTCTAGATATAATACCACTCTATCTTCATCTTCATTCTCTTCAACATTTAGGCACTCTATCTTTATATATTCTTTGACATCACATATTACATAGAATAATTTTGCCTCTGTCTAATGCATTCGATTCATCTTTGTATGGTTCTTACATTCACAAGTGGTACACCACATAGCCTTTGTAATTTCTTGGAACTTATGGTTCATTGGTTGTTTAATTCTTTAGTCCATTTCCATGACTTATGATTCTAGTCTTAGGCTTACCCACAAAGCTTCTCCCATGTCAAATTAGCTATAGTCATCAATTTCATTTCCAAAAAACTTCTCTACATTACATATGTTTGATGGTTTATTTCTTATTTTTAATTTGGTAGGATCATTCCACTAATAAACTATTCTTTGTGTTGTTCATCACTCAAACACATGGTTACTTTTCTATGAGGTTATAAATCCTCAAATATTTTTGTTACATAGATTACATTGTGTTAGAAATCAGGATTTTAGGTTACTAATCATTATGAACAAAATATAAAATAAATATAAATGAGAATTATACAAGCATGAGTTTAACACATTACACAAGATATACACGAGGAAAATCCTTTTAGGTAAAAAACCCCATAAACGTCATTTTATTAAAACACTTACAAAAATAGTTTATTAAAAAATAGACTGAACCTGGGGATATACTCTACATACTTCCAATTGGCCACTTAATACCTCTTGTCCATAGTGATATAATTCACTATAAATCTCTAAATTCCCTTACCTCTCAAATGAGAGAGAACCTCCTTAAATATAGAAGGGGTGGCAAAATACTTGAAAGGGTATTAGTCACACTCATTCAAAGCAACCATTTGTAAATAATTAATAATCTAATAGTTATTAGATTATTAATTATTAAATGGTTATGTTTTATAACATAAGGTTTTATAACCTTATATTAGAATAATATATAATGTTATAAGGGTATAACCCCTAATAAAATTATGTTCTGACACTCCCCCTTAATGTTAATAGGGGCATCGCATGTCAACTTCTATAAAAGAAAAAATGAAGTATTGCAATAGTGTAGGTCTTCTTTGACAATGATAACAGGGACACAAATATATGCCAAAATGAAGAGCATGTATTCTAGACTACATGAAAGTCAACTTGTCATAATTTATAATCCCAGTGTTCTAAAAAATGATGCTTAAACAAGGTCTTATAATGTTTCTATTGGAGCCTATAACTCCTCAAACCAGCCTCCCTTAGGTTCATTACATAGTTCTTGTAGGTCTTATATAATACAATGCTTTTACAAGTGGAAGATTTACAGAGAGAAGAATTTTTAATATGTTCATAGGGCTTACATAGAATGCCTAGAGGTCTTATGTTATTCCTATTAGGTCTTAGGTCCAAGGATTTTTGCCATATATAATGCCTAAAGGTCTTACTTTTTTCCTTTTAGGTCTTACATAGAGCTGCCATTGTCAGTCACACTCTCTCCACCTCAATGGCAACTCCTTATGACCAAGCACTGATCTGAATTTGGAGAATTTTGGTAATGCACAGAGGTTTGATGCTATACTACATATATGATTTCTTTTACTGGGAGCCTAGCCCAATTCTTGATCACAGTATATTAGTCATCTGATAATTAGTCTAGTAGAAGTGAAAAATAATATTAGGATGTAAATATTTCCCTTGAATGAAGTGCTGATGAACTTCAAATGTGCTTTATTTCTAGAAATATGAGTCTTTGGTAAGAGTAAATAGCCTTGTTATCATATAATTGTAAGGAAGCTAAGGTAGCAGAACAACTTCCTACACTAATCTTGAGAGAAAGATAATGCAAAAAATTACAGATCTTTAACAATTATAGCAACTTAAGAAGAAACAAACATAAATATTATGCATACCACAACACAGTGATTTATGTGGGGAAAACCCTTTTGGGAGAAAAACCCCACACTCCAAAAGCCACTCAATATATTATTCAGAAACCACAAAGATTACAATATACTTTCAGAGAAAGCTTCTCACAGGAGTATCGCCACCAGAGATCTAGAGACAACATGACCGCTATTAGACTCTCAAAATACATCACGATACTGCAGCCGTAATACAATGCCCTCATAAAATAGGGTTACCTTATAGGGCAAGACAAGCCAACAAATTATCTACCATTAGATCTAAAACCTAATAATGAACGGTCCAGATATATAATATATCATTAATTTAATGTATGTTGGCCATTTAACAATTTTTGTTAACAAAAAAATGTTAACATGCATCCCACTCCACCCCATGCTCCCATTGTATATTACAGCTATCAATGTAACTAGGAAATATATATATCCCATCAACAATAAACCTTATATAATTGCAAGGTTGAGACACATTTTCCCAACAAATCTCCCACTTGTCAAACACCTTGCAAGAGCAATGGGAGGGAGTAAACATCGTCTCTTAATTTCTAGGGGCCAAAAGGCCCATAGTCTTTGAACACCATCTGAACTTTTCTATGCTCACAGGCTTAGTTAAAGAATCAACAACATTCATCAAAGTCTCTACCTTAACCAACTTCACCCTTCCATCTTTGATCATATCTCTAACAAAATGATACTTTACATCAATGTGCTTGGTCCTGGCATGAAATGTCAAGTTCTTAGCTAGACAGATTGCACTCTGACTGTCGCAATAAATTGTCACTGCACCTCATTTTATTCCAATATCTGAACAGAGTCTCTTAAGCCAAATGGATTCTTTGCAAGCATGAGTCGCTACCATATACTCAGCTTCAGTAGTGGACAAAGCAACCATAGCCCGTCACTTACTCATCCAACTAATTGCACCACCAAATAAAGTAAACACATAAGCACTGGTGGATTATCTACTATCAATATCACATGTCCAGTATGAATCCACATAATCATGAATATCAAGGGAAATATTGTCTTTAGTCAAATTACTATGATAACACAAGGAATACTCTAAGGTACCACACAAATGTTTGAAGACTCTTTTAACTGCATCCTAATGAACTTTGCCAGGATTAGACATATATTTGGAAAGAACTCCCACTACTTGGGTAATGTCTGTGTTGAAAGAACACTAATTCACTGAGAGGGGGGGTGAATCAGTGTACGTTAAAACTTTAAAACAATAGTCAAGAATTAAAAGCACACATAAAAATCACACACACATAAGAAAACACTAGATTTACGTGGACAACCCAAAATGGGAAAAACCATGGTGAAAATGTTGCTTGAGTCTACTGCTCAAATCCAACCTCACAATAAAAGATTTTATAGATGTTTTGTACACACCAACTTAGAAGTACATTGACACCTAAGACAATGTTTTGAGGCTCCAACCTTCAGGTACACTGTACACCTATCAAGCACCAACCCAATACAATGAGGCACCAACCCATGAATCCTTACAAATTTTGATGTACAGTCACTCATTCTTCATTAACCTGAAATGCACCCTTCAATTCATATACAATCTCATTCGCACTTCTACACTCTGTGTTTTCATTAACAAAATCTTTACCATTCTCTATACTCTCAGCATTCTCTGCTCTCTTACAAAGTCTCCCTCCTTCAACACAATCTGCTTGTGAACATCTGTATGTTTGTGCAACCTCTCCACTCTATACCAGTGAACGAAATATATTTGATTCAATGTGTAACATGTTCACCATAGATTCAATGTGTATAAAAACACATCCTTTTGTACAGTTGAACTGCAAACAGAGTAAAAGCACAAAGTTGTGTTACACTTTTATAAAGGAAATGACCAACGCTGATCCAACTTTTAAACTTGAATCACTAAAAATTGACATATATGTTTTGAATTTTGAAATGATGTAAAATAATAAAATATTTATTTTTTAGTATATTTTATGTTTGTATTTTTTAAAAAAATTAAAAAATTATTTGAATATAGTTTTTAATAAATTGACACTATAATTTAGTTGCTATAAAATATTGAAAAATGAAGTTACATGAGAGGTCAATTTTTATATAGTAATTTTTTTTTTTTCTTCAAATTTTTTTGTATATTTATAACTTGAAACTTTAGTGCATGGATATATTTTTTTCCAATTATGAGAAATATATATTTTTAAATAAATAATAAAATGTGCGTGTATTAAAACGTAGTTGTTTCCATTCGACATTAACTTTCATATTAACTATTTATCTAAAATAGAAAAAAAATTATACCATCTTGATATAAATTCTTTTATCTTGTGCATCATATTTTTTTCAAGTTTTTTAATAAGTTTTACTATTTTTCCTTGACATGGTAATCGACCTAATGTTTTGTGCTGATAACCTACTTTTAGTAAAAATAGAAAGGAAAATATAAATAATAATTAAACTATTAAAATATATATTTTTGAAAACTAAACTTATAGATCTACAAAAGGGTATTTTTATATTTTATAAAAAATGTTATTTACACGAGTAGAAGTTGTTGAAATATCAAGTTTTTCAAATAATTTTATTTTTTTGGTAAATTGGCCTCATAGTGGTGCTACATATGCATTTAGCCAACAATTTTAGTTAGAAAAGTTGTGGACATATCTAACTTAGCTAGAATGAATCTTACAAGATCATATGTTTGACCAAAATTGATTTTTAGTTAGAAATACTTAAATTCACTTGTGCTGATAAGTTAGCTGAAAGTGTGACACAACTTTGTGCTTTTACCCAGCAACCGCTCAAAAACTACACATCGACAATTCCAAGTTGTTTCATAACAGATCACAATCAGTTTAACTGTCGTGCACTAACTTCTAGCTCAGAAATATATAGTGGCAACATTTCTCGTCGTCTCCACAGAATCCTTAGAAATAATTTCCACCACAAATTGTAAGACCATCCCAAGTGCATCCACATTGTAATTTAAATTAATGCTGATATGGCCCTGCAGGTGTGACATTAGACATGTTGTTTATCGATAAAAACTTGATATGACAAACTTAGCCTTTTGTCGCTTTCATCGGCAAAAGTTGTCTTTTTAAAAACTTTGTCATCAATTACTAAAAATGCCTTTATATGCATTTTATTGACAAATGTTGTGTTTTCAAAACTTGGCCTTAATCTCCCTTTGTTAGAGAAACCACACATTTCCAAACTAAAGCCATCTCCTTCTCTATCAGCAAAAATACACTTTTTAGAACCACCTCTTTCAACACTTTATCGGCGAAAGTACACTATTTCAAACCTACCCTTATTATCTTTGTTATCGGTGAATTCTCAAATGTAAGAACCTTATCCTTTAACTTTATCTCCTTATGCCTTTATCAACAAATATTGCTTTTTCAAAACTTCGGCCGATATGCCTTTATCAACAAATATTGCTTTTTCAAAACTTAGGCCTTTAGCACACTTTATCGGCAAAGTAGCCATTTCACGAACCAACTCTTTGAACATGTTGTTGCCTCTATCAATAAAAACTATCTTCTTTGAACTTTCCTTATCTTTATCCTTCATACCTTCTAGCGGCGAATTCTTGCTAACTCGAATTAATGCCTCTATCGCCTTTATCGGTGAAAGTAGAAAATACCAAACTTGGCAATTTCATGATTAACTCCTCTTTATCAGCGATTTTCTTAAATCACTAACTACCTTTCTCACTCCACACACACTATCCAATCTTGGCCAAATATCGCATAGTTGGCGGATTGGGAAAAATACTAACTTTCAAACTAGTTAGTCTTTGATGCACTTTCCCAACAACTACTTAAAACACTTTGCTTCTCTTCAAAAGCTTCCCGAAGACTTTGTCTTCTCAAAACACATTATAACTTGTCTTCATAAGCCATAGTTAGCTAGTCGGCAAATTAGTGAAAAGCCAAACTTGTAAACTAGTTCGAGAGATTGAGACTTTCCTGATAGTGCTTAACTATGAGCACTTCAAACCTTTACTTTTATGCCTCCTACTTTGTCGGTAAATCGACAAAGAGCCAAACTTACGAACAAGTTTGCAACATAAGAACTTTTTTTATATAAGTTTAAATAGGTTCGAATTGAGCACATTTTTCTGACATAACACATTTTTTTGATATAAGACATGTACTTGTCTTTTCTTCCAAAATAAGATGTTTTGCCGTAAAGGAGGTTCAGATTGAGGACATTTTGCCGACAGGTTCGGATTGAGGATATTTTGCCGACAGACTTGACTTAGTTCAGGTTTAGAACAATTTGCTGACAGTGCTTCAACACAACTTTGACAAATTCCACAAAATGTTGATTGCTCCTTAATATGCCGATTGTTGCTTGCTTTGACATAAATGACAACAATTTCAACAATCTCCCCCTTTTTCATTGATGGCAACACCTGAATTTGACCTAAATTTGAATTGATCATGACAACCATACTATTCTCCCCCTTGTGACATGTATTAGCACTTTGCTATGAACACACTACAAAATTCTCCCCCTTTGACATCAATTACAAAGGGACTCATAGAAAAATAACAATACTAACTTACTACCCTTGAGGACTTTAGGACAACTGCGGTACCAGGGATAAAGAAATATTTTGATATACTCCCCCTGGATGAATACATTCAGTATTCAATTAGAGAGAGGAGAAGGAATAACTCCTAACTTCTACCTGAGCTGTTCAAATGTCTCCTTTGGAAGAGGTTTTGTAAAGATATCTGCTAGCTATTCTTTTATCTGAACATATTCCAACTTGACTTCCTATTCAACAACTTTCTCCATGAGAAAATGATATTTAATGGATATGTGCTTGGTCCTTGAATGCATAACTAGATTCTTTGAGATGTTTATTGTGCTGGTATTATCACAAAGAATGTTAATTGGCCTGTCAAAATCTACCTTAATATCTTGCAGCATTTGCTTCATCCATAACACCTAAGTACAACAAGATACAACAACTATATATTTAGCTTTAGCTGTTGACAAAGAGACTGATTCTTGTTTCTTACTTAACCAAGCTACCAATCTATCTCCTAGAAAGAATGCACTACCACTAGTGTTTTTTCTATCATCCATACAACCAACCCAATCTGCATCTGTGTATGCAATCAATGTGAAATCATCACCAATAGGATACCATAGACCATAATCTACTGTACTCTTCAAGTGTATGAAAATCATCTTCACAGCTTTGACATGTGTTTCCTTAGGAGCAACTTGAAATCTAACTACAATGCAAATGACTTGCATGATGTCAAGCCTTGTTGCTGTGAGATACAAGAGACTTCCAATCATGGATCTATACAAAGTTTGATCTGCTAAAGCAGATTCATCATCTTTGCTAAGCTTACACCCAATGACCATAGGTGTACTAACTAGCTTGCAATCTTCCATCTTGAATTTCTTCAAAATTTCCTTTACATACTTGGTCTGAGAGATGAAAATCCTTGTGTATGATTGATTGACCTATAAGCCAAGGAAAAATGCTAATTCTCATAGCATTAACATCTCAAACTCTTTCTGCATAGTGTCAGCAAACTCTATACACATTTTGTCACTATCTCCACCAAATATTATATCATCAACATTAATAATGACAATCAGCATATGATTACCTTCAGTTTTGAAATATAGGTTGCTAGCAGTTATACCTTTATTATAACCTTGCCGTTGAAGATATTTGTCTAGCCTGAAGTACCAAGCCTGAGGAGCTTGATTTAGATCATATAGTGCCTTCTTCAATCTGCACACATAGTCTTTATTTTTAGTTACCTAGAATCCTTCAGATTGATCTATATACACTCACTCATCCAAATAGCCATTGAGAAATACAGATTTCACATCCATCTAGTACACCTTGAACCATTTATAAATTGAATATGCAAGAAACATTCTAATGGCTTCAAGCCTAGCCACATGAGCAAATGTCTCATCAAAATCTACACCCTCGGCCTGAGCATAGCCCTTGCAGACTAATCTAGTTTTATTTCTAGTTATTTGCCCATCTTCATTCAGTTTATTTCTAAACACCCATTTTGTGCCAATGACATTCTTATCGGCAAGCATTGGAACAAGTTCCCAAGTCTATTTTTTCTCTATTTGACTAAGCTCTTCTTTCATGGCTTCAATCCAATTTTCATCCTTACTAGCTTCTTCATAAGATTTAGGTTCTATTTTAGACAATAAAGCATAGTTTACCTGTTCTTGTTGTGCTAGCTTTAGCTTTTTCCTTGTCATGATGCCATCAGATTTATTTCCAAGAATCTAATTCTTAGAATGATTTCTTTTTACATACTTGGGTGGAGACTTTGGAGTAGACTTTGGTTTCTCTTCTTCATCAACATCACCCTTCTCACTCTTCTCTTGTGACTCTTCTTTTGCAACTTCTTCTTTGTCATAAACAGGAACCTTTGAATACAAGTAATTTCCATGTGACAACTGAGAGACATCTTCATCCACTCTAACATTCACATTTTCAACAATCTTTTGCAACCTTTTATTATAGCATTTATAGGCTTTGCTCGCAGTTGAATAACTAAGAAATATTCCCTCATCAGACCTTGTCTCAAATTTACTCAAAGTATCTTCATCCCTTTTTATAAAACATTTGCTTCCAAAAATTCTAAATGCTTCACAGATGCAAGTTTGCCTTTTCACAATTCATATGGAGTCTTATCATGATTTACTCTTAATTGACCTCTGTTAAGAATGTAAACAGCAATATAAACTACTTCCTTCCAGTATCTATTAGGCAATTTGGCTTCATTCAACATTGTTCTAGCCATTTCTTGGATAGTTTTTATTCTTTCTCTCAACAACTCCATTTTGTTGAGGTGTTCTAGCTGCAGAAAAATGTCTTTTAATCCCATGCTTTTCATAGTACTGATCAAATTCATTTGAAGTGAATTCTCCACCTCTGTCAGACCTTAAGCACTTTATCCTTGACCCATTCTCATTCTCAACCATAGCCTTAAAGATTTTAAATCTTTCTAAAGCTTGAGATTTATCTTTAAGAAAAGTTACCCATGTCATTCTTGAATAATCATCTATCAACAACATTAAATACCTTTCTCCATTGATGCTTTTGGTTCTGGTTGGTCCACACAAGTATGTATGTATCGGTTCAAGAGGTTTTGAGGTTGAATATTTCTTTGACTTGAAATTGACCCTTATTTTCTTTCCTTCTTGACATTCTTTACAAAAGGTATTTTCTGGCTTGCTAATACTAGGCATATGTCTGACTGTATTCTTCTTGTTGACCTTCACTAGATGGTCAAAGTTGGTGTGGCCCATCTTTTGTGCCATAACCAAATCTCATCAGTTTGCCTTAACAAACATCTTTCACCCTTCACCTCCTTCAAATGGTATAGATTGTTGTTTGTTCTATTTGCCTCAACAACAAATCTACCAGAGCTATCTTTTCTTATCTCACATCCATCATCATGAAATAATACATTATATCCCTTGTCACACATTTAGCTGACACTCAACAAATTATGTTGTAGTCCTTCTACGTATAATACATCTTGGGCATTGGTTTTACCATCTATGCATAATGTGCCTTTTCCGACTATCTTAGCAATGGTGTTATTACTGAACTTGACAGAACCACCATTAAATTTCTCTAAAACGGTGAACTTGCTCTTATCTCCATTCATATGACTAATGCATCCAATGTTTATTACCCAAGGATTGCCTTGTCCTTTGGCATGAACAGTTGTTTGAACTAACATAGACTTTTCATCCTTCTTTTCTACCCAACGCCTTTTTGAACTTTTCTCCTTTTCCTCAGAAGGCTTTGCTGGTTCTTTCTCCTAAGTAGGGCATGCAGACTCTTTCTTGTGATGTGTAGAGGATTGTGCTTTTTGTTGTTTTTGTACAGAAGCATGTGTAGGTCTATCTTGCCTTGGAAGAGTAAATCTCCCTTTCTCTTGTCTAGAAGGCTATATAAACACACTTCTACAAAACTTGGCAATATGCCCATAGTTGTTACAATTATAACAAACATCATTCATATCAACTAAAGGAGCAAAAGGATTTTTTCTCACAAAATCATGCCTATCCATTCTCATAGAACTAATTTTGTAGTGTATTTCTTTATGTCCAAACTGATTACATGAAAAACAATAACCATGAAATGCATAATTGAACCTGGCTTGTCTTGCAAACTGATCTTTGAGTCTCCTCCATGGAATGTGAAATTTGATGAAACCATAATCTTCCTTTCTAAAATCTTCAGTCCTCTTATTCTTCTTGAATCCTTTAGGCTTCCTAGAATTAACTTGTTGCTTAGACATAGCAGAGCTTGATTCACCCTGTTCTCCAACTGCCATTTTGAAGGGAGCAACATTATTGGCAATTTTATCTTCTGCGTTCTTCTCAGAGACGGCATCTTTGAAACTCTTGTTTTCAAGGTATCCTAACCCATCCATGTTGGAGAAGGATCTTTGAGAACCAATTATTTGATCAAGAATTTCTGAGCTCTTCTCAAACTTGAGACTTCTATTTAACTGTTCATTCACCTTTTCTAACTCCTTCCTCAACGAGACAACTTCAACCCCTAATTTTTGGCACTCGTCTAGTTTGTTCTTCAAATCCATACTAGTTACCTCTACTTTTCTTTTAGACTCCGCTAATTGCAGTTTCAGATCTACAAGTTTATCAGATTCTTCAATCCTTAACTTGTAATTTTCATTTTGTTTTCTTTCATACCTTAGATCATCTAGAGAATAAATCAATTCACCTTCCAAATAAACTTCACCCTCTCCTTCCTCATTAGAGTCTTCAGGGCAATCTTTTGTAGGAGTATTTTCATTTTTTTAAAATTTCAACAGCCATGAAAGCAGTTTCATAATCTTCACTTGCATAAGAACAATCATCTGAAGAACTACTTTCTTTGTCTACAAATAGACTCTTTTTCTTCTTATTAAAGTTTCTCCTTTTATATTTTGTGACTTCTTGACTCCTAGAACTATCTCCCTTTTGTTTTTCACGGGTCAGTGCAAGAAGTTGGGTCCACTTTTTGGGCAAAAAGTGGAAGTGTTTTCCCTGATTTTCAGAATTTGTCGCATTTGACCTTAAAATTTGAAGCACTTAGAAATGGAATCTTTAAAAAAGTCACTAAATATAAAATGTAGTACTCGGAGTCTAGTTTCTAAATATGTAATTTTTTTCAATACCCAGATGATACAAATTAATTTTCAATAGGCATTTCTAAAAACCACTATTTAAAAGTCATTTTTTTTTACCATACCATGCACGTGTACGGCCAACATAATTTGACCTAAATAAAATTATTTTTCAAAATCCTTTTGGGAAAACATGTGTAGTACAGTGAAGTTTGATGAGGATATTTTTTTATAATTTTTTTCTAAATAATTTTTTTTTATTAATTTTTATTAGGCCTAATTGGTACTTTTGAAAACCCCTCGTGTACGGCCAACATAATTTGAGCAAAAAAAATCATAAAATTAATTAATTTTTTTTATTGTGTAAAGAAAGATGTGTAGATTGATGACATATAATTTTTTTTAAAAAAAATTTAAAAATTAAAAGTTATTAAAAAAATACAAACACCTGTCATTTCAAGTTTTTGGACTAGTTTGCTTATAAATTAAATAATAAATAGAAGAACATGTCCAATTACAAAAAAAATTATATATTTGAAAACTAGACAATGTCATCTGTAATGGGTTTTCATTTCGTAAAAAAAAGCAAAAAAAAAGCCCTCAGCCATACAGGTAAACTCAGTGTTTCTTCTTGTTTTGTACTTAGAAAAAAATTTGCAGGTCCAAGGCTCAAGGTCGGTCAACCATGCCTATCCCGAGCCTAAAACCCAAGCAAAGGTCAGGGAAAAAGCGGCGAAGATTTCTAATTTCAAATAACGGGTACCCGTTTCTATTATACCCGTTATTTCCCATATTAGGGAAAAAAGTACTTTCCCTGTATCCCTGCAACTTGCAAGTCTGATACGTACGGCGCGACAGCGACAATTTCTGCATTTTTTTACTTACAATTATTTTGTGGAATCTCTTAACAGGTCATATTCTATTCAGATTTTGAAAGGAGTCAATCATATGAACAATTCTGAAG
Source organism: Cunninghamia lanceolata (assembly GCA_027924645.1). Lineage (NCBI taxonomy): Eukaryota > Viridiplantae > Streptophyta > Pinopsida > Cupressales > Cupressaceae > Cunninghamia > Cunninghamia lanceolata. The sequence continues at coordinate 20,902,165 of BSBN01000520.1, read as the reverse complement.
TGAAATCAAGTGCATGAGCTATTTTCAAGAGGAATAAAGCAAGAGAGTTTTTGTTTTTACATCTACCTTTTACTTCAAAATCTATGGAACAAAGGATCTACATCTAATTCTACTTCAAAAGTTCAAATAAGGACATCAATTATGAAATTGGATTAAGTATCAATTGTTATTTTATCAAGAGGGCTTGGTAATCATGGGATCAAATCAACGTCAAAGAAAAAAATAAAGGAGGGTAATGACACCTCAAGAAATTGAAGCAAATAGAGAGAAAGAAGCCAAAAGGCAAAGAGATAGAAGAGCAAGGATTCAAGAGATGAAGAATATTGAAGCATCTAGTTCCATGAGTATTGAAGAGAAAGACATTCAAGAGAGTAAAAATGATGGGATGAATGTAAATGATGCAAATGCGGAAATGGTGAATTTGGAAGAAAATGTGTCTATAGAAACAAATGCATGTATGTCTTCAAACCCAACTTTCGAAGATATGGAAAATGTGACTATACAAACAAATCCAGGTATGTCTTCATAGCCAACTTTCAATGTTATGGAAAACAGGACTATAGAAACAAATCCAGGTGTGTCTTTGGAGCCAACTTTCAATGATATAGAACACACGACTATAGAAACAAATCCAGGTGTGTCTTCGGAGCCAACTTTCAATGATATGGAAAACATGACTATAGAAACAAATCTAGGTATGTCTTCAAACCCACCTATTGATGATATGAATGAGAATGATATCCCTTTTAGGAGTGAAAATGAAAATGTTTTATTTGAGATTGAAAGAAATGTCTTAGATAATCTTCCTGGTAAGATTTCTTGGAGGCAAATGAGAACTCATGCAAATAGATTATATAAAGATTTTTTTTATAGAAAAAGTCTTGGATTTCAATGTCAACTTATGATGCAATTGATGAAGATGTGGAAATTGCGAAAAGTAATGAAAAAGTTAGGCATATTTGTAAAACCTAAAAAAAAAGATGAATCAATGAAACAAGTTTTATCTAGTGTTGCTAATGCTATTGATTCTATTGGTAAAAAGAGTCGATCTAAAGATAGCAATGCAGCACGAAGAGCTATAACAACTGCTTTAGTCAATAAATCGTCTTCTAATAAAAGAATGATAAGTAAGACAAGTGAAATTCTAAAGATAAATCCTAAAACTTTGAGAAGAGTAGCAAAGAGAAGAGAATCTATTGAAAAAGATCCAATTAACCAATGTTGGAGTTTTAGTGGTAGACTCCCAAGGTATGACATGAAATTAAATAGTGAAATCAAATTTTTAATTGAAAAATATTGGCATGATAATACAAGGGTATCATCTAATGTTAGAGATGTTTTAAAATTACAAGTGGGGTCTAAAATTCGTGATCCTCATCCAAAACATCTATTAGACATGACTCAAACTGAATTATATAAAAAATTCTTAGATGATTTAGTGTTAGAACCTTTTAATATTACCATAAGCCAAAGATCTTTTGAGAAATGTAAACCTTGGTATGTGAAAATTAATAAACAGCGAATCTCTTGTTGTTGTAAAACTCATGTGCAATTTCGTTATTATTATGATCTTTTTTGATATATACGTTCTACTTTGCATAGTAACAAAATTATGCAGGAATGTGGTATTAATATGCCACCTCAAACAATTAAGGAGTTTGTAGCAGGTTTGTTTTGTGAAACATCTACTGGATACTTATTTTATTCAAAAGCATGTATTTCTGGACAATGCAATAGATGTGGCAACTTTTCATTGTTAGGAGAATGTATGCATGAAAATATTTCACATGAATTTGGACAACAATTAGTGGATGTGAAAAGATTCAAGAATGTTGAATATTCTTTAAAAGATGGAAAAATTGGAAAGCGTTGTGAGTTAGTCACTGAGAAAATTTGTGTGCATGCATTCATCAAAGATTTTAAGGATAATATTGTATCCAAATATGTCAAACACTCCCAATATGCTCGGTGGCTTGATGGACAATTCCGTTCATGTAAAAACACCTTTCCAATTGGAACTATCCTATCAGTGGTTGACTTTGCAGAAAACTATACTCTTGCTCCACAAGAGGAAATTCAATCTCAGTATTATAATTCAGTGCAGGTGGCCATATTTGTTCATAGTGTATACAGACATGCAGATGATAGTACAGAAGATAATAGAAAAATTTTGAGGGAGTATCATTTTTATTTGTGATAACCGGTTACACTCTTCAGAGTTTGTGCAATATTGTTTCACAAAATTTTATGAAAGTTTAAAAGAAAGAGGAATCCAGATGACACAACATTTCATATGGTCAGATAATTGTACAGGGCAATTCAAAAATGCAAGAATGTTTTATTGGCTATGTAGGGCTCACAAAGAAATCAATATCCAACATATGTGGAGTTTTTTTGAAGCTGGACATGGTAAAGGAGAACATGATGGAGCTGGAGCATGTGTGAAAAGAGCTCTTGCTAGAGAGCAACTAAAATTTGAGGATACAGCCAAATTTAGAGATGCACGTGTAATTGTGGATTGGTGTAATGAAAAGTTATCTACGGGATCAAGTCAGAACTCTACAATTCGACGATTCTTTTGGTTAGTTGAAGAAGAGAATATTCCTACTCGACTTGATTGTGAGACAATAACTGGATCAACAAAATGGCATTCATTTAAGAGTTCAAATGCAAGCACATGGACTATATGGACTAGGGAGCTTGCATGTTTTTGTCAATTTTGTATTACAGGTGATTGGGGAGCATGTGAAAATACAGAATGGGTTGAAGAATGGAAACAAAGATCCTTGACACCTACAGAAACACAAGATCAACTTGAAACAACAATTGAAGATGATAATCAAATGTTTGCATCAGATGACTATGATCGTGTTTCAGACCTTGTACAAGAAGGTACTTTTGTTTTCAATTTTTTTTATTGTCAATTTTTTGTACATCTTGTATATAATTAATTATATATGTATGCATCCACAAATTTATGTGATTTAGGTACATGTCATGTCACTTTATTGAATTACATAATTTTTTTGTAGGACATGTCTATGCTGTTATTGCACCTGAGGGCAATGAAGAGGAAACCGAGTATTGGTTGGCTCGATGTGTTGAGACAAAACAAAAGTTGTTACATCCTAGAGTGGATGATGATAACATGGAGTATCCAACAGGTTCTGTGGTTGTTGTTGGCACTTGGCTACGAAAATATCTAATAAGAAGGAATGGTGTGCCTGCATTTGAAGATTATGAAACACATAAGAAGATCATACACTACTCACATTTGGTTGTGGCAACAAATATAAAACTAGTCAGATATCAAGGCAAACCTTCTAATAAACAGTTATGGACACTTTCGATGGAAGAACATGAGTCAATTATAGATGCATTACAAAAAAATGAGGATGCAGATGGTACAATAGAATAAATTTTTAGGTAAGTATTAAATTTTGTATCGACCCATGGAAATATATAGTTAATTTACTTGTACATTTGAACATTACTTTTTGCAGGTGTATCCTAGACAAGTAGTCAAATGTGCATGATTGTCAATAGGAGTTATCACCATACAAGTATGTGAGGTCAATTTTGTAATCTTCAACTAAAAGTGAACGCAAATTAGGTAATTACATATATATATACTCAAATATTTATCATCTATCCTCTAAAGACACCCGCTTGTACATCCCCTTAAGCCATCCTCTTCCATCCCCTTAAGCCATCAAGTTTTATTTTATACTTTGTAAATTGACTAGTGTACATCTCTCCAAGTAAGTTATCCTCTTTTGTATTCCCTTAAGACATCCTCTTCTAGCTCCCCTTTGAATTAATCATCTTATACATCCCCTAAATCCATCTTCTTATGTATCCCCTTAAGACATCCTCTTAGCTCCCCTTAAGCCATCGTCAAGTTGTATCCTCTTTTTTGTTATTTAGTACATATTGCATTAATATTTTGTGTTTTTGGTACATATTCTTTCATTCTCATTTACATTCATTATTTCTTGCAGGTGTATCCTACAAGTAGATTTTTCCATGATTGCCACTACAAGATTTGATCATAATGTAAATTGTAGATCAATTTTGTAGTCATGTCAAACTAATGTTAGTCAAGAGGTTTTCACAGTAATTGATGATCAAGTATATTGTGTGGATAAGATTCAAATGAATTTCCTTAGATAGTTTCTTCTTTAAAAGAGTTCTAGTTTCTCTACAAGAATTGTTCATGCTACTTCTTGAATAATTTCAAATTTTGATAAATTTATTTGTATCTTATATTGTGTGGATAAGAAAATTGAATTTCTTTGTAGTTTCTTCTTTAAAAAAGTTAGTTTCACTACAAGAATTGAATACTACTTGAATAATTAAATCCAAATGTGATAAATTTTTTTGTAGCTTATATTGTGTGGATAAGATTTAAATGAATTTCCTTAGATAGTTTCTTCTTTAAAAGATTTAGTTTCTCTAGAAGAATTGAATGCTACTTCTTGAATAATTTCAAATTGTGATAATTTTTTTTGTAGCTTATATTGTGTGGATACTTGATTTGAATTGAACCTTTTAGTTTCTTCTTGATTTGAATTGTTTGAGATTTGTGATGGAGGCTTGCAAAGAGCCATTCATGGTTGAACTTTGTTGAACATGCTTGGGCAGAGCTTAGAGACTTAATATAGGTATTGGTTGGTTGTTGCACAGAAATAGCTATGTGATTAGTATAGTGTTGGAGTCATTTAAAGTAGGTTGTATTAGACAGAGCCATACATGGTTGAAGTCCACAAAGAATGATGTCTTTTGGAGACAAAGCTTAGAAAAGTTGGTGGCATCTTGAAAGCAAAAGTGTTGATTGTATGTAGGTTGATACAGTTATTGAGAGTCCTTGATAGAGGTATAGATTGCAAATAGACCGGAGCCATGTTGTAAGTTTACAGTAAAGCTTGTGAAGCCGGTTGGTTGATAAAGATTCAAAGCGTTATGACTAGCTAGATAGTTGATTATGGTTGGAAGAGAGGTTGCATGCAAAGTCAATTGGGATTGTTGCAATAAAATTTTGGACTACTATTTAAGTGGTGTTTGGAACCCATGCATGGAGCTCTCTTCCTTCATTCTCCACCATTGCAAGAGGAGTTGTAGGTCATGATCCATTTTAGAGAATTGTGCATTTGGATAATTTAAGTCATGTTAAGGCTATGTAAAAGCCATTATATATTATGAATTAGTGTCATTAGAAGCATTGCTCATTTTTTTGAGAATTTTATGCCTAGTTGAGAGTTTCTCCCAAGTTTGAATTCTTGTGTTGTATACTATTTATTTATGTGTGATGCAAGTTTAAATGTTCCACATTTGAGATGTTGTCTTAGTCTTTTAATACACATTTTAGATAGCCATTAGAGGTGGTTGATTGAAGGTAAAGGAAGTTGGAAGTATCTCATTTTTATATCCATATGTGATGTATCGAAGTGAGGCATCTAGCTACGGTCCCGAGTTTATGGATTAATTGTCATTTGTTCTATACAATGTGTGGTCTAGAAATGTGTCAACTTTCATGGACTAGAGAATGCAAAGTGTCCAAAGGTTCTTTTGGTGGAGCTTGTAATTGTGTTTGGGAATGGTGTGCACAATAGGGCCTATGACAAATGGAAATCTCTCTATGAGGAGTGGGACGTTCGATGCATTAGGGAGTGCCAAAGCTCCCTCAAGATGTTGATGTGGTTTGGTGTTTCGTTTGTTTTTTAGCTTTCTATTAGTTGTGTTGGAATTTTGTGCTTGCTATATGTATTGGGGTATTGATATATAGTTGCATATGGGTAGTTTAGAAACCTTTATGGGATGTTGTGCTTTCTACTGCTATGCCTAGTCTTGGGTTGTTAGCACACTCATTTATATATGTTTTCTAAACTATTTAGTAAGGATGGGTCCCCTAAGTAGAACACCTATATTATAATTCAAAAAAATTAAACCAAACAAATATGAAATCCACACTAGGAACTAGGTATGTTGAAGATGTAAAGTAATTTTGAATTGGGAAAATATTCATAGGAATCTCTTCTTTAATTCCTTTCCTTTATGAGAAACTATATGTGATTCAACTTCCAAAGGCCAAGGAAGTTTTGGCTATTATAATGGTTAAGTAAGAAAGATGATAACAAAGTCTCGGTTGCAAATTAATAAAATTTCAAGGACTATACAAATGATATATATCAAGAAGGTTTTGTAATCAAAGGATGACCACAATCATTTAAAGGAACATGTATCTCAATTGAGGCTAACTAGGTGAGTCTAACATCTTTATCATTTTATCGTGATTTTGTAGGTTTATCCTAGGTAAATTACCTTGTTATAAAGTGCCCTAAATTTATCTATTAGATAATTGTAACACCAAATTTATCCATTAGATAATTGTAACACCAAACTTAATTTAGGTTTGTGAGGCAGTTAATAGATTGTTCACTATGCATAATGATTGATACAATGGGAAAGGTGACAAACCTAAAATAGTCCAAAATTTGGGATGCATATTCACATTTAAGGAAGTCTCTGGACAATCATCATGTATTTCTGAAATGTGAATATGCATCCCAAATTTTGGACTATTTTAAAGAAATATGGTGCATTTAGGAACTTGGTGATTGTTGGGGTAAAGAGGAATATATGATCATACTAGAAGAGGTGGATTAGGCCCATAATTGGCCAAGGTTGCTTTGAATAAGGTTAAAACAAGGAGATACCCATGTTGATATTCACACCCTTTGGTCCACACCTACATTGGGATGGATTAAGCTTGAAATTTTGATGGGTAGCCAAGGGTAATCCTAGTGAAGTAGGAGGAGTATGTTTATTAAGAGATGATAAGGGAAAACCTCTACCTATCTTAGCTTATGATTTTGGTGTCAAGAACAATAATATGGTAGATTCTAGGGCCATGATATCCAGGGCCTCAAGATGACTTGGAAACTAAACAAGATATCCCTTAGTGTGGAAGGAGATTCCAAGATCAACATTGATCATATGAAAAAGCATAGATGAAGCTCAAGTGGTTATTGGAAACTATTCTATTGGAATCTAGAAACTTGGTGAATAAGTTTAAATCTATCTCCTTCAAACATATCAAACGAAAAGGTAATTATATTCTAGACTAGGCAGATAATGGAAGAAATCATTAAATTGCTCCTAGACATCTAGCATTTGTTGGGAAGAATAATTTTGTTATGTATTCAACTCAATCCCTAAGTTGTGCCTCCATGCTATCAAATGTTACTTGTATCTACCTTCTATACAATGATATTGAAGGGGTAGAAGGTTAGGCTAAGGATTTCTATATTACTACTTAGATAAATTCCACAACTTCAATGTGTGGCATGAGCATATGCACAAAGCCTTGGAGGATATTTCTACGATAATGAAGATAAACCTTCATCTTGATGCTAAATTGGATGATTCTATCTACTATGAGAATTAAGATGAGGAGGAGGTGACATAAATCCCTCCTATCAAATTTGAACAATGTTAAAAATGTCAAGGAAGTGGTAGAGGCTTTGTAAGGCTTGTGTAAATTTCAGTTTATTAGTCCCACCACCCTAGGATAAAGTTTTTTAGTTTATTAGTAATTCTAACACTACTTCAACTTATTACTCTAGGGTGAGGGCCACTATAATTTTCCCTACCACTAATATATCTTAAGACACCTATTGGTTTATGTTTGATGTCATTGTAGTATATACCTTTTAAAGATAGATAGTATATTTTATGGAGTTTGAGATAATAGGGAATATCACAAACTTTTATGGAATAGTTGATGTCATGATATGTGGTGTTTCAATTCACATATTTTAATAGAAACTCTTTAGTAAATTGATGGTAGTATGTTCTTGGCAATGACACATTATTTTAGAAAAGAATCACATCCTTAAGGTTGAATCCATTTTTGGCATTTCTAGTGAGACAAATTTGAGAGGGATAACACATATAACATAGATGGATCTACTAAACACTTTGTTACTAAAATCCAAACTTTTGGCATTCTTTTTGTTCACTATTTCAAGAAAAACTATTGAACCATAATGCATTTAATCACTTCTTAAAAATTTAAAAATGTAGTAGAGAGAAATCTTCTAACATACATCTCAATTAAATAATTTATAATCTGGAAGTGAACAATGAAGCATATTTAACATATTTAACAATGAAGCATATTTAACATACTAAACTACATTCAAGCATATATACTCAATAATATATACATGTAGATCTAGATCTAGATAAGTCCATGAAATACTATAAAATATCTAGGTAGGACCCATGAAATGTGTACTTTAAAACATCTACTCATCATCAGCATATAAATAAATACAAATCACAGTTCATGAAATACTGAAATATATCTAGAAGAACATGTCATAGCAAGTTCGACATAGATAGTCAAAGTCCTGGAATGGCATATATAAAAAATAATGTGCACATCATACAGTTTAGTCTATGAAATAAAACTCTATGTCAGGGATGATCATCACTCAAGTTCAAATCTGAAAGAGGCCTCTTTCTTCCTTGTGAAATGGATGGATCTACCTCATGCTGTACACACAAGAGAAAGAACTTGCAATCAGATTTAAAAATTTTTAAAATGACATATGAAATTAAATATTTAAATGTAGGCTTTAAAGTGTGCATTTAAATTACCGTCTCACTTTCCACATTTTGTTGTGCAGGTGGTATAACTATTTCATCTTCATGACCAAAAGTTTCACTTGCTAATTGCTAGAATTTCAAATAAAGCAAGTTTGAAATAAGTTACAATTTAAAATTAGCATATAAAGACCTAGAAATTGCACATATAGAAAATTTTAAAGTAAAGTTTAGGACCTGAAAATGTGTAGATGGCTCATGAATTTGTCCCTGAGTACCAACCTGACCAATAGTCTCACTCCTATCATCCTGCACTTACATATATATGGGTGCATATATACATTTATATAAACTCAAAAAAAGAAACTTAGTACAAATTTAGTACAATTTTTTAAAACACACACCGGGGAATACTCAGGCATAGTAGCTGTCGATGGAGGATCAATGGAAGAAACACCTGAGCCAGGTGGTCGATCAGACATGGGAACTGCCACATGACCTGAGCCTTGCTGCAATAGTAGTGTTTCACATACATGTATGTATATAGTTATTTATTTAATTATACACAGTAAATGTTAATTTAAAATATAATATTGATAAGTTTCAAAAGAAAAATGAAACTAGAATTAGATACATATGGTTTTAGGGTTAAGATATATTGGTTTACCCCATAAGGTGTGCCAACCTCTACAGCTATCGATGCAAAACTCAATGTATCAAATCGTGATGTGGCCCTAGAGCGACTTGAGATCTGTACAACAAATAGTTTACAATTATATAAATTAATTCATTAAATTATTTATAAAAAATTTGATCTACGTTCAAATTATACACTTGAAATATTTAATAAAATGTGGTCAATGTACCTGTGTAGGATTATCATCCGAATATAGTAGATCCAAGTATGACTCCACTCCGGCTGTAGCTGCATCTGATGTGGATGTAGGAGCAAGACCATAACATGGTTGATTGCAATTTGTACACAAATGTGCCCCTGACAGGCCTGGGGCTCTATGCTGAGATGCATCGACTCCTCCATGATGCTCTCCACCACTGAATTCAGCTGCCATGTGGGCAGCTTGTTCAGTGAGATTGCCTGAGAGTCTACTCAATGCTCCTAATGTCGACAAAACTGACTGCTGCTGAATAGATGCAGGAATCGTGGGCAAAATAGGAGCAACCATAGGAGCAGGAGGAACAGGTCGATTGGGGTCAACTCGTGCCCCTGGTCTGTGTTGTGGCATGCCACGACCAACACCCTGAAAATCTCTCATATCAAAATAATTGGGTTTTTGACCCAATTGAAACTCCACCCATAATTTTCTCAAAAAATATAGCGGCACCTCACAATTAGCATGTGGTGGGTGATCAAACACCATCCACCACCGATCCCAAAAATGTCTCGAAATCCCCTCATGCGTACACCACTTAATTGATATTCTTTTTTTTGTTGCAGCTATATGTTGATTAGTTTTTGGGTGACGAAAAAATGGGGCTAATGTTTGTTTTGTAATGTGGAGGTCATGGATGTCTTTATATGAAAGACCATCTGCATAGAATTGCCTCCTCTCCTCCCGCCAAAGCTGAAATCTATTTAGGTCTGCATCGATAGACCTAACAGAATCAATAATGGTTTGCATCGAAGATGCAAACCGAACCACATGTGGAGGCATCAAGTGAGTTTGATTATTAATCAAATTAATGTTCTCCTCAATTGTATTAATATTTTCATTAATGTTTTGCCGCAATCGGGCCTCATCAAATGGAGGGGGTGGGGGGTTTTGAGGTGGAGGGGATGGGGGGTTTTGAGGTGGAGAGGGTGGGGGGTTTTGAGGTGGAGAGGGTGGGGGGTTTTGAGGTGGATCATGGGGTGGGGGGTTTTGAGGTGGATCACGGGGTGGGGGGGTTCCATAAAGAATGTCATCTATTAAAAATTCATCTAGACTCTGGTCATCCATTAGATCTGTCTCCTGCAAATTTTCAAATATGTAAATTCATATAAAAAACTTACAAATGTATAATTTCACAATTTATATATATATATGTATATTGAAAACTTACAGACAAATATCTATAAATTTAAACTTAATCTAGAATAGATCTATAAATGATTTAGTTTAAAATATCCATGAATTCAGAGAGCACGTAATACTTGAAAATTAAACACATGCACAAGTTTATCATATAATATGAACAATCAAATGATGATGCCTCATACCGATGTCTCCTTAAATTAATCCAACATTTCCCTAAAATATTATATTCTCCTTCCTACTTCATTCCTCTTTAACCATTTTTAAGAGGGTTTTTGAACTATAGAATTGGTATTTATAGATAAAATATGGAATAATTAGAAAAAAGATCTCACAAAAATTACCAAGAGGAAGTTATGCAAAAAATTACAACATAAAGCTATGTCTAAATTTTTAGATCATTAAATTCACATAGTGGACAAGGTTGCAGGTTCTAGGTCCTAGTCATACACCAAGGTGTCACTCTACCTAACAAGGTCTCAAGTCGTATCATCATTTTTCTCAAAATTATAATGGAAGTTACATTTTGACACCTTATATAGTCCAAATTTAAAAGTGCATGCCAAGTGTATTAGATTCCCATTTCTCTATTAATCAGGCTACTTCTAGCTTCTAAGTTAAGCTCAATTGTGATGGTGTGACATGAAGATGTCTACGTGATGCCCTGACATTATAGGTTCCTGACATTATAGGTTCCTATTTCTCTTCCTATATTAACTCCAATTTTACTATAGGCTTCTCATGTGTCTCAAAAGAGCGGTACAGATTATGACTTAATTGAACATTGCATACTACTTTTATACTACATTTATTACCAATACTACATTTATAACAATAGTGACCTTGTTAAAGACTACATTTATACCAATACTACAACATTGTATTCCAACAATATGAGTTACCTTCTGCTGAAGTGTAAAAACCCTAAAATATCATTTTGAAACCTTATTAAATGTTAATTTCCAAACCCTAATATGAGAATTTGAAACCCTAAAATGTCATTATAAAACTCTATTACGTGAATTTTCAAACCCTAATACATCATTTTGATACCCTAAAAGGTGAAAAGTTCAAAGCCCTAAACATCTAAGTTTTAGAACCCTAAAATTTATATTTGAAACCCTAAATTGTGGATGTCAAGTTCCCTAAATTGTAAATTTGAAACTATAAAATGTGGATGTCAAGGGTAGAAGAATGTTTTCCTCAATATTTTTAAATGAACTAAGGGTAGGCGAAGGATTAAGGAATGATCCCAACTTCATATAAGATTGCACACCGTATGTCGATATGCGACTATATTAATCCATCTACTAGAATGGACCCAAAACTAAATGAGAATTAGCATAGGTCTACAAATGTCACCATTGCACTAGTTAATACATGTTGATGTTATCTAAATCATATTTAATTGTGAAACTAAAACAAGAGGGAGAGAAAATTAAATGTTAATTTCCAAACCCTAATATGAGAATTTGAAACCTTAAAATGTCATTTTAAAACTCTATTACGTGAATTTTCAAACCCTAATACATCATTTTGATACCCTAAAAGGTGAAAAGTGAAGCCCTAAACATCTACTTTAGAACCCTAAAATTTATATTTGAAACTCTAAATTGTGGATGTCAGGTTCCCTAAATTGTAAATTTGAAACTATAAAATGTGGATGTCAAGGACCTAGAAGAATGTTTTCCTCAATATTTTTAAATGAACTAAGGGTAGGTGAAGGATCAAGGAATGATCCCAACTTCATATAAGATTGCACACCGTATGTTGATATGCAACTATATATTAATCCATCTACTAGAATCCAGACCCAAAACTAAATGAGAATTAGCATAGGTCTACAAATGTCACCATTGGGTGCTAGTTAATACATTGATGTTATCTAAATCATATTTAATTGTGAAACTAAAACAAGAGGGGAGAAAATTATTTATTGAAGTAAAATATAGATGCAAATTTGTTATTCCAAGTTTAAAATCTTATGGCCATAGTGCATCAAACGTGTTGGATAAACACTATGGACTCAAGGGAAGCAGGGAAAACAAGTATATAACTAGAACAACACAGGCTATAGAAAGCACATCCTCATTGGTCCATCATTTAAATGTATCATGAAGGTATCAAGGATGGAAGGATCACATGTCACAAAAGATTATCCAAGCTTCTAGATAGGTTGAATCAAAAAGGTATATATCACTATTTACATGCTCAAACCCTAATCAAGATATGATAGGAAAAGATAAACAAGGACATGAATGCAAACCGTAGGTTTATCTATTTAAGAAAAAGATAAAAACTTGAGAAATTAGATCTAAGAACTGTAATTAAAAAAAGGCCAAACCAGTACTATAAAATCCTAGGTGATGGAATGTCAAGTTCACTAATAAATATAAAGGAAATCCATTTGACTATTACTGGATACAATTTCAATACATCTAACAGTTGTGTTACACAAAATGAACCACTAGTCAATGATCATAGTGCCTTACACTTGAAGATGATTGGGGTCCATTAGAATTTATATCTTATAGTTTTGGTGAGTATCATGTGGATCTTAAAAGGCTTATGGTATTCCATTATTAAATACATATGACCAAATATTGTTCTATTTTAATATGGACCCTTAAATAATGTGATATTTCATAGAATGGAAAGAGTCTAGGAGTTTAATATGGTTCATATACATTACACTCAAGTGAAAACTATGGTCAGGTTCACAAATAAATGTAAAGGAATATCATTTAACTATTATTAGATACTTGTAATTTCGATATATCTAACAATTAAGTGACACAAAATTAACCCCTAAGATCAATGATCATAATGTTTTACAAGAAGATGATTTGGGTCCATTAGACTTTATGTCTTATATTTTTGGTGATAGCAACCTTACTGGCATATCAGACAGGAACTTCTAATAGCCAACAATGACAGATATCAAAGATAGGGTATAGTCTTATAGCCAACAATGACAAATAAAAAATAGGGTATATAGTTTTATATGATTCCTCAATATTCATCTTGATACATTTAGTGTACCCTAAGTTAATCATCAACACTGAAGCATCTACATGCCTCCTCTTGATACATTTTCATCTTCAAACTTATCCCTTTTATCATTATATTACATATACTAATTTGGTTTTTTAGGGTTTAGGTTTTTAGGGTTTGTAGGACAACATGGTTTTAGGGTTTATAGTTTGGTTTTTTAGGGTTTATAGTTTACGTTTTTAGAGTTTGCAGTACAACATGGTTTCAGGGTTTATAATTTGGTTTTTTAGGGTTTATAGTTTAGGTTTTTAGGGTTTGTAGTACAACATGGTTTTAGGGTTTATAGTTTCAGTTTTTTAGGGTTTATAGTTTAAGTTTTTTAGGGTTTGCAGTAACATGGTTTTATGGTTTACAGTAACCTGGTTTTAGGGTTTGCAGTAACATACAATCACAAAATTCTAATAACAAGTAAAACCCTTAAATAACAAATAAAACCCTAATTTTCATTTTAACCCTACAATTAGGAAAAAAACATTTAAAACACGCTAAAGATAGGTAGAGAACCAACCTGGAAGAGCTCGAGGGTGACGAGGTGGCGGGAGGAGGTGAGAGGGCAAAAAAAACTATGTTGTTTCCCTTGTCTGGTGCTTGACAACGCGTACCCGTTTCTTGGTGTCCGCTGTCACTGTCGTCCTCTGTGGGTGAAAATGAGCCCGCAGAGCTCTTTTTTTTAAAATATATAATTTTTTGAAAACGGGTACCCGTTTAGGCTCGAGTGCCCGTTGCTAAACGGGTACCCGTTACTAAACAGGTACCCGTTTAGGCTCGGGCGCCCGTTCCTAAACGGGTACCCTTTTCTTTGAAAATGGGTACCCGTTACCGGCGGCATTTTTTTTGCCTGCGCGACTTCCCCTATATGTGGACCCAGTTTCTTGCGGGTACCCTCACCTAAGGGACATTTAGAGGCAAAGTGACCAATTTTTCCACAATTAAAGCATTTGAAAGGTAGCTTTCCTTTGTATTTGCTAGAGCCCTTCTTCAACTTTTTGACAAAATTTGCTTCTTCTTCATTTGAACTGGTACTTGGTTCTGAATCTACTTCAGTCTCCTTAGTTTTGGAAGTCTTAAATGTTGCTTCTTTCCTTGTTGAGCCTATACTTTCACTTCTCATCTCATATGTTGTGAGTGACCCAAATAATTCATCAATAGTGAGCTTATCTAGATCTTTTGCTTCCTCAATTGTAGAGACTTTAGAGTCATACCTATGTGGGAGAGACCTCAAAACCTTTTTTACAACCACCTGATCTTTTATCTCTTCTCCAAGACCTATAATTGCATTCACTACCTCGTCTACCCTAAGCATGTATTCTGCAATATTCTCATCATCTTTCATCTTTAAAGCCTCAAATTTGCTTCTATGGGTTTGCAGTTTTGCTTGGTTAACTTTATCATCACCCTCATAGATGTTGTGCAGTTTATCCCATACATCTTTGGCAAATTTACAATGCATAACTTTTACAAATTATGTATTGCTTAGACCACACAGTATAGCATTCTTTGCTTTGGCATTGTTTTCACAATCTTTCTTATTAGCTGCAGTGGGATTAGATGGTGGTGATGTGTAGCCATCTAAAATAGATTACCATACATCAGATCCAAGAGAGGTCATATAAGTCTCATTCTGATGCTCCAGAAAGCATAGTTTGATCCATCAAATAATGGTACTTTATTTGAAGAGAAACCCTCATGTCCTTCTATAGCGTTCTTGAGACCAGATCTTCCTTAAGTGATTAAACTTTTCTTCAAGGAACCCTAGGCTTTGATACCAATTGTTGAAATAACACTAATACATTGGGAGGGGGGGTGAATTGGTGTATGTTAAAACTTTAAAATAGTAGTCAAGAATTAAAAACACACATAAAAATCACACACACATAAGAAAACACCAGATTTACATGGAAAACCTAGAATGGGAAAAACCATGGTGAGAATGTTGCTTGAGTCTACTACTCAAATTCAACCTCACAATAAAAGATTTTATAGATGTTTTGTAAGCACCAACTTACAGGGACATTGACACCCAAGACACTGGTTTGAGGCTCTAACCTCCAGGTACAATGTACACCTATTGAGCACCAACCCCAACGAGGCACCAACCCCTAAATCCTTACAAATTTTGATGTGCAATCACTAGTTCTTCACTAACCTAAAATGCACCCTTCAATTCATATGTAATATCATTCACACTTCTGCACTTTGTGTTTTCATTAACACAATCTTCACCATTCTCTATACTCTCAACATTCTCTGCTCTCTTATAAAGTCTCCCTCCTTTAACACAAACTACCTATGAACATTTGTATGTTCGTGCAACCTCTGCACTCTATACTAGTGAACGAAAGATATTCAATTTAGTGTGTAACCTATTCACCACAGATTCAATGTGTATAAAAACACATCTTTCTCCATAGTTGAACTGCCATCAACTGCTCAAAAACTGCACATCACCAGTTCTAAGTCATTTCATAACATATTGCAATCAGTTTAACTATCACACACCTAACTTCTGGCTTAGAAATATATAGTGGCAACATTTCTTGTCGTCTCCACAGAATCCTCAGAAAGAATATCCACCACAAATTGTAAGACCATCCCAAGTGCATCCACATTGTAATTTAAACTAATGCTAATATGGCCCTACAGGTGTGATATTGGACATGTTTATTGGCAAAAACTTGATATGACAAACTTAGCCTTTTGTCACTTTCATTGGCAAAAGTTGTCATTTTAAAATTTTTGTCATCAATCACCCAAAATGCCTTTATATGCATTTTATCGGCAAATGTTGTGTTTTCAAAACTTGGCCTTAATCCCCCTTTGTCGGTGAAACCGCGCATTTCTGAACTAAATCCATCTCCTTCTCTATCGACAAAAATACACTTTTCAGAACTCTCTTTCAGCACTTTATCGACGAAAGTACACTATTTTGAACTTACCCTTATTACCTTTGTTATCGGTGAATTCTCAAATGTAAGAACCTCAACCTTTAAATTTATCTCCTTATGCCTTTATTAGCAAATATTGCTTTTTCAAAACTTGGGCCTTTAGCACACTTTATCAGCAAAGTAGTCATTTCACGAACCAACTCTTTGAACACGTTTGTTGCCTCTATTGGCAAATATTGCTTTTTCAAAACTTAGGCCTTTAGCACACTTTATCGGCAAAGTAGCCATTTCATGAACCAACTCTTTGAACATGTTTGTTGCCTCTATCGGAAAAAAAACTATCTTCTCTGAACTTTCCTTATCTTTAGCCTTCATACCTTCTATCGGCGAATTCTTGCTAACTCGAACTATCACCTTTATCAATGAAAGTAGAAAATCTTGAACTTGGCCATTTCATCAACTCCTTCTCTTTATCGGCGATTTTCTTAAATCACAAACTACCTTTCTCTCTCCACACACACTATCCAATCTTGGCCAAATATCGCCTAATTAGTGAATTGGGAAAAATACTAACTTTCAAACTAGTTAGTCTTTGACGCACTTTCCTGACAACTACTTAAAACACTTTGCTTCTCTTCAAAATCTTCCCAAAGACTTTGCCTTCGCAAAACACATTATAACTTTCTTTCATAAGCCATAATCAGCTAGTTAGCAAATCAATGAAAAGCCGAACTTGCAAACTAGTTTGAGAGATTGAGACTTTCCCAACAATTCTTAACTATGAACACTTCAAACCTTTGCTTTTATGCCTCCTGCTTTGTTGGTAAATCGGTAAAACCCTAAACTTGTGAACAAGTTTGCAACATAAGAACTTTGCTGATATAAGTTTAAATAGGTTCGAATTGAGCACATTTTGCTGACATAACACATTTTACCGATATAAGACATGTACTTGTCTTTTCTTCCAAAATAAGCCATTTTCCGTGAAGTAGGTTCGAATCGAGGATATTTTGCTGACAGACTTGACTTGGTTCAGGTTTTAGAACAGTTTGCCGACAGTGCTTCAACATAGGTTTGACAAATTCCACAAATGCTTCAACACAAGTTTGACAAATTCCACAAAATGCTGATTTCTCCTTAATATGCCAATTGCTCCTTGCTTTGAGATCAATGACAACAATTTCAACAGTTTGATCTAGTACAAACCATAGCATACATCAAACTTCCAACTGCACTCTAGTAAGGCACTCTTCTCATCTCTTCCATCTCTGATGGAGATGTTGGACAATCTAAAATAGATAACTTTGCTCCAACTGAAAAGGGAGCACACAATGGTCTATAGTCTTGCATGTTAAACCTTTATAAAATTGAATTGACATACTTACTTTGGCCAAGCCATAGCTTTTTGTTCACTCTATCTCTTCTAATTTCCATCCCAAGAATGTGTCTAGCTACACCAAGGTCTTTTATCTCAAATTTAACAGTAAGTTGAGATTTCAGTTTTGAAATCATACCTTTCCCTTTACCAATAAATAACATATCATCAACATATAATGCAATAAATAAGAAATGCTCACCATCAGTTTTATAATAAACACAATGATCTGATTTAGAACACTCAAATCCAAAACTCAACACATATGTATAAAATTTCTAGTACCACATCCTCAGACTCTATTTTAGGCCATACAAGGATTTATTCAATTTGCAAACCAAATTACCTTTACTTTTCACCACGTAGTGTTCTGGCTATGTCATATAAATATCCTCCTCCAAGTCACCATGAAGGAAAGCAGTTTTCAAATCCATTTACTCAACCTCTAAATCATAAGTAGCAGCAATAAAAAGCAAAAATCTAATGGATGTCATTTTTGCAACAGGAGAAAATATCTCACCATAATCAACACCCTCAACTTGAGAGTAACCTTTCACAACCAACCTTGCTTTGTACTTCTCAATACCTCCATTTGAACCAATATTTTTCTTGCACACCCATTTGTAACTAACATGTTTTCTTCCTTAAGGTAATGGTACAAGATCCCATGTATCATTCTTTTCAAAGATGTCATTTCTTCATTCATAGCAATCTTCCAGGATTCTGCATTATTCATACCTAATGCCTCTTCTACAGATCTAGCTTCATCCATGTTAGTATTCAAAGCAAAAATACATCTCCAATCATTAGGTGAATACCTTTTAGGTGGTTGTCTATGCCTTGTATACCTACGAACAAGTTGAGTTGGAGGTTCTTCCTCCTCTTTTGAAGATTTAGAGCTAGACGAGCTCCTTCAACTTCTTGTCTATCCATAGGCCTCGATTCATCTTTCTTAGGTGTAGAATAAAATTGAATCACATCTTCCTGTTTACTTTGTTCTATCTACAATGTAACAGAAGAAGGCTCAGTTTCTCTAAAAATAACACTTCTACTATATATGACCTTTTGTGCAATAGTATCCCAAATCTTGTATCCTTTCACACCATAACTGTATCTGATGAAGATACATTTCACAGACTTGTTCTCCAACCGTGTTCGCTTCTCCTTTGGCACATGTGCATATGCCTCACAACTAAAAACTCTAAGATGTCTTAATGAAGGCTTATGACCCGACCATGCCTCTATAAGCATCTTATCAACAAGAGATGACGTAGAAGACCTGTTAATTGAGTAACAGGTAGTGGCAACAGCTTCAGCCCAAAACCTTTGTTCTAGACCAACACCACTCAACATAGTCCTAGCCTTCTCCATCAGTGATCTATTCATTCTTTCTGCAACTCCATTATGTTGTGGATAATATAGAGTTGTCTTTTATCTATGAATACCACAATCTTTACAAAATCTATCAAAATCATTAAAGCAAAATTCACCACCATTATCAGTCCTCAAACATTTTATTTTGTTTCTAGTTTGCAATGCAACCATTGCTTTAAATTCTTTAAATCAACTAAAAAACTTTAGATTTACTCTTTAGAAAGTATACCCATGTCCTTCTACTATAGTCATTAATAAATGAAAGGGTATGTGCAAGATCATTGTGGGCCAAATAGTGGCAATGGAAAAAAATTCGTATTTTTACTTAGCCAAATTCATGAATTGGCTAACTTTGACTTTCATAGGCATGTTAAAAATATCCATTTTGTGGTTTAAAAAACCATTTTTATAGTTCCAGGAAACGGATATCCGTTTCCAAAATGGATATCCATTTTGGGAATATTCCAGAAACGGATATCCGTTTCTTGGAACTATAAAAATGGTTTTTTTTTAATTCTTTTCATTGCTTTTTTAATTTTTTTCATTGGTGCGTGTCATGGTATGATGTCTCAAGGAATGGGAAGAAAGGATGGTGATTCATAAGATAATATGAAGAATGATGGTAGAGTGAATTGCCATTGTGGTAACTGTAGCATGTCATGGAGTGAATCATGCGTTAATACAGGTTGTGGAGTGAGAAAGGGGTGGTATGGGTATGGTTGAATGGAGTAATGAGGTGATTTAATTAGTGATGACCTAGGTGAAGTGATGGGTAAGGTGTCTTATGTGGGATTGCTAGAAATTGTGATTGGTAATAGTGGGGATAGCTAAATGTCATCTTCAAAGGGTTCAAAGGTGAGGAAAGTGTAAGATGGGGATATGGGATAATCCATGGTTTAATGATTATTCAAGGGAGACTCCTTAAAATGATTATCAATGATGGTGTCAATAGGGGGAATGGAGTCTATGAATGTAGGTGTGGGAATGTGAGCTATGACATTGGGATTGTATTGGATGAATAATAAAAAGTAGGGGTACCTATCTAGTGATGGAAGCCTGAGCCACATGATCAAATGATGTTTGGGGAAGGGTTTTTCTTAGAAAAGTAAGGATTTGGGTGAGGGTCTAGGGTTTGGTGGAGAAGAATTTATGGAAAATTTAGAGGTCATTAAAATTGACATGAATAGAAGTACAAGACATGGCTAAGGATAAATGGTAGGCTCAAAATAGGATAACTAGGACTATGATGATGAAGATGGAAATAAAAGTCAACAACAATAGTATGATATAGGGATAGGATTACAAAAAAAAGAGTACTACAACTAGAAAGAGGAAAGTGAGGACATAATGCAAAGTTAACATGGCATGAACTCTCTTGGAAGGCTAAGCATGGACTATAAGAAGATTGAACTAGTTGGATTTGTTAGGTTCACCAAATGAAAGAACCTTAAAGGTTAACCTTAATTAGGTAAGGTTTTTTTTTAGTGTGGTTGTTTGTGCAACAATGTGTAAATTAATGTTACCTAAGGATAAATCTAACTATACTAACATTTTAATATCCATGAGAGTTAGGACTAACAATTAGACTAAAAACTTGACAAACAATACAACTTGGACACATGTAGGACTTGGAAAATGGAAAAGAATAAGTATTAAATGTGGAAAACAATGAAAAAGTGGTATTAGTTGCACCTATGTAGAGAAGTGGTCTTTATGAAAGATGCTTAGAATTATGCTCTATATCTATTTGTGAAGTTTGGAGGTGATTGGACCTAAAGGATATGACCACCATATGCAAAATAGCTTACCTAATGGGTATGTGCTAGGAGAGAGAGAGAGAGAGAGTCCTAGTTTTCTTGTTTTCATTTCCTTCATCGATAAGGGAGAGGGAGAGAGAGAGGGGAGATATAGGAATGATAGGGGGAAGGAGGCAAGAGAGAGAGATACTGAGAGATAATAGGTAGAGAGAGATAGAGAGGAGACAGATAGGGAGAGATAGAGGAGACATAGGGGAGAGATAGGGAGATAGAGAGTGAGAGAGATGTCCAGAGAGATAGGGACGTAGAGGAATGATAGGGGAGAGAGAGGCAAGAGATAGGGAGAGATAGATAGGTAGAGAGAGGAGATATATTGGGAGAGATAGAGGAGACAGAGGGAGAGATATGGAGATAGAGAGTGAGTGAGATGTTTAGAGAGATAAGGAGAGAGATTGAGAGGTAGAGGGATGTTAGAGAGAGGGAGATAAGGGAGAGATACCTAGAGATAGGGGTTTAGGGTTTCTCAAGTTTAGGGTTTAGGGGTTCTGGGTTAGGGATTAGGGGAATTATTTAGGGTTGAGGGATTTAGAGAGAGAGACTTCTTTTGACATGCAATCATAAACCCTAAATAATGCCCCTAAACCCTAAACCCTAACCCCTAACCCATAAACCATAAACCTTAAATAATGACCCTAAGCCCTAACCCCTAACCTTAAGCCCTAAATTCCTTACAACACCTTTTCATTTCATGATTGCATTGAAAATTTGATGAAAATTGCATGATTTAAGGGTTTTTCACTAGCTTTTCATTGCTTATCTTCATAAGACTACTCTACAAGCATGTTGTAACAGAATTTGTGACTTTATAAAACTTATATAAGACCTATTTACTGTTTCACTTAGTCACATCCTTTACAACACCTTTTGTTTGACACTTTTGCATTGAAATTTGATCAAAAATTACATGTTTTTAGGCTTTTTCACTAGGTTTGACTAGTCAACTCTCTACAAACACTCTAAAGGCGTGTTGTGTCTGATTTTTTCTAAAAAGGTGACCGATTACATGGTTATTATCTAATATCCATCATAAAATTTCACACAACACCCTTTCTATCAGTTGTTTGCATGCTTTTATTGTGAAAAAATTACATATTTTGCTTGATTTTTACTAGGGTTTGACTTGCAAACTTGTTAAACTTGCATGGCATGCATGTTGTGAAGGATATTATTGATCTAATTGAATGGTATCCCTGACATACTCTTCTTCACATCTTAAATTTCATTACAACACTCTTTATTTGGACATTTACATTGTTTATTTAGGGTTTAGGGTTTATTGTTTATTGTTTAGGGGTTCAGGTTTATTTAGTGTTTAGGGTTTATTGTTTAGGGGTTAGGGGTTCAGGTTTAGAGGTTTATGGTTTATGGTTTGTAAACTATGATATAAAATTCAAAAATTCATCATCAATTGCTAATTTCTATTGCATTTTCATTGTCCATTTGGTCAAAATTGCTTGAAATTGTGTGTTTTTATGAGACCTAGTTTGTGCATGAGCTAGGGTTGGTAGCTAAAATTTGGTTTCATATTTTACTACTATCCTTTAAACTCTTTCAAGTATTATTTTGACCTGTAGCATTCCATATCATTGCATAATTTCATTTAGATCTCATACCTAGGGTTTGAAACTTGCATTTTCACTAGGGTTTGCACTAGATTCCTCTCTAGGGTTGCATTCTAGGGGTGTTGTAGTGGATTTTGTGTCCTTAGTGGATTTATATCAGACATATTACTTTCTTCCCTCTGATAAATTCCTTACAACACCTTTTCATTTCATGATTGTATTGAAAATTTGATGAAAATTGCATGATTTAAGGGTTTTTCACTAGCTTTTCATTGCTTATCTTCATAAGACTACTCTACAAGCATGTTGTAACAGAATTTGTGACTTTATAAAACTTATATAAGACCTATTTAATGTTTCACTTAGTCACATCCTTTACAACACCTTTTGTTTGACACTTTTGCATTGAAATTTGATCAAAAATTACATGTTTTTAGGCTTTTTCACTAGGTTTGACTAGTCAACTCTCTACAAACACTCTAAAAGCGTGTTGTGTCTGATTTTTTCTAAAAAGGTGACCGATTAAATGGTTATTATCTAATATCCATCATAAAATTTCACACAACACCCTTTCTATCAGTTGTTTGCATGCTTTTATTGTGAAAAAATTACATATTTTGCTTGATTTTTACTAGGGTTTGACTTGCAAACTTGTTAAACTTGCATGGAATGCATGTTGTGAAGGATATTATTGATCTAATTGAATGGTATCCCTGACATACTCTTCTTCACATCTTAAATTTCATTACAACACTCTTTATTTGGACATTTACATTGTTTATTTAGGGTTTAGGGTTTATTGTTTATTGTTTAGGGGTTCAGGTTTATTTAGTGTTTAGGGTTTATTTTTTAGGGGTTAGGGGTTTAGGTTTAGAGGTTTATGGTTTATGGTTTGTAAACTATGATATAAAATTCAAAAATTCATCATCAATTGCTAATTTGTATTGCATTTTCATTGTCCATTTGGTCAAAATTGCTTGAAATTATGTGTTTTTATGAGACCTAGTTTGTGCATGAGCTAGGGTTGGTAGCTAAAATTTGGTTTCAGATTTTACTACTATCCTTTAAACTCTTTCAAATATTATTTTGACCTGTAGCATTCCATATCATTGCATAATTTCATTTAGATCTCATACCTAGGGTTTGAAACTTGCATTTTCACTAGGGTTTGCACTAGATTCCTCTCTAGGGTTGCATTCTAGGGGCGTTGTAGTGGATTTTGTGTCCTTAGTGGATTGTTATCAGACTTATTACTTTATTTCCTCTGATAAATTCCTTACAACACCTTTTCATTTCATGATTGCATTGAAAATTTGATGAAAATTGCATGATTTAAGGGTTTTTCACTAGCTTTTCATTGCTTATCTTCACAAGACTACTCTACAAGCGTGTTGTAACAGAATTTGTGACTTTATCAGACTTATATCAGACCTATTTATGGTTTCATTCAGTCACATCCTTTACAAAACCTTTTGTTTGACACTTTTGCATTGAAATTTGATTGAAAATTGCATGTTTTTAGGCTTTTTCACTAGGTTTGACTAGTCAACTCCCTACAAACACTCTAAAGGCGTGTTGTGTCTGATTTTTTCTCACAAGGTGAATTATTACATGGTTATTATCTGATATAAATCATTAAATTTCACACAACACCCTTTCTATCAGTTGTTTGCATGCTTTTATTGTGAAAAAAATTGCATATTTTGCTTGATTTTTACTAGGGTTTGACTTGCAAACTTATTAAACTTACATGGAATGCATGTTGTGAAGGATATTATTGATCTAACTGACTGATATACTTGACATACTCTACTTCACATCTTAAATTTCATTACAACACTCTTTATTTGGACGTTTACATTTATATTTTGTGAAAAAATTGCATATTTTTGCATAATTTCACTAGTTTTTGGACTCACAATCATTTAGGATTGCATTCAAAAGTGTGTTGTGAAGCATATCTATGATTGAAAGGACTGATATTTCTGTTATTTACTTCTGCACCTCATAAATTTGATCAAAACACCTTTGCTTTACATAATTCGCATTGAAAAAAAAAGCATAAAAATCTAGCATCTTTAGTTCATTTACATTCATATTTTGAGCATTTGATTGCTTGCATATTTCATGGATTCCTCTTTTTATTCAATGGAAGCTTTAGTTACATACATTAGGGACCCTGAGACCTTTTGGAAATTCATCAACATGAATCCTCGGGTCCTGCAACAAATAGGGAGAGATAGGGAGATAGAGAGTGAGTGAGATGTCCAAAGATATAGGCAGATTTAGGAATGATAGGGGAGAGAGAGGAAAGAGATAGGGAGAGATAGATAGGTAGAGAGAGAGAGAGAGGAGATAGATTGGGAGAGATAGAGGAGACAGAGGGAGAGATATGGAGATAAAGAGTGAGTGAGATGTCTAGAGAGATACGTCCAAGAGAGATTGAGAAGTAGAGGGATGATAGAGAGAGGGAGACAATGGAGAGATAGGGAGATAGAGAGTGAGTGAGATGTCTAGAGAGATACATCCGAGAGATTGAGAAGTAAAGGGATGATAGAGAGAGGGAGACAAGGGAGAGATAGGGAGATAGAGGTTTAGGGTTGCTTAGGTTTAGAATTTAGGGGTTACAGGTTAGGGATTAGGGGCATTATTTAGGGTTGAGGGATTTAGAGAGAGAGAGTTCTTTTTACATGGAACCGTAAACCCTAAATAATGCCCCTAAACCCTAAACTTGAGCAACCAGAAACCTATAAACCTTAAATAATGCCCCTAAACCCTAACCCCTAACCCCTAAACCATAAACTCTAAATAATGCCCATAAGCCCTAAGCCCTAAACCCTCAACTTGAGAAACCATAAACCCCTAAATCCCAAACCCCTAAACCCTAAACACTACACCCAAGCAACCCTAAACCTCTATCTCACTATCTCCCTATCTCTATCATTCCTCTACCTCTCAATCTCTCTCCCTATGTCTCCTGAGTAGCCCTAAACCCCTAAACCCTAAATAATTTCCCTAAACCCCAACCCCCAACCCCTAACCCCAAGCAACTCTCTCTCTCTCTCTCTCTCTCTCTCTCTCTCTCTCTCTCTCTCTCTCTCTCTCTCTCTCTCTCTCTCTCTCTCTCTCTCTCTCTCTCTCTCTCTCTCTCTCTCTCTCTCTCTCTCTCTCTCTCTCTCTCTCTCTCTCTCTCTCTCTCTCTCTCTCTCTCTCTCTCTCTCTCTCTCTCTCTCTCTCTCTCTCTCTCTCTCTCTCTCTCTCTCTCTCTCTCTCTCTCTCTCTCTCTCTCTCTAGCTATCTCTATATCTCTTGCCTCTCTCTCCCCTATCATTCCTTTATCTCCCTATCTCCCCCCTCTATCTCTCCCTCTCCCTTATTGTCAAATGAAATGAAAACAAGAAAACTAGGTCTCTCTTTCTATCTATCTATCTATCTATCTAGCTATCTATCTCTCTCCTAAGTAAATTAGAAAGGAAAAGGAAAACTAGGAAAGCTAAGAATAGAATTTAATTAGGAGGTAGATAGGTCTGTGTGTGTGTGTGTGTGTGTGTGTGTGTGAGAGAGAGAGAGAGAGAGAGAGAGAGATCCGAAAAAGTAGAAGTGTAGAGTCAAGGTGCACTTTTGGCAACTTAATTTTATCTTAACATTCCCAAAGCCTTACATGATTAAAAGTAATGTTAATCTATTTGGTGGAAAAGTGGAACCTTTGCAAAGTTGTAGATGGAAAACATGACTCCACTTCCCAAAATCTCGTAATTATATAAATGAAGGTTTTGAAAATAATTATGTATCATCAATGAATAATCCTAATGCACTCATCCACAAACTTGTAAATTGCAGTGAAGTTCAACATCCCCATGCCTCATAAAGTTCCACAATGTTCATTTACCAAAAGACCAACTATTATGTGTAGACTTTTCTTATGTTTACATACATTTCAAAAAAGAACTTACAAAGTGCCAACATTACAATGCATAACATAATGAAATTTGTTTAAAAAGTTAAAAAGATCTTCAAACAAATGTAGTTGACTCGTATATAGCCAAACTCCATGATCTTTTCTACTATCTTATTTACTTACACCAATGGAATGGTACATGGGCATCCATCAAAATAATAATGATAGGGGGATTCTTATCAAATATTATATTTGGTAACTTTCTAGTAAATATTTATAAAAACTATGGAAACATAGACAAGGCATTGCTAACTATTTGATCGAATGCCTCAAAAAAATGTGATTTCATAGATTACCATGATTATAGGAAATGCAGAAAATGAATCTAAAAATGGACATTACAATTTTTTTATCAATGCTCTTTACAAAACTTAGAAAATAGACAAGCCCTTTCGATCATAGATGAAATTAGATGCAATGGTCATAAGAATATGGCAGGATATCGATAGACCACCTTTTTAGCATTTTACACAAAGCTAAAAATGAATACTTATGACCATTGCGGGATATCGATAGACCACCTTTAGAGAGAGAGAGAGTAACATATAGGGTAAAGCAAAATGAATATCCGTTTTGTAAAACATAAAAAGGAAAAATGGCATTTTACCAAAGCAAAATGGATATCCATTTTGCTTCACTTTTGCCTTGTATGTAGGCTTGGGGTTGTCATAGTTGACTTTCCCTCAATTCTAACATTTTTACAGGTTTCACTCTCTTCTTCGAACTTCACCCTTCGTGCTAACGACTTTTTTTTATGCAAAATTCATAAAACGAAAAGGGTTTATAGAGGAAATTATTAGCTTTCTAAAAATATAAGATTTTCTTAATTATCATTTTGTTAAATAATTATTAATAATTTTCTATATAGTGTGTGTCTGAAATCCTGATGGATACACTGATTGAAAAGCATCAATAACTTTCAAACTGTTTCACCTTTTTCAGATCTGAAAGATGCATCACACTCTATGCTCCATTGGCTATAGGTTAAAAAAAAAATTGAATTCTGATTTTTTTTATCGAGTTAGGTTGGTTGGACAATTACTCTTTAGTTTTTTAAAAAATCATAACTAATTATTTTATTGGAAAATTATTTCAAAAAAATATGTGTCACATCCGGGCATGAGTCCTCTACTTGTTTTGAAAGTTTTAAAAAAAAAAAATTTGCTCATAGTTAGGTTGGCTAGACAAACACCCACTTTTTATTTTTTTCTGAAAAATTTAATAGTTGTTCATTGAAATGTTCATTTTTCACTAAGTAAATTTAGTTTAAAAAAAAATTAGTAGCTCATAAACTAGATTCAATTCTCTACAAATTTTGTTCTTACATCTTTTTCAAATTGTGTACATAATCCATTCAAATTTTCACATGAAATTGATTAAGTCTAATTTTTTGTATTTTCATTGCCACTTAGAGGTATAGTTTGGCCCATCATGATCCTGCACATACCCGAAACATAATATGTGGATTTTCCAATTGAAGGAACATCTACAGGACCAAACACATCAGAATGAATAAGATCCAATACACCACAAGATTTATGAGAACTTGAGTAAAAATGAAGGTGGTTTTGTTTTCCATAAATGCAATGCTCATAGAAATCAAACTCAAAATTACAATCAGACAACCCTTCAACAAGGTTTTTATTTTTCAAGGTCCTTAGACCCTTTTCTCCAATGTGGCCAAGTCTTTGGTGCCATAACATAGTTTTATCTGCAGGTAACTTTAATTCAAAATAAAGAGCACCCTTGGGTACCCAAAAGCCATGACCATCTGATGAAGATGAAACCCTCACCTCTTCCACATACTTGCTTTTCATAGAAGTACTATTGCACTCAACAATACATGCATCAAGCTTATGTAATGTGCCATATCTAACACCTCTAGCAATCACCATAGCACCTCTAACCATCTTGCATCTTGCATCAGAAAATACTACTTGCACACCTGCATCTATTAGTTTGCTCACATATAACAAATTTCATGCTAATCTAAGGATATGTAACACACCATTAACCTTTTTATTCTACCATCAGGAAACCTGATTCTAAATTTACCACGGACAACAATATTTAAATAAGAATCATCAACCAAGTACACCTTACCTCCATCAAATTGTTCATATTCAAAAAACCAATCTCTATTAAAGGTTATATGGAAAGATGCACCTGAGTCAATTAACCATGCATCATTACTTGCACGAGTTGCCAAAGCTACAATGAATGCATCACCATCTTCCTTCTCAGACTCAGAATCAGAATCAAATCTCTTCTTTTTCTTCTTCTTTCCTTCTTTTCATTTCTTACGAATATGTCTACACTTACCGCAGTTCTAGTAAACAACTTTGGACTTTCCAAGAGATTTGGTTCTCCCCTTGGACTTATATTTATCACGCTTCTCATTCTTCTTTCCTTTTTCCTTAGGTCTTCCACAAACATTTAAGGCCTCCTTGGCACTGATGGATACCTTCCTCCTCATCTCTTCAGAGAGCAAAGAACCCACCACATCGTCAGTCTTCAATATAGCAGAAGTACTCCCAATAGCCATAATAAGAGAATCCCACGAATCAGGCAAAGAACAAAGCAATATTTGACATTTCTCCTCCTTATCCATTTTGACACCAACTAATGTCAATTGAGCCACCAACATATTGAATGCTTCCAGGTGGTCTATATTTTGTCCACCCTCTTCCATTCTCAAGGAATACAATTTCTTCCTCAAGAAAATCTTGTTCACTAAAGATTTGGCTTGATACATCTCACCAAGATTCTTCCATAGTTTCTGTGTAGAGCTCTCTTTATGGACATTGATTAAAATAGAGTCTACCAAACACAATCTAATTAGACCCTTGGCTTTACGGTCCATAACATCATATTGAGCAGCCAAAGTAGGATCTACAGGCCTTGAAACCTTCTCATCAACAACATCCCACATATCTCGATCTATCAACAGATCCTCCTTCTTCAACTTCCACATTTCAAAATTAATATTTCCAGAAAATTTACCCACCTATATTCTCCTTGATGAACTTGCCATCTAAAAATTCTTGCAACAAGATCACAAAGTGTCTTCTGCACAAGCTCCCATTCAAATCTAGATTAGTTCAAAAAACCCAACCCACAACTGAAACCAAAGGTGATCAGGTTTTGATACTACATGTAAGGAAGCTAAGATAGCAGAACAAATTCCTACACTAATCTTGAGAGGAGAATAATGCAAAACTTTACAGATCTTTAACACTTATAGAAACTTAAACAAAAATAAACATAAATATCATGCATACCACAACACAGTGATTTATGTGGGGAAAACCCTTTTGAGAGAAAAAACCCACACTCCAAAAGCTGCCCAATATATTATTTAGAAATCATAAAGATTACAATATACTTGCAGAGAAAGCTTCTCATAGAAGTATCACCACTAGAGATCTAGAGACAACACGACCTCTATCAGACTCTTAGAATACATCATGATACCGTAGCCATAATACAACACCCTCATAAAATAGGGTTACCTTCTAGGGCAAGACAAGCCAACAAAATATCTACCATCAAATCTAAAACCTAATAATGAACG
This sequence comes from Cunninghamia lanceolata, assembly GCA_027924645.1. Classification (NCBI taxonomy): domain Eukaryota; kingdom Viridiplantae; phylum Streptophyta; class Pinopsida; order Cupressales; family Cupressaceae; genus Cunninghamia; species Cunninghamia lanceolata. The sequence goes on along the minus strand of BSBN01000520.1, from coordinate 20,871,923 downwards.
GTCCAAATTTACAATATATCATTAATTTAATGTATGTTGGCCATTTAACATTTTTTGTTAACAAAAAATGTTAACACGCATCCCACTCCACCCCATGCCCCCATTGTATATTACACCTATCAGTGTAACTAGGAAATATATATAAATATATATATCCTATCAACAATAAACCTTATATAATTGCAAGGTTGAGACACATTTTTCCAACAATAATAAAGTGGGACTTGTAATAGTATCCATACGAAAAACTCTTCTAGTAATCTCCTAAGCCATATCGATTCTTTTGTAGCTACTTTTGTAGTCAACTTTTGATTAAAGGGCTATAGAAGATAGTTGTTTAAATATTACTCCATTCATGTGATAGCAGTTGCACCATATTTTGAAGACATAGTTTGAGCTATATGTCCTATTAATAGGGTCACCGACATAGTTAGTAACGTGCAATAATCAATAAATTTTATTTTTGATGCAGAAATAATAAAATCCCATAATTAATTTAATAATTAGTAAGTCAACATATAATATGCTATGACAATACTTAAAAAAATCTTATTAAGGAGATCATATGGGATTTTCATAAGCATAAGCATGTATAATTTGCCATGTCACTATAGAAAAAATAGTCATTTTATTAAACATATAGTAATGATCCATAAAGTTTTTTAAAGAAACAGGTGAGCTATCCTTTCTAGGCTTGCTCCCCACATAGTTTATTAGGGCGATAGCCACCCATTACAAGTAGGTGCTTTTATACCCAAGAATTTTAGAGTTTTTAGAAAATACATGAAGGTCATAAAAATCATAAAATGCAAGTTAAAGTAACACTCAAGAGAGAAAATAAAAAATATTATCCAAGGATGTCTTTAAAGTTTAAACAATTCCACCTTGTCATTAATATGTCTTGGCAAAATGGAATGGACTATTTTTCCCAATTTATTATAATGAGAATGATAATTCTTTAAGAAATACTAACCTCTTTAGATAGTTGTGAAAACACATATGTACTTTATCATAATCTCATCCTCTTGGATGTCTTTACCCATTTGGACATACCTTTTTTTACTTGTAGAATTCTCTTAATGGACTTATCGTCTCTATGACTCGTAGGATAAAATTGTTCCTTTATTATGTTAGTTGTGATATAAAAATCTTCAAGTACAACTAATATCAAATGTTCTCAATCCCCTAGACATGCAAGCTCATCCAAAGATTTTATCAAATTATTTTATATACAAGATAATTATTTGTAATTGGAGCCTTTACATAGACAATATCGTATATGCATAATATATTTTATTTTTAGAGGTATATATGTTCAACCATAGAGCATGATGGGGTCTAGCTCATTTAGCTTTAGTAGCTCATAAGAGATGTTAGGTTTATAATCAATAAAGTTAGTCCTTCAATTTTCATAGCTCTAGTGATGGAAGGATTTCCATTTATGGTCTCCCTAATGTATGTGCTTGAAGTCTTTCCACTACCATTTTACCATAGTCCTCTAATCCTTGGGACCATATGTGGACCATATGAGTATGATATGATTAGGAAGAATTTCAATAGATATTTTATTGAAAGTTTCAATAGATTACAAAGTTTCAAATGCATAAACCGATAAGGATTTAAGCACTCCTAATTATAGATTTTTTATTATTTAGATCGCACGAAGTGTAGAATAAGAGCATGCTTCTGTGTCTAAGACTTGGACTCAGACTCTAACTCAAACTTCATAAACTGAAAACTTTGATCCAAAAAATGATTCATCAAGAGGTGTCTCCCTTCCTATATAGACTAGGACGTGAGCTTTTACCTCAATCCTAACCATTTACAAACTGACATGTGTCTAACTTTATTAGCACACTAAAGATGTAGATCATTGTAAAGACAATATATCGTGAATGAATCTCTTAGTGGAGGACAAAATCACCTTTTCAGGACCCAAAAAGTGAGAATGGTCCACTTAATACCTGTAAGTGGCTACATGGATCTTGCTTTTTGGACATGTTTGCATCATGTTTCTCAATTCTTAACGTGACTAACATCACAACACAAACAAACACATGTGCTCACTTAGACTCCTTATTGAAAAGGCCTTGGAGGTAAAAGATTCCCCCATATTAGAGTCCACATTTCACCCCAGTCAGTTGGACAAGACCTAAAGATGAACACTATCCTTTGTAATTCCTCTGGCATAGCAAAATCACATTTTATTCTTCATGTTGTTCTGGCTGGAACTAAAGTGAGTTCTCCATCTTCGATGAAGACCTTTGGATACCAATTGTGAGTTAATGGATACAATTCTGCTGGGCTTAAACATCACACACTAAGCTCTGACTTGTTTAGGTGGCTAGTGGGCCCTTTCTCTTATTCTGTTTTGTTAATGTGTTAATAAGAGAAGGGGCCCACCAGCCACCTAAGCAAGTCAAAGCTTAGTGTGTGTTGTTTAAGCCCAGCCATACAATTCAACTCGTGGCAAGTTATAACCTTGAGGCCTTACTAGATAATCAACCATTCCTTCAAAAAATGCAAAATGAAGACTTGGCTTAATATGATTAAAGAATTCTTTCATATCTGCTTGCAAATCTAGAGTAAAAATATCAGCATAGTCTTCAAACTCATATTGAGATAAAGTAATGCTATTAAAAAATCTAAATTTGCAACATTTTAGAAAATTCTTTTTAACAGGAACTAACCAACATATTGATGTGAATCTTATGATCTGTATATCCATAGAGAATCCATTTTTTATGGTGACAGTAATGGTTGCTTGTTCTAACCCAAAACAACTTAGAAATTGTTCCTCTATATCTAGATCATAAATACCATAATCAAAATATTTGCCTATCAAATTTCTTAGATCTTGCAACCATTTTACTAAAAGATATTTCCTATAATAATTTTAATTAATGAAGTAGGAAGTTGAGGCAAGGGTTGATCCGATTCATCTAAAGGTACATAATCTCCTAATTCCCTTGTCAAAGCGTCTGCTAATGGATTATTTTCTCCTTTAATCCATTCTATATCAAAGTCATATCCAAGAAACTCAAAATACCATCTAGCAGTTCTTCCTTGGGCTATGTCCTTGTTTGGCTTCTTTTTCCTTAGATTGTGCATGGCTTAGCTATCTGTTCTGATAGTAAAGTGTTTAGGTTTGAGGTAGATTTTAAAATTTTTAATACCTTTCTTTACTACAAGAATCTCTTTCTAACATATATGATATCGAGATTCTGTATCAGGGAATGTGCCTGATCTGTAACCACATATCTCTTTTCTCCATTTGGGAAATTCTTGTATTAAGACAACAAACCATGTTTTATCAAAAGCATCAGTATATTATACCATTTAGGTATACCTTCTTTTGGTATTTGAAGTGTTGGAAGATCTTGGCATTTTTTCTTTATATGATTAACTACTTCTGGCCTTTTCATCCCATCTGATGCTTTTATCTTTTAACTTATCCTGTATTCTTGTTATGTCCTTGGGTAAGTCCTGGTAGAATGATGAGACACAATTTAAACACCCCAAGAATCTACGAATCTATTTTTTATCAGATAATATATCAGGAAATTCTTTGATTCTTTGAAGGACATAAGGTTGTAGCTTTATTTTTCCTTTATCTAAGTGAAGTCCTAGGAAATCAATTTTAGTCTTACCAATCTACATTTTCTTTACTGACATATATTCCATTTTTGGTAATGGTTGCGTACAATTTTTCTAAATGAGTCAGATGATCAAATGTACTATAAAAAAACACAATTATATCATCTAGATTCTATATAAACTGTGCAAAATTCTTTAAGATGCCTAAGAGAATGGTCCATTCTTCTTTGAAAACAGGCTAGAGTTGTGTACAAACCAAAGGGCATAACATTCATTCATATAGTCCTTGAGGAATTGAAAAAGTAGTTTTGTATTTATCTGATTCTTTAACCTTAATCTACCAAAATCTTGATTTACAATCGAACTTAGAGAAAACCTTCTTGTTAGCAGCTCTTCTGATTAAATCAACACTAAATGGAATAGGATAATTGAATGGAAGAGTGATATCATTAAAATATTTTCTTTCCTCTTTCTCTTTTTGCTCTCTTATTTACCAAAAAGGCTAGGCATGAAAACAAGCTTTTGCTTTTTCTGATAAATCCTCCTATGAGTAACCCTTCTAAGTGCTCATCCATCTCCTTAAATTCCAAGGGGATTAATAGGTAAGTTGGACAATGGGGAATAACGGACAAATTTTTTGGCCTCATCTATATCTCACATTATTCTTATTCATGAGTCAACAATTGTAAAGGATTCATACTCCAACAGTTTTTCTCTAAATTCTAATTTTTCTTTTATTTCACAAAATGAGTCCTTTTCTAACTGTTTTTTAGAATGATGTTCCTAGATTTCTTTTGTCCATTCTTTACCTTCCTTTATGTCCTTTTATCCTCTAACCTATATGTGACTAATTTGAGGATAGGAATTTTTAATTGCTCATCATTATGCCTTAAGACATATGTGTTTTTCTTAGGATAAAAGGTTCATATTTAGTAAGGAATAAATATACTAATAGAACATCACTGTCCATGTCATTGAATTCAACAAAATCTATGACAAAGATTTTATCATTGATTTTATATGGACATCTTGTGCATACCTTTCCATTTTGAGTTTTTCCCGTTACTGAATGTCACTTTGGAATTTTTGGCCTTGGCTACCAAAATCTTTCAGGAATTTCCTTAGTCTTAGAAAAAGGCCTAGCTGAACTTGAATCAACAAAAGCATCAAAATCTAATAGCTTATATTCTATAAAATTTAAAGCAATTCTTATGCACACATTGTCATTAGCTAAATAAATTGTTAATGCCTTTTCCTCTTCTTGTTCTATAGAGGTTTCTGAATCAAATGAAGAAGATTTTCCATCTGCTTTGAATAAGACATCACAAATTTCCCTTACTGATTGATTGAGTGTTCTTAACTGTTGCTGTTGATCCTTAACCATTCTGGTTAATTTGTTATGTCACCAAGAAGCATATCCAGTTTTTTGACCCTTGTGATTTGTTCATTAGTGCATTCATCACTGAAATCATACTTATTTCTTCTTTCTAAGATCTTCGAAGATCTACTAGATGCTGGTTGGTAGTCTTTCCTCTGCCATTGAGGAATTTTATAACCAGAAGCCTTTTTTGCATAGGCTTTAAGTTCCTTTTCGATTTGCTCTCTCTTCTGTCAGTTCTTTAATTTTATAAACATGTTTTCTTCCTTGAATCCTTCTTTCTTCTCTGGTTTTGGCATCTTTATAAGGATCCTAATTTTGTTTAGTTTCTAATTTCTTTTGTATTTCCTTCAAATTTTGTTTTAAAAGAGATCCAATAAAGTGTTTGCCATCTTCTACAAAGGATTCATTGGAAGAAGTATGGTATTTTTTAACTTTTTCTTTTACCATGTTGTATTGTTTTGTTCCCATCTCTACCAGTTCATATTATTGCTTTTTTGGATCTGCATATGCTTGTAAAGAAGAAATGATCTCACGGTCATTAGCTTCTGTACTCTGTTAAAAACTGCATATTATTTTGACCAAGGTTTTAATTTTTTTGGACAATCAGTTGCATAATGTGGTCCTTCACAAATGGAACATTTAACTTGTCTAGAAACCTTTTTATGTGTAGTTCTTTTCTTAAGAATGTAAGGAGGAGGTCTAAAACTTTTCCTTTTGAACTATTTCTTTTGATTGGGAGCAATTCTATATTCTTAATGGTCCTCCTAGGTCTAGAAAAAATCATTCCTCTAGAAAAATGTGTATCTTTGGCAAAGACTTTCTTAGAGGTTGGTTTTTTACAATTACAACTTTTCTTGAATTGTTTAAGCTGGGAAAATCTATTGAAATCATCATTTGGAGGTTGATTGCAAAATTCCCTAAGATTACATCTTGAATTATATTCATGTACATTTGCATTCATAGCTTTCACCAAACATTGCTTTTGAAGTTTGTAGACTATCAGATTTTTCATTTCTGCAAATGTACAATTTTTTACTTCAACTTTCTTTTTCTTTATAATGTAAGCTTCAACCCAATATCCCAATTTACAAGGTAAAGAGTTTAGATAGAATCTTTTAGTAGCATAGTCATTTTGAAGGCGAGCGTCAAACAAATATTTAAAAAACCAAGAACTATACTGATGAAGCATAGCCAAATTTTTCAATTTCAGGCTGTACAAAATCTTGGCAGCCTCTCTGACATTATTATTTCTAGAAACACAAAACTGATCTATCAAGCATAGCTTTAAATGGCCAAAACCACTTTTAGCAATGTCTTCACATCCCATATCTATATCTTTTACTAGGACATTATTTTCATCAATTGATGTTCCCAAACCATTATCTGGTAAGCCTTCATACCAGTCTCTAAGTTTCCCCGAAAATAATCTAGAAGCATAGTGAACCTTTTGTGCATCAGTCCAGTTTGTTCTAGTCTCAAAGAAATTTCTAAGCTCGAGTCGTACCAGGTGCATATAACATCATAAGGGTCGATTGACTGATCAACATTAAGGAAGTATCCATTACTAGCACTAGGTCTCATTTGCTCTGGGTGAGTATTTTGAGATAATGGGTCTTTAGTAATATTTTCTATTCCTTCTTCTATCTTGGCATATTCTTCCCATTCTTCAGGACCATTAGCCATATTATCAAATGTTAAATTGATACTCATAGCTTCATTATCAGATTCACTTATATTATCTTCTGAGTCCATTTATAATTCCATTTCTTGAATTGAATCTGATTCTTCTATTGGTTCTTATTCTGCAAATACTAGCTTAGGCATTTTATCTATGATACCTATTTCAAACAACCAATCTTTTTCTATTACAACATTAGTATGTTCTTTGGATTTGGAAGTACTTAAATAGTTTTTGGTTGTGAGCTAACTAGAACTTTCTGAAGTTTTATCTTCATCAAACAATCCTTTTCTTCTTTGCACAATTATTTTCTTCTGTGGAATCATAATTGCTTTCCCCTTTTCCTCCTCTGAACTGTCATATTTTTCTTGTGTCACTCGGATATTTTTGAAGTAAGATCTGATTTTATCAAGTTTTTTAGATACTTGATCAATTATAGCCTTGTTAGTTAATTCATTTTGCAGTTTTTCATCCGTGTCTTGTTGCCGGCTAGATACTTGAGCTAAAATTGTTCTATTTGGCTATTCTGAATAATGTTTGAAGTTGTGGTAGTGGTTCTGGCTTGATGAGATAAACTACTGATTCACCCATAATAAAAATATGAGTTATTTTCTATTTTGTCTATTTTGTCTATTGTCTATTTTCTAGGGATGTGACTTTATTAAGGAATGGACTAATGTAATTTCAATGCTCCCTATATAAATGAGTTATTTTCTATTTTGTCTATTGTCTATTTTGTCATTTTATTTTTTAAATATGAGTTATGCAAAAAGACTGAAATTTCTTGTCAAGAAGGATTTGAATAAGACCAAGAATAATGGGTAAGCAAGTTACGGTAACAATTTAATTAAAATAATACTCTTCATTTTTTAACAAAATGGAACAATTTTAAAATTTTCAAAATTTACAAAAAAATAGTTACTTACCAAATCTATTTGCACTCTCATAACAACATCCTTTTGTACTTCTTCACCCATGATCCATGAACACGTCATTCAACATCATGATAGAAAGAATTGACTCTTTAAAAAATGAGCAATGAAACTTAAAAAAACTTTTATTTTTTTTTTTTATAAATCTTATTTTTTTATTATTCTAAACTTTTTTTATTAATCTCATTAGTTTTTATTACTCTTACCTTTTTATTAGTCACTTAAAGGAAATAGGAAATGAATCTCAAGAAAGAGTCTCATTATATTAAAAAATAACTTCCCATATATAATGATTTCCTTAAGGGATTCGAGACTTAATGAAAGGTTTTAACTTATATTAGATTAGGGAAGCGACATTTATGGAGGACTTTATTCAATTATGGTTTTAATGACATTTCATATATTATATGATGGTTCCAATTCGTAGGAGGATCGACCTACTTGAAGAAAGGAAAGAATGCAACACTTTTATAAATGTTATGCCGCTTTAAAGACAACAAATCTCTTTAAAAGATAACGACTCTATTAAAGGATACAACCTCCCTTACACGAGGGATGAAGTGTTTATCATATTAACGGTTTTAATTCAACTTTTCTTATGTAATGAGAATAACGAAGTGATTTTCTTAAAATGATGTTACTTGGGGGAAAAGACCCAATAGGTGGGATAGTTCCAATCGCTGAGATAGTATATGTGCATTAAAGGCCCTAGTATATGTACATTTAAGGCCCAATATTTTTAAAGTTTAGTATTAGTAGTTGTGAGTTTAAGGTTGTTAGTGTTATTATAAGTACTAATAATTGAATGAAATGTGCCCTTTGGATTTAAAAAGCAACCAATCATGTGATGCCACATCAGCGCACCATCAAAGGAGATCTTAATGCACACCTATTGGTCCACACTTTTTTTGGGGGAACTATTTGACGCCTCAACAAAAAGCATGCTGATGTGGCATCATATTTGATGATGCGGCCCTGAAACCTTAGTTATAAGCAGGGGCGTTGCCAAGTAAGCTACTGTAAAATTTTTGGAGTGATTCGAAATTGTATGATTTTGAGAGGCGTAAAGTTAGGGTGCACCACTACTAGGTCCTCTCCCCTATGTTAATGGTTTGATTCGTTGAGAGTGACTTTCATCTAAGAAAAATGTATAGTCCTTATTCATTAAGAAATTGACTTTTTATTATAGAAGGGAAGTGACTTTATTAAGGAATGGACTAATGTAATTTCCTCTCTATATAAAAGAATGACTTCCATATTTAGATAAAGACTATGAAATTTAAAAAATAAAATGACATTGTAATAAAACCATAGAGATTGGCAATGTAAGAAATCTAATAAATAATGTCAAACATGGCTTTAACAATTCAGTGTTTTGACGAAGTTGGTTATGGAGGGCCTAGAAATATGGGCATAGGTTTTTTTTAATGGCTTTGACTATATTATAAATGGTCTTATAATTCTCCTCTCTGATGGATTTTTTTATATTTTTGTTGTAAATATGTTTTAAAAAATAATTCTTCACTTTGAAAGAATCGAAATTGAATGAAGATTAGAATGTATATTGAAGATTTTTATTGTATTGATGACCATTTTAAATTATGTAGCAACACACTAAATCCATATGGGAGGAGGTCGACATGGGTCACGACTTATGATTATTGTCCTCATGTTAAAAAAAATAGTCTTTTAATTTTTATAAAAGATATTGATCTATTAAAAGTAGGACTTTCTATAGAATAGGTACTTTCAAAAAGGTTTTGTGATTTGATTATAAGAATATTGTATTTCTAGGGATAATAGAATAATTTTTAATTAATTACGACATAAAACATCATACATCACTCAACAATCAAATAAATGGCAACCACAATCCTATGCTATATGAATATGTTACGAAAAAATATTAGTATGAAAATTCTCTCAAATATTACCTATAAAGAAAATTATTAGAATTTCGTAACTTAGCTCTCAATGAATTGATTTTAAAACAATAGAAAAGGCACACCAGATGTCTTGCACTAATGTCCTTGCACATGTGTTGATTAAGTATAAAGAGGTTTCCCATCAAGTTCTACATGTCTTCTAGTATAACCTATAAAAATGATTAGTGTAGCCTAACTTGCTCTGATAACATGTTAGAAATTAAGATCTTCGGCTACTAATAATTATGAACAAAATATAAAATAAATATAAAGAAGAATTATACAAGCATGAGTTTAACATATTACACAAGATATACATGGGGAAAACCCTTTTGGATTTAAAAAAACCTATAAAACATTATTTTATTAAAACACTTACAAAAAATAGTCTATTAAAAAATAGACTAAACCTGGGGATATACTCCTCTACATACTTCCACATGGCTAATTAATACCTCATGTGCATAGTGATATAATTCACTATAAATCTCCAAATTCCCTTATCTCTCAAATGAGAGAGAATCTCTTTAAATATAGGAGAAGGGGTGGAAAAATACCTGAAAGGGTATTAGTCACACCCATTCAAAGAAACCATTTGTAAATAATCAATAATCTAATAATTATTAGATTATTAATTATTAAATGGGTATATGCTTTATAACATAAGGTTTTATAACCTTATATTAGAACAATATATAAATGTTATAAGGGTATTGACCCCTAATAACATTATGTTCTAACACATTGCTCCCTATGTAATACCTCTTATAGTAATGTATTGTTAACCTCTGGTTTCTGAAAGTCATTAACAAAAGATTCTTATTTGTCCATAATCAACACAAGTTATCTCTAGGTTGAACTTTTCTTACCATTAATGAGATTGATCAAATAGAATCACAACAAACTTAGTGGCTCCCCTTAAAGGGTCTAGTACTTCATTTTCTCACGAGATTATATCACAATTTATAACATGGGTTCCTATGTCCTCATAACCCTTATAATGTGTAAAATTTAATTGTGTACCCCATCATATGTGAATTGGTGGTAGTGTTGGTTCGCTATGGTTCAAATTTTGCCCACCCATTCTTACTAGATTCTCAATTAGTTTTTTAATTGAGTTTTATCAAGATACTTGTTCCTCCTTTCGTAATTCCACTTCTTCAAATTGCTAATCATTTCCATGCACTCTTATTTTAAAAATATGCATGAGGCAATGCTCCTCTTAAGGGATCTAAATATGGTCCCTCCTCCCTCCTATACTCTCCTTCGATCCCTTATTCATCACTAAAAGGATTCATATATTTGCCAATCTTAAGGTTCATTTCCCAAGCTACACCACAATCTACCTCTCTATCTCTCCCCTCTAGAAAGATTATTCTCACCCTATCTCTTACCTTTTGATATCCTTCACTAACTTCTCCTTTACAAACCAAGGTTACTACTCCCATCATTTATTCACATGCCTTGGAAGTTCTCGTCAATCTCTCTTCCTTTTCTATGAGTTCCCCATTAATTGGTGCACCTATCTCCATCTCTACTTTGGTGATCCACTTTCCTTATACTTCTGACTAGTGTCACCATTAATTTTAGGATACCCTATAATGCAAAAAACTTAACTAGCCATTGTGAATATTTCCATTTATTGACCAACCATCAACTTCTTATCAAGAATGAATCTTTGACATAAAACATCTCTTCTATCCATTAGTAAATCTAGCATCTCCCTCCTCCAGACAAGACTAGGTTGACATTATAAACTACAAAAGTAAATATTTATTTCTCCCTAAAAAAAATCCACTACAACAAATCCCTGTGATTAGCTCCCTTTTTTGCGTCCACCCACTATTTTAATGTATATTTCTCTATTTTTTAAAAAAAGTCGACACTATTTATCGGGATGGCGCTATTTTTGGCATTTTTTGTGCTGATTAGAACAAGTAGGTGCTAAATTAGGTGCAAATTAGCGCCCAAATTAGCGCCTAAATTAGCACCTATATTAGTGCCTATTTTAACGCCTAATTTAGTGCCTACTTTAGAGCCTGCTTTATCACCTAATTTAGCGCCTAATTGTTATGATCTAGCAGGGATTAAGGGTTAAGGGATTAGGGGTTAGGGTTTAAGGGATTAAGGGTCAAAAGATAAGGGATTTGGGGCTTAGGGGTTAGGTAGTTTAATGGTTAATGGCTTAGGGATTATGGTTGATATTATGTAATCCCTATATAAACTTTCATAAAAACTAATAAATGTATGAGTGGAAGGGTGTACCAAAACTCTGCTGGTGTAACTTTTGAGCTTATGAATGAAATAGAACATCTTATTATCATAGATTCTCTATGACTGTGTTATCATTATGTATTTTTCTTATGTTTGCCATACTTATTTCTTCTTATATTTGAATGAATATCAGTTATTGAGCCTCAATATTGTGCTTATGTGAATGAATATGCTGATACAGTAAAGCATTTACTGTGGATGTTTTCAGTTACATGTTCAAAATTATGTTCAACATAAAAATGGAAACTATTTAAAAATAAGAAAGTTAACAAAGTTGCTTATTTAAATAATTGTGAGTTACGTGCATTAATATTTTATTAACTTTTGTGTCTTCACGAACATATGTTGATACAAAATGAATGGAAGAAGCATCCAAATAATCCTAATTTTTTCTGCCAACAATTCATACCAAAGATTGAACAATTTAAGGATATTGCAATAGGTAATTTGTATCGACACAAATAATATTACTAAAGCATTTCAAAGTTTAGGCCATAAGAATCATCCTTTTTTAAACATGGATTGCAAATAATTCTAAAAATTTAGAAGTCTTGGTCATTAATATTATTGTCTGCTATAATGTCATCCAGTGTATCATTGCCAATGTTCATATGTTCTTTCAAGTATTTAATATTATCATCATTCTCATCTTGACCTGCATCATCTTCATCATCATTGAAATTTGACTATAGACCATCTATATTGTTACCAGATGTATTTGGATCATCAATTTCTATACCATCCATATTGTTGTCTTCCATAACATCATTTAACTCTGGATTGTTGTCTTCTTGTGCCTGAACATAACCATCTTCAACATCATCATGGATGTCAATTTATTTGATGTTCTCTAATCCCTCTCTCTCATTTTGTTGGCCATCATTGTTTTTCTCAGTATCCACTAATGCATCGTCAAATACATGCCTTAATCTTGGATCATAATGTATGACAAATATCTATTTCGGGTCTAAAATATCTTCATAGAAAAATACCTGCACATGAACAACATACATATATTAGACGTATGTTATAACAATTTTATTGATTAATAAACACATGTATATATTTGCAATAAACTATGAATTAATAGATTAATGATCACTATCGCTTCTTGTTTGAGTTAAAGAAATACCTGCTCACAATGAATTGGTAGAACATAAGGCTCCTTATCCTTCGGTAGGAACCATAAGGAATCTATAGAAAACAATCCACTATGGGTATCATGTATTTGTGTCCTCTCAAATGCTTCATACCATCTACACTTAAAAATACAACATTTAAAAGAGCGGTAATCCAACTCAATAATTTCTTGTATTTTCCCAACATATTGTAGATTCCCTTCAATTATATTCTTATCTTTTGAGCTTGATCGACTGGATTGCTTGAAGTAAACCATGATGCCACAATCGAAGGATCGTCTCTTTACATCTACACTTTCTACACAATAATGTCAACCATATGCCCACATTGATGGATATTTCTTCGCTTGTGAAAGACCATTTATTTTAGTGAAAATAAATATAATGATGAATAGTAAAATAGTTAATAGTGTCAAAACTATAAGGAAACAACATTTTGTAAAATTCCAACTGTACCTTTCTTTCACATCCTATAGACATGTTGATTTCATCTTCTGTTATGTTTGAATCTATACCTGCATCTTCTATTTGATTTGAATTTGTTCAGTAACCCATTCTAGTGTACAATCTTTGCCCCATTCTCCAAGCAGATCAGTGGGAAGTGGAGTATTCCTTGGGTTCGGTCTCTTAAACTGTCTCCTTGCTTCTAACACTTCTTCTCTCTTTTTATCATACAGATCAAATCCATTTGTTCATAAAGTCCATGTGGTACTACAGAATGAACTTGTCGAGTATAGCACTTTCGTCTACACCTATTACATGTCAACATGTTTATTTCAAACTCCAAATGTCATGTTGTTAATTTGACAAATAAATTAGAGTAAATTAATGATTGTAAGAAAAATAACCACACTAATCATGAATTTACTTACTAATTTCTACTTGAACACCATTAGATTGTGGTTTTTCTCCATCAATAATATTTGATGCTCGTTCTTCATCCCAGAAGCATGGCCCATCTTTAAAATCCTTACCAATAAACTCACACAAGAAGAAAAATGCTTCATTCAATACATACCCTTCAACCATGCAACCCTCTAGATGTGCCTTTTCTCAGACATATCTTTTTAGAGTTTTCATATACCTTTCAAAGAAAAACATCTGCCTCGTTGATATGACACCTGCCAATTCAATGTCATCGACTAGGTGTATAAGTAAATGGACTTGTAGGTCCATGAAATTTGTAGGGAGCTCCTTCTCAAATACACATACAATTTCCTTCTTCCATTTTGGCACTTCACATTCGTGGATCTCCTTGGAGGTCAGCCACCTTATATAAGAATAGTAAATTAGTATGAACCTTTAGTCAAAAATTAAAATGCAATATAATATCTCTATGTCTCTCACACATGAACATTTCATATAACCACATAACTTGTAAATGCTGACAATCAACTTATGGCATTCCTTAAGTCAACTGTAAGACAACTGAATCCCCCCAAATTGCCAATGGCATGATATGCTATCAAACACATTTATGAAAAGGTCATTAGTAATTTTTTCTCACACAACAAAATATCAAAATATATTTAGTACTTAATCAATGTTACCAGTAAATGTTAAATGATGATATATAATACCTTCATAAAATTATGAAAATCATGTGTTTTAAATCCTGTGATATATCCATCAACTGTAATATCTTTAGCCAATGATGACCCATAGCCAGTAGGTGTCCTTATTGAACGAATGACATTTTTTAGTTGGTCTAGCTCTTTTTTTTCAAAATCCATGGAGCTTCTGCATATGTTTCATTTTCCTTGTTTGGCCACAAATGTTTTCTATCAATTTTGGTACACGAAAGAGAAATATCTCTCTTCGAAGACAAGGTGTCCTTCTCTTTCCTTGATATATGTTAAAATATAGAATCTAAGACATTTTTGAAGATGTGCATAGGATCTAATAGGTGAGATATTAATAGATCCTTCCAGTAAGGGAGCTCATAAAATATGGATTTCCTTTTCATTCCTTCTGGCATATTAACTACAACTTGTTCTGGTTCTTCAATTGAATCACCCCGATCAAAAAAATCCTCCCAATATTTCAATTCAACATATTCATACTTCTTAAGCCAATCACCTGGACCCATAATCATGGGAGGGCCTCTATTTTCAACTTTTTCATCAAATTGATTCTTTAGGTGATTTCTAAACTTATGATCTAGTGGTAGAAAACCCTGTTGTTTGCATAAATAAATTTATGTAGATCTTTAGAATACTACCCTTGAAATTGTTCTGCACATCTTGGACATGCAAATATCCACTTTGTTTGAAGCCCTATAATTCAATAAGTAATGTTAATAACATAAAAAAAATAGTATAAAACTAAGTATGAAAGTTGGGATGAAAATAAATTATGAGTGTAAATACGTAAATATTTTATCTTACTAGAACAAACACAAAGTCCTGGAAACCATGAATAGTCCAACATAGCACACCATACAACATGAAGGACCTATTTGATGGAGGACGTGATATGTCATACATTCTTATGCCTTTCCATAGTAGCTGCATCTCATCAATAAAAGGTGCAAGATAAACATCCATGTTTTTAACTTGATGTTTTCCTAGAACAATGAGAGTCAGCATAAGGTGCTCCTTTCTAACACTCATCCATGGGGGAATATTGTATACTATCAATTTGACTGGCCAAACACTATAATTTGAGCTCAGGAAAGAGAATGGGCACACTCCATCAATTGCAAGACCAAACCTGATACTACGAGGTTCATCTTTGAATTTTCTTGGCCATTTTTCCTCTATGTGTTTCATTGCTTTGGAGTCGGCCAGAATTCGCATGAATCCATCTTTACTCCTATTCTTTGCATGCCAGTCCATCAATTGTGCAAGTGACTTGCAACGAAACATTCCTTGAAGTCTAGGTATAATTGGCATGTGACGTAAAACCTTCTTTGGAACTGTAGGACCTTGTACATCTGTACAATATCTCTTCTCTTTGTATACAGGGCATTCTACCTTGTTTTGATATTCATCTCTGTATAAAATGCAATCATTTTTACATAAATGAATTTGCTTATATTCAATCCCCAACTCAACCAACAACAGACGCGCCTCTCTGCAAGTTGATGGCAACACATTCTCTTCAAGGAATATTTTAGTTTTTAGTGCCCTGTAAGATTGCCAGAGATTAAATCAATTGAATGTTTGACTTATGATGAACATGTTTGATATGTCAATCTATACTAGGAATGTTTATATATAATATATGGTTTTAAAATCCCCTTAAATAAATATAAACAAAGTTGATGAATGTTTACGAATTATGTACACCAATTGATAATGCAAAGTAAGAAATAGATTTCAACTCACTTCAGTAGGGTAGTGAATCCCTTGTCTGACCAACCAAATAGTGACTTGATTTCTAATAATATTAATGTGCATGCCAGTTTTGAGGTTCTACTTGCACCTAATTTGAACACGGGTGTCTTCGCTGCTTACTTGATGGAGTCTTTCAGGTTGTTATCATCAACATTACATTGGTGGTAATTGCCCCTGCTATCATCATTATTGTCAACCATATGATCATTATTGTCATCATTATTTCCATCCCTAAAGAAACCTGTAAGGATTTCATTCAATCCTTCTTCATGCACTGCATTTTCACTATCATGATCATCATCATTAAGGCTAGGTGGCATGTCATCAGTGTATGCGGATCTCATCAGCTCTTCAAATTTCTTGGCTAGTAGTATTCTCTTCAATGTTGCTCTTTTCACCCTGGTATTGTTTAAAAGATGGTTTGGATCATCCTGTCCAAATCTTAATAACCCAGTTGGATCTTGGGTATTAGTATGTGTTTCATCAACATCTTCTACCTATCAACAAACACAAGCATTATTTAATGTTTGGCAACAATTGGATAAATCATAAATGTATCAATTTCAAAGAAATATAATCAATTATGGCTAAAAAAATAAAAATAAAAATAAAAATTGTATGAACATATATACATCAATTGAATAATGGAACATTATTTTATAGACTACCTTTTTTATACAATAATTTAAATAAAACACAATTTTGACAACATAGTTTATAAAACATCAGTCCACACTCATTTATTATTCGTTGGTTTTCTGCCCTTAAGAACATCCTTAGGGAGACCTTGTTCTTCCCTTTTCTTTCGCGTAGGAGTGCATTTTAAAAAGGGTTAATCAATCAATAACTCATCCCCAATGGTAAGGTCCATAATAGCCTCAACCATTATCAATCTATCAACCTCTCTTTCCATATCTCCATCTTTATCATTTATAACCTCAACAAATTAACAATTCAGTCTTACAGTAGGGTCCCTTCCCTTACTACTTGTAAAGAGTAAAATTTGGATAGTTGAATTTTTGGTAGTTTTGTGTGTATATCCTCCTTTCACCCTTACATTCAAGGACCTAGGCTCGAGTTGCAATGTACTATCATACCCTAGGTCACTATTGAGATGTAGGGAAACTTGGATTTTTATGATTTGATTGCCAATTATGTTCTCTTATGCTCAATTATGCCTTAAAACCCTAATTGTGTAAATACGATAGTAAATAGATGAATTACAGAAAATGCTTCTGCAAACAGATGTAAAATAACAAATAACTGTGCACCTATTTTGGGGCCCGGAGGTAGAAAAGTCGAGGACAAAGAGCGGGCGTCCAAGTCCAAGGCCCTGCTTTTTGTCAAGATTTGGAAACAAGCTCTGCAACCTGTATTTGTTGTACCGGAGATTTTCCTGTTGTGGAACTTCAAGGACTAATGAGCGGGCGCCCAAGTCCAGGGAGCTATTTTCTTCTCTGATCTGCAATTCTGACACTCTGTTGTACCCTCCTACAACTTCACTTTGTCTACAACTCCAACCTGTAACCTGCAATCATGAAAACTTTGGGAGGGGGTTGTGGTGTTTAGAGGCTTGCCTCAGTCAAGCCCTGGAGATACATTTAAGTCTTCTGAACGCCATTGTTAGATAGAGAGTGCATGCCCTTGGGAGGTAGAGACAAAAACCAAATGATAAATGCTCAATAATCACAATAGATGTCACCTTGTAGTGAAGATCTCATGGGAGGAAGAAGCTCTTCATTCCATGAAGAGATGGATGCTCAAATCTACAAACACAAACACATAGACAACACAAATCTACTCTTGCAACATAATGAAATCCTTGAATCACCTTTATAACACAATAGCTTGCTAGTAATCATCTAGTTTACAAATGAATGCCTAAACATGCTTTTATATGCAACTACAAACATTTCTGCCAAGATTTTGTAAATTCAAACTTACTGTGTTGGCCTAGGGACCAAATAACTGTCATAAACTGACACTATAAATTTGGGCCTGACCCAAAATAGGGGGAGGACTTGGGCACCTTTCCTCCCCCTATTTTAGGCATGGTTAGGTTCAAGGGGTCCCCCTAGGCCCCATTTGTCATGTTACCCAGTGTTCATTCCATCGGGATGTTGAATTATGATGCAAGATGTCCTAAATACACACTAGAGACCCGGGAGTTAAACCTTTTGAGGGAAAAGCCCCCAAGGGGACATTTTCTAACATTACATTTAGCCCCCACTTTAATGTATATATAAACTTAAGGTCAATACATGCATTAAAGTATGGTCAACAAGCACGGCCAACATGCCAAGCACGTAGAAGACACGCCAAGCACATTGGAGACAATGACAAGCACACAAAACACGGAGAAGATAGTTATAGTCACGCAAAACACGGAGAATACAGTAAATGTGTAGAAGACACATTAATGCATGGAAGACAAAGATGATTTCTTTTCTTTTCTTTTTCTCATATATATGAAATGCAAATGCATGTACAAGAAAATAAACAAACCTCCCATAATGCAGGATGTACTGCATATATGGGGCAACACACACACAAGACACGTAAACCTCCCAAAATGTAGGATGCACTCATTGTGCAGGTCTTTAGACTACATATGGGGCAACAAACATGCCAAACAAAACAAACATGCCAAACACACACACTTTGAAGACACAGAGAAAACACAACAGACAGGTGATGGAGTGTCCCTATTTGTAGGTTCAGCACCATCTCAGGCACATTACAGGCACACACCGACGATTGTGCTTCGCCACAATAATCACCGAAGACACGCTTAAGGGTTGAGTTAGTCACAGAACTGCTCCCCACCTCTGTAGAGGACTTTTGAAAATGCAACCCCACCCGCATCACGAAGATGCCCTATAGTGAAAAGGAAGCATGGCATACAACCCCACCTGCATCACAGAGATGCCTTATGGTGAAAAGGAGGTATGTGCTCAAAAGTATACAACTCCACCCGCATCACAGAGACACCTTACGGTGAGAAGGAGGTACACGAAACAGATTTCAAGATTGTTCAAACACACTTTACTAGCATTTAGAACAGACAACTTACCTTATATATGCCCCCACCTTAAGGTGGTTGATATCATGCATCGATATCAAGCAAGTTAAGGTAGGAAGCAAACACACAAAGGGAACACAGACTTTTGCAAAGCCCATGCCCACGGAGGTGACATGTACTTTACGATCGCCAAATGTTCCCACAAACACATCCTTGCAAGAAACATGTTAGTGTCCACATAAAAACAACAACATCAATGCATATGAAATTTGAGGCATGCAAGATTCAAGATAGACAAAGTGCACGGAGTAGCAGTATTGTTATGATTTGTAAATGAGAGAGAACACCATCAAAATCGCTATGCGGAAAGCACGAGTGCTTCCACTAGCCAAGCGTCAGATAAAATATACAACCCCATCATCATATTAGGAACTAAGTCCAATTTTTGATTTCTCGCGAAAGGGACACTAGGTCCGCATCAGTATAAATGTTTTCCGTCATCCGCCCGCTAGATGGAAACACTGGAGGAAGGGAAATAATAAATAAGAGAGGAGAAACAAGTGCCTTAGGGACAATCACGTAGGAGGGTGCTCCCAGGTCACCAACCACAACGCTATGTCTGTAAGACACAACACACAACAATGAAATCAGAGAGAGAGACACTATAGAAGAATGATGATACAAATAGAAGAAGGTCACAACAGAGGTGGTCTCTTGGTATGCCGGACCTTACAAGAGAATTGGGGGTCATCCCAGGAGGCCTAAACAACACATAACACATCATGGGGGAAGCACATCACGAGAGAGATAAAGGGTTAGAGATACTTACCTATAGGATCTCCCGGGCTAGAGGTCATCAAGTAAATCATCATCATCCTCCCACTCTTGAATGCTAGAGGAAAGTGGGACATAAGGTACCATAGCCCAATTCTTGTCTTTGTTAGGATCATCTTTGTTTTGTTCAATGTTTGGATCGATGTTTTCTTGTTGAGATGCAAGTTTTATGGCATAAGCTTGTCTTTGTCTTCTTCTTTCTCTTGCTTTTCTATTTCTCTTTGTTTTACTACTTATCTCTTGTAAGATAGGGCTTTGTTCTTTCATATGTTTTTACAATTTAGAAGAGGAAGCACCGAGATCAAATCTCATTTGTCTAGGTGGAATGTTTTTCTGTTGATAATAACATTCCGATCCTCGTAAGGATGGCGGGGGAGGAACCTCAGCATAGGGATCTTGTCCTTTCGGTCTATGGTTCTCTTCACATGCGAGTTGCTTGTCTTTTGTTATTTCTTGCATATAGGGATCGACCATTGGATGTAATAGTTTTGCTTTGTAATTTCTATAGCCTAAGAAGTTAAAGTCTATTCGTGGTTCAGGTTTCTTTTTAGATTTGTCCCAAAAGTAATCCAGTGTAAAGTGTTGTTGTGTAATTAAAGGTTTGTATGTATTTTGATGAATAGCATGCACTTGTCCGTTTAAAGGAAATTTTACACATTTATAAATTGTTGAAGGGACAGATTTCATAGCCTTTAACCATGGGTGTCCAAGTTTTATTTGAAATAGGTCAGAATCAGGGACAACATCAAACCATTGTTCTACATTTTTCTCAAATACAGTTACCAACAATGATATCTTACCCAAAGGATTTACAAAGGTTCCCTTATATGTTTTGATCATTTTATCTGAAGGGTCATAAGATCATTGCATTAAATTATGTTCAAAGAGGAGCTCTTCCGTGGAAACGTTAGTCATTCAATTAGGATCAATAAGAGTTCCATCCATGGGGTTTCCCATTATTTTCATAGTGATGGAAAGAGGTCCGTCAATGTCTCTGATTGTTCTATCATGAGGTGTAAACACAATTTCAAGTTCAGGGACCTTTCTCTTCATGTAAGGGTTAGGAGGGAACCTATTGTTTTTATTACAATTAGAGGCCATGTGTATATGCTCGAATCAATGAAAAATTAGATTTTGAAATCTTGCAAAATTGATACTGAAGACAAGTGCAAAGTTATGTGCAACAATGACCTAAATGCTTGATTTTTTTATACTTTTTCAATGCAAATAAGTGAAAGCAAAGGTGTTGTAAGGATTTTGATCAGGGGAAACAAATTATATGTCTGATATCAGTCCAATACAGCAGTAATATCCTTCACAACACACTCTTGATGCAAATCTAAGATGATGACAAGTCAAAATATAGTGAAAATATGCTAAAATATGCGATTTTTCACCAAATCTCAATGCAAAAGAGAATGAAAAGGGGTGTTATGAGGAAAATGATGATGGAAAGAAAATTATATCAGTAATAATAGCCTCTTAATGTCAAAATATCCGTCACAACACACTTTTAGTGCCACTCAAGGTCAACCCCTAGTGAAAATATAGCAAAAATAGGCAAATTTTCACGATTTTTCAATTCCAAGACCTAGCAAAAGGGGTGTTGTAAAGAATTTTAGGAGTTGAAACAAATAATATTGATTATATAAGTCATCTCAATCCATAAAATTTGTTACAATACACTTGGAGTGCAAACTAGGCCAAACCCTAGGGCAAAAATAACAAAAATGCATGGTTTTTCACCAAATTTTTAATACAAAAGCCTGATAAAAAGGTGTTGTGAAGATTTTTAGGAGGGGAAACAAATTATTACCCTGATAAAAACCAATTAGTGTAAAAATACCCTTCACAACATGCCTATGGTGTAAATTTAGAGAGCGATAAGGCCAAATCTAGTGAAAATCAATGTTTTTGAAGTCCTAGGTTTAAGATCTTGACAAAAAATGATATAGGAATGTTTTGAAACCTGAATTATGATGAAAATTAAATATACTCAGATCTAAAAAATTATTTCCAAACCCTAACATGTGAAATGCAAATGCAAATCTAATGAAAAATCAATGAAAATGCCAGTTTTTGTTGACTTTTTCTATGCAAAAATGCAAAATTTTAAAATCTAAATGCAAATTTGTTCCAAAATGCAAGACTAAATCTAAATGAAAATTTTAATGAGTCTCTAAAATCAGTAGAAAAAATTGAAACAATATTTTACCTACAAACCCTAGATTTTGGAATTACTGGCTTATATGCAAAATTCACAATTTTCAACAAAACCCTAGCAATTTTATGATGAAAATGCAATGCAAATTAATGATTTTTTATAATTTTCTGTAATTTAAATAAGATCTAATGCAAAAATCAGAAATTTGATGAAATTCAAATTAATTGATGCAAAATAGAAACCTATGCAAACTAGGGTTTCCAATTTTTTTTGTAAATTTTCCAATGCAATAAAGTGAATGATACTATGAATGAATGAAATCAATGAAAATCTGAAGCAAAACACTCAGCAAGGTGTAAACAAGTCCAAAAACATGGGTTCACCAAAATGTAAAGAGTAAAATTTGGATAGTTGAGTTTTTGATAGTTTTGTGTGTATATCCTCCTTTCACCCTTACATTTAAGGACCTAGGGTCGAGTTGCAATGTACTATCATACCCTAGGTCACTATTGAGATGTAGGGAAACTTGGATATTTATGATTTGATTGCCAATTATGTTCTCTTATGCTCAAGTATGCCTTAAAACCTTAATTGTGTAAATACAATAGTAAACAAATGAATTACAGAAAATGCTTCTGCAGAAAGATGTAAAATAACAAATAAATGTGCACCTATTTTCAGGGCCTGGAGGCAAAAAAGTTACAGACTAAAGAGCGGGCGCCCAAGTCCAAGGCCCTACTTTTTGTCGAGATCAGGAAACAAGGTCTGCAACCTATATCTGTTGTACCAGAGATTTTCCTGTTGCAAAACTTTGAGGACTAATGAGAGGGAGCCCAAGTCCAGGGAGCTATTTCTTCTTTGATCTGCAATTCTGACACTTTGTTGTACCCTCTTGCAACTTCACTTTGTCTGCAACTAGAACCTGTAACCTGTAATCATGAAAACTTTGGGAGGGGGTTGTGATGTTTAAAGGCTTGCCTCAGTCAATCCCTGGAGAGACATTCAAGTCTTCCAAACATTGTTATTAGATAGAGAGTGCATGCCCTTGGGAGGCAGAGGCAAAAACCAAATGATAAATGCTTAATAATCACAATAGATGTCACCTTGTCGTGAAGATCTCATGGGAGGAAGAAGCTCTTAATTCCATGAGGAGATGGATACTCAAATCTGCAAACACAAACACATAGACCACACAAATATGTTTTTGCAACACAATGAAAGCCTTGAATCACGTTTATAACACAATAGCTTGCTAGTAATCATCTAGTTTACAAATGAATGCCTAAACATGCTTTTATATGCAACTACAAACATTCCCGCCAAGATTTCGTAAATTTAAACTTACCGTGTCAGCCTAGGAACCAAATAATGGTCATAAACGGACACTAGAAATTTGGGCCTGACCCAAAATAGGGCAGGACTAGGGCGCATGCACCCAAGTCCTCCCCCCTATTTTGGGCAGGGTTAGGTTCAAGGGGTCCCCCTAGGCCCCATTTGTCATGATACCCAGGGTTCATTCTATCGAGATGTTGAATTATGATGCAAGATGTCCTAAATGCACACTAGAGACCCAGGAGCTAAATGTTTTGAGGGAAAAGCCCCCAAGGGGACATTTTCTGACATTACACTACTATTTATAAATCCTACAATATTTTTGTGTGTGTATGCACGTCCATCTATATACATAAGATGACCTTTATTCATTTCTTTTCCACTTTCCAATTGGAGACGATGTGTATACATATTCGGATTTAGACCATATGCTGACATGCTAGGCTTATATTCTGCTAGCCTTCTCCATTCACCACTGTAATATGATGGACCAAAATATGGCATTAATCTCCTAGTGGTTTGTTTTGAATTGTTTCTATGTTTAGATCCCACATGTACATTTTGGACAATAAAGAGGCCTATATTCACTCCATGAATATTGGAGGATCGTATCATGTACCTGTATCCCCAAAATTGAAACACCTCGTACACTCTAGGTAGTTGTTGATCACTAGGCCAAGAGCAATATAGTCGACGATCAAATGTCTCTTTGTAAATTGATCTCAAACTCAGGGGCAAGTCGTGATCTCCATCACATTCATTCTCATAGGGTATGTAGTCCACCTTCCCCTTGTCTTTAAGCAAATTATGCATCTTTAAACCGGTTCTTGTTCTGTTACTTATTTTCATCAATTCCTCATCTTCCGAGCTGGTATATTAGCACATATTATTGTTAGATGTGTGATCTAATAAATGATTGTTGCCCTCTTGGCTGGAAGTCAGTGATCCAGGAAACTTTAAACCAAGAACTTTATCCTGCAAGTGTCCATTAAGAAAAAAATTAGTTATTTAAATAATATAAAACAATGTTTAAATGAAGTATACATGTTATTTATATCAAATTGGAAAATTCTTTACCACAATTTCTATTGGATTTGAATCAATTGTAGGAGGCATATTACTGACTGGAATCTCATCATATATGTAATGTCTTTGTACAATTGCTCGTTTGAATTGTTTCTTTCCACGACATACAGAACACCCACAAACAACACTTTTCTCAAAGTATTCATCGCATGTACTATAGTCCTGACCAACCTCTTGTTCAGTGCAATCATTTGTTGTGTCTACAGGATCCAATGTCATTTCCTCTTCCACCCACTGGCCTCTACGTGATTTAACAGTTTTAGGTCCACGTCCACATACACATCTTGTTCTTTTGCTAGTTGAACGCTCAGGCCTCTTTATTAAGATTCAAAACTTTAATTCTTGACTTTTTATTTTTCATGATTGGTGTTTATCCTCCATAGAGGCCATGGTGAAAGTAGTTGGCTTGGTTATGTAGAAATCCCCTCATCAAATAAAAGCCAACAAATATTACAAATGGCTCAACCCATATAAGACTAAACAATTTACTACAACGTTAATGAAAGATTGATACATAGCATGACCTACTTTATGTTGTATGGAAATCATATTTGTAGCCTAATATGTTATGTTTTCATAATTAGTATTGCATGGAAGTCTAGCCACTAGCTAAAACCTTTGACATCTTGATTGATTTAGCTAGCATGTATATCTTCATTAACCAAGAGAAGGCATGAGATCTGAATTTATTTGTTTGATAGGTAAAAGAGCTTGGTTTTCAAGTTACTAAAACACAATACAACTTTTTTTAAGTTCCATCAAATTATGTTTTTATTATGTAAAGTTTGTAGGATGTATCCATTTTTTTCCAAGCTAGTTGGTGGTATGTTGTTGTCACACTAGATTCCAATGTTATAAAAGGTGTTCCCTTACTACTTAAACATTTACCTCAATTCCAAATGTTTGCATAAGGAACATTTTGGTTTGGCACAGCTAGGCGCTAAATTAGGTGCACTTTGTGCTACCTTTGGCGCCCCAAAGAGATTACATTTAGGGCTGGAAGTTGACGCTAAAGTTGGCATTAACTACGACAACTATAGCGCCGACTAATGAATCAAAAATAGAAAAATAAAAATTCCCACCTGCGTTAAAACATAGCACACAACAAAAAAACACAAAACAAAACTTTCATACCACAAACTTGACAAAAATAATTTACCATAGGTCGGTCTCATTTTCTGTTTCAGTTGTTTTTCGTTTGTTAGGTTGGTCTTGTTGTTGATCTTTTAGTTTTCATTTTTCTTGTGTGTTTGCATTATTTGGTCACCCGATTTTATTTTGTTGCCAGATACAAAGCATAGGATAGACAGTGTTTACAATGTTTGGTCACCCGGTTTAATTTTTTTGTGAGATACAGAGTAGAGGATAGATGGATAGAAATCAAACCCCTGATTTCACTTTAAACGTGAAAACTAGGTATGTTTTGCCTTTTGGTTCAATTTGAATCCATATAAAGATATTTAGATAGAATTTTTACTAATGGATTTGTACAAAAGGGATGCCACCTGGTAGATAATGGTTGGGCTTCAGTTGATTTGGGTTATTTGGTGGTCTTATTTTTTCATTATTCATTCCATCACAGGGTTTGAACTCTCAGGAGATATCTCATAGGCATTTAAATCCAGAAAGAGAGTCATTCAAGGTAAATCTTGCTCATTAATCACCTGTTTCTTTTAAATCACTCATTTCTTTTAATTTCTTTGATTGGTGTCTTGCTTTCATACCACAATCTGGATGAAAAAATTCATACCTGGCAATGTGTACTTCGTTTGCCTCCACAGACTGGACGAAAATAATTTCCCTTAGGTCACCTCAAAATGTCAAGCAATAGAGGGAAGGGAGAAGACTCTGGCCACAATGAGGTAATTCATTGTCAATTTATAGATTTGTAAATGTTTCCATTGTTTCTTTGATTTTTAGTTTTTAGTTTTTTATTTCTAAATTTAAAAGAAGAAATATATATATATAGGGACATGAGACTGACAAAGATAAAGAGACATTGGCTTCCATATTGGGGGTACAGGTAGTGAACAAATTGGATGGTGTGGACTTGACAATGGTTGCCAGATACATAGAAAAATGATCTAGTAAAGCCCCTGAAACATTGCAACCAAATCAACCGTGTCCAAGGGAATCAATTGATTCCCCAACCAGTCCTAGATCGATTAAAAAATCCAGGATGAAATCAATAACAATAAACTCTAAGAATGTGGAACAAGGAGCAGAGACTTCCAATGTCCCAGCCACTCCTGGGACACATGCTTCTTCCACCATGCCATGTTCTGCATCTTGCATTGGTAGTTATGATACCAAGATAGAATACAATGTGGTTTCAAGGGAAGTACGAATGACAGATGCTGGAAAAATGTTTGTGAATAGGTTGAAGGAATCATGCCTTCAACGGTTCAAAGACCATCTACATTTTCCATTCTCAAAGATACCCATGCACCTGCAAAAAGCAGTTATCCATGACATGGAGACTGAATTTGGCATAGGTTGGTCTGTAAAGAAGATAAAGCTATGAATGTCTCAAAACTGTAAGAGATTTTGGTGCAACCAAACAAAGAAGATAAAAAAACACCCTTCCAAGCTAAGGCTCAAAAAAAGGCCAACTGATGTAAGTGCGAAAGTATGGAAAGAGCTTGTAAAAGCATATGAGAAGTCTGATGCATGGAGGAAGTCTGATGAGGAGAGTACGCAGGTATTTGAATTTGCTCATAAGATTATATCAAATTTATTAAACAATTTTTAAATTTTATTTGTGCATAGTTAAATTGAATTAGTATATGTTTTAGGACAAGGCCTCCAAGGCTAGGCTTGACAAACTTCGTGCCATGCATCACAGTGGCCAGAAAGGTTTACAAGCCTTGATCTGTACATTTGTAAGTATATTTAATATGTTAAATGATATTTTTTTATTTCCTAAGAAAAAGTAATTGATTGTATATTAATTAGTTTAACTAGTCCATGTGCCATGTTTTGACAGGAGGAGAAATATGGTCAACATCCAATGCAATTTGAAAAGGAAATGTTACAAAGCAAAAAGTGGACCAATTTTGTAATCTGGATGGAGAACAAGGTATCAATAGTTGACTTTCAATAACTTAGTTGGATATTGTTGTGTTAATATGTCAATTTTCATTTCTTGTGTTGAGTTGTTTATTGATGCGTAGAATGAGTTCTAAAGTGCTTCTCTGTTGGCCCTAGATTCCACTCAATTGTCCCATTATTTCATGTTGAGGAAAAAAATATTGTTTGCCTTAAAGGGAACTGGGTGACATTCATGCCTTATTTTCATCGCATCTTTTTATTTTTGGCCATGGTCTTTTAATATCTCTTAAGTGTCCTCATTTAAGTTATGAGTTGTATCATTTGAGTAACTTAGTCCCATGTTGATTTGATTTATCTTCTTTTCTCTCAAACATGGTATCTCAAGGAGTGCTTCCTTGGTATCTCATGGAGTGCTTCCTTGAACTCTTGTTGCCATTCTACTAAGTGATCCACATGCATCTTTGTCATCCTTCCTCATGATGCTGCCATTCTTTTAACATGTAAGAATGTTTTGATGCATCTTGGTAGGCATCCTATAGATCTAACACATCCTTGTAGAACTCCTTTTGCACCAAGGTCAAGTCATCATGGATTTTGAATTCATATTCCATGAAATCACCTATGTCATACCTTGTAGCCTTGTAGTAGTCCACTTGATGTTTCAAGTGCTCAATTTCCTTCTTATGCCCTTCCATTTCTCATGTCATTTTAAGGATGTTTGATTCATTTTCTTGTGTTGTGGTGAACCTAGTCGTAGCCCTAGCCACTAGATCCATATCATCTACATCCATTACCATTGCTTCCATGGCTTCATTAAATCTCAAGAGTATAGTATGACATGCAATTTCTTGATCAACAACATGTCAAGTACATGCTTGGGAAAAGTATGGGGTACCTTTGCGGTGCCATAGATTTTCCTATATGTTAACAACTCATATAGGGAGTAATCTTTTAGGTTCTCCAAGATTATGATCATGTCTTCAAACAACCTAGGGAACCTTTTCTCAAATAATAGCTCATGCAAGGGAGCAAATAATAGGTCACAGATGTTCTCATATTTGGATGAATATTTGTGCTCCCATTGGTCCTAGCAATAAACATGTATAAAACAACATGGGATGCTCCATGTCCAATTCATCCCCAAAGAATTTATTAGTTGCACAAATAATATAACACAAGTAAGAGGTTGTATAGAATTTTGGCTTTGTGCCCACTGGAGGAGACTCGATTCTCATTATTTCATTGCACAAAGTGAGTGACAAAACAACTACCTAGTTTAAAATTGGCCCTTCTTTAAGCAACATATGTAGCAATGAGACTTAGGATTCTTGAAAATGAGAAGCATCCTTCTCCCCATACAACCTGTTAACTAGGGCCACTATGTTTTTTACTGAACCCTTGAGGCTGATGGAAGGGTACCATTTAGTGTTCCTAGAAGTTAATTGTCTAACTCGTCTTGAGGTTTAGGCTATGTTTTAGGGTTGAAAACTAGGTACTTTTGTTGTAACATCCACTTCTAGGACCCATGGGTGATGTGTCATAGGGCCTTGAACCACCACATAGGTCTTATAGAGAGAGTGTTTGGTGTAAAAGCCAAACCTAAGTCCTATAGAGAGAGGGGGTGGCGCTAGACTCCAAGCACCAAAAAACCATAAAATAGTCCTCTCATGCATGAGCATGTGTGCCCAAATGCTAGATCAACCCCACACCTATGGAAGATGAAGGGCCACTCCACAGAAAATTAATAAAGTATCTCGTGTGGGTCAAGTAGAGCAAATAATCCATGCATGAACCAATAAACAACCTCCATGATGCCTCAACATGTGTGCAAGGGTGCTATGTCATCTCTATCATGCCTCAACATATGTGCCAATGCCAAATCAAGTCCCACGTGTGGTGATGAGAAGGTCCATCTATGTCAAAAAGTGATGAACAAACATGTGTGAGACAATGGAGACCAAGTGCTCCATGAACTAGTCTCATATAATTTGCAGTAGAAACTTATACATAATATGTCAATGTCTTAAGAAAATAGGCATCACAATATATCACCATGGATCTTGTAATGATTCTATCATTCATAAAAATAGTAAATCACATTCATTGTATACATCAACATTTAGAATAGAATATAGCAACTGGAAGCACAAACATGAGAGGGAACGAACTGATACTGAAAACTCCAAGAATTCATTGAGATAAAAACATAGGCCTTTCAACACTTCTGTATTAATTTATATATATCTATCAAATACACCTTCTAAATAACAGAGTCCAAGTGTAACAAAAGGATCTGGAACCCCTTGACTTTGAATTTAAATAGTTTATATAGATAATTACAAACGTTGAGCCATTATTAGCTCATCAAACTAACTTTATGCTCTAATTAAAATCAAACAAAAATATTTAAAACTGCTGCAAAGATTCTGGTTTGTTCATTGGAACTGCTCCAAGATATTTGGACCGTTGCTCAGAAATTGGTGGACAACTACACAGAATAAGGCCTGCTGCTTATCTTCCAGAAGGTAGGTGAATCTTCGTTCCATATTTAATAATGTTGGCCCATCGAGAAGCACTTGAGAAATTATAAGCTATCATTTCACTAGTTGAAAACTCCAGGTCATTATATTGAGCATATAAAAATGGAGGCAAGTAGTGCACTAATAATTTGAACTCAGTTAAGAGATCAAAGTCATCTTTCAACTTATCTACTATATACTACCCCTTCAGTGATTTGTTGAGATCTTCAAATTTGGAGTCTTCACTTCTACATTTGGCTAGTAATTCCAAATATTGATTTTGAGGAATCAAATTATACTAACGATCATCCCAAGATGATGGCAAAACTTTCTTAAACAAATTAGTGAATTCAGCCTTGAAACCTACCACTTTCTTTAGAAGTTCATCTACCTTATTTTGCACAATTCACATTATCTGATGCTTTCCAATAAGTCTTCAGGCATCCAATATAATAGCTGACCTGTCATTTATCCCGAATGCTTGCAAACCTACGCTGGAAGTAGCATTCATAGTATTGATAATTTGATTTGCAAGGTCTTTTGGCATATGGATGAGATCTTCTCTTAAATCTCTACACCTCTGATTACTAGACACTTCATGCTAGGCCAAAGAAGTAGCCCAGGCTTCTTGCAGTTAAATTCTTCACGTCTATGTCACATCTATAATCATGGCATTGTTTAGATTTGAAGTCTCATGTAGGGAACCCAAGGATTTAAAAAAGGTATCTTCTGTTGGCTCAAAAGCATCTAGTTTTTTTGCAAACAATCTAAGCTCTTTAATATTAGCAATCTATAGAAGGACCTTATTGTGCCCAAGGCATTCCATTTTTAGAACTAATATTGATCATGGTTGCTTAGTATCTTGGATGTACATGAAATCTAGATTTTCTACAAGAGACTAGAGCTGTGCCCATAATTCTCATTCTTAATGGTGTTGGAGATGCCATTCTACTTCCATACTCAGATTCATTCAAAATTAGGTCATAGATATGCCCTTGACAATCCTCAGGTTGATTCTGTTCTGGCAGGTATATGTTGCTGAAAATACCACAAACTCTTTTACTTTTTCTCATGCATGCCTAGTAAGACACCATAACATAGGGATTTATTCCAAAGAAACCACACCAGCCACCAAATCTCAATCATCTATAAAAGGCATTAAGGAGCTAAGGTGTGATGAACCCTAGCTTCAAAAGTTCAAAAATTCCCTACATTTTGGGCACTAACAAGCTCCAAAGTCTGGCCTCCAAAAATATTGCCAAGTCACTATAAGTAAGGGTTGATTTAGGTATAGAAAGAAAGGTTTGCTTCAGCCTTAATAGGTTTGCCCATTCCATCAAAATATCAAACTATTGATTGCTGGTATGTGTGAGTCTTGAGCACTATACAGTCCTCTCCAACCCTAGATCACACTGTTGTCCTGAATATATTGTCACTTTGGATGGATTCATGTTGTAAATAGAGCTCCAATGAGGTTAAGAACTTAAGGAAAAGTGACTTTATTAAAATAAAAGGTAAAAAGGGCCAAAAGTAGCGAGGGAAATATAAAAAGGGGAAAAAGAGGAGTTCTCCCCTCATTCTACACTAATCACTTTTTGAAAATTAGTTGGAGAGCTCTTGATCTTGGAGAGGCTAAGGTTGGAAGAAACCCTTGCATTATTCACTAGTTTCGGTGGTGCAAGATCCACCCTAGCTAGTCAGTAGTGGAAGATCATTCAGATTTTTTCATTGGATTCAATGTTTTCAGGACAATAGACTGTTGGTTGATATTAGAGGAAGTTGTGAACACTAGAGGGAGATTTCTTCAATGATAGAGGGCGCCTTTCTCATCTTTGTTATCTTGTGGACAAGTTGGGTGCTATTCCCTTCACTGTGGGCATGAAAATTTCTATTTTGGAAGCATGGGAACCATATCTATTTTGCTGGGCGAGTTCCCTTTAAACTTGGGCACATTTCCTTCATTATCTAAGTATGTGGGAACTTATTATCCTTGGCTAGGTGCATTTCATTCCATTTGGAGCAGCAAAGGGCCATAGCAGCTCTCAATCTTAGTGCTAGGTGACTTTAATCCTCAAGTAATAGACCGTGGGCCTACACTACTTAAATCTGGGTGCTTTTTATCCATAGAATGATTAGTTGTCATTGTTTGCTAGTGCGTGGGACTTATATTGCCATTACTGGGCACATTTGGAAGCATTTACCTTGGGCGTTTTCCACATCACAAGAGATTACTCCTTGTTGGGCATGAAGTTGATGCTTAGGGATAGTGTGGGGGTAGTTATCTTAGTGTTGGGCACTGCTTGATCTATCTGGAGGGGTCGTGAAGCTCTTGGACACTAAACACAGTCAAATAACAGTCAAGAAGGGAGTTAAATATTTCATCTGGGCGCAAGGAAAGGAGAGCCAACTCTAATCGAATCCCCAGGTGTCATTCTTCTTGTTTCTTATGTGTATTAAAATCTGTTATAAATAACAAGAGATTTTCTAAATATATAAAGTTATATTGTTGATGCCCCTTATTGTTATTTGCATGACAAAGCGAATTAGATAACAGTCCTATGATTTTTTTTTGTGAAGTTCATAATTCTATTGCTGAAAAAGGGAATATGTACATAGATTATAGAACTAGACCCTTTTGGCCAGGTTGGCACAAAAAAGAGTCAAGCCAGAGACTAGTTAGGGAGACCTGTATATGAAATTTAGGATTCTCCACTTGACACAACCAAAAAAAGATGGTTCAGTTTTAAACCACTGCCCTTCACAGGGAAACCAACGTACATGATTCTGAGAATGACTGCAAGACATGAAATATAAGATTCTGAAACAAAAAAGACTAAAAAAACCTGACAGAGAAAAACTAGAGTGTTAGCTTATAGCTGGGAAATCCTAGAGGAACCAGGGCTGGATTGCTCCCAAATTTAGGTAGAGGCTCAAAGGTGATGATGCAGCCATGCTCCTCCTTGCGCTCCAAATCTGATTCCATGCTTCTTCCCCTGCGTCCACCCCTCATTTAGTTCACTGCTCTGAGTAGTAGGATGAAGGTGCTCTTGCCCCTTGGCCTGAAATGGTGCCTGAGATGGGTGAGAGTTTGCTGGTGAAGCTTGTGGAAGAATGGGGTGGTGAGCACCCAATCCATCTGCCAAGGTGTCCAGGTGCGCCTTGGTCTGCTCAAGAGCAAAATGGAGATCGTGGGCCGAAGAAGTAGCCCAAGGTTCTTGCTGCTGCTGAGCCAAGAGGGTCCATCCCAAAATGTTTTTGAGTGCCCAATATAGGCTGACCACCCTAGGGGGATCTGCAGATTCTTGTTGTATTGCCAAATAAGCAGCCTCACGGTTGTCAATCTCCTCATGAATGTGCATACGGATGCTTGGGTCATAATCCTGTTGATGATGATTGTTAGTCATAACAACATGCATAAAAATTTACACAACAAACCTTTATTATCTTGTAAAGTACGATCAGCTTAGGATAAGTTGATGACTCGAAGTCTCCATTGATTAGGTCATGATCGTTTGACGTTACTCAGAGGTTGATGTGACATGTTGTTTTCCATTTCAAGGGGTCTTACATTTGTCTAGGTGATCAGTATTGTACTGCATCCTGTAAATTCACTCCACATAGAGGTCAATTCTACTCTCTTTTCAAAGATAGCTAAGATATTTGTAAGTTTGATCAATTCTTTTGATCATTGATCATTATGAACTTGCTCTTCCTTCTACACTGCAAATTTATTTAAATGATGTGTCTATAAGTAGATATTTATATGTATTTCATGGATATTTATCTGTATTTGCATGATATTTATCAATTTAACATGCTTTTACTCCAAATATGCTCTGTATTTTCAATTATCTGCGGGATATTTGCATACTTCATTTTATTTGCTTTTGATTATCTGTTATTTGCAATTATGGAGATGATATGTTATGAAATTCAAAGAAATTTAAAAGAATACTTCTACTTTTAGTGAATCTTTAGTCATTGAATCACATGCATACAAGATACATTCATGAAGAGAAGAAATCAAACCATAGGTCACCAAGACGTTCCACAGCTAGATACGGTTGATGCTAACTTCAAAGGAACTAGGAATGAAAACAATACATGCAAACTGAAAAGCATTCCAAGGGACGCAACTAATCAATGCATATATCCACATTTCAAACATAGATTACTCAAGATTTATGATGATTTGTAATCAAAATGGCTTCTCTTTCATTAAGTATGCATAACATGTACATTTACAACAACTTTGAAATGTGTCTTAAACTTTTTAGCAATTAAGTTTCGAATGTTTAAAAGATTGCACCCCTGCACCTTTTATAGAATAAGGTGAGGAGGCATTTACAATTGACCAACAATCAAGATTTATCTATTAAGATCAACGGTTGACAATTATCCTATGACTTAGTCAACTTTTCCTCGTGGCACAGGTTGCCAGCTGGCAACCATCTATATGACTCATTATTTATGAGTACCTTAGGCATATGTTCTCTTGGTGATGCATCTTCATTCATTCTTTAGGTTCCTCTTCTTCATTTTCTTCTTCTTGATCATTGTCATCATCTTCATTACTTTCAGCATCACTGTCACTTTGATATACATCCTCTTGTATGTCGACCTTTACTGCTGTCCTGATGTGTTCATATGCTTTTACTATTTTATAGCAAAGTCTGCAACCTGAGTTTCAATTTTGCCTTTTATTTGTCCCTCCAAGGCCTCAAGGATTTTTGCTTCATATGCCATCATGTTGTGCAACTTAACACTAATATCCCTGAGCTTGCCACTGCATTTCTTCAAGATATCACATTCAAACCTGACATCTTCATACCATATGCTTATCAACAGGGCAGTATTATTATCCAATACTTGATTGCTTATCAAGATTTGTGGATCAATTATCTTCATTTCACTTAGAGCTGTCAGGTCCTTTTCCAACTGGAATGACCTTTTTCCTGTATCATTTTGCATTTTATCTACCTTTCTCTTTAGACTGCTCAAAGAATTCCACCTCTGTAGGGAAGTTCTCAATACATCTTCAGCCCTAGTGAGAGCTGACAGCGTCCATTTTTCCATGACCATTGCCTCATGCTTCATCAGGTCCAACTTGGTGACCTCTTCTTGTGATATGACAATCAATGGGACTGCTGGATCAACTAGTGTATTATTAGGGTTAATCAACCCTTTTATGAAAGAATGTAGCTGAGCAATGTGCTCCTTATGCATTTTATTTTTCTCTTTCTCCTTCTTCACCCTTTGGGTTAAAGAATCAATAATGTCCTTCCCTTCTTCACCTTCCTGGTCTTCATTGGCAAAACCCAAATCAACATTTGTGATTTGGAATTCCTCTAGGCTGATTTTGCCTTTCTCCTTTTCTACTATGGGAAGTGCTACCTGTGCAGTCCTTCTGCATGTAGTAGGATCTCTCTTTATGGCCGATGTTAATCTAGCCTTCCTCCTTGCCTTCATCATTGTTTCAGCGAACAAGATAGAAACATCAAACTCTTGAATTTTTGACCCTTGTTCCATACTTATCTCCTTTTCCAGCCACTTAGGAACATCACCTCCAAATCCTTGATGATCTTTGTCAACATCATGTCTGCCTTGTTCTCCAGTATCTGCTTCTATCCTTGGTGGAGAAGGCACTTTCTTAATTTCTTCCTCATGTAGTTCTTCATGAGGGGGATCTTGTTGAAGTTCTTCCTGCTGAGGGGCTTCCTTCTGCAAAGGAGGATCCTGTGGAATTTCCACATTCTGATCCTGTGCTTGATCTTGTACCCCCTCCTTCTAATTTTCATCCCCTTTATTACTTTCCTCATCTTGAGGCATATTGACATCTGTGGATGTCTGTGTATTTGGCCCTTGTGCATCACACAGATCAAGGGTCATTTCTTGTTCTCCACCTGATGCACCGATATCATGTGTTTTAGGGTCCTCCTAACCTGATTTAGCTTATGTTCTTGAGACTTCTCCTAGATCTCCCTGAGTCTGAGTAGCAGCAGCACCTGATATATCTTGATCACCCCCACTCTTCTGTTGAACTTCTACTATTTTTGGTTCTATGGGTGTCTCATGTTGTTGCTGACCCATATCAGGAGCAGTGCTATCTTTCTCTACATGTTTTGCCACTTCAACCTTCTTTGGTTCCTCAGGTGTACCTGCTTTATCCTTAGGGCTTACATCACCCCTATATATTAAATCTACAACGGTAGGGCTGGTCACCTACTCAACCAAATTATCAAGCCCTATATGTTGGGCTGCCCTCTTTGGGCTACCTTGTTTTACTTCCTCCTCTGTTTGCTTTATTTCCTCCAACACCGCCATCTGTGCTAATGGGGTTCCATGAGGAGTCATGTGGGTGTTGGAAGCGAGAGTCCCCATTTGTTGAGAAGCCACACTCTGAA
Source organism: Cunninghamia lanceolata (assembly GCA_027924645.1). Taxonomy (NCBI): domain Eukaryota; kingdom Viridiplantae; phylum Streptophyta; class Pinopsida; order Cupressales; family Cupressaceae; genus Cunninghamia; species Cunninghamia lanceolata. The sequence goes on along the minus strand of BSBN01000520.1, from coordinate 20,835,247 downwards.
CTACCTCATCATCAGATAAGTCCATAGTATCCTCCAAAGAGAAAGGAACACCTTGACTTGCTTTGAACACTTCTCTCGTTTGTTCCTCTGCTTTCTCAATTTTAAATTTTATTATGGTGGGAAGAGGAACATCATGTTGCAGTTCCTTTCTGAATGCTTCACCACCGACTCCTCTCAATATGATGGGGTCAGTTTGGATATCCCCCCTCATGGCTATTCTTTGTTTCTTGGGTGGTGACGTCAGCGGCATCGCCCTCCTCTTCTTGCTAACCACCATCAGGTCATCACCTGTAGGTTCCTTATTTACCTACTTTTCTTCCAAAGGGATGCCTTCTCCCACTTCTTGCTACAAGGTCTGGCCCTCTACCTACACTTCTATAGTTTCAATAGCAGGCCTCAAAATCCTTTTGGTTTTTAGTTTTTCGATCAAAGGCTGTGCAGATGATGCGGATGCCTGAGCCGATGTAGATGCACCTGCAGCTGATGTGGTAATCCGTTCAATTATCACCCCCTTTGGTTCATCTTCACTTTTCTTGCCCTTAGGGGGACTTTCCTTTGTTTTTGTGTGGGCAATCTTTCCCCATTGGATTTTCTCTTTTCATTGAGGAAATCATCATATTCCTCATCAAATACTTCCCGCCTCTTCTTCTTGGCATCAACTGTAAGGGCAACACCCCTTTTCTTTAATTTGTTTATCTCCTCATCCACCCAGGCATGGGTTAACTGGATCACCCCCCTTGTCAGTTGATCTAGGGATACATCCTCCTGTTGTGTAAGATCCGGGGCTGATATGGTGTCATTATATACCTTTTTGTCCTCATACTCATTGGACATGATCTTTCCATCATCTTTCCTTAGCTGCACTGGCACCAAGATGCAGTCAAAGGTTTTTATTTGGTTCAAGGTGAGTCGTCAGTATTTCCTTCTCCTCACCTCAGCCTCAACATCATAGTCGGTCCAGAAGTCTTCTAGATGCTTTTGATGTATCAATTTTCCTAATATTTTTTGCATCCTTCCATAAGGATCATAAGATCTGGCTAAGGGAAATGGTTGTAGATACATCAATTTTAGTCCTCCCATGACATGTTTTATGCTCTCCAAATTCGACCACATGTACTAGCCCATAGATATTGGGAATAGCACTGGAGGTATCTTCTTTTGTGCCTTGTAGGCTTCAACTATTGTAGATACCTGCCTGACAAATTCCATCAAGACAACCCCATCAGTAGGGTATCTTGGCAACATAAGGGGTTGTCCTTCAAATCCGTCTATCCTGATATATGAAAAAGTGGCAAACTGGATAAACTAGGCCCCATGCCTATAAACAACTTCTTAAGCCTCCATGCTTAGCCTTTTAGTCCTATCTTCCTCCATGGTTCTGACCAGATGCATGGAGAATGCATCATTTACTAGTTTGTACTCCAGGAGGTAATCTTTCCTTTGTAATTAGGGATAATGATCCCATATGTGTGCATCATCAGCATCACCACCAGCCTTACCCACTGTCTTCAAAGCATCAAAGGTTCCCTTATATGCACATGAGTACACCACATATGAGGTCATATAAAATAAACATGTCTGTCCTCCCAGGTTCCTCATTCCTTCATCCAGTGTGTCACTGATGATCTTAGCCATAATGGCCTGTTGTCTGCATACAAGACCATCTGGATGATCCCAAACATCCAATTCTCAAAATTTCTAGCATGAGGTTTACCTTTCATCCTGCTCAGTAGGGAAATCATATATTGGTACTCATCATCAAAATCAAATTTGTATAGATGTGCGAGCAATTTAGCTAAGGTGGCATATGTGCTGCTCTTTGACCTCCATTGGTAGATCCTCTTCCTTGCATTTTTCTTATTATTATTATATTTTGTTTCCAACTTGCATAGGTCCACACTCACCACCTTCTTCCCAACTGGTAGATTAAAATTGGCGGTAATGCCCTTGATTGAGAAGTCTGCATATATTCTTCCATGTTTTTCCACCCGTCTGGTTTCAGGGTTATAATTCCTTGCACATTCCACTACCAGCTCCGGGGTATCCATAGCATATGGAAAACTAGCTACATGCCACATACCTGAAACATATACCCCATCTAGAATGGGATTATCCTTATCATGATATACTCTTGTTGACCATACTTCCAGGTCTGTATCTCCTTGGGGCATATCACCAATAACTCCGTATTTAAACTGCACCCCTTCGGGCTGGACAAACATAGGCTTGAGGAACTCTGCGTCAGACCTATTCCTTCTGAGATCTACCATGGCTTCTTGCAATAAACATGATCTATTTACCCTACAATATCCACATGTATTTCTACAATATCATGCACTTCTATATCACGTGTACTCTATCTATTATTCTTTACTTCATCATGATATGTATATTCACAAAACCAAACCACAAGAAAGAACAAATACTCTACCTGAAAACCTAGAAAATGACAACAGGAGGCTTTACAGTTACTTACCTAACAATGTTTTCCTCCTGGATTAGATGACTAAATACGGAAAAGGGCTGTGAATACTGAAGATCACCCCTTTTGTTAAGCTGAAGGATCCAATCCATTAAGAGGTAGCTGTATGAGGGTTTGACTTCCAAGCTCTGTAATTTCTCATTTTTTCGCAAGGTAAATGAAAATAACCTTCAAATTTCACCTTTAAAGCATATCAATAGGACAAATTAAGGTAAAACTACCTTGTCTTGATCAAATCTATTGATCCTCTGTAGGGAATCCATAGATGCTGCCAAGTGTTCAATTTGTATTTGTAATCGGCGAGAATTTATCTACCACATTTAAGTGCATTTAATGTCAGGAAATAGGGGGGATCTTTGAAAGATCAGGGGATATTCAAAATATGACCCCCTCTGGATAAAATGACCCCCCACCTTTGAGCAGCAAAACAATATGCAAAAGGATCAGGTGATGTGGTCAACGTTGACCATGTGTATATCGGGTCATGAAATTAAGATCAAGGGTTGTTCAAAAAATATGACCCCACGGATAAAATGACCCCCTTTAAAAAAGATCGGGTTGACGTCACCGTGTCGATGACATTGGTTAATAGTTATGTTTTAATGACGTCATCGTCATTTTAAAGAATATGATGGATATCGGATATATAACCCCCCACGAATAGAATGGAATGATGACATCATCATCAGCGTGATTTCCTTCATTCATTGAACTTAGATGACGTCACCGTCATATTGACATAGGGTGATATATGCAAAGAGGGTGATATTCATAAGATGACTGATGTTAAAAAAAATATGACCCCCCGCAAAATAGCTGAAGTCATCCGACGGGTAGATATTGGCTTTTACTCAAATTTGACGTCCACACATCACGGATCGAGCAATTATCAGGTGATAATCCAATATCAGGGTGATCTTATCTAATATGACCGATGTTTGAAATATGACCCCTCTGCTTACTTGGGATATAAGGTTTGACCGAACTTTGACTCAACATAACTCTCTTCCCTTACACAATTTTGGGGTGATGTAAAGGGCAAACCTGCTTGGAATTTTGTGCACTTTCCAACCATGGGGTTAATAATGTGAACTACTAACTTTGATAACTAACCTCATCATGGTGACATACCCATCCTCTTATAGGGTTACATGCATGACTGATTTTACCAAACTGCTCAGAGCAGAAAACAACAAGCCAAAGCAGCAAGAAAAGTTGGGTCCCTGTTTTGTCAAGGCAAAATGGGGTGTGTTGTGTAACCACACAACAACTTGCCACCAAATATCATAACCAAATTCCAATGATTCAAGTGATGTGATCACATTCTAACATAACATTTTAACTTTTTCTAAGTACAAGTATTATAATCTTTCTAAATGATAAGGTCTTCATCATGGCAATAATGCTAGCAAAGGATCAGGGGTGTACAGATGATTAATTATTCTCATCTTGAAAGTAAGTTGAAAACATGAGTAACTAGTTAACCTACATAGTTTGGGAGGATCCCTCATAGCCAACCTGGATAGAGCCTTGCTGCCAGCAGGCGTTTATAGCCCCGACAAGGTTATCTATACAATCCCCTTAAGTAGAGCCCCACTGCCAGCATGCGTCTATAGCCCCGGTAGAGTTACTTAGATGACCTAATTTTATTCCTTTTGGATTTTCAATATTTATTCTTTCTGTTCACAAGATGTCATCATGTCAGCTTAATGTGCAAGGCATGGTCACTTATTGATTTAGGTTGGAGATTGCATTGGTAGCAAGGGAGTCCCCTTAGATTTTTCACTTAACACCTATACTTATGTGTTCCACAAACCCAAGGCTGTTAGGTGAGTCATTGTGAGAAATCACTTTAGTTAAGAAAAGGTACCCTAATGAAAAGGGATATCACAGACCTGATCACCTATACTCCTCAAAATGAGTCATAACCTATATAGGAATTTGTTCTCATCACTTGAATCTTAACAATTTGTTCATTTTCTTAGGGTGATGAGTTGTATCATCTTGACTAACCAAAACAAAACTCAACAAGCAAACAAACAACAAAAAAAAACTGTACAAACAACTATACAATATGCACACTATGATACACTTGACTTACATGACACTATTTCAGGCTTGAAAATAATGCTTGATGAAATGTCCATTAACTAGTAATGGGACATCCTCACCGGTTAAAGTCTTAAGCCTATAGGTACTATCTCCTAGGATTTCTGAAACTTGAAACGGGCCTATCCAAAGTTTATCAAATTTACCATGATCTCCTTTCCTTTCATGTGCTTTGTCCCACATAAGGACTAAATATGAAATTCTAAAAGCCTTAACTTTGGCTCTTTTGTTAAACCAATGCTTGACAACAGCTTAATGTTTAGCAAATTGATCAATTTCTCTATTCCTTTTTTCTTCTGGGTACATTAACTGAAGTAACCTGACTTCTTGTTTATTATCTATGCCTAGATACTCTTGTGCAAACTACAATGTGGGGATCTTTAGGTTAACAAGGAGGATAGGATCCACCCCATATACTAGGTGAAAAGGAGAATTTCCTAACACAGCCTTCATCCTGGTTCTATCTACCCACAATGCATACTTTAATAGGGTGTTCCACTCCCTTGGGTTCTTTTCTATCAATTTCTTTATGATGTTCAATAAATTCTTGTTTGTAGATTCTGCTAATCCATTCCCTTGAGGATAGTAATTTGAAGAAAACTTCAAAATAATTCCATGGTCAAAAGCCCAACTTGATAATCTTATTGATGCAAAGGTAGATCCATTGTCACATACTAAAGCATAAGGAACCCCATACCTGGTTACTATGTTGCTTTCTAAGAACTTGATCACATCCTCAGCATTGCATGTCTTACTACTAACAGCTTCATCCACTTGGTACAATAATCAGTAACAGTCAACACATACCTGTGGCCTAAAGATGATGGAGGGTTGATAGGTCCTATGAAATCCATCCCCCATTGAGCAAATGGGTCCATCTCCATCACTGGTTGCAAGGGCTGAGCATCATACCTTTCTCTATTTGCAGCAACCTGACACATATGACAACATTTGATCTGTTCAGCAGTATCCTTAAAAATAGTGGGCCAATAATACCCTGCTCTGCAGATAGCATGAGTGGTAGCTAAGTATGATCCATGTACGGTTCCAAACTTGTCATGCAATTTTGTTAACACTTTATCTGCTTCTTGCCTTTCTAGGCATCTAAGATATATTCCCTCATAGTTCTTCTTGAAAAGGATTCCTCCTTTTATCATGTATTTTTGTGATCTTATCTTCAAGGTTCTCCTCTGTGAGGCCTGCAACCTTGAAGGACATCTTCCAGTAATCAAGACATGTCTGATGTCTTAATACCATTCTCTAGTTTCCTTTGTAATTATGACATATTGTTGTCTCATGATGTTAGGATCAATTTCAGATATCATCTGACTCAATGCTTGTCCTCTCACTAATTTCATGGGTGTTATGTCAATATCATACTCTTGGAGGACAATTATCCATTTGGCTCTCTTTTCACCTGGTTCACTTTGCATTAAAAGCATCTTTACTGTTGCATCTAGTACTACAGCGATCACTTTACTCCTCAAGATGTAATGTTTAAACTTTGTGACTACTCGGACTAGAGCAAGTGCTTGTCTTTCAACATCCATATATCTGAGTTCTGCATCCCTGAAATGACAACTCATGAAGGCTAGAGGCTTTTCTTCTTTAGCCTCATTTCTTTGTGTTAATACTGTTGCAGACATATGCTCTGAAGCAAATGAGTATATATAAAAATCTTTGGTATAATATGGGCTAATTAGAACTGGAGCATTAGATATGGGTTTCTTGATATCTTCAAAAACTGCTCTAGCTTCAAGTGTCCACTCAATTTTGGCATCCTTCTTGAGCATTACATTCAATGGTCTAACAATCTCTGCAAAACCAGTAATGAATTTTCTAATGAAATTGATCTTACCAAAATAAGATTTGAGCTCCTTCTTACTCCCAGGGAATTGTATCTTCAAGATCGATTCCACTCTCTCAGGGTCAATGATGATCCCATTCTCTATTATCAAATGACCTAATAACTTTCCCGTGGTTACCCTGAATATGCATTTCTTAGGGTTTAGGGATATTTCATAATGTTCACATTTCTTTAGTACTTTCCTGAGGTCTTCTACATGATTCCCTCTCTCTTTAGAGAAAACTATCAAGTCATCCATGTATATGACAATGCATTTACCAATTAGCCCCCTGAAGGCTATATCCATTGCTCGCTGAAAAGTGGCTCCAGTGTTTATCAATCCAAAAGGCATGCGCCTGTAGGTGAATATTCCCCACTTAGTGGTGAATGCAGTCTTCAATCTATCTATCTTGTCTACCATCACTTGGTCGTAACCTGAAAAACCATCCAAAAATGACATCATCTTTGCACCATTTACAATTTGCAAGACCTCATCCAGAGAAGGCAAATGATAATTATCCTTTTCATAAGCTCTATGTAAATTTCTGAAGTCTACACACAACCTAATGTAACCATTCTTCTTCCTTACTGGGACCAAATTAGCCACCCATGTGGAATGTCTCACAGGAAATATGATCCTGGCATTAAGCAATTTCTTCACTTCTTCAAAAATGATGGGCTCCATCAAAGCATTAATAGGTCTTTGCTTCTGTCTAAAGGGCTTGACATCTGGATTTAACGGTATAGTATGAGTGATGATTGAAGTATCATAAGTTTTCAACTCATCATATGTCTAGGAAATAACATGAATATAGTCTTTAAGTGCTTGGGTTATCCCTACCATTTCTTCTTCTGTACACACCTTTCCAATCAGAACATTCCTTTTTTCTTCATCATGTCCTATGTTAACTTGTGAATACTCTCCTCCATTTGCTTTAGGGAGATCTTTCTATTTCAGCATGTTATCTAAATCAAATGCTCCTTCCAATTCTATCATTCCTTTGGGAATCTTGTTACTGGGCAACTCTATGATCTCTTCTTCTTCCCAGGTATGATCTTCCACATTTCTTTCATCTATGATATGTGCATCAAACACATCTCTATTGGATATGAAGTCTAAAATATGTTGGTCATCATCAAACACTTGAAGGTTAACTACATTATCTGGTACAGAGGGTACTGACACTACTTCAACTGAAAATCTCTTCAAACCAGATATGGACAATGGTTCCAGAGTACTTGCGGCTTGGGCCAAGGCATCTACCCTGTGATTTTGTTCTCTAGGCACATGGGTGATGTTAAATGCATCAAAATCTTCTATCAGATCCCATACCCTATGTCTATAATTAGACAACTTCTTGTAATTACAAGAATATATGCCTCTTACTTGTCTTACTACCAATTCTGAGTCTCCATAGACATGCAGAATCTTTACTTTCTTTTTGAGTGCAAACAATATGCCATGGATCAGGGCTTCATATTTTGTCACATTATTTGTGCATGGGAATTGTAATCTATATGCTGCTAAGTAGGATTTACCAGCTGAATCAATAAGATCTATTCCTACTCCAGCCCCTTGTTTTGATTTAGATCCATCAAACCTGAGGATCCATGGATTATCTTCAGTTAAAGGCTTGTCTGGGCCTTCTCTTTTCTTTTTAGCTCTAGCAGCTGCACCACTTGATATCCATGTTAATTTTAGTGTTTCAATCTTCTCAAACTTCACCTTATCTGGCTGATGTGAAGCTGATATTCCTTCTTCTTCTTTATCATCAAAAGGAGGATCCTTTGGACAGGGCAACATCTACCTTTTCAGAATATGCAAACATAATGAACAAGTAGTTTCTGAATGTGGTGCCTCATGTAACCTGCACCATCCCTCAATTAGAACATCTTGTGGGGATTTTGTTGTTGTATCATCTTCTGAATTTGTTTTGATAAAAATTCCTCAAACTTGGACAAATTACTGTCTCCATCTTCATCAGATATTTCATAATTTGACTCAACCAAGCAATCCGTTCCTAGGGTGATATTTTTGTTACTCTTAGAATTACCCTCGCTACACACCAGTATCTCTTCTATCATCTGAATAGGACTTTCATCATGATATGTGCTTTCTTCTGTCCTATAGATGACAGACAAAAATCAATATCACTATCACTATCTTTAGAACTTACCCCGGATGATGATGATGATGCCTCACTGCATGTCTGTTCCAGTTCCATCATGTCTAAGCAAGCATCACAGGTCTTTTCAGAATGCGAATCATCATGTAACCTGCACCATCCTTAAATTAGAACATCTTGTGCAGACACCTTTAACAATTGGCAACGTTGCACCTCTTTAGACAAGTGCAGTTTAGAGTTCTTGAAGTGATCTACTTCTATCTCATTTTTAGAACTATAATCAGACTCTAAAATTATTCTATCATCCTAAAAATTATCATTATCAACATGAACATCATACATGAGGATCTCCTCTATCCTGACGGTCTGGGGTCTGATGGAGTACACTTCGGGTACAACATCTACATACATGATCTCATTGATTTTATTATATTAAGTGATCATATGTTTCATGTGGGGTTCAACATCTATCCTTATTTGGTTAGGTATTCCTTTCCAAGGTAACCACATGTGACTAAAATTAGTGGACATGTATCCATTGAGTGTTTTTGACCAATCCCTGCTGAGCAGCATCCCATAGGTATCTGGTATATCTACTACCTGAATATCAATGTAGTATTGGATTCTTGGATCTGATGCTAACTGCATGTGGATGTGAGTTAATTCTCCTACTACACTCACCTCTGTTTTATCTAACTGTGTTACTTTCTTTAGTGACTTGGCAGGATGCAACCCTAAGGAGTTACATATGGACAGAGGCATTACATTAGTAGATGCTCCTGAATCTACTAAGCAATTATGAAAATTCTTACTAAACATCCTTATGGTAAGGAGAAAATGAGGTGACTCAGTTTTATCTCTGTAACGAGTCATGTGTGAAGTCTCTGCAGCTTGAAAAATAGCTGGAGTTTTGTGTTTAACATTAATATCCTTAATGGCATGATCTTTATTCCCAATCTGAATTGAGGTATGATTATCCTCTTTTGGAGCAGGATCATCTAAGGATTTCATGAAGGCTTTTTTGATAGCTGGGGTTTTGAGTAGTTCTAACAATGACAGACTGATCTTGATCTTTCTCATTTCATCTGCTAAGTATGTGACCAATTTATCAAACTCAGGAGGCAGATTACCAGCTTTTGGTACTATATTTTGTGGTGCTAAGTACTAAGCATTAACTTTAGGAAATCCAAGGTTATTGCTTTCCTTAGGATCAGGAGGAATGTTGAAATTATTTGGAGGCAAGGATGTAGTCAAAGGACCAGCAGGTCGGTTGGAGTTATTCCTTAGATTGTAATTATGTCTACCCTAATACTGCTATTGATAAGCATGTACTTCTCCATGTTCAACTGATGGCTCATTTTCATCTTCAAATGGAAAAACATAATTGGTTTCAAAAGCCATAGTTGACTCTTCACATGCTAAGGTGTAATTCTCATGAGGTGACATTGTCTGCTGATGTGGATGATTGATGAAACTTTCTAATACAAGAGCATAATCATATCCACAGGGGACAATTTCATTTCCTTCAATACAAGGTGGATTACCTGCAGTATTAGATACTTCAGTTTGGAACATACTGGTAGCTATCCTAAATTGAGGACAATCTAGCTCTGCATGAGCATTGGTATTATGTATCCTATACCCGTTTGTAAGAGCTGCCTCAGCCAGATTCACTCTAGTAGTCTGGTTAGGTTCACTAGGAGGCTGATTATCTAGGGGTGATGGCAAAGAACCATTGTTTGGCCTAGTGTTCCACACTCTACGCTGTCTAGGGGGATTATTGTTACCATTATTGTTATTGTAGTTGTTATTGTATCCCCTATCAGGATAACCAGATCTATCATTGGCATATCCTCTATTCTAATTTGGTTGAGAATAGAAATTCTGACTCCTCAAATGAGTGATCTCAGTGGTGAGTTTTCTCAGTTGTACTGATATCTCTTTAATTTCTTCCTTTTCTTCTTGAACTTTGGATACTACATTCTCTGTTTGAGGTTTAAAGAAGGAAGAGCCATTGTTATTGTTGTTAGACTGTTCCACCACTCGAGGTACTTGTGTATGTTTTGGATATTGTAACATTTCACCATTTCTATTTGGAGGTGGCATGATACTGAGTGGAGGTATCATGGCTCCATTGGTCTGTTGTTGAGCAAGATATGTAGGATAGACAGGGAGTGTAGGAAATGCAATATTAGGTGTTGGAGTAGGAATCAACTGTTGACTGACTTTGACATCTTCTTCAAAAGCTCCTGCCAAGATTGTGACACCAGGGTGTGTTCTCCTGATAAACATAGAAGTTAGGAGATCTAAGGCTGAGTAGTATATACTCCTAGCAGCTTCATCTGTTACAGTATAAGGAGCAACTAGATTTGAGAGCTTCTTTTGGAATCTTGCATTGAAATTGGCAATAGGTTCTCCCTCAAATCTCTTGATTGTGGCAAACAGATGATAATTCATTGAAGGATCTATAGGTATTTTGAATCTATCCTTAAAGGCTTTCTCCAAGGCAGCCCATGAACCGACTGAACCTTGACCAAGACTGATATACCAATTATATGCCTCTTCCCCTAAGGAAAATGGAAATAACCTGCATACCACATCCTGATGTTCAATTCTTGCTCTGCAATAGGCTTCCTTGAATGTTCTAATGTGATCATCAGCATCCTGATATGGATGATATTTAGGGCAAATCTTATCAAGATTTTTAGATAAAGGATGACATGCAGTGAAAGTCGGAGGTGACTCTGCAGTAAAGAATGACATTGTGACTGGTGGAGGTTGGACTTGGGGCGTGACAAGTGGTCCTGTAGGTATTTGCAATCTGATAGGAGTTATTGGAGTGTATTCTGGTGAAGCTCCTGACGCACTAGAACCAGGGGAATGATGAATATCTACTATTCTAGGTCTAAGTCCCTGGATAGGCAATTCTTCAAAGAGTCCACTGGATCTGGACCTGGTATTTGGCCTGAGAGTCAGGATTTCTTGAATTTTAAGAAAAATTTGGCTTGTTTATAGTAAAGATCAGTTAAAACACTCTACCAAAGGATGTATTTATGGTCAGAATCTAAAATTGACTAGACATTTGTGCAATATTTGTAGAAATGATGCAAATATGACGTGATGTGAGGCTTTTGGACACAAGCAACAGGATATCAGGTCTCTTAAGCATTACCTCAAAGCTTTTAGCAAAAAGACCTGAAATAGAGCTTATCTTTTGAATATCACAGTGATCAACTGCAAAGCTTGAAACATTTAAGCTCAATTTTGAAAACTTTGCAACAGACAAGCATACATGGACTCAAAACAACAAATCTTTGCATATGACTTGAAATACAAAGCTATGTGAGTATTACCTTTTCTTCTGTGTCATCAAATCAGACAAATCTGCTATAGGCCCTCCTTCTAGCACCAATTTATGTTGATGATGGTTGTTAGTCATAACAACATGCATAAAAATTTGCACAACAAACCTTTCTTATCTTGTAAAGTACGATCAGCTAAGGATAAGTTGATGACTCCAAGTCTCCGTTGATCAGGTCATGATCGTCTGACGTTACTCAGAGGTTGATGTAACATGTTTTCCATTTCAATGGGTCTTACATTTGTCTAGGTGATCAGTATTATACTACATCTTGTAAATTCACTCCACAGAGAGGTCAATTCTACTCTATTTTCAAAGATTGCTAAGATATTTGTAAGTTTGATCAATTCCTCTGATCATTGATCATTATGAACTTGCTCTTCCTTCTACACTACAAATTTATATAAATGATGTGTCTATAAGTAGATATTTATATGTATTTCATGGATATTTATCTATATTTGCATGATATTTATCAATTTAACATGGTTTTACTCTAAATATGCTCTGTATTTTCAATTATCTACAGGATATCTGCATATTGCATTTTATTTGCTTTTGATTCTCTGTTATTTGCAATTATGGAGATGATCTATTATGAAATTCAAAGAAATTTAAAAGAATACTTCTACTTTTAGTGAATCTTTAGTCATTGAATCACATACATACAAGATACATTCATGAAGAGAAGAAATCAAACCATAGGTCACCAGGACGTTCCACAGCTAGATATGGTTGATGCTAACTTCAAAGGAATTAGGAATGAAAACAATACATGCAAACTGAAAAGCACTCCAAGGGACGCAGCTAATCAATGCATATATCCAGATTTCAAACATAGATTACTCAAGATTTATGATGATTTGTAATCAAAATGGCTTCTCTTTCATTAAGTATGCATAACATGTACATTTACAACAGCTTTGAAATGTGTCCTAAACTTTTCAAAAATCAAATTTCAATTAAGTTTTGAATGTTTAAAAGATTGCACCCCTGCACCTTTTATAGAATAAGGTGAGGAGGCAGTTACAATTGACCAACGGTCAAGATTTATCTATTAAGATCAACGGTTGATAATTACCCTATGACTTAGTAAACTTTTCCTCGTGGCACAGGTTGCCAACTGGCAACCATCTGTATGCCTCATTATTTATGAGTACCTTATGCATATGTTCTCTTGGTGATGCATCTTCATTCATTATTCAGGTTCCTCTTCTTCATTTTCTTCTTCTTCATCATTGTCATCATCTTCATTACTTTCAGCATCACTATCACTTTGATATACATCCTCTTGTATGTGGACCTTTACTGTTGTCCTGATGTGTTCATATGCTTGTACTATTTTATCCACCTCTCCCCCATCTTGGATTCTGGCTTTTGTTATGGCATGTTTATGAGACTGGAACTTAGCCTTGAGATCTTCCAACTTACCTTTCCTGCTGTTCAAAGTCTCATTGTATGTTTCTACTTTGACTTTTATCCTCATGATTTTATTCATTACTTCTTCTGTCAGGTGGGTGAGGGGGTCATCTGCTACCGACTTGAAATTATCATGCAGAGCTTTAATAGCAAAGTTTGCATACTAATTTTCAATTTTGCCTTCTATTTGTCCCTCCAAGGCCTCAAGGATTTCTGCTTCATATGCCATCATGCTGTGCAACTTAATACTTAAATGCCTGAGCTTGCCGCTGCATTTCTTCAAGATATCACATTCAAACCTAACATCTTCATACCATATGCTTATTAGCAGGGCAATATTATTATCCAATACTTGATTGCTTATCAAGATTTGTCGATCAATTCTCTTCATTTCACTTACAGCAATCAGGTCCTTTTCCAGCTGGAATGACCTTTTTCCTGTATCATTTTGCATTTTATCTACCTTTCTCTTTAGACTACTCAAAGAATTCCACCTCTGCAGGGAAGTTCTCAATACATCTTCATCCCTAGTGAGAGCTAACAGCATCCAGTTTTCCATGACCATTGCCTCATGGTTCATCAGGTCCAACTTGGTGACCTCTTCTTGTGATATGACAGTCAATGGGACTGCCGGATCAACTGGTGTATTATCAGGGTTAATCAACCCTTTTATGAAAGAATGTAGCTGAGCAATGTGCTCCTTATGCATTTTATTTTTCTCTTTCTCCTTCTCCACCCTTTGGGTTAAAGAATCAATAATGTCCTTCCCTTCTTGACCTTCGTAGTCATCATTGGCAAAACCCAAATCAACAATTGTGATTTGGAATTCCTCTAGGCTGATTTTGCCTTTCTCCTTTTCTACTGTGGGAAGTGCTACTTGTGCAGTCCTTCTTCTTGTAGTAGGATCTCTCTTTATGGATGATGTTAATCTAGCCTTCCTCCTTGCCTTCATCATTGTTTCAGCGAACAAGGTAGAAACATCAAACTCTTGAATTTCTGACCCTTGTTCCATACTTATCTCCTTTTCCAGCCACTAAGGAACATCACCTCCAGATCCTTGATGATCTTTGTCAACATCATGTCTGCCTTGTTCTCCAGTATCTGCTTCTATCCTTGGTGGAGAAGGCACTTTCTTAATTTCTTCCTCATGTAGTTCTTCATGAGGGGGATCTTGTTGAAGTTCTTCCTGCTGAGGGGCTTCCTTCTGCAAAGGAGGATCCTGTGGAATTTCCACATTCTGATCTTGTGCTTGATCTTGTACTCCCTCCTTCTGATTTTCATCCTATTTATTGCTTTCCTCATCCTGAGGCATATTGAGATCTATGGATGTATGTGTATTTGGCCCTTGTGCATCACCCTGATCAAGGGTCATTTCTTGTTCTCCACCTGATGCACCGATATCCTATGCCTTAGGGTCCTCCTGACCTGATTTATCTTTTGATCTTGAGACTTCTCTTGGATCTCCCTGAGTCTGAGCAGCAGTAGCACTTGATATATCTTGATCACCCCCACTCTTCTGTTGAACTTCTACTATTTTTGGTTCTATGGGTGTCTCATACTGTTGCTGACCCATATCAAGAGCAATGCTATCTTTCTCTACATGTTCTGCCACTTCAACATTCTTTGGTTCCTCAGGTGTACCTACTTTATCCTTAGGGCTTACATCATCCCTATATGTTAAATCTACAATGGTAGGGCTAGTCACCTGCTCAACCAAATTATCAAGCCCTATATGTTGGGTTGCCCTCTCTAGGCTACCTTATTTTACTTCCTCCTCTGTTTGCTTTATTTCCTCCAACACCGCCATCTGTGCTAATGGGGTTCCATGAGGAGTCATGTGGGTGTTGGAAGCGAGAGTCCCCATTTGTTGAGAAGCCAAACTCTGAACTACCTCATCATCAGATAAGTCCACGGTATCCTCCAAAGAGAAAGGAACACCCTGACTTGCTTTCAACACTTCTCTCATTTGTTCCTCTGCTTTCTTAGTTTTAAATTTTATTATGGTGGGAAGAGAAACATCATATTGTAGTTCCTTTCTGAATGCTCCACCACCGGCTCCTCTCAATATGATGGGGTCAGCTCGGATATCCCCCCTCATGGCTATTCTTTGTTTCTTGGGTGGTGACATCAGCAGCATCGTCCTCCTCTTCTTGCTAACCCACCATCAGGTCATCACCTATAGGTTCCTTATTTACCTGCTCTTCTTCCAAAGGGATGCCTACTCCCACTTCTTGCTGCAAGGTCTGGCCCTCTACCTGCACTTCTGTAGTTTCAACAGTAGGCCTCAAAATCCTTTTGGTTTTCAGTTTTTCGATCAGAGGTTGTGTAGATGATGTGGATGCCTGAGCCGATGTAGATGCACATGCAACTGATGTGGCAATCCGTTCAATTATCACCCCCTTTGGTTCATCTTCACTTTTCTTACCCTTAGGGGGACCTTTCCTTTGTTTTTGTGTGGGCAATCTTTCCCCATTGGATTTTCTCTTTTCATTGAGGAAATCATCATATTCCTCATCAAATACTTCCTGCCTCTTCTTCTTGGCATCAACTGTAAGGGAAACACCCCTTTTCTTTAATTTGTTTATCTCCTCGTCCACCCAGTCCTGAGTTAACTGGATCACCCCACTTGTCATCTGATCTAGGGATACATCCTCCTGCTGTGTAAGATTCGGGGCTGATATGGTGTCATTATATACCTTTTTGTCCTCATACTCATTGGACATGATATTTCCATCATCTTTCCTCGGCTGCACTGGCACTGGGATGCAGTTAAAGGTTTTTATTTGGTTCAAGGTGAGTCATGGGTATTTCCTTCTCCTCACCTCAGCCTCATCATCACAGTCAGTCCAAAAGTCTTCTAGATGCTTTTGATGTATTATTTTTCGTAATATTTTTTGCATCCTGCCATAAGGATCATAAGATCTGGCTAAGGGAAATGGCTGTAGATACATCAATTTTAGTCCTCCCATGACATGTTTTATACTCTCTGAATTTGAGCACATGTACCAGCCCATAGATATTGGGAATAACACTGGAGGTATCTTCTTTTGTGCCTTGTAGGCTTCAACTATTGTAGATACCTGCCTGACAAATTCCATCAAGACAACCCCATTAGTAGGGTATCTTGGCAACATAAGAGGTTGTCCTTCAAATCCCTCTATCCTGATATATGAAAAAGTGGCAAACTGGATAAACTAGGCCCCATGCCTATAAACAACTTCTTGAGCTTCCATGCTCAGCCTTTTAGTCCTGTCTTCCTCCATGGTTCTAACTAGATGCATGGAGAATGCATCATTTACCAGTTTGTACTCCAGGAGGTAATCTTTCCTTTGTAATTGGGGATAATGATCCCATATGTGTGCATCATCAGCATCACCACTAGCCTTACCCACTGTCTTCAAAGCATCAAAGGCTCCCTTATATGCACATGAGTACACCACATATGAGGTCATATAAAATAAACATGTCTGTCCTCCCAGGTTCCTCATTCCTTCATCCAGTGTGTCACTGATGATCTTAGCCCATAATGGCCTATTGTCTGCATATAAGACCATCTGGATGATCCCAAACATCCAGTTCTCAAAATTTCTAGCATGGGGTTTACCTATCATCCTGCTGAGTAGGACAATCATATATTGGTACAAATTTGTATAGATGTACGGGCAATTTAGCTGAGGCGGCATATGTGCTGCTCTTTGACCTCCATTGATAGATCATCTTCCTTGCATTTTTCTTATTATTATTATATTTTGTTTCCAACTTACGTAGGTCCACACTCACCACCTTCTTCCCAACTGGCAAATTAAAAGTGGTGGTAATGCCCTTGATTGAGAAGTCTGCATATATTCTTCCATGTTTTTCCACCCGTCTAGTTTCAGGGTTATAATTCCTTGCACATTCCACTACCAGCTCCGAGGTATCCATAGCATATAGAAAACTAGCTGCATGCCATATACCTGAAACATATACCCCGTCCAGAATGGAGTTATCCTTATCATGATCTACTCTTTTCTGACCATACTGCCAGGTCTGTATCTCCTTGGTGTGTATCACCAATAACTCCGTATTTAAATTGCACCCCTTCGGGCTGGACAAACATAGGCTTGAGGAACTCTGCATCAGACCTATTCCTTCTGAGATCTACCATGGCTTCCTGCAATAAACATGATCTGTTTACCCTAAAATATGCACATGTATTTCTACATTATCATGCACTTCTATAGCATGTGTACTCTATCTATTATTCTTTACTTCATCATGATATGTATATTCATAGAGCCAAACCACAAGAAAGAACAAATACTCTACCTAAAAACCTATAAAATGACAATAGGATGGTTTACAGTTACTTACCTGACAATGTTTTCCTCCTGGATTAGATGACTGATTACAGAAAAGGGCTGTGAATACTGAAGATCACCCGTTCCACTACGCTGAAGGATCCAATTCGTTAACAGGTAGCTGTATGAGGGTTTGACTTCCAAGCTCTGTAATTTCTCATTTTTTCGCAAGCTAAATGAAAATAACCTTCAAATTTCACCTTTAAAGCAGATCAATAGGACAAATTAAGGTAAAATTGCATTGTCTTGATCAAATCCATTGATCCTTTGCAGGGAATCCATAGATGCTGCCAAGTGTTCAATTTGTATTTGTAATCGACGGGAATTTATCTATCGCATTTAAGTGCATTTAATGTCAGGAAATAGGGGGGATCTTCGAAAGATCAGGGGATATTCAAAATATGACCCCCTCTGAATAAAATGACCCCCCGCCTTTGAGAGGCAAAACTAAATGCAAAAGGATTGGGTGATGTAGTCAACGTTGACCATGTGTATATCGGGTCACGAAATTAAGATCAGGGGCTATTCAAAAAATATGACCCCATGGATAAAATGACCCCCTTCGGAAAAGATCGAGGTGATGTCACCATGTCGGTGACATTGGTTAATAGTTATGTTTTAATGATTTCATCGTCATTTTAAAGAATATGATGGATATCAGATATATAACCCCTCGCGAATAGAATGGAATGATGGCGTCATCATCAGCGTGATTTCCTTCATTCATTGGACTTAGATGACGTCACCATCATATTGACATAGGGTGATATATGTGTGGAATTTTGTGCACTTTGCAACCATGGGGTTAATAATTTGAACTACTAACTTTGATAATTGACCTCATCATGATGACATACCCATCCTCTTACAGGGTTACATGCATGACTGATTTTACCAAACCGCCCAAAGCAGAAAACAACAAGCCAAAGCAACAAAAAAACTTGTGTCCCCGTTTTGTCAAGGCAAAATGGGGCGTGTTGTGTAACCACACAACAAATCCCCATAGAATTCCCAAGACTGATAGATGTTGCCTCTGCCTCCTCGCCCCATGCTACCGCGAACCACTCTTTGTCGCAGACGAGGTGCCATGACAGGCTCCAGAATGCCACAAACTGTAACCTGCACTGAATTGGTAGCTCACGTCGCCAGCTCCACTCGAATTTGAAAGAGTATCCATTGTCTCCATGCTGAGCCTCGATCCATTGAAAAGGGGAGGCTCATATCCAACATAGAATCTGGTGGTGCCTACATAAGCAATCAAGTTTTGAGCATTTAAATATGCAGGCACCTTCCAAAAATTCAAAAAATTTCTAAAACTTTCAGCCTCTGCAGTTGTAAAAAATGCAAAGAATCAATTAGGGTGTAGGTGTCTTTGTATATACAAGGGTGTTTGTATATACATGCTGGCAAAATGTGCATTGGCGGGTCAGAAAACTCTATCGCCCTTTAAAAAATTGAGTTTAGATGCATTTCTGGTTGTATATCGGGCTCTAAAAGGTGCATATACAAAGGGGGAATCTTTCACAGATTCTCAGGAATATTCCCGCTTTATATATCAGGTCATATACAAAGCAAGATATACAAGGAGGTGCAAATATACATTTTCTACAGTGGCGAAGCGGAGGTGCAATTGGTGGGGCCCGTGGATATACAAGGTGAAAAAATGAATTATATACATTTGGGCGCACATACAATGGTTAGATACATTGCTGGAATATTCTCTAAGGATTCCTTATTTGTATGTACAAAGTAAAAGGATGCAAAGTTCAAACATACAAGGGAAATATACATTCATCGCATATTCTAGAAAGATTCCCTGCTTGCATGTTTGTGTTTGTATATTCGGCATACAAACAAAATATACAATGAAGAACATACATTTCGGACCCGAGGGATAAATCAATTGCAGTATATAAAATCTGGGGTCCGCCTTGTATATTGAATAGTGACGTTTGTATATGCATATGTTTTTGCATATACAAGGGCAAAAAGGCAAAATGTGAATAGGAAAAGCCAACGATAGAAAAATGAGGTGCCTCCATGGCGCGATTTGATTGGTCAGCGACTTGGTCAACATTTTTTGGCACCGTTGATCTCAGCGATAGGAGGGGGAAATCTACGGCCATGTTTCAAGTGTTCGGCAGAGGCAATTTCTTTGTTTCTGCAGCTATTTTTAGACGGAAAAACTTCAGAGGCACGTAGGTGTTGCATTTCCAAAGGGTCGCGGTAGGTTTGGCCATTAATGGTGAAAACCCAAAGGTATGGGTCGATGATTGATGGCAACCTACCTGATTTGTAAGGAAAATCTCCAATCGGCAGCCCAGTTCCTGATTTCACCTACTCCTTCCTCTTCCTCTGCGTTCTACATTGATTGATTTGGGCGCCATTCTTGGTGCAATGTATCTGGCAGAAATTTTGACTTGACTTGTAATTAATTTTGCTGAGCATATAGTCTTACTATAAAAGGCAGACTGTGTTACTCATTCGTGGTTGTTGAAGACTTGGGAAATTTTGGGGGAAAAATAACAAAACACAGGACATTTCTTTGCTATTCTATCTCATTTTGGAGTTTATGTATTGCATTTGTGATGTATCTTGCACATATGTTCAGTTTCAGTGTTGATATTATATGAAAAATGCTTGTTGCATGTATTTATCTGTTTGTCTCCATTTGTTGCATGCAATTTCTTCTTTTGAATCTGGTTGCTAAGGGTTTCATAGATTCAGGGATACAAGTTTCTGTATCACGTGCTTCATCTCTAACTTCCATTTAAGGAGTGGATTAAATTGTTTTAGGTCAAGCATGGAGAAGGTTGTGTGTCAGCAGGGATATCTGTAAGTAGAGGCAGCTAAATACCCATCCTTGGGTGATGTTTGTAAGGCAAGCATCAATCCATCCCCTTGAAACTCGAATGCCAGTTGCAAGCCATCCTCATGTATATGTCTATTTGACTCCTTGCCCTGAGATAGGCACCGATCTGCCCTTGTGAAGTAGTTATGATCCAAAACCCCTGTCTTGCATCCAAACCATCAAATTCAAACCATTCCATTATTTCAACCTGTTAGTTGTAGGAGCAGGATTAGGAACCCCTGCATACTCTCATCCACAACCAAACACATATGTCCAAGAATATTGCCAACCTTGTGATGTATCATCCACATCTTGGTCCACACATGAGAGTATTCTGCGTGTTATTACAAAGTTAAATCTTTCTATCATTTGGAGAGTAAATGTTACATCTTTATCAAATAGGGACACCCCCCTTGGTGCGGTAGAACCAGAAGTGAAGGGGAGGCAGCTCACGCAACCTCCCGTGTCTGTTGGCCGAATCTGCCCGTGCATTGGAACTGGCAAACCCTCTGCCGATTCAGGAAAAATAACCAACAGAATCCATCAAAGCGTGTTGTCTGAATGCACATTTACTCACCATCATGGCCAATGCTGGAGGGGGGAAATAACAACCCACATAGAAGTGAGAGACATTAAAAATTGGAGTTAGACGGAATGGAACGCCAAGTGCCTGGGTACCTTAGCCTACTGCCATGCTGCGTGCTAGTTGTCTCGGGATTGTGGTCACCGGTTGCCGTGAGGAGGGGAGGGTCGGTTTCCATCACAATTTGTTGATGAACACCCACATCTAGGGATAATAGTCCTATGATTGTGGTGAATGCTTGGGTGAATTAACACCTCAAAAGACACTATTTAAGACTTTAAACTCAGGCCAACACCTACAGCCAACTAAAATAAACAAATAGAGATGACATGTGAAATGTTTGACAATAGTCCTCACTCATAAATGTGGTATTAAAAGGGGTAGAAAAATTAAGATCAGTGGGAGTGGTATTAAACAGCAGTAAAAGTTTGTTTATGCAGTAACTTAATAAGTATAACTGAGTATAACTAATATCCCTTGCTTCACTATTTTAGGCCAAGCATGAGAGCAGAATCATGGTTTTGAAGGAGAAGCTTTAGAGGATTCAGATGCTTGCTGGTGAAGACGTTGCCTCTTACCTTTCAAAGGTTAAATTTGGTCATTATGTTTCAGAGGAGATTTCCTGAGATGGGTGGTATCTAGACATTGGTGCCACATGCAATATGATAGGGGAGTGTGATCTCTTTCATCCACCTAGCTCAGTAACTACTAGATGCTTGGTGAGGTGTGGGATCCACATAGAAGGAGCAGTCAGTAGAAGAGAGGGTTCGGTTGTATTTGAGTTAGAGTCAGGATGGACTCTAGCCTTTCATCATGTTCAATATGTTCCTGATACAGGAGAAGAAGATATATAGACTAGTTAACTCTCAAAGGATCTTCGAGGAAAACATAATCATATATAGCACAAAATGCATAGGGTTGGCACTTAAGGTTATGTAATAGAATTTATAGTTGATAGTTAAATTGTATAACAAATTTTTTTATGATCTTTACTAATGTTTATTAAAATTGTTGCATATTTTACATCATTGGAATGACATATTAGCTGTAACTTTTTTAAATTTTTTTATGGTATGTGCACTTTGATATGATGTAATATGATTATGGTTTCATTTCATATGTTCTAATATTAGATATATAACAGAAAAATAAATTATTGCATAAAATAAATAATAACTTTTCATTTTAAATATTTTTTTTTTAACACAGGTCTTCCAGAAGATCAAGATGATCCTCATGATATAGATCGAGAATATGTTGGTTCTGGTATAGATCATATGGTAGAGGATGATGATGATGCAAATGCAGAAGACACCGAGGTCGATGATGATGATGACGATGATGATGATGATCACGATGGTGATGATGATGATGAGGCAGTTGCTGGTAGTAGCCAGTGACATTCATGATCATATAGACTGCATCATGGATCATTGCTGATATATCGTTATGATGCCTCTTTTCATGGTTACTACCATATGTATCATTTTCACAGCCTGTAGTACCATATTATTGAGTTGTATCATTTTGAAATGTATTATTTTGACTTATATCATTTGGACATGTATCATCTTAACTTGTATCATTTTGAGTTACATGATTTATCATTTTTACTTATATCATTTGTACATGTATCATTTTGACTTATGTTGACTGTTGGACATGTATCATTTTGACATGTTATTGATCTACTGGCATATTTGACTTTCACTTGTTTTAGTTATATATGATGATGATCTTATCAGTATTGACTTGTCAATTTATATATATTGAAAGTGGTTGATGATTTTTGGATGGATATTTATTACGTATGATGATTTTAATTTACTGCTCAGGATGGATGTTGTCAAATTCAATTAAATTATAGATATTTGACTCACTTTATTTAATTATAGATGATGATCATGTTATAATAATTATCGTGTTATTTTATATATACTAGATATTGTTGTAGATTTCATTTTGATGGAGATTTAATAAGTATAATGATGTTAATTTGTATGGATGTCCATTTCCCTAAAAATTATTTATAAATGTCATCCTATAAAATATTTCAAATGCTTCAGGGGTCTTCAGGTGGATGGAGCACAGATCAGTGAGTTAGAGAGTATTCTGTCAAACAGGTCTGTGAGCTTGTCTCGTAAAGAGGATAGAATAAGATGGAGCTACTAAAAAACTAGGGAGTATCAGGTTAAGCTAGGCTATAAGGTGAAAGATGGGACGGTTAGAAAGCAAGATTGGCCCACTCACCTTTTTTGGAACAAAGACGCAAAAATGGAAGAAAAGATAGATGCAACAAGCGATGTTATATCAGAAGCAAAATTGCAAGCAAATCTGGAAGCAAAACCAGAAGCAAAATTGGAAGCAAAACTGGAAGCAAAATTGGAAGCAAAACCGGAAGCAAACCTGGAAGCAAAACCGGAAGCAAAAATGGAAGCAAACCTAGAAGCAACACAAGAAACAAAACTAGAAGCAAAATCAAAAGCCAAACTAGAAGCAACAAAGGACATCATAATGGAAGCAAAACTGGAAGCAACAAAGGATGTCATAATGGAAGCAAAACTTGGCATCAATTAGGAAGCCAAAAAAGAAGCTATTTTTGACACCATACCAAAAGCAAAATAGGAAGCACAACTGGGAGCAAAACTAGAAGCAAAAATGGGACCAGACATGGAAGAAAAACTGGAAGCCAAATTGGGCACTAATTTAGGTGTTATTTCTGACATTAAATTGGTCAAGCTTCCCGGCGCTATTCCCGGTGCTATTCTAAGTGCTAAAGGAGGTGCTATTGCTTGCGCTCCTTTTTCAGCGCAAAATCTAGCGCAAAAATAGCATTGAAGAGAACATGCACTTTGGCGTTGAGTTTTGTGCTGGCAGAAGTGTCTAATTCATGAACTCAAATGCACTAAATTATGACGCTATTTTAGGTGCTAATTGCCTGTTTTGTTGTAGTGATCCATGACCCTTGTCCATATTTTTTCAAGTAACAACTAGCTTGACATAGTTTGCTTCATTCCACTTTACAGGTCACTAAAATCTATGATGCCTTACACCTCATAAAATTCAAACCACTCTTATTGTTACATGAGAAACCCTATGAAAAAATCCTCATATAGATCATAGAAGACATGCTCATCTAGCTACTTCTTATATAACTCGTTGTTGAATGCCTCTCAACAAACTCAATTAGAAGGAACAAGATATGATTTCATTCAAGCCCCTTAAAGATATAATTGTATCGCTCTACATAGTCTATCCAAACTTGCACCTTACTCAAGTACAAAATTAATTCATTAAATTTGATACAACCTCTAGACAAAAACAATGCTAAAACACTCAATACAGAGTAACCCTAAAATAGTGACAAACTCCTTCAACTCAGTTAGGCTTTCTCAATCATAAATAAGTGTTTTTTAATTTAATTTATATAAACCTAAGGTCATATCTTGTCTCCAACTTTCCTCCTTAGCTACCAACTCCTCAAGCAACAACCCAATGCTTAAATCATAATTGCCTCCTCCACTTGCTCAAAATTCATCAACCAAGAAATCAATGCTTTAGCTAGATTACATGAGATATTATCTATATGAACTAAGCTACTTAAGATTCAATGTCACCTACTGAATCAAATTTGTAACCAACAAGATCTTCTAGACGAGCCCCCTGCTTTACTATTTTTCATTTAAAATTTATAACTTTATCACTTAAGGCTTTTGATTTTCACCTTTGATCAATGACTTAAATTAATCATCTTTTAGATTGACAATTGTAGATGATTAGGAAGCTATAAAAGTGTGAGCCTTATGATCAACCAATTCAATGCTATCAAACAAAAATGCCACACGACCTCTTCACTCATCCACACACGTCATTTACACTTACATAGCCATTAAAAAACCACATGAATCATTGGTTGAGAATTCTTCACCTTCAAGATCTATGACTATGAGTGATCAATGGATTGCCATAATGAACACCATATTGACCATGTAATGATTCATTATTCGCCAAATGTTTTCACACAACCTTTTCAAACCGCCTAGGCCAAGTCCTTAGTCCATAGGATAGTAGTAAATCTAATGACCCAAGTTCATTCTTCTTCAAAATAAATGACACAAAATTACCCTAACCCCAAGCAAATAAATAGTTAGTCTAACGAGAAATAATTTGAATACCTTGTCTATAGCCACTATAGTCATCACTTAAATTCATTAAGTGTTGCCTACTATCAACATCTAAAGTTGATCCATCATAACAAATTGAGTGTCGATTTGAATGGACTCTTTCCTGGTCGTTGTTCTTCCCTTGTGTCCTTCGTGCTTGCTTGGTACCATCTCTGAGGGATTTGCGTCACAACTCCTATTGGTTCCTTCTCCTGGGCATTATGATGGGGCTCACGTGACCATTAGAGGCACTTATTTTGGTAGCTACTCACTTGCTACCCACGCCCTATTTCTAGAAGTGGATTGTGTGGTTTGCTTCTCTCCTCTTGTTGGTGGATTACAGGGTGCTAGGTCTTATGTGGATGCAACAGGCTCGTGGTTTAATGGTCGCCCATCACAATCAGCTAATCTATGACCCCTACCTTGTGCCATCCTTCACCAGTTCTGGTGTGTGGCCAAGATGTCATTTAGAATGAGGATTTTATCAGAATCATGGAGTGATTTGCAGGTTTAACAACTTGTGTTCGTCCTTGCCAGACCTACAAAAATGGGTTTTGGATTCTTGGAAACCCATCATGGAGGGAAAGATTGAGCTCTTCCCTTGTGCAAGGGGCTTCTTCATTGTGACTTTCGTGTCCCCTGAGGAGCAAGATCTAGTTTTTGACAATCTGATTTGGTTGTGGGGAGTGCACTACCTCTCCTATCAAACCATGGTCTAGGTCCTTCAACCCACTCACTGAACCGTTCAACATGAAACCAATATGGGTTAGGCTTCCAAATATCTCACTCCAATTTGGGGAGAATCCATGCTACAAGGACATTGGCAATGCAATTGGCCGCTTCATGAAGGTCGACTCCACTACCTCATTCATGGGACATTCTACATTGCCTAAATTTTGGTGGACATTAACATCTCCAAACCCCTTCATGGAGATGCAGTTATGAAGGTGGAGGAAAGGTATTGGACGCAACAAATAGATTATGAGGGCCTCCTGTTTAGATGTAGATGGTGTTCTTCTACTAGTCACCTGGCCTTTGCTTGTCCCCATGCTCATTACAAGGGTGTGACTACATGGTGGAAGAATGCTCTAGATAATCACTTGATTATAAGTGCATTTGACTCTTCAATGGATGGTGCTTCCTAGGATAATGAGCCTTCTCAGGGTTTTGAGTCCTCTCCACTCGTTCCCCTTGTGATGCATGACCTCATAGGGGTGGTGGTAGGCATGACTATGGAAAGCCCCTTGATTCCTCACGAGTCCTTAGACTAGGCTCATATAGCCCCTTCATCAATTGTTTCCCCCATATTGAGGGGTGAGGAGATCTCAACTCCAGTTCTAACTTTGACTCTTCCAACTTTTGGTTCAGGTTCGTCCCCCTCTTTGTGTGATTTGTCTATAGTTGAGGCGTCAGCTGAGGACTCCCTCCCTTCCCCTCATTTTGTGGATTGGGACTCAGGGTTTTCTTGGATGGTTGTTCAGAGGAGAAAGAAAGGACTCCCTAAATCAGTCTCTATTTCACACCCTCAGGCCAAGGGAGTAAGATTTTCTAGATTGGGATATGGTGTAGTCTAGGCCTCGTTGTTTCACTTTGTTGTATCGCAGTAGGGTTTCTGTCTTAGTGTTATTTGTCCCATAGTGCAACATGGCTACAATATTTGTGTTGTTTGTTCCATAACTCATGGTACTAGTTCCATCTACCTTATGGATTCTTTGTAAAAGGATCTGGACCCTTTCAAAATCCCATTTTTTATCAATATCGAAAAAAATCCCAAGTTGATTGATAAATGATCAATGGACAAGGGTGAAAAAGGGAAAGCAAATGTGAAGGCCGCTACCTTTTTTCCTTTCACCTACTACATAGGAATTGAACATTTCACCAATATTTAACATTATTAAGTGGCCTAAAACATAGAGTTGCACCTATACAAGGTAGACTAAATGGGCTCGCCATTATTTTCCATTTGATGACTTGTGGCAACACTTCATTTGCTTCTTATATTATAAACCCGTCCTAGTTAGCCACATACTTGATGCCTCAACCAATGATATTGAGACTCTTCAAGACAAGTGTTACATAAAAGGTTGTTATTTTACCTTTCATTTTTACCACTAGGTTCATTAAGTAGCTAACAAATCCAGCGACCCACATTGATTGATAAATGACCAATGGTTGGGAGTGAAATGGAAAGACCTCAAGTCGTTAGTAGCTACCTTTTAGCACTTTTCCTATGCAAATAGGAAATAGACCTGTAAAGTCAAGGTTGCAATGAAAACTTTTCTTAAATGTCTACTAAATAGGTAAAGTAGGCCCACCACACCCAAGTAATTGGACTACTTGGCAAATTGCGATTGGCTTTTTATGGTGTAGGCCCATATAGGCAGGGTGTTGCCACAATAATGGGTTACACTTTCTGGGACATCCTGATTTTTGTTGAAATCACATATTTTTAGAAAATATAATGTTTTAAGCCTTGAAAAGTTTCATTTAAAGGATTTTAATTGAATAGAGTTTGATCAAACCCCCTTGGATAGAACCCCGCTAATTTTAAACCATACCTATAATGGAGTCTCCTCTACACCTATCAAAATGCTGATAAAAAAACACTTTTGATTTACCTTTTGGGGGATCAAATGAATTCATTTAAAATTTATGTTTTGTAAGTATGTAGTCCTTATTATAAGTTTCCCATAAAGTATGATTTTAAATATATTTAATTTGATTATTATATTTATTTTTTAATTTCTTGTGAATGTAGGTTTTTCATTGAACATCAAGTTCTCTGTTCTACACACATGGAAAATTAGTAAATTAGTGAAAACAAATTCTGAAAGAAATCTATGCCCTAGGTATTGATGTCCTTGTTTCAACAAAAAATAAATAAATTTTGATACATACAGACAAAGTTATGTTTTATGGAATACGCCTATGTCTAAATTATAATTGGTTTGACTTCAAAACTTAATTAAAAAAATATTCAACAAAATATTATAAAACCAAATGCATGCCCAATATATCGGTGTTACCAATCTAAATTCAAAAGAATCAGAATTTTACCCTTTGTAGAAAAATAGTTATGTGCTACAGAATACACATCACTTAAAAAATGTTGTTTACTATTAAAAACTAGTTATCAAAGGAGACGCAAAAATTTTACAATTTAATTCCAAACTTTTTTAAAAATATATATTTAGAAGCTACAAACAAAATCTCACAAATCACTAGCTCACATCATCTTCAAATTCCTAACGGTTTAGTGGCTATAGGTGTCAGAAAGTGAAGATTTAGTTCAAAATGTTGATTTCAATGTCAAGTTTGGCCAAAAAGTGTAACCCATTATTGTGGGATGACGTAGGCACCCACATGATTCCTAACCAATGGGGTTAATGCACACCTAGACAAATGTCACACCAAATCCTTTTGTTCGCTTTATCAACCCACCATTTCATATGTTAAGTAGTGACAATATCTTACAATGTGCTTTGATCAACACACAATCAATGCCTAGGGGAAAAATGGTGAGACATAAGGTGTATGATGTTACCTTTTGTTATGTTTCCAAGGTAAACGAGATTAGAACATGTCATTAGAGATTGATGATTCTTGGGCCTTCATAGAATAATTTTGTATTTTCTCAATCCAAACCCAGGGGCTTGTGGTATGTGGCACTATATTAGTCCACATTTACCTACACAACTTTCAACTTACTTTGAAAGGCTCAATCAACTACTACCACATGTGCCTCCTCCTAATAAAATATCCAAATTAGATTCCAAATGTATTGATGACCTAGGATATTCATTGGAAAAGTAAAACCATGTGTAACTGCATATGGTTGGTGTACAAATAAACAGTCTCGGTAGCTGGTCACTGCACAAATATGAAAAGTCCACTTAACTAAACAATGTTCATCTATAAGAAGTCAATGAATGATTAAAAGAAAAGTGTACAAGAAAAACAAAAGGAATTGGGATATTAGAATTAGGCTGCCATGGATACAAACCAAGAGCTCAACACATAAGAAAAATTTGCAGAGGCAAGGAAGAAAATATAGGGACACGAGACATGAAGTTTGGTAGGAGCATAAGATGAAACCCTACTTAAGATGTCTCAAATCAATTATGAAAAAGAAGGTAAACAAGATAATACAAAGAGCCATGAAAAGGGTTTCTTTAGTCGTCTATCAACAACTTACATAATTTTGAATTGTAAAATATCTTTATTAAGGGATTGCTAAAACCAATTCATGGCAATGTGTATCTAAACAAATTTACATCTTTCATGGATTTGTGTACACAAGTAAAAACCATTGAATATAAATTGTTAACAAGAAATGTTTTTAAGTATGGGTCATCACATTATAATGTATCATCATACCCCTTAAAGTATTAAAAGTCAAACAACTTTTCAAAGGGTAGTGATATGAAGGAAAATGTTCATCAAGTAACTATTACTTCTACTTTTCCTTCATTTAGACCAAATGCACCTAGGAAGTTCACTAAGCTTCAAGAATCCAAGGATGATATTCTTCAAAGCTTGTCAAGTGCTAACTTGGATTACACTCCCTTTGGTTCATTCACTAGATCCCAACAAACTACTTCCTACAACATATAATGACCAAGCATATTGCAACTTCCATAGAGTTAACAATCATTATACTCAGTCATCCATGGGTCTTAAACCTAAGTTACAAGATCTTGTTAATAAGAAAATGATCAAAGTTGACAATATCAATGATAATGGAAATCCTTCTGTGGCACCTACAAATAGTCACTTGGAAATTTATACAAATCCCTTTCCATATCATACAAATAATATTGAGACACATGATACACATAGGGATATTGTGTATCATAATACTAATATTAATACTACAACAATATTAATCACAACTAATTCCAAGGCTAAATATTACATAATATAATGAAAGACTGTTGCAAATCAAACAAAATAGCATATCCAAAATGGTATGACCTCCCATAGATTAGTATGATAGCTAACATATATTCTATCCATCATAATATATGTGACAGCAAATTTAAGGGATTATTGGACCCCACTTACACTTCAAATGACTAAGATATATGCAATTCCCCCTTTTGTATTATATGGCAACTTATAGTAATCTCCAACAATCTATACAATAGTTCTTGGATATTATATGTTGCAATGGATACTTGGTACAACAAGATCTTATAATGTATGACCAACAATAATCTTTCACATTAATAATATGGTTTGCTACTATACAACAAATAGGAAAATAAATCGTTATCTTCACCATAGTGGACACACTTTGCAATTTTCACACAATATAAAAAAAAATCTGGAAATGCCTCAAAATCTGAAAACACACAAAACCACTAAAAATTTGAAAATACGTTTATAAACTTTCAACATGGTTGTGATCTCAGGATTGAATCACCATAAAGAATTGAATGATTTTTGTCTTCAAATCCATCTGGAAACTGAACGGTTTTTGTCCTCAAATCCATCTGGAAACTGAACGGTTTTCATCCTTTGATCACCTTCACACCAAGGATTTTCATCCTTGAAAGAAAATAGATGAACACAAGGTCCAAGCTATTGGAAAAATCAAATTGATAAAATATTCAGAATACTTTTTCCGTAACCCAACTCCTTTTATAAGCTCTTTGAGGGAATATAATATTATTTTTTCTTTTTCTTTTTTTCCCCTTTTTCCGTCCAATTTTATTTTAGAAGCGTCTAGAAAGGCCTTTTAAATAAATATTACTTTTTGGCCCTTAGTCCTAGCAATACTCTTTTTTAAAATAAAATAATATTAACTTGCCCTTTTATAAAATAAAATCATTCAAACAACTTAATATCTTATTTTAATTATTTCCATCATAATATATGTGGCAGCAACTTCAAGGTATTATTGGACCCCGCTTACACTTCAAATGACTAACTAAGATATGTGTGATTCCCCCTTTTGGATCATATACCTTATAGTAATCTACAAAAGTTCTTAGATATTATATGTTGTGACGAAAACTTGTTACAATAGGGTCTTATAATGTATGACCAGTAGTAATAAATCTTCACATTAACAATATGACTTGCTGCTATACAACAAATAGGAAAACAAATCATTATCTTTACCAAACTAGACACACTCTGTAATTTTCACACAATACCAAAAGAAATCTAGAAACACACCAAATTCTGAAAACACACAAAACCACTAAAAATTAGAAATACTTCTATAAACTTTTAGCACAAATGTGATCTCAGGGTGAAATTGCCATAAATGATTGGAGGGTTTTCATCCTCAAATCCACCTAGAAACTGAAGGGTTTTCATCCTTCGGTCACCTGCACACAAGTATTTTCATCCTTGGAAGCAAATAAATGAACACAAGGTCCAAGCTATTGGAGAAGTCAAATTGATAAAATATTCAGGATACTTTTTCCCTAGCTCAACTCCTCCTTTTATGAGCTCTTTGAGGGAATATAATATTATTTATTTATTTATTTCTTTTTTTCCTATTTTCTGTCTAATTATATTTTAGAAGTGTCTAAAAAGGACTTTTAAATAAACATTATTTTTTGGCCCTTCATCGTAGCGACACTCTTTTCTTAAATAAAATAATATTAAGTTGCCTTTTTATAAAATAAAGTCACTGAGACAACTTAAGATACTATTTTAATTATTTCCTAAGCTTAATTGAAAAAGGGGACATGATAGTCCAGCCTTCTCAAATTTTCTTGTCCTCAAGCAAAGCAAACTCAATTGCTTATGATTCTCCCCAAATGTCACCCTCTATAATACCTAGATACCAAATCATCCTTGGAAGCTTGCATGTCCTTCTTGCCAATGTATTTGACTATGGAATGTCTTCATTTTCCTTAAATTATGATGCAACATCCTTACACTAATCAACAATCTCTTACAAAACTTCTCTGAACTCCCCAATTTTTGCTTCATCATGTTTCTGCTGCACCACTCTAATATAAACGTGAGCTGAAAAATCTAAACTAGGTGATACTTCCATGGGTATGATTGAAGACTTGCTGGAAACTTCCATTCTTTTTGTTGTGACTAAATTGGGTGGCTCACGTGGAAGTCCCTTAAGTATCACCTCCTTTCCGTCATCTTGAAATTTAAGCTCCAAAGTTTGATAGTTTTGGATAATTTCTCCAAGGAAGTATAACCACTGTACACCCAAAAATATGTCAATGTTTCCAAAACCCACAACATAAAATCATCACATATCTTATGTTCTCCTATGAGTAAGTTGTGTTGACTAATTTTCTTTTTGCAAGCGATGATGAATCCGTCAACTAATTTGACATCAGATCCTTCAAATTCTTCATCTTGAAGTCCTCTCTTAACAACCAAGCCTTCATCAATCAAGTTATGGTTAGCTCCACTATCAATGAGTGTTGTGATTCTACATCCACATAGAACTCCCTCAAACTTGAAAGGATAATACCTTGGTGCTCCTGAGAGAGAAGTGAGATTGCCTCCATTAGTGTCATCACTTTCAACATTCAAATGTGGTTTAATCTCAGGTTCCTCTATTTCTTCCTCCTCATCAAAAACTTCCTCAATATAGTGTATTTCCCCCTTGTCAAGGCATCTATTACACGGCTCCCAAGGTTCTTTACAAGAGAAACACAAATTCTTCCTCCTGAGCTCATTCTTGGTCACTTTTTATTTTCTTATTTTTAGAGGTATGCTCTTCTAGGGCTATGAGTGAAATTATTCCTTCTGTGAAGTTTGTTTTGATTGGTCCAAATATGATGTCTTTGAGTAAGATTTATACTTGGGTATTGTAGTCTCCAAGTCTAAAGTCTTCTTGATAGCCTCTTGTAAAGATGGGGAATTGAAAGTCTTCACCGAACCTTTGAGAGGTTCGAATAGACCTTCCATAAAAAACACAATGGGCCTTTTCTCTGAAATGTCAGGAACCATCATCAACAACCTCTAGAATTCAGCTACATATTTCTCCATGGTGCTATCCTATCTAAGTTGGGTCAACTCCTTAAAATGGATCTCGAGGTCTTTTTGTCAAACCACTCAATCAATCTTTTGTTGAACTCTTCATAAGTGTTGATAAGATCATGACCCTCAGTGACCAACCCCTGGTACCACCACTCATGAGCTAAACTTTCAAGGTGAAGAGTGGCAAACTTAATGGCTTTATCTTCTAACATAAGCTTGAGTGACAGGTATGTGTCTAGCTTATGAATCCAAGCACAAACTGTACACTTGTTGGACCCATCAAAACTAGAAAGGGTCAACTTCCCTAACTTATGTTGGAGGTCTCTCTGATGCTAATTTGCTTGGGGCCTTTTTTTAGGTCTTGGTCCATTCCTTGTCTTCTTCAAATTAATGAAATTCATGAGACATTTATGCTTGAATCTCTATACTTAGCACAACAAACGGTACTATCATCTAACAACAAATTTTGCACTTCATCTTCTGGTGGTTCTTCCCTATGTAGGAAAGTAGGTTGGCAGGGTCTAGCAATGGAACTAATAGCAGTTCTATTGTTGTTATTAATCGCTGAAGAACTCCCTTCACCATTTTGATTCTAGGTAGTCCTAGCAACATTCATGTTCTATAATGTTTGTATTAATTGAGTCATCATGTTTGTCAAATTCTATTGCCCTTGAATGAGAGTATTATATCTTTCATCAACATTCTCTTCTTCACTCACGGCTCTCTTATCTCTCCCTTCCATGTCTAACCCTTCTTGAATCTACAGCTCTAACTTTGCGCTCTGATGTTCAGGAGACTGAGCCTTTCTCTTTTCTCTCTGATAATATTTATATTCTCTATCACTATCGTGTATGAGGATTAAGCCGCAACAAATTGTTAACTTCCTCAACAAGCTGGAAAGATCACAAGCTCTAATACCAATGTAATGTCCCAAACTAATTACTTTGAATTTTTATAATTTCGTAATGAAAATGCATGAAACCCTCACTTTCTGATCATCAAGATCTTGAGATGGGCAGAGTGAGAGCATACGGTGATTAGGACACGAAAATGCTTACGAACTCTAACTTGTTGGCAACAAGTCGCACAGCTACAATGCATGCAAATACAAAACTGAATGGAAAGGTAGTTCTGGTGGCAAAACTTCCAAAACAAATACAGACTAAATTTCTATAACAAATTGATACTATTATGGCGGAGCATTGCACAGAATGTGAATATGAAACAATATAACAAATGTTGAAACACTTAATATTTATGATTTATAACAGGTAGAACCCCTTCAATAGAATATTCTTCAAGATATTGAACTACACAAATAACTCATAAATATAGTGGAAACTCAATGCATAAGCTAAATCCTAATCAAACTCCTAAAACTAATCTTAATACTACAACAGTATTAATCACAACTCATTCTAAAGTTGAATATTTTAGAATATAATGAAAGACTGAAAACCATTCACTATTATTGTTTGTAGTTGTACAGTTGCTGTAAATTAGACAAAATAGCATATGCGAAATGGCATGACCTCCAAAATACATTCTATCCATCATAAAATATGTGGTGGAGCATTGTAATGTTCCCTTTTAGGATATCCTTGATCTCTTAACCTGCACACAAGAATAACTACTAGAAAGGGACATTAGTACTATTAAAGATCAATTTAGTAATGAATTCAATACATCGTAATCATAATCAATAACATATATTCAATTCTTGCAAAAGACATTAACAACATATAAATATATTCTTTCATAATCAGTAGGGTTAGCAACATCACGATCATAATCAATAATAATGAATAAGAATATAACATTATTGGAGAGAGAATATATTCAATTACATTTCATCATACTTTAATATACTTATACTCGATATGTTGTTTGCCTCATGATATACTTCGGGAATGGTGATCGTCGTGCCCGATCACTAATCTAACCTAATCGTTAACCCTAGCGGAGATGAGGAATATATTCATTAGGGCACTGAATAACAAAGCTCCACTGCCATAGGCCCAAGGGTTTCATTGCTACACTTGGCAATCCTTCACCACTTGGCTCAAGGGTTTCATTGCTACACCCGGCAATTCTTCACCGCTTGAGGGTCACCTACCATGTAAAACTATTAATAATAATACATTGTCATTCCCTAACGATTACTCGTTAAGGTGCTGAATAAAATCGTTGTTCCCTAACGATTACTCGTTAAGTCGTTGAATAAAATCGTCGTTCCCTAACGATCCACTCGCTCTCGTAGGACGATAGACAAGATTAAAGACGCGACAATGTTGCACTCATCCCTAGTATATCATGGGCAAAACTAAGTATCATTATATAAGTATGGATATATATAAGTTAGAAATATCATACCAATTCGTAGATTTGCTCTCCTTAAGGATGTACAAGTGATCCTATGGATCACAAATGATGATGCTTTGCCTTGATTTCTCACAAGGCTGTCATAATATTCATAATTCCTTTATACAAGGAACTGTATCAGTTTTCGGTAGGATTTCCAACTCTTACGGATGGATCCTTATATGGCAATTTTTACCTATTTATATATGTTTTCTAATCAGAATATATGCATTCTTATTTGCTTTTTTCTACCTCTTTATACTCGGAAAACCTTTATCCAAGATAAGAAATTGTTGATTGATGTTATAGAGATATGTAATATATGTTCCATCGATGATTAATTATTCAAGGATATATTGAAGTGTATGGTTGATTGTCATGATCGATTGATTTAGAAATGAGATGATTTGATGAGATGGTGGATGTTTGCTTGCTGACAGATGTTTGAATGCAGCCCACCGATCCTCATTAAATGTCTTCGATTGGCTGCCTTTCACCCAATAGTCACCACTCTTCATGGGATTGTTGTCTTCTCATAAGCGCTAACAATCCTTAGTTAATTGGCGTTGTTGAAAGTATGTATTGGTTTTAAAACAAGATAATAATAATTACTTCTCATCGATTGTTTATGTGGCCTTAGTAATTATTAATATGTGTGTTGCCTTATAAAATTGTTCTCCATATCTTAGATGTTGTTATATAGATTAATCACTACTTTTACAAATAGAATTTGTCCCTTTTTTAGAATCGTATGCCTTTGTATAATATGCTTTGATCGCATGACTTGTCTTAGTCATTGGGTCTTAGTAAATATGATTATATTTTATAATAATATTTAATATTATATTATATTTATTTTATATTATTTATCATATGTAATAATTATAATTATTTGTTATTTATATAATATAATATATATATATATATGAAATATTATTTATATAGTATGATTATTTAATATTATTTATTAAATAATATATATATCTATTAAATATTAATATATACATAATTATAATTGCAAAAAAAGCTCCGAAATGCTTCGCAATTCTTCCACTCCTCTGCCCTCCTCCGTCAAGAAGACTCTTATCCCGAGCGATGGAAACCCTAGTTCACAGCTTCATGGTAAAAATCCCACAGACTCCCACAACGTTCCTGCATTTGTTGCTCCCATCAATCCCTCACTACTAGTTTGCTCGACAGCTGTGGATGAAAAGGCTCCCGGTAAGATCATTTTTCATGCCCATGAAAGGGGGCCGATCCCTGTGGAAGATGCCATTTTTTCAAAACCTTCAAAAGTGTGCCCTAGTTTGGCTAGGGTTCTGGATTCTTAAAGCACAAAGATTTTTGCAAGAGAGCCAACTTCTTTTCATCCTATTGGTGCTTCACAAGGATCGACCAAATCAAAGGCAGGGCACAGCCTGTCTTTTCGAGACATGCTAGTTGGAATGAAACAAGGAAAGTTTAATTCAACAGCTTGGGATGCACTGCCTCAGAAGGACAGTTTGGTTTCTAAAGAGCATGGGACTTTCAAGAGCTACCCAAAATCCTTTATCAGAAAGGCACCCTCCTCCCCAGTTCTAGTCTTTCCCGAGAAGCTTATAAAGGAG
Source organism: Cunninghamia lanceolata (assembly GCA_027924645.1). Taxonomy (NCBI): domain Eukaryota; kingdom Viridiplantae; phylum Streptophyta; class Pinopsida; order Cupressales; family Cupressaceae; genus Cunninghamia; species Cunninghamia lanceolata. Next base: position 20,798,028 of record BSBN01000520.1, on the reverse strand, counting down.
ATCGATGAGGGTGAAATTTTTTTTGCTTCCAATGGACTAATTGGTCAATTCAATTGTCTTTGGCCAAAATTATCAAATTTACATGACTGGATCTCTTATTCTTGGGGGCCCTCGCTCAGAGGTAACATAGAAGTTTACCCTTGTGCTCAAGGTTTTTTTATTGTGGTCTTTGATTGTATTCAGGATAGGAATGACATTCTGCAAGAGAAATGGTGTTGGGGGCAAAGCATATTTCTTCTAAAACCCTGGTTTCCAGATTTCAACCCGGCTTCTGCTTTATTCTCTGTTAAACCCATTTGGATTCGCCTCTTGAATCTCCCGCTACAATTTTGGTTTGCAGATTGCTTACAAGCAATTGGGGACTCTTTGGGTAGCTTCCTTGCAGTGGATTCAGACACAACTAATTTCACCCACACAACTTTTGACCGAATCCTTGTAGACTTGGACATCTCAAGAGATCTTCTAGTAGACATCACTTTCAAGATTGTTGACCTCAATTGGACGCAACTCCTAGATAATGAAGGTCTACCCTTCTAATACAGGAATGTTTTGAAACAGGCCATATGGCCAATTCGTGTCCCAGAATTATTAAAAATTATGATCAGCAGTCCTGGTGGAATAACGCTATGCCTCATCATTACATAGTCAAAGCCCCTTCAAAAGTGAAGGAGGGAAAGGAGGAACCTTCACAAAAGCTCGATTCCTCCCCGAAAGGCAAAGCAGGGAAAGATGAGGCACATCAAGCCTTGAAACCGTGTTTAGAAACATGTTTAGCTCAAAGACTGCATCAGCAATCAGGCAGCCCCTTAAAAGGCAATCCTTAGCTTACGGTCTCGAAACCAGCTATCACTGCTTCTCCAAAAAATGACAGGAATCCTTTTACACAGAAGGATGGGAGTAATATGCAGGATACTTTACATATCTTGGATCCAAAAATGCAAAAAGAGGATGGGGAGGACTGGCAAGAAGTACATAACAAGAAAAAGAAGAATCTAAAGACAAAGTTATATAGGATTAAAATGCAACTGCAATCCCATTCCAATTTTGGTGGGAAGAATGCAACTTAGTAGGAGTAGATGTACTTTGCCTTTTTTTGTAGCCTGCAGGCCATGGTTGGCCAATAAGGTTTTCTAGCAACCATGGGGATGAGATCCCTCTTTTGTGATCTCACTTGGTGAGGCCAAGTTAAATTTTCTGCATTAATATAAATCTTACCTCTTACGAAGCAAAAAAATATATATACATAATTATAAATTATGGGGACATGACAAGCGTCAAGGGATTAGGTGGACCCCACATACACTTCAAGCCGCTTATTAAGATATATGTCATTGCACCTTTTGAATTATAAAGCAACTTATAGTAATCTCCATTAGTCTGTACACTAGTTCTTGGATATTATATGTTGCGATGGAAACTTGGTATGGCAGGGTCTTATAATATAGACAAACAGTAATAAACCTTCACATTAGCAATATGATTTTCCGCTATACAATAAATAGGAAAATAAATTGTTATCTTCACCAAACGGGACACACTCCATAATTTTCACACAATACCAAAAAAAATCTAGAAACACACCTAAATCTAAAAACACACAAAACCACTGAAAAACTAAAAATACTTCTACAAACTTTTAGCAGAGCTATAGTCTCATGGTGAAATCACCATAAAGGATTAAAGGGTTTCTGTCCTCAAATCCTTCTGGAAACCCAAGGGTTGTTGTCCTCAAATTAGCACACCAAGGGTTTTCATCCCTGGAAGAAAATAGATGAACACAAGGTCCAAGCTATTGGAGAAATCAAATTGATAAATTATTCAAAATGTTTTTTCCCTAGCCAAGCTCCTCTTTTTATAAGCTCTTTGAGAGAATATAATAATAATATTTCTTTTTCCCTCCAATTTTATTTTAGAAGTGTCTAGAAAGGCCTTTTAAATAAACATTGTTTTTTGACCCTTAGTCCTACTAACACTTCTTTCAAATAAAATAATATCAAGTTGCTCTTTTATAAAATAAAGACTAAGACAACTTAAGATATTATTTTAATTATTTCCTAAGCTTAAACAGAAAAAGGAAACATGACAGTAACTAGAATGAAGAAATAAAAAGAAGAGACGGTTCACTGAAAAAGAAAGCAAAGAAGATGAACAAAAACAAATCCATGAAGACAAATTTGATGACGTATGTTGGGATACTGATAAATTGTTAGATGATAACCCTTTGAAGGAACAGGTTGAGCCTCCAAAGTTTCTTCAACGATACACATATACACCTATATATCAATAACTTTGATTTCTTGTTGTCTTTTTACTTCCTTATTGCTCTCACATTTTGGCCCTTGTATTATGCCTTGTTTGTTGTGCTTTACATGTTCATTTCACCTTCTATATTTGTCTACATGTTTACTTTCTCCTATTTGGGGTGCATTTTGTTTCTTTTTGTTTTCCTTGTTTCATACTATTTGCACCTTGCTTGTTTACATCTTTGTTACTTTCTATGCTTTGTTCACCCATGCTTTGGTCTATGATTTTCATATTAGTTGCTCTTTTACCTATTTCACATTCTGCATCCTTATGTTTGATTTGTCTTTTGATGATATTCATTTACCACTTTGGTTTTTCACATTTCATCCTTATCTCTTAATTACATTTATATGTTTACCATGATGTTCTACTTATAATCTTCATGCTTGTCTATATATGTTATGATGCCTAACATTTGCCATACCTAGACCATATACCTGTAATGCTTATGTTTTATCCTATGACCATTTATTACTTGCTATTGAGCCTCCATTACCTTCTCAAACTCTGAGAATTCTTTTCACATCAGGGGCATCATGTCTTCCCCTCTTTTGCATATTGAGGTTCCATTGCTATATCTTTACACTAGGGGTCACGGTGCCTTCCTTGCCTTTACATATCATGCTTTCGTTGCCATATCCTTATAATGGGGGCATCATGCCTTCCCAATCTTGAGCTCCTATTGTTGCATCATTATATTGGGGCTCACGAGCTCCTATTGTTGCATCATTACATCGAGGCATCATACCTTCCCCCATATCATTTGTACCTATGTAATCACGACATTCTTTTAGAGCTTCGACTTTTGAGTGGGGGCATCTCCTCCCCTCCCACTCCTTTTCTTACGATTCATAGGTTTAACATTTTGGGGCCATGATGCCTTCCCCACCATGACCTTACGTTCCTAGTTTCATTGTGTGCCCATAATCTTGTTCCACATTGGTGACATATGCCCATCCTAGTGCCTTTTATGTATCCACACGTGTTTTTAGCCATTGAAGGCCATATCACCATTTTTCATATTGCCCATGCTAGGGGTAACCTTATACCTTGAGATTTATCTCCAACCCACATTATGGCTTTGCTTTATCATTCTAGATGCTTATTACATGATGTCACATTTACTTTACATGATTTATATTCTCACATGCTTATCTTTAGATTACATTTATATTTCATGTGTTGTTTCTTTTCCTATCCTCCAATTCCTTGCATCCTATGGATGCATCCAATTGTAGGGAGAAACATATTATCACTAACATTCCTATGATCGAGCTTTCAAACAATTATAAGTGCCTACACAAACTCACCATTGTAATAAACAGATCATTACCACATTGCATGCCGACACCAATATGCCTTGTCATCCCATGATTGTCAAGCTAGGCAAAGCATTACAACTTTTCGTACAAGTGGAATTTTTCTAACCCTATCTTCTATTTCTTTCATGATCGATGATAATGAAATTCAACTTGTAGTTGTCTTCATTTTTACTTGCGTGACAAAAGCTACTCATTGCACATTTTTCCTCTATTTTGCAAGTTCCCATGGAGCACACATGTTGAAGGATGGACTTACACAATGACATTCAATGAGGTCCATTACTTTAAATAGTCATGAATATCCTTTTATGTTTGAATATTTACTTTACATGCATGTTTGTGAGTGCCACATACTTGTGAGTGCACATTTGAGAGAATGTCTTAATGCAATTACATATGGACAAATGGCACAATCTTGTGCCAAGTTGGGCTCATTCCCCTAGCCTTCACCTATCCCTATTTATACTTATTCCCACATTCTAACCATAGGTTATCAATTCTTGCACATCATCCCATACATACCACATTTATTGCACCCATATATCCAAGCATTCATTCATTTCATGCTTAAAGTTTACCTCTTCGTTATCCTAAGTCATTTTTGCAAGCATGGGATCAACCCACAACCACAAATTTGACTTCAAAATTTCTAAAATTCAAATTCAAATTCAGTTGACTCCCACCCATTTGACAAGTCATGAGTTGACTAAACGCACATTTGTGTGAATTGTCACTATGCCATTGAATTTAAAGGCTTTCATTTATCATCCTCTCACATCAAGGAATCCACAAGCATTATTAATTATCATTTGCATTAAAGAAGCAAGCAAGCTAGGAACACTTCAATTGGAGCATCTAAAAAGAATCTAAATCTACATCGCATCATCTAGAACATCTGTACGATTGCTTGTTGTCTTTGATCCTTAGCATAACTAGAAAGCTGGTCTTTTCTAAGGGTTGACCTAGGCGAACATGTACCCTAGCAATACAACAACCTCTAAAAGTATTCTAAAATACTACTAGTCCTCGGAATAGAGCAAACAACAACAAATCAAGCAACATAGGAAACATGATTGCGCATTGTGCCATGTCATCTATAGATCAGATCTGCACCTGCAAACTCAAGCCCCATAGAGTACATAAACTGTTCTAGATCCAATGCAAGGTATAGATAGATAAGATCAGTTTCTAATTTTGAAGCATTCGGATTTCATATAAAAATTGTCCTTCTTCAAGCCTAAAGCTAAGTACATCTATCCATCGCATTTAAGTTCTAATCACATTTAATTCTGAATTAATCACTTCCACAACTTTCAGTTATTAATCTAGGCTACTTAATGCTTATGTGTATGCATCTTATTGGATTAGCCTCGATTAAGTTTATTTTCTTTACAAATATATAAAGTTAAATTGAAAATACAATCCCCTACTAACTTAGATCTAAAAATCTCCCTTTGCTCTTACCTAATTTAAAATTTAATGATTAATTAAAAATGATATATTCCCCTACCCTTACACAAAATGTTGGTTAATATACCAAACTCTTGTAAAAGAGAGATTTAAATCCCTAATTACAAGAAAGGAAAGACCCATCAACAACAGAGCCGAGCTAAAATATTTGATAGCATTTTTTTTATAAAAAATAATATAGAGAAAGGTAGCAGTATATGCAATCATTGATTAATCTTCTTCTCTAATCTGCTGCCAAAAAATGAATCAAATAACCAAGGATACAAATAATTGTCAAAGCAAGTTATCGAGATTTTTACAGAAAGCTGAATTCATATAACTTAATTAAATCGGTTATTTCACGTTCACAGTTGATTGCTAGATGGTGCACTAATATTAGTAGCATATATTATATAAAAATAATTGAATTTAGAAAACTATCATTTAAATAAGCTCTCATTCTAAGATTATTTGCTAGATTGTGCACTAATATAGTAGTGCATATTATATAAATATAAATGCTGAATGTGCAGACTCGGAATCAACTGTGATCATCATTTTATTTCTGTGATTAAGTATGCCGTGTTTTGAATGTAGACACTGAATTTGAACAAATTCAACTGTTGTTCAATCGATTCCATTTTCGGTATCAAAACCTTTAACTTGCCTTGGGCAAAGTTAAATACTATCTTTTATTGGGATGAATACTATAATTCACAAGTGCTAATTCCTTGATTATATCTTGCTATGGACTATAAATGTAGGCACCAAAAATTAATGTTCTTTGCTAGATTACAGTGCCGTCTTTAATTGCCGAATTCTTTAAAACTATTGTTATCCCTGAGCGGATGTAAAAACCTTCGGACGGTCTATCTGCTTCTTGTACATTCTACATAACATCAGAAACAACAAAATGGAAGACCGTCAGGATAATGCTCGATAGTATCAAAGATACAGTTATAAAAATCAAAGATCAAAGATACAGTTATAAAAATCTTGCTCGATAGTATCATTTTCCTCTTTTCCATCCCTCAAAAGAGCTACCTGTTTGTTTTGTATTCATCTGTTCTGACTTGTAAGAGAAAGCAGATTATGGTACCAAGTTATTAACAAGAATTAGCATTGGGGCCTAAAGCACAAACATGCATGATTAGAAGATCAGTTTCTCAATTCTTTTGCTAACAAGTATGTCTAGCTAACCATTACATCGAACTCCCAATATTTATTCTCAAGATCACATGTAGGATGATTACTAAACAATACCTGCCAATGATATTACGTAATAAATGGAAACAACTGCAAATATGGAAATTGGAATATCTTTGACATGCTAGTATTATGGGCTCTATCTAGTCATAAGATGCAACAGCTTGCTTTTGCCCACAAAGAGGTGAGAATTGAACGATTGATGAGACCTTTAATTATTTTCTGGGCGGGTGTCTGCTGCATTGGAAGGACAACGGTAGAAGCTAGCAGGAAACCCAGAGGCAGATATAGAGATAACTCATGAAAGAAGTAGATCAGAGAGGGAAGGAAGACGATTCCCGTTGAAGACAATAAATTCCTTTTGCATTGTAGGCCACCACAATGAAGCAGAAGTAAAGATTGAGGGATACAAAGGTGATTGACTTCATTTTGCATGGCTATAGAGGAGCAATGGAAGGAGATATTGAAATCCATAGCAACCTACACTTTTAGAGATACAAAGAAGTAGGAAATACCTTGTGACACTTGCCAAAGAATGGGAAAGCTGGTAAAAAGAGACTTGATGCCTCTGTATCCCATGCAACCGCAAGTACTATTTGAAAGGTGGGGAATGGACTTCATAGGTCCATTCAAGAAGCCTAGTAGATCATGGTGATCTGCAACTAAATCATCCTCACAAGTTCACAACTGAGTATCTCACAAAATGATAAAAAAAGCAAGGGAATTGCTAGACAAACTGGCAGGAAGTACAGAAAAATTCACGTATAAGTAGATAATCACCAGATTCGGAATACCTCTGCACTCGGCAAATGATAAAGGAGACCTATTTGTGAAAGAGATTACACAATGCTTGACAAGAGAATCAAGATCCTTTCAAGTTTGTATCACCCAGAAGGGAATGGCCAAGCAAAGGAAACCAACAAAGTATTCATATCATTATTACAAAAGTTGTGCATAATGGAAGCAAACAACTTTGAAGAAACTTTAAGCTGTCTTGTATATCTTACAACAAGACACATACCAATTGATGTCTGGATTTGAGTTTGGGAATAGCTTGTAGAGAATAGGGTTGGGAATCAACAGAGCTTGACTACCAATCCGTAGAGTTAAGCAGGTTGGACAAGAGGTGTTTGAATGCATAGTGAGCAATGGAGGACATCTGATAAGAGAAGAAAGCACTATGGCATGACAAATTTTTGTGATGGACGAATTTGAAGACGAATAGTTTGGCATTAAAGTTTGATGGGCAGAGTGAAATGCAGATCAACAAGTCCAAAAAAGTTGTGACTTAGAATCTTCAAACCTACAAGTTTGGATAAACAAACTGTAATTTTGGAAACCCTTGATGGCTAGTTGGTTATGGAGGTTGTTAAAAGTTTGAAGTTAAAGCTATAGAAAACCAGAGGGAATCGAAATGCAATTCCAAGCATGAAGGAATTGGAGCAAAAGCAGATTATCTAGACAGAGGATGTCATTTGATAAGTTTTGTTTGTGGATATTAAGCAAAGAAAAGTTTGATTTGGGAATAGGTTTTTAGAATTTTATTTTATTTTTTATTTTTTTTGCAAAAACAAGGGAGTTTTCATTGTGTTGGCCACAAGATGAAAGAAGAATGTTTGTCGAAGGTGGTGAAGGCAGGGGAGATCATTTCCAAAATCTTGAAGGGAGTTCTATTTTTAGAATTAAAAAAAAAAAAGACGCTCTGATCTCCACCTTTCTAAGAATAGGAAGTGTCAATTATGTGCAAATCAGTTTTGAAACCATTTTGAATGGGTTCCTTAATTTTTAAAAGAAAATGAAGAAAATCAATTACAAAATAAAAATAGCTGAAAAAAACAAAAAGGGAAGATTGTTGAATCAAGAAGAATTGCATCATGCAACCCAAAGGAGATTCACCACAGAAATAAGTCATGTATTGGAGTCTGTTCGAAGATATAACAAGAAACAGATGGTTCAAAAATTCAAGTTTGGAGGCTAAGGACAAGAATTTAAGGATCAGAGAAAGTGAAGAATACTCATCAAAAAGCCATGGGGAATTCTAGAGGAGCAAGAGAAGATTCTCAATGACTAGGGGTCCAATTGACATAGGAAGGTTCATATGGAACCTCTTTCCCTCCACCTAGCTACATCTAGATTGTCCTAAGAAAGCATCTTGTTTGTTCAGATGAGAATGTCCCTAAGCTCTTGACACCAACCCAAATCACTTGGGACATTGTGAAGAGTCTTTTGGAGACTCCACAGTCCAAATTGTAATCTCCCCTTTTAGGATATTCTTGATTTCTTAACCTGCACACAAGAATAACTACTAGAAAGGGACATTAGCAATATTAAAGATCAATAAATTAGAATATAGTAATGAAATCAATACATCATAACATAATTAATGATATAGCATAAATAATATTTAGTTCAACATATAGTTATCCAATCCTGAAGCCGATCCTATGATGGGTCTCATAGGAATACTCGCAAGTTAGAGCATGATGGGGGGCACACTTCCCACCTATCATCTCTTGATGAGGGCATGATGGGGGGCATGCTTCCCACCTATCATCTCTCGTGGACTGGAAGGACCAACCTTTCTACTTGCCTCTATACCCCTATGCAACCCAACATAGCTTGTTTGTAATTGAATAAGATAATTAATTATAAGTACCTCTTGATCAATAAATATAGTTCCGTTCAGGGATGGCAATATATCCTCTTGCTGTGTCACAATTGTTTATATGACTTGATTGATAGATAATTCCAATCTGCTGCTATATATATATATATATATATATATATATATATATATATATATATATATATATATATATATATATATATATATGAGGGTGACTGATTTATATTTCTGTATGATCCTTCCTATATCATTCTCATATTCAGAAATATATATATCATTCTCATTTTATACTCAAAAATATATATCAGATATATATATTTCAAACTCAGAAAATATCCTTTTTGCATTTCTTATTATATATCTTTCAAACCATACCATATTCCAATCTTTATATCCTTACAAGGGAAGTGTCTTTCTCAAATAGATGTCCTTCTATAATTGCATCTTTCCAAACATAAATCACAGGGGACCCGAGGTGCTTAGGGCGTACCCTGGGCGTACCCCTGCGTGTCCCGCGAGGATCCACGTTGTGTCTAGGTGAGCGGCACTGAAAAAATGTCAAAGGGTGGTTGTTATCCAGTGTTGAAAGCTTGTTTTGCCATCAATCGTCATTGTCTGCATGAAAATTATTACTACACTTCTGCTACTAGATCGACAATAAAGATGCGGGTTGCTTCACAGACTTCTGAATCACTTACATAATCAACTGGATCAAGATCATATGCATAAATTGCTATGATGTTTTTCCCCGATATCCCATCTACAAATGTGAATCTGGATGCATGGACTAGTGCTCTTTATTGCGCTAACCAGTCCCCGAATTGGTCCCCGCAAAGTGAAGCATCCATCCCACAACTAAACTATAGTTGGGAAAGTAAGTCATTGAAGATTGATGAATAATAAATTATAAAACTAAAAACCTTATTCAGCCTTGGTCGGGGACACCACGTTTTTTTCAAACGGCGGTGTCCATTTTGTGCATTTTTTTAATAAAATTATGAATATACATTTTTTGGAAATTATGAAGTATTTAAATATTTTGTTTATTGACAATTATGAGTATTATTGTTTTTATAATTTTTAATATATACAAAATTATAGTATAGTTATATAATAGATTATAATTATATATATAATATTATAAATTATGAATTATAATTATATATTATATAATATATTATAATTTTAATAATTATAATCTAATATATTTATAATATATATATGTTGTCGTATCCATACCCGGGCAAAAGAAATTTGCTGTATCTGTGTACCGGATCCTCGAACCCGTTCCAGTACTAGGATCGACAACTTAGCAAATCATCAATGTCATCAACTAGTTCTTTGGAAGCACAAGCAATGTCGATGCCACTCTCACTAGTTGAACCATGCAAGTGATTGTGTAGCAACCTCATGCCCCTCATCCTTGATGTAATGTCCCCTTCTAGTGAGAACACTCCAACCTGAACTTGCATTCAAAATGAATTCTCGAAGAAAAATTAAGGATAATTAAACGTTAATGATAAGATTAGGTAAGGTTAATGATAATGTAAAAACTTCATTTACTTGTTAAATGATTGTTATTTCATGCTTATCATTTAATTATCATCTTTGATATCCTATTCTATAAGTGACATAAAGTGATCATAATCATAATGCATATTCTAATGTTCATATCCCTTTTCTCTTAACCTCCATCGGGAAATTAGCTCTAAGGCGCTTGGATACCTTGCATGGAAGGAATTACACTGCTCCTCCCTATGATACCACATAGGGCGCATAGATACCAATTCACGTGCCGGAATTACACTGCCCCTCCTTATGCTATTCCCATATAGTTGGAGTGATAGAGAACAAGTATATGATTGAGTATAAGTTGAGATCTATATCTTCCTTCGTCACTTCTCCGGAAAGTAGGATTTACATGGCGTGGCGCTAAGATACCAATACATGGAAGGAATTACACCCGCCCCTCCTTATCATACCAAGTCCATGGATATGTAAGGCGCCAAGTTACCAATTCCTGTATCCATTATACCGTAAGAAATAGTGATTAAGGAGATATGAAGACTCATAAGTATAGATCTTGTTTTTTAATATTATTATATCTATATAGAATGTATTTTTTATTACAATTTCCATTCACATGATATATATATCATAACTCTCTTTCACTGTATATATATATATATATATATATATATATATATATATATATATATATATATATATATATATATATATATATTAAATTTTCACTACTTTACATATTAATGTATTCATCTTATCATGTAATTAATATTTGAATTAAATGTAAATAGTTTTTATTATGATTGATATTAATTTTGCACATATATACATATGTTGGTTCCTTTATATATAACACTCTTATTATTTAATTTCTATTAACCATAAATTATACATATTTCATACTTACCTTTGGCTAGTGGCTCCAATTTACCCCTTGCTGAATCTATTATCTTCCATGCTATTGAATGGTAATGCTGCAGAAGGAATGCTTGCTGATCCAATGGTGCTGATGGATGATATCTCTCTGCCTTCCAAACACCTTCCTTTATATCTTTTCAAAAGAGATAAATTAAATTAGAGACATAACTCTTCATAATAGACATACTCTTTCATAATGGTTGCTGCCCTTATATATTAATTGCAGCCTCTTGATAAATTCTAATATCTGCCATGTGAATCGTGGCATGTTTAATTAATGGGAATTGCTCTACTTAGAGATTGTAGTATGTTATATTTGTCATTAAATAATACCAATTACTTGGGAGCGCTGCCAAGGAATGGATCCCATCATATATATAAATCATTGTCTTTCTTTATAAACTTCCGCTGTACTTTCAATCACTGCTTTTGAATGATATTAATCACTGCCCTTTATAGTTTATACGATGCTAATTACTCTTTCCTTGATATTACTCTTGCTTATAAACAGATTCGTATCATCTATATATTTATATTTTAATTGCTCCTTATTCGTTGGGATAAGACTGTCTAATTAAATAATTATCATGTCTTGTATATACCAATAGGAACCCAATAGAATGTATTCGCTGTTTAGAATAAGGTTTCCTTTATATACATCCACTTTGCCTTATGTGGATTTGGTCGATTGTCTTAGAGGTAATCCTACTATGATATGACTATTAATATATCATAATAATAATTAAATTAATATTAATATTTATATTTATAATAATTATAATTATATTTGTTATATATATATTAAATAATATATATATATATCATATATTATATTTAATATATTATATAATATAATAATAGGTAAATTTATATTTATAATTATTTCGGTTATTTATAAATATAATATTATATTTTAATTATATTAAATTATTTATATAATAATATAATTTAATATCATTTATTAAATATTATATTATATATGTTTATTTAAATATGATTAAGCACCATATTTTATGAAGGCGACTTCACTGTCTTATCATGATGTTTAAATTTTTAATTTAAACAATGCCTTAATATCGGGACATGACACTTGATCAAAACTAAGAAAAGTTGTTAGTTATGTTTTGGTTTTTTTGGCTTTTGTTAAAAATGATTTTTTGGGTTCTAAACAGGTTTGCCCAAGATCTTACTCTAGGCCTTTCGATTTGGCCTAGGCACATCTAAACATACCTAGGTAAACCTAGGCTAGACCCAGACCATGATCAAAACCCAATCTTAACTAGTCCATATTCGACCAGGGTTCCTACAGAACCTAGTAATAGAGCTCTATTGTATCCTTGCCTTGCCATGCCATGTCCATCATCCAATAGGGTCAAATTAAGCTAATGTAGCTCTATTTGTCCTCACCTTTGGTTTGTTGAATGTTCGACCTCAAAGGATGACAAATACAATCCATTGCATTCAAAGTAAAGTTGCCTCAATGCTATACATCTTCAATGGGCCTTAATTAGCAGTTCTTTCACCTCTTCATCATCAAAGGGAGGCACTCTCCCAACCCTTGGTGCATACCATTTGAGATTTAAAACATAGATTGCCATATAAGTAGGGTGTTCATAGTGTTCCAATGCCATGTCACAATGGGCCTTATATGCTCCTCATATACTCTCAAATCAAGATCTCTGATATGAATTGCTTGCTTCATCTACCCAAGCATGTGTCAAATGTCTTGTAAATCTCTCCAAGACTAGGGGACTCTTATCAACATATCTAATGACCTACACAATAGGTGGTGAGATGAAGGATCAAACATATCTGTAAACAAAACTTTCAAAAAAGAATAAGACTCAAATGACAGAGTGAATGCTAATACAAATAAAATAAAATAATTTACAAGTTACAAACATTAATAAATTAAAAATTTAATAACTTAATAATAAAATCATAAATCTCTTACTTGATAGTGGACCACCAATCATTATCAAGGATCTTTTGCTTCACACTTTTTCCTTTAGTTGTGTTTGCCTCTAGCCATCTACCATTAACCATCATTAATTGTAGAGGCTTCTGCACCTCAAACATCCTCTCTAGTAAAATAAAATAGCTAGCATATCTAGTTTCCACAAGTTTGAGGAATTCCTTCCTCAAAAAAGTCTTGAAGAGAGCATATGAGGTGTGTTGGTTGTAAATAAACATCTATATATCTCTCACTTCTGCCACCACACTCTTTACCCAATCTATCTTCATTGTCTTTCAATTTGTTGTTCAATGCATGAACACATGGGGTCCAAAAAATGTGCTTGTAAGCACCCTCCACCATCGTGCTAGCTAACTTACACAGACGTACTGAATCAATGACCACCTATACAATATTTGAGGCCCCAACCTCCTCTATGGCATCCTTCAAAATCAAAAATTGGAAGTTTGAGTCGTCGTGCTTCCCTAAACAATCAATAACTCTTAAAAAATAAGAGTCGGCTACACATGTGACTATGATGTTGACGAGTGGTTGACGCCTAATATTGGTCCACCCATCCATGATAATAGAGTAGCCCATCCTTGGCGAAGTTTGCCTCATGTCCTCCACCAACAAACTAACATTAGAATACTCTCTATCAAGGAGGTTGGTGCATAGTTTATGTTCTCCAGGGGCATATGAGGGACCAATGGCATTTGTATCTTTCAATATTTCTTTGAAATAGGGAGACCTTGCCACATGAAATGGGATGACATGGGCAAAGAAAAGTTTGGCAACTAAAGAATTTGCCAGTTCATGTGATTGCATGTTCAACAACCCTACAATTGTCCCCAACCTATTACTAGTCTTCCTATTTCCTCTTGTAGAAATCTCACCACTAGCAACCATGGATGGCATAGCAGATTGTGCAAACTCTACTAGCATACCCTTAAATCTTGCTTCACCTTCCATAAACAATCTATTTTACCTCTACTTTCTTAGCTATGGTTATCTTTTCACAAACTTTAACCCCATGTGTTGTAATGTCCAAAAGGTGACTAGATACCCTACTGTAGTTGCCTCTGAAATCTTTGTTGCACAAATGACACAACCAAACTCTACTCCCCTACGAATTTTTATTTTTATCTTTGTCTAAAGCTATTACAAATTGCCAAAGAGATTTAGAGGGTTTGAATGGGCCCTTTGCATAAGGTCTTAAGCGGACAGAAGAGCATTCAAACAAGTTATGTTGATGTCCCACTCCCCCCCCCCAACACTCCCACACCCTAATGAACCCTAATTAAGCCAACTCTTCTATGTTCTATGCCAACATTTTCATGTTCACCACTCTCACTGCTACTCGTTGTTGTTAGAAAAAAAATAGGTTGCAAACTGAAAATAGAAATTCAAATCAATATAGAAAATTAGACTACCAGCCTACCATTCAAACCACAGACTGCAAAATTTCTCTCCACTGTTAGTGTTCATTGTTCAGCTATCAACAGACTATCATGATCAATACTAAACAAGGTGTAGATGAGGTGGAACTGTGGATCCAAAGCAAAATATCAACAGAATTTCTCTTCACTGTTCACTATTAAGCTATCACTAAAACTGTGCAGATTTTTTCTTCTCCCTACAAGTAACTGCATAAACTTTTAGAAATAATCCAGTGTTCAAACATGGGCCTCCATGAGGTGGAAACATGAATCTAGCGAACTATCAACACTGCTCCGAATGTCAAACCAAATGCTGGTCCACATGGAAATGTCAAAGCCTAGAATCAAATGTAATTG
This sequence comes from Cunninghamia lanceolata, assembly GCA_027924645.1. Classification (NCBI taxonomy): domain Eukaryota; kingdom Viridiplantae; phylum Streptophyta; class Pinopsida; order Cupressales; family Cupressaceae; genus Cunninghamia; species Cunninghamia lanceolata. The sequence continues at coordinate 20,782,926 of BSBN01000520.1, read as the reverse complement.
TAAATCTCATTTAGGGTTCTGAAAGGGGTGTAGGGGGCCTTTCGGGCCCCCAAATTGCACCCCTCTATTTTTTTTTTTTTTTAAATTACAGGCAAATTTTTTAAACATACTTTTCCGGCGGGGGACAGCCAGACCGAGATAGTCAAGGGACATCTTTGACATCCCCAACCATTCCCTAACATTTCCGGACGGCTGCAAGCCATTTCCAGTCATTTTGCAAAGATAAGAGGCAGCCCAGGGACATTTTTGAGGAGTCCCCAAAACATCTCGGGTAAGGAGACGCTTGAAAAAGCCCCAAGGATACATCCTTGTGGAACATAGAAAAGGCAATTTTGTCTAGGCCTTTGATTGCTTCGAAATAGAGCGATTGGAGGAGTTAACCCTAATTGCAAAATTAGGGGATAATAATTGACTCTATTTAGGGACCATGTCATGTGCTTGGGGCACATGAGAACCTAAAAAATATCTAGAAATGACCATGTTTGAGTGCAAACTTCATCAACAATTCTAGAAGATTTGGCAATACCTAAATGTCTTGAAAGCTGTGAAAGAAAGAGTACCTTACACGAAAATATTTTTGTACTCGAAAACAAATCCAAAATCAGTCCACTGCTAATATGCTGAGAGAGCTTTCCTATGCTTTGAACAGGACGAAAAATGAACTTCAAATGTGAAGATTATGCCAAAAAAGTGTATGTGGTTAGGAGGCAAAGAGTAGAGAATGCTGAGGTTTTGAGCAATTTTACACTTTTTGGCAAAAAAAGTGGAAAATGCAATTTAGATGAAAATTTGTGAAAATCGAACATTTTGGGCCTGTTTACTCTTTTTTTGTTCTGAATGAAAGGGGCTCAGACTTCTAATTTTGGTGATTTTAAGCATTAAGTTTTGTTTGTTACATTTTAGGGGATTTTTTATTTTGAGCAAATTGGTCCTAAGGGTGCAATTTTTGCAATTCACATTGTGCATCACATTTTCAGGACTTAATTGGCCTTTTCGCCATTTTCACATTTTGGCTTTATGGGATTCAAAGTCTCAATTTTCTGATTTGCAAGACTTTACCTATTGTTTGGTTGTTTTCAGAGGTGAAGCTGTTTTGGCATTTTCAAGTGAAAGAGTCTAAAGGGAACAAGAGAATGTGAATTTGTGTTGAAGAAATTTTTTCGAAGGCAAAGTGTGATGTCCTGATATTAAGGCATTGTTTAAATTAAAGATTTAAACACCATAATAAAGACGGAGAAGTTGCTTTCGTCATATATGGTGTTTGGCATCGTCAATTTGGATGATAATAATAATATTTAATTATTAATATATAATAATATTAAATAATATTATTTTATAAATATTTTTTATATAATTGAAATATAATATATTTATTGTATTTATAAATAATAAAAATACAGATATAAATATTATTAATTTAAATATTATAATTATAATATAATATATAGTATATAAATATAAATATAAACATAAATTATAAATAATAATAATATAAATATAAATTCATTTAAATATTATTATAGTAGATATAAATAAACAATTATAATTATAATAACATAAGACTTTTGAAATATGGCAGCGAATATCTCCTATAAAAAGGTATAAGTATAAAGTAGTTTAAATAATATTAAGACTTAAAAGAAAGTCTTTGAAGCAACTAGTAATGAAAAGATACAGCGATCATATTATTAAAGCAACGTTTAATATTAAAGAAAGAAAAAAGCGATTCTTTTGAAGATCATTTATAAGTGCTAATAGGAATTATTTAAGGCAGTATAATATTAGCAACGAATACATTGTTACAAGGGCAGCGATCATAATTAGAAGGATATGTGATTAGTGAGGAACAGCAATTAGTCTAAGAACAGCGAATGTATGAAGAGAGGCAGCGATTATCATAATGAGAAATGCATGTTTGTTAAGAAGAGGTGCTTCTCTTAAGAGAAGTCACATCTTTTCAGGAGGATTATGAAGATATAAAGGGAGTGTGAGTGTAGAACAAAGGGGGATATAAGTAGATATATGTGGATACAGATCAGAAATTAAGTAATAACAAGTCAGCAAGAATAAACACAGACCAGCGGTCAAGGAAAGGCAGATATAAATAAAAGAAGCAGCAGTGTGGTATATGTATAATATATTTAATATGCAGATTGGTATAGTGTTTAATATATAATTATTAATAATGATTTTCATTAACAAGAATCCATCTTAGGAATCTAACATACGTATCATTGTTTATCATCAAATGTGGATGTGAAATAATATAAGATCTTTCATAATTTTGTATGAGAATATATTTTCTGAATTTACATATATATTTCTAATATATTATGATCTGCTCATAAGATGTGTCAAGGAAAGCATTCAAGCAGATTATAACAGGGAATATCTCATAAAGGGAATAGGAAATCAAGAGAAGACATATATACGGATCAGCAACCAAGATATATATAGAAAAGGCATCAAACTGTGGTAGGATCTATATAGGAATATAATGTAGATATGATCATGCATATTTTGATATCATCTTCGTGATTCATTTTGTATGGTTGATAGAATTATTTGCAAATATGAGACTGATTTTGTATGAATGTCATGTTTACCATTATAGAAGAAATATGGTGCAAGAAAGATAATGGCGATGGGGCACTCTTCTGGGTACGCCACCCCTAGGGGGGATTGGATAATCTCAAAGGGGCCAAGGGGGTACAAAGGGTACTGCCCTTGGGCTTAGAAGAGATGGCTTCCGGGGCACCCTCCTGTGATCTCATTCTCCAATCATAGACATGCAAATTCAAAGGAACCAATCATAGAGAAAGGGAAAGGAAATGGCAAGATGAGGGGAAACAAGATAACGGATACCTCATTAGGCAGACCACCTCATATGGATGGCATGCACCACATGAGGCCAAGGTGGGTGGTATATCCACTATTGGGCCTAAGGTAGAGGATTCGGGACACCCCATCGAAGTCACTCTCCTCAACTCTCTTATGGTTGAGTTTCCTAGATAGTTAGGTCTTTGCATTATTAATGTCATTAGGAATCTGTTAACTTGGTTGTGAGAAATATTATTGTAAGTATTTTCTAACTTGTTTACAAGAATTAAATCAAGCCAAGGTACTCTCTAAATCTTTGTTCCTTGAAATTGATAATTTAGGGTAAAATTAGTATTCTTCCTAAAAGGGACATTACACAAAGTTAGGTAAGAAGGGCTTTGAACAAGTGGGCTTGTGTATGGAGACATAGATAGTACTATTCCACTTTTACCCTAAATTTTCATGGGCACCTAGATATTCCTTGCATTGTGTTATAGAGTGGCTTAAAATATCATTGATAAGCATTTATATTAAACCATGCTAGTTTGTCTTATGTTATCAATGTTCTTCGGGTGTAAAAACATATAAGATTATTTTTGAAACTTCCATCTGTGGAGTAAATTATATCTGGGCTGTAACCAAAGGAAACTATTAGCACCCACAAGAACACCAACTAGCAAACCATGAGGATGAAGAGAAATACAATATAAAGGAAAAGTAATCTCACATCAGTGTTCAATATCTTAACATTCTTTCCAATCCTCGCATTTTTATCAATGATGCAATTCCTGTCAAAGGAAGACATCATATAAGAAATTGTACAAAGACTAAAAATACTCTTAAATACTGAAAAAATGTCATTCGAACCTTATTTTTGTGTTCTTCCCTATTCCAATAGGAACCTTCCCTTCTGCAAGTAACGACGCAATCTCAGATTCTGTTTCATAATAATCAGCCCCAACCATCATGGCATCCTGGAAAGGGCAGCATCCAGTGTGTCACATGCAAGGGTGAAAACAATCTCCATGCTCTACAAATGAGTCAACTTTGATTAGTTATCTGCAATGAAAAGAAGCCAAAAAATAAATTTCTACCTCCAATGTAACCCCTGATTCCAGTCGTGAGCGGATTCCAACAATGGAATGATCTATACTACATTCCTGAAGAAAACATCCATGTGAAATTATTGAGTCTTGTACCTGCAAGATTAACCAAGATAATCTCAAGGAGGTGGTTTTGCCAAAATTTGTACAATTTAAAACGTGATAATACAGATCATTTTATAAATTACAAACATACTCACCTGACATTTCTCTATTTTAGTTGGTGGCAGAAAACGAGGTGAAGTGAATATTGGCTTTGCTGCATCATAAAAGCGGAATTTTGGAACCTACATGTTAAAGTGAAGAGTCGTTCAAGGCTATAGGTAAACATGGATTGCAATCTTTGAATACTATAACCAACACTGCTTCATATACAAAGATAAATTAAGTCTTACAGTCCAAGGTTCTTTGCATAGAAAATTAGAAAATGCAATGTAGATGTGTGAAAGCCCCAATAGATGCTAGTAAATAATAGTCCTGGAAAAGGGAATCCTCAATCACTCATGTCGTTATTATGTATAAGAATGATAATTTCATTAAAGAAGTTTGTCTTTTCCACAATGGATATTAATAAAACTTGAATGTTAATTCTTGGAAAATGCAGATCAAAAGCTTTCCAACAAAATATGGTAGGTTTATATTTAGAGCCATAAGGAGTTAGTTATGGACAAAAGTAACTCCTAGCCAACAAGACTGGATCTATTGTCAAGTGTTACAACAACGAGATGTACAATGATGAGTAACACTAACATGAATAGCCAGCATGTGAATTTAAACAAATAAAAGAACTATGCATAAATTTTCTATACTCGTCAACCTTTCTTATTTTGCATCCCACATCAATTTTTGGTCTATATTTATTCATAGAAAATGAAATCAATTAATTGATGCATTGAAAGTAGGATTTCAAACTATTTAAGTCGGCCAAATACTTAAGGTAGATTGTTATGTGACCAAAAATATTTAAAATTAAAAGAATTGTATACTTATTTGAAAGGGTTCTTTCAAGTAGTTCTGTTATTAAAATAAGAAGCATTTTGAGAAGATGTTAAGTAATGTGACTTAAAAAATTACATTGTAACGGACCAAAGAACATTATTGTTTATAGAAGTTATCCTTTGAAAGTTATTAAAAATAGTTGGCCTTGATCTTGGAGTGGAAACACTATAGGAGGAGAATGACAATCTTAAAGCCATGCGGCAGAAAGGGTGTATCATAGTACATTCAATCAAGTGCCTTAAATTGCACCTAACCAGTGTCAAGCCAAATTATGCTGCACATTTTTAGGATTCTTACACCCTTCCACATGGGGAAATTGTCAAAACTCCAAACCCTGCTTGGTAAACTCCAAACCCTGCTTGGTAAACTCCAAGATTGAAGAGCAATATAGATATGTAAGTATTTCTCTCATATCAAATGATAATCAATAATTACTCTTTGGGTTCTTGATGATTGTATGAATCTTTCTCTAGATTGTAATATTTTCTAGATGTCAAGATTTACCATATACCACAGTTGCATGGAAACAAGGGATGTACCGGGTTTGGAAGACACAGACTAGGACGGGCATGCCATTTTTTCTTGAAAAACATTGCAATTAGGCAAAAATAGCATATTTCAAAAGTTTGGGTTAGGAAACAACAATTGTAATGTCCCGTTCTAGGTTTGCACATAAAAATTCTGAATCTTACAATCTTGAAATCAAACCCTGGGACTGAACTTGATTTAATTTTTGCGCCTTTCAAATTTGACCTTGCCAGGCATGTAACATATGCTAACATGTACAAAATTTGCTTGCAAAAGAAAACATACATATACAATCACATCTACTATGAATTACATCATGATTCACACATTCCAATGATGGAAAAGGATGATAAACTGAATCAGTACTTGCTGCTATGAAATCAGATCTCTGTATCACTTCAATTACATCAATGATTCACTGAGTTAACAATCTGCTGTTATAAATGTAATGTTATGGAATGAAGATTACATCAAGATCATGGATCCAACTTGGCCATACAAACATGCATATTACTGCTATTACAACTCAGAGATGGATTCTACATACCAATTTAAATTAGAATGTCAATTACAATGGAATGTCTATGGACGGCTGCTGTAGTAGATCTTCTAAGGCTGATCACACCTTTCCCAATATGATTGCTGGTCTTCAATGATGGCGGCTATCACTATGAATGCAAACTGTCTCCCAAATGGCCTTATGATGCTGATCGCTGATCTTTACGACTGATGGTGATCCATTCTAATGCTGATCGCAGTCCCCAAGTTTGTAGTTGCTGCCACCAATTATATGAAATGTGCAAGATCGGTGATGATGAATTTGACCTCCAATTCACAGCAGAGATACAATCAATAACTACGATCTTTCCCTTATGATGAATTCGCTGCAGATTGGCCCCAAAGCTAACAACAACAGCTGCTAGAAGAAGCGCTCAGGACTGAGGGTAATCCGCTGCCAAGGGTATGCAGACCAGTGCCCAGCTACTATATGTCTTCCTTCAAATCAGCGATCCAAGGAATATGATGAATGTTCAATATCTTCACCAATGTCTCTACAAAAATGCAATGAATCTTCAATCAAACGGTCTTCAAGGAACTCCAATGATCTTCAATCCTCAAATCGCCACAATGGTCTCTGACCAATACTCGAATGATAGATCAATAAAGCTCAAGCAAATCTCCAATGAAGCGTAGATGCGAACTCCGTATGAATCCGCCGCCAAGATGTAGTTAGGTTTTCGTCCAACACACCTTTATTCACAAGGGTTTTCGTCCTTGGAATAGAATGCAAATAAATTGCAGAACAATACAAAAGTTGACATGCCAAAAGATGATTGAAATGATATCCAAAACCTCTTATTTATACTTGCTTTCACCTTTTCCTTCTTGCTGGCTGACAAAATTCAAATTAAAGATTTGAATTTTACTTTTCCCTCCTTCTTGGCTAAAGAGCCAATATTTTATTATTTTAATTCTCCAAAGAGCCGCCCAAATTAATAAAATAATATTATTTTATTAATTTATTCTTCTCCCAAGGTGAGCGCCAAAATCCAAAAAATAAAATATTATTATTTTTCATTTCTTTCTCCAAGATGAGCACTCCACAATAAAATAATTTTTTTTTTTTTTTTTTTCCAAATGCTGGCCGCTCCAATTAAATAATAATAAAATATTATTATTTAATTAATTTCTCCAACTTGGCCGCTCCAAATAAATAATATTATAATAATATTATTTTATTTTTATTTCCACCAATTTGAACGCTCCTTATTAAATAATACTAAAATATTATTATTTAATTCCATTTCTCCAAAGTGGGCGCTAGGATAATATTATTTTATTTTTCCAACTTCGCCTATGTAATGAAAATTAGTTGAGCCTTTTAAATCAACCTTCCTTTCTCCAAGCCTCAAACCAATATTATCTTTTCCAAGCCATTGCTCAACCAAAACCATTCCCTTGTTTGATGAATTAGCCTACGGGAATGAGCATCGGCTAACTCAGATTCCTGTTTAGTGATCATACCGGAAATGGGGGCATTACAACAATAGATGGGCTTGTTTTCATTTTTTAAGTCATTCTAGGGTGCTGCTAACAAAGACAGCTGGAAACTTCGAGAAAAGCCTCTTTTCATGTACTCAAAACACATACCCATCTTGGAAATGCACCACAAGGGTCAAGAGACATCTTTTGAGCACTATGTTATTCACAATGAAAATATTAAATATAAAATTGTAGTTCATTAAAGTGTTATGTGATATAGATGCAACTTTAAAATGGAAACATCCTATACCAATTCTATATCGCTCAATTAGCCTCTGTGTAATGTCCCCATTTTTTGTCTAAGTGTATTTGGTTGAGCTAGGTGGGAAAAATGAATGTTGACAATTTGAAAAAGAGAATATTGCTCAACTAAGTAAAATAATATTAATTTTGGCTAAGTAGTATTTTATAATATTTTATTACCAAAATAATGTTATTTTCAGTCAAGGCAAATTGAAGGATGGAAAGAATAAAAGTTGGATAACTTAAAGATTGAAATTGGAATATTGGAGGAGTCTATAAAATATAATGTTATATTATATTTTATTATTTTATTCCAATAGAAAAATGATGCCAAGGAGAAAAAAAGAAGAAAATAAAATATAGTATTTTGTTATATTTTATTATGCCAAGGGAAAAGTGACGCTTACATGGAGAGGAAGAAATAATTAAAAATTATTATTTTATTTGCCAAGAAATTGGCGCCCAAGGAGAGGGTTAAAAAATAATAAAAAAATATTATTTTCTCCAAGAAGAAAATCGGCACCTAGGGAGGTGAGAAAAAAAAATATTAAATATTTGATTGCTTTGATGGGCGTCCAAATTGGAGGGATAAGGGAGAGATAAAAATAATAAAAAATAATTTTATTTTTCCAAGGTAAATTGGCGCCTAGGGAGAAAAGGAGGAAAAAATAATAAAATAATATTATTTTATTATTTCATAGATTGGCGTCCAAGGTGGATAAGGAGAAATCATTTAATAAAATCAAATTAAATTTGATTTTGGTGGTGGATGTGAAAATTGTTTATCTTTTATCTAATTGGGTCTTCCTCGGAGAAAAAGTATAAAAAGAGGACATTGGCATCATTTTACACATCTTTTGCTTATGATAAACTTTGCATTTTGCATATTGCTCTTGGCTGAAAGTGAATGTCAGTTGAATCAAGGGGGTGTTCCCTTGATATTTTGTGGTTTGGAGATGATCCCAATCCACCTTGTGAGGTGAATTCATATGGGAGTTTATCATTGGGCTTTAATGGTGATTTGTGATGGTTATTTTGCTTCATTCAAGCTAGGGTTTGGCAAGGATTTGCATTTTCAGCTAGCTATGAAGGTTGGAATTCAAATTTGAAACTGTTTGTGACGATATTTCATTGTTAGATTGATATATGAGGGTTTGCCATGGAAGCGCTTGGCAAAGAAGGACAATTTTGGTGATTTCAATCAATCATACATGGTCTGATTTTATTACAGCAGTCTGAAAGATTATACAAGTTGCAGATCTGAGGAGTCTTTGACACCTACATTGAGTTTTCTTCACCATTTTAGCATCCTAACTTTAATCGCTCCATTTTGGGTTGAATTTGGAGGATTTTCACGGTATTCAGCATTAGGGTTTTATGATCAGCAACTGGTACAGGTTTATGACAGCAATCAGTCATTGGTTTTGTTTCATATTCTTCAACAACAATCATCTACAGCAAGGCATCAACCTTTAGGTGTTATAATCTTTGCATTGTGCTAGGGTTTTATCGCATAAGATCACTATTTGGGCATCTTTTGTACATCATTGAAGGTCTGATATAAAACCAGTCATGGCTGATATGTAATCAGCACTCATTTATGTAATTGATTCATGCCATTTCATGATTCGGGTATGTGAAAAAAGAAACCAATTTCATATCTTCAATTTGAAATTGTATTTGTAGATGTTCTATCTATTTTATGGTTATCTATTGTTGTCATATGAATGTTATATTTGAACCTTTCCATCTTCATGATATTACAAATACATTGGTGAAAACTGAAAATTCTAAGTAAATTGAGAGAAAATCAAATCAGAAAATTCAGATCAGCAAGGCAAAAAATTCAGTTAGAACAAGTCAGGGTTCTCACACTCTGAACTGGTTCACAACATACATGGCATATAAAGCAGCTTATAGAAAGCCTATAAGCTCACAAAGGCAAAAGGGTTGTACCATGACCCATCAAACACAACTAAGAGATCATACTATAACCGGCCTTAGCAAAGTAAGTGGCTGAGTGAGCATCAAGATTATCATAATGTTCCAAACAGATTATTAGGGTCCTTCAATAAAAAACAATGCATTTGGAAGCATGAAAACCTCATCAAACACACATATGGACAATTCTCATTACATCAGTTCACATTTTACAACATATAAATGCATGTACAGATCAGTAACAATCAAGGTATTAGTTTTCTAAGGCAAATGGCCTGATATTTTACCTAGATGCTCACTTATGGAGGCTTCCAAACCTTTTTGAATCAAATATGTGGCTGCCACAGTCTATGAGATGTCAAAAAGAAACAAAAACCATTATACGCTAGAATTAAGACAGATTTCCCATTAATTTTGATGGCTCAGTTTAAAGGAAATGGTTTACTATAACCACTTAAAAGAAACAGCTCAATACTTACTATTAAATAGAACAAATCATAAAGAATCCAAGATGCAACTAAAACATATCACCTTGCATGTAAGATGTCCAAGGTTCCAAACTAGCAAGACAAGTGCAAATTTATAAAGCCAATTTAAATCATAACCTACTTGGGATCCCTTTTGACATTGATATATCTAGTGTCTAATACAAAAGAATGGAGGTGGGTAAAGCAAAGAATTGAAAAGATCCAAGACTCGAATAATCAAGATCTCTCATTTGTGTGAAAATCATAGTTATGGAACTCACCAAGGACTTGGCCAAACTGACAAGACCAGATCCAAGGAGGCCCTGGCAATTCCTTGCATCCGACTCGCAAAATTGCCAAATCCAAGCACAAGACTCACGATTTTGGGCACACTCACGAGTCTGGCCATAATCATGAGCCCTACACCTGAACTCAGTGACTCTCTAGCAGAATGGCACCACTGAAAAAACATTTTTTAAAAACACCCTAATATGCCACTAACAAACTAAAAGACTACTTAGTGATTTTGACTCGCCTGTTTGCTTTCAAACTCTTTTCACCCTCCTCACTCTACTTGGTTTTTATTCTCTTCAACGGAGTTGAACTTTCTTGTGCAAGGAGCTTATACGGTTGGATTGACAATTGATTTGTGCAAACGAGGAACTGATATAAGGAGTTGGAGTTGGGACACACTCATTCCCAACTTTCTAGTTTAAGCATCATGTTAAGGTAAATGTTCTTCATTATTTCTCTCATTCTTTTCCTCCTTCATTCATCTTCATGTTCTATATTTATATTTTCACTTCTATAATTCTAAATGAAAAAACTTTTTAAGAACTATGTTCCACAGCATTTTGGGGACAGGTTACGAGGATGGTAGTCCAAGGGGGCATTTTTTGGGGACTATATATATATATATATATATATATATATATCACATAACCATCATATATCATCCATAAATAATGCATCATCATATACATCATAAAAATCAACACAAAATCATGGTATAAGTGTCTCATCATATATCTCATCAAAAATGGGGGGTACATCGAGCTCTGCAAAGCATATATATCAAAGTGTCATAAATATTTGTACATTGCAAAAAATAATACATCATATACATGTACATGATCAAAATACATCCAAATCTGACTCATATATCTATACAATGGATCACGGTGCTTATTGATAGTGGAGCTACCCACAACTTCATTGATGATGGCATAAATGTTAAAAGAGGATTGAAAGTTGAAGGCTTCATTGGATTCAACGTCATCGTTGCTAACAGGTTCACTATTCTACACACCAAGATAATTTGACAACTCAAATTATCCCTTGGTGATCATAAGGTATGTGATGATTTTTATGTTGTGGGATTGGGAGATATTGACATGGTTTTAGGAGTACAATGGTTGCACTCCCTTCGATAATTTTCACAGAGTTAACAAACTATAAAATTAAAGTTCAAATCAAGGAAAAAATGTGGTGCTTAGAGGCATTTCTGATGGATCATTGTGAGTGGTCACAGCTAAGAGGATGGAGAGGACTTTCCACAAGGGACAAGTTGCATAGGAAGCCAACTCCTTGGTGACAAAAGGCATGCCTACTAATTCATCCTTAGGTAAGCGTTATATTTTTCATGTTGATGTTTAGAATATTTTGGATAAACATAGTGTGGTGTTTAGTGAATTGCCTCCAGAACTATCACTGAATAGGGGATTCCAACACATCATAGAGTTAGAATTAGGCTCTAAGCCTACCATGACCACCCTTTACCACCATCCCCGGATGTACAAAGAAGAAATAGAAAAACTTATAAAAGAATTGTTGGAGATGGATAACATCAGGCTGAGTTCTAGCCCTTTTGCATCATTTGTGGTGCTTGTAAAGAAAAAAGATGGTACATTGAGGATGTGCATAGCCAATACAACCTTGAACAAAAAGACCATCAAGAATAGGTACCTGATTCCCAAGATTGATGAGTTGCATGAAGCAGCCTATTTTTCAAAGATTGATCTCAAATCATGATTCATCAGATCCATGTGCACGATGAGGATGTGTACAAGACAACATTCAAATGCCATTTTGGGTACTACAAGTTCTTGGTCATGCCTTGTGGCTTGACAAATGCTCCAGCCACTTTTCAGTCATGTATGAATCAAGTATTCAATAATCAATTACGAAATTTTGTATTGGTTTTCTTTGATAATATATTGATTTACAACAAAACCTAGGAAGAACACTTGAAGCATTTAGATATTGTTCTTGGAGTATCATAGCGACAGGCTCTCTTTACAAAGGAATCCAAGTGTGAGTTTAGGGTTATAGAGATTATGTACTTGGGCTATGCCATCAATGCTCAAGGTGTTCAAGTGGATCAACAAAAGATCCAAGCCATTTTGGATTGGCCACCTCCTACATCATTGACACGGTTGCGAGGGTTCTTTGGCCTTTGCAGTTACAACAAGAGATTTGTTAAGGGTTTTTGATAGTTGGCAGCACTCTTAACTAATATGACTAAAAAGGGAGCTTTCTCATGAAGTGACACTACCCAAGAGACCTTTGAGAAGCTCAAGGAGGGAACGAGTTCATGCCCTTCACTTGCTATTTCAAATTTCTCACAATCATTTGTTGTAGAATGTGATGCTTCAAGAAAGGAAATCAAGGCAATATTAGTGTAGAAAGGTCACCCCATAACATTTGAGAGCACTAAATTGAAAGATTCGAAAAGGGGATTCTCCATTTATAACAAAAAGATTCTTAGCATCATGCATGCCTTGGCCAAGTTACGATAATTCTTAGTTTGTGGAAGGTTTGTGGTGAAGACTAATCATAACAACTTGAAGTTCTTCCTTGGCCAATATGACTTGAAGATTGACAACAAAAATACATAAGCTTCAAGCTTATGATTTGATATAGAGTAAGGGTAAAAAGAATGTAGTTGTTGATGCTCTCTTAAATGCCTAGTATATACTCCATTTCTACTATTTCTACTACTTGGAAGGCTTCAATCATGGAAAAATAATCTAAAAACCCATTTTCTACTATCATTCTAAATAAAAGTGTAAAGGATGGCAGGTACATAGTAGCAAATGGTCTCATGTTATGCAAGAATAGAATTCTCCTAGATCCCGAATCTAACATGAAGGAAAAGCTTCTGAGGGCTTTGCATGACACGACAATGGCTGGGCACCTAGGGTTCTACAAGACTTATAGGCAAATAAGAGAAAGATTCTCTTAGAAAGGCCTTAAAAAAAGATGTTCTCAAACATATTAGGGAGTGCATCATTTGCCAACAAAATAAAGCAACGCATGTTTTCCTTGCAGGATTGCTACAACCTTTTCCTATTCCCAACCGCAAGTGGGAAAGTGTGTCCATGGACTTCATCACAAGCCTCCCTACGGCAAATGGCAAGAATTGCATTTATGTTGTAGTGGATAGGTTAACTAAGTATCCACACTTATTTTCCATCCCTGATTTATTTTTTAAAGAAATGTTTAAGTTATATGGATTGCCTAAGAACATTGTCAATGACAGGGATAGTGGATTCCTCAATTCCTTTTGGTAGGAATTGTTTTGTTTGACTGGTACTGAGCTCACTCCCAGTACTAGTGTGTGGGTTGACAGACAGAGATAGTGAATAAGTGGGTTGAAGGATGTTTGAGAAACTGTCACAGATCAACAGGCAACATGGGTCAAGAAGTTACACCTTGGAGAGTATTGCTACAACACCACCAATAGGTAGTGAACTAGTGAAACATAGCCAAGACATTTTGAGGTCACTTAAAAGTCATTTGCACCAGGCCCGAAATCAACAAAAGTTGTATGCAAATTGGCACAATACTGGGAGAACATTTGAGGTGGAAAATATGATCTTTTTACACCTACAACCTTATAGGAAAAATTCTATTAAGTGAAGTGGAGTTGAAAAACTCAAATCTTGTTTCTATGGACCATACAAAGTTTTAAGAAGGGTTGGTGAAGTGGCTTATGAGTTAGAGTTGCCAACAGGTAGCTGGATTCACAATGTTTTCCATGTGTCTTGCCTCAAAAAGGCACTTGGCCAGCATATTGTGCCCTCAGTTGATCTGCCACCCTTGGATGACAAGTGGGAACTTATATTGGTTCCAGAGGCCATCATTGACATACAGGAGAAGAAACTGAGGGACATGACCGTCACAAAATTCTTGGTACATTAGAGGAACCTACCTGCAAAGGACACTACTCGGGAGGGGCCAAAGATATTTGAACATCCAACAATACATTGCTTGTGGGCAAGCAATTCTGGGAAGGGCAGACTTTAAATGTCCACTTTTAGTTAAATTGGCCTATGTGGGCCCAATCCCTATTTTCCCCAATAAGGATAGAGAAAAATAAATAAATTTAATAATGGGGGCCATGTGCTAGGATATTAGGTGCAACAATCAATAAATTATAATAAAATAAAATTTAATCCCAACATAAGGGGGCATGGGTTTCCATAAATGAGCGATCATTTATGAGGAATTACAAGACTTTCAAGACAACGTGGGAGCTATTTGAGGAGGATCTTGCCAGAATTAATATCATTTTATGGGGTTATGGGGCATTGAGTTTTGGGCACACAAATGGGCCCTCCTACTGTTATATACTGAAGTTGTGTTACACGGGGACACATCCCCAACCCTCAAGCACACATCCCTATCCCTTTCTATGTTTCAAGGACAGGGGGTCAACAAGGGTCGTCCCCTAGCCATCCCCCAAAATATTTGAAACTGGGGGACGTTTCGGAAACACGTCCCTGGAATAGGAAACAACCAAAAGAGAAAAAGGGGTGCCTGGCAACCCGTGAGGCAGCCGGGGAGATGTCCCACAATTGTCCCAAGGACCACTAGACATCCTCTATGTCTTCTCACATTCATAATGCTTTTTTTTTAAAAGGGACATGTTAAAAATTTATTGGTTATACTGCTATCATGATTAAATTTTAATATTTTATTGCTGTTATACTGCTGCTAATAATAAATATTGATTGTTGTTATACTACTGTCCATTAAGTTGTAGAAATTTGACTCTCTCTCTCTCTCTCTCTCTCTCTCTCTCTCTATATATATATATATATATATATATATATATATTGAAAAATTAATATATATTGTCGTCCCGAAAAAATTGGTCCTCAGACTACCATCACCAAAACACGTCCCCCCATCCCTATCCCCGAAACATCATTGAACACAATAGTGAACTGCTTGGTTACATTTAAAAGCACTACCAATTTCCATATAATTTCTACTACAGCTTGAGCTATGTGTTCAACTATCAATTCAAGAACGAAGCCCTTTGATTTGGGAGATCGACGAATAAAAACACTCTGATATTTTTAAGGCAATCTCATCCAGAGGTTGTAATTTATGTTGAAGGTTACGTTCTGTCATTCTAGTAAGTATTTATTTGTATTTTTTAAGAATATTTTTAAAAATTATGTATTTTCAAATGTTCGATAAATTTGCCGAGTTATTGCCAAGTTTTTCCCCGAGTTTTTGCTGAGTCCTGAGTTTTTTAAATTTTTGGGTCTACCAAGTAATTGCCAATTCCAAGGTTTTCAACTATGGGTTACACCATTGTTGAATAGCAATATCAAAAATAGAAAATAATATATTGATTTTTAGATTGATATGCATAAAAAACTTAATATTTCATTACAATGCAATATGGCTTTATAAAGCCATTATTCTCCTGTAATCCAACCTACGTGAATGTAACTTCCAAAAACTAACAATTTATTATTTACTAAGTATTAACTAACCTACATTATTTATTTATTATCTACTATAGTCTAAATTATATAAAAGATGTAATACTCCAACATTTCCCCCTTATTACATCAATCCGAACAAAGGATGAAACACTGCAAGGACTAAACACAACAACCCTTCTTGAAACTTTGATGAAGCGTCTTCACCAATTCTCCTCGCTCGACCAAGACACACCAATCTGAACTCATCAATGGATGTCCTAACTGTCAAACCTACAAATCCTCTGTACCACATGAGAGAAAATAATCCCATCCTCCATGCACAATCAGAGAACAACTCTCCTCCGAGAGTCCACAACTCCTCCGAGTGTGTCAAAATCCCTCCTCAAGTGTTGCATATGAGAGAACAACTCTCCTCCAAGAGTCCACTTTTCTCTGAAAGTGTCAATATCCCTCCAATGCAATGAGAACCAAATCCCTCCTTTGGTGTACAAAAAGAATTGAACCACTGTGAATACACTAATCCCACCCTATTTCAAAGATTACACTATCCACAAAATGAGTAAGTGCAGATACACTAACCCCACCTTATTTTAGAGGTTACACTACCCACAAATACTGCCAAGAATTGCCAAGCTCCCTTGCTCCATGAAGGGATACAAATTGAAACCAGTGTGATGCAGTCATGACCAAGGGCTCTTACCAAACTGCTCAGTTGTGCAGCCAATACCACACAACGGAAGCACAAATTCATAAACAACACAACTTCTATTTGAATTTATTTAAATCTCAATCGAGATCAACATTATACATTTATGTAATAAAATGAGAAATACAAATCTTTACATTTTTTATCTGGTTTCTTCTTCTCCAAGATTGATGCTTCCCTTTCAAGAATGTTTCTCGTCATCCGGCTCATCTCCAACAACTCTTCACTCCTCGCAATCTCCTCTCAATTTCTGTCGTTTCTTCTGACAATCTACTTATGTTCCACTTCAAAACTGCCAAGCCTTTTCCTTAGGCAGCAGCGAACCTTTGCCAGGGCGTCTCAATCCATCAGTCATAGAACCCCCAATCCGGACCAAATGAATGTATTTATGGTACTCAGCTCCCAAAAATAGTTGAACCGTCACCATCCGTTAATAAACAGAATGAGATACCAGAACAAAAGTTGAACTGCCAAGCAATTGAACAGGTATAGAATTGTATCGTCACCTAAATATCCTCGTTGGTGTAATAATAGTCGCCAATGTATATTTCAGCAATTGATACACAATTGAGCTTTATAATAGTCCATCGGCAAAATGCCCTTTCCACGAACCACTGGGTTCTTCCACAAAACCGTCTTTATTGGCATTTCTTTAGGTTTTGGAGCACAAACATTCCCTGACTCACCACTACGAAGAAGTTATCAGCAAAAGTACTTCGCAAACTTAAATATTCCTCGACACATCAATAGGAGGGGTTCTCGGCAAATGTAGTCCTTCACGAACTTAAAAGTTTTCCCTCCCAAGCTATTGGCAAATTAGATACTTCACAAACTAAAATGTTTGTCAGTACAAGCTTTTAGCCACCAAGCCCCTTATCGGCAAATTGACCTTTTTCGAACCTTTTATTGGCTTATCAGCAAATTTTGAAAACCACGAACTAGTTCGCAAACTTAAAAAATTTCCGATATAAAGTCTCAAGACGTCGACTTCTTTTATCGGCAAAACGTGCCTTTTACGAACTCTTTGACTTTTCCTCAAAAGCTCCATTCATATGCTTGTCGACGAATCGGCAACTTATAAAACCCGCAAATTGGCCGAGACTTAACACTTTCCTTCTATCAGTGATTTCATCTTTCCACGAACTAAGGAAACTTTGACTCCAACCCTTAAAGCTTTATCAGCAAAGTGAGTCATCAGCGAACCTAAGGGTTCGCGAACTAATGATTTTTGCTGACGGAGTTCTCAAACTTTCAACTTCGCCGACAACAAAAGAGACTTCGTCCAAAACTCACTAACATGCACTTGGCAAAAGTTCCCATCGGCTAATTAAGGAACCGACAACATGAACAATTCGAATTTCCCCTTAAGACTTGGTTGGAGAAATCGCCCATTAGCGAACTAAACTGTCAGCAAACTGTCGAATCGGCGAACTGAGCAGTTCGCAAACTGGAGAATTCGTCGACTAGCTCTAACTTAACCATTTTTCACCCAAACTTCACCAAAATGGTACTGGAGATACCCAATAAGCTCTTCTACATGATGATGTTCTGAACTTGGCCGAATTAATATGAAATTGCCTCCCGAAGCAAAAGACCAAAACCAACACAAAAGAAGACAAAGCACAACAAAACCTGAACTGAAACTAAAACTGAAAAACCTGAAATGTTTTTGGTTGATGCTGATTGCTTGTGGACCCGGATGCTCCTGCATCACGGTGCTTCTCATGCAAAGTATCATCTCTAAGAGAGAAGCTAGCTCGATATGTTGATAACTCCTCTAGCCTCCAGTGCCTCCAGCCTCCAATCTGATCTTCTTTTAAACTCTAGCCATTAAATGTTGCATATGAGTCTCTAATGTCTTTTTCAGGCATAACATGGATGGCTTGGAGAGTAAAAACATTTGGTGACATAATGGAACTAAATATTATCAAATTTGAAGGCGTCGATTTCAATCGATAATGCACCTTTTACAATATAGTGTAAACACAAATAACTCCTTATGATTATGTTTACAAAAATTTCAACCTTATAACTCCAAAGCATGTAATTTCAACTTTAACAAAACATCCTACATATTTGTCCTAGTTCTTTGTATAAAGAAAGGTAAATAAGATGAATCCCTCAAATGTAATTAATTTACATTCTTAAAACAAATTAACCACTTATGTCTCCTTTAACACCTATCTCAAATGTGATTAATAAAAATTTGCCCAACACTTCTCTTGAAATATATCATGCATTAATTAACTCCTTTTGCAAATAAAAACTTTATTCTTAACCACAAAACACTTTAAAATGATTTCAACAACTAACATACCAACATGGATCATTGAGTGCTAGGAAATTAAACTGGAGCAAATCTGCACCTTTCACGCCTGTGTCCTTACACAACAGCATACATACATGAGAATGTGCCCCATCTACCAACCGCATCTAGCCGCATTACAAGAATACAAAGAATGGCCAAACCGTAACCACTAATTTTGAAAAACATTCGAATATATCAAACATCCTACGCCAAATCTAGATGCCTTTATCACGTTTTTATCACTGTTTCAATATTTTCTTTTAGTGGCATCAGATTATCAAGCCACACGTATCACCAACTAGTCCTTTTCTTCCTCGTAGGGGTGGTTATTTATTTGTCAAATGACAGGTGGAGAATGGCTCGTTTAACCCCCGGACAAACGAAGACAAATTTAGAGAAAAAAATGAAAAGTAAATCAATGCGCTTCACCTTTGAAAATCATAATAACTGCCTTCAATACACACGACCTGAGAAAGGGGATCCAATTTTACTTAACATGTATGCGGCTTCTTCCTCACCCACACACATAACTCTTTCATTTCTCTCACGCCATTATTCAAACTTCAACGCAGCAATACATATTTGTTCATATTCACATTGGGCCGATTTTCACAAGCACAAAGATAGGTGATGCTCTAATACCATATTGAAATGGTCAGCAAAATACAGATTGCATATAGGTTACACCATTGTTGAACAACACTATCAAAAACATAAAATAATATATTGATTTTTAGATTGATATGCATAAAAGACTTGATGTTTCATTACAATGCAATATGGCTTTATAAAGCCATTATTCTCCCGTAAACCAACTAACCTACGGGAATGTAACTTCCCAACAACTAACAATTTATTATTTACTAACTATTAACTAACCTACATTATTTATTTATTATCTACTATAGTCTAAACTATATAAAAGATGTAATACTCCAATAGTATTTGTATGTTGTTTATTTGAAATATTCCAGTATATTTGAATAATGATATTCAGTTCCAGCCTGTATGTGAATATTTTTACTGTTTATTCAATCTATTGCCAAATTTTTTAGCTACAGGTCAGCACAACCTCTGTAAATGAAAGAGGTCAATAAATTTGAGAAGAATTTGCATATATAAACGTGCATCTACAAATGAAAACAAGTTCAAAGACAAGAGTCTGGAAATGCATTATAGGGTGTGCACCTCTATGAAGTTAACCAAATTTTCAATTTCAAGTTCAAAATTCCCTTTACGGGTGTACACTTGTGTGAAGGAAATCAGGTTTTCAATTTCAAGAATTAAATTACACTATCAAATGCACACCCTTATAAAGAAGACAGAGATTCACTTTTCAAAGACATATTTTCATTATGAGGTGCGCACCTAAATAAAGAAAAATCAGTGTTTCAGTTTTGAGTTCAAAATTGCATTGATAGGTGCACACTTAACAAGGTGTCACGCCTTTGTTTCACATCAGCAGTCTGCCATCAGACTTCAACGACATCCAAATAGCAGCAGATTTATCCTTTTTGTAAAAATATCAGAACGCAAAAAGAGCAGACCATGAATGGCAGCAGGATCTTTGCCACTTACAGCAGTTGTATCTTCAGTGACCAACGGCAATCAGCAACTTCAGCAGCGCCTCTCAGCAGGATCATTTTAGATTCAGCAGTCATATTAATCTTTAATAGGGATGTATGTGGGTTTCACAGGGATATCAGCATGACTTGAGCCTTTGATCAATTTTTCAATCTTTGCCTTTATACCAACACTTGGCTGTTAATCTTCCAAAGTTGCCTGAATAACAGCCCTATGAACAGAAATCATAGTGCCTGGGTCAGTGACTATTTCCATCGTGGCAGTAATTTTAGCATAGCTTTCATCAATATTCAGCAATTTCTTTAGGTTTGAGTTTAGTACTTTTTTTTACCAAATGTTCAGACTTATACCAGCAAACTATCATCAGACAAAGTGGCAGTTTTTCAGTCTTTTGGAGTTGCGACGTTTGCTGAAGAAAGGTTGTCAATTCAAGCATCAAAGTGGATTACCCAAGTTTCAAACATCTTTAGAGGGTTTGCCATGATTAGAACGAAAAGCTTCATCTAAATCATCATTCAAAGACACCTGTCAAGATTCATTATTTTTAGCCCGAGCTATTTATAGCTGGTGCTATTTTTAACCGTCATCATTTTCAAGGAAAAGAGCATATTCTGAAAAGTCCATTTTTAGCCGAAGCTATTTATAGACTGCACTAGTTTTAACCATCTCTAATTTTAGCTTGATGTGCTTTTTGGGGAGTCTATTTTTAGAAGTCTATTTTTGGATCTCTTATCATGTAGTACATGTGAGTTTTGGTGTTAATTTGTAGTGATCTTTACCAGGAATCTAGCTGAAGATTGTTTGAGTTTGGATTTAGAGGTAATAAATTAAATTTTGTAATAAAGCTTGCTTTGCACGCAAGTAGTTTATTCTTAGGGTAGAAGTTGTAGTTTTAGCTTTTTTATTTATTTTTATGCAATGCATTGTAAATGCTTATAAATAACTGCTTTTGGCACTTAGTTTGGATTTGGTATTGTTGATTCAAAATTCAATATCTTTCAATAGAATTTAATAATGTCTATCTTGCTTCTAAATTGTTGTTTAAGTGTTCTAACTTATGTGTTATTGTGCTTTTATGAATTAAAGAGCACTTAAAAACAAAGTTGCATGGACACGAATATGGTATTAGATACGGATATGGTATCGGATATGGATACGACCATTTTTCAAGGCCCCTTAATATGGATACGGCTGGACACGACATTCATACAAAACACATACACATATATGTAACACAATTTTATAAGCTATTGGAAAATATTTTCATTATTTAAGAAGCAATATAGACACATATTAAAGTAAATGTAAATTAAAAATATATTAAAATTTAAATATCTGTAATTTAATAAAGAATAATAATTATAAAAATAAATTAATAAATAATAATAAACTTATAAAATTAAAATTAACTTTAACATTTAAAATTTAAATCTTAATTAAAATTACAATAAAATAAAGTAAAAATAAATTTAAAATATATTGAAATTTAAATATTAGTAATTTAATAAAGAATAATAATTATAAAAAAATTAACTAAGTTGCCGGTTCTGGTACGGGAACGGATACAGGAGCGGGGTTCTAGTACGTCGATACGCCGATTTTTTTTTTGTTGTGCGTACCGCTGGGTACCGCTGTACTATATATTTATATATATATAATTTAATATTCATAATAATGTAAAATATATTATATAATAAATAATATAATATAATATAGAATATATAATATAATAATATTATATATTCTATATTATAATATTATATATTCTATATTATATTATATAATATATAGTATTTAATAATTTATATAGTTATAGTTTTTTAAAAGAAAATTTGTAATTTAAAAAAAAATCCCAAAAATGCGCCTGGGAGGGCCTGGGAGCGGCCCTGCCACCCCGGGTTCCTTGTGGGTTCTCCGATGGAGAACCCACAAGGAACCCGGGGTGGCAGGGCCGCTCCCAGGCTGCTCCCATCACCGTTCCCGCTCCCAACCGAACCGGCGCCTCTGGGGCAAAGAACCCGGTAACATAGAAAATTAATAATAATAATAATAACTAAACAATAAACTTAAAAAATAATAAAAGAAAAACAAAAACAAAAATTAAAAAAACAAAAAACTTTTATAAAATTCATGAAAGCTAAAAAAGAAAGAGAGAATGAAAAAAATAGATTTCGTATAAGATAAATTTATATTTTATTTTATAATTTTTTTTATTAAAGCTTTATAGAATTAATCGCTATCGCCCTAAAGCTGATTGTTCGATTACCTTCTCAACCAATATCCTATCAAGTGCACCCAATGAAAAGTGGGGACCCGAAATAGAGATGCAGTTGATTGGGGAATAGAGAGCGAAGCACTTGATCTTTAGAAGGGCCCAAGTTGTGAAAGATGCAGTGGAGTATTTTAATTTTTAATTTAATAACATTGAGTTAAACACTTTTTAATTACAAAGGATAATGGAAAATAAAACAGTTGAATAAGCAGCGAGATAAATTTATGTCTCCCAACAGGCAGATAGGATAGGGCACATTGGCAATAACATAATGCAGTGAAAATTAAAATCATGCATAGAGGATAGGGCACAACATGCAATAACAACAAAATTAAATTTATCTTCAAGCAATAGAAACGATAAACGTCCAACTACATTTTTTTAAGGTTTAAGATTTTTTTTAAGATTTTATTTTTAAGATGCGGAATCCAGATGTGTCCAGCACAGCTCCTTATTTTCCGTGATTCTCAGTACGATATCCAAGTTGTATCCATGTCGTGTGTACCCGTATCCGTACCGGGTATGCTAGCACGCGTACCAAGGGAGGTGGGGCAGCATATCCTACAACATTGCTTAACAATTATTGAGAGCTTTATTACAATAGCTGTTAAGTTGATAGTTATAGTTTTGAATGCACCTACTTTGTTTGGCTTGTAACATCCTTTGTATGTGTTGATGAGGTAAATTAAAGTGTTTCTGCTATTAACTGCAGGCTTTGTATTGCAAGTTGCAATGAAGTGGGTCTGGTAGCTTTGTATGACATTCCCCTCTACTAATTTACTGAATCCTATCTATTGTTTAAACCTATTCAAATCTTTATGTGTACTTGCACTAACATTTCTCTGAATCCTACGTATTGTTTAAACCATAGTTGAATAACTTTGCGATTACTCACAAAACTCGTGAGTAATCACAAGCAAAAATCCACGATGAGTAACTTGCCCAATAACTCAGGGCCAAGTTTTCTACAAAACTCGCAACGAGGGTTTGTCAAAAAATCACGATTCTGCACCGCAACTCACCCAACAGTGGATTATAAAATTGCATTGCGATTTCCATTTTTTTTCACGATTTTCATACATTTGTGTGCACGGGTTTACAAGTTTAAGGCAATGACGGAATTGCAGGATTAACAGGTATTTCGTGGCTCACTGACTCATGGTTCCATCTATTCCTTCACAGTGAATGACTATTATTTATTTATTAGAGTATGTTTTGTTAAACAAAATATTGTTTGAGCTTGAAAAATACATTGAAACAGAAACTGGTATGTATTTAGTTAAAGACAATTTTTAAATAATGCACTGAGCAATTTCAGTTATCTTCTTTCATAGTCCATTCTTTTTGCAACTGAATTCCAAACACATACACGTCCTTGACTTTTAACTTTTTTAAAATCTATTTTCATATATATGAATGAACGATAATAGCTGTGAGAAATATGTAAATTTCTATGTGCAATTTTTGAAATTTTCCATAAGCACATACTGCAATCACACATTCCACATACACTTTTCCTCAATATTTTGTATCAGCCATCATTTTTTTAGAAGCATACTTCAAAAAGGTAAAATTTCCAGTGCACATGCCATTCACAATGTCACTTACTAACTTAGCAATGAGTAAGTTAATGTTTGTTAAAGTACAAAGTAATGGCCATTCAAGGTAAATGTTATGCAAAAGCAATAAATACATTATATTGAAGACACCTGTGTAAGCGATAATAGATATACTCTATGAAGAAACAAACATGTGAAATTTTTTCATAGGTTTTTAGCAAAGGAAATCAATGATACATTCTACAAATTAAATAATATGTGTTTTTGAAGAATATTTTTTAAAAATTATGTTTTTAAATGTTCGATAAATTTGATGTAACAACCCCTTTTGCGATGCTGGCATTGAGAGTCGGTGGCTCTTAAATGCATAAAATATCTGTTTTTTGGTAGAGAATTAAATGTCTGTGCAGAGCGCGACTGCAAAGAAGATAAGGTGGGAAAATATCTCTTGGAAAGTCAGTCAACGCATTTTGGGAGGATAAGAGAGGATGGAGGCAGAAAGATTAGAGGGAATGAAAGGACAGAAGAAGAGAGAAAACGCATTGTTTTGGAGAGGAAGAAAAAAAAAAAAAAAAAAAGACAGAGAAAAAAAGAAGAAAAGGCAGAGAACAAAGGCAGATTAGAATAGGCAGATGATATAGTTTAAGGAGAGGTCGTGACAGAGGAGGAAATAAAAGAGTCAAGGCATGGATTTTTACCAAGGAAGGCGATCAAATGGCAGGAGTTGAGATGCGCTGAAGGGAGTGCAAACTATGCTGAGAAGGGTAGTGTGATTTATAAGCAGGTATTTACATCAGTTCTTTGTTCCCCTGCACAAAAACTAAAATATGATTGTTGTGTTTTCATTAAGCACAAGAAAATCGAAACCCATTTTGTCTTAAACATAATATGTGCTAGAAACATATTTCAATGCAAGATAGTTACATTTCCTCTTTCCTTGGACTGTTTTTTTTTAATGCAGAACCATTTCCTTGTTTCCTTGATAAAGGGGTTTACACAGAAAGATCATGCGTTGTCTGATTTAAAAACCTTTTTTGTATAATCAGAAGGTTTGAATTTTATAGAGGATAAAATGTGGTAGCCATGCAAGAAAACTGGGCAGTCACAACTACATCTCACAACTGTCATCTATGCTTTAACGGATTAACAAAGGTTGTGGAATTTGGCTTTACGCCAACCAATTGCATTTTCCTGAAAGTTTTTAAAGCCTTTTCTATAAACCCATTTTGTGCACGTCCTACAACCGTGGGATTGCCTGAGACCACATTCCTTAGTCATTTGTCAAACAGCCCACATGCTTTGTCTCTGCTGCCCCATCTTGGCGCAGGCAGCATGGGTGCTAGCAAAGGTTAGGAATTGGGCTTTAAACCTACCAATAGTATTTGCTTCAAAGTTTCCATAGACTTTTCAACAAATCCATTATGTACATACCCTGCAATTTCTGCAGTCCATGTGACAGCATTCTTGGCATACTACCAAACAAATCGTGCCTTGTCTATCTTCAACTCTTTGCACACATGTATACCAAGCGCTGGCAGCTACAACATCTACCTGTGTTGTGTATTAAAATTGGTCACATAAACCCTATTTGAGAAAAATCCACAACCCAAGGATCTAAGGGAACTACTGTAATGGAAAAAAATTAAGATTTCCTTTATGTGAACCTTTTCAATATTTTATTATATTATTATCTTAAACATTCATGTTTTTGTTATGTCAAAAGTGGTAGACAATATGCAAAATAGGCTATGAGAAGACTTGCAATGCCTCTTGCCGTGATTTTTCTATTATCTGTGCATACCTTGTGAATCGTGGCCAAATTGGGGTCACTGGAGTTATTATGAAACTATCTTAGTGGCAAAGGGCTGTTTTCAACAAACTACACTGTTACCGCAAGCTTTTGTATTATAGATCATATTTTTCATTTTTACTATTTTAATTTTTAACTCAATGTCTTTAGTCATTTTGGATTCCTCGTTGGTTACATGAGATGATCTAGGTCTAGGCATTAGAGTGGTCGTTTGGAGTGGCTCTCTACGGGCCCAGGACCCGCAAGTGGCTACCAGGGGAACTAGTAGCAGAGTTACATTAATAAGTGATAACTAAAACTAAAACATTGGGGTAAAAACACTAATAAGATAATTAAACCTCGTACATGGCCTTGAGTGCTTGTAAAAGCCAGGGATGCAATGAGAAGGCCTATCCGTCTGCGGGGCGTTGAGTCATCCGTCTGCGGGGTGTGGATTCGGGCACGATTGAGTCTCCTCGTCTGTATGAGAGGTACTTGGTCCCGTGTGTGCCATCCCTTCGAGCACATATGATAACACTCCATATGATTACACTTTAGTATCTAGCACCTTAGGAGTCGTGAGTAGTACCCGACTTATGACTTAGATGAGTACACCTATATTATGACTTTGACTGTAAGCACTGTTCTCCGTGTCTGCTCTGTGTCTGATGTGAGTGTTGGCCATCTTGTACCCCCTTATTGTTGTTCATCCGTTTGGGCCTTGTGACTATCTCTGAGCACGATGGGGTGGTCTCTTAGGAGTCCACATGGTTGGGAGGTGTTGCCACCACCATTGGGGACCGGCGAACAGCACCAGTTGGAGATGATCTCTCTTTCCATTACTTCATTCGGTTATTGTAACCATTCAGTCCTTGTATCATACTCAGGACTATGTTATTGTACTTGTATCATATTCTGGAATATATCATTGTAATTGTATATGCAATTATGTAATTGAACTCTATTAGGAGAGAAGTTGTAATCATTGTATTTAATGAGAAGAAATGTGATGTTCCTTTATTGCTTTACGGATTCCGGTGTGGGTATCGGATCCGTTTGTATTTTATGCTTATGGATTCATGTTTTTATCAAATGGGATTAGGAACATTTGCTTTGGTGTTTAAAATGAATGGTATCAATCTATCGAATTGACAGCTGAATTTGTGTATGTTGTTTACTTATGTCAAAAAAAAATTATCTTGTCTCCTTTTGGCTCTTACCCTTCGGGGTTACGTAGCGGGATGTTACATTTGCCAAGTTATTACCGAGTTTTTTCAAGTTTTTGTTGAGTCCCAAGTTTTTAATTTTTTTGTGTCTACTGAGTAATTGCCGAGTCCAAGTTTTTCAACTATGGTTTAAACCTATTCAAATCCTTGTGTACTTGCACTGCTCAATCTCTACATTTAGTTGAACAGTGTAAGTGTGATAGTTGTAGGGTTTTCATTCAGTCAAAAAGCATAAAAACCTTTTATCTTGAATTGAAGTGCATGTTAGCCTTTTTCCCTAGGTGAATCCAAATGACACACCTTTAGTTTCGTTTAGCATGAGTGTGAACCACCCCAAGAAAACACTATATAGATTGTAAATAGCAAGTGCATATTATTTAGATTAAGTTATTTTTTGTCTACAAGGAGCTTCCCCTTATAATTCAAAAAGCACCACACATCTTTTCCATTTTGTGTTGCACTGAAAGGTGTGAATCAAAACGCTAACAAACATCACAAACCATAGGATTTCTCATACTTTATTCATTTATTATTCATATAAAACTCTATGTACAATACGAGACTACAAAACAATTTTTTGTGTTGTTTTCATACATTCTCTTTCATTTTCAAGACAAATCATTTTTCCTATCCAGAAAATGAAAGAAAAGGGCATATAGAAGACACCTTCAAAAAGAAGCGAATGCCCTATAATACTTTTGTATCATGCAATGCATTTGCTACTTTCATTTGCAATACATGGATAGTACACTTGGATGAAATTCTTGTTCTCAGTGATATGTGGGATGAACATATGCATCATTTGCATCAAGTATTGGAGACTTCAACAAAGAACACATTACTGCTTAACTTGAGGAAATGTGAATTTGCAAGGCTTGATCTATTTACGCTATGTAGTTGGTGAAGGAGAGCTGAGAATTGGTCTGGCAAAGATTGAGCTATTCTAAGATGGTCTAACCCTTACAATGTCAACAAAGTAAGAAGCCTATTGTAAGTTGTTTCTCTGAGTTTGAAGGTCTAAAATCTTCGTAATTTATTCCTCCAAGTTTGCAGGATCTAAAATCTTTGTAAGTTATTTCTCCAAGTTTACAGCTACTCTGCATGCGCTTATGGTAAGTCTTTCACAAGGAGGAAAAATTAGCAAGTTTTTTTTTTGAACTTGAAGCATAAAATCAGCAATTCTCCAGCTTTGGTTTCACCACAATTGCAGCTACCATTTTAGATAAAGACAGATGCATTGGGGTCTGTCATTGGAGGACAGCTAATGCAAGAAGACTTGTATGTTATAGCCCCACGCTCAGTGGATGTACTAAACTATAGGACCCAACATATGACAAGGAATTGTATGCACTACTGCAAATGGTGAATAAGTGAAGCATTAATCAATAGAAAACCAAGGTTTTTTTTTTTTTGAAGCATAAAATCAGTGATTCTCCAGTTTTGATTTCATGCACTTGCAGCTACCATTTCACATAAAGACAGATGCATTGGCGCATGCCATTGGACATCTAATGCAAGAAGAATGGTATGTTATCACTTCGGGTTCAGTGAGGATGTACTCAACCATAGGACACAACATACGACAAGTAATTGTGTGCACTACTGCAAGTGATAAAGAAGTAAAGCACTAATCAATAGAAAAGCAAACCATGGTCTACAGTGATCACCAACCACTACAACACTTACATACACAAAATAAATTGCAACAAACTCAATAATTCAAATAGATGGGGGTTTCTTCAACAATTACACTTTGTCATAGTTCGAAAACTCCGACTCGGAGAGTACTCAGCAAGCCAAAAATTTCCAACTCGGAGAGTACTCAGCAAAGCTCGACAACTTAAAAAACACTTAAATTTTTTAAAAAAATTTAAATTTTTGAAAAAAACATAAATTTAATGCAAAATACAGCTAGAAAATGTACCAAATGAGTTTGGTAGGGGATTTGGGGGCAACGCCCCAGTGGGGTCGAGGGGAAGTGCCCAAATGAAGACCTTCAAAACCACACAGACCTTCATGGCACACCATTTTCATGATTTTTTTTAAAAGGCAAAAAACAATGCTTATAACGCCAAAAAAAACAAAGTTTTGGAGTGTTTTTTTCCACGATTTTGATGTATTGCTGACGCAACAAGTCAAGTATTTGGAAAAACTCATCGAGTTTTTGGTGGTCTCGGCTAGTACTCGCCAAAAACTCAGCGAGCTTTTCCAAATACTCGGCAAAAAAACTCGGAGAGTAAACATTGTGAGTACTCATGAAGCAAAAAATCTCGAGAGTACTCGGCGACTCGGAGAGTTTGCAAACTATGTAACCAAGTAGTCAATATGCTATCTAGGCATTACAAACAAGGTAGTCAATATGCTATCTAGGCCTACTTTGTCAAAAAATTTAAGAATTCATCCATGGGTAAAAATGCAGCCAGAACCTGAAACTCATGAGCTGCGTAAGGAGAAATGTGCACAGGATGTTGATTTTTGAGGAGTATATCAACAACTGCAAGGTCCAAAGAAGCATAAATCAGAAGGAACATCTGATCACTATCTCAAAGAAGGCCTTCTATATAAATTGGGCAGCGTCTGTATACAAGAGGGAGGACTTCAGCTTATGAGAGAGGCCCACATCTCTAATGTAAATGGTTATCATGTAGGGGTTGGAAAGACAGTTGCTGATTTTCAGCAGTACTTGTATTAGCCAAAGATGCAAGCCAGTGTGGCAAAGTTCAATCCAGGCATGTTTTCACACCAATAGGAAGTTGGGGCCGTATACAGAACTATTAGTGCAGAATCAATCATGAAGAGTATCTAAGATGGTAGTTATAAATTCCATATTTTAAAACAAAATAGAAATGGAAGATGAAATCTGTTGAATGATTGTTATTCCTTCTTTCTGATATTTAAATATGCAATACATATTTAGGCATCTGATGAGTGTTGAATTTTATTTATTTTGCACAGTGCATTGTTAATGTTTTCTGGTATAGTCAAATAAGACCATGTAGCCCATACAGATTTTTGCAATTTACTATAGTATCTCCTTGTCAATTTGATCAGTATCTGTCTACTTTAATTTACTCTGTGAAAAATCAAGATGCTGGTGGTAGCTTTAAAACTTGATCCTTGAAACTTGTAAAAACAGTTAAAATCAGAACAACAATAAACATCTACGGTTTTACTACAAACCTATGACTATAGCTTCCATTCTTAAAAAAATTTACATGTGTATCCATGCTTGTGTTTAAACATGATCAAGCATAGTTGGTGGTTGGGATGTGTGCATGCAAAGAGCTGAGAGAAACAGAGAGATACTTGAGCTCCAAGAGCCAAATTTGCATCAAAGAATGATTTGATTGTTCCTATGTCCTCCCAGTAATCATTAAATAGATATGCCTGCCAATATAACAACGAACACTTAGTTTCCCCAAACAGACATATTATCCACTTCTACAAGTAAATATTCTTTGATGACCTCTTCTTTTACAATATCTATAAGAATAGTACATTACATTGCAAAGTGCCCAATCACTGTTTAAGTATTTTTAGATATAAATTGACAATTTTACCTACTTGTACATTGCACTCTTTCATGGATGCAGGAATTATTTCTGAACCAAAATCATTGGCAGTTGGGTATGCCCGCCTAACAATAAGGCACATATAACATGGAAATTATAAGTGTCAAGATGAAAAAAATATCTAAAGCCCTCAAAATCATTTCTAATTAAGATGGCAATTCTCAAAGAATTTGCTAATGAGGATGGTAACTCTAAAAAATTTTGCTAATAGAGATGGTCTGGATCTAATCATCTTTATTGTGCATAAGTACACTGCAAATACTCAATATTGGTTACAATCATAAACTACTTATATTCATATGTTTTGGTTTCTCCGTACCTGAGAAGGTTGAGAAGGACATCTTTCTTGAAAACATATATACCCATAGATGCAATGTAAGGCTTCCTCTCAGCCTCCTCAGGTGACAAACCAAGAATTGTTGTATCCACTTGCTGTGTCCAATTTCAGTATGAGTCTATTAAATCCAAGATTAAAGTGAAAAAAATTCATAAATCTATATGAAAGCCATCAATTTCATATAAGCACAAAACAAACCAAAAAAGCAATACAACTACCATTGCTTTTAGATCATCGCCCTTAGGCTTCTCACTGAAATAAAGCACGCGTCCACAATCATCAATTTTCATGAGACCGAAATCAGAAGCGCGGCTGACAAAAAATGGTAGATGGATCAATTTAAACATCATCAACCATGACTGAAAAGAAAAATAAGATGAAGTATCCACATTTGAACAAAAGAATTTCAATTAGAATCCTCTACCATTTTAAATAAGACACATTAGCTAACAATGTTAGATTGGAAGAGTTCAAACCAGTAATTATTTTAAAGATATTTCTTATCATTTGATGCTATATTAATTAGATAAGATTCCAATTCTCAACATATTTTCCAACTGGAATACTAGAACAAGGGTTGTTAGACAGTAAGTATTTCCTATAAATGATTCAATATCACTATGTAATACTCCAAAACCTAAAACTATTGAAAATTATTGCATCTTCATCAACTGTGGCTAAGAAAAACTGTCACATACTGTCAAAATAATTGTTTTCTTTTCATTTACAATTTAAATTTCTACTTAGTTGTCTATGAAAATGATCCAAATGGATTCCAAGATGATTCATCAATCGGTACAGTCGTGAACAGAGTAGAAAAATGTGAACAGAAAATTAGACTTAGATGCAGGGAAAGATGAAAAATCAAGTTGTGAAGGAACAAAGCAAGGAAAAGTACATTGGACACTAATGCAAGTGCACAAACATCCATGCATTTGCAATTTTATCCATGACAAGTACAGTTTCTAATTATGGAATATGAAGTGAGCTGACGTTGTTTGGAATTTCCTGTGATTGTAAGACTTCTTGGAGGAATTTGAAGACAGAATTCATAAGGGATGAAGAGTTGAAAGGTCATGTCTCTTCATTTCTTCTTTGGAATTTCATATATGGAACATGAGCTTGGGTTTCAGCAAGCCAAGAGAGGACAATCGTGTGCTGTACCATTCTCCACCATTAAGGGGAACAATCATGTGTTGTATCATCCTTTTTCATGAGTAATATACTTGGGTAGAAGAGCAGTTGCCTCTACCAACTGTGTTTTTTTAACCCTACATTGGGTTTTTCCCAACTCAAATATGGTGCTATGTTGCAACATTTCCTTTTATAAGTGGCATAGCATGATTATCAATTAATATACAACTATCATTTAATCAAGAATTAAGTAGCACAGTAATAAATCTTGGTTTTGAAAGTTCTACAAGCATAGTTCTTGAGAATTTACAGATCAGAAAAAGAAATAGATACTTCTGCCTGAATCCCCTATTACAGATCTCATTTTACTGCAAACTCCCCATTGGGTGGTCCCATGTCATATTTCATCACTTGGGAATTTAGTGTGAATTTTCTCTAAAAATGACTTCCAAGTACCAATCCATACCTATCTGGTTACAATATTTTCACAGTACCAATCCGATTATAATACATCAACAGGCTCAAGCCTTCACAAGAGAACAACCAATACAAGTTTGGAGAAGTTTTGGCAACATAACCCCTTGCAAAATTACATCATACTACATCTTCATCCTAGACACCAATATATAAGATACAAAACAAGAAATTACAAATGGTAAACCATAAACCGTCATAACCAACTCCCATGATGAGTCAACATGCCAATATTAGAAGATCCTTTTACGCTGTCATAATCTGTCATAACCAACTCACCAACTTGGGTGCTCCATTTTGGCTCCATCATCTCCATTCAAAGATACCTTATGACGCGTAATAACATGTCATAATGTTGGTCAAGATTCCAATGTAACTCCCCTATAATCATGCTCTCATAGAATCCATCCTAAATAACTCCCATCTTACAATGTCACAAGATGCTCTTACACATCATGATGACATCGGATGCTCTTACAACCTTATACACACATTACAAGATATCAACACATGGCCAAAATTGCCACCTTAAATTGGGATGCCCTCTTTCCCATGTGAGGAAAAAATAATAAATAAATACAACTAATTAATAAATATGAAACATTTGGATGCAAGGTTGAGACTTTCCCAACAATTCAAAGACAACAAATAATGGGTCCAAGCATGTGCTTCCTATTAAGGTACAAGAAAGGCTTCAAAGAGGGAACTCATGACCATATGGTTGTCCAAGCCACAAGAATTTTATCGACCAGTGGGAGATTGAACCTTTCAAAAAGGCGAGGCAACTCCACTAGTGCAAGTACATTGTAGTGGCAAATAAGTACTAAACAAAATGGGCAGAGATCAAATATCTCTCAAGAAACTTGGCGCAAGGCACCACCATGTTCATCCTTGAATAAAACAGTCACTCAATCTCACATCCTCGATAGATCACAAGAGGTGAGAATATTGTAAATGAAATAATAATTCAACTTACAAGAAAATCCAAAACGTTTCATTTATTATCCAATCAAAATATCATTTGTGGGAAAATGGTTTAGTGGTCCCAAACCATAGACGCAGATATTACAAAAATTTTGTGATATCTTGGAAAATATCGGATCTCGGACTGCAGACCAATATTTTCATGAAAAACTGCAATGTTTTAGAAAAAATCATTGACTGCTTTTTTGACAGAAATTTTCTCAATAATTCTTGGTGTTTTCCAAGATTTTTCCTTTAAAAGCTATAAACTGCAATATTTTTGCTCAATTCGTCTTTATTCTGCTATGATTTTTTCTGCAACAAAACAAACTAGTTTTTAGGGTTTCCCAATCGTCAAATGATTTTGATATCTTTAGGATGGCCGAGGTATTTGATGAAGAGCAGTTGAATCAAATTAAGTGTGAGTAGAATGTTGTAGCATCAACATCAAGAACTATAGTGGAATCCTTTATGAGATTGTTTCATTCTCTTTGTAAACTTTGCATCTTGTGTTATGGTGATATCAAGGGCACCTCTGATTATTTATTGTTTTGTTTGAATTCATGATTGAGAGAAGGAAGATATCTCTGTTTGGGAGGACATGTGGCCATAGTTCCTTTGACTCTCTTAAACTTTGAGTGTAAATTCTAATGTACTTAGTGGAAGTAAGAATGTGTGAGCTATGTCAATACCCTGGACATCTCTTGGGAAAGGTGTTATGATGATGGTAATATAGAATGTTCTGAGCACTATAGAAACCAAGTCTGTGTTGTAAGCAATGGTTTAGGATATGGAGATCGTGGTGCATTTGGTCTTCATGAGAAACATGGTGCCTTGCTATTTCTCCTGTCTACCAATTTACAACATTGAAACATAGCATGAGGATTGAGTAAACATCAACACATCCCTTTGCACTGCCTTTACATCAGATTGGGAGGATGAATGCCCTTGTGTTGTATTGTTTAGCAGTCAAGAGTGGTGTAACTCAGTGCATTACTTAACTAAGTGATTGTAAGCATTCCGGTTTATATTGCATTTAATCACAGTCAGCTCGTATAAAACAATATAATCTATTTACCTTGTTCATGTTAAAAAATTTGGATGATCTAGCATCACTTCATTATGTATAGCCCATTGCAAAAACATCAAACTGCAGCCACATAGTTGTTCATACTTCATAGCAGCTATCCTCATTGGTCCCACACACTTTGTGTCACTTTGTAGTTTCTGTTACTTTGTAGCTTGACATTTGTAGTTTTAATGTGTTTGATTTTGAGGGTTCGATCTTTGAAGTTGAACTAAGTAGAAATGCACTATGCAATGTGCACTGTAATAGGCAATCTCAAAGTTAATGAGAAAAAATTATATTTCAATATTCATGGTGTACATTCTTGTTTACTTTCACTCTCTCATTCTCTATTCAATTAGAATGGATTTCAACATAAGAAAGATCATTTATTTCTCTTTTTTTTCCAGTGTTTTTTCGGTTCCTGATATTTTCCTATTTTTTTGTAATATGCACCTGTCCTGTAGGGTTTTTATGCCAAGTTTTTTTTTGTTTTGGGATTCTTGTCTCACTGTTGAATGTGTTTAGGGTTTTGTTTGTGTTTTTGCATATGATGTTTGCAATATAACAAGGAAATATGGTGCATGCAACAATACCCAGAAAATATATAACAGAAACGCATAAACTAATGAAGACTCAAATCATAATATTGCTAAAAAACAATTATAGTAACATACCCATTTCAGTTTCTTCAACTTTGTAAGTCTGATATACATTTACCAGCAATATAGATGACAGGAATCGCTTCCAAACGCCAAGGAAAGAGTATTCTCCTTCAAATAATGAACTGCAATAGAGTTTAAGGCCCTAGGCGACCACTATACATGAAATATGAAGCCCAAAAGATAGGTGTTTATCCTCCTTGATGACCCACGTCCCTGTACCAGCTGTACAGCCCTGCTGGAATGGTTATCAGTAAACAAACAGCTCTGAAATGCTTAATAAATCTGTCACAGATCCATGATTGAAGTCGCAGCTGTGAAGGAACTATGAAAGACTGAAGACGTTAGCATTTAACATCAAAACCCAGCTGTACAGAAGGTACGGCCAGACTTGGAGAGGTACGGCCAGTATAATATAGCACTCCCAATCACCACAAACTCCTCAAAACTCAGAAATCTGTCCCTGTATCATTTCTAATCAGCTGCTCATACAAATCAGAATATTATAGTTGTGAAATCTCCTCAAAATGCATCAAACTAAGCACAATGCGAAGCCTCTGGTTGAGACTCCCAGCAACCCTCCTGATGTTGTCTTTCAAACATGGAGAGAGCGATCTCACAGAGGTTTTCCTCTCTGCAAAACCCTTGTTCAACCTCAAAGCCAAGCTCCAAGTTTGCACGTCAATGTATTTTCAAAAGTGAATGAATGATGCAACTGAATTCTCACTTCTTTTTGTTCATTCCTTCCCAACGCCCCAAGAGGAATATTTTAATATTTTTGATATTAATAACTTAAGTCCTTTATGCTTCATGACTTGGGCGCCCCTCATATTCCCTAACAATTTACTTTTTAAGAACAACTTATATCTCCCCATTTACAACATTACTTTATAACATAAAGTAACATGTATAAATTAAACATATATTTAAATCTTTAATTTAACTATATACTCGACATTAATATTTTATTCCTCGATCCACTCAAATGCCAAGTAAGGTGTGCTAGGTACATTCAACCGGCAAAGCTAAATATGGAAAGTTGAGCAAACTTCCCCTGATGATCCCCTGCCTGACTTACTATAAATAGTAAGTCTTGAAAATGTGACCAAATAGGCTCCCTAACCAACCTCCATTAGCCTATGGGAACCCTGGAATAGGCTAACCGCTCCACCCGTCGATCTGGGCTAAGGGGACATTACAGTCTGCCCTCCCCAAAATTGTTTGTCCTTAAGCAATCTCAGCTCAGGATGCTGCAATATCTTCTCACTCTCCCATGTTGCATCCTCCTCTGGCAAGTTCTTCCATTTCACCAGGTACTCTTTGATGATCCTCTTCCTGAGATTCCTCTCCCGAGTGTCAATAATAGCCTCTGAAATCAATATTAGCTTCCCTTCCTCATCCAATGGTGGAAGCTTAGATGAAGGAACAACGTTGTGCCCAAGTGCTTTCTTAAGCCTGGATACATGAAAAACATTGTGCACTCTGCTATTAGTTGGAAGCTCAAGCTCATAAGCAACTTCCCCCACTCTCCTGGACACTCTGAACAAACCATGGAACCTGGGTTTTAATTTCTCTGCTCCACTCCTTTTGAGAGTGGATTGCCTGTAAGGTTGAAGCCTTAAGTAGATCATATCCCCAACCTCAAAACTCCACTCTACTCGATGCTGGTTTGCATACAGCTTCTGTTGATTCTATGCTTGTTGCAGATTCTCCTTGAGCTCTTTCATGATATCTTGGCTCTCTTGCAACAAGTCCTTAGCTTTTGGCACCCTGTTGTCACCAAGTAGCAAATCTGTGAAACTAGGGGCATCATATCCATATAGAGCCCTGAAAGGAGTCATCCTGATAGACATGTGATATGTTGTGTTGTAGCAGTACTCCCCCAGGTGTAGCCACTTAATCCATGCTCTCTACTGCCCCAACACATAATTCCTGAGATACCCTTCCATCCATTTATGCACAATTTTTGTTTGCCCGTCAGTCTGCGGGTGGTAACTGGTAGTAGGAGTAAGCTCGGTGCCACACAGTCCGAACAACTCCTGCAAAAAGAGACTTAGGAACTTGCTTTCCCTATCGCTCACAATCCCCTTGGGTATCCCATGCAACCTGAAAATCTCCCTGAAGAATAAATCAGCTACCTGCACTGTTGTATGAGTCACTGATATGGCAAAGAAATGTGCAAACTTGGTCATCCTGTCGACCACTACAAAGATGCAATCCTTCCCCTGTACCTTTGGTAGCCCAGTGATGAAGTCCATGGAGATGTATTCCCACTTCTAATTGGGAATTGGCAAAGGCTAAAGTAGGCCAAATGGGTAGGTGTGTTCATTCTTATTCTGCTGGCAAATAGGACACTCCCTAACATATTTGAGGACTTCATTTTTAAGTCCCTTCCATGTGGAGCGTTCCCGAACTTGCCTGTAAGTCTTGAAGAACCCGATATGACCAGCCATAGGAGTGTCAAGGAAAGTCCTCAAATTTTGCCTTTAAACTGAGAGTTAGGCACCAGAAATATCCTATCCTTATAAATGATCATGTCATTAACCACTGAATACTTGTAATCCTGTATGGTGACCTCTATGATTCCTGTTGCCCAAGAATCCTTAGCATATTCTGCCGAAATTGACTCTCTCCAATTAGCAGATATCTCCCCTAGCAAACACAAGTGGGGTCTCCTGGATAATGCATTTGCCACTATGTTCTTCTTACCTTTGACATACTCTATGTCAAAGTCATGCTTGTAGCCGACTAACCCACTTTTGTTGTTGATCATCCAAATCCTTCTGGTTCATGAAACATTTGATGTTGTTATGATCGGTTTTGATAATGAATTTACCTCCAACCAGATAGGGTCTGAATTTGGCCAATGCGTGCATTATGGCCAACATCTCTCAGTCATACACCGAGTAACTCTTCTCCACACCCTTGAGCTTCTTGTTGTGACCAAATCACACATCGCCCCATTGCAAATGGGGACCCCCCTTTTTTTGAGCTCTAATGCTTTGCCTTAGCTTCTGGATAATGTCTTAGGTTCGTTTCCTCTGCCAATCCAATAATAAGTCTCTCTCCTAAAGGGTTTTTGCTTTATAACTGGAGGTCTCATCTGGTACATAAACTTGCAGTAACGAAGAGTCTTGATCAAATTCCATCCAAATAATGAACATTGAGGTCAATCCTGACGTATGTTTGAGATCCTAAAAATGACTAAGTCAGGAACCCTGAAATCTTGAAATCCTGAAAAATTGACTAAGTCTAATATCTGGTGGATCCTCCAAATTCTAGATTTTGCATGTTAAATCCGGTGGATTCGAGACCTATCTCAAACATCCTGAAAGGTATATTGAAAAAATTTAAACTTATACTTAAATATATTTTTCAATTGACCTTTACCCTGAGAGACCCTGAAAACGGCTAACTACTCCAGAGGATCCAAAATCTTGATCCAGTGCAACAAGGTTTGGATGTAGCGCAAAATCTTGATGAGATGACAATCTTCCAACCAAACAACAAAATCTTGAACCATTGCGCCATATGTAATGCGCCCAAACTAAAGTGCAATTTCAAAAGGTAAAGTGAGGTCAAAGGTTCAATTTCAAGAAGAGGATCTAAAAATCTGATCTGCTGCGCTATGTATACAAAGGAGATCCCAAAGTTCTAATCCAATGCGCTGGCTTTAAGAAGAGATCCAACCTTCCAACCAATGCGCCTAAGGAAGAATGTGTAGTTTGGCGTTAACTTTGAACAAGAAGCATTTAAAAGGTGGATCTGATGCACTTTTGATCATCTTTCAAGATTCAAAATGGCCATCCTAAAACTTTCAAGTGCTGCGCCAACTTTTGAGGAAAGTTTGTTTGAATAAAGCGTCTTTTAACCAAGGAGACATCAAAACCTTGATCTAATGCGCTTGAGGAAGGAGGAATAATTGGTATCAAAACCTCAATCTAGAAGCAACCAAAATGTTCAAGTGATGCGACTACCTCAAAGGGAGTTGAGTTTTGAAGTATCTTTTGATGAGGATTCAACATCTGCTGCACCTTGTCAAGGAAGTAAGGATGATGTCAAGGATGGAATTATACTCACAATGCAATGTAGTTTCAAATAAGATCCAAACCTTCAACTCATGCGCTGCCTTGATGAATTTTAAGAAGAAATCAAAACTACTATCCAATGCACCAGCTTAAGAAGGAAGGAGTTTTAAAGATATTTCAACCAAGGTGCCTTGATTAAATGCAACAAGGAGTGAAAGGGAGTAGCTTTTAGGAAGATCCAAAGTTCTGATCTCAAATCTCTGATCTACTGCGCCATACAGATTAGTTGCCTTGAAGATGATATTAGATCTAAGTTCTAGAAATTATCAAACAAATGGCAAATTCTTGATCTAAAGCAGGTAAGTTGCA
Organism: Cunninghamia lanceolata; assembly: GCA_027924645.1. NCBI lineage: Eukaryota > Viridiplantae > Streptophyta > Pinopsida > Cupressales > Cupressaceae > Cunninghamia > Cunninghamia lanceolata. The sequence goes on along the minus strand of BSBN01000520.1, from coordinate 20,742,989 downwards.
AACCATTGAAGTCTTTCAAGAGGAGAATCTTAAATGTTGAAAGGTCTGATTTAAGAGAGGAGAACTGTTGTTAAGAAAATGTTGTTAAGAAATCAGGAGAATCTAACATGATTATCCAATGCGCTTAAAGAAGAAGACATTTTGTTAAGAGTTAGAAGGTAATATTCAAGAGGATTCAGATCCTTGATCTAATGCGCCACTAGTGGGGTGGTTTAGCTCAAAGAAGTAACCAAAACCCTGATCCAAAGCGCCCATATGATGATAAATTCCACCGAAGTCTAAAACTACTAAGCAATGCGCCCAAAGCAAGAGGATTAAAAGTTCTAATCTGATGCACCAGCCATATAGGGTGTTTAATTGGAATTTTGATATTTTAAATGAAACTTAAGTCAAAACTTGAAATTTCCATCTGCTGCGCTAAGGGTTAAGAAGAAATTCAGTTTGAAAGTGGGATCCAAGCCTTTCAACTACAGCGCCCACCTATTGGCTGTTTTGGAGATGTTTTCAAATCCAAATCAAGGAGATCCTAAAAGTCTATCTAATGCGCCAATTCAAAAGGGGAATATTGCGAGTGTTTTGAAGTTTCTACAAGAAGATCCTAACATCACTATCTAATGTGCCACATGTGGGGAAGGTGCTGATTGGCCTTGATACACTTTCAAGAAAAATTCAATATCATCAACTAATGCACCACTTTGAAGGGTGATGTAATGTAAGTTCTTGAACATCATTTTAAGGAGGATCAAAATTCTTCAACCAATGCGCCATCATGAGATAAGATCCCAATCAAGTTTTTAGAGCATCTTCAAGTAGACAATTAAACCTTCATCTAATGCCCCTATGTGGAGAGGTTAGTTTTAAGCATCAAAGTGCAAATTTTATGATAGATGCTGATCTGATGCGCATCTACAAATGATAAGTAAAATCTGAAATCTCAAGAAGTGACTAAAAGTGCCATCTGCTGCACCAGCTTAAGGAGGAAATGTTCCAAGTTTTTTAACCTTCATTCAACTAGAGCTTGAAATATTGAACTAGAGCGCCAATATTAAGAAGAAGCTCAAATCTTTATCTGCTGCGCCTAGAAACAGCTTACATAAGTTAGTCTTTTTGAGTGGGTTTTTTGGAAGTATCATCATCTTTATTGTTTGATCATTGAGATATCCAAAGTAAAAGTCAATTTGATGATGAAGTATTGAATGATTCTTATGCATTATGAAATTAATCGTTTGTCAAAAGAATTAATGTTGCTGCTTTGTTTGTGTTGTAGGAGTGAAGATGGAGCTGAGGGATCATCAAAGGAGTCAGCAAGTTGTTAGGTTGGAGAAGACATCATGCCAACATCCATCGTCTTCATCAAGACTTCCAAAGGTATTCACTCTACTTCAAGTTCTTTCAAGATTCAAGATCAGCATGTAGCCGCTTCAAAGTTCACCTTCATTCAAGGAGTAAGGAGTCACCTTCAAGGAAGAGTCATCATGCCACAATACTTCAAGATCATCAAGAGCAAGTGCTTGAATCACCTTCAAGTTGCAGAGGAAACATCATTCCCGCTCACATCAAGTTTCATATGCTTCATCATCTGCATTATGTTCGAGGACACTTCAGCCATTATACTTCAAGAATCATTCAACCATCAAAGTCTCCTTGAGAAGTCATAAGGAAATTGTTATCATCAAATATCTACATTCTGAAGGATCATCTCAAGATCATCAACAAGGAAGCATTTCATCATCTACATCAAGTTCAAGTATACATCATTAAACAAGGCATTCATCCATTCAACTTCAAGACTCTACAATCTTCAAGTCTATGAGAGTCTACCCTACATATGAAGAGGATGGGGAGCATCATCATCATCTACTCTATCCTACTATACTCTTCAAGAAGATGCATCCAAAGAAGATCATCATGTATCTTACCTGCAAGAGGAGAAGAAGCATTACAAAAGTTAAACCAAATGAGCAACATCTATCATACATCCAGTTACAAGAAGATGAGCAAGGCAAGATCAACAAAGCATTCCCAGATATACAAGTTCAAGTTCAAGGAAATCACATTGAAGACATCACAAGATGATGCAATTTGGGAATATGCTAAGGTGCCACCTACGTGGCAAACACTCATTATCAAGCCAATCACAACTCGCTACATCATTCAGCAATCAAGAAGACAAAGAAGACGCTTATGTGGAAGATGCTCCAAAGATTCCATCTTATCTTATCTTCTTGGAAAGCATGCCTTCATTGCCTCTCTTTTGTACTAAAAATAGTAATTTGTTGTAACTACCTTTTGAGGTGGCATGATCTAAGCCCTTGGCTACATGAAATGATCTAAGCCATTCATTGTATTTCTGGACCACTATATAAAGGCCTTGTTGCCTCATTTGTAATTAGTAGACTAGAGATTAGATTTTAAAGGTAGAGTAGAAGAAACTCTCGAAATTCTCTGAGAGGACTGGAAGTTGTTGTAAATATTTCTCAAGATTAATGCAAGGACATTGGAGTTCACTTCGTGTTTAAGTCTTGTCTTGTGGAATGACATGATTTCTTGCACTTTGATGAAGTGGAGAGGTGTTTCAAAATAGATTAGAAGTAGATTAGAAGCTCATTGATGTTATGTATGTTGTATTGAATATTTGATCAACTCCTAACTCATGCTTTTGACATTCATCGCCGATGAAGTGTTGTGTAAAGCTACTCTGAGCCTCATTTGCATAAGTTCGATTGTGGATGCTTGTTTGAGTTGTGCTGTTTAATGGGTGCTTGTATAAGCCTTCATGATTTGAAAACCATTCGCGTACCTTAAGAGATTGCACCAACTTCATGTAGTTGTAGGCATCCTTGGCGAAGTGGACTTAGGTTAATTCAAGATTTTGTCTATTCGTACATCATCATTGCCTCATTGACCTTAGATTAATTTTCCTAAACCCTTACCTTTTTACTTTTCTTCATTACTAAAACCTTGTACATACATCATCCACACTGAAGGAGAGATAAGCTAAATGAAAGAAGAAGTCTAATGTAAGTCCCTTTGTGATTATCAGCAAGATCACATGTAATTACTGAGTTAACCCTTACAAAATCATAAGAAAAGGAACCTTGGAGTCATCTTGTTTGATCACTTTTATTAGCATTCGAGAGGCTTTGCTCAAGAGAGAGTTAGATACTCTATATTTCACTCTATTGTTGACTTGTCTAAAAACAATCATCAACACTTCCTACTCTCAAATGCAATGGGGTGTTTCTCCTGCATCAGTACTGCCCCAATCCCCTCTCCTGAAGCGTCACACTCCAACTCGAATGGTTTGGAGAAATTTGGGATTGCCAACACAGGGCAAGTAGACATCAACTGTTTGAAGTGTCCAAAACACTTCTATGTTGAATCCGACCATGTGAATGCTCTCTTCTTGGTCAAGTCTGTGAATGGAGCTGTAGTCTGTGAGAAACCCTTAACGAACCTCCTGTAGAAGCCACATAACCCAAAGAACCCCTTGAGCTGAGTGAGACTCATCAATGTAGGCCATTCCATGATAGCCCGTATCTTTTCTGGATCAACTCTGACACCATTTGCACTGATAATGTGAACAAGGTAAAGCAACTCAGTCATGCCGAAGTCACATTTGGACTCCTTGGCATACATGGACTCACTCTCCAAGATGCTCGACACCTCCTCCAGATGCCTCATGTGCTCGTCCCATGTTCTGCTAAAGATTAGGATGTCATTGAAGAAGATCAAAACAAACTTCCTCAAATGTTTCCTAAAAATCTGGTTCATGCAACTCTAGAAAGTAGCTGGTGCATTTGTCAAGCCAAATGGCATCACCAAAAACTCAAAGTGGCCGTAATGACACCTGAAAGCAGTCTTCTCTATGTCCTCTCTCATCCTGATCTAGTGATATCCTGACCTCAAATCTATCTTTGAAAAGTAACAAGCCCCATGAAGCTCATCAATCAACTCATCAATACAGGGAATAGGATATTTGTTTTTAATGGTTTTCTTGTTCAAGGCACGGTAGTCAATGCACATTTGAATTGTTCCATCTTTCTTCTTGACAAGAACAACTGCAAAAGCAAAGGGCTCTTACTAGGTCTGATGTGCCCCATCTCCAACAGCTCCTTAATGGTCTTCTCTATCTCATCCTTGAGTCTCTTAGGATGACGATAGGGTATAGTAATAACTGGCTCAGACCCATCCTCCAACTCTATGACTGTGATGATCCGATGTTTTCCAATTAAAGATTGGAAAGACTAGCATTAATAATTCCTCCCTATCACTCTCTCTACCTTCCCACACTTAGACAAAATTGAGGCCAAGAAGAAAAGACAAAATATGAATATGGACAAAATAAGAATAAGACCAAAAATTGATTAATCAAACAAGTCATGTGATTCCATAAGAGGCCACTCCATATTAGTTAAGTAATAATCTTGTTTGGAGAGGCATCAATCCTCCCAAAAGACACAACTGATCCCAAAAGAGACAATTCGAAAGATATTAAAGCCAATGAGAATCATTTGCAAGGCATTGAACAAGTTACAATCTCATCTCTGCAAGGATCGAAAGATATGATCTAGCATCCCTGGACGACAATTGCAATAGAGAATAGTCTTGAGTTGGAAGACTAACAACAAAGAGACCGAGGGTATTGAAGAATTTCATTCCGTCGTCGGTCTGAGATTACTAGTGCGCATTGTGACTACCTGGCATCAACCACAGATCCCGTGCTATGTTATGAAGGAAGGTAAACTAAGTGATCATTGAAGATTCCAACTATAGTTGCAGGGTGCGGAAGACTCACGACTGTCGTTGAAGTGAAGCATCGAGTATCATAGACAAGGTGGCGCGATATTCCATTGGTGAGAGCAAGCACATTGACATTGGGTGGCATAAGCTTGGACCATTACCACGAGCTCATCCTGTAGCTGATCACGGGACAAGGAACCAGTGAATTGTCGCATAACACCAAGGAATCTCATCAATGGAACACACAAGGATCCAATCGAACATCTACCAATTGATCAATCGAACAATCGGCGGTGATCATAGTTCGAATCATAATAAGAAGAGCAGCAGTTATATCATTGGATCGAATCAGCATTATACGGCCTTGTATTATTTAGGTATGATTGCATATTGATATTTCTTTTTTACATTTCCTTTTGCATATTATTATTCTTAGAACTCGACTCTATATGCTGTGATCATATATGTATCATAATGAAAGTGCTGTAGCTTATATGCAATCAGTCATATGTATCATAATGAAAGTGTTGTAGTTTATATGCAATCAGTCATATGTTGTACACATTAACATCATATGGAAAGAATGAGAATGAGATGCCTAAGAGGCCATTCATGGGTATTTAGAGGCCTTTGTCACATGTGATACAAGGTATCCATAGTGCAAAGGATAGCAATCACATAGAGGCCTTTGTCACATGTTGGTACAAGGTACCCATAGTGCAAAGGATAGGTGATATATTGGCCTTGGCTACAATGGTGCAAAAGGCATCATAGGTACCAAGGAATCTCATAGAGGCCTTGACTCTAAGAGTACAAAAGGTACTACTTGAGTCTAAGGATAGGAGATATAGAGCCCCATGGTGGATAGTGGCAAGACTCATCTCATCTCTCTCATATGATGTTAATGAGTAACACATGAAAAGAGATAGCAAGTATGAAATATATATTGATACAGATCATGACTAAATAATAGAGCATGTGAAAAGTCATGATAGAGAATATGAAAGACAAATGGATAGTGATCTTAAGAGGAACATGTGAAATATAAATGATAGAGAATGTGTATTGAAAGTAATCATAAGATTAGTGATAGAAATATGCATTGAAGGTAATCATAAAATGATGAATTAAAGATGTGAATTGATATTTGATCATAGAAGTTATAAAAGCAATGTTCTTATGCGAATTATATATATATTGCTATAAATGCAATCAAAAGGTTTAGTGTACTAATGTTCTCTTTTTGCAAGTTGAAATTTGTGAACAAGGTGAGGGATCTTGACTTGTGACAAGGGGACATTACAATGACGTGCTCAATCCCTCTATCAGGTGGCACTCCTGGCAGTATACTCCCGAACACCTTGTTGTGCTTGGTCAACAGTCTCTAGATGTTTGGATGATAGTTGTTCTTTGGCTGTTGGGGAACCTCTGGCATGATTAGGCACTCAGCTGCCCATTCTACCTGGTCATGTCTCAACATTCTCTCCATTCTCTTAAGAGAGATTACTCAAGGCCCTCCATCTGATAATGCTCTAAGTACAAACTTCTTGCCATTTGATTCAAATTTCATCTCCATATTTCACAAGTTCATGGTGAACTCCCCAATGGTCATCATCCAATGCATGCCTAACACCACATCTGTGTCACCAATACCAACCACATAGAAGTCATCCTTGAGCTCATACTCCCCAAGCCGTATGCTCAATCCAGAGATCTTCCTGGTGCATGTGAGTTTGAAGCATAGTTCCACAGAGTTTCCTGATGGGGACGGGTCCCCTGTCGGGGACGGGGGGACAAAGGGTCTAAGTTTGGGGACGGCGGGGGGACGGCGGCGGGGGGGCGGCGCTGATATACATATGGTACTTGAATAACTAGTTATAAAAAGATGTTTAAGAATAACATTTCAAATGGCAAATTAGTAAACTAGCAAAATTGCAAATACTAACATTTTAAATACTTGAATACTATTAGTCTATTACTAAAACAAATGAAATTGTCGAATTTGAGATTTCTTAGTTTCTATTATATCAAAAACGGAAAATATAACATGTCACATCATAATATCATATCAATGTATCATAAAGTCTTAAAGATGGTTACAATGAGTAGCATATGATGATATCAAAATAAGTACAAACTACAAAATGCAAAAATCAAAATGTAGTGAAGGGAGGCCTCTAATCGTCCCCAAACTCATCGTCACTCGAACTACTGGAATCCTCGCAGTCAAGCTCTACCAAACTAATACCAACCAGCCCATACATGAAATGGCATATTGAGCAAATAAAATGAAGAATGAGAGTTTAATGAGAGTTTTTAGCTTTTAAAATGGTCAAACACCTCCTTAGGGTTCGGACCTGGGCTCTAAGTCCAAGGCAAAACCAAAAAAAATAAAAAATAAAAACACTTTTCACTACCCCCAGCGTGGGGGACGTCCAGAAGTCCCCGAGACACTCGAGGGACGTCCAGAAGTCCCCGAGACATCTAGGGGACGGCCAGAAGTACCCAAAGTTTCTGTGAAGTTTCCGGCGTACCGGCGGCGGTGGGGGGATGGCGGGGGGACGTCTCGCAAGCGTCCCCAAGTCTCAGAAACGTCCGGGACGGGGGGACGGGTAGTTTTAGGGGGGGGACGGGTCCCCGTGGAACACTGGTTTGAAGCCATCTGCTACCATTACCTTGAAGCCTTCAAACTCCTCAGTCTTGAGCCCTCGTTTTGCAACCAACCCCTCATCAATGAAATTATGCGTTGCACCTGTATTGATAAGGGTGATGATGCGTTGTCCACCTAGGACTCCTCTAACTCTGAAGGAGCCAACTTTCTGGAAGCTAGAAAGCTGTGCCATCACTTCTTCACCATCACTACCACTCTGGGATGAATTTTGATCATCGTTGTCCTCCCTATCTAATGGTTGATCTGATTTTTCTGAATTGGATTCCTCAGCAGAAAAATATTCTATCTGCTTCGCCTTTGCCTTATTAAGGCATCTATGTGAAGGATCTCATGGTTCTCTACAGTGGAAGCAAAGCTTCTTTCTCATGTACTCATTTAGCTGCTCATTGTTTAGCCAAGTGGTCTTCTCTCTTGGCTGATTAGTATCCCTCTAAAAAGGCTTCTTGTCTTTGTCTTTCTGTATGGAAACCCCTTAGATTGGAATTTGCTTCTGGATGAGGAAGACTCCATGTCCCTAGCCTTTTTCATGGCTTCATGGAGAGAAGGTGGATTGAGGTCCTTGATCCAACCTCGTAAGGGATCGGTGTGCCCATCAATGAAGAGATCCATCAACCTGCGTTCTGTAATGTCCGTCACCATCACCGACAGTTTCTAGAACTCTGATATATAACTCTCCACTGAACCCCACTGTTTCAACTTTGCCAATTCCTTGAACTATAATTCAGGGTCCTTGTCAAACATGTCTATTAATCGTCCAGTAAACTCTGCATAAGATGTGATCTGGTCATGGCCAAGAGTAACCTTCCCATGGTGCCACCACTCATGGGCAATGTCGTCAAGATGCAAGGCAGCATATGTAATGGCCTCCTCCTCAGGAATAGGACTAAGCTGTAGGAAGCTATCTAGCTTTTGTACCCATGCTCTGGCTATGGTCTTCCCTAACCCATCAAAATAAGGAATGTTCAGCTTATTTACCTTCTTCTGTAGCTCATAATTCTGCTGTCTACCACCCCCGTTGGGTCTGTGTTACATCCTCAAGTCCGAATACTCACGAAATGACATCTCAGCTCTAAACTCCTCACTGGAAGCCTCCCAATCTCTAATGATGACATCCTGGAACTCAAGCTGTGTAGGCTCAGGTTCTGGTACATTGTTTCGGGGAGTAAAGGTAGGTATACCGGATCTATCATAAGTTGTCTGTTGGCTAACCCCTCTGTTATTAACATATGTTTCCCCATCATTTCTCCTATCCTCCTCATCTCTATACCTATTCCTGTCACCATTGTTGCCCCCATTGTTGTTCCGGTTCCTATCATTGTTATTGTTATTGTTGTTATTGTTTCCAAGATTCCTGAAAACATGGTTAGCCATCATTTCCATCATACAATTAAAGTTATGTTGTATCTCCCACTGTCCCCTAGCCAAATCATTCAGAATGTCGCGGGTGGTAGGTTCTTCACGGTCTCTGTCACCCATCTCAACTACAGGTACCACTACTGTATCAGCACCTGCAAAAGGATCTATATGCGAAGGTACTGCAAGATATGGCTATGACCTATTTCTCCTGAGGTAGTATTGATGTGTTCCCAGTTGCATCACTCAATACCCACTCTGCATGTTTCAATCTGACCTCACAGGATGGCAAGATTATTTGTGCTCTGATACCACTGTAATATGCACCTGTCCTGTAGGGTTTTTATGCCAAGTTTTTTTTGTTTTGGGATTCTTGTCCCACTATTGAATGTGTTTAGGGTTTTGTTTGGGTTTTTGCATATGATGTTTGCAGTATAACAAGGAAATATGGTGCATGCAACAATACCCAGAAAATATATAACAGAAACACAAACTAATGAAGACTTAGATCATAATATCGCTCAAAAACAATTATAGTAACATACCCATTTCAGTTTCTTCAACTTTGTAAGTTTGATATACATGAACCAGCAATATAGATGATAGGAATCACTTCCAAATGCCAAGGAAGGAGTGTTCTCTTTCAAATAATGAACTGCATTGGAGTTTAAGGCCCTAGGCAACCACTATACATGAAATATGAAGCCCAAAAGATAAGTGTTTATCCTCCTTGATGACCCACGTCCCAGTACCAGCTGTACGGCCCTGCTGGAATGGTTATCAGTAAACAAACAGCTCTGAAATGCTTAATAAATCTGTCACAAATGCCTGATTGAAGTCGCAACTGTGAAGGAACTATGAAAGACTGAAGACATTAGCATTTAACATCAAAACCCAGCTGTATAGAAGGTACAGCCAGACTTGGAGAGGTACGGCCAGTATAATATAGCACTCCCAATCACCACAAACTCCTCAAAACTCAAAAATTTGTCATTGTATCATTTCTAATCAGCTGCTCATACAAATTAGAATATTATAGTTGTGAAATCTCCTCAAAATGCATCGAACTAAGCACAATGCGAAGCCTCTGGTTGAGAATTCCAGCAACCCACCTGATGTTGTCTTTCAAACACGAAGAGAGCAATCTCATAGAGGTTTTTGTCTCTACAAAACCCTTGTTCAACCTCAAAGCCAAGCTCCAAGTTCACACGACAATGTATTTTCAAAAGTGAATGAATGATGCAACTGAATTCTCACTTCTTTTTGTTCATTCCTTCCCAGCACCCCAAGAGGAATATTTTAATAGTTTTGATATTTAATAACTTAAGTCTTTTATGCTTCATGACTTGGGCGCCCCTCATATTCCCTAGCACTTTACTTTTTAAGAACAACTTATATCTCCCCATTTACAACATTACTTTATAATATAAAGTAACATGTATAAATTAAACTTATAGTTAAATCTTTAATTTAACTATATACTCGACATTAATATTTTATTCCTTGATCCACTCAAATGCCAAGTAAGGTGTGCTAGGTACATTCAACCAGCAAAGCTAAATATGGAAAGTTGAGCAAACTTCCCCTGATGATCCCCTGCCTAACTTACTATAAATAGTAAGTCTTGAAAATGTGACCAAATAGGCTCCTTAACCAACCTCTATTAGCCTACAGGAACCCTGGAATTGGCTAACCGCTCCACCTGTCGATCTGGGCTAAGAAGGGGACATTACATTTTTTCTCCATAATATCCCGAACAATTGAAAATATCATTTATCTTTTGGTTTGCCAAGATATTCCCAAGAAGGATATTTACATCTATGATCCCAACAAACAAGGTTCACATTAATGCTCCCAATGTCTTGCAGCATCAAGGGAGCAAAATGCTACCGTGACAAGGCATACTACATAACAAGTGATGTAAGACCAAAAAGCTACCATACTTCTAGAACACCTACTACCAAGCCTCCAAATCATGGTGGAGAAGAAACTTGGAATGAGCTTGAAAGAGAAAATCTTACAGCAAGATAGTCAGAGCAAATTTTCACCAAGTTTCACGATGAGATGAAAAATTCTTTATCACTAGAACTCTAGGGTAGACCATCAGTCATCCTTTATCAATGTTGACATTGCAAGCAAGCTCATGGTAATGATAATGCCATGCAAATTGGAATTGCTTTGAAACATCAAACAAGTTTTTAACTGTCATTGGAATGGACAAATATAACACTTGCTCTACAGTTACCTTGTCCAATTAACCCAACAAGGTGAAGTGGAGGCTAAACTGCTGGCAAATTTCTCTAGAGGCTTCTCAAATTTTCCCTCCCTACATTGCCTTTTCATACTCCACGAAATCCTCTTTGAGATATAGTTTTTGATGGACTGCAGTTAGAGAAAGTTGTTTTAAACCATAGTAGCAATATCTAGGATTTATACACAATCATATGTAAATGTCACCACGGTTGTCGGTCGTGCTAAGTTGGAATGGCACAATCAAGTTATTGCAAGCCTAGTCACCCAAGTTGACCTAGCAAAAAAACATGCCCCTTATAAAAGACCACATATCAATTGCAATTTATTCAAAAAACACAGGTTTTAGGTGTTTTTCAAAAAAAAACATTGCAAGTGCTGGGTTTGGGTTTTTATCAAAAAAAAAACTACAAGTTTTGGGTATGGGTTTTTTTCAAAACAAAAACTGCAAGTTTAGGGATTAGGTTTTAGGGTTTGGCATTTTTTCAAAAAAGTTGTAGGTTTACAGCTGGGGTTCTAAGCACTCTATTTGGAATGAAATAACAATCTCAATTTTCTTTCTATGTTTTCTTGAGTATTTTAGCATTTTTTAATTTGTAGCGTTTTTCCCCTTTTAAACCTGTGTAATTGAATTCCATTTACACTTACAGTTTGTCATGCTCTTGCTGTGTAAATATGACACTACTATGCTTTAAACCATGTTGTTTGAGTGACCCTCTTTCATAATCCTTTGATCATAGCTGCAAAAATCTTTTGGGGAATATATCGGCAAACCAAAAGTACAAGGTTTTTTCAAAAATCGGGATTTAAATGGGAAAAAATCGGATTTCCAAAAAATGTAGAAATATGCAAAAAAATAGAGAAAAACCTGCTATTTTTTAAATTTAAAGCCATTTCAATAGAATAGAGATATAGAGAGCAACTAAAATTGCGAGTTTAGGCCATCAATTGTGGAATATAAATTTTTGTCATTTTTGTCATTTTTGTCATATAGATTTTTGTCACTTATGTTGAAGGATTTTCAAGCAAACTTTTCAGTTCTAAAATCTAAATGCTTATGTCCATAGTAATGGATAAACAACATACAGTAAAAATTATATAAGCCAAGGACATATACCAAACAGCAATTTATGTGGGGCAACGGCTAGACAATCCACCTCAGTTGTCAGCATTCAAGTTTCTCTCTCAATCAAGAAATAGAAGACAAAACTCAAACTCATATGGTATCTCTTTGCAACTACTCCTGAAGACTAAACAGTTTCCTCCAAGTTAGGCAAAAAACAGATACTTCATATTTTGGTTTTCACTTCATACCACGTTCACCATCATATTTTTCAATGGTTCTCCCATCTAGTAACTTAGTGTGGCCAATTCAGACTCAACATATATGCCAAATATATGTTATCTTGATTTTATCTCATTGTTACCATTCTATTGTTATGTGAACTACCATAAGCAATTTTGTTTGTTGATATGAACCTAAGTTGACAATCCTGGTATAGGGACAGGTACAGGTTTGGGTATGCCGATACAACAATTTTTTTTCCCCGGGTACGGGTACGACTCTATATATTATAGTTACATTGAGTAATATTCAATATAACTATATATATATATATAATAAGTAATATTCAATATACCTATAATTTATAATTCTATATATATTTTATATATAATAAAAAATATAAATACAACAATACTCATAATTGTCAATAAACAAAATATTTAAATACTTCATAATTTGCAAAAAAAAAAAATATTCATAATTCAGTGATTTGTCAAATGTCAATACAAAATGAAAATTACAATCAACTGTATAACTCGCAACCTATTGAAATATATAACTTCAAGCAAAATAAGCCGCAACTCATGAGAAATCCCTAGGGCAACAATAGTATTAAAAAACACAGAAAATGGACATCACCATTTGAAACGAACATGGTGTGCCCCCTCAACCAAAGCAAAATAAGGTTTTATTATACATCAACGTTCAACTGCAATAATAATTCTCATGTAGGAGTGATGATTGATGGCAAAATGAGCTTTCAACACTTGATAACAACACCCCTTTGACGTTTTTTCTTCCATTGACTTTCCCTTGGATATGGCCGGGTCCCCCAAGTCTGGCCCGAGTTTGCCCAGGGAGCCTGGGGTGGACCCTAGGTGAACTTTAGGCCATCCCGACCCCTTATCGAACCCATACGGGCACAGGAGGCAAAACTGCAGAACCCAGTTACTTAGGTATGAACTTGTTTATTAAATATTTTGCTCAAACCTATGGCATGGTAAAATTTGAATTCATAATCACATGTATTGCTCTGATTGAAGTAAGAATGAAGTTGATTAATAGGTCTACTACAATTCTGCAATTTTATAATCTGGGTTCTTGGGTATTTTCCTCAATCCTATGCCATAATAAATTCTGAATGTATAAACCTCAGCACTTCATTTTTTGTTTGGATTAACAAGTTTATTATAGAATTGCATGGACACGGATACGGTATCGGATATGGAACCGCTAGATACGACATATATATATATATATATATTTAACAAATATATTATATATTAATAAATTAAACTTAATATACAATAAACTTAATTAAAAGAATTGCAATCTAATAATAAGCAATATTAAACTTAATAAAATTTTAATAAATTAAACTTAAATTAAAAGTTAAATGTATTAAACTTAGATAATAAATAAAATTTTACAATGTAAAGTAAAACAAAAATCGGATTTTTTGAAGTTCCGCAATTTTGGCAAATTAATGCACCTATGCTTTGTATATATAATTGCCAATAGCTATGTCTATTACAACATTATGTTGTACTCGATACACCTTTAATTCCTTAATGAGTGTACTTTGCTTCTGCATATTTGACACACACTGGTATAGTCAAGGTTGGGGAGACTAGTTAAAATCAGCCTAACCTGCAGCCAAACACAAATTTATACACCCCATGCACTTTTGAAGGCAACAACTAATTGACAATGCTTTATTTATGCTTCTGTTGTAGCTCATTACAACTTGCACACGAAAGAAATACAAATGCTTTGAAAGTTAAAACCCTTCTGTAGCCGGCCTATTCTCACATACAATGCATTATTTAGACAAAATCTTCTTCATACAAAGATCTCCTCCTTCATCTTCATCTCAGGGTGTTATTTCACTTCCTGTAGCCTCAGTGCATAGGCTTCATTTCACCCCTTTCACATGCTCCCTTTTGAAACTGCCCTGCAAAACCAGTCGGCAAAGCCCTTAGGGCTTCTCCACGTGGCCAGTAGGAAAGACATGGCTTCCAAGATGATCTTAATGGCCAAGAAGTAAATCCAAGGCACCCACATGGTCATCAGGTAACAGCAAGTCAAACTGGTCAAGAAAATGACAAAATCAATCTCCACAAGCTCAAGGAAAATGAAGTGTTGCGGCCAAAAGGGAGGTGGTTCACCCAAACAAAAATAATCAAAAACTTGCTGTCAACCATTGTGGAAATTGCCACAAATCAAAGGAAGAATCTTCGAAAAGAATCAATTATATTGCCTTTGGCAATAGTAATCATGTGGTTAGAACTTAGATCGACCCAGCTGAAAAAAGACAACATCTAAAATAAAATATATAGCTGGCAGCTTTAAAAGGTCAAGGCATAACTTTTGATTTTCTAATTTATGCAACATTTTATGCCCAGTCAAAGTCCAACTCAGCACTTAGCAAGACTGAAGCAACACTAAGACTCTCTTCTAGTCATTGCCAACCAAGATGGAGCATTTTCAAACACTAAAAATTTGGCCAAGAGTATATTACAGCCGCTCACACAACACCTATTATCATTCTATAGCAAGTCATTTTTAATGAAAAATGTTCCTGTAGCAACTTGATTTGGGTCTGAAACAACTCACGAATGATTTCTTAACATTACTACAGATGACTGAATCAAAGACAAGCCTGGAACCTTCATGTAGCTCACTAAAAGAAAGCAAGATGCACGAACTACAAACAGCAACACACACAAAACTGAACAGAAAATTAAAAACAAAACTTTACAAATGTTTTTGATGGTGCAGGATTGCATATGAGCCCAGATGCTCCTGCATCACACTCCCACAACTATAATTTTATTTATTGATTATTCATCAACAACTGCTACACCAATAGCAAATATCTAGTCAACGCCCAATGTTTAAAAGAAAAATGGAGAAATGTTTTATTGCAATAATGGAGAGTTAGTGATGGTTTACCTGTCATCCATTGGTACACATGAAATAGTGATATCAGCATCCATATCGATGTGTTTCTGCAAATACAGTATTTTTCCATTAACCAGCATGAACAAATGAATACGAAAAGGAATATAAGCACCTAGAAACTATCAAGGGGAAAATACATTCAGCAATACATGAATCATGTGTAGAGATGACATGATAAATTGATAATAGATCCAGTGGAGAAATTATGCTTCTGCTAATGAGAAACCTGTACGAAGGCCATATAGTCCATCCGATAGAGATGGTCGCCAGACAAAATAATAACATTCTCTATATATTTGTTTCTGGGATCCTGTAACAAGCATGATGAATGTAAAACATGAGAAGAGCTGGTGAACATCCACATATTATTCCAGATCTCATATAAATGGCCAAAGCTTTCCTACACAATCTCCCAATCAGACTCTTGGTTCTTTACTCTAATCCTACCTCAAAAAGCCAAACAAATTGCCTCACAGCATCTGCAGTTCCCTGGAACCAATTCATACCCTCCTCACCTGGAGTCTGAGTAGCTGCCAGAACCTGCTCTCATAATTATTTGAGATTAAATCAGGCAATGAAATGAACCACGTTCATTGTATAAATCACCCATCCTTATATTACTGACTGTACACTCAAATATACGTTTTGTAAAAAACATACAACTGTTAGTCTCTAAATTTGAAATGAGAGAAACAATAAAAGATTTATGTAAGCTATGAAAGATAAAGCACATACCTCAACAAATCCATCCCCAAAGTTCACGCCATTTCCAAAACCATATGCCCTAGAAATATGGCGATTCAGTGACTGTGAATTAAATTGAGTTAAGATAAGTACTTTGTTGATTCCACTGTTAATACAATTGCTCATTGGTATATCAATAAGCCTATATGCCCCTCCAATTGGTACCTGTGAGATCATAACAACAAAAGAAAAATAATAAGCCATTAGATATGATATGAATTCCCAAAATCAATCCTTAGTAAACTGAACCCTTAACAGAAGAATGCTTCAAATCGCAGCAAAAACAACTTGTTAAAAAGTGATACAGAGGCAAACTCAGACACTGATAAAAAGGTTAAGTGCCATCTAGGGTTATCAAAATAAATTGATTCCAAGCACACTAAATCAACGTGTTAACATCCAAACATAGAATCCTCTCTCTGCAACGATTACCAATCCACCATAATGTGATAAATACAATCCCCAGGTTCTCTTAAAAGGCAGATTTTTGTAGGCAAGAACAAATTTGGGGGAAATTGGGACCCAGTTTTCTTATGTTACTGTTTGTATTTATAATATCCAGAATTTGTGAATTAAGTATAAACTAGCACCTTATTAGTAATAAAATCAATTGACAATGATATAGATTCTAGAATGATATCATGTATGAATGACAAGGATACTGAAGAGCCTGAAACATGAACAATGCAACACAAAAACTTTAGCATCCATAACAATGTTTTCATACATTTCAGCAATTTCAGTATAAAAGTATTTTGTAATTCATAAAGATGCATACAGCAGGCTTTGCTCTTCTTCTTGTGAGAGGAAAAAGTCGTGTTCCAGCTCCACCACCTAGTATGATAGAGAGGACAGTTTTAGGGTCTGCATCAGGTTTCTCCTGCATTTGCACCTGCAAATATCAATTTCATAATGTGACTTTGTGGATGTGGAAAATGAAAAAACTCACAATGTGAAGATGGACTTGAAGAAGACTACATGCACACATAGAAAAAAACATTACAATCTATTGACTTGATCGCAAAGGTAATTTGGAGTCTATCATTCAACACTAACCAATTTCAAGTAAGAACCAAAAAACAAAGATAGCATTTATGAAATGTTCATCCGGAAATCTATTGTTTTTTATTATAAGGGTAAAATAGCTTTTGAAGGGGCCTTGAAACCCTTTACATCCAACTAAGCTTCAGCAAAACAACAACAAAACAGCAGCATGGCTACACAGAAAACTAGACAAAACAACAGACACCAAACCCTACAGCTTTTTCAGTATTTCAGCAGCTTCCAATTCCTGATGGTAAAAACTTTCATGCAGATCTGTTGTTAATATTTGCTAGATTATAGTGCAATCTAAATGCTTCCCTGAAAAGTTTTTTGACAACAGTAAAGCAGTCCAGGATGTATTCTACACACTTTTGAATGCATCTTCTTTTTGGACACTTATACAAACGTTTAAGTTTTTATCTCCATAGTAGAATAGGATGGACTCCATTTTGAATGATTTTGCTTTCAAGCATTCTGTTTTTTATTTTTTCTGTAAAATTGTTATATTGATTGGTTTTAAAAGTACATAAAGCAGCAAGATGAAATATTGTTAAGTCATAAACTATTGTAAGTTTACAGAACTACCAAAAGTAAAGACATGGAGCAGGGTAAGCCACACACATGACACTATTCGCCTAAGTTGCCGAATCAGAATTGGGTACGGATATGGGTATGTGTGTGCGGTATGCAGGTAAGGCATCATTTTTTGGTGGGGCTAGGTACGTTCTAGGTATGTTTGTACAAAAAACATATAAAAAATATAAATATATTAAGTTCAGAATACCACATATTTGCAGCCTAAAAACACAAATTAAGTTCAGAATACCACATATCATGCATATTGACATGTCCCCTCTTTTCAGAGTAATCACATTGGAAGCCAAATTGAAACTAAATCAAATCTTTAATTTGATTCTTTCTAGCGCCAAGGAAAATACACTTTGGGAAGGCGAATTTAATTATAAATTCAGTTTGAATTTATGCAACGAATTCGTCCAAGAGGAAAGTCGGCCTTACTCATCTGTTGTTGGGAGTCTCATGTATGCGATTGGTATGCACACGACCGGACATTGCTCATGCAATGGGAGTAGTCAGCCGATACATGAGCAATCTTGGTAAGGCTCATTGGGATGCAGTACGGTGGATTATGAGATACCTCAAGGGCACTTTTGATTATGTTTTGAGATTTGGAGGAAAAGATGCACAGCTGCAAGGTTATGTTCATTCCGATATGGCTGGTGATTTGGACAAAAGGAGGTCAACTACTGGATATGTTCACTTTTGTTGGGGCAGCGATCAGTTGGGTTTCTAGATTGCAACAAGTGGTTCCACTCTCAACTACCGAAGCGGAAAACATTGCCCTCACTGAAGGTGCTAAGGAAATGATATGGTTGCAGCGTTTGTTGGGTGAATTGGGCTGCAAACAACATGTTTTCACTTTGTTTAGTGACAGCAACAGTGCCATTCATCTAGCCAAAAATACATCTTTTCACAATCGAACAAAACATATTGAGCTGAGATATCACTTCATTCGAAGTGTTCTTGAAGAAGGCAAGCTGAAATTGCAAAAGGTGCATACTAGTGTAAATCCAGCTGATGCACTCACGAAGGTAGTGAAAAAGGAGAAGCTTGAGTTCAGCAGAGCTTCTCTTGGCCTGGTGCAAATGTGACAATAGGCCTTGAAAAGCGGGGAATATCTCTAGGAGTGACTACTTGCAGCAGTGGATTGGACTTCAAGTGGGAGATTGTTGAGTATGTGAAGTCCAACGGTCACATTGACCTGCGACTCTTCGCATTCTGCTCCTTTGCTATTCGTTGTCCCTTGTATCTATAGAATGAGACTTCGTTTCTCATGGACGTATCACTGATGAAAACACATTGTATATGCTGCTGTATAATAAAACAGAGTTTCCCCTGCTTTTTCTGTGGACGTAGCCATTAATGGTGAACCACGTAATTCGTGTTGTCTCTCTATGCAATTGATTAATGTTTGCCATTCTTTTGTTTGCTGTTCTGTTCAATTGAATTAATCCTTTTGCTGCTCTTTAAAATCAACATGGAGCAGCTACATTATAGAGATTGAAAATATGTTGTGAAAAAAAGGGGGCTGAAATTATGCAGTAACTGCATAATAAAAATGATGCCACGTGGCTGCATATATTTCCTTCCCTCTTTTTTAAAACTTTCCTTCAAATCACATCTCCTAAATTTTCTATATTACTAAATAGTTCTTAATTAATAATTTTTTTTTAATTTATATAGTAAAAAAATTGCAATTTAAGATAACTGTTTAAAATAAGCATAAAAATAAAATATTCACAGGACCATTAGCTCCACAAATAACTTCTTAAAAAATTGAACAGTGGCTGCTAGCCAAAATAAACTAAGCAGCCGCATGAGATCCTGCCTTATAGTTGATTTGTGTTTGTCTGCTGCTTGTGTTGTTATTTATCTTTTGGGTCATTTCTTGGTGATTGAGGCTTGGCTGCTCTCATGGGCCCTAATATTGTGTGATCTATGACCGTAATTGTTCCTGGAATAAGACTGTCTTAATCTGCAAATTGTCAAGCTAGTCAGTTTTTGATGGTGCTACCATGATTATGATTTGATCTTGGTAGTGGAAGAAGCCATCTCTTTGGTCCTGCACATAGAAATGAGAATGAATGAATGATTTTAATGATGTTTACAAGACCAAGCAGTTTAAGGGACCAAGAGTCACAGTACTAATGCATTTTCAAATTCTTCTCGATGTTGGATCTTCTACTATGGATCTTGATCAGAAATCTCGCAATCTTGCTAAACCTTGCTTTCTTGAATAATATGATTAGATTGTCTACTTTCAACTTGTTTTCATACTGAATACAGATATCCTCAATAGCTCAAGGACTCAAAAATACAAACCTCGAGGCAGAGCTTTGGCCTCATGGTGCTCAAAAAAGTCCAAACAATTGTCAGCAAATTGACTGTGAGGAAAATCAACCAAGCAAAATATACTCTGAATGAATTTAAGGTTGAAAGTAAACAGTTAGCACATTGTACTTTACGTAGGGCTCTTCCCCTGCCTAAACAGGCACAATGTGCCAACTGTTTAAGCTCTAACGAATTTTATGCTCTCCCGTGTTAAGTCCATACCATGAGCACAACCAAATCTAAAAAATCCCAATTACATCAGCAGGCCTAGCACTCAGCGTGCAATCTCAACCGCAGGCTCTATTTACTCCTAGGGTTTTGCAGGCTTATTGGGTTTTTCAAAACGTGGACTGAAGTCGTTTTGTACAAGTTACTCCCAAGATCAATATAAACCTTTTTTTTCTTCAACGAAAAAATTGTTAATCAAAGAGCTTACATTTCTAATGGAATTGTTTCTACAACTATAAAATCCTCCCTCGTTCAATCAATCATCCACCACCCATTTTGAAGATGAGGAAATTAATTATACGACGTTTATTTAAAACTCTAAGTAGTACCTGGGAATCAACTTTGACAGAGGATTAGATCTGCAATGCTGAATCACATTAAAGCTGCTACAGTACGATCCTATTTTTTAGGACAGACTGGATAAAATATTTAAATAGATTGCAGGGGCTAATCAAACCTCATTGGGAACGTGATCAACTACAGAATTTGTCACCCGCATGATTCCTCTTTTACGATATGAGAAGGATTGTAGCACCACAGAACCATGACGTACAGCTTTCCTGGACTGAACCGTACGGGATTCGAACCCCGGGCAAGGAACACCAGATACCGCCCCGGACACTCCAATTGCTCTTGCCATTCCACACAATTGCCAAAAACTATTTCAATTAAGGATTTGATTGGAATATAGCAGAATCGATTACAACTCAAATGCATAAACTGACGAGCTGCGTGGAAAAGTGGAGAGATGTTAAGCTGCCTGTAGGTAGCACGAGGGCTTTACAACTGCCCCTCTCTGTACGTCAGTTGGCGCACGTTGAGATCGGTGTTTTTTATATAACCCAGAATAGAGCAGAAAGCTTTTTTTAACGTCCAAAAGGTCAAATTTTGAAATTGGGTATTGGAATTTGAAGCATACACCTTTTAGAGGCGAAAAGTGCGTCTTGTCCTTTTCCCCAGATTGTTTTATATATTCGTATGGTTTGTGGAATTTAGGAAACATCATATATTCACAAATTTGTTTTGGATTTATTTTTAAAACACTTTTAACCCATGTGCCCATGCAGCTACTTAAGTTATTTTTCTGCGTAGTTTATTTTGGCTAGCAGTCAGTGTTCAATTTTTTTAGGAGATATTTGTGGAGTTAGTGGAGTGTCCCCATACGGCTGCTTAGGGTATGTCCCCATACTGTTGCTTAGCTTATTTTGGCTAGGAGTCACTGGAGACATTTGTGGAACCAGTGACCCCATGAAACTTTATTTTTCTGCTTATTTTAAGCAGTTATTTTAACTTGGAATTTTTTATTATATAAAAAAATAAAAAATAAATTATTTTAACTATGTTAATTTAAAAGAAAATTAAAAAAAATAAGAGGGAAGGAAATATATGTAAGCCACTTGGCATATTTTTCATTATGTAGTGGTTGCTTATTTCCAACCCCCTTTTTTTTCCACAACTTATTTGTAGTTCCACAAAAATAGAAAAGATTCTATTTCCCACAATTATAAATTTGCATGGGGCCACTCCATCTGCGTAAGCAAAAAATTAACTTAAGCAGCCGCATGGGGACATGGGATTAGTTTATTTTGGCTAGTAGCCACTGCTCAATTTTTTAAGGAGATATTTGTGGAGTTAGTGACCACATGAATATTTAATTTTTCTGCTTATACTCGTTTTTACCATATAAAAAATAAAAATAAATTATTTTAATTTAGAAGAAAATAAAGAAAGGAGGGAAGAAAATATATGCAACCATATGGCATATTTTTCATTATGCAGTAGCTACTTATCCCCCTTTTTTTCCAAAGCTTATTTGCAATTCTTAAATAGTAGCTACTTCACAAAAATACATTTCCATGGCACCACTCCAATTGAAGCAGAAAAATAACTTAAGCAGCAGCATGGGGACATGGGGTTGGTTAATGGGGGTAAGTATAGAATACTTTGTTATATTTTGAATTATAAATTTTGGTTATCTATTTATTTAATAGATTTTTTTTCAAATCTATTTATTACATTTTTTTTTCACGTGTCGTTTGGTTCTAATATGAATGTTTAGGGTTTTGTATATAAAGGTGAGTCTTAGATCATTTTATAAACACAAGATTGTGCAAGGAAGGAAGCAATCAAATCACTAAATAATCAATAGCAAATACCATTGAGAGAAGAGCATTTATTATTGCCGTATCACTACATTTTAATATTAAATATCATTGCAAGATTGTTTAGGGTGTCTTCAATCTTGTTTAAATATTGTTAAATCGTATCTTTACTGAATGATAGCAATGAGAAAAGACAAGGATTTCTTCATTGGATAGTTCTTATACCTCCCAAAAACTAGTATTTTTATTAATATTTAAATTGGTAATAATGGTTGTGACTGGACACAAAGAAATCTAAGTATAAATTGATCAACCAAAACCAATTTCAAATCATAAATAATCCTATAGATGTCAATTAAACCTTGGACCCTCATTTATAAATTGTTTGTTAAGTTACTCTTAACATTATAAAGCTATATCACTTACCTTTTTGTCATCACAAATCAACCCTAGTCAATAAGTTCCCTTGGTTCTAGGACCATGTGTGCTCATAGATAAGGAAAACAATATTGTTTTATAAAACAAAAAGGAAAAATGATAACGTTTAATAAATAAATGATAAACCGATGTTTTGGGCATGACGTTAGGTTCAAATAAACCATTGACATGATGCTGCGTTGAAATTGGAGAGCTGGATAATACCTATTTAACGAATCATTTCAAACTGAAAAACAGAGTTAAGTCAAACCCATGCCCCGTGTGGAGATTGATATTGATGAACATTTGAAAGATGAGATTTGAGTTGATGGATTCAGATTGTTTTAACTTTGTTAAGTTTTGATCTAAAAAATTTTATTGTCATTCCATGCGGGGCTTAAATTTTATGGTTGTATTTAGTTATTTTGTTTTAAAATATAATTAAAATTGTATGAAGATTGTATTATATGAAAGAGTAGATTTAAGATAGAATGTCAAAAATTTTATAGAATTATTCTGATATATATTTAATTTATATATAATTTTGTTTATAATAAAGTATGTCTTAGTATTTGAAGGACAACTTTGAGTAGATAACCATTTGAGAGAGGTTTTGAGGACTTATTTTTATGTTTTGTGAGTTGGGCATCTGAGTAGATTTTAGAGGCCTTTTTTTAGCTTGATTGGATGGTTTTGACATTGGTTTCTTGTTGTTCAATTCCACCAATCAGTTAGTAGCATTACAGATAAGCCAATTTTACCTCCTTTTCATTAAGATTCTTGTGCAAAGAGATCTTCCATTTGCTGTTGAACACATTTGATTTCAGGATTTCAGCTTGAATGTTTAGATAGAAAGGCTTCATATGAAAGATTATATTGTTTGGAAATCCATTGGGCTGTCATGGAAGGGTTGAGCCACTCCCATATGGCTCAGCTACACAAAGCATGAGCCATGGAGAGGGTTGACCCTTCCCTTGTTGATTCCCAACTAGTTTTGCCACATTTAGATGACTAATTTGTTGAAACCCTGTATTTAAAATGTTACCTACATTCTGTGACAGTGAATAGAGGAAAACGAGGAGGAAACTTAATCATGTTGACATGCGTGAATCAATTCTAGTATACGTTGAAACCCGAGCTTATTATTATTTTTAGATTTATATATTTCACTTGTTTTAATAGATGGACACACAGGGGAAATGACAATCTTAGATCTATTCACAAGAAATCCATATGACTGTTGAAGTGTGTTATTTGGTCAAATAGTATGTGGTTGTTCGAATTTGACGAACTTGCTTTAGTGACTTTACTAAACGACTGAAATAATCCAAGAAGGAAACCATTGAATTTACTCACATAATTTGTTCTAAAAGATCTTGAGCTCGTAGGTTATGGCATTCGAACTCCATTCTTATGAAGTCACCCAGCCTTGACATTGTACAAACAACAATAAAACAGTTCAATGGCTGTGTATAACTATAAATCTGACTTGGGAGCTTTTTCATCTTTATTGTTATCTCTTGAACCACCACATACACGGGGAAGAGGGCCCAATAGTTGAGCCCGTCAAAAAGTAACAAATCATATGGTGTCACATTGGCACACCAATAGAACATAAGTGAATGCACAACTATTGGTTCCTAATGTACAACTATTGGTCTAACCTTTTTTCTAAGTCTATTATGAGAATGAACAAGAAGCATGCTCATGACATAAGTTTGACAGGTCATAATGATCTAGAAACAAAAAAATGTAAATTGTCCACATCCTTGGCTACTTGGCGATATAAATTATCAATGCCAATGTTACACGTACGTTGCCATGTGCCAACTAGTAAAGTTAGGGTGCACCACTATTGTCTCCCTTATTAGGTATTTCAAATCCTAGTAAATGCATATTGGGTAAATACTAAGTAATGAATAAGGTATTTGTATTATGTTTGTGAATAGAATGTTGATACAATGAAAAGACATATGTGAATCGAAACAATTATGCTCAGTCCTTAAATCAAATAGTATGATTTGTTGTTAAACATGTGTTACTAGGAGGATACAACTGATAAAACATGTTAGTTAGTAATAACCAGAGAATAGCTTTTTTAAAGAGAAGATTAAGAGTGTTAGAGAACTTTGTTCGACCATATTGGGTTAATAATATTGTTGTTACAGTTAAGTATGATTGTGATTTGTTTTAGGGGTAGTAACAATATAAATGTTGCTTAAACTTTACATTTACTCTTTATTGATCTAGTGATGTTTTTAAGGAAAAAGTGAAAATTATATTAAAAGAACCTCATTACATATTACAAGACACAAATTTCCAAATAGCCAGATCCATAAACATAATAAAAAGATAGAAAATCTAGATGGGATTTCACAAGCCTATCCCCAAGGACACCCCAAAGATTCCATCAAGCATCCAAGACTTCTGGAGATTGGGGGTCTCTAAGAAGCAAAGTAAGTATAGATAGGGTGTCAAACATGCTAGAAAAGCTAAAGAAACCAATGAGTCTAAGAGAACACCCTTGAAGGGAATCTCCAATTGGAGCGACAATCTTTAGGCTAGAGTCATCTCCAAGGCAAGAAGGATTCATGTCTAGATTGATCATAATGAACAAGATGGATAAGCTGAGAGGCTTTTTCAAGAGTCAAAGACTTCCACTCTAAGAATTCCAATTTCAATTCTCCTTAAAAGCCCACTTGGCAAGACAAGCAACAATTGAGTTCCATTCTCTAGGAATATGAACAAATGAAATGGCTTCAAACTGAAGAATGAGATGAAGAATTTGCTCAATAAGAATTGCAAGCATCTAAGAGGACTCTTGAGTCCTTTCCCCATTTAGGAGAGAAACCATGACGAGGGAATCAATTTCACAAATAATTTTTTTCCAACCCAACTCACAAGATTTTTCAAGAGCTTGAAGAATAGTGCAATATATTCCATTTGATTATTGGTGTTGATCCCCAGAGTAATAAAGAAGAAAAAAGATACTGATCCATCCTCCACAGGCCAACTCTACCAACCCTAACAACACCTGAGTTTAGGGGAGGAGCCATCTATATTGATTTTGAAGCAACCAGAAGGTGGGAGTGACCATTTACCAACTATGTTTACCTTGCAAGAAACTTGGGAGGGAGGACGAGGGCACCAAGAGGGAGCACTAATAGATTGAAGCTCAAGGCTCTTTGAAATTTGAAGATCAAGAGGATAGAGGTCCCCATCCATAGAACATGTAGCAATGATAATCTCTTTCACAGAATAAAAGAATATCTGACATATTTGAGAGGGTAAGCTCTGGTGACCTTGGAAAATCTAATAGTTTCATTCTAGCCATATATGCCAGAGGATGAAAATAGGGCCTAGCTCCCAAGCAACATTAAGGAAACTAGTTTCTAAAGGAGGCTAACCCATGTTTGCCTAAAGCTCCAACAAGGAGGTAGCATGGATGACAAGACAATTCTAGATTTGCCACCATTGACTCCAAATGCCTAAGGCAAAAGGATAGTGGAAAAAGAAGCGAGCCACCGATTCTTCTGCAAAGACACATTAAACACATTTTGACGGGGCCCAAAAACCTCTCCTTTTAATTTTGTCACAGGTGAAACATTTATTTTGATAGAGTGGCCAGATGAAGATATTACACTTGGACCAACAAATTTTATTCCAAATTTTGGTCCACCAAGGAAAATCATGAATCTTACTAATATACTTAACTAGGGATTTGTAACCAAGGGCCACAGAATAGGAGCTTTTTCAATTATATCCCCACATGAGCACATCATTATCCTCCAAAGAGTAACATGGTCAAGCTCCAAGAATAGAGGATAGGATGGCTCATGCCTCCAAAGAGCCCCCTTTAGGCTAATAGGTAGAATCCTTCTAATGATATAGCACTGAACCCCAAACCTCCAAAGAGCATTTGAAATTAATAACCAAAAACCACTCTGTTGCAATAAAAGCACAACTCAAATGCTGGAGAAGCAGGAAAGAGGATAAGATTGGAGGATGAATATCCCACTCATCACTCTATAATAGTGTTGTTTAACCATTTTTAATGATCCAAAATAAACCATCCTTAACAAGTCAAGCTCCAATCTTAATTATATTCCATATCATCAAGCCTTTGCTAGCGAGACTCGCTCTAGGGATCTCAGAGGCATATATCCCACACAAGTATTTAAAGTTTAAAATTCTAGCCCACATATATTATGGATGTTTACACCATCACCGGTAAAGCTTGGCAAATAGAGCTTGGCTATTAAATCAGTACATGGAAGGCCTAGGCCCCCATCTTGCTTAGGTCTACAAACTTCATCCCAGCTAATAAGATTCCATTTGTGGGGATCTAAGTTACTAGCCCATACAAATTTCCTAAACAAAGCTTCAAGATCCTTTAAGGATGATTTTGGAGGTAGAAAGAACCGGAAATCTATAGATGGGTAGAGCTTGTAAAATAGATTTACTATGTTGAAATGAAGGATATGAGTTATTCTCTATGGGATCTATGAAGGCCTACTCATCACCTAATATTTAATTACACAATTTGTCCACATAAGCCAATAGTATGATTGCCATAAGTCATTACAAATATGACACCATGACCAATCATCCAACCATCCATAGTTGATCTTTGTGGTGGTTTTAGCTCGATGGTACCTAGATTCCATACTTGATCCACATTTTGCTTATCCATTTGATTCCATTCCTTATCATATTAAGCCTTTTTCTACCATGAATAGCTATCACTTCTATGATGCCACTAATTGTTATATTTTTTCCTTTGATTCAATGTAGATCCATAGTGATTTGCTTGTTGATTTCTTGTATTATCATGCCTGCATGATTGTTTCTTCCATGATTGTTCATGTTCTAAGTCCTCAAGAGAAGGAGGTCTCATAAGCATGTTGTTCATGTCTACATAGACCAAAGGAGGAATGCACTCAAAAATAACTTGCTCTTCCTCCATAGTTAAAGAGTCGCTCTCCTTGAAGATGGAAGAGAAATGTTGAACTACTTCCTCCCTTATATCCTGCAAGGATGAAAGAGAGTTACCTTGAGCAGAGAACATAGAAGAGAGGAAATTCACATTTCATCTATCTTTGACTAAGTTATTAAAAAATAAGGTATCCCTATCCCCCTTGTGCAACTAATCAATCCTCGAATTTTGTTTCTAGAATATTGCCTCTTGTAGAATCCATTAATTAAGTTCCTTAGAGAGGGATTTTGCCTTGAGAAAATGCTCCCTATTCATACCCTCCTCTTTAATTTGGAAAGTAATGTTATCCAACTCTCCCTATACATGTTTCTTTTTTGCTAAAATATTACCAAAATGGAATCTATTCTATTGCTTAACCTTGAATTTTACATATTGAATCTATTTAGAGAAGGAATACATAGTCCTTCCAAAGGTAGGTTTCCCATCCAATTATAAGATCCACACAAATAATAATAAAAATAATATAATGTAGAAGATAGATCTCACACAACATAAGAGATGTATGTGGGCTAAGATGACCTAATATCCAATATATATGCATAAATAGAATAAACCCTTGAGGTAGGGTAACACCATACAATACTCCATATGGAAGAAGCCACTCCACACTATATCTCCAAGAGATCCCAAACACAATATCATACTCAATACATATCCTTACAATGATATTCACCTTCTTTATATAGACCTCCTAATAATAACATGATGGAAAGGTAATCCCAATGAAGGCCTACTCAACACCTAATATAATTAATTAAACAAGTTATCCACAAGACCCAATATAACTAACTTAAGGGATGTGGGCCACATGTTGGCATCTCCATACACCTAGATACATTATAATATCATAGCCCTAGATACATAACATGTCAACCCTCCTTGACATGTTTCATCCTCGAAACATGAGAAGAAGCCAAATAGTATAATTGTCGTAAGTCATTATAAATGTAACACCATGACCAATCATCCAACCATCCATAGTTGATCTTTGTAGTGGTTTTAGCTCAATGGTACCTAGATCCCATACTTGATCAATATTTTGTTGCAGTCGTTTGATTCCATTCCTTATCATTGTAAGTCCTTGTTTTTTTCCATGAATAGCCATTACTTCTATGATGACACTAATTGTTGTATCTTTTTCTTTGATTTGATGTAGATCCATAGTGATTTTATTGGTGATTCCCTATATTATCATGCATGCATGATCATTTCCTCCATGATTGTCCATATTCTAATTCCTTAAGAGAATTAGGTCTCATAAGCATGTTGTTCACGTGTGCAGAGACCAAAGGAAGAATGCACTCCAAAATAACCTACTCATTCCTCCATGGCTAAAGGGCAACTCTCCTAAAAGATGGAAGAGAAATGTTGAACTAATTCCTCACTTATATCTTGGAAGGATGAAAGAGAGTTAACTTGAGTAGAGAATAGAGAAGAGAGGAAATTCCTATTTCATCTACCTCTGACTGAGTTATGGAAAAAGGAGGTATTCTTGTCCCCCTTGTGCAACCAATATATCCTCAATTTTATTTCCATAATATCTCCTTTCATATCTAAGCCATTCATTCAGTTCCCTAGACAGGGAATCTTCCTTGAGAAAACGTTCCCTAGTCATACCCTCATCTTTAATTTGGAAAGTAAAGTTATCCATGAAAGGAAGCTAGGTGTGCAGAAATCGCTTCCCACACTAATCTAATGAGGAGAGATGAGTGCAAATTCATTTTAATCTTTACAGTTACAACAATGTTAACCTACTAATAGAGATATTGTAGCAAACACATACTCAAGAATGTAAGACATAAGAAGAGAGAGACAAGATATAGGTGGGGAAAACCCTTTCGGGTGAAAATCCCCACACTCCAAAACACAGCTCAAATGTATTCCGTAAACAATGAAGGTTACAATACAGTCACAGAGCCAATGCTCTTGTAGGAGTCTTCGACACTTGTATATGGAGACAATCTGGTAGCATAACAGTACTTGTTAATCACATAATACATCTCCTCTCCAAAGCACCTGTTTATATAGAAAATACAAGGCAAAAATAGCTCTATCTTGAGATGGGCGTCCAACATGGCCTCATGGCCCAAAACCCACGCCTATGGACATTTGTCCAACATTGTAGGATGTTCCTGACACTTGTCAAGTCACCCCATCCCAAAGAGGTCACCTATTCCCAAGATGGGCAATGGCAGATGCTCTTACAACTCTTACAACCATCATAGAATCTGTCATACTGACATATCTTATAGCTGTAAGAGAATCTATCATAAATAGGCTATAAATAGCATATTCTCTTACAACATGTCATAACTCTCCTTGGGGCACCCAAAGATGCCTTTTTCCAAGATGCCTTGTGACACATGTCTTCACCTGTCATAGAACCATCTATTTCTGACTCTTACATGTCATAGATTATGTCTTAGGAATCTATCATAACCGTTTCGGTCAAGATTCACTTACACACTAGTCAAGATGCCGACACATGGCAGAAAACCTCTACCACACAAAAGGGACACCTATATCCACATGGAGTGTGTTGAGCATCCTAGTCATCTTACAAGTGGAATGACAACTCATCGTGCCACTTCACACTAAATGACAAAACATGATGTGCAACAATATTACAACATAGGCAAAGTAAATAAATTACATTACAATAATAAATTTAAGGAATTACCAAGGTTGAGACACCTTAATTCCCAACAATCCAACTCTCCCTATACATGTATCTTTTTTCCTAAAATATTACCAAAATGGAATCTATTCCATTGCTTAAGTTTGAGTTTCACATATTGAAGGTATTTAGAGAATGAATACATAGCCATACCAAATGGAGGTTTCCCATCCAATTATAAGATCCACACATATAATAATAGAAATAATGTAATGCAAAAGATGGATCTCACACAACACAAGAGATGTTTGTGAGCCAAGATGCCCTAATATCCAATATATGTGCAAAAATAGAATAAACCCTCGAGGTAGGGTAACATCATACAATACTCCTTATGGAAGAAGCCACTCCACACTATATCTCTGAGAGATCCCAAACACAATATCATAATCAACACATATCCTTACAATAGACCTCCTCCTCATAACATGATGGAGGGGTAATCCCAATGAAGGCCTACTCAACACCAATATAATTAATTAAACAGATTATCCACGAGACCTAATATAACTAACTTAAGGGATTTGTGCCACGTGTTGGCATCTCTGGATCCACCTAAATACATTATAATGTCATATCTCTAGATGCACAACATACCATCCCTCCTTGACATGTTTCATCCCAAAAACATGAGAAGAAGCCAAATAGTATGATTGTTGCAAGTCATTACAAAATGGTGCCATGACCAATCATCCAACCATCCATATTTGATCTTCATAGTGGTTTTATCCTAATGGTACCTAGATCACATACTTGATCCACATTTCGCTGCAACCATTTGATTCCATTTGTTATCATAGTAAGTCCTTTCCTATCAGGAATAGCCATTACTTCTATGATGCCACTAATTATTGTAATTTTTCCTTCGATTCGATGTAGATACATAGAGATTTTCTTATTGATTCCCTATATTGTCATGCCTTTGTGTTTCTTGCCTCTCACAATGATGTGGATGCCTGTATTGCACCCTTTGTTATTACTAGAACCTTCTCTAATTCTTTAGCATTTTTTCCCACTTGTTTTGTTGGCTCATGAAGAGAATTACTTGTCTGCTATTTTTTCTCTACAACTTGCTCCTCTTGTTCATCCTCTAATTCATTGGTGTGCAATCTTTAGTAGATTCTTGAACTTGCTCTTTCTTGACTTTCCTTTGGACCTCATTGTGTGTAATATCCTGTAATGTAACTTTTTTCCTCCTACACCAAAGATTAATGAACTTCTTTTTGCACATTAACATGTTTATTGTTCCCAAAGATTCTAACCAAGGATAACCAAGAACAATATCCAATCCATCCATATCCCAATCATAAAAGTTTGAATGCAAAATATATTTATCCATAAAGAGCATCAAATCTTCAAAAAATTGAATATCCTTACCTACTATTTGACTATCCTTGATGTAATTTGCTTGTACCTATAGTTTATTAGCTAATACCATGTTGATGAAGTTATACTTGTTGCTAGGGTTTATAGAAACAATAACCTTTTCCCTTTTGAATGTGTTCATGAAATTGAAAGATTGAATCTTCCTTCCTTGGAGCTAAAGTGAATGTACTTGTATCCTTCATCTTCTCTTCATCATCCTCTTTTCCTTCTCCTCCTTCTTCTACTTCTTCTTCGCCATTTTCTTCTTCTTCTTGAGCCCGTCTATCTAAGAAATCTTGTTCTATTTCATCTAAAGAAGAAATATCCTTACGCAATGGTACATACCATTTGTTAGCTTCACCCTATAAATAAAAATAAAATTCTTATTTCCATCTTTCCTTTTGACCATAAGTTCTTTTATATTGGTTCTATCATTCTAATGCATCTCCACTTCCATAAAAATTAGGAAACCTCGTTGAAAGTAGGGTTTCTAATTTTTTACACATACCCAACTTTGTTTGAATTATTTCATAATTCTTTTAGTCTAAAATATAAAAATACAAATGATAGACCCCTGATAAAATTTGGTGAGATTTCTAGAAATTTAAAAATATCAAAAATTTCCTTGATTTGCAACCTAGAAAGTGAATTTATGAAAAATCATAAAATTGCAATAACTCACTCCATATTGATGATGTAAACCATCATAGCTTCCTTTTTATGATCCTCCAACTTTGGTAAAAATATTGTAGAAAAATTCATAGCCATTTGATTGATACAAGTGAGTCTTCAAAAATTAGGGTTTTGTCATCACCTTTGTTCAAATCATATCTCTAATACCACTTGATAAGATCCACACATATAATAATGGAAATAATATAATGAATAATATAGATCTCACACAACACAAGAGATGTTTGTGGGCCAAGATGCCCTAATATTCAATATAAGTAGAAATAGAATAACACCATACAACACTCCTGATGGAAGAAGCCACTCCACGTTATATCTCCAAGAGATCCCAAACACAATATAATACTCGACACATATCCTCACAATGATATTCACCTCCTTTATATAGACCTCCTCCCAATAACATGATGGAGGGGTAATCCCAATGAAGGCCTACTCAACACCTAATATATTAATTACACAAGTTATCCACAAGACCTAATATAACCAACTTAAGGGATGTGTGCCACATGTTGGTATCTACATCCACATAAATACATTATAATATCACATCCTTAGGTAAATAACATCTAACCAATAGGTCATAATGCAATCATAAATCATGTAATCCTTGAGCCACATTAGTTAGAACTTAAAGGGTGACTTTTTCACATGAGAGAAGAGGGAGGAAGATACTTTAATAGGCTAATGGTCTGATCCCTTCAAATGAAGAATATCATAATCTGAGGATACTAGAAAATCACCAAGCCAACATTCAAAAACCATGAATTTGTCAAGACATCTAAAATAGAATCCTTCCCACATCTTCTATTATTCCAAGTAAATATGTTCTAGGTTTAACATCCACAAGATTGAGGAAAGATCATTTCTCTCGTAACAAAGAGGAAGAAGGATCTAATCGATTGGATCCTCCTAACCTTTTTAGCAAGGCTAAGAATTCCATGAAGTCACCAGCCGTGATCTAGGACAAGTAGGCAAAAAAGAACAAACAAATCTAACATGAGACCACAAGAGATTCTTCCCTTGAAAATCTAAAGGTTCATAAACATTAGTGAGGAGGATGGATCTACCAGATTCAAAAGAAAAAAACTAAGTAGTCACAATTGAATGTCTGCCTGCAAGCTAAAGGGAAGAAGTAAGATGAAGTGGGTCCCATGAACACATCAAGCCACCTAAAAATCCCTAGGCACCTATGCATTGACATTGGCATCATTTCCAAAGTTTAGAAGATATGAAAGTCGTATCCTCTACATAGAGTTTTTTATGATCTTGAAGAAATATAATATTTGGATTATGCTCATGATTCAAGTCCCAGACAACTTTTTTATGAAGGGAGTTACTAAAACCCCTAGTAGTCCATGAGATAACAATTGTTTGTGAGGATTAGAAAAATGAGTATCAAGTGTGCGAATGGCACTTGATTCCAAAAGTGATTCTCCAATCATCTTCACTTTTTCCTAGTCTTTCTTTCTCCCAGCCTTGGAATTTTTATTTGAGGAGTTATTTTCAAGAATCTTCTACTAAAGGCCTTGAAGGATAGGATCTTTCTTCTATGTCCATGTGTGGAGTTGTGGGCTATAGAACCTTCTAGTAAAGAAAAGCTAGAAGAGCCCTCAAGAACACCAACTAAGGTTAGAGGAGGTGCTTCAATCATGTGAATGTCCATTTTCTAAAATCATGGCTCGTAGCACAAACCTAAAAATGACTAGGAGAGGTAGGAATTCTTTTATTCAAGGCCCCTTGCAAGTTAGAATGATCATTACTTTCCACCAAATGGGAAGATATAACAGGATCATCCAAATCCTCTCCTTGGACCACTGAAGGCTGCATGAGCATGATAGTCTTAGGTTCCTTAAAACTTTCTAGAACCCCAAATCTATTATTGAACTTTCCTCTTGTAGAATCCCCTCTTGGGAAATTTAGAGTCCTTCCTTTATTATAGATTCTCACTAGAATGAAGCCATCTGAATCTAACCCATCTACATGAGTCAAATCTTTACTTTTTGTTGGAGCTTTTATTGCAGATATTTATGGAGATGAAATGGAAGGTATTGAAGCTTGACGTGCGGTCATCCCACAATAATGGGTTACACTTTTTGGCCAAACTTGACATTGAAATCAACATTTTGAACTAAATCTTCACTTTCTAACACCTATAGCTGCTAAACCGATAGGAATTTGAAGATGATGCAAACTAGTGAGTTGTGAGATTTTTTTTGTAGATTCTAAATATATTTTTAAAAAAAATTAGAGTTTAATTGTAAAAAAATTTGTGTCTCCTTTGATAACTAGTTTTTAATAGTAAACAATTTTTT
Organism: Cunninghamia lanceolata; assembly: GCA_027924645.1. Lineage (NCBI taxonomy): Eukaryota > Viridiplantae > Streptophyta > Pinopsida > Cupressales > Cupressaceae > Cunninghamia > Cunninghamia lanceolata. The sequence continues at coordinate 20,708,232 of BSBN01000520.1, read as the reverse complement.
TTTAAAGTGATATGTATTCTGTCACACATAACTTTTTTCTACAAACTATAAAATTTTGATTCTTTTGAATTTAGATTGGTAACATCGATATCTAGAGGATGCATTTGGTTTCATAATGTTTTGTTGAATTTTTTTTTAATTAAGTTTTAAAGTCAAACCAATTATAATTTAGACATAGGCTTATTCTATCCAACATAACTTTTTTTGTATGTATCAGAATTCAATTTTTTTTTGTTGGAATAAGAACATCAATACCTAGAGGACATATTTTTTTTTGAATTTTTTCCTCTATTTTCCTATTTTTTCGTATGTGTGAAACAAAGACCTTGATGTTCATTGAAAAACCTACATTCACAAGAAATAAAAAATAAATATAATAATCAAATTAAATATATTTAAAATTATACTTTTTGGGAAGCTTATAATAAGGACTACATACTTACAAAACATAAATTTTAAATGAATTCATTTGATCCCCCAAAAGGTAAATCAAAAGTGGTTTTTTATCAAAATTTTGATAGGTGTAGAGGAGACTCCATTATAGGTATGGTTTAAAACTAGCGGGGTTCTATCCAAGGGGGTTTAAATCTAAGGGGGTTTGATCAAACCCTCTTCAATTAAAATCCTTTAAATGAAACCTTTCAAGGCTTAAATCATTATATTTTCTAAAAATATGCGATTTCAGCAAAAATTAGGATGTCCCAGAAAGTGTAACCCATTATTGTGGCAGCACCCTATGGGCAATCCCTTTGTAGATGGCCATAAACATGGCAAGAACAATGATGACAAGGAAGAGCTTCATAATCAATTCGTTGGATCCATTGCATGTTGCTTAGTCTAATCTCAAGAGAATCTAGGAGAGGTTTGTTAAGATTGATTTCAACATACATACAAACATACATAATTACCTTTCCTTCTAGAGTGAGATGCAAAAAACCCATGGATTTCCCTTGATCTGGTTATTTTATTCTTGAATTGAAATGATAATTTTAAAGTCACTCATGTCAAGTAGTCCTTGAATCATCAAAGTGGGGGCAAAATGTAATGGCAAAATTAACATACTCATGCTAATTCTGATGTATTTCTTAGGCCCACCTTGTGGGAATGTCTTAATACAATACCATATCGATAAATAGCATATTCTTATGTTAGACTTGGCTCACAACCCAATCCCTAGTTATCCACATAATCAATTCGTTAGATCCATTGCATGTTGCTTAGTCTAATCTCAAGAGAATCCAGGAGAGGTTTGTTAAGATTGATTTTAACATACATACAAACATACATAATTACCTTTCCTTCTAGAGTGAGATGCAAAAAACCCATGGATTTCCCTTGATTTGGTTATTTTATTCTTGAATTGAAATGATAATTTTAAAGTCACTCATGTCAAGTAGTCCTTGAATCATCAAAGTGGGGGCAAAATGTAATGGCAAAATTAACATACTCATGCTAATTCTGATGTATTTTTTAGGCCCACCTTGTGGGAATGTCTTAATACAATACCATATCGATAAATAGCATATTCTTATGTTAGACTTGGCTCACAACCCAATCCCTAGTTATCCACATTTCACTCTTGTTGCACTAATTTCCATAGATTCATTCCTCACCTTGAAACCAACACTTTATCCTTTTAGATCATTTTTTAGTGGCATGAGATTGATCCAAATCAACCTTGAGATGCTTGTCAATGATCCTCGAAATCCAAAGAACTAAGTTCAAATTTAAACTTTCCTACCCCCTTTTACTAGCCATTGTGAGCTGACCTAACATGTAATGTCCCCATTTTTTAGTTCCCTTGCAGTGTAGTTGGCACTAACCTTGTGGATGTGTGTCAACATTATCAGAGGAGTTACTTAATGATTCCAATGAGCTTAAGGGGTTTGGAGGACTCATATGCCTCATATGCCACTTTTTGGGGTGATTTTTGGCTTCTAATGTGCTCTCCAAGAATCTTGGAGAGGGCATCTATTTATAGTAAGTCACCCAGTTGGCTCCATTTATCATTATTCTTCATCGGGATCACTCCAGTGCAATTAGTTTTTGATTCTGATGCATTCTTGCAGTTTCCACAAAATGGGTGTATTAATGGCTTTATTTTAATTATTTTACTAAGGTCGCTAAATATTATTTAAAATATTTTAAAAGCACCTTAGTGGTATAGCTCATCAGAACCGGGATGAAATGTTTTAAATCATGGATGCATAAAACAGGGACCTTGAGAGTTAAATTATCATTATTTTAATTAAAAGGTCTTTTTCAGAGCTAAAATGAAGTTTTAATTAAAAAGTGAATTTTAAAATAGGCATTTGAGGGGCTCATTTGGATTATGAAGTTTATTCTATTTCTCTTACTGAAACCCTTGTGGTTCTGGAGATTAAACTTGGTTCATCTCAGCCTTCTTGAGGACGAAAACCCTCTTGGAGATGATTGACCCCAGTGGTGGAAGACCCCCCCAGGTTGATTGTTGGTAAACTTATTCAGAGTTTACGCTTTGTGCTTCATTGTAGGATTTTGGCACTATGCAGAAGGGTTTAGTGAAGATCAAATTTATCGAAGATTGGAGACAAATGATAAATTTATCTATTTTGGAGATAATCACAGAGATTATATTGAAGATTTATTTGGCATTGTTGAAGAATTTATTTACAGTTGCTATGGAGTTTATTGGAGGGTTTGTGCCCTAGAGCCATATTTATTTGGAGATTTTAGCAAAGCAAATTATAGAAGGGATTAGAAGGAAAAGATACAAGCTAGATAGTACCTGCTATAGTGCCTACTACAGTACGCGTTATAGTACCCACTACAGTATTTGCTATTGTTTAAAGAAAACTAAAGGGGTTTGAGGATTTGAAGAGCCTAGCGCATATTTTGAAAGAGAACTTGGGTTGCTACAGTAGTCACCAACATCAAAAATAAAATGCAGCAAACAAGCATTAAATTAGTCCTTTTTATCAGCCTTCATTCTTGATTTTTTGGCATCATTTATGTATCAATTTGTTGAAGACAATTATCGTGTATGTTAGGCATTGAATAGTTGATGTACTTGGAGAGTTCATTGCAAGTGTGAAACTCAGCTACAACAGCAAGCTCTTTATGATATCATTCTAATAAAAGTTACAACTGGATGTATGTTTGTTTTGACAACGAATATCATTGTGGGTTATGATCTTTGGCCTTGTAACCCAGTTGTTGAAGACTGATTTGTATAACATCAAGCTAACTCATTGAAAATCAATACAATCTATTGGATTTAAGGTCAGATTGAGTTTTCATTATTATTTCAATTTCATGCAAAGTGTTTGCTATATTGTCTATGAAATTTATTATGCATTGTTGAGTTGTTATTCCAAACAAAAAACACATTGAAACACATCAAGGTTCAAACAGAAGCAAAGTGTTTGACAAATTACCTGCATGTTAGAAGTCAGTAAACTTTCTAGGTGTTTTAAGAAAAAAATGTTTCCAAGTAGGGTGGGACACTACATAACACACATTTGTGTGACAAGTTCTTATGTCATTATATTTAAAAACATTCATTTTTCACTTAAATACATTGGAGGATCATAGAGGAGAATAATTAGAGCCCACTTTAATTCTTAAAGAGAAAAAAAAGAAATCAAATCCACACCATCACCATATAAGTCATTTGCATGTCTACTAATGTTATCTTTGATCCTTCTCTTCACTACTAATTTTGTTTGCTAAGGCATTTGACCTTAGAGGACCCATTCACCTATTGATTTAACAAGCTCATCAATGGTATCTCTAGACACCACCTTGATAGATTTAGATATCTAGAAGGCAAAGATGAGCAAATTCTCTAGTGCACTTTCTATTAGATCAGCTATATGTAGCTCAAATCAATTTTATGCATCAAATTAGGTTCACAAAAGTTAGGATCAAACTTGTGAGGCTCAATATTTGTCTACATCATTTTATGTGGTAGATTAGATTTTGAGACATCCATCAAATTGAGGTAATTAATTTTCTAACACTAGAAAATTGATTCTAAATAATATCAACAATAATTATCTATTAGTCAAACGAGTTCAATAGGGAAGATATTTTGGGTTGCTAGATGACTATAGCAGAGGTCCTCATGCATTATATAACATTGGAAGATAGGTACAAACATTTTTATTCATACATGTTTCGTATGTTGAATCATCTTACGTATGGTATCAAGTTAAATTTTGCCTTTTGGATCTTTAGCTCCTTAGAAGATTTTGTCCTTCAAGTGGTATTAGGTATGAAAGAACTACCCTTGCACTAGGGGTTGATTTACTGTCTTTACTAGTTCCAACTGGTTAGAATCCTAGCCCCACCCCTCATCCCTAGAATTTGTAATCCTTCTCATCCCCCTGCATACAGCTTCCCCGGGCCCCTCCTTGAAGAAGTAAAAAGTTGTGCAAGATAAAACCAACCCCTCCTCAAGGGTTAAAATCCTTATTCCACCTACCCATGGTGACACCCCGTCCAATGTTCATACCACTCATCCCCATGCAGCTATTGGTAAAGGCAAAAGTGTGATATTTTCTAAACATCCAGGCTCAATCCCTTCCCTTAACCCTTCCAGCCCTTCTAAACTCTTGCATAACATTCTGTGCTTTGCCCAAGGCTAACCCCCCGGTGGTGGATACCCTTAACCCCACCTCTCATGTAACTACCACCCTGACCACCACCCCTTCGAAGGATCCAACCCATACCCACACCCTTGCCATGGTCAACAAGCCCTCTGTGAATCCCCCTTTCGGTCCTCAACCATCCCTCAAAGATTCTATCAACAATAGCACCAAATGCAACTCTTGCATCTCCCTAGAGGACAAGGTTAACAATCTTCAATAAAGTCTCATCCTTCATAACAACATTATGAAATGGAAAATCTCTTAGTTGCGCATAGCTAAAAATGAAATTCAATAGCTGAAAAAGAAATCCACAAGCAAAATTTGTAGTGGTAGAGTGTTGAGGTGGAGGAGGATATATGGTAGGAAGTCAAGAAGTTCTCCAACACTTTTGGCAAATGGGAAGAGTTGGAGCAAAACATAACTGAATTGAAGAAGAATCAAGAGAACATAAAGGAGAGCATGGCTGAGATTGTTGCCTTCAACAAAGAAACCATTAAAAATTTTTCCACTAGTCTTTATGTGTTGTAGTTTGAATTGGAAAAGAGGTAAGGTGAGTAGGTGGATTAAAATGAGAATATTGTGGCTCGGGAAGGTCCTACTAATAGAACAAGAGCTAAGATGCCTAATGTCAAAGTTAAATCCAAGAATGAGGAGAAGAATTCAAGGGAGGTGATGTAGGAGCATCCCAAGTTGCAGAGCAATCTTGCATCAACCAAAAATATTTCCATTATTTTATTTTCTTTCATTTCAGTTGCAGTTCAAGATTTTTTATTGCACCGCATCTTCATATCAGAGTGTGTGGAGCAGTATTTATCTTCTATGCAATGTCATCTACATCATATTTAGATTTTAGGAGATTTGGATTCATCTACAGAAAGTTATCGCTATTAGAAGATCATCAGCTTTCACAGAGCAGAACATTCATGCAGACAATTGAGAACAAAAGGTTTGCGGAGCACTTTTGTGACTTGTAGAGCCAAATGGAACATATCACATAGCACATAAGGACTAGATAGACCTTCCTTGAGGTCCGCACCAAGTTTCATTCATTTGCAGAGAAATACTAGATGTTGTAGGTTGACCTACATGTTTCTACATGTTTCATCATTCATTGGAGTTTGTAACCTCTTGTGGCCGACGCAGAGGATTCTATGAGCTTGAAGATGATATATATACATCTCCTAGATGGTTTAGGGAGTCAGTTCTCAAGTTAGTAGTTATGGTAGTTTATATGAAGAATTTCATTCCAAGAGGTGCTTCAATACCTATCTTTCATATCTGTTGTAACCTAGAAAACAAGCCTGTGAGCCCTTTGATTATAGCTCGCATGTTGCCGGCATATGAGCATTTTGATTATCTGATATATTGAGTATTTGAATCTTCCATTGCATTCTATATTTGTGTTGTTTTCGTTCTGTTTACTCTAGCTACATGGTTGGACAGTTCATTCTTTGGACCCTCCATTCATGACTGCACAAAGTGGTATCAGAGCGAAGTTGTGAATCCTTTGGGAAGTAAAGGTATTCTGTAAGATCTTGTGGTGAGCAGATCGTCGACCTGAGGTAGTCTACTTGTTTTTGTCAATAGAGCACCGATTGTGAGGCAGTTGCTACCTTGTAGTCAGATCACCGAATTGAGGCAGTTGCACTAGATCCTAGGAAGAGATGCCACCAAGGAGGATCCTGCTATGGCCAATGTTGTTAGAAGAATGGAAGAAATGATTGAGATGATGAGGATAATGAAGGTTATATTGGATTCTATAGAAGAAGATAGAAGAAAAGGACTAAACCCTAAACATGAAGATGAAAGTGATGATGATGAATTTCAAGCTGTTGACCAAAATGAAGAAGCCTTAGAAGAAGAAGAATCAGATCAGGTAAAGATGTTGAAAGCTATTTCTAAGATGGGAAAGATACATAGAGTGGAAGTATCAAACTATATCAAAAATTTGAATCCTAAGGAATTTATTGACTGGATATATGACTTGGAGGAATACTTTGAATATGAGGAAATTGAAGATCCAGAGAGAGTGAGATTTGTAAAAACTAAGTTGAAAGGACATGTTGCTATTTGGTGGAAATAAGTTCAATTGGATAGGAATAGGAGAGGAAAAGAGAAGATCATAAAATGGGATAGGATGGTGACAAAGTTGAAGAATTAGTTCATACATGCTGACTGTGAGTTGGAATTGTTGAAGAGATTACAAAACTTAAGACAAAAGGAGAAATATATGAAGGAATACATTGAAGAATTTCATAAGATGATCATAAGGACATGACATAGTGAAGCTAGCAAGGAGAAAGTGGCAAGGTACATAAATGGATTGAGGATGAATATTCAAGAAGAACTAAGTTTGGTAAGGATGACAACAGTGGAAGAAGCATGTCAATTTGCATTGAAAGTTGAAGACAAGTTGAATAAAAGGCATGATCAAAGACAAAGAGGTAGAGGAGGCAAATTTCAAAGAGGTAGAACATATTCCAGAGGAGAAAGACCTTATGCAGAGCAAACTAAGGAAATTAGTCCTCACAAGAAGGAAGACAGAGATAACAATTCATACTGGAGGGATGATAGGAATTTCTACTGCAATAACAAAGGGAATCATAACTCTTACCACAATGAAGGATACAAAAGAAATGAAAGAGGGTTTGACAAAAGAACATTCAGAGGAACTTGTTTTAAGTGTGGAGGTGAAGGAAACATAGCATTTGAATGTCATGAAGGAAGTACAAGCAAGAGGACAAAGAACAATGCAAGAGTAGCTTATGCGGAAGAAGAACCTGTTGGATCACCTAGTTTAGTGGGAAATATAGAGAAAGGAGAATCATTTGTCATGAGGAAAGCATTATTTCAAGTATAGACAATTGAGGAACCACCGCAAAGGAAAAGTTTATTTTGGACAAGATGTAAATCAGGAGGTAAATGTTGTAAAGCGATCATTGATAGTAGGAGTACAAATAATTTGGTTTGAGAGGAGATGGTGACTAAGATGAACATGGAGAGATTGAACCACCCTAAGCCCTACAAGATAGCATGGATTTAGGATGAGCACAAGGTACTGATGAGTGAACAATGTTTGGTGAAATTTCGTATAGGATCTTATGTTGATGAGGTATTGTGTGATATTATGCTGATGGATGTATGCCATATATTGTTGGGGAGACCATGGCAGTATGATAGAAAGGCTATACATGATGGAAGGAAGAATACTTATACTATAATATCTAATGGGAAGAAACATATCTTGATACCTTTGGAAGATGAGCCTAAGAGTGAAGCATGTGGGAATGCTAGAATCTGTTTTGTTGATGGAAGGAATTTTTTGGATGGATTGAGACATGAGAATGTGTGTTTTGCTTTGATTCCAAAGAAGTTAGGAACCCAAAGTGCATAAAACACCACAACAAAAGGAGAAGAACCACTGCCAGAGGAAATAACTAAATTGTTGACAGAGTATTAATACATCATATCAGATAATGTGCCTAAAGGATTGCCACCAATCTGGAGTATCAATCATCATATGGACCTTATACCTAGAGCTAGTTTGCCTAACAAAGCAACACATAGAATGACACCAACAAAAAATGTGGCGCTGAATAGATAAATACAGGAACTATTAAGGAAAGGATTGATCAGAGAAAGTTTAAGCCCATGTGTGGTACCTGTAGTACTAGTGCCGAAGAAAGATGGAGAATGGAGGATGTGTACAAACTCTAGAGCAATCAATAAGAACACAATTAAGTATAGATTTCCATTGCCAAGGATGGGTGACATCATGGATTGTTTAAGTGGAGCAAAATATTTCACAAAGATAGGCCTAAATAGTGGATACCATCATATCAAGATCAAAGAAGAAGATGAGTTGAAGATTGTATTTAAGAAAAATGAGGGATTGTATGAATGGTTAGTGATGCCTTTTGGATTAACTAATGCACTGAGTACTTTCATGAGGTTGATGAATGAGGTTTTAAAGAAATTCTTAGGTAAGTCTGTGTATTGTACACTTGGATGATATTCTAATTTTCAGTAAGACAATAGAGGAACAATTGTGGCATATTAGACAAGTATTGCAGAGGTTGAGAGAAGAGAAATTGTTGATAAACATCAAGAAATGTAGTTTCATGAAAGAAGAATTTGTATATTTGGGATTTGTGATTTCTGTGGAAGGATTGAAGATGGACCCTGAGAAAGTTAGAGCAATTGTTGAGTGGCCAACACCTGAGAACATTGGAGAGGTAAGATCATTTCATGGATTAGCAAGATTCTACCGGAAGTTCATAAAAATTTTTGGTACAATATGTACACCTATGACAGAGACAATGAGAGGTGACATAAAGGATTTTAAGTGGACATCAGGAGAAAATAAGAGTTTTGAATTATTGAAGTAGAAGGTGACAAAGCAACCAATGTTAGCATTACCATGTTTTAAAAAAGTATTTGAAGTAGATTGTGATGCCATTGGAAATGCAATAGGAGCAGTGCTAAGTCAAGACGGAAGACCAATAGTATATTTTAGCGAGAAGTTGAATGATGCAAGGAGAAGATATTCAGTTTATGATCAAGAGTTCTGAGCCATAATTCAAGCTTTGAAGAAATGGAGACATTACTTGTTGCCTAAGGAATTTGTGTTATACATTGATCATCAAGCTTTACAGTATTTGAACAGTCAAGGAAAATTGAATCAGAGACATATGAGATGGGTAGATTTCATGTAGAGTTACACATTTGTATTGAAGCATCAGAGTGGGAAGTCAAATAAAGTTGCAGATGCACTGAGCAGAAGAAGGAATTTGCTGACATAGAAGAGGGTAGAAGTATTAGGATTTAAGAAACTTAAGCATATGTATGAAGAGGATCTTGATTTTGTAGAAGCATGGAAAGCATGTAAGGAGACTGTTGTGACAGATAGAAGTAAGTGGTTAGATTATTTCATTCAGGAGGATATGTTGTTCAAAGAAAATCATTTGTGTATACCTAGGAGTTCAATTGAGATAATTTGATCAAGGAGAAACATAGTGGTGGATTAGCAGGACATTTTGGGATTGACAGGACAGTAACTTTGGTAAGTGAACATTACTTTTGGCCTCAGATATATAAGGATGTAAGGAAATTTGTTCAGAGTTGCATAATATGTCAAGTTGCAAAAGGAAGTAGTCAGAATACTAGATTGTACAAATCTTTGACAATACCAGAGAGATCTTGGGAAGATATAAGCATGGATTTCATATTAGGTTTGCCAAGAACACAGACAGGATATGATTCTATATTTGTAGTAGTGGATAGATTTTCAAAGATGAAACATTTCATTCTGTGTAAGAAGACAAATGATGTTGTACATGTTGCTGACCTATTTTCCAAGGAGATTGTGAGATTGCATGGATTACCTAAGAGTATAGTTTCAGACAGGGATACAAGATTTATTGGATATTTTTGGAGGACATTATGGAAGAAAATTAAGAGAGACCTAAAGTTTAGTTCGTCATTTCACCTATAGATAGATGGACAAACTGAAGTGATAAATAAGAGTTTGGGTAACTTGTTGAGATGTTTAGTAGGAGACAAAGCAAGAAATTGAGATCTAATTCTACTGCAAATAGAGTTTGCAGACAATAATTCAATGAATAGAAGTACAGGGAAGACACCATTTGAAGTTGTGACAGGGATACAACCTAGAGGAGTTGCAAAGCTGAGATACATCAGTATGGAGGACAAGAGAAGTGTAGAGGCAAAAGAATTTGTAAGATACATGGAGACAGTACATAATCAAGTCAGAAAACATTTGGAGGAGATGAATAGTAAGTATAAAGAGCAAGCAGATGAGAAGAGGAGACATAAAGAATTTTTAGTTGGAGATGAAGTTATGGTATATCTAAGAAAGGAGAGATTTCTAGTGGAGACATACAACAAGCTGGAGATGAAGAAATTTGGACCATGTAAGATTCTTAAGAAATTTGATTCAGGGAACACATATGAACTAGAGCTACCGAAGACATTTGGTATATCACCTATATTCAACATTGCAGATCTATATCAGTATCATGAGGGAGAATTAAGTGACAACATTGAAGATGGTTTGAAGAATCGGTTACCACAAAAAACCACCAGAGTAAATAGAGAACATCTTGGATAGAAGAGTTGGACGCAGCACCAAAGGCAAGCAGTATAAAGAGTATTTGGTAAAGTGGAAAGGAAGACTGGAAGAAGATTCATCATGGATAAATCTCAAGCTGAGGTAGACTGCCTTGGTTTTCCTCTAGCCCCAACAAAGTGAGGGACTCAGTTTTTCAGCAACCCCGGGTGTCTAATGCAGGAGCATCCCAGGTTGCAGAGCAATCTTACATCAACAAAAAACATTTGCATTATTTTCTTTTCTTTTATTTTAGTTGTAGTTTAGTGATTTGCAGTTCAAGATTTTCTACTGCATTTTACCGTGCATCTTCATATCAGAGCGTGTGGAGTAGGATATATCTTCTATGCCATGTCAGCTACATCATATTTAGATTTTAGGAGATTTGGATTCATCTACAAAAAAGTTATCGCTATCAGAAGATCATCAACTTTCACAGAATAGAACATTCATGCAAACAATTGAGAATAGAAGGTTTGGGGAGCACTTCTGTGACTTGCAGAGCCAAATGGAACATATCACACAACACATAAGGACCAAATAGACCTTCCTTGAGGTCCGCACCAAATTTCATTCATTGGCGAAGGAATACCAGATGTTGTAGGTTGACCTACATGTTTCTACACCTTTCATCATTCATTAGAGTTTGTAACCTCTTGTGGCCGCCGCGAAGGATTCTATGAGATTGAAGATGATATATATATACATATCCTAGATGCTTTAGGGAGTTAGTTCTCAAGTTAGTAGTTACAATAGTTTAGATGAAGAATTTCATTCCGGGAGGTGCTTTAATGCCTTATCTTTCATATTTGTTGTAACCTGAAAAACAGGCTTGTTAGCCCTTTGATTGTCACCCGCATTTTGTTGGCATATGAGCATTTTGATTATCTAATATATTGAGTATTTGAATCTTCCATTGAATTCTATATTTGTGTTGTTTCAGTTGTGTTTACTCTAGCTGCATGGTTGGACAATTCATTCTTTGGACCCTCCATCCATGACTGCACCAGGAGGTCACCTTCATCGACAAACTAAACTTCTTGAATAGAGAATGGTAGGCGATCTGTAGGCTAAAGAAGTTGGTTGACCAATTTTTATGTGTTGGTCCTTTGTTATTCTAGTGTTGTTTCTATTATTTTCTTCTGGTATTTTTGGTGCTCTCTATTTTGTTTCTTGTTGTTGTAATGCTTTGTAGTCTCACCGGGTTGGTGAGACTCTCTTCATATGCCTTCTTGCCTGCTCTATGCAATGGGTCCGAACCCTTTACTGTCTTTTACTAATATCAAAAATAATTAGTTATTATCAATCTTAAAACTAAATACACCTAATCTACTCATCTAACTAATCAACATCAACAACAATTATCTATTATCAATCTTAAAACTAAATAAACCTAATCTATTCATTTAATTTCTATACATTTATGTTAATTATTTGTCCTATATCTAGATTAATTTATACTTTATTAATTACATTTATTTAATTAACCTAAATACTTTATATAAATCTTTTATTTTCTTTAAAAAAATAAATTGGCTGAAGAAGTTGGTTGACCAATTTTTATGTGTTGGTCCTTTGCTATTCTAGTGTTGTTTCTATTATTTTCTTCTAGTATTTCTGGTGCTCTATGTTTTGTTTCTTGTTGCTATAATGCTTTGTGGTCTCACGAGGTTGGCGAGACTCTCTTCATATGCCTTCTTGCCTGCTCTATGTAAGGGTTTGAACCCTTTCCTGTGTTTTACTAACATCAAAAATAATTATTTATTATCAATCTTAAAACTAAATACACCTAATCTACTCATCTAACTAATCAACATCAACAACAATTATCTATTATCAATCTTAAAACTAAATAGGCCTAATCTATTCATTTAATTTCCATATATTTATGTTAATTATTTTTCCTATATCTAGATTAATTTATACTTTATTAATTACATGTATTTAATTAACCTAAATACTTTATATAAATCTTTTGTTTTCTTTAAAAAAATAAATTGTTAAATTAACAAGTTAAAAATAATAATTAAAAATATTCTTAAATATATTAACTTAAAAAAAAATACATATTCCTATATAAAATCTACCTTTATATTTGAAAGTGTTATATTCTCTTATAATAAAACTCTAGTTAAAATAATATTTAAGATTTATTTTAGTAATATGTACGTTTATATATAAAGTTATTAAAAAATAAACAAATTAGATTATATGGATAAAAAAAGTTAAGTTGATAAAAATATAGATTAAAATTTAAAATACAAACTATATGCTATTAAATTTTAAATCTAATTTCAACATCTCATAGCCTTAAATCCTTTAGTTTAAGGGGAAAATTATGATTTTTGGAGTATTATTGGATAAATTATTCTTAGGTGGAACTCTTTTAATTTGGTAATTGGGATGTTCGAGGATTTTTGGCAGCTTGTGTCGTAGGTTCTTCTTGTGCACAGGGTTGAAGGCCTTTCTGCTAGGGTTGTAGCCCTTGTTCCTTTAGTTGTAGTCTTCTTGTGGGGTGAGGGAATATATGCACCCCTCTCTTTTCTCCTTTTCTCTGAATTTGCTAGATTTTTTGGTGTTAGGAACAGTAGCGGCCTGCATGGTAGCCTCTAGGGGTCTAAGGGACCCCACACCTCTTTCTTTTAAGGATGTGATGAATTGAGGTGAAGCTTCATCGTTTGGTCATGTGGATGCAGTTAATTTTCTCTTGCATGCTGTGGAGAAATCCAAGAATACTCATAATCAGGGGTTTTGCTCAAAACCCAATGGTTGTTTGGAAAGAAGCAAGGATCATCCAGTGGTGGTGATCAATCCGAATGTTATTACCGACGATGTTTTGCATCTGTTAGAGTATGCATTCATCTGCAAATTCATGGGTGTTTGTATCTCTCTACCTTTTTTAAAGGCTTTGGCCAGAAATAACTAGAATCTGGAAGGGGCTATGGATGTCATCCTAGGAGTAAATGACTTCTTCTTTGTGGTGTTCTCACGTTTAGTAGATTGAAATTCAATCTTCGAGGGAGGCCCCTATTTTCATAATCAAGCGGGGCTTTTTATCAAGCCATGGCATCTAGGGTGTGATCCTATGGAAGAGTTTCCATCTAAGATTCTTGTTTGGATTTGGATTCTTTGACTTCCAATGTAGTACTGGCAACAAGATAGTTTGCACTCCATTGCTGCGGTTTTAGGGAAACCCCTGGGTCTGTCTCGTCAAACCCTCAATCATAAGGTAGCCACTTTTGTTCACCTTTGTGTGGAAATTAATTTAAATAACCCTGTGCCTAAATCTCTAGAAATTCGATTGGGTTGCATGAGCTGGATCCAACTGGTTGACGATGAAGCTCTACCATTTCACTATTATGCATGTCATGAGAATTGGCACTTGCAAAGAAATCGTCCTAAGTTGGGAGATAAACTCCAGCAACCTCCTCCAAGGACACATGCAATCAATTCCAAAGCAAAGGGTAAAGCCCCAACACAGAATGATGGGCTAGATTCAAATGGGTTCATTCTTGTGAAATCTCAGTCATAGGCAAGGGCGCCAACCCATCAAAATAAAGCCACTCCTAGGGGGATTTTGGTAATAGATTCGATGTTCTTGAAAACTTTGAGGATTTGGGCATAATGGAGCATGAACACATTTATGTGGGTCAGGATATGCAATGCATGGACTCAAATAGTCATATTCCTCTAGTTCCTAATTCATTCTTGGAAACACATGAGGCTTCAAAGGAAGGAGTTGCTGATAAAACTGAAGAGCTTACAGAAAAAAGGGGGTTGTTGATAAAACATCCAAGGTGGGGAGGAAAAAGGATCAAGAAAAGATGAAGATAGTGGGGGAGTCATTAATGGAATCAGGTGTAATTAGGACACTAGATACTCACTTTGCCTCTTCTAAAAAATGATTGTGATCTCATGGAATGTTAGGGGTTTAAGTAGCATCCCTCGACAAAAGGCTACTCGAGACTTGATCTAGGACCATAACCAGATGTTATTTTTCTTCAAGAGACTAAGTTATTAGTTGAGGATATGATGAGCACTTCTTCCAAGTTGTGGAAAAGGGGTCAGTGTCAATGTATTGGCTCTCAAGGTAATCTGGGAGGTATTGTATGTCTATGGGACCCTCACAAGATCACACCTCAATGGTGGCTAGGTTCTAAGGACTCAATATTGCTTATAGCATCATACTTTGACTCAAGGGAAACTATCCTTCTCACTAATGCTTATGTGCCTATAGACTTTCTGGGTAAGATTTAGTCTTGGTCTCATGTTAGATTTGTTTGATCTTTTGTTCCTTCTTGTCCTGGATTTTGGCAGGAGACTTCAATACTATTTGTAGCTTAGATGAAAAATTGGGGGGTGTTGGTCAGCTTGGCCAAGCCTCTAGTTTGATGAGAGATAATGTATCTTTTCTTCATTTGATGGATGTTAAACCTAGCAATGACACCTTCACTTGGCATAATAGAAGGCGTGGAAGTGATTCTATTTCATAAAGGTTGGACAGGTTCATGGTGTCAAACTTCTGGATTGGCAATGAGTGGACCTCTTCTTCTGAGATCTTGGGATGGAAGGGTTCAGACCATTGACCTATTAAGTTCTCCTCCACTCTGTTTTCTATGACCAAAAAACCTCCTTTCAATTTTCAACTTATGTGGCTTCGTGATGATAATATGCATAGACTATGGAGTCTTGGTGGATAGAAGGGAAACCTGCCTTTAGAATGACCATGTTCTCCTTTTTTAAGCACCTCCAATACATCAAATTCAAGCTTAGGCAGTGGAATATTACCTCCTTCAGTAATCTTTTTCACAAGAAGAAACAAGTTCAAGATAAGTTGGATGACATTACATTTAGAATAAAGGAGGAGGGTGATAGAGCACTTGCTAAGGGAGGAGTCTAAGTGGGCCAAGGAAATCTCTAAATGGGAATTGTGAGAGGAGATTTTTTGGAAATAGAAGTCCCGTATAGATTGGCTCGAGGAGGGGGATAAAAACACAACTTTTTTCATAATTTTGTGAAGGAGCGCAAATGTGGGAATGTTCTTACCTCCATCATTTCTGCTCAAGGAGAACCCTTATCTTCTTTCTGAGCTATTTCTGAGGAAGCAGTGCGATTCTTTTCCTCCTAGCTCATTGAGAATAGCTCCCAAAATTCAGAAGAGGAGAAAAGCATTCTTGACTGCATTCCCTCTTTGGTTTTAGAAGAGATGAAAAAAGCACTGCTAGAACCTGCTATGATGGAGGAGATTGAGACTATTGTGTTCTAGATGAAAAAGGTAAGGGTCCTGGCTCAAATGGTTTTTTGATAGATTTTTTCATGAATTTTGGGATATTTTGAGCTCAGATTTACTTGAGGTGGTTAGAGAATCACATACCAATAAGTAGATGCTCAAATCCATAAACTCTACTTTTATGGCTATTATCCCCAAAAAATTAGGTACCAACTCTTTGGATTGCCTCAGACCTATCACGTTGTGTAATGTTCTTTATAAGATTATTTCCAAACTCATTGCAGAATGGTTGAAAA
Source organism: Cunninghamia lanceolata (assembly GCA_027924645.1). Lineage (NCBI taxonomy): Eukaryota > Viridiplantae > Streptophyta > Pinopsida > Cupressales > Cupressaceae > Cunninghamia > Cunninghamia lanceolata. The sequence continues at coordinate 20,691,948 of BSBN01000520.1, read as the reverse complement.
CTTGCTTGGAGCCCTTGATTTCTCTTGAGAAGGGGGGTTTTGTGAAAGGAAGAATTTTTTTAGATGGTATTGTAGTGGCTATAAAAGCCATTCATTCCATGTCCATCTCTAAGGAAAAAGATATGTTCATCAAGTTGGATATGTCCAAGGCTTATGATAGAGTTAGATGGTCTTTTCTGTAGCAAATCTTGTTGGTTTTTGGCTTTTGTGCTGACTAGGTTCACTAGATTATGAGTTGTGTGACAACTACCTCATTCTCAGTCCTCGTTATGGCATTCCTTCTTTGTTTTCTACCTCTCGGGGTCTTAGACAAGGAGATCCCTTATCTCCCTATTTGTTCATCCTAATGGCGAAAGGTCTAGGGTGGTTGGTGAAAAATAAAAAGGATATGGGCTCTATCCAAGGGTGGTCTTGGGTTCCAGAATTGGATTCCAAGACACATTTACAGTTTGTAGATGATACTGCTCTAATGGGTCTTTCTAGAACTGATGAGGCTATCAACTTTATAAGAGATTTGGATGCTTATTTAGGAGCTTCTGGGAAGCAAATTAATGAAGATAAGTCTTAGATTTTCTTCTTCAATACCCCGAAAGCTATTCAACGCAGAATTTCTAATATTCTTCATTTTTGGATTGGTAGGCTACCTGTGGATTATTTGGGCATCCCTATGTCTTCAAGTCCACTGGATAAAGATTATTGGTGGAAGATTCTGGATAAGTTTTACACTAGGGTTAATCACTGGACTCATAGGTGGCTTTCCTTCGTTGGTAGGATAACTCTCCTTAAATCGGTTCTCCAGGCTCTACCTATTCAGCTCCTAAGAGTTTTCTTAAGGAGTTTGATGCCTTAGCAAGGAAGTTTCTTTGAGTTGGAAGACTAGAAGTTCAGAAGTGGAGCCTGGTGAGTTGGGATTAAGTGTGTCAACCAAAGGAGATGGGGGACTGGGTCTTAGGAAATCTGAACTAACTAGCTAGGCCTTGGTAGCTAAGTTATATTGGAGGTGGTGCAAATTCCCATATCACCCTTGGGTGTGAATTCTTAATTATAAATACTTGGGAGGAGTGGGCAAGGAGGATATACCTCAATTAGAATTAGAGGGAAGGGCTTGAGCATTTGGAACATGATTAAAAGAGGAGCCTCCCTTATTAAGGAGGGGCTATTTTGGGTCATTCAAAAAGGGGATAGTGCTTTATTCTGGACTGGCTCTTGGGACAATCACCTTCCCATTCTTTCAGATTTTCCTTAGTTATAGGCTTTGAGTGAGACCTTTGTGGCAGTGGGTTGGTCTAGGGTGGCTGACTTTAAGTTCTCTACTCAGCTTGGGAGATCTGTGACTAGTCAGTGGAGGGAGTCGAATAGTTGGCCTGGTGGTGGATTTCTTGAAGAGAAGTCTACTCTAGCTTCTATTCTTGCTAAATGATTTTGCTACTCCTCAGAGGATAGAGATATCTTGGCCTGGGGGCATGATCATAAAGGAGTCTATTTAGTTTCTCTCAGCTACTCCCTGTTGGAGTGTCAAGGAAGGGGCATAGAGATTTTCCTTGGTGGAGACGAATCTGGAATAATCTTGGGTGGCCCAAGTGCAACTTGTTCTTGTGGTTAATGAGTTAGAATAAATGCTTGACTTGGTAAAATCTTAGGAAAAGAGGGTTTCAGGGGCCCTCCTTCTGCTTCTTATGTGGTTATAATGAAGAGAGTACTTCCCACCTTTTCTTTTAGTGCTCTTTTACTGTTGATTTGTGGAATTTGTGGTGGAGTTTATGGAAGAGGCCTCTTGTCCTTGCCACCTCTATGGTGGAGTTTTGGGGGAAGATGGGGCATCTCTCCATTTCGGTTGACTTTCTGGTTGCGTCTTGGGATCTTGGCCCTTCATTGTCATATGGAGAATTTGGTTGGGGTAAAATCGTCGTATCTTCCAAGACTACTGGAAAGTTGTTTTGTAAGTTTGACAGAAGGTTAGGAGGATGCTCAAAGAGACCATGGAGGCCAAGTTTTATCTAGTGGGTTCTCTCTCTTCTTCAGATAAGCGGGTGGTAAAGGGCTTAGAGATTTCATTTCTGTCTTCTAGACAAGGCCATTTTGGTCATAAATCGATATCTCTCAGAAAGGTTAGTAGATTGCGAAAATGGAATCCTCCCCCTAGTGGTTTCTATAAGATTAATATTGATGGCTTCGCTAGGGGAAACCCAAGGGCAACTAGGTTTGGAGGGGTTGGTCATGATAGTAGTGGTGCAGTGTTATTCTTTTTTTCCACTTACATGGGCTTACATTCGAATAATTAGATGGAGACATTAACTATCTTGAAGGCTTTGGAGAAGGCGAGTGAGTTGGGATGGAAGAAGGTGGTTTGTGAGATTGATTCCATGATCCTAGTTTATTTGTTGAACAAGAGAAACTGGCAAGATTCTTCCTGGCGGTTGGTTGTGATTGTGAAGCAAATTTTGCATTTAGCTACAAACTTTGAAGTGATATTTGTCCATATACATAGGGAATGGAATAAAATGGTTGATTGTTTCACTAAATGGGCTTCTGATGAAATGGATGGGTGGCATGCTATGGAGTAGGGGAATTTAACCCTGTTCAAGTGAGTCAACTTATCTAGAGATTACATGATGATTGAAGAAGATTTAGGCCTTGGGTGCTGGATAGATTGATGGATTGCTTTGGGTTTGGTAGGGGTGTGCAGAATTGTAAGTTTGGGTGGTACTGCAAGTACGCCTATTGGGTGTCTCTAGTGAAGTATGACATGATGGTAGTGGCCATTTGGAAATCCTCATGGTGTATACGTAAATATTTTCATTGAATAAAGTCATGTTTTTTTACCCCCCCAAAAAAAGATAGATTATTCTTAAATATCATCCTTGATTTAATAATGAAATATGAATTTTAGTTAATAAAAATAAGACAATTATTTATCATTTTTAGTGTGGATGAAGTATAAAATTATTTTTTATTAAGGGTTTAAAGAAGGGTTTTTGAAAGGATTGAGACTGTTTTAGAAAGGCTTGATCAAATATAGATTTGAAGCCTAACAAATAGTCATGAAACAACTACAAGCACCTCTCCTCCTCCAACACCTAAATGGAGACATGTCAATGAACCTATATTTCCTCTTTAACAACCTTTTCAAATGTACTTTGATGATCCTAAAAAACATCTAATGTTTATTAAAATAGTTGGATGATTTCTTAATTGGCCTCATCATCATTAACAACAACTCCCTCTTTACTCTTATCATTCTCAACATGCTCTCATCTTTCGAGACACTCCCATGATGGAGTAACATCGAATTGAGCTCTGATACCATGATAAAACTATAAAAAATTGAACTGAAGAAATACAACATAATATTAATTCAAAAGAAGATTGTTGTATATTAATTTAACAAAGGATGATTACAATATATATAGCCTTAAGAGGCACAACCAATTACTACAAACTTGGATTGACAACAAACTGATTTATTTATTGACACCTAACCATTGAACTTGGACACCTCTAAGGCTCCTACTCTAACAAACTTCCACAACCGAAACTCTTATTAATAACATTGAAACTAACTGCCAACACTCACATTCATTCAATTATTCATAACTCTAACAAGACCTACAACACTAAGGTTGTTAACCAACAACTAAAAGCAAAAAACTAACAACATGCAAATAGCCAAAGTGGCTATTCTTAAACATCATCCACTTCAACAGTCAAAGGGTAATTTTGGCCAATAGAAGGACATATATTTACCACTTTTTGTTGTAAATGAGGTGTAAAATTGCCATCGATTGTTTGACCATTAAAATATATGATATTTAAGTAGAGTGCAGCAGGAAAACTTTAAAAACTCTTGAACACAAACATCTACCCTGTCCCCTAAATTGTTGAAGTAGAAATGCTTCCTGATCATCCTTCCTTTTTTAACAGTCGATCCAAGATCAGAACAAGTCTTAGAGCATCTTGTTGACTTCATGCCAAAGTGACTCTAAAACTCAAATCCTCTATTTTTCTTTTTTCCATATTTGACGATGGTGAGCTAAGAGAAGACATAACCATCTGAGTAAAGCCAATGTCATTCACAACTTTCACCCTTTGAGACAAATCCTTCTTGTTGGAAAATTAATTTGGAGCGGGCATATTAAATGCACCTACCCATTTGAGATCCTCCGGTGATCTCCCTCCTGCCGCACTCTACAAAAGCAATTAATTCCACCCAGCTAGCTCGTAAGGTAAACATTATTGCCGACAGTCTTCAATGAAGTCACGTTAAGACAAAAAGGAGGGAATGTTGGATAGTTAGAAAATAGAGACAGAGTAGCAGAAGATGAAGTCGCAGAAGCAACAGCAACATGAAATGTTCTTTGTGTGTAGTTCTGAGCAGTTCAGTTTGTGTGCAAGGAGCAACAGATAGCTCCAAACAGTTGTGGTTTTATGTGTAGCTTCAGATTGTTGCAGATCAAGTGTATTTTCATTAGTTTGCTGTTTAAGTTTAGAAATCATTTGTAAATGTCATTTTTCTGATTCTGATTCAATAGAACAAACAAGAAGTTTGCTTGCACATCTGCGTATCTCCAGTCATTTTGTTTGTGTTATTGTACATTTTATTTGTGTGTTTGGGATGTAAATATCCTACACTTCTTACCAATAGAATCCTCGCCCTCTTTATATCACAAGACCCATTCTCTTGAAAATGAAATATAAAATTGTTATTTTGTTAAAAAGGAATAATCAGATTCTTTTGATCCCAATGTTCACAATACATGGACACAACTCAAAAAGATCAGTTAAAATAGAACATGAAAAAGGAACCGATGACTCTTCATTGCATAAGCCATTGACGAGTCAGTTTTTCTTCTATTGCAAAAGCAAGCAAGTCAAAAAAATCCTTGGACAGTCTACAAAGTGCATGTAAAAGATTAAATAAGGTTAAGATCTTTGAACTTCAAATGCGCAGAAGAGATTCTGATAATTATTTAATGAAAGAATAGGAGTTTATTTAAAAAAATTGACCTGTGTTAAAGGAATTTTTAGTCAGGTTAGGCTTCATGAAGAGACCTTGGAATTAGTCTATTTTTGAATTGACTCAGAGATGTTGACATTAGAGTATAGTTGACATTAGAGTAGTGTTGAGTTTACGAAGTAGTCTGCCAAAACGTTAAAAAAATGAATTCGTTGTGATTGCTAGTGAGGAATCCAAGGATTTGATGATGTTATTCATTATGTGATTTCTTAAAAATTAATGAACATGTCAGCTTGGACACTTATCTTGAACAAATAGTTTAATCAAAATTCATTACTAGGAATTCAATGAATAACGGATAATAGTAGTCCTCCCAAGGTGATTTTTTTATCAAATAGAGCTTTAGGATAGGAAGATTTAGAGGTAAAGAGGTCATGAATGAGATCAAGGTAAATCAAGGAGCATGTTCAACTATGAATTATTAAATAGAATTTTTGATAAATCACATTTTCAATTATAATGTTATTATTGTAAAAGATATAAATATATTATTATATATTTAAAGTACGCTCAGAGATATCCTTGTCGAGGTGCCTATTTTTTTATTAATTTAGTGCACTCCCTCAAATCCTACAAATTTGATATGTTCATTCTACATGTGAAAAAAAATTAAGGAAGGAGGAAATATAAATAGATTGAATGTGTGTCTTTTCATATGTCATTTTGTAACGTTTCTTTCTTTCATCATGTATTTTCTTTTTTTTTATTCCTTTGACTTTTTTTTTTTTTTTTAATTTGTGGAGTGACTATTTTGTTTTTTTAATAAAGATTCTAGATTGGAATCTTATAAGTTTGCATAGAAATTCTAGATTCTTTTAACTCCCATCCATGTTGTGAATGTAGGAATGCCTCTCGGCGTAATAAATATATTATAGAATGCATAGCTAAAAGATTTGAAATGAACAAATAGAGAGTAATTTTTTGAGGGAAGAAAACCAAAATCAAAATTGAATCATTTTAAATATATATTTAGTTTTTAGACAGTAATTTTAATAATTATATTATAAAGAACAATAAATCATTATCCAAATTAATTAAATGAAAATGAGATGAAGTCCATTTATAATGTTTCATTATGCACTTAGTTTATATTACAATTTTCTAAATGTTGGAAAATTGATTGAAAAAAGTTTTAAGTTGTTTTATTTATGATGGAGACTTTATTACGACTTGGTATCTATTATGAGGTTTCACAACACGCCCCATTTTGCCTCAACAAAATAGGGACCCAACTTTTTTTCTTCTGCTTGTGTGTTTCCTACTTTTGAGCGGTTTGATAAAAGTGATGTCCTGATAAGGTCAAAGGTCAAGTTTAACAAATCTCCTAGATAAGGTCTCCATTGGATAGATAATTAAATTTAGAGCAGCTTTGCCTTTTGGATCATGTTGAAATTTGAAGAAATAAGAAAGTTATGGCCGGTCAAAGTTTGGTCAACGTGGATATGAATATTACCAATGTACTATCCTGATCATTATCGAAACTTCCATATCTTGATGACGTCATGTTCTGTCGCCAAATATATATAGAAAGATGAATAAAAGTAAGGGTTCTCAAAATGTCTAAGTAAGGATTACCTTTTTCTTTTGAGCTTGTCAAATTTACGTGGGCCAAGTAGGTCCCTGTCATACGCACATATATTTTGGACATGAATATTTCATCTCTTCTAAATATCCATATCCCTATGGATATATGAATCCAAGTGACGGCCCACCAAATTTCAACTTAACATAAGCCCCTTGGATATGGACATTCGATACCAGATATTTTGACAGGGATATTTCATTTCTTGATATCCATACCGAAATATCCATATCTAGGTTATGCCATCTTGTTTCACCTTAAAGGAATATTTTGAGCCTACTGACATCATTTGCATGGATATTTCGCTCTCGTCTTAATATCCATCTCTTTATGCTTATGAAATGTCCATACCCTAATGACATCATTCAACCTCCACTCGTATGTAGCTAAAGTAAATAGCTGACATCATATGGATATTAACCCACATGGATGTTATCTTTTGGAAAGATCCATATCTTATTCCTAACATCCATATCCTGGTGATGTCACACCATCTCGTCTCGATACAGAGTTTTACACCTACTCACGTCACATGGACATTCACCATATGGATATTTCGCATTTACTTAATATCCATACCTTCCTGAATATCCATATCTCCATCCTAACCAATGATTTTGTGCCATGTGTCCACATGGGTATCCCGTGGATCTTTGAATATTTTACAACTAAATTAGGGCTTGATGGTTGCCTTTGGTCAACGATAGTTGACCTGACCGTCTTGCTGACATCATATGGACATATCCACATCATGGATATATCCATATGGACATATTAGTCAAAGATCCATATACATATCCAAATGCACCGTTTTGCATTTAATGCTAATGAAAAAGTCATTAGCTTTTAAATTTGAAAGCATGTCTATTGACAAGTGTAGCAATCTCCCACACTTGCACTTAGAGAATCCACCTAATCTCCTAGGAGTAATTAATAAGCCCTAAATTCTCATATTTTTCTCACATTATTGCTTTCGAAGAACAGAGAATTTGCATAGAGAGCTCAAGAGATTGTAAGTAGCTATAACGAAATTGCGATAAGGAGCTAAATTGCACAGAGGATCACTTGCTAGTTGCATTTCTTGAGTATGTTCGTACATCCAGGTTAAGTTCATTGCAAACATGTATGTATATGACAAAACTTGATCCTGTTGTTTTATATGATTTGGCATATTTTACACAGGTCAAAGAGTTAAATGTTGAAATTAGATAACTAAATCTTCACATAGGTTTCATTTTTACCTTTGAACATCCAGATGCCCTAATTATTCACTTACAATGATTAGAGAAGAAATTAACCCAAGTTTAACCTAAGCCCTATTTAAGACATGGATATTTTAAATTTGTAGGTCAAGATGCAACCCCGTATTGATAAACGTAATGCAGAATTCAAAGATGACATGTGCCCTAAGGTTAAAAGTGTATGTAGTAAGTATGGATTTGTAGAGGATACACACAGTGGTAGTACGGACCTGGATGCCTTCAGAGCAAGAATTCAGAATAGAGAGGACAATCCCATCTTGAAGAATATAGTGGCTATAGGAATTTTTTATGCAGCAGGATTTCCATATGCTACCGATGCCCTTGAATTATTGATTAAGGTTGCAGAGCATTGCAATGTGGTGAATAGAAGGGTTGAGCATCAAGGAAGGGTGTATGCCGACCTCTCAGTTGATGGAATCATAGAGGCCTTTAATTTGCCTACACCTCAGAACATGTATGTGCCTGATCTGCAGGCGCTTGTTGCGGAATACCAGGGGAACCTAACAAATTGCAGGAAGGCCATTTTCTTTGGATGGAGAGACCCAAGGAGTAAGGCGAAGGCTATAGCCAAAATGCCCCAACATCTGTATAAGTATGACTTCTCCCCAAAGATCCAGTATATGATAGCATTACTTAGCAGGATGAGCGGGAAGGCTAATTCTGGAGATTTGAGCCATGGATGTACGGCTTGATCCGTATGGTGGTAGTGCAGAAGCAGACCCATACAATGGGCAAAGATCATTAGTGATGCCTTGTATTAACAAATGGTTAGATGAATAAATAAGAAAGATAGAGTTTTCCACATGACCTAATATCTGGTCTATGCATGTGCCTGTAAGTCAACTTTTGATGGGATGTAAACTGTTGGGAAGTTAGGTAGATTACCCCATGAGAAAACCTCATGGGAACATTACCCTCAGTTAGAAAGAAAACAGGATGTGCAACATTATAAGGTAGTGAATGATTGTTTCATAATGCATCTAGTCCAGCTCTTGGAAGGAGATAGAGCTAAGCGGCTGTCATTGGTAGCACAAGAGAGTATACATCCTCATGGGACTTGGTTCATCCAATTCCCTACATATTCATATATTAGGATGGAGGGTTTTACTGGAAACCCATTCATGTTGCCCAGGTATCCCTCAGATAAGGTGGTCCTGATGGAAATGATCAGACAAATCATCCCACCCTTCGAAGCATATAAGAAGAAAGAGGGTAGAGGAAATGTGAAATTCCCTCTAGACATAGGTTGGTTCATAGTTGGATCTATAGAAGATGCCAAGCGGGCAAAGGCAGATTTATAGATGTTACAGTTACAGTTGTTCCCCTTGGTGAGGGATTTTGATCCCTATCACAGACTGGAAAGGTTTATCAACAAGAAGTACAAACATGTCACTCACCCAGATTGTGACGATGAATATGAGTTGAGGAAGACAGGGTACCAAAGATTGACCCTTAATCAAATAAAGACTATTAGATATCCAGAGTTACCCCCTCAGTTCAAAGTAGATGATAAGGATATCTTGTATCCTGAATATGAAGAGAAGAAAATATACAATGAAGCATTAGCTCCCGTTGAGTGGACAAAGGAGGATGAGACATCCATTGATGTTATTATAGCCAAAGTGATGGGGATAACCAAGAATTGGTTGTAGAGGAAGATTAATGAGTTAAAGAACAAAAGAGTGGCCATCACCTTCGATAAGAAGAGAAATATGAAAGAGAGGGATGAGCCGAACTTCAATGATTTCCTGGTACATAAAAGACATGTATTGGAGAATAGGTTGGCCCAACCAGGATCATCTGGAGCTGCAGAGGAATTCACTACAGAGGGTGTTTCAGTGGCCACCAGACCATCGCCTCTTAAGGATGTGCCATAGAAAGTCATTCCTATTCCATGCCCAAGGGTGCAGCAACAGAATAAGAGGAGCCTATAGATAGACACATAACCAAGGGGCATGATGATGTATTGAAGGGAGTAAATGTCCCTAAGTAGAAGAGATACCAAGGCCCAGTAATGAGGGGGTCTACCTCTAGGTCTGCTGGTATCCAAACCCCAGAATATCAAGATCCTACACCATATGTGGCAAGAGAATTACATCATAATGTGCTAGCAGTGGAAATTATGAATGTTAAAAGTGAATTGGCCAAGGAGGCCAGAATTGAGGCATTGGAGAAAGAGGCCAATCAACCTTTTCCTTTGAGTCAAATAATTAATTTGTTGATCATGAATTTACCAGGGATGTGACTACCCATCCATAGAGAGCCTGCTAAGGCATACTGAGTCTCCAATTGGAGATACTATTCAGGGAGGACATGACAACATGGAAGTTGAAAAACCAAAATCTCCTGAAGTAGAAGTGCAGACATGGCATATGGATATCCTAATAGACACCATCACCGGCCTAAAGGTAATAGACTTGACATATCAACCTAAGGCTGGTGATGAGGAAGAGGCAGTTGTTAAGGATAGCCAGGTACAAAGAGAAGATACCCAGGCAAATATTTAGATGGATGTGGATATCCAGACTGAGGATGAACAACATAATGTCTAGATGGAGGAGTAAAGCCATGAACAACATTAGTCTATGTCTAGACAATAGGTTCAACAGGAGAAGTAAATGGATGAGGAAGTAATTCAAAGGAAAAATATAGAAGAGCCTCATCTGGATATTCAAAATCCAGATCAACCGAGGTAACAAGTTGAGGATGATCCTAAAGATGGCATAGGTCAAGATAAAAATGAGACATCACATACCAACCAACGACCACTTGAGCAAGGGGAGACTCATAAGGATAAAGGTGGTGGCTAGGATATAGGCCAACAACAAGAGGATATAGAGATTCCCTCAGGCCAGAAAGATAAGGATAAGGAGATGGAGACGCATGATGCTCAAATTGAGTAGCCAGACTAGACAGGGTCCATATCCAATGTATTGTCATGGATGTCATCAGAAGTAGAGCCTCCTGCACATGAGTCTACTCCTTTTGATTTCAAATCATTGTTTATATTAGATAATGTTAAGCCCAACTGTAAGGCTAGGGCTATATCCACAATAAGGAGGGATACTACGACAGGGAAAATAACAACACAATTGGTTGTTCCTATTCTTGATAAGAACAAAGGAGAAATAAGTGCAAGTGAATTCCATGTCACAACTATTGACCTTGGACATTCCATGGTAAATCAAGACATTGCAGAGCTCAAAGAGAGCACTGAAGCCATAGCAGCTAGGATGAAGAGGTTGAAAACCAAGAATAAAGAGTTGAAGGAGTAGAATGTTCAACTTCAAACATTCATCAAAGGGCTAGTAAATCCTATAGGATTAGTCTCTACCATGCAAACAACAGAAAGGCTCATTGCCTTAGCATTGGTTAGTGAGGAAGAAATAATAGATTTGGATGCTCAAAAGCATCAGGCTCAAGTCATGAGCAAATGGTTCATGCAATTCATGAAGGCATGGGAGAAAACAATAAGGACATCCCTATCCAGTTGGAACACATTGGGTGCTTTAAAAGAAGAAGCCGACTCCTTGAAGAGAACATTTGGACAAAGGCTAAATCAGAGTGACTATGCCTTAGACAAGCTAAAGGAGGTAAGAAAAATAAAGGATCAGGATCTTCTGAAGAACAAAATTATGACAATCCAGACATTGCCTAAGGTAGGCATATGGATCTAGGAGCTCCAATTTGAGGTGGATGTTTTGAGAACATGCATGTCCAATGTAGGGGATATGAATACAAAGAGCCATGACATGTTGGTAGATGAAATGAAGGTTTTGGAGGAGTTACTTGGTAATCCAATGGTGGAAGCAAGTACACCAGATGAACAGGAGTCCATACGAACATTCAAAGATAAATTCAGTTTGGTATCTAAGGATCCTGTGCAGCATTTTTCAGAAGTCACCGTGGATGAGATGGCATAATTGAGTGCCAAGATAAGGGCATACGATAAAGAAGTTGATAATAGGGCAGCTAAGGTAGTATCCCTAGATGAGTAGATAAAGGCATTAGAATATGCAAGGATGAAGGCTTAGGTGGGTGACAAATCCCAGATAGACACCATGGTACATGCATATGAATTCTAACAGAAGTGAGACACAGGGGTTGTCATCACTGGGGGATCTGATATGTTTGAATAGGATGCTGCTGTAGGGATGTTGGAGGGATATTCCTTGTCGGTTGTTTCCTGTTAATAGTTGCCAACTAGCAACACGTGCCACTAGTATTGTTTGTTGACTTGGTCAAAGGCAATTTGAACTGTTGATTATTTTGGTTGGATCATTGTAACTAAATCCTATCCTTTTTTTATAAAAGGATATTGATTGTCATTTGTAAAGGGAGATTGAATTGTTGAACTTGTGAGCACTAAGTTTGTTTACTTTGCAACTTTTGTGGCTTCCCACTTTCTTAGGATCACATGTATATGTACTTATTCTAAAGCATACTGAATGAAAATGGAGCAATAGATCACTACCTAATCATAAATCTTATGTAGTCTTTGGTTGATTTTTGATCTGTAATGGTGGATTGTTGCGTTCATATTGAAGTACATTCACTTTACTTGCATATTGTTATCACCTTTTCCTTTGAAGATTTGTATTGACTGTGCGTAGCTGTGGATATTCCTGGCAAAACGTGGTTTGGTTTCTCTCCTTTTCATGAAAGTATCAGAGTATGTATGTGGACTATTAATCAAAATTAAGAAATTCTAGGATTTACATTCTCTAAACCCTATCTTTTGACATTTCATTTCATAATAATCATACAGAACTGCAAATAACGATAAATAACAAGTAGATAGAGAGAAAATATGTTGAATTAGTATAAATAATTGCATATCCATAGCATATTTGAGTAAATTGCATATCATAGATGAATATCCTGTTGGCAAGAGACATTGTGTGGCTTCATTGGTGTTGTCATTGATGACAACAAAGACCATTCCACACATCCGCAGGACATGGTGTATCTTTACCGGAAGTTAGATTGAAGAATACTTTGGTCTGGTAAGCAAGAACAAAGCATGCAACAAGGTCCGACAATCAGGTCCGGATCGCTTAGAAGAAGTATCTTTGTAAAGTGCAGACTTGGGGAAGTCAAGAGGAATACCTTGACTAATAGATTCTAGGGATTGAGCCTCCGATGATGAAAAAGTGAAGAGATATGAGCATCTAAGTATGCAGGTCAGGTTTGGCAGAATAGACAGAGGAAGAACTGACTGACAGAGCATCAAAATTATTCCAGATAAGAAATTGATGGTGATCAAGGTTCTTAAGGTATCATCCATGATTGGCTGACATGTTAGATGACTTCTATAAGTATCTCCTTAATTCACATCACTTGGTAAGTAAGGATTCAGCCGACAGACTAGAGTTTGGGAAAATATTGACTGTTCCGGATGCCGACTAGAAAGAGGATAAAATCCTTTGTGTAGATATATTTACCAGATGGATTTAGATATGAATGATAGTGTGGTGTAGTATGAGGTGTGAATAAAAGCAGAAGAACAGTGTGAAGGTAGTAAGACAGGTCCGGAATGTAATAGGACAGCATCACCTAAGAGAGTAAGAATGAAGTGTAGCAGATCAGTATATTGGGCTTAACCAGAACTGAACCTCAGCATATGTGGATGCTTCTCATCAGTTCAAGTATCTAGTTTCCTTGTATAAACTATTGTAGGCAGTAAGCCTCTTGAGAGCAGTGTGCTCAGGCAGTGAGCCCTAATTGGCAAGTGCCATTTTGTATTTCTATTCTTTTAACAGAGAATACATTCTTGGGTTAATCACCTCGTGGTTTTCTCCTTTAACAGGGTTTCCATGTCAAAAATATTGTGTCATGTGTATTGATGTTATTTCCATTTCATGGCTATGTTTGCTTATTTGATTTGATGTTGCATTAATTGTTAAGAAAGTTCAAAAAGCTGAAATAATTAAGATAACTGATTCACCCCCCCTCTCAGTTATCAACAATTGGTATCAGAGCCAAGTTCCTCCAAAAAGAGCCTAACAACTTAAGGAAGATCTGGGAACTCAAATGGATGTGTATGGTATGAGGAACAACTTCAGTCTGCCCTTGATGATCTTGAGCAATCAAACTCTGAAGTCAATGAATTGAAGGAAAGACTCAAAAAGGCTGATGATTTCATAAATGAACTAAAAGGGAAACTGAGTATCTCTATGAAAAAGAGAAAAGACCTACTTCAGCAATTGGCAAGTCAAAGTGAAGACAATGGTACAAATGAAGATCTGAAGGAGAAAACCAAGTTATGTGAAAAGTTATCAAAAGAGGTCATTATGATAAGACATGAAATGGAATCAGGAGTTATAAAATTCACACAAGAAATTGAAGAGAAAAGAAAAACTGAAGATGATCTAAGACAATCTCTCAAGGAGAAGTCAGAAGACTGCCACAAAATGGATAGAATAATCAGGCATCTAGAATCTGATCTTGAAGATGCTAGAGATAATGAAGAAAAACTTGAGGATCAAATTGACACTCTTAAAAAGGATCTTCAAACAACAAATGAATACAAAGAGAAATTCAAGATAAGTTCTGCTCAACTTGAAGTTCTTCTTGAAAGCCAAAAGAGGGTAGATGACAAGCGTGGCTTGGGATATGAGAAAGGTGAAAGCTCCGGATCCGGTCAGAAGAATTTTGAATCAGGAAATCCAAGGAACAGGCCTAGAAGACCTCCGGTAAAGCAACCTAATGCTCAAAGATATCCATCCTTCAATGGATACTGCCACAACTACAATAACTTTGGTCATAAAGCTAATCAGTGCAGAAAGAGAAGAAATCAGACTAATACATACTTCTCCGGACAGTGTTTCAACTGCAAACGGTATGGTCACAAATCTCATGAATGCAAAAATATGCAAATGAACAATTCATTCAATGGTAAATGCTTTGCATGCAATAGAATGGGACATATGGCTAAGCAATGCCGATTAAGAGGATATTATTCAAATATGCAAAGAAATGTTGTTTGCCACAATTGCAATAGATCCGGTCATATTGGCAAATTCTGTAGAAGCAAGAATCAGGACAAAAGGGGTTCGGTGCATCATAATCAGAATCAAGACAAAGGAAAAAGAAAAGTGAATGCGGATGAAGTTAAAAGTGAGATGAATAAGATTTGGGTGAAGAGAAGTACAGAGAATGTAGGGGATGGATCCGCACCTGAATCTGGTGCTAATAATCCTTCCAGAAATTGAGTAGATGAGCTCTGGCTCAGGGGGAGTCACTAAGAAAAACAAATCCCCCAGCCAGTCAATTGGTGCCTAAAATTGGCACATGAGAAGTTGCGGATTAAAATATTCTCAGAGAAACATCTAAAGAAAGCTTGGTAAAGATATGGAAGATCCGCAGGAAGATTTGAAGAGTCTAATCTTCCAAGATTGATCAGGTTTAACAGTTATCCGGTAAAATAGGATTATCATAGTTAGATCCGGTATGATTCAAATTAGAGGCATCTTGATTTGGGGATAGATCAAATGTTTGGGGAAAGTAAGATAATTTGTTATTAACCACCAAGGATAACTCCAAGTATATCTCAGTGATCCGAAAAAAAGATCTTTCTCAAAATAAGAAGAACCAAGCAACCAGAATGACTTAAGTTGAGCATTTATTGCAGTATGGATTTAGGGTTTTTCTCAGAAATAAAAGGGTTCATTTGCCCGTCATTTGCACATTTGCATTTGAAGAAGAAAAGAAAAGGAGCTCTGCAACAAATTGTTTCAAATTTCTCCAAGATCAACCGTTGAAGACGATTCATCTAACAAATCAATCCGGCTCACTTCGCGAACCCTAGAAGCGCAAAAGGTATTTTCTGTCATTGAATATTTCTCTGTAAATCTTTTTGAAGATGGCTACATCAAATGTTGTAAAGATCACTGATAGGCCGCGTCCTAAATTCAAGAAACATCCATATAAATCCGTAGAAGTTGATCCCCTAGGTGCCTTTTCAAGCATTCCGCATGGGGTTCTGCATGTAGATGTTAGGGCATATATTCATGCGAATATTGAAGAATTTGGGGAATCTAAGCTGGTCGATATCTATCACAAGCATTTGATAGATGACTCATTTGAACTCAAAACTTAGTATAAAGCTATCCGGGACAAACATTTTGCATAGTGCATTCATTTCCCTTATTTTCTGGAAGATGAATGGGTCCAGTATATTTTGAGCAGAATGCATGACAACTTCATGTGGTTGAACAGGCCGTTTAAGATCACTAAGGATACCATTAGGGCAGTAACCAGATTACACTCAACCAGTGGAATGCCTACTTTCAAATCTGTCAAAAACCAAATTGTAAGCGAGGCTACCGGATCGAAGTTTGATAAAAGAGCAATGACTATTAAGGATATCACAGATCCGGATATCAAGTTTGCATCAATGATAATTGGATATAAGATATATCACTCCAGCAGGGAGAATTCAGTGTCTGGAACTGCTATATATATTGCTTATGAAATGTTGAGGAAGAATGCAGACTATGATCTTTGTGAGCTCCTTCTGAACCAACTCTTGGAGAATCTGCAAAAGATAAAGAAGGATAAGAAGAACTCTTTCAAATACGGTGGTTTGATATTCTGCCTATTCTTTTATTACATGAATGAGCTTCCTGGATCCAGTGGCTGGGTATGGCAGAATGATAGACTAGTAGCCATTCAAATCAAAGATTATATACATGGGCTTGGTGATGCTAAGGCACATAATACAGCACTCTGGGGCTATTTCAAGAATTTTTAGAGCATGATGCAAGCAAGAGAGAGAATCCCCCAATCTTTAGTTGAAAAGTATAAAGATACAATATGCTTTATGGTAGAAATTGATCAATGTCTAATGGAGGCAGTAGAGCCAAGAATAGTCTGGATCATGCCAATGGGGTATGAAGTAGATGAGAAAATCGTTGAGCTACATGTTCAACACATGCTCAGTCAATCCAAGGATCCTAAAGCAGAAAGGTTTGGAACCTTTGAAGAATTAAGTGTGAAGATCCATGTGGAGCTAAGACAACCGGAAATAAAAAGAAAAGTGAGGAGGGAAGTAGAAGAGTTTGCCAAGAGACATGGAATTTCAAAAGAGGCACTTGATGCAAATAGAGAGAAGACAGAAAAGGCAGAGAAAGAAAAGGAAAAAGTAGAGAAAGAAGGTGCTCCAGTGGAAGTCCCCTACCGGACCAGATCCTCTAAGACCACTGCACCTACCACTGCAAAGAGCTCAAAGGCATCAAAATCGGAAGCAAAATCATCCGGAAAAGGAGAGAAGAGAACCAAGAAAAAGGCAACAAGGTCTTACATCAGTCAGAAGGATGATGAAGAGACAGAATCAAATGAAGAAATAAAGAAAATGAAAAAGAAGAGGAAAACATCTAATGAACCCTCTACTAAAGAAGTAACAGAAGAATTTGTTGAAAGGCCCACTCTGTCCTTACATGATGTAGTTAAAGCAGTTACTATGGATGGAAACCTGCAACCAATTACAGAATTCTATGATGCAGATAGAAAGATCTTGGAGGAAGCCACAGTTAAGTACTTGAACATATACAATAAGGCTTTCATTGAAATCATATCTCTCATTCCCAAAAGCCTAGAGAAGGAATTAGAGAGAAGAAAGAATAATGCTAGGGCAAAGGATCTTGAGATCCGGGAACATATAGCCATTCAGCTCTTTCCTTCAATCACTTCAAAGCAAATGAATATGATCTTAAAAGATTGCAAGGATGAGTTTCGGAGCAAAGCTAGAATGAATCAGCTTATGCTTGGTGAAACTGACAAAATAGGAAAAGAGCCAGAAGAGATTCTCCAAAATGCATACAAAAGATTCAACATTCCTGTTGTAGAGGACATAGGTGATGATCCCTCAGCTATAGATGTTGAAGAAGAATCTACTGAGACAGTGGTAGAAGAGGTAAAGGAGATAGGTGAAGAAAAAGGTAAGGACTTAGATTCCTCTGCTTCGGAAGAGGAAGTCCATGATCAAGCAAACATCTCTCCTCCGGTTTCCACTATTGACTCTGGATCTAAAGAAGAAGAAAGAGTAGAAGAAAAGATCAGTCAAGAAGTAGAGGAAAAGGAAAAAGAAGATGACAGTAATAAGGGTGCAGAAGGAGAGAAAACTCCATCAGAAAAAACCACAGATGATAGTGGTAAGGCTGCAAAAGGGGACAAAACCTTGTCACCGGCAAGAGACATAGCAGAAGCAGTTGAGGAATTCTTAACCAAGGAGGTGATAGAATTTGATGAACTAGAACTTCTTCAAGGACCGTTCAATTTTGACTCCCTCTCTCCGGTTCAAACCATGAAGCTAGCATCTTTTACTTCAGCAAAGGCAAAAGAAAAACTTCTAAAGTCTCACATGGAAGATTGCAAGCTATAGAAACTGCATCCGGTGTATTAGAGAAGATCATGTCATCTTTTCAGAAGGATCCCTCAGTCTCTTCATCTGGTAATCTCAAATCTCTAGTAAATAGTGTTAGCACTCATTTTGAGTCTTTAGAGAAATCAACTGAGGTAAAAATCTGGAAAGAGTTTTTGGATAAGAGATTCTCAGAGTTACAAGGCCTTATAACCAATGATAGGAGAAATATGGATATTGGGATAAAGAGCTTAGAAAATGCTCTTAAGGATGGAGGAGAAGTATATAAATTTTATATGTCCTGGACTAAAGTAACAAAGGATATTGAGAAGAAAGTGAAAGAACAAGATGATAAACTGTCCAGCCTCTCTCAGAATTTTGATCCTCTCACTGTATCCATAATAAGCCAGGAATGTCAAACTATTGTAATCATGAATGAGGTTAAGAAGCTTGAGAAGGAGAGGAAGAACATATTAAGCAAAATGGGTGAACTTAGAGGGATGATTATCCCCAAGTTAGAGGCCATGCATGAAGCCCTAACTGATGCTCAAGCCACAGCCCGGACCAGTGATCCGACAGATCTCAAGAGGGTAGAAGCTTTTGCATTCCTGTTGAGTGGTCACATCTCAATTTTGGACAGGATGAAGCAGAGTTGGGCAACAAAATTTGCCCAGTTGAAGACATCTTTTACAGATATACTTCAGTATATGTAAGTATAAGCATGTATATATACTTATGTGGCTAAGTATAGATTATTTTTGGAAATTTTGGTATGCGGACCCTACCCTTTGCCATTGATGTCAAAGGGGGAGTGAGGAGCAGTGAAAAATATGGAATCCAGCTAAGGGGGAGCTCTGGTAAAGTGTACAATAGAACAGAGCATCAACCAAGGGGGAGTGTAGTATAACACTTAGTCATTTTTCACTAAGTGTTGCCATCAATGCCAAAGGGGGAGATTGTTGGCAAGAGACACTATGTGGCTTCATTGGTGTTGTCATTGATGGCAACAAAGACCATTTCACACATCCGTAGGACATGGTGTATCTTTACCGAAAGTTAGATTGAAGAATACTTTGGTCTGGTAAGCAAGAACAGAGCATGCAGCAAGGTCCGACAGTCAGGTCTGAATACCTTGACTAATAGATTCTAGGGATTGAGCCTCCGGTGATGAAAGAGTGAAGAGATATGAGCATCTAAGTATGCAGGTCCGGTTTGGCAGAATAGACAGAGGAAGAACTGACTGACAGAGCATCAGAATTATTCCAGATAAGATATTGATGGTGATCAAGGTTCTTAAGGTATCATCCATGATTGGCTGACATGTTAGATGACTTCTATAAGTATCTCCTTGATTTGCATCACTTGGTAAGTAAGGATTCAGCCGACAGACTAGAGTTTGGGAAAATATTGACTGTTCCAGATGCTGACTAGAAAGAGGATAAAATCCTTTGTGCAGATATATATACCAGATGGATTTAGATATGAATGATAGTGTGGTGTAGTATGAGGGAACAATGTGAAGGCAGTAAGACAGGTTCAGAATGTAATAGGACAGTAGCACCTAAGAGAGTAAGAATGAAGTGTAGCAGATCAATATATTGGGCTTAACCGGAACTGAACCTCAGCATATGTGGATGCTTCTCATCAGTTCAAGTATCTAGTTTCCTTGTATAAACTATTGTAGGCAGTGAGCCTCTTGTGAGCAGTGTGCTCGGGCAGTGAGCCCTAATTGGCAAGTGCCATTTTGTATTTCTATTCTTTTAATAGAGAATACATTCTTGGGTTAATCACCCCGTGGTTTTCTCCCTTAACAGGGTTTTCACGTCAAAAATATTGTGTCATGTGTATTGATGTTATTTCCATTTCTTGGTTATGTTTGCTTATTTGATTTGATGCTGCATTAATTGTCAAGAAAGTTCAGAAAGCTGAAATAATTAAGATAATTGATTCACCCCCCCTCTCAGTTATCAACATATCCATGCAAATAATGGCGAATTATAGAGAAATGCATGCTTATTAGCACAATATTTGAGTAAATTTAAGGTGCGAAAGTAAAGATTGATTAAGATTGGAGATAGTTTCAGAAGAACTAATCAAATCCAGATATATCTTCATAATTAGCTTAAATATAGGATAAAGTTGAGTGAATTACTAAGAATTAGGATCATATTGACATATATTTTTTCAAATCTTGACTTGTTAGTGTAAGATTTAACATAATTATGAAAGTTTTATGAAGAGCAGATACAAATAACTTGATAACTGGAGGAGTACAAAACTTTAAATAATCAAGGCCCCTATTGGAAAACAACATTTGCACATCAAACTCTAAGTACCATCAGATGATCAAGACTTGATCCACGAAGACTTGGGATTATGAATTCTCCTGGAATTCATCATATCTTTCAAGATAAATAAAGGTTTGAGTGTAAACTTTTATTTCTTGTTGTTGTGACTAACAAACACATCAACAGTATCCATGAAAACAATCAAATGTTTCCCCTCAATCATGCTAAGGGACTCCCTTAAGTATTAAAAGTTAAATTATAAACCACAAATGACATTCTTGATTGTTGCATATGAATTTTAGATATCTAACATTTCACGGTTAATATTTTGTCTAAGAGAAACATATGGTGAGCAAGTTTCCCATAATTTATTATATAAGGATGAGGTGTACATGAAGGGTACATTGTTAGAAAACAATATAGAGATTAATTTCCAACATTAAGATCTTGGAGTGTCAAAGAAACTCTTAAACCAATTCATGTTGATATATTTGGCTCAATGAAAATTCTCTTAATTTATAAGAGTGGATATTTTTTTATATTTATTAGTAATTTTAATAGAAAAAATTGAGTATATGCAGATGAGTTCAAACAATTTAGAGTATAAGTGGATGAGTTCAAGAAATTGTGGGGCTAAAATGTGGTAACCCAAAAGTGATATAAGGTAAGTGGAGAGAGAATAGAGGAAATGTATATCAATTTAAATTTTAAGTTTGGATATTTAAATTCAAATTACAAATTTGGACATCTATATTAAATGAATATCTATTAAGAATAAATATCTATAAAGATATATATTTAGATCCCATGATTTAAAAATAACACAATCTTTTATTTCATTATTTTTTCAATATAAACGGAAATATATATCTACCTAGATAAAATCTATTTCTTTTTCATATTTTCTCTAGGTAGGACCGAATTTCCTTGCATTTAATTGAAATGTAAGTTCAAATTGTTGACCTTACATTGTTCTATAGCATAAGAGGAGGATTAACCTAGATAGAGTTTTCCAAACTCATCATCATATATACCTTGATTAGTCTTAATCAAATTTAAAAAAAAAGGGTTTGGAGAAATAAATGTTAGGATTTCCTATATATGTTTTTAAAATTTTGACTTTATTTAATAGTTATTAATAATTTGTTACATTCACATTCACAATATCTCTATGCCTAATAGATATTGATTCATAATTTCTTGTTTTTATGGTAGAAACTAACTTGAATCAACCAATTATTAAAACTAACATGCTACTTGGTGCTACTAAATGACATTATAAATGGAGGAACTAGAGTGTTGTTATGAATAAAAAATAAAAAAATGCAACACAACACAAGTTTTATCCCGAAAAATGCAAGAAGAGGGAAAACTTAGGTGGTAGTGAAAATTGTTTTTCTACAATGTATTGCTCAAATAATCAAGTATAAATACAGAGAATTGGATTTGCTAAGTTTATTTCCCTACTTTTAGGTTACTCTACACCTTCTTGTAGACATTAATTCTTCTCCTCCCCTTTATTTTAGGCTCTCAATTTGTCAAATAGAATGTTAGAAGAGTCTAAACATGAATTAGAAATTCCTCATGTAAGAAAAAATAAGAAAAATGCAACACAACAAAATTTTTATCCCGAAAAATGCAAGAAGGGGGAAAACCTAGATGGTAGTGGAAATTGTTTTTCTACAATGTATTGTTCAAATAATCAAGTATACATACAAAGAATTGGATTTGTTAAGTTTATTTCCCTACTTTTAGGTTACTCTACTCCTTCTTGTAGACATTAATTCTTCTCCTCCCCTTTATCTTAGCCTCTCAATTTGTCAAATAGAATGTTAGAAGACAATAAACATTAATTAGAAATTCCTCATGTAAGAATTTGAAGACCAGTTCATTGAATCATTTGAAACTAATTTTTCATGTTAGGACAAACCTACCCCTTTAATTGGCCAAATGTTTTGTTTTCACCATGTCAATTATGAAATTGTTGAGGTAGTTATGAAATTGCCATGGTTGTTATGATATGAAAACTCCTTCTAGTGGAACTTGATGATTTTGAAATCACTGCCTATTGGAAACCAACAATTTCATTAAATTGCCAATTTTAGGGTGTGATTTGATGTCTAAAACCTACTAAAGTGACTTCATTTGGTGACGAGCTTTTCTCTAGATCCAATATGGGTCAAACATATACATTAAATTATTTTAGGAACTTCCAATCCATTTTATATTTTCTAAAGTTGAAGGTATGGAAATATTCTAAACATTTGGAAAATGTATTGAAAAAAATAAAATTGAATAATTGATGTCCATAAATAACCACAAAGGATAATGAGACTAAAGATAAAGTCTAGTACAATAAGTTGAGAGTACCTATTACACCACTAAACAAAATAAAAACAAAAACACGAACTCTACAAGAGGTTAGCTAATAAACACTAATATAAAAATCTAAAATCAAATTGAAGATTTAAGAAAGAACTTTGTAATATTCAAGTGCTTTTATCAAGGCATATATGACACATTATAATTTGGGGAAAAATTGAAATTAATTTTTTTTACTATTTAGAGATTGATGAAAAATTAGTCATTGATTTTTCTAATATATTGCATTGAAAAATCAATAATAAAATTCTCATTTATAAAAAATAATAAATTATTTATTTGATCTTGGAATTAATTGGGGAGATGGAGCATGTACGCAGGAGCTCTGTGCAGTCCCGCGACCTGTAGCAGGTCGCGGTTTGCATGTGTTTGTTCTTTGTTGCATGCATTTTTTCTTTGTAGATCGGGCTCTGTGGGGTTGTTTTCAGCAAGGGGTGGGGTTTTTTAGCTTTTGAGGGGGTTTTTTTCTTGAGTGTGTGCGTTGTTCGGTGTAGGTGTGGGGTGCGAGGGCTTGAGGGGATTTTCTAATGGCAGCGTTTGTGCCTATGGGTGAGACGTTGTGGGATGCTACTATGGTAGGGGTTGGTGATGGGTTTCCTCATCCATCCTCACCTGATGTTGGGGTTTTTAGCACTAGTGCTTTGAAATTGCACAAGATAAATGGATGCTTGGAAAGAGCTCAAGTTTGTCCGAAGCTGGTGATTCAAATAGAGGCGGTAGCTGAGGACCTGGAGTATTATGGAAAACATGTTTTAATCTATAAATTTATGGGATTGAGGGTTTCGATGCCTTTTCTGGAACCCTGGATTCGCAAGTCATGGAATTTGGAAGGTGATTTTGAAATCTTGCTAGCTGCAAATAACTTCTTTCTGGTGGTCTTTTCATGTATCTCTGATCGTAACAAGGTTTTTGAGGGAGGGCCCTACTTTTATAATCAAGTTGGCCTTTTCATGAAACCTTGGAATGCAGGCTTTAATTTAGTGGAGGAGCTGCCCTCGAAGGTGCCAGTGTGGGTTCATTTTCCTCGATTGCCATTGGAATGTTGGAGACAGGATATTCTGCAATCAATTGCATTGCTGCTAGGGAAGCCTATTGGCCCGTCTCAGCAAACTCTGGAGAAGCAAATTTTTTCCTATGCCCGGGTCTGTGTGGAGATTGATCTGAGCCAACCTCTACCAGATTCTATTGATCTAACTGTTGGGTCTAGCTCCTGGATTCAATAGTTAGACTATGAGACTTTACCTTTCAAGTGCTGACTGTGCCATGAGTATGGCCATCTTCAAAGGAGGTGCCCTCGTGCCTCAGGTGCTGGTGGTTTAGATAATGTGAAGGCTCCATCTAATACAAGGGTGGAAAAGGGTAAATCACCCATGCAGGGGGTGGTACCGAATAAAGATGGATTTGTGCCAGTTAAGGCATGAAACAAGAATTAGGGTTAGAAGAGGACTCTTCAGGATCGTCAAGAGGAGGAGACTTTTAACAAGTTTGAGGCTTTCGATGAATTAGTCCATGAGGAGGGGGTTTCTTCTGACATGCATGTTAAAGCTTCTCCTTTAGTTGATCATAATTCTGAGTCTTTTCCTGTCACTACCTCGGTCCTAGTTCCTATGGTGGCTTCCGGGGTGGTGATGGATTCAGTTGCTTCTCCCCCCAATGCTGGGTTTGGGGACTCTTGAGGTTTGGTGGAAACCCCCATGGCCTCTTCAGATGAAAGGGTGAGTGCAGCCTGTGGACCAGGTTTGGAAGACTGTGGTAAGAAAAAAGCCCTCTCTTCTTCTCCTATTCTGGGTCTACAACAAAAATCCCTGAAAAAGTGTGCTCCTGATAAGCCCCAAAAGGTGGGGAGGAAGAAGGATCGGGAGAAAGTTAAGATGGCTGGAGAGACATTGGTGGAATCTGGATCGGTGAAGACATTGGATACTCACTTCTCTCACCCTTCGCGATGATTGTGTTATCATGGAATGTAAGGGGTATGAATAGCATCCCTAGACAAAAGGCTATTCAGGACTTGGTTAGTGCTCATTCTCTCCAGGAGGTGAAGTTATCTGTGGATAGTATGATGCAGTGTGTTTCTAAGATTTGGAATAGAGGGTCTTGCCAGTGTGTGGGTGCGCAAGGCAGCTCAGGGGTTCTTGCTTGCCTCTGGGATCCTCGGCGAATTTCTCCTGTTTGGTGGATCTTTAGTAGATTTTCCATTTCTCTGGTTGCAATTAGTTTGGAGACGGGGGAAAGAATTCTTCTTTCTAACATTTATGCTCCGACGGATGTCCCTAGTAAGGCTCTCCTGTGGTCTCATATCAATCTTCTGAGATCGTTGGATCCTTTCCTCCCCTGGATTATGGCAGGTGACTTCAATGCAATTGCCTCCCTCGAGGAGAAAAGGGGGGGTGTGCCTCGTTTGGACCCCTCTTCTGATCTTCTAAGGGATAATTTGGCTCGGCTCCGGCTTGTGGATATCAAACGTTTGAATGGCATGTTTACTTGGAATAATAGGAGGCTTGGGGATGATGCCATTTTTGAACGGTTAGACAGGTTTCTTGTTTCTTATTTTTGGGTGGGTGACAAGTGGCTGTCAAGTTCTAAAATTTTAGATTGGCGAGGATCAAACCATTAGCCTATCAAATTCTCTGCCTATTTGGCTGGTGGTCCTAAGAAACAAACTTTTAGATTTCAACTTATGTGGCTCAGGGAGGAGAGTCTTCTTGACTTGGTTTCTAGATGGTGGACTGAAGGATGACTTGCTTTTGGTATAGCTATGTACTCTTTTGTGAAGAGGCTTCAATATGTGAAGTATAAATTGGAATAAGTATCTGTTTGGCAACGTGTTTCAGTGGAAAAGGGTTGCCCAGGAGCGCTTGGATTCTATTACCAGGCAGATTCGGGACCAGGGTCTTGATGCGAATTTAAGCAGGCTTGAGGTTAGTGTGGTTAAAACCTTGAGGAATGGGAGCTTCGTGAGGAATTTTTTTGGAAACAGAAGGCCTGTGTTGATTAGCTTCAGGAAGGGGATAGGAATACTTCCTTCTTTCATAAATTGGTGAAGGCTCGAAGACAAGGTAACTTTATCTCTTCTCTCCGCTCTCCTGAGGGTTTTGTTCTTTCTTCCTCTTCGGGGATCTCTAGTGAGGCGGTTTGTTTTTTCTCTGCTCTCTTTTCTAAAGATACCTTGCTTGCTAAAGACCTTGAGGAATGGGAGCTTCGCGAGGAAATTTTTTGGAAATAGAAGGCCCGTGTTGATTGGCTTCAGGAAGGGGACAGGAATACTTCCTTCTTTCATAAATCGGTGAAGGCTCGAAGACAAGGTAACTTTATCTCTTCTCTTCGCTCTCCTGAGGGTTTTGTTCTTTCTTTGTCACGTCTCAAACTTTGCTACATTATGAACTTACTATATTTTGAGCTATTTTTAGATAATTATATGTGGATTAAATAAATGTTATTTTAATTTGACTTGAATTAAATAGATAGACACTTATTTTATTTTGATTTGAATTAAATAGATGAAATTTTATTTTAAAAAGATGGAATAAGTGAATATTATTTGAAATGATAAAGTGAATATTATTTTATTTAATAAATTGTGATGCTTCAGCTATTAGACACTAACCTATTAACAGTAAATTCGAGTTTCATGAATTGTAGGTTGTCGAAGACAAGGGTGTGGTCAAGGTTGAGGTGGTTAGCTCCCTGACAGGGTTAGGATGGAGGAGATTCTCTCGAATACACACACACACACATGTAGATGGCATATAGATGCATTAGTATTGCATTATTAAAACATTGTTTTCTTATTATTTTATTTTAGAAAAGAATAATACCTTATATTTCTAGTTATTATTCTATTTATATTAAAAATATTCTATATGAAATATAAAGTAAATTAAATTATATATTTACATAGTTATATATTTATGTATTTTATTTTAATTTGTATATGATGGAAAATTATATTTTATTTAATTATTATTTTAGAAAGAAGTTATGTGGCAAATTTATTATTAGAATCACATTAGTTATTAAAATTATGCCTTTTTCGAAATTAGAATTATTATCTATATTTATTCCAAGATTTAGTAATAAATTAAGTTAGTTCTATATGTGAGTTACAAAATTAGAAAAATCTGTTTTAATTGACAATTAGAAATAAAGAACTTAGAAAAAGAAAACAAAATTAGAAAAAAAAAAAAAAGATAGAAACAATTAGAAAAATAGAAAAAGACACAGATTTAGAAAAAGACAAAATCTATACAAAAATTAGGAACTGGGAAATATAGTAAGGAAATTGGAAAAAGGAAATAAAGGAATTTAAATAAAGATTTAACTCTCATTATTCACACACAAAATATTCACAGGAATTTGGAAGCCAAAGAGAAAATTAGTGCAGAAAGAGAGAACAAAGAAGAGGAAAAAATAGAGGAAAAGAGGAATATCAAGAGATCAACAGAAGAATAGCAAACCAGGTTCCTATGCATAAGTTATTTATATATATTCGATCATTTTTCTGTGAAAACTTAAAATCGTTTTCTTTTATCAAATTTCAATTTTATATATTCATATATTTATAAACTTAATATCACTGCTGTATTTATATTATTATTTTTATCTATCACATAGATCTGAAGTTATTGAGAAAACATTTTCTCAGATATGTAATGGTGATTGTAGTAAAATTATAATATTATATATATAAAATATTAATTTTTATGCAATATATATATATATATATATACAAGCAGTATATACATATATATATTTATATAGAACATCCGATTCATATAATAAAATCACTTACAAATTTTACATGTTGCACATTATAATTTATTATTGAATGATTTTTACTGTTGCTCCCACTAAAGATATTTAATATTATACATTAAGTTAAATTCTGTTTCAATGTACTTTCATATGTCGAACGTTAGTTTTTCTATGAGGATTATTCGCTGGAAATTCTACTATTTACTGGTCTTTTATCATTCGCTGAAACTTCTATCTATAACATTTGCTAGAAATTCTGAGTTAGAATCATTTGCTGATATATATATATATATATACATATTATTTAATTTATATATATTTGGAATTAAATTAGTATATATTCGGTTTAATTGATTTCTATCACAAATATATTTATTTTACTCTATTTTTATAATGGGATATATATATATATATATAAATGATTATATCTATGGAATTATATTAACATATATTTAATTCAGTTATTTGATTTTATCAAAAATATAAATGTTTTACTCAAAAATTTTGATGGAATATAAACGAATTTATTATTTCTTTCAAAAATTGGACAATAAATGAATATAATTGATTAAAAACTTTCTATGTTGGTTTTGTAGAAAAACATGTTAGTGGGATCATATTGTCCAACTTTTTATCCGAAAATATACCGAACCCAATACGATGAAAATGGACTAGCACCAAAGTAAAGTAATAGAATTAACTTTTGTTTCAACAATAATTTCTTACCAAATTAGAAAACGTCTATTTTTCGAAAGATCATTATAACCCTTTAGATTTTTTTTTAAACTTAAAAACTATGAAGCATTACTTTAAACTTTGGAAATTGATTTATTCCTTCTGTCTGGATAAATTTTGTGTTATATTGGAGAGTTACTTTACTTCCGAGACAGGATGCCGAATGTGGGCTCTAGAGATGGTAATCTACTTTTTCTAGATTACCATTTTGTTTTGTTAAGCTTGGCCAAGCTGATAGACCATTGAAAAAGATGGATTTGAAAAGCCTAGAATTATATATATGTCTCTGCCACATCCTATTGTGAGAGTTATGTCATTTCTAGTATAGTTTAGGAATGCATACAGGCACTAGGCATGCATCAAGAGCTCCCTCCTACCTTTACCGTTCTGGGTTGCTAGGCTCCTCTTGCACGGTCAGTGCTTCCTTCGAGTTAGGAAGGAAACCGGGGAAGTCTAGTACTTCGTGGTTGGGTGGAAAAAGCACCTTGACAACATTCTTGACCTCAACTTGCAAAAGACCATTGGGGTCATGGCGGTTGAGATCAGAGGATTCTTTATATATATATGATTCTTATGGATATACTTGTATTAATTTTGTATGGCTTGCTCAAGCCCAATTGTAATTGTACTTTTATTGAAGTAACTGAAAAATTGATACAATCTCTTGTAACATGGAATCAAATGTCTTGAAACACCCTTTTTGGTGAAAGTAAATGGAAATGTAATTTATTGATTGATTAAATTTGTACTTCATTATTGGAACTTGCTATCTTTATGCAACTATGAATATTTGAGTATCGAATCATTTTTCTTTCCAAATTCAGAATTGCATTTTCTTTTGAGTTCCTAGTTTTAGTAAGTAAGATTTTAGCATCATTACATTCTTCCTCTTTGGGGATCTCTAGTGAGGCAGTTTGTTTTTTCCCTGCTCTCTTTTCTGAAGATACCCCGCTTGCTAGTGAGGAGGAAGCTTCTATCTTGTCTTGTATTCCCTCTCTGGTGACTATGGATATGAATGCTTCTCTTCTTAAACCTATTTCTTTGAAGGAGTTGGAGGATGTGGTGTTTCAATTGAAAAAAGGGAAGGCTCCTGGCCCTGATGGGTTCCTGATTGAGTTCATTCAGGAATTTTGGGAAGTCATCAACCTTGATCTATTGGAGGTGGTGTAGGAGTCTTTTAGGAATAAGCAAATGTTGCAAGCCATGAATGCCACGTTTCTTGCTCTTATCCCAAAATGTGAGGGTGCTAATTCTTAGGATCTTTTTCGACCAATTGCTTTGTGCAATGTGGTGTATATATTCATTACAAAGATAATTGCTGAACGTTTGAAGCCATGTTTGGATAAGTTGATCTCGGAGGAACAAGGGGGATTTGTTGCGGGTAGACAAATTTTAGATGGAGTAGTTATTGCAGCTGAGACTATTCAATCTATGGCCTCTTCTAAGGAAAAGGCTATGTTTATAAAGTTGGACATGGCTAAAGCTTATGACAGAGTTAACTGGGGCTTTTTGATCAAAATTCTTAGAGCCTTCAGGTTCAGTTGTGAGTGGATTGATTGGGTCATGAGCTATGTGAGGACTTCCTCATTTTCTGTTCGCATAAATGGGGAGTCTTCAGATTTGTTTGGTGCTTTTAGAGGTCTTCGACAGGGGGACCCCTTATCCCCATATTTGTTCATCTTGATGGCTGAAGGCTTGGGGAGATTAATTAAGTCCCGTGTTATGGATGGGCTCTTTTAGGGATGGAAATGGAACAATTCTCTTCCTCCTCAAACTCATCTTCAATTTGTGGATGATACGGCTTAATGGGTGTTGCTAAGGTGGTTGAAGTGGTTGCTTTGCGTCAGATTTTGGATTGTTACCTGGTTGCCTTAGGTCAAAGCATTAATGAAAGTAAGTCTTGCATTTATTTCTTAAATACCCCTAGGCTTATTCAGCAGCGTATTACCGGGATCTTAAGGTTTCAGGTGGGGAAACTTCCCTTTATATACCTTGGCATCCCTCTGGATGTGCGCCCACTTCCTAGGTGTTTTTGGCAGGATGTGATGGATAAATTTCATGGGCTGGTTTGTCACTAGACCTATAGATGGTTATCTATGACTGAAAGAGTTACTCTATTGAATTTCATGGTACATGCCCTTCCTATATACAGGTGCTTTGTGTTGACAGCTCCCTCAAGTTTCATCAAAGATTTTGAGGGCCTCTGTTGGTAGTTTCTTTGGTCGGGTAATCTCCTTTCGAAGAAGTGGAGCTTAATTAAGTGGGAAGTTGTTTGCCGACCATAGCAGGATGGTGGTCTGGGTTTGCGTAGGACAGATTGGAATGGACAGGCTTTGGCTGCTAAGCTATACTGGAGATGGTGTTCATATCAGTATCAATATTGGGCCATGATCCTTACCTTCAAGTACCTTGGGGAGGTGGAGGGCGCTGAGGTGCCTCGTTTTAGTCTTTTAGGGAGAGGTTCTATGATCTAGGATACTCTCAAGAGGGGGGCCGCTTGGTTAAACAAGGCCTATTTTAGATCTGCAATAGAGGCTTTGATGCTCTTTTTTGGCATGACTCCTGGGATGGCTTCCCACCTATCCTCTCCTTGTACCCTCACTTGGGGGACTTATGTAGGATTTTTGTTCAGGCTAGTTGGAGTAGAGTGATGGATTTCAAAGCCCCTCAGGCTTTGGGGCAAACTATTGTTTACCAGTGGAAGGATATGCAGGAATGGCCCATGGGTGGATCTTTGGAGGATAGGAGGGAGTTGTCCTCCATTTTGGCTGATAGAGTCTATTGTTCTCTCCCAGAGAGGGATGTGCTAGCTTGGGGTCCGGATCCAAAAGGGAAGTTCACTATTGCTTCAGGGTATCATGTTTTGGATAGACATGCCTGGGGTAGTGCTGAGGTTCCTTGGTGGAAAAATATTTGGAATAAATTCTCTTGGCTAAAATGCAATTTCTTTTCTTGGCTGGTGGTTTATGACAGGTATTTGACTTGGGATAACCTCTATAAGCGTGGCTTCCAAGGTCCTTCCTTATGCTTCTTATGTCTAAAATATGTTGAGACCATTTTACACCTTTTCTTCCAGTGCCCTTTTGCTAGGACTATTTGGCATTTTTGGTGGGGGGCTTGGAGTTTGCAGTGCAAGCACCCTTCTTCTCTGGAGGAGTTTTGGCGGGACTTTGGGCCCATTCTTGTGAGGACTTCGTTTCTACACATAGCATGACCAATTGGCCCTAGTCTGATTATATGGCACATCTAGTTGGAGCGCAATCGCAGGGTCTTTCTGGATAAGAAGTTGCTGGTGGGTCAAGTTTGGTCTCGCATTCTTGGGGCTTTGCAAGAGACCTTGTATGCTAAATGTGATTTGTTAGCCCCGATGGATCCTGGTGATACTAGAGTGATTCGTAATCTAGGGATTCTTGTTGGGGGTCTCAGAAGGCCAAA
Organism: Cunninghamia lanceolata; assembly: GCA_027924645.1. Lineage (NCBI taxonomy): Eukaryota > Viridiplantae > Streptophyta > Pinopsida > Cupressales > Cupressaceae > Cunninghamia > Cunninghamia lanceolata. Next base: position 20,660,135 of record BSBN01000520.1, on the reverse strand, counting down.
GATTAGGCGGAGCAGGTGTTCTAGAAGGAAGGTTTCTAGGGAAAGGCATTGGTTGCCCCCTCCCACTGGAGTCTTGAAAATCAATACTGATGGGTCTGCAAGGGGTAACCCTGGGCACGCTGGCATTGGTGGGGTGGGCAGAGACAGTTCTGGAGTGGTTGTTTTTTTCTTCTTGGAATATAGGGCGCTGCACTCTAATAATCTTATGGAGGCCTTGGCTATTCTTTTGGCTTTGAAGAAGGCATATGCCCTTGGATGGAATAAGATTATCTGCTAGTCAGATTCTCAGGTGGTGATAGACTTGATAAATAGAAGGTAGTTTGATGATGTTAGTTGGCAGCTTGCGGTGGTGGCTAAGCAAATCACCAGTCTTGGAGATTTATTTGATTCTATCACCTTCTCTCATATCCCTCGGGAATGGAATAAGGTGGCTGATGGGTTGGCCAAATGGGCTTCTGAGAAGAATGGGACCTAGCTGGTGGATGATTGGGATAGTTTACCTGGGGATCTTGCTCAGGATTTTGTGGATTTGGTCACGAAGGATGTGAGATGTTGTATGACCACTTCTTGATTTCTTGTTTGTTGTATCTGGGCCCGTTTGGGCCTCTTGCTGCTTTTATGCTTTGTACTGCTCTCTTTGATTAATAAAGTTTTTACCCTCTTTTATTAAAAAAAATTATTTATTTGATCTCAATAAGCTTTAATAAAAAGACACTGTAAATTTTTTAAAAAAATGAGTAACTCTTTCAATTGTACAATTTTCACCTAACAAATTTGATTTGATTTAAAAATAATAATAGTTTATAAAATAGATTTGAAATGCTACAAGTGTAATTTTCTTACACTATGATGATATACTTTGTCAAAGTATCTTTAATCAAGACTACAATATCATATGTCCTTGATTTTCATTATGAGTTAACCCCCCTTTTTGGTTCTGCAACACTCACCCAAATAAAAAATAATTCAATAATTCTTTTAAAATGTTTAATATAGATAAAGTGAGAGAGTTTATCTCTAAATGAAATTAAGAGTTTTGTAGGGAGAATGGAATAAAGAGATCTAGCTAGATATAAGTTATACACCTTAATAAAATGGTTGCAAAACATAAAAATAGGACAATTATTTAATGGAAAGAAGCATAATCAAATGCAATAGTACTCCAATCTCTTTTCGAAGAAAAGATAAATTTATTTGTTAAATTATAAAAATATTTGTTAAATTATTAATTGTTTATAAGGCCTCAAAAAGGCTTGGAATGGAAAGATGCCAAGTGTGGCTCATCTTAAGGATGTGTTTAGTTGCATTGCATATTCTTAAATAATTATGTATTAATATAAAAAGAAAAATATATCTTTATCATTTAAAATGAAGATATGGAGGTTATTCAAGATGTATATTTGATGCAGGGGCATCTTGCCCTACAATTTTGGTTTTTCTTCTTTTTGTTGTTTTGTTCTTTTTTGTTAGCTTTTGTTGGTGGTGACTCCTTGTCTTCTATCATTATCTCTTAACTCCTATCTTAGGTAAAGCTAAATTTGATGAGGAGTTCCCGTCGCCTTATGTTTTCTGCTCCTATCGCTTGCTGGGAATGAAGCTTTGTTTTAGAAGCCTCATGTCGCCTGAGTGCAGAAACGTTATCTTCACGGTTAAACTGTTGTTGGTTGTTCCACAAGTCAACAGATGGCAAGTTTGAGCAGTTGTAGAGTCATTACAGTAACCATTGAAGGAGTCCCTCAATGCGTGGAAAGAATCTGATCATGCAAGCCATTGGTTGGGCAGATGAGAAGGCGTGCAGGAGAAGATGAATCGACAACAGATTGAAATAGAGGTCGATGGTTGCAGAAAGGGAGGGGTCGAATGTGTAGAGAGAAGAACAGAAGGACGAGAGTATAGGCAGTAGTTAGGGAGTCATTGTTCAATGCACATAGAGAAGGCTGACTGTTACAGGTCAATGTTAGTTGTATTGTCATGTTTTGATAATTGATTAGAACAGTGAGAAGTCGTGTTTTTCATTCTGTCTTTGTGATTTCAATATTAATAAGTATCTGCATCTATATACCTCCTATCATTTTTGTATTTGAATATTGGGAAGGAAATACTTTAAATTCTTGTCATTATTTCTCAATGTCTCTTTGATTGTGTTTCCTGTAAGTGGGTTGTGACATGTGACTAGCAAGGCAACCATCAGATTGGTATCAGAGCTAGGTTGAGATTGGGCATTGGTAAGTGGTTGAGATGCCTCCAAGAAGGATGGGCAGAGGAGGAGGCCGAGGCAGGGGCCGAAGAGACCATGGTGACCCTGAGTTATTGCAGAGTTTGGTTGCAAGGATGGAAGCCCTAGAGAGAGCACATAGGAGAGGAAACCCTGGTGTTGAGGATGTAAGCGATGAGGAGGAAGAACAACAGAGAGAAGATAATGAGGAAGGACATGTGAATCAAGAAGAAGAATTTGGTTAAAGACTGTTGAAGTCGGTCATGAGTTTGAGTTCTAAACCCAAGATAGAGTTGTCAACATATGTCGGAAGCCTCAATGGTGAAGATTTGATTGATTGGATCAATAACTTGGATAAATATTTTGAATATGAGGGTGTAGCAGAAGAAAGAAGAGTAAAGTTTGCCTGCACCAGATTGAAGGGCCATGTTGCCATGTGGTGGGACTTTGTCCAAACTGAGAGGAGAAGGAGAAATAAGGAGAAGATTAATTCTTGGGATTGAATGGTGGCCAAGTTGAAGGCCAAATTTCTGCCAGGTGATTATCAAGCTAATCTCTTTAAGAGATTGCAAAATTTGAAGCAGAAAGATATGTTTGTGAAAGACTATACTGAGGAATTCTACAAATTAGTAATTAGATCTGGACATGCTGAAGAAAATGTGGAGAAAATAGCCTGATATGTGAATTGTCTCAAGTATAGTTTGCAAGATGAAATGAGTCTTTTGTCCCCTAGGATCCTAGAAAAGGCTTATCAACTTGCCCTAAAGGCAGAGGAGACGCTGCAAAGGAAGCAAAGCCAGCAAGAGAAGAAGAGAGGAAGAGGTTTTAGAGGAAGGGGACAACAAACTAGTAGGGGACAACAACACCATCAAGGAGAAGAGACTGGAAGTTCCAGTGGGACAACCAACAATGATAGAGGTGGTTATCAAAATAGAGGAGGAAGGTCTTATGGAAGAGGTGGTTCACAAGGTAGAGGAAGAAGATTTGCTAGAAAATGTTTCAAGTGCAACCACTATGGGCACAAGAGTTGGGAATGCTTTGAATCATCACAAGGACATTCAAAATTTGAGAGAAGCAATCAAGTTGTTCATGTTGATCAAGAGAGTGTGGGATCACTAGTACACCACAAGGATGAAGCAGAATCGGGTGAGTCTTTAATGCTTAAGGGGGTGTTGTTGAAGCCACAAAAAGAAAGTCAAGAGCCAAGCCAAAGGAGAGCATTGTTCAAAACCAAGTGTAAGTCACAATGTAAATTTTGTAAGCTCATTATAGATAGTGGTAGCACTAATAATATTGTTGCAACTGAGATGGTAGAAAAGTTGAATCTTAAAAGGATTAAACACCCTACTCCATATAAAGTGACTTGGTTACAAAAAGGTCATCAAATATTGGTTAGTGAGAAGGCCTATGTTGATTTTTAGATTGGCAGTTATAAGGATTGTGTTTTGTGCGATATAATGCCGATGGATGTGTGCCATGTTTTGCTTGGAAGACCATGGCAATTTGATATGAAATCGGTGCATGATGGAAAGAAGAATACTTATACCATTGAGAAGGATGGAGAGAAGCATACCTTGCTACCCATAAAGGAGAAAGAAGAGGACAACATCAGAAATAGTAGTAAGGTAATGATGGTAAGTGGTAAAGAGTTTTTGAATGATTTGAAAAATGAAGAAATTGGTTATGCTTTGGTTCCTAAACCTAGATGTGTGATGACTTCTACAAAATTGGAGGATTTGCCTATTGAAATACAAGATATTTTGAATGAGAACATGGATATTATTGTAGCTGATTTGCCTAATGAATTACCTCCTATTAGAAGCATTAGCCATCATATGGATTTGATTCCGGGAGCTAGCCTTCCAAATAAGGCTGCATATTAGTTAACACCTATGGAAAATGAGGAGATAAGGAAGCAAGTGGAGGATCTTTTGAAGAAGGGTTTGATAAGGGAAAGCTTGAGCCCTTGTGCTATTCCTGTAGTGTTGGTTCCAAAGAAAGGAGGGGAATTGCGTATGTGTACTGATTCAAGGGCAATAAATAAAATCACAATAAGATATAGGTTTCCCATACCTAGAATTGGAGATTTAATGGATTATTTGAGTGGTTCTATGTATTTTTCTAATATAGATTTGAAAATTGGCTATCACCAAATAAGAATCAGATTGGGGGATGAATGGAAAATAACCTTTAAGACTAGTGATGGGTTGTATGAGTGGCTGGTTATGCCTTTTGGATTGTCTAATGCCCCTAGTACTTTTATGCGGTTAATGAATGAGGTTTTGAAACAATTTATTAGTAAATTTGTGGTTGTATATTTGGATGACATTTTGGTGTTTAGCAGGTCCAAAGAGGAGCATATAGAGCATTTGAGGCAGGTTATGAGGAGGTTACATGAAGAAAAGTTGTAGATCAATTTGAAGAAGTGTGTGTTTATGCAGACTGAACTGGTTTACTTGGGCTTTGTGGTGTCAAAAGATGGACTGAAGATGGATAAGGAGAAGGTTCAGGCCATACTTGATTAGCCATCTCCAAGAATTGTCATGGAGGTAAGGATTTTTCATGGTCTTTCCAGTTTTTATAGAAAATTTATAAGAAATTTCAGTCATGTAGTAGCACCTATATTGGAGACTATTAAGGGGAATAAAAGACCATTTGTTTGGACTAAAGAGGCTGAAGAAAATTTTAGATTTCTCAAGAAGAAGGTGAGTGAACAACCCATACTTGCTTTGCCTGATTTTGATAAAGTGTTTCAAGTAGAGTGTGATGCTAGTGGTTTGGCTATTGGGGTAGTCTTAAGTCAAGAGGGAAAACCGGTTGCATATTTTAGTGAGAAATTAAATGAGGCAAAAAGAAAGTATTCTTCTTATGATTTGGAGTTTTATGCTTTGGTTCAGTCCCTCAAGGAATGGAGACATTATCTTTTGCCTAAGGAGTTCATTTATATGAATAACCATGCTTTGCAGTTTATTAACAACGAACACAAATTGAATTAAAGGCATGCTAAATGGGTTGAGTATATTCAGAGTTTTAACTTTGTTTTGAAGCATAAGAGTGGTCAAATGAATAAAGTTATTGATGCCTTAAGTAGGAAGAGTTTATTATTGTGTGAGATACAAACTAACAGTGTGGGGTTTGAAAGTTTGAAAGAGTTGTATGCAGAGGATGCAGATTTTGGAGAAGCATTTGCAGCTTGCAATGATCCTATTTGTAGGAATAGAGAGCCATGGACTGATTACACGATTCAAGAAGGTTCAAGTTGTTTAGGGAAGACAAGTTGTGTATCCCTAGAGGCTCCGTGAGAGATAATTTGTTGAAGGAAAAACATAGTGGTAGTCTTGCTGGTCACTTTGGGTAGGATAAAACTTTTCTACAACTAAGCACTCATTATTATTAGCTGAAGATGAAGGCAGATGTGAAAAGGTATGTGGAAAGGTGCAGAATTTGTCAACATGCTAAAGGAAGAAGTCAAAATGTGGGGCTCTATCAGCCATTACCAGTTCCAACTAGGCCTTGGGATTCGGTGAGTATGGATTTTGTGTTGGGTTTGCCTCATACACAAAGGGGTAATGATTCAATCTTTGTTATAGTAGATATATTTTCCAAAATGGTGCATTTTATACCATGTAAGAAGACTAGTGATGCCACTAACATTGCCAATTTGTTCTTTAAAGAAGTTGTAAGATTGCATGGTATTCCAAGAAGTATAATTTCTGATAGGGATACTAAGTTTGTGGGTCATTTTTGGAGGACTCTATGGAGGAAATTAGGCACAAATCTGAATTTTAGTTCTTCTTATCATCCACAAATGGATGGTCAGACCGAGGTTGTCAATAGGAGCCTTGGCAATTTGTTAAGATGTCTTATTGGTACTTCACCTAGAAGTTGGGATCTCATGTTAGCACAAGCTGAATTTGCATATAATGATTCCCCAAATAAAAGCACAGGTTTCAGTCCTTTCTATGTGGTGTATGGTATGCATCCAAGAGGTGTATTTGAACTTCGTGATCTTGCTGTAATGGAGAAGAGGAGTGCAGATGGGGAAGAATTTGCTCAAGTGATTCATGACATTCAAGAGAAGGTGAAGCATAACATTGAGGACAGTAATCTGCAGTACAAAAATCATATTGATCAAAAGAAAAGAGAGTTAAGTTTTAGGTTGGAGACCTTGTATTGGCACATCTTCAAAAGGAGAGATTTCCTACAGGAACATACAATAAACTTTAGATGAAGAAGATTGGTCCATGCCAAATCCTTAGGAAATTTTTTGCCAATGCATATGAGATATCACTGCCTGCAAATTTGAATATATCTCCTATCTTCAATGTGGCAAATTTATATCCATACAAGGAGGATATAGAGGTAGATGAAGTTGAAGAAGCCAATTCATCTCATGAAGAGCAATCTGGGATAGTCGCTGTTCCACAATAGATTTAATGCATTCTGGACAAGCAGTTGCTAAAGAGGACTCGTAAGCATGAGTATTACAAATATCTTGTCAAATGGAGAAATCATCCCATTGAAGATGCTTTCTGGGTCACTGAGGATGAGATCATTAAGCAGGGTCATTCAGTAGCAGACTTCATGAGTGGGAGCTCATGATCTCTTTCCGCCCTGGGAAGTTTGATGCAGGGGCATCTTGCCCTACAATTTTGGTTTTCTTCTTTTTCTTCTTTTGTTCTTTTTTGTTAGCTTTTGTTGGTGGTGACTCCTTGTCTTCTGTCATTATCTGTTAACTCCTATCTTATGTAAAGCTAAATTTGATGAGCAGTTCCTATCGCCTTATGTTTTCTACTCCTGTCGCTTGCTGGGAATGAAGCTCTGTTTTAGAAGCCTCCTATCGCCTGAGTACAAAAATGTTATCTTCAAGGTTAAACTGTCATTGGTTGTTCTGCAAGTCGATAGATGGCAGGTTTGAGCAGTTGTAGAGTCGTTACAGTAACCATCGAAGGAGTCCCTCAACGGTTGGAAAGAATATGAGCATGCAAGCTGTTGGTTGGGCAGATGAGAAGACGTGTAGGAGAAGATGAATTGACAACATATTGAAATAGAGGCCGATGGTTACAGAAAGGGAAGGGTCGAATGTGCAGAGAGAAGAACAGAAGGACTGGAGTGTAGGCAGTAGTTAGGGAGTCATTGTTAAATGCACATAGAGAAGGCCGACTGTTGCAAGACAATGTTAGTTGTATTGTCATGTTTTGATAATTGATTAGAACAGTGAGAAGTCATGTTTTTCATTCTGTCTTTGTGATTTCAATATTAATAAGTATCTACATTTATATACCTCCTGTCATTTTTGTATTTCAATATTGGGAAGGAAATACTTTAAATTCCTGTCATTATTTCTTAATGTCTCTTTGATTGTGTTTCCTGTAAGTGGGTTGTGACCTGTGACTAGAAAGATGTCCATCAATATTACTTAAACAAAGGAAGTTATAACTAGTGTTGATGTCATCTTTACTAAATGGGGAGTATGGAAGTGGAAAGATAACATACAACAAGAAAAGCTAATAGTTGTGGACTTTGAGTCATCACAAGATGTCATTTCTCCTCTTTTCTCCTCTTGCCAAAGGCTTTAGCAATAACTAAAATTTAAGTGGTCTAGTCCAATTTCAAATAAATTATGAAAGGACTACCACTGTAAGCCCTCTTAATTAATTTTGCTCTATTTTCTCAAATTCAAGTTGAATTAGAAGTTGCTATTAAAAGTTGTAATGAATCATATAATTTGGAAAAAAATAATAGATGAAGAAATTGATGCAATATTAAGAATGGAACAAGAGAATTAATTAACATCCACAAGGAGAAATTGTTGTTGTAAGATTGAAATGGATTGACAAAATCTAGTAGAATGTAGAATGTTTAATTTAAATTTAAAAGGCAAGAAGTGAAAAGATATAACATTTGAATTGAATTTAATAAAATGTTTTCTTTGGTTATAAGTTTGGAAAAAAAATATAAAGAATATTTTGTAATTACAAACTTAGTTTAGATAATAAGTTTTTCAAATACATGCCAAATCTACATTTTTAAATGGATATTTAGATAAAGAGATATATGTCGAGTATTCTCTATGTTATAAAATTTTAGGTCAATTTTTAAATGGCTATTTAGATAAAGAGATGTATGTCAAGTATTCTCTAAGTTATAAAATTGTAGGTCAAGAGCATAGTTTACAAAGAAGAATCTACATTGACTTGAGAAAGCACCACGAGAGGTTCACTTGGAGGGCAACATCATACCCCATTCATTCATATTAAGGGGTTTAAAATAGGAAAAAAAAGGTCAATATACTTCTATATATTTAAGACTGAAGGATTATTTTAGTTTCTATTAGAGTCAATATGTATAGGGGGTGGTGGGAAACAGTGGATATAAATAATATTATGTATGTTATTATATTCTTCTTGTGGTTAAAATTCTATATGTTTGTAATGGATACGTGTATTAAATATGTCTATCATGAATGTAACATTTCTACTATATAAATTTTTAAATTGAGTTAATATTCTTCTACTAAATTAAACATTGATTCAATATTTTGCTTTTAATAGTCAACACACACCTGGTTTATTGGTGAAGATAACTGGTTTGGAATGAGCCCAACAAAGATCAAGTCTTGTTGAGTATAAGGCCCTGACACCATAAAGGATGAGGTTGGGATTGTGTCTTGGGTGGCTTGGTGGAATAGATACCCCTCAGTCCTTGGCTCTTAGCTGAAGAGGTTTCAACCTAAGGCTTGTGCTCTCATATTGGGTAGCTAAACAATTTTATGGGTTTGATATAAAACCCTCCAACACAATATATATATTGACATTGTTTATTTTTATTTTAAGAGCTATTTTTTTTCCTGAGAGTTTTTTAATTCGTAAATTACAGTCTTGGAGACCATTCCCTTTGTATTATAGAACTAAAAATTTTAATTTTGTTTTTCCATTAGTTTTGGGTTATGGAGAAAAACCTAGAGATCATTAAGCTAACAAGGGATGTATACAAAACCCTATATATACATCTAACCTATACCCTTAATCAACTATTTTTTAGCCTATGAAGAAAACTATATACCATATTTGATAGAAAATAGAGGTTACTTATCATCTTCATGAGAAATCAAACATTACACATCTAGTTGAATCCATTAGAGGGTTCCAAGCCGAACACCTACTTTAGGAAAGCCACTCCCATATCTGCCTTCTTGCTTCCTTCTGAGGCCTACTTGATGTAATGAAGGGTCTTTAAGGACCACAAACAACTCCATTGTTAATTAGAAGTTTCTCATCCAATGGTGGAAGGCCAACCCCCTACACTACTAATAGAATAACATCCTTTAGCTCCCCAAAAATTGATTCCTTAATTTTTCTGTCATTATTTTCACTTCTTTTTCTTCCCCTAAGTCAAGAATAACTAGCAAAATAATAGAGAAAATGTCTAAATTGGCTCTATATTGGTGGTTTGCTTCAAAGAATTCATCTCCCAGTGTAATAGCCCAACCTTTCGCTCAAGACATTAATGAACAAACATTGAATGAATAATTTTTTTGTAATAGAAAAGTGACATTAAGCATGATGCACAACACTCCTACATGCCCAAGGTATCATAACAACTTGTGATGACACACTTGGCATGCACACCAATGTACGATGCAAGGTGACACAAGTGGAATACTTAAAAATACCATGGGATAAAACACCATGGTTGGCATGGAAAATGAGACAAGAAGGAGAGTCAACATTGGGATGTAACTTGCAAGTAGTTTAGACTTAGTAGTTTAGACTTAGTGGTTAGATGTTGTGCGGTTGTTCTTGGCGACTACAACGTGCTTGTGGAGGTCTCCTAATCTTGTTCCTACTTTTGCATTGGTCTGTGAGGAGTATTTCAGATTGAAATTGAAGATTGTTCCCAGATAACTTGGTGTGAGCTCTAGTCTTAGCTGACTCAGATGATTCCACTAATTGCAGAGATTCATAGAAGATTTTAGAAACGTGTAAAGGCATAGAAGATTGTATTTGGGCCCTTGCTAAGGCACAATGTGATCCGCTCATAATTTTGTGTCTTCTCCTTAGCATAATTTTGTATTAGGTCAAGACCTATTTTATATGTTTGTAATATCATCATTGGAGAGTGGCCCAATGTTTAATAAATGTAATGTGGTTGTAATGTCAACTTTGATGAACATTCCAAAGTCGATGAATGATATATATACTTGTAATTGAGTTGAAGAAAAGATGTCGTGATGTGAAAATGTGAAGATAAGGGAGGAAGGGAAAAGGTAGAGCAAAGCAAAAGAGTTGTGTTGCACTTCAATGGAATTGTAATCAGGCATAGTGTAGATGCTGTTATAGAAGTTCACCCCTTGGCAGTGAGCCACCCTTTGGCAGTGAGCCACCCATTGGCAGTGATCCTTCTTATGAGCAGTGAGCCCTAAAGGTAGTAAGCCTTCTAATTTTTGATATTGTGCTTTACATATATATCTTGTGGTTTAACCCCCACCGTGGTTTTTCCCTTAACAGGGTTTTCCACATAAAAATCTGGTGTCACTTGTGTATGATCTTGCAATTATGTTTATGCTTCTGTGTTCATGCTTTCATGACTTAATCATAACAAATAGTGGACAAGTGTTTAATGATTTAAGGTGCAGAATTGTTTAAGTTTTGAGACAACTGATTCACCCCCCTCTCAATTGTCTGGTTCATTCCAACAAGTACATGGTAACACACACACCAATCAATGCACACATCACATGTGGAAACTCATACCAAATCAAGCATACAAGGCAATATATGGCACACATGCCAATCAATGCACACAAGATAATATGTGGTACACATGCTAATCAATGCATATACAAATGATCACAATCATGTTAGGTACAAAATTTATTGATAAGGAAGGACGAGGATCCTAGCAATAACACAAGGAGTGGTCAACACAATAGCACAATGGCCATGCAAAGTTGAGTAGAAATATCAGTACTCAATGACATTCACCAACTACTAGACTTGTGATATGTACTACGTGACTAAGACCAAATTTTTGCAAGTATCCAAATCATAGTGTGGATATCCTTATTAATCATTTTATTATTTACTCAATGAGATTACATTTTCACTTGTTTAAAACTCTCCAATGCCCTCATCCAAGTAGTCACCTTAGACTATGACAAATAGTGAGAGCCCAACCCTTCCTACTTTGTAATTCAATCCTAAAAATTCAACACTCCAAATTTATAATTTGGGCTTGGCACGTAAATTGATGCAACAATTTATGACACATTACCAAAATATGTAGAATTCTAAAATATTAAGGAGACAATTCATTTCATAAAATAATTCACTCTTTGAGGTCTAAAATGTTATTTTCCTATTTTTTTCAAAATGGTCAAAACCATAAAAATCCCCAAATCCTCCATTAATGGAGTTGGGATGCAACCTTCAAAATTTCCAAAAAATTCTTAACATTTAAATTAAGAAAAAATTCCAAACTTGAAGAGTGCCCTTTTGATAAAAAATGCACAACCTACTTCTTCAATCAATTTTTCAAATTTCAACAAACATGGATTTTAATTTTTTTCCATAACTTGGCCTCAAAATGCCCATTTTCAAAAATTTAAAACACAAAATTAAACTGCAAATTGCAATCCTAAATTATTCCTATAGAATGATGCCATATGACTCCACCTAATATGGGCATGCGAAAAGGAAAGAGTACCATTTAAAAAGCAAATTTAAATTAGAAAAATACCTTCCTTATCAAGTGTAAAACAATGGAGGAGAGGCTCTTTTCATGACACACACCTCAAGCAATCATCAATCTCAAATCAAATCCACTCCAAGCAATCCAAATTCAACAATTTCCATTTCATCTTTTTTTGAGAGGGTTTTACAAAAATGTAAAAGATGAGAAGTGAGGAAAAACTTTTCTCTTTTCCTTTTTATATCCCCCCACTTTTTTTTTTTTCCTTTTTTCTATTTTCTATTCCAAATATTCACTTTTCCAAAATGACATTTTCAAGACAATCAATAAAATAAATTAATAAAATATACTATATGCTAATTTAATTCTAATTAATATTTTTCCAACAACAAGGAAATTAAACTAATTAAATAAAATTACATTTTAACTAGCAATTATTTCACTAAGCCAAATATCTCATTTTGAAGACTAATTAAATCTTTTGTACATATCAAACAAATGCATAAATGTTAAGTAAAATCACCCAAGAAGACACATTCATGGGTCTAACATAAGGGGATCCAAAATTGGAGTCGATTTGAATATGATTTCATAGGTTTTAACATCACAAGGACTAAGTAGAGTGAGATGGCTAGGTGTAATCTATGCCAACGTTCTCCACATACCAACCATTGGTCTAACACCTATAAATTTTTTGCATACTTAGGGTAAACATTAAGCATACCCGCTCTACATAATAATAGATGAAATGTTCATAATCCACCCAATGTGGTATAAATCATAACATAATACCAAATCATCACATATAGCTATAAATCAATCTATTACTAGCATGGTCTAGGAAACAAGATGCATAATCAACCATAATCCATAATGCCGAACAACACTATAATCACAACTATATCGAATATAGTGATAATAATGAAGTTGAAACACTGAAATTATCTAACATACACAGGCACAACATATGCATCCTATAGTGTATAGTTGAAATCTATTGCCAATACAAAATGTCATCAGAAACACCTCAATGGTCATATAAAATATCTCCACAAAAGCATCTAGAATACACCATTAAAACCCCTTGATAGCACAACAAACCTCATTGACAAGTTTAGTGCAATGAATCATAACACAAGAATTACACAATACATTGATGAAACACTTAATATTTAGCATATATGAAATCATTTGAAAAGTACACAATGCATACACAATAGTGGGCATTACATCCCCCCACCAACAACAATTATCTAATTCTAGACCATCACCAATTCTAGATCTCAAACCAACAACACAAGTATCCAAAGGTGTGCCAGTTAGGTGAAAACCAACCATAGTGCCTACTAACTCCTCTAAGACTGGATCACTCAATCCTTCAATTGTCACTACAAATGAAGAGAAGGTCTAGCCAAAAGGCCCAATTGACTACTTGAGCAACACAAGGTCCTTAAACTCAAGACTACTACTTGTAGGGCAACTCCTCGAGCTCTCTACTAAGCCAATAAAGAACCACACAACATTTCAACTCTTCTCTCAACAAGGTTTGCCAATGTAAGGTTACACTTCCCATAGTCCCTCTTGAGACTAAGGACTCTAATCACAACACTAAAACTCAAAGGTTGGGGCAAATTGACTCTTAAAGGCTACATGTACAATTGACTCACCTTCATGCTCACCAATAACATGCCTCACTTCCAGTCAAGGTTTCTCTCCATGAGGTCCTTCCTTATTTTCTACTCTTAAAAATAAAGGATTTCTCTAGTTCACTCTAGTTCCACAACACAGAACTAGGATCAAACTTATAGGTTCTTGGAGAAAAGGATCTAGATGATATCCTCCTAAAAACATAAGAACTCCAAACAAGTGAGACTTAGTAACCCGAAAACTCACAAGGAATACTTCCAAGGAGGCCATTTAACACAAAACACAAGAGTAAGACTACTCTCGACACCACTTCAATGCTCAACTATTCTAAATCAAAGGGTTAAACAACACAACAAGATCAAGAATTCATGATCTACAAGGAAACATGAGACTTTCTCATGGATCAAAAACCAAGTACCATCAAATAGAATACACATGACAATAACTTCCTCACACAAGAATTGTATCCCATCTAACACCATAATAAGAAACTTCCAAACTACCAAGGATAAACTCCTACAACAACTAGATTCATTGAACAAGCAACACAACAAGAATAGACAAACAACTATCATATGACAAATAAATAAATAATATGTGCCCTTGCACTTACAAACACACCATCATACCCTACACTATGTTAGAACATTAGTTTAGGTTACATAATCTACATCTAAATGACATGACATGCACCTTCATGTTATTTAATAACATGGTCTTTGCATCTAAAACACAACATCATACACTCCACTAATGTTGGAACAGTAGGAGGCATGGCAACATGAAAAGGACAAATAAGAATGAGACAAGTAGAACAATCATAGTTGGTGGACTGAGTCAACACCAACCATATACAAGCTACAAAAACAAGATGCAATCCATACAAAGATCTCAACATGTCTCATTCCCATAGACAAACAGACAAAGAATAACATTCTAGTTCATCCATAAATTCAGATGCACATCATTCACTACCATCTAGGCATGACATACACAACAACCAACAAGATTATTCACAAGTGATCCATATGAAGACAAGCACAAATCATAGCTTTCCCAAACACTTCACAGAAAATTCACTTGCACGTTCTACTAGAGAATAAAAAATTAAAACTACCATAGTTCTAGCAACACAAATGCCAAGAACTAGCACATTCTCTGCAATCTACTAAATACATTTCATCAAAGATCCATCATGGACATGATAGAGAAGAAGATTACACAATACATGACCAATAGTTAAAACATTCTAGCATAGCCACCACAACAATAATAGAAACACCAAAGTGGAAGAAATATCAATTCCAACAATAAGATATAAAATGAGTTCAATTTTAACAATAAATCAAGCATTAACCATAATAGTCACAGAATAAATAGATATAAAATTCGGTGGCTAGACTACTCATAAGTAAAAATAATAAATCAATGTTGGCCCTTATAGACATTTAGAGAATTCATCAATAACCGAAAGAAAGTATCAAAATCTTGAAGGTACACTTTACATGCACTACACGACATAAGCAAGGGAGTACAATGCTACACTACACTTGGATTTCAAAATCGAAGGTGAGTAAGAGAACATGCTCAAGCATCACCAAACAAATGAGTCTTCTAAAAATATAATCACATGATAAAGCATGAGATCATTCTCACTTATCCATAACAAGATCCGGTTGTTAAGCAACTAAAGCTTCATCACATCACAACCACATCATTATGCAAGAAGATCATTACAAGGTTTTCTATGGCGTTGCCCAAGGCATCCAACAAAAAATATCTTTATACACATGAATGGCACTTCACTCAAACATCACATTCAAGGGAAAAACAAAATTACAATGCAATGACACACAGTCACACACAACAATCATTTAACAATGTAAGACTATGCTAGGATATAATATGACTTGAAAGCCATGATAACTCAACACATCCACTCACACATCAAGGAGTAATTAACATTCAACACCATACAGGAATTCACCAATCATATGGGTAATGCATTAAAATGAAACATTTAGATTCTAACACACACCACCATAAAAGGGGAAAGAATTTAGTTGAGACTTAAGCCCTTTACCCAATATTTTACCCTTACAATGCTACAATTTTCTCTAGACCATATAATGACAAGCACATCTACAATGAAATTCACACATAACAAGAGTGCAAAGTGCAACTTCACTCAACGAAAAGATTTACACAAGAACAACATCACAATCATGCTCTCTACATAGCAAGAGAATTACATGACATGATTCACAAGAAATTACAGATAGTTGGGGACTCTAGTCCTCACCAACCAATAAATCTTTTAATACACAACTCATTCTACAAGCCTATATGAACACTATGCAATAGGGTAAAGACACATTTTAGAGTCACAAGATGCAAGATTTACTAGTGCATTCATCATCTCTACACCATGTTCTTCACAATCTCCATGCATATGACCCATTCACAACCCTTTTCCTTTAACTTTTCAATTAATAAAATGCAATAACACACCCAGGTTCCCACATGAATCCTAGGGAAGAATGCAATTTGGGGACATAAGTCATTACCCAGATGATCTATTCCAATAAATCAACATTTTTTCATGCACCTGCATAATTAATTCATACATAAAAACATGCACTCAAAGGAGACAAATGCAATATGTACTTCATACAAGCATCTCTAGTTACCATACAAAAAGAGGAAAATAATAATTCTAATATGATAAAGCGGGTAAGACGGTATGCTACTCTTGCAATACGGTATACACACAACAAGGGTACATAATGCAAGGTTCATTTAAACAAGCATTACCACATTGAAATTTTCTTCCAATCATTAGGCATATGAACAATACATGATCTCTTTCACAATAAAATACATTATTCACAAGAGAATACACAGTGCTCAATTAAAATCCAAGAATATCAACATTCCTTCGCATACAAAGGTTTGCACAACCACACTATCAAAAGTGGTTACAATAAACCATCATGACCTCACAAAGGTCACTCAAACATTCATACACACAACATGAATCCTTGCTAAGAATTTAAAACATCAAGAAGGCAAATCACACAAAAGCAACTTCTCGGCAATCATAAGGGTCTAACTAATCTTGCAATATTGTATTCCTCCACCATACACATGCAACGAAACATATAAGGGTTGCCACATGCTACTCACAACACACAACCACACTAGGACCCCACACATGTTTAAACACAATGAGCAAAACACACAAACCAAAGCTCTCAATGTTGCAACATGGGCTCTAATACCCAACACCCATTGAATGGTATGGAGAATTAAACCACTTTTCATTTTGAAAATAATTTTCAATCTCATCTTAGAAATTTTGCCTAGGAAAGCCATTTTCCTATTGCTATCCATCAAGCATATAGAGGTTTCCATTGGAGAAAATGAGGTAGAGATGTGATGTGAAAAAAAATAGAGATGAGCTTGCAATACAAATAGGGGAATTAAATCCTATCATTATTGATACTTCTATGAAATCCTCTTCCACAGTCACCGCTTAAAATGAATTAAGGGGATGGTTGAAAGATTATAGCCTCCATGTCAGCTGCAAAATTAGCCAAAATGTCTGCCTCTTCATTTATTTCCCTAAAAATGTGATGAATTGAGAAGTAATCTAGTGAATCTAGAAATGGCCAAACTTGTTGAAGGAGATTGTTTATTTTCCAGTTTTGTGATTTTTTTCTTAACTATATTTACAATTATTAAGGAATCACTTTCAATTTCAACTTTTTTACAATTAAATTTTTTGCATAATTGTAGACCCAAGATGAAGGCTTAAATCTCTCATCATTATTAATCCCTTCAATAAGTTTTTCAGATGCAACTCTTATTAAAATTACTTCTTTTATGATTTTGGAGGAATTAACCCCTCCCATGGGTTTAATGGGGGTACTTGAGAGTTAATTATTTACTTAAGAGTTATTATCTTAAATTATAGGTTTATTTAAGAGTTTTCTGTTTTAACTTTAAAATTATTTATTTTATTTTAATTGTAGTGGCGGCCAACAAGCTTGCAAGCTTTACCAAGTGCATTATATATATATATATAAATTAAATATTAATAATATATTACAAGTTAAAGAATATTTTTTATTATCCTATTATCAAAGGATAATATAAATTTATTAAGTGAATTCCCACGGGAAGCCTAAATTTATCAGGTGAATTCCCATGGCAAGCCCCAAGAGCTTGGAATAGCAAAATAGAAGTGTACCCATACAAAAGTGCAGGTGAGTCTATTCTCTATGCCAAATCCAATAATCAACACAATGTATTTCTATGTAGATGACTTGATTTTGAATAAAACAAACAAGCTGACGATCGATGATTTGAGCTTGGATCAGTGACAAGTGAATTTGAGACAACAGACTTGGGAGTAATGCATTATTTCCTTAGCATGGCATCTTCATTTCGCAGAGTCGAGTATGTGAAAGATTTGCCTGATAGGTATCTTTGAGTGAGAATCCAGTGAAAGATAATGGCAGCAACAAGGTACATGCTGTAGTAATTATCTAAGATTATTGTGTAGTTTTATGCACCTCATTGCTACTACACCTGATATATTGTATGTTGTGAGTTTAGTTTGAGGTTTAGGCAGAAAAACAATTAGGTAGGCAAAGAGAATTAGGTGTGGGTTTGGACAACTTTGGCATCTGGTATGTACCTGATATAATGTCTTTTCATTGCTTGGATATACAGAGAGCAGGTATGCAATAACCATAGAAGATTGTAGAAGTATTTCCAGTTATGTGTTTATTTTAGTATTTGGAGCGATCTCTTGGCCTTGGAAGAAGCAAGCTACAGTCTCCTTGTGATCAACAACAGAGAAAAAAGTACATTGATACAGTCTTGGGTGCATGTAAATCAGTTTGGTTGCTTGCAGAGTATTGAAAGATTTGAAACAAAAAAAAAAGACAAAGACCACCATCATTTATTGTGACAACAGTTCTACAATTACAGTGATGAAAAATTGAGTGTTTATGATTTTCTGCCAAAAACAAGTATTATGATTTTTTATATTAATACTTCAAATCTTGTGGGTTTTTACAACTTGACAGTCCAGGGTTTAAGTTTGACGGTCGACCTTGTCTGTCAAGCAAATTTTTCATGACAGTTATCTACTCAAACTTACACATATTTTTATTATAAAAAAAATTATATATAAACTAAATACATATATCAGAATAACTCTATAGAAATTTTGACTTTCTATCTAAGATCTATCCTTTCATGTGATACAATCTTTCTAAAATTTTGATTGTATTTTACAGCAAAAATAACCAAATACAACCGTATGACCATCAAATTTAAAGCCGGCTGGACACCATAAAGGATATGGTTGTGATGAAACTATATCCCTCAATTCTTAACCTTTAAGGAAAGAAAGACAATTATTCATCCACCCAATGCTTACCTACAGACTGCTAAAAGTTTTTATCCAACTGTTTATGATGTCAATTCAAAAAAGCTTGTACCACTGATAGAAATAATACGATATGCAAAGTCAGAAAATTATAGGCATTATGGCCAAGAACTTTCTTCATTGGTGCTGATATTTTAGCTCCGATTGACTGTTACAAAGTACATTTGGCACATCAAATATAAAAGTCATCTTCAAAAACAAATGCATTGTCATAGTTTGGGGAGGGAAATGCAAAACCAGACAGTAAAGGTGATAACGTATCACTTGAAGAGCAAACATATTGTGTGCTTGTGTCTTCCCTTGCAGGGCTTTGAAGAAAAGCACTGACGTTTGATTCATCTTGTGGAGGAGATGATTCAGTCCTCAACATGGTGGCATCCGGAAAGCTTGAAGTTGAGTCCTGCAACTCCATATTAATGTTCAACTTCTGTTTAGTTCTCTGGCGAGCTCTCTCCCTTGCCTTAGCTCTGCGTTCAACTTTTTCTCTGTCACTCTCTTTGTGCTTCCTCACTGTCACTCCTCTCTGCATCTTGTGGTCTTCAAGAGACTGTTGATTGGAGTGATGTGTAAAAGAAGAAGACTCTATGTTTTCTTCCAATTCCACAAATTGGGTCTGTGAAAGATTATTTATTGCAGGCTGGGCCTTCTGCAGAAGCCACTCCACTGACTCAGTAGGCTGGTTGAAGCCAAGCCTGTCGTGGATGTCGTACAATTTTATGGCCATTTCAGAGGACAATCTTATTCTTCGATCTTTCAGCCCTCTTGAAGTCTGCACCTTACTATGCCTATCCCCATTATTACATGAACCCATTGCACTCAAACTCTTTTTTTTTTTTTGTTTTTAATGGTGGCTTTAACTCAAAACAATCCGTTTCCAGGTGCTGCAAATCTTAGGCTCTTAGATGGGGTCCTTTCAAAACCTCTTTTTCAGGTTCGTAGCTCCAATCAAAAGTGTTTATCAATACCAAAAATAGTCGGTGCAACTGCTTTAACTCCGCTCTACTTAATCATCAAACAGTTCAACATTTAAAAGAAAATTTAAGAATAAAAATAAAAATAGCACAACTATTTAAAACCACAGAAAAAACAAACAAACTTAGTTTTGATGCTCTGCAACTCAAAACACAGCACAATATCTTCAAATAACAAAGCAGATGCAACTCGCAACTCAAAACACAACACAATATCTTCAAATAACAAAGCAGATACATGAAATAAAGGGCTCTTACTTACAAGATGATCGACTGAGTTTACATCTTTGGAGTTGGGCTATCTGTATACATTCAGATACAAATACAAAAAAAACTATTTTGGAGTCAGGATGTTTGTTTGATTGTTTGTTTTCTCATTAAATTTACGTGCACAGTTCAGAGGCAGATTTACCTGGTGGTTCGTCATTCAATGTTTAAAGGGTGAAGTATCCAAAATTTTAAGGAGATCGCCTAATATAGTATTACTCCACCTCAAATATTACATAGTTTTACTCACAATAACCTCATTTAACTTTTACAGGATCTATGCTGAATGCTTTTGGATTTAACTGTATATCTTTTGCCATCTAGGTTTGTGAACACTGTGTATCTTTTTTATGAGCCCTTTTTCATACACCTCTTCCTGATAATGGATCACCGAGTGTGTTCCAAAATGTTGATGAAAAAAGATACAAACTTAAATCCAAAAACATTCAACATAACTTCATGGACTCTGGAAAACTCATATCAACTATTTTACAGGATTAAAAAAAACCTTCTACAAATATTGTACCTTTGAAACTCTTCATTATATACTTAACTACCAAAATACTATTTCCATGAAAATTAAATTTACCTGTCAAACTATCAACTTCACAGCCCTTAAAATTGTAAGATGTGATGTTAGTTAATATGATAGAAGAAGCAGAATGATCCAGCTCTTAATATTGATAACTAATGAAGATCTAGGTCGAAATTGGTTCCATTTTTTGGGGGTCTGGCGATCCACCTCAGCCAAATTTTCAACGAATGATTCGAACCAGGGTTCTCCTGTAGATGAAATAAGTAAGCTACCAATTCCCCTCTGGTTAAAAACACAGAACATGCGCTCTTAATCTTGTGAAGATTTCTGTACCGAATCACAAGGCGGCCATTGGGAATCGCACCTTGAGCAAATGGGTTTGTAGCAATTCAATGAAATTATTACGTATTGGGATTGGGGAGGCCTTAATTCCTTGAGGTCTATCTCTATGTTTCGTCATACACAGTCCAAATAAAATTAATTCCTTGAGAGCTATCTACATGTTTCGTCATACACAGTCCAAATAGAATGAATCTGCCTGAAATCCCTCAGATCGTACCAGATCACGAAATTTAAAATGTATGCGGGCTTGAAATTCTTTTCTGCCCTGATTGGCAACCATACTTGAGGCGTACTGTGAGAGGATTTGAAACCAATAAACGATAACCGGCAGCTTTGATGTTGAAAGCAGGACAAATCCTATTAATAGGTAATGGCTGCAGCCTGCCCCATCTGCTATCTTGGCAACTGCCTGGAATTATTATTAAGCAATCGTCCTTTTCATTTTCTTCAACAAATCAATGTCTGGAAATTTTGGCCAGACAGTCTGGTCAAATACAGACTGCCTGGCCAAAAGTAAATTATGTGCCATAGTAGCTATAATAATGCCACCCTACAGTATATCTAGGTCTGATAAAATTGTAAATCTAATCAGAGCTAAATAAATGAGCTGAGATTGATAATAGAGACTGTAAATACACTGGTTAGAATAGTTTAATTTTGTTTTGTGAAGTTAAGGTAGTCAGTGATGAATGATCTATTGATTTATTGTAGATTGCATTCCAACAACTATTATTCAATCAGTTTTGATTGAGTGTTACTAAGGTAACAATTTTGGTATGTTTTATAATGTGGATCTTAAATAATGAAGAAAAAATATTTTAAATTAGATTTTTATTTTTATTTTGATGATGGAGATCATTCATAAGATTAGTTTTAGCTACTCCATACAGGAGCAGAGCCTTCCGCTGAGAGTCAAGGACTGAGGGATGTTCATTCGACCAGATTGACCACAGACCAAGTTGAAATTTATTAATTTATAATGATATTATGCAATAGAGTTTCTGATTCAACCCTGTAAGATTTTTGTTGATAAGTAGGAAAAATACCTCCTACTTATCAATTGATGAGAAGGGGCTCTATAATGAATGGTTCATAAGGCACAACACTTGCTGAAGGTTTTGCAAATAGGGTAGCAAGCTAAGTGGGCTTGATCTTGGGGGAAACTCCATGGTTAAGTGCGCTTGAGTTGGAGTAGTACTGGGTTAGGTGGCCTCCCAGGAAGTCCCAATGCTTCACCCTTGTGTACATCACCTAGATGCAATGAGTGCTAAGTGGACCATTCATTAATATAAGAGATGAGTTCATGTAAACCACTACTTATGAAATATGGGTCATGTGTTTGACTCAAAAACTACGCAGTTAAACCTTGAAATAAAATATGTGGAAATTTGATGGGTTTAATTTATAATAATTTTAAAAACTTTAATAAGAAAAATAGTTAAATACAATTTTATCATTAAAAATAAAAATTTTACAATTTGTTTGTATTGAATAATTCAAAATAGCCTTGACTCCCTTTTGATTTTTAAAGTTAAAAATATATTTTAATTTATGTTTAAATTTTTTAATTGATTTTTATATTTTTAAAGAAAAAAATTGGATTTAGTTGACTTTTAAAATGTAGTTTTTTTGTGATTGATGGGAAAACACATACACGCAAGAGTAAAATCAGTCTTGTATGGTTATATTTGGTAATTATGAATGTCACAAACTCAGATATTTTGTGTTGCATATAGATGAGGCCACACTATTGAATCTGTCTCGAGACACTTTGTCTTGGCATGAATTTGTCATCTACTCCTCTACTCTACAATATAGGTATGTTCCTGCAAGTGTGTCAATGTTTGAGATGAGCGGTGTTTGTTGTAACCCTACAAAATTTTCCTTTCCAAGTCAATTTCTAAACATAATTGTTGGTCTTTTCTCTATATAATCCTTCTCTTAGAAGAATGTGTTCCCTTGCTTTTGCATTCAAAATCAAACTAATTTCATCTTATATGCATCAATTAGAGATTTCTAGTGCTTTAAACAAAGTGAAAAACAAAGTTTGAAAGAGAAAGTTATGGCAAAACAAAGAAAAGTGTAATGAGGGTCCAAAAGTATGATTTCTAATTGAGCTGAAAAAGTGCAAGACAAGGTCAAAAGTGTGATTTCTAATTGTGTCACAAAAATTGATAATTAGGAGAGGGAAAACAAGATTTATAACCAGAGGTGAAAATTTGAAAATTGATAATAAAAGTGAAAAATGTGATTTTGGTCTAAAATTGCAAAAATGCAAAAGAGGTGGAAAAATACTATTTTGAATTGAAATACATGAAAAAGTGAAAGAATGAAAAATACAAGGCTCAAAAATGTGATTTTCAACTAGAAGGAAATATGTGCAAAAGGAACTTAAAAACATGATTTTTCAACTAGAGTGTGAAAACATG
The DNA here is from genome assembly GCA_027924645.1 of Cunninghamia lanceolata. NCBI lineage: Eukaryota > Viridiplantae > Streptophyta > Pinopsida > Cupressales > Cupressaceae > Cunninghamia > Cunninghamia lanceolata. The sequence goes on along the minus strand of BSBN01000520.1, from coordinate 20,636,575 downwards.
CAAATAAAGGTGAAAAACATGATTTATTCTAAATCTCCAAAATTACAAAATTGACAATCAAGTCGTGAAAGTGTTATTTTTAACTAAAGTGATGAAATTGTCAAAAAAAAAGAAAAAAATGACATGAAGGGTGCCAAAACATGATTCTTTTTTTCGGTAGATTAATTGTGGTCTCAAGGACCACTCCCTTTTCATTAAAAAGTAAAAATTATTACAATGTATGTAGCCTCTAAATAGGCACGCAGAGATTTACAAAAACCTTGAATATGATAGAGGATCAAAAATATGCATCATAGTTGTGGCCAAAGGAAACAAAATTGACCAAGTCCAACACTTTCAACCAAGAAACCAAAATAGAGTTTATTGTATTATCATTTACTCTATAGTCTGTAAGCATGAAAATATAATTACCACCATTGCCCATCTCAACAATGAGTGCAAAAATTCAATCTACACCATTCATTATGACCAGGTGAGTACAGGATCATCATGGGCCAAACAATGACAATAGGGAAAAAATGTGTTTTTACTTAGCCAAAATACCGAAACAAATATCTGACTTTTTGACTGGGTCAGATAAAAAGTTTATTTTCATTTGGTAATACCATTCACTAAAACCGATATTCTTTTTGACTCCCCAACATTCTTGAAAAGTTTTATATATTTCGGGGCTTATGGGTTTGCAAAACATAGAGCCGTAGAGAGAAACATATATTAGAGAGGAGAAAATGAATATCAGATATTTGGAGGCAAAATCTCTCCTATATTCAAGAACTATCTACATGTAATTTTTTAGTTTTTTCAAAATTAAATCGATATGTTTGACATGATTTCTAAGGGTACTCAATTCTTGATTGTAAACATTAGTTTTGAATTCAATTTTGAATGTAATTTAGTAATTTTATTGTGTTATAAATGTTTAAACTAAATTGTATATATAGTTTAAAAATAAGTTGTTTGAAATCCTAAATTTGTATGTTTTAAATTTGAAATAGGAAATATCGATGAGCAAGTTCAAAACCCAAACCCTCCCCACCAAACCCTCCAATAATTCAAGAACAAATTGAAAAAATATTAATGAAATAAACAGGATTATAGAAATTTATCATCGCCACCCTCGATTGAATTCAATGACATCCACCTTAGAGGGAATTATCACTCATGTTCGAACCCTCGCAAGCCAACATGAATCATTTGGGCAATGGCGAGAAGCGAAGAGGGTAGAATATTCTACTGGCTTATCATATGACCAAGTCAAATATTTAGACATTACCAAAGCCATCTTAGCACAACATTTTGTCAACCCTAAAACTGAATTGCATGTTGATGTACTTAATCCTAAGTTTTTAATCAAATGGTGCACACATCAGGGTATCACTCATAACTTTTGGGATCATTGGTGGATGGTTTATGATAAAGCACACAACAACAATCTTGATGTACCTTTATATTTCACTTGTAAACTATATGCAAAGTTTATATTAGGTCACCATGTGAACTATTTTAATTTTAGAGATTTCCAAGGAGTAGGGAAATGAATGTGTGATGCCCCGTCATGCAACCCTAGAGTGTTAGACTAACAAGTGCAATATATACAGAATTTTTTTTTTGAAGCAATTAAATATATTATTCATTAGATAAAATTACATTATTAACAACATTTAAACAAAATGTAGAACTAACACCTCTAGGGAACATTACTGCATCAGATAAACATGAAATCATAACAATACAAGTGATATACATTATAATACAACAGAAGAGGAATTACATTGTTCATTTGCATAGATGAATAATTATAAAGGTTCAAATACAAGATTACATGACCGGTCACATCAGTTTACAATATACAACAATATAATACAATTATGAAGGTATATTACAACTTTGGAGATGCAGAATAAATCTGGAATTGGAAACACTTCTACATTGAACTCAAACCAAAACATCCAAGAAAACCAATGGATTAAGCTCTTCCACCCAACCATGTGGAACCCTGAGGTCCACCCCCTGAGCTAGGAGATAACAATGAGGTTCCACCAGGTCACAAGAGACAAGCAAGTAGATCTAGACTTGACCTGGATAACTCAGATCATCAAGACTACACAAATCATCAAGACAAGACAGATCATCAAGACAACTCAAATCATTAAACAAGATAGTACTCCAGAGGCTACAACAAAAGATAAAGAGGAACTAACTAAGCTGTAGTAGGGAGAGTGTCATCGCATGGTCCTAGCATGGGTTATCCAGGTTATCTCTCACTAGAAACTGGCCCCCATCTATGGTTACCTTGGTGACCTCTCTATAGGCACGGGCCCCATAGGGTGACACATGCAGAGCCGACACATCCTCTCATGGAGACAAGGAGGTCGACCTTGCCAACCAAGCCTTCTCATCCCATCCTTAGCCTGTGAGAGCACTCAAGGCATAGGTGAGGCATCATACTTATCTTGTTATGTGAATTACTACCCAACCCACCTAGGTAAATTATTAAGTTAGCACTTGATTACAACTTCCATGGGGTTATCCAGGCAACCACTTTGGGCATCGGCCCCACCATGAAAGCCACTCTCCTACATACAACTAGCAACCCCTAACCACATACAAAAAAACTAGCAACATGCATGGACAAGGAACTGGAAAGCATCTATCTCTTAAAATCCAATACATTACATAGGCCATTTCAAATTTCAACCTCAACAATAAAACTTTCCTTTTTCCACTTCAAAAATCTCAAATCAATAAAATATTTGAACATAATGACACAATAACAAATTGAAACCCAAGTAGTTAAACCTTTGGAGTTGGTAAGTTGAACTCATTACCACTATACACAAGTTCATCTCCGAATATGGAACAAGGGTTTAAACGACTATGACATAACCTTAGAACAATATGACTCAGGGCCAAAGAATAACATAATAACCAATTACATCATTACTACTGACGCTAACAACTAATAAAAGGGACTTGAACAAAATCATATTTAAAATCAACTTGACATAACACCAATGGATAATAGAAGCTGGGAAGCATTCTAAGTTTTTTCACTTTCTTTAAAATAAAATAACATATACTATTACATCTAATATGTGCATAATCATTACCATAGAAGTCTAATACAATAACTCAAATCATACTAAAACTCTAACTTATTATTTACTTACTAAAAACAATGTATATAGTTAAGTCATAACTAACAAATTTATATCCAACAAAATAAAATGAATATACTATTTAACATAATATATTTAATTCTAGATTTGTAACATCAACTAATATTGGTTTGAAAGCTAGCATTGTCATTATAATCTAACACACATTAATAATCTAATTTACTCATTTAATCAAACTTGCATCTACTAAGGCAACTTTATTTAAAAAAAAGAAATTAATTTTAAAATCATACATATCTATCCTAAAAAATCTATGAGATATACTAATATTAACTTATCACTATTGCCTTTTAATGAGTTTGATAAAAAAAAGAAAGGCAAATTAACAATTTTAATAAATCAAAACTAAAAAAAACACAAAGCAAGATTTATGAGTTGATCAAGGAGCTTTAAATAGAAGTTTTCTAACTATTAGGTTACCTTTGCATACATTCTAAATAAATTCAATGATAATCTTCCTAAAACCACTCATATACTACATTTTTTAACTATAAACTTGTAAGTCTATTCATTGTTACACAATATGATAATTAATGAAGAAATTACAGAGATTAAAAAGTTGAAAGAAAGCAACAATGCCAGTAAACGACATGAATTTATTTATTGCAGAGGTCAAAGATCAACCAAGGTAGCTGAAAGAGGAGAGAAAGGCACAATCTTCAGGTAGGCACAGCCATTCAGGTAAAAAAATTCAAGAAATTTCATTTTAGATTAAAAATTCAACTGACACCAGAAATTGCAGAGAAACAGAGGGTCATAAAACTAGTCTGGTAGAGAAGAATTTGCAAGAGGTTTTGGTAAAATGACTTCCAATAAGTATGGGTTTGAAAAAAAATGATTTTAACATCAATAATTCTAAACTGGCTGAGATCAAGATTTAATTTCTTTTAATATTATATATTTTTCTTGATTTTCACTGGCTAGAACGACCCAGTCCACGCCATACCACAGCCGAGAATGAGGACTAGAATTAAATTTTCAAAAGTTTAATGGATCAAGCTCTCCTCCAACGCCGTATGGTCAGCAAAAAGCAAGATTGTCAAGGATTAACATCTGAAATTTTAGACATAAAAAAAGAATGCAAAGGGGATCGTACGACGGCTGTACGGCGGTAGCTAGGGAAGGTTGAGAATTACATATTTGAAATTGGCATAAGACAAAAATCACTCCAATAATATCTTAATCAAGCAGAGGTAAAACTTGAAATTGAAATGGCACATCAATGCCTAGCAAAAAAAAAAATAAAGAAAGAAACCTCATTTTCTTGTAGAGAGTTTACTGGAATCAAGTTTAGGCAGAAATCGACCTACTAACATTACTGTACTCTGGCAGGAATCAGAGAATTGGTTGATGAGCAAAACAACCAGAGGTAAAAGAAATTTGATGAGATTCTAAAGAAGTTTCAATTTCAATGTATAAAATCAAAATAAAGGTCTCAATTTCTGGCAGCCACTTCAACCAAATCAAAAGAAAAAAAAAATCATATTTCACAAGAATGGAAAAACAACTATCAAATATAGAGTTATTTGGAAAATTTGAATGGTGACAAGAAGACAAAGAACTCACTAGACTAACGAGACACTTTCAAATACTCACCAGAGATTTAACTAAAAATTTAAACTAATATGACAGTACAAGTAAACATACCCAGAATTTCAATTCCAGGCTACAGTTTCCTTCAGCTTCCTCAAATTCTTCTTCTCTTTCCCCGTGCAATCTCTTCCCCTAATTCTCTATCTACTTCTTCAGAACAATTCTCCCCCCAAAAATACTAACCCCCAGAAGCAAAAATAGCTACAACTCATAAAGTTCCACTATCATGAATCCGTTACCAAAAATCCAACTATTAAGAAGAATTTAAAATTTTTACTTAACATAGAGATTCCCCAAATCTGGAATCATATTCGACAACTAACAAACATTAAATTATTCATTAATATTATTCTTTAAATAACTTTATACTAATTAACCATAATAAAACTTATGGCTCATTTACTATAAAAAAAATTAATTGAATCTACATTAAAATTACTTAAAGAATATTCCAAATTTCCTTAATACTCTACGACTAAGCAAAATACTATTAAATTTGACATATTAATAACATTATTATAATAATATTAATTCATTAATGCATTACCAAAATACACATAAGCTTAACTAAACAAAACTCGACAATAACCCCACATACCACTTGACGACCAACAACCTGAAAACTGAAACTGACCTAGGGGAAACCTCATGTTATCTCCCTTAAATAGTATCCATTGAGGGCATGCTCAGACCTACTAAGTCAGGTGGAGTTGATGCCCGGTACCTGCAACCTGCATCAAGATGATAGGTTGTATACAACATACGTATATATATCAAGCACACAGAGTCAGGGAATCGCAGTGTAGTAGGGTGCTCGAAAAGAGTAATACTACACCATCCCTACTCACAAACATAACAATGAACACAAACATCTCTAATCAGATAACATTAAATCCATATAGCATAGTAACATTATTCTACATAATCTAACTAACCATCAACTAAATAGGTCAAAATACATCATGAGCTGAAATATCAATAATGTCATCATAAAACTCATAACACATGTCAAAAACACATCAGTCAAACATAGTCCATCATGAACATAGTAAGCATAAACCATAGCCTAATAACTCAAATGTCTCAATTGTCAAAGTGTAATATAAAACTACTAGCTGACTCAAAACTGTCAAAATAATAGAAGAGTATCATTTGTCTCAAACCAAAATGAGGGGCATTACAGAATGCCTCAAGACAAACCTAGGGCAGTGTGGCAGGTGCAAGGTTTCCCCCTCCTATCCCTTCTCTGGACCCTCAATTCAAAACCTAGGCATTGTTGCAGCTGCAACACATCAGAGCCTCTCTGCCATACACTCTTTGACTGTGCATTTGATTACAAAAACTTCTTAGCTAGCGCAACCACATGATATTGGTGGTCATAGTGGATCAATTGAGATAGCTAGACCCTCCTTGTCCACACATGTTTGTGTGCCTCATCATTGCATTATGTGCTTGACCAGTTGTGCCTAGGTCCTCTTGGAGAGACTAGTGAGCCACCCTTGAACACATTAGAGTATGATGTCCCTCATATGTCACCTTCACGATCCAAGGAAACAAGGTCTAGAACTCAAGCCGAGGCATCAAGGACTAGAACACAAGCAGAGGCATCAGGAGCTAGAGAAGAAGAGGAACAAGGCCAATCTTTCTTTGAGGTAAAATTTAAAGTCAAATGTCATGGTGTATTCTATTTGAATTTAATATAAACAAAGATTAGTACTAATGTATCTAAGTGGGATAATAGTTGATGAGAGAGGAGGAGCTTATAGAAGTCCATCATGGTACTCTTTCTACCATTCAATTTGGCTTATACTTGCCAGTATAATTTTTTCTACACATCTAACCTTTTTTTATTGTATGCATTTCATTTTTTGTGAGTAATTATATATATTACTTTATATCTTGATGTTATTTTACTTTTACAGTCTATTCAAAATGTGAATGATGTGGCACCTTTTCCAATATGCTTTATTAGAAATCCTGATCATCACCAACATTCATTTAAAGACTTAGAGCGACAAAAAAAGCCGAGGTGATTGAATTGAAGTTTACTTTAATTCATAATTTAGAGAACTTATAGTTGATTATAGAGATTTAGATCTATTAATTTCAAAGTTATTATGATTATATGTATACATACAGTCTTACATTCTTGTCATTTTTCATACAGGAAATCTTAGTTGGTTCATCCATATGAGTCCTCAATCGATGCAAGAGGCCTTGTTGGTGGTATGTGCTTGTTTTGTAGTAGATTATTTTTTGTTTAGTCTAGTCTAGATTGTTTATTTACACATCTAACCTTTTATAATGTATGCATTTCCTTTTTTGTTAGTAATTATATATTAATTTATATCAATGTTATTTTACTATTAGTCTATTCTAAAAGTGAATGATGTGGCACCTCTACCAGATTATGCTTTAGTAGGACACCTGATCGTCCTAAGAGACCATCCTTTATAGAATGACTCTTAGACTGACAACAAGGAGTTGAGGTAATTGAATTGAATTTTACTAAATAATTGATAGTTTATAGAACTTATAGTTGATTATAGTGATTAGATATTAATTTCAAAGTTCTAAATTGTAGTAGATAGGTTTATGTTTACTAGTCTAATTTATATTTACCATTGAACTAATTAATCAAATTTATGGTTTGACTTGTTATTGCAGTCAACTTTGTATCCATCAACTACTAAGCATCGTGGCACGAAGAGGCCACTTTTTGAGGGTCCACCACAGGTTGCAGATTCGCCAGAGACATAAGGTTAAGTGGAACTTTAGGATTTGATGTAGCTATTCGGCATGTAGATTGTATATAGAATTTGAGATGTCATATGCCACATTTTGTAAAAACTATTTTGAGTTGGCATATATGCCAAATTTTTGTATATGTCTACCATTATCCCATATTTTTATATATACACTTTGATATACAATATAATTTAAATTCCTTGTGTGCATGTATTCCTACTTTGAAACTTAAAATTTAAATGTATAATCACTTTAGAATGGTTGATTTATGAACAATTACATGTTATAGATTGATTCCTTGTTGTATGATTGTTTTCTTGCTAGAAAGATCATATGCAGTTTCCTCTCTCAATACATAACTTGATCTTAATTTCCATGATGGTAGTTGTAGTTAGATATAGGATTGTCTTAGAATGACATGTGACCATTTGCCCATAAAATGATAATGCATTGTCCAAACACCATTAAGAAGACCCTCCTATTGTTTTGATATGGTGACTATCTTATTACTACCATAAAACCAAAGATTTGTACATGAGTAGATGTTATGAGTTACTATATATTTCTCTATGAATACCTTAATTAGTAAGAATTAATAAACAAGAAGGATAATGGTAATCATATGAAATCTATATTTAACATTTCATTTTAATTTATGCTAATTTAGTACATACTTGTTCAATTTTTTTAAAGCAAAATTATTACATGGATGCTTAGTGTTAGTTAACATATAATTTGTTGTACTCTTCTTTTTGTATACATCTCATAACAACCATGATATTGAAACTACTAGATTTGATAGAGAAACTACTAGATTTGATATGATAATCATAGATAATTTCTCATCTTACATGTTAAACATGAAAGATACATGTTAAAAATAAGAAAACTTATGATGCTTTTCATTAAATCAAAGATAGTTATTTTTGTATTAATGAGCAAAGACATGTTTGCATGTTTACCCATTTTGTTATCTAGTTTATGCAAAAAAAATGTCATCCACAACCCAAATTCACCTAATGTTGCATTTGGAAATGTAAATAGGTGTATCTTAAATGGAAGTATGTTTCAATATTATATACTCCACGTAAGTTGTATATGCCAACACCCAATTCTAGTTTGACAATTATAGAGAATTAGGGAGAGACTCAAGGATAGAGGAAGAGAGAGAGACATAGGGAGAGAGACACGTTTGGCATGATTTTAATATCCTCATTTCATCTTCTATATGGTTTCCATGCTTTATATACCCTCATTTCACGTTCTACATATTTGACATGATTTGTTTATCCTCATTTCATGTTCTACATGTTTGACATGATTTGCTTATCTTCATTTCACCTTCTATATGTTTGACATCATTTTCTTACCTTCATCTCACCTTAGATATATGTTTGACATTATATGTTTAGTTAGGGAGAGACTTATAGAGAGACCGAGAGGGAGATGATATGTTTGACATTATATCCTCATTTCACCTTCTACATGTTTGACATTATTTGCTTACCTTCATTTCACCTTCTATATGTTTAACATGATTTTCTTGTCCTCATTTCACCTTCTATATGGTTTCCATGCTTTGCATATCCTCATTTCATGTTCTACATATTTGACATGATTTTCTTATCCTCATTTCATGTTCTACATGTTTGACATGATTTTCTTATCCTTATTTCACCTTCTATACATATATCCATATTTTCATTTCACCTTCTATATGTTTGAGGTCATTTTCTTACCTTCATCTCACCTTAGATATATGTTTGACATTATATGTTTAGTTAGGGAGAGACTTATAGAGATATTGAGAGGGAGATGATATGTTTGACATTATATCCTCATTTCACCTTCGTAATGTTTAACATGATTTTCTTGTCCTCATTTCACCTTCTCTAGGTATAGCATACCCTCATTTCACCTTCTATATGGGTTACAAAAGAGTAGAATGAGGAAGAGAGGAAGAGAGAGACATAGGGAGAGAGACACGTTTGGCATGATTTGCATATCCTCATTTCACCTTCTATATGATTTCCATGCTTTTCATATCCTCATTTCACATTCTACATGCTTGATATAGTTTGCTTATCCTCATTTCATCTTCTATATGTATAGCATAGCCTCATTTCACCTTGTATATGTTTGACATCATCTTCTTACCTTCATCTCACCTTAGATATATGTTTGACATTATATGTTTAGTTAGGGAGAGGTTTACAGAGACCAAGAGGTAGATGACATGTCTGACATTATATCCTCATTGCACCTTCTATATGTTTGACATTGAATTTGCTTACCTTCATTTCACCTTCTATATGTTTAACATGATTTTCTTGTCCTCATTTCACCTTCTATAGGTCTAGCATACCCTCATTTCACCTTCTATATGGGTTACATAAAGAGTAGAATAAGGAAGAGAGGAAGAGAGACACATTTGACATGATTTGCATATCTTCATTTCACCTTATATATGGTTTCCATGCTTTGCATATCCTCATTTCACATTCTACATGTTTTACATGATTTTCTTATCCTCATTTCATGTTCTACATATTTAACATGATTTTATTATCCTCATTTCACCTTCTATATGTTTGACATCATTTTCTTACCTTACCTCACTTTAGATATATGTAAATGACATTACATGTTTAGTTAGGGAGAGACTTAGAGAGAGACTGAGAGGGAGATGATATGTTTGACATTATATCCTTATTTCACCTTCTATATGTTTGACCAAGAGCCATATTTTGTATTCTTCACTTCATGGGACCAAACTGACAGCACCAACATGTTAGGGTCAGTGAGTATATGCTAGAAGAGGTCTTGTTTCATTCCCTAGGTGTCCCAATCCTTTCAGGCTACACTGTATTGGCAAAGTCTCTTAAGAGACCTAAGAGCAAAAGATTGCCAAACTTTGACAGAGTAGTTTTGAGAGTTTGTGGCACCTAGGAATGATACGTTTGAATCTAAAGCTGGATGTTAGGTCCCTCCATAATAACCTCTCTCAATTTTCATCAACTCAACATCATTTGATTGTGCCAACAACGGATGTATTCTTGCAAAATGCCTCAGTGGCTTTTAGTGTAAAGGTGCCAAGAGCCATATTTTGCATTCTTCACCTCATGGGACTGACTGATAGCACCAACACATTAGGGTGGGTGGGTGTATGCTAGAGGAGGTCCTATTTCATTCCCCAGGCTTTCCAATCCATTCAAGCTACATAATATCAGTAAAGTCTCTTAAGAGACTTAAGAGCAAGAAATTGCCAAACTTTGACAGAGTAGTTCTAAGAGTCTATGGCACCTAAGAATGATCTATTTGGACCTACAATTGGATGTCATGTCCCTTCACAATAACCTCTCTCAGTTTTCATCAACTCAACACTGTTTGATCATGCCAACAATGGATGCATTCTTGCAAAATGCCTTAGTGGTGTTTAGTGTAAAGGTGCCAAGAGCCATATTTTGCATTCTTGACCTCATGAGATCGAACTGATAGTGCCAACACGTCAAAGTGGGTGGGTGTTGTTAGAAATGAAGGTGAACAACTATAGAATGGAAATTTGATTTAAACTATTATGAATCTACTACAGATTATAAGAAATCAAATTAGTGATACAAAGAAATAAAGGAACAGAAAAACTGAACACATAACATAATGTTTACATGGAGAAACCCTTTCGAGAAAAAACTCCACACAAGAAGAGATACACTAGTTATGTATTAACTTCAATAGAGTTTATAATACATCACTAACAACCTCCTCTTCAATCTTTGATCCAACAACACCTGTTTTTCTAGTCTCAACTCTCTGCAATACCAAAGTTGTAATATAATGCCCTCATTAAAAGAGTGTTGCTATCTAGTGCAAAAATCCCTAACATTTCTACTATCAGATCTATGACCTAATGATGAGCGGTTCAGATTGACTACGAAATTGTAATATTTTACAAGGTAAATTTTCTAAAAAAAAATTCTTTAGGGGCGCTGCCATTGAACCCTCGCTAGGTACTGGGATCCAAATGCGGCTGAAACAAGACCATTGCTTGGTGAATACATCTTCCCTTATAGAATTTTACAAACAACATTAGGAGTAATTAATTACATAAGATTTACAAGGTTGATGGCACCTTAATCCTAACAAGTGTATGCTAGAGGAGGCCCCATTTCATTCCCTAGGTGTCCTAATCCATTCGGGCTACATTCTATTGGCAAAGCCTCTCAAGAGACCTAAGAGCAAAAAACAACCAAACTTTGATGGAATAGTTCTCAAAGTCTGTGGCACCTAGGAATGATCCGTTTGGATCTATAGTTGGATGTCAACTCCTTTCACAATAAGCTCTTGTTAGGAATTTATAGGTTGATCAAACCAATTACACATAACCCAAAAGGAGATAATGATGCATGCAAGCTTAGAGATTTAGCATAATGCAAAGATCAAATAAACAAACACAAGATAACACAAGATATACCCTGGGAAAACCCTTAAGAGGGAAAAACCCAGCCTCCAAAAGCATCCATAGTCAATGTATTAATTAGTAATGAAACATTACAATACACTTACAGAGTCTCATGGACACCCTTGAAACGCCAAGCTCCTCTAATGCATCCTCCATGTGTCCAAGCATGTATCCACACATCCCATGCCATGCTTCACAAAATGCACTCACAAGAGAAACCCAATACAATGACAACCTCTCACATATCCTATATCCAAAACAACCAATAGCCAACCCCAACTACTAACCATGTGCTTGCTTTTATAGAATCAAGCTCACACAAATACAAGATGTAGTACGAAGAAAACCATATATTCCAAAAAACCATGGATACACAAAACCATTGACCCCTCATTTAATATTTGCAACTAAGTTTTCACTTTATGCCCAATATTAAATAATTTCCCAAATAAATAAATAATTATTCTATGTGTCCCATACACATAAAATAATTAATCCAATGTTACATAAAATGTTTACAAGTGGCACCAAAATAAATATCTAATGTGGCTAGACACATCACTTAAGGTGTACCACACATAAATATCTATTTTACATAAATAAAATATATCAATATTATGCCAGGTGTACAACACACCTTTTCCTAACATTATCCCACTTGTTGTATACATTGCATAAGGGTCAATCAATGAAATACATCATCATAGACATACATTAACCTCTAACATGCTCTTGTGCTCCATCAAGGTATCTACAATAAAACCAAAGTGACCACCATCTCAAGCAAGGACTCCTCACATCCTCCAACATGCCACCTATGGAAGAAAGGAATAAGCCAACGTGAAGATGCACCAATCCAAAGAACACAAGTATCAAATCCAAGTGATAACAATGGCCCCAAGATGCTGTCAAAGGTGAAAACCCACATGATTGGAAATAGCATCCACAACATATGCTAATACATCCAACCATCCATACCTCCTAGGTATCAACAACATCATTAAACTCATGCCATTAACCTATCCAACCCATATACCGCAATCACAATCTCCATGTATAAATCCTGTCAATGAAGAACATACACATCCAAGAACTCCCACTGCATGGGTAATGTTAAATATAAAAATAGATTAAGGCATACCAAGTATACCAATAAACACTCAAACTAAGGTGTGGATAATGTAGTACCAAGAACAATCACAATGATCCACACATGCTTGAGATAAATCACTACATACTCTCTCACAACATGTCACCATAACTCTCGCAAGTCCAACCATATCAACATGAACCTCTAGGAAGTAGCCATAAAACAAAGGGAGAAAACCTATAAATCACATCATATCCTTCTACCAACACCTCAAAGTGCTAAGCTGTGTCAAGTATGATCTCCTTTACAACCCAAATGAAAAGCCTCAACAACACCCAACCACTCAATCTTATAGATCAAATGAAACATATGTATCGTGTGTAACCAACATGGATGTAAGCCTCTCTAATCAAGGAAGATCAAACTCAAATATCCATTCCCAACAAACTAGGAATAAGCCCAATCACATCTCCTAAATTCTCATAAATGTCATCATAAATCAAACTCATATACACAAGGAAATAACCACGCCAACATCCCTCAAATGAACCCTCTAGAACCAATAACCATAGCTCAAGATCCATATCCATGAGAAGATAAAACATAAATCAAAATGCATCTAAAAGGATGGGAAATACCTCATAGATGATAATCCACCGAGTAGATCAAGAGTGGGGAATGAGAATGCTCCTCTAAGATACACCAAGCCACAATGAATCTCTCCAAGAACAATCTCCTCTAGGTCCAAAATTAACTCATGTTCATATCCAGGTGTAGGCTCCTTGGTCTTTTTGCTTAAACCTCCAAAGAGTAACCGTCTCAATAAATGTCTCTAATCCCAAGAAAACTCTAGGCTCACCCAGGTCTCCAAGTATCCATGAGCACCTCCATGATCAATCCATGCTAAGATCCAAATGCAACACCACACTATCATTAAGCGCTCAAGAAAATGACCAATGTACTCAATACCAAGAGAAACAACTAGACCACTGTCAATGCTCCAAATGAATAATCAGGAACCCAACATGACATCATGATCTAACATCTCCTCCAAGGAGATCACATGCTCCAAAGAACATATCCTAGTATCAAGAGAACCTATATCATGTCAATACTCTAACATGTGATCAAGAATCCACCATGACACAATAACAATACCTCTAAACCAAGTATCAACATCTCCAATCACATGAAGATAACAATCCCCTATCAATAGAACTCAAGATGTCAAAGAACTTTCACTGCATAAGAAATATAATTCAAGAGCTCCTTTATGACACCAACATCCACTACAGAAGATCATCCATCACCAAGTGATGAATCCATATCACTACCAAATTTCTCATTGAACCGTGCTACGAGCTATCCATGGTATCATGATAACCATATCCTAAATGAAGATCATCTATGGCCCCAACACAACCATGGAATCACACTATAACATCAACAACTCCTAAAAGGTAGAACCAAGATCTCCAAGCCAAGAAGATAAAACCATCACAACTGTCAAAAGCTCACACGAAACTATGTATCCAAGCTATCAATTACATCATGATAAACATGCTACAAGTCCCAATAATTGACTATCCAAGCACTCTAATCATCCATCCTCTCATCCCAATGCAACATACCAATATACAAATGACCACAAGCAAGGCCAACCAACAAATTATGCATCAATAATGAATAAATCTCACAGATATAGACAGCCCACATCGAATTCATCCCACTATAGACAAGGGGTAACTAATCCACAAAACTACATAACTCAAAGATCCAAAACAAATGTAACATGCAAACTCATATTTACATTAGTAACCTACAAGCTAAGATATCAAAGAAGACAACTTGTAGACTCCAAGACTCAAACATCAAATTAACACCAGATTCAATTTTCCAACAAGTCCACAATGAGTAATCATAGTCAAGGAACTAATCAAGCATCTAGGAGATAAGAACAACCTCCTAAAACTACACCACACCACCACCTATAATCGTGAATCAAACATCATAGCCCATACCTGTCAACTGCATACATGATCACGTTGTGACAATGCAAAAGTGTACCTACATACTCATGACACCACCACCACCACCACCACCATCATCATCATCATCACTGTACCTATACTCAACTACCACCATAACGAGACTCCTAGTCTCACGCGTGTATTAATCATGTCCTCAAACCAAAAGACAACCTGTGTACTTGTCTCCATCAAAGTCCATACTTTGAAAACAACTGTAAACTTATAACTGGAGGTACCAAATCTGAAAACCTTCTATACCATGACGATAGTCTCATAACAACATGCACTCCCACACGTTTGTGCCCAAAAATCCATCCAAATGCTCTCACAATTGCACCTTGAATCTTAGGCTCCCATAAGTGCTAAAAAAAGTACAAATCTCTCTTTGCACACCAAACTAAAAATATACACAATCCAAACTGTAGTACATGGCAAGAGCTCTCCAATGCCTATTTGAAATAAAAAAATTTGATTCTGTATGCAAAATTTATGAGCATAAAACCATCCTAGAGTAATGCTTTGACTTAGGCACCAAATTCTGACACAAATAGAATAATATATAACCAAACCTGGACCACTACATAGTGCTTGGAGAGACCTTTCCAATGCCTATAAGAAGTCAAAAATTTGATATTGTGGGTCAAAGTTATGCCCCTCGAAAGAAAATGCCCTCCGAGGGCTAAAAGGGGGCCCTATCCGTACAACTGGCATAATGCTAACATCATCAGCTGGGGTGATGTGACAAGGTTTTTGGGTGGCCTAACATGGCGGCATACTGCTAGTGCTGGCACAGACATATGTGTCAAACTCCAAAATGGTTAAAAACATTTAATATTTCAAATTTCAAACGTCCTTTTGTATGGACCCAAGCTGAATTATAAACTACAGTTTAAAAGTTTTTGAGTCCATTCCATTTGCCTGCGAGTGTTGCCGAACCCACCTGGGCTAGCTGGTCGGACCTTGCCGGACTAGCGAACGGCTCAAGATTCTAGCCTTGCTAGCCTGATTGATTGCTAAGACTAGCCCTGCTAGTCCAGACAATCTGGCCGGAGCTGACAGGCTCAATCGGGTTGTTGCCACTTAGTATGGTGGTTTGCAGACCCTATACCAGGGGGCCAAATTTTTTTAATTTGTTTTAAATTTTTTCTATAGTTTTTATTTATTTATTTTTTAACACAAACAATAGAAAAAAATTTCACTTGCGTAGGAAAATAATTTTTTTGTACCTCTGCAAACGACGACGGTCATACAGTCGTATTGCCGAACCAAGGAGGGGGTCATTTTTTTCTCTTTAGGCCTTGTGGCCAAAATAGGGCAAATGATATGTTTTTATTAGCGTCTCAGGCCACATAGACTCAATGGCGAGGTCTATTTTGTCCCAGGATGTCATCTGCAAAACTTCCTCCTCAAAACCATCATGGTGAACACCCCAAAAAAGCCCTTTTTGTAACTCATTTCCAAACCTCAGATCTACAAAAAATCACCACAAATCTGCACACCCACAACCCCAAATCCGTAAAACAACCTGCACAAACTCTTGTAATGTCTGATCTTTCCTACATTACCATGGAATCAACTTTGCACTAGATCTACAAAAATAAGGGTTATAGTAACCTAGGGAGCTCACGACATCCTCAACTATGAACATGGCTCTGATGCTACTTGTTGAAAATTTATAGGGTGATCAAACCAATTCCACATAACCCAAAGGGAGATAATAATGCATGCAAGCTTATAGATTTACCATAATGCAAAGATCAAATAGACAAGCATAAGATAACACAAGATATACCTTGGGAAAACCCTCAAGAGGCAAAAATCCAACCTCCAAAAGCATCCATACTCAATGCATTAATTAGAAATGAAACATTACAATACACTTGCAAAGTATCTTGGACACCCCTAAAACATCAAACTCCTTGAATGCATCCTCCATGTGTCCAAGCATGTATCCACACATCCCATGCCATGCTTCACAAAATGCACTCACAAGAGAAACCCAATACAATGATAGCCTCTCACACAACCTACAACCAAAAGAACCAACAACCAACCCCAACTACTAACCATGTGCTTGCTTTTATATAATCAAGCTCACACAAATACAAGATGTAGTATGGAAAAAACCATGTGTTTCAAAAAACCATAGATACACAAAACCATTGACCCCTCATTTAATATTTGCAACTAACTTTTCACTTTATGCCCAATATTAAATAATTTTCCAAATAAATAATTACCCCACACACATAAAAAAAATTAATCCAATGTTAGATACAATGTTTACAAGTGGCACCCAAATAGATATCTAATGTGGCTAAACACATCACTTAAGATGCACCACAAATAAATATCTATTTTACAAAACTAAAATATATCAATGTTATGCGAGGTGTATAACACACCTTTTCCTAATAGGATCTATAATTGGATGTCAGGTCCTTTCACGATAACCTCTCTCAGTTTTTATCAACTCAACACTATTTGATCGTGCCAACAACATATGCATTCTTGCAAAATGCCTTAGTGGCATTTAGTGTAAAGGTTCCAAGAGCCATATTTTACATTCTTCACCTCATGGGACCGAACTAATAGCACCAACATGTCAAGGTGGGTGGGTGTATGCTATAGGAGGCCCTATATTGTTCCTCAGGCATCCCAATCCATTTGGGATACATCGTACCGACAAAGTCTCTTAAGAGACCTAAGAGCAAAAAACTGCCAAACTTTGATAGAGTAGTTCTCAAAGTCCATGTCACCTAGGAATGATCTATTTGGACCTATAGATGGATGTTAGGTCTTTTCATAATAGCTTCTCTTAGTATTTATCAACTCAATATTGTTTGATCGTGCCAACAACGGATGCATTCTTGCAAAATGCTTCATTTGCGTTCAACATAATGTTGCCAAGAGTCATATATTGCATTTTTCACCTCATTAGACCGAACTGATAGTGTTAAAACATTAAGGTGGGTGGGCATATGCTAGAGGAGGCCCTATTTCACTCCCTAGGCATCCCAATCCATTTGGGCTACATCATACCAGAAAAGTCTCTTAAGAGACCTAAGAGCAAAAAACTGCCAAACTTTGACGGAGTAGTTCTCAGAGTTCATGACACTTAGGGATGATCTGTTTAGACCTATAGCTAGATGTTAGGTCCCTTCACAATAACCTATCTTAGTTTTCATCAACTCAACACCATTTGAACGTGCCAACAACAGATGCATTCTTGCAAAATGCTTCATTTGCATTCAACATAATGTTGCCAAGACCCATATTTTGTATTCTTCACTTCATGGGACTGAAATGATAGCACCCACACTTCATGGTGGGTGGGTGTATGATAGAGGAGGCCTTGTTTAATTTCCCAGGCATCCCAATACATTTAGGCTACATCATACCAGTAAAGTCTCTTAAGAGACCTAAGAGAAAAAACTACCAAACTTTGACAGAGTAGTTCTCAGAGTCTGTGACACCTAGAAATGATTTGCTTAGACATAAAGTTGGATGTCAGGTCCCTTCACAATAACCTCTTAGTTTTCATCAACTCAACACCATTTGATCATGTCAACAATGGATGCATTCTTGCAAAATGCTTAATTTGCATTCAACATAATGTTGCCAAGAGCCATATTTTGCATTCTTCACCTCATGGGACCGAAATGATAGAGCTAACATGTTAGGATGGGTGGGTGTATGCTAGAGGAGGCCCTATTTCATGGAACCAAGAGTCCTAATCTATTCGAGCTACATCATACTAGAAAAGTCTCTTAAGAGACCTAAGAGCAAAAAAATGTCAAACTTTGATGGAGTAGTTCTTAGAGTCCATGGTGCCTGGGAATGATTTTTTAGACCTATAACTAGATGTAAAGTCCCTTCACAATAGCCTATTTTAGTTTTCATCAAATCAACACCATTTGGTCGTGCCGACAATGGACGCATTCTTGGAAAATGCTTCATTTGCATTCAACATAATGTTTCCAAGAGCCATATTTTACATTCTTCACCTCATGGGACCGAACTGATAGTGCCAACACATCAGGGTGGGTGGGTGTATACTAGACGAGGCCCTATTTCATTCCCAAGACATCCCAATCTATTCGGGCTACATCGTACTGGAAAAATATTTTAAGAGACCTAAGAGCAAAAAACTGCTAAACTTTGACGGAGTAGTTCTTAGAGTCTATGGCACCTAGGAATGATTTGTTTGAACCTACAACTATATGTCAGGTCACTCCAAAATAACGTCTCTAAATTTTCATTATTGTGACACTATTTGACTGTGCCAACAATGGATACATTCTTGCAAAATACCTCAGTGACATTTAGTATAAAGATGGCAAGAGCCATATTTTGTGTTCTTCACCTTATGGGACTAAAATGATAGAATTGACACATTATGATGGGCTAGTCTATGCTAGAGGAGGTCCTGTTTCATTCCCCAGACATCCCAATCCTTTTGGGATACACTGTATTGGTAAAGTCTCTTAAGAGACCTAAGAGTAAAAGATGCCAAACTTTGGAGTAGTTCTCAGAGCCTATGGCACCTAGGAATGATCTATTTAGACAATAACTAGATGTTAGGTCCCTCCATAATAACCTATCTCAATTTTCATCAATGTAACACCATTTGACCATGCCAACAATGGATACATTCTTGCAAAATGTCTTAGTGGAATTTAGTGTAAAGGTGCCAAGAACCATATTTTGTGTTTTTCACCTCATGGGATTGAATTGAGAGTGCCAACACATTATGATGGGTTGGTGTATACTAGAGGAGGCACCTAGGAATGTCTTGTTTGTACATACAGATGGATGTTGGGCTCATTTAGGAGCAACATAAAGTTTCCAATCACATTCTATTTTCTACCACACCTCGTGGATTGGACCAATAGTACCAACATGTTAGGGTGGGCCAGTGAATGCTAGTGGAGGCCTCATTTCATTCCCCAGGTCTCCTAATCCTTCTAGGCTACATTAGATTGAGAGATTCTCTTAAGAGCCATAAGATATTTTGTGTTAGCCAACCTTCGGTGGATTAGTGTTCAACTCATAGAAAAAAGCCACAAAAAATTGTGATTGATGTCTATTGTTAAATGAATGGATTTGTGTTCAATGCATATATTTTGTTTTGTGTTGCAAGGAACAATCAAGAAAAGATTGAACCAACTCTATAATAAAATGTTTTGTAAATCACTAACATATTATTCACAACTCAATTATTCAAAACATATTATTCATAAAATATTATATTAAATTAGGCAATTTCTGACTCTATTATTTACAACTCAACAATTTACATGATAATACGTTCTCACCTTTACATGTTCAAACATGAAATAATCCTTTTTAAAACTATGTATCCTCGATGAAAGCTAAATGCTTTAACCATTGATCTCAATCCCTTGAATAAAATAACTTTATTGTCCAAAACATCTGCATTTATATATTAAAAAAATGTTAAGTAAAATAAACAACATTGAAACTACAAATAACTTAAAATTTGTTGTAAGACGTTTGATGGAAGATTAAGAAACACAAATTTTAGAATTCTATCTTAGATGTCACCTTTGGAATTATATCAAATGTCTCCAAAATGAAATCTAAATTCTTTAACCACTGATCTCAATCCCTTGAATACAATAGCTCTATTCTCCAAAACACTTGCATTTATATATTAAAATTTGTTAAGCAAAATAAAATTTAACCTACTTTTAACTCAGTAATGGTGGATGTATTATCATTGCAATCTCATCATACTCGTAACACAGTCGTGGTCTAGGTAGAATACACAAAATATTCTTTCCAACCTCATAAGTAGATCTAAGTATCCCAACCTTGTGTAATATACACCTTCATTTATAAGTAAAAAAAATGTTAAGCAAAGTAAACAACATCAGTCCAATCCTAGTTCTACAATTCTATTCAGATTGTTTTTTTGTTCACATCACATATAAACATGCCCCTAAGAGTACAAAAGAGAATAGGAAGATAGTCAAAGAGTACCATTTTTACATGAGTGATGATTGATCTCATTCATCAGAGTATGTTTTCAACAATTTTATGAGTTCTTGCAAGAAAAAGATATTAGAATGGTTCAACATCTCATTTGGTCAGATAACTGCACTGATCAATTCAAGAATGCTTGTATGTTCTATTGGTTGAGTAGAATGCATGCAGAGAAGGGTATACCTCATATTTAGAGTTTTTTTGAAGCTAGGCACAGAAAAGAAGAGCATGATGGAGCGAGTGCATGCATGAAGAGAGCTCTAGTTAAAGAACAACTAGAGATTAGAGCTGGTGCTACATTCAATGATGTAGATTCTATTATTAAATGGTGTAACTATGCATTATCACAAGGAGTGGCACTTGATTTAGAAATGCCAGGTTCTTTTGGTTGGTTGATGAGGGGATAATGGGAGATAAATTGGATTGTCAAAGAATCAATGAATCATCAAAGATGAATTCATTTCAAAGCTTAGATGCCAGTACATGGACTATTTGGACACGAGAATTAGCTTGTTTTTGTCAAAGTTGTATTTTAAATGTGTGTGGGATCATTGTGAGTCAAGTGAGTGGGTAGATACATGGATATCTAGCCCCTTTTATCTCAAACTCATTCATCTTTACTCAATGACATGAAGAAATCATTTTACTATGAACATCTTTCAGACCTTGTACAACTAGGTCATGCTTATGCAGTTGTTGCACCACATGGGAATGAAGAGAGATCAGACTATTGGTTCGCATAATGTGTACAGGAAAACAAAAGATAACACAAGCTATGACAAATGATGATGGGTTCACATATCCTACATGATTAGTTATTATTGCTGGGACTTGTTTGCAAACATATATGATTAGAAAGAACAACATACTTGCATTTGAAGACTTTGAGAAGCACAAAACCATACTCATGCATTTGCACCTAGTTGTATCAACAAATGTTAAGTTACTAAAGCATCGTGCAAAACCAAAAACAAAAGAACTATGGACAATTAGTAATGTTTATCATTAAGCAATATTGGATACTCTTAAGGTAAGAGATGACCAATCAGGCACACTTGACTAACATCTAAAGTTCCAGGTGGGACATGTATGCCAATTTTCATCTTAGTTCAAGATTCTTATTTTTTCCATTTTTTGAAATTGTTTTATTGAAAATCTCATTTCTTTAATTATAATGCATGCTTTTGATTGTCCAAGTATACGAATGAGGCTATCTACCATGGCATCCTAGACAATAGGTACAATTTTTAGTGTGCATTTGTGTTCAAAAACATTTTGATGTTCACATTTGGTTAATATTTTGCTACCTAGAAAACTTTGTACTAATTTCTATATTAAAGATACCTTATTTTTTAGTTTGAGACATTTAAGAATAGGTTTAAGAATCATTTTGGTTTTAAAGAGTCCCTAACATCACCCTCATAGACTATTATGTCCATCTTATGGCCTCTTGATAGGAAATTTGCAATTCATAATTACCTACCAATCACGTGTCATAATGTCCTTGTAATGAGATTATTTAGCATAATCAACATGTGCTGGTATAATAGTTTGAATACATACCTAATTTGTCTTGGATGCTCTGTGATAGTAATTTATTATTCGTAATGTTACTTTTAAACCTCCTATGATTGTTACATATGACTCTATACATGATAGTCCTCAATAATGTGTATCATAACATTGAAGGGGTGAACATTTGTTACTAGGTGATTTGAAGGGTGGTTTGATAGTGAACATTGAAGGGTGATTGAAACTAATATGGATTATGAAGGGTGATTTGTTAGGTGATTTGAAACTAAGATGGATTATGACCCTTATTTGGTGATTGAAGGGTGATTTGATAGTGAACATTTGTTATGTAAAACTAAGGTGAAAATAGTCAATATAAGAGGTTAATAGGTGGATTATGAGTAGAATCTTCATTTGATTTCTTCATTAGTGTGTGTAAGAGACATTATTACAACTACATAAAGTAGTGCTTGGGAGTTAATTTGATCCCTCTTGGACTTAGGGTTGAACTAGTCAAATCAGAAGTTACATTCTAATCATGGAGGAGTTAATTTTGAAGCGGGGCAAATGGGTTCAATGTGGACAACTTGGGCTTTGTTTTTTCTCATGGTTTTGAGCCCATGGTTTTATGATACCATTCATAGTTTCCTAAGTCTCCTTGGGGCATGTACATTGAGGGCTTGATATGTAGATTGTAAGTTTAATTTTTGTAGGATTATGTTGCCAATATTCCTCTAGGAATCAAAGTGTAGACCTCACTAAGGCACAAAGACTCTACTATTTTATTGAAACTATTCATTGATAAATAATACATTGGGTGTGCATTTTGGAGGTTGAGTTTTTCCTTTATAGGGTTTTCCTAAGGTATATTCTATGTATTGTGTATTGTGTCCCTCTTCTTTTTCTCTTATTCCTTTCTTATTCTTTATCTAGTGTTATTATTTTGCTTAAAATTTATTAAATCTGGTATACTTGAATTGTTTTCCTCGTTGGATTAGCTAGGAATTTTCCATACTTTCCTTTCATTAATTAGGAAAGTATGAGACCTTACATAATGCATGCATTTCTTGAATCAAAGAAGTGAGGAGAATGGAGGATTTATACAAACTCCCACATGATCAACAAGAGGGTAAACTAATTGCATACTTCAACAAAAAATTGAATCAAGTTAGGTAAAAGTACTCTATCTATGACTAGAAATTCTATGCCATTGTTCAAGTTTTATAGGTGGAGACATTACTTGCTATCGATGGAGTTCAAATTGTACATTGACCATTAGGCACTAAAATTTATCAATAGTCAAATGAAGTTGAACTAAAGACACATCAGATGGGTAGACTATTTGTAGTTTTACTCTTGTGTGGTGAAGCATAGAGTTGGTGCAACCAAAAAAGTTGTAGATGCCTTGAGCATAAGATTAACATTATATTTGTTTCATGTAGGTTATTATACAATGTATCTTTAGGACAAACCTTTTATATTGACTATTGATTTGAAGGGTGATTTGGTGATTGGATTATGAACATTGAAGGGTCATAATCCATCTTAGTTCACCTAATTCAACTATTACCAAATAAGGGTTATCAAAATTTAAATGATGTAGAGGAAAGTCATGTCATTGTACATCCCTTAGGACTAACATTGTGCATCCCTTAATGGGTTGTTCTAAAGTTTTCATGAGGTAGAGTCCATTGCATTTATGGCCGTCCTCTCTGCTATTATAACAGTTTTATGACTACTTATTCATCATTTTCTCCTAATTTGTAGCCTTATTTTTGTCCTCTTTGCTATTATAACTGTGCTATGACTGTCATGACTATGCAATGGTCCTAGAAATAACATTTTAAGTGAGTTTTCATGAGGTAGAGTGAGTTTTTTTAAGTGATTCCTAAAATGAGCATGAAAAGCTAAGAACAATCCCTTTATGATCTAGTCTCTTGCATTTATGGTTGTCCTCTCTGCTATTATAATAGTTTTATGACTATTTATTCACCATTTTGTCCTTATTTCTAGCCTTATTTTTGTCCTCTCTGCTGTTATAATTGTGCTATGACTAGCATGATTGTGCAATGGTCCTAGAAATAACATTTTATGTATTTCACATAAGGTTGGAGTACTTAGATCTACTTATGAGGTTGGAAAAAGCATTTTGTGTATTCTACCTAGACCATGACTATCTTATGAGTATGACGAGGTTCTTTTGATTAACAATTTTTTAATATATAAATGCAGGTGATTTGGAGAATAGAGCTATTGTATTCAAGGGATTGAGATCAATGGTTAAAGCATTTAGTTTTCATTTTGGAGACATTTTATAAAATTTCTAAGGTGACATCTAAGATAGAATTCTAAACTTGGTGTTTCTTAATCTTCCATCAAACTTCTTATAACAAATTTTAAGATAGTTGTAGATCTGATTTAATGAAGAAATCAAAGATTTTTCAGACCTGTACTAGGATTTTGTACCCTTTTCTGATCAATAAAGAAGCTTTTTGCAGGTACTTAAGACTATCATACTGTGTAAGACTATGAAATAGTTGATATTTTTCTTGTGATGATGCTATTGTCCTTGAATTTTTTAGCCCTATTTCTTATTATCTGTATGTAGAATTATATGTGAATGTGTAGGTCATAGTTTGTGAATTGAGTATATGCATGTTTTAGTTGTGAAAACTATTGAATATTTCCTTCTAAATGATATAAAAAACTCAAACACCTTCTTATGAAACACTTATGCATGCAAACATATCAAAATCTTGAGTTGTGTATGCTATAGGTTAACTATTGATCACATTGTGTATGTTAAAACCACGTACAAGTCCTAAACATTTGGTTTATCACCACATCTATAGGTTTTAGGTTTAGTTTTATGTTATTTTCTATCCTTTTTCCTAGCAAACAATAGTAGGTTAGTTTCATTTTAGGTGCTACATCAAGGGAACCATCCCTCTCTAGCATTTCACTTCAAATATAGGACACCCACAACCTTGAAGTGTTTTCATGTTGCCAACTAAAGAGAGAGTCATCCAACAACTTTTTCCTGGGTGCATTTAGCTTTGACAACAGTAATATGTGACAATTAACACGATACCTATAATTGGCTAGTAAAATTTATTCCCCCAAAGCCATACAAGTAGCTTGAATCATAATTCCATATTTCATCTTGAACACCTTCCTCAATCATAAATTTGAGATACCACCCAAAAAAGTGGTTTGGCATTTCCTTGCTACAAACCTCACATTAGAATCCACATTGTGAGGGTTGTTCTATCTTCTTGGCTAGGAACGAGAAAAAAATAGAATGTTTCCCCATTCTGTTGCCAAAGATATAGTGATAAGCTTTGATGATTATCAACATAAATTCCCATCCCATTGAAGTATTGTGGAATCATATTTTGTTATGCTCCCATTTCATTTGCATGCTTCTCGATGTGCCAACACTATTCATTCATTAATTTAAATGTATGGCTAATTCTTTCAGAATTCTACCCACAACCCATGTAAATGACTAATGAATGATGCTTAGGATAATGTCTTATAACTTGAAAATTGAATCAAAATATTCCCATGTGTTCACTTTCTTATTGATCATGCATTATACATGGTTAATGTCATACTTTGCAAGGAAGCCTGCTTCCTTATTTATTTCTCTATAAACATGCTATAGTGAGAAGGCCAAGAAGGGATCAAGAATAGACTCGACCTCTTGTAGTATATTATTTATTTTCCAATTTAGGGAACCCCTATTGCAAATGGTATTAACAATAACCATATAATCTCCTTCCACCTGCACATTACACACACTAATGTTTTTATATACTTGAAAGTTAAGAAAGAATGCTTATGCTTTCACTTCATTGTTGGTGCCTTGCTTCAATTTCTTTGAGCTTGCTCCAAATGGGCTTGGGTTGCCTCTTGCAACCCCATCAAAGTTCATTTTTAGCTAGCTTGTTGTGATGTAGGAAAAACTTTTCCTTAACTGAACATATCAATCAAGGGAGCTTTCCACTAACATTACATTAGGGTTCGATTAACAAAATATATGTCTACATAACCACTTTATGTTTTAATAGAAATGAATAACAGTAAATAGAATTTCAAGAAATGAAGTATAGAAATGAAAAGATAAAAACATAAGGAACCTGGCACCAAGCGGACAACCTCATTATTCAGGATGACAGTGCGCCGTGTGGACGTTTGCGCGCCACGTTATAGTTTGTACGTTATGGGTACTATACAGATTCATGATATCAACTCTCGTGCTAGTCTTTTTAGTCCTTTGTCCTATAGTTGAGATTCCTAATGGAACTTGCAAATGCATAGACAAAAGGAGGGTTGGGCTGTATAGGAGTTTGCCTTAGTCAAACCCCATTTTTGGTGTTTCCACCGCAACGACATTCAAAGATATAGATTGATAAAAAGTGTGTGCTCTAAATTCTAAGTGCATCTAGAATTGAATTGTGACGAGTAGTGACAAGAAAGATTGATAATATATATGAAATAAATATGATTAATCTAACATTTGCAATGCTATCAAGTAAATAATATGTGCTGTAGAGTAATAGATTGAATAAGAGTGAGAGTGTGATGATGGTGAGAAAACAAATTACCTAGTAGTGGTGGCTCTCAATTTCAGAAAAAGATTTGCTATGAAAGAAATTGATCTCAATTTAGGCAGAGCTTCACTACAAAGAAGAATCGATCCTTTGAATGGCAAAATAGAAAGGCTTTATAGAAGAGGTGAGAGGTCAAAAAGCTAGGAAATGATCCATTTAGGCACAGATAGACATTAGAAAAAGCTCAGAGTGCTACACAAGTAAAAACAAACCTTCTAAAATGGTTGATGAACTAGAAAACACTATTGAGATGCCAGCGCATGGCATAAACATTTATGCTTAGCTCTTTGGTCCATGCAACTTTAGTTTTCAAAAGGTTCAGATTACTAAGGGCATTGCCAAGGCTAAAGCACTTTTACAATTTCTAGGTAGGACAAGTAGAAAGGGTCAAAGCAACTTTTGGAAAACATACTAAGGGAGTGGGCACTAAAGTGAGTGCCAAATAAAGCATGAAATTGTGGGCAAGCACAATTTATGATATGACAATTATCCCCCACTTTAGCAGGCATATGACTCTACGGGCATATGCAAGATAAAGTACAGAAAAGGATACCCAAAAGGATACTATAGAGGATGCAGAGCTCTTCGAGTGGAGGAACAAGTCCCCAGGCTGAGAACCTACAAAACCAATACATTAGACAACAAAAACCTATAAGACAATAGTGTCAGAAGGCATAAACATGCAAAACCACTATGTCAGAACATCACAAACCTATATATATATATATATATATAAACATAAACAAAACAACATATATAGAGGAGAGAAACCCATGAAAAATAAAGAAAAATTTTGAGTCAGCAAAGTGAAAGAGATCTCAATGTGAAAGTGTTGCAAGTATGGGCCTAACCGGTGTTGTCATTGATGTCAACATACTCATGTTGCATTAATGAGAAGGATTAGATGAGCTATGTGCTGAGGATATTGAGAGGATATTGGGAAAATAAGTCTCAATCAGGAATAGTGAAGAACGGTGATGACAAGAAGGTAAAAGTCCTCAATAGGTTGAGAATTAGAGGATGTGGTTTAAAGGGTTTGTAGATATAAGTCTTGAGATACTCCAGTCAAGATTTCAGAGGTCCGCATGAATATTTGAAGAAGTTATGGTCACTCAAGTAGAACCGGTTCCGGTAGGTGTTTAGAGGTGATAGAGGGCCACAGATAGGTCCGGTGAGATCTGGTATTTCATTATCCCGTTCTGTGGATCTGAGGGAGTGTTGAGGATGTCCCTGTGAAGTATCAACTAGATTAGTTCATGGGTTGAAGGTCCGGAAGTGCCTATTCATTTGTGATAGTGATGACAGACTGTGTTCTTGTAGCTCTGGATGAAGGAAAGAAGAATTCCAGTAGGATGATGAAGTGCGGATGTTTTTGGTGATTCAGGGAAGGTTATGATGATCGTTGGATCATGTCCAGTTAATGTTGGTGGTTTGCATTGAAGTTAGAGTTTGCATTTGAAGAATAACCACAGATATTGGTGTTCTTCTTGAGACTAGCCGACTGGATGTATTACACGTCTTGCAGATGATCTTGTAGGTGTTTTTTGACTTAGATGATTGTTCTTAAGTCGATGCCTTGTATAAATAAGGGATTGTGAATTCATTTTGATGTGTGTCTTGCGGTGATGAGTGTGTGGTAGCAAAGAGAAGTGCTAAAGGCAGAGCAGAAGTATTGGGCTTAAATGGAATTGATTCAAGCATGCTGAAGATGCTATTCTCTAGTTTATAAAGGTTATATTTATTCGTTTGTAGATAGTGTGTCTCTTGTAGGTAGTGAGCCTCTTGTGAGCAGTGTGCTCGGGCAGTGAGCCCTAATTGGCATGTGCCATTTTATTCTTTCTATTCTTCTAACAGAGAATACTTTCTTGGGTTAATCACCCCGTGGTTTTTCCCTTAACTGGGTTTTCCACGTCAAAATCTTGGTGTCATATGTGTTGATATGTTTCTACTTCTGATTTAAATGCATTATGGTTCATGATTAATATTATACTAATCACTAAAGAAGTTTCAAGTGTTTAAAAAGAGAGTTTTACACAACTGATTCACCCCCCCTCTCAATTGTATGCCCCAAGTCTAACAATTTGTATCAGAGCTAAGTTCCTCTAAAAGGAGCTTAACCGCTTGAGGAGATCTAGGATGTCATCATACAAGAAGGATAGTCCAAAGTTTGATGGAACCAACTTCTCTCTTTGGAAAGGTTGCATGAAATGTCACTTGCAGTGTATGGGAAAGGCGTACTGGTCCATGGTCACAAAAGTGTATGCACCTCCACAGGGTGGTCCGACAACTCTAAATGAAATCACAGATGCTGAAAACAATCTGCGGACCAAAGAGGCTCTTCTAAGCGCATTAACTGACTCAGAGCTCTCAAATGTTATTGACCTACCAACCGCCTATGAGATCTGGATTAAACTAGAACTTCTACATGAAGGAGATGAGTATGTTAAATGTGCAAGGTTACAGAGTCTAAAAGGGAAATTTGAAACATCAAAGATGAGAGATGATGAAAATATTACCACTTTTATGCCAAGAGTGAATGAGCTGGTTTGTGGAATTAGAAATTCTGGTGGAGTCTTGGATGAAAATGAGATTGTTGGTAAGATTCTCAGATCCCTTCCTGCCTCTTACAAAATCAAGGTTGCTGCCATTGATGAATTCAGAGCCCATACAACTGTCACAAGAGACCAATTGGCTGGCAAACTGGTTGCTTTTGAAATGACCAAATTTGGAGATGATCCCCCCAAAACTAAATCTGCATTCAAAGCCAGTGCCTCTATGAAAGGTAAACAAGGATTTGATCTTGGAGAGAACTCATTAAGGAATTTGTCATGGTATGGAAAAGTTGTTGATAACTGAGAGGGGGGGTGAATCAGTTATCCTAAACTTGCTTCCAATTCAAACACTTAAATCCACTTTGTTATTCAATAGCATAGCAATTTATCATTCATGAAAGTATAAATCATAAACACCAGAGCATATACACATCAACACATGAGACACCAAGATTTTGACGTAGAAAACTCGGTTAAGGGAAAAACCACAGGGTGATTAACCCAAGGATTATTCTCTGTTAGAAGAATAAGAAAAATAGATGGCACATGCCAATTAGGGCTCACTACCTAAGCACACTACTCACAAGAGGCACACTGCCTACAAGAGATACACTGTCTACAAAGTAACAAGTATCACAAACTTGAACTGGAGATTGACATCTTTACCATGCCTGGATTAGTTCCACTAAGCCCAAAACCTCCTGCTCTGCCTTTCTCTCTTCTTCTTCGCTATGCCACACTCATCCACATACTTTATGCTTTGGAATGACTTTACAATCCTTTATTTATACAAGGCATCGACTTAGGAATAATCATCTAAGTCGGCAAACACTTTTATATCATTTGGAAGACGTGTAATACATCTGGTCGGCCTGTCTCAGAAAGAACACCAACAACCAGTGGTCTTTACATCAAATCCACACTCTAACTTTAAGGCAGACCACCAATAAGAATTGTACATGATCCAAGGATCACCAAAACCTTTCCTGAGTCACCAACAACATCTACACTTTATTAGCTTCCTGAAATTCTTCTCTTCTTCATCCGGAACATCAAGAACACAGTCTGTCATCACTGTCACAATGAAAACGGTGCTTTTAGACCTCCAAACCATGAACAAATCTAGTTGTCACTTCACACGGACTTCTTCAACACTCCCTTGAATCCACAGACTAAGAAAATGTAATTCTAGAGCTCACCAAACCAATCTGTGACACTCTATCATCACTGAACATCTGCCAGAACCGGTTCTATTGGAGCAGTCATAACTTCTTCAGATCGTTATGCGGACCTCTGAAAACTTGACTGGATCATCTCAATACTCATATCTACAAACCCTTTAAACCGCATCCTCTGATCTTCATCTTATCTTGGACTTTTACCTTACTGTCATCACTTTTCTTCACTGTTCCTAATTGAGACTAGTTTCCTCAATATCCTCAGTACACAGTTCATCCAATCCTTCTCATTAATGCAGTATGAGTATGTTGACATCAACGACAATACTGGTTATCCTCATACTTGCAACAATCTCCCCCTTTGTCATTGATGGCAACATATGATGTGAAAAACCATCAAGACAAGAACTTCTCCTTTCTGTCACAGCTCCCCCTATCAGCATCAACTCTTCACATGTCTTCTCTTTCTTTACTGCTCCCCCTTTGATCATCAACCACTTATTTTTCACATGTCTTCTCTCCCCCTTTGACATCAATGGCAAAGGGCTCATACTTGCAACTTTAACACATCAGAATCATACCAGCTGCTCCCCCTGAGTAGCAGCTCCCCATCACCAATCCAGATCACAAGATATGACTATGATATCCACCAGACTGATGCACATCAGTGCATCCTAGTTCATCACCGGAGGGGCAATAACCCCTAACTTCTCCCTGAGAGACTCAAAAGAGTTCTTGGGAAGAGGTTTAGTAAAGATATCTGCAATCTGATCCTTAGAGGGCACAAACTCCAATCTAACTTCATCCTTGTTCACTTGCTCTCTCAGAAAGTGAAACTTGATAAATATATGCTTAGTCTTAGAGTGCAACACCGGATTCTTAGAAATATTTATTGCACTTGAATTATCATAGAAAATTGTGATAGGCTCCTCATACTCTACTTTAATATCTCTTAGCATCTGCTTCATCCATAAGACTTGAGTGCAACTACCTGCTACTGCAATGTACTCTGTTTCAGTTGTAGACAGAGATATTGCATCTTGTTTCTTGCTTAGCCAAGAAACCAATCTCTTTCCCAAAAAGAATGCTCCACCACTGGTACTCTTCCGGTCATCCACATCTCTTGCCCAATCTGCATCTGTGTATGCATGAAGAGAGAAATCATGAACTCTAGGATACCACAAACCATACTCCACTGTCCCTTTTAGATATCTAAAAATTCTCTTGATTGCCATGACATGAGATTCTTTGGGATCAGTCTGGAATCTAGCAACAAGACTAATAGCTTGCATAATATCTGGTCTAGTTTGAGTGAGATACAACAATCCACCAATCATTGATCTGTACTTTGTCTGGTCTGCCTTAGGAGACTCATCATCTTTGCTCGACTTGCATCCGGTTGCCATGGGAGTATTCATTGGCTTTGAATCTTCCATCCCAAATTTCCTCAACAATTCTTTCACATATTTGGTCTGAGAAATGAAGATCCCTTTCTTTGTTTGAGTAATTTGCAGACCCAAGAAGAAATTCATTTCACCAAGCATAGACATTTTAAACTCACTTTTCATTTGATTTGCAAAGGTTTTACACATGCTATCTTTCCCTCCAAAGATGATATCATGAACAAATACTTCAACAATCAAGATGTTTTCATGATCAATTTTAAAATATAAGTTACTGTCAGTAGTACCTTTGTTGAAACCAATCTGCACAAGATGCTTATCCAATCTTTCATACCAAGCTCTTGGGGCTTGCTTTAATCCATACAATGCTTTCTTCAACATGCATACCATATCACCATGATGAGACAATTGAAATCCATCCAGTTGCTCAATGTATACTTCTTCTTCCAAATCACCATTTAGGAAGGCAGACTTGACATCCATCTGATATACCTTGAAGTCTTTGAAGGCAGCAAATGCAAGAAATAATCTGACTGCTTCAATTCTTGCCACTAGAGCAAAGATTTCTTTAAAATCAATTCCTTCTATTTGAGAGTAGCCTTTGCAAACCAATCTGGCTTTGTTTTTGATTACCTCACCAACTTCATTTAGTTTGTTCTGGAAGACCCATTTGGTTCCAATCACATTCTTGTTTCTAGGTCTGGGAACAAGATCCCAAGTGTGATTTTTCTCAATTTGCATCAGCTCTTCCTCCATTGCTTTGGTCCAGTTTTCATCATTACAGGCTTCATTTATTGTCTTAGGTTCAATCTTTGAAATCAGATAATATTTGTCTGAATTTTGAGCAATTGTTCTTCTAGTTTGCACACCTTTGTTTTTGTCGCCTATGATCTGATCTTCAGAGTGGTTCAGTCTTACATACCTTGGAACTTTGGGAGTTTCTTGCACTTCTATTTCTTGATCAAGCTCATTCAGACCTATCTCTTCTTCCTGATTTACCGAATCAGTCTGAATCTGACTTTCAGAAGAGGATTGAGCTCCTTGAACCAGAGTACCATTTTGATCATCTTCATCATATTCATAAAACCTTGAGGGCTTCTCAATTCCTTCATCAACCTTCACATTTGTACTTTCTATCATCTTTCTCAATCTCTTATTGTAACACCAATATGCTTTGCTTTGAGTGGAGTAACCCAAGAAAATTCCTTCATCACTTCTAGCATCAAACTTTCCTAGATCTTCATCTCTTTTAATGTAACATTTGCTACCAAATACTCTAAAATATCTCACAGTAGGAGTGATGCCAAACCAAAGTTCATAAGGAGTCTTACCGGTATTGCTTTTGATTTGAACTCGATTGAGAGTATAGACTGCAGTGCTGACAGCTTCTCTCCAAAATATTTGGGAAATATTTGCTTCCATCATCATTGTCCTGGATGCTTCTTGGATGGTCTGGTTCTTTCTCTCTACTACTCCATTCTGCTGTGGAGTCCTAGGAGTAGACAACTGTCTCTTTATACCATGCTTCTCACAAAAATGTATGAATTCATCAGATGTGAATTCACCACCTCTATCAGACCTCAGACATTTTAATTTTAATCCAGTTTGATTCTCTACCATAGCCTTGAAGATTTTGAACTTCTCAAAAGCTTCTGATTTCTCTTTCAGAAAGGTAACCCACATCATCCAGGAATAATCATCAATCAGTAACATGAAGTATCTATCACCTTGCATACTCTTGATTCTTGTCGGACCACATAGATCAGTATGAACTAATTCCAATAATCTGGTAGAGGACTGATCCTTGCTTTTGAATGAGACTCTGCTCTGTTTGCCTAGTTGACATTCTTTGTACAAACTATTTTTAGGTTTTACCAATTTTGGAAGATCTCTTATAGCCTAAGTATTGCTTATCTTGATGATGTTATCAAAATTTACATGACACATCCTTCTATGCCATAGCCAATTCTGATCAACTTAAACAAACAGACAACTTTTATTAGTACCAACTAGATGAAAGATATTACCTTTTGTTTGAGTACCGGATGCAATCTCAGTTCCAGAGATTTCAAAGATCCTGCATCTTCCATTCTTGAACCGGAGATCATAACCTTTGTCCACCAGCTGTCCAACACTGAGAAGATTGTGCTTCAATCCTTCAACATACAGTACATTACCAGTTTTGTTCTTTCCATCAAAAGAAATAGTTCCCCTACCTCTGATTCTGCCAGTAGAATTATCACCAAACTTTACCATTCCTCCTTCATACCTTTCCAAATCTAAGAACTTGTTCTTGTCACCTGTCATATGGTGAGAGCATCCACTGTCAATAACCCAATCATCATTTTCTTCAACTTGGGCAGCCAAAGCTCTTTCTACAACCTTATGATTGACAGATTCAGAGGACATTGGATCTTCTTCCTTGATGGCAATAAACACCCATTCATTTCTGGATTTGTTTCCTATCTCTGATTCATCATCGGTTACTCCTTCATTATCATCTTCTTCATGAACATAATAACAATTCTTTTGGAACCTTTGTCTGTTAGAATTTGATCTTGTAAATCTATCCGGACATCTTGAGGCAAAATGACCAATCTTATTGCAGTTGAAGCACTTAAAGGGTAATTTTCCTTCATACTTATCGGATCCTCTTGGCAGTCTCTTTGCAATGAGGGCTTCAAGTTGAGCTATTTCTGCTTCTTCCACTTCCATGTCTTTTCTTGCTTGATCATACCATGACAGTTTCCTTGAAGAGTTTTCTCTCGAATCAAATCTTTGTTTTCCTTTCACAGAGGCACTGGCTTTGAATGCAGATTCAGTCTTGGGGGGATCATCTCTAAACTCGATCATTTCAAATGCAGCCAGTTTGCCAGCCAATTGGTCTCTTGTGACAGTTGTATGGGCTCTGAATTCATCAATGGCAACAACCTTGATTTTGTAGGCAGCAGGAAGGGATCTGAGAACTTTGCCAACAATCTCATTTTCATCGAAGACTCCACCAGCATTCCTAATTCCACACACCAGCTCATTTACTCTAGGCATAAAGGTAGTAATATTTTCATCATCTCTCATCTTCAGTCTTTCAAATTTCCCTTTTAGACTCTGCAACCTTGCACACTTAACATACTCATCTCCTTCATGCAGAAGTTTTAGTTTAATCCAGATCTCACAGGCAGTTGGTAGGTCAATAACATTTGAGAGCTCTGAGTTAGTTAAAGCACTTAGAAGAGCCTCTTTGGTTCGCAGATTGTTTTCAGCATCTATGATTTCATTTAGGGTTGTCGGACCACCATGTGGAGGTGTAGAGTAAAATACTCTACATTTTGATTTTTGGGTTTCAGTTTGTGCAAGTTCTAGTTTTGTTCTCTGTGCTTCAGTTTTGG
This sequence comes from Cunninghamia lanceolata, assembly GCA_027924645.1. Taxonomy (NCBI): domain Eukaryota; kingdom Viridiplantae; phylum Streptophyta; class Pinopsida; order Cupressales; family Cupressaceae; genus Cunninghamia; species Cunninghamia lanceolata. Next base: position 20,600,820 of record BSBN01000520.1, on the reverse strand, counting down.
CAGTAGGGTTTTGACACAGAGCGCGGGAGTGCTGGCTTTCATTTTCTAAATTTTGCTTAAGTTCCTAAGTGCAGCGGAATCCGCCACGTGTCAACAGCCGAGACACATTCTAAAGTTTCTCAAAGTGTCCACGGAGAGTGCCACGTATCTTTTAGTTTCAGCAAAGAGCGCCAAGTGTCGGCACCCGTTTCAGTTTCTTCTAAGTTTCAAACGTTCCTTTTGAATGTTTCTCATAATGTGGCGGGTCCCTTTTAAAAGCTTCAGTGAGCGCGGAAGGCGCCAAGTGGCAAACGCAGAGAGTAACTTTAGAGTTTCATAAAGTTATGCGGAAGGTGCCACGTGTCCCATAAAGTTTTAGCAGAAGCCGCCATGTGTCAACATCCGCGGGTTCCTTTTTGGTTTCATTGCTAAGTAAAGAAGTATGGTGGGCCCCGTGAATGTTTCTATAGTTTCAGTGGAGTGCGCCAAATGTCACTATCCGCATGATTCTTATGAGTCTCTAATGTTTCTACAAAGTTTCTCAGAGTGAGCGCGGAAAGCGCCAAGTGGCAACATCCACAGAGGTTTTGTTTTAATGTTTCTTAAGTTTCCTCAAAGCAGTAGAAGCCGCCATGTGTCATCTTTCGTAGGACCCTATGAATGTTTTTAAATTTTCTCTAAGAGCAGCGGAGGTTGCCACGTATTTGTTTCTCAGATCAGCGGAAAGCGCCACCTTTTCCCTTTTTCTTTTGAAGCTACTCAGGCACAGACTGTTGGTGGGTCCCAATTTTAAAGTTTCTTAAAGTTTCAGTGCAGCGGATCGTGACAGATGGCAAAGCCCGAGCACTCCTAGTATAAGCCACAGTAAAGACTCAAAGTAAAGCGGAGATCACCATGTATCATTTGCAGAGCCCGCGGACGCTGCCAAGTGTCGATTTCCGGTGTCTCCTGAGTAATGAAATAGTTTATCAAGCAACCCATGCAGAGAATGCCATGTGTTAGTTGCTTATTTTTCTGGAAAGATGAAAGAGTTTAAAGAGAGAGGCGCGTATGAATGCCAGCTGTTCCAAGGGTTTATAGTCGCAAAGAGTATCAGAAGCTGCCACGCGTTCTTACCCAATTCAAAGAAGGTGGAGTTATATGAATCTGTTTCAGCCAATGAACTGGCAGAGTGGCTAACCGTTTCAGATCCGAAATATATTTTCTGACAGACACTTCCAGTTAAGTCCCAGTTCGGTTAGACCGTTGAGATTTGATCATGCGGGCAATCTTGGAGCCAGTTCTATGCTATAAATATGGGTTCCGATCGCAGTTTTAAATATAACATTGGAGATATAGAGATTTTTTCTGCATTACAGATTGTTAGAGAAGTTTGAAGATCTTTTGTAGTGGCCAGTAATATCATTTGCCTTTGTTCTATTTTCTTGATTCAGAGAGTTTGTATAATTGTGCATAATTTTGTGCCTTTTATGCGACTGGAAAATTAATAAAAGACAGAGTTCTGTGCCTTTGCTGATATTTACTGTGTTATTGTAAAATCTTTTGAGTTGTGAGCCTTTGATCCTATTTATTTTCCATCTTTTATATTAATCATGCATTGTTTGCTCTTTAATGTAACTGAATCCTAAAAATAGTTTTCACTGTGCTCAGTGTTGAGAAACAAAATTACATTCAGGCACATCGCCATAGCTTAGTTTCCTTTTTAGTTGCATTTGTGATTTTGTTTAATTCTATCCCTTTTCCTAAAACACTTTTGAGATAAAGAAGAGCTAGCTTCTTTAAAATCTAGAGGTTACTTTGAGGAGCATTCCCACATCTCAGAGTTTCCCATGTTGGTGTTGGAAACAGCGCAATTCTGAGCATCAACAGGAGGTACATATGCTTTTGTGACCATGGATAAGTACGCCTTTCCCATACACTCCAAGTGACATTTCATGTGATCTTTCCAAAGAGAGAAGTTGGTTCCATCAAACTTCAGACTATCCTTCTTATATGATGACATCCTGGATCTCCTCAAGCGGTTAAGCTCCTTTTAGAGGAACTTGGCTCTGATACCAATTGTTGATAACTGAGAGGGGGGGTGAATCAGTTATCCTAAACTTGCTTCCAATTCAAACACTTAAATCCACTTTGTTATTCAATAGCATAGCAATTTATCATTCATGAAAGCATAAAGCATAAACACTAGAGCAGATACACATCAACACATGAGACACCAAGATTTTGACGTGGAAAACCCAGTTAAGGGAAAAACCACGGGGTGATTAACCCAAGGATTATTATCTGTTAGAAGAATAAGAAAAATAGATGGCACATGCCAATTAGGGCTCACTGCCCGAGCACACTACTCACAAGAGGCACACTGCCTACAAGAGACACACTTTCTACAAAGTAACAAGTATCACAAACTTGAACTGGAGATTGACATCTTTACCATGCCTAGATTAGTTCCATTAAGCCCAAAACCTCCTACTCTGCCTTTCGCTCTTCTTCTTCACTATGCCACACTCATCCACATACTTCACGCTTTGGAATGACTTCACAATCCTTTATTTATACAAGGCATCGACTTAGGAATAATCATCTAAGTCGGCAAACACTTTTATATCATCCGAAAGATGTGTAATAGATCCAGTCAGCCTGTCTCAGGAAGAACACCAACAACCGGTGGTCTTTACATCAAATCCACACTCTAACTTCAATGCGGACCACCAATAAGAATTGTACATGATCCAAGGATCACCAAAACCTTTCCTAAGTCACCAACAACATCTGCACTTTATCAGCTTCCTGAAATTCTTCTCTTCTTCATCCGGAACATCAAGAACACAGTCTGTCATCACTGTCACAATGAAAATGGTGCTTCCGGACCTCCAAACCATGAACAAATCTAGCTGTCACTTCACATGGACTTCTTCAATGCTCCCTCCAATCTGCAGACTGAGAAAATGTAATTCCGGAGCTCACCGGACCAATCTGTGACACTCTGTCATCACTGAACATCTGCCGGAACCGGTTCTACTGGAGCAGTCATAACTTCTTCAGATCATTATGTGGACCTCTGAAAACTTGACTGGATCATCTTAATACTCATATCTGCAAACCCTTTAAACCGCATCCTCTGATCTTCATCTTATCTTGGACTTTTACCTTACTGTCATCACTTTTCTTCACTGTTCCTAATTGAGACTAGTTTCCTCAATATCCTCAGTTTACAACTCATCCAATCCTTCTCATTAATGCAATATGAGTATGTTGACATCAATGACAACACTGGTTATCCTCATACTTGCAACAAAAGCAAGAAAAGACCTGGAAGAAGAAGAAGTAGAAACTGCTCAACTTGAAGCTCTCATTGCAAAGAGATTGCCAAGAGGATCCGGTAAGTATGAAGGAAAATTGCCTTTTAAGTGTTTTAACTGCAATAAGATTGGTCATTTTGCCTCAAAATGTCCGGAAAGATTTTCAAAGTCAAATCCTAACAGATCAAGGTTCCAAAAGAATTGTTAATATGTTCATGAAGAAGATGATAATGAAGGAGTAACAGATGATGAATCAGAGACAGGAAACAAATTCGGAAGTGAATGGGTGTTTATTGCCATCAAGGAAGAAGAACCAATATCCTCTGTATCTATCAATCATAAAGTTGTAGAAAGAGCTCTGGCTGCCCAAGTTGAAGAAAAGAATGATTGGGTCATTGATAGTAGTTTCTCTCACCACATGATAGGTGACAAGAATAAGTTCATAGATTTGGAAAGGTATGAAGGAGGAGTGGTGAAGTTTGGTGATAATTCTGCTGGTAGAATTAGAGGAAGAGGAACTATTTCTTTTAATGGAAGAAACAAAACTAGTAATGTATTGTATGTTGAAGGTTTGAAACACAATCTTCTCAGTGTTGGACAGTTGGTGGACAAAGGCTATGATCTCCGATTCAAAGATGGAAAATACAAAATCTTTGAAAGATCCAGAACAGAGATTGCATCTGGTACTCAAACTAAAGGTAATATCTTCCACCTGGTTGGTACTGGTAAAAGCTACTTATTTGTTCAAGTTGATCAGAGTTGGTTATGGCATAGAAGGATGTGTCATGTGAATTTTGATAATATCATCAAGATAAGCAATACTTAGGCTATAAGAGATCTTCCAAAATTGGTGAAACCTAATAACAACTTATGCAAGGAATGTCAGTTGGGTAAGATGAGCAAGTCACATTCAAAATCAAGGAACTGTCATCTACCGTACTATTGGACTTATCTCACACTGATCTTTGTGGTCCGGCAAGAACCAGAAGTATTCAAGGTGATAGATACTTCATGCTGCTAATAGATGACTATTCCCGAATGATGTGGGTAACCTTTCTAAAGGAGAAATTAGAAGCTCTTGAGAAATTCAAAATATTCAAGGCTATGGTAGAGAATGAAATAGGAATAAAGTTGAAATGTCTGAGGTCTGATAGAGGTGGAGAATTCACATCCGGTGAGTTCATAGAATTCTGTGAGAAAAATAGAATTAAGAGACAGTTGTCTGCTCCGAGGACTCCACAGCATAATGAAGTAGTGGAGAGAAAGAACCGAACCATCCAAGAAGCATCTAGGACTATGATGATGGAAGCAAATGTTCCTTAGATCTATTGGAGAGAAGCTGTCAGTACTGTAGTCTATACTCTTAATCAAATTCAAATCAGAAGTAGTACTGGTAAGACCCCTTATGAACTTTGGTTTGGCATTACTCCCACTGTAAGATATTTCAGAGTCTTTGGTAGCAAGTGTTACATCAAAAGAGATGAAGATTTAGGCAAGTTTGATGCTAGAAGTGATAAAGGAATATTCTTGGGTTACTCTACTCAAAGCAAAGCATACCGGTGTTACAACAAGAGACTAAGAAAGATGATAGAAAGTACAAATGTGAAGGTTGATGAGGGAATAGAGAAACCCTCAAGGTTTTATGAGTATGATGAAGATGATCAGAATGGTGTTCTGGTTCAAGGAGCTCAATCCTCTCCTGAAAGTCAGATTCAGACTGATCCAGTAAATCAGGAAGAAGAGATAGGTTTGAATGAGCCTGATCAAGAAGCAGAAGTGCAAGAAACTCCCAAAGTTCCAAGGTATGTAAGACTGAACCACTTTGAAGATCAAATCATAGGTGACAAAAGTAAAGGTGTGCAAACTAGAAGGAAAATTGCTCAAAATTCAGATGAATGTTGTCTGATTTCAAAGATTGAACCTAAGACAATAAATGAAGCCTGCAATGATGAAAATTGGACCAAAGCAATGGAGGAAGAGTTGATGCAAATTGAGAAAAATCACACTTGGGATCTTGTTTCTAGACCTAGAAACAAGAATGTGATTGGAACCAAATGGGTCTTCCAGAACAAACTAAATGAAGTTGGTGAAGTAATCAGAAATAAAGCCAGATTAGTCTGCAAAGGCTACTCTCAAATAGAAGGGATTGATTTTGAGGAAACCTTTGCTCCGGTGGCAAGAATTGAAGCAGTCAAACTATTTCTTGCATTTGCTGCCTTCAAAGATTTCAAAGTGTATCAGATGGATGTCAAATCTGCTTTCCTGAATAGTGACTTAAAAGAAGAAGTGTACATTGAACAACCGGATGGATTTCAGTTATCTGAGCATGGTGATATGGTCTGCAAATTAAAGAAGGCACTATATGGTCTAAAGCAAGCCCCAAGAGCATGGTATGAAAGGCTGGACAAACATCTTTTGAAGATTAGTTTCAACAAAGGTACTGCTGATAGTAACCTATATTTCAAAATTGATCATGAAAACATCTTGATTGTTGAAGTATTTGTTGATGATATCATCTTTGGAGGAAGAGACAGTGTGTGTAAAACCTTTGCAAATCAAATAAAAAGTGAGTTTGAAATGTCAATGCTCGGTGAAATGAATTTCTTCTTGGGTCTGCAAATTACGTAGACAAAGAAAGGAATCTTTATCTCTCAGACCAAATATGTGAAAGAATTATTGAGGAAATTTGGAATGGAAGATTCAAAGCCAATGAACACTCCCATGGCAACCGGATGTAAGTTGAGCAAAGATGATGACTCTCCTAAGACAGATCAGACAAAGTACAAATCAATGATTGGAGGATTATTGTATCTCACTCAAACTAGACCAGATATAATGCAGGCTGTTGGTCTTGTGGCGAGATTCCAGGCTGATCCCAGAGAATCTCATGTCATGGCAACCAAAATAATTTTTAGGTACTTAAAAGGAACAGTTGAGTATGGTCTATGGTATCCTAGAGATCATAATTTTTCTCTTCATGCATATACAGATGTAGATTGGGCAGGAGATGTGGATGATAGGAAGAGTACAAATGGAGGAGCATTCTTTTTGGGAAAAGGTTGGTTTCTTGGCTAAGCAAGAAACAAGAGGCAATATCCCTATCTACAACTAAAGAAGAATACATTGCAGCAGCAGGAAGTTGCACTCAAGTTTTGTGGATGAAGCAGATGCTAAGAGATATTCAAGTAGAATTTGAGGAGCCTATCACAATTTTCTATGATAATTCAAGTGCAATAAATATTTCTAAGAATCTGGTGTTGCATTCTAAGACTAAGCATATATCTATCAAGTTTCACTTTCTGAGAGAGCAAGTGAACAAGGGTGAAGTCAAATTGGAGTATGTGCCCTCCAAGGATCAGCTTGCAGATATTTTTACTAAACCTCTTCCCAAGGACTCTTTTGAGTATCTCAGGGAGAAGTTAGGGGTTATTGCCCCTCCGGTGATGAACTAGGATGCACTAATGTGCATCAATCCGATGGATATCACAATCACATCTTGTGATCCGGATTTATGATAAGGGAGCTGCTACCCAGGGGGAGTAGCTGGTATGTTATGAAGTAGTGAAGTTCCAAGTATGAGCCCTTTGCCATTGATGTCAAAGGGGGAGAGAAGACACATGAAAAACAAGTTGTTGTTGATCAAAGGGGGAGCAAGAAAGGGAGAGAAGACATGTGAATAGTTGTTGCTGTTAGGGGGAGTTGTAACAGCAAGGAGAAGTTCTTGTCTTAATGGTTTTTTCACATCATATGTTGCCATCAATGACAAAGGGGGAGATTGTTACAAGTATGGGCCTAACCGGTGTTGTCATTGATGTCAACATACTCATGTTGCATTAATGAGAAGGATTAGATGAGCTGTGTGCTAAGGATATTGAGAGGATATTGGGAAAATAAGTCTCAATTAGGAACAATGAAGAATAGTGATGACAAGAAGGTAAAAGTCCTCAATAGGTTGAGGATAAAAGGATGCGGTTTAAAGGGTTTGTAGATATAAGTCTTGAGATGCTCCAGTCAAGATTTTAGAGGTTCGCATGAAGATCTGAAGAAGTTATGGTCGCTCAAGTAGAACCGGTTCTGGCAGGTGTTCAGAGGTGACAGAGGGCCACAGATAGGTCCAGTGAGATCCAGTATTTCATTCTCCCGTTCTACAGATCTAAGGGAGTGTTGAGGATGTCCTTGTGAAGTATCAACTAGATTAGTTCATGGGTTGAAGGTTTGGAAGTGCCTATTCATTTGTGACAGTGATGACAGACTGTGTTCTTGTAGCTCCAGATGAAGGAAAGAAGAATTCCAGTAGGATGATGAAGTGTGGATGTTTTTGGTGATTCAGGGAAGGTTATGATGATCGTTGGATCATATCCAGTTAATGTTGGTGGTCTGCATTAAAGTTAGAGTTTGCATTTGAAGAATAACCACAGATATTGGTGTTCTTCTTGAGACTGGCCAACCGGATGTATTACACGTCTTGCGGATGATCTTGTAGGTGTTTTCCAACTTAGATGATTGTTCCTAAGTCGATGCCTTGTATAAATAAGGGATTGTGAATTTATTTTGATGTGTGTCTTGCGGTGATGAGTGTGTGGTAGTGAAGAGAAGTGCGAAAGGCAGAGTAGAAGTATTGGGCTTAAATGGAACTGATTCAAGCATGCTGAAGATGCTATTCTCTAGTTCATAAAGGTGATATTTATTCCTTTGTAGATAGTGTGTCTCTTGTAGGCAGTGAGCCTCTTTTGAGCAGTGTGCTCGGGCAGTGAGCCCTAATTGGCATGTGCCATTTTATTCTTTCTATTCTTCTAACAGAGAATACTTTCTTGGGTTAATCACCCCGTGGTTTTTCCCTTAACCAGGTTTTCCACGTGAAAATCTTGGTGTCATATGTGTTGATATGTTTCTACTTCTGATTTAAATGCATTATGGTTCATGATTAATATTATACTAATCACTAAAGAAGTTTCAAGTGTTTAAAAAGAGAAAGTTTTACACAACTGATTCACCCCCCCTCTTAGTGGTATGCCCCAAGTCTAACAGAAAGGTTATCTCAATAACACGCGTCATTCCCAAAATATAATAAACATAAAGAAAACAAAAAATAGAGGAATTCCTAAACAAAGATAGAAGAATGTAATGAGTGGATTGATTAATTCAAGGAAAGAAGACATATAGATAGATAGGGAAGCAATCAATACGAATGAAGAAGAGTACATGACTTTAGACACTAGCTCATTTTTTTGCTAGGGGTCATGCAAATCACAATACCCTCATGGATCGCGGACTAGAAAGTTGCATTATGCTAGGTGACCATGAGTGTAAAAAGGTAGGTCATATGAAGCACACAGACTAGTAAGATGCATTATGCTACATTGTGTTAGGTGGCTCGTAGACTACATGGATCACAGAAATGCAAGCTCCATTATGCTAGGTGATCATGAAATACTAATGGATCAAGGAGTGTACCAAAAACCAACACCTTAGGGAGCGTATCAAAGACCAATGCCTCAGGGAGCATATCGAACACCAACATAGGGGGTGAACACTTTAGGGAGCGTTAAATAAAAAATACCACAGGGAGGTGAATTAATATGCAACACCTTAGGGGGTGAATTGATAAGCTACACCACAGGGTGTGAATTGATAAGCTACACCTCAGGGGGGTGAATTGATCAACTACACCTTAGGTGGTGTGAATGAAGAAGGGTGCATGTATGGATGCACATGTGAGGAGAATATATGCCCTCCTTAAAATATTAGCATGTATAATATGCAAATATTTTAAGGTAAAGAAAAGGGGAAGATAGGAGGGGAGATCCTTAGAAATATTGTGTACCCCTAGAAAAATTTGTCTCTGCCCCCCTAAAGTACGAGTGAGGACAACCATGAAGAAGAATATTATGTTGTTACCAAAAATGAAATATGGTTGCACGTAATATTGTACCACCATGAATGGCAACATGAAAACAAAGAAAGCTATAGGTGCCACATAGTGGGTAGCAACACAATAGTCTCATAGAAATAGAGGACGAACTATGAATCAGATAGAGGTTAATCTCAATATCGCTTGTCATGTAGAGGATAGATAGGTGCTTCAACAGATGGAAGAGTGAGAGCACCCATGTCAATAAGTTGTATTTTGTCTTGCAAGGTGCATCATTCATTGGTGGAATGGACAAGCACTCGATGATATGCACATAAAGGAAGTGTTTGTTGAATGTGTTTAGGAAACTTTTTGTGTGTGGGAGGAGGAAGAGTGATCAAATGGGCTTTGAGAAGCCTCAACAAGATACTCTCTTGTTTAGATAGAAGAGATGGAGTAGGAAGCAACCTTTTATGTTATGGAGAAAAGATTGAGTTTTGAAAAGAACAAACCATAGAGACCTCAAACAATGGAGGAGGGGATGTAGATAGAGGAGAAGACTAGAAACGTAAACCCATTGTAGAAAGTAAGTGTAGTGTGTTAGGGTTAGCCAGTAGAAGATATCAATTAAATGCAAATAAAGATTAAACAGAGAAATGGAAATACACAGAATTAATAACAGCGAGAGACAACATTTAACGTGGTTCACCCAAACTCGGGCTACATCCACCAAACAGAGAGTCCAATATTATTATCAAACCGATTACAATCAACAATCCCTGCAACTCAATACCGCTGCAAATGCTACAATACAATATATCAAAACCCTAACCCTTAGCCGCTTTTATCAAGCCCTTTTGTCAGTTACAAAAATTAGGATTTTCTTATGTCAGTCATAAAAATAAGATTTTTTATGTCGGCCCAAAAAAAAAAAATTTCTCAGGGGCTACCGCCCCGACCCCTCGCTTCTTGGGGGCTGCCGCCCCCAAACTCCCACTCGGGGCCCGGCCTGGCCCCGAACCCCGGTGAGGATACATGGCTAGTGTACAGTACTTTCCTGATCAGTCGCCACCTACCAACAATCTCCCACTTGGAGACTGAGCCTGGATGACACCGCTGTGCATGCAACTCCCACTGGAAATAAGCACCCTGGACTCTACTGTTCTATTTTTATTGTTTTCAGTCTAGAAGACCAATTGAAGCAGAAGAGGAGCTCAGCTTCTCCCTTGTCACTGCCTTTGTAAACATATTTGCTAGATTGTCATCTATATGTATCTTTGCCAGCCTTAACTGTCCATTATCCAACACCGAACGAACAAAGTGATACCTCAACTATATGTGTTTGGTCTTTGAATGCAAGGCAGAATTCTTGGCAAGATGTATGGCACTCTGACTGTCTATATACAAAGAACTGTTAGCCTATTGTTTACCCAATTCTTCCATGAAAGATTGCAGCCATATCATCTCCTTGCTTGCCTCTGTTGCAGCTACATATTCTGCCTCTGTGGTGGATAAAGCAACCACCTTTTGCAACCTGGAAATCCAACTCACCGATGTTCCACCAACAGTAAAGACATAACCTGTAGTACTCCACCTGGTATCAATATCCCCTGCCAAATCTAAGTCTACATAACCTGCTAAATCAGTATTAGAGCCCCCAAAACATAAGTGTTTATTAGATGTACCTCTCAAATATCTGAGAATCCATTTTACTGCATTCCAATGCTCAAATCTGGGATGACTCATATACCTGCTAACGACTTCGATAGCATGTGCAATATCCGGTCTCATGCATACCATGGCATACATTAAACTTCCTACAGCTGAAGCATATGGTACCTTGGACATTTTTTCTTCCTCCTCTTGTGTCTTTGGACACATCTCCTTAGTCAATTTCAAATGACTAGGCAAAGGTGTGCTGACAACTTTTGCATTCTCCATATGGAATCTCTGCAACACCTTTTCAACATAAGCAGCCTGAGATAGAGTCAATTTTCTGTTCTTCCTATCTCTACAAATTTTCATACCAAGGATTTGTTTTGCTACCCCCAAATCCTTCATATCAAATGACTGTGATAACTGATGTTTTAACTCTCTGATGTGATCCATGTTAGACCCAGCTACAAGCATGTCATCAACATATAAACATAAAATAATGTGGCTATCATTATCCAACCTCTTAAAATAAAAACAATGGTCAGAATTACACCTGCTGTAGCCTTGCTCAGCCATAAAACTATCAAATTTTAAATACCATTGCCGAGGTGCTTGTTTCAGGCCATACAAACTCTTCTTCAATCTGTACACTTGTTTCTCCTTACCTTTGACCTCAAATCCTTGTGGTTGTGCCATGTATATCTCCTCCTCCAAATCACCATGGAGAAAGGCAGTTTTCACATCTAGCTGTTCCAAATGCAAATCTTCAGCAGCCACAATACTTAAAACAGTACGAATTGAAGTCATCTTGACAACCGAAGAAAATATCTCATCAAAATCAATGCCTTGTTTCTGTGCAAATCCTTTTACAACTAACCTGGCCTTAGATCTTTTCTTACCTCCATCTTCCTCTTTCAGCCTGTAAACCCATTTGTTTGGTAAAACCTTTTTACCTGCAGGTAACTTACATAATTCCCAAGTCTGATTTTTCAACAAGGAGTCCATTTCTTCTTTCATGGCAAGCTCCCACTGAACCTGTGTATTCACCTGCATAGCTTCATCATACCCTTCTGGTTCACCAGCATCTGTTAAAAAAAATAGAATACAAAGAGGGAGAAAACCTTTCAGGAGGTCTACTTAGCCTTGTTGATCATCTAACATTCACTGGAGTTTGTGGTATTTCTATGTTTCTATTGCGGAGCATGAGGAACCATTGGAACATCACTATTTAGAGTATCATCCAGCACCACATAATCTTTTGCTTTCTTCTCATGCTATTGCAATTGATCTTTGTACAACACCTTCTCATTGAATATGACATCCCTGCTTCTCACAATTTTCTGATTTTTAAAATTCCAAAGCCTATAACCAAATTCATCAATGCCATATCCAACAAAGGTACACTTTTTGATTTTGCATCTAGCTTGGTTCTATTTTTAGAATCTACATGTGCAAATGCTTCACATCTGAAGGTTTTGAGAAAAGAATAACTCACCTTCTTACCTGTCCATGCTTCCTCTGGAATACCACAGCCCAAAGGAACTGAAGGACCTCTATTAATTAAATATACAACAGTGTTGATAGCCTCTGCCCACATGTTTAAAGGCAGCCCAGCATGCAATCTCATGGTCCTTGCATGCTCCATTATTGTCCTATTCATGCGTTCAGCCACTCCATTTTCCTGTGGAGTCCCTGGAACTATTTTCTACCTACGAATTCCATTAAAGGAACAATAATCCTCAAATTCTTTGTTGCAATACTCACCACCGTTATCAGATCTGAGACATTTTAATCTTTTACCTGTCTCATTCTCAACCAAGCTTCTCCATTTCTTAAATGTTTCAAATACGTCAGATTTCTGTCTAAGGAAATAAATCCAGATCTTCCTAGTTGCATCATCTATGAATGTAACATAATACCGAGAGCCACCGAGAGAAGATACTTGAGCTGGTCCCCATACATCTGTATGTACAAGCTCCAACTTTTCATTTTTCTTTTGCTTCCCATCCTTGAGAAAATTGACTCTCTTTTGTTTGCCATACACACAACTTTCACAGAAATCCATATTAATACATTTAGACCTGGTAAAGCTTTCTTAGAATGAAGTACCTTCATACCTTTTTCACTCATATGCTCAAGTCTGTTATGCCACAGTGTTGTCTCAGAACATGTAGCAACTATTTCAGTCTCTTCCTGCGAACCTGCAGCAACTGTTTCTGAACCTGTTTGTTTTTCCTCTGTAACAGCTAAAGTAGAAGGAACAATATGACCTGTACAAAGATATAAGGTGCCTACTTTCACACCTTTTGCTACTACTAAGGCACCTTTGAAACCTTCTAATTTTTATCAGTAAATGTAACAGTACAACCTTGTTCAGTTAGCTGCCCTGCTAAAATTAAATTCCTACTGAGCCTTGGAACATGCCTTACCTCTTGTAGTAGCCAATGATTCCCATTCTGCAACTTAATCTTGATTCTTCCCTTTCCAACAATCTGACAGGGTTCGTTATCTCCCAAATAAACTAGCCCAAAATCCCTTTGGACATAATCAAGAAAATAACTTCTATGGGACGTAGCATGAAATGAGGCCCCTGAATCTAAAACCCATGAATCATCAGCATTATCTAGGGAAAGAATCAAAGCATCATCTTTAGATTTATTACTTACCACATTTGCTTCCTTATTGCCTTCTTGTTTGTCTCCTTTATTTTTCTGAGACCAGCAATCTTTCTTCAGATGACCTAGTTTCCCACAGTACCAGCAATCCTTCTGTCCTCTGGTTTGGGATCTTTTGTCCCTTGATTTTCCTCATGACTTCCCATGACCTCCAGAACCTTTTCCTCTCTCTGCCCCTGCTTTCTGCATTCAAAACATTGCCAGATGTGGATCCACCTGAGCTTTTCTTACGAATTTCCTCACTCAGAATAACACCAATAACATCATCAAATTTTAGGGTATTTGAACCAGAAACAGAGTTACTAACCACCATTACCAAAATATCCCAGCTTTCAGGCAATGAACATAATATCAAGAGAGCTCTAACTTCTTCATCGAATTTTACATTTAAAGAAGTCAATTGACTAACAATCATTTTAAATTCATTTAAATGACCTGTCACAGATCCACCTTCAACCATTTTCAAATTAAACAAATGCTTCATGAGAAATACCTTATTTGAGGCTGAGGGTTTTTCATACAATTTTGCCAAAGCTTTCATTAGACCATTTGTTGTCTTCGCTTCCATTATATTGAATGCCACCAATGGTGCCAAGCACAACCGAATGGTTCCCAGTGCCTTTCTATCAAAAAGATTCCAATCCTCATCAGATATTGTTGCCGGTTTCTTGGCTACTCCTTCCAACGGCATCCATAAATCCTTTTGATAGAGGTAATCCTCCATCTACATCTTCCATAACTGATAGTTTTGCCCATTGAATTTATCAACCTTCAATTTACCCTCATCCGCCATTACTCTCACTCAACCGTGAGACCTTTTTGCAGATGATAATCGAACACAACCCGCTCTGATACCACTTGTTAGGGTTAGCCGGCAGAAGATATTAATTAAATGCAAATAAAGATTAAATAGAGAAATGGAAATACACAGAATTAATAACAGCGAGAGACAAGATTTAACATGTTTCACCCAAACTCGGGCTACATCCACCAAACAGAGAGTCCAATATTATTATCCAGTAAATCAAACCGATTACAATCAGCAATCCTTGTAATTAAATACCGCTGTAAATGCTACAATACAATATATCAAAACCCTAACCCTTAGCTGCTTTTATCAAGCCCTTTTGTCAGTTACAAAAATTAGGGTTTTCTTATGTTGGTCATAAAAATAGGATTTTTTATGTCGGCCCTAAAAAAATTTCTCGGGGGCTACCACCCCCGAACCCCGCTGAGGATACATGGCTAGTGTATAGTACTTTCCTGATCAGTCGCCACCTACCAACATAGTGTAGGTTCTATAGGGACCTTAACTCCTTGTTCTATGTGTCCTAAACCATTTCCATTATATTCGTGCTTAGAAAGAAGTTTGTATGCGAGCCCATAATGTGTCTCCAAATTAGAAAGAGGAGGAGAATCGACATCACTAGCCTTATCAATATGATATGTACATGCACATGTTGGAGAAGGAGTAGAAGAATTCACAAGAGAAGAGGGATCAATTCTAATACTAGAATGCAGATGCTTGTTGAACGTGGGAATATTAGAGTGAGAAGAGTCGATCTTATATTCAGCAGGCCCATGGGGGTGAAGTCTAAGGAGCCCCAATCATCACCATGACATGCATTAGATGAGGAAGGCACATCATCATCAATAGAGGGTGATGATGGTGGTTAAGAATTTGTTGTAGAAGGTATAAAATTTTGAAGAGAATAAAGAGCAGGTTTTTCGTGACCCAATTTAGCATGTTGATAGTATTGAAAGGGGTCAAGATCAACACTTATCTTATGTACTTTACCATTATGAATAAATTTAAGAGATTGATGAAGGGTAGACGGAACCACACCCATGGAATGAATCCACGGTCTTTCGAGGAGAAGATTATAAGAAAGATTCTCCTGCATGACATGAAATTTAGTAGGCAATATAATGGGGCCTAATGTAATAAGCAATATTATAGTTCCTAAAGTTGGGTGAGCCACATTATCAAAACCTTTGATGGATAGATTTGAAGGAGAAATAGAAGAAGCATCAATTTCAAGATGATTAAGGAGGTATAAAATGCAAATGTTAAGATTGGAACCACTATCAATAAGGGTTCACTTGATCCCAATAGATTTTATAGCTACAATAATCATAAGAGCATCATTTTGCTTCTGAACTTCAGCAAAAGGGAGTTCAGAGAAATGAAAATTGATATTAGGAGAGTTAGAATGAAAACCTTCAAGAATAGTAGCCATGTCCATGGTCTTCATGGAAGATTGGATAGATATCCTCTGTAAGGCCTACTAGAGGGCACTATGATGAGAAGGTGAAACTTGCATCAAGTCCTAAAGAGAGATCTTAGATTGTGTAGCTTGGAGTTGTTTAACAAGATCATACTCTTTGGTACACTTTGTAGAAAGATGAGGAGGTGGTGGAAGAATAGGATTTGGTGGAGGAAGGGAAATAGGCACATAAGTAGCCTATTTGTTTCACTGAGTATTATATGTGTGGGCTACTGCATGGTAGTGAAGAGCCATAGGCACATTTTTAGTTATAGACTTTGCAATCTCTAAAAAGTAATTCAAAGGTCGAGGCTTGTTAGGAATTCCCTGAACAATGATCACAGGATGAGAAAGCGGGGGCAGATCAGGCACCCTATGCACAATGATTTTAGGAATAGAAGAGATATTTTGAACATTAATGGACTTATCCAACGTCCCCTTAGTAGGTGGGATAAGTCAATTAATAATGATTGAATTAACATTATTATCTGCTTGAGAAATACAAGATTTAGGAGAAGAAATAGAAGAAGTATGCTCAACATCTATTTGTGAAGGATCCGATGTGAGGTGAGGCTCTTCATCTATTGATGCTTCATATCTAGAAGGGAGAGAACTGAAATGAAGAGTAGGTAAAGTAATGTTGAGAAAAGTATCAACGAATTCACCCTCTTGCTCCAAGATGTCCTCACAAGTAGGAGGAATCTTAGGAGAGGGATTAAAAGAATAGAGTGACATAGGAAGAGCTAAGTCACCATCACATGCATTGAATGGAACATCAATTTCATGAATTCTTTGAGCAAAGTTGGAAAGTGATGCAAGAAGAGAAGAGAACATGCTAATTTAGAAAGATAGGAGAGAATTAATAAAAGTAGAACATAAGATAGAAGGAGAGAATTAATAAAGGTAGAACATGATAAAGGTATTAGGAAAGAAAACACTTGATTTTCTTTTGAAAGAAAAATGCATGAAAAAGAAGGAGCTTAAGTTCAATACGTCATGTTCACCAAAATATGATGTAGAAAAAACTACTCAACTAAACTTATCAATCAAGGGAACTTTCCACTAACATTACATTAGGGTTCTATTGACAAAATCTCTGTTGATAGAACCACTTTATGTTTTAACAGAGATGAATAACAGTAAATAGAATTTTAAGAAATGAAGTATAGAAATGAAAAGACAAAAACATAAGGAACCTGACACTAGGGGGACAACCTCATTGTCTAGGATGACAACACATTTTGTGGATGTATGCGCTTTGCGTTATAGTTTGTACAATGCAAGTACTATATGGATTGACGATCTCAGCTCTCATGCCAATCTTTTCAGTCCATCCTCCCACCGCCAAGCTTCCTAACGAAACCTGCAAATACATAATAAAAATTTTGTGGGATCTACCTATCAACTGGGTTCTGTTGTCTCATGGATTATCTCAAGGTTGGAGTAAGGGGATTTTCCTATTCTTTTGCATGCTTAACCTACTCATCCTACTATGAACTCTCATCTGAACCCTCTTCTTCCTCTGCATCCTCTAATCCATCATTGTTTTCTTCAATATGTGCATCTTCCTACTTTTTGACCTTGGTCTCAAAATGTATTATTTTATTTACTTCTTTTTCCTTTCTCTATATAAGATTCAAAATGCTCTAAATCTCTAAAATCACATCTCTAGAATAGATCATTTACTAGGGTAGTGGATCCCAAAGATTATAACCTTTTACATTCTCACCATAACCAACAAATATGCATTTATATGCTTTTGGATCCAATTTAGTTCACTTTTCCTTAAGCACATGAACCAAATCCTCACAATAAAATACTCTTAAATGTGAAACAAAAGGTTTCTTACTTGTCTGTGCACTTTATAAGAAGTTTTATCAACAAGAGTTGTATAGGGGGATCGATTTACCAAGTAACAAGCAATACTCACAACCTTTGTCCAAAATCACTAATCTAATTGTGTACCACTCAACATACATTTGGTTCTTTTCATCAAGGTTCAGTTCATTCTCTTTGCAACCCTATTTTTTGTGGTGTGTAGGAGTTATCTTCTATCGAATAATATTTGCATACTTATAGAACTCATCATATTCCCTAGAGCAATATTCACCACCATTCTTAGATTTCAATATCTTTACTTTATTATTTGATTATTTCTGATGCAGGAGCATCCAGTGGTGTAAGGGAAATCTTGCATCACCCAAAAAAAAGATGTGTTTCAAAATTGTTGATGTTCTTTCCATTTCTTTTCAAAATTTGTGGTTCTAGTTCCATAATCGCTTGAATAATGATGTAGGACTTTCAGTTTTTCCAAACTGCTAAAAATAGTAACCTGCTATTTTTAGAAAGTTTGCATGTGGGCATAGATTGAAGTAAAAATTTACAGGAAGTTACATAACACAAATATAAGACCTTTGGCGAAGGAATCACACAAAGATCATTTGCGAGCTGAAAGATATTAAAGTTTCTGTTTCCTGAAAAATGCCTAAAAATAATTCAAACTCAGGTTTGAGGCACTAAACGGCCCCGTACGGGCCCTAAAATGGCTAGAACTAGCAAAGTAGTTTCTTAAAGCATAGAGCACTCCACGAGCTTTCCAACGCATAAAACGGTTCGTCAATCGGACACCCAGATCAAAAGTTATGGCTCCCGGAAGTTGACCTATTTTTGGAGGGAGATGCAAATTTTGAAATTAGGTTGTTGGCTGCCAAAAAGGCTATTAATAACCATTTTTGGGAACCCTGGGCGGTAGTAGAGTTAAGGGGGGGGAAGCATAGAGTCAAGAATAGGTGGGAAAATAGAAACCCTAGCTAATTTGGGGTTACAGAAGGTGGATGATTCCAGAGTCTTGCGAGAGGAAGCTGTAATGTGTTGCAACATGTGAAGGGTTGATTCCTCTGATTGTAATTGAGCTTCTGTAATGTAATAAGTTATCCAAATCAATAAAAGAAAGTTCTATTTTCTATATTCAAACTCTGTTATTGTGTGTTTTGTGATTTACCCCCTTCATCAAGTGGTATTAGAGCAAGGGTTCCTGAGTGTGTAGACGGATCGCCGACTGTGAGGTAGTTTGCACCAGGACCTAAGGTTGTGGGTTTGTTGCGGAGATCAACATGCCTCCATGAAGAAACCATTTTGGGAGGAATGCTTTGACAGAAGAGGGTTTTAGAGCCCTGCAAAGGCAAATTGATGCATTGCAAGAGGAGCTGTGAAGAGGGTTTGAACCGAGAACAAGAGAAGAAAGTGAAGATGAAGTTGAAGAAGAGCTATCTGAGGATGAACAAGAAGTTGTAGGAGATCTTGTAGAAGTTAGGTTGTTGAGGGCCATTTGAAGATCAGAAAGAGGCCCAGGATCAAAGTTTCTACATATTCTAGCGATTTGAATCCAGAACATCTTATTGCTTGGATCAATGACATGGAGGAATCTTTTGAGTATGAAGATGTAGAAGACCCAGATCGGGTCAAGTTTGCAAAAACAAAATTGAAGGGCCATGCCAATATTTGGTGGAAGGAGGTCCAGTTAGAGAGGAACAGAAGAGGAAAAGGAAAGATCACCAGATGGGATCAGATGGTGGAGAAATTGAAGAAGCAGTTCATTCCTATGGACTATGAGATGGAGTTGCTGAAGAAGCTGCAAGGACTGAAGCAAGGTAACAAGTTTGTTAAGGAGTATACATAAGAATTTTATAAAATTACTATCAGGATAGGCCATGTAGAGCCCAACAAGGAGAAGGTAGCTCGTTACATTAATGGGTTGAGGCCAAGTATTCAAGAGGAGTTGAGTCTAGTCAGAATGACCACCATAGAAGATGTATACCAGTTTTCCCTAAAGGTGGAAGAGAAGCTGAATAAAATATTTGACAGCAAGCAAAGGGGAAGAGGTCAAGGCAGAAGGACTGGTGGAAGACCCTATGGGGGCCAAAATGAAGATTCAAAGAAAAGTGAAAAAGCCGACACTAGTCAAAATTAGAGAGGAGATAATACCTACCGCCCTCGTGACTAGAACATTGGTGAGCAAAGAGGAAGAGGAAGAGGCAGACCTGGGCAAGGACCCGGAAGAGGAGGTTTCAAAGGAACCTGTTTCCAATGTGGAGAAGAAGGGCATCAAGCATACGAGTGTCCGCAACATCAAGGAAGGACAAATAGAAGACCTAAAGGCAATTCACGAGTTGCACATGTAGATGAAGATGCACATTCTGAGGATTCTGAAGATGCTGAAAGGGGAGAAATCCTAGTTGTCAGAAGAACCTTGTTGAATGAGGAGAAAAAACCCAATTAGAGGAAGAGTTTATTCCGCACAAGGTGCAAATGTGAAGGTAAGTGTTGTGATATTATTATTGACAATGGAATCACTAATAATCTTGTTTAAGAGGAGATGGTTGACAAGTTGAAGTTGACAAGAAGGAAGCATCCACATCCATATCGGATTGCATGGTTGCAGAAGGACCATAGAGCTTTGGTTAATGAGCAGTGTTTAGTGAAGTTCAAGATTGGTGACTACCATGATGAGGTGCTGTGTGATATCATATCGATGGATGCATGCCATATGCTGTTGGGGAGGCCGTGGCAGTATGATAGGAGCACTTTCCATGATGGCCATGCAAACACATATTTCCTAACAAAGGATGGAGTTCATCATAAGTTGAAGCCCTTAAAGGAGGTGGAAGAAAAGGTATGTAGTACTGTCAGAATTTGCCTGGTAGATGGTAGGAAATTTTTGGAGGGTATGAAGCATGGGCGTCATTGCTTTGCATTGATTCCTAAGATTAGTCAAGAGAACTGTGAAGATATACCAACAGAAGTTTCAGATATGTTGGAAGAGTTCTAGGACATTATCTCTGATAATGTACCTGAATGTTTACCACCAGTAAGGAAGATAAGTCATCAAATGGATTTGATACCAGGAGCTAGTTTGCCAAACAAGGTAGTCCACAAAATGACCCCTGCCGAGAATGAAGAGCTGAACAGACAAGTTCAGGAGTTGTTGAGGAAGGGACTGATAAGGGAGAGCTTAAGTCTATGTGCGGTACCTACAGTACTAGCACCAAAGAATGATGGAGAATGGAGGATGTGTACAGACTCTCGAGCCATCAATAAGATAACGATTAAGTATAGATTTCCATTGCCAAGAATGGATGACATCATGGATTGTTTGAGCAGAGCCAAGTACTTCACGAAAATTGACCTGAAGAGTGGGTATCACCAGATTTGTATCAAAGAAGGAGATGAATGGAAGACAACCTTCAAGACAAAGGAAGGTTTGTATGAGTGGTTATTCATGCCATTTGGGCTAACGAATGCACCAAGCACATTCATGTGGCTCATGAACGAGGTACTGAAAGAATTTTTGGAAAGTTTTGTTATTGTTTATTTAGATGATATTTTGATTTTCAGTAAGACTTGGGATGAGCATCTGATGCATATCAGAAAAGTTTTAGAGAAGCTGAGGGAGGAGAAGTTGCTGATTAATCTAAAGAAATGTAGTTTTGCAAAGAAGGAGTTGGTATACCTGGGATTTGTTGTCTCAGAGGAAGGTCTTAAGATGGACCTAGAAAAAGTAAGGGCTATCATTGAATGGCCTACTCCAAGGAGTGCAACGGAGGTAAGATCTTTTCATGGTTTGGCAAGTTTTTTACAGAAAGTTTATCAGGAATTTTAGTAGCATTTGTGTACCCCTAACTGAGACAATGAGAGGGGATAGAAAAGAGTTTAGATGGACTAAAGGAGCAGACAAGAGCTTTGATACATTGAAGCAGAAAGTTATAGAACAACCTATTTTGGCACTTCCAGATTTTAATAAGGTATTTCAGGTAGATTGTGATACTAGTGGTAGTAGTATAGTAGCTATTTTGAGCCAAGAAGGTAAGCCCATTGCCTATTTTAGTGAGAAGCTTAATGATGCCACGAAAAAGTATTCTGTTTATGATTAGGAATTTTATGCAATAGTTCAGGCTTTGAAGAAATGGAGACATTATTTGTTGCCAAAATAGTTTGTTTTATATATTGATCATCAGGCTTTGTAGTATCTTAATAGTCAAAGGAAGTTGAACCAAAGGCACATAAAATGGGTTGAGTTTTTGTAGAGCTATACTTTTGTTTTGAAGCACAGGAGTGGGAAGTCCAACAGAGTGGCAGATGCCTTGAGTAGAAGGCATAATTTGTTGACAAAAATGAAGATAGAGGTTGTTGGGTTCGATGAGCTCAAAAGTTTGTATCCTGAGGATCCAGATTTTGCAGAGGCCTGGAAAGCTTGTTTGGAACCTGTTACTTTGGATAGGACAAAATGGTTGGATTTCATAATCCAAGATGGCATGTTGTTTAGAGGAAGCCAGTTGTGCATTCCAAGGAGTTCCATGAGAGAGAACCTGATTAAGGAGAAGCATAGTGGAGGATTGGCCGGACACTTTGGTCGAGATAAAACCATTGCTATTATTGGTGAAAATTATTATTGGCCACAGTTGCAGTAAGATGTGAAGAAATTTGTGCAGAGTTGCAGAGTATGTCAGATGGAAAAAGGAGCAAGTCAGAACTTAGGTCTATATTAGCCATTACCTGTACCAGAGAAGCCATGAGATGATATCAGTATGGATTATGTTCTTGGTTTACCAAGGACATAGAGAGGACATGATTCCATTTTTGTGGTGGTGGATAGATTCTCGAAGATGGCACATTTTATTCCTTGTAGGAAGACTAACGATGCTGTTCATATTGCTGAATTATTTTTTAGAGAGGTGGTGAGATTACATGGTCTACCAAAGAGCATAGTTTCAGATTGAGATACCAAGTTTGTTGGTTATTTCTGGAGGACATTGTGGAAGAAGTTGAAGACAGATTTGAAGTTCAATTTTGCACACCATCCACAAACTGATGGACATACAGAAGTGGTGAATAGGAGTTTGGGTAACCTGCTACAATGCTTAGTAGGAGATAAGCCCAAGGGATGGGATTTGATTTTACCACAGACAAAATTTGCTTACAACAATTCTATCAATAGGAGTATTGGTAAATCACCATTCTAGATTGTATATGGAAATAGTCTAAGAAATGCTTCAGAGTTAAGGAATTTGGACAAAGGAGAAAAGACAAGTGCCAAGGCTGAAGACTTTGCAGAACATCTAAATAATTTGCATGAAGAGGTGAGAAATCACCTTAATAAAATGAATATTCAGTACAAGGCTAAGGCAGATCAGAAGAGGAGGTATAAGGAGTTCCAGGTAGGAGATGAATTCATGGTTCACTTGAGAAAAGAAAGGTTCCCAATTGGAACATACAATAAGTTGAAAATGAAGAAATTTGGACCATGCAGAATCCTAAAGAAGCATGATTCAGGAAATGCATATGAGGTAGAGCTGCCGAGTGGGATTAATATTTCTCCTATGTTCAACATTGCTGATTTAATAGAATATCATGAGGGTGGCACAGAGGATGGAACAATAGAAGAACAGTGGAGTATTCCGGCATCTACTTCAACGGAGGATATAGAAGAGATCTTGGATAGCCGTGTGAGAAGAAGTACTTGGAACAGGCAATATAAATAATATCTGGTGAAATGGAAAGGAAGACTTGTTGAAGATTTTTCTTGGTTGTCTAAGGCAAAGGTTGAGCATTTGGGTTTTCCTCACACAAACACCTGAGATGTGACAGGGTCACTTCTCAAATTACCTTGGGTGTCTGATGCAAGAGCATCCAGTGGTGTAAGGGCAATCTTGCATCACCCAAAAAAAAAGATGTGTTTCAAAATTGTTGATGTTCTTTCCATTTCTTTTCAAAATTTGTGGTTCTGGATCCATAATCGCTTGAATAATGATGTAGGACTTTCAGTTTTTCTAAACTACTAAAAATAGTAACCTGCTATTTTTAGAAAGTTTGCATTTGGGCACGGATTGAAGTGAAAATTTACAGGAAGTTACATAACAAAAATATAAGACCTTTGGCGAAGGAATCACACAAAGATCATTTGCGAGCTGAAAGATATTAAAGTTTCTGTTTCTTGAAAAATGCCTAAAAATTATTCAGACTCAGGTTTGAGGCACTAAATGGCCCCGTATGGGCCCAAAAAATTGTTGGAACTAGCAAAGCGGGTTCTTAGCGTGTAGAGTACTCTGTGAGCTTTCTGATGCATAAAATAGTTCGTCAATCAGACACCCGGATCAAAAGTTATGGCTACCGGAAGTTGACCTATTTTTGGAGGGAGATGCAAATTTTGAAATTAGGTTGTTCGCCGCCAAAAAGGCTATTAATAACCATTCTTGGGAACCCTGGGCGGTAGTAGAGTTAAGGGGGGGAAGCATAGAGTCAAGAATAGGAAGGGAAACGGAAACCCTAGCTAATTTGGGGCTACAGAAGGTGGATGATTCCAGAGTCTTACGAGAGGAAGCTGTAATGTGTTGCAGCATGTGGAGGGTTGATTCCTCTGATTGTAATTGAGCTTCTGTAATGTAATAAGTTATCCAAATCAATAAAATAAATTTCTATTTTCTGTATTCAATTTCTATATTCAATTTCTGTTGTTGTGTGTTTTGTGATTTACCCCCTTCATCAATTTCTCATCCAAAGTTTAAATTCCTTAAACTTAGAGAAAACCAAGGCATAATTTAATAAACCCAGGTATATCTAGAGGCATCACCAATGAATATAACAGAATAAAAATATTTTCCCATAAAACCCACATCCACTAGACCATACACATCTAAATGAATGATTTCTAATATCCTCTTTTCTCTGTAGATTCCAATAGGAAATGAAGATCTATTATGCGTACCAAACACACAATGTTCATAGAAATAAAATTGACCATCAAAATAATTAGAAAAAACCATCAACCATATTTTTATTACTCATTATCCAAAGACCTTTTTCACCAATGTGGCCCAACTGTTGGTACCACAACATACATGCATTTTTGGAATTGCTGGTTACATTGACAAAGTTACAAAATGTGGAGGCATTAGCCTAAACAAAATCCCGACCCAAGATACTTTAGAAACCACCAAATTTCCTCTCACCAACCTACAACTAGACTTGTCAAATATCACATGCAATTTAGAATCATTCAACTTGGATATAGAAATCAAATTTCTCACAAGTCCTAGAATATACAAAACACTAGTAATATTTTTTACCTCCCATCATTGAAACACAATTGTACCCTCCCATGACCAACAATATAATACAAATTGTTGTCATCCAAATACACTTCTCCTCCATCATAAGTATGGTAGGAAGAGAACCATTCCTTGTGAGGAGTCATATGATATGAGAAACCTAGGTCAATCAAAGTTAGGATTCAACAAAAATAGTATTAGAAAAAATAAAAAATCTTCATTATCATCATCAGAGGATTTTTAGTGGAGTAATAAGTCTTCTTATTGTCACACTCCTTAACATGCCCCCATTTTCCACAATTCTAGCACTTCACTTTGCTCTTTCTTGGGATCTTAGAATGACCTCAAGACTTAAATCTCTTGGTAGAATTTTTCCTATCCCCTTTTGACCCTCCTTTATACTTGGACCTTCCTTGAACATGTAATGCATCCTTTAAGCCCTCATCCATGGATTTTCTCATCATTTCATGTAAGCAAAGTAGCAACAAGGGAATCCAACTTTGGATATGTCATTGAACCACTTAAAGCAAGGATTATATATTTTCCCATGATTTAGGTAAATAGCAAAGTAATAAAATACACTTATCGTCTTCTTCAATCTTAACATTAATGGATCCTAATTGACTCATAATCAAATTAAATGAATTTAAATTCTTTGTAATAGCATCTCATCCTTCATTTTCAAAGAATACAATTTCCTTTTCAAATTAAGTTTATTTACTAGACTCTTAGTTTGGTAGACCTCACCAATCCTTTTCAATAGGAGATATGTAGAGGCTTCCTTAGAGACATTCAATAGGGTAGAATCTACAAGACACAACTAGATGGTCCCTCATGCCTTTTTATCTAGTTTCTTCTAATAAGTAACTTTTTATCTAGTTTCTTCTAATAATTATCTAACATAATTTTTGATTTCTGGCTACTTGTAACAACTCTCCATTGATCTCTCTCTTCAAGGAGATCCTCCATTTTAAGTTTCCAAAGATCATAACTAGATCCATTGAATTTCTTAGCCTTTGATTGAGATGTACTTGCCATGGTTCCTAATACACACAAAATTGTAAACACACAAAGCAAGATGCCTCCACTACAACATAAAAAACTCACAACACTTCCAAAAATGTGCTCTCCTTTGATCAAAACCAAGGCTATGATACCAAATGTTAAAAACAAAGTGTATTATTACTGTTGCTAGGGTTTAAGATTTTCAAACATGGAGAAATGAAAATACTACAAAATCCTAACTACAATGAAGTGCAATCTAACTTAGAAATCAACCGAACAAGCATGAAAATAACTACGAATCTAAGCTAGTATTGTCTTATCTTCGTTGTTCTCCTCTATCTTCCATATTTGTTCTTAGATTTATAAGTTTATGTAAAGACCTAAAGAAGCTCAAATGAAAATGGCAAGACGTTGGAGACAAGAGAGCATGAGAGAATAAGGGATTAAGACATTAAGAGGTGAAAATGAAGCTGAATGAGTGATTTTATAGAAGATTTGATTCGAATGGAAGGCTAGGATTGAGTGTTGACTTTGGAGGCAAATGTAGGGTTGAGATCAGTTAGGGTTTCCTCACCACTAGAGGACAAAATTGAATTTTAAATTGGAAGAAATTGTGAGGTGGAGAATGATTTTTAAATCAAATAAATTAGGTTCATTTATTTAATTTATTTGAAGAGGGGAATAATGTGAGATGATTAAATTAAATAGGTGGAACCTATTCAATTAGGATAAAGCCTTTTAGTTTAAATAAATATTTATTTATTTAAATTAAAGGGGCAAGGGGTAATGAATAATTAAATAATTAATCAATTAAAATTAATTATTTAACCATAGAGGGAAAATTAGGGGAAAATAGTAGAATGCGACAGAGATTAGGGTTTTCCAACCTAAGGACACTTTGAGGTGTCTACATTTTGCCCCTCTTTGAGATGATGTTCGAGATAATGAGGTTTATGTCGAGTAACATCATTTCAAAGAAGCTAAGGAAATGGATAGAGGAAAAGGATGATGATGGAAAGATAGGATGATGATGCCCCCTCGAGAGGATAGGAAGGTTAGACAAACATGGGTAGGCTCTCAAAATGAAAGGGATTGGTCAATGAAGAAAGATAGGGGAATGGATAGAAGAAATGAATGATACGTTAAGCTACAATAAATGTGGAGGAATGAAGATGCGAGAGAGAGAGATAGAGGAATGAAGATTGGCTAGAAGAATGGAAATGAGATCTTGCTTTGATAGATTTTTGAGCTTCTCACTTGCAATTTTTTCTGCTTATCATCATAGAACTTATTATGTCAAGGGAAGACAAACACAATGGCGTAATAGAGGCCAAAGTGCAGAAATGTGATCTATTGTGAAATAGGCACATGACAGACAAGGAATGTCAGACTCAGACTAGTAACTGTGGTACCTTGTCGGAACATGTGATGAGATAACTGTGAGGCATGCAAGTCCTAATGCAAGGAAGCATTTAGTTTTTCAAATGAATAGGATGTCTTTGATTCACACCCAATGGAATCTTGATCACACGCAAGGCACCGAGTTGCCCCTCATCATTTTGCCAAGACAAATCACAAGCAGCAATCAAAGAAAAAGGTCTCGCTCTATCCTCACTTCTCTTCATCACTTAGGGATTGCCTTGAGAAGCATAAGAATGAGACTGAACAACAATCCAATAAAAGATAAGACAGACTATACCAACAGAGTCAACATCCATTAGATTGTAACTTGCCAAGTGATATGTGTGTTTGATTGAGAATGGATGAGGGAGGCTTGGTTTTAGGATAGGAAACATGTCGTATAAGACGCTTGGTCTAGTTTTGACAATGCAACATCATGTACAAGGGAAGTGATAAGATTGAGACATCCTGTATAAGACATGTGGTCTAGTTTCGAGAATGTTGCAAGTTGTGAAATGATTGGCATGTGATGATTGATGATGTTTGATCTTAGAAATGACGCATGTCGTATAAGGTGTAGAGTCTTGGTTTCGACGATGCCCCATTCTGTATAGTGTATGTAATAGTTGATACTGATAGCAATTAGTCTATTTTGGCTAATTGAATAGCTTGTCTTGTTGTTGTTTGGGATTGTTTTCAAGTGCGCATTTCTGTGAAAGATTTGATTGTCTGATCAAAGTGTCCATCTCACCAAAGGATGACTTATTATGATGGTTGACTCGATGGAGCCTAATGGACTAACCTAATGCCTCGAGGGCGCATCAATGATGGCCTTGCCTACGTGAAAGCTCAGAGGAGACATAGTTTGACCATGTGGACTTTGGAAGAATTGATTTGAATGATATGATGATGTGATTGATTTGATTAAAGTGAAGAATCGATTTGATGTTTTGAGGAGATGATTGAATTGATTAGAATGTTTGAATGGATTGATTGAGAAATTTGATTGAGTGATTGAATGATTTGAAGATTTGTTTGAAGGATTGATTTGGTTTGAATGAATGGATTAAATGATTTGGTGGATTGATATGATGAGTTGATTGATTTTATTGCTTGAATTTTTGTAGGATATTTGATTATTTTGAATTCTGGGGAATATTTTGATTTTTTTGGATTTTGGCATGTTTTTGATTTTTTTTTTGGTTTTTTGAAATGTTGTGAATTTTTTTGTTGGTTTTTTGAAATGTTGTGATTTTTTTTGTATTTTTTGAAATGTTTTGGGAAATGGTAGTGGATTGAAATTTGAATAGCCTTTTGTGCTAGATACCAATGACAAGGGGGAAACCAAGTCTAGGTGCAAGGATGAATATATGATGGATAGATAAAAGGATATGCGATAGTGGAATAGATGGATGTATGCGTAAGAGGGCAAGGATGTGATTTGCAAAGGCTATGTCGCATAAGAATAACCTACCCCATTCTAGGTATAATGCTTAGGATTTTTCCTAACAAAGCTTATGAGGATGATTATATGATCGTTTGGAAAGGATGAGGTATATCAAGAGATATCCCAAAACATTTGTCAACATTTTGCCCCCAATTTTTTTATCAAAATCAAAAGAGGAAGGGAGGATGAATGGATTCGATAAAATAGGAATGTGCATGTGGGCAAAATGGATAAGGATGGTAGGATAGGATAGGAAATGATAAGTTGGAATGGATGAGACAATGTGCCCCCAAGTGTAAGTGACATAGAAGATCAGCTTACACATGATTCTTGTTTGCCAGGTTTTCATCATGGTACTTATCCAAGGCACCACCAAGGGTGGTTTTCACCGTTGGATGAGGGGATTTCTCTTTACTTTTTTTTGACTTTTTTGACCTTGTGAATGGGATAGGTGGAATATGGAAAGGAGGGACTCAAATGTCTAATGCCATGAAAGGTGATAGTCCCATTGGAGAAAGATGTCATCGCACGGACCATGTCGTTACACTCATCGATGCTAGTAAGGGATTGCATGAAAGAGAGATAGATTAGATGAATGGTGGATTATGATATGGATTATGCATGGAAAGATAG
The DNA here is from genome assembly GCA_027924645.1 of Cunninghamia lanceolata. Lineage (NCBI taxonomy): Eukaryota > Viridiplantae > Streptophyta > Pinopsida > Cupressales > Cupressaceae > Cunninghamia > Cunninghamia lanceolata. The sequence goes on along the minus strand of BSBN01000520.1, from coordinate 20,571,500 downwards.
TGGATTATGATGTGGATTATGTAGGACTTATGAAAAAGAACGGACCATAGGGATAGGATGGGTGAAATATGTAGGAAAATAGTTGAATGATGGGGTGATGGAGGTATGGAAAGGAATCATGACCAACGGCTGCACACACCGTGATAAACATGGAAGCTTTTGTTTGGATGGTGGTGTAGGAAGCAATGGTGATGTTTGGTTGGGGGATAGATGATGTAAGCATTTAGGAACCCACATAGACTTAGTATTTTTATGATTTTTGCTTTTGTTGTGGGATGAAGGAATTTGAAAGTTTTGAATGGAATGGGTGGAAGAGGATGGTTGGGATTTTTGAGAGGTGGATGCCTCATTTGACTTTCTTGATTTTTTCTTAGGAACCCATACCATTTTGATTTTCACCTTGTCTTTTGGAGGTATGGGCTTGGATGGATTTTTGAATGTACCTTGCTTTGATTCTTTGCGTTTGTACCCTAAGGCATTAGGACCCTTAGGATTTTTGGCTTTATATGTAGAGGCATTCAAATGTTTATTTTTGAATCCCATGGAATGGGTGGAATGAGTGGAAGCTTCATGTTTACATGATGCATGTATTTGTTGGTCATGATTAGGAATGTAAGGGGATGTATGTGTTGCAAGTATGAGGTGAGCCATTGTTGTCATTGATGTCAACATACTCATACTGCATTGACAAGAAGGATTTGATGAGCTTTGCGCTGAGGATATTGAGAAGATTAGCTTCAGTCAGGAACAGTGAAGAACAGTGATGAGAAGAAGGTAAATATACTGTATAGGATGAGAACCGGAGGATGCGGATTAAAGGGTTAGTAGATATGAGTCTTGAGATGCTACAGTTAAGATTTCAGAGGTCCGCATGAAGATCTGAAGGAGTTATGGCTGCCGGTATAGAACCGGGTCCGGCAAGTATCCGGAGGTGACAGAGGATCACAAAAAGGTCCGGTGAGGTCCGGAATTGTATTATCATAATCTGCGGATTGGAAGGAGTGTTTTAGATGTCCTTGTGATGTGTCATCCTGATTTGTGTGTGATTTGGAGGTCCGGAAGTACCTCTTGCATTATGACAGTGACGACAGACTGTGTTCTTGAAGTTCCGGATGAGGAAGACAAGAGATCCCAGTAAGCAGAGAAAGTGCGGATGTATCCGGACATTCGGACAGACTTGTAAAGGTTCTTGAATCATGTTTAGGTTGTGTTGTTGGTCCGCATTGATGGTAGAGCCCGGAATTGAAGTTATTCTTCCGGATGAAGTTCTTGCTCTGTGTAGCCGACCGGATGAGTTGTTCATCCTGCGAATGTTCTTGTGATGGCCGACCGGATGTGTTATTCATCTTGCGGATACTCCTATGGTTGTTTGCCGACTTAGATGCTTGTTCCTAAGTCGATGTCTTGTATAAATAATGATTTGTGAATCCATTTCAGTGTGTGGCATGTGGATGAGCATGGTGTAGCGAAGAAAGGTGCGAAAGGCAGAGCAGAGATTGTTGGGCTTAATTGGAACTGATCCGGACATGGTAGAGATGTCATTCTCCAGTTCAAGACTGTGATTTTTATCACTCTGTAGACAGTGTGTCTCCTTGTAGGCAGTGGGCCTCTTTGTGAGCAGTGTGCTCGGGCAGTGAGCCCTTATTGGCATGTGCCATTCATTTTTCTTTATTCTTCTAACAGAGAATAATTCTTGGGTTAGTCACCCCGTGGTTTTTCCCTTAACCGGGTTTTCCACGTCAAAATCTTGGTGTTCAATGTGTTGATGCTTATCTACTCTTCTGTTTATGTATTGTGCTTCCATGAATGATTATTTGATATGCTGCTAACTAACAACAGAGAATAAAGTGTTTAAAACAGAACAAGTTCTATACAACTGATTCACCCCCCCCTCTCAGTTGTATGCCCTAGATCCAACAATTGGTATCAGAGCCGAGTTCCTCTGATAGGAGCTTAACCGCTTGAGGTGATCCAGGATGTCGTCATACAAGAAGGATAGTCCGAAGTTCGATGGAACCAACTTCACTCTCTGGAAAGGTCGCATGAAGTGTCATCTGGAATGTATGGGAAAAGCATACTTGGCTATGATTTCAAAACCATATATACCCCCACAAGGTGGTCCGACAACTCCTGATGAAACCACAGAAGCTGAAAATAATCTGCGGACCAAGGAAGCTCTTCTAAGCGCATTAAATGACTCAGATCTCTCGAATGTCATTGACCTACCAACTGCATATGAGATCCTAACTAAACTGGAACTTCTCTATGAAGGAGATGAGTTTGTCAAAAGTGCAAGGTTGCAAAGTCTGAAAGGGAAATTTGAAAGATTGAAAATGAGAGATGATGAAAACATTACTACCTTTATGCCAAGAGTAAATGAGCTGGTATGTGGAATCAGAAATGCTGGTGGAACTCTAGATGAAAATGAGATTGTCTGCAAAATCCTAAGATCCCTTCCTGCTGCCTACAAAATCAAAGTTGCTGCCATTGATGAATTCAGAGCCCACACAACAGTCACAAGAGAACAACTAGCTGGCAAACTAGCTGCATTTGAAATGACCGAGTTTGGAGATGATCCTCCCAAGACTGAATCTGCTTTCAAAGCCAGTGCCTATGTGAAAGGCAAACAGAGATTTGATCCGGGTGAAAACTCATCAAGGAAAATGTCATGGTATGATCAAGCAAGAAGAGACATGGAAGAAGAAGAAGCAGAAACAGCTCAACTTGAAGCCCTCATTGCAAAGAGACTACCAAGAGGATCCGGTAAGTATGAAGGAAAACTACCCTTTAAATGTTTTAACTGCAATAAGATTGGTCATTTTGCCTCAAGATGTCCGGAGAGATCTGCAAGATCTAATACTCACAGACAAAGGTTTCAAAAGAATTGCTATTATGTTCATGAAGAAGATGACAATGAAGGAGTAACAGATGATGAATCAGATCCAGGAAGCAAATCCGGAAATGAGTGGGTGTTTATAGCCATCAAGGAAGAAGATTCCTTGCTCTCTGAATCTGTCAATCACAAAGTTGTTGAAAAAGCCTTGGCTGCTCAAGTGGAAGAAAAGGATGATTGGGTTATTGACAGTGGATGCTCTCACCATATGACTGGTGACAAGAATAAGTTCTTAGACTTGGAAAGATATGAAGGAGGAATGGTAAAGTTTGGTGACAATTCTGCTGGCAGAATCAGAGGTAGGGGAACTATTTCCTTTGATGGTAAGAGCAAAACAGGTAATGTACTATATGTTGAAGGATTGAAGCACAATCTTCTCAGTGTTGGTCAGTTAGTGGACAAAGGCTATGATCTCCGGTTCAAGAATGGAAAATGCAGAATCTTTACAAGCTCCGGAACTGAAATTGCATCCGGTACTCAGACAAGAGGTAACATCTTTCATCTGGTTGGTTCAAATAAAAGTTGTTTGTTTGTTCAAATTGATCAGAGTTGGTTATGGCATAGAAGAATGTGTCATGTAAATTTTGATAACATCATCAAAATAAGCAATACTCAGGCTGTGAGAGATCTTCCAAAGTTGATAAAACCTACAAACAGTGTGTGTAAAGAATGTCAGTTAGGCAAACAAAGCAGAGTCTCTTTTAAAAGCAAAGATCAGTCTTCTACCGGATTGTTGGAATTAGTACATACTGATCTATGTGGTCCGACAAGAATCAAGAGTCAGCAAGGTGATAGATATTTCATGTTGTTAATTGATGATCATTCCCGGATGATGTGGGTTACCTTTCTAAAAGAAAAATCAGAAGCTTTTGAGAAGTTCAAAATCTTCAAAGCTATGGTGGAGAATCAAACCGGATTGAAACTAAAGTGTCTAAGGTCTGACAGAGGTGGTGAATTTACATCTGGTGAATTCATTGACTTTTGTGAGAAACAGGGTATAAGGAGACAGTTGTCTGCTCCTAAGACTCCACAGCAGAATGGAGTAGTTGAGAGAAAGAACCGGACCATCCAGGAAGCTGCTAGGACAATGATGTTGGAAGCAAATGTTCCTCAAATGTTTTGGAAAGAAGCTATCAGCACTGCAGTCTACACTCTCAATCGAGTTCAAATCAGAAACAACACCGGTAAGACCCCCTATGAACTTTGGTTTGGCATCACTCCTACTGTGAAATATTTCAGGGTATTTGGTAGCAAGTGTTATATTAAAAGAGATGAAGATCTAGGAAAGTTTGATGCTAGAAGTGATGAAGGAATTTTCTTGGGCTACTCCACTCAAAGCAAAGCATATCGGTGTTACAATAAGAGATTGAGGAAGATGATAGAAAGTACCAATGTAAAGGTTGATGAAGGAATTGAGAAGCCTTCAAGATTTTATGAGTTTGATGAAGATGACCAAGATAGTGTTCAAGGAACTCAATCCTCTCCGGTGAAACAGAGTCAGCCTGATCCGGTAAATCAGGAAGAAGAGTTAGGTTTAAATGAGCCTGATCAAGAAACAGCAGTACTGGATACTCCCAAAATTCCAAGGTATGTAAAACTGAATCACTCTGAAGATCAGATCATAGGTGACAGAAGCAAAGGTGTACAAACTAGAAGGAATATTGCTCAAGATCAGAATGAATGTTGTCTGATTTCAAGGATTGAACCTAAAACAATAAATGAAGCCTGCAATGATGAAAATTGGACCAAAGCAATGGAAGATGAACTGATGCAAATTGAGAAAAATCATACTTGGGATCTTGTTCCCAGACCTAGAGACAGGAATGTAATTGGAACCAAGTGGGTCTTCCGGAACAAATTAAATGAAGCTGGTGAAGTAATCAGAAACAAAGCTAGATTGGTCTGCAAAGGCTACTCTCAAATAGAAGGAATTGACTTTGAAGAGACTTTTGCTCCGGTAGCAAGAATTGAAGCAGTCAGATTACTTCTTGCATTTGCTGCCTTCAAAGATTTCAAGGTATATCAGATGGATGTCAAGTCTGCCTTCCTAAATGGTGATCTGGAAGAAGAAGTCTACATTGAACAACCGGATGGATTTCAATTGTCTGATAATAATGATATGGTTTGCAAGTTGAAGAAAGCTTTGTATGGATTGAAGCAAGCCCCAAGAGCATGGTATGAAAGGTTGGATAAGCATCTTGTGCAGATTGGATTCAACAAAGGTACTGCTGACAGCAACTTATATTTCAAAATTGATCATGAAAACATTCTGATTGTTGAAGTGTTTGTGGATGATATCATTTTTGGAGGAAGAGATAGTATGTGTAAAACTTTTGCAAATCAGATGAAAAGTGAGTTTGAAATGTCTATGCTTGGTGAAATGAATTTCTTCTTGGGTCTGCAAATTACTCAAACTAAAGAAGGGATCTTCATTTCTCAGACCAAATATGTGAAAGAATTGTTAAAGAAATTTGGTATGGAAGACTCAAAGCCTATGAACACTCCTATGGCAACCGGATGTAAGTTAAGCAAAGATGATGATTCTCCAAAGGCAGATCAGACAAAGTATAGATCAATGATTGGTGGATTGTTGTATCTCACTCAAACTAGACCAGATATAATGCAAGCTGTTGGTCTTGTGGCAAGATTCCAGGCTGATCCTAGAGAATCTCATGTTATGGCAATCAAAAGAATTTTTAGATACTTGAAAGGGACAGTTGAGTATGGTCTATGGTATCCTAGAGATCCGGATTTTTCTCTTCATGCTTACACAGATGCAGATTGGGCAGGAGATGTGGATGACCGGAAGAGCACTAGTGGTGGAGCATTCTTTTTGGGGAAGAGATTGGTTTCTTGGCTAAGCAAGAAACAAGATGCAATATCTCTGTCTACAACTGAAGCAGAATACATTGCAGCAGCAGGTAGTTGCACTCAAATCTTGTGGATGAAGCAGATGCTAAGAGACATCAAAGTTGAATATGAGGAGCCTATCACAATTTTCTGTGATAATTCAAGTGCAATTAATATTTCCAAGAATCCGGTATTGCATTCTAAGACTAAGCACATATCTATCAAATTTCACTTTTTGAGAGAACAAGTAAACAAGGAAGAAGTCAGATTGGAGTATGTTCCCTCCAAGGATCAGATTGCAGATATTTTTACAAAACCTCTTCCCAAAGACTCTTTTGAATATCTCCGGGAGAAGTTAGGGGTCATGGCCCCTCCGGTGATGAACTAAGATGCACTGATGTGCATCAGTCCGGTGGCAATCACAGTCATATCTTGTGATCCGGACTAATGGGGAGCTGCAACTAAGGGGGAGCAGCTGGTATTATTCTGATGCATAAGAGTTGCAAGTATGAGCCCTTTGCCATTGATGTCAAAGGGGGAGAGAAGACATGTGAAAAACAAGTGGTTGATGATCAAAGGGGGAGCAGCAAAGGAAGACATGTGAGGAGTTGTTGTTGATAGGGGGAGCTGTGACAGAAAAGAGAAGTTCTTGTCTTGATGGTTTTTCACATCATATGTTGCCATCAATGACAAAGGGGGAGATTGTTGCAAGTATGAGGTGAGCCATTGTTGTCATTGATGTCAACATACTCATACTGCATTGACAAGAAGGATTTGATGAGCTTTGCGCTGAGGATATTGAGAAGATTAGCTTCAGTCAGGAACAGTGAAGAACAGTGATGAGAAGAAGGTAAATATACTGTATAGGATGAGAACCGGAGGATGCGGATTAAAGGGTTAGTAGATATGAGTCTTGAGATGCTACAGTTAAGATTTCAGAGGTCCGCATGAAGATCTGAAGGAGTTATGGCTGCCGGTATAGAACCGGGTCCGGCAAGTATCCGGAGGTGACAGAGGATCACAAAAAGGTCCGGTGAGGTCCGGAATTGTATTATCATAATCTGCGGATTGGAAGGAGTGTTTTAGATGTCCTTGTGATGTGTCATCCTGATTTGTGTGTGATTTGGAGGTCCGGAAGTACCTCTTGCATTATGACAGTGACGACAGACTGTGTTCTTGAAGTTCCGGATGAGGAAGACAAGAGATCCCAGTAAGCAGAGAAAGTGCGGATGTATCCGGACATTCGGACAGACTTGTAAAGGTTCTTGAATCATGTTTAGGTTGTGTTGTTGGTCCGCATTGATGGTAGAGCCCGGAATTGAAGTTATTCTTCCGGATGAAGTTCTTGCTCTGTGTAGCCGACCGGATGAGTTGTTCATCCTGCGAATGTTCTTGTGATGGCCGACCGGATGTGTTATTCATCTTGCGGATACTCCTATGGTTGTTTGCCGACTTAGATGCTTGTTCCTAAGTCGATGTCTTGTATAAATAATGATTTGTGAATCCATTTCAGTGTGTGGCATGTGGATGAGCATGGTGTAGCGAAGAAAGGTGCGAAAGGCAGAGCAGAGATTGTTGGGCTTAATTGGAACTGATCCGGACATGGTAGAGATGTCATTCTCCAGTTCAAGACTGTGATTTTTATCACTCTGTAGACAGTGTGTCTCCTTGTAGGCAGTGGGCCTCTTTGTGAGCAGTGTGCTCGGGCAGTGAGCCCTTATTGGCATGTGCCATTCATTTTTCTTTATTCTTCTAACAGAGAATAATTCTTGGGTTAGTCACCCCGTGGTTTTTCCCTTAACCGGGTTTTCCACGTCAAAATCTTGGTGTTCAATGTGTTGATGCTTATCTACTCTTCTGTTTATGTATTGTGCTTCCATGAATGATTATTTGATATGCTGCTAACTAACAACAGAGAATAAAGTGTTTAAAACAGAACAAGTTCTATACAACTGATTCACCCCCCCCTCTCAGTTGTATGCCCTAGATCCAACAGTATGGATCTGATAGGGATGTTAGGTGTTGGTTCAACAATGGTGGCAAAGTGGATGGAGGGACATGCAGAGTTGGAAGAAGTGGAGGTAAAGTAGATGGAGGAAGGCGTATGGTCACATGATTTTGACATTTGTAGGATGACAGAGGTGGAATGGAAACATATGTCTTGGGTGTATGATAGGATTTGCAATGGAAAGTGGTAGATGTAGGAAGTGTGGAGGAAGTACCAACATCATATGTAGAGGCATCCAAATGTTTATTTTTGAATCCCATGGAATGGGCGGAATAGGGATGTTAGGTGTTGGTTCAGCGATGGTGGCAAAGTGGATGGAGGGACATGAGGAGTTGGAAGAAGTGGAGGTAAAGTAGATGGAGGAAGGTGTATGGTCACATGATTTTGACATTTGTAGGATGATGGAGGTGGAATGGAAACATATGTCTTGGGTGTATAATAGGATTTGCAATGGAAAGTGGTAGACGTAGGAAGTGTGGAGGAAGTACCAACATCATTAGATTGTTTATCTTGGGGTGTGTATCCAAGGCAATATGAGTGAGGGGGCACTTTGACATGGATGGGCTCCAAAATACCTTGTTCATGAAGGCTTAAGCCTTTACCTTGGTAGTTCATGTTTTGGAGCATGCGATGAACAATGGGACTAGGTGTAGATTGGACACTAGACTTGAGTTCATTATTTGGAGAAGGCGAAGTCTATGACAATGGCTGTTGTTGTCCCAAGGAGGAACATTCATGAATGAAAGTGGATAGACCAAGTGGATATGATGGTGGGTTTGAAATGGGATTGATGGTGGATGAGGAAGGGTAATTATGATCCTGATTATGCTCATTAGGATCCAAGATATTTGTTTGATCTTCTATGCTTGCTTGGGAGGCAAGTGTCTCATTGTGACAAGTGGATGTTTGTGCATCATGGATGGGTGAGGTGGTAAGCTCTTGACCATGGAATGAATAAAGTTGGCTAAGTGGATCATCATGGTCTTCTTAATCACAGATGGGAGATTGATCATAGATAGGATTAAGTGTGTTATGGATGGAGTCAATGGAAGGGATTTGATCTTGATTTGGATTAGGGACTAATGTTTCTTCATGCTTAGGATAATGCTCTTGACATATCTCTTGACTTTGAGTGGGAATGGAAGGCTCCTTAATAGGGTCGGTATGTTGTGGACCATATGATGGGGTTGAAGGGATGGACATGGTATTTGAGAACTCTTTGATGGGATCATGAATGGGTGTTTGACATGGGGATGATCTATCCCTTGCTAGTAGACAATGGATCACATCCTTTGCAAGTGCATGGGTGGAAGAACAATATAGTGGATGGACAATGAGGGTAGATGATGTGGATTTGTGATTAGCATTAGGTGGAGTAGAAAGTTCCCATGGGGGAGGGATAAGAGGGATGTAAGGTGTTGGCTTAGGGTTTGGATTTTGATTGGATGAAAAGTCAAAGGGATTGGATGAATTGGTGGTTTTCGATGACTCCACATGTTTACTTTTGTAATGTTTAATCTTAGGGCATGGAGTTGACGTAGGATTAGAGTACGGTGGTAGAATACACTTATAGGATGGATGAGGTAGACTTATGTTCCCCTTTTCAAAGGTAGAATGCAAATTTAAAGGCACTTTGTCTTGTTTCAAAGGGCAACTTAGACTCTCATGTGCTTGTTTGTGTATGAATGGATAGGTTGATGTGGCGTTGACTTGACATGTGGATGGAATAGGTTTTGGATTTGTCTTATCCTCATAATTAAAGAAATAGCCTCCTCAAAGTATGAACTTGGGCTTAGGAGGAGGGGCTCCTTGGAGTATAAGCTTTGGTCTTGGTTTGTCTTCATGATTGCCAAGGATTAGGACCATGTTGTCTAGGGGCTTGACTAGGATTAGGGTGATGATAAGGTGGAATGACTAGGAATATGATAGAGTATGGGATTGATTGGATGATTAGATAGGTGATTAGGGTTTGATTAGGGTGTAGTGAGTATAATAAATTTGATTGAATGATGTGATTAGAAAGGGTGATTAGGATGATTAAGGTATGGTTAGGGTTGACTTGGAAATGATTAGGATATGATTAGGGGTGAGGTGATTAGGATGAATTTGATTGAACGATGTGATCAGAAAATGTGATTAGGATGTGAAGGTTGAATGATGAATATATGAATTGGATGTGATTATAATATGATGTCGATTGGACGATGTGTTGGAAGGAATGTTTAGAATGTTGTGTGTAGGAGAGATGACTAGGAGGATCTACTCCCTTTCTCTTCTTTTTGCAACTGTGTCTTTACCATATGAGAATGTGAATTGTGGGATGTTATGTGGATGTCAATGCAAGGTGATGACGCCCGGACTATGATAGAGGCTAATGGATATTAGTCTTCAAAAAGTCTAGCTCCAAGAGGTTACTCTCATCTACTAATGACCTTGTCAAAGTATAAATTGGATTTATCAAGACCTTGAGGTGTGTAAGAAATGATTGATTAAAGTGACCCCATGAGTTTTAGAATTCACTTGGAAGGATGGACTTAAACTAGACTTGGAGTATTAAGCCCAAGTGGAAGAAATGATTGATTAAAGTGAACCCATGAGTTTTAGAATTCACTTGAAAGGACTTAAACTAGCCTTGGAGTATCAAGCCTAAGTTGTGATTGATTTGAAAAAGATGTCAAGGTCTCTTGGTCTAGATTTGTATTTGTGATACAGTCAAGCTTCGACAGTTTCTCCCTATGTTTCAACCTTAGGAAGACTAATGTTTAGGGTCCTCTATAGATGTAAAGGCTGAATGAAATTGAACATGTAGTGGAATGAAATTGAATATGTAGTGGGTGAACCAAACCAGTAGGTCTATAATGTTATGACATAGTTGCGATCAGATTTGATAGGGAGGATAGATACTCAAAGTTTTCCCTATGGTTGTGGTGTATTGTGATGGGGATGAAAGTGATTGGATTGGAATGAATGGTTAGGATTGTTGGAAACAAGGTAGATAACTAAGAGGGGGGGTGAATCAGTTATTTTAAATATTTTAACTTTCTTTCCTTGTTATCAATTAGTGCAATATCAAAACATATAAGCATACATAACCATGAGAGCAGAAATAAAATCAACACACATAACAAAGTAATTTATATGTGGAAAACCCTATTAAGGGAAAAAACCACGGGGTGACTAACCCAAGATTGTATTCTTTGTTAGAAGAATAAGAAGTACAAAATGACACTTGCCAATTAGGGCTCATTGCCCGAGCACACTGCTCACAAGAGGCACATTGCCTACAAGAGACTCACTATCTACAATGTTTATAGAAGGTAACCAGGTGTTTGAACTGAAAAGAGGCATCCACACATGCTGAGGTTCAGTTCCAGTTAGGCTCAATATACTTATCTAATGCACTTCATTCTTCCTTTGCTTTAGTGCTGTTGTTCTATCACATACCAGACTTGTAGTACTGCTTCCACACTTCTCTCTACCTTTTCTCACTCCCTATATTATCACACACACACCTTCATACCAAAATCCATTTGGTATATATATCCGCATCAAGGATTTCAACATTTATCTAGTCAGCAACTGGAATACTTAAGATATTTCTAAGACACTGATCTGTCAGCTGAATCCATGTTTAATATGTGATGCGTATCAAAGACATAGACATAGAAGTCATCAATCATGTTAGCCAACCATGTATGATCCCTCAATTAGATTGATCACCATCAATTTCTTATCTGGATTAAAGTCTGATGCTCTGCTGGTCAGTTCTTCCTTAGTCTACTCTGCCTGTCAAGAACCCAACACTTAGATGCTTACATCTTTTCACTCATTCATCACCAGAGGCTCAATCTCTGAAATATAGTAGTCATGATACTCCTCTTGACTTGCCCAAGTCCACACTTTGCTGAGTTACACCCTCTGAGAGATCTGGACCTGATTGTCAGACCTTGCTGCATGCTCTGTTCTTGCTCATTGGACCAAAACACTCTTCAATATGTCTTCCGGTAGAGACATACTATGTGCTGCAGATGTGTGGGAAAGACTTTGTTGCCATCAATGACAACATTCATGAAGCCACATGGTGTCTCTTGCCAACAATCTCCCCCTTTGGCATTGATGGCAACACTTAGTGAAAAATGACTAAGTGTCGAAGCAAACTCCCCCTTGGATGATGTTCTATCTTAAGTACACTTTTATCGGAGCTCCCCCTTAGCTGGATTCCACATTTTTCACTACTTCTCACTCCCCCTTTGATATCAATGGCAAAGGGTGGAATCCGTATACCAAAATTTGCAAAATCAACCTATACATAGCCGCATAAGTATATATACATGTTGTACTTACATATACTTAAGTATATCTGCAAAAGTGGTCTTCAACTGGATAAATTATGTTGCCCAACTCTGCTTCATCTTGTCCAAAATTGAGATGTGACCACTCAACAAAAATGCAAAAGAGTCTACCCTTCTTAAGTTTGCGAGATCACTGGTTCGGGCTGTGGTCTGAGCATCAGTTAAGGCCTCATGCATTGCTTCTAACTTAGGGATAATTATCCCTCTTAGTTCACTCATCCTGCTTATTCTATTCTTCTTCTCCTTTTCAAGCCTCTTTATTTCATTTATAATGGCAATGGCCTGACACTCTTGATTCATTATAGAAGTGGTGAGGGGATCAAAATTTTGAGATAAACTTGACAGTTTATCTTCTTGTTCTTTCACATTCTTTTCAATATCCTCTGTCACTTTAGACTAGGATAGACAAAATTTATACATTTCTCCACCATCTTTAAGAGCATTTTCTAGGCTCTTTATCCCAATATCCAGGGTCCTCCTGTCATTAGTTATGAGTCCCTGTATTTCAGTGAACCTCTTTCCCAAAAATTCTTTTCAGACTTTCTCTTCTGCCGATTTCTCCAAAGAATCAAAATGGGTGTTAACAGAGTTAACCAAAGACTTTAGGTTACCAGATGGAGAGGCCGAAGGATCTTTTTGGAAGGATGGCATGATCTTCTCCAACATCCCGGATGCAATCTCTATCAGTTCACAGTCTTCCATGTGAGACTTGAGAAGCTTCTCTTTTGCTTTAGCTTGAGCAAAAGATTCTATCTTCATTGTCTGGACCAGAGAAAGGGAATCAAAATTTAGTGGTACTTGAAATAATTCTGGTTCATCTATCTCTATCATTTCTTTGTTCAAGAAGCTCTTTACTGCCTCTGCAGTGTCTCTTGCTGGAGATTGAGTCTTCTTTCCTTTTGCAGCCTCAAAACTATCATCAGGAGTCTTCTTTGTTTGATCTTCTTCTCTTCCCTTTACCTCTTCTTGACTCAATTTCTCCTCTTTTCTTCCTTCTCCTTTAGTTTCGAAGTCTGCAGGGGGATCCAAAAGAGAGATGTTAACTTCTTCATGGACTTCCTCTTTCGAAATAGAGGAATCCAAGTCCTTAGACTTCTCCTCTCTTATCTCTTTTGACTCTTCTACATTTTTCTCAGTAGATTCTTCTTTTGATGTACTTAATCCTTCGACATCCATGGTAGAAGGTTCTTCATCTATTTCCTCTATGATAGGAAGGTTAAATCTTTTGAATGCATTCCAGAGGATGTCTTCTGTTTCTTTTACTACAGGATCAGTCTCTCCAAGCATTAGTTTGTTCATTCTTGCTTTGCTTCGGAACTCATCCTTGCAGTCCTTAAAGATCATGTTCATTTGTTTTGGAGTAATAAAAGGATAGAGCTGAATAGCAATTTGCTCTCAGATCTCTAGGTCCTTAGCCTTAGCATTCTCCTTTCTCAGTTCAAGTTCCTTCTATAGACTTTTGGGGATTAGAGAGATGATTTCAATGAATGCTTTATTATAAATGTTTAGATACCTGACTGTAGCATCTTCCAAGATCTTCTTGTCAATGTCACTATATTTATCATAAAATTCAGTCATTGGTTGCAGATTCCCATCCACAGTGACTGCCTTGATGGCATCATCAATAGAGAGTAGGCCTTTCAAAAAATTCTTCTGCCTCTTCTTCCTTGTTTTTACTGGCAGAGGATTCCCTGGAAGTTTTCTTCTTCTTCTTCATTTCTTAACTTCCTCATCCGACTGTGTTTCTTCATCATCCTTTTGGCTTATGTAGGACCTTGTGGCCTTTATTTTCATTCTCTTTTCTCCCTTTCCAAATGTCTTGGCTTCTGGTTTTGAGGCTCTTGAGCTCTTAGAGCTGGCAGGTGCAGAGCTCTTTGAGGATCTAGTCCAGGAGGAGGCTTGCACTGGAACACTTTCATTTTTTGCTTCTTGTCTCTCTTTCTCATCTCTTTCTATTTTCTCCCTATTTGCATCAACTGCTTCTTTTGATATGCCATATCTTTTAGCAATTTCCTCTACTTCCCTTCTCACTTTTCTTTTTATCTCTGGTTGTCTTAATTCAACATGAATCTTTACACTTAATTCTTCAAAGGTTCCGAACCTTTCTGCCTCAGGATCCTTAGGCTAACTCAGCAAGTGTTGGATATGCAGCTCCAAGATTCTCTGCTCAACTGCCTCCATTAGGCATTGATCAATGTCTACCATGAAGCATACTGTATCCTTATACTTCTCAACTATTGTTTGGGGAATTATTTCTCTGGCCTGCATCATACCTTGGAAGTTCTTAAAATATCCCCAGAGTGCTGTGATTTGAGCCTTGGCATCACCAAGCCCATACATGTAGTCTCTGATTTGTATGGAAACTGGTCTGTCATTTTGCCATACCCAACCACTTGATCCGGGTAGCTCATTCATATAGTAAAATAATAAACATAGTATTAAGCCACCATACTTGAATGAGTTCTTCTTATCCTTCTTAGTCTTTTGCAAGTTTTCTAACAATTGGTTCAAAAGAAGATCACATAGGTCATAATCAACATTCTCCCTTAGCATCTAATATGCTATATAAATTGCAGTTCTAGACACAGAATTCTCCCTAATGGAGTGATAGATTTTATAACCTATTATCATAGAGGCAAACTTTATATCTGGATCTATGATATCCTCTATTGTCATTGCTCTTTTGTCAAACTTAGATTCGGTATCCTCACTTACTGTCTGGGTCTTGACAGATTTGAGAGCAGGCAACCCACCGAATGAGTGCAATCTAGTTACTGCCCTAATAGCATCCTTTATTATCTTGAAGGTTTTCATCAACCACATGAAGTTGTCATGTATTCTGCTAAGAACATACCGGACCCATTTATCTTCTGCAAAACAGGGAAAGTGGATGCAATGTCCAAAATGCTTATCCCAGAGGGCCTTGTATTAAGGTTTAAGTTCAAACATTTCATCTATTAATTGTTTATGATAGATATCCATCAGCATGGATTCCCCAAATTCCTCAATATTTGCATGTATGTACACCCTAACATCTTCTACATGTAGAACGCCATGCGGAATGCTAGAGAAGGCGCCTAGGGGATCAACTTCTAGGGATTTGTAGGGGCGTTTCTTAAACTTTGGGTGCAGCCTATCAGAGATCTTAACAACATTTGGAGTAGCCATCTTTGCAAAGTATTCAGAGAGAGATGTTCAAGAATGGAAATACCTTTTTACGCTTCTAGGGTTCACAAAATGAGCTGAAAGGATCGCTGGTTGAATCAGATTTTGTGTTTAAACTTTGAGAAGGTTGAAACAATCTTGATGCAGAGCTCTTTCTTTCTTCTTCTTGAATGCAAGTGTGCAAATGATGAACAAAGAAACCCTTTTATCTCTACGCAAACCCTAATTTCCTATTGCAATAAATGCACAACTTAAGTTATTCTGGATGCCTTGTTCTTCCTTGTTCTGAGAGAGATCTTTCTGAATCACTGAGATACACTTAGAATTATTTTTAGTGATAATTGACAATGTATGTCCTTTCCTCCAATCATGCCATTTATCTGCAGATCAAGATATTTCAATTTTGAACCATACCGGATGTAACTGTGAAAAATCCTACTTTTTCTAGATGGCTGTCAAACTGGATCAATCTTGGATGATTAAACTCTTCAAAACTCCTTGCGGATCTTTCATATTTTTACCGAGGGTTATTTGGATATTTTTCTGATAACCCTTTAATCTACAACATTCCATATGCCAAGTTTAGGCACCAACTGACTGGCTGGGGGGAATTTATTTTCCTTTGTGACTCCCCTTGAGCCAAAGCTCATCTACTTAGTTTCTGAAAGGAATATCAGCACTAGATTCTGGTGTGGATCCATCCCCAACATTTTCTGTACTCTTCTTCACCCAAATCTTGTTCATCTCCCTTTAAACTTCATCTGCATTCATTTTGCCTTTTCCTTTATCTTGATTTTGATTATGATGCAATGGACCCTTTTTATCCTAATTCTTACTTCTGTAGAATTTGGTAATATGACTGGATCTATTGCAATTGTAGCAAACAACATTTCTTTGCATATTTGACTGATATCTTCTTGATCTGCATTGATTAGCCATATGTCCCATTCTATTGCATGCAAAGCATCTACCATTGAATGAATTGTTTATTTGCATATTTCTGCATTCATGAGATTTGTGACCATACCTTTTGCAGTTGAAACACTGTCCGGAGAAGGATGAATTAGCCTGATTCATTCTTCTTTTGCACTGAGTTGCTTTATGACCGAACTTGTTGCAACTGTAGCAGTATCCATTGAAGGATGGATATCTTTGAGCATTTGGTTGTCTTACCAGAGGTCTTCTAGGCCTGTTCCTTGGATTTCTAGATCTAGAGTTCTTCTGACCGGATCTGGAGCTTTCACCTTTCTCATATCCCAAGCCATGCTTGTCATCTACCCTCTTTTGGCTTTCAAGAAGAACTTCAAGTTGAGCTGAGCTTATCTTGAATTTCTCTTTGTATTCATTTGTTGTTTGAAGGTCTTGTTTAAGAGTCTCTATCTGATTCTCAAGTTGTTCTTCATTATTTGTAGCTTCTTCAAGATCAGATTCCAAATGCCTGATTATTCTATCCATTTTGTGGCAGTCCTCTGACTTCACCTTGAGAGATTGTTTTAGATTATCTTCAATTTTCCTTTTCTCTTCAATTTCTTGGGTGAATCTCATAACCCCTGATTCCATCTCATTTCTTACCATGATGACTTCTTTTGATAGCTTCTCACATATCTTGTTTTTCTCATTTAGGTCTTCATTAGTATCATTGGCTTCACTTTGAATTGCTAATTTTTGAAGTAGTTCCTTTCTCTTTTTCACAGAGATACTCAATTTTTCTTTTAGCTCATTTATGAAATCATCAGCTTGTTTAAGTCTTTCTCTCAAGTTATTGACTTCAGAATGAGATTGCTCAAGATCATCTAGGGCAGATTGAAGTTGTTCCTTCATACCATACATATCCATTGAGATTCCCAGATCTTCCTCGAGATGTTAGGCTTTATTTAGGGGAACTTAGCTCTGATACCAATTGTTGGAAACAAGGTAGATAACTGAGAGGGGGGGTGAATCAATTATCTTAAATATTTTAACTTTCTTTCCTTGTTAGAAATTAGTGCAGCATCAAAACATATAAGCATACATAACCATGAGAGCAAAAATAAAATCAAGACACATAACACAGTAATTTTTACGTAGAAAACCTTGTTAAGGGAAAAAACCATGGGGTGACTAACCCAAGATTGTATTCTTTGTTAGAAGAATAAGAAGTACAAAATGGCACTTGCCAATTAGGGCTCACTGCCCGAGCACATTGTTCACAAGAGGCACATTGCTTACAAGAGACTCACTATCTACAATGTTTATAGAAGGTAACCAGGTGTTTGAACTGAAAAGAGGCATCCACACATGCTGAGGTTCAGTTCTGGTTAGGCTCAATATACTAATCTAATGCACTTCATTCTTCCTCTGCTTTAGTGCTGATGTTCTATCACATACCAGAATTGTAGTACTGCTTCCACACTTCTCTCTGCCTTTTCGCGCTCCCTATATCATCACACACACATCTTCATACCAAAATCCATTTGGTATATATATCCGTATCAAGGATTTCAACATTTATCTAGTTGGCAACTGGAATACTCAAGATATTTCTAAGACACTGATCTGTCAGCTGAATCCATGCTTAATATGTGATGCGTATCAAAGACATAGACATAGAAGTCATCAATCATGTCGGCCAACCATGTATCATCCCTCAATTAGCTTGATCACCATCAATTTCTCATCCAGATTAAAGTCTGATGCTCTGTTGGTTAGTTCTTTCTCAGTCTACTCTGCCTGTCAGGAGCCCAACACTTAGATGCTTATATCTTTTCACTCATTCATCACCAAAGGCTCAATCTCTGGAATATAGTAGTCATGATACTTCTCTTGATTGCCCAAGTCTGCACTTTGCTAAGTTACACCCTCTGAGAGATCCGGACCTGATTGTCAGATCTTGCTGCATGCTCTGTTCTTGGTCACCAGACCAAAACACTCTTCAATCTGTCTTTCGGTAGAGACATACTATGTGCTGTGGATGTGTGGGAAAGACTTTGTTTCCATCAATGACAACATTCATGAAGCCACATAGTGTCTCTTGCCAAAAAGGATATGATTAGGATGTGATTGATTGGATTGGGAATGAAGATGATGATGTGTAGTGATGAGATTGGATGATTTGGATGGATTAGGAAACAATTAGGATGAAGATAATGTTGTGTAATGATGAGATTAGATGACTTGGATGGATTAGGAAGAAGTTGATTGGATTATGAATGAAGATGATTATGTGTAGTGATAAGATTAGAGGACGTGGATGGCTTAGGAAGAAGGTGATTGGATTATGAACGAAGATTATTATGTGTAGTGATTAGGATGATTAAGATGATGGTGATTAGATGAAAGAGGTGATTAGGGTTTGATAAGGATGACATGGATATGATTAGGATGATGTTGATTGGATGAGGAGATAGTGATGCGTAATGAGTAGGAATGATGAATAGGATATGATTATGATGAGGAAGAATGATTAGGAATGATGAATAGGATATGATTAGGATGTGTTTGAATGATGAAGATATGATAAGAATGTGATTAGGAATGATTGGACTGATGTTGTTTGGATAAGGATGATGATGATTAGGGTTTTGGACTAGAATGATTAAGATGATGGTGATTAGATGAAAGAGGTGATTAGGGTTTGATAAGGATGATTTGGAAATGATTAGGAGAATGGTTAGGATGAGGTGTAATGATAAAGATATGATGAATAGGATATGATTATGATGAGGTGGATTGGGATATGTGGAATGACAAGGATGATGGCTAGGTGTTGGTTTGACTTGGAATGGTGTCGATTGGATTAGAAAGAGGATGATGTGGAATGATGATAATGTAATTAAGATGCGATTAGGATGGGACAAGTAGGATGATCAAGATGTGGATGGTTGGTGTTGGAACCAAACAACTGACAGGGGGGGTGAATCAGTTGTCCCATAATTAAAACTTTTCTACCTTTAACCTTCTTTATTATCTTACTATCAGATTAGTGATGTAAACATTAAAGCAAAGATCAATAACATAAGAGCAGAAACATAATCAACACACTGGACACCAAGATTTTGACGTGGAAACCCAGTTAAGGGAAAAACTATGGTGGGGGTTAACCCACAAAATGCATACCCTGTTAAAAGTACTTAATAAAATAGAAGGCACATGCCTTCGGGCACACTGCCCAAAGCTCATTGCTCAAAAGAGAGGCTCACTGCCTACAAAATTTATTTAGAAAGAATTATATGAGAAATAGCATGTACTTCATGCCTGATTTAGTTCCAATGAATGCTCAAGAACTTTTGCTTTGCCCCAAACTCTTCTTCACACCCTATACTGCTCTCGCTTCTTTTCTTCTCTACTCTGCTCCTGATCCTTTCTTCAGATTTTATCTGTTTTGCACAAGGATATTTTTTAATAAATTTTCAACAAGTATTTATATACTTCATCAACCTTGGAATGATCAACAAGGTCGGCTAAACTTGACGTGGATCATCACACTGTTAGCCAAACACAACTGAGACTTGAATCTACTTCTACAACCACTCCACACTTCATAAAAAATCTCTTAAGGCATCCGCAACAGGCTAGGAACATCCGGTCGGCCAAGACTGGGAAGAACATCAACCTCAAAGAAGAAATCTTCAATCAACAAGCTCAAACTTCAATGCAAACCTCCAACATAATAGCTACATGATCCAGAGACCTCCACAAGTGCATTAGAATCACCAATAACATTCACTCTAAACCATATTACCAGAGACATTTGAATCTTCCTCCGGAACCTCAAGAACACACTCTGCCATGACTGTTAGACTGGAAGGATAGCTTGTGGACCTCCAAACCATGAACCATTGGAGTTGATGATACACACTAACTTCCCAAACATACTTTTAGATCTATAGATCACAAGCTTATATTGTCGGAGCAATCTAGACCTCTTTCCTGTCACTCTGTCTTTCCTGATTATTGCAGGAACTGGTTCTACTCAGATGGCCATAGCTTCTTTAAATCTTCATGCAGACTTCTTAATTCTTAATTGGAGAAATCTTTGACAATCCTATACACAACCACATGATCTGCATGCATTTCTTATCTTTAATTTTCTCAATATCCTCAATAATCTGGTCTTCTATATAGACATCAATAGGATACAGTTGACACCAATGGCAACAAGGATATGTTGACATCAACGACAACACCATTTAGGCACATATTTGCAACAATCTCCCCCTTTGTCATTGACGGCAACATATGATGTGAAAAAATGAATTCAACCATCAAGACAAGAACTTCTCCTCCTTCCTCTTATCATACTTGCAACTACTTTCTTTATTGCTCCCCCTTTCATCAGCAACTAGTTTTTCACATGACTTCTCTCCCCCTTTGACATCAATGACAAAGGGCACATATTTGCTATCTTTTCTCCCTTTTTGCTTCAAACTGATCCCAAAACTTGCATATTGACTACTCCCCTTTTGAGTAGTACCTCCTTAACATCAATCCGGATCCCAAGATATGAGTGTGAATTCCACTAGACTGATGCACCTTAGTGCATCTTAGTTCTGCTCAGGAGGGATAATAACCCTTAACTTCTCCTTGAGATACTCAAAAGCATCCTTGGGAAGAGGCTTATTGAAGATCTCTACAATCTAATGTTTGGAAGGCACAAACTCCATCTTGACTTCATTCTCATTTACTTTCTCTCTCAAGAAATGAAACTTAATAGATATATGCTTTATCTTTGAATGCAATACCGGATTCTTTAAGATGCTTATTGCACTAGAATTATCATAGAAAATTATGACTGGCTCCTCAAACACAATTCTGATGTCCTTCAACATTTACTTCATCCACAAAACCTGAGTGCAATTATTTGCTGCTGCTATGTACTCTTCTTCTGCAGTAGTCAAAGATATTGCCTCTTGCTTTTTGTTTATCCAAGAGACCAATCTTCTCCCCAAGAAGAATGCACCACCACTAGTACTTTTTCTGTCATCCACATCTCCTATCCAATCAGCATTTGTATATGCATGAAGAGTGAAGTTATTTTCCTTTGGATACCACAGTCCATAATCAATTGTCCCCTTGAGATATCTAAAAATTATTTTAACTGCCATAACATGGGATTCTTTGGGATCAACTTGAAATCCGGAAACAAGTCCAATTGTATTCATGATGTCAGGTCAGGTCTGGGTTAGATAAAGCAATCCTCCAGTTATTGATCTATATCTTTTCTGATTTGCCTTGGGAGAGTCATCATCTTTGCTTAGCTTGCATCCAGTTACCATAGGTGTACCTATTGGCTTTGAGTCTTCCATTCCAAACTTCTTTAGCAATTATTTTACATACTTAGACTGAGATATGAAGATACCTTTATCTGATTGAACAATTTGTAGACCTAGGAAGAAATTCATCTCACCAAACATTGACATCTCAAACTCACTTTTCATCTGATCAGCAAATGCTTTACACATGCTTTCATTTCCACCAAAAATGATATCATCAACAAAGACTTCAACAATTAGAATGTCCTCATGATCAATCTTGAAGTAGAGATTACTATTAGGAGTTCCTTTGCTAAATCCTAGCTTAAGCAAATGCTTATCCAATCTGGCATACCAGGCTCTCAGAGCTTGCTTGAGTCCATACAAGGCTTTTCTCAATCTACAAACCATATCTCCCTGATCAGACAACTAAAATCCTTCTAGTTGCTCAATGTAGACTTCTTCCTCCAAATTTCCATTTAGAAATGCTGATTTCACATCCATTTGATATACTTTAAAATCTTTGAAGATAGCAAATGTAAGAAACAATCTAACTGCCTCTATCCTTGCCACCAGAGAAAAAGTTTCTTCAAAATCAATTCCTTCCACTTGAGAGTAGCCTTTACATACCAACCTTGCCTTATTCCTTACAACCTTGCCATCTTCATTCAGTTTATTCCAGAAGACCCATTTGGTTCCAATCACATTTTTGTCCTCAGGTCTAGGAACTAGATCCCATGTGTGATTCTTTTCAATTTGCATCAATTCCTTTTCCATTGCTTTGACCCAATTTTCATCATTGCAAGCTTCACTTATTGATTTAGGTTAAATCCTTGAAATCAAACAAATCTCTTCTTGATCTTTAGACATTTTTCTCCTAGTTCAAACACCTTTACTCTTATCTCCTATGATCTGATCTTTAGGATGATTTAACCTTACATACCTGGGAGTTTTGGAGATTTTTTGAGCTTTTGATTCTTGAACTTGTTCCTCATCATCTGTGTTAACCTCTGGAGTTACCGGTTCAAACTAAATTTGAGTCTAAACTTGAACTTGCCTTCCTTGATTTTGACTTTCATCTTGATCATTTGAATCATATCCAGAGTACTTGGAATGTCCTTCTTTGCTTTCATCAACTTTAACATTCACACTTTCAACAATCTTCTTCAATCTTTTATTGAGGCACCGATAGCCTTACTTTGAGTTGAGTATCTAAAAAATATTCCTTCATCACTTCTTGCGTCAAACTTACCTAAATCCTCATCTCTTTTGATATAGTATTTACTACCAAAGACTCTGAAGTATCTCACATTAGGAGGATGACCAAACCAAAGTTTATAGGGAGTCTTACCAGAATTTCCTTTGATCTGCACCCAGTTAAGAGTGTAGACAGCAGTACTCACAGCTTCTCTCCAATAAACTTGAGGAACATTTGTTTCCATCATCATGGTTCTGGCAGCTTCTTGAATGGTCCAGTTCTTTCTTTCCACAACTCCATTTTGCTGAGGAGTCCTAGGAGTAGATAACTGTCTTTTTATTCCATGCTTTTCATAGAAAGCATCAAACTCACCGGAGGTAAATTCTCCACCTCTGTCAGATCTCAGACGCTTTAATTTCCCACCAATCTCATTTTCAACCATCATCTTGAACACCTTAAACTTGTCAAAGGCTTCTGATTTTTCTCTCAGAAAGGTTACCCACATCATCCGGGAGTAATCATCAATCAGCAACATGTAATATCTTTCTCCTTGCACACTCCTAATTCTAGCAGGACCACAGAGATCAGTATGTACCAGTTCCAATCTCTCACTTGAACCTTGTTCCTTACTCTTGAATGAAATTTTGTTCTCTTTACCCAATTGACATTCTCTACATATGTTATTAAGTTTCACAAGTCTTGGAAGATCTCTTACAGCTTGAGTGGAACTTATTTTGACAATGTTGTCAAAATTCACATGACACATCCTCCTATGCCATAGCCAACTTTGATCTGTCTGAGCAATCAAACAACTTTTTCCAGAACTACTTAAGTGAAAGATGTTACCTCTAGTTTGAGTACCGGATGCAATTTTAGTTCCGGAGCTTTCCAAGATTCTACATTTTCCATCCTTGAACCGAAGATCATAACCCTTGTCAACCAACTGTCCAACACTGAGAAGATTATGTTTTAGTCCTTCCAGATACAGAACATTATTGGTGCTGTTCTTGCCATCAAAAGAGATGGATCCTCTACCACAGATTCTACCAGCTAAGTTGTCTCCAAATTTCACAAGTCCTTCATAGTTTTCAAAATTCACAAGTTTACTCTTGTCACCAGTCATATGATGAGAACATGCACTATCAATCACCCATTCATTCTTTTCAATAACCTGAGTAGCCAAGGCAATTTCCACATTTTCACAGCTAGCAGATTCAGTAGACACTGTATCTTCTACTTTGATAGCAATGAACACCCAATCATTTTCAGAGGAGCTTCCATGAACAGATTCATCATCTGTTACCCCTTCTTCTCCATTTTCTTGGACATAGTAACATTTCTTCTAACCTTTATACCGGTTAGGGTTTGGTTTTGAAAACCTTTCCCGACATCTTGAGGAAAAATGACCAATCTTATTACAAGAAAAACATTTGAGTGGTAATTTTCCTTCATACTCACCAGATCCTCTTGGCATTCTTCTGGCAATAAGAGCTTCAAGATCAGCTGTTTCTATTTTAACATCTTCAAGATCCTTTCTTGTCTTCACAAATCTGTTTGATCTTGTAGAAGAGCTTTCACTTGGATCATATCTTTGTTTTCCATACACACTCACCTTAAATGCAGATTTAGACTTGGGAAGAGAATCACCAAACTCACTTAATTTGAAAGCTGAAATTTTGCCAACCAGATGATCTCTTGTAACCTCTGAGACTGTCCTGATTTCTTCTATAGCTGCAACCTTATGTTTCTATGAATCTGGTAATGATCTGAGCACTTTTGATACAATTTTTGATTCTTCCAAAGTTCCACAATGACACCTGATGCCACACACAAGTTCATTTATCTTTTGCATGTAGATTGTGATGTTTTCATCTTCACTCATCCTCATAGTTTCAAATTTTCCTCTTAGACTTTGCAACTTTGCACATTTGACATATTTATCACCTTCATATAGATACTCCAGCTTTTTCTAGATTTCATAAGCAATTTTTAGACCAAAGACATTTGTCATTTCTGAATCAATCAGGGCACTCAACAGGGCTTCTTTAGCTCGAAGATTATTTTTAGCGTCTTTTATTTGATCAGGAGTTGAAGGACCTTTCTCCGAAGGTTTATACTCAACACTGGTTATTGCCCAATAGGCATCTCCCATGCATCACAAATGGCACTCCATGTGATTTTTTCAAACAAAATAATTTGTTCCATCAAATCTTGGACTATCCTTCTTGTAGGTCAACATCCTGGATCACCTCAAGCGGTTAGGCTTTTATAAGAGGATCTGGCTTTGATACCAATTGTTGGAACTAAACAACTGAGAGGGGGGGTGAATCAGTTGTCCCATTATTAAAACTTTTCTGCCTTTAACCTTCTTTATTATCTTACTATTAGATTAGTGATGTAAACATTAAAGCAAAGATCAACAACATAAGAGCAGAAACATAATCAACACACTTGACATCAAGATTTTGACATGGAAACCCGGTTAAGGGAAAAACCACGGTGGGGGTTAACCCAAAAAATGTGTACCCTGTTAAAAGTACTTAATAAAATAGAATGCACATGCCTTTAGGTGCACTGCCCAGAGCTCACTGCTTAAAAGAGAGGCTCACTGCCTACATAATTTATTTAGAAAGAATTAACTGAGAAATATCATCTACTTCATGCCTGATTTAGTTCCAATCAATGCTCAAGAACTTTTTCTTTGCCCCAAACTCTTCTTCACACCCTATACTGCTCTCGCTCCTTTTCTTCTCTACTTTGTTCCTGATCCTTTCTTCAGATTTTATCTGTTTTACACAAGGATATTTTTCAATAACTTTTCAATAAGTATTTACATACTTCATCAACCTTGAAATGATCAACAGGGTTGGCTAAACTTGACACGGATCATCACATTGTCGGCCAAACACAATTGAGACTTGAATCTACTTCTACAACCACTCCACACTTCATAAAAAATCTCTTAAGGCTTCCGCAATAGGCTAGGAACATTCAGTCGGCCAAGACTAGGAAGAACATCAACCTCAAAGAAGAAATCTTCAATCAACAAGCTTAAACTTCAATGCAGACCTCCAACATAGTAGCTACACGATCCAGAGACCTCCACAAGCACATTGGAATCACCAATAACATTCACTCTAAATCATATTACTGGAAACATTTGAATCTTCCTCCAAAACCTTAAGAACACACTCTGCCATGATTGTCAGACTAGAAGGATAGCTTTCGTACCTCCAAACCACGAATTACTGGAGTTGATGATACACATTGACTTCCCAAACATGCCTACAGATCCAGAGATCACAAGCTTATATTACCGGAGCAATCCGGACCTCTTTCCTGTCACTCTGTCTTTCCTGATTATTGCAGGAACCGATTCTACTTAGATGGCCATAGCTTCTTCAAATCTTCATGCGGGCTTCTCAATTATTAACTGGAGCAACCTCTAACAATCCTATACATAGCCACATGATCCACATGCATTGATTGTCTTTAATTTTCTCAATATCCTCAACAATCCGGTCTTCTATAAAGACAACAATAGGATACAGTTGACACCAATGACAACAAGGATATGTTGACATCAATGACAACACCATTTAGGCACATATTTGCAATAGTTGGATGATGTGATTAGGAGAGGTGATAAGGATATGATTAGGATAATGTGAGTAGGATATAATGTGGAATGAGAAGATTGGATGATTAGATGTTGGTTTGACTTGGAATGGTGTTGGTTGGATTAGAAAGAGGATGATGTGGAATGATGATAATGTAATTAGGATTTGATTAGGATAGGACAAGTAGGATGATTAAGATATGGGTTATGTGAATGATAAGGATGATGGAATGACAAGGATGAACGTGATTAAAAAGAATTATTAGGATATGGTGACTTGGAATGAATGGATGGAAAGAATGTCTAAGGGTGATGATTAGGCAAGCACACACATCAATCATAGAAGATGCTTGGTAATCAAATTAGTTGTATTTAGTGACTCTTGATGTTTTGCAAACACTTGTAAACATGCACAAACCTAGGCTAGTCAAGGACAATATTTGCTGGATTCCCACTGCGGATAAATACGAGCCGCACTTATTCAGAGCGTATAGCTTAGAAGTTCGGTGGAACTAGCTCCCCCTTACATGAAACTTACTTCTTAGGCACACCAAACCTTGAATTCCTAAAGACCTAAAGATCTCAAGGAATTTGCTATCTCTACTTTGAACTGCAAGAACGTGAGACAACTTCAGAGGTCCGACCTCCTGTGCTAGCAATTAGAAGGATTTTGGCCACTAAACAAAGGTTCTTAATCAATGTTTTAGGATACATGCAGTAGTTCACTCAATTAAGAGTCCTCCCAGCCCTCAAAGAGGGGTTTCACGCATCACAAGGATACTAAGGGAGACATCCATCGGTATAGAACAACATCACCAGGTGATTGATGAATTTCATCACAATCACGATTATTTATATAGCGGGCCAAAACAAAAGCACCGCTTGGGTCATTCCCTCTCAAAATCAGGAGGTAGGCCCTCTAAAGGTTTAGACAAAAGTGATACAAGCACATGTTTTTGATCTCCAATGTCATACAATGATACGAGGAGAGAGCATACACATGTGCTTGACCACACTAGACAATGTTCATTGACCTTAGAAATTACATGTGTGGTGTGACACATGCAAGTGTTCAAGAAGTGTTTTTGATTCCCAAGATCGCTTAGAGGGCGAGGGAAGAGGATACACACTTCAAAAACCCAAGCAAAGCCACTAATCAAAGTAGACAGTGATTCATTTTAAGCCCAAACCAAGTGTGAAAACAACGAAATGATGTTCATTTTAGTGAACCACAATCCAAGTGTTCCTATGATAACCATGCACATGGATGAGAATGAAAAGAACCCTGCAACAAATCTGTTAGTAGTTTGAGTCAAGAGTCTTCTCCCAATGAATGCCACAAGCTAAAAATCAAGCATTAGTAGTATAAAATCTCTATGATAATACATAAAACATGAAATAACAAGTAGATGCCCTATTTTGCGAGCCACCGAGTCAAAGAGGTCAAAAAAATAAAATCTGCAAAATATTTGAGAAAAATGATCAGCTACAACAAAACAAACAGAAGAATAAGAAAATTCAATAAATTTTAAGCATTTTCAAAAAAAATTCGTGAAGAACGCACCAGTTTTGCCCAAGTTATAAGCATTTGAAGTTTAGAACTAAGTTTGACTTTGACCAAAAAAAGTCTAATAAAATGATGTAGTCACTTGAAATTGACCTCGCCACAACATAGGTGGGTGAGGCAGCTCCACAATGCCGCTCATTTCGTGAAAGTTCGTCACTGTATGCAGAAGTTATGACCGTTTGAAAAAAAATGCCTATATTGGCATGTGGAGGTAAAGAGTACAATCCAGGTGGTTAGCAAACAACTGGCGGTTTAAGTCAGGTTCACCATTTGCTACTAGGGTTTAAGATTTTCAAACATGGAGAAATGAAAATACTACAAAGTTCTAACTGCAATGAAGTGCAATCTAACTTAGAAATCAACCGAACAAGCATGAAAACAACTACGAATCTAAGCTAGTATTGTCTTATCTTCATTGTTCTCCTCTATCTTCCATATTTGTTCTCAAATTTGCAAGTTTATACAAAGACCTAGAGAAGCTCAAATGAAAATGGTAAGATGTTGGAGACAAGAGAGCATGAGAGAATAAGGGATTAGGGCATTAAGAGGTGAAAATGAAGTTGAATGAGTGATTTTATAGAAGATCTGATTCGAAAGGAGGGCTAGGACTGAGAATTGACTTTGGAGGCAAATGGAGGGTTGAGATCAGTTAGAGTTTCCTCACCACTAGAGGACAAAATTGAATTTTAAATTGGAAGAAATTGTGAGGTGGAGAATGATTTTTAAATTAAATAAATTAGGTTCATTTATTTAATTTATTTGAAGAGGGGAATAAAGTGAGATGATTAAATTAAATAGGTGGAACCCATTCAATTAGGATAAGGCCTTTTAATTTAAATAAATGTTTATTTATTTAAATTAAAGGGAGTAAGGGGTAATGAATAATTAAATAATTAATCAATTAAAATTAATTATTTAACAATAGAGGGAAAATTAGGGGAAAATAGTAGAATGCGGCAGAGATTAGGGTTTTGCAATCTGAGGACACTTTTAAGTGTCTACAATTACAACAATAACATCAAACTAAGTGCACAAATTTTAGTGTTCATATATTAACCACTATGTAAATGGAAATGGAGAAAGAAGAAAATCAACAAATTATAATATTCTATCACATAACATAATATGTACATGGAGAAACTCTTTCTAGAAAAAACTCCGCCATCAAAGAGAGGCTCAAGTATGTATTAATATTCAATGAACAAGAGTGCATAAACAAAACACTTCTCTCTTCAATTTAATAGCATTTTGATAACACCTACGAACTTGTAAAATAACCCATGAAACTAATATCTTGTGCCTCCAACTTATAGAACAATGGGAAAGGAAAACCATAAATGGTTTCCCAAAATAATGTACAACCAAAAACATGATTTCATGTAAAACCCCATACTCCACATGAAGACCATCTTCAAAGAATAGTAAATCACAATAATGGACATCATCTTTGACTCATAACTACCCCACATGGTCATACCTACCAAGAATGACATATAACTTCCTCCACAAACATGCATGGGACTCATTTGATAAATGCAAGATGCTTCATAACTCCCTCCTAGCACCTAGAATTGGAAAGGTGTCATAAATAATCTCAAATGAGTTTGTTACTACCACTATTTTTTTTTTAGCCTAGTAAACTTTTTAACATGACTGGTGAAGCTGGTGCGACACACCCTCCGACTCTATGACGCTTTTTCCCGGAGCTATGAACCGGTGAGGCCACAACACGGGGGACCTCATCCCCAAGAGAGAACACTTCCACTACAACAAATCCCTATGATTAGATCCCTTTTTGCTTCCACCCACTGTTTTAATGTATTTTTGTCCATTTTTTTGAAAATGTCAGCGCTATTTATAGGGATGGCGCTGTTTTTGGCATTTTTTGCATCGACCAGAACAAGTCGACGCTAAATTAGGTACCAATTAATGCCTAACTTAGCGCCTAATTTAGCGTCACATTTAACACTTGGTTTAGCACCTACGTTAACACCTTATTTAGTGCCTTATGTAGCATCTAAATTTAACCCCTGGTGTAGCGCTTGTTTTAGCACCTAATTTATGGTTACTTGGGTTTAGGAGTAATATTTAGGGTTTATGGTTTTGGGATTAGGGGTTAAGGTTTAGAGGTTTAGGGTTTAGAGAGAGATAGAAGACCAATAGGGAGATATAGAGGAGACCGAGGGGAGAGATAGGGTGATAGAGAGTGAGGGACATGGCCAGAGACATAGGGAGAGAGATTGAGAGGTAGAGGGACAAAGGCGATAGGGAGAGAGGGGAGAGATAGGGAGATATAGGTTTAGGGTTTAGGGGTTAGGGGTTCAGGTTTAAAGGTTTAGGGTTTAGGGTTTATAGAGAGAGAGGAATGATAGGGAGATATGGAGGAGATTGTGGAGAGAGATAGGGAGATAGAGAGTGAGGCACATGCACATGGCTAGGGACATAGGGAGAGAGATTGAGAGGTAGAGGTAGGGAGATAGGGGATAGATAGGGAGATAGAGGTTTAGAGGTTCTTGGATTTAGGGTTGCTCAGGTTTGGAGAGAGAGAGAGAGAGAGAGAGAGAGAGAGAGAGAGAGAGAGAGAGAGAGAGAGAGAGAGAGAGAGAGAGAGAGAGAGAGAGAGAGAGAGAGAGAGAGAGAGAGAGAGAGAGAGAGAGAGAGAGAGAGAGAGAGAGAGAGAGAGAGAGAGAGAGAGAGAGAGAGAGAGAGAGAGAGAGAGAGAGAGAGAGAGAGAGAGAGAGAGAGAGAGAGAGAGAGAGAGAGAGAGAGAGAGAGAGAGAGAGAGAGAGAGAGAGAGAGAGAGAGAGAAAGAGGTTTGGGATTTAGGGGTTAAGGCTTAGGAGCATTATTTAGGGTTAACGGTTTAGAGTTTAGTGTTTAGAGAGAGGACCAATAGCTGGGAGATATAGAGAGTGAGGTACATGGCCAGAGACATAGCCAAAAGAGATTATAGGGATATATATGGAGAGTGAGGGACATGGCTAGAGATGTAGGGAGAGAGATTGAGAGGTAGAGGAATGATAGAGCTAGATAGAGAGATAGGGAGATAGAGGTTCAGGGTTGCTTAGGTTTAGTGTTTAGGGTTTAGGAGTTTGGGGTTTAGGATTTAGGAGTTTAGGGTTTCTCAAGTTTAGGGTTTATGGGTTAGGGATTAGGGGTTAGGGGCATTATTTAGGGTTTATATATGTTTTAGGGGTTAGGGGTTAGGGTTTACTAGGGTTTAGGGGCATTACTTAAGGTTTAGAGGTTTAGGGTTGCTCAGGTTTAGGGTTTAGGGGCATTATTCAGGGTTTACAGTTACATGTCAAAAGAAGTCTCTCTCTCTCTAAATCCCTCAACCCTAAATAATGACCCTAATCCCTAACCCCTAACCCATAACCCCTAAACCCTAAACCTGAGCAACCCTAAACCTCTATCTCCCTATAATCTCTCCATTATCTCCCTCTCTCTAGCTATCATCCCTCTACCTCTCAATCTCTCTCCCTATCTCTCTAGACATCTCACTCACTCTCTATCTCCCTATCTCTCATTTGACTGTGATCTCCTCTATCTCTCCCAATCTATCTCCTCTCTATCGACTCTACGTACCTATCTATCTCTCCCTATCTCTTGCCTTTCTCTCTATCTCCCTATCTCTCCCCTCTATCTCCTCTATCTCTCCCTATCTCTCGCCTTTCTCTCTATCTCCCTATCTCTCCCCTCTATCTCCTCTATCTCTCCCTATGATATGTCTCCTCTCTATCTCTCTCTACCTAGCTATCTCTCCCTATCTCTCTATCTCTTGCCTCTCTCCCCCTATCATTCCTATATCTTCCTAGCTCTCCCTTCTATTAATTCTCCCTCTCCCTTATCGATGAAGGAATTAATGAACAAGCATGGAAAACTTATAGGACACACTCTCTCTCTCTCTCTCTCTCATTTCATATTTTTCTCTATCCGTCTCCTTATCAACAAAGCAAATGGAAACAAGAAAACTATTAGGACATGAAAAGAGGGTTGATGAGGATATAAATTGGCAGCCGGATGAAATGGAAATAAGCTGATAAAACTAAAGTTCATTGGCTGGGAAGAATGATGAGAGGAGAGGTGGAAAATAGTAAAATAGGGAAAAATTGGTGGGATCTAAAGGGAAATTGGAAAGGAGAAGGAAAACTAGGAAAGCTAGGAAAAGGATTTAACTAGCTAGGAGCTGGTAGATAATATATAGGTCAGAGAGAGAGAGAGACAGAGACAGAGAGTTGCTTGGGGTTAGCGGTTAGGGTTTAGGGGCATTATTTAGCATTTATGAGTTTAGCATTGCTCAAGTTTAGGGTTTAGAGTTTACTAGGATTTAGGGTTTATGGTTTAGGGGCATTATTTAGGGTACTTTAGGGTTTAAGGTTTAGGGGTTAAGGTTTAGAGGTTTAGGGTTTAGTGTTTAGAGAGAGAGGACCAATAGGGAGATATAGAGAGTGAGGGACATGACCATAAACATAGGGAGAGATATTGAGAGGTAGAGGAATGATAGAGATAGGGCTAGATAGGGAGATAGAGGTTTAAGGTTGCTTGGGTTTAGTACTGTTTAGGGTTTAGGGGTTTGTGGTTTAGGATTTAGGGGTTTAGGGTTTATGGCAGGTCAGGGCTGGGTTAGGGCTTATAAGGGCCATTATTTAGGGTTTATGGTTTAGGGGTTAGGGTTTAGGGTTATTAGGGGCATTATTCGGGGTTTATAGATCTTCAAGGATCTAGATAGTGTGGCTATACACATTGCTACACATGTTGACATTTTCTTGATTTTCTTGTTTATTTTCACCCTTTTGAAAACTAAATTTTCCTATTGAAAAGTTGAAGGATGAGATCGATATTTAAGTGCATTAGACTTAAGAATTTGATAGTGTATCAAAATCATCATTAGGAATTTGATAGTTTATCTTTGTTGATAGAGATTGAAATCCAATAACATAATCATGATTGCATTCATTAATTTGATCCTTGTTTGATGCTCTCCTATTCCTAATTCAATCTATCTTAATAGTGAAGGAAAATAAATACATGGACAACCCATAGAGAAATTTGTCATCAATTTTGTTCCACAAAATTGTCTCATGATATGGTGAAGGAAAAAATTACCAAAGATAAATTGTGATCATGATTCATCGACTCAAAAACTAATGCACTGATAGAAATGTAGGCACCTAAATCTTACCATGGCCTAACATTACACTAGATCTATCCCACATCTCCTCTTACAATGTTAATTAAATAAATTGTATTTATTTAATTAACCACTTTGATTATTCCTCCTAATATCAGTTTAGTAAGTCACGCTATTTAATTAATAAATCTAACCATTCTTCTGACATTAATTAAATATCAACCCTTCCTCTAAAGTCTCATCCTTAATTAAATAAATCCAAATTTATTTAATTAAATCAATGACCCCCAACATTCCCCCACAACTAAATAAATACATATATATCATGGCCATTGTGAAACAATCTTGACTATTTTTGACTATATGAGTGTTTTTGTTTATTACTGCTGTCCCGCAGGTTAATTGATTATCTTTTGCGGTTATGCGGGAATAAGAGGAATGAAATATGGCACATACTGCATTCCTGTAGAGCATAAAAGAATAGTTTGTGGCTTGGCAGTAGGAAGCGGTTTATATGAAGAAGCTACTGCTACCCCGTGGATGGTTCATCTGACACTTACGGCTTGGTGGTGTTCATCTCACGCTTGGTAGTGTTAGTCTCTTCCCGCGGTCTCGCGAAGGTTTGAAAAGTAATCGGTGGCATTGTAGTAATAACACTTATCACGTCCTCTCAAGGGTTTCAACTGAGGCCTGCGGTAGACTGGCAAGAGGAGAATATAATGGGTTTTTGCCCCTGCTGTCCCGCGATGGTCATTCATAACAGTTGTGGTTGGGCGGTAAACAGAAGGACATTAGGTAATAATTTCCCGTGGTCCCGTAGGGGTCAATCTAAGCATTTGTGGTCTGTTGGTAAAGGATGAAATAGAAGTGTAGTGCCTGTAAGCCACCACTATCCCATGACGGTCATTCATAACATTTGCGAGTGGGCGGTAAACATATGGACATCAAGTAATAAACTCCCATGGTCCCGTGGGGGTCAATCTAAGCATTTACGGCCTGGTGGTAAAGGATGAAATAGAAGTGTAGTGGCTGTAAGCCACCGCTATCCCGTGACAATCATTCATAACATTTGCAGGTGGGCAGTAAACAGATGGACATCAGGTAATAATCTCCCACCGTCCCACAGGGGTCAATCTAAGCATCTGCAGTCTAACAGTAAAGGATGAAATAGAAGTTTAGTGGCTGTAAGCCCCCGCTATCCCACAGCCAATTTGAGCGAGCCTTGTGGTGATGCCGTAAAAGAAATAAATGACAAGCACATTCAATGCGGGGTCGCTGTTAGCAAGAATTGCTGTCAAATCTTGAGAAAGGAATTGAATGCTGAGATTTCATGATCTCATGGCACGAACCAGAGTAATGGTGATATGATAAACTCCTTGGCTGAATAAGATTCAAAGATTTCTTGGCATTTTCTCATTTCAGAGAATTCACAACTTGGAGAAGGCGCAACTTAGCTCAGTGTGTTTTCTGCAAACTGCAATTGACTAGGTAAGTTCATTCCCGCACTCTCTGATTAGAAGTTGGCGCATATTTTGCTCTATTTTTTAGTTGCTAGTACTGGGGGTTCTTGTAATTACATCTTTTGTTAAAATATAAAATTTCTCTTATAAAAAAAGGTTGGGGCTAAGCTTTTATGTTATACAGTAGGGGGTTGTAGTTTGTTCTATCTCTGCTACTTGCAAAGTTCCCCAATTTGACTATGATACTGACTGAAGATACAAATCCTATTCTTATCCATTCTTTAATGGGTTTATTTTTAATTTTAAATACTGTTCTTTTATTCCTATGTCTACCTACATTAATTGGCCATGTCAAGTTCATTTTCTCTTTCATTGTATTTTTCAGTTGCTGGTATAGTAAGTTGAATTTTGAAAAACCCTAGCCTGTTCAAGTCATTAAACATGGCACCCAAGAGGTCTGAGTTTGCCAGTAAAGGAGATGAGCATGTAGTTCCCAAGAAAAGACCACTTCAACAATCTCTGCTAGAAGTATTGCCTTAGTCCGTAGACAAGGGTCCAAAGAAGATGTTCAAAGATGCAGCAGAAGGGTGTTAGGATGCTACAATCCCTATCTGCGGGTGGGATTTGTTTTGGTATTTTAATGCAAAAAGGGATGGTGAGGGACCAGTGGGAAATCCATGGAAATTGGATTTGGCAAAGTTGGTGGTGCCCGCTATATTTGTGGATGTGGAATTGATTAGGGCACTAGGACAATTTTACCATCCTACCACTAAAACAGTTAAAATGCCAAATAGATTGCCATTGGTGACAGTAGACAGGAATGCAATTGTTGACTATTTTATGTTGAACAAGCAAGCTCTCACTCAAGTGGATTTGTAGAGATTTGAACAAGATTACACAAGTCTGAGGAAAACATTTAGGAGAGATGAATTTCCAATATATACGAGAAAGGGGGCCAACAACAGGAAAATTGAGATTCCATCAAATGCTATTGAGCCTTTCCTTGTGGAAGAATTTGCTATATATTTCAAGAGAACCTATTTTGCACTGTGCCAGGTCTTGGGAATTGATGCACAAGGAAGAATGCCAACTAGCCTAATGATGATGGCTATGAAAATACAACATCCAAAGGTGAACGCTAAATATGACTTTGCATCTCATATTGAGAAAAAAATGCATGAAGGATTCTTCTGTTTGAAGGAGAACAAGCAACCCTTAGATTTTAAATTCTATTCTTTATTGTGTCACTTGATTCTGTATTAGAATAGAGGGAGATGGTCAAGCAAAATGGATCTGAGTATGGTTGATGAGAAAGGACAAAGATTGCCGACTTAGTTTTGGTGTTATAAGTGGGATTCCTGTTTTCGGAATAGTGACTACATTGTATTTCATGATTTGTTTATTGTCAAGATATTGAATTCTATTGGTATCTGGTTTCCTAGGTTGACTAAGGAAGTCAGGGTAATGCTGAGGCCACTTGCACACAAACTAGAGGAGGGCCACAACCATAATTTTGCTGATTGTTTTTTATGTCAGATCATACTATAATTGGAGTGTATGGTTGCCCCCAACCACCTCACATATTGCCAAAATTTGTATCAGACATAATTGTATTCATGGAGTTTATGTGGCAAATGATGTGGATGGAAAAGGAGGTACTGAAAAGATAAAAGAAAGGTACATTTCTACATGATGCTACAATTTTTGGTGATTGGTCTATTGGCTCTGACACTCTTGAAAATTTGCAAGCCTTTTTAAGGGTGAAATATTCTTTGAAATTGGGTATTGAGAGGAATTGTGACCCTGAGGGTCATATGAATCTTGTGAGACAATCAATTCTGACTAAAATGGCCGTATCCCATTAGGTCCTGTTTGATGAGAACGTGATAAGAAATCTTGTCACTTTTGATGAGGTATATAGTAGAAAGAGAAAATGGGATATCTTGAAAAATATTGAAGATGAAAAGAAAAAGCAGAATCCATTATTTCTTGGATTCTTTGTTGAAGAAAAAGACCCTCTAAAGAGAATTGATGCAATCATTGATAATTTTGAAAGTATTTATGGTAAATCTGAGAAGCAGCCTCCTAAGGCTACTAAACTTACAGTGAAAAGGTTTGTAGGGATTGAGATTCATAAGTCTACTCCTCACGTTATGTCAGTGCAAGATCCACAGGTCCTAGAATCACCACTAGCAAAGAAGCAGAGGACAGAAGAGGTATCTCCACTTGTCTCCTATGAAATGACTGAAGAGGTGGCTAACATCTTGAGGCACATGGGAGATGAGCAAGAGGTTGATCAACCCACTGATGCACATAAGCCTAAGGCTAGGAAGGGTGAGCAAACACAAGCTAAACCAGAGTTGGAGGAGGATGAAAGTATTATAGCATCCATGAGGTTCATAGAAGATGACGACTTCATCAAAACTCTAGAGTTTAAGGATTTTTGGCTGAAAATGAAAAATGAAAGAATATAATGAAAAAGTTGAAATAAATAAAATGGGTGCTGATGAAACACAACATGATCAAATCATTACACAAACTTTCAAAGAATTGAAATTAGATGAAATTGATGTGAGTCCAGAGGAGGCAAGACAAATGGTGTTGAAAAGTAATATGCTCATCATCCCTGGCCTTGAATTGAAAAAGGTATTTTTGCTTGACTAAGTTAGAAGTCAGGATGATCCACAACTTGTTTCAGAATTTGATTATGAAGATGGCATAAGTGGATGTGGTTTTAATTCAAAGATAGAGACCCTTGCAATTTGGACTACTCAGAAGAATACAAGCAAACCAAGATTGCTTGATATTGTTCAAGAAATGAGGGGTACAACTGTGGTAAAGACTTTACAAGATACATTAGCAACAAAAGTAGCTGCTCTTAATGTTCATACTGCTATGTTTACTCATGCTATTGTGAAGAGGTTAGAACAAAGGTTAACAGATTATGAGCAAACTTAGAAAGTGATGAATGATGAAGTAAACAAATTATATTTTGAAAATGTGAAATTAAAGAAATAATTGCAAGGTGTGAATTCTTCTCAAGGTCAAGCCATTGTACCCTATCAGCTCCCTGTGGCACAAATAACCAGTGATGTCACAATGTCTACTGAAGAATTTAATGCAACAAGATTAAAATTTGAAAAGGAAATTGAAAGTTTGAATAAACAAAATGAAATGACAAAGAATGAGGCAAAGATGAAAGTTTTTCAAATGTTTGAGAAAATTTTGGAGCATAGAGTAAAATTGGTTGTGGATAAGCTTGGGAGTGTGCATGATTGCTACTCTTCTTTATCTTAGGGCATTGAGCAATTGATAATAAACTTTTCTGTTTTGGATTTGTTGTTTAAAAAATGGCAACCCTATCATCACAATTTGGTTACGATGTGCTTAGTAGTACAAAGGAATCTTGATGCCCCTACAACTTTGAAGCCCACTGAGAAAATAGTCAAAATAATCATTGATGAATACTAGTATGTGAATGGGGAAAGCTAGAAGATCCAAGCAAAGGTTGAATCTTTTACTACGTTCAAGCATAAATTTATTCCTTTCATACTGACACAAGAAGAGAAAATCAAAAGTCTTGACACATGGAAGATGGAATTCGGCCAAACAGTATTCCAAGTTATGGATTTTTTGAAGAAGGATGGAGATGTCAACATTCTCAGTTTTAATATGATATTGGATTGAGTAATTG
The DNA here is from genome assembly GCA_027924645.1 of Cunninghamia lanceolata. Classification (NCBI taxonomy): domain Eukaryota; kingdom Viridiplantae; phylum Streptophyta; class Pinopsida; order Cupressales; family Cupressaceae; genus Cunninghamia; species Cunninghamia lanceolata. The sequence goes on along the minus strand of BSBN01000520.1, from coordinate 20,533,330 downwards.
CGTTGGATGTTGGGTATGAAAAATTTGTGATGGATGTCAGAGCTTTGCTTGATAAAAGATGGGAAGATCACAAAGAGAACTTGCTTCAGATTCAGTTTTACCAATGGCCTGGTGATTTTATAATATATAAATGGGAGGAGAAATATCTTAGAGATGAATCATCAGCAGCACAGGTTGAGGTGTAGAAGAGCAATGAGCCATATGATGACGTTAAATAGCACCACCACATCTTGAATGCTCTCTTTTTGTCTCTTTATGTTTTCTTCATGTTTTCAAAATGTATTAGAATATATTTGAAAATCTAAATTGGACTTATAAAAGACAAATATTGTAATATCAAGGGTTAGGAATACAAAGAGCCATTTTGATTGTGAAAGGTCTAAAGTTTGTTGCTTCCTTTATAAAAGGAAACCAAGACCTTATGGCTCAAAATCTATCTTAGATTTTGATTTTTTGAAAGAGACATTGCACTGCCTGTACTTTGAAGCAAATAAATATAAAAGCTGCTATTCTCTGGTGGTTAACTTTTGGTTATCATTTGTTTGTTGAATTGGATTGCTAATAATTTATCTGGTTGTCTCCAATTTACTTTTTCTTTGTTATTCAAATCAAAAGAGACCCCTGCATTCACATTACAAAAGAGGATAGGTGATATTTATCAAACTAAAATTATAAAGTAATAAGTTATGTCTCAAAAGATGTTTATATTATTTAAAAATAAAGAAAGGATATTCTACTGTAGAACATTTTGACACCTTTAATATGATTTTGAGTCAAATAGGTTCAATAAATGTTAAACTTGATGAGGAAGACAAATGTATCTTCTCACTTTGTTTTTTACTCAAAAATTAGGAGAACATAATGCTTGTTATAAATGGTAGTGTTGCAAAGGTGACTATGGAATCCTTTATTGTTACAATGCTCAATGGACATATGAGGAGAAAGTTCAATGATGAAGGTTCTAAGGATGCCTTGCATGTTCCGCAAAGGCCCAAGGACAAAAGTGGATCTAAAGGGGAATGGTATAAATATCAATCCAAGTCAAGAGGAAAATCTAGAATTCCTGGGAAGATAAGAGTAAAGTTTTGGAAATATGGAAAAAGAGTACAAGTGAAGAAGGAATGCAAAAAATTAGTTAATCACTGCCACAATCTCATGATCATTATTCTAGTAGAAAATCCTAGTTTTCATTCTTTTTTCATAATGCATTAGTTAATCACACACTTCACATTTGACATCATGCTAAAAAGATCAAATAAGTTTTTTATTTCTTCTCAACTATTTCATTTCTCTATCTTAATTACTTAATATCTCAATATTTTATTGTACTCTCAACTCTTTGTACTTTAAAGTTTAATTAAATCTAGGATTGGACTTAAATCTTCTATTATAGGGTATGATTTATTTCCCTACATTTTTTTGAACTCGCAATTTCCATGCCTATGTTTAGGATAAAAAAAGATTGATTTTTTATTTTGAGATTTTTGTGGTTTGCATTTTTTGGAAACAACCCAATGCCTTTAATTTTGCATTCCTAAGAAACATATATGATCCTTATGTCCCCTTCAATAAAGTACTAGGTCAAACCCTCACCTTGCAAACATGACTACCTCTTTCTCCTACTTCCTATGACGATCACATGTTGCATTCTAATGATGAAGAAGAATATTATGATCATGATGTCTTTATTAAAAGTGTTGAAAATGAATAGAAACATGAGATCATTGATAAATTGAAATATTTGTGCAATTAATTAGCTAATATAGATGATAATATGTCCACTTCATATTTCATTGATGGTCTTACTCAAATACTTATCAAAAGATGACATGGCATAGATACAATTAAGGATATATATGAAAAATAATTAAAGATAAACAAATTCCTCATGTGGCAGGCACTGGTCTTTCTCTTTTGAAAATCATTCCCTTGTATATATTTTCAAAATCCAAATTTGTTTTTCTGTTTTAGGAGCAGGGTTTAAAGATTTATAGAAAACATTAATCCAAATCATATGCCAGATTGGGTTAAGTGAAGTGGATCATTTAATTGACAAAATTACATAAGCTCCTTAATCTATTATGAAGTCACCAGCAAACTTGAAAGTAAATTGTCAGTGGTGAAACAAGGTAACACCCACTATTTAAGGAACTTGATGAACTTATCCTTTGACCTATATCACTTAATACTTCCATCACATAATGATTATCCATTAACAAGTTATGAAGAACATCAATCAATCCATTTAATTAACATTATTGCCAACAATTTGTACCAAAGATTAAACAATTTAAGGATATTGCAATAGGTAATTTGTCAACAATTGAACAATCCATTTAATTAACATTATTGCCAACAATTTAATCATCCTTTTTTAAACATGGATTGCAAATAATTTTGAAAATTTAGAAGTCTTGGTCATTAACATTATTGTCTGCTACAATGTCATCCAATGTATCATTGTCAATGTTCATATGTTCTTTCAAGTATTTAATATTATCATCATCCTCATCTTGACCTCCATCATCTTCATCATCATTGAAATCTGACTGTAGACCATCTATATTGTTACCAGATGTATTTGGATCATCATTTTGTATACCATCCATATTGTTGTCTTCCATAACATCATCCAACTCTGGATTGTTGTCTTCTTGTGCTTGAACATAACCATCTTCAACATCATCATGGATGTCAATTTCTTCAATGTTCTCTAATCCCTCTCTCTCATTTTGTTGGCCATCATTGTTTTGATCAGTATCCACTAATGCATCGTCAAATACATGCCTTAATCTTGGATCATAATGTATGACAAATATCCATTTCGGGTCCAAAATATCTTCATAGAAAAATACCTGCACATGAACGACATACATATATTAGACGTATGGTATAACAATTTTATTGATTAATAAACACATGTATATATTCACAATAAACTATGAAATAATAGATTAATGATCACTACCGCTTCTTGTTTGAGTTAAAGAAATACCTACTCACAATGAATTGGTAAAACATAAGGCTCCTTATCCTCCGGTAGGAAACATGAGGAATCTATAGAAAACAATCCACTATGGGTATCATGTCTTCGTGTCCTCTCAAATGCTTCATACCATCTACACTTAAAAATACAACATTTAAAAGAGCGGTAATCCAACTCAATAATTTCTTGTATTTTCCCAACATATTGTAGATTCCCTTGAATTATAATCGTATCTTTTGAGCTTGATCGACTAGATTTCTGGAAGTCAACCATGATGCCACAATCGAAGGACTGTCTCTTTACATCTACACTTTCTACACGATAATGTCGACCATATGCCCACATTGCTGGATATTCCTCACCTGTGAATGACCATTTACTTTAGTGAAAAGAAATATAATGATGAATATTAAAATAGTTAATAGGGTCAAAGCTGTAAGGAAACAACATTTTGTAAAATTCCAACTGTACCTTTCTTTCACATCCTCTAGAAATGTTGATTTCATCTTCTGTTATGTTTGAATCTATACCTGCACCTTCTGTTTGATTTTGAATTTGTTCAGTAACCCATTCTAGTGTGCAATCTTTACCCCATTCCCCAAGCAAATTAGTGGGAAGTGGAGTATTCCTTGGGTTCGATCTCTTAAATTGCCTCCTTGCTTCTAACACTTCTTCTCTCTTTTTATCATACAGATCAATCCATTTGTTCATAAAGTCCATGTGGTACAGAATGAACTTGTCAAGTATAGCACTTTCATCTACAGCTATTACATGTCAACATGTTTATTTCAAACTCCAAATGTCATGCTGTTAATTTGACAAATAAATTACAGAGTAAATTAATGATTGCAAGAAAAAAACCACACTAATCATGAATTTACTTACTAATTTCTGCTTGAACACCATTAGATTGTCGTTTTTCTCCATCAATGATATCTGATGCTTGTTCTTCATCCTAGAAGCGTGGCCCATCTTCAAAATCCTTACCAAGGAATTCACACAAGAAGAAAAATGCTTCATTCAATACATACCCTTCAGCCATGCAACCCTCTGGATGTGCCTTTTGTCAAACATATCTTTTTAGAGTTTTCATATACCTCCCAAAGAAAAATATCCACCTCGTTGATACGACACCCGCCAATTCAATGTCATCGACTAGGTGTATAAATAAATGGACTTGTAGGTCCATGAAACTTGTAGGGAGCTCCTTCTCAAATACACATAAAATTTCTACAATTTCCTTCTTCCATTTTGGCACTTCACATTCGTGGATCTCCTTGGAGGCCACCCACCTAATATAAGAATAGTAAATTAGTATGAACCTTTAGTCAAAAATTAAAATGCAATATAATATATCTATGTCTCTCACACATTAACCACATAACTTGTAAATGCTGATAATCGACTTATGGCATTCCTTAAGTCAACTGTAAGACATGAATCCCCCCTAATTGCCAATGGCATGATATGCTATGAAACACATTTATGAAAAGGTCATTAGTAATTTTTTCTCACACAACATAACGATATCAAAATATATTTAGTACTTAATCGATGTTACCAGTAAATGTTAAATGATGATATATAATACCTTCATAAAATTATGAAAATCATGTGTTTTAAATCCTGTGATATGTCCATCAATTGTAAAAGCTTTAGCCAATGATGACCCATAGCCAGTAGGTGTCCTCATTGAACGGATGATATTTTTTAGTTGGTGTAGCTCTTTTTTTTTTCAAAATCCATGGAGCTTCTGCATATGTTTCATTTTCCCTATTTGGCCACAAATATTTTCTATCAATTTTGGTACGTGAAAGAGCAATATCTCTCCTCGAAGACAAGGTGTCCTTCTCTTTGCCTAATATATGTCGAAATATAGAATCTAGGACATTTTTGAAGACGTGCATAGGATCTAATAGGTGAGATATTAATAGATCCTTCTAGTAAGGGAGCTCATAAAATATGGATTTCCTTTTCATTCCTTCTGACATATTAACTACAACTTGTTCTGGTTCTTCAATTGAATCACCCCGATCAAAAAAATCCTCCCAACCTTTCAATTTAGCATCTTCTTCATACATCTTAAGCCAATCACCTGGACCCATAATCATGGGAGGGCCTCTATTTTCAACTTTTCCATCAAATTAATTCTTCAGGCGATTAGTAAGCTTATGATCTAGTGGTAGAAAAAACCCTGTTGTTTGCGTAAATAAATTTATGTAGATCTTTAGAATACCACCCTTGAAATTGTTCTACACATCTTGGATATGCAAATATCCCCTTTGTTTGAAGCCTTGCAATTCAGTAAGTAATGTTAATAACATCAAAAAATAGTATAAAACTAAGTATGAAAGTTGGGATGAAAATAAATTATGAGTGTAAATACGTAAATATTTTATCTTACCAAAACAAACACCAAGTCTTGGGAAATCATGAATCGTCCAACATAGCACATCTTACAACATGAAGGACCTATTTGATGGGGGACATGATATGTCATACATTCTTATGCCTTTCCATAGCAGTTGCATCTCATCAATAAAAGGCGCAAGATAAACATCCATGTTTTTAACTTGATGTTTTCCTGGAACAATGAGAGTCAGCATAAGGTGCTCCTTTCTAACACTCATCCATGGGGGTAATATTGTATACTATCAATCCAACTGGCCAAACACTATAATTTGAGCTTAGGAAAGAGAATGGGCACACTCCATCAATTGCAAGACCAAACCTGATACTACGGGGTTCATCTTTGAATTTTCTTGGCCATTTTAACTCTATGTGTTTCATTGCTTTGGAGTCGGCCAGAATTCGCATGAATCCATCTTTACTCCTATTCTTTGCATGCCAGTCCATCAATTGTGCAATTGACTTGCAATGAAACATTCGTTGAAGTCTAGGTATAATTGGCATGTGACGTAAAACCTTCTTTGGAATTGTAGGACCTTGTACATCTGTACGATATCTCTCCTCTTTGCATACAGGGCATTCTACCTTGTTTTGATATTCATCTCTATATAAAATGCAATCATTTTTACATGAATGAATTTGCTTATATTTAATCCCCAACTCAACCAACAATAGACGTGCCTCTCTGCAAGTTGATGGCAACACATTATCTTTAGGGAATATTTTAGTTTTTATGCCCTGTAAGATTGCTAGAGTTTAAATCAATTGAATGTTTGACTTATGATGAACATGTTTAATATGTCAATCTATACTAGGACTGTTTATATACAATATATGGTTTTAAAATCCCCTTAAAGAAATATAAACGAAGTTGATGAATGCTTACGAATTATGTACACCAATTGACAATTGCAAAGTAAGAAATAGATTTCAACTTACTTCAGTAGGGTAGTGAATCATTTGTCTGACCAACCAAATAGTGATTTGATTTCTAATAATATTAATGTGCATGCCAGTTTTGAGGTTCTACTTGCACCCGATTTGAACACGGGTGTCTTTGCTGCTTGCTTGATGGAGTCTTTCAGGTTGTTATCATCAACATTACGTTGTTGGTAATTACCCCTGCTATCATCGTTACTGTCAACCATATGATCATTATTGTCATCATTGTTTTCATCCCCAAAGAAATCTGTAAGCATTTCATTCAATCCTTCTTCATACATTGCATTTTCACTATCATGATCATCATCATTAAGGCTAGGTGGCAAGTCATTAGTGTATGTGGATCTCATCAGCTCTTCAAATTTCTTAGCTAATAGTATTCTCTTCAATAATGCTCTTTTCACCCTAGTATTGTTTAAAGAATGGTTTGGATCATCCCGTCCAAATCTTAATAACCCAGTTGGATCTTAGGTATTAGTATGTGTTTCATCAACATCTTCTACCTATCAACAAACACAAACATTATTTAATGTTTGGCAACAATTGGATAAATCATAAATGTATCAATTTCAAAGAAATATAATCAAATATGGCTTAAAAAATAAAAATATTGGTTGTATGAACATATATACATCAATTAAAAAATGGAACATTATTTTATAGACTGCCTTTTTTATATAATAATTTAAATAAAACACAATTTGGACAACATAGTTTATAAAACATCAGTCCACACTCATTTATTATTCTTTGGTTTTCTGCCCTTAAGAACATCCTTAGGGAGACCTTGTTCTTCCCTCTTCTTTCACGCAAGAGTGCATTTTAAAAAGGGGTAATCAATCAATAACTCATCCCCAATGGTAAGGTCCATAATAACCTCAACCATTATCCATCTATCAACCTCTCTTTCCATATCTCCATCTTTATCATTTATAACCTCAACAAATTGATAATTTGGTCTTATAGTAGGGTCCCTTCCCTTACTACTATTTATAAATCCTGCAATATTTTTGTGTGTGTCTGCACGTCCATCTATATACATAAGATGACCTCTATTCATTTTTTTTCCACTTTCCAATTGGAGACGATGTGTATACATATTCAATTTTAGACCATATGCTGACATGCTAGGCTTATATTCTGCTAGCCTTCTCCATTCACCACTGTAATATGATGGACCATAATATGGCATTAATCTCCTAGTGGTTTGTTCTGAATTGTTTCTATGTTTAGATCCCACATGTACATTTTGGACAATAAAGAGGCCTAGATTCGCTCCATGAATATTGGAGGGTCGTATCATGTAACTGTATCCCCAAAATTGAAACACCTCATACACTCTAGGTAGTTGTTGATCACCTAGGCCAAGCACAATATAGTGAACGATCAAATGTCTCTTTGTAAATTGATCTCAAACTTAGGGGAAAGTCATCATCTCCATCTCATTCATTCTCATAGGGTATGTAGTCCACCTTCCCCTTGTCTTTAAGAAAATTATGCATCTTTAAACTGGTTCTTGTTTTGTTGCTTGTTTTCATCAATTCCTCATCTTCTGAGCTGGTATATTGGCACATATTTTTGTTAGTGTTGGAAACAAGGCAGATATCTGAGAGGGGGGTGAATCAGTTATCTTAAAACTTTTCTTACTTTTATTTTCTTAACATTCAGTTCTATATCAAAACATGAAAGCATACGCAACCATAAGAACAGAAATGAAATCAACACACATAACACAAGGATTTGTACGTGGAAACCCTGTTAAGGGAAAAACCACGAGGTGACTAACCCAAGATTGTATTCTCTATTAAAAGAATAGGAGAGTACAAAATGGCACTTGCCAGTTGGGGCTTACTGCCTGAGCACACTACTCACAAGAGGCCCATTACCTACAAGAGACTCACTATCTACAGAACTTACAGAAGATATCCAAGTGTTTGAAATGATGAACAACATCTACATATGCAAGGATTCAGTTCTAGTTATGCTCAATATACTGATCTCGCACATTTCATTCTTCCTCTGCTTAGTATCACTCTTCTGTCACATTCTGAACTTGGATTACTGTCTTCACACTTCTCTCTGCTTTTCTTCACACTTCATTAAAACTACTATCACTTTCGCACCTTCACAAGCTTGAATTCATTGGGTATATATATCCGCATCAAGGATTTCAAATAACCTTCTAGTCAGCAGCAAGAACACTCAAGATATTTGCAAGTTACTATTCTGTCGGCTGAATCCATACTTTTCTACCATAAAATCCAAAAAATTCTAACACTTTCGGCCTCTACAGTTGTAAAAAATGCAAAAATCTGTTGTATGCATGTATCTTTGTATATACAAAGGGGTTTGTATGTGCAAATGCAAATATACCTTGGCGGGCTTGCAGAAATCTCAATCGGCCTTTGAAAAATGGTGAAAAAATGAGTTATATGCATTTTGAATGCATATCGGGCTTGCATATACAAGGGGGAATCTTTCATAGATTCTCGGGGATATTCGCTGCTTGTATATTGGCTCTACTTGTATATCGGGCTTGTATGTCAAAACATACATCAGCTACATACATTGAAAACATGCAAGGAGGCAGAAACATTTGGTGGGTCCCACGGAGACATACAAAGGGCGAATGTATGTGAAAGATACATTCGCGATATACAGGAGAAACATGCATTCCCAAGATGCAAGAACCGGACCTGAAAAGGCATGTGATGTAGTTAATTCAAATTTGAGGTCCGTTGTTTATATGTTTGGCTTGTATGTTCACATTGTATTTGCGACATACAAGCAAATATACAAAGGACCAATATGCAAGCCAGACCCGATGCGAAGATCAAATTCAGCAAATTCAGGGTTGGCATCTGCGGCTTGTGTGTTTGAGTGCTTGTATATGTGCCAATATACAAGAGGTTAGATACAAGCCAGATTTCAAAGTAATTTCAAAATTCTTCATGAAAATTTGAAATCCGTGCCTTGTATGTAAAAGCGATGTATATTTAGATATACATTGAGATGTGCAAGGAATCACATGCAAGGCCTGGACCTGATTTAAAATTCCAATTTGCTCTTTACAGATTTGGGGTCTGCCTTGTATGTTAACTGTTGTATGTATATGCATCCTGCATATACAAAGATTTAAAAAGCGATTGAATATGCATATACAAGGGCGAAAAGGGCAAAATGACGAAAAGAAAAATTTAGCGATAGGAGCATGAAGTGCCTATGTGGCACGTTTTCATTGGTTGGCAACTTTTCAGCGTATCTTGAGGCCGTTAATCTCAAGTGATGGAAGTGTGATCGACGGCTATCTTTCAAACTGACGGTAGTGGCGGATTTCCTTGTGTCTGTGGCTGCATTTTAGGCGGGAAAACTTCTTATGAATTCGCTACTGCATTTCAAAGGGAGCTACAGGTAGCTGGGCCATTAATGGAGAAGTGCAGAGGCATAGGTCGATGTGTGACTGGACAACTACCATTTTTAATGGAAAACCCTCAGACGGTGGCGCATCTCCTCAGTCCACATGCTCCCTTCTTTCTGCCTGCACTTTTAATGATTTGGGTGCCATTCTTGGTGCATTGAATTTTGGCAGGAATTTTGAAATGCCATGTAATGAATGTTGAGTACACAATCCTATTGTATAAGAAGGACTGTGTTACTCATTTTAAAGGTTGTTGAAGACTTGGGCATTTTTGTGTGAATAGTGAGAAATAGAGCATTTCCTTGCTATTGTATCTCATTTTGGAATTTATGAGTTGCATCATGAATGTACTTTGCAGATATACTCAGTTTCATTGTTGATCTATATGAAAAATGCTCTTATGCATGTGTTTATCTATTTGTCTCCTTTGCTGCATGCTTTCCTTCATTTGAATCTGGTTGCTAAGGGTTTCACAGATTCTGGGATATAGATCTCTGTATCACATGCTTCATCTCTAACTTCCATTCAAGGAGTGGATTAAACTATTTTAGGTTAAGCATGGAGAAGGTTGTATGTCAGCAAGGATATCTATAAGTAGAGGCAACTAAATACCCATCCTTGGGTGATGTTTGTAAGGAAATCATCAATCTAACCCCTTGAAACTTGAATCCAATATGCAATCCATTCTTATGTATATGTCTAGTTGACTCCTTGCCCTGAGATAGGCATTGGTCTACTTCTGGATTAGTAGTTACAATCCAAAACCCCCTGTCTTGCATCCAAAAAATTAATACAAATCATTCCATTATCCCAACCTATTAGTTTGTAGGAGTAGGATTAGGACCCTTGCATACTCTCATCCCCGACCAGACAAATATGTCCAAGAATGTTGCCAACCTTGTGATTTATTACACAAATCTTGGTCCCAAAATGAGAGTATTCTGCCTGTTATCACAAACCTAAATCTTTCTGTCATTGGGCAAGTTAATGTTACATCTTTCGTAAATAGGGATACCCCTCTTGGTGCGGCAGAACCAGAAGTGAAGGGGAGGCAGCTCACGCAACCTCCCGTCTTTGTTGGCCGAATCTGCCTGCGCATTGGAGCTGGCAAACGCTCTACCGATTCGCAAACCAATAGATTTGGTGACTTCGGTGGGGAGACAATGTCATATCCATGAAGGTGTGAGTCGAAGAGATTGAAGAATCAGACCTGGAAGTGCTTTGTTGCAGCAAAAGAAAAAATTTGTGTGTGGCTCTGCTGTGGGAGAACCTAGAAAGAAAAGAAATCAATTTTCAGCTTCAACCTATTTGAAGCTCATTCCTCTGCCAAGGAGGTGGCGACTCTGTTGATTGAACCTATCCAAAGCTGCAACATATTTCTAGGTATTCATTCTTTTGATTCAAAGTAATGATTCAAACAGAGCAACAGTCTTGGTTGTGTTCTCAAAGAAGACCATTTTTTATTGAAAGATATAAAGCCCTAAATTTCAAAGGAATATATGGTTACCCAAATGTTATTCCCAATAAGATTAGAAGATGTTTGCCAAAATATAGTGGATCAAATTTTGAGTCTGCAAACAAACATTTGCAATTTTTTTGTAATTTGATAGAAGATTATGAGGTAGAAGATGAAGATGTAGTAATGAGACTCTTTGTTCAGTCACTAGAGGATGATGCTAGGGTCTGGTTTTCAGACTTGCCTGTGTGTTCAGTTTCTTCATGGGTAGATTTAGAAATTGCATTCCTAGAACAGTTTGGGGAAAGATTTGATTTACCCTCATTGATCATCCACTTCATGAATATTCAAAAGGAAGATGAGGAACTGGTTCCAGCCTTTAATCTTAGATTTATTAAGTTGCTCAAGCAGATTCCTGAATGTATGAGACCTAATGATGCATTGTGCCTTGTTGTCTATTTGGGAGCATTTGATAGGAAAATGAGCTATAGATTGAGAGATAAAGAGCCCACCACATTGCATCAGGCACATGAGTTTGCAAAAGATATTGAAAATAATTAGAAAAATGGAATGCCAGTAGGTTTCATGGATGCAAGCTGTCAAAACAATTATCAAAGTGAATATATTTCAGCTCTCCCAGTGTGTTCATTGAAAGTTGATTTTGTAGAGAAAAATATATTTTAGAGTAGTATGTGTGGTCATGATGTGATGCATAAACATGAAGAAAATGTTGTAGAAAATGTGGGCACATCCTATAATGATCAAGACAAAGATTATTGTCAGCTTCTAGAAGAAAATCTTGCAGATGCAAAATGCTCTTCAAATGATGAAATAAAAGATATACATGAAGTTGCATCCTGCAACAATAGGCATATCTCAGTTATTCCTGATTATTTATATGAGGTGGATATGCAGAGCTTCAATCTGAATATAGAAAACATTGATTCAAGGGATGGCAGTGAATATGCTAGTGATTGTCAACATTCAGATGCATATGTGAGCCTTTCAGATGATGAAAAATATTTGGATGCTAAATATGAGTGCTTCCTTGAAGATTATGACCATCTCTACAATGCAGAAGTTGAAAAAGTTGCTTTTGATTATCAGAGCATTAGTGGAAAGGAAAGACAGGGTCAATATTCAGATGTAAATGGACAAGTTGCTGATGTGTGTGCTCATGCAACCGGGGGTAATGTTGGTTGCAAGAGTGACTACAAAGCTTTCAGTAAAGGGCTACATTATGAGTTCTTTGTGCCTTCTCTTGAGACATTTTAGGTGGATCTTAATGATACAATTGTTGAGCATAATGATGACGAATATCTGAGTGTTTATAAAGATAAATATGATTATGAGATGTTGCTTGTGCCTGAATATTGCATGTTTGATACAAAGGAGCTCTTAATTTTTGAAGAAGGGCAAAATTCTGATGTGGATTCATTTGTTTCATGTGAGTCTGTTAGTTTTCCAAGCAACATCAGTGACTCATATGATCATAACATTCTACAAATGATGATTATGTATGCTGATAAAGCTTGTGGTAGATTTGTTAAAGAAAGAGAAATGGGCAGCAACACAAATAATTACAAAGAGGGTTGCTGCAAGTAGTTGAGTGCTTTTAGGCTTCATTTGAAGAAATCAAAAGAAAATCTAGTGTTTGACAAAGGAAAGTTCTGGTTTTTCCTTCTTGGTGGCCCTGGGCTGCCAAGTAAATTTTAATAATGTGTTTTGTGATGCAGGTTGGTATGTGTTTGACTCTGTACCCAATGGATAAGGACTGGTATGCATCCTAGAGATCTATGGTTCTCGCCATGCCTGGAAGAGGCATGCATCCCCAGACAGAGCCTGTGTTGGTGCCTGCATAAACATTCAGTTTTCAAGCAATTAGTTTTACAGGCACCTTCCATAAAATCCAAAAAATTCTAACACTTTCGGCCTCTACAGTTGTAAAAAATGCAAAAATCTGTTGTATGCATGTATCTTTGTATATACAAAGGGGTTTGTATGTGCAAATGCAAATATACCTTGGCTGGCTTGCAGAAATCTCAATCGGCCTTTGAAAAAGAGTGAAAAAATCAGTTATATGCATTTTGAATGCATATTGGGCTTGCATATACAAGGGGGAATCTTTCACAGATTCCCGGGGATATTCGCTACTTGTATATCGGGCTTGTATGTCAAAACATACATTGGCTACATACATTGAAAACATGCAAGGAGGCAGAAACATTTGGTGGGGCATGCAGAGACATACAAAGGGTGAGTGCATGTGAAAGATACATTCGCGATATGTAGGAGAAACATGCATTCCTGAGATGCAAGAGCTGGACCCAAAAAGGCATGTGATGTAGTTAATTCAAATTTGAGGTCCGTTGTTTGTATGTTTGGCTTGTATGTTCGCATTGTATATGCGACATACAAGCAAATATACAAATGACCAATATGCAAGCCGGACTCGATGCGAAGATCAAATTCAGCAAATTCAGGGTTGGCATCCGCAGCTTGTATGTTTGAGTGCTTGTATATGTGCTGATATACAAGAGGTTAGATACAAGTCAGATTTCAAAGCAATTTCAAAATGCTTCATGAAAATTTGAAATCCGTGCCTTGTATGTAAAAGCGATGTATATTTAGATATACATTGAGATGTGCAAGGAATCACATGTAAGGCCCGAACCTGATTTAAAATTTTAATTTGCTCTTTACAGATTTGGGGTCCGCCTTGTATGTTAACTGTTGTATGTATATGCATCCTGCATATACAAAGATTTTAAAAGAGATTGAATATGCATATACAAGGGCAAAAAGTGTAAAATGACGAAAAGGAAAAGTCAGCGATAGGAGCATGAAGTGCCTATGTGGCACGTTTTCACTGGTTGGTGACTTTTCAGCGTATCTTGAGGCCATTAATCTCAAGCAATGGAAGTGTGATCGATGGCTATCTTTCAAACTCACGACAGCGACGGATTTCCTTGTGTCTGTGGCTGCATTTTAGGTGGGAAAACTTCTTATGTATTCACTGCTGCATTTTAAAGGGAGCTGCGGGTAGCTGGGCCATTAATGGAGAAGTGCAGAGGCATACGTCAATGTGTGACTGGCCAGCTACCATTTTTAATGGAAAACCCTCAGACGGCGGTGCATCTCTAGAGTCCACCTACTCCCTTCCTTCTTTCTGCCTGTGCTTTTAATGATTTGGGCTCCATTCTTGGTGCATTGAATTTTGGCAGGAATTTTGAAATGCCATGTAATGAATGCTGAGTACACAATCCTATTGTATAAGAAGTACTGTGTTACTCATTTTAAAGGTTGTTGAAGACTTGGGCATTTTTGTGTGAATAGAGAAAAATAGAGCATTTCCTTGTTGCTATATCTCATTTCGTAGTTTATGAGTTGCATCATGAATGTACTTTGCAGATATACTCAATTGCATTGTTGATCTATATGAAAAATGCTCTTATGCATGTGTTTATTTGTTTGTCTCCTTTGCTGCATGCTTTCCTTCTTTTGAATCTGGTTGCTAAGGCTTTCATAGATTCTGGGATATAGATCTTTGTATCACACGCTTCATCTCTAACTTCCATTCAAGGAGTGGATTAAACTGTTTTAGGTTAAGCACGGAGAAGGTTGTATGTCAGCAAGGATAAATGTAAGTATAGGTAGCTAAATACCCATCCTTGGGTGATGTTTGTAAGGAAATCATCAATCTAACCCCTTGAAACTTGAATCCAATATGTAATCCATTCTTTTGTATATGTCTAGTTGACTCCTTGCCCTGAGATAGGCACCGGTCTGCTTCAGGATTAGTAGTTACAATCCAAAATCCCTTGTCTTGCATCCAAAACATTAATATAAATCATTCCATTATCCCAACCTGTTAGTTTGTAGTAGGATTAGGACCCCTGCATACTCTCATCCCCATCCAGACAAATATGTCCAAGAATGTTGCCAACCTTGTGATTTATTGCACAAATCTTGGTCCCAAAATGAGAGTATTTTGCCTGTTATCACAAAGCTAAATCTTTCTGTCATTGGGCAAGTCAATGTTACATCTTTAGCAAATAGGGATACCCCCCTTGGTGTGACAAAACCAGAAGTGAAGGGGAGGCAGCTCACGCAACCTCCCGTCTCTGTTGGCTAAATCTGCCTGTGCATTGGAGCTGGCAAACCCTCTGCTGATTCGAAAACCAACACAGTCCTTGGCTCAACTGCCTCCATTAGACACTGATCTGTATCAACCATGAATCAAACTGTGTCTTTGTATTATTCAACTAATGACTTTGGTATTCTCTCTCTTGCATGCATCATGCTTTGGGAGTTTTTGAAGTAACCCCAGAGAGTTGCCTTCCGGGCTTGTGCATCACCAAGTTCATACAAATAATCCATGATTTGAATATCAACTAGTTTGTCATTTGCCCAGATCAGACCTCTTGATCCTGGTAGCTCATTGATGAAGTAGAAGAATAGACATAATACTAGACTGCCATACTTGAAGAAATTTTTCTTGTCTTTCTTGATCTTCTCCAGATTCTCCATCAGTTGATTCAATAGAAGTTCACACAAATCATAGTTTGCATTTTGTCTTAGCATCTGATATGCAGCATAGATTCCTATACCAGATACATAATTCTCCTTGCTTGAGTGATAAATCTTTTAACCAATTATAATTGACACAGACTTGACATCCAGATCAATAATATCATCTATAGTCATTGCCCTCTTGTCATATTTTGATTCGGTGGCTTTTGTTACCGTTTGATTATTCACAGCTTTGAGTGTAGGTAGCCCACCAGTTGAGTGTAATCCGATTATAGCCCTGATGGCATCTTTGGTTATCTTAAATGGACTCATTAACCACATAAAGTTATCATGTATCCTTCTCAAGACATACCTGACCCATTCGTCTTCTCCAAATGATGGGAAATGTATGCAATATGCAAAGTGCTTATCCTTTAGGGCCTTGAATTTCATCTTGAGTTCAAAGTTCTCATTGCTTAGCTATTTGCGATACAATTCTATCAATTCTAGATCTCCCAGTTCCTTAAGGTTTGTATGAATGTAAACCCTAACATCTTCTACATGCAGAACACCATGCGGGATACTTTTTATGCCTTAGGGTTTGTAGCAAATGCTGGAGTGAATTTCTGCTTGATTTCAATCTTCAGATTGAACTTGAGTAGTCTGCAGGATCTCTTCTCAGAGCTCTTCTTTCTTCTTTGTGAGTGCAAAGTGTTGCAAATGACAAGTGAAAAGCCTTTTATCCTTGCACAAAACCTAATTCCCTTTTGTAATAAATGAATATTTTTACGTCATCCGGTAACCCTATTTTGAGTGAATTTCTCATGAATCACTATGTGGATCTTCAAGTCATCATCCACACATTTAACCTTCCAAAACATATCTCCAAATCTGCAGATCATAAGCTTGGATTTTTAGATCATACCAGATTTGTATGTGTAGTTTTTCTTTTACCGGATGGCTATCGGAGTAGGAACTACTCATAACTTCTTCAAATCTTTATGTGGATTACTCAACTTTCGATTGAATGATTTTTGATGAACCTTCAAGACCCCTTTAATTTGTAACCTCTAACTCTTATCCATTGTGTCAAAATCAACCACTTATTAACTGGCTGGGGGAATTTGATTTCCTCTATAGCTCCCCCTAAGCCAGAGCTCACATTATCAGCACTGAATTCTGGTGCGGATCCATTACAAGTATTCATCACGCTCTTCTTTATCCAAATCTTTCTCATCTCCTTTTGAATCTCATCCGCATTCAATTTGCCTTTGCCTTTGTCTGGTTTCTGATCATGTTTTACCAGACCCTTTCCATTATGATTTCTGCTTCTGCAGAATCTAGCTATATGACCAGATTTATTGCAATTGTAACACACAACATTTCTTTGCTTATTTGGTTGATATCCTCTTGATCTGCACTAATTAGCCATATGCCCCATTCTATTGCATGAAAAGCATCTACCATTGAAAGAATTGTTCATTTGCATATTTCTGCATTCATGAGATTTGTGACCATACCTTTTGCAACTAAAACATTGACCGGAGAAGGATGAATTGTTCTGATTTATTCTGTTCTTACACTGAGTTGCTTTATGACCAAATTTGTTGCAATTGAAGCAGTTTCCATTGAAAGATGGATATCTTTGGGCATTTGGTTGCCTTATCAGAGGTCTTCTAGGCTTATTTCTTTGACTTCTTGATCCAAAGTTCTTTTGACCCGATCCAGAGCTTTCACCTTTCTCATATCCCAAGCCATGCTTATCATCTACCCTCTTTTGAATTTCAAGAAGAACTTCAAGTTGAGATGAGCTTATCTTGAATTTTTCTTTGCATTCATTTGTAGATTGAAGATCTTGTTTAAGAGTGTCTATCTGGCTCTCAAGTTGTTCTTCATTGTATCTGGCTTCTTCAAGATCAGATTCAAGATGCCTAATTATTATGTCCATTTTGTGGCAGTCCTCTATTTTCTCCTTGAGGGATTGTTTTAGGTTATCTTCAGTCTTTCTCTTTTCTTCAATTTCTTGAGTGAATTTCATAACCCCTGATTCCATTTCATGTCTTATCATAATGACTTCTTTTGACAGCTTCTCACATAGATTAGTTTTCTCATTCAGATTCTCATCAATATTATTGGCTTCGTTCTAATTTGCTAATTTTTGAAGTAGTTCCTTTCTCTTTTTCACAGAATTACTGAGTTTTTCTTTTAGCTCATTGATGAAATCATCAGCTTCCTTGAGTCTCTCTCTCAAATTATTGACCTTAGAGTGGGATTGTTCAAGATCATCTAGGGCAGACTGAAGTTGTTCTTTCATACCATATGCATCCATTGAGATTCCCAGATCTTCCTCAAGCTGTTAGGCTTGTTTAGAGGAACTTAGCTCTGATACCAATTGTTGGAAACAAGGCAGATAACTAAGAGGGGGGGGTGAATCAGTTATCTTAAAACTTTTCTTACTTTTATTTCCTTAACATTCAGTTCTATATCAAAACATGAAGGCATAAGCAACCATAAGAATAAAAATGAAATCAACACACATAACACAAGGATTTTTACGTGGAAACCCTGTTAAGGGAAAAACCATGAGGTTACTAACCCAAGATTGTCTTCTCTGTTAAAAGAATAGGAGAGTACAAAATGGCACTTGCTAGTTGGGACTTACTACCTGAGCACACTGCTCACAAGAGGCCCACTGCCTATAGGAGACTCACTATCTACAAAACTTATAGAAGATATCCAAGTGTTTGAACTGATGAACAACATCTACATATGCAAGAATTTAGTTCCAGTTAGGCTCAATATACTGATCTAGCACATTTCATTCTTCCTATGCTTAGTATCACTCTTCTGTCACATTCTGAGCTTGGATTACTGTCTTCACACTTCTCCTTTCTTTTCTTCACACTTCATCAAAACTACTATCACTTTCACACCTTCACAAGCTTGAATTCATTGGGTATATATATCCGCATCAAGGATTTCAAATAACCTTCTAGTCAGCAGCAAGAACACTCAAGATATTTGCAAGTTACTATTCTGTCGGTTGAATCCATACTTTTCTACCATAAAATCCAAAAAATTCTAACACTTTCGGCCTCTACAGTTGTAAAAAATGCAAAAATCTGTTGTATGCATGTATCTTTGTATATACAAAGGGGTTTGTATGTGCAAATGCAAATATACCTTGGCGGGCTTGCAAAAATCTCAATCGGCCTTTGAAAAATGGTGAAAAAATGAGTTATATGCATTTTGAATGCATATCGGGCTTGCATATACAAGGGGGAATCTTTCACAGATTCTCGGGGATACATTATAAATTTTAATAATACTGTGAAAAAAGATGGACGTATCACAAAATGCCATCAAATCATTTTTTCCTAAGGAAATTGAATTTGAGTACCTGATTTCCCGCTTCATCTGTTGTGTCCTCATTTGATATGACACGATCTATTGCCATGGCCTCGTCTGGCCCCTATAATACATGACATAGTAAATAATGTTTAGTACACCAATTATATCATTTCAATGAATATGCTATCCAACACAAAACCTCACTTTAGTCATATATTTGACATATTGATATCATGTTTTGGCCATCCTAATTTTCAAACTTTTCCCTCAATCATAGAATCACATTTAATCCTCTATGTTGTAGCATTTGTGAATTCATAAACACCTTCCTCCTTTGGTTGAGGTTACTTTCTCTTCTTACCTCTATTGTATCTGCAGATTCTGTTGTCATATCTATTTCCACCCACTTTCCTCTTTGCGATTTAGTAGTTCTACGCCGTCCATGTCCTCTCTCCATGGCCTCCTCTGGATCCTGTAATACACAACAATGACAATAGTCACATAACAACTATGCACCAAGAGAATATTCTTGAATTTATCTTGTTAATACACTCGCTTTTCATTAAGACACACTATGAAAAAAAAAATAGGACATTGCAACATTTTTCTCTACAGAAAAAGTTTACACGTGGAATCTTGACAACTAGAGCTCAAATCTTATGATTACAAGATGACTACAAATTCACATCAAAAAGACATTTATTTCATATTTTACTCTCCTTTTTCTTTTATGGGTCATTTTAAGGCAATCTATATCTCTCCAAGTGGCCATAAAACCCTCAAAACTATCATAGAACCCTCAAAACAGTCTCAAGGTGTCTTTGGCACCAAAATTTTAAATTCTTGATGGAGGGAAGGATAATTTGGATGTTAATTTTGAAATCACATTGTTAGATATTTTTTAGGTTAATCCTAGCCATTGGATATTCTTTAATTATAGGGACATTATGTTATATTTCATCATTACATTTCACTCCAAAATTAATGGTTTCCTTTGAAAAGAAAACCGTCCATTAGCTATCATAACCCCAAATATCTGTTGAAGTGAACTTAAACATTATGTGCAATTGTCATTGCTCATATTAAGCACCTACCTCCCTTCTTAGTGGTCCCACATGTGTGATGTATGTGAATGAGTCATATGTACCTGTGCTACATGTTTAAAGTTTGAATTTTGCTCATATTGTTGGAAAAAGGCCCAAAAAGACCTTTGATTTTTGAGTTTTATACTCTATAACATGCATCTCCTTGATCTTTTCATCTAATCTATGACATGTTGTCTTTGCATTTCAATGAGATCAATTCTTGAAAAATGACAATCCAGAGGTTAAAGAGACAAGTTGATACCTTACCTAAGTTGTCATGTTCTTTAAACCTTGTCACTATAAAGAGGAGATATCTAGAGAGTAATGTCACAAGGACATAACCAAGGAATGCACTATCATGAGCCATAGGGACAAATTACTACACCATTTAAAACTCCATTTGAACTAGCTACTATCAATAATTCACATTATTGGGGACTGTCATGAAGAAAACACCATGCATAGGACTATCATAGTCAAAGTGGAGAGGATTGTCTAGTCATTGTATGACTGTCATAATAGCTAGTGGGTTAGTTACCATGCTTCAACATAAAATAGGTTAATGAGAACATAGAAATGAAAATCACATTACCATAAGCACACTCCATAAGCTGCCAATATAGTCCCAATATCATGTCATCATGATAGTAAGAGAAGAGTTGTTTGGTTTTTCCAAAGCCATATCACTTGCATAAGGATTGTCAGCAACCATCTGTGTAAGGTCATGAAAGAGTGAGTAATTCTTGAGCTAATCATAGGAGAAGCATGAAGTCAAAATGCTATCATGGAAACAAGATATAGTTACTTATTATAAGGACAATCCAAATTTGGTGAGGTTACATTTTTATCAACTTCCAAGCAAAATACATCATTTTGCTCTGATTGATGCTAAATTAGGCACACTTTGCGCTGCCTTTGGTGCCCCAAACAGATTACATTTTGGCCTGAAAGTCGGCGCTAAAGTCAATGTTAACTGCTTCGACTATAGTGCCGACTACTGGATCAATTTTTTTAAAAAATTCCTGCCTGCACATACCCCCAAAAAAAAAAAACTTTATTGATTTTTGGCGTTAATTTTTTTTTTGGAGATTGAGCATTTGGGTTGGAGTCCCGCCTGAATTATATGAGAAATTTGATAATTACAGGAGAAAAACACTACACGAAGAGAGGAGAAAAAAGGGAAAAACAAGCAAGTAAATGAGAAATTCAATTTAGTTTGTGACACCATAGGTAAGGTTACAATTACAATAAAAAATTTTCATTCCCAAATATATTTTTGTTTCAATTAAATGGAGAGGATTGTGAAGAAAGGGTTGTGAATATTGTTTTGTTTACAAGCGAATCGTTCAAGTCTCAAGTGGTTGCAAAGGAGGAGGGTAAAATTGTATACATTGCATTATTTCCTCTACATCCGAGAGCAATGAACGCATTTTTCAAACCCCAATGCCCAGTTTTTCTTATCATTACCATCAATACCTTTCTCTAAACACAACTTTCTCGCTTCCTTCCTAAAAAAGTAGTCGAGTGCTTTAAGACAAGTCAATTGTGAACAAACTAAAATTAGGGCTTTTGAGATGAGGGTGAACAAACTAAAATAGAGGTTGGTCAAGACAATACGAGGAGATAGGGATTTTGAGACGAGGGTGAGCAAACTAAAATTAGGACGGGAACTATAGATTCCCCCCAAGGCACCAATTGATTCATAGGAAAACAACTTCATGATTTGTTCTACAAAGTAAAGGTCAAAAACCTTGAGGAATATAGAAAAATTGGACGAAAACTTTTATACCTAGCAGTGTGTACTTCGTTTGCCTCCATAGACTGAAATTTTTTTTTTCCCTAAGTCGCCTCAAAATATCAAGCAATAGAGGGAAGAGAGCAAAGGAAGCAAACTCTGGCCACAATGAGGTAATTCATTGTCAATTTATAGATTTGTAAATGTTTCCATTGTTTCTTTGATTTTAAGTTTTTAGTTTTTTATTTGTAAATTTAAAAGAAGAAATTTATTTTATAGGAACATGAGACTGACAAAGATAAAGAGGCATTGGCTTCCATATTGGGGGTAGAGGCAGTGAACAAATTGGATGGTGTGGACTTGACAATGCTTTCCAGATACATAGAAAAATGATCTGGTAAAGCCCCTAAAACATTACAACCAAATCAACAGTCTCAAAGGGAATCAATTGATTCCCCAACCATTCATGGATCGAGCAAATGATCCAGGAGGAAATCAATAACAATAACCTCTAAGAATGTGGAACAGGGAATAGAGGCTTCCAATGTTCCACCCACTCCTGGGACACAGACTTCTTCGACCACCACGCCATGTTTTGCATCTTGCATTGGTACCTACGATACCAAGATAGAATACGATGTGGTTTCAAGGGGCGTCCAAATGACAGATGCTGGAAAAACATTTGTGAATAGGTTGAAGGAATCATGCCTTAAACGGTTCAAAGACCATCTACATTTGCCATTCTCAAAGATACCCATGCACTTGCAAAAAACAGTTATCCAAGACATGGAGACTGAATTTGGCACAGGTTGGTTTGTAAAGAAGATAAAGCTACGAATGTCTCAAAACTACAAGAGATTTCAGTGCAACCAAACAAAGAAGATAAAACAACTCTCTCCTGAGAAAAGGCTCAAAAAAGGCCAATTGATGTAAGTTTGAAAGTATGGAAGAGCTTGTAAAAGCATATGAGAAGTTCGATGCACAGAGGAAGTCCGGTGAGGAGAGTACACAGGTATTTGAATTTGCTCATAAGATTATATCAAATTTATTAAATGATTTTTAAATTTTATTTGTGCATAGTTAAATTGAATTAGTATATGTTTCAGGACAAGGCCTCCACGGCTAGGCTTGACAAACTTTGTGCCATGGATCACAGTGGCCAGAAAGGTTTACAAGCCTTGATCTATACATTTGTAAGTATATTTAATAAGTTAAATGATATATATTTTTAATTTCCTAGGAAAAAGTAAATGATTGCATATTAATTAGTTTAACTAGTCCATGTGCCATGTTTTGACAGGGGGAGAAATATGGTCGGCATCCAAGCCAATTTGAAAAGGAAATGTTACACAACAAAAAGTGGACCGATTTTGTAATCTGGATGGAGAACGAGGTATCAATAGTTGACTTTCAATAACTTAGTTGGATATTGTTGTGTTAATATGTCAATTTGAATTTCTTGTGTTGAGTTGTTTATTGATGAGTAGGATGAGTTCTAAAGTGCTTCTTTGTTGGCCCTAGCGCCCTTAAATGTAAGATTTCTCTTAGATGACAAATGATTACTCTTATATCTTTGGGGACCCTTCTTGGTGCCATTATGATCATAATGAGTATACTAGTCTTGTGCTTGCTTACAAAAAGTGGTTGCAATTAACCTAATCTTGTGGTCATTATCCACAACATTTTGTGTGTGCCATGCTATCTCATATGCTTAAGTTTAATGGGCTAATAATGAATAGAAAACCCTTGTTTGCCTACCTCCAACTAATGGACTTGTTGGAACCTAAAATTTCCTACCATTTTTTACACAAAATTTAGGTTCCCATGATGCAAAATCTGACTACAGCACTCAGAAATGCACCTGTACAATATACTTTAGTGGCCTAATTTGAAGGGTTATAATTCAAAGCCTATTCATTTTTATGTCAAACCACTTGGTAGGCATACTTATCTATCATATGTGAGTGTACATGCTTGATTTCAGCTTCCTACGATTAGATTGGACAAGATTTTGCAGTGCCAAGTTAAAGGGTTCTGGTGGTACCCACCTAGGGTTAGGGTTTTAAGTTGAGTCTGCAAGCCTATATTTTTAATCCTTTAAACCCCTTAAGGCCTTAAGTTTTCTTGTCCTTTTGCCTCTTGCACTTTATCTTTTAAAACTACATTGACTTCCTGTATTAAAGGGCAATTGCCTTGAGGTCTTCTTAGAGGGGTGATATGTGACTAGGGTATGAAGACTAGGACTTTGTATGTAATCTTAAGCCCTCCTTCTGGATTTGTTGGAAGCCTTCTTCACTAATACATAAGGACTGTCAAGACTCCTATGATAGTGCATTAGAGAGCCATTAAAATCACAAAAGAGATAAATGTTATTAGGCCATCACCCAATGGGGAAGGGATTGTCATAAAGAGCATGCTAATGTTACCTTGCCATAGTCACATTTAGGGGATAGTCTTTATGGTGGTAATTAAAGTCACTAAGTTTGTATCCACCTTCCTAGGGTCTGCAGAAATGCCTAAAGTTGAATATGCCTATTTTAAAGATCTTTCCATGAGTATTTTCCATGTTTTTACAAATGGAGACCTCTCCAATCCTCATCTCAAGTTTTAAATGCACAATGAAACGATGGAGGACAATCATAACTATCATAATAGTACATTAGCATTTTTTGTCTCAAGGTGGCCCTTGAGACTACCAAGGGGATGGAAATAGAGTTGGGATTATGGTTTTTGTTTAAAAGCCTTGTGTCATTGACCTAATGTTTATTTGTGGAAAGGATCCCAATAGTCTAAATATTACAAATTGTTGTCAAGAAAGGACTGTCATAGTTAAGTGTGGTACAATGATACAATTTCATCTTGGTTGAGTATTGTATAAATCTCAAGCTATTTAGAATGCATGGGGTATTAGGATGTGGTATCACTATATAGGTAACCATCAAGTGATTTCTTCAACCCAATCTTGGCCTATATAGTACCCAGTTACAGTCACAAATGAGGGCAATCTTAGCTATTGTAACCATAGTTGGAATCCCTTGTTGTTACCATAACATACGTGACCTAAAACCATGACTCTATGAGTATGAGTTGTTTGAAAGCCAAATTCCACAACCTTTGCCACCATCCTCCCTGCCTGTGTCAAAATGGGAGCTTTGGAATAGGGTATGGACATCCATCAATACATAAAGGATAGAAGAATTTTGTCAAATGTTGTAGTTGCAACTGCCTTGTTAGACATGTATGCAAAATGTGGAAGAATAGACAAGGCACGTGAACTATTTGACAGAATACCTCAAAGAAATGTGGTCTCATGGATTGCAATGACTACAGGATATGCACAAAATGGATTTGTTGAAAAGGCTTTAGAAATTTTAAAGCAAATGCAATTGGCTGGTGTAAAGCCAAATTCCACAACCTTTGCTAGCATCCTCCTTGCCTGTGTCAAAATGGGAGCTTTGGAATAGGGTATGGACATCCATCAATACATAAAGGATAGAGGAATTTTGTCAGATGTTGTAGTTACAACTGCCCTGTTAGACATGTATGCAAAATGTGGAAGTATAGACAAGGCACGTGAACTATTTGACAGAATGCCTCAAAGAAATGTGGTCTCATGGACTGCAATGACTGCAGGATATACAAAAAATGGATTTGTTGAAAAGGCTTCAAAATTTTTAAAGCAAATGCAATTGGCTGGTGTAAAGCCAAATTCCACAACCTTTGCCAACATCCTCCCTGCCTGTGTCAAAATGGGAGCTTTGGAATAGGGTATGGACATCCATCAATACATAAAGGATAGAGGAATTTTGTCAGATGTTGTAGTTGCAACTGCCCTGTTAGACATGTATGCAAAATGTGGAAGCATAGACAAGGCCGGTGAACTATTTGATAGAATGCCTCAAAGAAATGTAGTCTCATGGACTGCAATGACTGCAGGATATGCACAAAATAGTTTTGTTGAAAAGGCTTTAGAAATTTTAAAGCAAATGCAATTAGCTGGTGTAAAGCCAATTCCACAACCTTTGCTAGCATCTTCCCTACCTGTGTCAAAATGGGAGCTTTGGAATAGGGTATGGACATCCATCAATACATAAAGGATAGAGGAATTTTCTCAGATGTTGTAGTTGCATTTGCCCTATTAGACATGTATGCAAAATGTGGAAGCATAGACAAGGCACGTGAACTGTCTGATAGAATGCCTCAAAGAAATGTGGTCTCATGGATTGCAATGACTGCAGGATATGTACAAAATGGATTCGTTGAAAAGGCTTCATAAATTTTAAAGCAAATGCAATTAGCTGGTGTAAAGTCAAATTCCACAACATTTGCCAACATCCTCCCTGCCTATGTCAAAATGGGAGCTTTGGAATAGGGTATGGACATCCATCAATACATAAAGGATAGAGGAATTTTTTCAGATGTTGTAGTTGTAACTGCCCTATAAGACATGTATGCAAAATGTGGAAATATAGACAAGGCACGTGAACTGTTTGACAAAATACCTCAAATAAATGTGGTCTCATGGACTGCAATGACTGCAGGATATGTACAAAATGGATTTGTTGAAAAGGCTTTAGAAATTTTAAAGAAAATGCAATTGGCTAGTGTAAAGTCAAATTCCACAACCTTTGCTAGCATCCTGCCTGCCTGTGTCAAAATGGGAGCTTTGGAATAGGGTATGGACTCCATCAATACATAAAGGATAGAGGGATTTTGTCAGATGTTGTAGTTACAACTGCCCTGTTGGACATGTATGCAAAATGTGGAAGCATAGACAAGGCACGTGAACTGTTTGATAAAATGCCTCAAAGAAATGTGGTCTCATGGACTGCAATGATTGCAGGATATGCACAAAGTGGGTTTGTTGAAAAGGATTCAGAAATTTTAAAGCAAATGCAATTGGCTGGTGTAAAGCCAAATTCCACAACCTTTGCCATCATCCTCCCTACCTGTGTCAAAATGGGAGCTTTCGACCAAGCAATTTGTAGCACTTAAGGTTATGCAATAGAATTTATAGTTGATAGTTAAATTTATAACAATTTTTTTATGATCTTTACTAACATTTATTAGAATTGTTGCATGTTTTACATCATTGGAATGACATATTAGCTATAATTTTTTTGAAATTTTATTATGGTATGTGCACTTTGATATGATGTAATATGATTATGGTTTTGTTTCATATGTTGTAATATTAGATATATAACAGAAAAATAAATTATTGCATGAAATAAATAATAACTTTTCATTTTAAATGTTTTTTTGTAGAACATGAATCTTCTAGAAGATGAAGATGAAGATGATCCGAATGATAGAGATCCAGATTATGTTGGTTCTAGTACATATCACATGGTAGAGGATGATGATGACGTAGATATAGAAGACACTGAGGCCGATGACGACGACGATGACGACGATGATGATCATGATGATGATGATCACGATGGTGATGATGATGATGAGGCAGTTGCTCGTAGTAGCCAGTGACATTCATGATCATATAGATTGCATCATGGATCAATGTTGATATATAGTTATGATGCCTCTTTTCATAGTCGCTAGCTATCATATGTATCATTTTCATGGCCTGCAGTACCATATTAATGAGTTGTATCATAAATATATGTATCATTTTGAATTATATCATTTGGACATGTATCATCTTGACTTGTATCATTTTGAGTTACGTAATTTATCATTTGTACATGTATCATTTTGACATGTTATTGATCTACTGGCATAGTTGACTTTCACTTGTTTTAGTTATTTATGATGACGATCTTATCCATATTGACTTGTCAATTTATATATATTGAAAGTGGTCGATGATTTTTGGATAGATATTTATTACATATGATGATTTTAATTTACTGCTCAGGATAGATGTTGTCAAATTCAATTAAATTATAGATATTTGACTCACTTGTTTTAATTATAGATGATGATCATGTTATAATAATTATCTTGTTATTTAATCATATAAAATAAATAATTAAATTACTTACTCTATAATCATATGAGTTAATTTAAAAGGCATGATATATTTAACTAATTAAATTGAAATAAAACATATTAAATTAATAAATGTAAGCAAAACAATAAGCATTTTTAGAAGCAACAAAAGACACAAAAATGGAAGCAACAAGCGATGTTATATCGGAAGCAAAATTGGAAGCAAAACTGAAAGCAAAATTGGAAGCAACAGTGGAAGCAAAACTAGAAGCAAAATTGGAAGCAAAACTGGACACAAAATTGGAAGCCAAACTAGAAGTAAAATCAGAAGTGAAACCAGAAGCAAAATTGGAATCGAAACTGGAAGCAAAATGTGAAGCAAAACTGGAAGCAAAATTGGAAGCAAAATTGGAAGCAAAACTGGAAGCAAAACCAGAAGCAAAATTGGAAGCAAACCTGGAAGCAAAACTAGAAGCAAAACCGGAAGCAAAACTAGAAGCAAAATTGGAAGCAAAACTAGAAACCAACTTGGAAGCAAAATTGGAAGCAAAACTGGAAGAAAAATTTTAAGCAAAACTAGAAGCAAAACTGGAAGTAAAACTAGAAGCAAAACCGGAAGCAAACTTGGAAGCAAAACTAGAAGTAAAATTGGAAGCAAAATCGGAAGCAAAACTAGAAGTAAAACTGGAAGCAAAATCGGAAGCAAACTTGGAAGCAACACAAGAAGCAAAACTAGAAGCAAAATTGGAAGCCAAACTGGAAGCAACAAAATCCGGCGCTAAATCCGGTGTTAAACCTGGCACTAAAATCCCATACTAAACCCGGCGCTAAACCCGACGTTATAAGCGGCACTAAGCCCAATGCTAAATCTGGCGCAATCGTGAGATGCTATTGGGTGCTGAGTTTGGCATCGAAAGAATTGTCCAATTCATGGACTCAAATGCACTAAATTCTGGCGCTATTTTAGGCGCTAATTGCATGTTCTATTGTAGTGTTCAAACCTGCGATCTCATTGGCCCAGCGAGCTCATTGGCCTAGTGGGGGTTTGAACTCTAGTGGCCCTCACTACAATCGAGCGACTTAACCACAGAACCACGCCCTTATCGGCTTGTTGTTACCATTATTATGCTCCACCTCCTTCATGAATTCCATTGCAACTAATATTCCAAGTCAACAAGGAGAATTAATAATAAGATAATAATATCTCTCAACAACATGAGCATCCAAGTACCCATTCCAAGATTGTTGGAGATGCAACATTAGTACATTAGGATTGTAATAAAATATCACACTTTCATAACAATTGTAACCATCAAATTTAACCACTTCTTGTTAGTATATTTATCTTCTATGTAACTTCTATAGCCCCATACATTTAATAATTATATATTATATTACATACATTATGTTAAAATATAAAAACTTGAACAAATATATACAATACATGCTACAAGAATAAAAAGTTGTACAAATTTTGTTTTAGAAGAAAAGAGAGCAATCAAATTTTTAAAAATATAAATTTTTATATAGATTTGTCTCAATATTCAATCTAAATTAAAATAAAGATAAATATTCTTGTATAATAAAATAAAAACATAACAATTATAACCTTCAAATTAATTAGAATTAAGTTTAATGTTGCATGAACTAATTTTTTAAATATTAATCCATATAAAACAATTGTTGAATATTTATTTTAAATTTAAATTCTAAATATGCATACACACAATTGCAATCTTAAATTATAATTTTATCTAATTAAAATTGAATCTTAATATGCTACACTTTTTTACCTTGAATCTTCACTTTGTATGCCCAATATAATAACTCCCAACATCTACCTTAGATACTTTACATTTTCTTCTAGGGTCTTTGATGCAAGAACAATCTTACATCAACCAAAAATATTTTCTTTTAACATTTATGTGTTTTATGGGTATTTTCTAGTACTCCTAGATGTTTTCTAGTCATGTGTGTCAAGTTTGTGGCAATGCAAATCATTGTACTTGTGTTTGTGATGCAGGAGCATCCGGGTCCACAGACAATCCTACATCATCCAAAAATAATTTCTTTTTTTATTTCTTAGTTTTGGTGTGTTTTGGTGGTTTTAGGTTTCTCTCTGCATCTTGAAAGCTCCCTATGGTCAGAATTGCAAATTTCAATTTTTGCCGAAGTGTTGTTTTAGAGGCTCTGCAGGCAGTTTTCAGAAATTATTTCCCAAAAATCTATAAGAGCGAGAGCAAAATCCTTTTGCAGGGGCATTCTTTGAGGAACTATATCAAATGTGCAAAGATAATCAGATCAATATCTTTTACGGTTTGGAAAATTTTAATGCCAAAAGTTTGTAAAAAAATGTGTTGACAATTCTTGGAAAGTTTAATATCTCTTGATTCTGGAAGTTTGGATCAAAATTCCTCTGCAGGGGACCTTGGAATGTTATTCCAAGCATGCTCGCCAAATTTCATGCAATTCAAAGAACTTTGATTTTTCTAGTCTGCCGACACCCAACTCCGTCAATTGATGCAATCATGCCAAATGAATTTTTCTTTGAAATTGTTTACACAGCTCCGAGGTATTATTTATTATTTTAATTGAATTATTGAGGAGCACCATAATAGATGAATAAAGGCATATATTTTAAAGAATTAGAGGTGGCGTTAAAAACTTGAGACAAGGCGCCAAAAAGAGGAATGCACTTCTTTAAGAAGTTGATTTTTCATTTATTAAAAGACAGATTTAACAGAGGAAAAGCACCTAAAGAAAGGATAGAAAATACAAATTCCTTGCTGGAGATTGTCATGCCTCTTTAGAGGTAGTTTTTTATTTTTATTTTTAAAACAGAAATAAAGTAAGCATGGAGAGGAAATATAATGCTTCTTTCAAGGGGTGGGAGATTTAATGTTTAAAACAAGAAATGAAAGAAGAGAAAAAAGGCAATGCATGAGGGGGTCTGAAATGCCTCATTGGAATTAATATTTTATTGCAGATTTGAAGAGTGGGAAACACATAATAATTGGTGTGCAACAATGGAGTCTTGAACAACAAAATGAAGAGTCTATTTTGATTCATTTAGAGGTGGAAAATGAGGAGAGAGTAGTTTGAATGAGCAGAGATTTACCTTCAGTTTAATTATGATGAAATTTGTAATGTCTTTTCATGTTTTGATGAAGATTTGTTGCAGATTTATGTACTCAGGTTATATGAGTTGTAATCATTTGTGTGTTCAATAAAATGATTTGATTTTTGTTTGCAATTTACTTTCTTTCTCTATGGAATTGGGGTTTTGTGTGTGTGTGTGTGTGAGCAGCTGTGTACTCCATTAGTTTGTTAGTACAAAGCTTCATGTCTGTAATAGTAGGCATAGTCAACATTCAATGAGCTATACAGTAGGTAATTTTGAAGATCTCTTATTGTGGTTTAGAACACAATATATATAAGGAATCTAAATATTCCATCTAATTTTCATGTGACTTTGACTACCACATTTATGTTTTCTATCTCAAGGAGCATAGCTCGACCAATATTGGGTTGATCATGGTATAATAATAACTTGTTTGAATGATGTGTCAAGTATTTGAAATTGTGACAATTCCTAATGTTACCTACTTCATTATGGCTCCTAAGAGGGGTTGAGTATAGAACCACGTTGATTTTTAAGACTCCTGGCTTGAGTGTAGAACCAAAATAAAATTTAAGACTCTTGGATTGAGATATGTCATAAATGGTGATTCTACATGTTACTAGAAAACCTACACATTACATAAGGAAATGCACTTAGTTCCAAGGCTATCCAATGATCAAATCATTTAATTTTGGCGTTGTTGATCCTTATCACAACCACTTGTGATGGTGTATCAAGATTTCAAATAACAAACATCATTTATACATCTATATGTTAGGAAAGGTGTCTTGACCTTGGATCCTAATGTAAGAATACACGAAATGTAATTTTTGGGCTATAGAACATAAAAACTCAATTTCTATGCTATAGATGTCATTTTTTGGCCTCAAAATTTAAAAAAGGGGGCTCAATCATCTTAGTTCAAAAGTTGTGGCCTCCAAAAGTTGGGCCTCCCACATTGGAAATGTAAGAACATCTATGCGATATAAAGGGAGTGACACTTGTTAAAAAACTTATGAAATATGTTATGACACATCATAAGGCATCTTTGAATAAATCCAAAATGGAGCATCCAAGTTGGTGAGTGGATTATGATGAACTTATGGTAGGTGGAAGGAATATGTTATTTTTAGCTTGTGGACTCATCTTGGGATTTGGGCATTGGATTTTTAACTAGGAATTTGGGTGTCAAATTTTAGTTGGTTTTATCTTATGGTTTCCCAATAACCATTTGATGGTTTCATGTGTTACTTCTATTTTTTGGGTGCTTGAGATGAGGTTAAGATAACAAGTTTTCTAGGTATTGTTATGCTGCCAAGATCACTCCAGATCTCTTGTTCGCAATACTCCTATAAAGGCTTAGACTTTTTAAGTGTATTGTAACCTTTGATAATAAATAAGACATTGAGTTTCTTTAGAGTATTGGGTTTTTATCCTGAAAGGGTTTTGCCCACATAAATCATTATGTTATGGCACACTAATTTTTTGTGTTTATTTCCTTGTAACTATATGATTAGTTTGATTTTTACACACACCTCTTCTCATAGATTAGTGTAGGAAGCATACTTCACACCTCTACTTTCTTTAATTTGGTATTATAGATAATTCTAAGTGTTAGGGACAATGGTTTTTTGTACTAATCTTAGATTGAGTGAGAGCTTGTGTAGAAGAAGATTTTGTTGCAAGAAAAATGGCAAGCACATCAAGCATAGAAATGGATAAGTTCTCATGTACAAAATTTGATATTTGGAAGCTCAATATGGAGGATATGCTTATGGATAGAGGTCTATGGGTTGTAATATTTGAATCTAAACTTGCTATTATGTCACAAGAAGACTGGGATAAAATGGATAGAAAAGTGAAGTGTATCATTAGGCTCTATTTGACAAACTTTATATTCTTTGATGTACATGAAGAATACACCACTATATCTCTCTAGAAGAAGTTGGGTGAGATCTATATATCTAAATTCTTGGTAAATAATTTTTTCCTAAGAAAGAATTTTTATATCTCGAGATGGAGGATGGTATTTCTATGGTCAAGCACCTAAATGCTTTCAACATGATTGTTACCTAGTTGCACTTTGTTGGAGTGAAGATGGAAGAGGAGGATTTTTGAATGACTTTGTTATGGTCTTTTCCATATTCATGGGATCACTTGGTGATGGAAATGGATTAGGTAGTTGTATCATTTCTTTCAGAGGAGATGTAGAGAAAAACTTCTAAATCTACCAAGGAGGCCCTAGCTATTCTAGAAGACCAAAAGAGAAAGGAAAGAAGGACAAGAAGAGATCCAAATCTCCTATAAAGACTAAGGCTAAATGTTGGAACAACAACAAGCCTGTGCATTTTAGAGGAGACTACAAGGAGGAGAAAGAGAAAAAGAAGAATGATTCAGATGATGAGTCTAAAAAGTATTCTTGAGATTATGGTGATGCCTTTGTCATGGAATTGGAAATGAATGCATTAAAAGGTGCATGGTTGATAGGCTCTAGGGCTTATTTCCACATGACCTCACATTGAGGTTGGTTTTTGAAGTGTAGACACCTAAATTATACCACCTCCTAAATGTCATACTTAAACATTACATCTTAATATTATTCTAATATCACATTAGCACATCTTTATTATCATGCTAATTCACCCTTTCATTTACCATCACTAATTAATTAAATAATCCATATTATTTAGTTAATTAGACTAATGTTCACCTATTTATTATAAAATAAATAAATAAATCCATTTTATCCTATCATATATCTTCCATGATTCAATTCTATTTATAACTAGTGTGTAACTAGTGAAATAAATAAATAAATATCTTATCATGTATTCTTCATGATATATACTCATACTTATCCTTCTTTTTTCCAAAATCTTATCTTTATCCATCTTCAAATCTTATCCTTATCCACCAATCCTACAATCAAAAATCTATAAATTCATCTTCATATCTATAAAATAAAGGAATAAAGAATGAAAACACATAGATACATGTTACAAAAATATTGCATAAACTTGTGAGAAACCACATCCATTTGTTAGAAATTTGAAATAGATGAATAACCTGAGAACATTTTAAGAGAGATTCTAAGATACAAAAGCTGTAAATACATATAAACAAAAGAAAACCATCGATTTCAAGAGATACACAAATGTTAGGATGACATAATTTCATTAAGATCTCAAAGAAGAAGCTACAAAAGATTGGTAGAAGATAGCCATTCAAGATGCAAAATACAAGCTAGGTAGTGAGTTTATATAAACTAGGGAGAGGGGTGGAGGTGGCAAAACTGACCAATAGGGAGAGACCACCAAACCATATAAACATAGTAAATGTAACTCCTTCATAGGATGGTGACACCTCAAACTACCCACTCACCTAATTAAACTCACTTTATTAACCTAAGCAAGCTTAATAAAAGTGTAGGAAAAACCTACAAAATAGGAAAATAAATAACCCACTGGGAAAATAAAAACCTACACTAACACCCCCCTTAAGTGTAACTTAGGTGGGTGAAAATATGGGTCTTGATAAATGAAGTCTGATGAGGTACCCATGTACAAATAATTCCATCATAAAGAGAAGAAGCTGTTGATAACTGAGAGGGGGGGGTGAATCAGTTATCCTAGTTATTTCTTCTTTCTGAACTTTCTTATTAATTAATGTAGCATTAATTCAAACAAGCAAACATAACCATGAAATGGAGATACACATGACACAATATTTTTGACGTGGAAACCCTGTTAAGGGAGAAAACCACAGGGTGATTAACCCAAAGATTATTCTCTGTTATAAGAATAAGGAAATACAAAAATGACACTTGCCAATTAGGGCTCACTGCCCGAGCACACTACTCACAAGGAGGCACACTACCTACAAGAGACACACTGTCTACAAAAGAGTGTTATACAATACTTGAACTTATTGGAGGCATCCACATATGCTGGAGTTCAGTTCCGGTTAGGCTCAGTACACTGATCTGCTGCACTTCATCTTTCCTCTTCTCTTATGCTACTTTCCTTTCACATACTGGACCTTCCTTACTGCTTCTACTCTGCTCTGCTTTTATTTGCATATCACATTCTACCACACACTTCTCACAACTAAATCCATCCTATATATATCCACACAAGTGATTTCATTATCTTTCTAGTCGGCACCCGGAACAGTCAATCTTCTCACAAACTCTGTTCTGTCGGCTGAATCCTTGCACATCAAGTAATGCGGATCAAGTATATGCTTGTTGAAATCATTAATCATGTCGGACAAACATGATTCATGCCTTCATAACCTTTACCACCATCAGTAACACATCTGGAAAGTAATCTAATGTTCTGTCAGTCAGTTCTTCCTCTATTCACACTGTCACTCAGGAATCCGGTACTCAACTATTCATATCTTTTTCCTTGTCCATCACCGAAGGCTAAATCCTTGGAATCTATTACTCAAGGTAGACCTCTTGACTTTCCCAAATCCACACTTCACCAAGATACTTCCTCTGAGAGATCCGGACCTGTCTGTCGGACCTTGCCACAAGGTCTGTTCTTGTTTATCGAACCTCAACAATCTTCATTCTGACTTCCGGTAGAGACACACCATGTCCTGCGGATGTGTGGGATGAACTTTGTTGCCATCAATGAAAACAATCATGAATCCATATAGTGTCTCTTGCCAACAGAAGCCCCACCAAACAAAGTAATAGAAGCCCCCCCATGAATAGAGAGAACACCCCCCCATAATAGAGAGAGAAAAGAGGACTAAGAAGCCCACCCAAATTGGACACTTTCCACACCCCCATCAAAGCTCACAAATGAAGGAACTTTCTCTTAGTGAAGGGTTTGGTGAAGATTTCTATGATCTAAGTTCTAGTGTCAGACAATACTTGAGATCAATGACCTACTCACGAATCAACTCCCAAATGTAGTCCATATGGATCTTAATGTATTTGGTCCACTGGTGATGGATTAGATTGTGAGGGATCTTTATCACACTCTATTTTTCATAAAAGATGACTATAGGATTCCGGAAGGGAATGCCAAACTCAGTGAGAATAATATGAAGCCAAATGGCCTTACTAGTAGCCTTAACTGCTCCTCGATAGTCAACCTCTATAGATGAAAGAGCAATAGTAGACTACTTTTTGCTTGACCAAGAAACTAGATGAGAAGCAAAACCCTGAAGCACACTTGTGATCTTGAGAGTCACCTTCCTAATATGAATCTGTGTGCCCCACCAAGTCAATATCCATGCATGTTGTATAGTTAATCCCATAACTATGAGTGCCCTGTACATAGTGAAGAATCTACTTAGCTACTTACCATGAACCTAGAGACTAGGCCCATAGTATATGAAAGATTAGGCCTCGTGTAAGTCAAGTATATGAGACATCCAACTAATTGGCGATACAAAGTAGCATCCACCAATGGTGAAGAACAGTAAGCCTCAAGTTTGACCCTAACAAAAATAGAGTCGCCATAGGCTTATAGTCATACATGTGAAATTTGGAGAGCATACCAAGTGCATACTTGGGTTGTACAACCAAGATAGGTTAGATGAAGATTGGGTGATCTCAATCCCTAAGAAATAGTGCAAAAGGCCCAAGTTTGACATCAGGAAACAACCATGAAGGGTAGTTTTCACTACATTGATTGTGGATGAGTGACTCCCTATCAACAAGTCATTAACAAAGAGAACAAGGAAAGTGAGTATCATCTTATTGTAGATCAGAATGACACCAAGTGAACCCAACTGACATAAGGAAGGAGTCCATCTTGGCATTCCAAGCTCAAGGGGCCTATTTGAGGCCATAGAGGGGCTTTCAAAGACAACAAACAAGTGAAGGATCCTATACGAACCCCTGTGGTTGTTCCATGCATATTTCCTCCTGAAGGTCATCATGAAGTTAAGCACTCTTTACATCCATCTAATGAACTTCCCAACAATGGGGTGCAACAATAGCAAGGACAAATCAAATGGAATTCATTTTGGCAATTGGTATAAAAGTCTCAAAGTAGTCAATCCTAGGAACCTAGGAGAATCCTTTGGCGACTAGGCAATCCTTATGCTTATCAACCGACCCATATGTGGTAAATTTTGATTGATAGATTGACTTGCATAGAAAAAGTTTCCTTCCCTTAGGAAGGGGGACTAAATCCCAAGTATGGTTCCTCTCTAAGGAATTGAACTCTTCCTACATAAATGCATCCCACTTGAGAACACCAAAAGCTTCCTGAAAAGACTAGATTGGAAGTTGAAGAAATGAAGAAATGTGGAGCCTGCTCCAGAACTATGACCTTGTTCTTCAGGCATTTGAAGGATCACCAACCCAATCACCTACTGAATCCAATGTATGATGAGAGCAAAGAGGCCTAGTGGCTAGAGAATCAGAAGAATCTGGAGGAGAATCATCACCTTATGAATGATGACTAGGAGTGGAGGAAGATGAATCCTCATCATCATCATCGCCATGTCTAAAGTGGAGCAAGAAGACTCCTCATAAAGAGTAGGAGGATTAAGATCCTTGAAAGAACAGCCATCATGCCTCAATGTCTCCAAGGTGATAGTAGATGGAGAAGTGTTAGGAGAAGTACTGGAAATAAAATCTCGATGAACAACTCATGAGTGGTAGGGTGGAGAAGTTTGTAGCCTTTGACACCATCTAGGTACCCAATAAATATGCAAGGCTTGCTTTGCAGATCCATAGCCTTGCATTTATTTGCTAGAATGTGGGTCCATGCAGGAGAACCAAATGGCCAAAAGTGATTTACTGTGGATTTTCAACTAGTCCAAGCTTGAAAATGAGTGACCCCCTTCACATCTTAGTGAGGAACTCGGTTCTATATGTAACACGCACATTTGATGGCCTCTACCCAATATTGAGGTGCCATTGACTTGAAGTGAATCATATAATTGGCCATCTCTTTTAAGGACCTATTCTCCCACTCTGTAACACCATTTTCTTGTGGATTGTAGGGAACTATGTGCTGAAGATCAATGCTCTTAGAGGCACAAAACTGCTCAAACCTATGATTGACATATTCCCCCCATTATCTGTACGCAGAATCTTGATGGCCTTCTTGAACTATTTTTTTGCAAAAGATTTGAAGTCCTAAAAAGACTCAAAGACCTTATATTTTTGTTTGAGAAAATATACCCATGTGTATCTAGAAAGATCATCAATGAAAATTAGGACATATCTAGCTGTGATAAAAGAAGGATGTGGAAATGGCCTTGCCAAGCTAGTATGTACTAAGTCTAGAAGCTATGTGGCCCTCCATGCTTTGCCTTTATCATATTTCTCTTTAGGATGCTTATCAAGATTGCACCCTTAGCAAACTCCATCAGAAAATTGAATAGAAGGCAACCCTAAAACCATGTCATGTTGACTGAGATGACACAAGTAATGTTAGTTCAAGTGACCAAACTATTGATGCCACAATTGGCTCATCTCATCTAAGTGAGTGAGAAAAGAAAGTGAAGGAGAATCAGGAAAAAAGTGAGAGAAGTGATATAGTCTAGACTGATGATCATCTTTCCCAATAGTAACTTTAGATCCATTATATAGCTCACTGATTACCACTATCTGGATTGAACTCAACTTGCTTGCTAGATCTAGTGTGAGTAATCTGGTAAAAATATAGGATATTAGTTGATAAAGATGGAACATAGAGAACATCTTGAAATTTTCTTTCGCCCATGTCAACAGACCCTCTCCAATTCACTTCAACAGGAGTGTCACCACCCATTAGTATAGATGGCATAGAACATGGCTTCAAAGAGGCAAAACCATCTTGTGACGAATCTATGTGGTACAAAGCACCTAATTCAATGATCCAGGTATTAGTTTGTGAAGCAACAATAACTACGTCGACCTTGCCCTTTCCTTTCCCTTTACTTTTATCTATGTCCTTTGAAGATTCTTGAGATGAACTCTATTTGACAGAATCCGGTACCTTAATATTATTCTTTTCAAAAAGATGTTTAAGGTGATCAATCTATTTCTTTAAACACTCATGTTCATCATGACCAAGTTTCTTACAGTAGGCACACTTTGT
This sequence comes from Cunninghamia lanceolata, assembly GCA_027924645.1. Classification (NCBI taxonomy): domain Eukaryota; kingdom Viridiplantae; phylum Streptophyta; class Pinopsida; order Cupressales; family Cupressaceae; genus Cunninghamia; species Cunninghamia lanceolata. Next base: position 20,494,306 of record BSBN01000520.1, on the reverse strand, counting down.
CTTCTCCTTCTTAGGCTTGTCGCCTTTGGGAGAAGAGGCCCGATTAGTTACATTAGAGGCAACCAATTTTTGATCTTGTTTCTTCTATCCTTGGTTCTATTGTTTCTTATTCTACTTACCAGACCCTTTCCCATCTTTAGTGCCCTGATTTGCAGCCAAGGCATGTGATTTAGAGAGCTTAATTGTGCCCATTAGAACCAATTTATCTTTCTCCTTTGTGACTTCATTTTCAAAACCATCAAGAGAAGGAATTTTATATGTGGTTCCTAAGGCACTTTCAGTAGCATAAAAGGTAGAAACAAAAACTAAATAGTTAGGACCAAGTTTGGAAAGAATGCTCAAGATCAATTGGGTGTCTTTCTTTTCAATCCCACATTGTTTTAGCTACAATCTAATGGTTTTTTGTTAAGAAAAGTGTCTCAACCTTGCAACTTCGAAAGATTACTATTCTTCCCAGTTTTGGTCTTTTTGAATATCCTTTATTTTGGATAATGGTTTGGAACTTTCAAAGTTTCCAAAAGTTTCCAAGAGCTAAAAATAATGAGACTTACTATTTTTAGTAAGTTCTTCAATTGAGCTTAGATTGACCTGAAATTTTCCCAGAAGGTGCAGAACAACTAAGTGAACATCTCGGGTGAGTTTCGTCTCAAGATCATATTTGGATTGCGAGATATTAAAGTTTTTGTTTTTTGAAACTGCCAAAAAAAGTCTTTGAACTCAATTACCAGAATCAAAACTTCTCTAAACATCCCAAAAATGGTGATAACTAGTGTAGTGGGTTATAGGGTAATAGATCTCTTCATAAGATTTCTAACTCATTAAACGGTTCGTCAATCGGACACCCGGATCAAAAGTTATGGCCTCCAGAAGTTGGACCTTCTATTTTTGGGAAATGTAAAAAACATGTTGGACACAGTTGTAAAGGGGAGAGTTACACATGTTGGTGTGTGGTTTGGCACATCACAAGGCATCTTTGATTGCAGATAATTTGGGCACCACGTTTGGGTGGTTTTAGCTCATGGTTTTGTAATTACCGTTGGCGGTGTATTGTATTGTATCTCCTATATATCAGGAACTTGAGATGGAGGTTGTGTGTAAGAATCTTATAGATGTTGAATTACATCCTGGATCTCTGTTTGGATATACTCCTATAAAAGCTTGCTCTACAAGTATATTGTAATCTTTGTGATTCCTGAATAATATATTGGGCGGCTTTGGAGTGTGGGGTTTTTTACCTAAAAGGGTTTTCCCCACGTATATCTTGTGTTGTGAGTTTTGTGTTTGTATTTGGAAGTTGTTATTATCTTTTTGTTAATGTGCATCTTAATCTATAACTGTAAAAGTAAAAATTTGCATAAGTCTTTCCTCAGTAGATCAGTGTAGGAAGCATTTCCACATACCTTGCTTCCTTTCATTTTTAATTTTATGAAGAAATCTTGACTTGTATCAAAATTAGATGGATTTAACCCTATGATCTCATTCTCCAATTGATGACCCCTTAATTCATCTTGTTTACCAAAGATCCCTTCCAATATTGTCCAGACTTCATTTGGAGTTGTAGTAGATTCGACATGAAAAAGAAGATTGGGAGATATAGACAAGCACAAAGTACCATATACTTCATCACATTTGTTAAACCATTTTAGTTTTTCTAAAATTAATGTTGGTTCAGTGCCAATACTCACATCCTATAACTACTATGAGTGGAAGTCCAAAATGACTATCTATCTTAAGAAGCAAGGGTTACACTGAGTAACAATGACAACACTTTAGATCCATGTATGCACTACAATCAAGAGTTGATTCATGAGAAAGTCATTGATCTCAAGTACTATCTGACATTAGAGTAGATCACATACATCTTCGCCAAACCCTTCATTGAGAGCAAGTTCTTTCATTTGCCAATTTTGCTGAGGGTGTGGTATGTGTCCACTTTGGGGGGCTTCTTAGTCCTCTTTTCTCTCTCTATTATGGGGGTGTTCTATCTCTACTTGTGGGGGGGCTTCTATTACTTTGTTTGGGGGCTTCTTCTCTTTTGGGGGAATGTTTGTACATGGGTACCTCACTAGGCTTCATTTGTTGGGACCCACCTTTTCACCCACCTAAGCTACACTTAAGGGGGTGTTAGTGTAGGTTTTTATTTTCCTAGCAGTTTTTTTTTGAAAAATAATTATCGTGGTCTATTTGTTGGGAGGGGTCATACAACCCTCCTAGCAAAAACAAAATTTGCCTCAAATGCTCCTGACATTGAAACTAGACAAATTTTATATCAAAATAGGGGTTTTTGGGTGTTTTGGACATAATGGTGAGGTCCTTTTGGCCTAAAACACCCTTGATGGAATTTGTTCACCAGATTTGAGCTTCAAACCCTTGTTTGCAATTGTGTCAAATGATCTCTAAATCAAATGAAACGAAATCCAACCTTGACTTTCTCGAGCCTCTTAGATGTGTTGGAATAGTAAAAAATACTACAAGTATAATCATAATAACTGTAATTACCCAGATCTCACAAAACACATATGCAAAATGAAGAGGTTAATGGGTCTTGACAAATCCTTTCTGATTCTCCAGATCATTGAAAAATGCAAGAGAAGAGCATACATGATTTTCAAGATCTAACAAAGAACTCAATGTCTCAATAAAGAATCTAAGAACTCAAAACTCTCAAAACAGAATCTCTGATACCTTTCTAGAAATCTGAAATAGATGAATAACCTAAGAACTTTTTAAGAGCGAATCTAAGCTACAAAAGCTGTAAATGCATAAACAAAAGCAAACCAGAGATTTTGAGAGATATGCAAATGTTAGGATGACATAATTGCATTAAGAACTCAAAGAATAAGCGACAAAAGATTGGAAGAAGATAGCCATTCAAGATGCAAAATACAAGCTATGTAGTGAGTTTATATAGACCAGGGAGATGGTGGAGGTGGAAAAATCAACCACTAGGGAGAGACCACCAAACGGTCTAAACATAGTAAATGTAACTCCCTCATAGGATGGTGACACCTCAAACTACCTGTTATCACTGGGAATTGCACCCGTATGCAAAGCTGGTTAAAGCACTGCAATTTCATGTAACATGGGACTAATCTTAGGTTGTGGGTGCCTTATGATGAGATTAGACCTCCAGATTGTGGGTTGGTTCCCTTCAAATGTTCTATTGAGATGTATGTTTTTACTTTTTTAGGAAGAGGGAAGAAAGAAACTAAATGAATACTAAAGGTAAAATGGTGATGCACCTGATATGGATAAAATAATGCAATCTGATTCACAATGTTTGCCCAGAAATCTGACTTCTACACAATCCAGACTTGACATAAATACCACAAAAATGATTCTAAGGAAGGTTTGAAAATAGGTTTTTATGAAGGAAATGGTTTTTTCATAGTATAAAAAGACTATTTATGGTTAACACAACCTAAGACCTGTGATGAATGTATGCTTTAATGGTGTAAACAAGGAGGTGAGACAATAATTTTGAAGGTTTAATAATAAAACATAGCAAAATTTTATCTAAATCACTTCAATATTCAACACTGAAAGGAAAGGTAATTCAACTGATCTGAAATAAACAAAGGAAAGCTTTGCAAAAAAATAAAAAATACCCTGTAACCTGCCTATCTCTCAATAAAACTGTAAAAGTGAGCTACAAGAATTCTCTTATCTGTCTGAATCAGAACGAGAATCAAGAAATAGCAAAAGCAAACTTTTGCTTTATAATATATAGATCTGCTCTCTCCAAGAGGCATGCAAAAAATATAGACTTGCAGATAACTACCTCTAAAAATACTCATTCCCGAGCAACCTCAAAAATCCTCAAAAATAGGGTCTAAAACTGCCACAAATTGAGAAAAAATAGCCTCAATTTGGGCCTCTCCATATGTTTGACCAAAATTTTGACCAAGGACCCTAAAAATACTCCTAAAAGTCATGCAAAACCTCCTAGGTGGCCTAGTTAACTCAACTAATCAATTTGCATGATTTTGCATGAGCAAAATTGATTGTGAGTAAATAATAAAGTAATAGAATATTACTCTATTATTGGTTACAATTTGTTCAATTTTTGATTTTACAACTTGTGAAAAATAATAAAGTAATTTATAGAATATTACTTTATTATTTATTTACAATTAATTCATGTGTAAAATCATGCATGATTAGAAGAAAAATATTACTCCTTATCACTCCAATACATTTGCCTATTTTGCAAAATAGGACTTAGGATTAATTACAAAATTCCTTATCACTCCAATACATTAATGAGAAAAAATATCTCCCTCTGCAAGGAAAATAAAAGAAATTGAGTCACTCCTATAGCATTCCATGCACCAAACAAAAATGCATAAATATCCTTATGACTCCCCCTTGTTTCCATTGTGCACATACATCCATTTTTTGAATGTCCTTATATCCCCATATGCAATTTTGAAGTTAAGGAAGGAAAAACAACTCCACTATGCAACTTGACCCCATGCATAAAAAATGCCCATCATATGTTGTCACCATCAATACTGCCACCATGCAATTGCCTTTATGCAATAATCACATTACTACAAGACAAAACCTTATTACCCATGAAGTCATATCTCCACCATGCATGAAAGTTTACCCTTGAACTTCATGTATTGCATATGCATATATCATGTCAAAACATACACCCTCTTGGTAGTTAGTCACCATGCATAATCTTGAAATACCTATCCTCGGATGCTTGGAAATGGATACGAAACTTGAGCATGTGATTTTGTTATTCATTCACCATCTGACCACCAAGGAATCTTCAAAAGGTTTTATAAGGCTTGGAGCCTTTCCCACATGTTACATCGGCCTCTTGACTTAACAAAAATCAACTTCTAAAGTATTGCTGTCAGCCACTCCATGTTATGATGGCTAGGGAAAGTCTTGACCATGGCAGCAAAATGGGTAAATTAATTATTGGTTTTTTGTGTAAGTAAAAAAAAACACTCGAGCAAGAGAAACTTTGAACAAAAGAGGAAAACAACCCTAACTTTCTCATTCACTCTTCATTTGACCTCCTTCTTTGAGATCTGCAAATTTCATGTCGGCTGAGGGTTTCAACTATCTTCATGATGGCTTTGGTCTTCATTTTTCAACGAATCTTCCTTGTCGTTGCCATGGAACTCTGCATGATTTGAGGAAGAAGGTAACCCTGTATGAGTTTTATATGAAAATTTTTTAAGGATCTGTAGCTTTCTTCTCTTAAATGGTCACGACATTCTTCATTGGTATGAATACCTCCATTGTTGTGCACTCTTTAATACCTTCATTCTGTTTCTATGTGCTTCTTCTTTCATGATCTTCATCTGCTCTCTGGAAGTTTGAGGCCACTGTGAGGCCGTGGAAGATCTTTCTTCCTGTTAGCAACAAGGGTAAGCACTTGCCATTTAATCTCTGTAGCTTCATTTATCTTTGGTTTCACTTCTTATAGCATGACAAGTTTGTAGATAGACATGGGTATTGCACTTTATAGCAACAAATGCTATGTCACTGTCAGCCATGGCTGTATATTTCTTCTTTTGTCTTAATCTATTTTCATTATCCAGAAACTTAAGGGTTTTGAAGTTTTTTAACATGATGGTTTTGACCTCTCCTCCACTTTCAGAACCTCTACCTACCATGGCTATGCTTCTCATGAAAATAGGCATAAAAAACTGTAGCTACTCGAGGGTTTGTGAGCCTTGAAGTTACGGTTTCAACTTCCTCCTTCTTTCTTGTTTCTTGCTCCGTTGGCATGGTTATGAATATATAATAGCATCTATTTGAAGTTTCTTAATGTTCTGCAAAAAATACCATTAGGGTTTGATCTCTTGACATGGGTATACAGTCTTTTCAAAAAATAGTTTTTCTTGCTCTGTGCAGCACCACCTTGACTGTGATTTTATCTCCATTTGTTGGCAGAAAGTATAGGGGTTTTGAAGTATTAGTAAGTGGGTTTTCTTGCTTTGCTTCTCATAACACTTCTCCTCCTATCCTTGTGACTGTTTCACATTTGCTAATGACACATTTTACCCTATCTTTCTACTGTGGCTACTGGGTTGAAGTACATTTTGGTATTCTGTATGACAACAAGATTTTGTGATATTCTGTATAATGTATTTAACATCTGCCTTCATTGTATTTGTAGCATAATTTGCATGAATATCATACCTTAACATTCTGTGAGGCTCTTCTTATGCATATCTCTTCTCTAACTTAGTAGCATATGATACTTATATTCTTCAACTTTGCAAGCTATAGCATAATGGACTTCTATCATGTAACATCATCTTTGACTGTGTGTTCTTTTTATTGCATCTGGATACATACTATGGCACAGTTGTCATGCTATCTCTTGACTGTCATATGTATTGGATTCCTCTCTGTGTAGATATCATGCTTTTTATTTCTTGTTGTCTGTTTACTACAACTGTATCAATATGACACATCATTTCTACCTTCTCTTTTGTTCATTTCATCATTTGAATGTTATAGTGCTGTATACATCACGCATACTTCTTCTATACCTGTAGCTATCCTTTTGTATTTCAAGGCATATCTATAGCATAAACATATGTGTTTATTTCTTCTTGGTTGTTATGCATTCTTTCAATATACCTGTAGCATGCCTTCGTGCATCTTTCATCTGTAGTCATCTTTGTGGATACTTCATGCTCTTCTGTAGATGGATATGACCATTATGATGTATCATGAATGTCTCTTGCTTGTATAAACCACTTCACTGGTCACTGTCTTGGCTATTTGTAGTGATGGTGACTATATCTATATCTTGATCTTCATTTATCTCACTTCTCTCAGACTGTATCCCTCTTTACTGCACTGTATCTCTCTTGACTGCATCATGGCATCTTCTTGACTGTATGGCATCCTTTGTAGCTTGGGCATGAGAAATAAAGTTTTGTCAAAGCATAATAATGTTGAAATGTATGGAATCATTCTATTCATCCTTGAACTGTTGCATTCTTTATGTTCTATTGTATTGTATCTCTTTGTATTTGCAACTTCATACATGACAGTCTCTTGTTTTTGCATATGTACTTGACTATCATGTAAGTGATGACATATTTAGCTACTCTATAGCTTGCTCTTCCTTTAAGATCACTGATGGTTTGTGACAGTCTTTATCATTTGATGAATAGTGAGCATCCTGTATGTATCTGTTATTTGTATCTTTCCACTTTAGTCATGACTGTCTCTCATTTGATCTTGCAAGTTGACTGTCATGTCTGTGATGACCATTCATTGTGTTGGGGTATTTGCTTATGTATTATGTGCTTCATCCCTAGATGCTTGATTGTTTGAACATCTAACTCCATCTAGACTATAGAATTCATCTTCATGTATCTTTTGATGGTTTGAAGTTTTGAGGCATTGGTGATAGCCTTTTGCAAAGTTTATATCTTCTTTCTAGATGATTGCACACCTATCTCATACATTTTGTGAAGTTCTATTTTATGGCAGTCAAGTTGGCATATTGTTTTATAATTGCCTTGCCTTCCACTGTTCCATTTGTTGTTCCATGTGGCATTTACTTGACTACTTCTATGAGACACTTGTAACTTTGAATGTGATATAGTTGTTTAAACTTTGGTCACCTTGAACAGTATGAAAACAACATGAGAAATACCTAGCATAAAATGTTGTTTCATCTTACTCCTTTGTCATAACGAGATGATCCTTCACAAGATTTATTCTGCAACTTATTCAAATGATACATAAGTTCTTGTATCCTTCTTTACTTTGTCTCTCTTTTCTTTATCAGGCACAAAAATCTGAAAAAACTTGTATCACTCCTGAGATGACTATAAACTAATTTTTCTGAATTTGTCTTTTTGTCAATCTTGATTCAGTCATATAGCTCTATTTTTTTTCAATCAAATATAACGATGTCATGATGACATCCTCTTTATGCAAGTTGATTAGATGATGCATGATATAGCTTAGAATGATGCATGCTATCTTTTTCTGATACTCTTTTCAAAAAATGAAAAGAAACATGCTGGGCTCAAACCCTTGTGGAAGCCACATTTAATCCACATGTTTATTTGTCTTCAAATCAGCAACAAAATTTGTCCTATACTTGCACAGTGAACAAACAAGTTAGCATAAAAAAGTACCTAATAGCATTGATTGATCTCCTTCATGATTTCTTCCTGATTTGTATCATTATCTGATCTGATCTTTTATCTAAATGCATGATATGATAAGTAGACGTCTTTGTTTGATAAAAACATGTGATAACTGTAAACATCCAGAGCACTAATGGGGTTGTCCCAAAAATTTTACAGGTTTCAACTGGATTGTGGATTGGAGTGAAGAATGAAGACTAAAGACATGAAGACCAACTACAACAGCAACCTCCATCATCAGGCAATGATGGATGTTTATATTTATCATATGTTCTTTTCTCTTTTCTTTTATCAAACAGATACATAGCTTGCATGTCTACAATTGCTCAGTTTAGTTACTCCCATGGCTTGTGTGGGACACATTTGAACATTTATTTTAAACATGATTAGTTAGTTTCTCTGATGCATATGATGTATATGTATTTCCTTTTTAATCAATGCATGAGATAAAGTAATAGATACCTAGATGTATGTTCAAAACATGACATGAAATAACAGTGTAATACAACATCTTTCTTTCTTTTATTCAAAACGGATTAATTTGAATAATCAATTTAACTTATAACTCCTGAAAGATCAAACTTTGTAGAACAACTGTATCTCCTTGAATGTTTGATCCTTTGATGATCAATTCTTTTGTCATGATAGCTTATCAGTCCTAATTGGACTGATGGGTTATCCTGACAACTGAATCCTCTTTTCAACTTTGTCAAGGTATCAACCATTCAAGAATGCATAACCTTGAAGTTTACTATTATTCCTTCTGAACAATTAAACTTAGGTCCAACTAATTTTTAGTGTAAAAAAAATTAGTAACACTACCCACTCACCTAATTAAACTCACTTTATTAACCTAAGCAAGCTTAATAAAAGTGTAGGAAAAACCTAGGAAATAGGAAAATAAATAACCCATTAGGAAAATAAAAACCTACACTAACACCATTTAATCATTGAGAAAATCTACTTCAAAAAAGAGGCCTTGGATTGGTAAAATTTATTAATAGTTATTTTGTTTTAAGCTATTTTTAGCTCCATAAGAGGTATGGTTTGATTTAGAATAAAGGGTTTAATATTGTTTTAATTTCTTTGCATTTTGTTCTAAGTTAGGCATATACATGAAGTATGAAGAATATGATGGTGGGAAGTTGTAACTTGGAGATGACTCTCACTTGAAGATTGTTGACCATGGAAGATTCTTGATATGAATGCTTGATGGACACGTGAAGAGGATTAATGATGTAATGTATATTCTTATTTTAGCACAAAACCTACTTTTAGTTAGCAAACTTAATGATGTGGGAATGTAGGTTGTTTTCTCTAGTGGGGGGTGTAAGATGGTGCTAGGACCTATGATGCTTCCTAAGGGTGTTCATGTGGGAACTCTATTTTAGTTTAATGTGCATGCATAGTTTAGTACAATAGTTCCTCTATTCTTGTAGTAAAGAGATCTATAGAATCTACATCTTCACCATCAAAACTAGTCTAAAAGAGGAGTGTTGCATCCACTTATGATTGTTGTGCTTTCTAGGTACCTAAGGGTGCTCTTGCTTTAGAGACCAAGTTACCTATAGATAAGTTAATTTTATGGTAATAGAGAATATGCTACATAGGTGAGAAGGGTCTAATGACCCTAAAAAATAAAAATCATGTAGATGGTTTGAATGATTGTGCTCTTAAGTTTAATTTCTATGAACATTGTATATATGGAAATCAAAACCATATTTATTTTTACTCAAGTTCTCATAAATATTTTGGAGTGTTGAATCTAATTTATTTTAATGTTTTAGGTCCTATAAATGTTCCTTTAATTTCAAAATATTTGTATTATGTATCTTTCATATATGACTTCTCTAGAATGACATGGGTGTATGTCCTTAGAAGTAAATTTGAAGTCTTTAGCCATTTTAAAGAGTTTAAGGTTCTTGTAGAAATTAAATTAGTAGAAAGATTAAGTTTTTGATAATTGACAGTGGTTGTGAGTTTTACTCAATAGATTTTGATAGATTTTGTAATGAGAATGGGATATAGAGACATAAGACAACTCCATATACCCCTCAAAAAAATGGAGTTGTAGAGAGAATGAATAGGAAGTTGATGGAGAGGGCTAGGAGTATGCTTAGTGGAGTGAAGTTGGAACAAAATTTCTAGGTAGAAGTAGTTGCTACAACTTTTTACTTTATTAACATGTCTCCTACATTAGCTCTTGTGGATAAGACTCCTATAGAGTCTTGGTCAGTCAAAAAGCCCTCATTACAACATCTTCATGTTTTTGGTTGCGAATCATATGCTCATGTGCCTAAGGAGAGGTTGTCAAAATTGGAGAACAAGGAAGTTAAGTGTATCTTCATCAACTATAGTGCTGGTGTGAAAGAGTACAAGATTGGGGTCCTATGGATGAGAGAGTTTTGTTTAGAAAAGTGTTATTTTTAGAGAGGTTAAGCCTTCTCCTACAGTGTTGTAGCCAAAATAAGTTGGGAAGAAAGATGTTCAACTACCCCATAAGACTGAGAAAGTTGAACCAAAATCTCATGAAGGACTTGAAGAGGAGGAGAGCTCAGATAGTTTAGATAGTTTTGAAGAGGTAGAACCTCCACCTTAGCTCTTGAGGAGGTCCATTCGACATAGACAACAACTAGATAGGTATAATCCTCTTGATTGTAGATGTTATTTTTCTGACTACTAACATAGATGAACCTAGAACTATGAAGGAGGCATTAGGTATGGATGATTTTGAGCCCTAGAGACAAATTATGGATGAGGTGATGGTTGTATTGAAGAAAAATCACACATGAGACTTAGTACCTTTTTCTGATGGTAAAAAATATATAGGTTGTAAATGGATGTTCAAAAGGAAGATCAATTTTGATGGCAGTGTTGAGAAGTACAAGACTAGAATTGTTTCAAAGGGATATTCCCAAGTTGAGGGAATTGATTATGGTGAGATTTTTCTTCAATTACTAAGATGACATCCATTCAATTCTTATTATCTATTACAATAACCTTTGATTTGGAGATTGAGTAAATGGATGTGAAGACAACTTTCCTTCATGGTGATTTGGAGGAAGAATCCACATGACACAACTAGAGCACTACATAGAAGAAAGTAAAGAATCTTTGGTTTGTAAGTTGAAAAAGTCTTTGTATGGTCTCAAATAGTCTCTTATGATGTGGTACCAAAAGTTTGATTCCTTTGTGTTGGGTTTGGACTTTTGAGATCCAAATAGATCATTACATCTATTATAAGATACAAAATGATCAATCCTTGTTATTGCATTATATTTTGATGATATGTTGTTTCTGGTAACAGTAAGGATGTGATTTGTGACTTGAATTCTTAGCTTTCAATATAATTTGAGATGAAGGAATTAGGGGTTTCCAGATATATTTTGGGTATGAAGATTATAAGATATAGAGAAAACAAAAAGCTTTAGTTAGGATAGAGAAAGTATGTGAACTCAATGTTGGAGAGATTCATCATGACAACTTGCAAACCATTGTGTGTTCCTATCTTAGTGGGAAACCAAATTATCTATAGATTAGTGTGCAACTTCATCGAGTGAGATAGAGTACATGGCTCAAGTATCTTATGATAGTGCTATTGAGATATTGATGTATGCTATGGTCTATACTAGACTAGACATTGCCTACTTGAAATGGGAGTCCTTAGCCATTTCATGGATGATCCTAGAAGAGTTCATTCGTATGTAGTTAAGAGGGTCTTTAGATACTTGTGGGCTATCATTGAGCACTCTATTTTTATCATGGTGATTCTATATGGGATCAACACTTAGTGAATATGCATGGATTTAGATTAGCTAGGTGACATAAGCAGTAGGATATCCATCAATGGTTACATTTTCACTTTATTTAGTGGTGCTATTAGTTGGATAAGCAAGCAGTAGGTCATGGTCACTTTCTCCACTACAAAATTTGAGTACATGGTATCTACTCATGCTTGTAAAGAAGTTATCTAGCTTAAGAGATTGTGTTCATATGTGAGGTTGAGTCAAGGATTTATTACAATTCTATGTGATAGTCAGAGTGCCATATGCTTGGCAAAGAACCTAAACTTTCATTCAAGGACTAATAATATTGATGTACTACAAGTGGGATAATGTTAGGAAAGATGTCTCAACCTTGCATCCTAATGTAAGGAAACAAAAAAATGTAAATTTTGGGTTTTAAGCCCCAAAATTTTTTGGATGGTTTAACATCAATTCCCTAATTCATAGGATGTAGATATTTTTGAGATATAAAATTAAAAAAATATCAATTGGCTTCTTGGATCAAAAGTTATGGCCTCTAGAAGTTGGGCATTCCACATTGGAAATGTAAGAACATCTACAAGTTGTAAGAGGGAGTTACACTTGTTGACCAATTTATGACACATGCTATGACATGGAATAAGGTGTCTTTGAATGGATATAATGGAGCCAAAATGGATCATCTAGGTTTGTGAGTGGATTATGATGAACTTATGGTGGGGTGGAAGGAATATGATATTTCTAGCATATGGACTCATCTTGGGATTTGGGCATTAGAATTTTTACTAGGGATTTGGGTGCAACATTTTGGGTGCTTTTATCTCATGGTTTCCTAATTAACATTATATAGTTTCATGTATTTCTTCTCCTATTTATTGGGTCGTTGAGATGGAGGTTAAGATAGTGAGTTTTGTAAGTACTATTATGTTTCCAGAATTACTCCAAATCTCTTACTGGTGATACTCTTGTAAAGGCTAACTCTACAAGTGTCTTGTAACCTTTGATTACTAAATAATACATTGACTTTCTTTAGAGTGTGGTCTTTTTCTCCTAAAAGGGTTTTCCCCACATAAATTAGTGTATTATGGTATATTTGCTTTTGTGTTTATTTCTTTGTAACTCTATGATTATTTTAATTTTTGCACATACTTCCTCTCATAGATTAGTGTAGAAAGTGTATTCCACACCTATGAATCATTTCATCTATATAAAGAGAAGTTTGATATCATTTGAGGAGAGGGAAGGAGGAAGTCATCTAGTAGAGAATGGAGGACATAAAGGTAGATTAAACTAGTGAGATCCTTGAAAACAATTTTGTAAACAAATGGTATATGCTTAGCATGTAACTAAGCTCTTGAAACTATTAGTTGAATCAATAAAATCCATCTCTTCGAGCAATTTCTATTATTCCATGTGTTGTGTTTGAGTTTTTCATTTGCCTACAATGTTTTATAGTTTTTTAATTGGAATCTCCAACCTTAACTGCATTAGTCATGCAGGTGTACTATTATATGTTGCTATAATACTATTTGATCCAAGAGTTAGAGTGGATTATATTGATGTACTTGCTTTGTTGAGATTGTTGGCAAGAGACACTGTGTGGCTTCATGAGTGTTGTCATTGATGGCAACAAAGTCCATCCCACTCATCCACAACACATGGTATGTCTATACCAGAAGTCAGATTGAAGAGTATTTTGGTCCGGTGAACGAGAACAGAGCATGTAGCAAGGTCTGACAATCAGGTCCAAATCTCTCAGAGGAAGTATCTCAACAAAGTGCAGACTTGGGGAAGTTAGTAGGAGTACCATGACTGCTACATTCCATAGATTGAGCCTCCGGTGATGAAAGAGTGAAAAGATATGAGCACCTAAGTGTTGGGTTCCTGTCTGGCAGAGTAGATTGAGGAAGAACTGACCAACAGAGCATCAGACCTTAATCCAGATAAGAAATTGATGGTGATCAAGTTTCTTGAGGGATCATTCATGGTTGGCCGACATGATTGATGACTCCTATAACTATCTTTTTGATATGCACACTTAGTAAGCATGGATTCAGCCGACATACCAGAGTTTGGAAAAATCTTGAGTATTCCGGATGCCGACTAGAAAGATGTTGAAATCCTTTGTGCGGATATATATACCAGATGGATTTTGATGTGAGAGTGTGTGTTGTGTAATAGTGTGTGGGAAGAAAATTAGAGAGCAATGTGGAAGTAGCTATACAAATCCGGTATGTGACAAAGCAGCAGCACTAAGCAGAGGAAGAATGAAGTGCAGCAGATTAGTATATTGAGCCTAACTGGAACTGAACCTCAGCATATGTGGATGCCTCTGATTAGTTCAAACACCTGGTTACTTTCTATATACCCTGTAGACAGTGAGTCTCTTGTAGGCAGTGAGCCTCTTGTGAGCAGTGTGCTCAGGCAGTGAGCCCTAATTGGCAAGTGCCATTTTGTACTTCTATTCTTTTAACAGAGAATACAATCTTGGGTTAGTCACCCCGTGGTTTTTCCCTTAACAGGGTTTTCCATGTAAAATTCCTTGTGTTATGTGTGTTGATTTCTTTTCTGCTCTCATGTTCATGTATGCTCATATGTTTTGATACTACACTAATTGTTAAAGAAGAAAAGAAAGTTAAATAATTAAGATAATTGATTCACCCCCCCTCTCAATTATCCACCTTGTTTCCAACAATTGGTATTAGAGCTAAGTTCATCCAAACAGAGCCTAACAGCTTGAGGAAGATCTGGGAATCTCAATGGATATATATGGTATGAGGGAACAACTTCAGTCTGCCCCAGATGATCTTGATCAATCTCACTCTGGAGTCAATAACCTGAGAGAAAGACTTAAACAAGCTGATGATTTCACAAATGAACTAAAATAAAAACTGAGTATCTCTATGAAAAAGAGAAAGAACTGCTTCAACAATTAGCAAGTCAAAGTGAAGCCAATGATACTAATGAAGATCTGAATGAGAAAAACAAGTTATGTGAGAAGCTATCAAAAGAGGTCATTATGGTAAGACATGAAATGGAATCAGGGGTTATGAAATTCACCCAAGAAATTGAAGAGAAAAGAAAAATGGAAGATAATCTAAGACAATCTCTCAAGGAGAAGTCAAAAGACTACCACAAAATGGATAGAATAATCAAACATCTGGAATCAGATCTTGAAGAAGCTAGAGATAATGAAGAACAACTTGAAAATTAGATAGACACTCTTAAAAGGGATCTTCAAACAACAAATGAATACAAAGAAAAATTCAAGATAAGCTCTGCTCAACTTGAAGTTCTTCTTGAAAGCCAAAAGAGGGTAGATGATAAGCATGGCTTGGGATATGAGAAAGGTGAAAGCTCTGGATCTGGTCAAAAGAACTCTGGATCAGGAAATCCAAGGAACAGGCCTAGAAGATCGCCGGTAAGGCAACCAAATGCTCAAAGATATCCATCTTTCAATGGATACTGCTACAATTGCAACAACTTCGATCATAAAGCAACTCAGTGTAGAAGAAGAATGAATCAGACTAATTCATTCTTCTTTGAACAGTGTTTCAACTACAAAAGGTATGGTCACAAATCTCATGAATGCAAAAATAGGCAAATAAACAATTCATTCAATGGTAGATGCTTTGCATGCAATAGAATGGGACATATGGCTAATCAATGTAGATCAAGAGGATATCAGCGAAATATGCAAATAAATGTTATTTGCTACAACTGCAATAGATCCAGCCATATTGCCAAATTCTGTAGAAGTAAGAATCAGGATAAAAGGGGTTTGGTGCATCATAACCAAAATCAAGACAAAGGAAAAGGAAAAGTAAATGTGGATGAAGTTCAAAGGGAGATGAACAAGATTTGGGTGGAGAGAAGTACAGAAAATGTTGGGGATGGATCTGCACCAGAATCTGGTGCTGATATTCCTTCTGAAAATTGAATAAATGAGCTCTGGCTCAGGGGGAGTCACAAAGGAAAATAAATTCCCCCAGCGAGTCAATCGGTGCCTGAAATTGGCACATGGAAAGTTGCGGATTAAAGGGTTCTCAGAGAAATATCTAAATAACCCTTGGTAAAAATAGGAAAGATCCGCAAGGAGTTTTGAAGAGGTTAATCATCCAAGATTGATCCGGTTTGATAGTCATCCGGTAAAAGCAGGGCTCTCACAGTTAGATCTGGTATGATTCAAAATTGAAATATCTTGATCTGCGGATAAATGGAATGACTGGACAAAGGGAGATAGATTGTCAATTATCACCAAGATTAATTTTGAGCACATCTCAGTGATCCGAAAAGATCTCTCTCAGAACAAGGTCAGAACAAGGAAATTAGAATGACTTAAGGAGTGCATTTATTGCAATATGGAATTAGGGTTTGCGCAGAAATAAAAGGGTTCTTTTGTTCATCACTTGCACATTTGCATTCAAGAAGAAAAAAGAAAGAGCTCTGCAACAAGATTGCTTCAACCCTCTCAAAGATCAACTGCAGAATTTGATTCACCCAGCGATCTTTTCGGCTCTTATCGTGAACCCTAGAAGCGTAAAAAGGTATTTCCGCTCTTAAATCTCTCTCTCTAAATCTTTTGAATGATGGCTACTCCAAATGTTGTTAAGATCACTAATAGGTTGCGCCCAAAGTTCAAGAAACATCCTTACAAATCCCTAGAAGTTGATCCCCTAGGTGCATTCTCTAGCATTCCACATGGGGTTCTGCATGTAGAAGATGTTAGGGTATACATTCATGCCAACATTGAGGAATTTGGGGAATCCAAGCTGATGGATATCTATCACAAGGAATTAATAGATGAATCGTTTGAACTCAAACCCCAATACAAGGCCATCCAGAATAAGCATTTTGGACATCGCATCCATTTCCCCTATTTTGCAGAAGATGAATGGGTTCGGTATGTTCTGATAAGAATGCATGACAACTTCATATGGTTGATGAGGCCATTTAAGATCACAAAAGATGCCATTAGGGAGGTAACCGGATTGCACTCATCTGGTGGGTTGCCTACTCTCAAATCAGTCAAAAACCAAACTGTAAGTGAGGCTACTGGATCAAAATTTGACAAGAAGGCAATGACAATAGAAGACATCATAGATTTGGATATCAAATTTGCCTCTATGATAATTGGTTACAAAATCTATCACTCCAGTAGGGAGAATTCAGTATCCAGAATTGCTATATATACTGCATATGAAATGCTAAGGAAAAATGCTGACTATGATCTTTGTGAGCTTCTCTTGAACCAACTGTTAGAGAATTTGCAGAAAATATAGAAGGATAAGAAGAATTCATTTAAGTACGGTGGCCTAATACTATGTCTATTCTTTTACTTTATGAATGAGCTACCCGAATCCAGTGGTTGGGTATGGCAAAATGACAGACCAGTTGCCATACAAATCAGAGATTATATGTATGGGCTTGGTGATGCCAAGGCTCAAAGCATAGCTCTCTGGGGATATGTCAAGAATTTCCAAGGTATGATGTAGGCCAGAGAAAGAATTCCTTAGACATTAGTTGAAAAATATAAGGATACAGTGTGTTTTATGGTAGACACTGATCAATGCCTAATGGAGGTAGTAGAGCCCAGAATAGTCTGAATTATGCCAATGGGCTATGAAGTAGATGAGAAAATCCTGGAGATGCATATCCAACACTTGCTAAGCCAGGCCAAGGACCTAGAGGTAGAAAGGTTTGGAACCTTTCAAGAGTTGAGTGTAAAAATTCATGTTGAACTGAGACAGCTTGAGATAAAGAGAAAGGTAAGAAGGGAAGTAGAAGAAATTGCTAAGAGATATGGCATTTCTAAAGAGGCAGTTGATGCAAATAGAGAGAAAGTAGAAAGAGCAGAAAAAGAGAGACAAGAAGCAGAAAAGGAAAGTCATCTGGTACAAGGTCCCTTCCGGACTAGATCCTCCAAGAGTTCTACACCTACCACTTCTATGAGCTTAAAAGCCTCAAAACTGGAAGCAAAGACATCCGGTAAAGGAGAAAAGAGAACAAAGACAAAGGCCACAAGGTCATACACAAGCCACAAGGATGATGAAGAGACAGAAACAGATGAGGAGGTTAAGAAAATGAAGAAGAAAAAGAAAACTTTTGTGGAATCATCTGCTGGCAAAAACAAAGAAGAAGAAATAAAAGAATTTGTTGAAAGACCTACACTTTCGATTGATGATGTCATCAAAGCTGTCACTGTGGATGGAAATCTGCAACCAATGATAGAATTATATGATGAATGCAATGAAGCTGACCAGAAAATCTTGCAAGATGCTACAGTCAGGCATTTAAACATCTATAATAAAGCATTCATTGAAATCATATCTCTAATTCCCAAAAGCCTAGAAAAGGAACTTGAAATGAGAAAGAACAATGCTAAGGCAAATTACCTAGAGATCTAGGAACAGATTGCTATTCAACTCTATCCTTCAATCACTCCAGAACAAATGAACATGATCTTCAAGGATTGCAAGGATGAGTTCTGGAGCAAAGCCAAAATGAACAAGCTTATGCTCAGAGAGACTGATCAGGTGGAAAAAGAGACTGAAGACATCCTCCGGAATGCATATAAAAGATTCAATCTTCCTATTATAGAGGACATAAGTGATGAACCTTCTGCCATGGATGTTGAAAGATCAAGTGCATCAAAGGAAGATTCTACTGAGAAAATTGCAGTAGAGTCAAAGGAGATAGGTGAGGAGAGGACTAAGGACTTGGATTCCTCTATTCCGATAGAGGAAGTCCCTGAGAAGTAAACATCTCTCTTCTGGATCCCCCAAAAGATTCCAGAACTAAAGGAGAAGCAAGAAAAGAGGAGGAAGCAAGTCAAGAAGAGAAAAAGGTAAGAGAAGAAGAACAAATAGAGAAGATCTCTATTGACAGCTCTGAGGCCACAAAAGGAAAGAAGTCTCCAGCAAGAGATAGTGTAGAAGTAGTGAAGAGTTCCCTGACTAAGGAATTAATGGAGATTGATGAGCTGAAACTGTTCCAAGTACCACTCAATTTTGATTCCCTCTCCCCAGTTCAGACAATGAAGATAGCATCCTTTGTCCAAGCAAAGGCAAAAGAGAAACTTCTGAAGTCTCACATGGAAGATTGTGAGCTGATAGAGATTGCTTCTGGAATGTTGGAGAAGATCATGCCATCCTTTCAAAAGGATCCTTTGGCCTCTCCATCTGATAACCTTAAATCTCTGATAAACTCTGTCAATACTCAGTTTGATTCCTTAGAAAAGGTGGCAGAAGAAAAGGTCTGGAAAATATTTTTGGGAAAGAGATTCTCTAAGGTGCAGGGACTTATAACAAATGATAGGAGAAATTTGGATATTGGGATAAAGAGCTTATAAAATGCTCTTAAAGATGGCAGAGATTTATACAAATTTTGTCTATCTTGGTCCATCGTGACAGCAGACATTACCAAGAAGGTGGAAGAACGAGAGAGCAAACTATCAAGTTTATCTCAAAATTTTGGTCCTCTCACCTCTTCCATAATGAATCAAGAATGTCAGACTATTGGTACTATAAATGAAATAAAGAGGCTTGAAAAGGAGAAAAAGAATAGAATAAGCAGGCTAAGTGAACTAAGAGGGATAATTATCCCTAAGTTAGAGGCATTGCATGAAGCCCTAACTGATGCTCAGACTACAGCCTGGACCGGTGATCCGGTAGACCTAAAGAAGGCAAAAGCCTTTGCATTTTTGTTAAGTGGCCACATATCAATTTTGGACAGGATGAAGCAGAGTTGGGCGACAGAAGTTGTACAGTTGAAGAATACCTTTGCGGATATCCTTAAGTATATGTAAGGACAACAAGTATATACACTTATCTGGCAATATATAGGTTATTTTTCTTTGCAAATTTTGGTGTGCAGATTTCACCCTTTGCCATTGATGTCAAAGGGGAGTGAGGAGTAGTGAAATGTGGAATCTAGCTAAGGGGGAGCTCCGGTAAAAGCGTACATAAGATAGAGCATCAGCCAAGGGGGAGTGTGCTATGACACTTAGTCATTTTTCACTAAGTGTTGCCATCAATGCCAAAGGGGGAGATTGTTGGCAAGAGACACAGTGTGGCTTCATGAGTGTTGTCATTGATGGCAACAAAGTCCATCCCACTCATCCGCAGCACATGGTATGTCTATACCAGAAGTCAGATTGAAGAGTATTTTGGTCCGGTGAACAAGAATAGAGCATGCAGCAAGGTCCGACAATCAAGTCCGGATCTCTTAGAGGAAGTATCTCAACAAAGTGCAGACTTGGGGAAGCTAGTAGGAGTACCATGACTACTACATTCCATAGATTGATCCTTCGGTGATGAAAGAGTGAAAAGATCTGAGTACCTAAGTGTTGGGTTCCTGTCTGGCAAAGTAGACTGAGGAAGAACTGATCGGTAGAGCATCAGACCTTAATCCAGATAAGAAATTGATGGTGATCAAGTTTCTTGAGGGATCATTCATGGTTGGCCGACATGATTGATGACTCCTATAACTAGCTTTTTGATACACATCACTTAGTAAGCATGGATTCAGCCGACAGAGCAGAGTTTAGGAAAATCTTGAGTATTCCGGATGCCGACTAGAAAGATGTTGAAATCCTTTGTGCGAATATATATACCAGATGGATTTTGATGTGAGGGTGTGTGTTGTGTAATAGTGTGTGGGAAGAAAAGTAGAGAGTAGTGTGGAAGTAGCTATACAAATCTGGTATGTGATAGAGCAGCAGCACTAAGCAAAGGAAGAATGAAGTGCAGCAGATCAGTATATTGAGCCTAACCGGAACTGAACCTCAGCACATGTGGATGCCTCTGATCAGTTCAAACACCTGGTTACTTTCTATATACCTTGTAGACAGTGAGTCTCTTGTAGGCAGTGAGCCTCTTGTGAGCAGTGTGCTCGAGCAGTGAGCCCTAATTAGCAAGTGCCATTTTGTACTTCTATTATTTTAACAGAGAATACAATCTTGGGTTAGTCACCCTGTGGTTTTTCCCTTAACAAGGTTTTCGACGTAAAAATCCTTGTGTTATGTGTGTTGATTTCTTTTCTACTCTCATGTTCATGTATGCTCATATGTTTTGATACTGCACTAATTGTTAAAGAAGAAAAGAAAGTTAAATAATTAAGATAACTGATTCACCCCCCCCTCAGTTATCCACCTTGTTTCCAACAGAGATTAATACAAGATCGATGTCTCTTTGGTGGTGAATTTTTTTCTAAAAGGGTTTCTCCATGTATATCTAGTATTTAGTATGTTTTTTCTAATTTTATATGTTTGTTCATGTATCATTTTCGTCAATGGTTTAATCACATGCACCTTAATCAGTTTATTTGGATTTGAACACTAGTGATTTATGTTTTCACTATATTTATTTACCCTGTATTCAACAATGACGAGGATTGTATGAATACATTGCATAAACTATTAAAGTATATGCAATATGATCTTATGTATAATGACATGTGTATAATTTATTTTAATTTGGTTTTTACTTATTGGGTATCTAAGTTCTCCTTTTTTACTACATCATACTAGGGTTTACTACATAGAACAGAATACAAAAGCCTTGGACTCTGGTCTAGTTTTTTTTGTCAACATAGCTAACCCAAGAGCTTGTTAGCTATTAAAATAAACCATTGAAATCTTGTTCACCACCATCACACTCACAATTGTATCTTCCAAATTAAAAACTTATGTTCCTCAACAAAATCTAGATCCATATCAATATGTTCAAAATACCATTTCTTATATGCTTCATTTTCTCTCTCATTAAGTGCAAACATCCCAATCCATTCCTCCTATCATTAGTGAAAATGACTTGTATTCATTTGATGCTAATGATGAATCCAAGAGTGATATTTCATGGTTGTTGTATCCAATTATGGTGGGTGATTCTAATATAGACAAGATTGAACATGTTTAGACTCCTAACAACTTAGATGATTGTGAAGTTGTGCCTAGTAATATCAAGACCCTTACCCATTGTGATGATAGAGATGAAGAATGTGATGACACTCTATATTACAAGGAGATACTTGATGTTTTTGATATTAATAAGGTGAATTTTGGTCACGATAGCCTAAGATTTATTGCTAAAGTTATTTAATATGATGAATTTGCCATGAAGGATGCAAGTGAATGAGCTACCCTAGGTTTGATTGGCCTTGGATTAGGTACACATGTAGATGAAGGCCATGAAATTCTATTTGAAGGTCAAACAATTGAGGACATCCAAATGGATAAAATAGATGCATGTTGTGACAACCCTTATTGTGTATTACATATTGATTTACCATTCACCTCAAGCTATGAAATTGAGAACATGCTAGACATGGTATCAAGATTGAGTGATGATCTATCAATTATAGGGTCCTCTATTGATCTAGTAGACCTTGCATTAACTAACTATTGTAGGAATCATCTTACTACCTAGCATGGCAAGGCTAGCTTCCCTAAATTTCTATTATCCCTAGACATTTCTCAAATGGGCCAAAATAATTATAACATGTTCCCCTAGATGAAATTGATGACTTAGTAGGGATTGAACTTAAAGATGCATGTGAATAGATAGATGTACATGTAAACTACTTTGACTTTGATAGACATGGTGTTGATTTACTTAGTTTTCATGGTGCAAAACTCGATGATCATGTTAATAATATTGGTGCAATTTTTTTTAACACATGATCATGTAGGTGTTTTACATGTATTCAAAGAGTGTGATAGAGTCTATCCAAATGCACCAGTTATTGATGTGGACATAGTGATGGAATGTGAATAGGAACATTTAGATGGTGATATCATGAAATAGGATGTTTCTTTTTCTCAGTGTGTGTTTTCATGATTATTATTTTAATTATGGTGGTTTAAATTATGGCCTTGGTCCTTGATGTGAATTAATAAATAATTTCATGCATAGCTTTAATGAATTGGTTTGGTTATTATCTTAGAGTAAGATTTTCTAACCATCTTGTTGATTATCTTAGAAAATCATATCAATGTGTTCGTGGGAACATTCGGTGACCATAAGCACATGTCACTTTAGGGGCATGGGATTTACAAGAGATCTTGTTCCCTTGTGTGTTTTCTCTCTACCTTAATGTGCTTTATATCAGTAAGAAGCATCAACCACTTTAAGGTGGGGGCATATATAATGGTATCTTCTTGATTATTTTGACATTGACAAAGCGTGTTTGTAAGACCTCTCCATGAGGAGGGATGATGTATCTCCAGAGTGAGTATACATCCTTTTTGAAATAAAATTGCCCTCTCCGTGAGGAGGGATGATGTCTCTCTGAAGAGAGTACATATCCTTTTTAAAAATAAAAAATCCCTCTCTGTGAGGAGGGATGATATATCTCTAGAGCTAGTGCACATCCTTTTATACAAAGTCCTCATTGCGAGGCGGGGTTAAATCTCGAGTCATCCTCCCTTAAGCATGTCTTTGGTGGTTTTGGTAGTGTAGCTCAGTCGTCAAGTGTGTTTGGTATGTTTTAGATGGTGGGATTTAGCAATAAGCTCCTTCCCATCGCTCATGTATGCTGTGTATTTAAGATGTATAGTATGTCGATGACATACTATGCGGTGCTCGTGTTTTTCATGTGTCTTCCTTATGTGTTTATTGTGTCTTACTCCAGGTGTGGTCTAAAGGCACGTAGCGATGAGATCCCTCCACACTTGGGTTTTTGTTTGGCATGTTTTCCCCCTGGTGTGGTCTAAAGGCACATAGCGATGATCTCCCTCCAAACTTTTGGTTTTGTTTTGTATTTTTTTGGTAGTCTAAAGGTGCATAGTGATGAGCTCCCTCTACTCCTAGTTTAGGATTCTATTTAATTGTTAAATCAATGTATACTTTGTGTATTGTGTGACTGCTCTCATGTCTTCATCGTGTATTGTGTGCTTCCATTGTATTCTCTATGTTTTGTGTTCTTATGACTGTCTTCTTTGTGTCTTGCGTGTCTTCAATGTGTCTTCTAGTGCTTATCTGAGATTGAGGGTTAGAAATAGTCCTTCAACCTTTGGGTATGCCTTAGCTTTATGTGCCTAGTGTATTTGATGTGTTTTTCAACCGTACATTAATGCATGTATGGAATCGTAAGATCATACATACATTAAAGTGGGGGCTAAATGTTATGGAGTAAAAGTAACCCTATGCCTTTTTACCTCCTAGTTTAGGTCCTAGGTCCCTTTATTTATATTATGCATGTTTAATACTTTCCCTAGAGAAATTTCCCCACAACCCATGTCAAATGGGACTAAGGGGTTTGTCCTAAATGCTTAATTAAGACCTAAATGTGCCTTGGGACTTGGGCTCCTGTTTTGAAGTCTGGCTTATTTTGTCAAGATGAAATTTGAAGTATGTCAGCTTGGGCCCTTTTAAAAAGTTTCCCTTTTTTGGCCTTTTGAATTTAAATTACAAATCTTAGCAGGAATGCATATATAAGTGAGTGTATGACTTCATTTTAATCCGAGATGAATAAGGCAAAATTATGACATTGAGCAAAGAGAATTCAAGGCATTCATTGTGTTGCAGAATAGAATTGTGTTGTGTTGTATGTGTTTGTTGTAGATTTGGCTTCATCAACTCATCTCCTCATGATTTGAAGGATCTTCATATCCATGAGGGCTTCACCTCTAAGGTGACATCTATTTGTGCTTCAGTCATTTTATTTCATCATTGATTCGGCCTTTGCCCTTGACTAGGCATGCCCTCTATCTGACAATGGTGTTGGAAGACTTGAATGTCATTCTGGGGCTTGACCGAGGAAAGCTCCTAAACACCACAACCCCCGAACCCCTCTCTTTGTGATTTCAGGTTACAGGTGTAGGATTTGGAAAAGTGCAAGTAGAGAGAAGGAATTCAAAGGATAAAGATTCAAGATCTGAAGGAAACTTACTAATATTCAGACCTACTGGACTAGGGTGCCCACCCCATAGTCCTCCCGAAAGGATTTTCCCAGAACTCAGAAACAATTTACAATCTGACACTGCTCACTACTCTGGATCCATAGAAAAATAGCTCTATCAAACTTTTGGTATGTTTTGCTCTTTCCTGAGTGCCTTCATGTCTGGTTATATGTAGCATTTCATTTTTCTGTATATGATTTCATTATAATTAGGGTTTGAGGCCTACTTGATCTAGGGTTGGTTAAATATATAAATTTAATCTATCTTTCCATATCATTCTCGAGTAAACAAATCTGTAGTTGAGTCCTCTCTCATCTGTAGTGACTTGGCTTAGTTTTTGTCCTTGAATGTTATTGTGAAAGGAGGGTTTGATTGGATATAGTTTAACACTATTTTATCCCTTTTCTACTTTTCATACATAACATAGACACAAATATTTATTATCAATATATTAATTCTAACCCACCTTTACATACATGTTTGCATATTCATCTCTTAATGGTAGCCTAAGAGTGATGCCCAAGGTTGCACAGTCTAATCTTGCAACCATTGTACCATCTGTTGTTCTTACTTCCCTAGATTCAAGGTGATAGTTTTGTATGCATGCATGGACTAAGTTAGGGCATGGCACTACTGGAGGAAACCCACCTGCATGAGCTAATCCACTTGTAAAGGTTGTTTCAGCCATAGGCACCCTAGGATTTGTATTCATTCTCTTCCAAAATTCTTTTAAATCAACATGTCCAAGGTCGTTATCTTTCACTTCAGCTAAGAGGTTTTGAATTATGACCGAAACATCATATCATTAGTATTTTTAATTTTTTTTGTATGGCTTGTCCATAGCAACAAGGTAAGACTAGTGAGGGCTCTAAGTATATTTTGGCATGAGGCAAAAAATATATCTTTTTCCAATAATGTAGGATATACACAATCAATATATCTCATGAAAATCCTTAGCAATAAACTTTGATGTAATTTTAATGTATACAATAATTTTGCAGGAAAATTGAGAGCAATGGATTACTAACATTTTAGCTGAAGGAGTAGAGTAAGACAAGCTACAATGATGGAGCTCAACAGACAAAGTGTGAGTTTTAAAGTTGGATGTTGAAATGAGCTCAAAACCTCCTTTTTATTACTAAAAATTAGGTTACTTTATGCTTATCTCTCTTTTGAATCATCAAAATAAATGTTAGAAAAGCTTTTTTAATGATTTCGTGAAATCTATAACTCACGAACCTTGCTTTCGATGAACTTTCAAGTTTGCAAACTTTTGGATCGTCCTATTTCATTACACTTTGAAATTTCACCAAAAAATGAAACGTTCAAACTTTGTTTCCTTTGAACTTTTGTTTCAGGAAAAATTAAACTTCCAAAACATTAGAATACCCTTCTTCGACATTTCAACTAACTATCGAACTCACAAACCTTGCTTCGGTGCTTCCTTCAATTCTTAAATCAAGAGATTTGCTGAAACAATTTGCAAAGAGTTGTATAATCATAAGTGAGATCAAAATCTTTCTCAGCTAAATCATAAGTTTGTGAACTTAGAAAATAAGACTTTGATTACATTCCGTTCGACATAAAAAGAGGTTCATGGCGTAAGAAAAATGTCAAAAAGGAAGAGGAAAATAAATAAAAGACAAAGTTTTCGACAAAGACGAGTTAGAATAATCTTTTTGGCGATTTGATGGTTTGCAAAGTAAAGACTTCGTCAAAAATGGAAGACAAATAAAGGTGAAAGAAAGACTTTTAGCGAATCAAAAGGTTCATGAACTAGAAAACTTGCGAAACAGTTTGCCATTTGAGGATTTTACCAAAAATGAAGAGAAATGATAAACAAAGGCTTAAAGGCTCAACTTTTGAGGAACGAAAAATATACAAGTACATTACTTGGCTTTCCACAAAAACATTTATATGGAGAAAAATATACTTGAGCCCAAAATCAACTAACATTTTTCACAAGGTACACTAGGACAAAATTTTGATTAATAATAGGGTAGTTTGTTTTTATGAGAAAATGTAAGGCTATATAAGCCAATGCAAAGCAATGTAAAAGTCAAGTTGTATATGCATATAATCTAAAATCAACATATATTATTCTATGTTATTTTATTTACAATAATGATTTGAGCTCCAATGTTTTTTTAGTGCTCACCATTTTACTAAAATAGTGTGAGATTTTTTGAATAATCATTTTATACCACATTTTGTGATCCATCATCAAGAATAAAAGGATTTTGAATGTTGAAATTGGGTCAAACAAGAATTTGTTGAGGCACAATCAAAGGGATATGGTTGCACTCACAATACACTCCTAGGTAAGGAAATGTTGTAAGGAGTGATCATTTTTGAACCATTGAGAGAGAATGATGGTTGATTGATTGTGCCAAAAAATCAAATTAAAGACTAGGAACATATATTTACAATATCTATATGAAATGAGTGTAAAATAAAGATATTAAATTATAGAATATATACTTTTATCCCTTACAATTTATTACCTTAAAATATATTCACATTTAATAAACTATAACTTAAATAATATTAATAAAAAATAGGTATATCATTTATATTAATAAAATTATTGATAAAAAACAAATTAATTAAACACAACACCATTTTATAATTAAAAATACTATATATATATATATATATATATATATATATATATATATATATATATATATATATATAACTTAATTATTTAAATAATTTTGTTAAAGAAATTAACCCAAAAATAATGTGCAAAAAATGGGTAAATGAGCATTCTGGATAACCCTTTAAAACTATAATGCCCGCCCTATTTTTAGTGTCATTACAATTTAGGTTATTAATCCGTTCCAGATTTTCCTGAAATTTAAATTCATTGGTCTATATTATTTTAATGTGGTGTTAAAACTTATTTTTATTAATAATAAAGAATGAGCTTGCTTTTTGTAAATTGGTAATCCATGCGGTAACTAAATGGTAATAGACTGCGCTGGCATTTCTCCCAGCTGGAAATAAAAAACAAAACAAACTAAAAACTGAGAGTCTTTGTTGGGTTTGTCTGGTATTGTTGAGGTCTAATTTTTAAATCTTTTATTAGTCGTCCAATGGTTTAGATAATTTTAAATCTCTTTATTACTAATCCAATGGTTTAGATGTTTTGGCAATCCATGCACTGCTGTATCAATCCATGCAAAAAAAAAATAAGTTTATAAATATACGGTTTTCAAATCTCACTCCCTACCAATTTTCACTTGCATTTGATTAAGAGTTTTTATTGTTCATCTTGATTACACAGAGTGAGTTTTTATTGTTCATCAGATTCATGGGTAAGCGAAAGTTAGACATAAAATATGTGAAAGAAGGTTACAAGCTGCGCAATCATTTTAACAAGAGGCTGAAAGGACTTTTTAAAAAAGCTCACGAGCTCTCTGTGCTCAGCGGTGCGACCATTCGTTTGGAAGTTGCAAGTGAGGAAGAGAATTCTTTCTATTATCTCAACAACGCTCAAGTTGATCCAATTATTGCAAAGCCTTCTCACAACTTGAAAGTGTTTGATTCTACAGCAAACAAGTTCAGCTTACAGAAAAATCAGATAATTCAACATCACAAGATTTTGGCAGAGGAGATACAGGCACAGCCTTTGTTGTTTCCAAGCTCTTCTACTGGGAATGTCTTACAAGATCCAGACAATGTTCCAGAGCTGGGGACAGATGCTCCAGATTTTTCACTTTCAGTCATTGACGTCTCAGATATAGAACTTGTCAGTTCAGATTTTCTTTCAGTCATTGATAAAGATTCACTTTCAGTCATTGATGTCTTATGTGATGAAAAGTCAGCTAGCAATGGAGATAAAGATAACAAGATACTAGCAGAGGAAAAGGGGGAATACCCATTAGCAGTTGATATAGAACTTGTAAGTTCAGATTTTCTTTCAGATGTCTTATGTGATGAAAAGTCAGCTAGCAATGGAGATAAAGATAACAAGATATTAGCAGAGGAAAAGGGGGAATACCCATTGGCAGTTGATTTTTCAGAGCAGTGGACGGATGATCCCGAGCCGTGGATAGAAGTTCAAGATTCCTTACATTCAAATACTCAGGGATCATATCCAGAACTTTCAGCTATTGAGAATGTTCAAGATTTCTCACTTTCAGCCATTGAGAATATTCCAGAGCTGTGGACAGATTTCTTACTTTCAAATACTCAGGGATCATATCCAGAATTTTACAATTCAGATTTTCTTTGAGATGTTTTATGTGATGAAATGCCAACTGGCAATAGAGATAAAGATGACAAGATTGTATAAATTTGGAGAAAAGCATTAGCCTTGGTGAAGAGAAGTTTTAAGTAATTGCTGTGATCAATAAAATATATAAACTCCCCCTTTCCTGTGGATGTAACCATTTATTGGTGAACCACGTAAATCTGCTGTCTATTCGCTGTTAGTGATATATTTTCGCTGTGGATGTATCTCTGTTTATTTGCTGTTAGTGATATATTTTCTTTTAATCTGCCCTTTTTTATTTCTAGCTAGAATTTTATCCAGTTGAGCAGCATTGTTATTATATGTTTTAGTTCTAGCCTTGTTTAATTCTTGGAATAATTTCTGCTTAGAAACATGCACATGTATTACCTAAGACCAAAAGCCTTTTTATTGGTGAGTATTACCTAAGACCAAAAGCCTTTTTATTGGTGAGTTATGTGGAAAAAAAACATCCCACTAAATTCTGAAAGGGTCATTCAATTACCTAAAACTTTTCTAAGACCAAAAGCCTCTTTATTGGTGAGTTAAGTGTGGAAAGAAAACATCCCACTAAATTCTGGAAGGGTCATTCAATTACCCAAAAAGAAGAGCAACAAGTGATTTCAAAACCAAATGGCCAAGCATTTAAGTAGAGGAACAAAAGCAAGATACTTATAAATCAGGGAGAGACTTTAGATTTAATAACATGGTTTTAAAATCCTGCAAAAAAAAGCCGCTTTATCGATGAGATATGATCCACAACAATCTTTATAATCAAAAAATGAATAAGGAAAACGCCCTCACTAAATTCTAATAGGGCTGTTGAACTACCCTAACAGAAGAGGACGAGGTGATGTCAAGCCCAAATGGCCAGCCAAGTGTAGACATAACGATAAGATATGTGAAAATAAGAGATTGGTAGCATAGTTTATGAACACTGTAGGGTTTTCAAACTATGCACCTAATCTAAAACTTCTCCAACACTTGCAGGACAAAAATGCTCCATAAATTACTCAAGTTTTTGGGGGAGTATTTACCAAGTCATGTTTTTGCCGAGTACCCTCCAGAAAGTCTTCAAGTAGCAGAAAAACATAATTTTCTCTATTTATTTTTCAACAATTTGCATAGCTATGCAAGAATTAGATTCTTTTCTTATACTTTTTAATAAGTGTTTTGCATTATTTAAATTTATTTTATGAAATTATGCATTTTTTGAAATACCTGAGTTTTTCCTGGGTTTTTGCAAAATCCCAAGCTGAGTTAAAGTTATTTGTGATTTGTTCCATAGTCATGCTTTCCCATCTCGGATTTTTCATCACGTAAATCTGATGTTTATTGTTTACTTAGCATAATGTGGCATTTACACTGTTAATTAAAATTTCAGGTTTTATTACATGTTTAAATGAATGCTATGCTATTGTTCTTTCACTTTCAAGTACATTAATGCAAAGGATTTTATGTGTGCTACATTAAAAGGTGAATACAACTCCAATAAAACATATTCAAGTATGTCGGCAGAGTTATTTCACTCTACTCTTTTTAGATTGGAGGATGGAAGTCATGGAAAATGATACTCCAGTTGAAACTACTGTCTAGTATGGCACAAGCCTTAAAAAGTAATATCACCACGCCAATAAATACATTAACAAGCATGTGTTCTTGTGCACCATCGACGTCTGAACAATACAATGCAAAGATTATACAATGCTTTACAATCTGTATGTACAATTAATCCAACATGGACATGAAATAAACATGCTCCTTAGAGTCATGCAGTTCTATACAGAAATTTACACTAGTGGTAAAATCAATTTTTCAGGCCAAATGATAGTATGACACATGCTAGCAGAACCAATGAAAGCAAGCTAGCATGTGTCTGTATCTGGATCTCCCAAGCCTTGTTTAATTCTTGGAATAATTTGTGCTTAGAAACATGCACACGTATAAGAATTTCTCCTGCTTTTTAACTGTTGTGTTATGTTGCAATGGTTTTGTATAAAATATAATATCTCCCTGTTTTGTTTTTACTTTGTAATTGTGATTTGCATGAATTCTGTTACTGTTTTAGTTGTCCATGTTAAACTAAAACATATAATAACAACGCTGCTCAACTGGATAAAATTTACATGAATTCTGTTGCTGTTTTAGTTATCCATGTTAAACTAAAACATATAATAACAACGCTGCTCAACTGGATAAAATTTGTTTGGTTTAGTAATGTGCATCTTCTTTTATTTGGTTTCACTTTAGTTTTAAAGTTGTTTTGTGATGAAGTAATGGTTAACATTATAAGAATTAAATTAAGCATTGGCCATATAAGTTCTATAGTTGTTCAGGCTGGAAATTTACCCTCTGTGTTTATCTTAACCTCAATATTGTGCATGTAAGATTTGTCAAGAAATGGCTTGTTTGCAGTTTGTAAGTAAGTTAAGCATGCAAATTCTATCTTTAAAACAATAACATTATATGTTTTGCAAATTTTATACCGCAAGCTTTAATTTACAGGAAAAAAATATGTAATGCTTCTGACGTGACATAGCTGAAAGATAAAAATGAGACCCTGCCTCTCCTTTTTCGCTTTTTCAGGCATTCTTGTGCAATGGTTTAATGCAAATTGTACATATCTGGTAGCATTCTTTCTTTGGTGAATTACAAATTTAATAGGTCATACCTCAGATATTAGGTTTTGGAAGTAGCATCTTATGATTGAACATTGCTATAGATATTATTAGGTGACATTTTTACATGATGAATTGGTTTAGAATTTTCTTACAGTACGAAATTATAATGTCTCTTGATTTTATAGGGGAATTTTTTCTAACCCTTTTTTTTCACAATGTACTAATTTTTAAATATTTAGATTGGTAAGTAAGCATGCATTTTGTGCGTATTTTTCATTTGTAGATAAAAGTTATTTGTTGCACTTTTTTTAGGTTCTTATGGAGCATGCTGCTGAAGGTTGGACTTACACAAAGATATTTAGTGGGGTTCATTACTTTATGTAGATTGAGGTAATCATTTTTCTATCTAAAAATTTATTTTACATGCATGTTTGAGAGCTACATACTTTGAGGTAGATGATCATTCTAGGACTCACATGCACATCAAAATAGGGACAAAATGTAATAGTGATACTTGCACACCCATTCAAATTACCATTTAGTTTTATGCTCATTTTGAGATAATGCCTTCACATATATTAAATATTAACAAATGGTGCAATCTTGTAAAAAGTTGGGCTCATTGCTTCTGACGTGACATAGCTGAAAGATAAAAATGAGACCCTGCCTCTCCTTTTTCGCTTTTTCAGGCATTCTTGTGCAATGGTTTAATGCAAATTGTACATATCTGGTAGCATTCTTTCTTTGGTGAATTACAAATTTAATAGGTCATACCTCAGATATTAGGTTTTGGAAGTAGCATCTTATGATTGAACATTGCTATAGATATTATTAGGTGACATTTTTACATGATGAATTGGTTTAGAATTTTCTTACAGTACGAAATTATAATGTCTCTTGATTTTATAGGGGAATTTTTTCTAACCCTTTTTTTTCACAATGTACTAATTTTTAAATATTTAGATTGGTAAGTAAGCATGCATTTTGTGCGTATTTTTTATTTGTAGATAAAAGTTATTTGTTGCACTTTTTTTAGGTTCTTATGGAGCATGCTGCTGAAGGTTGGACTTACACAAAGATATTTAGTGAGGTTCATTACTTTATGTAGATTGAGGTAATCATTTTTCTATCTAAAAATTTATTTTACATGCATGTTTGAGAGCTACATACTTTGAGGTAGATGATCATTCTAGGACTCACATGCACATCAAAATAGGGACAAAATGTAATAGTGATACTTGCACACCCATTCAAATTACCATTTAGTTTTATGCTCATTTTGAGATAATGCCTTCACATATATTAAATATTAACAAATGGTGCAATCTTGTAAAAAGTTGGGCTCATTCCCCTAGCCTTCACCTATGTACAACATGTTCCCATATATCTACTGTATCTTATCTATTTCTACAAATTTCCCTCTATACAAACCATCTTTATTGCCCCAATTATGGCAAATTCACTCCTTGCATAAATTACCATAGTGACAAAATGTAATAGTGAAACTTGCACACCCATTCAAATTACCATTTAGTTTTATGCTCATTTTGAGATAATGCCTTCACATATATTAAATATTAACAAATGGTGCAATCTTGTAAAAAGTTGGGCTCATTCCACTAGCCTTCACCTATGTACAACACATTCCCATATATCTACTGTATCTTATCTATTTCTACAAATTTCTCTCTATACAAACCATCTTTATTGCACCAACTATGGCAAATTCACTCCTTGCATAAATTTTACAACTTCACCATCTTGCATCCATGGATCTAACCCTTGAAATTCTAACATTTAAAATTAACTCTAGGTGACTCTCACTCATTTCACTAACTATTGTGAGGTGATGAAACATACATTTATGGGATTAATTACTATATACTTGTATTTAAAGGAATTCATTTTACATCCAAGCCTTACATGTGAATATCCCCTCATCCTAGAGCATTTATTGAGAAAGTTAGTAGAAGAAAAACTTATTTTGGTGGACCACAACAAATTAGAATCTATATATTCATTCTAGGGCATTCCTTGTTCTTCGTCAATCGTATCCACAATTATAAAGTAATCTTTTCTAGGGGTTAACCTAGGAGAATGTGTCCTCTAGTGATTCTAGCAATCCTCTAAAGGTATTTACAAATATGTAACTAGTCTTCAAAGAAGAGAAAAGAGAAATAAATTTAGTGAATCAAAAGGAAAAGTGCAAAATTAAGGAAATCATATCTATGCAATAGAGGATAGACCTATAGATATAGAAATGACCCAAACATATCTAGATTTGACTTATTTAGATTCCCATAAGCTAGTTTTCATTTAGTTTTGTACCCATTTTGGGGAAATGCCTTTATACATTTTGATGCAGGAGCATCCTTGAGGGTTAAGAGCAATCTTGCATCATCTATAAATATTTGATTTCACTTGTTTTGTTTGTTTTTAGGTTTTCATTTACTTGTCAGTTATAGAAGTCACCACATTTTGCTATATTTTACATTTTAGTCTTGTATCTTTAGTATAATGTTTTAAAGGAGTATTTGTATATCATATCCACGTTTGAGGAGAATTGGATGCATATAAAAACTTATTTGGGCTTGAGGGCCTATATTAGACTAATAAACTATCACAATTATAGGATTACTATTGGCACTAGAGAATTTGAAGTTTGTGACAATTAAGGAATATATGTGAAGACATATTAGCCCCATGGGAGAAAGCACTCAGCACCATAGATTTATTTTCTATTACCTTTATTTGTTTTCAAGAATTAGCTTGTATTACCTGACTACATGTTTTACAAAGTATTGAACTTTATTCCACATTGCAATGAATGCAAATCATTAAGAAGGTTTGAGATTAATATATATTTGTTGTCACAATCATTTGGAATCATTGGAAAGAGTTAGGAGAAATTTAAGATAGGAAATTTAAGATAATGAGGATGAGGGTTCAAGATGGTGTTTGAAGAAGAAGAAGATATAGATAGGGGTGAGTGTATTAGGTTTAATTTGAATTTAGTAATTTCTATATTAGTAATCAAATGACCGTGACCTAACATATAAGAAGCAATTGCAACAAATTGTAACTTTGGTTGAGAAATTAATAATATAATATGGAATCCTTTGGAGGTTGGGTTTTTTCCTCTTTGAGGGTTTTCCCACGGTATGTCTTGTGTCATTTTGTTGTGATTTTTAGCTGTGTGCGCATGTTATTTATTTTGGTTGCATAGTCGGATAGTCCTTCATTATACCCTCCTATTGTAACTGCATCAAGTGGTATCAAAGCATAAGGTTTGAATCTTAAGGAAGGTAATGGTGCTCCATTGGTTCAGTTTGTGAAAAGACTACCAAAATTGAGGTAGCCTACAAGAAGTTTGTCGATAGATTTTCAAGGAGAGGTAGTTGGAAGGAGTGATTGTAGGTAGACTACCAACCTAAGGTAGTTTACACTAGACCTAGGAAAGATGCCTCTGTGAAGAGTCCAAGGTGTTATCAACATAGATGGAAAATTAGATAAAATTTTCAAGGAGGAAAGGGAGAACACAATTTAGTTGAAATCCTTAAGGTGAAGATAGGAAAGGGGCCAAAGCCTAAGGGATGATGATGATAGTTATGTGGAGGAAGATACTAGAGAGGATGTGCAAGATCTATAAGATCACAAAGAATAATCAAAATAGGCAAAATTATTGAAGACCATTTCTAAAATCCTTAAAAGATGCATAATGGATGTTCCTAACTACTATGGCGATTTGAATCCAAAAGAATTGATTGATTGGATAAATGAGATGAAGGAGTATTTTGAGTATGCTTGAAGATCTTGAGAGAGTTAGGCTTACAAAGACCAAGCTAAAGAGACACATTGATGTTTGGTGGAAGGAGGTACAATTAGAAAGAAATATGAGGGGAAACGAAATAATTTTAAAAAATGGGAGATTATGGTTGTAAAATTAAAAAGGAAATTCATACTAGTGGACTATGAGCTAGAACTAATGAAGAAGTTACAAATTCTAAGGCAAAGGGATATGATTGTGAAGGATTACACCAAATAATTTTACAAACTAATTATCAAGATAGTGCATATGAGGTACTAGGTAAATAAAAGGTTACAAGATACATCAATGGGTTGATATGAATTATTCAAGAAGGGCTAAGTTTGGTTAGTTTAATGACCATAGAGGAAGCATACCAATTTATAATATAGGTGGATGACAAGTTGATCAAGAGGTTTCAAAGCTACCAAAATCAATAGAGGAAATGAGGAGAGCCCCTAGAAGGAGAGATCATGGTGCAATGATAGAAGACCCTACTTGGTAGATAGGAGAATAGATAATTTCTACCACAAAAATAGTGATACCTACAACAATAAAGAGAATAGTCACATGACACTACATAAAACCCAGGAAGATAGTTGATCCCAACAAATTGGGTATCTAAATTAAATAATATATTTTATCCTCAATCTAAATGTTAATTTCAAAAGAAGTAAATAGGTGTGGTGACTTTTCAGTTTTAGGCTCTTCATTTCATCTTCCAATGAGGACATGGATGTAGTGACTTTTCAACTTCTTCAAAATGTATCAATGAGTACAATTCAAAGAAAAATGGCAGGAAATTCGAGGCATACATCTCTTCTCAGAGATAAATCTCATCCGCTGAGATTGCCGAATTGTAGGAACTCTCCCAAATGGAGTCTCCATGGCATACATCTCATCTGCTGAGATAGCTCAAGTTGTTTTGAACTTTTGTTTTATGTAATAAAATTGTTTGGCACATTGGTTGTTTTTGTGTTTTACAATACTCCAAGCTCAATGCTACTGAATCACAAAATAATTTAGATAAATAGTAATTACTACTGCAAATACAAAGGAGAAGGAGATGCATACCATTGAGATAGATACCAGAGAGGAAGAGGAGGATATAGGAGGAATAAGAAGAGACCTTTCAGGGGAACATGATTCAAGTGAATAAGGAAACATAGTGTTTTCAAGGTTAAGGAATGTAGGTATAAGGTAGCACCGAAGATATTTTTGGGGAGGAAGAGCCCCAAAGATCATTGAAGTCAAATGAGGACCTTGAACATGGAGAATCACTAATGATAAGAAGGGCTTTGTTGAATCACCTCAAGGAAGGACCACTGTAGACAAAGAACATATTTAGAACAAGATGCAAAGTTGGAGGAAAGTATTGTAAAGTAAGTATTGATAGTAGAAGCACAAATAACTTGGTATTAGAAGAAATGGTTAAAAATTTGAACTTGAAAAGGAAAAGACACCCAAACGCTTATGTGATTGCTTGGTTGCAGAAAGAACATAAAGTTATGGTCAATGAGCAATGTTGGGTAAGAATTAAAATAGGAGGTTACTGTTAGAGTGAATAATTTATCTATTTACTATAGCTTAAATGTACTTAGGTTGATGAGGTTAGACAACATTTTGTCTAACTAAATGTGCAACCTTTTAGTCCTTACAGGTCACGTAGTTGTTTGGTAAACCTCATGTGCATACCTTTTGAGGTTGGAAGACTTTCCATCTCACCTCAAAGGCACTTTGAAGTCATCCAACACTTGTCACCAAGGGTTGTTGGTTTGCACATTCCAAGTGATCCAAAGGTTAACACTTATAGGAAACTTGTCTACTTGTATGTGCCACACCATGAGGCACTTGTCAATCCAAATGCCAGGTGGATTACCTCATCCATGCCTATATAATGAGTCCTATGTAAATTATTAAGTGAGATTAATATAATTTTATGCTCAAATTAGGTTCATCAATATCATTGATTTCTTATCTCTATTTGTCAATTTCTGTATTGTGAGAGTGAATATCAAGTGTTGCAGAGAATCCTTGGCTATTACAACATGGTATCAGAGCCTTGTTGTAGATACACTCTCAGTTTTGAGGGGATCAGGATGTGAGGTGAAAATAAGTGTGTCCCAGAGAGAAACCAATTTCATGAGCAAATTTGAAAAAGCCAATTTTTTTTTTTTAAATTGTTTTTGTTGTGTAATTTTGTGATTTTTTTTGTTTCAAAATGCTTTTTTTTTTCAAATAGAAGATTTGCAAGCATTTGAAGGGTTGGATAGACTTGAAGACTAGGCATATAAATTTGAAGGATTTGGCATGTTTAGTCTTGGTGAAAATCTTTGAATTGAAGGGTTCGTTCAAATACATCTCACTTAGGGTGTTGAAAATCAAGCCCAATATTGGGCATTTATCCATGTGGCAGCAATTCAAGCCCATGAAAGGTGTTGAAATCCCTAAACAAATGGTTTGGGAAGTATTCCTTGTGGCCTACACAAATAAGACAGCTCAATCTGCTCGTGTTTTGCCTGTGTGATGTTTTTAAACAGCCTCAATCCCATTTTTTGTCTGTGTAGGGTTTTAAACAGCTTCAATCTACATCAAATCAACCTATAGCTTCCTAAAATCATCTTGTGGCTGCTTAGTATTGACCTAAGATGAAGAAATTTGGCTTGTAGAGCTAAAATTTGGTTGTCCCTACAATTTTTTGGGCTCTTTTTGTCATAATCTACCAATTTTTTGCCCTATTTTTTGCTCATCAAAATAACATTTACATTTTGTTTTATAATAAGAATTTACATTATTTTTATTAATATACAATAAATGCATAATTTTGGGGGTTTATTTTAAATTAGGAGGCAAATTCAAAGTGCAATTTTTTCATTTGAAGAATTAATGGTTTTAAAACACTTGTATCTTTGCCTAACAAGGACGAAGGGTGAGGCCCAAGTTGGTAGGAGGCCAATCATTTTAATCATCACTCCATGCTAATTCTAATGAGTAGTTGGAAGGCAAGGTTTATCTCTCCATAGGCATTTTCTCTGATTTCTAGTGCAAGTGTATTAAAATAGGTTTGTTTTACGGGAAATTGTTTTTGTCATAACTTTTGATCGGTAGCTCAAAATTGAGCACCGTTTTCTGCAAAAGTTAATATTTTCACATTTCCCACACATTAGACCTATTTGTATTGTAAAACACACTAATTTTTCAAGTGCCAAAATTTAGGGGTTCACCTAATCAGGGGGTTCATAATGTGTTGATTTCTATTGTCTAAAGGAATTAACATATTTGTAATCATGGGATATCAAATTGACTCTTCTCTAATCCACCTAAAATAGGGAAATTATAAGTCTTGGTGTGAAGGCATCCTAAAACATCTCAGGTTCCACAATCTCACACCCTGTCTATATGGACTTGCCCCTGAACTAGGTAACCAATCAAAGAAGAGTAAGTGGTTTAATAATCATGAACACATTATTAGATTACTCAGCTTACATATACCAGATGATGCTTTGTATTCCATCATGGATATTGAATGTCCACATGTCTTATGGATCAAAATTTGGGACATATATGGAGACTCTAATGCTTCTCCCTTCCCACATGATCCTGCTATGATCACAACTCACATCCCACATCATGATTCAAATATAGAGTATCTAGTTGATATAAAGGAAATCATCATTACTCCACTACCTATTGTTGCTCCGTCAAATGTCAATGATGCTTCTTTACAAGCTTCGAGTACTTCTTTGTAGCAGGATCACATTTGTCTTCCTAGTAATGTTGAGTGGGATGTATATCTACATGAATTTTCATGTCTGTTTGTAGAGTCCCGCATTACTAGCATGGAATCCCACATTGAGGACATCAGTCTTCTTTTCAATGACAACTTCGATGAAGTTGCACTAGCCTTGTCTTCTTTAGATATAATTTCTCAAGTGTAAGCTCTTGGTGACCCTTAGCCTATTTTCTAAAATTTTCCCATAGGCTAATGTGGTAGTTGGAAAAGGGAAAATAGAGATCAATAATTATATTAAGTTGTCAAAAAGTGTTTGTTAGTTATATTTTAAAAGAAAATTTATATTTAATTATTTTATAAATGTGTTTTAAGTTTTGTAGATAAAGTGTCACTAACACTAAGTTGTAAAAAGGTGGTTGTTGATGCGTGTTTTTGTAACAGTAGCAACATTAGAATAAAACACTGGGTATTCTATCCTTTCTTGAGAAAAAGCCTCTCGGGTGCTAAACTATGTGATCACACAAGAGTGCTCCAACGTTCCTTTTGGGTCAGGTCTTGACTGGCACGGGATAAACTCAATGAAGTGATGTGATTTGTTGGTAATGACGAAGGGGACTTATGTAATTGTTCTTAGTGTTTTCTTCACAAAGGGGAAAGACTTGGATTTTATACTTCCTTCAAAGAGAAAAGACCTAGATTTCCTAAGTTCTATTGTTAAAGGGGGGTGAATGATTTCTCAGTGAAGCTTTCTTATGAACTACTCCTAGTATAGATCTAAAACAAACTACAAAAGATGGTTAAGGGTTAAGAGATCTAAGTGATGCAAAAGACTACTGCTGATTCATGGAAACTGAAACCACGTTCTACTTCGTTATGAGACAACAACTACACAGAAATGGTGCAATCTTTCAGGGAATTTATAAAGATTTTCAGATTATTCAAGCATAGAACATGGAAATGAAATATGTAGAAAGTAATCAAAACCAAGCCTAAAATGAGTTCAGACTAACCATGCACTGGGATTTAAAAGCCACATATCATAAATGGTATGAACAAGGAGTTCCAATCATGCAACAATAGCAATATTCTCCACCGTTCTAACTTAAAGCAAACTTAAAAGAAACTAAAAATGAGATATAGATCTGAAAATATAGCTTATGATTTTCTTTAATGAAATGAGAAAACCATGCTAATATCCCAAAGAGTACTATGAACACCGAGATTTCAATGCTCATGTATTGACTTTGGAAATATTTTTTACAACAATCTTGCTTAAAACCTTAAAGTTTCTTGATCAAAAATGAAAAAAGCTACAACTACTCTTGCTCTTCTATTCTTCTTCTAAAATGACAAGTCTATTTCTCTCTAACTCTGAATTTGTTACAAATGAGCCACACATGTCTTCATATGGGCTCCCACATGCCTTTATATAGGCTCCAAAATACAAAAGGGGGCCAAGATTTGATTTTGTAGAAATCAACGCCTAAATTAGGTCAAATGAAACCCTAAAAGGAAGTAGGTGAGAAAGAAGATAAGGATTGCCAACATTCTGGCTAGTGAAAACATGACACATGTCCTAAGGAGTCCCATGTTGACTAGGATTCTAGCATGACATCATCTAGGTGGGCGCCACCTCATCCTATTGACTAAGATTCCATCATGACATCATCTAGACCTATAGGCCACCTAATCCTAGTTTTTGGTCCCAAGTTCAATGAATCTAGTGATGACATCCTCCAGCTCCTCCATTGGAATGCTTGGTAGGTTCTCCATTTTGTAGTCCATGACTGACAGGCTGGCATCACAAGTAGTGAGAGTGTTCTCCCAATTTGATCCTAGTTGGTGAACATCATTCATGATGGTCAAGAGTGTGGAAATATCCTCGAAGTGTCCCTTTTGGATAGGATGGGTAGCTCTGAAATACATACTCTACATCTTATCTCTTAAGCATTGCACACTCACCACTCCATCATCCCCTACCTCTTGATCGAACCATGCCTCTATTGAAATGATGATTTTATCCTAAATTTCTTTCACCATCATCCTTGCTTGGGTGGCATCACTTTCCATCTTCTCAATTATCTCTCTCTTGAAGACTAGAGTAGAATACCAGCTGTGGAAGTCATAGGCTTGATTGGATTGTATTACATTGTTCTCCACCAGGATTTGTCTTGGAGTACTCATCAATTTTTTTAAACATGGAATGGTTTCTATCATGTCTATGCTAAATCTCTGACATGCTTCCAATATTACATGAATCCTATCCATGAGGGTGATAACTCTCTCATAGACCTAAATGAGATCATCCATGAATCCGTTAGCCTTCTCCAAGACATCTCCAATCCATCCCTTTGTTGCATGACTGAGTGATCTCATCTCTTCCAATTCAGCTAGTGAATTTCTGGAAATACCTATAGGTTGAGCATTTATCCCTTTGGCTGACTATAGTGGATTCATCAGGTTTATGATGTAATGCTTCAATTCTTCATTTTCTTTCTTCAGTTGGTTATTCTTTTCCTCTTCCTTCCTTAGCCTGTCCTTGATGGCTGCCACTAAATCATCCAACTCTTCCACTTCCTGCCTCTTTTTCGTTGGTCCTAAATTGACCATCACTACATCATATTCCTTGGGAGTAATATCTCCTTTTGCCTTGTTTTCCCTCAGAACAGCAATTTGAACATGGCGAGAGTCAGATTCTCCTTTGGTTATCTTTGAATATTTATTTTCCCTTTTGCTCTCTGTGGGCTTGCCTATCCTGCTTAGGAAGTCATCTAGCTCGGTGGATGGGTCGCATCCCATGACAAATTTCTTCTTCAGTTCCTCCAGTAATCAGTCGGGTCTTATGGATAGTCCGTCATTCTCATGAGGTTCTTGTTATTCATGAACTTTTTGTGGAGTGGATACCTCACCTTCATTGAATTCTTCATTGAGGAAGTCTAGGTCCCTGTCTTCAAATATGTCCTCAATATGGAGCACCTCTGGATTCGTTGGGGAATTATCAGGAGGGGGTCCTGCAACTAGATTAGAAACCTTTTGCTGAATGGGTTCCATGGACTCATATTGATCTCTTCTGTCTTGTTCATTCGGGACTACCTCTTTCTCCAGATGCTCCTTATCCTTATCAATTGATGGCATATTATCATCAGGAAATTTCTTGGTCTAAGGAAGTGCTAGCTGAATGTGGCATGGTTGTCCTTTGTTCTTCCTGTAGTGGTTTCTTAGTGGAAACCTCTAGAAACTTTACTCTCTTTGTAGGTGGGTTATTAGTTGCCTTATTATTTGCCTCACCCCTTCATGTTCCTTGTTTCATCTCATGTGAGTCTTCAGTCATCTCATTATCAGAAGATTGGGACTCCAAATCTCCCATCAAATCATAAGTTAGGAGGATATTCTGCTTATTCAACTTGTAAATATGTCAATTTATCCATCTTTGGGTGCTTACCATAATTGGAGCCATCAAATTGTCCAAGTTGGTGATTTCTTGCTTAGCCCAATTCAATGCCAGGATAGGTTTATTGGTGTAGTCACGATTATGAGGGTCCTCGAAGAGAACTGTTTAGACCGTGTAGCTAGAGTAAACACAATGGAAAGAACTTGAAGATATGAAGCAAATGTAGATTCAATCTTTTAGTCTATCATAGAATTCAAATACAGAACGGCCAACAACATGCGGGCTTACAATTAGGGCTCAAAGGCCTGATTACAGAATATCAGAATGTACTCAAGATATAGCTTTGAAGTTCCCTCTCACAAAATCTAAACTACCAACTATCATCAACTTCATAACTACTTTCCTAGGGATCTATTACATCAATATATATATCATCTACGATACAATAGATTTCTCTGTCGGCTAAGGAAGATCACAAACTCTAATGAAGAGTTGTAATGTGTGTACATGGATAGGTCAGACCTAATCATGTAGAACACCTCCGTAAATGAATGGGATGATGTGCGGATCTCAGGGAAGATTGGCCACGAACCAAAGATCATTGAATGATGTGTCATTAGGCTCCACAAGTTGAGGAACTCTCTAAAAGTCTTCTCCTTTAGTTGATTATCTGAGACTGTCAGGATGCTCTGCTCTGAGAAAACAGTCGATCTTCTGATAGCGATAACTTTCTAGTAATTGATCCAAATGCTCTAAATTCTAGATATGATGTAGATGAACATGTCTAGATGCTAAGTCCAGCTCCACAAGTTCTGAGATGCAACTGCGGCAGAATGCAGACCAAAACATTGAGACTGCTTCTGACTGAACTATCTGAACTGAATTGGAAAATGAAAAGAGACAAACTAAACTACAAACAAATTGAAATGTAAATATTTTTTTTGGTTCATGCAAGATTGCTCTTGAACCAGGGATGCTCCTACATCAGACATCCAGGGTTATTGAAAAAGTGAGTCCCTCACTTTGTTGGGGCTAGAGGAAAACCAAGATGGTCTGCCTCAACCTGAGAAATTGATGATGAATCTTCTTCTGGTCTTCCTTTTCACTTCACAATATATTCTTTGTATTGTCTTCCTCTGGTGTCGTGTCCAACTCCACTATCCAAAATGTCTTTAATCTGCTCTGGTGCTTGTTGTGGCAACTGCTTCTTCAAGTCTTCTTCCATGTTGTCACTAAACTCTGTTTCATGATACTCATATAGGTCTATAATGTTGAAAATAGGTGATATACCCAATGTCTCCAGTAGCTCCACTTCATATGCATTTCCTGAATTGAAATTTCTGAGTATCC
Organism: Cunninghamia lanceolata; assembly: GCA_027924645.1. Taxonomy (NCBI): domain Eukaryota; kingdom Viridiplantae; phylum Streptophyta; class Pinopsida; order Cupressales; family Cupressaceae; genus Cunninghamia; species Cunninghamia lanceolata. Next base: position 20,450,354 of record BSBN01000520.1, on the reverse strand, counting down.
TACAAGGTCCAAAATTCTTCATCTTCAACTTGTTATATGTTCGAACTGGAAATCTTTCTCTTCTCAAGTATACCATCACTTCATCTCCTATTGCAAATTCCTTATGTCTTCTCTTCTCATCTACCTTTTATTTATATTTACTATTCATATCTTCTAAATGCTTCTTAACCTGATTATGCATTGTCTTCATGTGATCTGCAAATTCTTCTACTTCTGCACTTCTCTTTTCCTTTGTACCCATGTCTCTTAGTTCTGTCACTCCTCTAGGATTCGCTCTAGTAACAATCTCAAAAGGTGTTCTTCCAGTACTCATGTTCACTAAATTATTGTATACAAACTTTGCTTGTGAAAGAATCAAATCCCAATGTCCTATCTTCTCTCCAACCAAACATCTCAACAAGTTTCCCAAACTCCTATTTACTACCTTTATCTGTCCATCGGTCTATGGATGAAATATTGAACTGAACTTCAAGTCTATCTTCATCTTCTTCCAAAGTGTCTTCCAAAAGTATCCAAGAAATTTGGTGTCTCTGCCTGAAACTATGCTCTTAGGTAATCCATGCAATCTCACAGTCTCCTTGAAAAATAGGTCAGCTACATGCACTGCATCAGTTGTCTTCTTGCAAGGTATGAAATGTGCCATCTTTGAAAATTTGTCTACCACTACAAATATCGCATCATGTCCTCTATGTGTCTTAGGCAATCCCATTACAAAATCCATGCTTATGTCTTCCCAAGGTCTCTCTGGTACTGTCAAAGGTTTGTATAATCCAGTATTCTGACTACTCCCTATTGCAACTTGACAAACTCTACAACTCTACACAAACTTCCTAACATCCTTATGTATCTGAGGCTAAAAGTAATTTTCACTCACCAATACCACTATCTTATCAATACCAAAATGTCCTGCTTGTTGCAAGTATGTGCCTAATCGGTGTTGTCGTTGATGTCAACATATCTTTGTTGTCATTGGTGTCAATTGTGTTCTATTCTATTACTTGTTGAGAAGCCTTGTGTGTTGAGGATATTCAGAAAATTAGCCTCTCCGGAAGAATCAAGTGAGTTACACTGAAGTGCAGTATAGATAAAGAGTTGTAAGCTAAAGAATAGTCTAATAAACTACTCTACATCTCTTGTTGGATGAAGTGTTGGATTCAGGATAGACAACTGAGAGGGGGGGTGAATCAATTGTTCAAAACTTGCTTCCAAATTAAACGCTTAAATCCACTTTGTTATTTAGTAGCATATTAATTAATCAATCATGAAAGCATAAAGCATTAACACAAGAGCAGATACACATCAACACATGAAACACCAAGATTTTGACGTGGAAAACCCGGTCAAGGGAAAAACCACGGGGTGATTAACCCAAAGATTATTCTCTGTTAGAAGAATAGAAAAATAGATGGCACATGCCAATAAGGGCTCATTGCCTAAGCACACTGCTCACAAGAGGCCCACTGCCTACAAGAGACACACTGTCTACAAAGTAACAAGTATCACAAACTTGAACTAGAGATTAGCATCTTTACCATGCCTGGATCAGTTCCATTTAAGCCCAAAAACTTCTGCTCTGCCTTTCGCTCTTCTTCCTCGCTACCACACTCTTATTCACACAAGACACACTATGGAATGACTTCACAATCCCTTATTTATACAAGGCATCGACTTAGGAACAATCATCTAAGTCAGCAAACACTTATAGATCATCCGGAAGACGTGTAATACATTCGGTCAGCTAGTCTCAGGAAGAACACCAACATCTGGTGGTTATTCATCAAATCCAAACTCTAACTTCAATGCGGACCACCAACATGAACTAGACATGATCCAAAGATCACAACCTTTCCTGAGTCACCAAGAACATCTGCACTTCATCAGCTTACTGGAATTCTTTTCTCCTTCATCCAAAACTTCAAGAACACAGTCTGTCATCACTGTCACAAAGGAATAGGTGCTTTCGGACCTCCAAATCATGAACAAATCTAGTTGTCACTTCACAAGGATTTTCTCAACACTCCCTCTAATCAGCAGAATGGGATAATGCATTTCCGGATCTCACCGGACCTCTCTGTGACACTCTGTCACCTCTGAACACTTGCCAGAACCGGTTCTACTTAAGTAGCCATAACTTCTTCAGATCTTCATGCGGACCTCTGAAAACTTGACTGGATCATCTCAAGACTCATATCTACAAACCCTTTAAACCGCATCTTCTGATCCTCAACCTATCTTGCACTTTTACCTTATTGTCATCACTGTTCTTCACTGTTCCTAATTGAGACTAATTTTCTCAATATCCTCAGTACACAGCTCATCCAAACCTTCTCATTAATGCAACATGAGTATGTTGACATCAATGACAACACCGATTATCCTCATACTTGCAACAATCTCCCCCTTTGTCATTGATGGCAACATATGATGTGAAAAACCATCAAGACAAGAACTTCTCCTTTCTGTCACAGCTCCCCCTATCAGCATCAACCCTTCACATGTCTTCTCTCCTCCTTTGACATCAATGGCAAAGGGATCATACTTTCAACTCTAACACATTAGAATCATACCAGCTACTCCCCCTGAGTAGCAGCTCCCCATCATCAATCTTGATCACAAGATATGACCGTGATATTCACCAGACTGATGCACATCAGTGCATCCTAGTTCATCACCGGAGGGGAAATAACCCCTAACTTCTCCTTGAGATACTCAAAAGAGTCCTTGGGATGAGGTTTAGTAAAGATATCTGCAATCTGATCCTTGGAGGGCACAAACTCCAGTCTAACTTCATCCTTGTTCACTTGCTCTCTTAGAAAGTGAAACTTGATAGATATATGCTTAGTCTTAGAATGCATTACCAGATTCTTAGAAATATTTATTGCACTTGAATTATCACAAAAGATTGTGATGGGCTCCTCATACTCTACTTTAATATCTCTTAGCATCTGCTTCATCCATAAAACTTGAGTGCAACTACCTGCTGCTTCAGTGCATCCTAGTTGATCACCAGAGGGGCAATAACCCCTAACTTCTCCCTGAGATACTCAAAAGAGTCCTTGGGAAGAGGTTTAGTAAAGATATCTATAATCTGATCCTTGGAGGGCACAAACTCTAGTCTAACTTCATCCTTGTTCACTTGCTCTCTCAGAAAGTGAAACTTGATAGATATATGCTTAGTCTTAGAATGCAATACCAGATTATTAGAAATATTTATTGCACTTGAATTATCACAGAAGATTGTGATGGGCTCCTCATACTCTACTTTAATATCTCTTAGCATCTGTTTCATCCATAAAACTTGAGTGCAACTACCTGCTGCTGCAATGTATTATGCTTCAGTTGTAGACAGAGATATTGCCTCTTGTTTCTTGCTTATCCAAGAAACCAATCTCTTTCCCAAAAAGAATGCTCCACCACTGGTACTCTTCCGGTCATCCACATCTCCTACCCAATTTGCATCTGTGTATGCAAGAAGAGAGAAATCATGATCTCTAGGATACCACAGACCATACTCAACTGTCCCTTTTAGATATCTAAAAATCCTCTTGATTGCCATGACATGAGATTCTCTAGGATCAGCCTGGATCTAGCAACAAGACCAACAGCCTGCATTATATCTAGTCTAGTTTGAGTGAGATACAACAATCCTCCAATCATTGATCTATACTTTGTCTAGTCTAGCTTACTTGCATCCGGTTGCCATGGGAGTATTCATTGGCTTTGAATCTTCCATCCCAAATTTCCTCAACAATTCTTTCACATATTTGGTTTGAGAAATGAAGATTCCTTTCTTTGTTTGAATAATTTGGAGACCCAAGAAGAAATTCATTTCACCAAACATAGACATCTCAAACTCACTTTTCATTTGATTTGCAAAAGTTTTACACATACTATCTTTTCCTCCAAAGATGATATCATCAACAAATACTTCAACAATCAAGATGTTTTCATGATCAATTTTGAAATATAAGTTACTGTCAGCAGTACCTTTGTTGAAACCAATCTTCAAAAGATGCTTATCCAATCTTTCATACCAAGCTCTTGGAGCTTGTTTCAATCCATAGATTGCTTTCTTCAACTTGCAGACCATATCACCCTGATCAGACAATTGAAATCCATTCGGTTGCTCAATGTATACTTCTTCTTCCAAATCACCATTTAGGAAGGCAGACTTGACATCCATCTGATATACTTTGAAATCCTTGAAGGCAGCATAGGCAAGAAATAATCTGACTGCTTCAATTCTTGCCACTAGAGCAAAGATTTCTTCAAAATCAACTCCTTCTATTTGAGAGTAGCCCTTGTAGACCAATCTGGCTTTATTTCTGATTACATCACCAACTTCATTCAGTTTGTTTCGGAAGACCCATTTGGTTCCAATCACATTCTTGTCTCTAGGTCTGGGAACAAGATCCCAAGTGTGATTTTTCTCAATTTGCATCAACTTTTCTTCCATTGCTTTAGTCCAGTTTTCATCATTGCAAGCTTCATTTACTGTCTTAGGTTCTATCCTTGAAATCAGACAATACTCATCTGAGTTTTGAGCAATTCTTCTTCTTGTTTGCACACATTTTCTTTTATCACCTATGATCTGATCTTCAGAGTGGTTTAGTCTTACATACCTGGGAACTTTGGGAATTTCCTGCACTTCTAATTCTTCATCAGGTTCATTGTGACTCATCTCTTCTCCTTGAGATACTGGACCTGCTTGATTCTGAGTACCGGAAGGAGTTTGGGCTCCTAGAATCAGAACATCATTCTGATCATCTTCATCATATTCATAAAACCTTGAAGGTCTCTCAATTCCTTCATCAACCTTCACATTTGTACTTTCTATCATCTTTCTGAGTCTCTTATTGTAACACTGGTATGCTTTGCTTTGAGTGGAGTAACCCAAGAATATCCCTTCATCACTTCTAGCATCAAACTTTCCTAGATATTCATCTCTTTTAATGTAACATTTGCTACCAAATACTCTGAAATACCTCACAGTAGGAGTGATGCCAAACCAAAGTTCATAAGGAGTCTTACCGGTATTGCTTCTGATTTGAACTCGATTGAGAGTATAGACTGTAGTGCTGATAGCTTCTCTCCAAAACATCTGAGGTACATTTTCTTCCATCATCATTGTCCTGGATGCTTCCTGGATGGTCCGGTTCTTTCTCTCTACTACTCCATTCTACTGTGGAGTCCTAGGAGCAGACAATTGTCTCTTTCTACCATGTTTCTCACAAAAATCTATGAACTCACCGGATGTGAATTCACCACCTCTATCAAACCTTAGACATTTCAGTTTTAATCCGGTTTGATTCCCTACCATAGCCTTGAAGATTTTGAAATTCTCAAAAGCTTCTGATTTCTCTTTCAGAAAGGTAACCCACATCATCTGGGAATGGTCATCAATCAGTAACATGAAGTATCTATTACCTTGCATACTCTTGATTCTTGTTAGACCACATAGATCAATATGAACTAATTCCAATAATCCGGTAGAGGATTGATCCTTGCTTTTGAAAGATACTCTGCTCTGTTTACCTAGCTGACATTCTTTGTACAAACTATTTGTAGGTTTTACCAATTTTGGAAGATCTCTTACAGCCTGAGTATTGCTTAGCTTGATGATGTTATCAAAATTTACATGACACATCCTTCTATGCCATAACCAACTTTGATCAACTTGAACAAACAAACAACTTTTATCGGTACCAACTAGATGAAAGATATTACCTTTTGTTTGAGTACCAGATGCAATCTCAGTTCCAGAGCTTTCAAAGATCCTGCATTTTCCATTCTTGAACCGGAGATCATAACTTTTGTCCACCAACCGTCCAACACTGAGAAGATTGTGCTTCAATCCTTCAACATACAGTACATTACCAGTTTTGTTCTTTCCATCAAAAGAAATAGTTCCCCTACCTCTGATTCTACTAGCAGAATTATCACCAAACTTTACCATTCCTCCTTCATACCTTTCCAAATCTAGGAACTTGTTCTTGTCACTTGTCATATGGTGAGAGCATCCACTGTCAATGACCCAATCATCCTTTTCTTCAACTTGGGCAGCCAGAGCTCTTTCTACAACCTTATGATTGACAAATTCAGAGAGCATTGGATCTTCTTCCTTGATGGCAATAAACACCCATTCATTTCCAGATTTGTTTCCTATCTCTGATTCATCATCTGTTACTCCTTCATTATCATCTTCTTCATGAACATAATAACAATTCTTTTGGAACCTTTGTCTATTAGAATTTGACCTTGAAAATCTTTCCGGACATCTTGAGGCAAAGTGACCAATCTTATTGTAGTTGAAACACTTAAAGGGTAATTTTCCTTCATACTTACCAGATCCTCTTGGCAGTCTCTTTGCAATGAGGGCTTCAAGTTGAGTTGTTTCTACTTCTTCTTCCATGTCTTTTCTTGCTTGATCATACCATGACAGTTTCCTTGATGAGTTCTCTCCCAGATCAAATCTTTGTTTGCCTTTCACAGAGGCACTAGCTTTGAATGCAGATTCAGTCTTGGGGGGATCATGTCCAAACTCAGTCATTTCAAATGCAGCCAGTTTGCCAGCCAATTGGTCTCTTGTGACAGTTGTATGGGCTCTGAATTCATCAATGGAAGCAACCTTGATTTTGTAAGAGGCAGGAAGGGATCTGAGAATTTTGCCAACAATCTCATTTTCATCCAAGACTCCACCAGCATTTCTGATTCCACAAACCAACTCATTTACTCTTGGCATAAAAGTAGTAATATTTTCATCATCTCTCATCTTCAGTCTTTCAAATTTCCCTTTTAGACTTTGTAACCTTGCACATTTAACATACTGGTCTCCTTCATGCAAAAGTTCTAGTTTATTCCAAATCTCAAAAGCAATTGGTAGGTCAATAACATTTGAGAGCCTTGAGTCAGATAATGCACTTAGAAGAGCCTCTTTGGTCCACAGATTATTTTCAGCATATGTGATTTCATTTAGGGTTGTTGGACCACCTTGTGGAGGTACATACGCTTTTGCAACCATGGACCAGTACGCCATTCCCATACACTGTAAGTGACATTTCATGCGACCTTTCCAAAGAGCAAAGTTGGTTCCATTAAACTTCAGACTATCCTTCTTGTAAGATGACATCCTGGATCTCCTCAAGCGGTTAAGCTCCTTTTAGAGGAACTTGGCTCTGATACCAATTGTTGGATTCATGATAGACAACTGAGAGGGGGGGTGAATCAATTGTTCAAAACTTGCTTCCAAATTAAACACTTAAATCCACTTTGTTATTTAGTAGCATATTAATTAATCAATCGTGAAAGCATAAAGCATTAACACAAGAGCAGATACACATCAACACATGAAACACCAAGATTTTGATGTGAAAAACTTGGTTAAGAGAAAAACCACGGGGTGATTAACCCAAATATTATTCTCTGTTAGAAGAATAGAAAAATAGATGGCACATGTCAATAAAGGCTCACTACCCAAGCACACTGCTCACAAGAGGCCCACTGCCTACAAGAGACACACTGTCTACAAAGTAACAAGTATCACAAACTTGAACTAGAGATTAGCATCTTTACCATGCCTGGATCAGTTCCATTTAAGCCCAAAAACTTCTGCTCTGCCTTTCGCTCTTCTTCCTCGCTACCACACTCTCATTCACACAAGACACACTATGGAATGACTTCACAATCCCTTATTTACACAAGGCATCGACTTAGGAACAATCATCTAAGTCGAAAAACACTTATAGATCATCTTGAAGATGTGTAATACATCCGGTCGGCCAGTCTTAGGAAGAACACCAACATCTGGTGGTTATTCATCAAATCCAAACTCTAACTTCAATGTAGATTGCCAACATAAAATAGACATGATCCAAAGATCACCACAACCTTTCCTGAGTCACCAAGAACATCTGCACTTCATCAGCTTACTAGAATTCTTTTCTCCTTCATCCGGAACTTCAAGAACACAGTTTGTCATCACTGTCACAAAGGAATAGGTGCTTCCAGACCTCCAAATCATGAACAAATCTAGTTGTCACTTCATAGGGACTTCCTCAACACTCCCTCCAATCCGCAGAATGGGATAATGCATTTCTGGATCTCACCGAACCTATCTGTGACACTCTGTCACCTCTGAACACCTGCCGGAACCGGTTCTACTTAAGCAGCCATAACTTCTTCAGATCTTCATGAGGACCTCTAAAAACTTGACTAGATCATCTCAAGACTCATATCTACAAACCCTTTAAACCGCATCTTCTAATCCTCAACCTATCTTGCACTTTTACCTTATTGTCATTACTGTTCTTCATTGTTCCTGATTGAGACTAATTTTCTCAATATCCTCAGTACACAACTCATCCAAACCTTCTCATTAATGCAACATGAGTATGTTGACATCAATGACAACACCAGTTATCCTCATACTTGCAACATGACAATCTTGGTTTACAGATTGGAAGTTATTTAATGGGATGTCTGAAGATGCTAAATCTTGAGTTTGAGCTTCCGATGTGAAGTTGTGAGAAAGTTACATTCACCAGAGTAAAACCTGCTCCTTCTGATTATTCTCTGGTGATAGGGAGAAAGTATTATGCTCCGCATTCCTCCACAATAAAGTATTTTGCTCTGTAGTTCTAAAGGAAATTTTGGGATGATGATAAGTTCCTACAAATGTAGTGGTTCATGTTTTGGTGGTCTGCAAGCTATCTTTCTTTCATGTCAGTTGAAGACAGCGAAGTTCATGTGTTCCAGTGAGAAGATTGCTATGGATAAAGTGGTTAAGTTGTGCAATTGCTCCTGATTATTGTAATGTGCTTGTGGATGTCTCCTAATCAGGTTCCTATCTTGACATTGGTCTGTGTTAAGTAATTGAGATCATGTTTGAAGATTATTCATAGATAGTGTAACGTGTAACCAATCTTAGTCGGCTTGGTCAATTCCAGTTATTGCGGAGATTCTTTGAAGATTGTGGAAGCATGTTGTGGCATGGAAGATCATTTTTGAGTCCCAGCTAAGGTGTAGCGTGATCCACATACATCTTTACTTCATTTCCTTTGCATAATATTGTAATAGGTCAGGACCTATTTTGTGAATGTTTGTAATGCTGACCTTGGAGATTGTTCCAATGGTTGATGATTGTAATACTGACCTTGATGATCATTCCAAGGTTGATGAAGTGTATTAATACTTGTAGTTGAGTCATGGAAAAGGTGTTCATGAGTGAAAATGGAAAGATCATAAGAAAGGTCCAAAAGGCAGAGCAAAGAAGAGGCAGAGCTAAGAAGAGGCAGAGCAGAGAAGAGGAATTATTGTACTTCAATCACAGACATAAAAATGTGTTGATTGTGGCAATAAGCCTAGCAGTGAGCCACTGGTAGGGTTTAATAGCCCTTATTGTAATCTTGCTAGGTTTAGGGTTGAGGCAGTGAACCTGCTAGACCTAGTTGTTCTTCATGGCAGTGAGCTAGTATGTTTAGGCCCGTGGAGTGACCAAGCCTGAACATCATTATTTCAAGATTGAAATATATATTAAGAGCTAATCCTCTCCATGGTTTTTCCCCACCTTGGGGTTTTCCACATAAAATCTAGTGTCTCTTGTGTTTGATGGTGTATTTGTGGTTAAATTTTTTATTTCATGCATTCATTGTTAAATCATAATAATTGTGGTTAAGTGATTGATGTTTAATTGTAGAAGTGTTTAAGTTTTTGAGACAACTGATTCACCCCCCCCCTCTCAGTTGTCCGGGGCATATCAACAATTGGTATCAGAGCCAAGTTTCTTTGGAAAGAGTCTAACAACTTGAAGGAGATCCTAAATGAGGTCAAAAGGAAAGTAGGTACTTATTATTACACCCAAATGTTCATCAACAAGTAATGAAAAATTGTCCAAGGAAGTGATTCATCAAAGATGTTCTGAAGTATGCACTAATGATGAAGTCATGTCTCAAAGTGAAGACTATTGGGTTATTGATAGTAGCTGCTCAAACCATATGACTGGTGACAAGAGTAAGTTTGCAAGTCTGGAAGGATGCGATGAAGGGCTAGTTACGTTTGGAGATGACTGTACTGCTGAAATTTGTGGAATAGGGTCAATAACTTTTGGCAATAGACAAATTTTTGAAGATGTTATTTATCTAAAAAAATTGAAACAAAATCTCTTAAGTGTTGGACAGTTATGCAAAAAGGATTTTAAGTTTGTATTTGAGAATGATTCCCTTGAAATCAAAGAAAAGTCTCGAGCTACAATAGCAATTGGGAAAAGAACAAATGAGAATCTCTATCATCTCAAAAGAAGTGACTTTCTTGGGTTCACATCTCAGACCAATTAAAGTTAGGTCTGGCATAGTAGACTTTGTCATACAAATCTTGTTGACTTAATAAAAACAAGCTCAGTTCAAGTTGTGAAGGACCTACCAGAAATTGATTACTCAAACAACATCACTTGCAGGAAATGTCCAAGACTGTCAAGAAAAATATTGCAGGATAAAGAAATATCTTCCATTGGATAATTGGAATTGATCCATACAAGCTTTTGTGGTCCTACAAGAATACCAAGCCTCCATGATGACAGGTACTTTATGTTTTTATTGATGATTTTTCTAGAATGACTTGGGTTAGATTTTTAAAGGATAAAATAGAGATTCTAGATACACTCAAAGTTTTTAAAGAAACGGTTGAAAATGAACTAAGCATGAAAATAAAAAGTCTAAGAATTGGCAAAGAAGAAGAGCTCACCTCCAACAATTTCAATATGTTTTGTGAAACCTATGGGATATAAAAACAACTCTCTGCAAAAAATAAGATAATGGAAGAAGCAAGTAGAACTATTCAGGAAACTGCAAAATTAATGATGGAAGAAGCAAATTTGCCAAATATATTTTGGAAGGAGGCAATTCAAACCACTATCTATACATTAAACAGAGTCCAGGTAAAAAGCAAAGAAGTAAAGATTCCCTTTGAGTTGTGGTATGGATCAATACCCACTATGGGATATGCCAAAATCTTTGGAAGCAAATGCCTCATTAAAATTGAAAAGGACAATGCTAAGTATGAGGAAGGCATTTTTCTTGGTTATTCATCCTGGACCAGAGCTTACCTCTATTACAACAATAGATTGGGAAAGATCGTTGAAAGTATAAATGTCAAAGTAAATGAGAACATTCAAAAGTGCTCTCAATCAATCAATGAGGATCTACAAAATGAAGCACAAGAAGGATCCCAGACCATTAGTGACAAAACAAAGTGTGATGTGGAAGGACATAGAGCTGCTGTGAATCAAGTGAATCTTTGCTTGATTGTAAATATTGACAATAACAGTTCCAAAACTACACTTGAAAATCTTGGGAAATTAGAAGAAGAAAATATGGATTTTGAGGGAAATATAACGGAAGCAAATGATTACATCAAAGAATTGATAAAGCATATCAGGCAAATTCAGCAAAAACTGAAATGAGACAATGAAGAAAAGGCAAAAATTGAGGAATGTCTGAAAGACAAAACTAAAGACTGCATAAAGCTTGAAGACGAAGTTGTGGATCTAAAAGATGATCTAAAACATGCATGGGGTCAACGGGATCAATTTAGTGTGAGTGCTTCCATTTATGATAGACTAATGGCAAGTCAGAAAAATATTGAAGACAAAGAAAGCATGGGACTTGAAAAAGATAAAGGTTCCAGAATAGGTCAAGAAGAGAATCCTGAGGAAAAGAACAAAAGAAAATAGATTTAGAATCAAAGAAACGGACCTAGAAGATCATCAGTCAGGCAACCAAATGCTCAAAGGTACCCATCCTTCAAAGGTTATTGTAACTCCTATAACAAGTTTGGTCACAAGGCTACTCAGTGTAGAATCAGGATGAATTAAAATGTTCCATCATTCTCTAGTCAGTGTTTCACATGCAATAAAATTGGTCATAAAGCTGTTGAATGTAGAAGTAAAGTAAGTCAGAATTCTATTAGGTGCTACACATGCCATAAAATGGGACATAGGGCTAATGAGTGTAGAAGTCAAGTGAGAAAAGGCTATGGCACATAAGATAATTGAATCCTTTAGTGGCTACTATTATACATGCAATGATTTTGGGCATAAGGCCAACCTATGCAGGTCAAGGATGAATGGAAGAAACAATGGTCAGAAAAATGCTATGTGCTTCAATTGCAACAAGCCTGGACATTTTGCAAGATCCTGAAGAAGCAAGAACATGAAGAAGGATAATCAATCAGAACTAGGGAAACTAGTGGAAAAAGAGATGAACAAGGTTTGGGTTAGGAAGGAAGTAAATGAAGAAAGAGATGAGTCTACACCAGACTCTAGAACAAATACTTCCTCTGGGAAGTAAATTGTGGACTATGACTCAAGGGGAGCCGTATTGAAAATTCTAAATCCCCCGGCTAGATAGTCAATACTGAGATTCGGCACAAAGATATGATATGATAGATCACTTGAAAGGATTCTGGTTCGAAAGCCTAAAAGACTAAGTATGAGCAATATGCAAAGTAAGTAATGGAGATTGGATCAGTATGCTTCTGCAGTTGAAAATCATTATATACAGCTCAATGTGTAGCACCAGAGTACAAGGGTCCACATTTCTCCACTGTTGCACATTTTTTTATAGTTCTAAAGGGAAGGTTGTAGGAGAAAACCTATAGACAAGTGTTGATCTATGGAAATGCATCGTTCTCATAAGTTGTCATGAAAGTTGATAAAATATGGAACATCTTAGTTGGATGTCATCAAGTCTAATGCTCTAAGAAGACAAGATATGCACGTGAAGGTCCTAATGTGAACTAAATATAGTTTGAGGTGTACCACTAAGAGGGAGTATTCTAACCAGTAAAAAGAAAAAGGTGTAATAGTGTAAGAAGAAATCTAAGATGGTTGTTGAAGACAAAGAGGATTATGAGGTTATCTCTCAGGGGAAGCAGATAGATAATGCCAATATGACTTTCTATTAAAGAGCAGTAAGTGTTATAGTGTTACTGATAGAGGAAATAGTACAATAGAAGTAAGATTTGAATAACTGAATAAGGGAAGAAGTTCATGAGAAAGACCAAAAGTTGTAGTCAAAGAAAGCATCAAGTAAGGGGGAGTAGTCAGATGGAAAGAGTTTGGTTCAGAAGCAACAGATTGCAAGTATGTGCCCTTTTCCATTGATGTTAAAGGGGGAGAGAAGTCATGTGAAAAACTTAGATAGACAAAGAGTGCAGATGTGTAAAGAGAAAGGGGAGAATATTGTAGAAATAAAGAGTGTAGATGTGTAAAGGAAAAGGGGGAGAATCTTGTCTTGATGGTTGTTGCAGTTTTTCACATCATATGTTGCCATCAATGACAAAGGGGGAGATTGTTGCAAGTATGTGCCTAATCGGTGTTGTCATTGATGTCAACATATCTTTATTGTCATTGGTGTCAATTGTGTTCTATTATATTACTTGTTTAGAAGCCTTGTGTGTTGAGGATATTGAGAAAATTGGCTTCTCTGGAAGAATCAAGTGAGTTACACTGAAGTGCAGTATAGACAGAGAGTTGTAAGCTAAAGAACAGTCTGATAAATAGCTCCACATCTCCTATTGGATGAAGATATTGGTTTGCGGATTGAAATTTATTTAAAGGGATGTCTGAAGATGCTAAATCATGAGTTTGAGCTTCCGGTGTGAAGTTGTGAGAAAGTTACATTCACCAGAGTAAAGCCTACTCCTTCTGATTATTCTCTGGTGACAAGGAGAAAGTATTATGCTTCGTATTCCTCCGCAATAATGTATTTCACTCTGTGGCTCTAGAGGGAAGTCTAGGATGATGATAAGTGCCTACAAATGCAGTGGTTCATGTTTTGTTGGTTCGCAAGCTATCTTTCTTTCATGTCAGTTGAAGATAGTGAAGTTCATGTGTTCTGGTGAGAATATTCCTATGGATAAAGTGGTTAAGGTTTGTGTGGTTTCTCCTGATGATTGTAACATGCTTGTGGATGTCTCCTAATCATGTTCCTATCTTGACATTGGTCCACGTTAAGTAATTGAGATTGTGTTTAAAGATTGTTCACAGGTAGTGTAATGTGTAACCAGTCTTAGCCAACTTGGTCAATTCCAGTTATTGCGGAGATTCCTTGAAGATTGTGGAAGTGTGTTGTGGCATGGAAGATTATGTTTGAGTCCCTACTAAGGCATAGCATGATCTGCATACATCTTTACTGCATTTCCTTTGCATAATATTTTAATAGGTTAGGACCTATTTTGTGAATGTTTGTAATGCCAACCTTGGAGATTGTTCCAATGGTTGACGATTCTAATGCCGACCTTGATGATCATTCTAGGGTTGATGAAGTGTATTAATACTTGTAGTTGAGTCGTGGAAAAGGTGTTCTTGAGTGAAAATGGAAAGATAATAAGAAAGATCCAAAAGGTAGAGTAGAGAAGAGGCAGAGCTGAGAAGAGGCAGCGCAGATTAGAGGCAGAGTAGAGCAGAGGGATTATTGTACTTCAATCACAGACATAAAAAGGTGTTGATCATGACAGTGAGCTGCCAGTAGGGTTTAATAACCTTTATTGTAATCTTGATAGGTTTAGGGTTGAGGCAGTGAGCCTGCTAGACCTAGTTGTTCTTCATGGCAGTGAGCCAATATGTTTAGGCCCGTGGAGTGACCAAGCCTGAACATCATTATTTCAAGATTGCAATATATATTGAGAGCTAATCCTCTCCATGGTTTTTCCCCACCTTGGGGTTTTCCACATAAAATTTGGTGTCTCTTGTGTTTGATGTTGTGTCTGTGGTTAAATTTCTGATTTCATGCATTCATTGTTAAATCATAATAATTGTGGATGAGTGATTGATGTTTAATTGCAAAAGTGTTTAAGTTTTTGAGACAAATGATTCATCCCCCCTCTTAGTTGTTTGAGGCATATCAACACTGCCAATCCACCACTATGTTTCTCCTTGATCAAATTGTCTCTCATAGAACTTTTAGGTATGCACAACTGGTTTCCTTTGAACAACATATCTTCTTGAATGAAATAGTCCAACCACTTACTCCTATCTGTCACAACAGGTTCCTTACATGCTTTCCAAGGTTCTGCAAAATCAGTGTCTCCCTCATACATGTTCTTCAATTCATCAAATCCCATCACTTCAATTCTCATTTATGTCAACAAGTTCCTTCTCCTACGTAATGCATGAGCAACTTTGCTTGATTTTCCACTCCTATGCTTCAATACAAAAGTATAACTCTGCATGAACTCTACCCATCTCATATGTCTTTGATTCAACTTACCTTGACTGTTCAAATACTACAAAGCTTGATGATCTGTATACAACACAAACTCCTTAGGCAATAAGTAATGTCTCCACTTCTTCAAGCCTTGAATTATGGCATAGAACACCTGATCATAAACTGCATATCTTCTCATTGCATCATTCAACTTCTCACTGAAATATGCTATAGGTCTACCTTCTTGACTCAACACTGCTCCAATTACACTCCCACTTGCATCACAATCAACTTGAAATACCTTATTGAAATCTGGTAATGCTAAAATAGGTTGCTCTATCACTTTCTACTTCAACAGCTCAAAACTTTTATCTGCTCAGGTGATGTCCACTTGAAATCTTTTATGTCACCTCTCATTGTCTCTGTCATAGGGTTGCAAATTGAACTAAAATTTCTGATGAGCTTTTAGTAGAAACTAGCCAATCCATGAAATGATCTAACCTTTCCAATGCTCTCCGGTGTAGGCCATTCAACAATTGCTCTTACTTTCTTAGGGTCCATCTTCAATCCTTCCACAGAAATCACAAATCCCAAGTACACTAGTTCTTCCTTCATGAAACTACATTTCTTGATATTTACCAACAATTTCTCTTCTCTCAACCTCTGCAAAACTTGTCTAATATGCCACAAATGTTCTTCTTTTGCCTTACTGAAAATTAGAATATCATCCAAGTATACAATAACAAACTTACCCAAGAATTTATTCAATACTTCATTCATCAACCTCATGAAAGTACTAGGTACATTTGTCAACCCAAAAGGCATCACTAACCTCTCATACAATCCTTTATTTGTCTTAAAAGCAGTCTTCCATTCATCACCTTCTTTGATTCTGATATGATGGTATCCACTCTTCAAATCTATCTTTGTAAAATATCTTGCTCCACTCAAACAATCCATGATATCATCCATCTTGGGTAAAGGAAATCTATACTTAACTGTGATCTTGTTTATTGCTCTAGAGTAAGTACACATTCTCCATTCTCCATCTTTCTTTGGCGCTAACATTGCAGGAACTGCACAAGGACTCAAACTTTCTCTAATCAAACCCTTCCTCAACAATTCTTGTATCTGTCTATTCAATTCTTCATTCTCTACTGGTGTCATTCTATGTGTTGCTTTGTTAGGCAAACTAGCTCCAAGTATAAGATCCATGTGATGACTGATACTCCTGATTGGTGGTAATCCTTCAGGTACATTATCTAATATGATGTCTTCATACTCCGTCAGCAACTCTTTTATCTCTTCTGGTTGTGATTCTTCAGTCCCCTTCAATGGTTTAGGCTTCTTAGGGATCAAAGCATAACACGTGTTCTCATGTTTCAAACCATCCATAAATTTTCTTCCATCTACCAAACAGATTCTAGCATTTCCACATACTTCATTCTTAGGATCATGTTCCAAAAGAATTAAGGTAATTCTCTTTCCATTTGATGTTATAGTGTATGTATTCTTTCTCCCATCATGTATAGCTTTTCTATCATACTGCCAAGGTCTACCCAACAAAATATGACAAACATCCATAGGCATAATATCACACAAGACTTCATCATGATAAGATCCAATATGAAATTTCACCGAACATTGTTCACTCACTAGTACCTTATGATCATCATGAATCCATGCTATTTGATAGGGCTTAGGGTGATTCAATCTTTCCAACTTTAGCTTAGTCACCATCTCTTTTGAAACTAAGTTATCAGAACTACCACTATAAATAACAACTTTACAACATTTACCTCCTGATTTGCATCTGTTTCTGAACAAACCTTTCCTCTACAATGGTTCCTCATTTGTTTCTACTTGAAATAGTGCTCTCCTCATCACAAGTGATTCTCCTTTCTCAGGTTTACTAAAAAAAACTCGGTGATCCAACAGGTTCCTCCTTAACATAGGTTGCTCTTCCACTATTCTCTATCCTCTTGCTTGTACTCCCTTGATTACATTCAAATGCGCTATGTCCTTCACCTCCACACTTAAAATAGGTTCCTTTGAATGTTCTCCTATCAGGTCCTCTTCCCTCTCTTCTGTATCCTTCCTTACACTATGAATTACAGTTACCTCTGAGATGAAAATTTATGTCATTGCTCCAGTAGGCATTGCTATCTCTCACCCTTCTTAAATGGGTTGTCAAGCTTGTTTTGTTCCAGATGTGATCTATCTCCTCTGTGAAATGTTCTACCTTTCTAAAATTTACCTCCTCTACCTCTCTATCTTTGATCATGCCTCTTATTCATCTTCTCTTCAACTTTTAGGGAAAATTGATATGCTTCCTCCAAAGATGTCATCCTTACCAAGCTTAGTTCTTGAATCTTAAATCTCAATCCATTGATGTATCTAGCCACTTTCTCCTTGCTTGCTTCACTATGTCCTATCCTTATGATCATCTTATGAAATTCTTTAGTATACTCCTTCACAAATTTCTCCTTTTGTCTCAGGTTTTGCAATCTCTTCAATAGCTCCAACTCATAGTTAGTAGGTATGAATTGATTCTTCATTTTTGTCACCATTCTATCCCATTTTTGTAATTTTTTCCTTTCCTTTTCTATTTCTATCCAACTGAACTTCTTTCCACCATATAGCGGCATGTCCTTACAACTTTGTCTTTGCAAATTTCACCTTCTTCAGATCTTCAATTTCTTCATATTCAAAGTATTCTTCCATGTCATTTATCTAGTTAATCAACTCTTCAAGGTTCAAATTACTAGTGAAATTTGGCACATCAACTCTAGGTCTCTTTCCAATCTTTGAAATAGCTTGCAACATCTTCACTTGATCTGATTCTTCTTCTTCATCACTTCCAAGGGTTTTGCCAATTTGTTCAACAGATTGAAATTCCTCTTCATCATCACTTTCAACATTAAGTCTAGGTGTCAATCCTCTTCGCCTATCTTCCTCGACAGCATCCAATCAAATTCTCATTATTTTCATCATTTCCATCATCTCATCCATTCTTCCAGCCATTGTTCCAATAGCAAGGACTCTCCTTGGTGGCATCTTCCTAGGATCAAGTGCAAACTGCCTCAATTTGGCGATTGAGCTACAAGGTGACAACTGCCTCATAATCGGTGATCGGTTGCGACACAAGTAACCTGCCTCAATTCAGGGATTTCTCCATAATAAGATCTTATAGAAATTCTTCACCCACTTCACTCAATTCACTCCCAAAGATTCAAACTTTTGCTTTGATACCACTTGGTGCAGTTAAGGTAGGAGGGTTCATAGAATGAACTGTCCAAACCATGCAGCTAGAGTAAACACAATGGAAACAACTTGAAGATATGAAGCAAATACATATTCAATCTTTTAGTATATCATAGAATTCAAATACAAATCGGCTGGCAACATGTGGGCTTACAATTAGGGCTCAAAGGCCTGATTATAGAATATCAAAATGTGCACAAGATATAGCTTTGAAGTTCCCTTGCACAAAATCTAAACTACCAACTATCATCAACTTCATAACTACTTTCCTAGGGATCTATTACATCAATATATATCATCTCCGATACAACAGATTGCTCCATGTCAGCCAAGGAAGATCACAAACTCCAATGAAGAGTTGTAACATGTGTACATGGATAGGTCAGACCTAATCATGCATAACACCTCCACAAATGAATGGGATGATGTGTGGATCTTGGGGAAGGTCAACCATGAACCAAAGATCATTAAATGATGTGTCGTTAGGCTCCACAAGTCAAGGAATGCTTTGCAAGTCTTCTTCTTTAGCTGATTATCTGAGACTGTCAAGATGCTCTACTATGAGAAAATAGTCGATCTTCTGATAGCGATAACTTTCTGGTAACTAATCCAAATGCTCTAAATTCTAGATATGATGTAGATGAACATGTCTAGATGCTAAGTCCAACTCCGCAAGGTTTGAGATGCAACTGCGGTAGAATGCAGACCAAAATACTGAGACTGCTTCTAACTGAACTGCCTAAACTAAACTAGAAAATGAAAAGAGACAAACTAAACTACAAACAAACTGAAATGCAAATGTTTTTTTGGTTGATGTAAGATTTCTCTTGAACCAAGGATGCTCCTGCATCATTTATCCTTTTCATTTTCATAGAAAGACTGAACTCACCTCCCATCTTAATTGAATTAATCTGGAACAAACAATACTTGGATTGTTCTAATCATGCCCAAAGATAAATAAGAGTACATCCTTCTCCTTATCTCAAAATCATCCTCTGCATTTTCCCAATGGTCTTCAAGGACATACCTTGTGCTTGTTTCTTCTTCCACAAGCTACCCAGGTGGTATTAAAAGGATCAAAATTTGCTCATGAGCCATGCGTGACTAGGTTGTAGAATTGTGATTCCTCATTGGACTTTTCTGCAGCCTGAATGGATGGACATACCTCAATGGTCTCTCCAATTTGGATTGGGAATGATAGTCCAACCTTCTTCTTCTTCTTCTTCTAGACTATGTCGTATGCTGATAGTTGCCTTGTCAGTTCAAGAAACACTATCTTGTCGATGGGATACCTCAGCAATCGGTATGGATAGGAGGAGAATCCTTGTACCCAGATTTAAGTGAACTTTAGAAACTAAGTGAACCAAGATCCATATTTCTTAACCAAATGCATGGATTTTGATGACAGTCTCTGATGAGTGCCTCCTTGAAGTGTTCTCATGATTTGCATGGTGAATGCATCATTGAACCTCTTGAAATGGGCTATGTTCTGAAGGTGCAACTAAGGGTAAGAATTATAGACCTTGACTTGTCCTTGGTCATTTCCTACATGTCCTTTCCATGTCAACCCTTCGTATCTGCAATTCCTTGCTAGCATGTAAATCATATAGGAACTCATGTAGAAAGTCTATGATTCCTCGAGATCCTTTAATTGTTCATCAAGGTTGTCACTGATTAACTGGGCCCAATCGATCATCTTTACTTCGTGGGCTATCTCCTCGACGAAGTAGAACATCCAATGTTCAAAAGTTGAAGCTTGAGGGGATCCCATGACTCTATTTAGTAAGACAACAAGGTCTCCATGCTCCTTGAAATTAGATTTGAGGAGTCTCTTTGGCAACTTGGAATGGTGAGACCTTTTCTTCCCCATCCATGAGGCATTGACTATATCCATGCAGGCATCGAGTCTAGCTTTGAACATCTTGAGTGTGGGTTCTTTTCTCTTATAGAGGGTGTAATTGTAGGTAGGAATATCAAAGGCTTTAGCAATCCTTTCCTTGGAGAGGTAAGCCATGACTTTTCCATCAGGAGCAACAACCTTTCATTGTTTAGGATCATAATGCTTGATGCATTCCACTATTAGTTCAGAACAAGGTATGGCAGGAGGAAAACAGGCTACTTGCACGATCTCATTGTGGACCATCCTCCTTGCAATCTTGTAAGGAGAGTGCTCTTTAGTACCATACATTTGTTTCATAGTCTCCTCCATGTTAACAAGCTCAATGTTGGTGTCACCTACATTCTTCCATTTTGAAACAATCTTAGATTCAAGAAGTACTCCTTTGAGGACATCTCGCACCCAAGTTCGCCTTGACGTGTTTCCAGCTTTAGCACTTGCCATTTATGAAAAAATTAGTTCTTCACTTGTATGAATTTCACCTCCTCTTCAGTAATATGTACTTTACTTACAAATCTACCCTCTTTTTTAATGAAAAGATTTGCTTTTTGTGAAGAGTTCTGCTTTAAATTTGATAGGCTCTTGTTTTGACTTAGTGACTTTTTGATCTTATTCAATGAAACCCTAAAGAAAACTAATTTTTCTTGGTCAAAACTGACCTGCTCCTTCAGAAATCAGACTTTTACCTGGTCAAAATTGACCTACTTCTACAGAAATTAGACTTTTACCTAGTCAAAATTGAGCTGCTTGCACAGAAATCAGAGTTTTTCTTGGTCAAAATTGACCTTCTTACTCAGAAATCAAAGTTTCTTATACATAATTATGATTTTACTTGGTCAAAATTGACCTGCTTCTTCAGAAAACTAATTTTTGTGATGAAGAAAAAGTCTGATTTTGATGATCCTGCTATGATCACAACTCACATCCCTGTAAGAGTTGGCTAGATAGGAGCCACCCAAGATCTGGGACTTCATGAAAGCACAAGAGAGACAATATGAGAGAATAATAATCTATTCTATCAATGAATGTTATTGTTACAATGTACATGAAGAGCCTTGCTTATAAAGACAAGGATGAGAGCTAAGATGTTGTAGTCATGTGACAAGTGTCTTAATCCTATGACATGTGACAACTATAGCACATGTGGAGGATAAAACAACTATGAGACAACTATCAATAACTAGCAACAACTAGACACAACTAGAAACATCTAGTAGACTCACTAAGTCAACTTAACATGTGAATTATGTGAGGGAATTTTATTTAACTAATAAATAGTTAAATAATATGAATTATCCTCACACAAGGGAAACTAGATAAAAAAATATCCCTATTCACACTAACACCCCCCTTAAGTGCAACTTAGGGAGTAGCTGACTAATGCAAAGATGGATGGGTCTTGGCTACTAGGCCATGTTAGGTACCCATGTACAAACAAGTCTCAAGTGGAGTAAAGGAGAAAACCTCATGGGAAAAAACTCCTCTCCAAAAGTGAGAATGTATACAAACATGTACAAGTGATGGAATGATGGAAGAATCAAGACCCACGAAATACAACATCCATTAGATATATACAATCAATAGCCCCCCATAAGAGGGAAAGAATGAGACAAGATGTCCTCCCATAATGAAGTAGCTCCAATGCCAATGTTGAATTCTAGAAGAAGAAGACCAAATAGGATCTAAAACCTGCAAACAACATATCTTCCCTTGGGAAGAAACCAATCCACTGGTGCATGAAGAAACTCCAACTACAAACCAAGAGATGAGGAAGGAAGTCTCATGAAGTATGATGTCTTTGAAAAATGATCATGTGTCTCCATGTGAATGCTGAATGATACCACAATCAAATCAGGAGTCTTAGGCTTCACTGATGAAAGTGACAATCCAAGATCTAGTGAAAACTAAAAATCATCAACCTCCAAAGACAAATATGTGTTGACAACAGATGTGCTATGACTGTCATCAAAGAGGAGAGAGAACCCCTGAAATGTATCCTCCAAATCTGCAAGATGTGACTCACAAAACAAATCTGAAATGCATGTCAAGTACTCATCCCACAAAGCTGTGTCTGAAAGATAAGAAGAATCCTACTGAACTGAAGCACTGAACTTTGAAGAAGCTGGAGGTGGAGAAGATGGAAGTGTAGTACATGTCTCAAAAATTGATGAAGAGGCAAGAATACCAAGGTTCAAGTGACCAAACTTCTCCTCAGAAATATGATTCACACTAGGAGTGTGAATGTCAGCCAATGGATTTGAATCATCATCAGGAGAGAAACCATGAAAGGTGTATAGCCGGGTAGCATGATCAACCACCCCAATAGCAATTATCTCTATGGTTTCCAAGTCTTTGATAATAACCAAGTCAGGTGTGAACTCCATTGTCTTTCCTATACCACTGTGAGCAATTTGATATATGGAAAGAAGATTATTGGTCAAAGAAGGCACACAAAGTACATCATTGAAAGTACCTTCACCAATATCAATAGTTCCCTTCCCAATTTTATTCATATATGTGTTATTACCCATCAAGATAGGTGGCATATCACAATGTGGCTCAAATGAAGAAAACATATCCTTGGAAGAAGCCATATGATGAGAAACACCTGAATCAAGAAGCCATTTACCTGATGTAGAACTTGTACTTGCACAAAGTGCTTTACCTTTATGTTTAGGTTCCTTAGCTTTCCTTGCATGAGATTCAGAAACTACTGGCTATGTAGATGATGAAGAAGGAGTAGAAGAGGAATTAGGAGATGAAATTTTGTTCTTTTGAACAAGTTGCATTAACATGTCAATCTGTTTCTTAAAACAATTATGTTCATCATGCCCTGATTTCTTACAATAACCACATGTAGGCTTCTCCTTCTTAGGTGATTTTTGTGCTTGATCTATTTGTGGATTTTTCTTAGCTTTCTTTTGTTTCTTGTCAAAAGATCCTGACACTTTCTATTCCTTAGGTTGTACAACCACCAAAGCATGATTCTGTGATGGCTTAATGATACCCATAGAAATAAGCTTATGTTTCTCATGCATTAACATCTCACAAAAGGATGCAAATGAAGGCATAGTGAAAGCAGATCCCACAGTTAACCTATGAGTGTGAAAGCTAGAAACAAAAGTTGCATAATCAGGACCAAGTTTGTTCAACACATTGTAGATCAACTAGATGTCCTTTTTCTCAATACAACATGCTTTGCATTGTGCTCTTAGATCATTAACCTTAGTTATGTAATCCTGGATGTTGCTAAATTTCTTAGGATCAAGGCCCGCCAATTCATTATCAATTTGATAACCTTTAACTTCATCTATTGTACCATACAATGTTTTCAATTTATCCCAAGCATCATGTGAATTTTTACATACCTAAATCTAAAACAAGAGATCTAGGGAAATGAAACTACGAAGACATCCAAGAGCTTTAGTGTGCTTTATCATCCACTTTATCTTTCCCTTATCATCTGTCGGTTCAGGTATCTTGTTTTCAACATATAAAGAGTGTCCTAGATCCATGAGATCATTCCATGCATGTTGACTCCAAGTTGCATAGTCATATGGTGTTAACAATGGAACCCTTGATTTATCCATGATTTAGAGGAAAAGAAGAGCACAAGAAGCTATATCAAAGCACAAACTAAATCAAAACTGTAATTGAAGCCCCCCAAACCAAAACAACCACCAATTTCAACTATTTTTCCAATCAATGAGTGATAAACACCAAAGTGCCTCAAACTAAAAATCTGTTGTCTAAAGCAAAATCTAGAAAAAGTGCATGGACAGAATTGTAGAGCACAGAATTATCTTTCCAACACCTATAAGAAGTTGAAATTTCGATGAAGTGGGTGGAAGTTGTGAGCTTAGGAGTGAAAAGTGCAAGTTTTTGCTTCAAATAGCAAAATCTGGCACCTACAGAAAAATATTAGAAATATACCTACACCACTATGAAGTTCTTAGAACTAGCTTTCTGACGATATCTTGTTTGCTGATTTTTGATATCGTCGCGAAAAGTTATGGCTCCCAGAAAAAATTGCCCTCCTAGGGCTAGAAGGGGGCCAAGAGGGCCCCTGTTGATGTCAGCACTGATGTCACCTGGTCAAAATATTCTCCCAGATGCAAGGATATTCTTTGTTAGGAAAGAAAGAAATGCCCCCCTGGCTGGAAAACCTTTGTCAGAAAAAATCTGCTTGTTTGGTTTGAAAACAACTTTGACCGGCGTAAAACCACCAGTTCATAGTCTGAAACCGCTTTGCCCATATGGAGAAACCTCCTGATCAAGAAAAAATCGTTGGAATGTCCTGAAAACCACCAGAATCACAAAGAAAAATTGGTTGTTTGAATGATGAAAATCGTCATTCTTAGGGGCAAAATTACCACTGACTTAGTGTTTGGCCGATGTGCTAAAGTCTGCAAGTGGATTTACATACTACAGATCCAATATTTCCATCGAATATCATAAATCTGCGAATTGCCTGTTGATCATCGTTGTTTAGTGGAGGTTGTCAGAGATTGTATTAAAACCTGCAGATGAAGATTAAAAGGTTGAAGCCTTTACCCAGGCCGCTAGGGTTTAATGCCCCTACCACGGGGGCCTGAGTTGACAGGGCTCCCCGCTAGCATCAGGTACGAGCCCTGACAACCCTATGGAGGGTACTGTCAGGTACCCTAAAACCCGAATATATTTTTTTCAAAAAAACTCTGCAGAATATTAAATTTAAACCGACGAAATAGTAGATTTTTTAAACCGACAAAATTTTTACCTGTACTCTATGATGATGCTAATGCAACCCACACAGGTGAAGATTCTGCCTGCGAAATATTCTACAGAATATTCCATGCAGATTCTGTATGGCAGAATCTAAAAAAAATTGCCTTTCGTTCCAACTTCATCCAATTTGGGCAATTTTATAGTCGATTTGTAGGTTTTGACACCTTTCATACATAATGGTAGGGTTGATTTTTGCCCAAACAGCTCCAAAATTGCAGGTACCTCCCGGATCAGGTATCCATTCCCCAGATTGAAAACCTCATAGATTTGGCATACAGTGTCTGATTTAGACGAAACAAAAGCCAATCTTGATTATCTCAGACCTCTTGAACACAATGGTGTGCTCTAATTTGTAACAGTATGCTCTGATTCGAACATGTAATACAAGGATACAAAGAGGATACCCTTACAACTCTGGTATTTCCATCATTTTTTTCTGATTCTCCAGGTCATCATTAGATGCAAGAGAAGAGCATACTCAAATATCAAGATCCACCATGAATATGAATTCAAATCTCTCAACAATTTGGCTAAGAAGAAGAGATTCCACCTATAGAGCTCTAATACCATGTAAGAGTTGGCTATATAGGAGCCACCCAAGATCTAGGACTTAATGAAAGCACAAGAGAGACAATATGAGAGAATAATAATCTATTCTATCAATGAATTTTGTTGTTACAATGTACATGAAGAGCCTTCCTTATAAATACAAGGATGAGAGTTAAGATGTTGTAGTCATGTGACAAGTGTCTTTATCCTATGACATGTGACAACTATAGCACATGTGGAGGATAAGACAACTATGAGACAACTATCAACAACTAGACACAACTAGAAACAACTAGAAACGTCTAGTAGACCCACCAAGTCAACTTAACATGTGAATTATGTGAGGGAATATTATTTAACTAATAAATAGTTAAATAATATGAATTATCCTCACACAAGGGAAACTAGATAGCAAATATCCCTATTCACACTAACAATCTTGCATCATGATTCAAATACAAAGTATCTAGTTGCTATAAATGAAATCATCATTACTCCACTACCTATTGTTGCTCCATCAGATGTCAATGTTGCTTCTTCACAAGCTTCAAGTACTTCTTTGTAGCAGGATCACATTTGTCTTCCTAGTATTGCTAAGTGGGATGTATATCTACATGAAATTTCATGTCTGTTTGTAGAGTCCCGCATTACTGACATGGAATTGCACATTGACGACATCAGTCTTCTTTTCGATGACAACTTTGATGAAGTTGCACCAGCCTTGTCTTCTTTAGATATGATTTCTCTTCCTTCAACTACATTAGCTTCTATACTGACAGTATCAGATTCTTATGGTTCTAGTTACCACCATACATCTATGATTCCTATGGTTCCTATTACAAAATCTTCTATGATACCTTATTTATTTCATCAATATTCATCACATGATAGCATTGGTATAGAGATTCTTGAGAATTTTTTGAAGATGTCATTGGCCCATCTGAGTCTTTGAATCATGTGTAGAATTCAGAGACATTCCTACTTCCTATATGTTCCTATAATGAATGGGAAGATTACTTGCACACTTATGTTGTTTGATTTCTTCCTAATGGGAGAAATGTGGTTCAACGTTCATGGATTCTCTTCAACATACTTCATCGAGCATCTACATGCACTACAACATATCTTATAGGGGGCTTCCAAGTCTCTCTTTGTATCTCTAATTTTTGGGGAAATTTATTGTACACATGTGATAGAAGTTGTCCTAGGGGGGTCATGATATAATTCATTCTTCTCCTTCACTTGTTTTCTTTTCATGCATTTTCTTTCTCCTTTTGAAGAGGAGTTTTGTTCCCGTAGGGTTTTCTCCTTTACTCCACTTTATTAGAAACTTTGCATATGGGTACCTAACATGCCCTAGTATTCAGGACCCCTATTTATGTATCACTTGCACTTTTGTGATATCCCTAAGTATCACTTAAGAGGGGGTGTTAAAGTGAATAATTTATCTATTCACTATAGCTTAAGTGTACTTAGGTTGATGAGGTTAGACAACATCTTGTCTAATTGAATATGCAACCTTTTAGTCCTTAGAGGTTACCTAGTTGTTTGATAAATCTCATGTGCATACCTTTTGAGGTTGGAAGACTTTCCTTCTTACCTCAAAAGGCACTTTGTAGTCATCCAACACTTGTCACCAAAGCTTGTTGGTTTGCACATTTCAAGTGATCTAGAGGTTGACACCCATAGGACACCTATCTACTTGAATGTACCACATCATGGGGCACTTGTCAAACCACATGCATGGTGTATTGCCTCATCCATGCCTATATAATAATGCATTCCTATGTAAATTATTAAATGAGATTGATAAATGTTTATGCTCAAACTAGGTTCATCAATATAATTGATTCCTTATCTCTATTTGTCAATTTCCATATTGTGAGAGTGAATATCAAGTGTTATAGAGAATCCTTGGTTATTCCAACAGTTACCATGATGAAGTCTTACACAACGTGATGCTAATAAATGTGTGTCACCTACTATTGGGGAGGCCATGGAAGCTTAACTAACATACTATACATGATGGAAGATAAAATAGATATATTGTAACTAAGAATGGACAAAGACATAGGTTAATACCACTAAAAGACAAATAAGATCATGTTTGCAACAATGTTAGGATATGCTTGGTTGATGGGCAGAAGTTTTTGGATGGACTAAGGCATGAGAATATTTGTTTCACATTGATTCACAAGGTGTTTAGCACTAGAAATTAAGAGATCACCATTGTAAGTGATTAAGAATCATTGTAGAAGGTCCTAGAGTTGTTGGTGAAATATAATAATATCATATCAAAAAAACATGCTGGAAGGATTGTAACTAATAAGGAGTAGCAGTCATCACATGGACATGATTCTAGAATCTAAGTTACCAAACAAAGTGCCAAATAGAAATACAACAACAAAGAATGAGGAACTAAAGAGGAAGGGATTGATCATGGATAGTTTGAGCCAATGTGTGGTACCTATGGTACTAACACCCAAAAAGGATGGTGAGTGGAGAATGTGTAATGGTTCTAGAGAAATTAATAAGATCATTGGAAGATATAAATTCCCATTGCCAGAGATGGATGATATTATGGACTCTCTAAGTGGAGAAAATTACTTTACTAAGATTGTTCAAATTATCATGGAGTGGTTATCACCAAATTAGGATAAGAGAAGTAGGCGAATGGAGAAAATAATTTCAAGACTAATAAAGTGTTGTATGATTGGTTGGTTATGCCTTTTGAATTAACCAATGCACAAAGTAGATTTTTACAGTTGATGTATGAGATATTAAGGAACTTTTTGGGTAATCTTTTGATAGTTTATTTGGATGACATCCTTATTTTTAGAAAGACTAAAGAAAATTTGGAGCACATCAGACTTGTACTATAGAAGTTGAGAGAGGAAAAATTGCTAATTAATTTTAAAAAGTACATCTTTAAATGAAGAAAGAATAGGTGTATTTAGGGTTTGTAGTCTCATTTTGGATCAAAGCCTCCCTAGGGACTTCACCTTATCAATTGGTCTATGAATTAAATATTGTAGCCCCTATTAACCTATAGATTCCCACCCTAAACTTCATGAAAGATTATTTTGAAGTTGAGGATAAGATTGTTGGAATACTCACTATCACTGAGAGGGGGGGTAGTGATATACAAAAACCTTATTCAATAATCTTAAAAACTTTTCACAAGAAAGAATATAAGTGCACATCAAGCAAAACATCCACATATAACACCAAGATTTACATGGAAACCCTATGAGGGAAAAAATCACTGAGAGTTGCTTGAGTCTACTGCTCAAATCCAACCTAAAAAAAGAAAGGTACATTTTTTTTTGAAGCACCAACTCCAAGGTACAAAGACACCTATAGCACTGTTTTTAACACAGGTATAATGCACACTTGGTTCTCATCAACCACACCTAGAAGCACCAATTTCAATGAGGGGACCTAACTCAATCACCAAAACTCAAACACCACAAAACCCTTAAAGAGACAAGAGAATGTGCAAGTTATGATTCTTCAGTAATCTGGTTTACACCAATAATAACATACAACCCTCTCTTTAATTTTGCAGACATCTACAAATTTTATGTAGGAGATCATGTTGTTCTTTGACCTTATATAAGTTGTTAAACAATAACAAGTTTATACAAACAACTTTCTTCACAAGATAGTATCATTACTAAGAAAAAAAACAATCAATCCACTCAAAACTATATGAAGATAATCATAAGTCAGGCCATCATAATTTTGCTGCAATCATGGCATTTACCTGTCAAACACCTCTGCTATTATCCTCTGTATAGCATACCTCAAACTTTTGCAATCATTGCAATTCACTATCTTCATATTGTCCCTTGCACAAGATCCATTCTACCTTAAACTCCTTACTCTGCTGCAACCATTGCACTATCCTCTGCAACTCCTATGCTCTATTAGTCTTTATACTCTTTATTTATGATTACAATCTTTTCAGATGTATATAGCTTTTTATCTCATTTCTCTTGCTCAAGAACACACATCTTATCTCAACAAAATATTTCACAACAATGCATTTATATTCTACTTTGTTCAAGGGTCATTACATTATATAAAACCTTCCTTTTTCTTCAATTCACATTGATATTTCTCACCATAAAATCATTTCATTTGTTCCCTACTCAATACTACATATAAATCCACACACAAGGACATTTCTAACTCTCAAATTTTCATCATAACCACTTTACTCTATATGACATATGCAAAACTAACCTCCAAGTCATTTTCACAAAGAAACCATTTTCCTTTTTATATAGACATTAAGATTCTACAAAAAATTGAGCTCTGTAACAGCATGACCTTTCAATACATCATTACACCCACTTTTCAAAAAGACACTTGACAACATAAAAGTTTTATACTCACAGATTCATCTTTGTCATTCAGCAAAAAGTAGTCACAGGAATGCTCTTCTCTACCAAAAATCACTGCACATGGTCCTCTTATTTATGTATTTTCTGTAATACATTTTCTGCATACTTATTCATTCTTCAAGGAAACTAACACCTTAAAATTCAATCATGGCCCATCTTTTCATAAAAAAGCTCACATCTAGTTCACCGAGAGGAATCCACTATTAGGTTTTTGATTTTGTTGACAGATCAAAGATAAAGTAGTTACAATAACTGTTAAAACTACTTCTTCATAGACGTCATGGTCAAACAACTGTCAATTTCATCATAGAAGAATTGTTGTTAGAGTTTGAATAGATTTTAACAGCTATCTGTTGATTTCCTCCTTTGCAGGCTCAAGAGTTTAAACTTTGGCCTTCGATCTTACTTTGCTGCTCGGCAAAGAAATGTAGACCTATGTGGACCGGTCTCCCTGGGCAAGGGGGGTGGTCACTTCATGTAAGAGACCCCTTAATATCATAACTTATGTTGTGTCTAAACTGGTTCAGCAAGTCAATTGCTTTTTAAAACAAAAAGTAACAAGGCATTGACGTCTTTGAACCCTAGATTTTTAGAATGCTTAATGCTCTTAGGGTTTCAAGTATACTTAGGTTTAGGTTTTAAAGTATAGAAACCTTGACTATCAAAAACCTAAAATAAATTATCACCACCTGATAATGACAAATGTTGATAGAAATGTATACATTGTCATGAAGTGTCATTATGTAGAAGTGTATACCTTTGCAACTCTCAATCACTTTGACACCATCAAACAACAAGAATCACCTTTGAACAATAATCTCAATAACATGAACCTTATCAGTCCAAGAGCATGAAACATGAAACCTCTTAAGAATGACCTTGTCAATATTAGAGAGTTATAATCAATATCATCAACACTGTACAACCAAAACACTAAAGCACCACCTTTGTCTGAAGCATAACATAAATGAAGCATGCATGATCCTGATGAACACCATGAACTCAAACAAGATCCTGATGATAAACACCAAATGACCACAAATGACATCTTCACTTTCTTTTCAACAACATCCACAGACACAACACTACAAAACATCAAGCCATCGACAAAACATCAAGCCATGAAGTATGATCATCACCTTTATGAAGACATCACAACAAACTGTAATTCTGAAGCATCAGCACAAACAACCTCAATACTTTTGACATCAATGACAAACAATTTCCAACAATCTCCCCCTTTGTCATTGATGGAAAAATCTCATCTCCTTTCTCTCTCTCCCCCTTTGACATCAAATGAAAAAGAAGTATTCCTCTACATATGAAAACATGCTAACCAAGGAAACTCCCCCTATCTTGAATGCAATGAGGCTAATAAGAAACCATTTCTCATGAGACATTGATCCTGATGAAAATTGATCAAGACTATTGTCATACTAACATATTCTTAGTGACATACCATCATCAAATCACAATCACAGTGCAATCACTTGTTAATGTCCTGCATATAACTGTTATAACTACCTGAAATTACAAGCACTATCTACTATCAAAAGCATACTCATAATAGAGATAACATAAATAAGGAAAGTTGTCAAAGCATCATCAACTAAAACATTTTCATCCACCACTACATCAATGAGGATATCCACTGTGAAAGGTACCTTCTGACATTGCATTTGACATTTCCTCTGCTAACAGTCATAGAATATACTATCCATTGTTTCCTTGTCCTAAAAGATTTGGTCACTGTTAAAGCTACAAATAGAGTATCAAAGAAAAATCCATTGTTCTATTCAAGACACGTGTCAAACCTCATGTCTTATAATGAAATGTCTCTAAGGAGCTCAAATGACCTTTTGGCCTTAATTGATCAATCAAAATGACAATGCAAACATCATCTCATACAAAACTTGATACCAATGCAATTATTGGAACTATCAAAAAATGAATGCCTGTTGTACTTTTATGTCTGTGTTCAATGCTTCTAGACATTGCATCTCAGCTCTCATCACACTTACATATCCTCTCCACAAACAAATGACAGAGATCAAAGGTGAGTTGCAATACTTGATAAGAAACCTTTGTCAAAGATGAAAATCTAAGTGGCTTATCTGATCCTAACAGTCCTCAAGATTGTTCTATTGTTAATAGCAGTGTTCTACCACCTGCACTCTGCATAACCATCTTCACTATCCTATCCAATCATCCACATAACTTTATCCTATCAGAGATTATTGTCCTTGCAACTTACAATTCTGATGACAAATCTGACAAATAATAAACTTTGTACTGTCATGAAGTCATTGCAATGTCAATGGAATACTCTGCTCCATTGTCTTATGAAATCTATTGTCAAATAATGAAATGCAACATGAAAACCACTGAGTACAATCAGCAATCAAGATGTTAGCATATGTTACTGTCATTGAAATGATTGATCAAGCAATAAAAGACTGTCAACACTGTCAACTGTCAAACTCACTGTCATAAGAGCACTCCTCACTATCTCAACACACAACAAGATCACTATCCTCAGAAAATAAACATTGTCATGGAAGATCACATAATAAGCACTATCATGCATCAAATGTATCAAGAAATACACATTCCATAGATCAACTCTTCTCCACTCAAAAACTAACATGTCATCACTATTCAAAGACAGTCCTAATAGTCACAGTCCTAACACACATCACTTACATTTTGTATACATATCTATCAGGGCATTTTACAATAACAACATTGGACAACAAAAACTTCTAGATACACTGATAGATGCCAAACTCTATTCCAAAGAAAAAATTCTAGTAAGAGTTATAGAGACTGATGATACTATTTGCACTCCAATATCTAAGCATTGTCAACAAGGTATGAAACTTTCTACAATGTCTACTACCACACTGTCTTGAGATAAGAGCACTGTCCTGCCTTGTTCCTGCATATTATCATAGTCTTACTATCATAAAAACCACAGGGATTGTCATGAAGGCCACTTGTGGTGAAGACCATTGTCATCATGCAATGTCTTTGAAAAAACACTGTCATCAGTCAAATACACTATGAAGTGAAGAACCTTTGACACCAATGTGATTCCAACAACTCTCTGTGATAGACATCACTACACCACTGTAACTCTAAGCCACTACTACAACTCTTATTATGCACACCTTGGTAGTAAATGATAGGATATTAAGCATCTCCCCTTGACTTCATGCTGCATCATATGCAACGTATGATGCCTCTTGTGCAGTATACACAAGATTAGTGTTTTCTTTTCCTAGGTCTTGTTTTCTTCTCCAAACCTTTATAGACTCTATCTTTTTCTTGCTCAAGGCATTTGCTCTATTGTTTCTAGAGGATGTCTTCAACTTACTCCTACAATGTTGTACCTTATTGTTGAGTGTTGATTTGTCATTGATGTCAAAAGTGATGTTGATGATGTTAGGACCTCAGAATGTCATGGGTTGACAATGTTGGTTATACTTTAAGATCTTCGTGTTTTATCTTCTTGGTTCAGGGTTCAGTAGTTCACATAGAAGGTTACTTCATGAAATGTCTCTATTCATGTTCATCATGCTTCAGGATGTTTGAGATGCTTTAAGTTGTTCATCATGCTTCAAAGTTGATGGTGCTCATATGCATCCATGTTATGATGTTCATGCTCATCATACCATAACAGGATCTCAGATTGTTTTCATGATCACCTTCTTCATATGGTTTTCCCATGATATGGTCTTAAGAAAGTTTGAGTTAGTGTTGGTCATCTCATGATTCAGGGGATGTTGGTACTCAATGTCAATAGTTTGGATGTAGGGTTGTGTTGTTTGAGTTATTTGTCATCTCATTTGATGGTGTTCGCAAAAGCACAAAAGCTTATTTCCATGTTAAGCTTCATAGACCAAGATAGGATGTGTTCATTCCAGCTTCATTTATGCTCCAACTTATCATGCTTCATTTTTGCTTCATGTCAGCATCTGCATGGTTAGGGTTTTGGTTGTTGTATTTGGCTCATTGAGTTTGTTAAGTGTTGTGGTTTGTCAAGATTGTTGTTAAAGGCTTTCAAGAATATGCTTTTGGTTGAAGAAGCTTGTATCTACATAATCTCATAGATGATCAGAATCTTAATGAAAAAAATTAGGGTTTATCAATTTTTGTTGAAGACCTAAACTTCTAACATTCTAAACCCTAATTGTTGAAGTCTTAAAACCCTAAGTCTATAGACTTAAACCCTAAAATGAAGCCTCTTTGGAAACCGTCAACTAAATGTTTACTTTTTGTTATATTCTTTTAGTGACTTGAGACAACAGGTAAAAAGTCACTTAAGTTGTGACTTGAAGGGGTCTTGAACATGTAGCCACCGACCCTTCCAACCTAGGGCACCAGTTCTCACCGGTAAATTCTTTCTTTTGAGCGCCAACAACCATATCGACGGCGTATGCAAAGTCTTCATTGGGCAAGAAAGTAACGATCAATGATGTATATTTAAACCTATTTAAATCTCCAATGATTCTTCCACGAGCATAAACATTGATAGGAATCCAAGTGTTAATCAGTTATGCAATTTTATAACTGCTATGTAACCAGTGAATAAGAAGTTTTTGTGTGAGGATATAAAGTTTTTTTTTACCAAGTGTTTGTTGTTGATGATGGAGGATATGAAGATCATATTCATGGATTTATTATTAGTGAAAAAAGTAATATACAGAGAGTTTGTTTAGTCAACAGTTTATGGACTGATACCAGTGAGATGTATATTGCAGCATATCATGTTTGAAGGTCATTGATGTTTTTGCTCCTTCATTGATGTCAAAAGGTGATGTGTCTGTCAGAAGATGATGTGCCTGTGAAAGAATTTTATATATATAGTTTGTAAAAGTATTATGTTTGAAGGTTAACTTTACATAAAGTTGTTGTTTCTTGACAAGGGTTTTTTTTGCAGTATAGTCATCAGATATTTGTAATCTCTTGATTTAGATTAGTCAATTGGTTTACAAGTGTATGGTGAATGTCTCTCTCAAAACATAGACATATCATCTTATATTTATTTTATGTGAAATCTCTTTAAAGGCAGTGTGGCAGGTTTATAAGGAGGCATAAGGAGTGAAGTTGAGTTGATTTGAAGTATGAAGCATATGACTAACACATGTGAGAAAAGATGTGAAAAGAGATGATAGAGACAAAAGATGTAGAAATATGTGATGGTGAAGATGTGATTGGTTTTATTGTTTTATAGTCTCATACAGTTATTAAGCACTAATGTATACTTTATTCATGAAGATGTAGACATGATACACTGTTCATTGTTCATTTTTGTCCTATGATGTCATTGTAATCAAATAGTGCATTGTTCTATGATGTCAAAGTAGTACTCTTTTGTATTGGATGTATGGAGGTCCTAAAGGGTTCTTTCTTTTATGCCAAACTAGGAGAGATAATGGGTTTTGTATATGAGTTATAGAAGTCATCTATAACTAGTGATATTAATGTAAACAGAGTAGTACTCTATCTCTATCTTCTTGTATTCAGATTAGAGTTGTTTGTCAGTGAGACACATTAATTGTCAGTGAGACATATCATTTTGCTAGTGAGGCATGACTGTGATCAATGAGATCCTAGCTAGTGAGGCTTATGTGTACTCAGTGAGAGTTTGATCAGTGAGATCTAATAAAGTGTTGGTGAGGTTTGGACAGTGGTTTTTCCCTGGAAAGGGTTTTCCACTTTACATCTTGTGTTATGGATTCATTTGTGTGATTCTATCTTGTTGATGTCTTTGTCACGATGGTTTTAAAAATTGTTCCTACAATTTTGATGAATGCACAAGTTTTATTAGATCACTGATTCACCCCCCCTCCCCCCTCTCTTAGTGATCTCAGTGATCTCTTGTATTCCAACACTTATGTCCAATGTTATGACACTTAAAGAAAGTAATATTAATACCAACTAGAGGGGCAAAAGAAACATATCTTCTTGAAAAACTAGGAACACTACTTCTTGCTTGAAAACTACAAAACCTTGCAATATGACCTAGTTGATTGCATTTATAGCATAGAACTTTGCTTGACAAATTATTAGAATTCCTATTCCATCCATGTTTTCTTGCATGTATCCAACATTCACTTGCTTTATGACCAAACACGTAGCATGAATAATAGTAGCCAGGAAAGGAATAGTTTTACCTTATTGATTGATTTTGCCTAGTAGGTGCATATCTTGTGGACCTGTTTGTCCTTCTTCTTTCATCAACACATTCATCTTTTGTCTTATCTTCAGGAGCAGCAGTAGCATGACTTAGATCAATCTTCTTTATAGGTGCATTTCTGACTTCAGAAGATTGTCCTTCTTCATATCCTAGGTTTGTAGTATCCTTATGATGTTTTTGTTTGCCTAACATCTCATACAACTTGCTGGTGATGTCCTCAAGATTCTAATTTTTCTCAAACTGAACCTTGAGACCTTCAAAATCTTTCCTTAGAGTGACTATCTCTGCCTCTAGTTTTAGGCATTCAATTGTTTTGACTTCAAGATCAGATTTTGTCACATTTGTCATCCTTTTGGCCTCTTCAATCTCTATCTTCAGGCTGATTGTTAGCTTGGCTAATTCTTCAAGGACTAAAATTGCTTTAGCCTTTGATTATTTTTCTTCTTGAAGTTGCACCTTTAGTTTTGAGTTTTCCTCTTTTAGTGTTTCAATCATCTTGTAGGAATAAAACAATTCTTCTTCAAGATCTAGTCCATCTTCTTCTAGATCAGATTGGACTTCACCTTCTTCATGTGAATGCCTCCTTTCATTTTCTCTTTCTTCAGACACCAAGTTGTCCTCTAATTTTGTACCTAATTCAACTTGAGAACCATTTCTATCAACTGATTCTACATCACCATTTTTATTTGGTAAAGATAGTGCCTTTTAATCAGTATGTGGCTTGGCATTTCTTCTTCCCTTTTTCCTTCTACTTTTGGCCATTGTATTCCACTTCCAGGATCTACCCAAGTCTGTTAGACTCTTGCTAGAAAACTCGCTCTGATACCAATTGTTGGAATACCCACTATCACTGAAAGGCGGGGGTGAATGAGTGATATACAAAAGCCTTATTCAATAATCTTAAAAACTTTTCACAAGAAAGGATATAAGTGCACATCAAGCAAAACATCCACACATAACACCAAGATTTACATGGAAACCCTATGAGGGAAAAAACCATTGAGAGTTGCTTGAGGCTACTACTCAAATCCAACCTAAAAAAAAAGAAAGGTACATTTGTTTTTGAAACACCAACTCCAAGATACAAAGACACCTATAGCACTATTTTTAACACAGGTACAATGCACACTTGGTTCTCATCAACCACACCTAGAAGCACCAATTTCAATGAGGCACCTACCTCAATCACCAAAACTCAAACACCACAAAACCCTTAAAGAGACAAGAGAATGTGCAAGTTATGATTCTTCAATAATCTGATTTGCACCAATAATAACATACAACCCTCTCTTTAATTCTGCAAATTTTATGTAGGAGATCATGTTGTTCATTAACCTTATATAAGCTACTAAACAATAACAAGTTTATGCAAACAACTTTCTTCACAAGATAGTATCATTACCAAGAAAAAGAAAAAAGTAATCCACACAAAACTATATGAAGATAATCATAAGTCAAACCATCATAGTTCTATGATAATCATGGCATTTACCTGTCAAATATCTCTGCTATTATCCTTTATACAACATACCACAAACTTCTGCAATCAATGCAATTCACTATCTTCATATTGTCCCTTGCACAAGATTCATTCTACTTTAAACTCCTTACTTTGTTGCAACCATTGCGCTATCCTCTGCAACTATTATGCTCTATCAGTCTTTATACTCTTCATTTATGATTACAATCTTTTCAGATGTATACACCTTTTTCATCTCATTTCTCTTGCTCAAGAACACACATCTTATCTCAGCCAAATGTTTTCACAAGAATGCATTTATATTCTACTCTGTTCAAGGGTCATTACATTATATAAAACCTTCCTTTTTCTTCAATTCACACTGATATTTCTCACCATAAAATCATTTCATTTATTCCCTGCTCAGTACTACATATAACTCCACACACAAGGATATTTCTAACTCTAAACTTTTCAGCATAACCACTTTACTGTATATGATATATGCAGAACTAACCTCCAAGTCATTTTCACAAAGAAACCATTTTCCTTTTTATATACACATTAAGATTCTACAAAAATTTGAGCTCTGTAACAGCATGACCTTTCAATACATCATTACACTCATTTTTCAAGAAGACACTTCACAACATAAAAGTTTTATACTTACAGATTCATTTCTGTCATTCATCAAAAAGTACTCACAGGAATGCTCTTCTCTGCCAAAAATTACTGCACATGGTCCTCTTATATATGTATTTTCTGTAATATGTTTTCTACATATTTATTCATTCTTCAAGGAAACTAACACCTTAAAATTCAATCATGGCCCATCCTTTCATAAAAAAAAACTCACATCTAGTTCACCAAGAGGAATCCACTATTAGGGTTTTGATTCTATTGACGGATCAAAAACAAATCAGTTACAATAATTGTTAAAAACTGCTTCTTCACAAACTTCACAGTCAAACAACCGTCAATTTCATCATCGAAGAATTGTCGTTGGAGTTTGAATAGACTTTAACAGTTGTCCGTTGATTTCCTCCTTCATAGGCTGGAGAGTTTAAACTTTGGCCTTCGATCTTACTTTGTCGCTCGACAAAGAAATGGATACCTGCATGGATTGGTCTCCCTAGGCGAGGGGGTTAGTCACTTCACGTAAGAGACCCCTTAATATCATAACTTAAGTTGCATCTAAATCGGCTCAGCAAGTCAATTGCTTTAAATTAAAACAAAAAGTAACAAGGAATTGACATCTTTGAACCCTAGATTTTTAGAATGCTTAATGCTCTTAGGGTTTCAAGTATACTTAGGTTTAGGTTTTAAAGTATAGAAACCTTGACTGTCAAAAACCTTAAAAAAATTATCACCACCTGATAATGACAAATGCTCATAGAATTGTATACATTGTCATGGAGTATCATTATGTAGAAGTGTATACCTTTGCAACTCTCAATCACTTTGACACCATCAAACAACAAGAATCACCTTTGAACAATAATGTCAACAACATGAACCTTATCAGTCCAAGAGCATGAAGCATGAAACCTCTTACGAATGACTTTGTCAATATCAGAGAGTTATAATCATCATCAACATTATACAACCAAAACACTGAGACAACACCTTTTTCTAAAGCATAACATAAATGAAGCATGTATGATCCTGATGAACACCATGAACTCAATCCTGATGAACACAAATGACATCTTCACTTGCTTTTCAACAACATCCACACAGACACAACACTACAAAACGTGAAGCCATCTACAAAACATGAAGCCATGAAGTATGATCATCATCTTTATGAAGACATCACAACAAACTATGATTTTGAAGCATCAACACAAACAACCTCAATACTTTTGACATCATTTGACATCCATGACAAAAAATTTCCAACAAATATTGAGGCTAGGATTTTAAACCTTTTGATTCTAGAAGAGAAAAAGATGTTGCTTTGTAACACTTTTTTAAACATCAAGAAGTGGTCAAAATATGGTTTGACGAAAGATCCAAGGTTAAATCCTTTAGCATATCAAATGCAGTCCTTTTATGGGACAAAGCTAGTGACAAAAGGAGAGGTCATCATAAATTTGAGAATCTTTGGGTTAGGCCTTATCAGACCTCTGAGCTCTTGGGAGAAAATAATTTTAGGATCAGTTCTTTAACTAGAGATCCTATTCCATTACCTATCAAGGATAGTATCTCAAACATCATTTTGATCCTTAAAAATATTATGTTAACCCTATAATATAGTTAGATTAGGATTTAAATTTTATTATGTCTTCTTTATTTTGTTTTGTTTTTGGAATTTTGATTTTTACCCTTTTGCTATGTTTTTGTTTAAATCTAAATTTTATGTTCCTAAAATTTCATGTTTTTCTACCTAAAATCCATAAAACATCCTAAATATTGACCACTTTTGTTTTTCATTTGTCTCCATGCCTTAGGAAGTGTTAGAAATTCTATAAAATCCATGAAAATGTATAAAGGGATTCAAGCTCCTTCTTGTCAGCTATTTCAGGCCTACCAAGAACTTATTATAGGATTGATTGGCTGCCCCTTTAATTCTTTCTTACGAATTTTGCATCCCTTCCCCTAGTAGCAGATCACATTAGGAGAAATTAGATGCCCCACTACATAGCCCAATTCCAATTCCCCATTCTTAGTCTCTCTTTGGAAGTTAATCCTATCTTCCTCTTGACTTAATCCAAATTAAGTCCAATCTAGAATCTTCACTTTTCATCAAGCAATGTACCCAAGGCTTGAAAAGTAGAAGAATTGGATAAAATATGGACCCTTTGAGGATGCAATTATAACATTTGGAAATAAAGATTCAAAGTATACTTCAAGTTCTTTTTTGTTTAAATTAATCTTTCTTTAAAAAATTTTGGAAATTAGATCATCAAATTTGTCTGAGGACTGTAACACTATTTTTTTCTTGGTTAGTCTAGATAACAATTCCTTAGGTAAAGATAGTTTTAAGCGTTTTCTTGCAAGTATATGCAAATTTATTTGAAATTTATTCTTATAAATCTTTAAAAACTCCAAAAATATAGCATAATTACATCATAGTTAGTTGTATTTAGTTAATTAGATCATGTTTTGTTATTAAAAAATGTAAAAAATTGCTAGAATAGATTCTTATTTTATTTCACCTAAATTAGCCTTGTTCTTTATTTCCTCAACATTTGAAAATGCAGAAGCACACAACTTTTTCAACTACTTGAAAATAAAAAATGTAAAAACAAATTTAAAAAAACACTTCAACTTCAACAAAGAATACAACAAACCAAATAATAATTATCTTTCAAAGTATTTTATCCTTCACTTGGATTTTCATGGGCCAAACATGTCTTAGGATTAAAAGAAAAATTGGATTGAAATGGTTCTTCATAAAATTTATTACAATGTGCCCACAATTAGGGAAATCAGAGAACTCAATAAATAGAGATAGTTAACATAAGAGTCTTTCTTAAGGGAACTTGCTTTATTAGACAAGCTTATCACACACATTGACACTAGATTTTAGTGTTATCATCATGAAGAGAATGTTTGAATATCACAAAAACTCAATCAACAGTCACTCCATATTCCACACCTCTAATAAACACCATAGTCTACCTCCAAGAACATATTCATCATGAAGTAAGTGAACTTGTTGATGCAACCCCTCTTCTACACAACCATATCACTAAAATCCACAAGATCCTCTTGCAATGAGAAGAGAGTAACATTCTATTCATAGATAGATTTTTCCAAGAGAGAAAGAGTAATTCAATCCATTCCATCAACGAGGGTGAAACATACAATGCATGTTACATTCAAGTTCCACCTCATCTAATTTTTGTGGTGAGTAGATTTACAACATCATAAGACATGCCTATAAGGAGGTAGTGTGGTTACAAAATTGTCTCTAGGTATTCAATTTGAGTGCAAATAATTCAAGATCAAATGTGATAATCAAACTATGATCTATTTGGCCAAGAACCTAATATACCATGCTCATACTAAGCATATTGATGTTAGTATCACTTTGTTTGTGAGGTGGTTGAGGGTTGTAGAGTCATGATACAATATTTTGATGCCTTGGTTAATTTTACAATTTCTCTCACTAAGCCAATGAGCATGGACAGATTCAATTGGTGTTGAGAGTCCACGGGCCTTGCCTCTTCTAGAACTTGATTTATTTTTAGTTTCCTATTATGTATTATAATGTAAATATCAATCAAGTGGAAGAATGTTAGGATAAGGGATGTCATTCACCTTGTAATCCTATGTCTTGATTAATTATATGCAATTATGTAGATGATAAAAAATGTATGATCTCCAAAAAATTTAGAGTGATAAAAATCAGATGCCCATGTGTGGGTGAGGACATTACTTTTCTATTAGTTACTCTTTGAGATACTTGGGATATAATTTAAGAAGACATTAAATAGGAAGGTTGCATTGAAAAGGTCAAAATTGAGAGTTGCAAAGCATCTTCCTAATTGGGTGTTTTTGA
This sequence comes from Cunninghamia lanceolata, assembly GCA_027924645.1. NCBI lineage: Eukaryota > Viridiplantae > Streptophyta > Pinopsida > Cupressales > Cupressaceae > Cunninghamia > Cunninghamia lanceolata. The sequence goes on along the minus strand of BSBN01000520.1, from coordinate 20,408,097 downwards.
CAAATATTGAATTCCCTCATGTAGTGGATAGGATTAAGATTTAAGCCAATTTCACCATTATGACAAAATCTATGACATCTATCCTACATAATAATGTTGGAAGAGTATTCACGTACTATTTCAATATGATTGAATAAACAATGGGAGCATTGGATTATTTGCCATGGCTCACAATTTTGGATACAACTTGTTGGTTTCTAGTTTTGAATTTTCTATATATTGGAGGTATGGGATGGCGGATTATATGGTTATTTTGTAGGTAATCTTATGCTACCAATTTACTATCAGATAGATACGTGATTGTATTGGTGTATACACTTTTAGGATTAATACAAGCTTGGGTCTCTTTGGTGGTGGAGTTATTTCTCGAAAGAGTTTCTCCTCATAAATATGGTTTTAAGGTTTGAATTTGTTATGTTTGATTCTTCATTTGTTCATTAATTTTATTAAATTAATCATATGCTTTATTAGATTTAATCTCTATTGTGATAGTATTTTCATTGTGTCATTTATCTTATTAATCAAATAGGATTATGATGAGTTAGTTTTAAAATTTAATAAAAATGAGAAATTTAAATGAATGAAATAGGAACAATAAAAATTCAATGATATTTTAACTGAAAATTGGTGGAAAATATTTACCTCGTCTTTAGCATGACATTATCAAAATTACAGTTATGAGGCAAATTGGGATTTAATATTTTGAAACATAGTCATGTGCTATTTTACTACTTGCAATTTAGGGAGAACAAAATAACATGTACATGTTATGTATTCATAAGCAACAAGCCATAATGTGTATGCATTGTATCTTGGAAAATGGCAAGCCATGATATGTATGCATTAAGGCTTGATTGTGGCTTAAGGAGTGTGAGCACATTATCTAGCTTCAAACACATTTTTGGCCACTTTTTGGCCCCTGTTTGTTGTGTACTTACTCAATATTTACTTTTCATGTTGGCTGAGAATGTTCATATACTTTGAAATACATGCTCATTTTATATTTTCATGCACCTCAAAGTGGGGGAAAATTTTAATGGTGCAATTTGTAGACTTGTGCTAATTCCTATTTACTTTTGGGCCCATTTTGCTGGAACATCCTAGTAAAATTATATATTGACAACTATCATACTCTTTTTTTCTATTTAGTTCATGTCCTAATACCTTTCCTTGTCCTAGTTTTCACCTATGCCCATACCTTAAACCTCATTTAATCCCCATTTGTGTAAAATCCAATACATTAAACATTTATCCATTATTATTTGCACATAATTCATATATTTTTCTCTTACAATAATCTAATTAATTTTCTCACTTAGTTCACTTACATACAACTCATGATTGAACTTAGTTCAATCCCCAGGCTTGTAGGATTGAACATAAATTCAAATCTTAAAACTCAAATTCTAAATTTTTTTCCCATTTGTGCTAGTTATTATGAACTAGCTTGCTACACATTTTATGAATTATTGTTGTCTTATTATTTAAAGGTGTTCAATGTGTGATTAATTCTTATATAAAATAAGTAAAGAGCATACACAAAGCCCAAGGAATCTTTGAGAGTGAGAGTATAAATTTATTGAATTATGAAAATTTATTCCAACCTAACATTAATAGTGTTTCTTTATCGTTGTTCTCAAAACTATTTGGACATCAATCCTCCTATTTAATTTTAAAAAAATTAAAGTATTTCTTATCAAGCCAACTCCTAACTAAATCTAAATTAATTGTATGAATATTATTAACATTTATTTAATTAATCTAATTTTAAAAAAGTGTAACATTTGTCCCCTTCTCAAGTATAAGCTCTTGGTGACCCTTAGCTGTTTTCTAAAATTTTCCCATAGGCTAATGTGGTAGTCAAAAAAGGGAAAATAGATCAATAATTATATTAAGTTGTCAAAAAGTGTTTGTTAGTTATATTTTAAAAGAAAAATTATATTTAATTGTTTAATAAACATGATTTAAGTTTTGTAGATATAGTGTCACTAACACTAAGTTGTAAAAAGGTGGCGATCACAACACTTTGTTATTTTTTTATTATTTTGAGGTGATAAGTGAGCAAAAATAGATAATTTTTTTTATTCTCTTAAAAAGTTATAAATGGGAGATTTGTTCTCAGATATCTTCTTCCAACTTATTCATTTTATTTGCTTTAGTGAATGAATGTGAGTTCTTCCTATTTGCTTGAGGATGAAAACTCTTTAGGGAATTTAATTTCAGGGACAATAACCCTCCTACTGAACCTAAGTGATTTCATCCAGGATCACCTATGTGTTGATTGTGAATATTTTTGTAGTTTAAGTTGATTTTGTGGAGTTCCAACTTTTAGTTCCAATATGATCATGGAGATCTTTGATGTTTTTTAGTGCCTAATGAATATGAATTTATATGTTTTCTAATATTGTTCCAGTTGCTACCTTTGTGTTTTGTGTGGTGGTTGTACCAACAAGGAAAAATAAGCCATAATACCTGTTGGAGTTTCGTACCATTTTCTTAAGACTAATTATCTATTTTTACTAATTGTACACCTTCCTTTTTGGTTGCACTCATCATTTTAAGAAAATTATACTCATTTGAAGCCCATACCAAGTATTTGTACAAGCCATACATATAGTACAAGTTGTACAACAAGGAATAGGGGTGTGTGAGTTCAATCCCTCATTTGTAGCCCCTTCTAATTAGTTTTTGGTTTATTTTGGGTGTCATACCATTAGCATAAAGGTTTGTACATTTTAATGTGGGTTTGTAGTATTTTGTATTGGATTTTAGGAAAGTTATATAGTCTAGTTTGGGGCCTCTATGTTGTCGTACTAATCTAAAGTGATTTTTTTGCTTTACCTAATTTTGGTATTGTGTTGTTCTTTTGGAATTAATATATCAGTAGTGCATTTGTCTTGTTTATTGTAATTTTGGATGGTAGTACCACTGAAACATACTTGTATATCATACTGATCATTTAGTAAAATTGGATGATTTACCACCAGTTATGTGCATTTCAATATTATAAGGTCTTGGCTAGTTTACTACTAGACCTAGTTACATTTCATAACCCTTTTTAGCATTGATCAAGCCTATTTAGCAATCAACCAATTTAGCTCGATCAAATTTGTAGGAATATGTCGATGGCCTTGTATTTCAAGTATACTTGTCTACCAAAGTGGTGTAGATTTGGGTCGGCTCTACCACCTATAATCTTCTAGTCGGCTTTCCACCTTTACTTTTAGCATTGCATTCATACAACTAGATAGATATTGAAACATTGTATGCTCTCACCTTGCCTACCTCAAGAACTGGGTGATCAGAAAGTTCAAGGACTTGCATTAGCATGTTTATATTGTAAAAAAAATTAAAAGTAAATTAGTGTGTCTTTACAGTAGTATCATAGATAGTGGTCTTGCAAGCTTGTGTTTTTTTAGAAATTAATCTTTTTCATGCAATTTATTTCCCATTCATGCTAGTGATAGAAAATTTAGATATTACCAAAGAGAGAGAAAAAGGGTACATATTAGCTAAGGGAAGAAGTTGTTCCACAAGTTATTCAAGAAGAGGAGAATTGGTGCAAGAGGGACTCCCTCTTACTACAAACAACTCAATTCCACAGCACAATACATAGATTACAAATCCTCACAAGCTCTCGACATAAAATGCAAAACACTAATCTCATTAAATTTATTCAACTCAAGAACACAAATCTACAACAAACAAAATTACATTCCTAGCCTTCATGTCCTCTCTTTCAACTTACAACAAAACCTTCCCTCTCAGGCCTCTTTTCTGTGCAGCCACACTCTATTCAATTCCGCCTTCCTTTTTCTTTTGTTCAACCTCTCTGTGTTATTTGAAGTTAATTTTAACTTGGAATAAGGAGCAACCTTCTTCTACCAAACCTATTGGAAACATAAGCATGATCTGATTAAAAGATTGATGAGCATGAAAGTGAGCAGTGTTGTCATTGATGGCAACAAAGCGTAAAGAGACAATTGTGTTGTTCTGGAGAATTGCAACAAAGTATAAAGATACATTTGTGTTGATTTGGAGAAGTTGCTAATTGTGTTGCAGAGGAGAATAAACCTAAGCATGATATATCTAAGTGTTTTATGGAGTTCATGTATGACTACATTGATGTCCTTCCATTTTGGTGTTTCGCACAAAGGCACAATATGCTGAAGTTTTTCCTAAGGCATTTGCATTACAAAACCTATGACAAGGTCACAATAGTTTAGTCCACATTCCTCCGCTATGAAAAACCTTGATATGTGGTTGTAAGGTATTTTTTGTACATACTAAAGAAGTTTACATCCAAAGATTTGGGTCTTGAAGCCCTCCATAGTGAAAGATAGAGCTGACAGAGTACCAAACTTATAATGACAGTACAATGACAATGTTAGTGATATATTGGAATGCTTTGCATTCCACCATAGATGAATATTTTTCTATGCAGATTTGAGTACAAGTTCATAGATGTCAAAAGTGTGGTCTCCAAGTGGTAAGCATTTTGGTGGTCCGCATGCTGAGTTGTGAGCAAACTATTAGCTCATGCTATGGTTACTTCACCAATAGAGTCGACCTAAAGGTGTTGAGGTTGTGCAAAGTTAAGTCATGTATGGAACAAAGTCATGGGAGTAAATATAGGTTATGCCGACCTATCTAAAGGTGTTGCATGCTTTGGTTCTCTCCAAAAAGCGTATAGGGTTATGTTTTTGATCAACAAGTCAAGGAGACACAGAGTACATCTCCATGCTGACCTAGATGATGTTTTTCCTGAATGTGGTTAATATACAAGATTAATTTCTTGTGTGAAGGTGTGAAAGTGTGTAGAGTGTATGCATTAGAAGGAAGTGTATTTGTTTGAGCGAAATCTAATGCAGAGAAGAATAAGATAAGATTGTGGTGAAAATGAATTATGTTAAGTTAGTATTTTGAGCTTTAGTGGAACTATGTCTTTAGTATAAGTCAGATGCATTATTAGCAGTTCATATTTGATAGTAAGCCACCCCTTCTTCTATCTCTTTTTATTCAGGACAGTAAGTCCATTGGCAGTGAGCCACCTGCAGTGAGCATTCTCTTTTGGACAGTGATTCCACCAATCGTATCAACTTTAACCAGTTGCATTATAATATATTGTGAGATAATCCTTACCATGGTTTTTCCCTCTTTGAGTTTTCCATGTAAAAATATGGTGTTCATGTGTTATATGGTTTTATGATTGCTTTCATGTTGTCTTTACTTAGTGGAAATTAAATATGCTATGTGAAATGAATGTTTAAATACTTAAGTGGTTTCAAGGAATACTAATTCAACCCCCTCTTAGTATTTCGGGTGTTCAATAATTGGTAATAGATCTTGGTTCCTTGGAAGAATCTTAACTGCTTGTGGAAGATCTTGAAGTGTGAAAACATGGCAACTAGGAGATACCCTATCCCTTCAGAAGAAATCCTTGTTGTTGAATTTACTGAAGAAGACTGCATAGTTGATATGGATGGAGAACTCAAATCAACCCTTGAAGATCTTGAAAAAGCCCTATGTGAAAACAAAGAACTAGAAGAAAATATTAAGGAAGCATATGAATGCATCAAGAAGTTGAGAGAGCAAAACAAGAAATTCAAAGAAAGATACAAGGAAGTAAATGAGTAGCTTCATCAATCAAATGAGACAATCACCAGTTTGAAATTACAAATTGAGGAAAGAAAAATAGTTGAAGAATACCTAAATAAAAAAATAAAAAATAAATCTGAAGAATGATCAAGGCTTGAACAAGAAATTGTGGTCCTAAAGATAGAGCTGGAGAAAGCAAAGACTTAAGAAGACAAATTCAAGAAAAGCTCCATTTTTCTTGATGAAATGATTGCAAATCAAAAGGCTCCTAAGGCTAAAGAAGGGTTGGGATTTGAAGAAGGTGAAATTTCAAAGGCAATCAATGCAAAGAAGAAGAACAATAAACAAAAGAAGACTAAAGACAAGAGGAATAATAATAGACAGGATTGGAACCAAAAGAAAAATTTCAAGAAGCCACCTATCAGACAACCATCTACATAAAGGTACTCCAGCTACTGTTACTCTAGCTACGGTCGGTGTTTTACGTGTCAATGAATTGGTCATAGAGCTAGTGAATGTAGAAATTAGATGATGAAGAGTTACAATAAGAATATGATGGTCTCATCTTTCAGAGGTTACTGCTATACATGCAATGGATTCAGGCATAAGGCTAATCCATTTAGATCCAAAATGAATGGAAGTAAATTTGTTCAAAATGCCAGATGTCACAAATTCAATAAATTAGGACACATTGCCAAATTTTGCAGAAGCAAGAATGTGAAGGTTGATCCTCTAAAAAGAAGTGATTTAATAAATAATAATGGATCTAGTAGAGATGAAGAAAGAAATGGACAAGGTCTAGATAAAGAAAGAAGAAAATAAAGTGAAGGATGAGGTTGTGCCAGTCTCTGGTGCAAATGTTTCCTCTGGAAACTAAGTAGAGAGCTTTGGCTTAGGGGAGATTTAACAAAGAAACTTTAAGCCCATGGTAAAGATATGGTGTTGATGCTCTCAACACGTGGATATGTGATGTAGGTTGACATGCTTGACCTATTGGAGAAAACATCGATGAAAAATGTCTTGTTGTGGAAGTTTGTGGAGCAACTGAAGGTGAATGTGTATTACAGTTGAAGTTTTGATAGCTTTACCAATTTGAGCATTGAATGTGAATTAGGTTTTGAAAATAGGGGTTATAAGCAATTTCTCTCATTAAAAGATCATTCACATGCAAACATTTAAAGAGAGAGGAGCAGTGAAAGAGCAGGGAGAAGCTAATCAAACCCTAACCAGAAGTGATTGAGAGGTATTTATAGTATTATATCTTTCCCTAAGTATTTTAATAGTATTTTTGAAGATGTTTACCCCACAAGGACCATAGAGGTAGTGGACCAACCCCACCCTAAATTTAAAAAACATCCTTTCAAATCTATGGAGACGAATCTACATGGTGCTTTTTCAAGTATTCCATATGGTGTGATGCACATAGATGATATAAGGATCTACATCCATACAAAGATAAAAGAATATAATAATGCTAAATTAGGAGAAGTATGGGTGAATGAGCTAACCGATGACAATTTTGACTTGAAACATGAACACAGGGCTTTGACAGAGAAGAATTTGGATGTGTGGAATGACTTTTCTATTCTATGTTATGAGGATTCTTGGGTCAAATATGTATTGAGATGAATTCACAACAAATTTATGAGGTTGGATCTGCAACATATGATAAGCAAGGAAGCCATTAGGGTTGTGACAGGGTTATGCTCCACCAGAACAGTTCTGGCACTGAAATTAGTGAAAAAGGATGTAGTGATGAAGCTCATCGGAGCAAAGTTTAAAAATCAAGCCCTAACTATAAATGATATTGAAGGCTCTACTATGAAGTATGCATCTATGATGATTGGATACAAAATATACTTCACCAACAGAGAGAACTTAGTCTTTGCAACTGCTATCAACACAGCATATGAGATGGGTAAGAATGGTGCAGACTATGACTTGTGTGAACTTCTAAGACGACAATTGATGGAGAACCTTCAAAAGAACAAGGACTCATAGTAACCCTTCAAATTTGGTACTCTAATTATTTGCTTACTATTTTACTTTCTCAAAGAAATTGCCGGTACAAAAAACATTGTATGGTTCAAGGACATATTCCAGTAGTAGTTCAAGGTAGAGATCATCTAAGAAGGTTAGGCAACTTAGAAACCCAAAATGTTGTACATTATGGGGTTTCTTCAAGACTTTCCAAGGAAACATACAAGAAAGAGAGAGAATCCCAAACAATGTTGTAGAGAAATATAAGGATGACATCATCTTTATGGTTAGCAAAGATGAATGCTATATGGAAGTAGTGGAACCCAAAACAGTCTGGATTTTGGAGATCGGATATTAGGTTGTAGGAGATATAATTATAGGTCATGTAGACCTAATGCAAAGTAAACCAAGAGATACGTCTGCAAAAAGAATTGGAACCTGCGAAGAGAAATCCATTGAAGTGCATTTGAAGCACAAGGAGAAAGAAATAAAAGAAAATGTCAAGAAAATGAGGACTAAGGTTGAGGAGATGATTTCAGCAAAGAGCTCTGTGGGGAAATCCAAAGGCATATTTGTTGCTCCAGAAGAGTCTCCTAGCACAAGAAGGTCCATCAGGACTTGTGTCTCTACTCCTACTGTTCCAAAAGCCTCCGAAGCTACATCTTCAACAAAGAAAACATCATCAATTGCCTATGTGCAACAGTAGCCTCCCAAGAAGAGAATGGTAAGAGAAAAGGCTACAAGGGAAAAATACATCAGCCATGATGATGATAATGAAGAAGAGGAAGAAGAAGAAGGACCTAAATTGGTCCAGAAGAAGAAAAGAGAACCTCGAATCTCTGAAGAAGAAACAGGGAACAAGAAAGCAAGAATTGATATTGTTGATATAGGAAGTGTGGAAGAAGTTGAAAAGGAAAAGGAAGGTTTCCTATTTAAAAGAAGAGAAGAGAAATTTGATAAAGGATTCGAATCTCCTAAGGGGAAAGGAAAGAAAAAGAAGTCAAAGAAATCAAGTCTTCCACCCTTGCAACTTGAAGCCACTATTATTGTTATAACAAAATATGAAAATCTAAAAGAAGTAGCAGAGCTTTATGATGAAAGATCCTCAAATGACAAATCAATCATTGAAACAATAATAATCAGGTACATAGATGCTTTCAATATTGCTTTAATAGAGATTATTAATAAATTACATGTGTAGACACCCTAAAATATCCTAACTATTTAATCGTCCCAATTAATTAATTAAATCCTAATTTACCCACAATTAATTAATTAAATTTTATTTAATTAATTAAAACCCCTTGAGCACCTATATTGAATTAATTTAATTCAATATTTATTCCCTTCTAATGTTAGCCCATATTAATTAAATAAATATTAAATATTTATTTGGTTAATATTCCCACTCACAGTTCCCACTTAATCACACCCTTAATTAATTAAATAAACCCACTTTATTTAATTAATTATCACCTTCACATGTCTCCATAACCCAAATAAAAAAATAAAAATAAATCCCTCACCTCTCACCTCATTGCAACACTTGTCGCATTATCTACCCTCCACTTAACCCCTTCACATGACTTGCCAATTTAAATATTTTTATTTAAATTGGAGCTAATTATTCTCCTCCCTCCATTTGTCACATGACCAAATAGTCACATGCACCTGTTAGCCTTTTATTCTAATTTAAAATTCACCTCTCTTCTCCATCGCACACTTGTCACAAAGCTAAAGTTGATCCATGTATGATTAATCTCAGCCATCCATAAGCCAAAAGTCAAAATCAAATCTCATCCCTCCATTTCAACCAAGCTTTTCTATAAATGCAGCCCTCTTCTAAGTCATTTGCATCCAATCTTGAGCATATCATCACTCTGTCAAAATCATTCTTGCATTTGTGAGCTAGGGTTTAGTGATTTGCACTTACATGAGAGCATTTCACATTTTTATCATTGTGGGTATAGCTAGAATGTTCATGGGTGCAGCATTCTCAACCTTAACCATGGATTGTGGATCATCTTGAAGGTATATTGCATTTGTTCTTTGCATTTTGTGTTGATTTCCTTTATGTTTGTTTCCTTGATTTCATTTGGCATGCCCGGTGGGACCCCTAGGTCCTGGTTTTACTAATTCTTCTTGAAGATTTTCATCAAAAAACCGTACTGCGGGTTCTGTTCCAGGTTTCGGTGTGATATTCAACTGTCTCAACTCGATTTTCCTAATCTCTAGTACGATTTTCGTAGACTGTGGCGTGATATTTCTAACTTTTGGTGCTATTTTCTGTTTTGGCACGATTTTCTGTGTTTAACTTTGACAAGTTTTTTGTGGTTGCAGAATCTTGTATTTTTTGAGTTTTCATTTAGCTTTATGCTTGCAGGTTCTTAGTTTTGTACTTGTAGGTTCTAACAAGATCTATCTTGCAGGTTTTGATCAAAGGTTTGACATTTTGGCCACTAAGGTTATACTAGGGTTTGCATGTTACTTATATTTGCATTCATGGACTAGGGTTTGTAGATTTCTGGTATACTAGTGTTTTAGATCATATAAAACTCCATCCTAAAGCAAATAGAAGTATTTGATTTTTCATATTTAGAGAAAAGACCCCTTTTCTGTCATTTTGGCACAGTCTGCACACAAATCCGTGCGATATTTCAACCTCTGCGAATAGGTAAATCAGGTAAACCTTAGACTAGCACTATTTTATTTCTCTGTGGCGTGATTTTCTTGTATTCTGGTGCAATTTTCTAAATTTGTAGCGTGATATTTAATATCTGTAGTGCTATATTTAGTTTCAGTGCGATTTCTATTTTCTATAGCGCGATATTCTGTTGTCAGGTAAACTTTTCTGTGTATTACAATTTACTAATTTTTGGCGCGATTTTATGAGTTTTTGGCGCTATTTTTCTGTACTGATTTTCTGACTGTGCAGGTTGTTGGTCAAACACTGCAACATAAAAGAACGCATGTCAAAGACTTAAATCTGAAACCTACTAACGATTTGCTACGGGTTTTTGTTAAATTAGGCACACTTTGTTTTGGGCTTTAAAATGAACCTTTGTGTGTTTAGTTAGCAAACATTTCATTTGGGTTTAAAAAGAACCATTACTTGATCTTAGGAACATTTGGATTTGGACTTAAAAAGAACATTAGCATTTGTTTGTCGTGTTTGGTGCACTTGCACATTTTGTGTTACCCAAGGGTTAGAATCGAAGTATCCTCTCCCCTCGTCTTCAAAAGGATCTTAGGTGTAAGAGAAACGGTTCTATTCTCTTCTTTTTTAGGACATGGCCCTGCCCTTAAGACACATCCGTACGAAGAACTCAGTGGCGACCCCAAGCGGTACTTTCATCTGGTCCACTATATGTAAATTGAGGATAAGGTGAAAGCCAAGTCTAACCGGTATTAGTGCTCACCATACAGTGCTAGCTCGAAAAGAGGCGTACCTTTGTGTATATTAAATTCCTAGTAGGGTTAGTTAGAGCCTTAAGTGGCTTGCTGGATGCTCGTGAGATGTCGGTCCCCCAGATGTTCCCCCACTACGAACCATTGTTTTAATAGCCCAAATCCCTCTATTTGTTGACGCAGAAAGGAAACCTTTGAAGCGGCCCTCGATTCATGGGGTTCTTAGCTGAGGTAGCAAGGACAATCCTAAGGTTTGGTGAGGGACAAGCCTTTGGGAAACCTGGATCTTGGTATGCATGAGAAATGAGTGCACTGTAAGGGGGAGCCAGTGCTACCAAGATCCTGGAGCTACCCGCTTTGAATAGGCATAGCTAGGGGATTCAACAAATATTGTCTTTGCCTTTGCCTTAGGTTGTGCTTGTTTCAAAATTTGCAAAACAACAAAGACATTGTATCAAAACAAACTTTCCCATTGTGTGAATTGTGTGCTTTGTATTTGTTTGCCAAGAGACATCCTCATTTCCAAAACCTTGGAAAAATCCAAAAAAAAATCAAAAGCTTTCAAAAATCCAAAAAATCCAAAACCTTAGAAAAATCCAAAAAAAAATTCAAAAGCCTTCAAAAATCCAAAAAATCCAAAACCTTAGAAAAATCCAAAAAAATTCAAAAGCCTTCAAAAATCCAAAAAATCCGAAACCTTAGAAAAATCCAAAAAAATTCAAAAGCCTTCAAAAATCTAAAAAATCCAAAACCTTAGAAAAATCCTAAAAAAAATCAAAAGCCTTCAAAAATCCAAAAATCCAAAACCTTAGAAAAATTCAAAAAAAAAAATCAAAAGCCTTAAAAAATCCAAAAATCCAAAACCTTAGAAAAATCCAAAAAAAAAAATTCAAAAGCTTTCAAAATCCAAAAAATCCAAAACCTTAGAAAAATCTAAAATAAAATAAAAAGGAAAAGTCCCAAGTACTTAGAAATCCCAAAACATCTTTAGCCTTGTCTCATTGATCCTTTTTCATTTCATTTATGCATCCATATCTTAAACATTCGTCCATTCATCTCATCTTGACCTTAGAGAAAATATTTTGATTTGTTGGACTCTCCATCTTCTAAACATTTCATCCCAAAATCATTTTCCACTTACATCTCATCCAAGTTGTCTATTAAGTCATTCATATTTTATCTCACCAATCCATCAACCTTAGGACTAAGCTTGTGTGCAAAAAGATTCAATCTAGATCTCATCTTATCCTTGTTTGTAAGATACTTAAAGATTAGCTACCTTTTGGTATCCTTATAAACTTCATCTATCATCATCCTTATTTTATGTTGGAGGTCATTAGTCTACCTTCATGTAAAATATCTTATCATCCTTTTGCTTTAGGTCATTAGTCTACCTTGAGTATAAGGAAATCATCCTTTAAACAAAAACTTAAAGATCTAGATTTCATCCAAGCTCATCCTTTTAGTCCTAAACCATCCTTTCAAAGATTCAAACACCATATCTTTAGCCAACTCCATTACCAATATCACCCTTTAGCCTTGAAAAATTTCATCCATTTCGCTTTCTTCTCCTCTTTGGGTCTAACTAATTACAAATTGCTCTCTAAGGTCTTTATTCCCAAGAACATCAAACCCATCTCATAATCAAACCCATTCCAACATCATTGCATGCCCTTGACAAGGTTACAAGCTAAGAGGCTTCAAGAAATGGGATCCTTTGATAATGGAATGCCTCAAACCAACCAAAACAACATCTCTATCAAAATTGGAATGCAACCAACCGATGAGAATAATGTGCCTTATGATGATTCAATTCAACCTCCACCATCACCCCATGAGACAAATGTACCTGACCAAGAGGTTGGGGATTTCTTACAAGATACTGGGGCCAAAGATGTGTTACATAAAGTCCTCAAGTTGGATCCCAATAGGTTTATGGATCACCTTATTCGACTTGGGGCCACCCCTACAAACACTAGCACCACCACACAACACATCACACTCACTATTCCCAGCAACACACCAAACACAAACGCTTCCATAAGCCTCCCACCAAACAATCCTAACTCCATAGCCATCATATCACAGCTACTTTCACAAACAAAATGTCAATACTTCCAATACTGCCACCATTTCCATGTCCCAAGATAATCAAAACCCAAATTCGTGACGACACGATGCCAACACACGACAAGGTGCTAACACACGACAAGGCCAAGACACACAATTACCACCCTATCTTCAACGAATGTGTCAAGACAACTCTACCCCATAACAACCTTTGACAATTGAAATGGTCCAACAAATAATAGAGAAGGCAAAGGAACCCAAAAAGAAGGATTATTCTCTTGAGGAGATATGTCATTATCCTTTTGACAAGAATCTATATATGCCACCATTCCCTAAACACTTCAAAACGTCAAAATTTGACAAATATAAGGGAAAGGGAGACCCTCAGGATCACTTGCGAGAATTCTACTTCGCTTGCCTTGAAGTCGCTCAAGAGGACACTTATTGATGAGACTTTTTCCCAAAAGCCTTAGTGGACAAGCCGCTGAATGGTTTACACATCTTCCCCGGGGCATTAAATCATTTGAAGAACTTACAGACAAATTTATAACTCATTTCTCCTACAACTGTGAGCATGAAATCTCTATGACAAACCTTTGTAATACTAACAAAAGAATGGGGAACCATTTGCGGCCTTTTTACAAAGATGGAGAGCATTGGCAAGCAAGTTACCATGGCAAATACCAGAGAAACAATTCGTGACCATGTTCATCACTAATCTGAATCCCGAATTAGCATTTCACTTGCAAGTGTTTTGTGCCTCAAACTTTGAAGAAGTTATTGAAAAGGGAATAACCATTGAAAAGGCCCTTGTTGCTAAAGGATCAATAAAATTGTATGACAATAACAAGAACAACCATAACAACAACAACAACACCTCAAACAACAACAATAACGCTCAAACAAGTGACAAGCCGTACTTTTGGAACAAAAATAAGAATTCCCTCAATGATGGAGTAACAGATACAAAAGTTGTCCAAAATGTCTAAAATAATCCACCGCTGAATATCTCAAGCAATAATGTGAACGTACCTAGGGGACCTCCAAGACAAGAAAATCAGCCTAGCAAAAGATTTACACCTTTAGGGGAACCCATTGCGGACATTTTGGATAGATGTGTGAAAGGGGGCTTATTGCAACTACCACCCATAAGACCTGTTGATGAAAGTCAATTTAAACCCATGTGGTATGATGAGAATCAATATTGTGAATATCATCATGTTAATGGACATCCAACATCAAATTGCATGAGATTAAAACATCACATACAAGATCTCATAGAAGCAGGCAAAGTCAACCTCCAAGACTCTTCAAATCCATCTCCGAACACAAACTTGGGAGCATACAAGGACCCCCTCCCCGACCATAACAAAGGAAAAGCATCTTCATCCACCAATCAAACATATCATGTTGTTCCTCCGCCAAAATGTTTTGATTCCATTGTTGGCCGAATAGAAGAATCCTTTAGCCATATCAACACTATTACAATCTGAGTCCAATCCCAAACTCCCGATTATGTTGTCACAACCCATCATGGTCGCGTAACCATTCGTGGTGTCACTAACCAACCAACTGTAGCTGATCAACCTTCATCATCCGCACCTTCTAATCCACTCACATATAAATACAACCTCCTAGACCATCTAGGAAAGACACCGGCCCAAATAACAAGTCTTGAGCTCCTTTGCACATTGCCACTTCACAAGGAAATCCTGGATAAGGTTTTGATGGAAATATAGGTCCCTACTAATCTAAATGTGGAACAATTTCAAGCTATGGTAGCTCACCTTGCAGCACCCCATCGCCTCACCTTTTCAGAAAAAGATCTTTCTTTAGATACATCTCATAATGAAGCATTGCACATCGAAGTCCTAGTCCATAAACACATCATAAAAAGGATTTTAATAGATGGTGGCTCCGGCCTAAATCTATGCACTCTAAAATTATTGAAACACTTGGGATATTCTGATGTGGTCGTAAATGCAAACAAATGTATCACCATAAAAGGTTATGATGACACAAAGAGATTGTCTGCAGGGACTATCAAACTCCCTATTCAAGTGGGACCTAAGATTTTGGAGACAAAGTGCCAAGTCCTTGACCTTGATCTTCCTTACAACATTCTTCTTGGTCGGCCATGGATTCATGCTATACAAGCCATTCCCTCCACTTTCCATCAATGCCTCAAATTCCCGCACAACAAAACTGAGGTGACCATTTATGCTGACCCTCATCCTTTTCAATACTGTAGCTTCTTGGAAGGACATGACCATACTTTTTGTCCCTATAATCATCCTGTTACGACCCCTTCCAAGACTCTGCAAACAACCTGATCATCTTCCGCCTACATTGATCCTGCCGATTTGCCATCAACATCCCAATCCACCCCTCATCCCGAGATCAAGATCAAGGCAAGTGACAAAGGATGTGGTGAATATGACTTACATGGTGCCTTCTTTTGTGTCAGACTTCTACCACCATCCCCTAAGACATATGGCATTCCTAAGGGAAACGAAGTCTCTACTGTAGTCATCAAGTGCAAACCAACACCAACCTTTGAAAGGAAACATCTCATGGAATAGGATGTCTTAGAAGATGTATCCTCATGGATATATAAGGATGAAGAAGAGCAGGACCCCCCGGCTCTTCCATTAGAAATCTATGGTCAGGGCTCCCAAATATTTAAGAAAATGGGATACAGGGGACAAGGGGGCATTGGCTTGCATGAATCAGGGATCATTGAACCAATCCAAGCTTATGGACATTATTATTGCCAAGGGATAGGGTACAAAATATTAGAATTGCCACCTTCAGAATGCGAGTGTACTTTTGTAGAGGACACCAAGGCCTTCCCGGTAATCAATGACAATGATGAAGACTATCGTTATGACTCCTCCGATTTCGCCAAACTCTTTGAATCCTCTATCTATACCATATTCACATTATTCTCCATGCCATCCACAACTGATGACCTACCTCTCATCTATCCACAACTTGTCGATTGGGACCGAACAACACCACCCGTCATAGATGTTATACAAAATGACGAAGCTCTTGCTGAGTTCATGGGAGTAAGGAATAATATTCCTTTAGGAGATCATAAAGTAGGATATATCATGGAACTTAACACTGACGCATAGTTTGGCGAGACCACCCAATCTCTTAGTCACAAAATGATGAATATAAAAATAAAAAAGACATCCCCTGGCAAAAACCACTCTGTGGCGCTTTTGGATGATAAAAAAGTAAAAATAAAGGACATATCCTCTAGTGAAAACCTCTCTGAGGCACCAGAGGATGAGAGATTGGATCTCCCTGAAGTACCTAAATTTTATCAAGAAACATCTCCTATCTTGACAGAAGCGTCACAAGAAATGAATCTTGGCACCGAAAGTGAGCCCCAAATCACATATCAGGCTGAATCATTGACACCAACAGAACAAAAATCCTTTCTGAATTTCTTCAAACAAAGAAGCATCAACTTTGCATGGACTTATGCTATTATGCCTGGGCTGGATACCGCTCTTGTAGTTCATCACCTTGCAGTATATCTGGATGTGAAACCAGTGAGACAGAAATTGCGAAAGATGCATCCACAAATAGCATTACTTGTCAAAGCAAAACTGAAGAAACTTCTGTATGTAGGATTTATTCGACCAATAGACTATCCCCAATGGGTGTTGAATCTGGTACCTATGAAAAAAGTGACTGGGGGCATCCGTTGTTGTACTGACTTTTGAGATCTTAACAAACCTTGTCCTAAGGATGATTTCCCTCTTCCTAACATCGACATGATCGTAGATCTCACTGCTGGACACGAAATGCTATCCCTCATGGATGGGTTTTTAGGATATAACCAAATCAAGATAGCTGAGGAAGACCAACATAAGACATCATTCATAGCACCATGGGGAATGTATTGTTGGGTTGTGATGCCTTTCGGATTAAAGAATACAGGAGCTACGTATCAAAGAGTAATGACAGTCATCTTTCACGATTTCTTTCACAAGATAATGGAAGACTATGTAGACGACCTTTTGGCAAAATCAAAAATAAGAGAGGAACATCTGAATGTGCTAGCACAGATCTTCGATCGACTAGAAAAGTATAATGTATGACTCAATCCTAAAAAGTGTGTTTTTGGGGTAACCTCTGGGAAACTCCTAGGATACATAGTGTCACAAAGAGGGATAGAGGTAGATCCAAACAAAGTCAAAGCTATAATGGAGATGCCTCCTCCTTTGACACTTAAATAGCTCAGAAGTCTATAGGGTAAGTTGCAATCCATTCGCTAATTCATAGTGCAACTCACTGATAAATGCCAACCATTTCAACATCTTCTTAGAAAGAATACAACTTTTTAGTGGGATAATAATTATCAGTTGGCCTTCAAACAATTGAAGAAATATCTTGCCAATCCACTAGTTCTCATGCCACCAAGACCAGGATAACCTCTACTCCTCTACATATCAGTAATAGAAACAACCATTGGAGCCTTACTGGCACAACATGACAAGCAAGGAAAAGAGAGAGCCATTTATTACATCAGTCGTACGTTGATAGCATATGAGCTTAATTATTCACAGATTGAGTGAGCATGTTTGGCAGTAGTCTTTTCATCACAGAAGTTAAGGCACTGTATGCTTAGTCACAAGACCAAGCTCATTGCAAAAATTGATCCGTTAAAATATCTGCTAAGCAAAGCCGCTCTCACTGGAAGAACAACAAAGTGGGTAATGGTCTTGAGTGAATTTGACATTGAGTACATAGAACGAAAATCCATCAAAGGGCAAGTTATTGCCGATCAATTAGCAAACACTCCTATGCCAGCTAATCATCCTTTATTGTCTGAGTTTCCAGGTGAATCCATACTGACAGTTGCATCGACCGAAAACACTTGGAAAATGTATTTTGATGGATCGTATACGCACCATGGCTCAGGGGCAGGTCTCCTATTTATCACACCTCAAGGAAACAAAATCCCTAGGTCATACAAAATAACATTCCCATGTACCAACAATATAGCTAAGTATGAGGCCCTCATCACAGGGCTTCAGATGGCAATCAAATGGAAAATAGAAACGCTAACAGTATATGGGGATTCACAGTTGGTTATCTAACAAGTCAACGACGAGTACAAAACAAAAGATGATAAGCTCCTACCATATAAGAGAATGGTCGATGATTTCAAGGATTACTTCCATGATATTCATTTTGAACAAATTCCAAGGCTTAATAATAAAGTGGCTGATGCAATGGCCACCATTGGGTCATTGGTAGATATGAAAAAAGATAGCAAGAGGTGTGAATTCTTGGTGGAAGAGCTTGAAATCCCTGCTTATAATGTTTTGCAATCAAAACTTGTATGCGACATTATTGGTCCTTTGTCCCCATGGTACCAAGAAATCTATTTATACCTTCATGATAATACCCTTCCACCCAACCTAACATCTACCCAATGAACCTTCATCCGCCAATCATCCCGTTTCACCATCATTGCTGATGCTTTATACCGAAGGAGTCTCGACGGTACTCTTTTGAGATGTCTTGACGCTAGGGAGGCTGAGATGACCTTGCACGAAGTACATGAGGGTATCTGTGGGGTGCATTCTAGTGGACTGACCTTAGCCAAGAAGATTCTTCGAATGGGGTACTATTGGCCGACTATGGAAAACGATGTGCATGATTATGTTAAGAAATGTCTACCTTGCCAACAACATGGAGATTTAATACATGCATCATCATAGGAATTGCAACCGATCACGATTCCATGGCCCTTCTCATAGTGGGGGCTCAACCTCGTAGGGAAAATCCATCCACCTTCTTCTAATGGCCATAAGTTCATCATCAATGCCACGGAATACTTCACTAAGTGGGTAGAAGCCCTTCCACTCACCTTTACCACTGGTGTCCAAATTTCCAAGTTTGTCCTGCATTACATCATCTGTCATTATGGTATCCCGCACTCCATTGCCACGGATAATGGAAAGCCCTTTAAGAACCAAGAAGTCCGCACCTTGTGTGATAAGTTCCATATCCAGTACCGTTTCTCTACCCCGTATTATCCACAAGGTAACAGTCAGGGCGAAGCTTCCAACAAAACCATTTTGTGCATCCTGAAGAAAATAGTCAATGAAGTCAGTCGTGATTGGCACCTGCAACTTAATCCCGCCTTATGGGCATACCGCACTAGCATTCGTACACCCACAGGAGCCACGCCCTATTCATTAGTTTTTGGTTCTAAAGCCATCTTGCCCATAGAGGTCGAGCTCCCATCTTTGCGCATCTCACTAAAGAACATTATCACTGATGAGGAATATCGGACTGCACGACTAAATGAATTAGAGTTGTTGGATGAGAAATGCATAAACGCTTTGAACAATTTGCAAGCTTATCAAAATCACCTCTGGAGAAGTTATAATAAGAAAATGAAGAGCTGCAGTTTTGAAGTAGGTGATCTTGTCCTTATGGAGAATCAGAAGAACATGCAAGATTGCCCTAAGAAAGGAAAGTTCAAACCTAATTGGTTGGGTCCCTTCATTGTCACAGCCAGTTATGGATCAGCAGCCTATCGACTATCTACACCTGAGGGGCAGCCTCTGGAGGAACCTATGAACATCATGCACTTGAAGAAATTCTATGCATGACCCATCAAATATCCCAAATCAAAAAATCAAAAAATCAAAAAGTCAAAAAATAAAAAAAAATCAAGAAAAAACTGAGTGCAATAAAGTCGTCCAATGGTGGAAATCACTCCGGTGACGCCTTGGATAAGTAACACGGTGAAAACCTATTCTAGGCACCATGTGTAGCAGCTAGTTCTACCATCTAATAAAATCCCTCTATGCACCCATAACCATCTATCCTGCCATAATAAAATCCATCATTTCATAATCATCCATCCCATTTACATACCATAGCTTGGAGTTTGAAGCATTTTTGGTCATCCCACCCTCAACTCCTTTCATAAATCCCACCCACAAATAAAATCTTGGAGAAGATATCCTTGTATGCTCCTGAGAGTTAGAAATCATATCAAAATACAAAAAAATCACAACACTCCAAAAATTCCAAAAACAATCATAAAATGTCCTAAAAAAAAACTCAAAAACATGAAAATATTCCCTCAAAATACCAAAAAAATCAAAATATTATCAAAGAAAATCCAAGCAATAAATGTACCCACAAACATCATCAAACCTGCACCTTCTTCCATCCACAACTACTCAGAACCATCCTTCTATCCACGAGCCATCCCTACATCATCACGTCCAACTAGAACTACATATTCATCTCGCTCGCATCTGTTAAGGACCTTGATCCCGTGGATACAGGGTATGTAGGCAGTCTGGAATACGAAGGAAGTATCCAGTACTCAGGTCCACATGATGCACCCATTCAACCCAGTTGGATGGTTCGGATCGATCAAACTTACTTTGCAAAGAAAACTAAGCATCAACATCAAAACATCATCCTCAAAATGCAAAAAATCATCAATCAACAAATCAAACCTCATCATCACAAACAGCTAGTTATCTGCTTGCTTATCCTTTTTAGCATCTAAATCCAACAAATATCATCAACATGTTCTAGCCTTAATGGCTATATCATTCCTACAATAGGCAGAATCTATTTATCCTTAATCATCATCCTTATCTTATCTAAACATCTCTTGGCAAGAAATACCTGGCTGTGGTCTTGCTTGTGATTGATCTTGTCGATTCTTGATTTCTTATCTTGAGCCTCTTTTTTAGGGATACTCAAAAGTTGCCTTGATCTCATCATATCTTGGTATGTGGATGAGGACACCTAGAATGGAGCATAGTCATTATTTTGGATGTTGTGTTTGTAGGATGGTTTCCTTACCTCTAAGAACGGTATTCATATCTTGATAATGATGTGTCAATCCTAGCATATTTCTCTCTTGGGGCATTTAAGCACAGATCTCGCCTTTTATGTTTCCAGGAGGTTATGTTATGAGTCCCCTTCCATCATCTAGTCAAGGTTGTGCTAATCTTAAGGGTCTAGGTACTTATCCCTTTGTTTGTAAGGTCAGGTCCATGCAAAAACAGGATAATTATCAGCACTTTGGTCCTGTCATACCTTTGTGCACTTTATCCTATTTTGCTATAATAAACCTAGAAATGCTCTCAATGTTATCATGTAAATACTAATCCTAGCTCATTCCCCCCATCCAATCTTTTTCATCCATCTAACTTCTTTTCTGTTTAACATGTCTTGTTCCCCCCCTCTAACATGAGTCCCTCAATGACGCGGTGTCTACTGACTTGGTTTCCCTTCCATTTTCCCTATACCTACCCCCATTCATCCTTTCCTCTATCCTTTCCCCAATCTTGTCACCTAAGGTTTGACATAATCTAAATTGTATCATGACATATTTTCCATTTCATCACATTGCATTCACATTTTAGGTGCATTATCATTATTACATTGTCACTTGCATTACATATAGGTACATTTCCATTTATATATTACATACCATATATCATCACATTTTGCATATACAAGAAAAGAAAACATCGCATAAATCATATACTAGGCATGTCATCCATAACATCATGAAACATAACATCATCATATAAATCACTAGCATACAAATATTTGTCCATATCATAAACCATCATAAGTCAAAATGCATCCATTTCCATAGTCTGACATAACATACATAGGAAACATGTTAGATCATAATCATTTTGCATACATAAAATAAAGAAAGTAACACAGCACATTTATCATCCATAAAGTATTTTGCATGAAATAAAAGCACATAAACACATCATAACCACAGCATATAGGTCACCAAAATCATCTCATATATATATCATCACAAAAAAATGTACATCGCTCATATATACATCAAAAATATGTCATAATGCCTCCAAGGGCCAAAGTGATACAACATCATGTCATCCCTAGCCTGATGAGCCTCTCTTTGACTAAGTTGGAGATCCCCCTGGACCCTGTGGTGGCTATGGTGGTTGTGATGGTTGTGGTACCTATGGCATCACCTGCTGAGACAGTGGCTAATGGACAGACTGCATCGATCTTGATCTATGTGAGCCTGATATCCTAGATCGACTCTGTTGACTAAAGCTGGGAAGTCGCTGCTCCTGAGGAATAGCTGTGCAACAAGCTACATAGTAGTAGTCTGCTCGAGAGGCTTGTTGTGATGCTCGTCTCTGCTCATCCATTAACTAACCCTACACCTGTATCAGCTAACTCTACAACTGCACTGTCTGTGTTGTGCTCCCTCTAGCCACTAACCCCTACAACCTGGAAATCTTAGCCTACAATCCTGAAACCTGGCTAGTCAAACTAGTCACCTGAGTCTTCGCTACCTGATGCAGCCCTCTCTCTTTGTCCCACTCTGTTGTCAAGGCTGTAACCTGTGCCTGCAGCACACTGATTTGACCATCCCCATCCCTGCTGCCTCCATCTATGGCTACTGTTTGCACCAAATACAGATTTTATTGAAAAGATTTTACAATTAAAACCCTAAAATCTAATATCAAATGCAATAGAAAGATAATGATAAATTATTGAAACTCGGCAAATTAAGTGTTACTGAACTTGCCTAAAAGTGGTTGCTCATTATTTGCATAACTCCAATGTCAATGTTGTCGGGGGGGTAAAAGAGAAACAAAGTTGATTTTTATAAAGTTTGGAGATGGTTGGTTTGAGCGGTTAAACGAATTTTTGGTGAATGGTAAAGGGTAGGTAAAAGGTAGTTAGGGTTTTTAACAGATTTTGATTTAGTTTTTTACGAATAAGTTAAGTTGAGGTTTATGCTAAATAATAAATTAAGTTTTTGAAGCTTAATTTATTATCTACGGGAAATGGTAAAAGGAGAAGATTTAATTAATTAATTAAAATTAATTAAATCTTTTGGATTAATGGTGTGTTAGGAATTAAGGAGCATTTAATTAATTAATTAAAATTAATTAAATATCCTGACTTAGGGAATGGATTGGCTGGTCAATTTTTTTATGTCTACATTTTGCCCCTCTTTGAGACGATGTTGCGAAGCGATGTCATTTCAAAGAAGATTAAAACATAGGTTTTTGGATTCAGATTTTGGGTAGGCTGGGGATCACATGGGGCTCATAAAAATGAAGGATTGGGAGATGATGCCCCCGCAAGAGGATATGTAGGGACGAAGGAGATGGATAGGCTCTTGAAAAAAGAAATGGAGGGAAGGATGATGGAGTTATGCTGATTAAATTTTTGAGCAACTTGATGTTTGATATAGCACCTGACATTATGCACCAAGGTATAAAGACCAAGATGACGATGTGTCCTATGTCCCAGCGTAATACAACCTTGTCTAACGTATGAGGAAGTAAACTTAGAGCATTTAAGTCTTAATGCACAAAAGGTATGATATGACCTTAGATGCAAAAAATAATGCAAAAATCTATTCCAACATACATAAGATATGAATATTAGCTGGAATGTGATTCAAATACAACATGAAATGATGACACACACAAGTAAGAAAGCAAACAGGCACAAATGATTCAAAATCAAACAAGGTGTTGCCCCTAGCAAGCTAAAAAACTGATGATCGATTGGATTGATTGATGTTGATAATGATGATGATTGACTGATAGTGTTGTTGATGTGGGAATGATTTACCTGAGAACAATGTGAGGATTGATGAATGAGTGATAGCATTGTGGATGTGGGAACGATTTATCCTGAGAACAACGAGAGGATTGTGTTGTTGATATGGGAACGATATATCCCGAGGACAACACTAGGATTGGGAATGATATATCCCATTGATGATGAGGATGATTGATCAAGATTACAACAAGGCTAGGAACAAGCTCATGGATGCAATTGGATAATTCATCTTGATTGATTGACATTGATTGGTATGGAATAAGGATACTTGCATTTGGATCAATGTTATTTGGAATGATTTGATTGATTGTGTTGATGGATTGAGGTGAATGATTTGAATTAGTTGGATGAACTTGATTGAAGTGATTTGAAGAATTGATGGTGATTGGATTGGATGTAGATTGATTTTTTTTGTTGGATATTTGATTTTTTTGGTATTTTCAAATGTTTTATTATTTTTTTGGATTTTTGACAATATTTTGATGTTTAGCATTACATTGTATGTGGATAGCCCTCGGATAGATACCAATGACAAGGAAAAACCAAACCAAAAGGCAAGGAGGATGATAGGATGCAGATGAGCAATAATGGATAGGATAGGTAAAAGGATTAGATGGATGGATAAGAGCATGGGCAATAGGATAAAGGTAGGATGAAAAAGATTGGAAATGGAATAAATGTAGGATTGGATGGCTGGATACAAGGATTGGCGATAGGATAAAGGTAGGTGTATGGATGGATAATGTATGGGAGATATATGATAGATGGATGGAAGGAGCCTAGGATGTGATCTTAAAGGACTACGTCGCATAGGAATAACCTGCCCCCACTCTAGATATTATGCCGTAGGATTTAACAAGCATGATAGGGATAATGGATGGAAGGGATGAATGGACTGAGGATGTAGATGGATGTATGGAGGATGTTTTTAGAAATATATGGATGGAATTGGGAGTATGACAAGAGGCATCTAAAATCATTTTTCAACATTTTGCCCCTACTCTCATCAAGATCAAAAAGGAGGAAGGGAAGATGGATGGTGCAGTTAAGGAAGGTACAACAGATATGATGGGTAAGGATGTCAAGATAAGATGGAAAATGATAGGATAGGATATGAGATGGGATAGATGTGACAAAATGCCCCCAAGTGTAAAAGCACATAGATAATCACCTACGCATGACGCCTGTTTGCCAGGTTTTCATCATGGTACTTATCCAGGTGCCTGTTTACCAGGTTTTCACCATTGGACGAAATGGTTTCTCTTTACTATTTTGATTTTTTTTTTAAATTTTTTTTTTAAATTTTAAAATTTTTTTTTGTAGGGGATAATCGGATGGAATAGATGAGGACTCAAGATTTTGTTCCCATAGAAATGTCCCAAGATGGATAACTCACAAACCATGTCAAATGTTGTTATGCTCATAGATGTTGGTAGGGAATTGCATGAGAGGGTAATGGATTTTGATGTGGATTATGAAAGGTTCATGCAAGGAATGATAGGGGATAGGAGAGTATGATGTGGACAATGATGGAAGGATAGTGGATGAGGATGGAGTTAAAGAGATAGATATGGCTTATGCAAAAGCATGGACAATAGGATTATGATGGAAGAAATAAGTAGGATAGTAGATGGGAGATGGTGAGATGGAGGTATGTTGAAATGTTGTGGAGTGGAAGGGAACCAAGACCAATGGTTGCACACACCAAAATGGATTTGGAAGCTTGGAAGGGGGATTTGGGAGTAATGGAGATGTTATCTTATGGATTTTCCTATTTAGGTCTTTAGGAACCCAATGGACTTATGAATTTTAGGATTTTGTGATAGGGAGCGGGATGTTTGGGATTTTAGACGTGTGGATGCTCCATTTGAACTAGGTACTTTTTGCTTGGGGACCCAAACCATTTTGGTTTTGAAATTATCTTTTTGAGATGTGGACCTGGGTAGCCTCTTTGAATTTTGATTTTGTTTTGATTCTTTGCATTGATGCCATATGGCATGAGGATTATTAGGATTTTTTCCTTTATGAGTGGAGGCATCCAAATTTTGATTTTTGAACCCCATAGGGGTGTTTAGGATAGCTTCATGTTTATTCAATGTGTGCATTTGTTGATCATGATTAGGAATTGCATGGGAATGGAATGTATGAATGGATTTGTGACTAAAGTGATAAGGGGATGTGAGAATAGGAATATTAGGAGTTGGAAGGAGTGGAGGTAAAGTGGATGGAGGAATGCTAGGAGTTGGTAGAAGTGGAGGTAAAGTGGATGGAGGAAGATGAATGGTCACATGCTTTTTGGGTTTGTAGGATGATGGAGGAGGAATGGAAACATATGTTTTATGGGTGAGATGAGGTGCACCTAGTTTGGGATTAGATGGAGTGGATTTAGGAGGTAGAAATGTGGTACCAACAACTTGATATTGCTTACCTTGGGGTGTATATCCAAGGCCATATGAGCGTGGAGAGACTTTGCATGAATAGGCTCCAAAATACCTTGTTCATGAAGGCCTAAGCCTTTACCTTGATAGTTCATGTTTTGGAGTATGCGGTGGACGATGGGACTAGGTGTGCTTTGGGAACTAGACTTGAGCTCATTATTAGATGGAGAAGTGGTAGACAATGGTTGTTGCTCTCCTAGTGAAGAACATTCATTTAGGAAGGAAGTAAGACCAATAGGACAGGATGGTGGATTTGAAATGGGATCAATATGAGATGGTGAAGGATTGATAGGATCTTGATTAACATCATGCTTAAGATCCAATGTATTTATTTGATTATCTATGTGCTTGTGGGGACCAAGTGTCTCATCAAGGGAAGTGGATATTGTGGGATGATGGATAGGAGTGGTGGAGGTTTCTTGAACATGGATAGTATTGGGATCATGAGTGGAAGGAGTGAGAAGCTCTTGATCACAGATAATGTCTTGATCATAGAAAATATATAGGTTATGAATAGGTTGAAAGGAAGGGTTTTGATCTTGATTTGGTAAGGAGCAAAGTTGATCATGCTTTAGAGTTGACTCTTGACATAAATCTTGAGTTTGGATAGGAATGGAGGTCTCTTGGATAGGTTTAATGTATGGTGGGGAATGAATTGGGCTTATGGTAGGTGGATATTCAAGAACATTTGAAGGTTCTTGGATAATTTGTAGACTAGAAGATGGGATTGGAGAAATAGGCATGACATTTGAAGGTTCTTGGATAGGGATTTGATGGCATGAGGGTAGTGGTTGATTCCTTGTTAGCAACCAATGGATCAAATCCTTCATAAGTATACGAGTGGATGCACAATATAATGGATGGAGAATAATGGAAGATGGTGTAGGCTTAGAATGTAACGGAGGGATAATGGGATTAGGTGTGGGATTAGGATCAGGTGAATGGACAAGAGGGATAATGGGATTAGGTGTGATAGGAGTGGGATTAGGATCAGGTGAATGGACAAGAGGATTGGATATAATAGGATTAAGATTTGAAAGGTTGGAAGGATTATATGATGGAAGTTCCATAAGGATGGATGAATGAGGAGGACTAGTGAATGGATTGGTGTATGATTCCAAACTTGAGGTGGTATCTCCCTTGTCAAGGGTATCATTAATATGGCTTAAGGATTCATGATCATGGTGTGAGGAGTGACTAGTTCTAGTATGCTCATGTTGTGGAGGATTTTGAGATGGATATTGAGGAATATGCATGAGATTAGTTGATGTGGAGGGACCAAGTTGGCATGATGATGGGAGTGACGCATAGAATTTAGGTTGAATTTGTTGATGTTGTATGGATGATGGTAGTGAAGGTAACAAAGGGATTGAGGAATGAGAAGAATGGGAGACTAATGGATTAGTATTGGAATTAGATGGAATTTGTTGTTGTTGAATGGATAAAGGTATGGAGGATGATGTGTTAAATGAAGGTTGTGGTTTTTGGGCAAAGATTTGTTGTTGTGCTTGTGTTTTTTGGCTTTGTTGTTGAAGATATAAGGTGAGGGGACTTGGTATGTGTGAAGATGAAGTGTGGGTAGGGATCTGGACCTGTGAGGTTTGAGGTAAAGTAATTACTGAATAGGTTTGAGGTATAGATGTGTTGGGTTGATGTGAGTGGTAGATTGGTTGTGATAAAGATTTGTATGAGGTGGATGGAGATGACTCATAGAGTTAGGGTGTTGACGTGGTAGGATGTTGAATTTGTGAAGACAATTGTGATAGTTGTGCCAATTGAAATTTAAGATGTGCCTCTTGTTGTAGTGATTGAGCAAGTTGTTGTTGGAATTGGACGAGTTGTTGTTGTAGCTGAAAGACAGATTAATGGATGTCAAAGTTGAGACCTAGGTAGGATTATAGTTTTGTGAGATTGAGGGCATGGAAGGAAAATCTTGGGTTGTGTTAAGATGATAAGAATGTTCTTGTGGATAATGATCATCATAGATATGTCGAAGCTCTTGTATTTCCTCATATTCTTGAGATGATAGTGATGTTGGTGGAGGCCAAAATGGGCAGATATATGGTTCATGGGTATCAAAATATGCATCATGATCTACCAATTTTTCATCATTATTATATCTAGGAGGGCCTCCGCAGAGTGTTAGTTTTGGTTTTTGATTTGTCCTAGATTTATTGATGGTCACAACCATTTTGATGAATAAGGATTGGACTAGGTGGGAAATGAATTAGGTGGGAAATGGATGGATCAATTGAAAGAGCTCCTTAGGATTCAAAGTGACAAGGTTCCACTTGAGATGTGACACAGAAGGATGATAGGTTCCCGATTCTGAAAGCCAAGTTGATGATATTGGTGATGATGATTAGGTATGCACACACATCAATCATATAAGACACACAACTTGATTGATTGTTTTTTATGACACCTTGATGTTTTGCAAACACTTGTAAACATGCACGATCCTAGGCTAGGAAAGGACAATACTTGTTGAGTTCCCACTTGGTTTTACCCAGCCGCGCCTACTTATGGTGTATAGCTCCAAGAACTTGGGGCACGGGCTCCCCCTTACAGTGCACTCACTTCTCAGGCACACCAAGTTCTAGGTCCTAGGACGATCAGATCCTGAGGTACCTTGCTATCTCTGCCATAAGCCGCGAAAATGTGGGACGACTATTAGAGTTTCCCCCTGTATCAACAAGTAGAGGGTTTTTGGCCACTAAACAAAAGGGTTCTAGTGAATATCCGGGGGACCGGCACCTTACGAGCGTCCAGCAAGCCACTGAAAGCTTTGACTAACCCTACTAGGAGTTTTAATATACACAAAGGTACACCTCCTTTCGAGCTAGCACTGTACGGTAAGCGCTAATACTGGTTAGACTTGGCTTTCACCTTATCCTCAATTTATATAGCGGACCAGATGAAAGTACCGATTGGGGTCGCAAATGAGTTCTCCTTGCGGATGTGTCTCAAGAGCAGGCCCACTCTAAGGATGACAAAAGCAAGGAAACACGTTGTTTTTGATCTCCCAGATCGCACGAAACGCAAGGAGAGAGCATACACAATGCCTTTGCCTCACACTCGCATGGGGTTCATTTTAATTCCAAATCCAAATGTGTGGGTGGTTATACAAAATGCCAAAGGAATGCTTTTGATTCTCAAGATCGTCGAATGGCGCAAGAGAAGAGCATACGCATTCAATGACAATATTGCAAGCCACAAGACATCGCAAACACTTGTTAATTTTAACCCTTGCTTATGATGTGAAGACATGCTGTTTCAAGATTAGATTCTGAACCTGCAACACACTGATTAGTAGTTTGAAAAATTTGTCTTTGACAGGCGTATAGCTGTAATGAAAACGTTAGAACAAGACCAAAAAATCTAGAAATTTGGAGATGAATTTGAGTAAATGGATTATATTAATGTGAAGCTCTCTGAATCCCCTTTCGATGCCTACAAAAACATGAAAATACGATGAGAAACAAGAAAGTTATGATTATTTGAAGAAAATAGCCTCCAAGGGCTAAAAATGGGCTCTCTAGCGATTAGCTTGGCACGATTTGAGCTGACACTCTAGTGGTTAGCTTGTTACTAGTATTTTGTGATGATTTGAGTTGTTGACAATTAAAATGATAATGTTTATGCAAAACCACCACTTTGTTTGAACAATTGTTGCATTATTATAATCTTGACAACCACGTTTTTATGCTATGATTAAACAATAAATTGTTTAACCCAAAATGATCACTTACTACAAATATTGAACCTGCCACAACCAAAGCCAATGTTAACAAAATAATTGCAAAGATTTAATACAAAACCAATCATAAGGAATGTACAGCAATTCACACACCATAAGAAGTTCACATTTGAAAATCTGGAAAAATGAGATTAAAGTATAGGATAAGCTCCACAGTTTCATTGTGTTTTCCAGTGTAATTCATCACACATTTCTTGCGGCACATCAGATCAATGTAGAGTTAAATTGCAGTAAACTCATCGGAAAATACGGAAATGATCAAGAAAGAGTTGGTTATTGCATGTCAACCAAGCATGGTTTATCAAAGAGAGCAATACTTTGATGGTTTAGTTCCAACAATTAATCTCTTAAACCAAATACCAATGGTAAAGTGAGCGATAGTTACACAAGGCCACGTTTTACTCAGTGAAAGACCAGTAGTTATCTTTGGAACCTAAATCACAACATCAGTCAAATGACCATAACACAAAATGGATTTAATAGCAAGGCACTAAAAATTTAAAATTTGTGCAGTAGAATTTACAAAGCCACGACTACTGGATGGATACACTCCTTATCATCTGAACTTCATTACCTAAATACATACTGCATTTGAAAGTGCATAATGCAAATTTACTCTAAATGTAAAAAACCCAAGAACATCGAAATATCGCTATAGGAAGTTAAAACACCAACAAAAGAATCTTGCAGGGTAACCATTTTTTTTTCAAGATCAAACCTGAGGTTATTCATTCTGTTCAATTCAATTTAGGAATAGAATACCATGTTTTTACTAGGCCTATGCCAAATTTTTGGAAATGGTGACAAAGAATACAACCGATAGGGATAAACCAATGAGTTTAGAACATAGTAATTGCATCCATAGGAGGTTTAAAGAATATGCCGATATGAGCAACATTCGACGAGTTCAGAAATTTTGCCAATGTGAACGAAGCTCAAGAAACACGCAGATAAGAATAGCGGATGAGTTTAGAAAATTGCTGACGTGGATTATTTTTATGCAATGAGATTCAAGGAACACACAGCGAGTTCATAATGTTTTCTGGCGTGGGACAATTTTTTGAGCATTAAATGCACAATTATAAAAGCCTAAGGGCTAAATACAAACAGCCACCTCCCCTCTCAAATATATTTGTAAATGCTGACGGCTTATAGAAGACTTCATACGCTCAGGTTTACACTTCAGATTCTATAACTTCATGTCTATGATTTAAGCCACTATTAAACATTCAAATACATGAGAGAACTATTATAATTAACATCACTAAAGTTTAAATGTTGTGGTTGATACTTACAGCGAAGATCTCCAAAGACTATGATTATTAGAAGTAAAACATTATGGCATAAACTACTCACAAATGATTGCCAAAGAAACTGTTAAGACCTCTCTTTAACCTAAATGATAATGCTTACAAGAAACCGTTACTGATCAAGCAAACAGTTACCAACGAAGAATAGGAAGTATCTTGTAACTGCCAAATAAACCAGCTACCACTTCTGAGGAGATCACAGCTCTACTGGGAGTCGTTCAGATTGACGGGTTTGTTGTATAACATCAAGGAGAATTAGTTTGAAAAATTGCAAGGTGTTATGGAAGATATAGATCAGGAATACGTAGGCTACATCAAAGACTAGGGTTCCTGTGTCCAACGAGCTAGACTTCTACAAAAGAAGATCTCCACGATTCCTTGAGAAACCTGTACAAACTCAACTAAAATGCTTGCAACGCAACCAATTATGAAAGAACATGTTTCACGTCAGGTTCACCATTGTTTGCACCAAATACAGATTTTATTGAAAAGATTTTACAATTAAAACCCTAAAATCTAATATCAAATGCAACAGAAAGATAATGATAAATTATTGAAGCTCAGCAAATTAAATGTTACCGAACTCACTTAAATGTGGTTGCTCATTATTTGCATAACTCCAATGTCAATGTTGTGGGGGGGGGTAAAAGAGAAACAAAGTTGATTTTTATAAAGTTTGGAGATGGTTGGTTTGAGCGGTTAAACGAATTTTTGGTGAATGGTAAAGGGTAGGTAAAAGGTAGTTAGGGTTTTTAATGGATTTTGATTTAGTTTTTTACGAATAAGTTAGGTTGAGGTTTATGTTAAATAATAAATTAATTTTTTGAAGCTTAATTTATTATCTACGGGAAATGGTAAAAGGATAAGATTTAATTAATTAATTAAAATTAATTAAATCTTTTGGATTAATGGTGTGTTAGGAATTAAGGAGCATTTAATTAATTAATTAAAATTAATTAAATATCCTAACTTAGGGAATGGATTGGCTGGTCAATTTTTTTATGTCTACAGCTGCTAACAATCCCTGTAGCTGTGCTAACTCCTAATCCTGTCTCTGCAAGGTATCCTCATAACTCGCTATCTAAGCACGCAGGGTAGCCACCTCTGTCTCCTCATCATCCCCTCGGCCTCTCTGCTGTGATACCTGTCTCTATGCCAAGACATACTCTCCTCCTCCTGAGCTACCTGCCCCTGGGGTCCCAGAACTGCTAACCGATATCTGTTGCTACCTAATCGGTCTCACCTGATGACCTGTAGGCCTCCCATGCTGTGGTGGCCTAAGAGGTGGTGTTGCCCCACTCTGACCTGACTGTATCAGTATCCTACCAGAAGATATTGGTCCTCTCTGTGCATGCTGTGGCGGTGGTCCTCTCGGTGGTGCCATCGGTCCTCTCCGCAGTGGCCCTCTCTATGGTGGTGCCTACCCAACCCTGCCACTCTGATCTCTCCCACCCTGTCCTCTGCCAGATCTCTCTCTGCCAGCCCTCCTCACCAAACTTCCTGCTCCTCCTGCATCATCATCATCATCATCTGATCCCTCCTCCACCGTCATATCTAGCTCAGCCTCTAGATCTGTCAACCAGTTGGGCCGCCACACGGCCCACCATCTGTCATAGTCAGGAGTAATGCCCGCATCCATAATGGTACTCTACCAGTCCCACTGCTATGGCTGTAAAGCATCAAAATCAGCAATGGCTATTTGGGGCACTATCTGAGGAGGCCATCTCCTATCTCTCACCGTCCGCCCAAAAATGGCCATCACCTATGGTAAATCCTGTCGTAGACCAAACTATCTCATAACACGCGAGGGGATGTATCTGTCAATGGTCTGATCTCCTCGCCCCATGATGTATCATTTCTGAATAGCATAAGGTAGCTGCTCATCCTCATCCAACCACCACTCACGCCCAATAAATGGTTTGTATACTACCCATGTCACCTCATCCAGCAATCTCTGCCAGTACCTCAGCATCCCTGTATATGAGTGTTATAACTATCCTCGATACCTGAATACATAAGCCTCAAAAAGCTGTCGATACAATACTCCCACTGGACGAGTGATCGAAATATGCTCAAATGCCCAAACATGTAGTAATGTCACTCCTGCTAATAGGGCACTGTCTAAATGATACACAACTATGTGCATCTCATGATACAACTGTGCAAGTATACAAGGACCCCAAGAAAACACAGTCTCGTGAACCACCATCTCCTCAATCACCTCTCCCCAGCCCATTGAGAATCTCCGTCCTCTCCTATCTGGCATCACCACTCCACCGATCAGAGCACAAAGAAATAGGATCCAACTCCACTCCCCAGCTGCAAGAGTCTGATGGTAACTCATCACTCGATCCTCCTCTACTAACATGAACGCACCTGGCGCAAAGGCCCTCTCCAATGTCTGCCCTCCTCTACCCACAACATAGATCACTCAACTCCCATGAATCAGAACCTTCAGGATCTGATAGACATCCTCTAGGGTGATGGTCATCTCACCTGTCAGTAACCAAAATGAACATGTCTCTGGTCTGAACCGCTCAATCAAAGCTGTCATCAGGGCTCTGTGTGCCCATAACATGGGATCTCTATAGGTGTTCGTAGTCCCAAGGTGCTAAACTACGCTCATGTAGCATCATCAAACCCTGCCCAAAGTGCCATCACCTCAGGCACTCTCCACTCCCGCGATGACACAATCCCCCCATCAATCTGCATTTCATCACCCAATTCACTTCTAAGAATTCATTTTCTCCCAAAAGTTTAAAAATAAAAAAAAGGCGCTAACAGAACC
The DNA here is from genome assembly GCA_027924645.1 of Cunninghamia lanceolata. NCBI lineage: Eukaryota > Viridiplantae > Streptophyta > Pinopsida > Cupressales > Cupressaceae > Cunninghamia > Cunninghamia lanceolata. Next base: position 20,374,098 of record BSBN01000520.1, on the reverse strand, counting down.
TGATACTGCGCTAAAATTATTTTAGCGCCAATCTTCTAGCCAATCGTGCCAACAGAATATTTGGCGCCACCATACATAAAAATTGCGCTATGAAAAGGAATGGCGCTACCCTCCCTTGACTTTGCACCAATATTCAAATTGGCGCTAATCTCCCCCATTTTCGCGCTACTACTACAAATGGCGCCAATCCTCATCAAATTCACGGTAAACCAAAAAATCGCGCTCCTCCCCATAACCACGCCATTTCTCGAAATGGCGCCAAAAACCTGAATCGCATGATTATACAAAATCGCGCCACAACCTTCCCGGATTGTGCCATTTTTCAAAATGGTGCCAATCCGCCCAGATTTCATGCCACGCACCCTAACCTACCCATTTCTTGACAAAATAAAATGCAAAAAGGCATGAAAATTAAAAATGCAAAGATGGGATTGACGACTCACCCGCTCGTTAGCCTCCTCCACTCGCATGTAAGTTCATACCCGCTCCGCCAGGTGTGAGTATCGAGGGTAGAAATGTAGGTTGCCTCCTCTTACCATCTCTCTTGCTCTTTCTCTCTCTAGATTTCTATTGGCTATGTGTGCAAATGATTCACTTTGGGCCCACTTTTTACTATTTATAGCTAGCCATGTCACCTTTTTTCCATCTTCTTCTTCCCTAAGAAGCATATTAACTCCTTTTTCGCCCATTTTTCTTCCTACTAACTTGTTTTTTCGTCCTGCCTTCATTTTTCACCTTCGTTTCTTACCTTTTCGAGAGTTCACCCTAAAATTTTTATTTTTTGCCTGAACTCTCAAGGGGGCATCCCTTACCCATTTTATTCCTCCCTGTAGCTGGGGCAATTTTTCTTTGACCTGATGCCACTCCTTGCTAAGTCATTATGCCACGTCAAAGAGGGGCAAATGTAGACACCCTAAAATGTCCTAACCATTTAATTGTCCCAATTAATTAATTAAATTTTATTTAATTAATTAAAACCCCTTGAGCACCTATATTGAATTAATTTAATTCAATATTTATTCCCTTCTAATGTTAGCCCATATTAATTAAATAAATATTAAATATTTATTTGGTTAATATTCCCACTCACAGTTCCCACTTAATCACACCCTTAATTAATTAAATAAACCCACTTTATTTAATTAATTATCACCTTCACATGTCTCCATAACCCAAATAAAAAAATAAAAATAAATCCCTCACCTCTCACCTCATTGCAACACTTGTCGCATTATCTACCCTCCACTTAACCCCTTCACATGACTTGCCAATTTAAATATTTTTATTTAAATTGGAGCTAATTATTCTCCTCCCTCCATTTGTCACATGACCACATAGTCACATGCACCTCTTAGCCTTTTATTTTAATTTAAAATTCACCTCTCTTCTCCATCGCACACTTGTCACAAAGCTAAAGTTGATCCATGTATGATTAATCTCAGCCATCCATAAGCCAAAAGTCAAAATCAAATCTCATCCCTCTATTTCAACCAAGCTTTTCTATAAATACAGCCCTCTTCTAAGCCATTTGCATCCAATCTTGAGTGTATCATCACTCTGTCAAAATCATTCTTGCATTTGTGAGCTAAGGTTTAGTGATTTGCACTTGCATGAGAGCATTTCACATTTTTATCATTGTGGGTATAGCTAGAATGTTCATGGGTGTAGCATTCTCAACCTTAACCATGGATTGTGGATCATCTTGAAGGTATATTGCATTTGTTCTTTGCATTTTGTGTTAATTTCCTTCATGTTTGTTTCCATGATTTCAACATGATAGTCTTGCTAGTGTATTAACAAAGAGAAGAGATAAAGCCATGAACAAGGATTCTGAAATGAGAAATAAGGCAATTGAGAAAATTTGTCCTTCAATCTCTGCTCAAGAAAAGACTGAGGCTATTCAAAGGTTAGCCAAAGAATTTAGAACAAAAAGGAGACTAAACACCTTAATGTCTAATGACAAAGAGGAAATAAAGAGGCTAGAGAAGAAGACCTTGAAGATAATAGTAGATATCTTGAAGGAAATGAAAATTGATACAATAGAAGAATGGACTTCTTCTGAGGAAAGAGAAAAGATTGATGACATTCCAGAGAAAAATGAAGAGATTGTAGTAGAAAGTATAGAATGAGATATTCTAACAGAGAAAAATGTGTCATCTACTCCGGTGAACATTGATGCAAAGGATTAGTGTGTTGTCAATCCACCTCTAGAGAATATAGAGGATGTTGAAGAAAAGAAGGAGTCGAATCACGAGGAAGAGAAAGATAAAGATAAAGGAGAACATATTGAGAAGGTTGTGAAGAAAAATAAACAAGTTGACAATGCTTTTGTTCCTTCAGAAACCTTTGGGCATTAGGCAAAGATCAAAGAAGGTGAAGGGACACATGAATAAATTTGTCCTCCAGGGATCTTAGGCTCACACATGGTCATCGTGTCCAAAGCAGAAAAGAAGAATACAGAGGGTGAGTTCTCTGGAGTCTCTCCAATAACTCCATCAGATATTTTTTGTCTCAACAAAGACAAATTCAGTCTATTGCTTCCCCATAGCTACTTCAATTGCCAACTATGGATAGACAAATCAATTTGTCAAATATCTCTCTTGAAGTTCTGTATTTCAAGATTAAACTGTGTGCAAGTTTTTACCTCAACGTTTCAGATCACACTCAGTGATCCATCATCAGGAGAAAAAAGCAAGAGAAGAAACATAGAATGAGAAAGTTTGCAGACAAAGACAACTAAATAGAGGGAAGGATAACGTGGGAACCAAGAACACCAAGGGAAAGAAAAAAAATGAAAGCTAAAGCACAATTCTATTCATTATAAAACACTTAAGCACAACACAAACACCCAATTGACTCAACCACCTAAAAGATTGAAAAGGGAGAAGTAATGAACAACAAAGAACCAAGATAAGAGAACCAAGAACTAAGAAAAATAAATCCACAAGGAGAGAGACAGGATAAAAATCCCAAATTAAAAAGATACACAATAGAAATAAAGAGGAGAGAACTATGAAAAAAATATAATGAATAGAATTGTGCTTTATTTTTAGTTGTTTGTGTTGTGCTTAAGTGTTTTATAATGAATAGAATTGTGCTTTAGCTTTCATTTTTTATTATTTTTTCTTTCCCTTGGTGTTCTTGGTTCCCACATTATCCTTCCCTCTATTTAGTTGTCTTTGTCTAAAAACTTTCTCATTCTATGTTTCTTCTCTTGCTTTTTTCTCCTGATGATGGATCACAAAGTGTGATCCGAAATGTTGAGGTAAAAACTTGCACACAGTTTAATCCTAAAATATAGAACTTCAAGCATTATGGACTATGGAAATCTGATGTCTAAATATCTCTCTGCTGAAGAAATTGCAACTTGGAACAATTTTTTAGGCCACTACCCAGGAAGAATTACTGCAATCACAAGTAGAAGGTATTGAGCTTCTAGAGGAAGCAATAAAGGTTTTTGGAGAGATGTTACCAAACGCTAAGAGGGATGCCTCTCTAACTCCTATACAACAAATGAAGCAACTATTGGAGTCCTTTAACAATCATTCCATATCTTTAGAGAATTAGCAGTTTTTTATGGTATAATCAAATTAGTGTTTCCCAAGAGGATCAACACAAGACGACTTTTACTACCCCTCAAGGAACCTTTTCTTATAATAGCATGCCTTTTGATCTCATCAATGATGGGGCCACTTTTCAAAGGGGCATCGATTTATCTTTTGGGGACCTTAAGAATAAAATTATATTCATATACTTTGATGATTCAACAATATTCTCTAAGAGAAGGTTTGATCATATCGATCATCTCATTGTAGTATTATGAAGGTGCAAAGAAAATGGTATATCTTTGAACCCAAAAAAGTTAGTCTTTGGGGTTATAGAAGGCAAACTCTTAGGGCACATAGTCTCCAAAGAAGGTATAAAGATAGATCCTGATAGGGTAAAGGCAATTTAACAGTTGAGCCTCCCAACCAGTAAAACTAATACTAGATCATTCTTTCGTCAAGTGAATTTCCTGAGGAGGTTTGTTCCAGACTTCTCTGAACTAACTAGACATATCGCAGAAATGATGAAGGACAAACAAATCTTCAAGTGGAAAGATATGAGTAAGAAGACTTTCAATGATATAAAGGAAGCTATTGCTAATGCACCCACTCTTGTGTATCCTAATTTTAATAGGGATTTCATCATTTATTGTTATGCTTCTGATCATATTGTGTCAGCCATTTTGCTTCAAAAAAATGATCATGGGATAGTATCACCAATAGCTTTCATGAGTATTCCTTTAAAAAAACATGAGCTAAATTACTCACCAATGGAGAAACATGATTACACAATGGTTAAAGTTGTTAAATAATTCAAGTTTTATATCCTTCACTCCCATGTCGTTATTTTTGTACTTGATATAGCAGTAAAGTCTATTTTGACTCAGCAAGAGATAAGATGTAATAGGAGAGGAGCCTAGGCAGCTAAGGTCTAGGAGTATGATGTTGAAATTAAGCCTACTCAACTTGTTAGGGGAAGAGGGTTGTGAAAATTAATTGCTAAAAATCAACCAGAAGAACCTGATAATGTTCCTCATGCCTTGTTTGTCCATACCATTGATGAATGGTTTTCCCATATTGCCTTTTTCTTAACCTATGGAGAATGCCCATCTCATTTATCTCCTAGAGAAAAGAGAAATCTAAAACTAAAAGTTTCCAAGTATGTGATATGGGGTGATACTTTATACAAGAGAGGGATAGATGGTACCTTCCTGAGGTGTGTCAACAAAGAGTAGCAAGAAAAGGTTCTCGAGTTGTTCCATGGTGAAGCTTGTGGTGGGCATTTCTCAACATTTATCACAACTTTCAAAATCTTAAAACATTGTTTCTACTAGCCATGTATGTTTAAGGATGCTTATAACTGGGTTTCTAAGTGTGAAAAATGCACTCAGTTCTTAAGTAGACCTCAATTGGTTGCTCTTCCTCTGAGGCTAGATGTTATTGATGAACCTTTTCAACAATGGGGTTTAGATTTTATAGGACCAATTAATCTGCATTCAAGTGTAGGGCAATACCCATATTTTGACTACCACAGATTATTTTACTAAATGGGTAAAGGTCGTCCCAGTTAAGTAAACTACTTCTGAGATAGTGTGTAATTTTATGAAAGAGAACATTATAGTCAAATTTGGGGTACCCAAAAAGATTAGAATAGATAATGCTTCCAATTTTTCTTCTTCAGAAATTTCCCTTTTCTATTATGATCATGGAATCAACCTAGCCCACTCTTTAGATTACTATCCTCAGGGAAATGGTGAGGCATAATCAAGTAATAAGCATCTAATTACTATTGTTTGAAAGTTAGTGGATGGAAATCAAAGGAACTAGCACAATAAACTATATGATTCTCTAAAAGCAAACAATATTACACCAAAAAGGGCTATAGGTATGTCACCTTTTGAATTAGCATATGGAATTGGAATTTCCCTACCTATCCCTTTAGAACTTTCTGCGTTGAATTTACAAAAGGCAATAGAGGATCAATAGTTCCAGGATGCATTGGAAAAGACGATTATGTATCTATCCAAAATTAAAGAACAAAGAGAGGAAGTAGCTAATAGAATATCTGAGCATCAAAGGAAAGTGAAGAAGATTTTTGATAAGAAGACAAAGCAGAGGAATTTAGTGGTCGGAAATAGTGTTCTTTTGTAGGACAAGAGAAGGGAACCTAAAGTTGCACATGGGAAATTTGATTCACTATGGAAGGGCCCTTTTAAGATTAGACAAGTGGTTGGAGATAATGCATTCTTCTTATCTCAGCCTGATGGAACTCCACTGCCTCTTGCCTATAATGGGCAAGATCTAAAGTTATATAACTTGTAAATAGGTTGTTCCTTGTCTTGTATTATTGTTTCCCCTCTTTGAGTTGTTTTTGTTCATTTGGTTTTGTTGTGTTTTGGTGTGACTCTATGACCTAATGAATAAGGCTTTTGGCCAACTAGAGTTTATGTGTTCTCTACATCCTATTCAATCTTGGTCCCCAATCAGAGCATGTTGTTACCCAATATTTTGTCTTGGTACTTCATTGTCCAAAAGTTGGGCTAATGTGAACTATCTTTGTCATTCTCTTCACCTTCACGTCCTTGGTCTAATTTTTCACTAAGTTAACACAAAGTGTTTCCTTGTCGTCGAGTTAGTTTTTTACGAACCTAGTCAGTAGGTTCACTAGTTTGCGAACCTGCCAACTTGGCGATTAGTACTTAACACTTTCCCTTTCTGCTTTCATTTCAACATGTTTTGTCTTTTGTGAACTATACCTACCTTCCCCTTTTCTTTGTTGGTCACTTCTTTGGTTTACAGACTCCTAGTTTCGCCGACAAACTTATATTGTGAGTAGTGGTTAGCAGGTTAGTGTTACTATCGATAAGGAAGATGTTTAAGTTAAAGGCATGTCAGTGGCCTGTTTGTTTCAAAAACTCTTAACTTCACCTGTAGGCAAAGCTGCTGACAAGGTTTCAGATTTTCAATATCAAATATTTCAAAGGTGAAACTCATAGAAATGTTTGGGTTGTGAACTATATAGTTTGTTGACAAAGTAGTTCACCGATAAGGTGGTTCACCAATAAAGAGAATTTAAGCTTAAGTCTTTCACCAGTGTTCTTGGTTCACGAACCCACAAGTTTGTTGATAATGTTTTGCGAAAGACCATTTTCACCGACAAAAAGAGAAAGGAAAGGAGTCATGCATTTTCAAAGTTTGTGAAGTAGAGTTTTCACTGATAGAGAAGTTTTGTTAGTTGGGTACGTTGCCGATCCTTTGAAGTACTCATCTCCTTGCATTTATTTCATCAACTTATTAAGAGGGCAAACTTATTTGCCCTAGTTCTCAAATATAAAAGGAAATTTTTCAAGTTATTATCACATTTTTCATTTGGGGCCAAGTTTTTCATCGACAATAATAATTCACTCCCACGGTTAGTTGGTGTTTTCCATTAGCTCAAGTTTATTCTCTACCACCTTCGGCGACTAGAGGTCAGTTCTCCACAAGCATTTCTTTGTTTGTTCCTGTTTCTACAATACAATTAGTTTTCTATTGGGGTTTCATGAATTCAATGAATCCTCCACACCAAAGATTCTTGGAAAACCTACTTTCTCCTGTAACACACTAATTTCTATTAAGAATTCCTGACTACTCCATTTGGTGATTAGTAAGGTTTACCAAAATGAAATACAAGTACCAAGGTTTTTATGTATACTCCATCATAGAAAATAATGTTGCGGGAATTAAAGACACTGATCTGGGGCATATTGACCTAAAAGATTTTTGGACAAGGATGAATGCAAACCTCACGTCCCCAATGGCAGAAAAAATATTCGCTAGTGGACTTGCCCATGCAGGAGGGTTTCCACCAATTGTTCATTGTCCTGATTTAATTCTTTCTTGTGTGAAGAATTATCATGTTGTGTCATGGGAGATAAGGGCATTTGATGGTTTAGAGGTGGTGCGACTAGATGCTAAATCATTAAGTAACATCTTCAAGTTACCTGTGAGAGATGAATTCGTAGACATGTCTATGGAAACTGGATGGTCTTACTACTTGGACAAGAAAGGCTGGTGTAAGACAAGTATTGCCAGACATTGGCTTGTAAAGGAGAAAAAGGGAAAATCTTAGCTCCCTAAAAACTTGCAAAGAGCTCACTTAAAGGAATATATTTTAGATATAACTCTACTTCACATGGTAGTGGGAAGTGATGATTCTAGCACATTCGTTGAATGAATGTGTCAGATTATCTTGGTTAGATGCAATGATACACAACATGTTGACTGTGATAAATTGATTAATGATCATTTAGATGACCAGCTTGTGATTTTTTATAAAAAGCATCAATTCCACATGTGCTCATAATTGTTCTATGCCATAACAAGTACATAGGTGGTGTGGCCTGGGTTAGAAACCTTTGGAACTTTTACCCCTAATACTCAAGTATATGATTATTACCCTCAGTTGCAGGAGGAGAATGGGAACAAATATTTCAAGTGAGTGAATGATGCCTTTTTCATGTTTAATGTGAGAAGAATGGATGGTAATCTTGGGATAAGAATATCTCATGAGACAACACAATGTGTTATCTAATTTGGAAGTTTCTTTATATAGTTTGATAGATTCACTTATGTAAGAATTGGTGGCTTTGAAAATACCCCATATAAGTTGCCCAGATATGTCAGTGATTTTATCATATTTTTGGAAGTCTATAGGCAAATGGCTCAGGTGAACAAAAAGTATCATGACCATAAGAAAAGAGGATATGCTTTCCCTATAAGTGACCTATTATACATGCAAAACTCACAAAGATGTCAGGAATGTGGATATGATTCTTTCAAAATTCAAATTTCATTTATTTACTACAAGTCCATTCTATGACAGTAAGAATTATGTGAAAGATAATTTTCATGGTGGACAATCATATGAACATCAACCTCATCTCAAGGATTACAGGGAAAATTGTATTGATGAGAATGAAGTTCAAAGGAGAGATTGGATGAGGCTCACCATTGATCAAATAAAGGCCTTCAATCTAGGATGGGACATTCTTGACATGGTTGATGATAATTTAGATATGATTGATGAGGTTTATTATGTTGAAATGTCAAAACCATTGCCAAAAATAAGATGGTCTGAAAAAAAATTACTGATGTATTTGTGAGATCATCATTCGTTATTGATAAGACCAAAAGACAGTTGAATGCTAAGGTTACTAGGCATGCTGGATCCAAAACTCCACATGGGGAACAAACTGCCAAAGGACAAAAATCAACTACTGTGACTGCTACTCAGGAGCCTTCTACAAATGTGTACACCACCAGATCAAAAATTGCTTCAAAGAGAGGAGATGACAAAGATGATCCTAAAAAGGAGAAGAAACTAAAAGGGCCATGTGAGGGTGATAATGAGAAAATAAGGAAGAAGTTGGAGGTGAAGAGAGCTCTTATAATTGATTCTATAGAGGAGCTTGCATAGGAACAACAATGAGCAAATCAAGATACTCCTCTTGCTCCACCACTTTAGGCCAATGTACATCTTTCTCCTCCACAAACAAATAAAGGAACCTCTCAATCTTCTACACCAGTGACATCTAATGTTGGTTCTTCTCCACCTCCTCTATAACAAGTTGTGTATAATGTTTCTCCTAATTCTATTCTTGATAACATTGTGCCACCTATAGCCCTTGATTGTCAATTTGTTTTACCATCACCAACTTGGCTTAAAATGGTTGTTGGGAAGAAGAGAAGATATAATCAAATGATTGATCCTAGTTTTGACACAATGGTAAAATTGCTTCAAACTGATATTCAGCCTAAAAAGGCTAAGAGGATGTCTAGGATGGTGGTTGACCCCTCTTCTAATCATCGGTTTATAGAGATTGCAGACCATATGACTAATAAAAATGAAGAAGATGTTACTAAGGTTGATTTCAATGTTAGTAAGATTGATCTGGGACCTCCTACCATAGAGGGGGATATTCATCATGCTAGTTTGTCTATTAATGTTTTGGACTAAAGATTAAAGGAGGAGAGGAAAGAAAAATAAATGTTGTAGGAACAAGTTGATATTCTTACTTCTTATATCCAGTATACTGTTGACACTACTTCCCAACCTCTCAATGCCTCACTTGATACCCTTGCGAAGACTCCTCCCAAAGGAGTGAGCCTAGATGTGATGGATAAAATCAATAAATATCAAGCCTTGAGGAAAGCAATTGAATCTTGAATTGAAAATATGATTATTGAAGGGTTGGTATAGATTGAGGAGGTAATGAAAATATATGAAGATATTTTAGCTAAAAGGAGAGAAGTGAACTCTGATGTACAAGCCCTCAAAAGAGAAGGGACTTTGTTTATGATTGTTGCGAGAGATTTGCAAGAAATGGTCAAGGTTGATACTAGCGTCTTAATATCTAAAGGTGTTATTAGTAAACCAAAAGAAAATAACTATCAAGTGGCTAAGTACTATCGAGTGGAATCTTTTAGTTATAAAACAATTTCTAGTTGAATTCAAAAAGATATTAATGGAATACAATTCAATGTTATTGGACCTCAAAGCTAATTGCCTAACTTTGGAAATCAATATATTTGATGAGGATAATGAGAGTCTCATAGATGTGAACATTGTTAAGCAAAATTTTAAGAAGTTGATTGGTAAAGATACTATTAACGATTGTTTGATTGAAAACCTCTATCACATGTCATCCTACTTTGTGAACTTCAAAAAAGAACTCATAGGTATCTACAAGAAACTCAAAGAAGAAAATAATGTTATTACTATGTGGAAGGTTTGCTTGACTATAACTATAATCCCGAATGGAAAGACAAATGCTCCTACAGTCACCAAATTCAAAATTTTTAAGGAAAAGATGAACCCGTCATGGAGAAAGGCTTCAACAGAAGATCAAGCGATCGGGCCAGAATAGGATGAAAAGAGCGATAAAGAAGGAGATGTATGGACTTCGTTTTATCTTTTTCCTCCAGATAGTTTGGAGACCATTTATGTTGTTAAATAAACTTTATTTTGATATCAACTTGTTATTGAACTTAAAGTTTATTTAATTTTATTGGCTCTTTCAAGAAGCTGTTACATGCAAAGACAGTTTCACTTTGAAGTTCTATATATAGTTCTCTGGGAGAGACATTCTGGATCTTTTGGCAAAAATGTTTTTGATGATTGATCACTCTGAAAGTTTTGTAAATTTTGGGAAGGAGTTTCTAATATTTCTCAGTATATTGTTCTGCAAAGACTTTGAAGCTAGATTTCTGATTATGAATACAAGAATATTGTGAACTTTGGGTTACAATTTTTGATATTGTGCATTCTTCTTATGTTGGGTGTGCATTTATTCATACCAGAACAATATTTATCGTATTGTGGAAATATTGGTGATTTATTTTCATTCTATGTCATCTCATCATTCAAATATTCTTTTTCCTACAGCAAGGAATTCATATGGTGATTTAATATTTTTAGTTTGAAATTGCTCTTGATAGATAGTTGTTCATGAGACTTTGCACTCACTTTGGATTTATTATATATTTATGGAAAAATCACCTTTCTTTCTTTTAGGTTAAAAGCGTACCCTGTTTTAATTCAAGCTTTATCATACGAGGGAACTGACCCTCTAAAACACAGAGGAAGGTTGTTGATCAGAGCACAACCTATCTAACTATTAATTTAGTTTGTTACTATCACATGGCAAGTCTTATTTGAAAATATAGTAACAAATCTATTTACTAACAACCTTAAAATTCTCCCCTTTAGTAATTATGTTATAGTCCTATGGAATGATCTTATAATCTTTTTACTATTACTAATTTTATTAGGAAGCGAAAAATGTAACTTCTAGAATTTTAAACCTTGACAATCTTATTATTTATTATGTATTTATTATATATAGATGCATCCCTTTCATACACATAATTTTGAGAATTGAAGGGCCCATTTGAGGTACCTAGATTTTTTTTCCAATCCCATTTAAGTATGAAATTCTAGGAAAGAAAAATAGAAGGTTATGTAACAATGAACAAGTGTCATTCATGTCCAATACAATGTTTGGTTCATTCATGTGTACAAATAAGTGTTCATATTAATCTATTTAACGGTTAAGAGGGTGGCATGGTAGTACCATCTCCATGCCTGTATTACAAGTACATTTTAATGGGATGGATTTGTAATGGTCCAGTGTGACATCACAAACAAGCTTTCATTACCACATCACGAGACACATGTTTGAAGTAGTAGTAAAGTAGCACATCACAAACAATCTTGCATTGCCATGTCATGGGACACATGTTTGAAGTAGCAATAAAACAATCGTACAATTAGCAATTGAAGCAACACCTCTATAAGCATAATTACCCAATTGTTAAAAGTCAACTCAAATCACATAAAAATTCCTACACTTCCTTTTTATCATTAAATTGAGGTATTAGGGCCCTCTCCCATTGTAATAAAAGAATAAACAAATATCAAAAATTTCTTAAGGGAACACAACCCTTCATAGAGATGAGGTTGTAGATAAATTAGTCATTGATGAAAAAACTACAAAAGGTTGAAGAAACCACATTATCTGAAGAAATCACCCAAAGACCTAAATTCCAACCAAAGTTGAAGAAAACAATTATGCTCATGCTAAGTCATATCTCCTCAAGAATGTTTTGAAGATCACTTCCTCCTACTTTTAATGAGGGGAGAATCCACGGTCTAGTGTGTTCCTTCATCAATTGAGTCACAAGCTTCTAAACGTAATTTTTTGGCTTTTGTTTTCCTTCCTCTCTACTTGATTGAAGCCCTACAATTTCTAGTTTGGTAATTTTGCTTTGTCTGGGAAATAATAATGATTTTGTGGGAGAATACCTATTCTTCTTCATGCTCAAGGAAATCAATCATGTCTAACTCTTCCTCTTTTATGAGTGCCTAGAAGAAGTGATCCTCATCTCCAAAAATTTGCTCCACATAATGTTGAAATTCTTCTTCATCATCATAAAGTTGAATGGGGGTTGAGCCTTGTATTTAGATCTAGATGTTGAGAGGAGGGAGGCTTAGTCAACATGAAAAATTTCTCATGGTTGGGCTAGATGAGATCCTTGTCATGGTAGTTGATTTACTCACCCATTTATTAAGGTTAACAGATCAAAGATTATAAAATGTTTTGGAAGAACACCCTGTAATTTTATGATTGATCATATTTATCATATTACAACAAAAAGACCTCAGAGGCAACCCTCCAAAGTTCAATAATTGGGTCAAAGTTCCATGTGAAGAGCGAACCCTGATGATAGGAATAATTGGCTTGGAGATATCAAGCATGGTGCAACCACTCACATACCCACTCTTTGAATTTGTCTACTTTGAGTCTAGTTTCAAGAATTCATCCACCTAGTCTATCAATTTATGAATTAGTATATAGTATCTCATAATCAAAGGGAGGTTATATAGTCACAACCAAATTGGAACTTTTGTAATGGTCATAGAAACAAGGTCCTAAAGGGGGACCACAGGGCCAAGAATAATATGACCTTTACAAAGAGCCATGAGTTTTACTACCACACAAAATTGCAATCTTCAACAAACCCTAATTATAAAAGGAAAAATCCATGTTCTAAGATCTCCATTGAAGGGGTTATCATATTGCTCTAGGTAATTTTAGTCCATGATACAAAATCTTCAAAAGGAGGACGCTTCACCAAAAAACTAAAAATAAGAGATCAATTACCAATATTGCCCAAAATTGCATTAACACAGTCATCTAGGACATGGAAATTGTGAGGCTTAGCCAAAACCATTATTGTGTTTCTGAAGGAAAAGGTAGTAGGAGTATTTGTTGACCATGGAGAATTGGGGGATTAGGGTTTGACACACTTGTTAATGAGTCTAATCCATTAGCCACAACCAAACTTCTATCTACCAACAATGGGGAGAGATTAAAGTCGTCTTTCAAGATTTGCCTCTTGCAAAAATCAATGTAGCTATGGAAAGGGTTTCTTGTGTTTTTGCATTCTTATAAACTTTAGTGTTCATCAAGTCACCTGTCATATCTAAGGCATCACATTTGTGACAAGGGGTAGGGTGGGTAAGAGGAAACCACATTTAAGTCCTCCCAAATCAACTCTAACTTCCTTAGGTGAGATGATCTTCTTCCTATTTGAATCATATCATGACCCCAACTCCTTGTCGCTAAAACATGGTTCTCCTTCTTCCATCGCCACTCCTTCCACTACTCCTACACACCATCGTCACTACACACTATTGTCACTCCTACACATATTCACCCTATACCTTTTATTGCACTAAAATTCCTCCACTTCAATAATTATGTGGCTAGTCACACATAATGATCATATTCTCTTTGCTATTACTAAATTTTAGTAAGTAATCCAAAAAATTGACTTCTTTAATTTTAAATTTCAATAATGTTTACACTGAGAGGCATAACTACAATGGCAATAAGGGGTGGAGTGTAATGGCATGAGCATGTTAACAAAAACTATTAAAGAGTTGACATGCAAAAATAATTAAAAAATATGAAATAACTTTAAGTAAATAAAATAAAATCACTCTTAAGTAAATAAACTAACTATAAAATTGTTGATAGTAAGGAATACTGAGAGCGGGGGGTGAATCAGTATTCCACAAAACCACTTCTTAATAAGTTTATTAATCCAATTATTAAAATTAATAATATGAAAGCAGACTAAGCATAGGAACAATAACCATAAAGATATAACACATGAACACGAGGATTTTTACGTGGAAAACCCAAAAAGGGAAAACCACGATGAGTGTTAGCTCACAATATATTATGATAGCACAATACCAAATTACAAGAAGGCTCACTGCCCAAAGAAATGCTCACTGCAAGAAAGACTCACTGTCAAAATAGGTTCACTACCTAGAGAAAGAAAGAAGAAGGAAGAGTGGCTCACTGCCAAGTTGAACTACTCAAATTACATGTACACATGCATGGTTACAGCTCCAATGAAGCACATAAATATTGGCTCAAAACTCTTCATCTCTAACTGCTCTGTTTCACTGCTCTGCTTTTACATAGGAACAAGATCTCTCTTCCTCTGCTCTTATCACTTCCACAAAATCACCTTACTTTGCATGTCACACACTCACATTTGCATCACACCTATCAAACACCAAGTTCAATCCCATATATATCCGTAACACTTAAAAACTTCAAGTTAGGTCGACCTGCTAGGATGAAATGTGTGGTTATACAATGTGCAGCTTGTCAGCTTAAAGCATTTACCAAAATACTTTGCGGACCAAAAAATACTTGAAATACATTCTTCTATGTCGACTCATACTATAGGATCACTTAGGATATGATCCCAATCACTAGATTCTTCCGCACATAGATCCCAGTATTAGGTCAGCTTCACAAACTGATTGTCACAGACTCAGATCAACTGTCAGATCATAACTTTCAATGCGGACCACAAAACTTCTTCAAATTCACAACTAAGACTCTTTAGGCATCCCCAAGCTTATCCTCAGAACTGCAAAGCATAATATTAACATGTAGCAAAATGTGGACTATCAGAACAAAGACTCTGTCACTGTCAAAGCATGTAGCGATACTTAAGTCCTCATAACTATCTTACCAGTGGACTTCAACCTCTGAAACTTTGGATTAAGAGACTTTTGACATGTGTTTACAACACCTCAAAACTACAAAAAGAAATATCTATTACCAGAGAAATTCAGATCAAATCAAATTGACATTTTGTCCTATTTAAGAATGTTCTCTGCTAAGCCAGACTTATGCTTTTTGAAACTATACTTCCAGAGATGATCAGAAGATGAAACTAAGGATTTGGGATGATATAATGATTAGTAACATATTACCAGAACCACAAGACAAAATCTTCAACTGTGGACCAATGCGGACCATAACACTGTAGTTCTGCAGTCCTCTCTGTATTCTGCCAACACTTAGCCACAATGCCTAAGTCTTCTTTCCAGACTACAATTCTTTGTATACTCGACTTCATGAGGATTAGTATATCCTCAAAACCCTTATGAATACTTAATGCTTGTTTCCAAATCTATTTGGTCTATTGGAGTGAAGTCTCTTTGCCTTGTTGCCATCAATGACAACACTTAACTATTCAACAAAGCAGTGTCTCTTGCCAACAATCTCCCCCTTTGGCATTGATGGTAATACTCAATGAAAAATGCTTGTGTTTCTCCCCCTTACTCTGTACACTCTGTGTTTCTATTCTCCTTTAGATGTATGCTTATTTTTCACTAGTTTTCCTCTCCCCCTTTGACATCAATGGCAAAGGTGTGTGTACAAGCAAAATTGTGCAAAAAATTCTTCAAAACTATCATATTCTGCCGCATACATACAGGTACACATTTCCATCTCAAATTATGGTTGAAGGTAGAATATAATTATAAATAGTCTTTATTAGAACTATCTATCCATTCCACCTATTCCTTGCACTCTCTAAAATATGGATGTGGCCATTTATCAGAAAAACTAACTTTTCTGCCTTCTACACATCTGAGGGTGCATCAATTAATGCTTTTGATTTCAAGGCTTTTTCTGTCAGATTAGTCATGGAATCAATTTTTGGACTTATCAGCCCCCTTAGCTGGCACAATCTATCTTTGGCTTCTTCCCTTTTCTTCATTAGAGTGCTCAAATCATTGTGAATATTTGCAACCTGTGTTTCTTTGGTATTTATTGGCTCAATTGCTGGATTATATGTCTTGGAGATATTAAGCAGTTTGAGTTCCAAGTCCTTGATTTTATCTTCTAATTCCTTTGTAACTTCTGGCCAAGATAAGCAAATTTGTATATTTTACTGGCTTCTTCAATGGCACTCTGTATGCCTTTTATTCCATTTTCTAACAGAGTTTTATCTTTTGCTATCATAGTCTTTAACTCAACCAATCTCTTCTCATCAAACTCTTTTCTAACTTTTTCTTTTGCATATTTTTCAAAAGATTCAAAATGTGTACTTACAGAATTTAATAGACCCTTGAATTGATCAGCAAAGGATAATGAGGTATCCTTTTGAAATGTCAACATCATCTTCTCCAAAGTGTTGGATGCATCACTGATCAGTTTACTGTCTTGGATATGTGATTTTACCATTTCTTCATGTGCCTTAGCTTCAACAATTGAAACTAGTTTAAATTTCTGCACAGGTGACATTGAGGCCAGATTAATTGGTCCTTGAAGAAGTTCAGATTCATCTAGATCCTGTTGTCCCTCAGAATCAATTGAGATAGCTGTAGTATCTCTTACTCTATTAGATACTTCTTGATTTTGTTCTAGGGGATCCATGTCTATGTTCTCTTGTTGACCAAAATCTTGCTCCGGTGTAGGGATCCTTACCTATCCTTTACTCCCATCAATATCAGCATGTTTCTCTGGAGGAAGATTAGTCTCAGATTTGCCTTGATTTGTCATATCCAATGTATCAATGTTAGGGGCTTGATTAGTCTTATTTGATCCTTGGTCCTGGTTTATATCCAGAACAGATGTATCTTCATCATTTGCTTCTTCATTGTCATAAATGGTAGGGAAATTAAATTCCTTCAATATTTTGAGAGTGATTTCTTTAGTTTCTTTTACCACCTTTTCAATATCTCCTCGCATAAGAGTGTTCATTCTTCTTTTTGTCTTAAATTTGTTATGAAGTGCTTTGGAGATTTTCACCTTTTCTTCCGGAGTGATTTCCGGACATAGTTTTATTAATGAGTGTTCTCTAAGCTCAACATCCTTTTCCATAGCCACTTCCTTTCTTGCACTCATTATACTTGCCAGGCTATGTCGAAGATCAGTAATTATTTCAATTAAGGCCTTGTTGTAGATGTTTAGGTATTCTACAACAACAGACTCAATGATCCTCTTATTTGGATCATTATACTCATCATACAATTGTGCAATGGACTTCAGATTACCATCCACTATCATGGCTTTGAGAACATCTTCAAGGCTTATAGTTGCTTCTTTTGTCTGAGGCACATCTTGCTTTTGCCTTTCCTCAGATTTACCCTTACCAAAGGGTTTCTTTTTGCTGGTTCTGGAGGCTTTTGTAGCCTCAGTTTTCATCTTTTTTACTTCTTCATCTAACTTTGTTTCTTCTTCATCAACTGCAATGCTTACATGCATTCTTTTTGCCTTGGTTTTCTTTCTTTTATGACTTGTGGCAGGAGTCTCCACACTTGCAGATGGTGTGGTATCAGAAGGTATACATGCAGCTTCTGCAGAGGTGGATCCTCTAGTTTTCCATCTTGATGCCTCTGGTTTGTGTGGTTTACCCTTGGGTTCTTCACTTTTACCCTTTTCTTTTGCTTCTTTTTCATCTTGTGCTTTTTCCCTTACCTTTTCTACTTGTTGTTTTGTGAAACCTTGTCTTAGGGCAAAATCCTCTACCACTCTTCGCATTTTCTTGGATATTTATGGTTTTCTTACCTCAACATGCACTTTAACTAAAATTTCTTCATAAGTGCTAAATCTTTGTTCTTGCGGATCCCTTGGCTTACTCAACATAAGGTCTACAAGACCTATTAGAATATCATCTGCCACTTCATAGCCCATAGGTGGCACCCAAACAGTCCTAGGCTCTACAACCACCATCATGCACTGATCTTTGTTTACAATAAAATAGATGTCATTCTTGTATTTCTCTACTACTGTCTCAAGGATTCTCATTCTAGAATCCATGGACTTCTAGAAGTTCTTGAAGTATCCCCATAATGTTGCATTCTGAGCATTTACATCTCCTAGACTGCTAATATAGTCTCTTATTTGTACAGCTACAGGTTTTCTAGGATCCCAAATAATGTTGCTAATTCTAGGAATTTCACTTTTAAAATAGAAAAACAAACAGAGTATTAACATACCAAACTTGAAGGGATACTTTGTTTCCTTACTCTTCTTTAAATTTTCTAACAGTTGTTGCCGGAGAAGCTCACACAGGTCATAATCCTTGTTTTCTTTAACCATTTCATAAGCAGTGTAAATTGTTGTTCCAGAGACTGAGTTTTCTTTGTTTGAGTAGTAGATTTTATAACCAATGACCATCAAAGAAAACCTTACTACATGATCTTCAATAGTGTCTACAGTCAAAGCCCTTTTGTCAAACTGAGCTCTAGTGGCTTCCATTACTATTACATTCTTTAGAGACTTCAACAGGGGTATTGGACTAGTAGAGCATAAGCTGGTGACTGTCCTTATTGCATCCTTAGTTATCATGTGAGTTGATTCCAGTCACATAAACTCATCATGCATTCTTCTCAACACATACCAAACCCATGCATCTTCAGTGAAAATAGGGAAGTCTAGGTACTGTAAGAATTTCTTGTCCTCCAAAACCTTGTACTTATCTAAAAGGTCATACTAACTTCTGCACAGATGATTCAAATATAGTTCTATAATTTTTTTGCCATTGTGTTCACTTAGGACAACATGAATATACACTCTCACATTTTCTTCATGCATAACTCCATAGGGCACTCCCGAAAGGTGCCATTAGGATCAACTTCCATGGATTTGTGGGGATGTTTCTTGAATTTTGGTTGGGGTCGCTTAGTAATATCCACTACTTGTGGTGTTGTCATTTCTACGAATAATCGAGCAAATTTGAGAAAGGGTTTCAAATAGAAAATACCTCTTTGACCGGATTAGGGTTGAACTCGATCTTGCCTTGAAATGCTTTGGAGAACATTGAATCTTGCTTTGGTTTGTCTTGGACACTTTAGCGCTTAGAATGCCAAATGATTTTTGCTTCGGATACAACTCCTTTTAACCCTCACATGCCGAAACCTAAGTGCCATTAATGTTATTTTTTAAAAAGTTGTCAAACACTTTTTTGACACTCACAGTCAATCCAAATTGCTCTGCAATCCTTCACATTGGATCTTCTTCTACCAGAATTTCTTTCAGAAGTTTTCTCATAAGATTCTTCACAACATACCTTAGTACCAAATTCCAGTACTAACTTTTTGGCTGGGGGTTTTGGGTTTTCAACACAGCTCCCCCTGAGCCAGAGCTCCCAATTCACTTCCCAGAGGAAGTATCTGCACTAGATCCTGGTGCGGATCCATCCTTAACTTGAATTACTTCTTTCTTGATCTAGATCTTGTCCATTTCTTTCTTAGTTTCAACCGGATCAACTTTTTCTTTTCCCTTATCATTCCTCTGCTCTGTTTTCCTTTCTTCAGCATAGTAATTTATTTTCACATTCTTGTTTCTGTGAAGTCTTCCAATATGTCCAAATTTGTTGCAATTGTAACACATAATGTTTCCTTATCCTTGATTCATTCCTCTGAATGAATTCATCCTTGATTTGCATTGATTAGCGATGTGTCCAAATCTATTGCATGCAAAACATCGTCTATTGAATTATTGAGTATTCTTTGAATTGTGAAAGCCATTTCTTACTGGACCTTTGCATTCATTTGATCTAAGACCAATTTTCTTGTAGTTGAAACATTGACCAGAGGATGATGGAACATTCGGATTTATTCTACTCATACACTAAGTAGCTTTATGACCAAACTTTTTGCAATTTAAACAATGGCCATTGAAATATAGGTACCTTTGAGCATTTGGCTATCTGACTAGAGGTCTTCTAGGTCTTCTTCTTTGATTCTTGACCTGGTCAAGCCTTTGTTTTGCTTCAACTAAAAAATTTCCTTGACCTGATTTTGAACTTTCTCCTTTCTCAAATCCTAAGCCTTGCTTATCATCTGAACTCTTTTGACTAGCAATCATCTCATCAAGTTTTGTAGAACTTATCTTGATCTTTTCTTCATAGCTCTTGGCTTTGTCCAAGTCTATTTTTAGGCTCACAACTTCTTCTTCCAATTTGACACATTCTTTTATCTTACTGTTTACCATTAGATTTAGATCTTCTTCTGCTTTAGCTCTTTTAATAACTTCCACTTTTAAATCAGTCGGGGTTTCATTTGATGATATTAGTTGTTCACTAACGTCTCTGTATTTTTCTTTGAATTTCTTGACTTGTTCTTTTAGTTTAAAAATGCACTCATCAGCTTCTTGAATATTATCCTTCAGATCCCTAATTTCTACTTCCAATTTTTCACTTGATCAGCAAGAGTTGCTTCTAGTTCAACATTGTTTTCATATGAAAAGTTTCCATACCTTATGGCTGCCATGATTGATTCTTCCCAGATCTTCCTCAAGTGGTTAGGCTTCTTCCAAGGAACCTTGCTCTGATACCAATTGTTGATGGTAAGGAATACTAGGAGGGGGGTGAATCAGTATTCCACAAAATGACTTCTTAATAAGTTTATTAATCCAGTTTCCAAAATTAATAATATGAAAGTAGAATAAGCATAGGAACAACAACCATAAACACATAACACATGAACACCAGGATTTTTACCTGGAAAACCCAAAAAGGGAAAAACCACGGTGAGTGTTATCTCACAATATATTATGACAGCACAATACCGGATTACAAGAAGGCTCACTACCCAAAGAAATGCTCACTGCAAGAAAGGCTCATTGCCTAGAGAAAGAAAGAAGAAGGAAGAGTGGCTCACTGCCAAGTTGAATTGCTCAGATTACATCTACACGTGCATGGTTTCAACTCCAATGAAGCACATAAATATTGTCTCAAAACTCTTCATCTCTGACTGCTCTGTTTCACTGCTCTGCTTTTACATAGGAACAAGATCTCTCTTCTTCTATTCTTATCACTTCCAAAAAATCACCTTACTTCGCATGTCACACACTCACATTCACATCACACCTATCAAACACCAAGTTCAATCCCATATATATATCTGCAACACTTAAAAACTTTAAGTTAGGTCAGCTTGCTAGGATGAAATGTGTGGTTATACAATGTGCAGCTTGTCAGCCTAAAGCATTTACCAAAATACTTTGCGGACCAAAACAATTCTTGAAATACATTATTCTATGTCAGCTCATACTATAGGATCACTTAGGATATGATCCCAATCACTAGATTCTTTTGCACACAGATCCTAGTATTAGGTCAGCTTCACAAACTGACTGTTACAGATTCAGATCAACTGTCAGATCATAACTTTCAGTGCGGACCACAAAACTTCTTCAAATTCACAACTAAGACTCTTTAGGAATCCCCATGCTTATCCTCAGAACTGAAGAGCATAATATTAACATGCGGCAAAATATGGACTATCAAAACACATACTCTGTCACTGTCAAATACTGTCAAAGCATGTAGTGATACTTAAGTCCTCATAACTATCTTACCAGTGGACTTCAACCTCTACAACTTTAGATTTAGAGACTTCTGACATGTGTTTACAACACCTCAAAACCATAGAAAGAAATATCTATTACTAGAGAAATGTGGATCAAATCAAACTGACATTTTGTCCTATTTAAGAATGTTCTCTGCTAAGCCAGACTTATGCTTTTTGAAACTATACTTCTGGAGATGATCAGAAGATGAAACTTGGGATTTGGGATCATCTAATGATTAGTAACATCTTACCAGAACCACAAGACAAGATCTTCAATTGCGGACCAATGCGGACCATAACACTGTAGTTCTACAGTCCTCTTTGTATTCTGCCAACACTTAGCCACAATGCCTAAGTCTTCTTTCCAGACCAGAATTCTTTGTATACTCAACTTCATGAGGATTACTATAACCTCATAACCCTTATGAATCCTTGATGCTTGTTTCCAAATCCATTTGGTCTACCAGAGTGAAGTCTCTTTGCCTTGTTGCCATTAATGACAACACTTAACTATTCAACAAAGCAGTGTCTCTTGCCAACAAAAATAACTCTAAAAACAAATAATCTCACAAAAATAAAATATAAATACCATTTAGATGCAATAAGTAATAAACATTGTTTAGAGAATCTATATTAGAAATGGCATTCATAAAAAAACGTGAAGTAAAAAATTTAAAGTAATTTTTTTCATTTATCTTTTTAAAACTTTGAGAATATTTTTTATGATTTATTGTATCATTATTGAAAAATAAAATAACTCTTCAATAAAATATAAGGTAAATAATGTCTAAAATAAAATAGTTGGTAAGTAAAAAAGTTTAAAATAAATAATTAATTCAAAATATTACTATTTATTTATAAATATATTACTTATTTGTGAAGTACATAACTGTTTACTATTCAAGTAAATAAAGAAAGAACAATGTAAATAAGTAAAAATAATTTTTAAATAAGTTTAAAGTAAAACTAGCATCCATATCTGAAAGGAAAGAGAACCTAATATGCACCTTGCAACATCATATGTTTTTCTTAATCAGATATTCAATAACTTGGTACAAACACATACTACTATGCCCTTAAAATGGAAACAAACATAATTGATTTCCCATCACATTAACCATTGGAAGAAATATGATGTAGCTTATAGATCTAAGCAAACTTCAACAACATAATGGTATGTAAATCAACACTTTAAGAACATGGAAGAAGAAGAATATAATAAAGATAGACAAAAGAGAAGAGATGCCATATACAGCTGGAAAACACTTTAGAGTAAAAAACCCCACACTCCAAAGCATCAAACCAATGTATTAATCTACAACAACAAACATGTTACAATACACTTGCAAGCTCAAAGCCTTAACATGGAGATGAGGAAAACTGTCAGCATAACCTACATAAAATTCTGATCAATGCTTCCATTTCAAGCCTTCAATATATAGTCTCATGGGGGCCCAAAAACAACCATAAGGTATTACCATAGGCCCAAATGAGGTCCAAAAATACGACGGTAAAAATCCATACAATCCACATTTCCATAACACAAAATCCCAATGCCTAGGCTAAGTTTGGGCTTCCAGACTATTAATAGAATATTGCTTACAAATGCAAGATGCTATCATAAGTTGTCATTGTCAACCCACCAACTTAGGCACCCAAGTAATGACATTTACTTGCTTTAGAAAGATGTCTATGACATATGTCATAAACTGTCATAATGTTGGTCAAGATTCTTGTTCACAATTAGTAACTCCATATAATCATGGTCTTATGCATCATAAGAATCTGTCATAGAATTTGACATAAAATCTGTCATAAGAATTTACTATAAATAAACTTTCTGATGACACCTTACAACTCACCACAAGATGATGACACATGGGAAAAAGTGCCACCTTGGAAATCCCATGCCCCATTTTGGTGGAGCACAATTATTATAACAATTTCTAAATAACTATAGAAAAATGATTAATAATAAATAAATAAATTGAAGAACTTGCAAAGGTTGAGACAACTCAATTACCAACACTATCTTTTGAAAAATCTATGTAAAAGAGACAAGAGATATCTTGAGGTACCTATTTTTTTTATTGAATTTTTGATTAGAATAGTGCCTCCACAATGATATCTCTTATGTTTTTTACATAAATTTTTCTAAAGATAAATATACTAATATTATTTTTTTATTTGAAAAATCCATGTAAAAGAGATATCTTGAGGTACCTATTTTTTATTGAATTTCTGATTAAAGTTGAATAGTGCCTCCACAATGATATCTCTTATCATTTTTTACATAAGTTTTTTGAAAGATAGATATACTAACATTTGTTTTAATGTATATAAATATTCTCCTTTCCTCTCCATAATTTGAGACTTGAAGAGAAATCTAAGGGACTGGATTTTTTCAATCCCATAAGTATAAAATGACGGGAAAGAAAAATAAAAAATTAAGTGCCAATGAGTATGTGTCATTCATGTTCAGTACAATGTTGGGGTCATCCATGTATGGATATAAATGCGGTCCATATTAATCTGCCTGGATATGTAACAGTTTTGGGAGGGTGACATGACAAGGATCTTGTCGTGTAACATATTAATGGGAAGGATTTGTGAGGGGTTGCCACATCAGCCTGACATATGTTCAAAGTAGCAGTAAAGCATCGAAGCATCGGGGCAACTGGCAGTTGAAGAAACATGTCTTCTCCTGCACAAGATCATGAAAAAGATTAATAACACATGGTGGATACACGATTAAACATTAACTAATGGTAAATCCAGATAAGTCTAGAAGGTTCTGTAGGCCATTCACTTGTTCCTCAGCACCAAATGAATGAATGAAGGTTTTTAATAACATCCACGAGGCCAAACAACCTATGGGACCACCATAAACCAAAACACACTGCACAGAGAACCAAAACATGCAGGAAAACCAAGAGCCACAAAAGGGAGACTATTGACACAGCGACTAACTGAACTCCCTTTCTTTTTGGATCATAGACCTTTTGCTATGAATCTTGGTCAAATAGACTGCAAGTTTAGTTAACCTCTCTTCTTCAAACATGTTGGTCAAGGAGTCAACATTCAAAGTATCACTGTAATTGACCCAAATATCCTTGTAAGTTATGCATTCCATAATATAGTATCATTCTGTCTCCACTAACTCCAAAGTGAAGAAAACTAAAAAACTAGCAATAGCACTTAATGTGCAATGGGTATGCCGATAGCTAGATGGAATGAGTGCAATTCTTAATTGACCAGAAAATCACAACAAAACTTAGTCATTATTTTTTGTGGCAATAGAAGCCATTGAACATAGTGTGTAGTGTGGGGGGAGTACATTGTTAATTAAATTGTCTAATAATCTAAGATTGAAACTGTGTGTAGAAAATCCTCACCCTTCCTCCTGAGGGAGATATATGCACTATCTTGTATCCAGGCACATCACTTGTAGTTGAAGCTTAGGGAGGTATGTAGATATGCTTAACACCACAACTGTAACATTGTAGTGATTGTGACACCCTAATGATCAATATATCTAATGTCAAATTATGTTCTTTTAAGTGTTAGACCTTGGGAGTTATGATAAAATTTGCTAAAATCCTTCTCTTAAGATTTAGAAAAATTGATTGCATGAAGGCATTGTTGTGCATTTTTAATCAAAAGGGCACTCTTGAAATTTGAAGATTTTCGTTATTTTAAAAGCTAGAAAATTTTGGGGATTTTGAAGGTTGCATCCCAACTCCATTAATGGAGGCTTGGGGATTTTTATAGTTTTGACCACTTTGAAGAAAAATAGAAAAAATGGATTTTAAACCTATTGTCCCATTTTTAAAATGTACTAAAGTGTTCATATCTTAGCCCTTTTATCTGCCTTATATGTGCTACTTGTTGCTTTTTCATCCCGAGTCCAATTTTACTTAGTCATATTTCGAGTCGTCAGAGATTATTTGCATGCTTGAACCAAGTCGGCGAGTTCACAAGTTCTTGAACCGCCCAACTTGCCGACTTTGAACGAGAAGTCTGGTGTCTTGAGTCTCCTTTGTGTCTCGGTATTGTGGAGTCCCTTTGTTGTCGGGAGGACGGGAGTTCCTTGAACTTCTGAACCTCTGACTTGGAGTTCAAAACTTCAATTCTTGCCCAACTTGTTGACTTTTAAGGACTTGTTGCGGTGTTTTTACTGCGCTGGCATATGAAGTGAAGGAATGACACTTGTCACTTCACATTTAATCAAAAGTACGTGAAAACACAGTGGCATAATTTTTAGAGGGAAACTCGAGGCATGTATTAATGAATTTAAAGGTTAAATTCACCACCAAAATTTAATGCTCTCCACAAGTGAATTTATGTGAAGTGACATTGATAAATTCTTCATTTCACAAAGGGAATACGTTGTAGAGTGTTAAATGGCTAGCTTGCTACATGTGAGATATCAGCATAACTCCATTCTCACGGGTCAGCACGATTAGCAATTCCATCTCTTTCTTGTTCTACTCTATTATAAAAGCACAACACTTTCTTTGGGGAGTTAGAAAATTTCCATTTCCTTATATCTGCATAAAGAACTTCTTGTCAGTTCTTTGCATTACCCTATATTGTCTGCGTATGTTTCAGAGTCTCTGGTGTTTTGGTTCCTCAAGTATATGAAGATGAAGTTCAAATTTCAAGGAGTCCCCATGGCCTCTATAGTGGAGAACGGTTTGTCCGAGGTGAGAGATACCAACTTAGGCCATGTTGATTTGGAGGACTTCTGGGGACGAATGCAGTATGAGAATCAAACTCCATTGGTGGGAAAGATTGTTAGTAGTGGTCTGGATAAAGCTGGAGGCTTTCTGCTTGTCGTGTATTGCCCTGAATTGATAGTGGCATGTGTGAATGGCTATTTTCTAGAGTCCCAAGAGATAAAAACCTCTAGTGGTGCCATTGTGGCAAAAGTTGATTTAGAATCTATCACCCTAGCTTTGAATTTGGAGGAACACGAAGATAATGTTGATGTTTTATGTGTCTTCTGCCTGGAATTACTATAATGAAAGGAAAGATTGGTGTCATACTTGCATTGCTAAGAACTGGTTGGAAATTGAAAAGACTGGGAAATCTCAGCTTCCCACCAACCTAAAAAGGATCCATTTTAAGGAGGAAATTTTAGACATGATAACTTTGCTAAATAGAGTAGTCGGGAACCCAGAATTAGATGTTTTTAAATTTTGGATGTGCAAATGCATTTTTGTTGATTTGTGGGGACCATCGCATTGACTGGGTGAAGATTATTTGTGAATGTCTACATGAACAATAGATGAATTTTACAAGAAGCATGAGTTTCCACATGTGTTCCCAATTGGTGTATGTGTTGGCTCAAAGAGAGGCTTCTTGGCCTAGCTTGAGGATTCAAGGAAATCCTATGGCAAGTACACCTGTGTACTGGACTTTTCCTCAATTGCAGAAGGTAGAAGGTATGAAAGATTTTAAGAGAGTAAATGATGCTTTTTCCATGATGAGCTAAGAAGATTGATGGCTCGATAGAGTGAAGGTTCTTAGTAGAAGCATCTGCTCTAGTCATGAAATTTGGTATTTTTTATATACAATTTGATCATTTCTCTTATTTAAGAATTGGGGGTTATGAAAATGCCCCAGTGAAATTGGCACGGTACCCATCCAATTATTTGGTGTTGTTAGAATTGTGCTGTCAGATGGCGATTGTAAATGTAAAATATCAAGCCATGAAGAAGGGATACTCTTTCCCCATGACCTTGTTTTTCTATCCTTGCAAAAGTAATGATGGGGCCAAAAATGTTGACAAGTTATTATCAGAATTCAGTCTCCACAGTTTATCACCCCGCGTGGCTTTTGGCAGTAAGAACTTCATAAAAGAAAACATGCATGGGGGTGGTTCTTACCTACATCAACCTCAACTTGAGGATTTTTGGGAAGACTGTGTAGATGAAAGAGAGGTACAAAGGAGGAAGTAGATGAGATTAACTATGGACCAAGTTCAAGCTTTCAAGCTAGATCTTCAAGTTCCCAACATGGTCAATGACAACCCAGGTATAATGGATGAAGGCTATCACGTCGTGTCAATGGAAGCCCTGCCTCTTGTGAAATGGTTTGAAAAAGAAGTTACAGATGTTAAGTTGCTTTCCCTTCATGTGTTGAGGAGAATGGAGAAATGGTTAAAGGGGAAGATAAAAGAGTGTGCTAGTTCTACCATGCCAAAGGATTTGGCTTCTCAAGACCAAAGTAGGTCTTAAACTGCCCATTCATACAGAAGGTCTTCTAGTTTGGACCCGACTCTTCATAGATTCAGCTCACAATTGAATGGCGGTGATGACAGGCCTCTTGAGGAATATGTAAAGGTGAAAATAGTGTGTGAACAAGACACTCAACCAGCGAAAGGAAATACCAGATTGGTTGCTTCTTCATCCAAAGTAGACCATGTGCCATGTGTGAATAACCCTGTAAGTGATAGTGATTCTTTCATTTTCTCTCAGATTGGAGAAGATAGCCTGTTGCGCTCTTTGTTAAGCCCGCCAAGTTCACCGCATCAAAATGAACCCCTGGAGCAGAATTTTCACCATGTTCCTCTTGTTGCTACTCTTAATACTACTAATGTTTCGGCCCCATCTCCCAATTGGTTGAAGAAATCAGTCCAAAAGAAAAAGAGGTATACTCCACCTGCAGATGAAGGCATTGATACTGTAGAAAATTTGCTACAAGGCACTCCCAGGCCTAAACGTGCTAAACGGATGTCAAGGATGGTGACCTTGCCTCGGGTAATCAATTTCTGGAAATTGTAGGCTTGGTGGTGGATAACAATGAAGATGAAGTGACAGCGGCTGACTTCAGAATGAGTAGAGTGGATTTGGGACCTTCTACTGCGGAGGGAAACCTTTACCATGTCAAATATTTAGTCAATAACTTATCTAAAAGGGTAAAGGGGTTGCAGGAAGAAAATTCAAAGCTACTAGCCCATGTAAGTTCTTTATCATCCTTTGTCAATTCGGTTGCTAAAATAATAACACCCACAACTGAAACTCCCTCAAATGATGACCTCCATATCCTTGATCCTAATTTGCTTCAACAAGTTAGAACATCTTTATCTTTGAGAAATGTTATGGATCAGTGGGTCAAGAAAATTATTTTTGATGGTCTTGTGTTTATTGAGGAGGCAATAAAATTATTTGATTCTGTATATGCGAAGAGGGAAGTTTTGATAGTAGAATTTGAAAAGGCTAGAAGCGATCATCATAGTCTATCTTTAGCCTCTAAAGAGATACAAGAGATGGCCAATATGGACCCTGGCATCTTAGTGGCTGAGGAAGTAGTAGCCGATCCTGGAGAGATAGACACACCTGTGTGGGCCGATGCAGTTGAATGGAAACTCTGTCTCATAATCACAGTAGAGGATGAAATGAGGAAAGCAATTGTGGTTTATTACAGAGAGATGATGGACATTAAAAGGGACTTTGCTGCTCTGGAGGTAGAGGCTAATGGGTCTGATGATGAGAGGCTCCTGGATGTGAAAATAATAAAACAGAATTTCAAAAAGGTGGTAACTGAAGAGGTAATGAACTATAATGTAATTACAGGGGAATCACTTGGGAGGCTTGTGAAAATGGCAGCTAACATCAACACTGCTAGAAATAAGTTTGATGAGGTGCATCCAAAGGTGGTGGACTCTGATAGAGTGGTGATGAAGAAGAAGTGTTGGATCAGCATGACAAGAACCCCACCTGGGATGTTGTTGATATTTGTTATCAACAAATACATGGCATACAAGGCAAGGTTGTGGGTGTAGGTACCTCAAGTGGTACAAAGAGGCACAAGAGAAGGCGAGCAGATGAAGGAAGAGGAAGTGATGGATGAAGTGGATAACGGCAAAGAGGATTTGCAAATCCTCAATTAATTTCAATTTCATGCTTTAGTTGTTTTATAATATTTTCTCTAAAACTATTGGCTCTGGAGAGCCCTTTTATTATAAATATTGTTTAAACATCTTTTAAATCAGTTGTTTCAAGAAGTCGTTATGGTTTTAAAGACAATTACTTTTCGACTTAGCTATATATTCTGGATAGCTAGTCAAATTTGGGATCTTTTACAAACTTTGTTTGGCAAGGGTGATAGTAAATTTTGGTTTCAGCTACTTTGATATATGCAATGAAATTAATACAATGGAGTTTTGAATGATCATGGACTTTGTGTTTTGATTATTTGGATTCATGTTCTACTTATGTTGAATGTGTTTCTACTGGTGTTGATGATATTTGTATATCTTAGTGGTTGTATATCTTTAATTCTTGCTCACTACTGCAAATCATTTATCTTTTGATATATTATTTGAGGTGGTGAATATATGGTGTATGATATCGGTTTATATTAGTTTGTGGACATTTTATTGGAGAAGTCTTTGAGCTTCTCGTGTTTTGGATATAAATCTACCTTTACTGCTTTCTGGTCAAAAGTTCTGCCTTTGTTAAAGCAATTTTGGTTTTCATTCATTAGAACATCATTTGATGGTAGCTGTGCCTTGTTAAAGAAGCAGAGAATCTTTATAAAATACCAAAATATTAGGCTCAACTATTGATTGCATTTGTCACTTGTCTAGGCGAGAGTATATACAGTTAGGTGACAAATCTATTAGCCAACAGATTTTTGGCGACTCTACTAGGGATAATAAGATCGAACCTATTTATATATGTTGTGTGAGTTGCTGTGTTATTGGATTTTATGGTTCTTCGTGGAAGACGTGCACCAGTTTTACAACCTAACGTAGACTGGCTTGTGGGAGATCAAGAAGATATTGTTACTGGTCTTAGACATGTTGCTTGGCAAACCTGAAGAATGAACCAACAATATCACCAGGTTGACGAAGTCCTGGAAGAAGAAAAAGAAATTGGTGAAATTATAAGAGAAAACGCATGTCATTTTGCTGACGCTCAAGAGATAATCTTTATTGAGGGAGTTGTTATAGTGCCTAGGAGAGAAAGGCCTTTGCAAATCCAAGAAGTTTCTGAGAATAGACCGAGGAATCCCACCGTCAAACCAAGAAATCAAGTCCTTGCTTGACTGGCTCACCCTCATATTAACCAGTAAGTGGTTTGGCGACTCTACTTGATTGTTCTTATTGTTACCATATTTAGTTGTGAAAGTGGGCTATGAAAAGATATACCTAAGGGGATATACAAAGGGGTATCATTGATATTGACTTTGATTTGCTTCAGTCTCTAAACTTTGCTCCTTTTCCTCCCATAAGAAGAATCAAATCTTTGAGCAGACCATCCTCTCCTCCACCTGTTAGAGACTTTACCAATTCATCCTGTCAAAGCTTGACTTTACAAGGTATTGTCTTGCTGTTACAAGGAAACTTTCCCCCTTTTAATATGGCTCATCCTCAACCTCCACTCGTTCCATGGGGTGCTACTATTGGACCACTTGGTCTTGGGGTAAATTTGCATGATTTACCTAGAGGATCAGGTAAAATAATGCCTAAATTTAGAGGCAACGGAAAGGTTACTCTAGAAGAACACATTAATGCATTCTTTGCCGCCTGTTCTATTTTAGGAGTCCATCATGAAGATGTGTCAATTTGGCTATTTGTTGAGTCTCTCACTAACACTGTTGCCGAATGGTTTTATCATCTCCCTAATGCCTCTATTAGAAATTGGGCTTCTATGAGATGCCAATTCGAATATAGATTCAAAACTACTGACAATGAACACACATTGGTAGCTCAACTTTCCACTATGAAGAAAGAGATTCATGAGCAAATGAGGGTGTGATAGGTGAAAGTCAGGTGTGGAAGATCAGACATAGTCATGAAACCCTAACCCTACCATCATCAAGGAATCTAACCTAAATGAAATCAAAGGATAATGCAATTCAAGCATAACATCACCTAGATCGTGCGATTCCTTGTTTGAGAGAGAGATGTGGACTGCTTCTTCAACGATAAGCAATTACAAAGCTGAAAGCTGCCATTGATGGATGATAAAAGCTCGAATGCTCGAATGCTCAAGATGATAATGGAGGTGCTATATGATTGCTGGATTACTAGATTGCTGGATGTCTCATATGGAATGAAAGGGTGTTTATATAGAACTCAACCAAGATCAATCAACGGTGGAGATTCAGAGGCTATGTGAATGGCTAAGATTGAAAGTTACTAGATTTAGGTCCAATTAGTTGTGCATGTGAAAGATTTTAAATGAAAGTTGTCTTACAACACATGATGAATGGGAAATGGACAAGTGTTGAAATGTGATAAATGATAAAGGCTTAATTCAAATAAAGTATTTGAATTAGTTGGGATATGAGTTGGAAATTAATTAAATAAATAAAATTTATTTAATTAATAGGATAAATGCATAAAATGAGATAAGACATGATGTGAAATTAATTAAATAAATACAATTTATTTAATTAATTGGCTAAGTGAATGAGAATGGGATTTTAATTAAATAAATAAAATTTATTTAATTAATTGGATAATGGATTAGTGATTTAACAAGGTGTCGCTAGACATGGACAAATTTGGGTGTCTACATTTTGCCCCTCTTTGATACAATGTTCGATAGAATGTTGTGTCAAAGAAGATGTGAGATGCGTTCGATAAACAAGTTATGCCCCAGTGTAACTGGCAGGTGATGCCCCCTCGAGAGGTAAGCCAGGCGAACCAGGAAGGGCTGGGTTGGCTCTCGATAGAAGAAAAGGCGGAAAAGAGGGCAGACGCGAAGGAAAGGGGGGTTGCATGGAAGAAAATAGGCTGTGGCATAGAAGAATTAGGGTTTGGAGAAGGGCTATAAGTAGGTGCTTCAAGGGCAAATAGGCTCATTTGTGCTCATTTGTGCTTAGAAACTTAGAGAAATCCAGAGCTCCTGAGAGTGAGAGTGGCAGAGCTAGCAGGATGGTGATTCCACGCAGAGATCATCGTACGGAGCGAGTGAGGACACATGGACGACCAGAGGGAGCAGGCGCACCGGTATGTTTCAAAACTTTTCCCAAAAGCGTGCATTTAATAGCCTAGAAGCGTAATTAATTCACACACGTCACCAAAAGCGACTAGTTTAGGACATGGCACATATAGGTCGCTTATGTAGGAAAAGAGATCGCGTAGAGTATTGCAGGTCGCATATAGGCGCGGGTAGGTCGCTTATGGAAATGAGGTCGCATCCTGTCGGTGGGAAAAATGCAGTCGAAATGCGCGTATGGAGGGAAACTAGTCGCTTATAGTCAAATAGCAGTCGCATAAGGTAGTTTAGCTCGCATAGGACTGGAAACAGCTCGCATAAGGTAAATGAGTCGCGTCTAAGGCTAGAACAAGCGCACATAGTGATTGGGCTCGCTTATAAGGATAAGATAGGCGCATTTAGTAAAAGAGCTCGCTTTGAGGGTAAATAGAGTCGCACATAGGATATGGCTCGCATATAAAGCAAGGATGAGCGCATATGGCAATAAAGGTCGCGTATAGGAAAACAGTAAGCGCATGACGTAAAAAAGTTCTGATGGTAATAACCTTGGAGGTGTCAACATCTTTCTCAGAATATCCCAATTGTTTGATAAGTTTCAAAGAACATATATTTAGACCAGCTCCCCCATCTATCAAGACTCGTTTGATACGGCGTTGGTTAACAAATACTTCAATATGGAGGGCCTCATTGTGTGACGGATGAATGGAGGGTTGAAGATCTTTGTCGGAAAAGGTTAAATGACAAGGGGCTGCAATGCTAGCGACCATGGATTGAAATTGTGTGATATTAA
This sequence comes from Cunninghamia lanceolata, assembly GCA_027924645.1. NCBI lineage: Eukaryota > Viridiplantae > Streptophyta > Pinopsida > Cupressales > Cupressaceae > Cunninghamia > Cunninghamia lanceolata. The sequence goes on along the minus strand of BSBN01000520.1, from coordinate 20,340,585 downwards.
TATTATTAGGCACCGAAGACTCTTGTAAGGCCTTATCAAGGATAGCTTTATGTGCGGGTGATATGCGGAGCAGCTCAAGGATAGATATGTGTGCGGGTGTTTTACCAAGGTGATCCAAGAGGTTATAGTCGGAGAGAGGTCGAGGAGGATGAGGAGGTGCTCCTTGAACGGTAACTCGACCTCTTCATGTGGTTACGGCACAATCAGGTGCTCCTTGGACGGTAATGGTAGAAATGCGAGCATGGTCAATGCGGCCAATGGTAGATGATGCATAATTATAGGGAATAGCATTTCCATCTTGAAGGTTATTTGTCTGATCATGAGATGGAAGTGGATTCTTGAAAGTCTCTAGATCATAGTTTGATGTGGATTGTTGAGCAGGTTGAGCTGTTGAAGGTGTGACGTTGATTAGACCTTGATCAATGCAGTCTTGGATAACATGTTTTAAGCGCATACAACCATTTGTTTTGTGTCCTTTAACTCGATGGTAATCACAATACTCATTCTCTTTGTACCAAGGAGCTCGAAAGAGTGGTTCACCATTTGGTGGTGCATCAGGTAGAATAACGTCTCCGGCTTGAAGCAGCTTTCGAAGAATAACTTCCATGGGTTCCACTAATGGTGTAAATTGTCGGCGTGGATTAGAAGTTTGGCGTTGGTTTCTTCGTTGTGGAAAAGGCTGTCTTGGTGGAGAGGCTGCTTGAATGTTGATGGGAGCTCTCATAGTTTGGATATTCTTTGTATCAACAATACCGTCATTGACAACATTCTTGTTCTTGTTCCAAAAGCGAGACTTATCATTGGAATTTTGGGGAGAATCTTTGTTATCATGAAAGATCTTGATAGTTCCTCGTTCAATAATAACTCCTTTGGAAACTAGTTCGTCAAAGGTGCTAGCACTTTGCAATTGTAGTTGGAATGACAGTTCAGGATGAAGATTTTGAACAAAGATGTCAAGCTGTTGTTTCTCAGGGATTTCCCATGATAATTTGCTAGCCATATTATGCCATCGTTGGGTAAATGAGGAAAAGGTTTCACCATTGCGTTGTTTGTTGTTGACAAGGTCATTCATGTTTACCTCATGTTCAATGTTGAAGGCAAAATGTGATCGAAACTTGTTTGCCAATTTTGAAAAAGTCTTAATTCCTGGAGGTAAATGGGAAAACCATTCGAGAGCTTGTCCTGCTAAGCTTCGAGGAAATAGTCTCAAGAGATATGTATCATCATAGGCAACATCGAGACATGCCACGAAAAAGGCTCGAAGATGGTCGTCCGGATTTCCTTTCCCTTTGTACTTATCAAATTGTGGGATTTCAAAGTGTGGTGGAAAAGGTATCATATTAAGAGACTTGTCAAATGGATAGGCACATATGTTTTCGAGAGAGAAAGGTTTCTTGCCTTGTCCTACCCTTTCATCGATCATCTGTTGGATATCGGCTGAGGATAACTGCTGTTGTTGCGAAGGGAGTGGAGTGTGATATGAGACATATTGTGGTTGTGGTTGTGGTATATGTGGAGTTGTGACTGTTTGTTGTGGTTGTGTGCCCACAATGTATGAAGCTGTGACTATTTGTTATGGTTGTGGGATGTATGAAGCGGTGACTGTTTGTTGGGGTTGTGTGCCCACAATGTATGTCAAAGGAGTGGTATGTGGCATGTATGTGTTAGAGGATTGCTGTCCTTGAGACACAAGTGGCAAGTGGGTGTGCATCACATGAGAAGCGGATGTTGGATTGATAGTAGCAGATGGTTGGGAAGTTGGGATTGAATTCATGACATGGTAAGTGACGGAGGGATTGGTAGATACGACAGAAGGATGAACATTGGGATTGGTATTTCGGACAATATGAGGATTGGTATATGTCATGTGTTGGGTGATATTAGAGAAGCCTTGGGTAGCATAAGAGGGATTGATGGTGTGTGAAGGATTGGAAGAAGAGGACAGCATGGATGTAAGTTGATCAACATAAGCGATCTTATTGTTTGGATTGGCTTGAGAAATGAGGGGATCACTCATGTCAATGAGACTAACGTTGGGATTATAGGATAACATGGAGGAATTAGCAGTTGGTGTATGAGATGTGGTAGAGTGTAATGGTTGTGAAGCATGGACAACATGTGTTGTTGGAATGGTTTGAGAGGTATATACACCGTAAGACATGGAACTAGCTTGTGATGCTCGAAGTGTTTGTGCTTGTGTTACATGGACAGCTTGAGTTACTTGAGGCATGGAAACAGTCATGGTGGAAGGAGAGATATGTTGAGGGACATGAAAGGGTGGAATATTGAGATTTTGTGACATGAGAGGGAGCACATTGGTGGGCACTATCAATGGTTCTAAAGTATGCTCTGATCGTGGTAACTCAAATGAAGCAACAATAGGCAATGAGGATGGTGTTTGCGAGGTAATAGAAGATGATGTGACTATAGTAGATGGTCTATTTGCAACAACAGCAGTAGTGCTGGGATCGTGCTCTCTAATAGTGGATATATCAAAGTCTTTAGGTAGTTTAGCACCCATGCGAGCAAGTTGGAGAAAACAGCGATCAGGCTCAGATATCATGAGTTTCTCAACTTGGTCCCATAGATAGGTATCTTGGAATTCTGATGAGTCGTCTTGAGATTGTTCTTCGAAAGTTTCCAAGGATGGTGGAGGTTGCATTTGTTGTGAAGATGATTCGCCCCTAGTGTACCCTTGAGGTATAAACATATGAGAAGGCATACCAGTTGTGAATTGAGTTGCGTCCTTAAGAGGTGTTGTGAATTGTTTCATCTCAGCTTGCAATTTGGCATCCATTTCAGCTTTCAATTTGGCTTCTATTTCAGCTCGATATTGACTCCTAGTTTGAGGCATGATGTTGATGATGAAGTTGAGCTTGTCAAAGTTTTGAGACCCAAAAGATGATAATTGGCTAGTTGGTTGATTGGTTGTTGTTTTGGTTTGCTGGTTTGGCTAAGTTGCTTGGTTGATTTGTTTTGGCTGAGTTGTTGTTGGTTGTCCCTAGAGGTAGCTTGATCACTCAAGGGAAAGATTGTTTATTGTTGATGTTTGTTGGAGCTAAAGCTAAAAGAGATTGTTTGCTGAAGCTAAAGCTGAAGGATGTTTGTTGGCTGAAGCTAAAACTGAAGATTGTTTGTTGATTGAAATGATTGGATTGATGTCTGATTTGCTGGTTGGGGTCTCAAAAAGATGGAAAAGCTCATGAGTTGTGATCTGATTGATAAGCTCAAAATAGGAGACAAAGTCCAGGTATTTGCTGTTGATCAAAGAGAAGTCTGAAAGCTGATGTTTGAGGTTCAAGCAAGCTGGTCCTGAGACTAATTCAGCTGATGCACTGAGATTTGTAGGAATTTTAGCTACAGGCGACTGATGATAGCTCAAAGGTGACTCAAAGGATGCTAAAGGTGATTAATGATAGCTCAGATGCGACCTGGTTTAGTTTTGACAGAAAAATGACAGTGCTAACCAGAAGTGAATGCTATGCCAGAGGCGATGACTGTTGGTTCAAAGGCGATGACTGTTAGTTCAGAGGCGACTCAGATATCCCTAAAGGCGACAGTCTGTTGTTCAGAGGCGAGCTCGTTCAGGAATCAGGTGAATAACTGCGGCTTAAAGGCGATCTGGCTCAGAAAATATGCGATTGGTTATGACTCATATGCGACTTGGTTCAGACAGTAGGCGATCAGCTATGGTTCAAAAGTGATTCTGTTTAGACAATATGCGGGCAGTTGTTGTTTAAAAGCGACGCAGTTCAGGCAATATGCGAGTCACTATAGTTCAGAAGCGATGTCTGTGGTGTATGCGAGCAGTTTAGGTTCAAAAGCGACTGTGTTTATGTAACAGTGGTCTGATTTTGCAATTTTTTAGCAAGAAAACAATGATAACAGTCACTCACACTCACAACAAGCACAAACTGATACAACCTAGGCTAGGATAGGACAGTATCTGTTGAATCCCCTAGCTGCGCCTATTCAAAGCGGGTAGCTCCAGGATCTTGGTAGCACCGGCTCCTCCTTACATTTGCACACACTTCTCACGCATACCAAGATCCGGGATTCTTATAAGGCTTGACCCTCTCCAAACCTTTAGATTGTCCCTGCTACCTCGGCTAAGAACCGCATGAATCGGGGCCGCTTCAAGGGTTTTGCCCTCTGCGTCAACAGATAGAAGGTTTTTGGCTACTACACAAAGTTGCTAATAAGGGCATCCGTTCGGGTGGCTATACGTGCGGCAGTGCTACTCTCCGTTATGGAGTCTCCCAGCCTCCAAGGGTTGCGCCTTGGAGGGTTTTTGGGGAGGTTGGCTGTCGGTATAACATAACTGCACCCGTTGTTTGTGGCTTTCGACACAAACACTTTTCTTATATAGCGGTTCGGAAGGACTTGGCTTTAGCCCGTTACCGCTTGGGTCGTATCCCTTCTCACACCGGGAAGGCAGGCCCTCTAAAGATAATGACAAGTTCTCATACACCCAAGATCCATTTGATAGGCAAGGGGAGAGGATACTTTTGTCATTAAATTTGGGTTACAATCAGGCACATGCAAGCAATCAAAAAAGATAAATCAAGCACGGAGCAAGCAGTAGTTCATTTTAAGCACCAAGCCCAAATATGCCTAATTTAGTGAAAAAAAACCACAAATCTTGGACCGATCGAACCTGCAACAGATATGTCAGTAGTTTGATAACCTCCTTTCTTGGACAGATCGATAAGATGCTGCGCAAATACCCAGTTAATAGCCAAAAATCAAACTGGAACTGAAACAGACTTGAAAACAACAGAACTTTACCAGATGCGATTCACTGTTGATTAAAAGCGACCTCTATTATATCAGAGGCGAAATACTGTAGATCATATGCGACGCGTAAAAACACAGCATGCGACCCCTGTCAGCTCATAAGCGATGCAGATTGGCCATAAGCGATCGGTTGAGGGCTGGATGCGACCTGTTTCTGCAAAAACACAGCCGATAAACAAAAACCCTAGCCTAACAGGCGAACAATATCAGTCCATAAGCGATACAAATGAATGCAAAAGCGGCCTCTGTTGTGTCATATGCGATCCCGATATACCAGAAGCGACCTGTTGTAAGTCGAAAGCGACCTGTCTCTGCAAAACAAAAAACTAAACCCTAACCTGCACAGGCGAACATTATTAGCTCATAAGTGTCTCAGATCAGAATAAAAGCGCGCACTGTTAGATCAAAAGCGATGCAGAATTGTGCAAAGGCGGCCCCTGTTAGGTTAAAAGCGATCTGATTATGCGCAAAAGTGGCGGCTATTAGGTCAAAAGCGGTAAATACAGTGAACACAGTCGCATACATTACAGGCGATCATTTTAAAGATAAAAGCGATACGTTTTACCTGAAGCGACGACTGTTTGTTTCAAGGCGATCCAGAGAGGATAATGCGGCCTGTTCCAGCGTAAAAGCGACGCAGAAATTCGGAAGCGGCGGCTGTTTGTTTAAAAGCGACTGGAATTTTCTGCGAGCACCTGCAAAATTTGATCTTCAAAGAAACAACTCCAAAAAATGAAGTTAATCAAGGAAGTGAGTCCCACCGAGCGTGCCAAAATGTGATAGGTGAAAGTCAGGTGTGGAAGATCAGACATAGTCATGAAACCCTAACCCTACCATCATCAAGGAATCTAACCTAAATGAAATCAAAGGATAATGCAATTCAAGCATAACATCACCTAGATCGTGTGATTCCTTGTTTGAGAGAGAGATGTGGACTGCTTCTTCAATGATAAGCAATTACAAAGCTGAAAGCTGCCATTGATGGATGATAAAAGCTTGAATGCTCGAATGCTCAAGATGATAATGGAGGTGCTATATGATTGCTGGATTACTAGATTGCTGGATGTCTCATATGGAATGAAAGGGTGTTTATATAGAACTCAACCAAGATCAATCAACGGTGGAGATTCAGAGGCTATGTGAATGGCTAAGATTGAAAGTTACTAGATTTAGGTCCAATTAGTTGTGCATGTGAAAGATTTTAAATGAAAGTTGTCTTACAACACATGATGAATGGGAAATGGACAAGTGTTGAAATGTGATAAATGATGAAGGCTTAATTCAAATAAAGTATTTGAATTAGTTGGGATATGAGTTGGAAATTAATTAAATAAATAAAATTTATTTAATTAATAGGATAAATGCATAAAATGAGATAAGACATGATGTGAAATTAATTAAATAAATACAATTTATTTAATTAATTGGCTAAGTGAATGAGAATGGGATTTTAATTAAATAAATAAAATTTATTTAATTAATTGGATAATGGATTAGTGATTTAACAAGGTGTTGCTAGACATGGACAAATTTGGGTGTCTACAGAGGGAGTATGTAGCCAAGTTCAACAAACTAGCAAATAGAATTCCTGGTAATGTCAGACCTGGTGATGGCTTGTTGATATGCTTCTTTGTCAATTCATTACCCCCTGATGTCAGTTATACCATAAAGAGACAAAGAGTCCCTAACTTAGCTGATGCTCAATCATTGGCTATTCTTGTGGAAGATGATCTAATAACTGTAGGAAAGTGGAAAAGAGAATTACAAATAGGCAAACCCTCAGCTGCTAATTCTACTGATCCTATTATTTAGAGATTAACAAATGGCATTATCACTCTAAAAAGACATGCCTAAAAGCCATCAGTAGTCTCCTCAAGTGGGTTATAATAGGACATTACAGTTACCTGGCCCAACCCAAAGGTTAGCAATTGAAGGAGGACCCTCGACGAGTAAAAACAATCATATGGTATGCAACTTTCATCTTACCTATGATCATGATGGGGCATCTTGTCCAGAGATGATGAGATTCCTGCAAATGCTCTCTATGAATGAGCATGTAGAAGAGCCACATGTGGAGGAACTTTCTACACCTGGTGATATTGGTGTTAATTTCTTTAAATATGAGTCAGATGATGGAAGTGGAGAAGATGTTTTCACTAAACTTGATAATCCCAATTGTGTGGTGTTTACTAGAGGGCAACAAGCACATAAAGGACAAAATCCTCAAAATCAGCCTGGGAGCTCATCCTAAGTATATTATGACAAGACAAAGTAATACCAAGAAGGCAGAGATTGTTACACCTAGAGTTGTAGCTGCAGAGGTACCATCTACTTCATCTTCTGAAACTCTTGTGTCTAGTTCATTTGATATTGGTGAGTCGTGTAAAAATACAAAAATTCAAATCTCACAAGCTAAATATCTTAGGCTCAACCCATCTGAACTAGACATATTGGTTAGATATGTCAAACAAGAACCGTCTCCTTCCAATTGTAATGCTCAAGTGTCTAGTGAGACTGAAATACATGTTAGCCACCAAAATTGTTCAAACTTCCACTCCCAAGACTCCAGTCCTCAAAACCTATTCGAGAAGCCAGAGCCTTTTTATATATCTTTATACATTGTTGGTTATAAACTTAGCAATTGTGTTATTGATTTTGGAGCTTCAGAGAATGTGATGCCTGCCCAAGTTGCCAAAGCCCTAGGTTTATCATATACACCTTCTCATGGTAGGTGCTTCTCAATGGATGGTTCCTTTGTACCTATCCTTGGTCAAATCAAAGATGCTCAAGTTGCTCTAGTTGCTTTTCCCAAGAAAAGGTTGAAACTAACCATACTTGTAGCAGACATACCAGCAAGTTATGGATGTTGTTAAGCCGTAAGTTTTGCAAAGATTTGGGTGGTGAGATTCAAATGGACTAGTCAAATGCCCTGATACCTATAGATGGGAATAAGATTCATCTGAATCCAGAGCCTAAGGCCAAATTTACTGTACTAAAATATGGAGACCCTAGAGCATATATCTTGTTTGTAGAAACTAGGCCTAGCACTTACATGTGCACATCATCAGACGATGGTAATGCAGACCTAATCAGCCCTAATTTGGTAAATGAATTATGGACCTTAGAATTTGATGGTAGTTGCTCTATTGTAGGATTAGGGGCTGGGGTGGTTCTAATCTCTCTGGATGGTTATGTCTTTCCATTTGCCTTTAAACTTGAATTTGAAAATACAAATAACACCGCAGAATACGAAGCCTTGATGTTAGGTGTGGAACTAACCAGGAAAAGGAGTGTGAAATAGTTGAAAGTTAGAGGTGATGTTGAGTTGATTGTTAAACAAGTAAAGAAATTGTATATAGTTAAAAATGGTAGACTAAGGCATTATAGAAATAGGGTGTGGGACTGTATTAAAGACTTTGATGCCTTTTCTATAGAGGCAATACCCAGAGAATAGAACATTAGGGTTGATTCCTTAGCCGTTTCAGCATCCCTCCTCTTACCACATCTAGATTTCAAAGATAAATCATTCAAGATTGGCGTTCTTGACAATGTTAATCCCTGGCAAGTCTTTAATTATGATCAACAGATTATTTCATTTCTTGAAAAGGTTGAATCTTTTGCCAGTGTGTTCTTTGAGGGTAGCAGTGATGAAAGTAATGATGTGTTGGAAGGAGAGATAAATTCCCTTAACGACCCAAGATCAGGAGTTGTTCGGTTGAAATGGAATAAAATGCCTAAAGGTCTAGTCTCACTTGAAGATCTTTTTAATCGACATGATCAGTATCTCAAGAAGAAGAGCAAAGTTTCCATTATAGCTTTGGCTAATTATGATCGAGTGAATATTGGTACTGAAGATGATCCAAAAATTGTGTGTATTCGCAAGTGTTGTTCTCGAAAGGAAAGGAAAAGTTTAATTTCTTTTCTCATTAGATATAGGGATGTTTTTGCATGGTGTTATGCTAATCTAAAGAAATTCAGGAATGGAGAAATCCAACATCATATTCCATTGAAACCTGGCACTGTACCTTTCAGGAAAAAATAGAGAACTTATAACCCGAAGGTGGCAGAGGTCATTTTCAATGAAATTGACAAGATGCTAAAGGGCAAAATCATTTACCCCATTCACCATTCTACTTGGGTGGCAAATATTGGACCTATTAGGAAGAAGAATGGGGATCTCTGGATTTGCATTGATTTTAGGAATTTGAACCAAGATTCTCTGAAAGACAACTACCACCTGCCAGTAATGGACCATATATTGCAAACTATGTCTGGATCAGAGATGATGTCTATGCTCGATGGATTTTCAAGGTATAATAAAATTGAAGTGGCTTAGGAGGACTAGCAAAACAACTTTTACTACTCCAATTGGTGTCTTTGCATATAATAGAATGCCTTTTGGTCTTATTAATGTTGGAGCCACATTTCAGAGAGCAATGGATCTGACTTTTGGTGACTTGAAAAACAAAATCATAGTGGTTTACCTTGATGACTTAACAATCTTATCTAAGAAAAGAGTTGATCATTTGCATGATTTGGAGATAGTTCTGCAGTGTTGTAGGGAACATGGCATTTCTTTAAATCCAAAGAAGTCAATCTTTGTAGTTACAGAAGGGAAGTTGTTAGGTCACATTGTTTCAAAAGATGGGATAAAGATTGACCCAAAGAGAGTCAGGGCAATTCAACAGTTGAGTTTACCCATGACCAAGAGTAACACAAGATCCTTTTTCGGTCAAGTAAACTTTCTAAGAAGATTTGTTATAGACTTTGCTGAGTTGACTAGGCATATTGCAGAAATGATGAAAAACCATCATGTCTTTAAGTGGAATACTGAAGGTAAGCAAGCATTTGAGGATATTAAAGTAGCCATCGCTAATGCACCCACAGTTGTACATTCTAATTTTCAAAAATATTTTATAATCTATTGTTATGCTTCTGAGCATACTCTATCAACTATTTTGCTACAGAAGAATGAACAGGGGATAGAGGCTCCCATTGCCTTCATGAGTGTGCCATTAAAGAAACATGAATTGAAATACTCCTCTTTAGAGAAGCATGCATATGTTGTAGTGAAAGATTTAAAAAGCTTTAGAGTTTATGTCTTGCATTCACATGGTGTTGTTTATGTCCCAAAATCAGTTGTAAAGAGTATCCTTACTCAGCATGAAATTGGATGTAATAGTAGAGGAGCATGGATAGCCAAAGTTTAGGAGTATGATACTAAGATCAAGCCCACCAATTTGGTTAGAGGTAAAGGGTTGTGCAAGATGATTGCTGAAAACAAGGTTGATGAAGGTGAAGAATTACCCCTAGTACTTTTCACTAGTACTATTGATGATTGGTTTTCTGATGTTTCTTACTTCTACTAGTAATATTGATGATTGGTTTTCTGATGTTTCTTACTTCTTAACTTATGGTGAATGTCCATCTCACCTCTCTACCAAAGAAAGGAGAAATCTAAAACTTAAGGCAAATAAATATGTCCTCTAGGAAGGTAAGCTATATAAAAGAGGAATAGATGGAACATTTATGAGATGTGTAGATAAGGAGCAATAAAATAAATTGCTAGAGACTTTCCATGATGAAGCATGTGGAGGACACTTCTCTGCATCAGTGACAACTTTTAAGATACTAAGGCAATGTTTTTTTGGCCTGGTATGTTCAAAGATGCCTACAACTGGGTATCGAAGTGTGAGAAATGTTCAAAGTTCACATGTAGGCCTCAGTTAGTTGCCTTGCCTTTGAGACCAATAGTCATAGACGAACCATTTCAGTAGTGGGGATTGGACTTCAATGGACCTATTAATCCTAGTTCCAGTACTAGACATACTCATATCCTGACAGCAACAGATTATTTTACTAAATGTGTAGAAGCAATTTCAGTAAAGAACACTACTTTTGAGGTAGTCTGCACCTTTCTTAAAGAAAAGATTTTAGTCAGATTTGATGTTCCTAAGAAGCTGGTGACTGATAATGCTTCTAGTTTCTCTTCTATTGAGTTCACTCTTTTCTTCTATGACTTTGGTATTAGCCTTGCCCATTCATCTGATTATTACCCATAGGGCAATGGGCAAGCTGAATCAAGTAATAAAAATCTCATTTTTATTGTCAAGAAGCTAGTGGAGTAAAATCAAAGGGGATGGCATAAGAGCCTGTATGATGCTCTTTGGGATGATAGAATAACATATAAAAGAGCTATTGGCATGTCACCTTTTCAGTTGATTTATGGTGTTGACAATGCAATCCCCATTCCCTTGGAATTGTATGCATTAAATTTGCAGAAGGCAATTGAGGATGAGTAGTTTCAATCAGCACTGGAGAAGAGGATACTACATTTGAGCCATCTAGAAGAGCAAAGGGATACTGTTGTACATAGAATTGCCAAACATCAATAGACCGTGAAGAAGATCTTTGACAAAAAGGCTAAACAAAGGAACTTTGTTGTAGGGGATTATGTGCTTTTATGGGATAAGAGGAGAGAACCAAAAGGAGCCCATAAGAAATTTGATTCCTTGTGGAAATAACCTTTCAAAATCAGAGAAGTTATTGGAGAAAATGCATTCTTGTTAGCTTATCCGGATGGAACACCATTGCCTCTTGCCTACAATGGGCAAGATTTGAAATTACTTGATTGGAAGTATCTCTGAGTCTTGTCTTGTACCATAGTTTCTTTCCTTATTTTTCTATTGTGTGTGTTGTCTCATTTTTGGTGTGACTCTATTGCCCCTGGAATAAGGCTTGATTGCCATGGTTTGTCTGGATTCTCTGCGTCCTCCTTAGTCCTTGTCCCCAATTACAGCCTGTTATTGTCCCATTTTTGAAAAATGTACTAGAGTCTTCATATCTTAGCCCTTTTGTCCACCTTATATGTGCTACTTGTTGCTTTTTCATCCCGAGTCCAATTTTACTTTGTCATATTTCGAGTTGTCGGTGATTCTTTGCATGCTTGAACCAAGTCGGCGAGTTCACAAGTTCTTGAACCGCTCGACTTGTCGACTTTGAACAAGAAGTCCGGTATCTTGAGTCTCCTTTGTGTCTTAGTATTGTGGAGTCCCTTTGTTGTCAAGAGGTTAAGAGTTCCTTGACCTTCCGAACCTCTGACTTGGAGCTTAAAACTTCAATTCCTACCCAACTTGCCAATTTTTAAGGACTTGTTGCGGTGTTTTTGCTACGCTGGCATACAGAGTGAAGGAATGACACTTGTCACTTCACATTTAATTCGAAGTACATGAAAACACAGTGGCACAATTTTCAGAGGAAAACTCGAGGCATGTATTAATGAATTTAAAGGTTAAATTTGCCGCCAGAATTTAATACTCTCCACAAGTGAATTTATGTAAAGTGACATTGATAAATTCTTCATCTCACTTAAAGTTGCATCATTTCACAAAGGGAATGCATTGTAGAGTGTTAAATGACTAGCTTGCTACGTGCTAGATATTAGCATAACTCTATTCTCACGGGTCAACAAGATTAGCAATTCCATTTCTTTCTTATTCTACTCTGTTATAAAAGCACAACACTTTCTTTGGGGAGTTAGAAAATTTCCATTTCCATGTATCTGCATAAAGAACTTCCTATCAGTGCTTTGCATTACCTTGTATTGTCTGCGTATGTTTCAGAGTCTCTGGAGTTTTGGTTCCTCGAGTATATGAAGATGAAGTTCAAATTTCAAGGAGTCCCCATGGACTCTATAGTGGAGAATGGTTTGTTCGGGGTGAGAGATACCAACTTAGACCATGTTGATTTGGAGGACTTATGGGGAAGAATGCAGTCTGAGAATCAAACTCCATTGGTGGGAAAGATTGTTAGTAGTGGTCTAGATAAAGTTGGAGGCTTCCCGCTCACCATGCATTGCCCTGAATTGATAGTGGCATCTACGAATGGCTATTTTTCGGTGTCCCAAGAGATAAAAACCTCTAGTGGCACCATTGTGGCAAAAGTTGATTCAGAATCTATTGCCCTAGCTTTGAATTTGGAGGAACACGAAGATAATGTTGATGTTTCTATGTCTTCTACCTGGAATTACTATAATGAAAGGAAAGATTGGTGACGTACTTGCATTGCTAAGAAATGGTTGGAAATTGAAAAGACTGGGAAATCTTGGCTTCCCGCCAACCTAAAAAGGAGCCATTTTAAGGAGCAAATTTTAGACATGATAACTTTGCTGAACAGAGTAGTCGGGAACCCAGAATCAGATGTTTTTAAATTTTGGATGTGCATATTCATTTTGTTGATTTGTGGGGACCATCGCATTGATTGGCAAAGATTATTTGTGAATGTTTGCATGAACAATTGATGAATTTTACAGAAGCGTGATTTTCCACATGTGTTCCCAATTGGTGTATGTGTTGGCTCGAAGAGAGGCTTCTTGGCCTAGCTTGAGGATTCAAGGAAATCCTACAACAAGTACGCCTGTGTACCGGACTTTTCCTCAATTGCAGAAGGTAGAAGCTATGAAAGATTTTAGGAGAGTAAATGATGCTTTTTCTATGATGCTAGCTAAGAAGATTGATGGCTCAATAGAGTGAAGGTTCTCAGTAGAAGCGTCTGCTCTAGTCATGAAATTTGGTAGCTTTTATATACAATTTGATCGTTTCTCTTATTTGAGAATTGGGGGTTATGAAAATGCCCTGTTGAAATTGCCACGGTACCCATTCGATTATTTGGTTTTGTTGGAATTGTACTATTAGATGGAAGCTATAAATGTAAAATATCAAGCCATGAAGAAGAAGGGATACTCTTTCCTCATGACCTTGTCTTTCTATTCTTGCAAAAGTAATGATGGGGCCAAAAATGTTGACAAGTTATTATCAGAATTCAGTCTCCACAATTTATCACCCCGCACAACTTTTGACAATAAGAACTTCATAAAAGAAAACATGCGTGGGGGTGGTTCTTACATACATCAACCTCAACTTGAGGATTTTTGGAAAGACTGTGTAGATGAAAGAGAGGTACAAAGGAGGAAGTGGATGAGATTAACTATGGACTAGGTTTGATCTTTCAAGCTGGATCTTCAAGTTCTTGACATGGTCGATGACAACTCCGGTATAATGGATGAAGGCTATCACGCCATGTCAATGGAACCCTTGCCTCCTGTGAAATGGTTTGAAAAAGAAGTTACATATGTTAAGTTGCTTTCCCTTCATGTGTTGAGGAGAATGAAGAAATGGTTAAAGAGGAAGGTAAAAGAGTGTGCTGGTTCTACCACGCCAAAGGATTCGGCTTCTCAAAACCGAAGCAGGTCTCAAACTACCCATTCGTACAGAAGATCTTCTAGTTTGGACCCAACTCTTCATAGAGTCGGCTCACAATCGAATGGTGGTGATGATAGGCCTCCTGAGGAGTCTGTAAAGGTGGAAATGGTGTGTGAACAAGACACTCAACTAACGAAAGGAAATACCAAATTGGTTGCTTCTTCATCCAAAGAAGACCATGTGCCACCTATGAATAACCCTATAAGTGATAGTGATTCTTTAATTTTCTCTCAGATTGGAGAAGATAGCCTGTTGCGCTCTTTACTAAGCCTACCAAGTTCCCCACATCAAAATGAACTCTCGGAACAGAATTCTCACCCTGTTCCTCTTGTTGCTACTCTTAATACTGCTAATGTTCTGGCCCCATCTCCCAATTGGTTGAAGAAAGTAGTCCAAAAGAAAAAGAGGTATACTCCACATGCAGATGAAGGCATTGATATTGTAGCAAATTTGCTACAAAGCCCTCCTAGGCCTAAATGTGCTACAAGGATGTCAAGGATGGTGACCAACCCTACCTCGAGAAATCAATTTCTAGAAATTGTAAACCCGGAGGTGGATAATGTTGTTATATGGAGCCTAATCAGACTTGGAGGTTAAATTTACCCCACTTTTATCAGTGCAGTTTCCCCCCAAATTATTTAATGGGGTCAAGGGGTAGCACCCCTTGTGGGGTCCTAGGGGGTCGAGGGGCAGTGCCCTCAAAACCTCTAATGATTTTTATTATTTTATAAAGGCGTCGGGAGTTATTTTTCTATTGGCCGACATAAAAAAAACCCTATTTTTTGTAACCGACATAAGGCTTGCTAAAAGTGGCTAATGGTTAGGGTTTTTGTTGATGTATTGTAGCATTTTGCAACAATATTGAGTTGTAAGGATTGCTGGTTGTAATCAGTTTGATTTACTGGATAATAATATTGGACTCTCTATTGGTGGATGTAGCCCAGGTTTTGGTGAACCACGTTAAAACTTGTCTCTTGTTGTTATTATTTCTGTGTATTTTCATTCCTCTGTTTAATTTTTATTTGTATTTAATTGATATCTTCTGCCGACTAACCCTAACAAGTGGTATCAGAGCGGGTTGTGTTCGATTATCGTCTGCAGGAAGGTCTCACGGTTGAGTGGGAGTAATGGCGGATGAGGGTAAATTGAAGGTAGATAAATTCAATGGGCAAAACTATCAGTTATGGAAGATGCAGATGGAGGATAATCTCTATCAGAATGATTTATGGAGGTCGTTGGAAGGAATAGCCAAGAAACCGGTAACAATGATTGATGAGGATTAGAATCTTCTGGACAGAAAGGCACTGGGAACCATTCGATTGTGCCGGGCACCATCGGTGGCATTCAATATAATGGAAGCGAAGACAACAGATGGTCTAATGAAAGCTTTGGCTAAATTGTATGAAAAACCCTCAGCCTCAAATAAGGTATTTCTCATGAAGTGTTTGTTTAATCTGAAAATGATTGAAGGTGGATCTGTGACAGATCATTTAAATAAGTTTAATACGATTATCAGTTAGTTAACTTCTGTAAAAGTAAGTTTTTATGAAGAGGCGAGGGCTCTCTTGATATTATGTTCTTTGCCAAAAAGCTGAAATAGCTTGGTAATGGTTGTAAGTAACTCTATCTCTGGTTCAAATACTTTGAAATTTGATGATGTTGGTGTTATCCTTAGCGAGGAAATGCGACAGAAAATATCAGGAGGGTCCACATCAGGTAGTGTTTTGAATGTAGAAAGTAGGGCAAATCAAAGGAGAGAGGAAAAGGTAATCTAGAGGATAGAAGGATTGTTGGTACTATGGAAAACCAGGTCATCTGAAGAAATATTGCTAGTCTCGGAAGAATAAAGAAGGAGACAAACAAGAAGGCAATAAGGAGGCAAATGTGGTAAGTAATAAATCTGAAGATGATGCTTTGATTCTTTCCCTAGATAATGTTGATGATTCATGGGTTTTAGATTTAGGGGCCTCATTTCATGCTACACCCCATAGAAGTTATTTTCTTGATTATGTGCAAGGGGATTTTGGGCTAGTTTATTTGGGAGATAACAAACCCTGTTAGATTGTTGGAAAGAGAAGAATCAAGATTAAGTTGTAGAATGAGAATCATTGGCTACTACAAGAGGTAAGGCGCATTCCAAGGCTGAGTAGGAATTTAATTTCAGCAGGGCAATTAGCTGATGAAGGTTGTATAGTTACATTTACTGATAAAAATTGGAAGGTTGTAAGACGTGCCTTAATAGTAGCAAAAGGTGTGAAAGTAGGCACCTTATATCTTTGTATAGGTCATACTGTTCCTTCTACTTTAGCTATTGTAGAGAAAAAATAAATAGGTTTAGGAACAGTTGTTGCAGGTTCGCAGGAAGAGACTGAAATAGTTGCTACAAGTTCTGAGACAACACTGTGGCATAACAGACTTGGGCATATGAGTGAAAAAGGTATGAAGGTACTTCATTCTAAGAAAGTTCTACCAGGTCTGAAATGTATTAATATAGATTTCTGTGAAAGTTGTGTGTATGGAAAACAAAAGAGAGTCAGTTTTCTCAAGGATGGGAAGCAAAAGAAAGATGAAAAGTTGGAGCTTGTGCATATAGATGTATGGGGACCAGCTCGAGTATCTTCTCTTGGTGGCTCTCAATATTATGTTACATTCATAGATGATGCAACTAGGAAGGTTTGGATTTATTTCCTTAGGCAGAAATCTGATGTATTTGAAACATTTAAGAAATGGAGAAGCTTGGTTGAGAATGAGAGGGGTAAAAGATTAAAATGTCTTAGATTTGATAATGATGGTGAGTATTGCAACAAAGAATTTGAGGATTATTGTTCTTTTAATGGAATTCATAGGCAGAAAATGGTTCCAGGGACTCCACAGGAGAATGGAGTGGCTGAACGCATGAATAGGACAATAATGGAGTGTGCAAGGACCATGAGATTGCATGTTGGGCTACCTTTAAACATGTGGGTAGAGGCTGTCAACACCGCTGTATATTTAATTAATAGAGGTCCTTCAATTCCTTTGGGATATGTTATTCCAGAGGAAGCATGGACAGGTAAGAAGGTGAGTTATTCTTTTCTCAAAACCTTCGGATGTGAAGCATTTGCACATGTAGATTCTAAAAATAGAACCAAGCTGGATGCAAAATAAAAAAAATGTACTTTCATTGGATATGACATTGATGAATTTGGTTATAGGCTTTGGGATTTTGAAAATTAGAAAATTGTGAGAAGCAGGGATGTTGCATTCACTGAGAAGGTGTTGTACAAAGATCAGTTGCAGCAGCATGAGAAGAAAGAAAATGATTATGTGGTGTTGGATAATACTCTAGATAGTGATGTTCCAATGGTTCATCATGCTTCGCAACAACAATAAGAAATACCACAAACTCTAGTGAATGTTAGACGGTCAACAAGGCTAAGTAGACCTCTTGAAAGGTTTTCTCCCTCTTTGTATTCTATTTTTGTTAATAGATGCTGGTGAATCGGAAGAGTATGATGAAGCTATGCAGGTGGATACAAAGGTTCAGTGGGAGCTTGCAATGAAAGAAGAAATGGACTCCTTGTTGAAAAATCAGACTTGGGAATTATGTAAGTTGCTTACAGGTAAAAAGGCTTTACCAAACAAATGAGTTTATAGGCTGAAAGAGGAAGATGGAGGTAAGAAAAGATTTAAAGCCAGGTTAGTTGTAAAAGGATTTAGATAGAAAAAAGGTATTGATTTTGATGAGATATTTTCTCCGGTTGTCAAGATGACTTCTATTCATATTGTTTTAAGTATTGTGGCTACTGAAGATTTACCTTTAGAACAGCTAGATGTGAAAACTGCCTTTCTCCATGGTGATTTGGAGGAGATCTATATGGAACAACCACATGGATTTGAGATCAAAGGTAAGGAGAAACTAATGTGTAGATTGAAGAAGAGTTTATATGGCTTGAAACAAGCACCTTGACAATGGCATTTAAAATTTGATAGTTTTATAGATGAGCAAGGATACAACCGATGTAATTCTAACCATTGTGTTTATTTTAAGAGGTTGGATAATGACAACTACATTATTTTATGTTTATATGTTGATGACATGCTTGTAGCAGGTTCTAACATGGATCACATAAGAGAGTTAAAACAACAATTAGCACAATCATTTGCTATGAAGGATCTGGGGGCAGCAAAACAAATCCTTGGTATGAAAATTTGTAGAGATAGGAAGAACAAAAAATTGACTCTATCTCAGGCTGATTATGTTGAAAAGGTGTTGTAGAGATTCCATATGGAGAATGCAAAAGTTGTCAGCACACCTTTGCCTAGTTATTTGAAACTGACTAAAGAGATGTGTCCAAAGACACAAGAGGAGGAAGACAAAATGTTCAAGGTACCATATGCTTCAGCTGTAGGAAGTTTAATGTACGCCATGGTATGCACAAGACCAGATATTGCACATGCTATAAAAGTTGTAAAAAGGTATATGAGTCATCTTGGATTGGAGCATTGGAATGCGGTAAAATGGATTCTCAGATATTTGAGAGGTACATCCAATAAACACTTATGTTTTGGGGGCTCTAATACTGATTTAGCAGGTTATGTAGACTCAGATTTGGTAGGGGATATTGATACCAGGGAGAGTACTACAGGTTATGTCTTTATTGGCAGTGGGATAGTGGTGAGTTGGATCTCCAGGTTGCAAAAGGTGGTTGCTTTATCCACCACGGAGCCAGAGTATGTAGCTGCAATAGAGGCAAGCAAGGAGATGATATGGATGCAATCTTTCATAGAAGAATTGGGCAAACAATAGGCTAACAGTTCTTTGTATACAGATAGTCAGAGTGCCATACATCTTGCAAAGAATTATGCCTTGCATTCAAAGATCACACACATACAGCTCATGTATCACTTCATCTGGTTGGTGTTAGATGATGGACAGTTGAGGCTGGAAAAGATACATACAGATAAAAATCTAGTGGATATGTTTATGAAGGCAGTGACAAGGGAGAAGCTAAGATCCTCTTCAGCTTTGGTTGGTCTTCAAGACTGAAAACAAAAAACACAAAACAACAAAGTCTAGGGTGTTTATTTCTAGTGGGAGCTACTGGGTCAGTGGTGTTATGATCAGTCTCCAAGTGGGAGATGATATGGTGTGGAGTCTGATCAGTCTCCAAATAGGAGATTGTTGTTATATGGAGCCTAATCAGACTCGGAGGTTAAATTTACCCCACTTTTATCAGTGCGGTTTCTCCCCAAATTATTTAACGGGGTCAAGGGGCATTGGCCCTTGCGAGGTCTTAGGGGGTCAAGGGGTAGTGCCCCCGAAACCTCCTACAATTTTTATTATTTTATAAAGGCGTCGGGAGTTATTTTTCTATTGGCCGACATAAAAAAACCCTATTTTTGTAACCAACATAAGGCTTGATAAAAGTGGCTAAGGGTTAGGGTTTCTGTTGATCTATTATAGCATTTTGTAGCGGTAATGAGTTGCAAGGATTGTTGGTTGTAATTGGTTTGATTTACTGGATAATAATATTGGACTCTCTGTTGGTGGATGTAGCCCAGGTTTGGGTGAACCACGTTAAACTTGTCTCTTGTTGTTATTATTTCTATGTATTTTCATTCCTCTGTTTAATCTTTATTTGCATTTAATTAATATCTTCTATTGGCTAACCCTAACAGATAAGAATGAAGATGAAGTGACAAAGGCCAACTTCAGAATGAGCAAAGTGGATTTGGGACCTTCTACTGCAAAGGGCAACCTTTACCATGTCAAATATTCAATCAATAACATATCTAAAACGGTAAAGGGGCTGCAGGAATAAAATTCAAAGCTACTGGCCCATGTAAGTTCTTTATCATCCTTTGTCAATTCGGTTGCTAAAATAATAACACCCACAACTGAAACTCCCTCAAATGTCGACCTCCATATCCTTGATCCTAATTTGCTTCAACAAGTCAGAACATCTTTATCTTTGAGAAATGCTATGGATCAGTGGGTTGAGAAAATTATTTTTGATGGTCTTGTGTTTATTGAGGAGGCAATAAAATTATTTGATTCTGTATATGCGAAGAGGGAAGTTTTGATAGTAGAATTTGAAAAGGCCAGAAGGGATCATCATAGTCTATCTTTAGCTTCTAAAGAGATACAAGAGATGGCCAATATGGACCTTGGCATCTTAGTGGATGAGGAAGTAGTAGCCAATCTTGGAGAGCTAGACACAACTGTGTGGGCCGATGCAGTTGATGGAAACTCTATCTCATAATCACAACAGAGGATGAAATGATGAAATCAATTGCGGTTTATTATAGAGAGATGATGGACATTAAAAGGGACTTTGCTGCTCTGGAGGTAGAGGCTAATGGGTTTGACGATGAGAGCATCCTGGATGTGAAAATAATAAAATAGAATTTCAAAAAGGTGGTAACTGAAGAGGTAATGAACTATAATGTAATTACAGGGGAATCACTAGGGAGGCTTGTGAAAATGGTGGCTCACATCAACACTGCCAGAAATAAGTTTGATGAGGTGCATCTAAAGGAAGTGGACTATGATAGAGTAGTGATGAAGAAGAAGCATCGGATCAACATGACAGGAACCCCACCTGGGATGTCGTTGACACATGTTATCAATAAATACAGGGCATATAAGGCAAGGTTGCGGGCACAGGTACCTTGCGGTGCAAAGTGTCACAGGAGAAGGCGAGCAGATGAAGGAAGAGGAAGCGATGGATGAAGTGGATAACGGCAAAGAGGATTTGCAAATCCTCAATTAATTTCAATTTCATGCTTTAGTTGTTTTATAATATTTTCTCTAAAACTATTGGCTCTGGAGGGCCCTTTTATTATAATTATTGTTTAATCATCTTTTAAATCAGTTGTTTCAAGAATCCATTATGATTTTAAAGACAGTTACTTTTCGACTTAGCTATATATTCTAGATAGCTAGTCGAATTTGGGATCTTTTACAAACTTTGTTTGGCAAGGGTGATAGTAAATTTTGGTTTCAGCTACTTTGATATATGCAATGAAATTAATACAGTGGAGTTTTGAATGATTATGGACTTTGTGTTGTGATTATTTGGATTCATGTTCTGCTTATGTTGAATGTGTTGCAACTAGTGTTGATGATATTTGTATATCTTGGTGGTTGTATATCTTTGATTCTTTCTCATTGTTGAGAATCATTTATCTTTTGATATATTATTTGAGGTGGTGAATATATGGTGTATGATATCAGTTTATATTAGTTTGTGGCCATTATATTGGCGAATTCTTTGAGCTTCTCGTGTTTTGGATATAAATCTACCTTTACTACTTTCTAGTCAAAAGCTCTACCTTTGTTATTTGCTTTCTGGTTAAAAGCAATTCTAGTTTGCATTCATTAGAACATCATTCGAAGGTAGTTGCGCCTTGTTAAAGAAGCAGAGAGTCTTTATAAAATACCAAAATATTAGGCTCAATTGTTGATTGCATTTGTCATTTGTCCGAACGAGAGTATATAGAGTTAGGTGACAAATCTGTTAACCAACAAAACCTCAAATGAATGAATTATTTTGTGAAATGAATTGTCTCCTTAATATTTTAGAATTTTGCATCTTTTAGCAATGTGTCATAAATTTTTGCATTGATTTGTGTGCCATGGGCACACTGATAGGTACTTTTATGTAGTGTAATGTAATAATAAACCACATAAATTTAAAGAAAACACAATTCTTTTATTCTTTTTTAATGTAATGCACTATACAAAAGGCATAGAACAAGGAGTTGAGATGCATTGTTGGCATTAAGATCCTATAGATTGCTTTAAAGGACCAATAAATTTTTGTTCTAGAGCGACACGTGTTTGATGTAAAATTTTTTTAGACCTTAATACTCGAGCTCTCCATCGGTTGTGAAACTTCTCACCAAGATCCTTTGAAATAAAATTCTACGCCCATGGGCACCTCTAGAGATGAAACAAACTTGCCACAATGAACTTGAGACTGCTAGTGAGCCATGACATATATAGGACACTGATTCTACCAAAAAACATACAAGATATCACTAGATAAAAAAAAGCCTAATAAACTTCAATAATGTAAAGTGTGGGTCCACAAACATCTAAACCTTCTAGACTTGAAATATAATTTTAATAAGTGAAATCTATAAGGCTTTTTACATCGAATATTCACTTGTCTTGTTTCTTGCAAACGCTTTATACTCTCAAGTCCACAATTATAAGGTGTTGCTAAAGTCAATTGAGATTTGACATGTGGCTTGGTAGTGAGATTGATTGTGGCCTATTTAAGGAATCAAGAGGAGAACATGAGTAGACACATAACAATCTTTATCAATTGCTATTGGTCATTTGGCCAATGTGCAAGGCTCCCTAGACTCGAGGAAGAAAATGCAATCTGATTGAGCGAATGACTTTAGGTTTGCTATTGCCTACAAATTCATGGCTTTAAGATCTCAAGCACAATCACTTAATAAAAACTTTGACCTAAGATGCTTTCAGGTATGTCTAATAGTCTCCCTAAACCTTCAAATTTATTATTCAATCCTTTAAACTCATGCAAATATTAGGATATTATGTAGTGACTATAGTTTTTCATTGTCAACATAGTCAACCAAGATCTGAATATTTCCATTCGTCATTACCTTTTTCAACATATCAATATGACTAAAAATTCGATATCATTATTACAATGTGTGCATTAAAGCCACCGAGTATTATAGTATTAAAATCAAGGAATGAAGGCCCTCTACAATCTTTAAACTTTTCATCATATTCCCTTTTGATCTTTCAATATAAAAATCATCATCAAAAGTAACTTGAAGTCAACAATGAAAAGAAAAAGAGGATTATCCAATTATTATTGAATGTCCAAAAAATTAAGAAATGACACAGCTAACACATTAACATATATCCTTGTTTAGTTTATCTTATTCGCTATCATCATCTCAAACACCATTCAATACAATTGTTAACATGTCATGCATTGTTTTCAATAGATGTTCGAGATATCATGCATATGATTGATAGATCAAGACAACCAAATGGATATCAAGTCCCAAATAAATGTTTTCAAAAGAATGTATATAATCCTAAAGTAATGTGCAAGCAATACAAAACATTTTACTTCTATATATAACAAGCTTCTTCGAACAATACATGATTATTTCAAAAATGGAGAAACCATAAAATTTGAAAGAAAATTATTTCAAAGTCATTTCATATCATTCCAACTAATTGCCTCTATATCTGAATATTAAGCAGGTCAAAATATATGAGATACCCATACCACATTTGACTCTCAAAAATCCATTATAAAGAAACCCAATAAAACCCTCATTGCGATTTTTACCATTCAAACTTCAATTAGGGTTTCAATCTTTAGAACCTCATAAAAAAACCCATTATAGCTCAAAGATAAAGGGAAGAAGTTTCATAAGACTGTGAGAATCTTAACAAAGCATAACAAATACACCGAGATTTTAATCACTTGAGAAACCCATCAAACTCAAATATACAAGCTCAAAATCCTTACATGCTTTAATTTTTGTATAGCGAAAACTCATTTCTTTAAACAAAGCTACAAGAACAAAGAGAAAATGCATGTGGTAATGACAACTTAAGCATTTGCCATGTTCAATATTTTCCCAAACCTTTTTACTCTCTGTTGCAAGCATTCTCTATTGCAAGCATATAAGGCTTTAAAAATTATGTATGAACCCTTAGAGCTAACAATGTTTACAAGTATATATCAATTGCAAAACAAATGATGCCCA
The DNA here is from genome assembly GCA_027924645.1 of Cunninghamia lanceolata. Classification (NCBI taxonomy): domain Eukaryota; kingdom Viridiplantae; phylum Streptophyta; class Pinopsida; order Cupressales; family Cupressaceae; genus Cunninghamia; species Cunninghamia lanceolata. The sequence continues at coordinate 20,316,775 of BSBN01000520.1, read as the reverse complement.
CGGTGAAGAAAAACACACAATATCATGCATGCAAATCTAGAGATGTCTTCAACATATACCCAAATGAGTGAAAGGATATTAATACTTTATACTATATAAAACAATCAATATTTGCACACATTTATATTCAGTTACAAATGCACATGAAATTACATCCATCCAACCATATATTTCAAAAACAAAAGATCAAATGCACGTGAAATTACATCCATCCAACCATATCTTTCACAGACAAAGGATCTCATTTAATAATATCCCCAGATCCCTTGTTCCTCACCCCTATACACAACCAACATTACATTTCCCTATTCAAATACCATTTCCAAGATGCTCTTAGGCACCTCCTTACACATTCCTATGACCCTGAAGAGCGTATTTGTAGGGGATTAATGGAACATAAGTATTTTTTAGATACACACCTAGGAATAGGAACATGCCTTCCTAATTAGGCCTTCTATGAAAGAGGTGAAAAGGGAGAGAGAAAATAAATCTATAGGTCATCTAGTATAATTGAGTAATATTCATCGCCATAAATTGCATACACAAAAAATCTAGATCAAACATTAAAAGCCCACAATATGAATATTAGGTTGTTCATTCTCAAGCTTTGTTAAATAGAGAATAGCATTGAAAAAACCAGTATGGAAGCAAGGCCACTCACTATGGAATACCTTTAAAACTGAAGCAAAAATAAAAAGTGCATAAAGGACTCTAAATTTACTGGCCATAAACCGGAGGTAAATAGATTTTATAGAGCTATCAAAGACATGCTGCTATATCATGTTCAAGATTCCAACTAGCATAAATTACATTCACATCTACATTAAGAGAACATTAACCGTTAAAGTATGTCCTATCTCATACAAAAACAACCATCCATCCTTAAGCATTTTAGACATTGGCTAAAAGGTCACAATTGCATTATACCATTTGGAAAATCAAGTCAGAGTGAAGTATACGTGTTGATTTCCCCTACTACAAATCCCAAAGTGAGTAGAAATTTGAGTCAATTTCAACTTAAATATAAAATCCTACCAACTTGCCCTATCATTTTCACCTAACAATATCTTCTCATCTACTGTCTGTCAAATGACGAGGAGAATCTTTGTTTGCCTCTGCATGGAGCATTACCTATGATCAACATATTGTTTATTAGTCTCCTTAAATATACAATGGCATGAATCAAAATGAGTAGAAAATAGTTAAAAGGTAGTAATTAAAATTAAATCTAGAATCTAACCCATTTCACAAGGTTAACTTCTTCATCAACATCTTCGATTGGTTTTCTCCCCCATATCATCTCTAACAAGAGCATTCCAAAGCTATAACATCATTTTTATCCTCTTCCTATGATGGATTACGGAGTATGATCCCAAACGTTGATGCAAAAAAGTTCTACATTTTTTTCGAGAAACAATTGTAACTCATTCAAATGGACTGTAGAAATATCATGTCTTTAATCACTTCTTTTGGTCATCCGTTGGTAACAAAATACCTTTAATCAATCAACACAAGTTACAATTATCTGTTAGTAAGAAGCATTGTATCAATTCAAACTGGGTTGATTTTAACATAAAGGAGGGGTAAAAATTTATTAAAATGAGAAGAAATACAAAGCAAGAGAATTACAAAGCCATATCAAGCTCCACCAAGTGAGCCAAATGTTGAGACGGATCCGGGGGTAAACAACCTTGGTCCATCAAATTCCAATCATGAATATGTTCAGAAGCCCATTTAGCCAAACAATTAGCAACACTATTCCATTCTCTAGGAATATGAGTAAAAGTAACATACTCCAAAGAAGCACAGAGGTTAAGAATCTAACCAATAATCAATGCCAAATGCCAACTGACATCATCTAAATGCCTCCTATTCATCAAGTTCACCACAACTTGGGACTCAGACTCACATATGATCCTTTGCCACCCTAATTGACTTCCACGCTCCATAGCCGTTAAAATAGCCTGAGCCTCCATTAGATTATTAGTATGAAGACTCTTATAAACAAAGAAGATAAACTGAACATGTCCAGAGCTATCCCGATCAACACCACCAATTCCAGCATGACCAGGGTTCCCTCGAGAAGAGCCATCCGTGTTGATTTTTAGGGTACCCTGAGGCGGAGGAGACCATCTCCCCTCCCTATTCACCTTCAGGGTTGGATGTCTACATCTGTTGCGCATGAACTGATGTTGCGGAGGCGGAAAATGAAGACGATGACAACAACCAACATCACAAGGGTCCACTGATGCCGTAAGATCACACTTAGCCGCAACAGTTTCTCCCAACGAATGCAGAATTTTCCACCACAAGTGAGGGGCCACCAGCATCACCTCCTGAAAAATCTGACGATTCCGCTCCAACCAAACGTTCCAGATAATAAAGGAAGGGCCAATAGCCCAAGCAACCTGAAGAAAGGAAGTAGAAATAGGGGCCTTGCCCCACCGATCCACAAACTCAGCCAGAGAGGAGACATGCCAATAGGGCATATTCCACACCCTCCACCAAAAATGCCAAATCTCCCTAGCATAGGAACATTGGAAGAAGAGATGAGAGACACTCTCCTCATAGTTATGACACAAAACACACATAGAAGGGCCTTGGAAACCACGCTTACACAAATTATCCCAAGTAAGACACCGGTTTTGAGCAACTAACCACAAGAAAAAATTACACTTGGGCCACGACAACTTGTGCCAGACATGCTTCCACCAAGGGACCTCGATAGCCCCAAACAACTGCCTACCAAGCTGCTTATAACCAGCAGACAGAGTACTTCCCGGATGAATCAGGACCATCCCAAGCCAAGACATCGGGTCCCTTCAAAGAATTACAAGCACGGGAAGACAAAAGCTGAGCAAGCTCACACCTATCCTCCTTAGACCCCCTAGGAGGCCACTCAGAGGGAAGCTTCCAACGAAAGCTTACAGCCGATCCACAATGTTGTGCAAACTTATAATGCTCAACGGTATCCCAGCCAGCCGCAGTAAAAACCTCATAAAGTGATTGGGGGTGAGGAAGAGAAGAAAGAATAGGTGGATGGCCATCCGAAGAATCTAACCAAAAAAAAGACTGTGACCCTGAATGACAAATCCAAAAAAGTGCACGCTTAATCAACTAAGCCCCAAATTTCAAAGTATGCCAAATCATAGAACCACTCCCCTCCAGAGGATAACGAGGGACTTCATAAGAAGCAACACCCCTAAGATATTTATGGGTGAGAATACGGGCCCATAACTGATGCTGATTGGTACACCAACACCAATAAAGCTTAGCAGCAAGAACTTGCCCGTTCAAAATAGCAGAGCGTAAACCAAGACCACCCTCCTACTTTGGTCTACACATAGAATCCCACTTAACAAGGCTCCACTTAGTAGACAGTAAGTTACCACTCCAAAGAAATTGACGAGAGAGGGCATCAAATTCCCTAAGGAAATACATAGGGGCCACTTGAACAAAGCATCTGTAGATAGGGAGGGCCTAGATAACCGACTTGAGAAGAGTCACTCTAGCAGCTGTAGATAACCATTGCTGAGTCCAATGAGTTACCTTCTGCCTCAGCTTGTCAAGCAACATCTGCCAGGAGGACCTAGGCTGACGCTCAACAGCCAGAGGAATACCCAAATAGACAAAGGGAAGAGACCCAATTTGAAACCGCAAAATAGCTGCAATCCGCCGTTGGATAGCTTGAGGCGTATTAAAAAAGAAAATAGAAGACTTTTGCTCATTGACTTTCTGACCCAAAGCAGCAAGGTAGATATCCAAAGCTTGCCTAAAAGATTCAGCTTCTCGAATACGAGCCAACCCCATAAGAGAAGTATCATCCACAAACTGGAGATGGGAAATCGTTGGCAAACCCAAGCCCCACTGCCAACCATGAATCAAGCCTTGGGAAACCCTACATTTCAGAAACTGACTTAGCCCCTCTGCCATAATGATAAACAGATAAGGAGAGAGCGGGTCCCCCTGACGAAGGCCTCTAGTAGCACCAAAAGGCTCTGAAGGTTCACCATTCACAATAACCGAAAAAGAGGAGGAAGTCACACAACTCAAAGTCCAACTCACCCAATCCGAAGAAAAACCAAAGGCCAACATAATCTTCTAAAGAAAACTCCATTTAATTCTGTCATAAGCTTTGGCCATATCCAACTTGATGAACATAGACCGTTCCGAAGAAGTCGCCATGGAATGAATGACCTTAGAGGCTACAACCACCTCATCCAGAATTTGCTGGCCTGCCACAAAGCCTCCTTGCTCCTCAGAAATGACAACGGGCAGGCACTGTATAAGCCTCTCAGCAATCAATTTCGTAATAATCTTGTACACCACATTACAGAGCGTAATAGGTCTAAAGAATTCAAGCCTATTAGCACCTTCCTTTTTAGGAATGAGAACCAGAAAAGTAGCATTCAGGGCCCGTAGCATCTGCTTACTATGGAGAGACTCCCAAACAACCTCCAACAAATCCAGCTTCACAATATCCCAAAACTCCTGGAAAAATTCAACTGGAAAACCATCAGGGCCAAGAGCTTTCCCCTTATTCATCCCAAACACAACCTCCTCCACTTCAGACAAGGAAATTGGACGAGTAAGAGAAGCATTCAAATCATTAGAGATCAAAGAAGGAATGCAAGCAAGGATCATATTCTCATCAGCCTCAGCAGGGGGTGAGTCTTCAGTAAATAGAGCAGAATAAAACTGACGAGCCTCTCTAGACAAACCCTGTTGCGAGGAAATCGAAAGACTATCAGAGTTAACAAGAGAAGAGATATAACACTTATTCCGACGAGCTTGCACAGAATGATGGAAGAAAGCAATATTCATGTCACCCTCTTGAAGCCAATAAATTTAGAGGGTATAAAGAACTCTACTCTGGATCCATATATCCTATTGTTCCTTTGATTGCGGTAGTCACATGAGCGGTTGAGTTGTCATCAAGAATTTTTGAAAGCCCAAAATCTGCCACTTTTGCCCTCAGCGTCATGTCCAGGAGGATGTTTGAACTTTTCACATCTCTGTGAATGATTTTTGGTGTGGAGCTCCAATGCAGGTATTCCACTCCTTGAATTAAACACATTCAAACAAGGACATCTATAATTTTTTTGGTTGGGAGAATAAACATCTTGAGATATCCCCTGATCAAAGTTGCTCAGGACTCATAGTGAGCTCTTTGGCAACTAAACATTCTTACCGGTGGATCAAAAGGCCACTTAGCAATGAACTATAACTGATTCTTTCAAAAGAAGAGAACATACAAACACCTTTAATAAATTCTGCTAAACAGAGTAGATATTAAGTAGCAAAGGGCTACTCGAATCCTAGCTTTTCAATCTAGGCTAGAAGGGTTTGCCAAGTAACCTGGAAAAACATATTCAGATGGATACTAGTCAGTCTGTAACCACATTCCAACACCCTCTGAATCCAAATGTTGGAAAAGTAATGAGTCTGAAACCTGTTCGGCAGGGTTTTCCTTCTTTAAGCCAAACTCAAACATTTACTACTTTTGATGTAACTGGCTTGCCTCGAAGCTTCCCCAGAACTATAGTTGGGGACAGTGTTCCTATTATTTGACATGACACGAGCGGCTAAGATTGCTCTGATGGTCGTACTGTACCTGCGCTGGAAAGGAGACCGTTGATTCCAGTCGGACATTGTACGGAGCTTGACTGGTTCTGAAAGTAAAACGCCTTTCGGCGTAAAAATGGTAGCTTTTAAGATTTGGCCTCAAAGATAGCTTTTTTATCTTAATCGTCGAGGATTTGAATCTCAGAGAAGAGAAGAAAAGGGTCTAGGGTTGGAGGGGGCAGGATGGGTGTTGATTATTACAACATTCTCAGTGTTTCCAAGAATGCCACAGATGAAGATTTGAAAAAAGCGTACAGAAAATTGGCAGCGGAATTCAGACAAATATCAGAAGCTTATGATGTAAGAAAAATCCCAACTTGAACTTTTTTGTTTTGGGTTTTGGGTGGTAGTTCTTCTCGATTTTGTATGAATTGAGCGAACTATTTTTTGTTTCAGGTGCTGAGTGATCCACAGAAGAGAGCGATCTATGATCAGTGTGGAGAGGAGGGATTGAAGGGGCAGGTGCCGCCTTCTCCCTCGGGATTTGCCAACGGAGGAGGAGGAGGAGGAGGGCCGAATGTTTTTAGGGTTAATCCCAGAAATTCGGACGACATATTTGCAGAGTTTTTTGGTGGTGGAAGTCCGTTTGGCACGGCGGGCGGGAGTTTTGGAGGGCCTAGAGCTTCATCCTTTTCTGATAACATGTTTGGAGGATTTACATCTGGCGAAAGCGTTTTCGGGACTTCTACTCGTAAGGCTCCTACTGTTGAGAGCAAGCTGCCCTGCACTCTCGAAGAGCTTTATAATGGCTCTACTAGAAAGATGAAGATCTCCAGGAATATTACCAGTGCTAGAGGGTATGTCAAATCTTATATTTCCAGGTTTTATTTTGCATGAATGATGGATAGCTGATTTCAATGGCGACAGACTTTTCTTATTTCTAGGTTTTTGCTTGATTTTTCTTCCAATCAAAAAGGATTTTTGCATTTCTACAGAGTCTTAAAGGTCTGTCCATTTCGACTCAGGATCAGATTTACTTTTCCCAAAATATTTTCTAGGCAGGCCCTACCTGGTGATCTCAATAGTCTGTTTGGTAAACTTCAACACATATTTGGGTAAAATCCTTTTTTATGGGGCTATTTTCAACCGAGTGTTAGTGAGTTCACTTGATGCACAGATCCTCATTCGAGTGATAATTAGTACACTTAATGCACAAATGAAAATCCGGCAAAGTATAATTGCTTATTAAAATTCACCATGGAAGCTCCAACTACATAACCAAATTACAGTCGACATATCACTTAATTAATAAACATCAAGTTTTCACAGTCCATGAGAAGACTCAGTTGCGGGGCTTCAGGGAAAGACTGTGTTTGATTTTTGAGGGAGCTTCTGGAAAAGTATTTTTTATCTACAAGCTCTGCAACGAAATCTCTTAATTGATAAATAATAAGTTTTATGTAGATTGGATATTTAAAATTTTAAAATGGAAAATAACCCAGTAGAGAAATAAATCTAACTCGGCTCCATCTTTCCTTACAGTTACATATATTAACAGAAAGTTTGGTGTAGGTACATATCACAGAAGTATCAGATAAAATTTTCTTAAATTTTAATAATTTCATTTCTGTCAACAAATGACTCACGTAACTCGCTCTGCTCAGCCCAGGAAATGATATGTTCATGCTATATGTTTTTAATCATTTCCTGAAAGTTTAATCATTTTGTTTCTGCGCAAACCCTTTCTCTGCTCAGCCCAGGAATTAATATGTTAATGCAATCTATATATATTGTGTCTGAGTTTGTGTTCTTGTATTCTGGATTTTCAATTCTTTTTGTTAGCATTGTATTGGAGCTTGGTATCAATGGTTTTACTTTTAAATGCTAGATGCAAGCAAGTCCATGGCATTATTTTTCCATTGGTTGATTGTTATTGAATGCTTTCTTAATCTTAAAAATGCATTGGGCTGTGTAAGATTACTGACACTGTTCTTATATCTTTTTTTCAGTAAAGTTTTTCCCGTCGAGGAAATTTTGACCATTGAGGTTAAGCGTGGTTGGAAAAAAGGGACCAAGATAACATTTGAAGAGAAAGGAAATGAGCAACCCAATGTCCTTCCTGCAGACCTAGTCTTTGTTATTGATGAGAAACCACATGATCTCTACAAGAGAGATGGAAATGATCTAATAGTGACCCAAAAAGTAACTATATTTGAAGCTCTTGCTGGATATACTGTTAATTTGGTTACTCTCGATGGTAGGAATCTGAGCATTCCTATTACAGATGTCATATGTCCAGGATATGATAAAGTTGTTCCAAGAGAGGGAATGCCTATAACAAAGGATCATGGAGAGAAAGGAAACCTGCGGATTAAGTTTGATATCAAATTTCCATCAAGATTAACTTCTGAGCAGAAAGCTGGTATTAAGAGAATTGTTGGGGCCTAAATTCAGGTTGCGTTCTGTTGAATGCAACCTGAGTGGGGAATGTTTGTCTTGTACAATGGGTTATTTGATGGTGGATAAAGACGAGTCTTAGCAAGTAAAGTAATGCTGGTCTATACATATGGTCATGGCAAGTAAAGTAAAGTAAGATGGTGACAAGATTCTGCTTGTAGAATCTTTATTAAGCATGACATGCTGGTCTATACATGTAAATTTCATATATAGGAAGATATTAGTTTTAAAATATATATATAACTGTATGAAGTTTTGGACTTGAGCATTTTGATTTGGTCTGCTATGAATATGATGTAATATTTCAGCCATTTTCATTGTTAGAAATGAGTAATGCTGTAATAATTCCGTCCAAAATTTTGTAAATAATAAGTTTTCTGTTCTTTATGGAAGTATGAGCATATTTTTTTCCAAGCATAATCTAGTTCAATGCAGTGCTTGTACTAGTAAATGTTCTAACCACAACCATCAAAGTATGTACAGTATTTGGAACTTCTGATTGCATTTACATAAATTTTAACTACAGCCATCAAGCCCTGAACCTCACCAGCTCAACAAAAAAATGAAATGTTGGGTGTAGACCCTGTGCCGATGAAAATAGTTCCTTTTTTTTCTTTGAAAGCTATCAACCGGTCTCTCTTTTCATGGCTTTAAACTTTGAAATGATGCACTTCGTTTATATGAGCAAACTAGAAGCTTGACGTTGTTCTTGATATCATCTGCATTTGGCATTGCATTTTTTAAAGAACATCAAAGGTTGTGTTTTGCGCTTGGAGGCTTGAAGTCGCAGTTAAACGAAACAATTGTAAGCAAATTTTGCTGGATTGTTCCTGGTGAAATAAATTAAACAATTTTATGCAAATGTTCCTGTATTGTTTAGTCAGCAAATTTTGCTGGATTGTTCCTGGTGAAATAAATTAAACAATTTTATGCAAAATTTCCTGGATTGTTTAGTCCTGTGGAAATAACCGCAGGCGAGGTACCAAAATTGAGTATTATCACAGATTAATGGGTAAAGTGGATAAAGCTAATCCTATTCAGAACATGCTGGCTTTGCACTAACTTTTTACATTGTCAAATGCTTGGAACAAGATTTCCAGTTTTGATGGAAACTTTTGTAAGAACAAAAAGAGTAAAATGGACTTGTGGTAGATAGAAGCCATTCTATTTAAATATAATCCATTTTAATGGTCAAACAATCAATAGTAATTTTACCTCATTTACAACAAAAAGTGGTAAATATTTGTCCTACTTTTATTGGCCAAAATTGACCTTTGACTGTTTAAATGGTTGTAGTTGTGCCCTTAATAAGAATCCAAGTTGCTCTTGTGATTTGATATGCTTTTTCCCAGTCTCATTGACCTGCTTTGTTCGTCTCCGGACACATTTGAAGCATTTGTTGGTCATCTTGGACATTAATATTATTTCATTGTTTCTTTCTGCAATATGTATAATCTGTCGATACATTTTTACTTTCTTTCTGCAACATATCATCTCTTGATACATTAGATGTGTTTGCTGGTTGTCTGTGGACATTAATATGATATTTTTTTCACTCTATGTAATATGATTTCTTTCTGCATGCAATGTATCATCTCTTTGATACTATATATGAAGCATTTGTTTTTGTGGTTTAGTGTAATTTTCTGATGCATCTCTAAAACATTAAAATTGTCTGACATGGGAAATAGTGTTCAATCATTTTTTGGGAGATGTGAAAAACAGTTAGGGAGATTTTTTGTTAGGCATGAATTAGGCATTGAGGTTTGAACATAGGAGACACTATTGTGCAAGGTAATGACCAAGCGAACACTAGCATGACATTCATGTGTCCAAGGTGACAAAAATGTTGAGAATTAAGGTGTCTCAACCTTTGCAAGTTCTTGAATTTATTTATTTATCATTAATTATTTTTTCGTAATTATTTGGAAATTGTTATAATAATTGTGCTCCACCAAAATGGGGCATGGGATTTCCAAGGTGGCACTTTTTGCCATGTGTCAGCATCTTGTGGTAAGTTGTAAGGGGTCATCAGTGGCTTATTTATAACAGATTCTTATGGCAGATTTTATGTTAGATTCTATGACAGGTTCTTATGACATGTAAGAACATGATTATAGGGAGTTACTAATTGTGAACCAAGAATCTTGACCAACATTATGATAGTTTTATGACATTTGTCATAGGCCTCTTTCTAAAGTAGGTAAATGTCATAATTTGGGTGCCTAAGTTGGTGGGTTGATTATAACAACTTATGATAGCTTCTTACCTTTGTAAGGAATATTCTATTAATAGTTTGGAAGCTCAAACTTAGCCTAGGCATTGGAATTATTTCATAGAAATATGGGTCTGATGAAGGGGGTAAATCATAAAACACACAACAACAGAAATGACACAGAAAATAGAATATTTTTTTATTGAATTCTACAACTCATTACATTACAGAAGTTCAATTACAATAAGAGGAATCAATTCTCCACAGACTGCAACACACTACAGTTACACATCTCCAGGCTCTAGAATCTTCCACCTTATGTAACCCCAAATCAGTTAGAGTTTCTGTTTTTCCACCTATTTTTGACTCTACACTTTCCCCCTTATCTCTACTACTGTCCAGGGTTCCCAAAAATGGTTATTAATAGCCTTTTTGGCGGCTAACAACCTAATTTCGAAATTTGCATCTCCCTCCAAAAATAGGTCAACTTTCGGGAGCCATAACTTTTGATCTGGGTGTCTGATTGACGAACCGTTTTAAGCACCGGAAAGCTCGCACAGTGCTCTATGCGTTAAGAACCAGGTCTATTAGTTCTAGCCATTTTCGGGCCCGTACGGAGCCATTTAGTGCCTCAAACCTGAGTTTGAATAATTTTCAGGATTTTTGGAAAACAAAAACTTTAATATCTTTTAGCTCACAAATTACCTTTGCGTGATTCCTTCGTCAAATGTCTTATTTTTTAGTTACGAAGCTTCCTATAAATTTTCGCTTCAATCCGTGCCCAAATGCAAACTTTCCTAAAATGGCAGGTTACTATTTTTAGCAGTTTGGAAAAACTGAAAGTTCTACATCATTATTCAAGCGATTATGGGACTAGAACCACAAATTTTGAAAATAAATGGAAAAAACATCAATGATTTTGAAACACATCTTTTTTTTGGGTGATGCAAGATTGCCCTTACACCATGGATGCTCTTGCATCAGACACCCAGAGTAATTTGAGAACTGACCTTATAATGTCTTAGGTGTTTGTGTGAGGAAAACCCAAACGGTCAACCTCTACCTTAGACAACCAAGAAGAATCTTCAACATACCTTCCTTTTCATTTCACCAGATATTCTTTATATTGCCTATTCCGAGTACTTCTTCCCACACGACTATCCAATATCTCTTCTATCTCCTCTGTTGAAGTAGATAGCGGAATACTCCACTGTTCTTCTGTTGATCGATTCTCTGTTCCACCTTCATGATATTTTGATAAATCAACAATGTTGAAAATAGGGGAAATGTTGATCCCACTCGATAGCTCTACCTCATATGCATTTCCTGAATCATGTTTCTTCAAAATTCTGCATGGTCCAAATTTCTTCATTTTCAGCTTATTGTATGTTCCAATTGGGAACCTTTCTTTTCTCAAGTGAACCATGACTTCATCTCCTACCTGGAATTCCTTATATCTCCTCTTCTGATCTGCCTTAGCCTTGTACTAAATATTCATCTTATTAATGTGCTTTCTCACCTCTTCATGCAAATTCTTCATGTGTTCTGTAAAGTCTTCAGCCTCGGCACTTGTCTTTTCTCCTTTGTCCAGATTCCTTAACTTTGAAGCATTTCTTGGACTATTCCCATATACAATCTGGAATGGTGATTTACCAGTACTCCTATTGACAGAATTGTTGTAAGCAAATTATGCATCTGGTAAAATCAAATCCCATCCCTTGGGCTTATCTCCTACTAAGCATCGTAGCAGGTTACCCAAACTCCTATTCACCACTTCGGTCTGCCCATTAGTCTATGGATAGTGTGCAAAACTGAACTTCAAATCTATCTTCAACTTCTTCCACAATGTCCTCCAGAAATAACCAACAAACTTGGTATATCGATATGAAACTATATTTTTTGGTAGACCGTGTAATCTCACCACCTCCCTGAAAAATAACTCAGCAATATGAACATCATCATTAGTCTTCTTGCAAGGAATGAAATGTGTTATCTTTGAGAATATGTCCACCACCACAAAAATGGAATCATGTCCTCTCTGTGTCCTTGGTATACCAAGAACAAAATCTATACTTATATCATCCCATGGCTTCTCTGGTACAAGTAATGGCTGGTATACCCTGTATCATGACTTGTTCCTTTTGCCATCTAACACACTTTGCAACTCTGCACAAATTTCTTTGTATCTTGCTGCAACTGTGGCCAATAGTAATTCTCACCAATAATAGCAATGGTTTTATCTCAACCAAAGTGTACAGCTAATCCCCCACTATGCTTCTCCTTAATTAGGTTCTCCCTCATGCATCTCCTTGGAATGCACAACTAGCTTCCTCTAAACAACATACCATCTTGGATTATGAATTCCAACCATTTTGTCTTGTCAAAAGTAACAAGGTCCAAACAAGCTTTCCAAGTCTCTACAAAATCTGGATCTTTAGGATACAAACTTTTGAGCTCATCAAACCCAATAACCTCTATCTTCATTTCTGTCAATAAATTTTGCCTTCAGCTCAAGGCATCTGCAACTCTGTTGGACTTCCCACTCCTGTATTTCAAAACAAAGGTATAGCTCTGCAAAAACTCAACCCATTTTAAGTGCCTATGGTTCAACTTTCCCTGACTATTAAGATACTGCAAAGCCTGATGATCAATCTATAAAGCAAACTCCTTTGGCAACAAATAATGTCTCCATTTCTTCAAACCCTGAACTATTGTATAAAACTCTTGATCATAAATAGAATACTTTTTCTTAACATCATTAAGCTTCTCACTAAAATAGGCAATGGGCTTACTTTCTTGGCTCAAAACAACTCCTATAGCACTGTCACTAGCATCACAATATCCTGAAATACTTTATTGAAATCTGGAAGTGCCAAAATAGGTTACTCCATTACTTTCTACTTCAATGTATCAAAGCTTTTGTTTGCTCCTTTAGTCCATCTAAACTCTTTTCTATCCCCTCTCATTGTCTCCGTAGGGGTGCACAAATGCTACTAAAATTCCTGGTAAACTTTCTGTAAAAACTTGCCAAACCATGAAAAGACCTTACCTCTATAGCACTTCTCGGTGTAGGCCATTCAACGATAGCCCTCACCTTCTCTGGGTCCATCTTAAGACCTTCCTCTGAGACAACAAATCCTAGGTATACCAACTCTTTTGCAAAACTACATTTCTTCAAATTGATCAACAACTTCTCCTCCCTCAGCTTCTCCAAAACTCTTCTGATATGCATCATATGCTCATCCCAAGTCTTCTGAAAATCAAAATATCATCTAAATAAACAATAACAAAATTTTCAAAAAATTCTTTCAATACCTCGTTCATGAGTTGCATAAATGTGCTCGGTGCATTGGTTAGCCCAAATGGCATGACTAACCACTCATACAAACCTTCCTTTGTCTTGAAGGCTGTCTTCCACTTGTTACATCCCCAATGTTTGTCTTTACTAAACTTTTCACTTTTACTAGAACATAAGTAAATCTATTATGATGTTATAGATAGATGCCAAGAAAGGACATGGTTTATGTTGAATGTCATTTACATAATTATGAAAATGATTATGTTTTTATCAATTTAATAATTGTTTACGAGATTTGATTTAGTATTTAAGTCATGATGCACTAATCATATATTGTTTGGTTATAAGTTGAAATAGGAATACAAATTCTTAGATGACTCTCGGAGGAGAGAGAGAGAGAGAGAGAGAGAGAGAGAGTATCTTTCGAGGAGAGAGATATAGACTTTGGGTTACGAGTGGTCAATTTGTCAAAACGAGTATGATGTGTAACAAAGTATGAACCAATGTTTTGTAAGTGGTAAGCCTTAACTTGTCAGTTTACTTATAAACCTAATTGACAGGTAGTCAATACCTTATGAATATTTGAAAGTCGTAATAAGTCGTCTTAGTCGTAAGTAGCTTTAATGACGTCATTTGAACTTGAACTATGACTATTTACGTTTAATGTAAATATTACGACGTAAATTGTCATAAAATGGTTCTTTTATTTTATTAAGTCTCATGACGTATTATAAACGATTCTTAAACGTTAAGACGATTTTTGTCGAGTTAAGAATACGTGATTATTGTCGACAGATTGTGATGGGAGACAAGCTCAACCCAACCACATTATCCGTAATTCTTTGTTTAAATATTATTATTTTATTGATTAAACTATAACTAACTAATATAGAAGCGATGTTATATGAAGTATATTTGATGTAATCAAATATATAAGTGCCTTAGCATCGAAATATGATAATACCTCTTAATGAAGTCGATGGTATTGAAGAAGCCGTAGGCTAAATTATAGTAAAGTCTTCATTAGTAATAGAGGTGGATCAAACCATATGTTTCGATCATTAAGAGATCAGTTATGTTTTAAATAAGTGTCGGCCTCATCCTTATGAGGATAACTGTGGTTTTAACTACCCAACCGAACGAACCATATGGTGGCCTTCCACAATTGACATGTGGACTTTTGCTTGTAAATCGATTTCAGTTGTGACTTAGTCACATGAGGCTATTAAAGTTGCATTTAGTATTGTAACTGAATTATGGTTAAAGGACAAAGTGAGACATCTCTATAGGAGTCGTGCCTCAGTCCTGTTTATGTAAAACAACTCATTTGAGCCCGTGAGAGGAAGGAGAACATGATTAGAACGTAGGATATAGAATCGAAGGGAGAGGATAGAATGAATTTGCTAAGAGAGAGAAGTAGTTTAGCTGGAAGTAGAAAGGGAATACATAGAAAGAAGGCGTCAACCCTGTGCATATCTCAGTCAACTTTTAAATCGATTGCTATTAGGTATTCTTCGATTATGATTTTGATAAACCATGAAGAGATTGGTTAACATTACTTAGTGTTTTCACCGTAGTCTTGGGCGACTGTATGAGTTCGCCGGGGGAGTTTAAACTCTTTATTTTATTGTGTGATAGTTGATAATTAGTGAGCCTCAACGTAAGAAAAACACAGTTAACTCTTGAAGAAACTACGTCGATTTATCTCTGTATATAATGAGATTTAGAACGCAAATCATAAGGTTGACACTTGGTAATACAAGTGAGTAATTTGTTACAGTTACTGAATCGACCATATGCTATTTCTTAGAAATTGATTATCATATCAAATGCTTATAATGGAGGACAAATGACCATCATAGTGAAAGATTGTTATAGCTATCATTTGCTTTGAAAATAGTTCTCCTATCGAATAAGTTTGTAACCAGTCAATGGAATGATTGTGAGCTATCAAAACAATAGGCTCTCAAATATTGAAGAAATGAAGAACCTTGTTTTCATATTCTCAACTTGAACCGTATAGTATTGAGGTTATAATGATTTAACATATTGTCTTGTTTAGGCTATATATATGTATAACGGATAATGTTATCTACCCATGAGAACTAGATTCATAGGAATCTTTAGTAAACTTTTGTATCATATCAAATGATAGTAACTTAGAGATACTATGGAAGATGGAATAAGGTTTTTATGAGAACCCATCAATGACTATTTGTCTTTATTGTTCAGGTTATCCTTGAAGAGATTCAATACAATGGAGTAGACCTAGTCTAACAAAGAATGACCTTGTAGGAAAGGCATAAAGGTTATGTTTTGTATTATCACATTATTAAAGGTATTTGACAAGGGTTAATATCTATTTAAAGAACTATATCGTTCTTATCTTTGGTTGAATTAGCCACAAAACAATAGCGAACCTAGGTTTCCTAGATAAGAGATAAGGTTACATAGAAATATTATATTATCCATGGGATAATAGGTAAACCCTAGAGCTGATTTTGAACCAACTGTATACTTTCGTCATAAGGACTTATTAAAGTCTAAAGGTATTATTATTATGACTCATGGATTAAATTATTACATGATTAGGGTTGGTAGGAGAATAAACTGTGAGAATATGACAATATCCAAGTCGAGTAGGGGTGGGTGAATACAATGACTATGTTCATTATGAACGATATTGATATTAAAAACTTTGGCCAAAGTAATGCAAGTAGCTTCTGCACGCATTGTTGGTTCACTGTGTCTGGATTGCACTACCTATCAGAAATCATACTTAGCTAGAGGGAATCTAGGGTTGTATGGTTGATAGAGTCGTGTAAGATACAACACTATGTACTCAAGATAAAGGCAAATTATCACTGTTCACCTATGGTCTATATTCCTCGTGAAGGGTAGGGCCACTTCCTATGTGGAAGATGTGTGGGAGACTGCCGGTCTGTGGATGGAGGTAAATCACTAGAAAGACACTCTCTCTCCAAAGTAGAAGACATGCCAGGACTTGTGATAAAGATGTCAGATATTCAGAAGTAGTAATTATTCCAAATCTAATATTTATTTGTTATGCTTTGTACGCATTGTAATTTGAGAAAGACAATATGCTATCTTGTATTTTGAAAAGAGAAATCTTGTAAATAGGGACACTTGATTATATGTTGTATAAAGGAAAAATTTTCTCTATCTCATTTTTACCTTGTTTAATTACTTGATAGTAAATTTTTCAGTTTTACTATGTTTTTAGAACTTGGATGTTACATATGGTATCAGGGCTACTAGGTTCAACACTAGGGCTTATGAGACAGCTATGTTACCTATAGTTGACATTATGCATTGGTCAGCGAATGTTTGAAAATTTTTGTGCTAGGATGGTACGTCTTAAGAAGATAGCAAGAAAGTCTGACAATACAAGTCAACATTTCCTCAAAGCAAAGAGAGAATGTGAGGCCATTATCAAAACCTTTGAGGGAACCAATGATGAGAGTGGCATTTGGTTAAGTGATAGGGAAACTCTAGCAACTACCCTAACTCAAATCAAATGAGTGAGAAGGGAAAATATGGAAAGAGTTAAGATCACTGCTAAAATCATAGAATATATGTAAGATGAGGATACAACTTTGGTTAGACGAGATCCTCATATACCTCCAACTGTTGAGATCATAGAAGTTAGGTCTGACAGTGAGTCAGAAGGTTATATACCTCAAAATTATGTATCTAAAAATGAGTCTGAGGGATATACTCCTCTTGAGCACGACTATTGAAGTCCTTTCTTGTATTTATGAAAATAGTCTATACTCCTAAAATTTTATAAATAAAGAAGAGATTTTTTGTACCAAATTATTGATTGATTTGAGTTTATTATGTTTTGGTTTAATGGGATGCATTATAATCATGAACTAATAGGCAACTCAATATTCTCAGGTGTGAGAAAATCAATAATCATGGTGCATACAAGAACTAACCAGGCCCAAGTCAAGAGGAAAACCACCCATCGGATAATAAGTTGGATCAAATCATAACCATGCTAGAAGAAACCAAGAAAAGGTTGGGTGATTTGGAGAAAAAGGTGGACGATAAAGGAAATTTAGAAGGAGGAGGTGAAAATTCTCATGAAGAAAGTGGAGAAAATAATGAGGAGCAAAGTAAGAGTACAAAACCTAATAAGGAGGCAAGGGATAGATTGACCTCTGAGCTCTCTAAGGACATGAAGAAGGTCACCCCACCAAAATTTGATGGGACGGTGACTGGAGATGCTGCATAAGCTTGGTTAATAGAAAAGGAAAAATATTTCGAGATAAGGAATTACTTGGAAGTAACCAGGGCAGTATGGGGAGCATTTCAATTGGCAAGAGAAGCATCCACCTGGTGGATGAATAAGAAGATGGAAGTGAATTTAAGCTCTCTAAGGGTAACATGGGATGAGTTCGTGGAGCTCTTTCACAAGAGATGGCTACCACAACTCTATTTTGATTAGAAATTAACTAATTTTTGGAATCTTTGACAAGGAGATATGACAGTGGTGGAATATGGAGAAAAATTCACCCGACTCCTGAAATATGTTCCTCAGTACCAAAAGGATGAGAGATTCTAGATCAAAAAATTCATCATGGGTTTAAATGCTCAAATCAGTGGAGAAGTAGATGTACATGGTCCCACAACCATGGATCAAGTATATGAGAAAGCAATCAAGCAAGAGCAAAAGCTGAAATCCATCTTGGCTTATCATGATAGAAATCGCAAGAGGTTTAATGGAACCCCTAACAACCAACCATACAAGAAGAGATATGAAAAGAGCTATGATAACAAGAGAAAAGATAAAGGATCTAAGAAGAACAAGGGTGGATCTGGTAATGATAAGAAGAATGGCAACTTCAAAAGAAATGAAGATAACAATGGGAAGACTTCAGATAAGAAAGGACCCATTGGAGGATGTTTTACTTGTGGGGGCGATCATTAAGCAAATTGATGCCCTAACAAGAGTCAAAATGGTCAACAAAGAGGTACCGCACTACTTACTCAGCAAGAAGCATTTCAGCAAAGGATTCATGCAGTGCTCAACAATCGACAAGCAGAGTATCAAATCACACCTATTGAGATGACAGGTACTTTGTTTGGAGTCCCTATATCTATTTTGATTGATACAGGAGCCACATATATTTTTGTTTCTCTTAAAATTTTGGATAAGTTTCCTAGAAAATCTGGATACATGTCTAAACCTTGGTCAATAGAATATGCTAACCAATCTAAGGCTCAGGTAGAGCAATGTTTGTTTGAAGCCAAGATTGAATTCCCTAGTTTCTCAATTAAAGCAAACTTGTATGTAGCTCCCTTAGGTTCCTATGATGTGATCCTAGGAATGAGTTGGTTATGGAAGCATAGAGCTAAGGTTGACTGTTTCTCTAAGACAGTTGAATGCTTAGATGATTTAGGGAATTAGATCCAATTCCAAGGGATTCAAAGAGAAGTTAAAATTAGGTCTATCTCTGCCAAGCAATTGAAGAGAGTTAGAAGAAAAAGTTGTCAACTTTTTGTAGTCAAGATGGAACAAGTAGAGGGTGAATTAGAAAGTCCTAGTTCATCGTTGGGAGAAAAGTATCCTTTTCTATGGGAATTTCAGGATGTGTTTCTAGAAGAACTCCCTGGATTACCTCCCAAAAGGGTTTTTGATTTTGCTATTGATATTAAACCAGGATCTGAGCCTGTATCCAAAGCACCCTACTATATGACAACTACGGAGCTAATGGAATTGAAGGCCCAATTACAAGAATTGTTGGCAAAAGGTTTGAGCATACCTAGTGTTTCACCTTGGGGTACTCCAGTTATTTTTGTTAAGAAGAAGGATGGAACCCTTCAGCTGTGTATAGACTCTCATTTGCTTAATAAAACAACGGTAAAGAAGAAATATCCTTGCCACATATTGATGATATTTTTGATCAGATGCGTAGCGCTGCTGTATTTTCAAAAATTGATTTGCGATCAGGCTACCATCAATTAAGACTGAAGGATGAAGATATTCATAAAACAACTTTTAGAACCAGATATGGACACTATGAGTTCACAGTATTGCCTTTTGGATTGACAAATGCACTTGCCACATTTATGAATCTCATGAATAGTGTATTCAGAGATTGTTTGGACAAGTTTGTCTTAGTTTTTCTTGATGATATACTCATTTATTCTAAGAATGAAGAAGAACATTAGTGACACTTGCAAATAGTTCTTCAACGTTTAAGAGAACATAAGTTGTGTGGAAAACTGTCTAAGTACACATTCTTCTAGAAGAAGATTCAATATCTAGGTCATATTATTTATGCTAATGGAATATCTGTCGATCCTGCAAAGATCACAACTATTCTGGATTGGCCTGTACCAACAAATGTGCATGAGGTGCGTAGTTTCATGCACCTTGCTGGCTACTATAGAAAGTTTGTTTTAAATTTTTCTAGCATTGCTAGTCCAATCGCTTCTCTACAAAAGAAAGGAAAGAGATTTGAATGGACAAACAAATGTCAGGATGCATTTGATCTTTTAAAGGAAAAGTTAACTTCAGCTCCAATCTTGAAAGTTCTTGACCCCGAAGGACAATTTGAGGTAATTACAGATGCCTCAGGAGAAAGACTAGGAGGAGTGCTTATGCAAGATGGAAGAGTTATAGCCTATGAGTCAAGGAAATTGAAATCTTATGAGAAGAATTATGCACCGCATGATTTGGAATTGACTACAGTAACCCATGCCTTGCAGATGTGGAGACATTATTTGTTGGGGAAAATTTTTGTACTTAAGTTAGACCATCAAAGTCTCAGGTATATTTTCTTTCAACTGCATCTAAATGCTCGATAAAGAAGATGGTTAGAATTGATATGTGACTATGATTTTGAAATAAGTTATATCAAAGGAAAAGAGAATAGAGTCGTTGATGCTTTGAGTCAAAGAAGATATATAGCTTCCATTGTTTCTATTCGTAGAAATTTCAAGGAATTGGTGTTACAAAATTTATCTGGTGATAATTATTATGAGCAAGTTAAGTAGGCACTAGAAGAAAATCCTAGACATCCAAGATATGATGGTTTTCTATTTGAGATAGACGGACTATTGAGATATACGGGTAGAATGTATGTTCCTGATGCAGCTGGATTAAGGGATTTAGTATGGAAAGAAGTCCATACTGCACCATATTTTGGACATCCAGGAGTGACCAACTTCTAGCGGATGTTAAGCCTCTTTATTTCTAGAAAGGAATGAAGAATGATGCTGCAAGATTTGTGGCAAGTTGTTTAGAATGCCAGAGGGTAAAAGTAGAGCACCAACACCCTACGGGATTATTGTACCCACATGATGTGCCAGAATGGAAATGGCAAGTTATCAGTATGGATTTTGTTCAAGGTCTTCCTATGTTAAGGAATAGACATGATGCTATACTAGTTGTGGTTGATAAACTCACAAAGGTAGCACATTTTATACCAGGAAATTTGACTAATGGAGCACTGGTGCTAGCTCGCAAATTTGTGCAAGAGGTATTTAGATTGCATGGCTTCCTCAAAAAGATTATCTCAGATAGAGATGCGCGAGTGACATCAAGGTTTTGGCAAACTTTATTATTTGTGCTAAGGACTAAACTCAACATTAGTACAACCTATCATCCTAAAATCGATGGGCAAACTGAGAGAGTCAACCAGGTTTTAGAAGACTTGTTGCGGATGTATTGCATGGATCAACAATATAAGTGGGAGGAATACTTACCACTTATGGAATTTGCTTATAACAATTCCTATCATTCTGCTATTAAGATGGCACCATTTGAAGCATTGTATGGAAGAAGATGTCGAACTCCTATAAGCTGGGATAAGCTAGAAAATAGGATTAGCATCAAACCAGAAATGCTAGCTGAAATGGAAGAAAAGGTGAATCCGATCAGAAAAAGATTGGCAGAACCCAATGATAGACAAAAGAGTTATGCGGATGCAAAGCATGTTCCGAGGCAATTCTCTGTCAGAGAAAAAGTTCTTTTGAGGGTAAAACCTCAGAAAAGTTCTATTAACTTTGGGAAATCTTCTAAGCTATCCCCTAGTTATGTGGGACCCTTTGAAGTACTAGAAGTAGTCAATCCGGTTGCCTACAGAATCGCTCTACCACCAGCCTTGTCTAGAATGCATAATATTTTTCATGTGTCTTATTTGAAGAAATATATTCTAGGTGATAACCATATTTTGAATTGGAATTCTTTACAGATGCAGGATCTAGGAATGGTCATGATCGAGCCACTCAGGGTGTTAGAAACGCGTAAGCTCCATTTGTATAACAGAGAAGTCTTGCAGTGCAAGGTCCAATGGGACCAATATGCTGAGGAAAATGCTACCTGGGAGGATTATCATGAATTCTATCAAAAGTTTCCTCATTTGTTTAATGTTGCTATTAGTTCAAAAATATGAATTTGCTTTAAGTTACTGTTTGATACTTTATGTCATCGAGGACGATGAATCTTTAGGGGAAGGATATGTTACATCCCCAATTTTTGTCTTTACTAAACTTTTCACTTTTACTAGAACTTAAGTAAATTTATTATGATGTTATAGATAGATGCCAAGAAAAGACATGGTTTATGTTGAATGTCATTTATAGAATTATGAAAATGATTATGTTTTTATCAATTTAATAATTATTTATGAGATTTGATTTATTATTTAAGTCATGATGCACTAATCATATATTGTTTGGTTACAAGTTCAAACAGGAATACAAATTCTTAGATGACTCTATGAGAGAGAGAGAGACCTCGGGTTACGAGTGGTCAATTTGTCAAAACGAGTATGATGTGTAACTTTAATTTATTAAACTGACTTAACTTTATGAGTATAAGTTATAACTATAAGTTATGTTCTAGGGAGTGGGCACCCCTAACTTGTCAGTTTACTTATAAACCCAATCGACAGGTAGTTGATACCTTACAAATCTTTGAAAGTCGTAATAATTTGTCTTAGTCGTAAGTAGCTTTAACGATGTCGTTTGAACTTGAACTATGACTATTTACGTTTAACGTAAATATTACAACATAAATTGTCATAAAATGGTTCTCTTATTTTATTAAGTCTCATGACGTATTATAAACGATTCTTAAATGTTAAGATGATTTTCATCGAGTTAAGAATATGTGATTATTGTCGACGAAATGTGATGGGGAGACAAGCTCAACCCAACAACATTATCTGTAATTCGTTGTTTAAATATTATTATTTTATTGATTAAACTATAACTAGCTAATATAGAAGCGATGTTAAATGAAGTATATTTGATGTAATCAAATATATAAGTGCCTTAGCATTGAAAGAGGATAATACCTCTTAATGAAGTCAATGGTATTGAAGAAGTCGTAGGCTAAATTATAGTAAAGTCTTCATTAGTAATAGAGGTAGATCAAACCACATGTTTCGATCATTAAGAGATTAGTTATGTTTTAAATAAGTGTCAGCCTCATCCTTATGAGGATGACTGTGGTTTTAACTACCCAACCGAATGAACCATATGGTGGCCTTCCAAATCTACATGTGGACTTTTGCTTATAAATCGATTTCAATTGTGACTTAGTCATAAGAGGCTATTAAAGTTGCATTTAGTATTGCAAATGAATTATGGTTAAAGGATGAAGTGAGGCATCTCTGTAGGAGTCCTACCTCAGTCGTATTTATGTAAAACAACTCATTTGAGCCCGTGATAGGAAGGAGAACATGACTAGAACATAGGATATAGAATCGAAGGGAGAGGATAGAATGAATTTGCTAAGGGAGAGAAGTAGTTTGGCTTGAAGTAGAAAGGGAATACACAGAAAGAAGGCATTGACCCTATGCATATCTCAGTCAAAATTTAAATCGATTGCTATCAGGTATTCTTCAATTATGATTTTGATAAACCATGAAGAGATCAGTTAACATTTCTTAATGTTTTCACCGTAGTCTTGGGCAACTGTATGAGTTCGCTAGGGGAGTTTAAACTCCTTATTTTATTGTGTGACAATTGATAATTAGTGAGCCTCAACGTAAGAAAAACACAGTTAACTCTTGAAGAAACTATGTCGATTTATCTCTGTATATAATGATATTTAGAATGCAAATCATAAGGTTGACACTTGGTAATACAAGTGAGTAATTTGTTACAGTTACTGAATCGACCATATGCTATTTCTTAGAAATCGATTATCATATCAAATGCTTAGAATGGAGGACAAATGACCATCATAGTGAAAGATTGTTATAGTTGTCATTTGCTTTGAAAATAGTTCTCCTATCGAATAAGTTTGTAACCAGTCAATGGAATGATTGTGAGCTATCAAAACAATAGGCTCTCAAATATTAAAGAAATGAATGAACCTTGTTTTCATATTCTCAACTTGAACCGTATAGTATTGAGGTTATAATGATTTAACATATTGTCTTGTTTAGGCTATATATATGTATAACGGATAATGTTATCTACCCATGAGGACTAGATTCATAGGAATATTTAGTAAACTTTTGTATCATATCAAATGATAGTAACTTAGAGATACTACGGAAGATGGAATAAGGTTTTTATGAGAACCCATTAATGACTATTTGTCTTTATTCTTCACGTTATCCTTGAAGAAATTCAATACAATGGAGTAGACCTAGTCTAACAAAGAATGACCTTGTAAGAATGGCATAAAGGGTATGCTTTGTATTATCACATTATTAAAGGTATTTGACAAGGGTTAATATCTATTTAAAGAACTATAGCGTTCTTATCTTTGGTTGAATTAGCCACAAAACAATAGCGATCTTTGGATGGAGGTAAATCACTGGAAAGATACCCTCTCTCCAAAGCAAAAGACATGACAGGTATTGTGATAAAGATGTCAAATATTTAGAAGCAGTAATTATTCCAAATCTAATATTTATTTGTTATGCTTTGTACACATTGTAATTTGAGAAAGACAATATGCTATGTTGTATTTTGAAAAGAGAAATCTTGTAAATAGAGACACTTGATTATATGCTATATAAAGGAAAAATTTTCTCTATCTCATTTTTACCTTGTTTAATTATTTGATGGTAAATTTTTTAGTTTTACTATGTTTTTAGAACTTGGATGTTACACCACTCGTCTCCTTCTCTGATATGGATCTTGTGATACCCACTCTTTAGGTCAATCTTAATGAAGCACTGGGCTCCACTCAGACAATCTTGTATGTCATCCATTCTGGGCAATGGAAATATGTACTTAATTGTGATCTTATTGATGGCCCAGGAATCTGTACACATTCTCCACTCTCCATCTTTCTTTGGTGCTAGTACTGTAGGTACCATACATGGACTTAGGCTCTCTCTTATCACTCCCTTCCTTAACAACTCCTGAACTTGTCTGTTCAACTCTTCACTCTCTGCTAGAGTCATTCTATGGGCTACCTTATTCAACAAACTGGCTCTTGGTATCAAATCCATTTGATTACTTATCTTCCTTACTGGTGGTAAACCTTCTGGTACATTATCAGAGATAATATCCTTAAATTCTTCTAACATAATTGAGACTTCTGCTGGTACATCTTCACATTTCTCTTGACGAATCTTAGGAATCAATACAAAGAAATGACTCCCATGCTTCATACCCTCCAAAAATTTTCTACCATCTACCAAGCAAATTTTGGCATTACTACATACCTTTTCTTCCACCTCCTTCAAGGGCTTCAAATTATAATGAACTCCATCCTTTGTTAGGGAATATGTGTTTACACAACCATCATGGACAGTGATCCTATCATCCTACCATGACCTCCCCAATAGCATATGAAATGCATCCATCAGTATGATATCACACATCACCTCATCATGGTAGTCCCCAATCTTGAACTTCACTAAACATTGCTCATTGACCAAAGCTCTATGGTCATTTTGCAACCATGCTATCCGATATAGATGTTTTCTTCTTGTTAGCTTCAACTTGTCAACCATCTCCTCTAAAACAAGATTGTCAATACTTCCACTATCAATAATAATATCACAACACTTATCTTCACATTTGTACCTTGTGTGGAATACAATCTTCCTATGATTGGGTTCTTTCTCCTCATTCAACAAAGTTCTTCTGACAAGTAAGGTTTCTCGCCTTTCAACATCTTCAAAGCGCTCAGACTCGCATCTTCATCTACATGTGCAACTCGTGCATTACCTTCAAGTCTTCTATTCATCCTCCCTTGATGTTGTGGACACTCGTATGCTCAATGCCCTTCTTCTCCACATTGGAAACAAGTTCCTCTTAAACCTCCTCTTTTAGGTCCTTGCCCAGGTCTGCCTCATCCTCTTCCTCTTTGCTCACCATTATTCTAGTCACGAGGGCGGTAGGTATTATTTCCTCTCTGGTTTCGATTGGTGCCAGCTTCTTCACCTTTCTTTTGATCTTCATTACAGCTTCCATAGGGTCTTCCACCAGTCCTTCTGCCTTGACCTCTTCCCCTTTGCTTGTTTTCGAATCTTTTATTCAGCTTCTCTTCCACCTTCAGGGAAAACTAGTATGCATCTTCTATGGTGGTCATTCTGACTAGGCTCAACTCCTCTTGAATACTTGGCCTCAACCCATTAATGTAACAGGCTACCTTCTCCTTGTTGGCCTCTGCATGGCCTATCCTGATAGTAATCTTATAAAACTCTTCTGTATACTCCTTGACAGACTTGTTACCTTGTTTCAATCCTGGCAGCTTCTTTAGCAACTCCATCTCATAGTCCACAGGAATGAATTGCTTCTTCAGTTTCTCCACCATCTGATCCCATCTGGTAATCTTTCCTTTTCCTCTTCTATTTCTCTCCAACTGGACCTCCTTCCACCAAATATTGGCATGGCCCTTCAACTTTGTCTTTGCAAACTTGACCCGATCTGGGTCTTCCACATCTTCATACTCGAAATACTCCTCCATGTTAGGGTAAGTGCAAGAAGATGAGGGGCCAAAAAGAGGTCTTAAGTGGCCAATTTTTTTATGAAATCAGGAAATGCTGGCCTTGGATGAGAAATTGAGCATAGTTACACTCAAAATTTGGAGATGCAACCAAAATAATGTTCGTAGTGCTCCGAGTCTACTTTCTAAACTACTAATTTTTTTTGAAAATGATATAGATTAAGGGGTTCAAAAGAGGGAGCCACAAAAATTGGTGTTGTTTCTGTCAAAAAAACATAACATAGCATGTTTTGTGGCCCCCTCACAAGGTTAACTTTTTTTGGGTATTTTTAAAATCACTTCAGTAAGAAATTAGCTAACAGCATGTAGTTTATGCCCAATTTTTTTGATAATTTTTTGATGAATATTTGATTTTTTACTAATTTTCAAAGTCGACACATCCTAAAAAATAGAATTTTGGCCGTGCTACCCCTATAAATTTTGAAAACTAATTGAAAATCATTTTTTTTAATATGTGTAGAATGGAGTCTAATTTCTAAATATGTAATTTTTTTGAAATTTCAATGAATGGTTAATTTACAATGAAAAAAAGACCAAACAGTGGTTTTTGCCCAAATCCAGACACACAAAAAAAAGAAATTAAAGATGAAAGACTTAACATTGTCAAAATGTGAAAAAAAATACATCGTTAAATAGCTAAGAGAAAGCCTAACATTACCCAGATGTTCGATTTGTTTGACCTTGAAACACTTGCAAATTTGAGGGCTAACATGAACAAAATTATGTGAAATCTTGTAGAATTTGCAAAAACACATCTGTGGATGTTGAAAAGGCACTCCAAGCCTTTGTGTTAGAAATCTAAAGCAAATCCCAAGCCCAAGGCTTGGGATTCCCAAAGCACAATATAACGCGAGCACATTATGTTGAGCTTTTTTTGCTTTTTTACATGTTTGCCGATGTTTTCTTAGTTCGACACAACGCGAGCACGTTATAACGTGCTCGCATTATGTCTTCCTTTGAATGATATATTTTCAACTTTCATAAGTATGTTTCATGGATGTTTATATCTATTCTTGTAAGTATGTATGCATGTACATGTATGTATGTACATGTATGCATGCTTGTATGTATGCATCTTTGTATGTATGTATGTATGTATGTATGTATGTTTGTATGTATGCATGTATGTATGTATGTATGTAAGTGTTTTAGGTTTAGTGTATATGAGGACCTGAGCCTGTATAGTTTTGAGGGTTGAGGGTTGAGGGATTAGGGCTTAAGTAATAGGTAGAGGGTAGAGGGTAGAGATTCAAGAGTTGAGGGTTATAGTTGAGGGTTAATATTCAAATTGTTGAGTGTATAAGATTAAGTGTGTAAGGCACGGGGATTAGGGTTTAGAGTTTATGATATGGATTGAGGGTATATAAGGCATAGGGTGACTTGGGTTGAGAGCATGTATGGTTTAGGTTTAATTTAAGTATAGGGTTGAGGCACAATATTCGAGGTTTAGGATATAAGGGTGAGGTTAAATATGGTCTAGGGATGAGGGTTTGAGGGTGTAGGCTTTAGGGTTTAAGGTATAGGGTTGATGATTGAGGGATTAGGGCTTAAGTATATTGTTGAGGGTATAGGGTTGAGGGTTTAGGGATAGGTTTTAGGGTTAAGGGTTGAGGGATTGGGTTTAAGGTTTAGGGGTAAAGGATTAGGGTTTAAGGTATAGTGTCTTGGGTTGAGGGTTTAGGAATAGGGATAGAATTTAGGGTTTAGGGATGAGGGATTAGGGTTGAGGGTTGAGAGATTAAGGTTTAAGGTATAACTTGCTAAGGGTTGAGTGTTTAGGGTTTAGGGTTGAGGGATTAGGGTTTAGAGTTGAGGGATTAGGGTTTAAGGAATAGTGTTGAGGGCTGAGGGTTTAGGGATAGGGTTTAGCATTGAGGGGTTAGAGTTTACGGTTGATGGATTAGGGTTTAAGGAATAGTGTTGAGGGTTGAGGGTTTAGGAATAGGATTTAGGGTTGAGGGATTAGGGTTTAGGGTTGAGGGATTAGGGTTTAATGTTGAGAGTTGAGGGTTGAGGGTTGAGGGTTTAGGGATAGGGTCGATGGTCAAGGGATTAGGGTTAAAGTAGAGTGTTGAGGGTAGAGGGATTAGGGATAGGGTTTAGGGTTGAAGTTTTAACGATTGAGGGTTGAGGCTTTAGGGCTGAGGGTTAAGGGATTGTGGTTTAAGATATAGTGTTGAGTGTCGAGGGTTTAGGGATAGGTTTTAGGGTTTAAGTTTTAAGGGTTAAGGGTTGAGGGATAGGGTTTAGGTTTTAGGGATAAGGGATTAGGGTTTAAGGTATAGTGTCGAGGGTTGAGGGTTTAGGAATAGGGATAGCGTTTAGGGTTGAGGGTTGAGGGATTAGGTTTTAGGGTTGATGGATTAGGGTTTAAGGTATAGTGTTGAGGGTTTAGGGTTGACAGATTAGTGTTTAATGTCGAGGTTAGGGTTAGAGTGTCAAGGGTAGGGGGATTAGGGATAGGGTTTAGGGTTGAAGGCTTAAGGATTGAGGGTTGAGGCTTTAGGGATGAGGGTTTAAGGCTTAAGATATAGTGTCAAGTATTGAGGGTGTAGGGATAGGGTTTAAGTTTTAAGGGTTAAGGGTTGAGGGATAGGGATTAGGGTTTAAGGTATAGTGTTGAGGGTTGATGGTTTAGGGATAGGGTTTAGGTTTGAGGGATTAGGGTTTAGGGTTTATGAATTAGGGTTTAATGTTGAGGGTTGAGGGTTTAGGGATAGGGTTGATGGTCAAGGGATTAGGGTTAAAGTAGAGTGTCGAGGGTAGAGGGATTAGGGATAGGGTTTAGGGTTGAAGGTTTAAGGATTTAGGGTTGAGGATTTAGGGATTAGGGTTTAAGATATAGTGTCGAGTGTCGAGGGTGTAGGGATAGGTTTTAGGGTTCAAGTTTTAAGGGTTAAGGGTTGAGGGATAGTATCGAACCCGTTGAGGGTTTACGAATAGGGTAGTGTTTAGGGTTTAGGGATGAGGGATTAGGGTTGAGGGTTGATGGATTAGTGTTGAGGGTTGACAGATTAGGGCTTAGGGATAGGGTTTAGGGTTTAGGGTTGAGGGATTAGGGTTTAAGGTATAGTGTTGAGGGTTTACGGTTGAGGGATTAGAGTTAAGGGTTAAGGGATTAGGGTTTGACATTGAGGGTTGAGGGTTGAGGTTTTAGGGTTGAGGGTTTAGGGATAGGGTTGAGGGATTAGGGTTTGACATTGAGGGTTGAGGGTTGAGGTTTGAGGGTTGAGGGTTTAGGGATAGAGTTGAGAGTCAAGGGATTAGGGTTAAAGTAGAGTGTCGAGGCTATAAGGTTAGGGATAGGGTTGGAGGGTTTAGGGATAAGGGATTAGGGTTTAAGGTATAATATCGAGCCCGTTGAGGGTTTAGGAATAGGGATAGCATTTAGGGTTTAGGGATGAGTGATTAGAGTTGAGGGTTGAGGGATTAGGGTTGAGTGTTGAGGGATTAGGGTTTAGGGATAAGGTTTAGGGTTTAGAGTTGAGGGATTAGGGTTTAAAGTATAGTGTTGAGGGTTTAGGGATAGGCTTTAGGGTTGAGGGATTAGAGTGAAGGGTTGAGGGATTAAGATTTGACGTTGAGGGTTGAGGTTTTAGGGTTTAGGGTTTAGGGAGAGGGTTGAGGGTCGAGGGATTAGAGTTAAGGGTTAAGGGATTAGGGTTTGACATTGAGGGTTGAGTGTTGAGGATTGAGGGTTGAGGGTTTAGGGATAAGGTTGAGGGTCGAGGGATTAGGGTTAAAGTAGAGTGTTGAGAGTATAAGGATTAGGGATAGGGTTGGAGGGTTTAGGGATAACGGATTAGGTTTTAATGTATAGTATCGAGCACATTGAGGATTTAGGAATAGGGATAGCATTTAGGGTTTAGGGATGAGGGATTAGAGTTGAGGGTTGAGGGATTAGGGTTGAGGGTTGAGGGATTAGGGTTTAGGAATAAGGTTTAGGGTTTAGGGTTGAGGGATTAGGGTTTAAGGTATAGTGTTGAGGGTTTAGGGATAGGGTTTAGGGTTGAGGGATTAGAGTGAAGGGTTGAGGGTTGA
Source organism: Cunninghamia lanceolata (assembly GCA_027924645.1). NCBI lineage: Eukaryota > Viridiplantae > Streptophyta > Pinopsida > Cupressales > Cupressaceae > Cunninghamia > Cunninghamia lanceolata. The sequence goes on along the minus strand of BSBN01000520.1, from coordinate 20,286,241 downwards.
GGTTTTAGGGTTTAGGGATAGGGTTGAGGGTCGAGGGATTAGAGTTAAGGGTCAAGGGATTAGGGTTTGACATTGAGGGTTGAGAGTTTAGGGATATGGTTGAGGGTCGAGGGATTAGGGTTAAAGTAGAGTGTTGAGGGTATAAGGATTAGGGATAGGGTTGGAGGGTTTAGGGATAAGGGATTAGGGTTTAAGATATAGTATCAAGCTCATTGAGGGTTTAGGAATAGGGATAGATGGCTTTAGGGTTTAGGATTAAGTGAGACCTAGATGGCTAAGGATGGATGGAGAGGTAGCCAAGGAGAGACTAAGAGACAGAGAGGGGAGAGGTAGAGAGGTGAGGGGGAGAGATAAGTGAGATATAGAACATGAGCTAATGGAACTAGAGGTGAGATATTGTAAAGGTGCTATCAAAGGTGAGATAGGCACAAATATTTATGGATCAATCTATAGCAGGACAAAACATGAGCACGTTACATTGCGCTCGCATTTTGTCTTTCTATAGAAATGGTAAAAAGCATTGATCCCCGTGATCCAAGCCCACATGCTTTGTTTTCGTGCTAATTATGTGCGTGTTCTGACAAAAAAGAAGTGCTTTCATGCTGTTGGGAAGTTCACATGCACATTTTACACATTCTACCACATTTGCATGATCTTTCCACCACCTTTTCTGCTTTGCCAACTTGAGAAGGAGGAAATAACATAGTTTTCACACCAAATTTGATATATATCTATTCAAGTTTCAATTTTTGTAGTGTTGCAATGTTAATTGTGATTCAATTTTAGGAATTTAACATTATAGATTAGTTAATAGTATTGTTGTTACTAATTAGATTTGAGTGTTATTCAATTTAACATTGAAAAGGAAGCAAGTGGTGAAAAACTCAAATTGTTGAGGAGTTTGATGCAAGAAGAAAAAAACACTACATAATTAGGTACTCTCTCCATTCAAATATCCATTTTTTAGGTATGTCAAGTCTTTACATGCATGTTCTTGACATTTTCCTTAATTCTATTTGAATTACTTTATCATGCTTTATCATACATGTTTAAAATAGACACATTCCCAATCAAGAAAGCAGCCTACAATCTCACATGATGCCATGTATATTTTCTACACTTGGGCTCTTTAATAATTATGTGTAATAAACAGACCTTAACATACCATAATGTCAAACTATACAAGAATAAATCCTTACAACATAATAAAAATACAATCCCACTATTATCTTGTCATATTAGCAAGTTAAAATACAAATGAATAGGTGCTAAGATCATACAAGTACGCACATGACATGATGATTTGTATGCACATATCTTGGGCTAGGACATTCCTTATGCACCTATTCATGATGATTTGTACATGCACATGACACAACAATATTTTAAAATTTCCTAATTGTCCTTTGTTAGCACATGATGGTGGTTACCTTGATCGACTATATACCATTCAATACCCTAAATTACAGAGATTAGTCTAATGATTTTTATGACAATCCTAGGTATGTAATGCAGAGGTAGGGTTCAACTCAATCCAAAGGGCTCATACCAATAGTTTCTTCAAATTTCATAAGCTTTCCTCTCAAGCAATCTCCCTATACAAAGGCACAAAGAGGGTCTTCAATACTTCAAAACCTAACAAGGCTACTAGAGGTCTTCTTACCCCTCAAGAACTTAGACACAACCATTCTAAACCCTTACTCAAGTCTACACTCTTCAATTTTTTTCTATTCCTTCACAAGCCACCCAAATCCTAGTATCCCTAGTACCAACAAAACACCTTCTCAATTCCAAATCCTAGTAGCCCTAGTAACAACAAACGTGTCAAATTGGGTTTGCCTCAACCTTTTCAAGCATGAAGTCCTATGTACTCTTCACTTGTAGCCTCAATAGGTGACTCTCCTTTGACCTTATCCTCATCTAGGACTGAAGTAAACTTTGTACCATAATGCTTTGTATGGTTGCAACAACATTGTGCAATAATGCTTTGTATGGCTGCAATAATTTACTTTGTATGCATTGTACCTATTTTGGTTGAGTGACATTTATTCTTTTACATGATGATTGTATGTACATTTACTATGAACGGTTGAATGACATATATTTTAGTTATTTGTATGGATTCATTTCTTAGGAACTATTATTGGTCTCTTTATCATGCTACAGAAAAATTCTCTGTCATGCCGAGGAAATGATCAAGAATTAAACCAACACAAGAAGAGATAGAAGCTAAGAATGCAAAGAAAGCAGTGGCTATGAGGGAACTTCCTGAGAAGAGGAAATTGTACACGATAAATGAAGACATGCAAATTGAAGAGGAACCACAACCATCACAAAGAGATATGGTATTGGCGGCACAAAGAGAATGAATGTAAAAACTTCGTGCTATGAGAGATTTGAATACCATAGTTGGAGACATGTCCTCTACCGCAAGTCAACATGTAGGGAAACCATCTATTTCATCTCAAGTTGAGAGTACATCATCACTCACATGTGATGAAGGAGGTACACCATTGTTCCCACCTCAACCTCAAGGTATGCTATCTATTCCATCTTCGATCGAAGGTATGCCATCTAGCCCATCTCATTTAAATATTGATGAAATTCCTAATGTTGAGATGAATTTACCTAACTTAACACCACCTAGAATTTTGCATAGAAAGCTAAAGTATTTGATTGATATTGATGAGAATATTCTATAGCCAATAGAAGGTAAGATTCCAAAATGCACTTGTAGAAGATATGCTCATAAGATTTGGAGATTGTTCTTTGAAAAGTTAAATGAGACTGCAAGATGTCAACTATTCGTTGAAATGATGTGAAGCATAAAGTATAGGTCCATCATGAAGATTCTTGGTTTGAGAAGATCAAAGGCTTCAAGTGAAAAATCTATTGTCAAGAATCTAATGAGTGCGTATGAGAGTGTGGGTAACACCTCACACACAAAAGATAGTAATGCAACACAGCGTGTGATTACATCAACTATAGCAAGTAGTTAAATGAGGAAAGCTCATCTCATTAGAAAGATGAGTCAAGAATTGAGAATTAATAGGAAAACTTTATCAAGAGCCGTTGGAAGATGCCAAAGAATTGAGGACACTAATTATAATGAATTATGGGCATTCTCGGGGAGACTACCATGAAAAGATAAACCAATTGTTGAAGCATTGACATCACTAATTGAAGACTTTTGAAAGAATTACACAAGGGTATCTCCGAATCAAAGGGATGTGGTAAGAAAGAGAATCGATAATCGGAACCCTGAGCCACATCCAAAGCATTTTTTAGATGAGACTCAAACATAGTTTTATGGTAAATTTCTAGAGAAGTATCCTCAAATTAAAATTTGTCAAAGATATTTTGAAATGCTAAAACCTTTCTATGTCAAGATAAATCACATGCACTACTTGTTGTTGTAGATTACATATTGAATTTTGTAACCATTTTGATGTTTATAGGTCTATATGTTTAGATTTGCATACTAACAATGTTTTGCAGGGTTGTGGCATACGTGCCCCACTAACATCTTCAAGAGACTTCATATCAATAATTTTATGTGAAAGAGAGGAAGGTCAAATATTCTACAAGAAATTATGCTTGGATGGCACATGTCATCGTTGCAGTGGCTTGCAACATTTGCCAATATGTGAACATATGGAAAGAACACATGCAGTTGGAAATGAACTAGTAGAGTTTGACAAGTATAAAACAGTGGCATACAATACAAAAGATAGTAAAGAAGCAAAGAGGTGTGAATTGGTTATTGAAAAGATTCCAGTGTATTAGTTTATGCCTATATTTCGTGACAACATAGTGTATGAGTATGCAAGACATGCCCACAGAGTTCGATGGTTGGACTTGCAATTCAAGTTACAAAAGGACTCATTTCTGGTTGGTAGCATTGTTTCAGTCATCGACTTTGCAGAGAACTACAGTCTACAGCCACAGTGTGAGGTGCAATCACAATATTACAACACCACATAGGTTTCTATATTTGTGCACATCGCATTCTTTCATGCAAATGATAGTACAGAGGATGACAAAAAGATCATAAGGGAGTATAATTTCTATATCAGTGATGATTGCATGCATTCTACAGAGTTCGTTCAAGGTTGCTTTCAGGTGTTCTACAATGATTTGGCTAGAAGGGGCATATCGTTCAGTCAGCACATCATATGGTCGAATAACTATGCATCACAATTCAAGAACTTGTAGAATTTATATTGGCTAAGCAGGAGGTATAATTTTACAGGTATTCAACATATGTGGAACTTTTGTGAGGCTAGACATGGAAAGGGGGAGGATGATGTTGCAGGAGCATGTATCAAAAGAGCCATAGCACGAGAAGAGTTAAAGTATAAAGACAATGCAAAGTTGACAGATGCAAAATTGATCATCGAGTGGTGTAATGCTTCCATGGGTCTAGGTAATGAAGGTAAGTCTTCAGTTCATAGATTTTTTTGGTTGATAGATGATACTAACATTGCACCATATGAGGACTGTTCTACACTAACAGGATCAAGTGAGATGCACTCTTTCAGAAGCTCAATTGCAAGTTCATGGAGTATCCATATGCGAAAGATGTCATGCTTTTGTACTTCTTATACAATTCAAGCCTAGGATTAGTGCGAGTCAAAGGAGTGGATTGACGAATGAAAGTTAAGTTATCTTAGCCCACTTGACACGTATTGACCCCCGACGACACTAGAACTAACACAAATGGAATCATCAGTTGACTTTGACCACATATCAGATTTAGTGCAACCAGGAAATATATCTATTTGCATAGTTTTTGAAATTCCTAATGTCATCTTACTTTGTAGTGTTTTTGTAATGTTGACTAATTTCATCTAATTTGCTACACATATCAATGTAGGGCATGTATATGCAGTTATTGCAGATGAAGATAATGAAAAGGGAACATATTATTACTTATGTCATTGTGTTGAAGCCAAAAAGAAATTGGAGGCCCCAGTTACAGATGGAGAAAACATCGAATACCCTACAGGCTCAATGGTTATTACTAGAACATGGCTTAGAAGGTACCCACATAAGAGTGTTAGTGTTTGGCTGTTTCAGGACTTTGACACACATCAGAAGATTCTTCATTACTTGAACCTTGTCATGGCATCAAATGTTCATTTGATACAATATCAGGGTAGACCTTTGAACAAGACCTTGGGGAAGGTGCGTGAGTTTGACCATGAAGCAATACTTGACATAGTAAAGAGTAGAGCAGACCCAGATGGTTCATTGGATTAATTTGTAAGTATTCACATTGATTTTGTAAAGTCATTTTACATTGAGTTATAAGTATGCACATTAATTTGTAAGGTTTGTCTTTTTTTATTTGTTGCTGCATTTTTACATCATCATGTTATACTTCATGGGGTTAGACCTAAGTGATGGATGAAGTTGATCCTGAGAATAATGTATAAAATCTAGGTAATGTATAAAATATAGGTGAATCAAGGTGTCTTGGTTTCTAACTAGATAATAGTGTCTCTAATTGTGTCTTTCACCCAAACATGCCGAAACAGTCCGAGCTACATTGTACCGATGATATCCTTGAAGAGCCCAAAGTGCCAAAAGGCAGCAATCTTTGACGAGATGTTACTTGAAAACTGTGTCACTTAGAAATATTTTGTCTAAGGCAACATGATCACATAGAGTCCCTCTACAATAACCTCTCTTAGTTTTTTATATCTTTGAGGTGTTTGCCTATGGTGAAAAGTTTTTTTTGCCCTAAAAATTGTCAGAAGGAGGTAGTGTAAAGTTGCAAAGGGGTGTAACTTTCATCTTACTCCTGATGTGACCAAACTGACTATTCCAACGCATCTAGATGGGTACATTTACGCTAGGCATGGTCCTTTTTTCCACCCAAACATGTCGAAACAATCTGAGCTATATTATACCGATGATATCCCTGAAGAGTCCAAAGTTCAAAAAGGCAGCAATCTTTGATGAGATGTTACTCAAAAAATGTGTCACTTAGAAACATTCTATCTAAGGTAACGTGATCATGTAGGGTTCCTCTACAATAACCTCTCTCAATTTTTTATATCTCTGAGGCATTTGCCTATGGTGAAAGGTTTTTCGCTGCCCCAAAAATAATCAGGAGGTAGTGTAAAGTTGCAAAGGGTAACTTTCATCTTTCTCCTGATGCAACCAAACTGACTATTCCAACACATCTGGATGGGTACATTTACACTAAACATGGTCTTATTTTCACCCACACATGCCGAAACAGTCTAAACTACATTGTACCAATGATATCCCTGAAGAGTCCAAAGTGCAAAAAGGTAGCAATCTTTGACGAGATGTTACTCAAAAAGCGTGTCACTTAGAAACATTCTATCTAAGGCAACATGATCATGTAGAGTCCCTCTACAATAACCTCTCTTAGTTTTTTATATCTCTAAAGTGTTTGTCTGTGGTGAAAAGTTTTCTGCTGCCTCAAAAATCATCAGAAGGAGGTAGTGTAAAGTTGCAAAAGGGTGTAACTTTCGTCCTACTCCTAATGTGACCAAACTGACTATTCCAACGCATCTAGATAGGTACATTTATGCTAGGAATGGTCCTATTTTTCACCCAAACATGTCGAAACAGTCCGAGCTACATTATACCGATGATATCCCTGAAGAGTCAAAAGTGCAAAAAGGCAGTAATCTTTGACGAGATGTTACTTGAAAACCGTGTCACTTAGAAACATTTTGTCTAAGGTAATGTGACCATGTAGAGTCCCTCTACAATAACCTCTCTCAATTTTTTTATATCTTTGAGGCATTTTCCTATGGTGAAAGGTTTTCTGCTGCCCCAAAAATCGTTAGAAGGAGGCAATGTAAAGTTGCAAAGGGGTGTAACTTTCGTCCTGCTCCTGATGTGACCAAACTGACTGTTCCAACGCATCTGGATGGGTACATTTACAGTAGGCATGGTCCTATTTTTCACCCAAACATGTCGAAACAGTCCGAACTACATTGTACCGACAATATCCCTGAAGAGTCCAAAGTGCAAAAAGGCAGCAATCTTTGACGAAATGTTACTCAAAAATTGTGTCACTTAGAAACATTTCGTCTGAGGCAACACAATCACATAGAGTGCTTCTACAAAGGGGTGTAACTTTCATCCTACTCCTGATGCAACCAAACTGACAGTTCCAACGCATCAGGATGGGTACGTTTAGGCTAGGCATGGTCTTGTTTTGCACCCAAACATGCTGAAATAGTCCAACCTACATTGTACCGGTGATATCCCTAAAGAGTCCAAAGTGCAAAAAGGCAACAATATTTGATGAGCTGTTACTCAGAAACCATGTCACTTAGGTACATTCTGTCTAAGGCAACGTGATCACATAAGGTCCCTCTACAATAACCTCTCTCAGTTTTTTATATCTTTGAGGTGTTTACCCATGGTGAAAGGTTTTCTGCTGCCCCAAAAATTGTTAGGAGGCAGTATAAAATTGCAAAGGGCTGTAACTCCTGTGCCTAATGCGACCAAACTGACAGTTCCAATGCATTGGGATGGGTAGGTTTAGGCTAGGCATGGTCTTGTTTTGCACCCAAATATGTCGAAACAGTTCGAGCTACATTGTACCGACGATATCCCTAAAGAGTCCAAAGTGCAAAAAGTCTAAAGTGCAAAAAGGTAGCAATCTTTGATGAGCTGTTACTCAAAAACCATGTCACTTAGATACATTTCATCTGAGGCAACGTGATCACATAGGGTCCCTCTACAAAAACCTCTCTCAGTTTTTTATATCTCTAAGGCATTTTCCCATGGTGAGGTTTTTTGCTGCCCCAAAAATTATCAAAAGGAGGTAGTGTAAAGTTGCAAAGGGGTGTAACTTTTGTTCTTCTCCTCGTGTGTAAAAAATGATAGTTCCAACGCATCTGGATGGGTACATTTAGGCCAGGCATGGTCCTGTTTTGCACCCAAACATGCCAAAACAATCTAAGCTACATTGTACTGACGATATCCCTGAAGAGTCCAAAGTGCAAAAAGATAGCAATCTTTGATGAGTTGTTACACGAAAATCGTGTCACTTATATACATTCTGTCTAAGGCAACCGGATCACGTAGGGTCCCTCTACAATAACCTCTCTCAGTTTTTTATATCTCTGAGGCGTTTGCCCGTGGTGAAAGGTTTTCTGCTACCCCCAAAACCATCAACAGGAGGCAGTGTAAAGTTGCAAAGGGGTGTGACTTTTATTTTTCTCCTCGTGCGGCCAAACTGACAATTCCAATGCATTTGGATGGGTACGTTTAGGCTAGACATGGTCATGTTTCACACCCAAACATGCCAAAATAGTCCGAGCTACAAACGCTAACTAGTCTTCAATCTTCAAACACTACAAATACCATGATATCCTACATAAAGCTGTCTTTTATCCTTTTATAAAGGCATGCCCATCAAATTCAACCACATAGAGATGATTGTTTGTATTCCAAATTCCTTTTAAATATTGACCTTCCAATCCTTTTTCCTGCCCTCATATCAATTAAATATGACCTTCGATTATGATATGGCGCTCGAGCTTATGAGAGTTTACTAGAGACGCCGGTTGAGTTAGGTTGAAGGGCCGGTGAACTAATGACTTAAAGACCCTTTAGTAGGTTGATTTAAGTGATAATAACTTCTGATTATAAGTCAATATTAAATTAAAACAAAAGTGCACTTTACACACGACAGGAAATTGAGGGTTTTAAAGTCTTAAGAAAAGTAGATTCTTTTTAGGGTTTAATGCCCAATATGCAAACCCTAACTATCAATAAGATTATGATTATGAAATCTTGTGTCTTCTCTAACTTCTTATTGCATGAACAAAACCACATCCACCATGAATATGAACCTTGCATCATATCAACCTTCCAAGATAGACCTTATCATGAAAACCATATTCACAACAAAACCTTGCATGAACAAAACCACATCCACCATGAACATGAACCTTGCATCATATGAACCATGTTTGTCTTGTGCAACATCAACATGAATTGAGAGACCTTATCATGAAAATCATATTCACAACATCATGCACCTCATGACCATCACCTACCTTGAATCACTGTATCACTTTATCAACATCATGGCATCAACCTTGACATCAATGACAAACAACCTTGACCCTTTGACTTCAATGACAACCTTGAACCTTGATTGTTGATGACTTATAGAAGCCTATAGCCTCAATGTTATGTTGCATACTAAAATTAGGTAAGACTCAATGTAATCTCATAACCTCACCTTATATGCAAGAGGAATTACATTTAATAACCACAATGGTCATCAGGTGCTCATAAGCATATGATTTTGACTATCTTATTCAAAACAACAAACATACTCTTTGCATTCCAATATGGTATAATGACAAGAAATTAAGAAATATTTTCAATTGACCAACTCATAAAGAATATGGATGAACATACTCATTTGAATATTTTCAATTGAGCAACTCATAAAGAATATGAATATTTTCTGTTCAACATGATGATTCATTTTTATTTTAAATACAACTTTTATCTTTTAGTACCAAAACGAGGTTTAGGTGATACTTGAATAACAATAGCTGGCTTATTAGATCAACAAACATCCTATGTAATACAACTGGACTTTAAATATTTGAAGTAACCATCTACAAATATCCATTCAAACATGGATTTATAATACAAGTATGGACGCCATTAATAAAAAAGATTTGTATTGACCAAATATCCATAGAGGCATACATCAATATCTGTCGACATAAGTATAACACATATACAAAATAGCCATATAGGCTTACAAGAATGCCATATAGGCATACAATGTCAACTATATGCAATACAAAATATATGTCCACAAATGCCATATAGGCATACAACAAAGGAACACAATAAAAAGTCATTCCCCTCTGGCTGGTGAAGAGAATAGATCACAGGAAGCCTTTGATCTTCTAGGGGATGAAGACATGTATGTGGGTGGTCTACTACGAACCCGAGGACTACTGCTCCTATTTAGTTGTTCGTGCATCTGTAGCTGTTACAATAAAAAGTATAGACATTAATATATAGAAATTACATGTTATAAAAAGTGAAACATTTAACAAAATAATCACTTACCACTACCATATAATCTGTCTCCTCACTTGCCTTAGTAGTAGGATTAGGCTGTGGTAATGTCATGTCCTATAGAAACCATCCAGATAGAAATTAAACTTCAAATCAATAATCTTTTGATTTTTCAAAAATAAACAACTATAACAATGAATGTAAATTGAAATTTACTAATCTGCCTCATACCCCTGTCAATGGCATGGAGCTATGAATCACAGAGAACACACCACGCTCCATTGCCCTATGAACATCGAGAGGTGTCTCTGCAGCTTGCATCATCTAGAAATAAAACAACATCATTCAATTATGAAAACTATAATAGTGATGCAAATCATGGCTCCTAACATACACACACATTCACCTAAACATGGAAGTACACACAATAAATCACACAAGTCACATACAAAAATATAGTAAGTACAATTCATTCATTAAACTATTTATTTTTTTACCTCCGTGAAGCTTTGAAGTCCACCATCGCTAGCAAGTGTTGCCGTGAAATCTCTAATATTAACCTATTCAACATCTAAAATCATATATTAGAATACCATTCATATAACGATGCTATTCACATGTAATATTTATAATTGTTTACTAGTAACATACCTCGACAGTAGATGATGTAGTGTAATATGCAGGTGGAGAACCACTGAAAACTGCATCAATGCTATGACCCTAAAATTTTATTAAAATCATCAAACTAAATTAGTTAATCTTGCATTTCAAAAGTAAAATTTAATAAATTAAATTCAGTGAACTTGCTAAGATTTACCTAAGTATCAAGCCTGAAAGTCTCACTCAGGAGGGCATCTGTTACCACCATCTACTCAGCTACAGATGTAGCCTACGCACTTGCGTCATGACTATCTGTGGGGTCATAACCACATGCTAACCCGCAAGTCTGATAAGTATGGGGTGGAACCGTACTCGAACTCTCCCCCGGTCCACGCTGTGCTATAGGACTAGCATGCTGTAAGATGCTCTGGGTCAAGGCACTAATGGACTGAAGTGCCTCGACCTCAACATTCTCCTTCACAATGGAAGGGATAGAAATGTGCTCATGGGCCAGTCTGGCGAATGCTCGTCTCGTTGGCCACTGTGGGTCAACACGTGCCCCTGGTCTATCTTGTGCTGACCCCCTACCTCTACCCTGGAACTCTCACATATCAAAATAATTTGGCACTTTATTTTTGAAAAACTCGCAGTAGAGTTTCCTCAAAAAATATTGCAAGACCTCATTATTGTTGCATGGAGGATGGTCAAAAACCATCCACCACCTTTGTGCAAAATTGTCACTTATCACTTGGTTGTTACACCAATGGATAGGGAACCTCTTGCATGTAAGGGGTAGAGATTCATTTATTTGTGGGTCTGTGAAAATAGAACACAATTCGAGTTTTGTAATTTGTTCCTTTTTCACTTGTTCATATGATAACTTGTTAGCATAAGACTCTCTAAATTCTCTCCTCTTTTATGTCCAACTAGTAATTTGCTTGCTTAGTGAATCTACATTTGATAACATAGATTCAAGGGATTGAGCAAGCGTGAATCTATGTAAGGTTGAAGTTGTAGGTTCTTTCAACCTTACAATTATGTCCTCAATTTGTTTCTTATTATTTTTAATTTTCCCCATTAGATTTTCTTGTGTCCCAGGGGCATATTCAGGAATAAATGGAGGTGTTTATGGTTGGGGTTCTTCTTTAGCAGATATTTGTTGTTCATTTGCTGGAGGATTTTGTGGATTTTCAGGAGGAAGAGGAGGTGCATTATCAACTCCTGTAAATTTAAGAAATTTACATCAAAAACTATTTTAACCTACCTATTTAGCAACAAATTCACACAAGAAAGCAAATAAAACTTACTTCTTCGATTTCCCCGACGTCGTGGTGGCATTTTGATGATGAATCGGTGAGAAATAGCTGACGATTAGACCTCAAATAACTCGAGCGCGCTCCTTTCTTTCTTCAAACCGCGGGTTTCTTGCAATTTGATGTGAAATAATGAAATAGAACACTGCTTTTTTTTATATATAGCAACACATAACACGCTTGCATTATTACTATATTTTTTTTAAAAGTTGGCCACATTTTGTTCCCCCAACATTTTGTACCCACCCATCATTGATCCTCAAAATGGCCCTCAACAACCTAGTTGTTGCAAGATCTCCTGCAACTTCTTCTTTCTCAGATAGATTTTCTTCAGCTTCATCTTCACTTTCTTCTCTCGTATTTGGATCAAACCCTCTTCGCAGCTCCTCTTGCAATGCATAGATTTGCCTTTGTAGGGATCTAAAAATCTTTTCTATCAAAGCATTCCTACCAATATGATTTCTTCATGGAGGCACCTTGATCTTTGCATCAAACCTACAACCTCAGGTCATGGTGCAAACTACCTCATGGTTGGTGATCTATCTACACACTTAGGAACCCTTGCTCTAATACCACTTGATGAAGGGGGTAAATCATAAAACACACAACAATAGAAATGGCACACAGAAAATAGAATATTTCTTTATTGATTTGTACAACTCATTACATTACAGAAGCTCAATTACAATCAGAGGAATCAATCCTCCACAGGCTGCAACACATTACAGCTACACATCACCAGGCTCTGGAATCTTCCACCTTTTGTAACCCCAAAGTAGCTAGGGTTTCTATTTTCCCACCTATTCTTGACTCTACACTTTCCCCCTTATCTCTACTACTTCCCAGGCTTCCCAAAAATGGTTATTAATAGCCTTTTTGGCGGCCCATAACCTAATTTTAAAATTTGCATCTCCCTCCAAAAATGGGTCAACTTTCAGGAGCCATAACTTTTGATTTGGGTGTCCGATTGATGAACCATTTTAAGAATTGGAAAGCTCGTGGAGTGCTCTACGCGCTAAAAACCAACTCTATCAATTCTAGCCATTTTTTGGCCCGTACAGGGCCATTTAGTGCCTCAAACATGAGTTTGAATAATTTTCAGGCATTTTTTAGGAAATGGAAACTTTAATATCTTTCAGCTCACAAATGATCTTTGCGTGATTCCTTTGCCAAATGTCTAATTTTTCAGTTACAAATCTTCCTGTAAATTTTCACTTCAATCCGTGCCCAAATGCAAACTTTCCTAAAATGACAGGTTACTATTTTTAGCAATTTAGAAAAATTGAAAGTTCTACATCATTATTCAAGCGATTATGGGACCAAAACCACAAATTTTGAAAAGAAATGGAAAGAACATCAACAATTTTAAAACACATCCTTTTTTTTGGGTGATGCAAGATTGCCCTTACACCAGTGGATGCTCCTGCATCAGGGTTGTATGGATTTTTACCATGGTAGTTTTGGACCTTGTTTGGGTCCATGGTAATATCTTATGGTTGTTTTTTGGGCTCCCGTGAGTCTATATATTGAAGGCTTGAGATGGAGGCATTGAGGAGATTTTTATGCAAGATTATGTTATCAGTTTTCCTCTAGATAAGAAAGATGTAAATCTCCATGTAAAAGTTGAAGCTTGCAAGTGTATTGTAACATGTTTGTTGTTGCAGATTAATACATTGGTTCGATGCTTGGAGAGGGGTTTTTTTACCTGAAAGGGTTTTCTCCATTATATTGGTGTCTCTTCTCTTCTATCTTTCTTTTGTGCTTCTTCTTTAATGTTCTTAAAATGTTTATTTACATGTTATGCTGCTAAAATTTGCGTAGATTTATAAGCTACATTACCTTTCCTCTAATGGTCAATGTGATGGAAAATCAACTATGTTTGTTTCCACATTAAGGGCAAAGTAATATGTGCTTCTATCAAGTTATTGAATATTTGATTAAGAAAAACATAACATGTTGCAAGGTGCATACTAGGTTCACAAGGGTCTTTCTATGTGAAGGATCGTGTCCAAGTGGACTAAGGTATTATCATCTTAATTTGTGCTCCAAGGAGGTCAAAATGGTAAAAATCATGTTTGTTATAAATAGGCACTAATAGGAGTTAGAAAAGTGCAAAGTATGCACTTTTTTACTACAATTTGATAATAATTATGAGGGGATATTTATGAAGGGAATGTTTATCTTTGAGGCCATAGCTTTAGTTGAGCAAATCAATATGCCTAGAGAAATAGTGATACGAAAGATCATTGTGAAAGGGGTTTCACAAGAGATAATTAATGCATTAGGAAGAAGTGAGATAATAATTGGATGAATGAGGCTATTTTTTTAGTGACTCCCATTGTGTTCACACCTTAAAGTGAATTATCTACTAATATGCTTGTAGAGAAGTTGGCCAATATTGGGATAGATATGGCACTTCTAAACTATTCAATAAGTATTGCAAGTATGTGCCTAATCGGTGTTGTCATTGATGTCAACATATATGTGTTGTCATTGGTGTCAACTGTGTCCTCATTTTGTTACTTGCTTGTAGATATTGAGAAAATTAGCTCATCCAGTAAAAATAATGAATTGTAGTGGAAACAGTGCATTACATGCAGAAGAATAGTCCAAAAGAATGCTCTGCATTTCCTGTAGAATGGATATCTTTGCCCACGGATTGGAAGTTATTTAGAAGCCTATCTGAAGATGTTATATTCCAAGTTTGATCCTCCAGAATGAAGATTTGAGTAAGTTATGTTCACTAGAGTGAAAACAACTTTTTTTTATGGTTGCCAGTGACAAAGAGGAAGTGTTATGCTACACATTCCTCCGCATTGAAGTATTTTGGTCTACGGTTCTGGAATTAAGTCTGTGATGATGTTAAGTACCTTCAACTGCAATGGTTTGTGATTTAGTGGTCCGCAAGCTATCTTTTACTTATGACAATGGTTGACAGTGTTGTTCTTGTGCTCTGATTTGAAGAATCTTATTGACAAAGTAATTAGAGATCATGCGGTTGTTCTTGGTGATTACAATGTGCTTGTGGATGTCTCTTGATCATGTTCCTACATTTGGATTGGTCTGCAAAGAGAAAATTGGATCATGAATGAAGAATGTTCTTGCAGACCCAGTGCTATCATCAGTCTTGGTCGACCTGGTTGAATTCATCATTTGCGGAGATGCATCGAAGATTGTAGAAGTGTGTCATGGCGTGGAGAATTGTGTTTAAGTCCCAGCTAAGGCATGGCATCATCCACATACATCTTTACATCTTTTCCTTAGCTAATTTGTAGTAGGTCCAAACCTATTTTATGTATGTATGAAATGTCGACCTTGGAGATTGATCCAATGGTTGATGAATGTAATGTTGACCTTGACGTATGTTCCAATGTTGATGAATTGTATAAAAGCATGTAATGTAGCTGTGAAAAAGTCTATGTGTTGTGAATATGAAGAGATAAGTGCGAAAGTGTGAAGGAGAAGAGCAGAGGAGTCATATTGTACTTCAATGGAACTGAACCCTGACATGGAGTAGATGATATTCAATCAGTTCACCATCTTGGCAGTGAGCCACCCTTCGACAGTGAGCCATTATTTGTAGTGAGCATTTTGGGTAGTGAGCCTTAGTTTTTCAGTATTGCTATAACTTATATATCTTTGTGGGCTAACACCCACCGTGGTTTTTCCCTTCTAGGGTTTTCCACGTAAAAATCTAGTGTCTACTATGTTGGATGTGTGATTGTAATCAAGCTTCTGGTTTTATGCTTTCATGCTGAAATCTGATTATGAATAACTAAGTTGTTTTGATATTCATATGATGCTAAATTTTTTGGGACAACTGATTCACCCCCCTCTCAGTTGTCTGGTGTATCTCAACAGTAAGTACATCGCTTGACAAATTAGATGGTCTGATCACCTTCACTCCATGGATTGTCGAAAGCAATTAAGGTGGTAGTTAGGATGGTTAAGTGAAGTAGTTGTTGGTGCTAGTTTTGTATAAGTTTGTATTTTTTGTATTAGAATAGTTGTATCTTATCTTAAGCCTTGTAAGCCCCTCTTCTATGCTTTCATTGAAGCCCCTTGATCTAGGGTGGCTATCTCCATAACTAAATCTTACATTAACAACTATATCTTGGACTTACAATTCTATGTAGCAAGTTTGGTATAATATTGATAGTAGTTAATTATAGAGGCCAATAGTTCCAGTCACACGATGTGACAGATGGAATTAGAGGAAATGCTGCACCGGCCACAAAAAAGGTAGAATGATCTTGATGGATACATCCCACCAAGGAAGCATCATAGTGGAGGTAGTGATCATGCAACAATGGAATTCAAAGGAGGTTGGATCATGTGCGAATGATTGAGGGATTGTAAGCAAAGTAGACACATTCTTGATGGAGTTGCTATGGTAGCACCACATCTAGAGCCAAAGGATATGTATTATATGTGATTAGACGAAGATGAAACTAGCTACATCATGAACTGCCACATGAATGGACTCATTTTATAAGGAGATTTTATTAAGTGATAGTGAGGGAGCCATATAATTTCTTATTTGTACGTTAAGACAAGTTAGGGATGATGCTTTTCATAGAAAGGCAGAGGATACTTTGGACATAGAGGGCTTAAATTTGGTCGTTGTATAGCTATATTTAGACATTTTTGTCATAAAATATAATCAACATTTTAAAAAGATTGTATCACATGAAAGGAGAGGTTTTGAGCAAACTGTCAAAATTATATAGAATTATGATTATATATAAATTTGGTTTATATATAATTTTACGTATATTAAGGTATTTAATAGTATTTTAAGGGCACCTTTGAATGGATAAATGTCATAAAAAAATTCCTTGACAGGTAGGGTTGACCATCAAATTTAGGCCTTGATAGTAGTACATAGGTTTCAAGATTTTGTGCAAAGAATAATTGCACAATGGGATGATAATATTTTTTTATTTTGAGCAACAAAAAAATTAGGAAGTCAACATCAATCTAATAGTGATTCATGAACTCACGCAACTCTTAGTTCACATTCAATGGTACAGGTTTAGAGATCCAAATCCAAGAGTTTGAATTCAAATTTTGGTTACAAAATCTCCTTCCCTCCTTTGAAAATTTAAAATTCTTGGCGTCCAAATGGATTTATAATAAAATCTCCTTCCCTCCTTCAAAAATTTAAAATTCTTGGTGTCCAAATGGATTTATAACAAAATCTCCTTCCCTCCTTTGAAAATTTAAAATTCTTGGTGTTCAAATGGATTTTTGAATTGTTTAAAGATGTTTGAAGGGTTTTATGATGGTTTAAAGGTTATGGACAACCATTTAAGGTCATATGAAGGATTTGAAAACCTACTACAACCTAGGATGGGTCCCACTTGACCTCATAAGCAATTACAAGCTCCTTGTTGAAGAGATTTATGAAAAATTAAGAATTTAACATGAATGTAACCTCTTCAAATACAAATCTAAGATGATCAAGGGTAAAGAAACAAGGTCAAGTTGACCAAAGACCTCAAGACAACCCAACCATGACTATCACAACGTAAGTAAAAGAAATACAACCACCACCAAAGGCTATAATCATATTAATATCAAGAACAATATTCACACCTCTTGCAAGTTAGGTTGAGACTATGTAAACATGGAAAGATGGGATGACCCTTGGAACCAAGACTTCTTGGAGAGACTGCCAAACCATTTAAGATCAAAATCAAGATACCAAACCATAAATACCAATGAGAGAATACCTAGACTCCAAGGGCAATGAATGCATCTAGTGAACTAGATGATAAAGTCCAACTTTCTGGAGCAAAATCTTAATCATGCAAGGACCAACTGAGACTATAAACCTGACAAATGAGAAAGAGACTTGATTAATGATCCGAAAAGAAAAAAAGGGGACCTCATTTTGCCTAGGGAAAATGGGATGTGTTGTGTGAGGGACAACATGTTGCTAACCAATCTCTCCATAAAAGAGCTTGGAAGATTAAAATTAAATCCTCTTGCTTTGCCTCTAACTAATTGAGATTTGGCTATAACATTGGTGCTGTATGTTGGTTATTTGTCATATCTACATATAGAGATTTCTTTGAAATTTAATGGGGGAAAATTGATACACAAAACGAAGTTCCCACCAGAGTTGGCAAAGGTAACTATTGGAAAGAAAATTGGTATCTACTAATTTCCAACAATTTATGGATAGAAACCCCTCCTCAAAATGGGTGAGGTTGTCTCTATTAAAAATCTAAACTAAAATAAATTAAACACACCACCAAATATGTACAAAACCTCATATTTACAATTTGTACAAATTTTACTTGTGGTTAGGGTTTTAATACATTGAAAATAAAAATAAAATACTAGAAATCAAAAAGTGTGGATTAAACTAAATAAGAATAAAAAAGTTGATTTAATTCAACACAGGGACAATAAAATGAAATTTATAATGTCCTTTTAGCACATGCAAATTTGCAGAAAAGATTTGGAAAATAAAATTTCACATCAACATAGGAAGAGTAAAATAAAACTAATTCAGACACAAAATTTTGGTTCAATTTATTATGCATTCTCTAAAAATCACACTCTTTTTCTTCTCTATAAGTTTTTTTAAAAATGACCAAAAGTCCCTATACAATGCTCAAATTTACAATATATACGTGAAGTGACTCCTCAACTTCCCTCCATGACCATTCATATTCCTATTCTAAACTTTACAAATATTTAAAGGACAATACATTAATCCTCAACTTGGACGCATTTTTAGAATAAATAAAATATTTGGTGCGAACTATATAAAATGAAGCATTATAATTTAACATTACAATTTGGTAAAAATTTGAGTGTCACTTGATTGTCCTATGCACTTCTTTGATGCAATCTCTATCATTAATCATCTTCAATATTTGGTCCATTTCTTGTTGTCATGGACCTGCTTATGATAATGTCTAAATTTATCATTGATTGCTTATTTTACCACTTTCATAATTGAACGTTTAAAATACCTATAGCAGACATTTCATAACATATGGATGCTTCGTACCTTGGAGGGTGCACTCTAACACTTGATTAATTATTTTTCAAGTTATTTGAATAATATTTTTATCTTCATGAACTTACCTATGGCTACAACATCAAGTCTAGATGACCCTTCTTTTATCAGCTTGGCAAATTGCTCCTTTAGATTACTTATAGAATTCATAGATCTTTGATCATTGTAAAATTTACACAAGATTTTCTTTATGAAATCTTGTATATTGCACAAATCATCAAGGGCTACAACATCTACTTCCTTAAATTTTTCTTTTCCTTCTTCAAGGATATCAATCTTGAAAATAGTAGCTTCAAGCCACTCAATGTGTAAACCTGGATTTGACTTATAAAAATCTTCCGCAATGAGGAGGTCAAATTAACATTGTTCATCTCCTTGGTTTGAGGTAGGTTCCACTTTAATTATTATACTTAAATTGCATCATACTTCACTTCTATATCACCCAAATAATTCAATTGTTGAGAAACAAGTGAAAAAATGGAGTGATAGCATATTAAATAAGAGAATAAATCTGATTTAGAACATGTCATTGTTTAGGGTAAAATTTGATGGCTTGTTTACTCTAGGTTAAGTACGTCAATTTCACCGCCAAACATTAGGGATGACAAGGATTGAGCTTGTGAACAAGCTTCTAATCACTTTACCTCCCTTTTATGCTCGAATGGTCATAGAACCTAAGGCCCTAATCAAGGTTTTGCCAAGTGTTGTACTTTCAACCAAGTAAAACCCTAATTATGCCTCAAATCAACAATATATAGAAACTGATGAAGTAACTGGTAAAATTGATCACAAAAGTGTAGAGAAGGGGTTTCAGAGATAGTGTACCCAGATTTTGAGGGCTGCCTGGACTAGGGCATCCGCTCCAATGTCCTGCAAATTCTTGAATAGAAAAACCTTCTACACAGGGTGTCTGAGACTGCTAAAAGGCTCCCAAATCCCTGATAAAACATCTGGTTGGACTAGGGCGCCCGCTCCAATGTCCCGCAAGTCTCAGAATCCAAAAATTTGAAAGTCTGTCGCGACTGTACCCGTAATATCCTTCTCCCTATAGCTTTTTTTTATCAAAACCTGCGATACACGATTTACACATTGAAAAGAAGGAAATTGTTGTGGCTATATAGGAGCTTGCCTAAATCAAGCCCCGTCTACGGTATTTCTACCTCAACAATAGCCAAAGGAAAAGATTTGTAGAAGTGTGCCCAAACCTAACAATGTGTGTATGCACAAAAATCAAACCCTAGATGTCTTAATCAAGGGAAGATCAACAACTTGCTTTGCATCAATAAACACATACAACTTTAGCTCAAGGAAATGAAACAAATGAAGACTTGCATGAACAAGAAGGCAAATCAGCAATGTCCGCGAAGGATCTCCAAGCTTGTTGTTGGAGGCTTCAACCCTTCTCCTGATCATGCAAAGGGTGTACAAACCCTAGGAAGAGCAAGATAGACTCAAGATCTTGATTCCTAACCTTCATCCATTGTCTCCAAGATAGAAAATAAAGAATACTTTGAATAGCTTCAACAAGTCACTGATCTTCAATGGCAATTGTAGCAGAGTTTTGGCATTAATCTTGCATAAGAATTGTGTGTGATAAAATGATTTGCAAATGTCTTTTTATATCTAGCTTTAGGGAATTCAAAAATTGAAATAATATCTCGATATCGCATGAAAACTGAGAATTTGAAAATGGAATCCCGAGGCACTCGGCAGGAACCAACACCCCACCAAAATTCAAAATCTCGTGAAACCGGGAGGACTAGGGAGCGGGCGCCCAAGTCCAAGCCTCCAATTTCATCTCAGATCTGCATTTTTGGGGGTCATATGGACCCTAATCTCAAATCTCTTTCTGGGTTCTATCAATTAGTTACCTCAAAAAGTGAATAGACTGCTCCTAGACTAAGTCAAGTAGGGTTTCAGGAAGGCTGAAAAAGAAATGGTTGAGAGGTTACCAAGAGTGAGGAGCTAAACCAAGGGAAATTTACCATTCCATACAGGAGGACAATTTTTGCTATTACATTTAGCCCCCACTTTAGTGGCCATATGACACTATGTGCATGTGCAACTAAAGGAAAGTAAATACATCAATCATGAAAAAGATACCCAAAAGGATACTATAGAGGAAGTCGAAGTGTTGTCAATGAACAGGAAGAAGCCCCCAATTCTACAATTCTGCAAGACCACAAAGTTAGGAACCACATCTTGCAAAGGAACACTTGTTAGAGAAATCAAAACCAAATCAACCTGCAACCACCACCAATGAATCAGTATCAAAACGCTAAGGGGGTTGAGTGATGAAACATGGTGAGGGAGGAAATCGAGGGAGATATATGCCCCCCCTTGTTTTTGCTTGCTTAGTCCGAGAGTAGAAACAAGGAGATATCCGCATGCATCAATTTTAAGGGAATTGTGTTATGAGGGTCATTTGAAGGAACAACACTCGACCATAACACATTGGGTAAGAAAGAGAGCAGAACCAAGATTCCAATGCAACAAACAACACTGAAATCAGAGTTTGACAGCTCAAGAAAAGGGCTCCAAAGTGAAGGAGCACACTTTTGCACTTAGTTAGGGATGGGATTTCTCACACTTACGTTATGTAAAAAGGAGTTGTCACTTATCACTTAACTCATTCTTGTTTCTTGTTATTGCAAAGAGAGAGAGAAGGAGAACAGGAGAGTGACCATGCCGAGCCAACGTCCATACCATCCACCGTGACTGGAGATGCCTCGAGCCCGAGTGACAGAGAGATGCTTTGAGGCCGAGGTAGCATCTTGATTCCATCCTTTTGTTGTCTTTTGTCATATTTTTCTTTCATGCTTATCGATGTTTGTGCCAAGAGGGGAAGGTGGATAGGGTTCCCAGACAGGGTCGCTCGGGTCCACCTAGGGCGCCAAAGTCTCTCTAGGGCGCCCTAGTCCCACAGGGGTGCCAGTGTCCCTTTGGGGCACCCTAGTCTTCCTAGGGCGCCCTGGTCCACAAAGGACACAAGTCCTAGGCATAGACATTCTATTCAATTCTTGATAGCTTATTTTGGTTTCTAGAGGGGATTCTGATACTCTTGTTGTCTCTCTGATCTACAGGATGTCCCTGAGATATGGGAGCACACAGGCGGTCGTCTAATGGCAGTTCTGTGAGAGCGTGCTAGCGCTTTGACTACCACAGAGGGAGAGTACTTACAGACGATGGGCCTATGGTTGGTGTTTGAGATGCCCACAATCAGATTCCACTGTGCGATGCTTATGGCACTGATGGAAAGATGGGATGCAGATACATACACATTCCATTTACCAACTGGTGAGATTACCATCACACTAGAAGATGTATTCAGGATCCTTCGACTGCCAACCGAGGAGAGACAGTGAGGGTTGTTGTACATTGCTCAAAGGAGTATACTCACGAGAGTCAGTTGTATTGCTTGGGTCACACTGTTTCACAAGCAGGCAGAGCAAGGACACATTTAGCTCTGATTGCTAGAGTAGGGATGCAGATACATTCCCTTACTATAGAGTATCATGATTGTCACAGTCACACTAACCATTGCACTAGATGGACGAGGCACTCACCTTCATGGGGGTCTTGCTCATACTATCATAGCGATGGAGGCACATCAGACTATCTACGCATGGGGGCACAGTATGCTTGCACACCTATATTACAACTTAGGGCGATATGCCCACTACAAGATACAGAGTCTGATGGTCTGCACATTGTTACAGGTTTGGGCCTTTAAGCACATCAGGTGCACATGACTGATGGGTTATCCCATAGAGGCAGCATTCACCAATCTGCACATCTATGCCTACCCACTAGTCAGGTGTTGGAGGCACGACAATCTGTTATACTAGAGAGTATTATTTGACAAATTACAGCCTGGTGACATCATCTAGAGACCGTATCATGGCTTCATCAGATGGCCTAGTGCGTAGAGGCAGTTAGCTCAGATGCAGAGGGATCAACTAATGGTCAGTCACCTCAATCATGCTGTATCTTGGTTCTACTATGATAGGATGGCACGATAGTT
Organism: Cunninghamia lanceolata; assembly: GCA_027924645.1. Lineage (NCBI taxonomy): Eukaryota > Viridiplantae > Streptophyta > Pinopsida > Cupressales > Cupressaceae > Cunninghamia > Cunninghamia lanceolata. Next base: position 20,263,218 of record BSBN01000520.1, on the reverse strand, counting down.
CAAATAGGTACAAGATGTTCCTGCAGTTCATCTGAGCTATGCACATGTAGCTCAGAGTGCAGTCAGAGCCAATACTGTCTGACGGCTGACTATAGCAGATGTACCACTTAGCGATGACAAGGGTCCTAAGGATGCAGAGCCGGTATCAGGCACAGATGATGTCAGGTGTACCTGAGCATATCAAACCTAGTGGCACACAACATGGCCTACACCTATCTTTCCACCTGGGCACCCTACAGGGGATGCCTAACCTTGGCTCGATCATGCTAGTGACACAGGGGTGGAGGACGACGTCAACAACTTTGCGGGATACCATGATCTTAAGGAGGGCAAGGAGGAGGATGAGGATGAGTCTGAGGAGGTCCCATCACAGTACGTCTTTAGAGCGAGATCACAACAGAGCCAACAAGAGGTAGACACTGAGGAGGAGACTGAGTCAAGACTGCGGTCCAAGGCTTGTGGTCCTACTCCTGCAGATGATGCGAGGCCTAGTCAGACACAGTGAGGGGAGAGTAGTAGGCCTATGCCCCCAGTTGCAGATCAAACAGTGTAGCTCATCACACCATCGGTGATCCACAATCCATCCTGGTGAGATGGAGATCTAGGTAAGGTTTGATTTATTATTTTATGTTTTGGTATAGTTTATTATTTATGATTTTTATATGGAAGTCTAACATCTATCTCATTCTCTATTTTGCAGTTGGGACAGATGCATGGTGAGACTTTGTGAGTCACGTCATAGGAGACATATTACCGATAGATGCCTCAGAGCAGCGGGTGCAAGCAAATCATTTGCCATAGTCATCCGTTGGGGGACATGCTGAGTTATTTATGCCTGTCGTCAGATATAGGACTACTATAGAGGCCATGCTAGAGAAGTCTACATGAGAGAGAAAGGAGTTTCGACAGAGAGCTAAGCATGCCGAGGCTGAGCTCAGGGCACAACGAGAGCAGACGGTATCACTTCCTACATCAGAGGGAGAGTCAACTGTCAATGAGTTCTTATTGCGAGAGGTCTAGTAGGCAAGAGCTGACAGAGACAGGGTTCAAGTTGAGAGAGACTGGTACTAGAGGATGTACTAGGAGGCACATGAGCTGATGATAGAGATGAGACGCAAGATCAGGGGGTTACGATTGTGAAGTGTCTCTAGGAGTCATTCGCAATCTGTAGCCACTCATGGTCAGGCTTCTGTCACTCGCGCACTACAAGGGCCTGAGGGTACTGGTGATTGAGGTTCTGCTATGTGATTCATAGACTTTGGGCACTACGACATCCCATTTTGTTTTGAGGGATAGTCAATTCAGATGTATACATGAAACTGATATATATATATATGATGTTTATTTTCTTTTTATTTATGTGTAATAGCTTGTGATCTATCACATGTGATTTTTATAAAAATTCAACTAGTGATGATGTCTAAATGCTATAATTAATGCCATTGTGATATACTAACAATTCTAAAAAGAATATGTAGTAACAAGCACAATGATTAATCATTTTACACATAACTTTAACTTCCATTCTATATTCAGTTAATGCAGAAGTGATCTAAGCAATTACTACTTAAACACGATGCAACAATGATCAACTGAACAAAGATATAATGTAAAATGAATTAAGACAAGATAGTAATAGCTTGTCAAAATTGAAGCTAATCTATGTGCTAAATTAGCTTAGGAAAATTTAACATTAGATCTCAAGCATAAAATCTTTTGAGGTGCACTGCATTGAAAGGCTCTTTAAGCAGCGTACCTTGCTCATCAGCTAATTTATACACTCTGGATTCAAAGGTTTCTGTGATTATATATGGTCCAAGCCAATTAGGGTTGAACTTACCTTTTTCATCAGGCGGTGCATTTACATTGCATTAATTTTCATAAAGAACCAAGTCCTCAACATTAAATGAATGTTTTATGACTTGCACATTATAGGCTCATTTTATTCCTTTTTGATAAGCCTTGAGATGTTCAAGAGCGTTAACACGTCTTTCATCAAGCATCTCAAGTTCCTGTAATCTTTTCTCTCATTCTATGTCATCATCCATGATGTCTCTTAGGGAAATTCGCAAGGAAGGAATTTCTAACTCCAAGGGCATTATCGCGTCTGTGCCATAGATGAGATTATATGGTGTGTTACCCATAGCTATTCGAATACTTGTTCTATAGGCCCATAGTGCATAGGATAATTATGTATGCCAATCTTTTTGATGTTTATTAATAGTTTTCCTTAGAATCTATTTAATAACCTTGTTTGAAGCTTCTGCTTGGCCATTTGATTGCGGGTAATCAGGCGTAGAGAAGCGATGTTGTATATGATATTTTTCGAGGAACTTTTTCACATCCTTGTTCTTAAAAGGCGTACCATTGTCTGAAGCTAAGGAGGAAGGTAATCCAAATCAAGAAATTATGTTATCTTGTATGAATCAACAGATTACATCAGTAGTCGTAGATCGGAAAGGGACTGCTTCGACCCATTTTGTAAAATAATTAGTAGCTGTAATGATAAACGTATGTCCCTGAGAGGAGGGAGGGGAAATTTTACCTACAAGATCTAAGCCCTAGATAGAAATTGGCCATGGTGACACCTAGGCATGAAGTTCTTGAGCAGGAACATGGATGAGGTGTTTATGTTGTTGACATTGTGGGCATCTATTGATGTACGTGAAGGAATCTTGTTCCATATGTTGCCAATAGAACCCCATACGTAACAATTTTTGCACCAATGATTTTCCACCGAAATGCCCTCCACAAGCACCAGAGTGAGCTTCTTCTAAAGCTATCAAAATCTCTGCATTACTTAAACATTGGAGTAAAACACCATTGTAACTCCATTGATGCAAGACATTCGATAATATAATGTATTATGCTACTAGTTTGCCTAAATGCAGTCAGGCATTCTTAGATGTCGAGTTCGGAATGGTTCCATCACGTAAATAGTTGAATATATAGGAGAACCACTCATCAATGCATGTATTACCAAAGAGTTTTGAATTCTCAACTATAGGGATTTCAATTACCGATGTCTTAAGATTATGAACAACGAAGGTAAATTCCTCATGAGAACCATCAGTGGATATAAGGGAAGTTGCGCTTGCCATTGCATCCACATGCCGGTTATCTTTCCTAGGAATGGTATCAATCGAATATGATTCGAACTGTTTTAAGAGAGATAATGCAAACTCATGATACTAAGATAGCTTATTATGCTTAGTTTGGTACGATCCTATTATCTATTTACAATTAACTGAGAATCACCGTATATTGTAATATTATTGATATTAAAAGCCAAGGCTACATGAAGTCCGGTGATAAGAGCTTCGTATTCAGCTATATTGTTTGTGCATAAGAAATCTAAGCAGTAAGATAAGGGAATTAGCTTACCAACGGAAGGTATTAATATAACATCAACCCCGGAGCTAGTTTGACATTTTGATCCGTCAAAGTATAACTCCCATTTTTCATCCACAGAGATTGTTAAAATCTATTCATCAAGAAAGGCATCAACATTTTGTATGGAAAATGGCGAGGGAGCTTCAGCTAACTGATCAGCTATCACTTGCCCTTTAATTGCTTTTTGTGAAATGAATTTGAGATCAAATTTTTTTAACAACATAACCCATTTAGCAAGACGATCCAATAAATCTGTTCTTGCGAAGAGATGTTTCAAAGGGTCAAATTTTACCATTACATGTACTTCAGCATTTAAGAGATAGTGTCTAAGCTTTTGAGTGGCAAACACTAAAGCTAGGCAATGCTTCTCTATGACTGTGTATCGCACTTCATAATCGAGTGAAGTACGACTGATGTAATAGACAACACATTGTTTGCCTTCAGTATTATGTTGTGCTAACAAAGCAGCTAGGGCATTATTAGATGCTAAGATGTATAATAGAAATGGTTTATCAGAAATAGTAGGTTGTAAAACAGACAGATTAGCTAAGTAATCCTTTAATTCATCAAAAGTTTTTTGACATTCAGAATTCCATTGAAAGCAAGAATCTTTCTTCAGTAGTTGCGTAAAGGGGCGAGTCCTATCTGCAAGTTGTGAAACAAATCGGCGAATGGCTTGTATATTTCCCTACAAACTATGAAGTTGAGATATGTTCTTTGGTATTGGCATATTAACAATCACATCTATCTCTTTTGTATCAACTTCTATACCTCAATTCGAAACGATAAATCCAAGTAACTTTCCACTGTATACACCAAAAACACACTTTCAGGGATTCAATCGCATATTATATTTACGTATGCGCTCCAATATTTGTTGAAGATTTGTAACATGATCCTTACAATGGATAGACTTTGCTAGGATGTCATCAACATAATCTTCTAGAATATTGTGCATGTAATCGTGGAATATAAGAGCCATTGCATATTGGTAAGTAGCTCCTACATTCTTAAGTCCAAATGACATGACTACCCAACAAAATGTACCCCAAGGTGTTATAAAGGCTATTTTATATTGATCAAGAGGGTTTATAAGGATTTGATTATATCCTAAAAATCCATCCAGAAAAGATAGCAATTCATGTCTGGCTATAGAATCAACAATCATATCGATATTAGGGAGAGGAAAATCATCTTTCAAGATGCCAAATTTAAGTCCCAAAAATTTGTACACATTCTTATACGACCATTGGGTTTAGTGATGGCAACAATATTCGAGATCCACGGAGAGTAATCAATAGGTCAGATAAAACCAACTTGTAAAAGTTTTTCTATTTCAGTTTTAACAAGCAAAGCAATCTTAGGATTCATCTTACGGATTTTTTGTTTGCAAGGCTTAACATTTGACTTCAACACAATATTATGCGTTACAATCTGAGGATCTATACCAGGCATGTTTGAATAATTCCAAGAAAGCAATTCTGAGAATTCATTCAACAGTTTAGTCGTTTCTTCTTTTTCTTCCACATTTAAACAATCACCAATAGGGATAACATTTTTAGGATTATCCTTATCCATAACAACATCGATAGTCTTTCTGTTAAGGAGAGTACTATGGTCAAGGGGATTGTAGGATTGTAATTGTTCTTCAATTTCTTTAATGTGTTCTACTATAGCAGTACTTGTGCTAGTAGTCTTTCCAAAATATGCATCATTGTTTAAACAGTAAGGTAGGCCACGTTTATGGTGATAACGAGGAATACCATCATAAGCACCTAAGAATTCCATTATCACTTCATTTGCTGTAAACATATCTAATGGAAGTGATCTTGGAGGACAATTGATGTCAATCATCTCCAGAAATATCAAACTGAGTGTGATATTGTATTCACATTTAGAGTAGGGCGTTTATGAGCTTTGGATTCCTTAAAAGGATTATATCCAATGCCACTTGAGTAATGTTGCAAAGTGGATTCTATAGGGACTTTGATTCCTTGTTGATTTATGCCGTAACCATTACCTACATAGTCAAAAAATTTATAAAGGATTGGGAATCCTCTGCCATAAAGAGAGACCATTTCTTTAGACAAAGGCAGAGCTTCATAAGTCTCATATTTAGTAGTGTAACTTAGAGTATTGTCTTTATTTGTCAACAAAGAGATCTTATGTTTATCATTCAAAGCATGCGATGTGATCGATGCAATATTTGATGTTTTAGGGATAGGGTTTTTAAGTTTATATTCTCCTGTGGAGGGAGATGCAAAATCTAACGAACCCCAATCATCACCAACAAATGCATTTGATTTCTTGGGCTCTTGAATAACATTTTTAGAGGCAAGAGGAGCTGACAATTCAGATTTCATATTGTTTAAACTCTTAGGACCAACAACATGCTTATGCACTTCCATTTGCAAACAATTGTCCAGTTTAGGATCTGAATGGATAGTATGCAATTTTTCTTTAAAGATAAACTTAATCAAACGGTGTAAAGTAGAAGGAACTGCTCTTAACGCATGTATCCAAGGTCTACCCAGAATCATGTTATAAGATAAAGAACAAGGCATGACATGAATCAAGGTAGACACCATCACAAGTCCAACTTGTATAGGTAAACTTATAGTGCCCATGGATTATCGTCCAACATTGTCAAAGCCACGAATACTTAATGATTCCAGTTTTATAGCAGATACATCAACTTTAACCTTATGCAATAAATCAATACCACAAACATTAAGGGCTGGCCCATTATCAATCATAACTCTCTTAACCAATGTTTTGTTGATTGTAATAAAGATAACCAAAGGATCATATTGTTTCTGAACCTCGAGAGATGGTAACTCATGTTGTTGAAATAAAATATCTATTTTTCTTGCATGCATACAGTCTAGTAAAGCAGCAACATCATTTGGTTTAACAATAGGAGGAACAATCACCTTTTGTAAAGCTTCTTGTAGCATTCCATGATAAGTAGGTGAAGTTTGTATAAGTTCCCAAAGAGATACCTTTGTAGGAGTAGCGCGAAGTTGCTCTACAAGGTCATAGTCTTTACCACCTTTATATGTTAAACGAGGTGCTTGAGGAAGCATAGCTTGAGAAGCTGGTAAAGATATCGGCACATTCATTTGTTGTGCACTTTGTCTATTATTTAGAGTGTTATACGCATGAGCGACCACATTATGATTGGTTTGTTGTAAGTTTTGTTTCGCAATTTGTTTTGCACAACCATAAATGTGATCAGGAGATTGAGAAGAAGATGAAAGACCTTTAACAACAAGCACAGGTTTAGAGGATGGTTGAACCACATTTGTACATAGAGTAACCACAATTTTTAGTTTTTCAATCTCTTCTTTAGATTTAGGAACATAAATTGTATTTACAAATCTTTGAAATAGTGACGGCTTAGAGGTCGTAGTGGAATGTTCAATCAAGATAAAGTCCTCAAGGGATTCATCTAACCTATTGAAGTCATCACGACTAAACGGCTCATCATAAGCATGAAAATCTTGCAAAAAATAATCTGACATTCTAACATGCTCTATTTAAACCAAGATTTAAATGCACAATGATGGCCTTTGCAATTGAAATACAATTTCCAACAATAAATGATAATTTCCAACTCGTTTAGTGAAAATGTAAAGAATGTAATCCACAAGTTAACATATGCAAACTCACTAAAGAGGTTTTTCAATCCAATCATGCTTTAGAACAGTAAATTATATCAAATTTGAAGTTTAAAAGGATGCAAATTTTTTAAAGCTCAGGTTCACCAAAATGTTTAGGGTAAAATTTGATGGCTTGTTTACTCTAGGTTAAGTACCTCAATTTCACCCCTAAACATTAGGGATAACAAGGATCAAGCTTGTGAACAAGCTTCTAATCACTTTGCCTCCCTTTTATGCTCATGTGGTCGTAGAACCTAAGGCCCTAATTAAGGTTTTGCCAAGTGTTGTACTTTCAACCAAGTAAAACCCTAATTATGTCTCAAATCAACAATATACAGAAACTAATGAAGTATCTGGTAAAACTGATCATAGAAGTGTAGAGGAGGGGTTTCAGAGATAGTGTACCTAGATTTTGAAGGCTACCTAGACTAGGGCACCCACTCCAATGTCCTGCAAATTCTTGAACAGAAAAACCTTCTACATAGGGTGTTTGAGACTACTAAAAGGCTCCCAAATCCCAGATAAAACACCTGGTTAGACTAGGGCGCCTGCTCCAATGTCCCACAAGTCTCAAAATCTAAAAATTTGAAAGTCTATCGTGACTGTACCTGCAATATCCTTCTCCCTGTAGCTTCTTTTCACCAGAACCTACAAAACACGATATGCACATACAAAAGAAGTAAATTGTTGTGGCTATATAGGAGCTTGCCTTAGCCAAGCCCCATCTTTGGTATTTCTACCTCAACAATAGCCAAAGGAAAAGATTTGCAGAAGTTTGTGTAAACCTAACAATGTGTGTATGCATAAAAATCAAACCCTAGATGTCTTAATCAAGGGAAGATCAACAACTTGCTTTGCATCAATAAACACATACAACTTCACCTCAAGGAGATGAAACAAATGAAGACTTGCATGACCAAGAATGTGAATCAGCAATGTGCACAAAGGATCTCCAAGCTTGTTGTTGGAGGCTTCAACCCTTCTCTTGATCATGCAAAGGGTGTACAAACCCTAGAAAGAGCAAGATAGACTCAAGATCTTGATTCCTAACCTTCATCCATTGTCTCCAAGATAGCAAATAAAGAATACTTTGAATAGCTTCAACAATTCACTGATCTTCAATGGTAATTGCAGTAGAGTTTTGGCATCAAGCTTGCATAAGAATTGTGTGTGATAAAATGATTTGCAAATGTCTTTTATATCTAGCTTTAGGGAATTCAAATTTTGAAATAATGTCTCAATATTGCATGAAAACTGAGAATTTGAAAATGGAATCTCAAGGCACCCGGCGGGAACTGACACCCCACCAAAATTCAAAATCCTGTGAAACTAGGGAGGACTAGGGCGCGAGCGCCCAAGTCCAAGCTCCCAATTTCAGCTCAGATCTACATTTTTGGGGGTCCTAGGGACCCTAATCTCAAATCTCTTTCCGGGTTCTATCAATCAGTTACCTCAAAAAGTGAATAGACTACTCCTAGACTAAGTCAATCAAGGTTTCAGGAAGGCCGAAAAAGAAAAGGTTGAGAGGTCACCAAGAGTGAGGAGCTAAACCGAGGGAAATTGTACCATTCCATATAGGAGGACAATTTCTGAAGTTACAGTCATAAACCATTTAAATCTGAAATAGAACTTGGAGAAGTATGTAAAAATTCAAAACAACAATTTAAAATCAGCAAGCACATATAATCAAACACATAAAACTAGATGTACATGGAGAAAACGTTTTTTTGAAAAAAAATTCACTATTGAAGAGAAGACAAGTCAATAAAGTATTACATCAATGCATACAACTTTCTCCCTTCAATTTGATAGAATTTCGGTAATGTAATAGTGCTCAACCTACAAAATACCCATAAAACAACTATCTACAACATCCAATTTATAGAGAATTGGAGAGATGAAACCACAAGCAGATTCACCAACCAACTACCATAAAACCACAATATTGAAAAAATCTAATGCCCCCATGTGACAAATATTTAATGCATCATAAATAACACCACTCATACAAGCATGTCTGACCAGTCACAATCAATGACACATATCCCCAAAAATGACACTCTAAAATAGGCTCCACTATGTATGAGGGACCCTCATGATAATTAATAGATGCTTCACTCTGCCTCCTAGTGCCTAAGAATGGGAAAGTACTTTAAATTACCTCAAAACACTATGAAACTGTTACTGTCATACATAACCTCCCCTCTTAGTGCCACAACAACTAATATTCCAATTTATAAGGAGAATTAATAAAATAATAATATCTCTCAATGACCTACATGGGTGTCAGAGTACCTATTGCCATGATGTTGGAGATCTGACATTAGTATATAGGATTGCAAGGTTAATATTATATTATCCTAACACAATTCATCATGAATTTTAGGATACAAGATAAAAGCATCATCAATAAGCTTGGAACCCAATGCTAGATCAACTCACTTGTCCAAGATTTGGTTGCTTTTATGATGCAACCAATTTCTTCAGCTAGGGCATGTCTTTGTTAATAATATTGACAAATAATGGTTTAGGCATTGGCATTGAATATTAAATAGGACCCACCATATATTATACATACAATGTAAGATGCTCCACCTTCTCCTTAAGATGCTCCTTGGTTTCTTTATCCTTATCAATTTTCTATGTTGTCATGTCTATGGCAGATTTTATGTTCTCCTTCACATCCTCTCTTGTTGGCTTCCCAAGGGTCACATTAGAGATCTAATAATCAAATGTATACATTTTCCTTCATTTTTGTTATATAAGGGGTAGCAATCTCAACAAATCTCATACCTTGGGCATCTCTAGAAATAGAAGACCTTCCTTTGGCCCTCTTAGAAAGAGGAATACATGTGATGAGAGTTCCAACTTGGAGAAGTCTTCAAACACTATTTCAATTACTCTCTTTCTCCTCCTCAATATTTGATCGAGCCATATTGGACTGCCTAAGTGGAGGCATCCACCTACATTGCCATTTTAGTTTCAACCTACTCCCTTTGAGGATTCTTTTTTGGAGGCAGAGATGGCGACCTCTGTTGAGATGGAGTCTATTATCAAGAAATGTAGAGGAGATACCAATCTAGAGATCCGGTCATTAGTCAAGTTTTTGTAGTCAGGTAGCTAGAGATTGACAACAAAACATAAATAATAACTAGAGCATCACATACACATTAAAATAAGATAACACACAAAGTTACCCAATACTGGCAGACCTATCTCTCTCTCTCTCTCTATATATATATATATATAAACAACAATCAAGTGAGCATATCACATGTTCATCCTCTGGTAGGTCTGAGTCTCTACCTCACCAGTTACATACATGACTTCTATGTCATTGTTTACATCAAAACATACTCCTATTCTCCTATCATGCTTACTTACATCCTGCTATATATATATATATATATAAACAACAATCAAGTGTACATATCTCATGTTCATCCTCCAGCAAGTTTGAGTCTATGCCTCGCCAGTTACATACATGACTTCTATGTCATTGTTTAGATCAAAATATACTCCTATTCTCCTATCATTCTTACATTCTGCTATCTCTTATCTCTATATATATACTATATCTAATATATCTAGGGATGTGTCTTCTATCGGCTTCTGGCCTCCGCATAGTGTGAAGTATCATCTAGTTGGCTCTATTATATGTCAAGTAACCTGCTGACATCATCTCCCCCACAAAGTTATGTCTTGTCCTCAAGACATGCAAAATCAATTGTGAGGTAGGATAGTCTTATAGATTTTCTTGAGTTGAGTTAGACTGGTGTCCCACTATTTCTTGGCCTTAGCTAGCATAGCTATTTGTCCTTATACTTTATGTATGTTCCCTCTGCTTCTATACTTTTTGATATCTTTATGGTTTGTGTAGTTTGCTTGGCCTCTGAAAAACTACTAGTTAGGTTGGCCAATCTTAAATTAATTACTTCACTCAGCTGTTTTATTTGGCCCTTGATCTGGTCCATTTGATCTTGGAGCTATAGGTGTTGGTTACGCAATGTCTCCACCTATGCCCTTATCACTCCATCCTTATCTGCTAGAGGGTCATATTGGGATGCCACATTTGTGATCTAAATTTCTAAAGCATCCATTCTCCTATCATGCTTACTTACATCCTGCTATATATATAAACAACAATCAAGTATACATATCTCATGTTCATCCTCCAGCAGGTTTGAGTCTATGCCTCGTTAGTTACATACATGACTTCTATGTCATTGTTTACATCAAAACATACTCCTATTCTCCTATCATGTTTACATTCTGCTATCTCTTATCTTTATATATATACTATATCTAATATATCTAGGGATGTGTCTTCTATCGGCTTTTGGCCTCTACATAGTGTGAAGTATCCTCTGGTTGGCTCTGTTATGTGTCAAGTAACCTACTGACATCATCCCCCCCACAAAGTTATGTCTTGTCCTCAAGACATGCAAAATCAACTGCTAGGTAGGATAGTCTTATAGATTTTCTTGAGTTGAGTTAGACTGGTTTCCCACTATTTCTTGGCCTTAGCTAGCATAGCTATTTGTCCTTATACTTTATGTATGTTTCCTCTACTTCTATACTTTTTGATATCTTTATGGTTTGTGTAGTGTGCTTGGCCTCTGAAAAACTACTAGTTAGGTTGGCCAATCTTAAATTAATTACTTCCCTCAGTTGTTTTATTTGGCCCTTGATCTAGTCCATTTGATCTTGAAGCTATTGGTGTTGGTTACACAATGTCTCCACCTATGCCCTTATCACTCCATCCTTATCTGCCAGAGGGTCATATTGGGCTGCCATATTTGTGATCTAAATTTCTAAAGCATCCATTTGCTCTTTGATTGCTTTTATCAACTGTGGCCGTTTTAAACAAAACTGGTATAATACATTAGCCTCCACAATACTTTGTTGTATATTCTTTATTTGTATTTCTAGCTGAGTGTGTGCCTTGGCAAATTTATCGGTCATTTTTGCCAGTCTTTTCTTATTCAATTAATCAATTACCTTATTCTCTAGCTGGCTAGAGTACTCCTTAAACCCTTGTGTTAATTATTTCAACTACTCTGACATCTCCTTAGCCAATGTGTCCACCGCATCCTATAGTTCACTCCATTCAACATGCTACTTCAAAATTTCTACTCTGGCGGAGGAATGAAATACATCTCCCAATTGTAGCTTCTATAGTGGAGATATTTTGACAAGATTTATTTGGCCCTCTACCACAAGTAATTGTGGAGTCAAAATGGGCATTATTTATTTTTGTTGTTCCAAAAATTCTTTGATAGACTCAATTGAGGATGAGGAGGTCTCTAGAATATTAGTTTGTTCCGATTCCTTGTGTTCTCCTCTCTTCCATCCCCTTTGTCCTCCAAGTTCTATGTTTGTTGTTCTGTATTCCTCTCCTCCATCCTTGTGTTCTCTAGAAGAGGTACTCCTTGTGTCAGAGCTTCTGGCAAACTATTCCCTGCTCTATTCTCTCCTCGTGCTAGTATTTTAGTATTGTGCAGAGGTGATGGTGCCAGTTATTGTTGTTGTTGCTCTTTGATAGCTTCATATATCTTCATTGTGACTTCTTCTATCTCTTTTTGTATTTTCTCTTTCTCCTATTTATTTCCACCAAAAAGGGTGTCTACCCTTTGTTTTCTTCTCAACTCCATGGCTTGTTGTTGTATTTCGATGACAATCTGTCACTAAGTTTGTCAATGGCTTTCTGCCTTATTTCTTCCTTCGATTGGAGTGCCTTATTTCTCCTTTCCCTTAAAGAATCTATCAAAACTATCTAGAAATTCTTCCATTATTTCATCTAATGCTTTATTTTTGTTCCTCATGTATTATATCATTGCTTGCACTATTAGTTGTTTATTTACTTCAAATGACTCGTCATATAAAATAGCAGTCTCTTTTAACATACCGACATTCTCCATAACATTGAGCAATGCCTCCAGGTTGTAGGGATTTTGTGTTGGTTCCTCTAATGCTTGTTGTTCCAGTTTTTCCTCCAATTTCTTTTGTGCTTTCTTATTTTTCTTCAACTTTGATTCCTACTCCTCTCCTTCATCTGACTCAATTTTCTTTGGAATGTCTTGTATTTTCTTCCTTTTTACTTGTTGTTTCTACCAGGGTACCTTTTTCTCTATGTTCTTCTTCATCCTTGATAGCACTTTTGATGTTGCTTTCCCTCCAGATGATATGGTAGATGATGAAGGTGCTTGTGATGTGGTCCTTTCTAACCTTCTTACTGCTAGACCCTCTTTGGTATGTAGGGGAGTAGATGTGGCTGGCTTCAGAGTTGAGGTAGTTCCTTTCTCTGGAATTCCCCATTGTTTGTGTAGCTTGCCCTTGTGTTTTTCAAGATGCTCCTTTGCATGCTTTTTATGTTATTTGTTCGTCACTTCGGAGTAAGTGCCAAATCTCTCCGCACTTGTATCTTTTGGCTTAGTTAGTAAATGTTTTGTGTAAGCATCATCTTCTGCCACAATTATCTCATAGGGTAACTAAGGTACCCATGTTGTTCTTGGCTCCACCACCTCCATGTATGTAAATTCCTTATCCACCAAAAATGTGATATCTTTTATGTACTTCTTCGCTATTTCATAAGGGATTCTATCCCTTTCCCTCATCTCTTCCTGTAGGGTTTTGAAAAACCCCTAATATGTGGCACTATATGCTTTGGTTTAAAAAAATGAAGCTATGTGTCATTTGACCTCTAACCCTACTGGTATATTTTGTTTCCATTACTTCCCCTTATACCTCGACAACTCATTCAAAAAATAAAATGCAAGGCAAATGATTAGAGTACCATACTAGAAGTTATAGTTATAATCCTTAGTCTTTTGTAGATTCTCCAAGAGTTGTTGGTGCATCACTTCACAAAGGTCAAAATCCATGCCCTCTTTCACCATCTGGTAGGCAGTATGGATTGTAGTTGTTGTGGCTGAACCCTCTCGGTTATCATAATAGACTTTGTAAGCAATGCCCATTATGGCATACTTCACCCCTGGATCTATGATGTCCTTAACATGTATGTTTCTCCCATATAATGTAGCTCTGATTAGGTCCCTCACTTGATCTGTTCTGATATCTTTCATTTCTAGTAGAGGCCCTACAACACTTAACCCTATTACTGTAAGCACAAAAATCATGCACAGCCTCCACAAGGACCCCTATGATGATTTTTAATCCTTATCACGTACATGTAAGCGTGAAATAACATCCTCTTAGCAACAATCCTCTTGGTGATGTGCCTTTTCTTTCGTCTTGTGTTGTTTCCCCTTTGTCATCTTTTCTCTCTTTATTGTCGACACCTTTCGACACTTTTTGACACTTGTTGATTGCATTTTCTGAGCTTGCAACCCTATTCCTAAGCCTTGTATGCATCTTGTAGGTGTGTTTTCACCTTTCCCCAATGTTTTTCATCTTCTCCACCCCCTAGAAGCCTTCTAGAGGTCCCCTCTAGCCATCTCCCACTTTCAGTTTTTAGTTTCACTCAGCCAATCCAAATCTCCCCCTATTATTTCCAGATCTCTCGCTAGGAGATCCTATTTCGCAAGTGGATATTTGGATTCTTGCACATGACTAACCTGTTTCTAGAGGCAAAACCACTTCTTTTCTCCTCCTCTTCCATCTCCCATCCTGCAAACCAACCTAGGTGCCCTCCTTAGTGGGTCACCCCTCGGATGACCCTACTGGTGAAAGGGGAAACCCATGGGTGACCCTATCATGTTTCTATCCATGGAAAGACTTGAGTTTCTAACTCCAAATAGCTCCATTTTCACCTATTTTTCTTCTTGTTTGCATGGATTTTCAAGACTAATATAGAGTTAACTATTTCATGCACCCAAACATGCATAATTATCTCCATTTCATATTAAAATAACAACTCATGCATTCTTGCGCATGTCTTCTTCTTCACTTCTTCTTGTGTGATAAGATTTTACTAAGTAGATCACTCCAATTTTAAACCAGATCACTCTTGAATCCTCTGTGTTAACTCTCCAATAAATTTAAGTTAACTCTTCCTCTTCCTCACCTCTCATCCCTTCTTCTAACCTATAAATACCCCCCTCTCTCAAGCACAAAGGGAGGCAATTTCATTTGTGCACACAACTCTTGCAAGTAATTTCCCTCCATTCAACATTCTCATGCTCATACAAGATGAAGGAGCCTTTTATTTTGTTCATTGTTCATCAATCTTTCACATAAAACTCAACAATCATCCATGCACTGCTCAAATAAAGCCATTGTTCTCATCAATAACTCTCATTGAGCTCTCTTTACAAAGCTTCTAAAGCTTCTTTCACTTATTTTTGTCATCTTGTCACCAAGAGGATACAAGGTTGCCATAACATGGATATCTAAGGGTAGTGGAGGCTCACAAGTCTTCTTTATTTCAGGTTCCTCTATGCTTTTTGTCAATTCGTAGTAATTAGATAACTGAAATTGCTCTTGGGATTGGTAATTTATTGCTTTTTCCTTGATAGAATAGTTAGATTTAGCATTCTTAGAATAATTTGCTTTCATGCAATTTCCTTGCCTAGATTAAATCATTTCAAATAATTGAAAACCCCAAAAACATTGAATAATTGCATTAGGTAAATTCATTATAGTTGCATTCATCTTTTGATTCCTAGATTAAAAAAGTATCTTTATTTCCAAAAATAGTAAACAGGCAAAAAAAGAAGTTTTGCATTTCATATATAGTATTGCATTCATAAAAACTCAACAAAAGAACAAAAATAATAGACTCCTAGAAAGAAAACCCTTGATTCCACCACAAGGTCAACCATAGTCAACGCATAACCAAACCTTAGGTCAATCAAACCCTAGGTCAAGTTAAGGCTAACTCACAAACACCTATCTCTTATATTGAATCATGAATGTGCCCAGGATTAAGAGGTGAATGGGTGAGGGTGATCCTCAACGAGAGAGGAAATACATCTGAGACCACAACAAGACCCACTTGTCCTACAACAAGAAGAAGCAATTAGACAACTCTTAGTACAACAAGAATCCATACAATAGTTTGAAAGAGAACATCAACGTGAATAGATAATCAACAAAAACAATAGCTTGCCCATACAAAGGTGGAATAGCAAAAACCCTAATAGGAGGATAGTGACCAGTGACCCTTTGGGTCATACGGTTATATTTACAACAACAATCATTGAACAAAACATCTATATAAGCACACAACAACAAAGGCCCCAGGACGTTTCGACCCCTCTCCATGAAGTCCAGCTCTCCAATGATCCATACCACCCTGTGTCTCACCTCCTCTCAATTGGCTACTTCCACAAGAGAGAGAGAGAGACATGGTAGTTTACCCTATGGCAAGGAGGGAAGGGTCAGTGTGCATGCCAAAATTTGACTCAACAGACCCAGGCAAATGAGGTCATGATTTTGAGCGTACATATTTTGGTGAACTCGATGTGAAGAACAAAAACTTTTGTTTATGTTGTTTGCATTCCAAAAAACTCAAATCCTATTAAAACAATAAAAGCGTTCAAACATTTTCACTTTATTCTTCATAGCTGCTTCCACTTGCATCACCTTCGCTATCACTCATTCCATTTATCTTGTGGTGTCTACGACACCCCTGAATATGACAGAGCCTAGCCTAAACCAAGGGGGTATCCCTTCTAGGGAACTAGAAACCCCCTCCTTTGACAGATATGTGTCACATCATCTAAATGCACCTATCACAAACTTCTATGACTACGAAGACTTAGATTATGAACAAGACCAAAGAGAATCCAGGCGTTCTCTGTCTTTCAACAATCCAACCATACCAATTGCACCACATAAAGTGGGGAGAGTGCACCTAAGGTCAAAAGTCTATAGAGCAGATCAACCTTCAATGAGCACCTCAAGTACTCATCTCAATGAGGAGGTGAAAAGGCTAGAAAAACACTTGCAGGAGGCAAGAGATGCACAAGAAGCATTAAAGATTTCCCTATAAGAAGAACAAAGAGAAAATGTTGTGTGAGAAGAAGCACAACATCATACCAACACTTGAAGAGACAATCCAAGAAATAAAGAAATGCCTAGAGCTGCCACACCTACAAATCTGATTGCAACTCTAGTGCAGAGGATTAGAACATTAGAAGTAGAACAACTTGTTCTTGAAAGGAGACAAAAGTCCTAATATGATGACATCTTAATTGAACAAGACCAGGGGGCATCTCAGAATCCCCCTACCTCAGTTATTATTCAAGAAATGAAAGTAACGATGTATGCCAAAATGGGAACCTCCCACTCAGAACATTCAAGCAATGTTGGGAAACTAGCAAATCAAACAGTAGGTTACCAACACCCTCCAAAGGGGCTGTTGTTATCTACTCCCCAATCGCAAAGTGCCTTCCTTGGGACATGTCTCAAGCACTTGAAAGAACCTCTTGATCTAAACATAAAGAACGTACAGTTACCTCGGCCACTACCTGATCTCCCAAAGTTCAAAAGAGGAGATCCAAACTCACACATTAAAGCCTACACTACAACAATAAGAGAACTCCTCCCTTGGGATGGGGTTGTTGCCAAGATCTTCCCAAAAACTCTCAAAGGAATAGTTCTATATTGGTACTATAATCTACCAGAGGCTTCAATCCACTCATTCAGACAACTGATCGGAGAGTTTTTCATGGCATTTGACATGAACAAACTCATCAATATGGGAATCAAAGAGTTCATAACCATGACACAAGAGTCAAATGAATCTATAGCCCACTTTGTCACTAAATGGAGGTAGGTCCTCTATTCCTCAACTAGCACCCCAAATATGGATCAACGTGAGTTATGAGACCTTTTCTTACATGCCTTAAACACGGATATGAGAGAAGATATTCAAAAGTTATCATACAAGTCCTATGAGGAAGCATTAGAAAGTGCTTTGAGGATCAACCAAGCTACCATCAACAGTGGCTGGAAGACTGAAGATACTAATAGAAAACTCAAACTATCAAAAGGAGTGGAAAAGACTACACCAAAAATCTCCCTAGACAAAGATGTCAATGTTGTGAAGAGAAACCCCAGTAATGACAAGTGGTAACAAAAAGGAAATCAATGATCAAACCACCACTCCTATGATCCCAATATATATTGTTGGTTCCATGGAACAAAAGGTAATGAAACAAAAACTTGTTATGGATATAACAAAGCTATCTCCAAACTCACTCCAGATCAACAAAGAAACTTCCTCAAGCCCCTCCAATCTCAAAGGAAGAAGAAAGAACCTCAAACTGAGAAAGGGAAGGCCAATCAAAACAACTCCAACCATGTAGAGTTGAACCAAGAAGTTTTTGTAATCTAAGAGGAAGAACAAATAGATCAAACAGAGAATGTTTTCTCACAAGTGATAAATTTATTGAGAGCCTCCCCCTCACACTAGAAAATATTTTTGGAAGTATTAGAAGTGGGATGTTCAACACAAGAGGAGTCAACCCCTTTCACATTTTACATCACAAAACTCCCTAAAAACTAAGGAAGTAAGAGAAGGGATTCATCGCTATACATACAAATTCAAATCGAAGAGGTCATCATAAAGAGTAGTAGTAGACGAAGGGTCGGTAGTCAATCTTTTGCCAATGTCATTCTTGTAAAGGATGGGATATAGCAAAATAGGCATAAAACAACAAGTAGCCACTTTGAGGATATATGATAGTCACGATATTCAAATAGTTGGGAAGATCAACTTACCGCTCACCCTAATGGCTAAAACCATTTCCATAGACTTCTACGTCATCAACAAAGAAACCAACTACAACATGATCCTTGGGAGACCTTGGATTCACACCATGAAGGCCAACACTTCCACTTTATATCAATAAATTCACTTTCATCATTTGGGAAAGATTTGTATCGTCAAAATAGACCTTGATCCTTTCGGTATTTATAGGAAGTAACAGGAAGAAAAAGACAAAATGTTTAAAACACAAGAGAAAGTGAAGGAAGAAACTCAAGATCCTCAACCAAATACAAGTACTCACAACATATCATATCAAAACATGGATAATCTCAGAGAATTCCCCTTTGATCCTCATACTTCCAAGTCTCATGCTTTGTTTCGCTTAGCAGCCATTCCGTGTATTGACAAATGGGACATCAAAAACCTCTCGGTTGGAACAATAGAAATCATCGAAGAAGGGGAAGAAAAAGAGGAAAAATGGAATTCCACTTATGAATTTGGAGAAACATCTCAACCACAAAACAATCAAAACTTATGGATTCTACATTTCAACAATGCTAGTTGTAAAACTAGAGTAGGAACAGGGATAATCATGACTTCTCCATGAGGAAAAGTCCTCCCTTTTGCCTTTAGGTTGGATTTCTTTTGCACAAACAATATCATTGAATATGAAGCCTAATTCCTAGGAGTCATGTTAGCCATGAGAATGGGAATCAAGAGGGTCTCCACCTATGTGGACTCCCAATTAGTGATCAACCAAGTTGCAGATAATTATGAAACAAAATCAAAATGACTACGACCTTACAAAGAAACCATTAGAATTGCTACTTTTTGTCAAAATTCAGCCTTACCAGATACAATGGAATTCATGCAAAAAGGTTAATTCAAAATTGTGCATTATACTCTTAGGAACTCTTTTCGAGAATAACTTCAAAAAGCTTTTCAACACATTGTATCTCATAAGGCCGAATTTTGTCAATTGCTGCTTGGGTAAAAAATCGAAGCTATCCTTGACTCCTGGTAAAGTTATGGCTAACAATAGGATCTACAAGCTGAGGAAGTTCTTCATGGATGAAATTGGGAATAAAATTAAGAATGGAAAAGAGAGTGAAAAAGTAGAATTTGATAAAACTCTTGCAAAGTTTAGGTTAATGACTGATGCTTTTGTTCATTGTTATGATGGGAAGATTCTGAACAGTCTTCCCAGAATAAAGGATTCTATTGTGATTTTGAGAACATATTTTATACAACAGGTTGTCTTAGATCAAATAAATGAAGCAAACAATTGTGAAAGAGCCAACAATTTTAAATTTGAAACAATGGTGTCTTATGTATAGACCCCCCTATGATTTGCTCCTAGAATAAGGTGTAGCAAATTTGAATTAGAAACAATGGTATATGAACAACTATTTAGCCTATCTGTTATTCTACAACAATTAACTACAGGTTAGAACATATCCATATCGACATAAAATAGCAAGTGCAATTCACCTCAAACTCTATTGTGGTAATTGCTTTTTAAGGAAGTTTGCACTCCATGAACATTCTCTATGCACATAGCCAAACATTTAATGTTCTTAACCAAAGCTCCAAAAATGAGTATCTTGTCATTGCATGACTCCTACTTTTTCTTTGATGACAATACCTGAGCTTCTGGTGTTTCTAGACAAAACCTATAGCGGAAAAGTGTAGTCTCCATCTGAAGGAACCATCTTTGGAGCTCTTCCCTGAAATGAGGGTTGAAAACATTAGAAGAAAAGCAATACCATAATTCTAAAGTAACAATTTGTATCAAGACAAATGTCAGAAAGTATAATTAAAAAGACAAATCCTTACAATTGGACCTCAAATTGGACCAAGCAGATTTATGATTTTATCTTTAGAATGTAGGAACTTTCTCTGGCAGAGCTTCAAATTGGACTAGTAGATTTATGATTTTATCTTTAGAATGTAGGAACTTTCTGTGTCTGATATTCACGACCTCAAATCGGATCCAAAATTGGACCAACAAATTTATGATTTTCTCTATCCACTGAAATGTGTATTCCTATACTCAAGTTTTTCTTCCGAGTGAAAAAACCCAAAAGTGTTCCAGACTGGCTCAAGGTACTCTCCAACCTGGTTATGTCACTGATAGCAATCCAAGTTTACCTAAACCATCCATACCCAAATGTTGCATCACAATCTATTCTTCTTGCACATAAAAATGCCACATATTAACCCCTTATAAACAAAACATTTGATCATCATAAAACCATAATTAATAAATCATTTCAATTTTAGAAAGAGTCCGATGCCATTTACTATCAAAACAAAAGCTATATAAATCACAAAAAATCCATGAAGCCTCCTAAATGTATCTTAAATCAAGTTTACAAGATGGGTTTCAGCATAAGAATCTTTCTACTACAACTCTCAATGAATGTATTATAAGCATAAAAAAAAATTCTTCACACTCGAAGTAATGCAGTCAAACATTTATTCCAAAAGTATGTTAGCAAGAGTTAACTAAAAACAAAATAATTTTTTGCTTGGTTTCTTTTATCAATATGCCACATGGAAATGGAATAATCACTAAGAAACCCTAAAAATAAAAAATGAAGTAAAGGTTCAAGAAAGGAAATTCCAATGTACTATTATGTAATGTTGATGAAGGCACTTATATGAGTATGACCTGTGTACAAATCCTTGCCATTGAATTGCCATTCATCCAAAGAGAAAATAAGAAATGTAAGGATTTAAGCAATATAAGTCCAAAGGGTTATGCTATAACGGTAATGGAATCACCATAAGAGCATAACTGAGGAACAAATTCTTGTGACTAATAATGTGATCCATAACTTTATTGGTCATGTGGCACAATTGTGCTATAACAAATATAGGATGCATTCATGTGTGACCCAAGTTTAATGTGGCTATGTTGTGATAGAAATGGAGGCACTCATATGAGCACAATTCATGTACAAATTAATCACTGTCATCACAATTAGGTGTCAATCATCATTGGGTGCATTCAGGTTGACTCAAGTTTAACAGGTTACAATGTATTGATAGCATGATCCAAGAGAGATTACCTCTTAGTGCAATAAAGAGCCTATAACTCTTGTTGATATGTAGAGTGGTTGTATTATATCAACTATGTAGTGCATTCAAGCACAACCCATGTTTAATGGGCTATTCTAGAGAGTGGTCATGATTTTATAAACCTTATGAATGTTACTTAAAAATGTACAGCTTAAACTATAGACCAAGTTTGTTACATACTTGAATGCAATCTTGGGTTACCACAAAATATAATAACGTGATCTACTAATAACCATTATGGGAAGTATTAAAGTAAGACCTATACTATATAGGATATATTTCCCTGATCATGTTTACACACCTTAATGATCAAACATTAGCTTCCCACACACTCTAGGATACAATCCAAGATCATACCACACCCTGTCAAGACAACTAATTTTCTGACCCAAGATTTAAGGTTGTTTTTTAATACCAACAAAAGCATTGGTAAGAGCACGATTAGGGTACAAACCCTAGGCCTCCGTATAAACATAAACCATAACTCTAGCAGATTAGTGAGGTTGCAATACCAAAAAGATTGAGACATTATAGCCAATAAAAAAATCTTGCAATCTAAAGATTGTAGCCAATAACAAGCACACTATGTAGCTCATTGACATTTATAAATGCAATCTGTGGTAAGAAGAATGATAGTCACTTGAGGTGTGATAGTCAAAAAAAGGTTGAGCAGTGACAAGATAATAAAGCTCAAACCTTGCATAGTAAAGTGGAGATTTTAACAATGAGTTTCCTTACCCCCTTGCTGACCTTAAGGGTTTTTCAAATGATATTGACAGTGTTAGACAAGGCAAATGCAATTAGGGAATGACTGTCCAAATGAAGTAACAATGGTAATCACAGGTTCAATCTTTCTTCTTAGCCAATGTATAATGGAATTAGTGGATTGGATGTTTGAGCAATGTTTTGAGACTCATCAAAGATGGGAGTAGTGAATAATACCTTGTGGACTGTGAAGTAGTGACAATAAGGTTGAAGGATCTTAAGATACACAATACCATGAAACAATGAGTCCCCTGTAGTAAGTAGGTAGTCTATAGGGCATGATTTGATTTTATAGAAGGATGCTCATGAAAGGAATGTTCAAGTGACAGTGAGTGAGCTATTTGAGATTGCAGCCGAGGGTGTAATATCCAGTCTTAAATGTAGTTAGCAAAGTAGTAAATATGCAAGAAAATCAAACCCTACACAACAAACAATTCACAATGTTATCTTGCATAATGCCTTGAGTTTGAAGACAAAAATCTCATGTATCTTGATGAAAGTAGTGACCTTAATGGTAAATCACTGGCAACCATGATTTTAAAACATGCTATTATGCTTATGGAGGCAGCATTTTAAGCAAGGCAGTGAGTGGTGGTTTGGAACAATGATAGGTATGAAGGACTTGCTTTATATGCATACTATGCAGTCTAGCTTAAGACAACGTTCTTAGAAGAGATTGAAGGTGGACTATGGAACTCAAGGGTTACCATGATAAAGATTAAAGAAAAGACTGAGATCTATTTAAAAACCACTGTCATGAAGATATTAAAGATGTCACATGTAAAACCCTAGCAGTTGGAGTAATGAATACAGTGCCAAAGAGGACAATGAGCTGGGGAAGATTTAGATCTCCAAATTATCTAATCATAGGCAAATATATCATTTATTTATTTTTTTAAATTAAAAGAAATCATTCTAAACCCTATATAGGATGCATTGATACTTCAAAAGCATATGAATTAGTAATTTGAGATTATGCAAATATATGTCAATTAAATACCTGGATTACAAATAGTAGCACAAACAATGTAACCCTTGTTGAGAAGAGAAGGAATGAGATAAGCAACAATGAATCCTATGCCTCCTATCATGCACATCTCCTTACCATTCTCTGTCATTCTTTATTGAAACACTTCTCCATTTTGGCGGGCTACACCTAAAAATAAGGTTTGGATGAAGGTTTTAGAGTATGTTTATTAAAATGAAAACTCCATTTTGGTGGGCTACACCTGAAAATAAGATTTTGATGAAAGTTCTCGAGTATGTTTATTAAAGTTTTAGAGTATTTTGGTGGGCTATTGATTTTTTATTCCTTAAATGACTTATTCAAATAGATTGTGATAAATAAATGACTAACTATTTAGTCATTTTTATTTGTGTGACTAAATAATTTTTTAGTCAACAACCAAATTAGTCATTTATTTACTCATTTATAACTAAATTGCAAAAAATTAGTAGAATTTAGTCATTTTTATTTGTTGTGACTAAAAGTTTTAGTCACTTAGTCATTTATTTGCCAAAATTCTACTAGTGCATGTTAGCTCAAGAAGATGAAGGTAGGAGAGAAAGAACCATATATTTCATAAGTCAAACCTTGTTGGAATATGAGAAGAACTATACTCATGCCAAAAAGGAGTGTCTGACCATAGTCTCCGCAACTTGAAGATTGTGACATTATATGTTGAACCAAGAAACTAGAGTCATGATACGGTCGGAACAACTGAGAACTTTCTTAAATCAGCCAATGCTATCAAGAAGGGTTGGCCGGTTTATAACATTGCTAAGCAAGTTTGAATTAACATATGCCAATCAAAAGTTGGTCAAAGGATAGGTAATAGTAGACTGGCTGGTAGACAATCTGGTTCCTCAAGAGGAGCCCATAAACAAAGACTTTCTTGATGAAGAAATTTGTGTAATTGATCTTGAGAAATATGTTGCTTCATATTGGTACAGAGACATTGTGAACTACCTAGAAAACAAAACTTACCCTGAAAACATGACTCCCTTAGGAAAAAGATGATTGCACATTCTCACCACAACATATGTTCTAATAGATGATATGCTATATCAAAGGGCCTTGGACAGGATGTTACTTCAATGTGTCGACAAGGAAGAGGCACATAAGATCCTAGAAGAATGCCATAGTGGAATATGTGGAGGATACTTTGGTGGTCATGCGGCCACAGTGAGGAAAATACACAAGATGGGGTATTTCTGACCGTGTTTACAAGAAGACACAATCAAATTCGTAAAAAGGTGCTTGAAATGTCAAGTCTACACACATGTCCATCACACACCAACAAGGGATTTGCAACCGATAGTTACACCCTAGCCCTTCTCCACTTGGGGCTTAGACTTGGTGGGGAAGATATCTCCCCCATCAATGGATGGGCATTTGTTCAACATCACCGTGACAGAGTATTTTACCAAATGGGTAGAGGCCATGCCCCTCACTACAGTTTCAGGGATTGTAATCACTAAATTCATATTGAATCAAATCATATGCCGGTTCAGGATTCCCCAAGTGATAGTGACAGACAACGCATCATCATTCAAAACCCCCAAGTGAGAGAGTTATGTGAGAGGTTCCATATCAATCATAACTCTCCCTCAGTTTACTATTCTCAAAGGAACGGATAGCCAGAAACCACAAATAAAACATTAAAGTCAATATTGGTCAAAATTGTGAAGGACTCTAAAAGAGATTGGCATTTATAGTTATATCCATCTCTCTGGGCTTATAGAACAAGTGTAAGAACTTTGATTGGTACCACCCCTTATGCACTCACTTTTGGGTCAAAGGAGGTATTACCATTGGAAGTAGAACTACCTAGTCTAAGAGTGTCATTACAAGGACTATTGGATAACAAGGAGTATCGAGCAATAAGATTAGCTGAACTAGAGATGATGGATGAAACACACTTAAGGGTTGTCCAAAGACATGATTCTCAACTCGCAAGAATGAAGAAGTAGTATAATAAGAAATTCATCCCAAGGTCTTTTCAAGTAGGAGACCTAGTACTCAAGATAGATAACTTGATCGACAAGAGAGCTGGTGAAGGACACAAGTTTAGACCCAATTGGATAGGTCCTTACATGGTTAAAGAAGATGTTAGAAATGGTGCTTATCTCTTGTGCATAATGGAGGGAGATGAATTTAGCAAAACAATCAATGTCTTTCACCTCAAGAAACACTATGTCTAAAAAACACAAAAATAATAAAACATAAAAATACAAAAAATATATAAAAAATCAAAATATCAAAATATCAAAAAAGAATTTGTTTCTTGCATTTCAATATCATTCTGTTCATCTTGCATTATAGTGAATGACTTGCTCTTATATTATTTTCATTTTAGTAAGGAGTCTAAGGTTGCCTAGGTATACGTGATCCTTTCATGACCTAGAGATTCCCCATTTTCACAATCACCATTTCCCTTTTGCACTCCCAGTGATTCTAATCAAAGCCTAGCTCTCATCTTTACACTGATCCTAGTCTTAATGAGTCAAGATTTTAGGTCTAAACAAAGTCTGTGTTCAAACCTATAATGTTCAAAAGCAGCTTGCAACTAGACCTTGGTAATTCTTCCCTAGTAGAAGAGAAGTCCAAATAGATTACAAACAAAGACATTGTGAATGATCTGCCAACTACTCTAGACAAATTCAATCTGTGGTTTGTTTGCTGCCAATAGATATTGGCCCCAAGTCTATTTGGCTTCCTAAAGGTTCAAGGGAGTCACTCAACCACCAATGTTGTCTAACGACTTGCGTATTGGGGCAATACCCCTCACTCCACGGCTCAGGTAAAACTAATAATCACTTGGTCACAAACCACAACTCTTGGTTTACCTCACAGATGGGAACTAGTCAATCGGGTAGGGGTCATTTCCCTTTTTTCTGACAGGTCCTCTCAATGGGCCAGCTACTTTGAGGTTCCTGTGGTACTCCTCCAATGAGTTTTAGGGCTATATGCCCAAGCACTTCCCACAGTTAAGTGGATAGGGATGTTCCCTGATCTAAATCTACAATCCAAATGAACAATATAGATGTGAAAAAAAGAACCACTGTAACAATCACATCATTGGGAAGGCCACTGCGGAAAAAAAATTTGGCAGAAATTCCACCCAATGAGCCAAGAAAGTGCTCTAATACTGGATGAGAGGAACCTCCTACAACAAAATAATGAGAAATGTGTGAAATAATAGATTAATAGAAATAGAAGAAACACAGATGGAATTTATTGATCACAGGCCACTTTGAGGGGGCAACCTCCTTTGAGCATGCTCAATACAATAAATTCGTGAATGCCTTCATTGGCCTCAACACGTACTTATATACTAAGTCTAATCTAAACAACTACTACTTCCCATGAATGTGGGATAATATAATATGCTCACGAGACGACTTACAAAGCATATGCATCCATAGCAACTAATATACTAAAAAAGTAAAGAGAAGGGTTAAACATGGGTTCGTAACAAAAATATAGACACTTAAAATTGTCCATGTCTTGCAACATCACCTTGTTGATACATTACTTGAGACATCTTGTGACATTTTGTCTTAGGTCCCTTTCATAATGCCATTTTAATCCCATTTATCCCACTAGCCAGTTAATTAAATAAATCTTATTTATTTAATTAATTTCCCACCTTTCCTCTAATTTAAATAAATAAAATATTTATTTAAATTAGCCCTCTCCCATTTTCCAACTAATTTAAATAAAATATTTGGATTAGTCATCACCTTTCACCACATTCCAACACATGTCCTATACTACATTTTTCATTTAATGCTTTTCACATGTCCAACTATTCGTTGCCCTAGAGATGCAAATCGGCCCTGTATAAGGTTGATACCAGTAATTTTATGTAGTTCCAAATGGATGGCAATGGATACAAAGTCTAGCAGAATGCCTCTAGCATGTAGCACCACCTCCATACATTGATAATACCACCCTAAGGAGTGGTAGCTAGGGTTGTATCAGTTGTAAATATAATATGTTGTCCAATCTATGGTTGTAACTGACTTCAATGAGGCTAGAATTGTTGTTGTAATGTGTTTGCTACCCTCTCCAATATCAAATCAATATCTTGTAATGTCCCCTTCTTAGCCCAAACAAACAGATGGAGTGATTAGCCTATTCCAGGGTTCCTGTAGGCTAATAGATTTGGTTAGGGAACCTAATTGGGTACATTTTTACTAGGACTTACTATTTATAGTAAGTCAAGCAGGAGGATCACCAGGGGAGTTTACATGACTTTCCATATTTAGCACTGCCATTTGGAGTACCTAGCACATTGTACTTGGATTTCAAGATGGCCACGGAGTTAAGTGTCAAGATATAAGTTAAATTAAATATTTAACTTATAAATAGTTTAAATGGCATAGTTACTTTATTTTATAAAGTGACTATCATTGGTTGACATAAGTTGTGTTTAAGGTGAGGTGCTAGGAGTTGGGCGCCCCTCTATGAGAATTCATGGTACTTAAAAGAATTAAAAATAAACTAATGAAAAGAATTCCTCCTTAGGCATTGGGAGTGAGGAGGTAAAAATAAAATTGTGAAGTCATTTCATTCATTCATTCACTCTTGGAAAATATTTTGTCATGCAAACTTGGAGCTTGGCTTTGAGGTTGAACAAGAATTTTGTAGAGACAAAAACCTTTGTGGAATCGTTCTCTTCATGTTTGAAAGACACATTAGGAGGGTTGTTGGGAGCTTCATATGGAGGCTTTGCATTGAGCTTAGATTGATGCATTTTGATGAAGTTGCACCATGATAATACTTCAATTTTGTGAGCAGCTGATCAATAAGGTTCAACCTGGACAGATTATAAAACTTTTGACAAGTTTATTGACATAGTTGATATCATTCCAGGTAGGTTGTACCACTCCATAGGCTGGTCGTACCCTCTAAGGAAGTCATATCATCTAATTTTTATAGTGTTTCCAGTCCTAGCTAGGTGTGGGAACTCTAGGACATTCTGCAGATCAATTTGAGGATATTTTGAGGTGGATTGAGAAGCATTTGGAGTAGGGTTCTTTGTTGTAGCAGCTCATAACAGGTCGTACAGGTTTCCCCATTGGCGTGAGGCAGCAAGGAGTAATATATATCCATTTTGTGGCTTCTATAAATTCACTCATCAAGGGTGCCCAGGGTTATAGATTTTATGGCAACAATTGTTTGAAAGAACTTTCATTGTTGATGTTTTAGAGGTGATTTTAATACCAAGTTGGAGAAATTAAAGTGGGTATGTCACTATAATTCATTTTGAGTCATTTTATGATCTGGGTCTTTGTTGTTTTATGCATATATGTTGTATATTTTCTGGGTTTTGTTGCATGCATTATATTTCATTATCAAACTACAAACATCATATGCAAAAACTATAAAAAAAGCCCTAAGCACATTCAATAATGGAACCAAAAATAGAAAACACAAAAATATTGGCAGAAAACCCCTATAGGATCGTGTATATTATAGTGGTATCAGAGCACATATAATCTTGCCATCATATGAGGTTAGTTTGAACATTCAAAGTGGGTATTGAGTGATGCAACCAGGAACACATCAATACTACCTCAGGAGAAATAGGTCACAACCAGATCTTGCAGTTCCCCCACACATAGATCCTTTTGCAGGTGTTGATATGGTAGTGGTACCATTTGAGGAGACGAGTGACAGAGACTAAGAGGAACCTAGCACCAAGGATATACTTAATGATTTGGCCAGGGGGTAGCGAGACTTGCAAAAAATTTAACCATCTTTGTGATCTTATAGCACACCCAGTTATTGGGAATTCAAGGATTAGCAATAAAAATAATAATAATAACAATGACAGGAACATAAATAAGAGTGGGGGCAACAACGTTGACAGGAACAGGTATAGAGAAGAAGAGGATAGGAGAAATGACAGAGAAGCATTAGTTAATAACAAAGGGGTTACACAAAATACAGCTTATGAGAGGCCTAGTATAGCTACCTTTACCCCAGAAATAATGCACCAGAGCCTGAGCCTATGCAATGTCCCCTTCTTAGCCCAGACATATAGATGGAGTGATTAGCCTATTCCAGGGTTCCCGTAGGTTAATGGAGTGGTTAGGGAGTCTATTTGGGTTCATTTTACTAGGACTTACTATTTATAGTAAGTTAGGCAAGAGGATCACGGGTGGTGTTGACCCAACTTTCCATTTTTAGCCACTACCAGTTGGAGCACCTAGAACATTACACTTGGTTTTCAAGATGGCTAAGGAATGAATTGTCGAAATATAAATTAAATCAAATATTTAATTTACACTATTTTTATAGACTAAGTCCCTCATGTTATAAAGGTGACTTAACTTTATGGGAGACATAAGTTATATTTATAAGTTGAGTGCTAGGACTTGGGTGCCCATCCATGAGGAAACATGGGACTTGAAATTAAAAAAACAAAATAATAAAATATTCATCCTTTGGGGCATTGGAAGCCAAAGAACAAAAATAAGAAATGTGAACTCATTTGGAATTCATTCATTCTTGCAAAAATTACATTGTCATGCAAATTTGGAGTTTGGCTTTGAGGATTGAACTAGGGTTTTACAGGGACGAAAATCTCTGTAGAATCACTCTCTTCATGTTTGAGAGACAACATTAGGAGAGTTGCTAGGAGTCCCATATAGGGGCTTCACAATGAGCTTGATTTGATGCATTTTGGTGGAGATTATATAAGTTTCTATTCTAATTTTTGTGGACAACTTGACCAGAGTAATACATGAGCAGATTAGATCAGATTTAGAGATGTTTTGGGACTGCACTTTAATTCCTTGTTGCATACCATTACATCCTAGGTTGTACCTTCTTGTGGCAGATTTACAAGTTATTTATTGTTGATTTGAGTCTCAATCTAATCACCATTTCCTAGCAGCATCATACAGATCATAATAGAGGAAATTTCAAGGGTTTTGGCATTAGTATTTATTGATATGAACTGTACTAGCTTGGCCATACAACTCCTAAAGGAATGTGGGTTTCATTTGGACTAGTTCGACCTCCCTTTATGCCTTCTATCTCATTAATTATTAGCGCCTAGAGTTACAAAACACATTTCTACAATTGTTTGAGTGAGAACATTCATTTGTAGGAAATTTGGAGGTGATTCATAGTTCTTGTATTGCTGGTCCATGTATAGCGAACATGCAAAGTTGAAGAAATGCAAATGGGTGTCACTGTAATTCATTTTAAGTGATCTTATGATTTAGGTCTTCGATATTTTATGCATATCTATTATATATTTTTTGGGTTTATTTGCATGCATTATATTTCATTGTTAAACTGCAAACATCACATGCAAAAACTATACACAAAACCCTAAACACAATCAGCAATGGAAACCAAAACAGAAATGAAAAAACATTGGCATAAAACCCTACAAGGATAGTGGCTATTACAGTGGTATCAGAGAACAGATAATCTTGCCATCTTGTGAGGTTAGTTTGAACATGTAGAGTGGGTATTGAGTGTTGCAGTCAAGAACACACCAATAGTACCTTAGACGGAACAAGTCACAACCAGATCTTGAAGTACCTAAGCATACGGATCCTTTTCCAGGTGCTGATACAGTAGTGGTACTATTGATTTACTCATAAAGTCATACACAATGAAAGCTCATATTACAAAGGCATGATGCCAACTTCAGTATATACTCATGTACAGGTTATTCAGAGATGAACTTACAAGTTGTGGCCACAATAAAAGGATCAGTCTTGAAGATTGAGTCAACTGTGAATGCTTATGATGTTTCTTGCTTCGAATCTTCCCAGAGACTTGCTTAATCTACATGTTTTAGTCCTCTAATGCAAGTCGGCTAATCTCAGATCTTAAACACACCCAGATATCCCATGTGAAGCTTCATGAGTTAAGCGCCTAGGGTTTTTTGGTTAACACACCCTCATAGAAGTTGAAGCCATCTCCAAATGAAGTCCTTCAATGCCATCTCTGTACTAGAATAATGAACAGTATATTAACAATAATCTAATGGATCCTTCAAACCCTAAATAAGAAAACTTCCTAAATTTGTTGAAGCGCAAGCACAATCCCTGCAATGGAATTGTCTGCAAGCTGGCTTGGGAGATCTCTCACTCCTATACTGAGCTATTCTTCTTGAGGGGTTTTGTCCTCAAAAAGTCTATGGCTTTTAATAGCAAACCCTTGCTGAAGCTCTTCAACAATTTTCTCCAAACAAGAATAATAATCATGAATGAATAAAATGAACTTTGAATGCCCTTTTATAATTCTCCATTTTCATTTGACTTCCATTTCATTTAATTTACTTTCATTTCCCACCTGTCATTTTTTTAATCTTGGTGCACAACTTTGTAATATAAAGTATACTTTAAAAGTCACTTATGTCTCCCCTTTTAAAATGACACTTTAGCTTATATTATAAAGTATACTTTAAAATCACTTATATCCCCTTTATAATAAAGTCCCTTTTTAGAATAATTTAATAACACCTAAAGTTAAATTATTTAATTCAACTTTATTATTTGATGTTATTAATATTAAATGCATATGACCAATATTAACCAATACAACTCTAGGATATAATTATGCCACCATGCCAGATATAGAAACTCTGCCAGTTGACCATACCAGTGACTTACTATAAATAGTAAGTATGAGCAACACATCCGAGTGACTTACTAAAAATAGTAAGTGTGGGTCAAAGTGTCCAGAATGGCCTTCGGAAGGCACACCACAAATAAACTGGGACACTAAGCTGAAGAGTCCTAAAATAAGCACCAAAAAGGCCTATTGAAGAACTAAAGATCTCCCTCGAAGGGGTCCTCTGAACACTCTATTAGCCTACAAGGACCAGTTGGTAGACTAACTGCTAAGCCTACCCACTGCCTAGGAAAAGGGGACATTACATATTACCTGTTATACTATCACTATCACTCAAAGAGTTCCTATACATGCCTAAAATACTTGAACCTATTTCACCCTCTAGAATCTCAGGTAGGTGCCACTACTGCGTGTCTCTGGCATAAACAATTAGAGCGCCTTGGGTATAAACAACTTTCCACTCACTCATATAACTAAGTCACAGTCTAGCAAGATGCACCAGCTTTGATACCACTAAAATAACCCACCCCATTCTACATTTTATATTTTCTAATCTAGGTCTTGTTTTTTCCACTATTTGAAGGGTTTTCTATAGTTAAGTTGTAACCTGCTTGCATTTTGATGTTGTTCTCATAACATAATAGCACATGCAAGATACAATATTTACAAAAACTATATTCTAGCAATACCCACAAGCTGATATTTAATGTAAATGCACTAAAGATTCATTTTATGCAATACCCACATGAAGGAAATAAGAAATGTTGAGGAAACTTGCATACCCAATTTGCTGCTACAAAAGGTACAGTGTCGAAATGGCCACTACAACAACTGTATCATATTAAAAACCCTTGAAAATGCCTCATACATTTCAAATTTACACATGGAAAGATCAAACATCAAGCTCAATGCTTTAGGTGCCCAATATGAAGGTGATAAAGGGTGACAAGACCAAATGAAGACTCCTCAATAGACCCACATTCTCTACCTAATTTGTATGGCTCCTTACAATAGCATAAATCTGTGTTTTCAACACTTAATACACTCCAATACCCCTCCAATCTGCTCTGTTTCTATTGTAGGGATATCAGTGACCCAAAGGCAAAGAAAGCTATGAAGAAACAACTCCAAATAATCACAAACCCTCAAGAAGGTATGACCCTGCTAGTTGGTCTCGTATGACGTATCTAGGGTACCAAATAAACATCAAAATACCTTCAAAAACACTACCATAGCCTACATTCCATTCCTCAATACCTTCTGATAATTATGGTGACAAGAAACTTCAGATAACTCTGCAAACATGCCTCCGTGAATGAACTCCAAACTCCCATACTAAGTGAAAATGAAGCACAAATGCAACCACTAGATATGGCTACTCAAAAGCACCCTTGGGTGGTATCTCACACCTACGGAATGTTGTCACTAATGGATGATTTCATCTCCAAAACCAAGAATGGTTTTCTCAAACCCTTATTTTCTTTGCAAAGCAAAATATCATAAAATATGAATGTCAAGAATGAATCTTCTTTTTTTCATTTTGGCTTTTATATTTCCCATAGGAGGGTCGACCCATATGGAGAGAGGAATTTAATATTAAAAACTCACTTTATTTCTCTAAGGGCATCCAAGTCCAATAAAGTGACTTAATTTACATTTTACAATTTTACTTAGTCACTTAACATTAACATTATAAAGTCCAATATTAAATATGTAATATTAAATTACGGACTTTAAATGAATGGCCAAATGAACTCAAAATCTAATGAGCTATAGACCATTGGAAAGGTCTCATCAAAATGCTCCACCTCCAATCTTGAATTTCTCCAAATGGTAAAAACCCCAACTTACTAAAAATAGTAAGTTCTAGCCAAGATGTCCAAAACCATCCAACAAACACTCCAAGGGTTCCCTAACCACACCAGTTAGTCTACGGGAACCAAGTATAGACTAACACTGCCTAGGAAAGAGGACATTACATAAACTTATTGTGACTGAGCCACCACCTTGTTTATATTGTGTGTACCATTGTTATTGCATCATCTCTATCTCATATCTTATTTGTGCCAAGTGGGGTGGTTTATTCCCTTTTCATCCATATGTGAGGACATTATTTGGGAGATCAATTCATTGATGGCTTAGTTTTCCAATGAATCAACAATAACATTTGCCTCTCTATATCAGTGGAAACATTCATAATGGTTGAGCTTGTTGAGCATTTCCCAATTTGGCATGAGAATATTATTTAATCTTCAATTAGGTCTATGCCTCATTTTTCTAGCATTTATAATGTTCATACAATATCTTATGTTCAAGTTAGAAATCTATCATTTGAGTGC
Source organism: Cunninghamia lanceolata (assembly GCA_027924645.1). Lineage (NCBI taxonomy): Eukaryota > Viridiplantae > Streptophyta > Pinopsida > Cupressales > Cupressaceae > Cunninghamia > Cunninghamia lanceolata. The sequence goes on along the minus strand of BSBN01000520.1, from coordinate 20,228,688 downwards.
CATTACTAGGCTAACAACTACAAGAGCTTTGGCCTCGTTGTTTGTTCCTGGCACTAATGTTTTTGAGGTGACACAATTTACCTTGCCATTACAGTCCCTGATAACGAATCCTATTCCCAAAAGACTTGGGTTGGCTCTCACTACCCTATTGAAGTTCAATTTAAATCTTGTAGGAGGGGAGGCTTCCCACTTAATTTTCCTTCTATCTACTTTGGAGGAATTTGCCCCCAAAACTCCATGAATACGGGGACAGAGATGCAATTTTAATACTAAAAGATGAAAGGTTTTGTTGTCTAAATCCATCCTAGAAGCTCACTAAAGTCCATGTTGTCGTCCCACTTAAATGCTCGAATTGCTAGACAACTGAAGTTTTTAGGTTCAATGAATTTAAAATCACAAAAAATGTGTACTTTAATCCAAGGATAGATCTCATGAGCCACTCTTAACATTTACAAAATTGTAGTCATACCAGCAGAGCCATCTGCAAGTACATCATTACAAACATGTTAGTGTATCAAAAATGACTAATGGCACCAAGGAGAAACCTCAACTTGAAAGCCATGGCTATGATTCAAGATCTCCACTATCATAGATGAAAATGCATCACTCCTCCTAAAGCCTTTCAAATTTGTAATAGAAGGAAACCAAAAATACAACCCTACTAAGTCATTAACCAAGCAAGATCCATTCACCATGTACAACATGCTCACAATAAGCAAAAAACTATAAAGATCACGGATGGGGACTGCAACAGGGAGCAGCAGGTGTGTATGAGCATGCAGCAAAACTAGATATTTAACCTCATTTTTTGTCAATAGTTCCTCAAATACCATGATAAGGCAATGCAATGTGGAGCAATCTAACAATGAGTACTCTCAGAGAAAAGACTTCCTATATTTCCTCTTCTATACTAGCATCTTTAGTCACTTGCTAACTTTTGTGTTGTTCAACATATTAACAATCACTTCTCTACCTCTTCCACCTGTCTCCAAGAATCAAATCTTAACAACTATTCTAGCAGCTCATCAGACGCCTTTGTATGGACCTAAAATATTAACAAAAGACTTCCTTGAACATTGTGTATTCTGGCTTCTCAACAAACAAAAAGGCTTCCTATAGGAATGTAGGGTGGAAATGCAAGTTCATAGAGCAACTAAAACTATCTAGGAGGATGCCATTCTTGCCACATTAATTCTATCCATTGATGCCACCATTAAGGACTTGTGCAAGAAACTAGGTGACACAAACTCTTCAAATATTTTGTTGGAAAATTGTATTGTGCATTTTTCTGCCAATTATGAGCAACTTTAGAAGAGATTGTAGAACATGGAAAAGAGGGTAGATCTTACTAAGAAGAGAGTAGAAACCATTGAGAATTTGATTGATGTAGGAGCATCTATCATGTCCCTTTTTTAGAATTAAATTAATCGGTAGACTTGTATCCTATTCCTTATTTCATTTAGGCTAAGGTATAAAGTTAGGGAAATAATTTAATAAGGAATAAGGAATAAGAAATGAATTTCAAGACCATGATTTCCTCTTTGTTGTTAGATGCTTTCTTCCAAAATAGGCTCACATTGGAATTTTAAAACAGCCCAAGAAAAAACACATGCTAGAATAAGGGAAAGATAAAGGTATGACTTATTGGAAACAAAATGGTACGACAGGTCACACACCAAAGTCTCAGTATTAAATCACCTAGGAACTTCTCTAATGGTATGACTTTTTCAGCAAATCTCCATAATCTAATTTCAAAGAAATAAAAAATTAGACAATATACTCCAAATAATATGCACTCAATAATCTCTTTAGAACACATCAAATATATCCATTATCAACAAAAATATTGATAAAACTCCACATAAATAAATCTGGCAGAAATGTTCAGTACAATGGCTATCTCTACCTGAAATTGCTCCAAAATCCTCTGCATTCGGCACAAAGTTGATTTCTGGATGAAATCACTCTATCCAGCTAGGTGTTGGAAATATTGTCATTGATGTCAAAGCAGAGTTGATACAATAATAGTAAGAGAAGGCATTTATTGCACCAAAAGATTCATGATTCATACACAAACCCTTAGTTTACTACTGATGTCATGAAGCCTCTGCATATGCTCAAAAATTCTAAAATGTATTTGCTACATATTTTCATAAAGCAATCTATTGAATGTATGTAACGAACCTATATCTCTAAGCCTGGTCATTAATATTGGGTGTTGTCATAGTCAGTAAAGTGTGATATCCTCTGAAAGAAGGCATTGTTTTGACACTAGTTGATATAACTATGCATAGCCTCTATTAAATCGATCATTTCCACTACTTAGAAACTATTGAAATATCTGTTGTTCATGTATTTCAATCCTTTTAGCACTCAGAAATTGGTATTAAGTTTGTTTCAATAAAATTACAGTCATTTTTGTGACCAAAGTGAGTGGAATACACCTAATACTATCTCAGTCAGTTTGTACAACTTGGTAATGCCTATGTGTATTGCTATTATGAAATTGTAAATCTGAAAGTGACTGTTACAGCTTATAATTGTGTATTCCTTTCTACTCAAGAATTATATCTATACGCAATGAATATCACTGTTTAATAAGATGAAGTCTATCAAACGGAGAAAAATCACAATAGAGAATGTTCCATCTGGGGTGGAACATTTCAGTGGTATCAGAGCTTAGTATTTCCTGCCATCTTGTGGAAGATAAAATATAGTTTTGGATTTAAATCATGGATTCAATGAGTGACAAAGAGTTGGGACAGAGACTTTTTTATTGCCAGAGATAAACTTGGTCACTTGTCTCTATCAAAAGATGTTCTTAGCTTGTTGGAGGAAGTAGTGAATTGTTTGCAAATAGTGGATCAGACACCTTCCTAGTTAATTCAGATAGCTATGACTCTAATAGTGACTTCTCTGGGTGAGAACGAGTTGTTGAGACAAAAATAAGGAGGTAAGGCTCACTGTTACTCTTTGCATCAACAAAATTATAAGGATTACAACTCCTGAAATTCCTTATAATGTTTGCAAAATGAGGGAGATATTGCAGCTGATCATTGGAAGCTTTGATGGGATACGTGATGTTAGAAGCCCTTCTTTCGGAAAGAGGGCCAAGGTTCTTGAATTGATGGCACAAGTGAGATCATGTGTTATTATGCTTGACTATGAATGTGATGATCTTATTTCAAAGGTTTCATCTTTTCCTGGATGCTATCAGCGAAGATCATGACAAATCTATTCAGGATCACATAAGAGTCATTATGGCTTCAATTGTTGATGAAAGTGATGTTATTTTCCAGCCTATCATATCTTTGTTATTGGTTGGTATGAAAGAAAAATAGGTTACTTCCACAACAACATTTAAATACTAATATATTTATATTTAAAAATATGTATCTAAGTACACCGAGAGATATCTTCCAATTTGTTTTTGGGTTCTTAGTTTTAGTTTTTTAGTTTTTAATTTTTTATAAATTACTATTCTTGGTATTTATAAATTACTCGTAGTTAGAATATTTGCATTTTGGTTTAAAATAGCAAAAGAATATTTGAGAGTGGTGTTATGTTTAGTGGTGTATTTATTGTGGCATTTCATTATGATCCTCTATCTTAATAATCTCATGCATATATATCTTTTTTTGTTTTTAGATTGGAATCTTATAAAATTACATAGAATCTTGGAATCTTTCAGCTCTTCAACTCCACCTTGCTGCGATTGTAGAATGTCTCTCGGTGTAAATATTTATTTAAATTAGGTCTATTCTTATCTACACACTTGTCACATGACTACAACTCCTTGTGGAGTGGGAAACCCTATTCAATCTCAACTGTCCACATCGTTCAAATCAACTTTCAATCTTATCCATTGAATCATATCACTCCTTTCCTATAAATCAAGCCTCACCCAAGCCATTTGGAGATCTATTTTTAAGTAACATGATGCTGTCAAAATGGTTCTACATCCTCTCTTCTTTCATCTTCATGCTATTGTTATGCTGTAGATTTGAGTAATCAACATTCATCCAAGAACAACAATCTTTGATATTTTGCATCCTATGCATAATGGAGAAGGTAAATGGAGGAGAGCCAAGCTTAGCATAGAGATTTAGATTTAGTTTGCTTTATCCTTTTGAATTTCTATGTTTATCTTGTACTCCATTGTTTAGTTAGGGTTTTATGATTGTTGTTTGTGATTTATCCCTGATTTTCCCTAGCTTACATTCATAACACAAAATTCCAATGCCTAGGCTAAGTTTGGGCTTCCAGACTATTAATAGAATATTCCTTACAAATGTAAGATGTTGTCATCAGTTGTCATAGTCAACCCACCAACTTAACCCGCCAAATAATGATATTTATGTGCTTTAGAAAGATGCTTATGACATACGTCATAAATTGTCCTAATGTTGGTCAAGATTCTTGTTCACAATTCGTAACTCCCTATAATCATGCTCTTACGCATCATAATAATTTGTCATAGAATTTGACATAAAATCTATCATAAGAATCTACTATAAATAAACTTTTTGATGACACCTTACAACTCACCACAAGATGCTGACACGTGGCAAAAAGTGCCACCTTGGAAATCCCATGCCCCATTTTGGTGGAGCGCAATTATAATAACAACTTCCAAATAATTATAGAAAAAATGATTAATAATAAATAAATAAATTGAAGAACTCGCAAAGGTTGAGACAACTCAATTCCCAACACTATTTTTTGAAAAATATATGTAAAAGAGGATGAGAGATATCTTGAGGTACCTTTTTTTTATTGAATTTTGATTAGAATAGTGCCTCCTGAGGTACCTATTTTTTATTGAATTTCTGATTAGAATAGTGCCTCCACAATGATATCTCTTATCATTTTTTACATAAATTTTTCTAAAGATAAATATACTAATATTATTATTTTATTTGAAAAATCTATGTAAAAGAGATATCTTGAGGTACCTATTTTTTATTGAATTTTTGAATAAAGCATAATAGTGCTTCCACACTAATATCTCTTCTCATTTTTTACATAATTTTTTTTTGAAAGATAGATATACTAATATTATTCATTTTGGGCCTGAGTTTTTCATCGATAACAATTCACTACCGCGGTTAGCCGATGTTTTCCATTAGCTCAAGTTCATTCTCTACCATCTTCAATGACTAAAGGTCAATTCTCCACAAGAATTTCTTTGTCTGTTCCCATTTGTATGTACAGTTTGTTTTCTATTGGGGGTTTCATGAATTCTACATATCCTGCAGACCAAAGATTCTTGGAAAACCTACTTTCATGTGTAAAACATCAATTTCTATTAAGAATTGCTGACTACTCCATTTGGTGATTAGTAAGGTTTACCAAAATGAAATACAAGTGTTAACGGGAAAATGTGGAGATAATATCAATAATCAATAATAACCCAATAAATCAACAAAAATTGAAATAATCAAGATTCAAAACACAAAGAATAATACCTTCCAAACCTTATTACTTCGCGGCTTCCATTGGTTGCCTATCTCAAATTGATTTTTTGTGTGAATAGAGCCCTCAAAAGGTGCACTTCGTTGCTTTTTCCTTCAAGATGACAATAGAGAACGACTATGATAGTTCTTGAAATGAAGAGGATCTTCAATGTAATAAAAATGGTGATCGCAAGCTATGGAGGGATTTGGTGCCAAAGGCGTGCTGTGATTCTTGCAGAGTAAGTTTACTAAAAGCTTGGATCCTTCAAATGGAGGAAAAGGGTTGTAATTATAGATTTGTGAGAGAGAAGATCAACGGTATAGAATGAATAAGAAGATCAATGATTGAGGAAACTTGAGAGGGTGTGCATGAATAGAAAGAGGACAAGTGTCATGTTCCTTCATGCAACAAGAGGAGTTAACAGAATAGAATGAAGAGTTAAATGAATAGATTGTTCAGTTAACAGAATTGACTAACTAGTTAACTGATTTGATTTATGAGTTAACTAATTGGAACTGGAGGATAAAAAGGACATGTGGGTGGGGGAGACAATTAATTAAATATTAAAATATTTAATTAAGTGTGCACATAGACTAATTGAATTATTTTTGGTATTTAATTCAATTTTGGAAGAAATAGATAATTTAAATAAATATTTGGATTTATTTAAATATAGAGGATGATCTTTAATTTAGAAGAACTAATTAAATAATTGGACATTATTTAATTTAGAATGACTTTAGAAGAATTTGGAAGACTTTAATTAAATAAATGATTTTATTTAATGTTGTGGAGGAATATGAATCAAATAAATAAATTGATTTATTTATTTATTGATAGAGGAATTAAATTGAAATAAATATTAAAATATTTATTTAGATAGTGTTGTGTCATTTTTAGGTGTATACATTTTGCCCCTCTTTGATGCAATGCAATTTACAACGTTGCTTCAAAGAATAAGAATTTCTAATAATGATACATGCCCCAATTTGCCCCTGGTACAGGTTAAATGACGATAGGGTGCCCCCTCGGGAGATTGAATGGGAAGAAAAGGCAGAAGGGCATGAGACAGACAATCTCACGATGAAGAAGGTTAGGTAACACACGAAATGGTGGAGAAAAATGGGCTATGTCTTGAGAAAGATGGCAGAGAAAGGACTCCGATAGCAGGCACGGTCACCACACAAGTAGGTAGGTTGGCATATCTATATATAGAAGCAGGGTCCACAATCCTAGTCATTTGCACATTTGTCACTTGGAGAGAAATACTAGGAGAGTTGCAGAGTGCAGGAGCCAGAGCAGTCAGCAGACATATGGATATTCCACATGAGGAGCACCAGTTTGAGCAGGTATGATGATTCAGATGACCAGCAGAGGCAGGACCCCCAGTACGTACTTTGAAAAAACTAGGCTAGGTGCATTTATGAGTATAATTGAAATACTAGGCAAACTTAGGAGAATATATGCACCGATTCACGTTTCGGCGCATTTGCCCTAAAACCACGCATCTATTCTAGATCTACTCATTTAGGTCATGTTTTGACACTTTTGCTTTTTCTACACATTTGTTATGTGATTCTGCACATGTGTTATGGTTCAACGCATTTGTGGTTTCTTGTTGTGCACAGAAAACCCTGGTTCTTTCACTCTAGTTAAAAAGAGAAAAACTAAATGAGTTATTCTATTTGGGCACACAAGAATTGTTAACTTTGAGAAAACTTTGGAAAGCAACTGTTCAATTCTAATCCTCCTAGTTGGGACTATGTTCAAGTTGTGATGCAACAAGTACAAATTACTTCCCTCCTATTTAGATCTAAGTGAAATTTGCATGAACAAGCTCAATTACTTCTTTTACTATTTAGATCTAGATGAGAGTTAACAATGCAACTATATGTCTAACCAGCTCTTAACCTGCAAGGTGGATCTGAGAATATTCCTGCAAATGATGTTAGCAATAGAAATTTCCCAAGAAATAGCTCAAAAACCCTAGCAGAATGAATGCGCAACAGAATGGAGTAAATGCGCAGTAGAATGGAGTAAATACGCAATAAAATGGAGTAAATGCGTCGTTCTGGTAAAAAGAAAATGTGCAACAGAATGGAGTAATTGCGCAGTTCTGGTAAAAAGCAATGCGCAACAAAATGGAGTAAATCCACAGTTCTGGTAAAAAGCAAATGTGCAACAAAATGAAGTAAATGCGCAGTTCTAGTAAAAAGCAAATGCGCAACAGAATGGAGTAAATGTGCAGTTCTGGTAAAAAGCAAATGCATAATAGAATGGAGTAAATGCACAGTAGAATGGAGTAAATGTGCAGTTCTGGTAAAAAGCAAATGTGCAGCAAAATGGAGTAAATGCGCAACAAAATGGAGTAAATGCGCAGCAAAATGGAGTAAATGCTTAGCAGAATGAAGTAAATGTGCAGTTCTGGTAAAAAGCAAATGCACAGCACAATGGTGTAAATGCACAGCAGAATGGAGTAAATGCGCAACAAAATGTGATGGATGCACAAAAATGTCCTGTGTATGGATTCTAACACACAAAAACTCAATTTTGAAGTTAAATTAGAGCAAGGGCCCCACGGTGGGCACCAAAAATGTTTACGGGAAAATGTGGAGATAATATCAATAATCAATAATAACCCAATAACTCAATAGAAATTGAAATAATCAAGATTCAAAACACAAAGAACAATACCTTGTGTTGGTGCCTGCATGAGCAGTCAAGTTTCAAGCATATAAACATGCAGGCACCCTCCCAAAAAATCCAAAAATATTCTAAGTCTTTGCGCCTCCTCAGCATGTTTTCAACAGCAGCATCATTTTTTCTTCGAGGAGGTCATCATCATCATGTTTCCAGTCATCACCCTATTGTTTCTCGCGGGGATCATCATATTTTCTACCAGCCTGATCTTTCACTCGGGGTGATATCTTAACATCGGGTGATCTTAGTTAAGATCATCCTGATGATGTTGCTGCAAGGTTCTAAGTATGACCCGATCTTCCGTGGGGTCATCATCTTTGAACATCGGGTGATCTTTGTTAAGATCATCCTGATGTTATTTTATCACTTCATGTTCGTTGTTTTATCACCCTAATGATGCTAACATAATTCTTATGTCAGGGTGATATCTGCTTTTCTGCCTGTCTGCATCATGATATTTTCAAAGGGAGATATCCGCCTGTCGGCTTCATGCATTGTCTAGTGGGGGGTGATCATTTCAAATATCCATCATATTCATATATCACCCCGATCTTATAGTGGAGCTACATTGCAGCATGATATTTGTGCATGGGGGTGATATTTCAAATTATCTGGTTATCTTCCGAATATCATCTTAATGCCGACATGATGGTGACGTCTTCAAGGTCCGAGGGGGGTCATATTTCTAACACTAGTCATCTTGTGGAGATCCCCTGATATTTGCAAATATGACGATGATGTCATCTGGAAATGAGGAGGTGCGCAATAGGCAGATATGTTGATGATGTCAACAGGATATGACGGTGATGTCATCAGGATGTTCATCGGCCAGACATTTGGTATCAGCTAAGCAGGAGGATCTTCCTCTGATGCATCAGGTTGTGCCGATGAAGGTGAATATCAGATTGATATTTCACGTGAAGGTAAGGTTGGTCATCAGGCTGCTATTCATACATCAGGGTGATATTTCGAGCTACAGGATATCATGCTGGAGGATGATGATGATGAAGGCTTATGCTAGTGTCATCAGTAGCAAAAGCACCGACATCATATATGCTCACGACCTAGTATATAAGGTGATGAGGAGGTTGCCGCGGGGTGCATGTGGGATAATTTGTTCCTGCATGATTGAAAATATCAGGATGATGAATCTTGGGGGGAAATGGTTGCGATGCACAGTATGATGTTTTTCCCAAGGCCGAAGGTTGGTGCGCCATTAATGGCGAATGTTACAGGGTATGGGCAAAGATGTGGACGTATCTAGTACCTGACTGAAGTTGTGAATCCCCAGGTGGTGATGCAGGGCTCGAGATCTCTTCTTGTCCCCTCCTTCACCTACTGCATTGAATGTTTGAGCACCAATTTCTCATGACGCGTTGTATCTGGTAGATATTTTGAAGCGCCATTGTACTGAGTGCTGGGTACACCTTCCTGTTATATAATGCAGGTTGTGCTGCTCAGTTGTTGGTTGTTGAAGACCTGGGCATTCTTTTGTGTAAATAATGAAGAACGGGGCATGATCCTGGCTGTTATATCCCATTTTGGAGTTTATGAGTTGTAGCATGCATGTATTTTGCACATATTTTCAGTTTCAGTGTTGATTTATATGAAAAATGCTTATTGCGTGTGTCTATCTGCTTGTCTTCATTTGCTGCATGTTATTCTCCTTCTTCTGAATCTAGTTGCTAAGGGTTTCTCAGGTTCTAGGATATGGTTTTCTGTATCACATGTTTGATCTCTAACTTCCATTCAAGGAGTGGATTAAATTGTTTTAGGTTGAGCATGGGGAAGGTTGCATGTCTGCAGGGATATTTGTAAGTAGAGGTAGTTAGGTACCCATCCTTGGGTGATGTTTGTAAGGCAAGCATCAGTTCAAACCCCCTGAAACTTGAGTGAAAGTTGCAAACCATCTGTTGTATACGTCTAGTTGACTCCTTGCCCAATGGATAGGCACCAGTCTATTTCTAGGTCAGTAGTTATGAGCCAAAACCCCTTGTCTTGCATCCAGGACATTATGTCCACCCATCTCATCACTTCCATCTGTTAGTTGTAGGAGTAGATTAGGAACCCCTTGCATACTCTCATACTCAACCAGACAAATATGTCCAAGAATGTTGCCAACCTTGTGATCTATCATGCAGATCTTGGTCCACACATGAGAGTATTCTGCCTATTGCTGTCAAGCTAAATCTTTCTGTTATTGAGCTAGTCAATGTTACATCTTTAGTCATAGGGATACCCCCCTTGGTGCAGCAGAACCAGAAGTCAAGGGGAGGCAGCTCACGCAACCTCCCGTAATCTGTTGGCCAAATCCGCTTGTGCATTGGAGCTGGCAAACCCTCTGCAGATTTGGTAACCAACACCTTGCAAACCTTATTACTTCATGGCTTCCACTGGTCGCCTATCTCAAATTGATCTTTCGTGTGAATAGAGCCCTCAAAAGGTGCACTTCCTTGATTTTTCCTTCAAGATGACAATAGAGAACGACTACGATAGTTCTTGCAATGAAGAGGATCTTCATCAATAAAAATGGTGATTGCAAGCTATGGATGGATTTGGTGCCAAAGGTGCACTATGATTCGTGCAGAGGAAGTTTACTAAAAGCTTGAATCCTTCAAATGGAGGAAAAGGGTTGTACTTATAGACTTGTGAGAGAGAAGATCAATGGTATAGAATGAATAAGAAGATCAACAATTGAGGAAACTTGAGAGGGTGTGCACGAATCAGAAGAGGACAAGGGTCTTGTTCCTTCTTGCAACAAGGGGAGTTAACATAATAGATTGAAGAGTTAACTGAGATGATTGATCAGTTAACAGAATTGACTAACTAGTTAACTAATTTGATTGATGAGTTAACTAATTGGATTGGAGGATAAAAAGGGCATGTGGGTGAGGGGAATAATTAATTAAATATTAAAATATTTAATTATGTGTGCATATGGACTAATTGACTTATTTTTGGTATTTAATTCAATTTTGGAGGAAATAGATAATTTAAATAAATATTTGGATTTATTTAAATATAGAGGATGACTTGAGTTTAGAATTTAGAAGAACTAATCAAATAATTTGATATTATTTAATTTAGAATGACTTTAGAAGAATTCAAAAGATTTTAATTAAATAAATGATTTTATTTAATTTTGTGGAAGAATGTGAATCAAATAAATAAATTGATTTATTTATTTATTGATAGAGAAATTAAACTGAAATAAATATTTAAAATATTTATTTAGATAGAGTTGTGTCATTTTTAGGTGTATACATTTTGCCCCTCTTTGATGCAATGTGTTTTATCACGTTGTTTCAAAGAAGTATAAATTTTATGACAATAATACATGCCCCAGTTTGCCCCTGGTTTAGATTTATGACGTGAGGATGCCCCCTCGGGAGATTGGACAGGAAGAACATTTGGAGGGCGTGAGACGGACAATCTCACGATGAGACAAGATGAATGACATGTTAGGGTGAAGAAAAAAATGGAGGATGCAAGCTAAGGGATGGATGAAAGAGTTAAATGGCATGATATGCAAGATAAATTGATAACACACACAAGCAAGCAAGCATGTATGCACAAATGATACAAGAACCAACAAGGTATTGTCCCTTGTCGAGCCATAAACTGATGGTAGATCGATAATGATTGACGATGATAGTGTTGTCATTGTGGGGAATGATATATCCCTAGATCAACACAAAGATACGAGAAAGATATATCCCACTGTCAATGACGATTGACTGATTTGGTTTATGATGAGATTAGGATCAAGACCCTTGATTGCAATTGGATAATTTGACAAGATTGATTAACTTGATTGGCATGGATTAAGGCATGGATTAAGGATGGACTTGCATTTGGATCACTTCTTGGATTGACTGGATAAGGGTTTCAATGAATTGATGGAAGAATTGATTAGAAGAATTGATGAAAGATACAATGATAGATAGAAATTTGATTGATAGAAGAAATGCTTTGAAGAAATGACAAGCTTTTAATTTGCAAACATTGATACTCTGAACAAAATCAATATTGTTTGGATGGTATATGAAATGTAGTGGGATGTGTATGGATGCGAATATTTGTCACCTTGATATTGCAAGTATTTTGAAGTGCTTGTTTCATCATTGGGCATTTTTGTTTTTTTTGTGTTTTTAAATGTTGTAAGATAACACAAGCATCTAGGTATAATTAAACCATGATTACCTGAGCTTTACTTACATGGATTTTGACTTAGCAAGGTAATACAAGCATCTAAGTATAATTGAACCAAGATGACCCGAGTATCTCTTGTGTATCAATAGACAAGGATTATACCTATTTCCTGCTAGTCCTTTGATGTCCTCAATGATCATTGTGTTGATCATGTCTTTAGACAAGGTGTCACATTACTAAAGATAAACCCACAAGCAGTAAGCAAAGAAAATAATCATGCCCCCATCATAGCCTCTCTAGTTTTTAGGCATCCTTGAGTAGCGTAGGAAACATGATAACAAAAGAGTTAAGGCACAACCAATTAAAATAAAACTTTCTTGCATTAGGTGTATCTTCTTGCCATAATTTAGATAAAATATTTTAGAGTGTTTAGGCTTTTGTTTGTGTTGCTGTGGATAGGTTGATGTCTTGCGTCAAAACTTCTATTTGAAAGTGGGCTTTGTTGCGTTTGCTTGTGTCTGGTGAAAGGTATCACAATCCTTATTGGTGTCCTCTTAGAACACATGGTACTACGGAATCCAACCCCTTAGCCAGGTCGAGGACTTGCCCCCAGTCAAGTGGAAGCTTCTAGTTTATTATGGGTGATAGACTGTGAGATGCGCATGGTAGACTCGATGGGACAGGCCCTAAGGGACTGACCTAGTGCCTAAGGGGCTCATTGATAAATGGCCTTGCCTACGTGACGATGCAAAGACAACGTAGTTCGAGGTGAACCCTGTGGACCTAAGACATAGGCGATAGGAAATGGTGCGGATGCGAATGGACCAGTGGGTGGGCGAGAAGGTATGGAATGGATGGGTAGCCTTGGGGACACATTGATACAAGATGGCCTTGCCTACATGACGACGTAGAGGCAACATAGTTCAGGATGACAAGATACTGATGATGGAAGCTATGACCGGCTGACACTATGGATAGGATTGTTAACAAACCTTAGGTAATAAGGAGATAATGGTGATAGAGTATCAAGCCATGATAGGTTATCGCTAGGTGGTTTTGATACTTTTGGGATTTTGAAATGTTTTGGGATGATATTGGATAACAATTTTGGATAGCCTTAATGTTAGATATTGATGACAAGGAAACACCATAGATAGGTAGATGGATGGGTTATAGTGGATATGGATGGTTAGGTAGAAGAATGGAAATTAGGAGATAATGGATCAGAAATGCACAAAGGAAAGATGGATGGGAGAATTCAAGACATGATCTCCAAGGACTATGTTTCTTAGGAATAACATTTCTTACTCAGGATATTGGACTTAGGATATATTGTGACAATGCTTTCAATCATATGATGGGAAGATACACTTGGAAGCATTAGATACATCAAGAGTTGTCCAAAGCTTGTTTCAACATTTTGCCCCTATCTTAATTAAGATCAATAGGATAAAGGGAGGATGAATGGGTTCGATAAGAATATGTATGTAATGGATAAGGATGGATACAATAGGATGGAAATGATAGGTTGGATGAGACAATGTGCCCCCAAGTGTGTCATAGAAGATCAACCTAAACATAACATCTGTTTGCCAAGTTTTCACCATGGTATTTATCCAAGGCACCTGTTTACCAGGTTTTCACCATTGGATGAAAGGATTTTTCTTTACTTTTTTTTTCTTTTTTTTTTACTTTTTTTTTTTTTTGAATATTTGGATAGGATAGGTGGGATACGGACGAGAGGGACTCAAGTGCCTCGTTCCCTGAAGGTGATAGTGTCTTGTTAGAGATGCATGTCATCGCATGGATCATGTCAAATGTCTCTATGTTCATAGATGTTGGTAGGGATCACATGAAAGGGAGACGGAGTAGGTAGATAGTGGATTATGGAAGGTGCGATAGTGGATTATGATAAGAATTATGTAAGACTTATGTAAGGATGGAGGGAAGGCTTATGCAAAAGCATGGACCATAAGAATAGGATGGGAAAGTTATACATGATAATAGTGGAAGGAAGGGGAGATGGAGGTATGCAGAAGTGTCCTGGGAGGAAAGGGAACCATGACCAATGGTTGCACATACCTTGATAAACATTGAAGCTTATGATGGGAAGGTGCTGTAGGAAGCAATGGAGATTTTTGCTTAGTGGATGAGTGATTTAGGCATTGAGGGACCCACATAGACTTAGTATTTTTTTTTATTTTTGCTTGTCATGTGGGATGGAAGGATTTGAGATTTTTAGATGAAAAAGGAGAAAGTGTATGGTTGGGATTCTTGAGAGGTGGATGCCTGATTTAACTTGATGGATTTTTGTTTAGGTACCTTGTGAAGGTATGGGCTTGGGTATATGCAGCTTTTGTGTGGTTTTTGAGGTTAATACTTGTTGCTTGGGGACCCACACCTTTTTCAGTTTTGTTGTGAGGTCTGTGGGTGTATGCAGCTTTTGAGATGGGCTTTTCTTTGATTCTTTGGAATGATTTACTAAGGTATTAGGACCCTCAGGATTTTTGAATTTATGAAAGGAGGCATCCCAATGTTTATTTTTGAATCCCATAGGTTTGGTGGAATGAGTGGAAGCTTCATGTTTAGATAATATGTGCATTTTCGGTCATGATTCGAAATGTGAGGAAATGTGTAGATGGATGAATATGGTGTTGGGAGAAGTGATTGTAAAATGGATGGAGGGATGTTAGGAGTTGGAAGTAGCGGAGGTAAATTAGATGGTGGAAGGTGTATGGTCACCTGCTTTTGACATTTGTAGGATGATGGAGGTGGAATGGCGACATATATTTTGGGAATATGATAGGCTTTGAGATGGGAAGTGATGGATTTAGAAGGCATGGAGGAAGGACCAACATCTTTAGATTATTCACCTTGGGGTGAGTATCTAAGGCCATATGAGCACGGAGGGACTTTGACATGGATAGGCTCCAAAACACCTTGTTCATGAAGGCCTAAGCCTTTACCTTGATAGTTCATATTTTGGAGTATGCGGTGGACAATGGGATTATGGGTGACTTGGGCACTAGATGTGAACTCATTATTTGATGGAGAAGGTGAAGTGGTAGATAAAGTTTATTGTTTTTCTAAGGAGGAACATTCATGGATGAAGGTGGTAAGACCAAGGGCATATGGTGGGGGACTTGCAGCATGGTCAATAATAGATGGTGAAGGATCATTAGGATCTTGATTATAATTATGTTCACTAGGATCCAAGTTATTGGTTTGATCATCTATGTGCACCTGGGAGGTAATTGTCTCATCCAGGAAAGTGTGTGTTGTTGGATAGTGGATAGGACTAGGTGGAGGATGGATAGGATTAATGGAGGTTTCTTACTCATGGATGGATATGGGATCAAATTGTTCATGGATGGGTATGGGATCAAGTTGTTCATGGATTTCTTCTTCATAGGTGATATCTTGATTATATAAAATATATAGGTTATGGATGGGTGGAGTGAAAGTGATTTGATCTTGATTAGGATGAGGACTTGATGTTTTCACATGCTTAGGATTATGCTCTTGACATACCTCTTGGGTTACTTGAATAGAAGTGATAGGATCGTGAATAGGTATGATATGCCCTTGAGGGTTATCCCCATGAAGGGATGAAGGATCTTGACTTGGATTCAGTGGTGGAGATTCTTTAATAGGCTCAAGGGATTGTGGACTATGTTGGTTACCAAATCTGCAGAGGGTTTGCCAGCTCCAATGCACAGGCAGATTTGGCCAACAGATTACGGAAGGTTGCGTGAGCTGCCTCCCCTTCACTTCTGGTTCTGCCACACCAAGGGGGGTATCCCTATGACAAAAGATGTAACATTGACTAGCTCAAAGATAGAAAAATATAACTTGACAACAACAGGCAGAATACTCTCATATATGAACCAAGATCTGCATGATAGATCACAAGGTTGGCAACATTCTTGGACATATGTGTCTGGTTGGGTATGAGAGTATGCAGGGGGTTCCTAATCCTACTCCTACAACTAACAGGTGGAAGGGATGAGATGGGTGGACATAATGTCCTGGATGCAAGACAAGGGGTTTTGGCTCATAACTACTAACCCAGGAGTAGATTGGTCCTATCCATTGGGCAAGGAGTCAACTAGATGTATACAACAGATGGTTTGCAACTTTCACTCAAGTTTCAGGGGGTTGGACTTGATGCTTGTCTTACAAACATCACCCAAGAAAGGGTATCTAACTGCCTCTACTTACAGATATCCCTGCTGACATGCAACCTTCTCCATACATTAACCTAAAATAGTTTAATCCACTCCTTGAATGGAATTTACAGATCAAGTATGCAGTATAGAAATCTATACCCTAGAATCTATGAAACCCTTAGCAACCAGATTCAAAAGAAGGAGAATAACATGCAGCAAATGGAGACAAGCAGATAAACACATGCAATGAAGCATTTCTCATATAAAATCAACACTGAAACTGAAATATGTGCAAAATACACTCATCCTGCAACTCATAAACTCCAAAATGGGATACAATAGCCAGGATCATGCCCTGTTCTTCATTATTTACACAAAAGAAAGCCCAAGTCTTCAACAACCTAAAATGAGTGACACAGTCTGCCTTTTATAGCAAAACTGTGTACTCAGCAAATCAATTACAAGGGAGGCCAAAAATCCCACCAGATACAATGCATCAGAAAAATGGCACTCAAAAACATCAATGCTGCAGGAGGACAAAGCATGGAGAAGCCAGAGAAGGATGAGGAGCAGGTGGGAATCAGGATCTGCACCGCCGCCTGAAGATTTGCTCTTAAATCCAGTAATTGACCCATCAACTCGACCCATGCCTCTCTACACGATATGCCATTAATGTTTCACCCACCTACGGCCTCTAGAAAGCAGCCACAGCAAGTTTCTCCCGCCAAAAATAGTCGCAGATACTCAGGAGAAAACCCATGCTGCAAGCTCAAAATGTGGCCGTCAATCAAAAACCCAGTCACAGAGATCTACGGCCCCAAAAAATGTTGAAAAGTCACCAACCAATGATATCGTGCCACGTAGGCACTTAAAGTTTCTATCGCTGACTTTTCCGCCTCCCTTTTCCTTCTCAAAAAAGAGGACACGTGGCGGCATCCGCAGCATCAACCATCAGGATAGGTGGCAGCCTCCGCGGTCTCCCTTGAAACACTAAGAAACACTTTGAAACCCTCGCAGAGATTGACACATGGTCGGTTCTGTGACAACTGAAACACACAAAGAAACTTCCCTGAAACTCCCACGGAAGCAGCCACGTGGCGCCTTCCGCGGCCTCTTGAAACTTCAAAGAAACTTTAAGGGGTTGCCTTGAAACTTATGCCGATGGTGACATTTGTTGTCACCTGCGACACTTGAGACACTCCTTAGGAACATAGAAGAGACTTGTTGAAGCTTCCGCAGGAATCGACACTTGGCGCTTTCCACGCTCCAAAGAAACTGAGAAACTTTTTGAAACATTCCAGCGGAGGCCGCCATCTGGCAACATCTGCAGCAGCTTAGAAACTTTAATGGGACCCACCATGTCTGCACCACACTTTGAAACATGCAGAAACTATCTCGGAAGCTGACATTTGTCGGCTTCTGCAGCAACCATAAGGGACACACGGCACTTTCCGCACACCCGCTGAAACAAAAAGAAACAGCCCTCGCTCGTGACACTTAGCACCTTCCGCCACATTGAAACCTTATAAAGGGGCTCTCAAAACTTCAAGCGGAGGCTGCCACTTGGCAGGTTCCGTGGTAGCAACTGCATTTACTGGGACCCACTTCGCTCCGCCTGCCAGGCTTTAAAACATGATAGAAACTACGCGGAGGCCGACACGTGTCAGCTTCCGCAGTAACCACAAGGGGCACGTGGCATCTTTCGCTACATTTTAGAAACTTTTTTAAACTCAAGCAGACGGTGACACGTGGCACTTTCCGCGAGGCTCTTGAGTTGCACTTAGGGTCTTTCGGGTGCCTTCCGCGGCACTCTCGAAACATATATTGAAACACTATTGAAACTTCGGTAGAAGCCAACACGTGGCGCCATCCGCGCTCAAGCTGGAACCTTTAGGGGAGCATCACGGCTGTTGACACGTGGCATCTTCCGCGAGGAGCATAAACAAAGGCGCAGATTTAAACTGGGGCAGAACACTTGCGAATCTGCAACACAGGCACAATTTTGACCCTCCTCAGCCACACTTAGAAACATTTAGGGTCTTTAACAGTGGCTTCAATTGCATTCAGAAATGCATGAAACTCAAATTTTAAAGGGCCGATAGGATCTCTCGACCCGCCACTGCCATTCTAACCTACACACAACTGATTTCTTGCATTTTTTATAACTGCAGGGACCAAAAGACACAGAAATTTTGGATTTTTTGGGAAGAGATCCTGACTCAAAACCCCATACATAAATTATTACTAACAGACTATATGTTGGGATTATAGGATGCGACATGGCATTGGAAGGATCTTTGGTAAGGTCAAGGACCAGAATTTGGGGACATGGTTGACTCTCTACTAGTAGCCCTTAGATCACACCCTTCGTAGGTGTATAGGTAGATGAATGAGGTAACAGATGGGTGGGTTTGGATTTCTCCATATCTTTTCTTTCGCTTTTAGATTTTTGGAATAATCTTTGGAGAAAATCACTCACAGATTCTTTGGGTGGAATTGAGTTTGGGAAGTTTAATGGTGGTGTTGGTGTAGGACTAGTATGCTTTGGGATAGGCATTTTATGGGATGGTGATGGAGGATTAGTAGATGGAGTGGTATATGATTTCAAACTTAAGGTGGTGTTTCCCTTCTTAATAGTATCATTAAGACGGGTTAAGGATGTATGATCTTGATGCGAAGCATGGCTAGTACTAGCATGCTCATTTTGGGAGGGATTTGGTTCACGTGGACCATCTTTTTCCCTATATTTGTCAAACTTGGGCACATCAAAACTAGAAGGGAAAGGTACCTTAGCCAAGCTTTTATCAAATGGATAAGGAAATATACCCTCTAGCGAATATCATTTTGTGGAAGATCTAGTTTGTAAGTTCATCACTTGTTATTGTATGGCTTAGATTTGTTGAGGTAGTGATTCTAATTGAAGACTAAAATGGGTGCTCAAAAAGGTAGGTGCTTTTCTGACAAACTATACGGAAGTACTCACTGTGACAGATGTGCCAGAACAGATGCACAGGAACAAAGTGTATATGCGTAGCAATAGGGAACAAAAGTGTAGATCTGGTAAAAAGTCTATGTGCCAGAACAGAGGATAAATGCGTAGCTACAACAAGCAAAAGTGCAAATCTGGTAAAAGAAAAATGCACAGCAGAATAGAGTAAATGCGCAGCAGAACTAAGTAAATGCGTAGCAAGATGCAACAAATGCGCCGATCTGTTTGTTTTCCCTGGTTTTGACTGATTTTGATTTGGTAAAAGAACACTTTTCAATGTTTTTGGATTCTTTGCTTGAATGTTGCTTTGTCTGATTTGTTTCTTCAATTATGGCAAGAAAGACACATCACACACAAAGAGTATTTTCATGATTGTTTGATTTTTTTTAATTTTTTAACAAAAGGTAAGTACAAATCCTAGGATGGTAAGGGCGGTATTCAATGAATTCCAACTTGGTTTTTACACCAGCCACTTGCATAAAGGTGGAGAGCTAATAACTTGGTAGCATCGGCTCCCCTCAACGGCACACACTTCTCACGCATACCAAATTATAGTTCCTCCGAAGAGTTGAACTTTTCTGTCTCTACACTAAATGAGTGTATGACATTGGGTGGCTGTAGACAATGTTTTCCTCCTGTGTCACTGAATAGGGGATTTTGGCTTCTACAAACAATGGATATGTAGTAAGGGCAACCATTCGAGTGGTTATACGTGTGGCAACACTACTCTCTGTTATGGAGTCTCCCAGCCTACAAGGGTTGCGCCTTGCAGGGTTTATGGGGAGGTTAGCTGTTGATATAGCTAATCCACACTCATTTCTTGAAGCTTTCACCTCAAACACAGTTTATTTATAGTGGATTGGAAGAGCTTGGCATTAGCTTGTTACCACTTAAGGTCATCCCACTTGGAAGGAAGGATTTCCAAGGGCATGCCTCTCTAAAGGAAACACATGTGAAATGATGATTCTGGCATTTTGGTCACCCAGTTAAGGGGAGAGCATAGTCCTATCATCATTCCAAAAATCATGGAAAACATTGGCTCTTTCACTCTAGTTAAAAAGAGAAAAACTAAATGAGTTATTCTATTTGGGCACACAAGATTTGTTAACTTTGAAAAAGCTTTGGAAAGCAATTGTTCAATTTTAATCCTCCTAGTTGGGACTATGTTCAAGTTGTGATGCAACAAGTACAAATTACTTCCCTCCTATTTAGATCTAAGTGAAATTTGTATGAACAAGCTCCATTACTTCTTTTGCTATTTAGATCTAGATGAGAGTTAACAATGCAACTATATGCCTGACCAGCTCTTAACCTACAAGGTGGATCTGAGAATATTCTTGCAAATGATGTTAGCATTAGAAATTTCCCAAGAAACAGCTCAAAAACCCTAGTAGAATGAATGCGCAGCAGAATGGAGTAAATGCGTCATTCTAGTAAAAAGCAAATGTGCAGCAGAATGCAGTAAATGTGCAGTTCTGGTAAAAAGCATATGCATAGTAGAATGGAGTAAATGCATAGCTCTGGTAAAAAGAAAATGCGTAATAGAATAGAGTAAATGCACAGTAGTATGGAGTAAATTCACAGTTCTAGTAAAAAGCAAACGCGCAGTAGAATGGAGTAAATGCGCAACAGAATGGAGTAAATGCGTAGTTCTGGTAAAAAGCAAATGCACAATAGAATGGTGTAAATGCGTAGTAGAATGGAGTAAATGTGCAACAAAATAGAGCAAATGCGCAATAGAATGTGATGGATGCGCAGAAAGGTCCTGTGTACGGATTCTAACACACAAAAACTCAATTTTGAAGTTAAATTGGGGCAAGGGCCCCACGGTGGGCATTAGAAATGTTAATGGGAAAATGTGAAGATATTATCAATAATCAATAATAACTCAATAGAAATTGAAATAATCAAGATTCAAAACACAAAGAACAATACCTTGCAAACCTTATTACTTTGCGGCTTCCATTGGTCACCTATCTCAAATTGATCTTTCGTGTGAATAGAGCCCTCAGAAGGTGCACTTCGTTGCTTTTTCCTTCAAGATGACAATAGAGAATGGCTATGATAGTTCTTGAAATGAAGAGGATCTTCAATACAATAAAAATGGTGATCGCAAGTTATGGAGGGATTTGGTGCTAAAGGCGCGCTATGATTCCTATAGAGTAAATTTACTAAAATCTTGGATCGTTCAAATGGAGGAAAAGGGTTGTACTTATAGACTTGTGAGAGAGAAGATCAACAGTATAGAATGAATAAGATGAACAACAGTTGAGGAAACTTGAGAGGGTGTGTGCAAATAGGAAGAGGACAAGTGTCATGTTCCTTCATGCAACAAGAGGAGTTAACACGATAGAATGAAGAGTTAACTGAATAGATTGTTCAGTTAATAGAATTGACTAACTAGTTAACTGATTTGATTTATGAGTTAACTAATTGGAACTGGAGGATAAAAAGGACATGTGGGTGAGGGAGACAATTAATTAAATATTAAAATATTTAATTAAGTGTGCACATGGACTAATTGAATTATTTTTGGTATTTAATTCAATTTTGGAAGAAATAGATAATTTAAATAAATATTTGGATTTATTTAAATATAGAGGATGATCTTAAATTTAGAAGAACTAATTAAATAATTGGACATTATTTAATTTAGAATGACTTTAGAAGAATTTGGAAGACTTTAATTAAATAAACGATTTTATTTAATTTTGTGGAGGAATATGAATCAAATAAATAAATTGATTTATTTATTTATTAATAAAGGAATTAAACTAAAATAAATATTAAAATATTTATTTAGATAGAGTTGTGTCATTTTTAGGTGTATACAATAAGTACCATGGTTTTAATGTATCCTCCATCATAGAAAATAATCTTGCAGGAATCAAAGACATTGATCTGGGGCATATTGACCTGAAAGATTTTTGGACAAGGTTGAATGTAAACCCTAGGTCCCCAATGGTAGAGAAAACATTTGCTAGTGGACTTGCCCATGTGGGAGGGTTTCCACTAGCTATTCATTGTCTTAA
Source organism: Cunninghamia lanceolata (assembly GCA_027924645.1). Classification (NCBI taxonomy): domain Eukaryota; kingdom Viridiplantae; phylum Streptophyta; class Pinopsida; order Cupressales; family Cupressaceae; genus Cunninghamia; species Cunninghamia lanceolata. The sequence continues at coordinate 20,206,189 of BSBN01000520.1, read as the reverse complement.
TTTAATTCTTTATTGTGTGAAGAATTATCATGCTAAGTCACGAGAGATAAGGACATTTGATGGTTCTGATGTGGTACTACTAGATAGTGAATCATTAAGTAACATCTTCAGGTTACCTGTGAGGGATGAATTCACAGACATGTCTATGGAAACTGAACAGTCTTACTACTTGGGCAAGAAAGACTGGTGTAAGACAATTATCGCCAAACATTGTCTTGTAATGGAGGAAAAGGGATAATCTTAGCTCCCTAAAAACCTGCAAAGAGCTCACTTCAAAGAAGATAATTCAGATATGATAACTCTACTTCACAAGGTAGTGGGAAGTGATGATTCCAGCACATTCATTGAGTGAATGTGTCAGTTTATCTTGGTTATATGCAATGAGACATTACATGTTGACTAGGTTAAATTGATTAGTGATCATTTAGATGATCACCTTGTGAATTTTTATAAAAAAGCATCAATTCCACATGTACTCATACTTGTTCTATGCCATAGCAAGTACACAAGTGGTGTGGCTTGGGTTAAAAACATTTAAAACTTTTACCAATGATACTCAAGTATATGATTATTACCCTAAATTATAGGAGGAGAATGGGAACAAAGATTTCAAGTGAGTGAATGATTCCTTTTTCATGTTTAATGTGAGAAGAATAGATGGTAATCCTGGGATAAGAATGTCTCATGAGGCAACATAATTTGTTATGGAATTTAGAAGTTTCTTTATACAGTTTTATAGATTCACTTATGTAAGAATTGTTGGCTTTGAAAATGCCCCATATAAGCTACCCAGATATGTCAGTGATTATATCATATTTTTGGAAGTCTATAGGCAAATGGCTTAGGTGAGCAAAAAGTATCATGACCATAAGAAAAGAGGATGTACCTTCCCTATAAATTTGACCTATTCTACATGAAAAAATCACGAAGATGCCAAGAATGTGGATATGAATCTTTCAAAATTCAAATTTCATTTATTTTCTACTAGGCTATTATATGATAGTAAGAATTATGTGAAAGATAATTTTCATGGTGGACAATCATAAAACATTAACCTCATCTCAAGGATTACTGGGAAAATTGTACTGATGAGCATGAATTTTGAAGGAGAGATTGGATAAGGCTCACCATTGATCAAATAAAGGCCTTCAAGCTAGGATGGGACATTCCTGACATGATTGATGATAATACAGATATGATTGATGAGGGTTATTATGTTGAAATGTCAAAACCATTGCCAAAAGTAAGGTGGTCTGAAAAAGAAATTATTGATGTATTTATGAGATCATCATTCATTATTGATAAGAACAAAAGATGGTTAAATGCTAAGGTTACTAGGCATGTGGGATCCAAATCTCCACATGGAGAACAAACTACCAAAGGACAAAAATCAACTACTGAGCCTGCTACTCATAAGCCTTCTACTAATGTGTACACCACCAGATAAAAAATTGCTTCAAAGAGAGGAGATGACAAAGATGATCTTGAAAAGGAGAAGAAACTAAAAGGGCCATGTGAGGGTGATAATGAGAAAATAAGGAAGAAGTTGGAGGTGAAGATAGCTCCTAGAATCGATTCTATAGAGGAGCCTGCACAAGAACAACAACAAGAAAATCAAGATACTCCTCTTGCTCCACCACTTTAGGCCAATGTACCTCTTTCTCCTCCACAAATAAATCAAGGTACCTCTCAATCTTCTACACTAGTGACATCTAATTTGTGTTCTTCTCCACCTTCTCTGCAACAAGTTCTGTATAATGTTTCTCCTAATTTCATTCCTGATAACATTGTGCCACCTACAACACTTGATAGTAAATTTGTTTTACCATCACCAACTTGGCTTAAAAAGGTTGTTGGGAAGAAGAGAAGATATAATCAAATGATTGATCCTAGTTTTGACATAGTGGCTAGATTGCTTCAAACTGACATTCAGCCTAAAACAACTAAGAGGATGTTTAGGATAGTGGTTGACCCCTCTTATTGTCATCAATTCATAGAGATTGTAGACCTTATGAGTGATAAAAATGGAGAAGATGTAACTGAGGCTGATTTCAATGTTAGTAAGACTGATCTAGGACCTGCTACCATAGAGGGGGACATTCATCATGCTAATTTGTATGTTAATGTTTTGATTAAAATATTAGAGGAGAGGAAAGAAAAATAAATTTTACAGGAACAAGTTGATATTCTTACTTCTTATATTCAGTCTTTTGTTGACACTACTTCCCAACCTCTCAATGCCTCACTTGAGACCCCTATGAAGACTCTCCCCAAAGGAGTGAGCCTAGATGTGATGGATCAAATTAGCTAATATCAAGCCTTTAGGAAAGTGATTGAATCTTGGACTGAAAATATGATTATTGAAGGGTTGGTATACATCGAGGAGGTAATGAAAATATATGAAGATATTTTAGCTAAAAATATAGAAGAGAACTTTGATGTACAAGACCTCAAAAGAGAAGAGACTTTGTTTATGATTTTTGTGAGAGATTTGTAGGAAATGGTCAAGGTTGATACAAGCATCTTAATATCCAAAGGTGTTATTAGTAAACCAAAAGAAAATGACTATGTCAAGTAGCTAAGTGCTATTGAGTGGAAGCTTTTAGTTATAAAACAATTTATAGTTGAATTGAGAAAGATATCAACGGAATATAATTCAGAGTTATTGGACCTCAGAGCTAATTTCCTAACTTTGGAAATCAATATCTTTGATGAGGATGATGAGAGTCTCATAGATGTGAACATTAGTAAGCAAAATTTTAAGAATTTGATCACTAAAGAGTTAATTGTTAAAGATACTATTAATGACAGTTCAATTGAAAAACTCTATCACATGTCATCCTGCTTCACGAACTTCAAAAAAGAACTCACAGGTATCTACAAGAAACTTGAAGAAGCAAATAATATTATTGCTATATGGAAGGTTTGCTTGACTATAACTATAATCCCGAATGGAAAGGCAAATGCTCCTACAGTCCCCAAATTCAAAAGTTTTAACGCAAAGATGAACCCATCACAGAGGAAGGCTTCAACAAAAGATCAAGTGATTGGGCCAGAGTAGGATGAAAAGAGTGAGAAAGAAGGCTATGTATAGACTTAGTTTTTTCTTTTTCCTCTAGATAGTTTGGAGACCTTTTATGTGTTTCAATAAACTTTATTTTGATATCAACTTGTTATTGAACTTAAAGCTTATTTAGTTTTATTGTTGCTTTCAAGAAGTTGTTACATGCAAACACAGTTTCACTCTAAAGTTATATATAAAGTTCTCTGGGCTCCAATCTGGATCTTTTGTCAAAATTATTTTTCATGATTGATCACTCTTGAAAGTTCTATAAATTTTTGGAAGGAGTTTCTGATATTTCTCATGTATATTGTTCTACAAAGACTTTCCAGCCAGATTTCTGATTATGAATACAAGACTATTGTGAACTTTGGGTTACAATTTCTGATATTGTGTGTTCTTCTTATGTTGGGTGTGCATTTATTCATATCAGAATAATCTTTATCATATTGTGGAAATATTTATGTTTTCCTTTCATTCTGTGTCAGCTCGTCATTCAGATATTCTTTTTCTTACGTTAAGAAATTCAAATGGTGATTTAATGTTTTTAGTTTGAAGTTGTTGTTGATAGATAATTCTTCGTGAGACTTTGCACTCACTTTGGATTTATTATATATTTCTATAAAAATCACCTTTCCTGCTTTCAGGTTAAAAGCATACCCCGTTTTAATTCAATCATTATCATACGAGGGAACTGACCCTCTAAAATGTAGAGGAAGGTTGTTGATCAAAGCACAACATATCCAACTATTATTTTAGTTTGTTACTATCACAAGACGAGTATTATTTGAAAATATATTAACAAATCTATTTACTAATGACTTTAAAATTCTTCCCTTTAGTAATTATGTTATAGTCCTATGGAATGATCTTATAATATTTTTACTATTACTAATTTTATTAGGACAAAAAAAATGTAACTTCTAGAATTTTAAACCTCAACAATCTTATTATTTATTATGTATTTATTATATATAGATGCATCCCTTTCATACACAATTTTGAGAATTGAAGGGCCTATTTGAGGTACCTAGATTTTTTCCAAACCTATTTAAGTATGAAATTTTAGGAAAGAAAAATAGAAGGTTATGTAATAATGAACAAGTGTCATTCATGTCCAATACAATGTTTGGGTCATTCATGTATACAAATACGTGTTCATATTAATCTATCTAATGGTTAAGAGGGCGGCATGGAAGTGTCATCTCCATGCTTGTATTACAAGTACATTTTAATGGGAAGGATTTTTCATGGTCCAATGTAACATCACAAACAAGCTTTCATTATACCACATCACGAGACACGTGTTTGAAGTAGTAGTAAAGTAGCACAACATCAAAAACAATCTTGCATAGTCATGTCATGAGACACATGTTTGAAGTAGAAATAAAACAATTGTACAATTAGAAATTGAAGCAACATCTCTATAAGCATAATTACCCAATTATTTTTGATAAGATAAGCGGCATAAAAGGGTGCCAATCCTATTACAAAACAACCATTAAGGCGCACCAAAGTCCAGCAAGAACCAAAAAATAAACACTGGACCAACCAATAGACAAAGCCAAAAAAGACTTAAAACAACAACATCACCAACAGACAATAGACAATAAACATAGGCGACAACTATAGTCTCAACAGCTAGTTAAACATCTGGTCCCAGTCCTCCACCAGGAACTTGTAGAGGTCACGGTACTCAGAAAGATCTTTATCCTTCAGACCCTGTGTAACAAGCTCAGCATCTTGCAAACTGGCTAGGGTCATGGCAGACCTGTGCATAACTTTCACTGTGAACTTCGCCAGAGTTTTGAACTTCCTCTCCAGCACCAAGATTCTCGCAGAGAGACTATCCATCTCATTATCCTTAGCCAGCGCCTTACCCTTTCTCTTCAACTTGCCTTTCTCCTTCATCGTGTTCTCCAAGCTCTCAAACTAGGAACCCTTAGTATTGAGCTAAACATTCAGCTCAGAGAAATTACTAGGCCCTTCCTCAGCTTCAGCCTCCACGTTGTCATTCTTGATTTCCTTATTGACAAAGAACTCCCCACCCATCAAATCAGTCTCCGTCACAACAGTATCCATTTTAATGTTCTTGTTATCAGAAATATCCTCACCCTTAGGGCCCACAGTCTCTTCCTCCATCTCAGAGACTTCCTTCTTAGCAGCCAGCCTCATCGACCTCCTAGTTGATGGCACACATGGTTTGCTTCTCACCAAGGTAAAGTCCTCATCTACAGTATTTTGGCTACCTCCTATACCCTCTTCAGAGCTAACCTCTTCCACCACCACCAAGACATTATTCACCTTATTTTCACTGTTTGTCTCACTCCCTTCCTCCAACCTACCCTTTCTCTTTTTCTTGGGGGTCCCCTGCATAGACTCTCTAGGAAAAATCTTCTTTTTGATAGGGGACTTTCCAGAGGTTAAAGGAGTCTGGTCTCTAGTTTTAGGATTAGGGCTTAAATTGATGGATTTTTTCTTACCAAAAGTGATGGCCTTAGCATATTTTTCAAGGGTGACCTCCATTATTATCACAGGGCCAGACACCATACGACTGGAATAGGGTGGCAAGGGAGAATCAACCCTAGTAGTCGTGAGGGCTTTCGAGGGGTAAAGAGCAAGATGGAACTTATACAATCTAAGGATTAGCCCCTGGTGGAGCGGGATGATGAGTTTATTGGGGTTAGCGACATGTTGTTTAATGGCCATCGAAATAGAAGTTTCCAGAGATGATAGAATATAAAAGGGAAAACTTATCACTTTGTTGTGGCAAAAATAGTTTAGCAGGGTGAAATGATAATGGAAAAATTGCTTGAATCTACCCTCCAACATGAAGTACTTAATGAGCATGAAACATACCTCGTCCCATGGCTTAGGCAACATTTCACGATCAAAACCCCCTTGAAGACTGGTAAGAACCTCCCCTTTCTTCAGAAAGCACATCATTCCCTCAGGGTCAGAAACCTTGCTCTTTTTGGGGTGTTTGATGCCATCCGTGGACATCCCCGTTGCTAAACCAATCACCTCTTCAGGAACCTCAAAACTAATGCTGTCCACCTTAACCTTTCTGTCCTCCCAAGAATGCAGGAACTACATCGAGAGGCTTTCATCATGGCCCTGTAAGAATTCAAGATATGAGTCCACCCTGCACTCTTGGAAAATGTGCTAGAGGGTTTTGTTGCATCTAAACTCATCACAAGATTCTGGTTCAGTGCGAGCTCTGTCACCCCCCATGGCAGAATTACCCCAACTTCTCTTAGGTAATCTACCAATGCAGGAGGTAGTAGAAGACTTAGCAAATTTCAAACTGTTTGGAATCTCCCAGTCCCCAATATTCATACTCAAATTAATGATTGTGATATTCTTTTGGTCACTGGGGGTGGCGTCCTGGCCTAAATTTGTAATAAGTGAACTATCACTCACATCCCTGCCATTATAACCATTCATTAATGAATCATAATTAAGTGTTATGTAAAGCACCTTTGGGATGGTCATGTGCCCATTAATGAGAAATCTCTCCTTAGTCATCCACGTCTGAATGAGCGCCACCCAAACTTTCATACCATAACAGGGCCCGCTTCTGACCTGGCAAGCACCCATCACCCTTTTCACATCATAGGATCTTGAAACCATAATGTTATAAAGACATGATCCCACCTAACCCAAAGTACACTCTAGGAGTAAGATCAATCATGAGAAGTCAATAGTAGGGCCTAACTCCTTTTCAATAAGGTTTTGAATCTGGATGGTTAAATTAAATTTATTTTTCCAACATCTCCACTTATCAAAGCTTTGTCCCCGGTTAGCCAATCCATCCGCCATTCTGTTACCTTTGCTGTAAATATGCCCAATCTCAATATGTCTTAACCCAGTTAGTAAGCAAGCAATGTCATCTGTGATATCCTTCCGCTTCCATCTACTAGTAGACCTGTTGAAGGTTGCCTCAATAATGAGTTTAGAATCTCCTTCCACCTGTAATTTGTCCAAACCCATAGAGAGAGCAATTTTGAGTCCCCACACCAGAGCTAATCCATCTGTAACATTATTGGATTGAATGCCAATGGGCCTGGCATAGGCAACAATAAAGGCTCCCTGGCTATCTTTGAATATGCCACCCCCACTTGCTAGCTCAGAAGTCTTTTTTCTGCTTTGTCGAAGTTGAGTTTGGTCCAACCTCTAGGAGGGGGTCTCCAATGGGTGTTTTGTCCGGTGAGCTTCTTGGAGTTATCTATCTTGGTAATATCCTCTGTCAATCCCCAAATCAAGGTAGTCTACACTTCCACAATAGTAGGAGGTTTCTCAGCCATATGAAGAGTGTTGTTAGACGTATTCTTAGAAACCATTCTACAAAAGGAGTGGAAGACTACACTAGTGGATCAAGCCTTATACGGGAAGATTCTATTGTTTCTCTCTTTCCACACACTCCACCCCATATGTGGGGGAATTTGTCTCCAAACTTCTCTGATCCTGGGGTGTGAGAAAGGGGAACTCCAGCTCTGTATGAATTCTATCAGATTTTTTGGGAAGACCTAGTCAAGGTTTAGTTTCTCCATAGTACTACCCCATAAATCTTTAGAGAATTCACAATGAAAGAGGAGGTGCTAGATGGATTCCTCCACTTTGAGGTAGAGTACACATCTATTAACCAAATGGAACCCCCTTTTATTAAGGTTGTCAGTAGTGAAGATTTTATTGTGGGCAACAACCCACCAGAAGAAGTTTATTTTGGGGTCAGTTTGTTGTTCTAGACACTCTTCCAAATCCCCCCTCCATGTCCATTGTTAGACAGCAGATAGTAAGTAGATTTAACTAAGAAGTTCCCCTTTTGATCCTATCCCCAGAGCATTTCATCCTCTCTAGGAAATATCAAAATTCTATGCTTGTTTAGCTCCTCTTGCAAAACCTGGCTCTCATGATTTTCAAGAACATTACCCCAGCAATACAATAGAATTTTCCACTTCCTATGATTGTGAGAGTTGATAGGAATGTAATTGCTGGCTAAATTCCCAAAATGATTGACAGCTCTATCTCTGGTGGTTATGTTTTTTCTATGAATCAAAGGACCCTCCTTAAGCTAGTTGTCTTCCCAGAATCTGATTTTATCTCCCTTACCCAGCTTCCATTCAATGCCCTGGGAGAGAGTATTTATGGTTTTGATCATTTTATTCCAGATAATAGAGCCTGTTGGTTCTTTCTCTCCAAATTAGCAGAGGGTTTTCCAGTTCTAATGCACAGGCATATTCGGCCAACTAATACAAGAGGTTACGTGAGCTGCCTCCCCTTCACTTCTGGTTCTGCTGCACCAAGGGGGGTATCCCTATAGCTAAAGATTTAACCTTGACTCGCCCAATGACAGAAAGATTTAGCTTTACAACAACAGGTAGAATACTCTCATGTTTGGACCAAGATATGCATGATAGATCACAAGGCTGGCAACATTCTTGGACATATCTAACTGGTTGAGGATGAGAGTATGCAGGGGTCCTAATCCTACTCCTACAAACTAATAGGTTGGAATCATGAAATGGTTTGTATTTATGTTTTGGATGCAAGACAAGGGGTTTTGGATCATAACTACTACACAAGGGGCAGACTGGTGCCTATCTCAGGTCAAGGAGTCAACTAGACGTATACAAATGAATGATTTGCACTGGCATTCAAGTTTTAAGGGGTCAGATTGGTATCTGCCTTACAAATACCACCCAAGATTGAGTTTTTAGCTACATCTACTTACAAATATCTCTGCTGACATACACTCTTCCCCATACTTAACCTAGAATAGTTTAATCCACTCCTTGAATGGAAGTCACAGATCAAGCATGCAATACAGCAAGTCTGTATTCTAGAATCTTAGTAACCCTTAGCAACCAGATTCAAAAGAAGCTATGCATATAGCAAATGGAGACAAGCAACTAAACACATTGTTCCATCCTTGTATTTTTGTAATGTACATTTCCTTTGTATGTGCACCGATGTATATTTTCTTTGCATGTTGTCATTGTATCTACACGTTGCATGTCTAAACATACAAAACAAATATACATGCAAACTCTTTGATACATCCGCAGAATATTCTAGGAATCTTTAATGTATATTCCACCTTTGTATGTCTAGAATGCATATACAAGCCTAATATGAATACAAAGATGCATACAACTATTTTTTGCACTTTTCAAAGCCCGATATGCATAAAATGAGGCTAAGGGACTTAGAATTTTTTGGATTTTTTATGAAAGGTGCCTGCGAATGAAAGTCGAAAACCTGAATGTTTATGTAGGCACCAACATTGGCTCTGTCTGGGGATGCATGCCTCTTGCAAGCATAGAGAGAACCATAGATCTCTGGGATGCAGACCAATCCCTATCCATTGGGCAACAGAGTCAAACACTGCACCAACCTGCATCACCAATACATTTTTTGGAGATTATATTGGGGGCCCTGGGTAGCCAGAAATGAAAAACCATAACCTCCTCCTGTCAAATGCTTGATTCTGATCTGAACTACCCCAACCACAACTAAAAATATCAACATAATTTGCCCACATGTTGATCCTGTCAATTAGATACTTCACCATTTCTGAAAGCTTGCCACTATCATTGTTACCTCTGTCACTCTGGTTGTTGCACATTACAAGGCACTCATCCAGCTGATCTAGAGATTGAAAACACTCAAAATATATGAGACCTGCAATGTCATTTATATCACTTATTGACATCGAAAATAACACTTGATCCACACACCCATTGTTGCATACATCCAGAACAACTGATGTTGAATGTTCATTATCCACAGTATGCATATCAATATTATCTCCACCAGAGCTAAAGATCTCTGTCTCTAATTCATATGTCCCCTCTTCACAAACTGATGCAACACCCATGTCAGTTGTCTCCTCATATTCATCATCATTTTCAAAAGGGGGTTAATCCTGCACCAATGAAGGTCATGATTCACAATGTTCAATGCATCTAAAGGCTCATCATAGAGGGGGTTCATTCTCATTGCAAAGGTCTATTTTTCTTCTTCATGACAATCTAGCTCTTCTTCAACATTACTAGGTCTAGAGTCATAAGAAGCACAAACCTGATCCATAAACTGGTCATGGATATCATCTTTACCATCTGATTGCCCCACATACAGGATCTCTGCTACTTCAATGCACTCTGAAGCTGAACTATCCTTGTCACTTTCTATCCCTCTAATACTTGATGAAATTGATATTGACTCATGATCCATATGATCACAACTATGCATAACTGGATCATTTAAACATGAATGCTCTTTGCTGAGGACTGGCATGTAAATATTATTTGAAAAATTATCACAATCAGCTTCATTTGAAGGGCAAACCTAGGCATCCTCCTCTATGGCAGAGTCATCATGACCTTGGAATGATGCATAGATAGGGATAGCAGGGGTGTGAGTGCTTTGACATTCATCTCCAACATATAAATTATATCTTTCACTAACATTGGGGACTGCAGGACAACAAAATTTGTAGAGAAATAGCCCTTTTGAATCCCATGTCTCCAGTTGTTTTCAATGTCTATTGCAAACTGATGTGCCTGAAGTAATGTGGTGGGCTCCTTATCTCTCAATCTATAGCTCATTTTCTTATCAAATGCTCCCAAATAGACCACCAGGCACAATGCATCATTAGGTCTCATGCATTCTGGTATACTTTTCAAAGCCTTCATAAATATGAGGTTAAAGGCTGGAATTAACTCATATTTTTCAATATGGATGTACATAAAATCACTAATGACTACATATTTAGATATTCTTTCACCATACTGTCCTAGAAATGCAGATTTAAAATCCTGCCAAGAGCTGATAGAGTAAGATGGAAGGTAGGAGAACTAGTCCCTTGCATCTTCATCTAGAGATTGAACAAATAATCTCATAACTACATCTTCATGGTTAATCTCAAAATCATCTATAACATTTATAAACTGTTGCAAGTGTCTCTTAGGTGATTCATCCTTTGCACCACTAAATTTAGGCAAGTACTTTCTAATCTTAGATGGAAGAGCATTTGGATAACCACAAATGCCATTGAAATTGATGGGTTTATATCTGTCAATGTTGAAACTTCTTTATTACATGGTTGAGATTGATTATTATACATTATTTCATTTGACACCTCACAAGGGTGCATGGGCTGATAATACATTTTTATGTGTTTTTGCAACCCTCTATTCAACTTAGATTTTCAATCAATGATGACCTTAGGCCTTAAAAATACAAACTGTTGTTCCAGCTTGCCTAAAGTCCTCTAAATGAATTTCAATAACATTGCATGCTTCTTTTGAAACACAAAATATATTCTCAGCAAATACAAAGCATGTAAGCTCTCACTAATATCTCCCTTTCAACCAGTGCTACTTCACCAAATAGGGAATCCTTTAAAACTTATAAAAATGCCTAGATATGTTGCAGCTGCTGCAAATTCCTTTTCCTGACTGAAAGTATGAAAACCTAACACATCTTTGTATTCTTCATCAGGTTCCTTTTATGCAGAGTTGCCACCTCCTTGGCAGAGGAATGAGCTTCAAACAACATGAAGCTGAAAATTCATTTCTTTTCCTTTTTGGGTTCTCCAATAGAATAGCCAAGAAAGGCTTTGTTCTTCGTTATTTTCCAAAAATTTTGCCCAAGTCTTCAACAAAACAAAAAATGAGTGACACAGCCTGCTATATAGCAAGAATGTGTACTCCACAATAATTACATGGCATTTCAAAATTCTGCCCGATATGTATTGCACGAAGAATGGCACCCAAAACATTGAATGCAGATGAGGGACAAAGAGGAAAGAGTAGGTGGACTCGGGAGATGCGCCACCGTTGGATATTTTCCTCTTAAAGATAGTGGTTGGCTTGTCATTCATCGAGCAATACCTCTACAATTCTGCCATCAATGCCCAACCTACCCGCGGGATGCAGTAGACCACATGTTTTGTGGTTTTCCCACCAAGAAATGTAATTGTAGATACATAGGAAAACCCTCCTACTTTGGAAATTTGAAACGAGCCATCAATTTTCCTCTCCTTCCACTAAGATCTGCGGCCTAAATCACTTTGACAAGTTGTTGACCAATTAAATCGTGCCACGTAGGTGTCTTGTTGCCATCGCTGACTTCTCCCTTTCATTTTTCCTTTTTCACCTCAATTGCCTTTTAAACATTTGTATATGCAAAATGCATATACATGCAACGGTCTGGACACGTGGTAGCCTCTAATTTGTTCTCTATCGCCGCAACATCTTCATCTCCATCGGCCATCAAGGAAACTCTGGAGGTATCTGCCAATGCATCAAGTCCTATCGACAGAACCAATGTATTTTCTTTGGTTTTTTGCATTTGTAGAATGTGATTGTATATACATACAATTGCCTTGCATACAAGGCACGTACCCCAAATTTTATTTGTTGCATTTGATTCCTCTTTCAGGTCTGGATTGTATCTCCCCCTTTTGCATATCGCATTGTATAATGCACATACAAGTGCAATATACATACCGCAGACCCCAAACCATTATGAAGCACATTGAATTTTCTATCAGGTCCAACTTGCATCTTCATTCTTTGCATATCACCATATACAATGCAAACAATACATACAAGCTATGGACGCCAACTTTAGATTTGCCAAATTTGACTTTTAAATCGGGTCCAGGTTGTATATCGTAAATGCATATAACCAATGTATATCGCATATACAATGCAAACATACAACGAAAGCATATATGCAATTCGTGGGCCCATCCCTTAGTTCCTGTCTTGCATGTTTCACCTTGTACATTGTCGCCGATGCATCCACCCAATACACATTTTGCTTTGTATGCTCACATTGTATGTCAAACACATACAATCCTCTTTGTATACCTACGGGCCCCACCTCTTGTATATCGGCCCCTTGCACATTTCCTTTGCATATGGCAAATGCATATCGCATATACAATGCAATTTATACACGAGATACAAAGCCCCTTTGCATGTTTTCTTTGTATATGCATCGACCGTCGAGGAAACTTTGGAGTTGGCTACCGATGCATCTTGTCATGCCGATGACCCTATGTCACTGTAGTGAATGTATGTCGGCCTCTTTGTATGTTGACTTTGCATTGCGCCATCCTTGTATTTTTGCAATGTACATTTCCTTTGTATGTGCGCCGATGTATATTTTCTTTGCATGTTGTCATTGTATCTACTTGTTGCATGTCTAAACATACAACACAAATATACATGCAAACTCTTTGATACATCCACATAATATTTTAGGAATCTTCAATGTATATTCCACCTTTGTATGTCTAGAATGCATATACAAGCCTGATATGCATACAACTATTTTTGCACTTTTCAAAGCCCGATATGCATAAAATGAGGCCGAGGGACTTAGAAATTTTTGGATTTTTTATGAAAGGTGCCTGCGAATGAAAGTCTGAAACCTGAATGTTTATGCAGGCACCAACAGAGCCTTTGAGGTGACTTTCTCTAGCAATAACCTCTATTGTATCCCCATTTTGAAGATACTTGGCTTTCATGATCCTCACCCAATCTTTCTCCTCCTTGAGGAAAGTCCAGCCCACCTTGGCAAGTAAAGCTTTATTCATCACTTGAATTTTTCTGATTCCCAATCCCCCATGAGTTTTGGGCAGGCAGACTTTCTCCCATCCAAGCAATGATATCCTTTTTTTTCTTCGACTCCAGTCCATAGGAAGGTCCTCTGGATTCTTTCAAATTTCTCAACTATATAACAGGGCATTTTGAATAGGGATAGAAAATAGGTAGGGATTCCCTGCAACGAGGCTTTATAATTACCCAATTGTTAAAAGTAAGATCAAATCACATTAAAAGTTCTCCACTTTCTTTTTATCATTAAATTGAGGGATTAGGGCCCTCTCCCATTGTAATAAAAGAAAAAAAAACAAATATAAAAATTTTCTTGAGGGAACACAACCCTAGATAGAGATGAGGTTGTAGATGAATTAGTCATTGATAAAAAACTACAAAAGGTTGAAGAAACTACATTATTTAAAGAAATCACCCAAAGACCTAAATTCCAACCAAAGTTGAAGAAAACAGTTATGCTCATTCTAAGTCATATCTCCTCCAGAATGTTTTGAAGATTACTTCCTCATACTTTTAATGAGGAGATAATCCACGATCTACTGTGTTCCTTCATCAATTGAGTCACGAGCTTCCAAACATAATTTTTTGTCTTTTGTTTTCCTTCCTCTCTAGAATTTATTGAAGCCCTACAATTTCTAGTTTAATAATTTTTCTCTATTTGGGAAATTATAATGATTTTGTGGGAGAAGACCTATTCTTCTTCATGCTCAAGGAAATCAATCATTTCTAACTCTTGTTCTATTATGAGTGCCCAGAAGAAGTGATCCTTGTCTCCAAAAATATGCGCCACATAATGTTGAAATTCTTCCTCATCATCAGAAAGTTGAATGGGGGTTGAGTCATGGATTTAGATCTAGACGTTGAGAGGAGGGAGGCTTAGTCAAGATTAAAAATTGCTCATGGTTGGGCTAGATGAAACCTTTGTCATGGTAGTTGATTTACTTACCCATTTCTTAAGGTTGACAGATCAAAGATTATAAAAAGCTTTGGAAGAAGAACATGTGATTTTATGATTGATCATATTACAACAAAAACACCTCATAGGTAACCCTCCAAAGTTCAAGAACTGGGTCCAAGTGCCATGTGAAGAGTGAATCCTGATCATAGGAATAATTGTCTTGGAGATATCAAGCATGGTACAACCACTCACATACCCACTCTTTGAATTTGCCTATTTTGAGTCTAGTTTCATGAACTCATCCACCTAGTCTATCAATTTATGAATTAGTATATAGTATCTCATAATTAAAGGGAGGTTATATAGTCACAACCAAATTGGAACTTTCATATTGGTGATAGCAACGAGGTCCTAAAGGGGGACAACATGGCCAAGAATAATATGACCTTTCTAAAGAGCCATGAGTTTTGCTACCGCACAAAATTGCAATCTTCAACAAAGCCTAATTATAAAAGGAAAAATCTATGTTGTAAGATCCCCATTGAAGGGGCTATCATATTTCTCTAGATAATTTTAGTCCATGATATAAAATCCACAAAAGGAGGATGCTTCACCAAACACTTAAAAACAAGAGATCAGTTACCAATATTGCCCAAAATTGCATTAACACAATCATCTAGGACATGGAAATTGTGAGTCTTAGCCAAAACCATTATTGTGTTACCCAAGGAAAAGGAAGTAGGAGTATTGGTTGGCTATGGAGAATTGGGGGATTAGGGTTTGACACACTTGTTAATGAGTCTAATCCATTATCCACAACCAAACTTCTATCCACCAACAATGGGGAGAGATTAGATTTATCTTTCAATATTTGCCTCTTACAAACATCATTGTAGCAATGGAAAGGGTTTCTCATGTTTTTGCATTCTTATAAACTTTAGCATTCATCAAGTCATCTGTCATATCTAAGAAATCATATTTTGTCAAGGGTTAGGGTGGGGAAGAGGAAACCACATTTAAGTCCTCCTAAAGCAACCCCAACTTCCTTAGGTGAGATGCTCTTCTTCCTATTTGAATCATATCATGATCCCAACTCCTTGTCGCCAAAGCATGGTTCTCTTTCTTCCATTTCCACCCCTTCCACTACTCCTACACACCATCGTCACTGCACACTATTGGACCACTCCTACACATCTCCACCCTATACCTTTTATTGCACTAAAAGTCCTCCACTTCAATAATTATATGGCTAGTAACACATAATGATCTTATTATCTTTACTATTACTAAATTTTAGTAAGCAACCCATAAACATGACTTCTTTAATTTTAAATTTCAATAACGTTTATACTGAGAGGCATAAATACAATGGCAATAAGGAGTGGAGTGTACTGGCATGGGCATGTTAACAAAAACTATTAAAGAGCTGACATGCAAAAATAATAAAAACTATGAAATAACTTTAAGTAAATAACATAAAATCACTCTTAAGTAAATAAACTAACTATAAAATAACTCTATAAACAACTAATCTCACAAAAATAAAATATAAATACCATTTAGATGCAATAAGTAACTCGTGTTTAGAGAGATATTAGAAATGACATTCCTAAAAATAAAATTAAACAATGTGAAGTAAAAAATTTAAAGTAATTTTTTTCATTTATCTTTTTAAAACTTTGAGAATATTTTTTATGAATTATTGTATCATTATTGAAAAAGAAAATAACTCTTCAATAAAATATAAGGTAAATAATGTCTAAAATAAAATATTTGGTAAGTAAAAATTTTTAAAATAAATAATTAATTCAAAAATATTCTTACTATTTATTTATAAATATATTACTTATTTATGAAGTACATAACTATTTACTATTTGAGTAAACAAAGAAAGAACAATGCAAATAAATAAAAATAATTTTAAAGTAAAACTAGCATCCCTATATGAAAGGAAAGGGAACCCAATATGCACCTTGTAGCATCCTATGTTTTTCTTAATCAAATATTCAATAACTTGGTACAAACACATATTGCTCTACCCTTAAAATGAAAAAAACCATAATTGATTTCCCATCACATTAACCATTACAAGAAAGATGATGTAGCTTACAGATCTAAGTAAACTTCAATAGCATAATGGCATGTAAATCAACACTTTAAGAACATGAAAGAAGAAGAATAGAATAAAGATAGACATAAGAGAAGAGACACCAATATATGGGGGGAAAACCCTTTTGAGTAAAAAACCCCACACTCCAAAGCATCGAACCAATCTATTAATCTGCAACAACAAACATGTTACAATACACTTGCAGGCTCAAAGCCTTAACATGGAGATGAGGAAAACTATCAGCATAACCAACATAAAACTCTCATCAATGCTTCCATCTCAAGCCTTTGATATATAGTCTCATGGGGGCCAAAGAACAACCATAAGGTATTACCATGGACCCAAACAAGGTCTAAAAATATGATGGTAAAAATACATACGACCCACATTTTCATAACACAAAATTCCAACGCCGAGGCTAAGTTTGGGTTTTTAGACTATTAATAGATTATTCCTTACAAATGTAAGATGTTGTCATAGTCAACCCACCAACTTAGGTGCCCAAATAATGACATTTACCAGCTTTAGAAAGATGCCTATGACATACATCATAAACTGTCATAATGTTGGTCAAGATTCTTGTTCACAATTAGTAACTCCTTATAATCATGCTCTTACCAATCATAGGAATCTGTCATAGAATTTGACATAAAATCTATCATAAGAATCTACTATAAATAAACTTTCTAATGACACCCCATTTTGGTGGAGCACAATTATTATAACAATTTCCAAATAATTACAGAAAAATGGTTAATAATAAATAAATAAATTGAAGAACTTGCAAAGGTTGAGACAACTCAATTCCCAACACCATCTTTTGAAAAATCTATGTAAAAGAGGACAAGAAATATCTGGATGTCCCTATTTTTTATTGAATTTTTTATTAGAATAGTGCCTCCCGAGGTACCTATTTTTTATTGAATTTTCGATTAGAATAGTGCCTCCACAATGATATCTCTTATCATTTTTTACATTAATTTTTGTAAAGATAAATATACTAATATTATTTTTTTATTTGAAAAATCTATGTAAAAGAGATATCTTGAGGTACCTATTTTTTTATTGAGTTTCTGATTAAAGCATAATAATGCCTCCACAATTATATCTTTTATCATTTTTTACATAATTTTTTTTTTGAAAGATAGATATACTAATAATATTCATTTGGGGCCTGAGCTTTTCACCGACAATAAGAATTCACTCCCACAGTTAGTCGGTGTTTTCCGTTAGCTCAAGTTCATTCTCTGCCACCTTCAACGACTAGAGATCAGTTCTCCACAAGAATTCTTTGTTTTTTCATGTTTCTATAGTACAACTAGTTTTCTATTGGGGGTTTCATGAATTCCACGTATCCTGCACACTAAAGATTCCTAGAAAACCTACTTTCACGTGTAACACACTAATTTATGTTAAGAATTGCCGACTACTACATTTGGTGGTTAGTAAGGTTTACCAATATGAAATACAAGTACTGAGGTTTTGATGTATCCTCCATCATAGAAAATAATCTTGTGGGAATCAAAGACATCAATATGGGGCATATTGACCTAAAAGATTTTTGGACAAGGATGAATGTGAACCCGAGGTCCCCAATGGTAGATAAAACATTCGCTAGTGGACTTGCCTATGCAGGAGGGTTTCCACCAGGTATTCATTGTCCTGATTTAATTCTTTCTTGTGTGAGAATTATCATGTTGAGTCATGGGAGATGAGGGCATTTGATGGTTCTGAGGTGGTGCAAAACATTAAGTAACATCTTTAGGTTACCCGTGAGGGATGAATTCATAGACATGTCTATGGAAATTGAATGGTCTTATTACTTGGACAAGAAAAACTGGTTTAAGACAAGTATCAACAGACATTGTCTTGTAAAGGAGAAGGGAAAATCTCAGCTCTCTAAAAACTTGCAAATAACTCACTTCAAGGACGATATTTTAGATATGATAACTCTACTTCACAGGGTAGTGAGAAGTGATGATTCCAGCACATTCATTAAATGAACATGTCAGTTTATCTTGGTTATATGCAATGAGACACAACACGTTGACTAGGCTAAATTGATTAGTTATAATTTAGATGATTAGCTTGTGAATTTTTATAAAAAACATCAATTCTACATGTGCTCATACTTGTTCTATGCCATATAGCAAGTACACTAGTGGTGTGGCCTAGGTTAAAAATCTTTGGAACTTTTACCCATGATACTCAAGTATATGATTATTACCCTCAGTTGCAAGAGGAGAATGGGAACAAAGATTTTAGGCAAGTGAGCGATGCCTTTTTCATGTTTAATGTGAGAAGAATAGATGGTAATCCTAGGATAAGAATATCTCATGAGGTAGCGCAATTTGTTATGCAATTTGGAAGTTTATTTATACAGTTTTATAGATTCACTTATGTAAGAATTGGTAGCTTTGAAAATGCCCCATATAAGTTGTCCAGATATGTTAGTGATTATATCATATTTTTGGAAGTCTGTAGGCAAATGGCTTAGGTGAGAAAAAAGTATCACAACCATAAGAAAAGAGGATATGTTTTCCCTGTAAGTTTGACCTATTCTACATGCAAAAATCAAGAAGATGCAAGGAATGTAGATAGGATTCTTTCAAAATTCAAATTTCATTTATTTACTACAAGGCCACTCTATGACAATAATAATTATGTGAAAGATAATTTTCATGGTGGACAATCATATGAACATCAACCTCATCTCGAGGATTACTGGGAAAATTGTATTAATGAGCATGAAGTTCAAAGGAGAGATTGGATGAAGCTCACCATTGATCAAATAAAGGCCTTCAAGCTAGGATAGGACATTCCTGACATGGTTGATGATAATTCAGATATGATTGATGAGGGTTATTATGTTGAAATGTCAAAACCATTACCAAAAATAAGGTGGTCTGGAAAAGAAATTACTGATGTATTCATGAGATCATCATTCGTTATTGATAGGACTAAAAGATGTCTGAATGCTAAGGTTATTGTTGTCATATTTTTCTTGACCACAAAATATTATGTTTCCCTCCTTCTATCAGAGAAATCTGATCAGAGAAAGCTTGAATAGAAGGAGAAAAAGCTTAAATTCTTCAAAAACCCATGTTGTACCTTACAAAAATCCCAAAATCTCACCTAGAGAATCCTTGCCAAAAACTCAAAAAAACTTAGAAATCTTTTGTCTTCAAGTGCCTTCCATTGTAGATAATTCTTAGTTTTATACTTAATCATTTTTGTATGTACCTTTGTATATATCGTTGTATGTATATTTGTTGTATCGCATATACAATTGTATATACAAAGGAAGATGCAAAGTCTGATACAAAAGGTGGGATACAAAAGTGAATGTGCATCAGGTTATCTTTGTATATGCAATTGCATATACAAATGCATATATAAGGCAATATACAAGGGGGAGATACAAAAGGTGTGTCCATTTTTGGTATGTATATGCAATTGTATCTTTGTACATATAATCTTATATACAATGGCATATACCATCCTGAGATACAATCCAGGACCCAAAAGAGGTTGCAATTTGGTTTAGAAAGGCAGATGTGGTTGTATGCATCTTTGTATGTACAAGCAAAGGTCAGATGCAATGTTTGTATGTACAAGCGATTGAATGCAGTTTTGTTTGTATATTCGCATTGTATATGCGATATACAAAAGGTGATGCAGAAGGGAATACATACAATCTGGACGCGAATGAAGAATCAAATGTGGCAGATTTCAAGTTGGGGTCCACCTATTGTATGTATATGCAATTGTATCATCCCATATACAATCCTATATACAATTGCATATACAAAAGTTAGATACAACAAGGATATACAATGCAAACACGGATGGAAAATTAAATTTGGCAGACTTCAGTTGGGGTCCGCAGTTGTATGTTGAAGTGCATGTATATGCCAATATGCAAAAAAGAAAGGATACAAGGCCGGACCTGTTCTAAAGTTCCATTCTAGATGATAATCCTTTGAGTTCCGCAATTGTATGTACATACGATTGTATCTCATATACAATCACATATACAAAGTCACATACAAAGGATTTTTGGTGAGACAAGCCTTATCGGCAGCTCAGTTTGAGGTCTCTCTGATGGCTGATAAAGATGCAAATGTTCAGCGATGGGTCCCAGGTTCAGCTTAGCGGCCAATCAAATAGTGACACATGTCAAGGCCGATCCAAAGGCCAATTCAAAGGTAGGTGCAAAAGGTGATACAAAAGTAAAGGCTCACTTTTGTATGTTGGCAATTGTATTGTATATACATTTGCATATACAAAAGCATATACAAAGGGAGATACAAAGACATATGCAAAGCGATTTGATATGCAAAATACAAAAAGTGAAGAAATCGCGTAAGTGCAAAATCGAAGGATTTGAAGGACCTGATAGCATGATGATGTCTTCCAGGCCTATTCTTTGCCCAAGTTCTATATGATGCTAATGTCATCATGTTTTGTTTACAGTGTATCCATTTTTGTATGTCTGTATGCTTACAAACAACGGTTCTCTTAGCAGCAAGGATAAAATTGATGGTCACTGACTCAGAAGCCAAAAATGCAAGTTTGGTCAAACAGGGAAAATTCAAGGCCGATTATACAAATACAGAGCCCGATTGTGCAGATGATCTCAGCGAGTGAGGATGCAAAAATTCAAAGGGTCGAAGATTTAAAGTGTTGTAAAAGCTTTGTCAAGGGGCGATATGTCCCATCCGCCATCAATACAAATCTAATCTCTCAACTACCATGCTTCAGATATTTTATGTATTCATTATTGAAGATAGATGATTGAGCTACTCACATTCGAGGCTCAAAATATCTTCCACTTGCCCTATTCTAGATATTTTATTCCATAACTTCTTGTAGGTGGACGTCCCTTCTGGCAATGATATTTTCTGATAGAGCCCATGGGGAGAATTCATTGTAACCGACTTAGGTCAAATGTAAAATGCTATATATGCATAAACATGAGATGTAAAAGAGGTTGGAAGATTTAGTAATATATGCTTATGATTCCAAATAGAGAATTCCTCTACTGTAGCCTTGCCTTCTGATTAAATACATGCTGGTTATTTTACCTCTTCATGCTATTTTGACTCTGTGTGATCTAAGAATGATGTGTTTGTGAATGTTTAATTCCTTCTAATCATCTCTTGCTCCTTGCCTCTATTAAAATCAGCTTGATCTGTGTATGTTTATTGGTTGTATCTAGTCATTTTGTGCATTTTCTCAATTCTATGAGGGTTCTTTTATTCAACCTGGTGTATCACCTAATTTTCTATTTATGTTTCCTTCTACCCCTTTTCCCCTGCAGCATTAGCACTAGGTTTAGATATATTCCTCTAAGCATTAGGCTTAGAATGAGAAACCAGTCTTCTCTGGAGGTCTGATCTCAGTTCGCAAGGTCCCACACTTTGAGATCATTCCCATTGTGTCATTAGAATGCTTGGACTCTCTCCAAGTAGGGTGCAATTCTATGTGACAACAGTTACTAGGCATGTTGAATCCAAATCTCCACATGGGGAACAAAATGCCAAAGGACAAAAATTAACTACTGAGGCTACTACTCAGAGCCTTCTACTAATATGAACACCAAATCAAAAACTACTTCAAAGAGAGGAGATGACAAATATGATTCTAAGAAGGAGAAGAAACTAAAAGGACCATGTGAGGGTGATAATGAGAAAATAAGGAAGAAGTTGGAGGTGAAGAGAGCTCCTAGAATTGATTCTACAGAGGAGCCTGCACAAGGACAATGATGAGCAAATCAAGATACTCCTCTTGCTCCACCACTTTAGGCCAATGTACCTCTTTCTCCTCTACAAACAAATCTAGGTACTTCCCAATATGTCACACTAGTGACATCTAATTTTGGTTCTTCTCCACCTCCTCTGCAACAAGTTGTGTATAATGTTTCTCTTGATTTTGTTCCTGATTACACTGTGCCACCTATAGCCCCTGATAGTAAATATATTTTGCAATCACCAACTTGGCTTAAAAATGTTGTTGGGAAGAAGAGAAGATATAATCAAATGATTGATCCTGGTTTTGACATAGTGGCTAGATTACTTCAAACTGATATTCAGCCTAAAAAGGCTAAGAGGATGTCTATGATAGTGGTTGGTCCCTCTTCTAGTCATCAATTCATAGAGATTGTAGACCATGTGAGTGATAAAAATGAAGAAGATGTTACTGAGGCTGATTTCAATGTTAGTAAGATTGATCTGGGACCTCCTACCATAGAGGGGGATATTCATCATGCTAATATGTTTGTTAATGTTTTGGCTAAAAGATTAAAGGAGGAGAGGAAAGAAAAATAAATGTTGCAGGAACAAGTTTCAATATTCTTACTTCTTATATTCGGTCTATTGTTGACACTACTTCACAACCTCTCAATGCCTCACTTGATACCCCTGTGAAGACTCCCAAAGGAGTGAGCCTAGATGTGTTGGATCAAATCAACAAATATCAAGCCTTTAGGAAAGCAATTGAATCTTGGACTGAAAAGATGTTTATTGAAGGGTTGGTATACATCTAGGAGGTAATGAAAATATATGAAGATATTTTAGATAAAAGGAGAGAAATGAACTTTGATGTACAAGCCCTCAAAAGAGAAGAGACTTTGTTTATGATTGTTGTGAGATATTTGTAGGAAATGGTCAAGGTTGATACTAGCATCTTAATATCTAAAGGTGTTATTAGTAAACCAAAAGAAAATGACTATATGTGAAGTGGCTAAGTGTTATCGAGTGGAAGCTTTTAGTTATAAAACAATTTCTAGTTGAATTGAAAAAGATATCAATGGAATACAATTCAATGTTATTAGACCTCAGAGTTAATTGCCTAACTTTGGAAATCAATATCTTTGATGAGGATGATGAGAGTCTCATAGATGTAAACAGTGTTAAGTAAAATTTTAATAAGTTGATCACTGAAGAGTTGATTGGTAAAGATACTATTAATGGCAATGCAATTGAAAAACTCTATCACATGTCATCCTGCTTCGCAAACTTCAAAAAAGAACTCACATGTATCTACAAGAAACTCAAAGAAGAAAATAATATTATTGCTATGTGGAAGGTTTGCTTGACTATAACTATAATCTTGAATGGAAAGGCAGATGCTCCTACAGTTGTTGATACATAGTTGTTCATGAGAATTTGCACTCACTTTGGATTTATTATATATTTCTAGAAAAATCACCTTTCCTACTTTCAGGTTAAAAGCATACCCCCGCTTTAATTTAATCTTTATCATACAAGGGAGCTGACCCTCTAAAATGCAGAGGAAGGTTGTTGATCAAAGCACAACATATCCAGCTGTTAGTTTAGTTTGTTACTATCATAGGGTGGGTCTTATTTGAAAATATAGTGACGAATCTATTTACTAACAACTTAAAAAGTCTCCCCTTTAGTAATTATGTTATAGTCCTGTGGAATGATCTTATAATCATTTTACTATTACTAATTTTATTAGGAAGAAAAAAATGTAACTTCTAGAATTTTAAACCTCAACAATCTTATTATTTATTATGTATTTATTATATATAGATGCATCCATTTTATACACATAATGTTGAGAATTAAAGGGCCCATTTGAGGTACCTAGATTTATATTCCAAACCCATTTAAGAATGAAATTCTAGATAAAAAGAATAATAGAGGTCTATGTAACAATGAACAAGTGTCATTCATGTCCAATACAATGTTTGGGTCATTCATGTATACAAATAAGTGTTCTTATTAATCTATCTAATGATTAACAGGGTGGCATGGTAGTACCATCTCCATGATTGTATTACAAGTACATTTTAATGGAAAGGATTTGTCATGGTCCAATGTGACATCACAAACAAGATTTCATTACCACATTACGAGACACATGTTTGAAGTAGTAGTAAAGTAACACAACATCAAAAACAATCTTGCATTGCCATGTCATGAGACACATGTTTTAAGTAGCAATAAAACAATTCTACAATTAGCAATTGAAGGAACACCTCTATAAGCATAATTACTGAATTGTTAAAAGTCAACTCAAATCACATTAAAAGTCCTCCACTTTCTTTTTATCATTAAATTGAAGGATTAGGGCCCTCTCCCATTGTAATAAAAGAATAAACAAATATAACAATTTTCTTGAGGGAACACAACCCTTCACAGAGATGAGGTTGTAGATAAACTAGTCATTGATGAAAAAACTACAAAAGGTTGAAGAAACTACATTATCTAAAGAAATCACCCAAAGACCTAAATTCCAACCAAAGTTGAAGAAAGAAATTATGCTCATGCTAAGTCATATCTCTTCAAGAATGTTTTGAAGATTACTTCCTCCTACTTTTAATGAGGAGAGAATCCACAGTCTAGTGTTTTCCTTCATCAATTGAGTCATGAGCTTCCTGTTGCAAGTATGCATCTAACTGGTGTTGTCATTGATGTCAACATATTTGTGTTGTCATTGGTGTCAACTCTACTCTTGTTTTGATGCTTGCTTGTAATGAGTTAAGTGTTGAAGATAATAAGTACTCCTGATATAGTAGAATAGTCAAATAGATTGCTTCACATTTCTTGTAGAATAAATATTCTTGTCTGCAGATTGAAAGTTATTTAAAGACATGTCTGAAGATGCTATGTTCCAAGTTTGAGCCTCCGGTATGAAGATTTGAGTGAGATATGTTCACTAGAGTGAAACTTGTTTTTTCTATATAGTTGGTGGTAACAAGGAGAATGTATTATACTCCACATTTCTCTGCAGTTAGGTATTTCAATTTGTGGTTTTGGAATAAAGTTTGTAATAATGATAAGTGCCTTCAACTCCAATGGTTCATGATTTGGTGGTCCACAAGCGATCTTTTCCTTATGATAGTAGCTGGCAGTGTTGTTTATGTGCTCCAGTTTGAAGAATCTTCTTGACAAAGTGGTTAGAGTTTATGTAGTTATTCTTGGTGATTACAATGTGCTTGTGGATGTCTCCTGATCGTGTTCCTACATTTGAATTAGTCCGCAAAGAGAAATTTGGATCATAGAAGAAGACTGTTCTTAGAAGACTTAATGTTAATACCAGTATTGGTTGACTTGGTTATTTTCACTACTTGCAGAGATGCATTGAAGATTGTGGAAGCGTGTTGTGGCGTGGAAGATTGCTTTTTAGTCCAATCTAAGGTGTAACATGATCTGCATACATCTTTCCCTTATCTATTCTTGTTTAGGTCTAGACCTATTTGTTAGGGTTCAGACAAATCAAAGCAATAAACACTAACAATTATATGTAGATTAAATAACCCAAATATAACAATGAGGAATAACACAAAAGAGATCAACACAAAAATTTAACGTGGTTCACCCAATATGGGCTACATCCACAGAAACTGAGCCATCCAATGATTTTATTATCTAGTGCAAAATAGATTACAATCTCGTGAATACATCGCTGTAACATACATCCTAGCCGCTTATAACAAGATTTTTGGAAGATTCTAGAATTAGGTTTTTGCAATGTCGCTTTTCTTTTGTCGGTTAACAAAAATTAACAATTGACTCCGATCATACAAAAAGAGGGAAAAAAATTCAGGGGTTGCACCCCTAAACCCCGGTGAGGATACATAACTTGTGTATAGTACTTGCATGATCAGTCACCACATACCAACAATCTCCCACTTGAAGACTGATCAGGCTCCACACCCAACAATCTCCCACTTGGAGACTGATCTTGGATGACACCGCTATGCTTGCAACTCTCACTAGATTACAGGCCTAGCTAGTTTCTTATATTCACCATTATCAATTGTGAAGGCCAATAGAAACTGATGATGAAATCAATTTCTCCTATGTAACTGCCTTTGTGAACATATCTGCAGGATTCTCACTTGTGTGAATTTTCTCCAGCTTCAACTATCCATCCTCCAAAACTAACCGTATGAAGTGGTATCTGAGCTGTATATGCTTAGTTTTTGAATGCATAGTTGAGTTCTTAGCAAGATGAATGGCACTCTGGCTATTAGTATACAAAGGGCTATCTTCTTGTCATTGCCCTAATTCCTCCATAAAATGTTGTAACCAAATCATCTCCTTGCTAGCTTCTGTAGCAGCAACATACTCAACTTCAGTGGTTGAAAGCACAACAACCTTTTGTAGTCTTGAAATCTAACTGACTACAGTACCTCCTATAGTAAAAACATACCCTGTAGTACTCCTCCTGCTATCAATATCACATGCCAGATTAGAGTCAACATATCCTTTTAGAGCAGAATTTGTTCCTCCAAAACATAGTTTCTTTGAAGTAGTACCTCTCAAATATCAGAGAATCCATTTTACCGCATTCCAATGTTCTATTCCTGGATTGCTCATACATCTGCTCACAACTCCCACTGCATGTGCAATATCTGGCCTTGTACATACCATTTCATACATCAAGCTACCAACTGCTGATGCATATGGTATCTTAGACATTTTGTCTTCCTCCTCTTGTGTCTTTGGACACATCTCCTTAGTCAACTTAAAATGACTAGGCAAAGGTGTACTAATTGTTTTTGCATTCTGCATGTTAAACCTTTTCAACACCTTCTCTACATACTCACTTTGGGACAAAAATAATTTTTTGTTTGTCCTATCCCGTGTGATCCTCATACCAAGGATTTGTTTTGTTGCACCCAAATCCTTCATAGAAAATGAATTTGTTAATTTCTGCTTAAGTTCATTAATATGCTGCATGTTAGACCTGGCAACAAGCATGTCATCAACATAAAGCGACAAGATAATATAGTTGCCATTACTCATTTTTTGAAATAAACACAATAATCAGAATGACATCTTTTGTAACCTTGTTCAACCATAAAACTATCAAATTTCAAATACCATTGCTGAGGTGCTTGCTTCAGGCCATACAAACTCTTCTTTAACCTGTACACAAAATCCTTCTTACCCTTGACCTCATATTAGTGTGGTTGTTGCATGTATATTTCCTCCTCCAAATCCCAATGGAGAAAAGCTATTTTCACATATAGTTGTTCAAGATGCAAGTCTTCCACAGCCACAATACTTAGAATAGTTCTAATAGAAGTCATCTTTACAACTGGAGAAAATATTTCATCAAAATCTATACCCTTTTTCTATGCAACACCTTTTACCACGAGTCTGGTCTTATACCTTTTCTCACCTCCATCTTCTTCCTTCAACCTGTAAACCTGTTTATTTGGCAATGCCCTTTTACCTGCAGGCAATTGGACTAAGTCCCAAGTCTAATTCTGTAGCAAGGAATCCATTTCCTCTTTCATGCCTAGCTCCCACTGCTTTTTGGTATCTACCTGCATTACTTCTTCATAACTTTCAGGTTGACCAGAATCAGTTAATAATATAGAATATAATGATGGAGAAAATCTTTCTGGAGGTCTAGTTATCCTTGTAGAATGTCTAACACTTGTAGGAGTCTGTGGAATAACTTGTTGTTGCTGAGCATCAGGTACCATTGGCATTTTAGTTTCTAGAATCTCATCTAGCACCACATATTCCTTTTTGGCCTATTCATGCTTCTTTTCCTGCAGCTGATCCTTATACATGACCTTCTCATTGAATATAACATCTCTACTCCTAATGATTTTATGATTTTCATAATCCCATAACCGATAACCAAATTCATCTACTCCATATCCAATGAAGGTACATTTTTTAGATTTAGCCTCAAGCTTGGTTCTATTTTCAATATCAACATGGACAAAAGTTCACAACCAAAGGTTTTCATAAATGAATAGTTTACCTTTTTGCCCGTCCATGCCTCCTCTGGTATGCCACCATCCAAAGGATTTGAAGGTCCCCTGTTTATTAAATAAATAACGATATGTACATCATCTGTCCAAAAGTATCAGGGTAGTCCAGCATGCAATCTCATGCTCCTACATGCTCCGTAATGGTCCTATTCATCCTCTCAGACACACCATTTTCTTGTGGGGTTCCAAGAACTATTTTCTACCTACGTATTCCATTATATGAACAGTAATTCTCAAATTCTCTGCTGCAATACTCACCTCCATTATCAGATCTAATTCACTTCAACTTTTTTCCTATCTCATTCTCAACCAAAGCTTTCCACTTTTTAAAAGTTTCAAATACTTCTAAATTTTGTTTTAGGAAATACACCCATGTTTTCCTAGTTGCATCATCAATAAAAGTAACTTAATAGCAAGAGCCTCCACGAGAAGATACCTGAGCTAGTCCCCATACATCTGAATACACAAGCTCTAATTTCTCACTCTTCTTCTCTTTCCCAACTTTGAGAAACCAGACTCTTTTCTATTTTCCATCAACACAATTTCAACAGAACTCCAAGTCAATCTACTTTAGACCTGGTAGCAACTTTCTAGAGTGAAGGATCTTCATCCCTTTCTCACTCATGTGCCCAAGTCTATGGTGCCACAATTTTGTTTCTATCCCTGTGGCAGGTGCTATAACTGTCTCAGTAGCAATTATTTTTGTAGCAGCTAAGGTAGAATAAGCATTACTAGTACACAAATACAATATGCCTACCTTTTCACCTTTAGCGACTACTAATGCACCTTTAGTGACCTTCCAGACTTTGTCTGAAAAGGTAACTATATAGCCTTCACTACCCAGTTGTCCTGTTGAGATTAGATTCCTTCTCAAATTTGGAACATGCCTTACCTCTTGTAGCAACCATTGATTTCCATTCTGCAACTTGATTTTTAGTTTTCCTTTTCCAACAATCTGACAAGGTTTATCATCACCCAAATATACCTATTCAAAATCACCTTGAACATAATCTACAAAATATTTCCTATGGGGTGTGGCATGAAATGAAGCCCCTGAATCTATTACCCAGGAATCATTAGCATTATCTAAACACAAAATTAAAGCATCTTGTAATTTATTACTTGCAACATTAGCTTCCTTATACTGTCATCATGTTGTTCATCTCCTTGTTTGCGCTTTCGAGACCAGCAATCCTTCTTCAAGTGTCCTAGCTTTCCACAATGCCAACAATCCATTCTTCCTCTAGATTTAGATCTGCCTTTCTTTGACTTCCTTTCTAACTTCCCACGATTTGTAGGGCTTTTTCCTCTTTCCTTTGTTCTTCCCCTATTCTCTACAGTCAAAGCATTACCAGATATTGAAGTCTCACCTATACTTTTCTATCGCATTTCCTCGCTAAGGATAACACCAACAACATCAT
The DNA here is from genome assembly GCA_027924645.1 of Cunninghamia lanceolata. Lineage (NCBI taxonomy): Eukaryota > Viridiplantae > Streptophyta > Pinopsida > Cupressales > Cupressaceae > Cunninghamia > Cunninghamia lanceolata. Next base: position 20,176,298 of record BSBN01000520.1, on the reverse strand, counting down.
CAAATTTCAAAGTATTTGAACCAGAGACAGAGTTACTTACAGCCATTACCAAGCTATTCTAGCTTTCTGGCAAAGAACATAAAACCAAGAGAGCCCTTACCTCTTCATCAAATTTCACTTTTACAAAAGTTAACTGACTTGTAATCGTATTAAACTTATTTAAATGATTTGACACAGATCCACCTTCAATCATTTTCAGATTAAACAAATGCTTCATGAGAAATACCTTATTAGAGGCTGAGGGTTTTTCATACAATTTTGCCAAAGCTTTCATCAGACCATCTGTTGTCATCGCTTCTATTATATTGAATGCCACAGATGGTGCCAGGCACAACCGAATGGTTCCCAGTGCCTTTCTATCTAGAAGATCCCAATCCTCATCAGTCATTGCTGCTAGTTTCTTAGATTTTCCTTCCAACGACCTCCATAAATCCTTTTGATAAAGATAATCCTCCATCTGCATCTTCCATAATTGATAGTTCTGCCCATTGAATTTATCTACCTTAAATTTACCCTTATCTGTCATTGCTCCCACTTAACCAAGAGACTCCCACTCAACTATGAGACTCCCACTCAATCGTGAGACCTTCCTGCAGATGATAATCAAACACAAACTACTCTGATTCCATTTGTTAGGGTTCAGGCATATCAAAGAAATAAACACTAACAATTATATGTAGATTAAATAACCCAAATATAACAATGGGGAATAACACAAAAGAGTTCAACACAGAAATTTAACGTGGTTCACCCAATATGGAATACATCCATAGAAACTCAGCCATCCAATGATTTTATTATCCAGTGCAAAACACATTACAATCTCGCGAATACATTGCCGTAACATACATCCTAGCCGCTTATAACAAGCTTTTTGGAAGCTTCTAGAATTAGGGTTTTGCAATGCCATTTTTCTTTTGTTGGTTAACAAAAATTAACAACCGACTCTGATCATGCAAAAAGAGGGAAGGGTGTCTAGGCCCCAAACCCTGGCGAGGATACATAACTTGTGTACAGTACTTGCATGATCAGTCATCACATACCAACACTATTTCTATGTATGTTTGAAATGTCGACCTTGGAGATTGCTCCAACGGTTGATGAATGTAATGCCGACCTTGATGTACATTCCAAGGTTGATGAGTTGTATAAAAACATGTAATGTAGTTGCAAAAAAGATGTCCTTGTGCAAAAATGAAAAGATAGGTGTGAAGGTGTAAGACTTGAGCAGAGCAGAGGTGTTATATTGTGCTTCAATGGAATTGAACTCAGGCATGAAGTAGATGCTATCAATCAATTCACAAATCTTTGACAGTGAGCCACCGCTTAGCAGTGAGCCAATCCTGGCAATGAGCATTTTGAGAAGTGAGCCTCTAATTTTTGGTATTGCTATAACTTATTTATTTTTGTGAGCTAACACCATAGTGATTTTTCCTCTTACGGCTTTCCACGTAAAAATTTTGGTGTCTCATTTGTTATTGTGTTGAGCTTCTTGTTTTATGCTTTCATGGTTAATCTTAATGACAGTGATTAAGAATTGGATATGTTGATGTTCATAAGTGGTTAAAGTTTTGTGACAACTGATTCACCCCCACTCTCAGTTGTCCTATACATTTCAACACTTCCAAACGTAATTTTTTGGTATTTGTTTTCCTTTCTCTCTACTTGATTGAAGCCCTACAATTTCTAGTTTGGTAATTTTGCTCTGTATGGGAAATAATAATATTTTTTTGGGACAAGACCTATTCTTCTTCATGCTCAAGGAAATCAATCATGTCTAACTCTTGCTCTCTTATGAGTGCCTAGAAGAAGTGATCCTCATCTCCAAAAATTTGCTCCACATAATGTTGAAATTCTTCCTCATCATCAAAAAGTTGAATGGGGGTTGAGCCCTATATTTAGATCTAGATGTTGAGAGGAGGGAGGCTTAGTCAACATGAAAAATTGTTCATGGTTGGGCTAGATGAAATCCTTGTCATGGTAGTTGATTTACTCACCCATTTCTTAAGGTTGACAGATCAAAGATTATAAAAAGTTTTGGAAGAACACCCTATAATTTTATGATTGATCGTATTACAACAAAAACACCTCAGAGGCAACCCTCTAAAGTTAAAGAATTGGGTCCAAGTGCCATGTGAAGAGTGAATCCTGATGATAGGAATAATTGGCTTGGAGATATCAAGCATGGTGCAACCACTCACATACCCACTCTTTGAATTGGCCTACTTCGAGTCTAGTTTCACAAAAAGTTCCCACTTTTCTATCAATTTATAAATTAGTATATAGTATCTCATAATCAAAGGGAGGTTTAATAGTCACAACCAAATTGTAACGTTCATAATGGTGATAGAAATGAGGTCCTAAAGGGGGACCACAGGGCCAACATTAATATGACGTTTCCAAAGAGCCATGAGTTTTGTTATCGCATAAAATTGCAATCTTCGACAAAGCCTAATTATAAAAGGAAAAAGTCATGCTCTAAGATATCCATTGTAGAGGATATGATATTGCTCTAGGTAATTTTAGTCCATTATACAAAATCCTCAAAAGGAGGACGCTTCACCAAACACCTAAAAATAAGAAATCAATTACCAATATTGCCCAAAATTCCATTAACACAATCATCTAGGATATGGAAATTGTGAGGCTTAGCTAAAACCATTATTGTGTTGCCCAAGGAAAAGGTAGAAGGAGTATTGGTTGACCGTGGAGAATTGGGGGATTAGGGTTTGCCACACTTGTTAATGAGACTAATCCATTAGCCACAACCAAACTTCCATCCACCAACAATGGGGAGAGATTAGAGTCATCTTTCAAGATTTGTTGAGCTTGCAAAAATCATTGTAGCTATGGAAAGAGTTTCTCATGTTTTTGCATTCTTATAAACTTTAGCATTTGTCAAATCATCTGTCATATCTAAGCCATCACATTTGTGACAAGGGGTAGGGTAGGGAAGAGGAAACCATGTTTAAGTCCTCCCAAAGCAACCCCAACTTCCTTAGGTGAGATGTTCTTCTTTCTATTTGAATTATATCATGACCCCAACTCCTTGTTGCCATAGCATGGTTCTCCTTCTTCCATTGCCACTCCTTCCACTACTCCTACACACCATCATCACTCACACTATTGTCACTCCTACACATCTTCACCCTATACCTTTCATTGCACTAAAAGTCCTCCAATCCAATAATTATATGGCTAGTCACATATTATGATCTTATTCTCTTTACTATTACTAAATTTTAGTAAGCAACCCAAAAAAATGACTTCTTTAAAGACAATAAGGGGTGGAGTGTAATGGCATGAGCATGTTAACAAAAATTGTTAAAGAGCCGACATGCAAAAATAATAAAAACTATGAAATAATTTTAAGTAAATAAAATAAAATCACTCTTAAGTAAATAAACTAAATAATTCTTAGAGGGTGGAAGGGTGGGCGTCCTACCTTTCCTAAGCAAGGATCGGGGACATGTGTTGTCAAATGATTTGACAACATCTTTGCCTAAGCTGGCAGGTGCAGGAGACGTCATGATTTGGGCATGAGTTGGAGTGGCGGTCGAGCGTGTGAATCTCCTCATTGCAGGAAACGGTGGTTCATTAACATGCTCAGCATTGATTACACTCTCCGTTTGATTTCATAAGGAAGACAGCTACCTTTCCTTTCATTTGCCTTGTTTGAAATCTTTGAGAAGTTTGAGCAGGGGTTCTGAGGGAAGCCAATTGTAGGGGTTGGTTTGGCTCTGTGTTGTTTTTGTCTTGCTCCAAATGGCAAGAGGGTCTAGTTTTATTATGCAGATATCCACAGAGGGGCTGGTGTGTTTGGGGTTGAGCACTCCTATTCAGATTGAAAGCTCTATGAGGCAAATGGCCTTTAAGGGCCCGGTGACGGAGCACAGGCTGAAAAGAGTGTTGCACCACAACGATGAACTAGTTCTTCTAACAGTCAAGGCCATATTGGGCAAGGATTTTATTGAAGAGGAAGAGTTCTATAGGTTAGATACATCCATCATCTCACAGTTCCTAGCTTCGATGTTGGATGTGAGCATTGCAAAAGACAGATGCCTTCTTTTGATGCGCCGCTTGTTCATCAATAATCTTTTGGTGGGTTTAGAGGATATTGTTTGGGTGGCGGAGCCAGGGGTCGGGATTCCCAGGCCGGTGGATTTCCAGTCTATGCAAAATGAGGATGCAGTGGTGCACTATTTCCCTTTCCTCCTCAATCCCAAAGGTTGGCTGCTTATCCTTCACAGAGAGCATGTGGTGGCAAGTGTTGAGTTCCTTTGCAATCTGCTACAAATTTCTCCCCACGGTGGTTCTTTCGAATGGATGGAGAATTTTAGGGTAAGGGTAGCCAACCTTGGCTTTGAAGTGTAATGTCTTCTATGTATCGGCTCTCTTCTAATGATAGTTTGGTTATGCTTTTGGAGGTAGATTGGTAGGGGTAGATGTTTGTGTAGGTTTTTGCTCTTCCCTGTAAACATCTCTTTCAGTTAATACTCTTTTTTGGGGGGTTTCCTTTGCTATTAGTATGGCCCTGCATGGCCTTTCTCAAGTTTGATAGACCCTGTGTGGTCAAGTAGCTGATAGGGTTGGCAATTGGATGTTTTGAAAGCAAAACAGACACTCAGTTTGTAAATATTTCTTTTCTAAATATATACATTCCTATTACGAACCAAAAAAAAAAACTAACTATAAAATAACTCTATAAACAACTAATCTCACAAAAATAAAATATAAAAATATTAGAAATGACATTCATAAAAAAATGTGAAGTAAAAAATTTGAAGTAATTTTTTTCATTTATCTTTTTAAAACTATGAGAATATTTTTTATGATTTATTGTATCATTATTGAAAAATAAAATAACTCTTCAATAAAATATAAGGTAAATAATGTCTAAAATAAAATAGTTGGTAAGTAAAAAATTTTAAAATAAATAATTAATTCAATATAAATAAATAAATAAAAATAATTCTTAAATAATTTTAAAGTGAAACTAGCATCCATATATGTAAGTAAAGAGAACTCAATATGCACCTTGCAGCATCCTATGTTTTTCTTAATCAAATATTTAATAACTTCGTACAAACACATATTACTATGCCCTCAAAACGGAAACAAACATAAATTGATTTCCCATCACATTAACCATTAGAAGAAAGATGATATAGCTTAGAGATCTAAGTAAACTTGGACAACATAATGACATGTAAATCAACACTTTAAGAACATGAAAGAAGAATAATAGAATAAAGATAGATAGAAGAGAAGAGACACCAATATACGGGGTGAAAACTCTTTTGGGTAAAAACCTCACACTCCAAAGCATCTAATATTAATCTGCAACAACAAACATGTTACAACACACTTGCAAGCTCAAAGCCTTAACATAGAGATGAGGAAAACTGTGAGCATAACCTACATAAAACCTCTAATCAATGCTTCCATCTCAAGCCTTCAATATATAGTATCATGGGTGCCCAAAAAACAACCATAAGGTATTACCATGCGCCCAAACAAGGTATGGTAAAAATCCATAAGACCCACATTTTCATAACACAAAATTCCAACGCCTAGGCTAAGTTTGGGCTCTAGGACTATTAATAGAATATTCCTTACAAATGTAAGATGTTGTCATAAGTTGTCATAGTCAACCCACCAACTTAGGCACCCAAATAATGGCATTTACTTGCTTTAGAAAGATGCCTATGACATATGTCATAAACTGTCATAATGTTGGTCAAGATTATTGTTCACAATTAGTTTAACTCCCTATAATCATGCTCTTACGCATGATAAGAATTTATAAATTTGACATAAAATCTGTCATAAGAATCTACTACTTGCATATCTATATTTTAAAAAATATCTAATGTATGCCAAGATATATTTTAAAAAATTTATAATGTATGCTATAATATAAATAAAATAAAACAATCCTTAGATAGCTCTAAAGTAAAAAGTAAAATAACTCTTAAGTAAATAAAATAACCTAAGAGAAATTATAAAATTAATTGAATTTTATTTACATCTTTTTTTTATTATTTTGAATTTTATTTACTTTTTAAAGAAAATACTTGTTAACCCACCAAAAATATATGTAATCACTATGTTTTAAAATAGAAAAAATTAACATTAATTATTTTTGAACAATAAGTTGGTAACTATCTTGACCTAATTATATTTTTTGTGTTTAAATGGATCATTACTAAAAAATATCTAGTCAAAAATATATTTAATAAATTTATAAATTTTATTTAATTGATCTAATTAATCAAAGTATTAAAAGTTAATAATATTTTATTTTTTACATTGAACTCAAGTGTAAAAGTGCTTCTGATTTAACTATGTGTGTTTTTACATCAAGTTTTAATCACACTAATATAATGTATTAGAATATCATGTTATAAATGGAACATATTAGTTTAATTAAAAGATATCATTAAATTATAAAATGTAAGGTACCATTTTTTTTAATAAAATATTTTTCATCCACCATGGGGCAATGTCTATCCTATATATAATGTGTTGTGCATATATATCCATATTAAAACAAGGGACACAGTGCGTCTGTCATTAGTTGATGTTAAAACTGATATTGGTAGCAATCCAGGTTTGCTATATTGTTAAGAAAATAAGAATTTATTGAACTAATGTAGTTGAATTTGACATGGAAATTAGCTGGGAAATTAAAACATTTAACATTACTATTTTCAAATGATTATTAGCTACTATTGAAAGTAAATAATGAGGGACAAATATGAAATAGCAAATACTGGGTACAAATATATTTTTTTCAACTTGTTGATAATAGCTAATAGTTTGTTATATAGAATGCCTTCAAAACATATAAGACAAATGATATATAAGTTTCTTTATGCAAAAGCTTGTTAAACAATATAAAGCTTCATTGTAATCTGATATTTGGCTCCATTTGCAACCTGCAAGATATGTATAAAGATGGTTGTCAATAGATTATTATAGTAAATAGGCTATTGTAATGAAGAGTGTGATGAACAAACTAATTTCTTTGAAATAGTTTTTTAAATAAGACATTAGCAAGAGAAGTAGAATTATACCTTTTTGATATGCATTAGTCCTGTTTACAATTGGCATTGATAATAATATTGTTCTGATTAAGTGTGAAGTCTCCTTTTGTTGAAAAGTCTCTTAGCATGAAGACAATATCTAATTTGTCATCAATGTACTATTCATAGGTGACATTGTGGAGTTCAGGGAGCACTGTCTGAATGATGGACTTGTCACAAGAACAGTTAATAGTTTTTTTTATTATCAGTAGTCAAAATTGTTTTCAGATACAAGGAGTGTATGTATGCAACTTGTTTCTTGCATATAATGCAATGGGCAATTTGCTCTTCTAGTGTTCCATATGCATCAAATTTGTAGTTACAATTTGGACAGAATGCATGGAATGGACTTGAGAAGGCATTGGCTATTTTAAATATTCCATGGACCTGCAAGACATGTTCAAGTATTATTATCTTTTGGCTTATATTTAAAAAATTGTAAGTAAAGAAATCCAAGAGTTTGAAATTACTTACCTCAAATGTTGATTGTAGTACTGTGTTTAATCTATCCAAGGTCCTTTTGTTATTTAGTTTACCAATATATGTTGACTGGCCTGTATAAAGTTTGTTGTCCCTTGAATCTATCTGTTTAACAATATTCTTGAAAAGCATAGGTGGGAATTCATTCCTTTGGACTTTGTCTTGCATTGCTAGGAAGTAGTGCTTCAAACTTGAATGCATTATCAGCTATTTTTTATCAAGAGAGTTAGCATTTTTTTCCATGTATCTAAGGAATATAAGAGAAAATGAAAAACAAAAAATACAAAGAATTGATGATTCGAGAGAATAATTGACCTGTGCTTTGTCAAGTTCAGTATCTCCATCTTTCAGGTCAACAAAATATTGGTTTCCTTTCTTTGTTGTTGCCACTACCAAGGCACCAATAGTTCCTGTAGAATATTCATCTGTGCTTGTAAGTAATTGTTTGATTGTAGTGCTTGGTATAAAGTTGTACTCTTGATAGATTTGTGGTATGACTTCCACAGTGCTAGAGCTGTTTAAGATCATGATGCAATCACAGTCACCACGATCATAATTTGTCTTTACAGCAATCTCGAAGCCTAAAATTTGGATGCTTGAACCTGGAACTATCTTTTGTTCAAATTGCTTGACAAGGTCACCAATTATGTTTACAGTCACTGTCATCTCAGCTTTGGCATCTGTTAGGTCAGCCCGAAGCACTTCACGTGTTCTATTATTTTTATCTAATGTTGTCTTATAGACAACAATGATATCTCCTTCAAATGTTTGTCCAGCTCTCTAGGCATTGAGATCTTCAATAGACATTGAGTTGGGATTTTTTGTCTTTGATCTATGGGGATTAAAAGAGAATTATTTTAATACTAGGAAATTGAATCAGTATCATATATTTGCAATTTGAAGGTGTCATTTATCTTTTTGTTGATTGTTGTTGTTTTGCATGCAATTGTTTCTCTTGTCTTTTGCTGCTTTCCATTTTTTAGCTGCAACAAAGTTGTGAAATGTTAAGATACATGTTGTGGAATGTTAATTTAGTAATTGTCCTTTTTAATAATGAGGAGTTATAATTATGTGATAAATGAAAAATAGAATTTTGTAATAAATAGGGATCAATTCATACCTCCAGATATGTTGAATAACATGGTAAAGTTTATTTATTGACATGAATTGCTCAAGAGGATTTTGATTTATTTTGCATCATTGATTTCAAGCATTGTAAAAATTGCATCATGATCAGTCCAGTATGCTTCTAATTTGTAAATACAATATGTTTGTCTATGTACATTACACCAAACATGATCAATGAGTGGTCTAGATAGGAATTGTATGTTGTTTAATAGAAAGTTCATTTTGTGTGTTTGCATATAGCTAGAGAATCCATTTGTTTTCATGTTATGCATAGACATGTCAATGTTGAAATCGCCTACAATGTATAGAGTAGCATGAATATTTATGCAAGAAAAAACTTGGTTGGTGATTTCTATGATTTCTAACAATGGGGTAGCAGGTCTTATATATAGATTAGATATGTTGATTTCATTACCGTCGAAAGTTAATGTTATTGTTATAGCTTCAGCATTATTTGTTTTATGTTGCATATTTTTTAATATCTTATAACACCATGTATATGATATGTTGAGAAATAATTAAAGTTTTGAAATGGATTAATAAAATTAGAGGATCAAGTATGTGTTTCTTGTAAACAAATAATATCAGATGACATTATATCATGATCATTGAGTATGTCTTCTATATGAAGAGGCAAGTTATGTGTATTCAATGTGGACAGTAATATTTGTCCAGTATGAATTTCTTTTAAATGTTCATTTTGAAATTTCCACATTGCTGTAGATTGTAGACGTGACATTTTGACGAGTACTTTTTTCTTTATTTTGAAATTGTTTTGTGTAATAGGTTTCAGCAGAAATATGTTGTCAATTGTTCTAGTGCGTGAAAGTGTTGTATATGCCAATCCATGTTTGTTTATGCCTGAAGGGTCAAATGCAAGACCTTCTATTGTAAGTCCTTGGGATCTATGAATAGTATGAGCACATGCTAATTGGATTGGGAATTGTCTTCTAATAGTTATCTTCTTATGGTTTGAATGCTTGTGAATAGGTTTGGCAATTCGAAGTATGGGTGTCCAATCTTTATGAATGTCATTGGTAAAGCATTGTGCTAGCCTTTTTGATTGTCGATGTCCAATTTGTGGATCATTGAATTTAATCCAAACAATGTCAAAGTCAGCAAATTTGGTAGATGCTTCAAACGTTCCATCGGATCCATTGACTATACCGTCTTGTGTGTCATAATTACCAACGTATATTTCAACTAACATATTCGGCTTCAACTCTATTTGAGTTGGTAGATTGGTTGAATGATTATAAGATCTTATTGCATGATAATTGTCTTCATATTCATCAATTGAATTCAATATGATCAGATCTCCATGTGCAATTGAAAGCATTTTCCTATTGTGTGTATCAACATGTTTTCTTCTATAAAATAGAAAAGGGAACATTGGGTCCATTGGTGGTGGGCGGACGCAGTTATTATTGAGATATTCTAAGTCTTCATTTGTTTGTGATCCAATGCGTATTTTGTTCAGTATGTTGATGAAATGTTGATTTCTTTGTCGCATTGTTGGTTGCAAAGAGTAGTACTTTATTTTCTGCTTCCAAAAATTATACGGCATTAGTTTATTTGTTGTTAGCAAGTTTTCGAATACTAGAGAATCTTGTACAGGTTGTGCTTGGTAAAGATCACCGCAAAAAATGGTATCAAGATTTCCAAAGTAGCTAGTAGGCATTTGCATTATATCTCATAATCATTTGTCAATAGATCGCATAAATCTTGCACCTACTAGTGAAATTTCATCTATTAGGACTCGTAATTGTTGATAATGCTTTGACATTGTATCTAATGTTTCAGAATTCAAAGGAATGAATTCTGATTTGTTGAAAGGCATATGCAATGCTGAGTGTATTGTCATGCCACCAATGTTGTATGCTGCTTTTCCTGTATAAGCAAGAATAAGGCCTTTTGGTTTGTCTGGATCATTATCAATAGAATTGTTGTATATGCGAATAAGACTTTGGTATATTGCTTTTGCGGTAAAAGTTTTTCCAATTCCAGCTCCTCCTATTAGGAATAAATGTAATGGAGTTTTGTTGTTTTCCAATTTCTTTAATACAATGTCTTTTACAATTGCTTGTTGTTCTTTGTTTAACATTCGTCTCATTTTGTAATATTCAGCATTGTCAATCATTTGACGATGTTTTGATATTTCAAATGCAACAGAATTTGTTTTGTTTATTTTGTTGAGTTTTAATGTATCAATATCTAATTCTATGTTGTATTGTTCTTGTTGTGATGAATGTTTTTCAGGTGAGGGCTGGTTATGAATTTGTTCATCAATAGTTTTTAGGTCGGTAATAGCAGTGTCAATGTCACCCCATGTGTGATTGACATTGTAATTATATTTGATGAAATTACCTCTAATTGTGTGCTCATGATATGAATATGCATTATGCCATGTTTCAAAACCATCTTTTAGTGTGTTTTCATTTATTGTAAATGGTACATAAAGTAGTAATTGCTCTCTGTAATGATTCTCTTGGTCAATATGTCTATTAAAATTGACAAATCGTATAACATTTCTCTTAGCTTTGGTTTCTAATTTTGTACCATTTTTTTTGTATTCTGAAACAAATTGTGCAAGACAAATGTCTGTTATTGTTTTAGGTCGTGCAAGATAATAGTCTATTAATGAATTGCAAGTTACATTTTCTGAATCGTCTGGTTCTTTGTTCAAATGTTTTACTGACTTTAAAATAAATGTTCGCTCATTATCAGGCCTAGTGTCAATGAATATACATTTCCTTGAGTTGTAGTTTAGTGGAAGAGATAGTATGAGGTGAACAGCTTGTTGCGAAGACATTTGTTGTAAATTCAACAATGTATTTCCAAGTTTACTTATCATTCTTATAGCATCTATTTTTAATTTGTTCATGTTCTTTTCAAATTCTTTTGAATGCATTTGTCATTGACTTGTCAATTTTTGTCATGTAAGAGCTGCAATACATTGTTGCAGCATATGCATTCAAGACGAATTGTGCGTCGGTATTTGCGTTCCATATTTGTGGTATTTTTTTGGCAAAGCTATTATTCCATATGTGTGCTGGTTTCCTTTTCAAAAAAATTGTGGGCCTATGGATTGTAGATTTGATGGCCATTATGTAATCGTTCTCAGTTAAATTCATTTCTTGCAAAAACATTTCGAAAGAGAATGAATTGTCATAATTTGATTGTTGTAAAGTGGAAAGAATATTTTTTGCTATTGAAATTGTAGTTTGATCATTGTTTATAGATGGTTCAATAATTGAAGTTTTCCCCATTGGTGGAAGTGGAAAATTATATCGACAATTTTGTTTTTTTGATTTCCTGCATTGCTTGGTATGGTGATGTTTATGTATTATAGCTAAGTCAGGATGTAGTTCTTCAGCATTACATGTTATGTACTTGTCTACAAATTCTTCAATATTTGCATTACTATCTTTACCATAAATTAGTGCATCTCTAATCCATAGCAAGAAATGGTCATGTTCATTTCCACGATTTTGGAATTCAATTACAGAGAAATAATCCAAGATTTTCCCAAAGAAGGAATTGTCTGTCAATAATAGCTTTTTTATTGCATTGATTCTATGCCTATAATAACGTGCACATGTGACAGGATCTTTCCTTATGAGTTGAAATTTGTCAGTTTCATTTGCTATGTTGTGTTGCTGATTTGTTTTTGTCTGATATGTATTGTGTAATTCTTCAAGCGTTTTTGATAGTGGCTCCCAGTATTGTTCAGCACTTGTAAATGTAATAAAAAAGGTAGGAGGTCCAAGTTGTCTAATCATTGCAAATGCATTTCTTTTTAATTGATGCATATAATCTGGAGATATTCTTATCCTTTTGAAATCAATGTAACCAATGTCAGATCTAAGAATCTTTTCTAAATTGGGTTTATGTTTGACATCTTTTGCTACTAGCTTTCTTCCTTTTAGTTGACGTTTGCGTAGTCTTATCCACATTGTGGATAGAACTTGGTGTATGAATATCTTAATGGTCTTGAAAAATAGATTTGTTGTATGGTAAGCAAACTTTCTATTTGAGTTTTGTAATTCCCATTGTGTAATTTTTTGGTATGGAAAAGATCTGGTTATGTTTTCATCACGTGGTTCCCCAAAGAATAGTGTAGGAATATTCATTTCTTCTACATATTTGTCTTTAAAGAGTCCAATAGGATTATGGCCTTCTGCTGGTGCAAGTTCTATAATCTTGTCTTGCATTTCATGTATAGATTTTGATTCAGTGAATTCGTGTATTAAGGTCTCACAAGGTTTTTCATTTTCTATATCATTTCCCACATCGCTTTCACTGGTAGTATTTTCATTTATTTGATCATTGTCATTATTGTATTGAAGAGTTTTTTTCCAATCTTTGTTTAATTGAACATTTTCCATTTTATATAATGTTCTCTTGCATAATTGTTTTAAAGCTTTCATAATGATAGTTGCACGTACCATTCTTGTTTTGTATGCATTTCTATATTGTAGTCATCTTTTAAGAGCAACAGCAATTGTAGATGTCTCGTTAGTAGAGCGCGGTAATGCTATTTGTATAATGCCTATGTTAACTGGCACATTGATAATAGAGCCTATTAGACGCATTTGGGAATTTTTGTATCCTAGTTGCCATATTTGTGCAAATGCAATTCTAAGTGAGACTAATCGTTCTTCTAGTTGTGAAAGCATTGCTACATAGTGTAATGGTTTATTCATCCTGATATAATCTGGTGTTGCATATCTAGGTAGTTTGAGATGGTTCAATGATGCTTTACATTTGCGACAAATATAGTTTTCTAGTAGAATACATTTTTTATTTGTTAATTTGGAATATGCATGCTTTTGTTTGTCCTTCAGTATTGATATATCTTTCTTGAAATGCAATATTTGACAAATTGAACATGCATATTTTGGCGTGTCTTGAATTTTTTTTTTGAAAATTTCTAATGGTGACATTTGATTTTTTTTTCCAAGGTTGTAGGTGCTAGTATATTTCTTGCACGTATTTGTTTTTTAATTTCTCGAAGTGACACGGGCTTATTATTTGTAATGTTTGTGGTTTGTCTCAAAAAATTTATGTTATGTATATTATTATTTCTAATGATTTGTTTAATGTTACGTAATCTTATATGTGGTGATGTTGAATGTGATTGAATATCAGTTGGTTGTAGTTCATAATGAACGAGTGGCTCAAAATGGCCATGAAGAGGATTTGCATCATGAAATAAGATAGAATATGATTTTCCATGTGATGACTGATTCAAATGTAAGTACTTCTTTCCTCTTGTCATTGACCAAACAGATATTTGTATGTCTAACCATTTGGATAGCCAAGTATACAAAATATTTATCCCCATAGTCCAATGTCTTCATTGTTTGATGTTGGCTTTGCAAAGAGTTGCATTCGACGGAGGTAAGTTTCGACATCTTCTATTCTATGCAATTCATATAGTGTATGAGGATTCAATTCATAGTTATATGAATTAATTGCTTCTATGTTGCCTTGTGAAAGGCAATTGAGGAAGTAATCGATAAGTCCATTGCGTAATTCAATTGATGTATAGCGATGATGAAGTAGGACTTCTAATGCATTAAAGAGACAGTCACCTACATTGTATTTAAATGTGGTGATCCTAGACAATCCTTCAAGGTGTAATGCATTGTCAATATTGGAAATTTGAATTTGATTTTTCAATGTATATTTGTCAACTTCTATTATTTCTTTTATATGTGTTTGTATATTGTTTGATTGTATTTGATGATGTAGGAGTGGCTCAAAATGACCGCAAAGAGGATTTGCATCATGGAATAAGATAGAATATGATTTTCCATGGGATGATTGATTGAAATGTAAGTACTTCTTTCCTCTTGTCATTGACCAAACACATATTTGTATGTCTAACCATTTGGATAGCCAATGTATACAAAATATGTCTCCCCATAATCCAATGTCTTCATTGTTTGATGTTGGCTTTGCAAAGAGTCGCATTCTACGAAGGTATGTTTCGGTATCTTTTATTCTATGCAATTCATATAGTGTAAGAGGATTCAATTCATAGGTATATGAAGTAATTGCTTCTGCATTGCCTTGTGAAAGACATTGCAGGAAGTAATCAATAGTTCCATTGCGCATTTGGATTGATGTGTGTTAATTGTCAAGTAGAAGCTCAAATGTATCAAAGAGACAATCTCCAACATTATATTTAAAGTTGTTAAGCCTAAAAAATCCTTCAATTCTCAAGGCACTATCGATGTTGCAATCTTGAGATTGATTTCTGAATTCATATTCTTCTACTTCTATTATTTCTTTCTTTGGCACTGCTAAAGAATCTATCTTCCTTTTCATTTTTTTATGCCTTCAAACAAAGTTTAAAATTGCAGAATAGGAGGGATATGTTTTACCTTGGATATAGATGACGTGGATGTTTACTAAATCCGTATTTGTATTTGATCTTTAGATTACCACTTTTTGTTCTAATACCTCTTCTTGCTTGTGGTTCTACAACATAAAATTATCATTGTTATATTCACATAGTTTTATTTTTGTTCTAATCATATTCAATAAATGAGCGATTTTCTAATTATCTATCCGCTATATGGACATATGCACTCTGCTAAGTTTTTGTGAAGTAGTGAGAGATTCTCAATCTATCATTTTGATAGAATTTATGATTACAATTATACACTTTGTTCTAAACTAATATAAAATAATTCTTAAATAAAAAGAAAAATTCATGTCATAAATAAAATAGTTCTAAAATATAATAAAACAATTCTTAAATAAGATAGCTTTTGCTTTTTTCATCTATTTATTATCTATTTGTATATGTACAATAATTTAAATAGATATTAAGATGTAATAGAGAAATGTAATTAAAGATTTCTTTTTCTCCTCGATCACTTGGCCGCATAAAATACCATATTGATAATGCTTATAACTGATGTAGGTTCAGTTTTGATTGAATTTAAACAATCAATATTTGATTTTTGTTCTAATCATATTCAATAAATGAACAATTTTCCAATTATCTATTTGCTATATGGACATATGCAATCTGCTAAGTTTTTGTGAAGTAGTGAGACATTGTCAATCTATCGTTTTGATAGAATTTATGATTACAATTATACACTTTGTTCTAAACTAATATAAAATAATTCTTAAAAAAAAACAAAAATTCATGCCATAAATAAAATAGTTCTAAATTATAATAAAACAATTCTTAAATAAGATAGCTTTGTCTTTTTTCATCTATTTATTATCTATTTGTATATGTATAATAATTTAAATAGATATTAAGATATAATAGAGAAATGTAATTAAAGATTTCTTTTTCTCCTCGATGACTTGGCCACATAAAATACCATATTGATAATGCTTATAACTGATCTAGGTTTAGTTTTGATTGAATTTAAATAGCTCAATATTTTTGACATTTATTTTGTATTGCATTTGTATGCACTTAACCTAAACTTATTCTAAATATAGATATGAAAAATGATATGGACTACAAGTAGAGATTCTCAAAGAAGCATTAAACTCAAAACATTATGTATCATAATTGTTTTAGTATGCTCTTACACAAGCCAAGCAGAAAAGAAATTGCTTATACATATTAGACAGTTGAACTAGATTCATTATTGTTAGAACTGGAAGCATCAGGAACTGGAAAGGTCCTCAGAGTATTTGGAACAATTGGACTAACTTGAGCAGCATTTGAGATAGTGGGCACAACATTTTGGATAGGGGCAGAGTGATGAAGCAAAGGTGGATGAGCAACATGGCCCGAGAGAAAATGAAGGGCAAGAAAAGTCCTTTTGACTCGTGATGCAAAGTGTGGACCAAGTTGTAATTGATGGGAATCCACAACATTTTGCATAGTGAGGATACAATCATTTTGTATCCCAATTTTGATAGCATTATAAACATACGACATCGTTGGATCCTTGCATATCTCATTAAAGGTAAAAAGACCTCCTATGAGAGCTGAACCATAAAAGAGTTCATAGTTATCAATTGCTGACTTGAAAGCTTCCTCCGATATGAGATAACTTTGTACATAGTCAAATGCCAACTTTTTGAGGAGGTCAAAATCATGGAGCAGATCCATTGCATTGGAAAGGAAGATAGAAACAACTTCTAAGTACTATAGTACTTGTGGAAATTCTTGAAGGATTTCTATCCCCACCACTGTTCGAATTGCCTCTTCCACAGCTGCACAATCAATCATAAAAACATGGGCCATCTTCACAGCATCATATCTTGCAATGTCTGTCGGTTCCCATTTTTGAATTGGGAAGAATATGCGTTTGTTCTTTTGCCACTCCTTCATTTTGAACTGTCAAAATGGTGTGTAGCAAAGAAAAAACAATTGTAATAGAAAATCTTTGATCAATAAGATAGTGCAATATATTAAATATAGAAATAATGCAACATAGTACTGATCTAAGTAATATATTGTATAGATTGCATCTTTTGAATTTACATATGTTTTAGAAATTGTTTTATCTTTGTTTGCTTTGGTTGTTAACTTATATATGATGAACTATTTTCTGGGTAAACATTTTAAATAGGTTCTATATCAGAAAATGAAGCCATACTCAAAACATTCAGCTAAAACAATAAATCCCCAACCCAAGATGGGAACATGGGATTTGAGAAAGAAGAAGTTGCTTTGAAGTTGATTACATTCAAGAGTTTGGTTTGGTTTGCACTTAGGGCTATTTGTATAGGGATCTGGAGCCTGTATTCTAGTCAACTTAATATTAATTTAAATTAGTCATTTGGTAATATGCATAAGAATGCTAAGACTATAGATGCCTGAAAATGTTGTCAATTTGCAAACGTCATTTTATTCTAGAGTGTTTGGGTAATAGGAATCCATCTAGGATAAAAAAAAGATTGCAATAGGGATTCAACATACTGCCCAAAGTGTCTAATCTATGCAAATGATAAAGAAGATTGTCAACAATTGACTTGTATCTTATTTCTGTGTGTCTCATTTTATTGCATACAAATTGCACATGCAAAATTTAAGAGCCATCATGTTTATAGAAATAAAGCTATATGATCTTGCTCTGAGATTGTTCAAGAAATTCTTTGAACTTTGTCAAAATAGTAGTTGCTAGCTATTTTGAAACGCAATTTAAAATGTTACCATCAAAGTTCATAACCATATAAATAGAAATCTTCGAGGTGAGTGCACATAGAATGGTCAACTTTGCAACTAGATGATTGAAGCCAATAACAATTATCATAAAGAAAATTGTGCACATATAGAGAGAGCTCTATGACAACATTATCAAATTCAAATTAGACAATAGATATTGTTTAAATCAGATCATGTTCAGTTATGAGAGTTATTATATAAATATATTTATAAATACATAAAAATACAAAGACAAAGAAGTCTACAATGTTGCCCTCTACTGAATGTTGATTGCATATACTTCCTTGTTTTAGATTGAAATATTTATACGACTTCTTCCATGCCTATTTGCCTTGAGTTCATAATGATCAGTAACCGCCAAAAAAATATAAGAACACTATTACATTGCATATTAGCAATATGCAAAAATGCAAAGTGTTTTTTACTAGAATGAGCAATAGAACCAATATGAACATCTCGACTATCATAATAGTGTATACTTGTAACATGATTTCGTCCTCAGAAAAGCGAGCCATTTTTTTTCCACACTAGATAACTATATAATTTGTAACTGCAATTGCATAGAACAACTATTTGCAAGTTCTTAGCATTCCATCAATCACATTTACATTTTTTGTCAACCAATCATAAAATATCCTTTAGAATGTAGGTTGTATCAAAGTCTATAACTATTATACTTGTTTGAAGAATAATTATACTGTCATGAATGGTATATGTAAGTTCAATATGTTATTCTGATGATTTGATCCAGATCGTGACAGTGAATAGTAAATTGATATCTAATTATTTTTGTGGAGTTTTTGCAATGCAAGCTCCATTTTGATGACAGTGTAGAAATTGGAGGACAATATCATTCAAGTAGAGTTGGTCATTCATTAATTGTTTTACTTTGAGTGATGTACATGAAGCTCTAAAAGATTATCTAGTGACAACAATATATGTTCTTTGTGATCAATTGCTCCACAATTTTGCAACTAGACAATTGAAGCCAATAACAATTGTCATAAAGAAAATTGTGCACATATAGAGAGAGCTCTATGACAATATTATCAAATTCAAATTAGGCAATACACATTGTTCAAATCAGATCATGTTTAGTTATGAGAGTTATTATAAAAATATATTTATAAATACATAAAAATATAAAGACAAAGAAGTCTACACTATTGTCCTCTACTAAATGTTGGTTGCATGTACTTCCATGTTTTAGATTTTAATATTTAAATGACTTATTCCATGCCTATTTGCCTTGAGTTCATAATGATCAGTAACTACCAAAAAAATATAAGAACACTATTACATAGCATATCAGCAATATGCCAAAATGCAAAGTGTTTTTTACTAGAATGAGCAATAGAACCAATATCAACATCTCGACTATCATAATAGTGTATACTTGTAACATGATTTCGTCCTCAAAAAAGCGAGCCATTTCTTTTGCACACTGGATAACTATATAATTTGTAACTGCAACTGCATAGAACAACTCTTTGCAAGCTCTTAGCATTTTGTTGATGACATTTTTGTTTCTGTAAACCAATCATAAAATATCCTTTAGAATGTAGGTTGTATCAAAGTCTATGACTATTATACTTGTTTGAAGAATAATTATACTGTGATGAATGGTATATGTAAGTTCAGTATGGTATTCATGATGATTTGATCAGGATCTTGACTATGAATAGGAAACTGATATATCTAATTATTTTTCTAGAATTTCTGCAATTCAAGCTTGATTTTCATGATAGTGTAGAAATTGGAGGACAATATCATTCAAGTAGACTTGGTGATTCATTAATTGTTTTACTTTGAGTGATCTAGATGAAGCTCTAAAAGATTATCTAGTGACAACAATATATGTTCCTTGTGATCAATTGCTCTTATTGGAGCTATTGCTTTCTATTGAAGCATATAAGTACTGGGTGTGGTCATCAAAATAGAAATGATGGTCATTATCTTTGAAATAGACAATACCTATGGAACTAGTACTCTTCCTGTGGATGTATCTAGTATTGGAAAATTGTACTATTGTTGCAATTGATTAAAACTAATTTCAGCTATAGTAAGTTACTTTTTTTTCACTTTTAGGATAAAGTACATAGCAAACCTAACACAGTAAGAGATAAAAAGTCTAATTGATTTGATTTATTTCTCCTAACATTTGTGTTTTATGGCCAATACCAAAACGACTCTGTATAAGAATAGACATTTAAAAGTCAAAAGAAGTAGTTTTGATCATTTACATAGGTAGAGTTTCATTGGTATTGTAATAGAAAAGTTGTAGATTATGAGCAATAGCTTTGCTAGATTTATATATTTGTTGTATATAAAAAAAGATAACTGAGAATAAATCATATAAGAAACAACTTTTCATGCATTGCATGCTTCTCCAACTGTATACACAATCTAATTGTTTGCTTAAAAAGCTTTTAAAGAAACAACTTTTCATGCATTCCATGTTTTTTGAACTGTATACACAATCTAATAACTTATCTTAGTAAGATGTTTCACATGATCAATAGCAAGATCAAATGTATTAATCTTAGTAACAGATACATGGCTACTTTGTAGCAGACACATGGCTAGTGGTAGCTATAGATGAAATGCTACATTTGTCATTGATATTGAATATCTCTCTTGTATCAATGTCATTACTGACAAGAGCAGCGTCTTCCACGAATTGATTAGGAGAATGGTTACCAATGCCATATGGAAAAATAGCCATGCCAAAGTTTTTACTTTGTAGTAGACACATGGCTAGTGGTAGCTATAGATGAAATGCTACAATTGTCATTGATATTGAATATCTCTCTTGTATCAATGTCATTATTGACAAGAGCAGCATCTTCCACGAATTGATTAGGACAATGGTTACCAATGCCATATGGAAAAATAGCCATGCCAAAGTTTTTTTGGGGTATTGTATTGATGATCGTGTTGTTACTATACAAACACTTGTCAATAGGACTAAAGCAGGATTGGCAGAATGAAGATGTACATTGAGTAATGTAATTGGTTGAAGTTATATCAATGTTTTTAGGTAAAACTTCTTCTAATTTTGAACTAGACTCTAAAGAACAGAATTGTATAATAGGTTGCTTGATCAGAAAATTGGTACTGCTATCAATTTCAGGAAGACACATGGATTTCATGTAATCATCTGCTACCAATTGAACAAAGTTGTTATCAATTGTAGCATTTGATTTTTGTTGGCTCAAAAGTGGATTTAATATAGGAGCAGATTGCAAAGTAGACAGGGGCAAAACAGGTTGATTAGTGGACAAATTGCATGGCTTTGAATTGACATGCAAGAAATTTATTCTTGCTTTATTGCCATTGATAGATATAGCAGCTTTATCATAGGCAAGAGCAACTTCCTCTATTGTATCAAAAGATCCTAACCATTGACGTTTCTTGCACCTGCCATTCCAAATTTCTGCAACATAGCTACCCCAAGGTCGTCTCCTAACACCTCTATATGAGATATCCTTTGTACATTTGTCCATTTCCTTAGGACTGAAACATGGAGCTTTCTTTCCTTTACCTATTTCTATGAAGTCTTGATAGCTTGATTCTGCATGAACATTCTTCATTATTTGTTTCTCCTTCCTCTAATTCGCTTGCAAACTAGAAAATAGAACAATAGGCTTCTTGGAAAACAAGTTACATGGTTTTGAATTGGGATAGATAAAATTTGTAATTGCAGTACAGCCTCTCATTGATATAGCAGCCTTATCATAAGCATATGCAGCTTCTTTTGCGGAATCAAAAGTTCCAAGCCACTTCTATTTTTTCAATTTAGGATCCCTGATTTCTGCAGCATAACGACCCAATGAGCATTGTCTAACACCTCGATACCTTGTTGCTTCTGTAGAATGTTTTGAATAAATAGCACTTAGGCTTAAGTGTGTTCTTCTTTGTTTCTTTTGTAATGATTCTTCAGTATCTGATTACTTTAGCAATTTCTCCATTTAGTATCTCTTTTCTAGACCAAAATTACAATTGTGTTAGAAATTTTTGTATTGTCAGATTAGTTAAATTCAAGATTTCTTGAACTATCTTTGCAGTTGGAATCCACATTTGAAAGACTCTTAGACATTATCAAATGCAATTGACTACAACAACTATATCTTTTTTTCATTCATAACAATTATATTACTACAGGATCAAAGGATATTAAAAATGAAATATATTATTAACTAATATTAGAATATAGGATACATTATAATAATTACAATAAGCACATTCTTCTTTGAACATGCAACTAATAGATGTAATCTTATTGGTATAGATATAGGCACATATGTTCAAATATATTAACAGTTTTGGTTTTATAAGAATTATATAATAACCACTAACTCTGTATAAATAGTATTGTTAAAATTAATTTTGACTTTGTATGCTTTTTTTTTTTTTAATTGCAGCCTCCAATACATTATAACCTATTACAGATTTAATACAATTTAAAATGATTCAAGCTAATCGCATACTTTATATATCTATTTTAATTAAAACATTCTATTGCAACATTGTGGATGAAAGTAGATGAAAAAGTAAACAGTATTTTCAACTTTAAACAAATCACATGGGAAAGTTGAATGCACCTTGGTAAACAAGAGATTTTAGACTACTCCTGTAGTGTACAATAGTTCAGGTTGAAATTTATTGAGTACTGCAAAAAACATATTAACATGACAAAATAAGAAATTGAAATCAGAAAATATAGGAAACTAGTATAATACATTCTGCATTTAACACAAAAATTTATTGATAAGTTTATTCTATGTAGTTTTGATTCTTAATAAAGCTCAATTAAAATATAAGT
This sequence comes from Cunninghamia lanceolata, assembly GCA_027924645.1. Classification (NCBI taxonomy): domain Eukaryota; kingdom Viridiplantae; phylum Streptophyta; class Pinopsida; order Cupressales; family Cupressaceae; genus Cunninghamia; species Cunninghamia lanceolata. Next base: position 20,153,620 of record BSBN01000520.1, on the reverse strand, counting down.
TAAAAAAATCCTTTTATTCAGTTCTGCATAACAAATGTCTTGACAAGAGAAATAAAGAAATTAGATAATTAAAATCTCATAATTAGATGATTTAGCCATTACTAAAAGTATGTAGTATATAGCTACAACAATATCAATTAAAATATAGTATATAACTTTATTAAGTATTTAAAATAAATTCTTAATGTAGAGAGGCATTCTAACACGAAACTTTTACCTTATACATTAAATTTGACAAGCTATTTACATGTAAAAAATATTCATTTTTCATAATAACCATAAAATTAATCCAAAATAACATAGGAAAGTTGAATGCACCTTTGTAAAGAGGAGATTTCAGACTGCTCCTGTAGTGTGCCACAGTTCAGCTTCAAAAAAACCTTTTATTGAGTTTTGCACAAATCATATTGATATCACAATAAAGAAATTGAAATCAATAAATATAGGAAACTAGTATTATACATTTTACATTTAAGACAACAATTTATTGATAAGTTTGTTGTATGTACTTTTGATTCCTAATGAAGCACAATTCATTTTCCAGATTGTCAAAGCCTCATTGTTGTATATCTAACAACAAATTCTGAAGTTAAACCTCAGAGTCCAGATTGACTCTGTTTAGAATGTTTCTTGTTTTTCATAGAGACTAAGTAAAAGTACTTATCTTTATCTATTAATTTTAATATATGTTTTGGTGTTTGTCTTAAAACTCAACTATTTTATCTAAATTAATTACATAAGTTGATGTGAAGAACAGATTCAGAGAATTGCAATGACACAATCCATTCATTATGAAGATAGACATGGAACAGATAAAAGTGACAGTTATATTACTACTTTATTAATGTGAAGGGGTTCACCAAACTTTAGATAATATTTATACATGAATGAACAAATCAAGAATATACGACTACCATCCACCATGCATGCCGCACTTCATCCTAAGTCTAAAGGGAGCTAGGTAACTCGGCCATTTCTACAAAGAAATGTTTGTCATCCACCAACATCTTGGACGATATTCATACTTGGAAGATCATCAGAAGTAGCAAATGTGCTTATGTATGAATAAGCATAAGAATGCTTTATCTTTTTTTTGAGAATAGTGGATTGTGCCAGGAACATACCATTCTCCTAAAACTTGTGTATTTGTATGATGTATATACCATTCCAGATAACCATAAGGAAATTCGAAACAGAGATCAAGAATAGATTCAAGTGTGTCCCGAATAGTTATGCCTTGGAATGGGGTCATATGAGACAACAGATATTTTGTGACTGTATCTTCATTTGGGCCGCAGCCATCTAGTTTTTCTGAGCATTTTATGAGTTCTGTATTCCATTTTCTCACTGTGGTTTCTTCATTCCTTTGCATTCCTTGTTTGGCGACTATCTCCATGCATTTTTAAGGGTCTTGGATTATAGACCTGCAACTAATTTGCAAATGGATAACCTTATATTTCCTTGGAAAAGCTTTTAATAACATAATATTACTTCTTGTAGTAGCAGAGCTCCATATCAAAACTTCTTTGTTTTCTGGATTTATAGTGATATTGTCCCATGTAGAAGTAGTATCCAAAATAGAAGGATAGTCATGATGATATAGATGCTTTTCAATGATGGCCTTTTGACATTCTGGTGGAAGCTCTTCAATTTTCCTTAGTATAGTGTCAGCAAAAGCTTTAGGTAGAGCATTGCCATCCGCATATGAACTCATGATCTTCAAGTCATAAAACGTTGTCAATTTGACATTTAAGATCATCAAAAGTGGAAAATATGCTTATGTATGGAACCCAAAGCACAGGTCTTCCAATGCCATCTAATCCCCACTGAGGTCAAATTCAATCACCTAGTTCTACCATCAAGGAAAATGAAAAAACCTAACAAGACATTATTTTAAATACTTAATAAAGTTATATACTATATTTTAATTGTTATTGTTGTAGCTATATACTACATACTTTTAGTAAGGATACATAGTTCTTTCAATAATAAAAGAATCTATTAGCTAACCTGAAACATTACGCATCATTATGGCAACAGCCACTATGCATTCAAGCTATTACAGACCACCCATTTTATTTCTTGCAGAACCCAGAACCCAAAGAATAGAAGTAAACGGTAAATTATCGCCAAAAATTATCTGTTTTAGATTTCATAATGTGTCTTTCACTTGCAGCAAAACCCTAGAGTTGAATATGTCAAATGGGCCATGCTCAAGTGGTAAATCATCAAAAGTTTTCTAGTGGAGACCTCTATTCAAAATCGCTGCAAACATGTTAAATGTTAACTTGTACAAATATTGCCGAGCCTATGAAATGCACGAAGGACAATTAGAGGACAACCCACAAACTAATTAAGAGATGGATCTATTTAACTAACCCATGAGTTATGTTGAGTATGCAATGGAAATGAAACAGATGTATGTAGAAGCATCATTACACATTTAGTAGAGACAAGAGATAGCAATCAAGGATTTTTTATTTATAATGAATAGGATGTTGTGTGGAGAATACAACAAAGGACTTGGAAATCCAAGGATTTGTTATTCTCAAGGGCCAAATCTTGAGGACTTTATTTATGTCTTTGAGAATGTGTACAGATCATGGATTTTTGTGTATGAACTGTCTGATGCTGAATTTTTGAGAATGAAGATCAAATATATTTCAATATGGTACAAGAAATGAGTAGTTAGGCCAAATTGTTTGTATGCCAACCCCATCAACATCTCAGACTAGCTCTTGACTTGAAGGTTGGTGTCATTTGGCCATGTAGAAGTGGATTCTAGTGTTGTGAGGGGCTTGTATTTTAGTGAATGTGAAGCTCAATCCAATGGCATGTGTGATGTTTATGCTGCTTGGATCATTTCTCCTTTCTTGAAAAGCAATGGTCCCCATTGCATAGGCTGCCAGTTAAAGAAACTGAACTTGGAACTTCTAGAAGTTGCATCAGTTTGCTTGATCTGCAAAACGACAGCTAATTGTTGTAAACGGAACAAACCTTAGCGGTGCTCCTGCTCTCCATTCAGGTTTCTCCAGATAAAAGTTCAACACGTGAAAAGCTAGAATAGAAATAACAATGACAACTTTTGAGGAATCAACTGATACATTTGAAAGGGGGAAACGCAAGGAACAAGCTAGCTAATAAAGGAAGATTCGAGTTTCTCAGTTGTAGACATAGTAAGTGCGCCAGCATTTCATTCATCATCTTCTGTATTTCAAAAATTTAAAAAGAGTGGATTTGCCAAAAAAAATGGACATAGTCATTGGAGTTGGGCTGTTTTATCAAGAAAAATAAGAAAACGTAATTTCTTCCAAAAGTTACATTTCATTTAAAACAAATGGAAACTATGTATAGGATTTGCACAATTTAACACAATAAATTGTAAACCAGAGATGCCTTCCCTGTCTTAAAAGTCATTTCAAAACTACAAATTTCATTTAAAACAATTCAGTTTCAGCTCGAACTGACTGTCACAAATTACACAGAAGATATAATACAAAGCAAGAGAAAGTAGAGAAGGTACCTACTTTGAGTGTTGATGATGATGATGGATTCCAGTGTTTCAGTTGGTGCAGATATAGATAGAGCAGATGATAGGGGTATTGAACATGCAATCAAACATTTAATAATAATGGATATTTGTCTGATTGCAGAATGTTCAATCAAACATTTAATAATGGAGATATGCTTTCAACAAAAATATTCCTTTACAGTACAATATTATGGCAACGCACTTAACAACAGTGAAATATTATGGCAGAAGACTCTAGAACAGTTAAAAATGAAAATTGTAGTGGAAAAGCAGGTAAAGAGAACGCCCCACAACGTCATGCTGATAGAACAAGTAGAATGGAATATTGGGTGGGAATAGAATTCGAAATGTCTTGTAGGCAGCATGAAATTACTTTAAAAAGAGGTAAAAGGCCCCACATATCTACTCACCGAGATTTATAATTAATGTATAGCAACAATATATTCTCGTGCATTGAATGATAGACAAAAAATTGAGTTGTACCCACAATCACAAAATCATTACTTGTGAAGGACATGTCAATTCATAAAACTAATAATTAGTTATAGACAAAAAGTCTTCTGTGCACACTTACTCCCATTAAATATATTCATATAAAAAAACAATCACACAATATCAATATGAAATTTTGTCTATACAATTGCTTATGTCATCACAATAATACTATTAGCCACTGTTAGCCAACAAAATATTAACAATCCTATTGTATGATATAAAAATTAGAAATTGCAAACCAAAAACTTTAGAAAAGTTAGTCAAACAAATTTAATTATGCAGTCCCATTGGACAATTGTAAAAAAACTAATAAAATTGTATGAATGCATTAGCATTCCTGCCGTAGGCAGGAACTAATAATATTATGATTGCCTTTATATTGTCCTTTTTATATTGATAGTTTTTTATTAAGTTTAAACCTACACTTTCTTTTTTCATCTCTCTATATATATTATTAGTTTTTTTTTTTCATCTAATTTATTTTATGATTTAATCCCCCCGCTTCGGTCAGGGTATTTAATTGGCCGAGGTAATTCTAAATCCTTGATCGATGATATGATTTAATCCTATACTGTCCTTGGTTTTTTTATTTTCTTGCCACCTCCCTTCCTTTTAAGAGGTTCCATGTGCAATCTATATCCTTGCAATCCTCTTCTCAATGCATACCTAATTCTAATCATAGATTGAAATCTAATTCTTGTGATTATTATATTCATACTAAGGTTAAAATTAAAGTGATTATAACCCTTAATCTATCCCTAACCACTCCCTATTTTGAATCATAGTTGTAACCTTAATTCTATCCCTAACTCTAAGACTAATCATAACCCTAATATTATATTTATAATTATTATAATATATTAAATATAATTATTATATAATATATTTAATCTATTACTAATTCTTTAAACATATTTACGCCGATAGGCGTTTAACTCCGAAAAGAGTCGAGCTCAGTACAACGTTGTAAGTGGGATCGATGGTCTCCTTGTCAGCATGGGTACAGGACGACCATCAGAGGGATCTTAGCCGCACATGTCAATAGCTGGAACCGTATTAACATCAAATCGCAATAATGGTAAGGCTGTTGCTTGTGTAGAAAGTTTTTAGCTCAGGGTATGGTTTCATTTTCCCGAAGATCAAATCGTGGGTTTTAAGAAGCTCTTTGGCCATGGCAGGAGAAGAGGCCACAACCGTGGGTATGGAGTTAGCTAACAATTGTGTTTGTTGGTTTGCAGGTTCACCTATCTGTCTGCATTGCTTCATATATAATAAATGTCAGTCTTCTACCTACTTCATCTTTGATTCCGGTTAAAGAGTTTCAGAGTATGGTCTCTGTGCAATATAACCGAATAATATAACAGAATGGCCTTAATTGTGATTTTAGCAAATGTGGCTTATGGGTTTCTGGTTGTAGTATGAGAGGCATTGTCTTAGAGTTGGATGTGCAATGCATGTTATGATTTGGGTAACCTGGGTTCCAAGTCTATGGTTTTAGAATGAATGAAGCTGACTGAGTGAACATATTATTTTGGCAATTATTTGTATAAGTTGGGTTGTGAGTATATGGTTCTACCATGGATGAATGATTAATGATTTGGCTTGATTCAAGTTTAGGATCCGAGTAACTGGTTATGTAATTATTGAATGCGTAGTTTTCCTTTTATTTAGATATTGTAAATTAATGGCTTTACAGTTGAGGGATGGATGTAAAGCATGTTTTTAACTTCAATGTTGTAGGGTCATGGTTACAGCATGGATGAATCAATGCTGTGGGTTAATTTGGTTGTAGTTGTAGAATGTGTTATTAGATGTGTGCGCATTTATTTACATCAACAAACATTTTGAATGTAGTATAAATAGATGACTCTGAATCAGGAGTTAATAGAAGTTCTAGGTTTTTGGGTGTACTGTCATAGAATTAGTAGAAGTTTTGACTCAGGCTTACGTGTTCTGGAAATTTATTATTTTATGGTTAGAGAAGGATGTCACAAATTCAGCGGGGTAGGGTCATGGAGCCAGTCACTGGATGGTTTTACTATGATTTGTAAGTCTGCGGATAATAAGCACTCTTCTTGTACTGCCATGGATTGAACAAATGGATGTTCTGATTGTCATGTGTATAGAATAAATGTATGAATTAATTTGTAATCTTTGACTTGATCAGAAAAGTTGTAGGTTTTTGGTTTACACAACCCATAACTAGCTTTTCTGCAGTGGTATATGTCCTGAGAGCTTAAGAAACCTCGTTTCTTGTATATGTTTGAGGATTAGATGTATGTATGCATTTTACGGCCGAAATACTGAAGTTTAAATCAATTTTGTGAAAAGGTTTTGCTTGGATTAGATTTAACTCACTAATAGTGTTGATTCACATATGCTCATTGTTTTTGTTAAGATCATCACTGAGTGACTGGAAGGTTTTGGTCTTTTGATGTTGCGACTCAATGTGGCATGTGCTTTTATGTTTGAGTGCTTGACTGTTGTTTACACACGAGGAGATTTATTGTCTCTTTTGTTTACATTCAGATTCTAAAGGCTTTGAAGTAGATTGTTTACCTATATCAATGGAGAGGCTTTGAAGTAGATTGTTTACCTATATCAATGGAGAAATGAATGCATGGTTTTCACTTGTCTTTGGAGACACATTGTTCCTCTTTGTCTGATACATTCTTTAATTTTTATTTATGGTGTGAGATGTGAGCTATTTGTTTTTACAGTGAACGAGTAGGAAAATGGTAATTTTTTGGTTTGTAGTCAGAGACAAGTGATTTTGTTGCTTCTATTTTGGAAAGAAATAAATGTTCGGGCTTGCTCAAGTTTGTGGTTGAGCTTTATCTCCCACAAAATGTGGGATTTCACGCCTCAATAAATTGTTTTGGTATTAAATTTTGGTCCTGTTTGGCAAATTTTAACGCTTCTTTTGAATGGGGCTTTAAAAGGGTTTGTAGTTTATTTGTTATTGATGAAGCTGATCTAAAGATTTGTCTCTTTATTTGCGCCTTAGAATGGGGTGCCTCCAGAGTTTGTCTTGGGGACATATGATTGGATTTTTAGTTGGAATGCCCAATAAATATGCGTTATTGTATTCCATGTTTACTAAAGAATTAGAATAGTTTTGGCATTTATGATTCTATACTTATGGCGGGTTCTTTACTTAATGCTTATTAGATGAATGAATTATTAATTTGCTCTAAATGGACACACAGGAGTATGTCGCAAGGGTCCTAAATTGTGTGCAAGGCAGGATGAGTACTGTTATGATTCACGTTATAGTTGGAAATTTTATGTTTTATATGGTGTGTGAACTAATAGATTTTTTTGCATGTGATATATATGACACTAAATTTGATTCACCTTTTTTATTCAGGGAATGCCCCAAGCTTCAGGTAATCACAACATTTCTCCAATGCGGCAGAGTGCAGTTGTGAAAACTTCGTTGACACCCTCAAGTAGCTTTGGAGGGGGTAGTATGGGAGTCTTCAATTGCTCAATTCCTGGAATGATTACAGATAATATCGATGTGAGAGGCGGTGACTGTTAAACTACGGCTTCTCCTCGTCATATGGGAATACAACAGCTCTCAAACAACTCACCTCTTTCTCTCCTGCCAAGCTTAGCTCTTTCCTCTCCATTTGCTTCTCCTGCCTCCAGCAAAGGAGCGCAAGGTCAGTTGGCTACCAATTTCATTCCTGGAATGTCAAGTGGTTATCTTCCCATGGGTGGAAGCCAAAGAGATGTGTCTTTGATGAAAGATGATGTTACTACTGCTTATTTCAGTGCTGATACACTTGAAGCTAGGGGTTATCTTCCCATTGGTGGAAGAGAAAGAGATTTGTCTTTGATGAAAGATGATGTTACTACTGCTTATTTCAGAGCTGATACACTTGAAGCTAGGGAATTTATGACAAGGAGGAACACAATTCAATCTAGGGAGCTTCTAACAAACAGGGCTAACGTTATCCCTAATACTAACAATTTTAATTATGCTAATCTATCTGGTGTAAGGTACACGGATACTTTACTCTGACTTGATTTTCCAAATGGTATAATGCAATTGTGATCAAGATTTAGCTAATGTCTGAAATGCTTAAGAATGAATGGTTGTTTCTGTATGAGATGAGACGTACTTTAACGGTTAATGCTTTCTTAATGTAGATGTGAATGCAATGTATGCTAGTTGGAATTTTGAACATGATATAGCAACTTGTCTCTGGTAGCTTTATAAAATATTTTTTTATCTCTGGTTTATGGCCAGTGAATTTAGAGTCCTTTGTGCACATTTTATTTTTGCTCCAGTTTTAAAAGTATTCAATAGTAGGTGGCCCTGCTTCCATATTGGGTTTTTCCACATGCTATGCTCTATTTAACAAAGTTTTAGAATGAACAACCTAATATTCATATTGTGGGCTTTTAATGTTTGATCTAGATTTTTCGGTGTATGCAATTTGTGGCAATGAATATTACTTAATTATATTAGATGATCTATGGATTTATTTTCTTTCTCCCATTTAGGGATGTTATTAAATGAGATCTCTTGTCTGTGAAACATATAGTTGGATGGATGTAACTTCACGTGCATTTGATCATTTATTTTTGAAATATATGGTTGGATGGATGTAATTTCATGTGCATTTGTAACTGAATATAAATGTGTGCAAATATTGATTGTTTTTCATATAGTATAAAGTATTAATATCCTTCCACTCATTTGGGTATATGTTGAAGACATCTATAGATTTGCATGCATGATATTGTATGTTTTTCTTCACCGTGGGTATCATTTGTTTTCCATTTGATATATACTTGTAAATATTGTTAGCTCTAAGGGTTCATACATCATTTATAAAGCTGTATATGCTTGCAATGGAGAATGCTTGCAACAGAGAGTACAAAGGTTTGGGAAAATAGTAAACATGGCAAATGCTTAAGTTGTCATTACCAAGTGCATTTTCTCTTTGTTCACTATTCATTATTGAAGTTTATCAGGTTTTTTTAATCTGGTGATGTCTTGTATGTTTTTTGGCAGAATTGACCTCCTATACATGTCATGGTTCACTAGCAGTCTCAAGTTCGTGGAGGAACGTTTGTTTGATGTCTAGAGGTGCCCATGGGCATAGAATTTTCTTTCGAAGGATCTTGGTGAGAAGTTTCACAACCAATGGAGAGCTCAAGTATTAAGGTCCAAAAGAGTTGACATCAAACACATGTCGCTCTAGAACAAATTTCATTGGTCCTTTGAAGCAATCTATAGGAACTTAATGCCAACAATGCTTCTCAACTCCTTGCTCTATGCCTTTTGTATGGTGCATTGCTTTCAAAAAGAATAAAAGAATTGTGTTTTCTTTAAATTTATGTTGTTTTTAATTACAATACACTACATAAAAGTACTTATTAGTGTGCCCACGACACACAAATCAATGCAAAAATTTATGACACATTGCTAAAAGATGCAAAATTCTAAAATATTAGGGAAACAATCATTTCACTAAGTAATTCATTCATTTAAGGTTTCTATTTTTATTCAAAGTTGTCAAAACTATAAAAATCTCCAAGCCTCCATTAATGGAGTTGGGATGCAACCTTTAAAGTCCCCAAAATTTTGTAGCTTCTAAAATAATGAAAATCTTCAAATTTCAAGAGTGCCCTTTTGATTAAAAAATGCACAACAATACCTTCATACAATCATTTTTTCTAAACTCTTAAGAGAAGGATTTTAGCAAATTTTGTCATAACTCCCAAGGTCCAACACTCAAAAGAACATAATTTGACATTGGATATATTGATCATTAGGGTGTCATAGTCACTAGAATGTTTCAGGGGTGGTGTTAAGCATATCTACATACCTCCCTAAGCTTCAGCTACAAGTGATGTGCCTAAATAAAAGATAGTGCATATATCTCCACCAGAATGAAGGGTGAGGATGGTCTACACAATTTCAATCCTAGATTAATAGACAATTTAATTAACAATGTACTCCCCCCACACTACACACTATGTTCAATGGCTTCTATTGCTAAAAAAAAATGGCTAAGCTTCATTGCGATTTTCTAATCAATTAAAAATTGCATTCGTTCCATCTAGTTATCGGTGTACCCATTGCACATTAAGTGCGATTGCTAGTACTAATTCACACTGAAAGTACTATTTAGTTATTTAGATAAACCAATATTATGATTTCACTTCAAAGATTTTTGTTCTTAGAGATTTAGCAATCTGTACCAATAATTCTAGTATAGTACGTCAATTGGGTTTATCTTGCATCAAAAAACACAGCAGTACTTTTATTTATAAACAATACTCCGGATTAAAAAACTTCTATTGGAAACTGAAAATTGTGAGCAGAACTACAATGTCGTGATTGAACGTAAAAAGGAAAAAAATGAGGGCAATTGAAAAGCTCAAAAAAATGAAAGAGTGACATAAATAAATGATTGATACATATAACCTCTTTCCAGACCTCTAGAAAGCGCTACAAAATTGATGGTTCGCTGTGAGTACTTTATTTTCTGCGTCATTTTGCTTATTCTTCACCATATTGGGATCCAATAGTCTTCCGATTCAATAGAGGTCTGTTAGATATCTAAGTTTAAATATTAGGAGAATATTCCATTAAAATGGATGCAATGAAAATTGTTTGAATGACACTTAAATTTACCTAAAGGCCATATATTTATCTCAATCTTGTGTTGTCTCGGCTCAGGATTCAAATGCACCCCTACATTTCTTATTAGTTCCTGCCATGGAACTATAGCAGAGGGGCTAAATTTAACAGGCGATTAAATTTAACAATTTCAGCCAATCAAAATCTCAATGTTCCTTACCTTAAGTTATTCTGCAAAGTTTAATAAATGGAAGTTGCTAAATTGTTAATTCTTTACAATTTAAATTTTAAATTTGATTTTGTCAGCATGAGATTGGCAGAACGATCTAAATTGTAAATCTGATGCAATTTTCCAGTACTTATTTTCTTTGACACGTTGGGCTGAATGAGTCCATTTCAGCTTTACATGTGTACATTGAGTGACATTCAACACCCAGCTGCTGCCCAATGCCCACCTCCTGCCCTCACATCTTGCAATGTTTTTATAATTGCATGCTATCATGTATAGAAAAGCAAGCAACACAGTTGTTTTTTGTGGGGTAAAAATGACACTGAACATGGGTTATATCATGTTGGCGATCCTCATATAATTGCAACTGTTCTTCCAATATTTATGTTGATAACTAGACCCCTTCTCCTACCCCTGCCAACCATGGTACGATTTTACCTATATCATTCATTTTATATTGTAATTTCTGGATTTTTGTTTAAAGAGTGAAAGATTGCGGGAAACTTAAGGTACGTAGTAAATGGGCATTGTCTATTGGGCCATCCAAATGACCATGGTGCATCCTATGGCCGTGTCAGTTATGACACGGCCATAGGATGCACCATGGTCATTTGGATGGCCCAATAGACAATGCCCATTTAATGTCAGTTATTGACATGTATGTGAGGCACGGCCATAGGATGCACCATGGCCATTTTGATGGCTCGATAGACAATGCCCATTTACTACGTACTATCCTAAAATATCAGTTACTGACATGTATGTGAGGCACGGCTATAGGATGCACCATGGCCATTTTGATGGCCCGATAGACAATGCCCATTTACTACGTACTATCCTGTTTCCAGTGTCATTTCATTGAAGTATTAATGCTGTAAAAGGCATCATTTATTGCCTTGCTTATGGGATTCAATGATCGAAACCTACAGCATTATGGAAAAGCTGGTAAGCAACATTGTCTTCAATGTTATTTTTGTGAAAATGGGTTCAAATATGAAAAAAAAATGTTTTCAAATTAGTTTAATTTGTAATTGTTTATTTATTTACATATTTTTTTAATTTTTTTTAATTTAATTTACATGTTTTTTTGTTTACGGGCTTTCACCCCCTCCTGCCCCTGTAGGACGCCTTATCTGCCTAAAAATTAAGTGCCAATAAGATTGTGTCATTCATGTTCAGTACAATGTTGGGGTCATCCATGTATAGATGTAAATGCGGTCCATATTAATCTGCCTGGATATGTATCAGTTTTGCATGTTAATCTTCTCGTCTACTATGTCTGTCAAACGACGAGGAGAATCTTCGTTTGCCTCTGCATGGAGCATTACCTGTGATCAACATATTGTTTATTACCGCCGGGTTAATTTTGCTTTGCAACTCATAAAGAAAATAAATTTGGAGGGTATAAAGGACTCTACTCTGGATTCATATATCCCATTGTTCCTTTGATTGTGGTAGTCACATGAGCGGTTGAGTTGTCCCCAAGAATTGTTGAAAGCCCAAAATCTGCCACTTTTGCCCTCAGGTTCATGTCCAGGAGGATGTTTGAACTTTTCACATCTTTGTGAATGATTTTTGGTGTGGAGCTCCAATGCAGTGTTGGACAAGTAACCTGGAAAAAAAAATTATTCAGATGGATACTAGTCAGTCTTTGGATACTAGTCAGTCTTTTGTGTGTCTGGGGTGTTTGTACATGTGGTGTGTGTCTGGCTTTTCTTTTCGCTATTTTTTTAATTGAATTTTCAGAGTCTGTAGGTTTTCCTTGATGCTCGCACAGGGAATGTGACACCCTGTGCGAGTGGTATGGATGGTTGCGTTCAAACTAACGGAGGGGAGGGATCTGTCGAGATTGAAAATGGAGGAAAGTTTGAGAATGGAGGCACTAAAACCTTCAAAGAAGTTTTTCAAGAGGAAACACCTGAATCGCTGTCTGAAGAAGCAAGGTTCCCTTACATTTTCTTATTTATTACATGCTTCATCGCATCCTTCGAGAATAGGGTCGTGACCTACATGGTGACATATGGCTTTGTCTGCAATGTGCGCGACCTGAAGCAGTTTGGGGATGCGAAAATAACACATGCACATATGGTGCCAAAGATATCTTGCCAAAAAACTCAAACGCCTAGTGAGGGAGGCATATTGGGCACACGATGGCACGCAGTTCCTCATAGTGAAGATGCGCTTGGACCAAGTATTTAGGATCTTCGCCTGGAGGTACAAGGCAAAAAGGTGCAATAATAGTTCGGGAGGGTGGGGGGCGCTGGCCCGATAGATTGAAGATGTGGGGGTCAAATTAAAGTCCCCCCCACCCAACTACTTATCCTGGGGACTTTAATTTGACCTCCACATAGTCGCCAACACCCCCCAAAACTATTATTGTGCCTTTTCACCTTGTACCTCCGAGTGAAGACCCTAATATTCGGTCCAAGCGTGTCTTCACTATGAGGAACAGCGTGCCATCTGTGCTGGCATGCCTCCCTCACTGGGCATTTAAGTTTTTTGGCAAGATATCTTTGGCACCATACACGCATGTGTTATTTTCGCATCCCCAAACCGCTTCAGTCATGCACATTGCGGACAAAGCCATATGTCGCCATGTAGGTCACAACCCTGTTCTCGAAGGACACAATGAAGCATGTAATAAATAAGAAAATGTAAGGGAACCTTGCTTCTTCGACGGCGATTCAGGCGTTTCCTCTTGCAAAGCTTCTTTGAAGGTTCTAGTGCCTCCATTCTCAAACTTTCCTCCATTTTTAATCTCAACTGATCCCTCACCTCCGTCAGTTTGAACGCAGCCATCCATACCACTTGCACCACTCGCATAGGGTGTCACATCCCGTGCGTGAGCGTCAAGGAAAACCGACAGACTCTGAAAGCTCACTTCAAAAAAATAGTGAAAAGAAAAGCAAGACACACACCACACATACATTAAACACCGCCAAAAACACAAACTGACTAGAATGCTTTTCTGATAGCACATTTGGAGTATTTACATCTGGCGGCATTTTCGGGACTTCCTTCAATGACGCCACCCAGGCTGCTCCTCGTAAGGCTCCTCCTGTTGAGAACAAGCTGCCCTGCAATCTCGAAGAGCTTTATAATGGCTCTACTAGAAAGGTGAAGATCTCCAGGAATATTACCAATGCTAGAGGGTATGTCAAATCTTATATTTCCAGGTTTTATTTTGCATGAATGATGGATAGCTGATTTCAATGGCGCCAGACTTTTCTTATTTCTAGGTTTTTGCTTGATTTTTCTTCCAATCAAAAAGGATTTTTGCATTTCTACAGTCTCTTAAAGGCCTGTCCATTTCGACTCAGGATCAGATTTACTTTCCGCATCAGATGTATTTTCCCAATCAGACTTTTGTTTCTTGTATTGTGGATTTTCATTTTTTTTGGTTAGCATTCTATTGGAGCTTGGTATCAATGGTTTTAAATGCTAGATGCAAGCAAGTCCATGGCATTATTTTTCCATTGGTTGATTGTTATTGAATGCTTTCTTAATCTTAAAAATGCATTGGGCTGTGTAAGAATACTACACTGTTCTTATATCTTTTTTTTCAGTAAAATTTTTGCGGTGGAGGAAATTTTGACCATCGAGGTTAAGCCTGGTTGGAAAAAAGGGACCAAGATAACATTTGAAGAGAAAGGAAATGAGCAACCCAATGTCCTTCCTGCAGCCCTAGTCTTTGTTATTGATGAGAAACCACATGATCTCTACAAGAGAGATAGAAATGATCTAATAGTGACCCAAAAAATAACTATATTTGAAGCTCTTGCTGGATATACTGTTAATTTGGTTACTCTTGATGGTAGGAATCTGAGCCTTCCTATTACAGATGTCATAAGTCCAGGATATGATAAAGTTGTTCCAAGAGAGGGAATGCCTATAACAAAGGATCATGGAGAGAAAGGAAACTTGCGGATTAAGTTTGATATCAAATTTCCATCAAGATTAACTTCTGGGCAGAAAGCTTGTATTAAGAGAATTGTTGGGGGCTAAATTCAGGTTGCGTTCTGTTGAATGCAACCTGAGTGGGGAATGTTTGTCTTGTACAATGGGTTATTTGATGGTGGATAAAGATGAGTCTTCTCAAGTAAAGTAATGTGCAAGGTCAAGATTCTGCTTGTAGAATCTTTATTAAGCATGGCATGCTGGTCTATACATGTAAATTTCATATATAGGAAGATATTAGTTTTAAAATATATATATGAAGTTTTGGACTTAGCATTTTGATTTGGTCTGCTATGAATATGATGTAATATTGCAGTCATTTTCATTGTTAGAAATGAGTAATGCTGTAATAATTCCCTCCAAAATTTTGTAAATAATAAGTTTTCTGTTCTTTATGGAAGTATGAGCATATTTTTTTCTAGCATAATCTAGTTCAATGCAGTGCTTGTACTAGTAAATGTTCTAACCACAATCATCAAAGTATGTACAGTATTTGGAACTTCTGATTGCATTTACATAAATTTTAACTACAGCCATCAAGCCCTGAGCCTCACCAGCTCAACAAAAAAATGAAAATGTTCGGTGTAGACCCTGGCTGGTAGATTTTTAGTGTATGGCACTGTGCTTATCTCAGTGGTAGATTTTTAGTGTATGGCACTGTGCTTATCTCAGGTGCAATGACAATTCGCAGTATGGCTATTGGTCATTCGACAGAGCATTGAACTGTTGAACAACTTATCTTCACAATGCATTTCGTGTCTATTGCCATTGGGTTTTAGAGGATTCTGAATCTATGGTTAGATAAAGACGCTGAACCTCATTGTTAACTCTTGTGTGGGGTACCTAACTGATCTTTAATGTGGTTGAGTTGTTTAGCTCTGGCATGGAAATTGACACTCTGTAGCTTGTTTTTATTGTTTGAGCCTAGACCCTTTTTTCCTGCTGAGATTTTAAGCAGCCCGTAATTGCTAATGACCTTTTGGTTTCTGCAACTAAGATAGCCTTAAACAGCAAGCAGGCTAAAACTGTTCTGGTGCCTTAACACCCTGCTATCATTTAGTTGGTTAGCTTTAAATTTCCTTTGAGGCGGCCTCCTGTCTCATGTTTTTCGATCAACACTAGAGTGGCCTAAATAACTTGTGTGCTGATGGTGTAGATTTGTTCAAAACAGTTTGGAATGGAACCTTCACAGTTGATACACTGGTTATTTGAGCCAATTTTAGGAATGCCTTTATTCTTTTCCCTGCAATAGTAGGACTACTAAGTTAGCAGTATGAAGGCAAGTAGTATCATTAATATTAAATTTGAGCCAATTTTAGGACTGCCTTTATTCTTTTCCCTGCAATGGTAGTACTACTAAGTTAGCAGTAAGAAGGCAAGTAGCAGCATTAATATTAAATTTGAGCCAATTTTAGGACTGCCTTTATTCTTTTCCCTGCAATGGTAGTACTACTAAGTTAGCAGTAAGAAGGCAAGTAGCATCATTAATATTAAATTTGAGCCAATTTTAGGACTGCCTTTATTCTTTTCCCTGCAATAGTAGTACTACTAAGTTAAACAGTAAGAAGGCAAGTAACATTTAATATTGATGAAAATTGGGAGAGTTGAACATGGTACTTAGTATATTGCCCCATGCAGTCACGCTTTTCTGTACGAATTTGTGGATTCACTAAAAATTGTCAAGTGATAAACATTAGAGTCTGCTGAGGGAACCACCAAAATACTAAGGAAAAAGTCACTGAAAATTGTTAGTGATAAACATTGGAGTCTGTTGAGTGAACCGCAAATACCAAAGGAAAAAGTGACTAGCCAAATCACAACGAGAAAATGGGGGATGACTCCAATACTAAAGTGGACCCTTCTTCTCGGAAAGAAAAATAGTAATAAATTTGAAAAAAAAATTGAAGCTATATTCACAAGAAAATTGATGAGAACAAAATTGAGAACAGGGAAGGGCTAGACGGAAGACTTATTTGTCAAAGCTTAATAATTTGGATGGCGCATCGCATGAACTTAGGTGGTGTCATTGGGGCAGGATGTTTGTGTAAAATAAATGGCATTTCATCATTGCAGATTTTATTTATTTCAAGTAAACAGATAAGTAGTTGAGATTGCACTAGTACTAGATGAAAGAAGAGAGGAGGGAGTTAGAGATCATTTATGCATAATCCATGTAGAAGGTTTGTTGGGCAGGATGTTTGTGTAAAATAAATGGCATTTCATTATTGCAGATTTTATTTCAAGTAAGCAGACAAGTAGTTGAGATTGCACTAGTACTGGATTCAAGAAGAGACGGGGGAGTTAGAGATCATTTATGCATAATTCATGTAGAAGGTTTGTTGGAAGAAGGAACAAAATGTCTATTAGATTGAAAATGGACTCTATAATCTGTTGGAAATATATCACGAAAATCTATTAGGAATAAGAGTGCATGTAGGTGTCCTTTGGGTGTGATATTGACTGGGGCGTGTGATGAATTGGTATGTCAGTTATGTATGATGTGTGGGCAATGAACTGACATGTTAATAACATATACCAACACAACTATGATCTTTGTACATACACCTGCAAGTATTTTTTGGTGCCTACTACAATACCTGAGTCTGAAAGAAGAAAATTTGTTGCCTATGGCACATTTATGGGCTTGCTTCAATCAAACCCCTATGACATATTTCACCTGAAGTATTTGGAAGAGTGTTGAATTGCATATGGCCCTCTTATGCAGGTGTATGAGGCTCTAACAATAAAAGTTGGTGTGTAGCAATGGTGGATGCCCTAGATGATTGAAAGGGATAAGTGTGTGCAAGATGGAAGTAGGTGCTAATACTTAGTTTTATTTTTTGATTCCCTTTAAATAAATATGTTTAGGGCCAATATGTTTGTTAGGCATGAATTAGGTTTAGGGTTTTGTGAAAAAAGTAGGCATTGAGGTTTGAACATAGGAGACACTATTGTGCAACGTAATGACCAAGCGAACACTAGTCTGACATGCATGTGTCCAAGGTGACAAAAATGTTGGGAATTAAGGTGTCTCAACCTTTGCAAGTTCTTGAATTTATTTATTTATTATTAATCATTTTCTCATAATTATTTGGAAATTGTTATAATAATTGTGCTCCGCCAAAATGGGGCATGGGATTTCCAAGATGGCACTTTTTGACATGTGTCAGCATCTTGTGGTGAGTTGTAAGGTGTCATCAGAAGGCTTATTTATAACAGATTCTTATGACAGATTTTATTTCAAATTCTATGACAGATTCTTATGACGTGTAAGAACATGATTATAGGGAGTTACTAATTGTGAACCAAGAATCTTGACCAGCATTATGATAGTTTATGACATTTGTCCTAGGCATCTTTCTAAAGCAAGTAAATGTCATAATTTGGGTGCCTAAGTTGGTGGGTTGATTATGACAACTTATAACAACTTCTTACCTTTGTAAGGAATATTCTATTAATAGTTTGGAAGCCCAAACTTAGCCTAGGCATTGGAATTGTGCCATAGAAATATGGGTCCTATGGATTTTTACCATGGTGTTTTTGGACCTTGTTTGGGTCCATGATAATATCTTATGGTTGTTTTTTGGGCTCCCATGAGTCTATATATTGAAGGCATGAGATGGAGGCATTGAAAAGAGTTTTATGCAGGGTTATACTATCAGTTTTCCTCTAGAGAAGCAAGATGTAAATCTCCATGTAAAAGCTTTGAGCTTGCAAGTGTATTGTAACATGTTTGTTGTTGCAGATTAATACATTGGTTCGATGCTGGTTTTTTACCCGAAAGGGTTTTCTCCATGTATATTGGTGTCTCTTCTCCTTTGTCTTTCTTCTATTCTTCTTCGCTCATGTTCTTAAAGTGTTTATTTACATGTTGTTATGCTACTGAAATTTACTTAGATTTATAAGCTACATTATCTTTCCTCTAGTGGTTAATGTGATGGGAAATCAGCTATGTATGTTTCCTCTTTAAGGGTAAAGTAGTATGTGCTTGTATCAAGTTATTGAATATTTGACTAACAAAAATATAAGATGTTGCAAGGTGCATATTGGGTTCTCTTTCCCTTTCAAAAAACATGTGAAGCATGGATGGAACAAGGGTCTTTCTATGTGAAGGACTATGTCCAAGTGGACTAAGGTATTATCATCTTAATTTGTGCTTCAAGGAGGTCAAAATGGTAAAAATCATGTTTGTTATAAATAGGCACTAAAAGGAGTTGGAAAAGTGCAAAGTATGCACTTTTTGACTACAATTTGATAATAATATTTATTAAGGGAACATTTATCTTTGAGGCCATAGCTTTAGTGGAGAGAATCAATATGCCTAGAGAAATAGTGATATGACAGATCATTGTGAAAGGGGTTTCACAAGAGATAATTACTGCATTAGGAAGGAGTGAGATAATAATTGGATGAATGAGGCTATTTTTTGAGTGGCTCCCATTGTGCCCACACCTTAAAGTGAATTATCTACTAATATGCTTGTAGAGAAGTTGGCCAATATTGGGATAGATATGTCACTTCTAAACTATACGATAAGTACCTCGCTTGACAAATTAGATCTAATTTGATCACCTTCACTCCATGGATTGTCGAAAGTAATTAAGGCAACAATTAGGATGGTTAAGTGAAGTAATTGTTGGTGCTAGTTTTGTATAAGTTTGTATTTTGTGTATTAAAATAGTTGTATCTTATCCTAAGCCCCTCTTTTGTGCTTTCATTGAAGCCCCTTGATTTGGGGTGGCTATCTCCATAACCAAATCTTACATTAACAAGTATATCTTGGACTTACAATTCTGTGTAACAAGTTTGGTATAATATTGATAGCAGTTAATTATAGAGGCCAATAGTTCCAGTCACACGATGTGACAGATGGAATCAGAGGCAATGTTGCATCAGCCACGACAAAGGTAGAATGATCTCGATGGATACATCCCACCAAGGAAGCATCATAGTTGATCATGCAACAATGGAATTTGAAGGAGGTTGGATAATGTGCGAATGATTGAGGGACCGTGAGCAAAGTAGACACATTTGTGATGGAATTGCTATGGTAGCACCACATCTAGAGCCGAAGGATATGTAGTATATGCGATTAGACGAAGATGAAACTAGCTACGTCTTGAACTGCCACCCTGCATGGATTCATTTTATAAGGAGATTTTACTAAGTGATAGCGAGGGAGCCATATAATTTGTTATTTGTATGTTAAGACAAGTTACGGATGATGCTTTTCAGAGAACGGTAGAGGATACTTTTGACATAGAGGGCTTAAATTTGGTCGTCGTATAGCTGTATTTAAGCATTTTTTTGGTGGTAAAATATAATCAACATTTTAAAAAGACTATCACATGAAAGGAGAGGTTTTGAGCAAACTGTCAAAATTATATAGAATTATGATTATATATAATTTTACTTATATTAAGGTATGTTATAGTATTTTAAGAGCACTTTTGAATGGATAATTGTCATAAAAAAATTCCTTAACAAGTAGGGTCAACCATCAAATTTAGGCCCTGATAGTAGTACATAGGTTTCAAGATTTTGTGCAAAGAATAATTGCACAATGGGATTTGATAATATTTTTCATTTTGAGTAGCAAAAATATTAGGAACTCAACATCAATCTAATAGTGATTCATGAGCTCACGCAAATCTCAGTTCACATTTAATGGTACAGGTTTAAAGACCCAAATCCAAGGGTTTGAATTCAAATTTTTGTTACAAAATCTCCTTCCCTCCTTTGAAAATTTAAAATTCTTGGCATCCAAATAGATTTATAAGAAATTCTCCTTCCCTCCTTCGAAAATTTAAAATTATTGGTGTCCAAATGGATTTATAACAAAAACTCCTTCCCTCCTTTGAAAATCTAAATTTTTTGGTGTTCAAATGGATTTTTGAATTGTTTAAAGAGGTTTGAAGGGTTTTATGATGGTTTAAAGGTTATGGACAACCATTTAAGGTCATATGAAGGATTTGCAAACCTACTACAGCCTAGGATGGGTCCCACTTGACCTCATAAACAATTACAACCTCCTTGTTGAAGAGATTTATGAAAAATTAAGAATTTAATATGAAATGTAACCTCTTCAAATGCAAATCTGAGATGATCAAGGGTAAAGCAACAAGGTCAAATTGACCAAAGACCTCAAGACCAACCCAACCATGACTATCACAACTTAAGCAAAAGAAATACAACCACCACCAAAGGCCATGATCATATTAATATCAAGAACAACATTCACACCTCTTGCAAGTTAGGATGAGACTATGTAAACATGGAAAGCTGAGATGACCCTTGGAACCAAGGCTTCTTGGAGAGACTTCCAAACTACTTAAGATCAAAATCAAGATACCAAACCATAATACCAATGAGAGAATACCTAGACTCCGAGGGCAATGAATACATCTAGTGAACCAAATAATAAAGTCCAACTTTGGAGCAAAATCTTAATCATGTAAGGACCAATCGAGATTAGAAACCTGACAAACAAGAAAGAGGCTTGATTAATGATCAGAAAAGCAAAAAAGGGGACCTCATTTTGCTTAGGGAAAATGGGATGTGTTGTGTGAGGCACGATATGTTGCTACAACAATTTCTCTATAAAAGATCTTGGAAGATTAAAATTAAATCCTCTTGCCTTGCCTCTAACCAATTGAGATTTGGCTACAACATTGGTGCTATATGTTGGTTATTTGTCATATCTACATATAGAGATTTCTTTGAAATTTAATGGGGAAAAATTGATACACAAAACCAAGTTCCCACAAAATCTGCCAAAGGTAACTATTAGAAAGAAAATTAGTATCTACTAATTTCCAACAATTTTCGGATAGAAACCCCTCCTCAAAATGGGTGAGGTTGTCTCTATTAAAAATCTAAACTAAAATAAATTAAACACACCACCAAATATGTACAACACCTCATAATTACAATTTGTACAAATTTTACTTGTGGGTAGGGTTTTAATACATTGAAAATAAAAATAAAATACTAGAAATCGAGAAGTGTGGATTAAACTAAATAAAATAAAAAAGTTGATTTAATTCAACACAGGGACAATAAAATGAAATTTATAATGTCCTTTTAACACACGCAAATTTGCAGAAAAAATTTAGAAAATAAAATTTCACACCAACATAGGAAGAGTAAAATAAAAATTGATTCAGACACAAAATTTTGGTTCAATTTATTATGCATTCTCTCAAAATCACAATCTTTTTCTTCTATACAAGTTTTTTTTTAAAATGACCAAAAGTCCCTATACAATGCTCAAATTTACAATATATACATGAAGTGACTCTTCAACTTCCCTCCATGACCATTCATATTCCTATTCTAAACTTTACAAATATTTAAAGGACAATACATTAATCCTCAACTTGGACACACTTTTAAAATAAATAAAATATTTAGTGTGATCTATATAAAATGAAGCACTATAATTTAACATTACAATTCGGTAAAAATTTGAGTTCACTTGGTTGTCCCATGCACTTCTTTGATGCAATCTCTATCATTAATCATCTTCAATATTTGGTTCATTTCTTGTCATCATGGACATGCTTATGATAATGTCTAAATTTATCATTGACTGCTTATTTTACGGCTTCCATAATTGAACGGTTAAAATACCTGTAGCGCACATTTCATAATATATGGATGCTTCATACCTTGGAGGGTGCACTCTAACACTTGATTAGTTATTTTTCAAGTTCTTTGAATAATATTTTTATCTTCATGAACTTACCTATGGCTACAACATCAAGTCTAGATGACTCTTCTTTTATTAGCTTGGCAAATTGCTCCTTTAGATTACTTGTAGAATTCATAGATCTTTGATCATCGTAAAATGTACACAAGATTTTCTTTATGAAATCTTGTATATTGTACAAACCATCATGGGCTACAACATCTACTTCCTTAAATTTAGCTTTTCCTTCCTCAAGGATATCAATCTTGAAAATAGTAGCTTCAAGCCACTCAATGTGTAAACTTGGATTTGACTCATAAAAATCTTTCGCAATGAGGAGGTCAAATTAACATTGTTTGTCTCCTTGGTTTGAGGTAGGTTCCACTTTAATTATTATACTTAAATTGCATCGTACTTCACTTCTATATCACCCAAAGAATTCAATTGTTGAGAAAAAAATGAAAAATGGAGTGATGGCAAATTAAATAAGAGAATAAATCTAATTTAGAACATGTCATAAACCATTTAAATCTGAAATAGAACTTGGAGAAGTATGTAAAAATTCAAAACAACAAATTAAAATCAGCAAGCACATATAATCAAACACATAACACTAGATGTACATGGAGAAAACTTTTTTTGAAAAATACTTCACTATCGAAGAGAAGACAAGTCAGTAGAAGTATTACATCAATGCATCCAACTTTCTCCCTTTAATTTGATAGAATTTCGGTAATGTAACAGTGCTCAACCTACAAAATACCCACAATACATCTATCTACTACATCCAATTTATAGAGAATTGGAGAGACAAAACCACAAGTGGATTCACCAAAACCAACTACCATGAAACCACGGTATGGAAAAAATCCAATGCCCCCATGTGACAAATATTTAATGCATCATAAATAGCACCACTTATACAAGCATGTTTGACCACTCACAATCAATGACACATTTCCCCAAAAATGGCACTCTAAAATAGGCTCCACTATGTATGAGGGACCCTCATGATAATTAATAGATGCTTCACTCTCCCTCCTAATGCCTAAGAAGGGGAAAGTGCATTAAATTACCTCAAAGCACTCTGAAATTGTTGTTGTCATACATAACCTCCCCTCGTAGTGCCACTACAACTGATATTCCAATTTATAAGGAGAATTAATAAAATAGTAATATCTCTCAATAACCTACATGGGTGTCCAAGTATTCCCAAGATGTTGGAGATCTGACATTAGTATATAAGATTGCAAGGTTAATATTATTGTTACTAAATTATGTTCACATCTAATTTAGCAAGGCCTAAACATCAGTTGTTTTGAGGGGGTACAAAAATCTTGCCTATGCAGGATCATCCAGTAAATGCATGTTGTCTTGACATAGGACAAGTGCAAAATCATTTATCAAAATCATGTAATAGCTCAAGCTGAGTTGTTACATCATCCTAGTAAGTGAAGTTATCTACAGTCAAGAAAACAGACATTCAAGAATGAAGAGAATAATGGATTTCATGTTTAAGTTGCTGATTATTCATTATGTTTCAGTGCAAAAAGAAGAGGTATTTATAAACTATCATTTCATCATCATGTTTTAAACATGTGTTTTTAAGGCAGATTCATTTATTTTATGCTATGCATTTGATTCAAAAAGCAAAACATACATAAATCATTGCATAAAATAAAAT
Source organism: Cunninghamia lanceolata (assembly GCA_027924645.1). Classification (NCBI taxonomy): domain Eukaryota; kingdom Viridiplantae; phylum Streptophyta; class Pinopsida; order Cupressales; family Cupressaceae; genus Cunninghamia; species Cunninghamia lanceolata. The sequence continues at coordinate 20,129,429 of BSBN01000520.1, read as the reverse complement.
AATTGATTTTATTCAAAAGATTGTTTAAATATGTCCCACACAAGCCGTGGGAATGACTAAACTGAGCCAATGCAACAAAGCATGCAAGCTATACATCTGATGATAAAGTAAAGGAAAAGAAAACATAAGGAAAGTGATATCCATCATTGCCTTATCATGAAGGTTGACTCTCCTATCTGGCAGCTTGGTCTTTATGTCTTTAGCTTCTTGCTCCTGATCAGGGTGATGAGCCTGCAAGATTGGAGAAATTTTTGTTAGAGCTCCGGATATACAAATTCATCATATGTCTTATCAAGAGATATATAAACTTGCAATCATTATGCATCAATATAATTGGATCAATATCAGACATGTACAATAAATCAGATCATCAATTGAAAGTCAAATCACCATGAGAGAGATCAATTAACTTTCAAAGATATGTTTTTATGCTAACTTGTTTGTTCACTGTACAAGTATAGGAAAAGTTATGTTGCTGATTTGAAGATATTAAAGCATGTTGAGAAAATGGGCTCCCATAAGGGTTGAGCCCAGCATGCTCAAGCATTGTTATTAATGATAGTGTTACCCAAGAAGCATGATTTTTTAGCCATAATGAATGATTAATCACAGTGGAACAGCAAATAGAACAAGTATTTTGCTACCTTTTTATTGTGAATATGATTTAAAATTGCTTTTGAATTCATTAAAACAATCATAAAGGACAAAGGACAATCATGCCAAAGATTGGCAGTCCTATGTGAGTCAAGTCACAAGTGCATAGAAGGAAATAATACAGTGGAGCCATAAAGATGCAGTCATGAGAAACAGCTAGGTCAAAATACCATATAGAACAGCTATAAAGAATCCATTATGCTATCAAGAGAGCACAAAGTACAAGTATGAGGTACAGTCAATTACATCATAGAGTAACTAAGTCAAGAGCCTTATATCATGCTAGGGGCAGTCATATTACAATGAACAGTAGGAGAAGGTAATGTATGAATACATAAATGTTTTATTTTCAGTAATGCCACTTACCTGAATGTTACCAAAGTAAACAATGCAATGTCATCACTATCATATGCCAAGGAGAAGGACACCAATCAAGATACAGTCAAAAGATGGAACTCATAGACAGTCAAACCAAACACATGGTGTTACGTCACATAAAGTGTTGTCATACCTCATCAATGATCAGAAGTACAAATGTAAAGTGCTACCATAGCATCTAAAATGCCATATGAGACAGTGGTAAAGACTAATGCCATCTTTTGTTACAGTCATGAAAGAAGATAGCCACACAAATGCCAAGAGGGATTGTTACAGTCAGGATGCAGCGAAGGAAACAGTCCAAGACATGCAAATGAACAACTGCATAGAAAGAGGATACAGCAGAGTCATGAAGATATACATTCCCCATGTCTTACTTTGTATGCCAAATGATCATAAATGTCAATATATTCTAAGTACTCAGAAGAGTGTGAAAGATGTTCAACTGTTGAAGAGGTGAGAACCAAAGGGTACACAGACAACATAGGGGACTATCCCACACAGTCAAGTAACATGATACAAAGAGCTTCATGGGAATAGTTTAAATATACCAGTTGTCAGAGAAAATCACAAATGCAAGATGATAAAAAGCAGTCCTCAGGTGGAATAACACCCCATGTTTTGTGATGGAGAAATGAACCATATAGCACGTGAGAAAATCAATGAGGAGTAATAAGAATGGAACAACATGAATATTATCTTTTGTTCACCTACAAAAATTGAAGACAGAGATACAGAAAAGGCACAAAAACAAAGGACTACTTCCTTTCACCCCTCTTTTTTGCTACAGGAGATGAATATAAAGAGAACACTCAGAAAAGATGCAAAACATAGAGCAAGCTACAACCTATAGCATGTGAGCAAATCAAAAAGGAGTTCATAGTATATCATAACATGGAACCTGTCAAAGTTGCAAGAATAATGAAATCCTCATAGGGTTTATACCAAACAACTATCAAAACCCATATAAAGTGCAAAAGGAGAAGTATACACAGAAGAAGAACAAAGCGTTTTGTAAGCTTTGCAAATACACAAGAGAGAATAGTAAAAATGAAATCCAGTTCATTGCTGCTACAGGAAAGTAAAAAATGCTTGAAACCCCTGTGTCTTTATGCCATTAGGGTCAGTATACAGATAAGATAAATATTTTACTTCAAACCCTAAGAGGGTTTCTATATAAAAAGGAACTTTTCTATTTTCTTTAAAAAGACATTGTACATGTTCTATATTTGGCAGCCGTAGTGATTTTGAGAAAAACCAAAGTAGTTTACCAGTTGTGCTACATTTTTGTCAAAACCCTAACATGGTAATATTTATGTGCATAAAGACCAAGGTAAATAAGAGTATTCATCTTTTATTTTACAAGGAAAAGCTTCAAGAAACAGTGCAAGAAAATTTTCTTTCTACAGGAGCTCATCTTTCATTCATGGGTTGATTTTCTTTTTTTTCAACAGAGAACAAAATGCAAATGTTCCATGTATACAGAATGAGTATGGCCACGGCCTGAGAAGAGTTTTTCTTTCAAAATATTACAAACCCACAAAATTTTACTGCAAACCCTCAAAGAAACACGCAAGAATCATGAATGGTGCAAGTAAAATGAGGCATTACCTTGTATTTTGTTGTAGACAGAGAAAAATGGCCTACAGACCATGGCTTTCTTGCCTTTAAATTGCTTTCAAAAGAGCTCAAATAGTCGACCATGGTGGCCCCACACAGAGAGAACAAAGCAACCACAGTGAGAAATAAAGCATAATGAGGAAGAGACTACTCCAAGACTGTAGCATGTAGGCCTTTTTGTGCAAAAGAAAGTCAAAGAAAATGTTTCAAAACTATGACAAGTATGCTCACCTTCAGTTCCTGACAAAGATTCAAAGGAAAACCATGAAGAAACCTTCAAGAAGTTGTAGAGAGACATGAAGAGAGCTTCAAACCCTAAGCAAGCATGGTAGCAGCTCGAGAGGCAGTAAGAAGACAAGTGAAAATAACAAGTAATTTTTAGGTTTTACTTTCCTTTTGGTCATTGCCCTAGCCAAAGTCATGGAGATTCTTTTTTACTTCAATTTACAAAATCATTGTCATCTAAACCTTCACCATGGTAAAGACTTAAAGTCTTAATAAAACCTAATGATTCGAATCTCTCATGCCACAGGGACCCGTGAGGGCATGTGTTATTATTACCTTTTTTTGATCTTATTCAAAAGTCAAAAACAATAATCAGAGGATAAGGCCAAGTGCCTTGTGTTAATTTTTGCTAAGGCATGAGGTGAGTTTGAAGTCAAAGGAGAATGATTCTAAGGAGAGTATGATATAATAATTATACATTGAGTGATAAGGTGCTATATATGACAAAAGATGCAAAGACAAATGTATATAAAATGCACATAAGGAGTCATAAGGGTCCTTTAAATGTATTACATTAGGCATGAAGGCATAATGATGCATGGTATGAAATGCATAAATTGCATAAGGAGTTATAAGGGTGAAGTGATTATGCAAGGCAAAAGGGAGTCATAAGGATGCAATATGGTATATAACTAATGTAATATGGCATGATGTTTGTATTTTGACCTATGCATGGAGATGACCCCATACATGCATGAGGCATGCAAAGGGAGTTATAAGGCATTTTTTACATGATGATGCATGGTATGATGCATAATATATGCATTAATATAATCATGTAAGTCCAAGGGGAGAAATAAGGGGTTATTTTTGCTTTGTAATCTTCTAAAGGGCAAATACATTCAAAATTGCATGATTTTACAACTAGATAAATGTAAACAAGTAATAAAGTAATATAATTATAAATTACTTTATTATTTTGTCACAAGTTGTAAAATCAAGAAGATAGGACAAATTGTAACTCATAGTAAAGTAATTATCCTAAAAATTACTTTATTACTTGCTCACACATCCCAAAATCATGCAAATTTGAAGGATAGAGTTAAATGAAGTCTTTTGGAGCTCTTTGCATGATTTTTGGGTCAAAATTGGAGAGTTTGGTCCACCTTTTGGTCAAACTTATAGAGGAGAGCAGTTTGGAGCTATTTTAGCTCAATTTTGGACAATTATAGCCCTTATTTTTAGGGATTTTCTTGCTTGCTCGTGGATCAGTTTTGAGAGCTTATTTTTAGAGGCAGTTGACTGCAGTTGACCTTTCTAGGTCTCTTGGAGAGAGCATATTATATATTGTAAGAAAAACTTAGGTTTTTATAGTTCTTGCCTTTTTTTCTCTTTACACTTTGAGAGAGAAGGAAGGTTTTGTAACTCACTTTTACATATTTATAGAGATTACAGCAGATTATAGGTTCTATTCTTTGTCTTTTATGCAATTGTTCCTTTATTTTTTAGCTAAATCAAGTGTCTACCTTTCTATTAATGTTGCTTTTGTGAATGATTTGATGAGATTTTATTGTGTTTAAACATCAGAACCTTTAAAATCATTGTCTCATTTATGTTTGCATGTATTGAATAGCATTGAAATCATAGGTCTTAGGCTATGCAATTGGAGTAATTTTCTTTCATGTTGTGAAAACCCCTTTTTCCTTCAAGAAGAAAGTCATTTCTACCCTACCTTAGAATCATTTTTGTGATCACATTGCCAAAAGTTGATTGTGTGGATAGATTTTTTGAGATCTATTGTGATCACCACACTTTAGATTACAGTTTAGTGATTTTTAAGTAGATCCTTTTAACCCTTTTCATATCAAAGTCATAAATCCATTGAAAATTTCAACGGAATTAGCCCATAATCTGGAGGTTCAAGCTCACCATAGGTCACCCATAGCCTGAGTTTGATCCCATGTTACACAGGATTGCTGAGCTTCACAGCTTTGCATAAACGGGTGCAATCCTGCTTGTTAACAATTATATTATCCTAACACAATTCATCGTGAATTTTATGATACAAGATAAAAGCCTCATCAATAAGCTTGGAACCCAATGCTATCACCTCATTTGTCCAAGATTTGGTTGCTTTTATAATGCAACCAATTTCTTCAACTAGGGCATGTCTTTGTCAATAATATTGACAAATAATGGTTTAGGCATTGACATTGAATATTGGATAGGACCCACCATATATTATACATACGATGTAAGATGTTCCACCTTCTCCTTAAGTTGCTCCTTGGTTTCTTTATCCTTATAAATTTTCTATGTTGTCATGTCTATGGCAAATTTTATGTTCTCCTTCACATCCTCTCTTGTTGGCTTCCCAAGGGCCACATTAGAGATCTAATAATCAAATGTATACATTTCCCCTTATAATTTGTCATATAAGGGGGTAGCAATCTCAACAAATATCATACCTTGGGCATCTCTAGAAATAGAAGACCTTACTTTGGCCCTCTTAGAAAGAGGCAGACATGTGATGAGAGTTCCAACTTGGAGAAGTCTTCAACCACTATTTCAATTTCCTCTTTCTCCTCCTCAATGTTTGATTGAGCCATATTGGAGTGCCTAAAGTGGAGGCATCTACCTACATTGCCATTTTAGTTTCAACCTACTCCCTTTTAGGATTCTTTTTTGGAGGCGGAGATGGGGACCTCTGTTGAGATGGAGTCTTTGAAGGAGATGAAGGTTGCTTAGAAGGAGACGGAGGAATGTGAAAATGATATTTTTGAGGAGAAGGCTAAGGAGGTGGAGAAAGAAGACCTTGAGGAGAAGGGGATTTATGTACTAGTGTGGGTGCTCCTTAGGAGGAGAAGTAGGTTGTTCTATGGGAGATGGGGTTTTCTCAAGAGTGGGGCTGATTTCTGTTGAGATGAAGAAGAGGAATTTGGATATCATAAACCTTCTCCTTCCTATCACTAGAAAACTTGATAGTAATTTCAAGCTTCTTATTTTTCCTTACTAGCTTCTATGTGTCATATAAAGTTTCTATCTGAAATTGTCAACATTTACTATTTTATCAGCAACTGCTTGCATAGTTTAAAACATAGAAGTAGAAGAAGATTTCTTCTACTTGTGACCTCTTAGTCCTTTTCTTATATTTCTTCGATGACTCTTCTTTAGTTTCTATTGGCTCTTTTAATTTCTTTTTCCACCATGACAAACTTATTTTAATCAAATTATGAGTCATCTCCTCATTTGACTTGTATTATGAAACAAACCAATCAATTTTGGGAGTAAGCTTATCAAAGATCTATTGATTGTCTATGCAAGATCTAAAACTTTGTTGTCATTTGATATTTCCTTAGGCATGTCCCTTATTCCAAAAGCTCAAATTTATAAATTTGTAAGGTTAGAGTAATCTCATTTTTGCACCTCATGTCCATTGTCACAATCAACCAAAAAGTCTTTAAGACTTGGCTTTTCTACATAAAATGGTCTTTCTTATTTTTCAATGAGCCCCCTCGGATCAAATTCCACTCTCCTTTCAAAGGGATGAAGTGTTACCATGGTCAAGTCTACTTCAACACCTTTTGCACTTGCTAAGGCTAGGTAAGTGTAGTCTCTAGTAGCAAGTGGGAATTGGATGTCTAATTTATGTTTTCTTGATAAGATGCTTTGAAACTCCACTTGATATCAACATAACTATAGTAAGACTATTATGTCACTAACATATCTAGGAAGCTAGTATGGAGCAATAGTAAATCCTCCAACTTTGATGTATGAGAAAGTAGGAAACTAAATACACCAATTTCTCTACAAGGCAATAGTTGTCATTACTTGAACTAAAATTTATTAGTGATTTTCCAATGTCCTAGTAATGGAAAAGACAAAAGTGTCATTCGCCCTCGTAAAACATTTATCACTTGTTCTGAACTCAAGATGAGGGTAGTGTTCATAAAATAGTTTTTATTCGACACCCATGAATCCTCTCTCTAATCTAAGAAGGGTTTCCTTTTTAGAAATTGAATGGACTAGGTAGGATGTCATGTAAAAATGTTTTGACACTACAACTTCTACAATTTAATTATTGATGCAATCATTGATGAAGGATCCACCGAAGGATTATCCAACCATGTAGTGAATTGAAACAACACAAACACCAATGGAAAACTCAATGAAATGATCGCATGAAATTTATGTATTCTCAATCATGAATGAATTATAATCTACTGTAATGGGCTTCCAACATGCTAGGCCTCAACCATTTGATTATAGAATGCAAATTATATTACAATACAATTCCATATGCCAAGATTCAAAATAAAATTATCTTCTTGTGTCATCTTTATTATTGACTATCCACCTTCAAATGATGGTGAACAATGTTTATATAGCATCATCAAGCCTTGTGAATGATCTCGGTCAGCCTCAAGGTGGCACAAAGCCCAATGCCTTGATGAAACATGTAGTTAGATCTCCAAAATTAAATGTGGTGATGATAGATTGAAAAAACTTGATGTGGTGCATGCCATCAGTGCTCCTGGGTCTAGTACATCTAGAAATGTGTTCCTTTGCTATTGAAAAATCTAGAAAGCTATTACAAGCCATGAATAGTGAAGCTAAGTGTAAACCTGTCAAGCCTAGTGAGAGATCAAGACGGTGATGAAGAATTGGATTAGGAAATGGATGAGATGATTAGGATAATAGAAAGTGGATTATGATATGGATTAGGAAGATAATGGATATTTGAGTAGAAAGTGATTAGAATGATATGATGGGATTAAGCTCAAAGATTGGATATGATTAAGCTCAAATGATGGGATTGATTAGGTTAATGGTGTTGATTAGGAAATGGATGAGGTGGATAATGGATTAGGATTAGGACCTTGTCTTGACTTGGCAAATTGATTTGGATTAGGGTCTAATGATGATGGATTGGAGATGGATTTGGATGACTAGGATAATGATTAGGATGAAATTGGATAATTGGATGCGTGACTAGGAGGAATTGGGTTGAGATAAGGTGGATTAGGAAGAAATCATATTAGGATAATGTGGATTAAGAGGAAAATGGATTATTTGTATTTGGATTAGGAAAATGGATGATTTGGATGAGGATTAGGATGGGTGATTTAGAGGTGATTAAGGATGGCTAGGTGCTTGATCTTAGGTAGCTTTACAAATAAAATTCACACACATACATGCACAATTCTTACAAAGGATTTGGATTTGATTTGGATCGAGGGGATTCACTAGTTTTGACAATGAAGACACACCAAACACATCAACACCCTATATTTAGTAAAATAGGTGTGACATCTTGTGGATCTCACAAATGGCCATGGGCCAATCCCAACTCAAAATAGAGAAGCAATTCCCACCCCCATTAATACCATAATGCCATAGATTGGATAGATAGAGAATATAAGGTCATGTACCACCTTATACCCCTTACCTTGGAGACATTTGTTTTGCCCAAAGTAGATTATATCTCAAGTATGACGGTACGTGTGGGCATCTTCCCCTCCTACTATAGCAGTGCACCACAAGATATGATGACCGAAAGGTCTTAAGCTAGGATGTACAGGCTTCTAAGTGATATCCTCGATAAACACAAGGTGTGTGAGGCCTATGTCCATGAGATGAGGGGTATGTCTAGTGGCGTGGTGCAAGAGAGTAACCCACTCTCCTCCTCCATTTTGCAAGGTATAAAGTTCTTGCAAGTTTTGCCCAACTGATAAATGTCCCCCAATAGAAGAGTCTTTTGATTCTCTTCAAAATTTGTATACCCCACTGGAACATGAGGGTTGAAGTCGTTCCCTTAGTGATGAAATCTAAAGCAAACCCCCTAGAGGAAAGAATCGAAGGTGTTTTTGATCTCCAAGATCACCAAATGGCGTGAGGAGAGAGCATACACACCAAGGACCTTGGGATGAACAAAGATAACAAAAATTAGATCAAATCAAGGTTTTTGATCCCCAAGATCACGTGAAGTGTGAGGGGAGAGCATACACCTTGATTGATCCCAAACAAAACAAACAAGTTATTTTTATCCCCTAAAAGAAATGTTCCTAGATTAGTGGAAAAAATATATTAGGTCCTTCGACAAGCAGGGCTATAACCACAAATGATTAGTAGTCTCAAAGATGCCTTGGACAATTGAAAAATGCTACAATCACCAAAGTTAGTCCAAGAAAAGATGTTAGATAAAAAATAAGACTAAAATAGACACAAACGCTGATAAAGGTTGCATAGGTGTTGACAGAGGCTACACATGCATTGATCTATGATGCAGGTGTTAATAGGTAGACATAGGTGCTAAAGAAAGAGACACATGCACCAAACTGAGACATAGGCGCTACAGGAAGAGACATAGGTGCCAAACTAACACATAGGCACTACAAGAAGAGACATAGGAGCCAAACTAAGACACAGGCACTACAAGAAGACACACAGGTGCTAAACTGAGACACAAGAGCTACAAGAAGAGATATAGATGCCAAACTAAGACACAAGCAATGTAGGAAGAGATATAGGCACCAAACTGAGACACAGGTGCTACAAGAAGAGTCATAGGCACCAAACTGAGACACAAGCGCTACAAGAAGACACATAGGTGCCAAAATTTAAGACACAGGAGTTGAAAGCTAAGATGCAATTGCTAAAACACAAAGGATATACTTGAGTGCAGGGGTACTGAACCTAACTGCACAAGCATTAATTCGGGCTGCACAGACACTAATCTAATGGTGAGATGATGGGTGACCTGCAACCTGATGAGAAACTTGCAAAACATAGTGTTAAACCTACAAAACAAGTTGTTAGGACTTGTCAGAGATGGAATCAACTCAATTTTGATTGTTAGATGTGAAATTGCAAGACATGAAATAATTGAAATGATATTTCAAATGTAGGCGCTAAATTGGGATAAACCTACAAAAAAAGTGTATTAGTACATAGGTGCTACAATCTGGGACACAATTGCTAACAAAGGCTACATAGGTGCTGACAAAGGCTACACAGGTGTTGACAGAGGCTGCACATGTGCTGATCCTCAGGTGTAGGCACGACTATAACCTACACGACAATACTTGACAAGAAACTCACAAAAATGTTAGATTAGGGGGGTGGGGGTCCCATCGAGCATGCTAAATGTATGCAGGTGAAGATGAACACAAGAAATAAACTAAATTAATGTTAGCCTACTTCATTCGCCTTTAAATACACATCAGATTGAGCATAAAGGAATGCATAAAGAACAAAAACTAAACAAGACTAGTTACCAAATGCAACCTTTGTTGTGTGGATGTGCTCCATTGATGTGTTGATGTAGGTGGCTCCTCATATGGACAACATAACTTTAGAACGCATGGAGACTTTAAAATGTTTGGGGTGAGGATCAATTTATAGATTTTTTGGATGGGGATTGGATGGTCAAGATTGATTTGAAGAATCAAGGGTGGAGGATTTTGTTGGCAAGAGACACTGCTCCGGTATAGAATAGAATGTTGTCATTGATGGAAACAAGGCAAAGATCTTTCATCACAATGGCAAGGACACGTTACTCTGGAAGACAATCCTAATCTGGCAATAAGACACAAGCATTTTGGTCTGGAAGTCCTAAAGTGGCTAAGTATTAAAGTGTTCAAGTATGAGGCAAAAAAAGGATCAATACTCCTCCGTAAGTGAAGATATGAAGATGTAGCTTAGGTATTATGCTCACAGTTATCTATTGATGTTATACTTCAATAATCAAGTCATGACTTCCTCCAGAAGACATCTAATGAAAAGACTAAGTCCGGGTCAGTAGAAGTTAGACAGAGATAGTGAATAGTGTTGATAACTGAGAGGGGGGGTGAATCAGTTATCCTAATCTTGCTTCAATTCAAACACTTAAATCCACTTTGTTATTTAATAGCATAGCAATTAATCATTCATGAAAGCATAAATCATAAACACCAGAGTAGATACACATCAACACATGAGACACCAAGATTTTGACGTGGAAAACCCAGTCAAGGGAAAAACCACGGGGTGATTAACCCAAGGATTATTCTCTGTTAGAAGAATAAGAAAAATAGATGGCACATGCCAATTAGGGCTCACTGCCCGAGCACACTGCTCACAAGAGGCACACTACCTACAAGAGACACACTGTCTACAAAGTAACAAGTATCACAAACTTGAACTGGAGATTGACATCTTTACCATGCCTGGATCAGTTCCATTTAAGCCCAAAAACTTCTGCTCTGCCTCTTGCGCTCCTCTTCGCTACCACACACTCATCACACAAAGACACACTTCAAAATGAATTCACAATCCCTTATTTATACAAGGCATCGACTTAGGAACAATCATCTAAGTTGGCAAACACCTACAAGATCATCCGCAAGACGTGTAATACATCCAGTCGGCCAGTCTCAGGAAGAACACCAACAACCGGTGGTCTTTACATCAAATCCAAACTCTAACTTCAATGCGGACCACCAATAAGAATTGTGCACGATCCAAGGATCACCAAAACCTTTCCTGAGTCACCAAGAACATCCGCACTTTATCAGCTTACTAGAATTCTTCTCTTCTTCATCCGGAACTTCAAGAACACAGTCTATCGCCACTGTCACAATCACAAAGGTGCTTTCGGACCTCCAAACCATGAACAAATCTAGTTGTCACTTCACACTGACTTCTTCAACACTCCCTCCAATCCGCAGAATGAGATAATACAATTCCAGATCTCACTGGACCAATCTGTGACACTCTGTCACCACTGAACATCTGTCAAAACCGGTTCTACTAGAGCAACCATAACTTCTTCAGATCTTCATGCGGACCTCTGAAATCTTGACTGGAGCATCTCAAGACTCATATCTACAAACCCTTTAAACTGCATACTCTGATCCTCAACATATTTGGGGCTTTTACCTTCTTGTTATCACTGTTCTTCACTGTTCCTGATTGAGGCTAATTTTCTCAATATCCTCAGCACACAGCTCATCCAATCCTTCTCATTAATGCAATATGAGTATGTTGACATCAATGACAACACTAGTTATCCTCATACTTGCAACAAATAGTGCTGAGTAAAGTGGTCCACATTCCTCCGCATTAGCATATTTTGTTCTGCAGTTTTGAAGTAAGATAGAGATAAGTCATGACTATCAGAATCCAAGTTTGTAGCCCTAGAAGTGCAGCAGATCTTGTTCTATAGGCTCTCCAGTATCGGCATCCAGTATAGTAGTGTTACAATGTGACAGGGCAACAGTTCCAAGGTCTACATTTTGGCACATAGATTTATCTTGTCCTATGGAGTTGAAGACATGTTAAGAGATCATTAATGATTGTTGAATATGAATCATGAAGGTACATTTGATCCACAACAAAAGTTATGATGTGATAGAGGAACCTATCATATATGTTATTAAGGAACAAGTCGACAAGCTGGCTAAATCCTTATGCGGAAAAGAAATATGAGTTGGATGATAAAGGTAAGTAGTTGTATGAATAGAGCCGAGACATATGAAGACATGTACATGATGGTTTGGATCCACATTGAAGATTTAACACAAGAACAAGTTGACAGGGTATAACACTTGGTATATACGCTTCACAGTTTATTTCCCGACTTGATCATGAGAAAGATTTAGTTGCAGATATAAATAGAGGATGGATTTCAGTGTTTGAGAAGTGTTGTGTGCGGTGTGATATATATGGATGCGAAACATGCAAAGATAGAGTGGCCGCAGCAAATAAAGTGAGATCTTGAGCATATGTAAGATTAGTGCAAAGAAACAGGGACAGACTGAAATGAAGACTTTTGAGTCAGTATTTATGAGCTTAAGTGGAATTGTTTCCATGCATATGTAGATGCAATCACAATAGTTCATCCTCGGCAATGAGCCACCCTTATTCCACCTTCTTCTTCTAATTAGCAGTGAGTCTCTTCTTGAGTAGTGAGCTTCGGGCAGTGAGCCTCTTGTAATTCGGTATTGTGCTATAATAATCTTTTGAGAGCTAACTCTCTCCGTGGTTTTTCCCTCTTTGGGTTTTCCACATAAAAATCCTGGTGTTCATGTGTTATGTCTTTATGGTTGATGTTCATTAGTTTAATTTGCTTTCACATAATCAAAATTGGTAAATGGATAAAAGAACAAGTTTATGAAAGGTTTTGTAGAACACTGATTCACCACCTCCCCCCCCCTCTCAGTGTTCATTATATTCAACAATTGGTATCAGAGCAAGGTTCCTTTGAAGAAGCCTAACAGCTTGAGGAAGATCCAGGAAGGTCCACCTATGGCAGCACAAAGGTATCTCACTTATCCAAGCAAATCTCTCTAGCAGCATTATAATTGGTAATCAAGTATATGTCAACAATGAACAATTTGAAACAACTCTAGAATATCTTGACAACTCCAAGGCTGGTATCAAGGGTTTAGAGGAGAGTATCAAAGAAGCTGATGATTGTATTCTGAAACTAAAAGAGCAGATCAGTAAATCTCAAGAAAGAAGAAAAGAATTATGTGAGCAACTAAAACAAGTAAATGAATCTACAGAGAGTCTCCTCAGAGTAATTGAAGAAAAGACCAAGAATGAGGAATATCTAAATCAAATTGTGAAGGACAAGTTAGAGGAATGTGAAAAACTAGGGAAAGAAGTTCTTCTCTTGAAGTTTGATCTAGAAGTAGCAAACGGCTATAGAGAAAAATTCAAAATAAGCTCTACAAAACTTGATGATTTGTATCCAGATGATAAACAAGGTTTGGGATTTGAAAAGGGAGAAAGTTCAAACTCAGGACAAGATAGATCTAAAGAAGGAAGAGGCAGAAACTATCCCGTAAGAAATCAAAGAAAAAGACCTAAAAGACCTTCGGTCAGACAACCAAAAGGTATCCTTCTTTCAATGGTTATTGTTTCCAATGCAATAAGTATGGTCATAGGGCTACTCAGTGTAGAAGTAGAAATCAAAATGTTCCATCTTTTTCTGGTCAATGTTTCAATTGCAAGAAGATTGGTCATAAAGCAAATGAGTGTAAAAGTGTGTTAAGAAATGTGCCAAACTATTCAAGGAATAGTCAATTCTTCAATGGCAAGTCTTTTGCATGCAATAGATTTGGCCATATGGCTAATCAATGCAGATCAAGACCAATTCCCAAATATAGAATAAACCAAGGTCACAGAAATGTTGTTTGTTTCAATTGCAGCAAATCCAGACATTTCACAAAGGTTTGCAGAAGCAGAAATACAACAAGAGACTATCCTGCAGAAAAGGGGAAAACAGAGCAGAGAGTAGACAAAGGCAAAAAGAAGATTGATCCAGTAGAAACCAAGAAAGAGATGAGTCAGATTTGGATCAAAAAGGATGTTACTAAGGTCAAGGATGGATCCGCACCAGTCTCCGATGCAGATACTTCTTCTGAGAAGTAAATTGAAAGCTCTGGCTCAAGGGGAGCAGTGTCAAAAGCTAAATCCCCTAGCCAGAAAGTTGGTGCTGGAATCCAACAAAGAGATATGTGATAGAATCCAAAATGACATATCCCTTGAAAGAAATTCTGGAAGAAAAAGATCTAATACAAAATATTGCAGAGCAATCCTAATCAATTGTATTCTATAGTGAAGAGTTTAACAGCTTTTTGGAACAAGCATTAATGATGATTAGGTTAAGTCATGCAGAGGATAAAAGAGAACTAGTTTAATTTCAAAATCACTTTGCATTTGAAGCTATCAAGTGTTCAAAGAGATTGAAGCAAAGTTTGAGCAGCGACAACCAAGATTTGAAGCATTTGAAGAAATTCGAAGAAACGAAATCCTAACACAGCGAAACAAGGTATTTTCATTGAAACCCCATTTGTGAATTTGTTGAATTTCTGCAATGGCAACTCCGCAAGTCGTAGACATCTTTGAATGACCTCGGTCTAAGTTTAAGAAACACCCCTGCAAGGCAACCAAAGTTGATCCAATGGGTGCATTCTCAAAAATACCCTACGGAGTTCTGTATGTGGAAGACGTTAGGGCATGCATCCATGTGGCCCTAGATGAGCTCAACAGAAAAAAAAATTCTCAGATTTATTTTTGAAACACTTAAATAATAATCAATTTGACTTAAAGGAAGAATACAAAGCTTTAAAGGAGAAGAAATTCATCCAGTATGCAGAGTTTCCTGCATTTGCAGAGGACAAATGGGTGTGGTATATCCTTAGTCGAATCCACGACGAATTCATGTGGTTAGGGAAAGGGCAACCCTTTAAGATAACAAAGGAGGCAATTTAGGCAGTCACTGGACTAAACTCCACTGGAGGTGTGCCATTATTGAAGGCAATCAAGAATCAAATGGTTACAGATGCTACCGGAGCCCAATTTGACAAAAGGGCATTGACGATAAATGATATCACCAATCCTACAGTTAAGTTTGTCTCAATGGTCATAGGTTACAAAGTTTACTTCTCAAATTCAGAGAACTTTGTTTCTGGTACTGCAATATACACTGCCTATCAAATGGTTAAAGAGAATGCAAATTATGATTTGTGCGAACTGCTGTGAACCTAACTACTGGTGAATCTAAAGAAGATAAAGGAAAGCAAGAACTATCCATTCAAGTATGGTACGCTAATTATCTGTTTATTCTTCTATTTCTTGAATGAATTCTTAAATCATAAGGGATTAATTTGGTTGAGTAATAAACCGGTAGCTGTGCAAATTAGAAATTGTCTTAACAACTTGGGAAGTTATAATGAGCAAAAAGTAGCCCTATGGGGATTTTTCAAGAATTTTTAAAGTATGATGCACTCAAGAGAAAGAATTCCTGAGAAAATTGTTGATAAGTACAAGGACATAATTTGTTTCATGGTCACTAAGGATCAATGTTTAATGGAGGCCATGGAACCTAGAACTGTATGGGTAATGCCCATGGGATATGAGGTAGATGAACAAATTTTGGAAAACTATGCCCAGCACCTGCTCAGCAAAACTAAAGATGCCAAGGAAGAAAGGTTTGGAACATATGAGGAGTTATCTGTGAAACTCCATGTTGAACTTAGACAAACTGAATCCACCGGAAAAGTGAGAAAAGAGGTGGAAGAAATTGCCGCAAGGTACGGCATCACCAAAGAGCAACTTAAGGAATCAAGAGAAAATACAGAGAAAGCAAAGAAGGAAAAACAAGAAAGTGAACAGGCTAAGGTTCTGGAAGAGCCTATAAAGAAGCCAAGAGGGTCTGAAACAACACAAAGGACTACTAGAAGCTCTGCTACTTCTCTAGTACCACATCATCAAAGAAACTCTCTGTCAAAAATACAAAGAGGAAGAAGATGAAGGGAAGAAGACTGTATGTCAGTGTGGGAGAAAAGGATGAAGAAGAAACAGAATCAGATGAGGAAATAAAGAATTATGAAAGTTGAGGCTACTAAAGTCTCTGGAAGTAGCAAGGAGAAGTCCTCTAGAAGGAAGATACCCAGCAAAAGACAGAAGGTAGATGAGTCTCAAGCCACATTAAAGCTTGAAGATGTATTAAAATCTGTCACTATTGATGGAAATTTGAAACCTGTGGCTGAATTTTATGATGATTACAATGATGCTGATAAAAGGATTTTGGAAGAAGCCACCGTAAAGTACTTGAACATATACAATAGAGCTCTCATTGAGATCATTTGTGATCTCCCAGATACCTTGGGAAGTATTCTATCAGCTAGAAAAGAAATTGCTATGGCCAAAGATATTAAGCTCAGACAACATGCACTAACAAGTTTAAGTCTGGAGATCACTCCTGAAGAAGAAGCCAAAATTTCTAAGGAACTCAAGGATGCCTTCAGGACCAAGAAAAGGATGAATTCATTAATGATAGGTGAAATTGACAAAGTGGTCAAGGAAACAAAGGAAACCATTTTGGAAATATTAAAGAAATATAATATTCCCACCATCTATGACAATAAAGTAACAGATGGTGATAATATATTTGTTCCGAAAGTCAACATTGGAAAGGAGACAACTGAAGAAAAGGAGACTCTTGCCTCTCCAGAACTTCAAAAAGTTGAAAGTATTGCTGCACAAACCAGTTCTTCTCTGACACATCAAATTGAAAAGGATCTGGCACAGGATGAACAAAAGGAAGACTCAAACAAGGCAATGGATATTGATCCTTCGGAGCTGGAACAGGAAGATGTGGTCTTCGGTGCAGCAAGAGACACTGCAAAGGTAGTAAAAGAGATGTTGGAAAAAGAAGAACTAATTCTAGATGAGCCTGAGTCAATCCAAGGTCCAATAAACTTGGACAGAATGTCTCCTACTCAAATGTTCAAGTTGGCTTCAGTTGCTCAATCCAAAGCAAGAAAAGAAATATTGGAGTCCCACATTGAAGATAGTGAACTCATAAATGATGCCTCCAACATTTTGGAAAAGCTGGTACCAACATACTGGAAGGATACCTCTCTATCTGCCACTTGTCAAATCAAGGGACTAATTCATTCTGTTGGTTTTTTCCCTGACTGGATGCTCATTCCCAGATTTCCCTACAAGGTAGCCATCAGTGATCAACAGGATCTCTAGGCCAGGGGCCAATAGTGTAGGAGATAGACTCTATTTTTATCTCCTCTTCTTCTTCAGGCTCTACAAAACCTAGGGGGGGATTCCCTATTCAACACCCATGAGAATATGCTTGTGGGTTGGCTTGGGATGTTGACACGAAGCAGATAAATCCTCCTATATGAAGACCAAAACTGTGGGATAAGTGCAAAGGGACTAGCTTTGGGCTTATGTTCAGTTGTGAATCAGAGGATCTTGGTCCTAAACTACCTCTACAGTCCTAATGGTTGTTTTGGAAGTTTGAATTTGATTTTATGTTTGGATGCAAACCTGGACCTGGTGTATAACCTCAACACAGAGCTAGATTGGTGCATATCCAGGGCTTGGAGTCAGTAGACATACACATGTAAATGTTCAGCATAAACATACCAAGACTGGATTTCAAGGGGATTTGTGTGATATCTACCTTACAGATACCTCCCAAAACAGAGTATTAAGTTATCTCTATTTATGATATCCTTACTGCAATATATTCTCCTCAACACTTAACCTGAAAACACTTTAATCTACCCCTTGAGTAGAAGTTAAGAGATCAAGCATTCGATATAGTAAACCTATATCCTAGAACCCAAGACACCCCTTAGATATCTAGATTCAAAAGAAAAGTATATTCAATACAAGAGACAAATAACAAAACACATGCAGTATAGCATTATTCATCTAAAACAGCATGAAACTAATAAATCTATGCACAATACATAAAACATGAGACTCATAAACTCACAAGATCTTCTACACAGAGCAACCAAAACGAGTTATATCTTATTACAATGCCAAATGTGTCCAGTTTTCAACAACCCTAAATGAGCAACACAGTTTGCCATTTATAGAAAAACCGTGAACTCAGCAAAATTAATTACAAGGCGAGGTCAAAATTTCCTGTCAGATAATGCACCAGAGATGGCACTCAAAATAATAAATGCAGCCGGGGACAAAACATGGAGAAGCAAGAGAAGGACGAGGAGCAGATGAGCTCGAGCCTTGTGCCACCGCTAGAAGATGATCGTCATGAACCTAGTACTTGGCCGCTCAACCATCGGCCCATGCCTCTGCATATCGCCATTAATGGCTCAACCAACCGTAGCCTCCTTGGAAACCGTCACAGCGCGCCCGTGGAAATTTCCTGCTCAAAACATGCTTGAAGACGCAAGGAAGAATTACCACTGCAACTTTGAAATATGGCCATCGATCATTTCCCTTCGCAGGATCTACAGCCTCAAATCGCTTTGAAAAGTTGAGAACCACTGAGAATGTGCCACGCAGGCACTTTTGCTTTTGTTGACTCTTCTAACTTTGTGAGATCAAAGATCCCACATTTGTCCTGCAGGGACCACTCTATTATTTTATAAATGGGGCCGCAAGTACACTAAGTGTCGAGCATTTTACCCTGCTCGACCCACGAACCCTCCGCCAATAGCCCATCAGCATATCTCCTGCTGACATTACATGTTTCCCCGATGAACACCTCCGTCGGCCAGACTTAGACTATCGGAGCGATAAGAAAGTCCTTCACTGACCGCATCGACCACGCCGATGCCCACTCTCTTGAAAGCCTCACTCCACTCATCGTCGGCCAGACAAACCCCATCGGGTCAACGCCCTGCGATCTGCCTGACGCACCAAGTCATCCCGATGGCACTTACAAGCCACACTCCGTCGGCAAGACCCTGTCTCATCGGCGAATCTATCATCTGCCTGGCCAATATGCAATGTCACTCTGATGCTGCTTTGTCGGGGTGACCCTATCCCATCGGCAAATTTGAACATAACTTCACTGATACTACTGCTCTCGCCGATGACCACTTTGCATGACCCACGTCGGCCAGACTATCCCGTCGGCCCAACTCTCCCCGGTCTGCCCGATATACCATAATCACCTCATTGGCGAGACCCTAACCTATCGGGGAGACCTCAGAACGGGTTGCCGATGAAGCATGTCACAGCGACGAAAGGAATAAACCCTTGTGGACCATAAGATCACTGAGACAAAGTGACAGTCCTGTCGATGGACATAAAAAAATTTTGATCTTAGGAAGGTGCTTGCATATACATGTTTAAGCACCAACACATTCTATAAGTACACACTTTGAATTGTTTGAAAAATCTACTAAAACAAAAGTTAGACAAGAGTTCAATGAGAAAAGGTTAGATGAGTTGACAAAGTTAATAGCCCATGATAAGGCTCAGCTAGATAATGAAATATAGAATATTCAGAGTACTATTATAGAAGCTGGTGATGTGTACAAATTTTGTCTATCATGGCTAGAGGTTACAAAGAAGACAGAAGAAAAGATCAAGGAATTGGAAGAGAAACTGATGAATATTTCTAAGAAGTTTGATCTGATAAATGAATCAACTAGCAACCAAGAAGCTCAAGTCATCAACATCCACAATG
The DNA here is from genome assembly GCA_027924645.1 of Cunninghamia lanceolata. Taxonomy (NCBI): domain Eukaryota; kingdom Viridiplantae; phylum Streptophyta; class Pinopsida; order Cupressales; family Cupressaceae; genus Cunninghamia; species Cunninghamia lanceolata. The sequence goes on along the minus strand of BSBN01000520.1, from coordinate 20,109,589 downwards.
ACTGAATGATTTAATAAATAAAAGGTATCAAATGAAGAGTAGAATGGGACAAATGAGAAGACTGGTCGGTCCCAAACTAGAATCAATGACTAAGTTTGTAGTTCAAGCATAGCTTGTTGCACAAACTGTCCCACCATCAGATCTGCAAAAGGCAGAAGCTCTAGTTTTTCTACTCAGTGGACATATACAAATTTTGGATGGTGTTAAGAAGAGCTGGGATGTTGAGATAGCTCAACTAAAGAACATATTTGGTGACATTCTTCAGCATATGTAAGATAAAATAGAAGACTGCACTTGTAAATATGCGACAGAGTACATAAAATTTTGAAATCTTGACAAATTTTTGGTTTCGGATCATACCCTTTGCCATTGATGTCAAAGGGGAAGAAGAAGATCAGTGAAAAATGGATAAACATCTCAGGGGGAGTAGGAGAATAAAGTGTATATAATAAGGGGGAGCAGTCAAGCATTTTTCACTAAATGTTGCCATCAATGCCAAAGGGGGAGATTGTTAGCAAGAGACATTGCTCTGGTATAGAATAGAATGTTATCATTGATGGCAACAAGGCAAAGATCTTTCATCACAATGGCAAGGACACGTTACTCTAGAAGACAATCCTAATCTGGGAATAAGACAAGCATTTTGGTCTGGAAGTCCTAAAGTGGCTAAGTATTGAAAGTGTTCAGGTATGAGGCAGAAAAAGGATCAGTACTCCTCTGTAAGTGAAGATATGAAAATGTATCTTAGGTATGATGCTCACAGTTATCTATTGATGTTATACTTCAATAATCAAGTCATGACTTCCGGAACATCTGATGAAAAGACTAAGTCCAGGTCAATAGAAGTTAGACAGAGACAGTGAACAATGTTGAGTAAATTGGTCTGCATTCCTCTGCATTAGCATATTTTGTTTTGTGGTTTTGAATTAAGATAGAAATAAGTCATGACTATCAGAATCCAAGTTTGTAGCCCTGGAAGTGTAGCAGATCTTGTTCTACAAGCTCTCCAGTATCGGCATCCAGTATAGCAGTGTTACAGTGTGACAGGGCAACAATTCCAAGGTCCACATTTTGGCACATAGATTTATCTTGTCATGCGGAGTTGAAGACATGTTAAGAGATCATTAATGATTGTTGAATATGAATCATGAAGGCACATTTGATTCGCAGCAAAAGTTATGATGTGATAGAGGAACCTATCATATATGTTATTAAGGAACAAGCCGACAGACTGGCTAAATCCTTATGTGAAAAAGAAATATGAGTTGGATGATAAAGGTAAGTGGTTGTATGAATAGAGATAACACATATGAAGACATGTACATGATGGTTTGGATCCACATTGAATATTTAACACAATAACAAGCCGACAGGGTATAACACTTGGTATACACGCTTCACAGTTTATTTGCCGACCTGATCATGGGAAAGATTTAGTTGCGGATATAAATAGAGGATGGATTTTGATGTTTGAGAAGTGTTGTGTGTGGTGTGATATATATGGATGTGAAACATGTGAAGATAGAGTGGCTGCAATAAATAAAGTGAGATCTTGAGCATATGTAAGAGCAGAGCCGAGAAACAGGGGCAGACTGAAATGAAGAGTTCTAAATTAGTATTTATGAGCTTAAGTGGAACTGTTTCCATGCATATGTAGATGCAATCACAGCAGTTCATCCTCAGTAGTGAGCCACCCTTATTCTACCTTCTTCTTCTAATTGGCAATGAGCCTCTTCTTGAGCAGTGAGCCCTAAGGCAGTGAGCCTCTTGTAATTCGATATTCTGCTATAATAATATTTTGAGAGCTGCTTTCACATAATCAAAATTGGTAAATGGATAAAAGAACAAGTTTATGAAAGGTTTTGTAGAACACTGATTCACCCCCCTCTTAGTTTTCATTATATTCAACAGATTTTTGAGAGCTCTCAAGCAAGGAGAGCTTGCCAAGTGTCATGATGAGATTAGTGGATGGGAAATGTCATTGGATTAAGGAGGAATAAATGGTCAAGATTGGGCTTTGGGAAGATTGGAGGGATGAGATTGATTTGCTAGATGGGAGGTATGGGTTGGATTTTATTTGAATTTTAAATTGGGAAGCATGAGTACATGCCTAATTTAAATTGGAGGAAAAGGGGGTGAGTTGGGTTTGATTTGAATTTTGAATTAGGAAGCATGGGTACATGCCCAATTTAAAATTGGAGGAAAAGGGGATGGAGGACAAAAGGACCTTTGTACAAAGGACCTAGACCATGCCTTTGTAAGAAGGCCATGTGGACATGTACAAGAGGCCATGCCTTTGTACATTTGGAGGAATGGAGAGGATTTGACCAAGATTAGATTACGATTTAGGTTGTGCAAGTGGGGGATTAGTTTAGTTACTTAGGTTTAGGTGACCTAATCAAAAGTATAGAAAATAGGAATTAAATAATACAAATATTTATTTAATTCATAGGATGGGAAAAGGGGATAATAGATAAATTAAATTTATCTAATGTTTGGACTATAGAGAAAGGAGATAAATGATTAATAAATCATTTTGACTAGGGATAAATACCAATGCAGGTACCGATACAGGTACATATGAATAGTGATTTTGACAATAAAATATTGTAAAATCATGGATAGAAGGGGATTTGATCAATTAACCATCTAAACATGTCTTTATTCAATTAATTGTGGACAAAATGTAGTTTAGGGGTGTCTAGAGATGGTTTGAAGATGTTTAGGGATGGTTTAGGGGTTTTTAGGAATGGATAGAGATGAATTAGGGATGTTTAGGGATGCTTTACGAATGTTTAGGAATGGATAGGGATGAATTATGGATGTTTAGGGATGACATGAAGAGTGGACAATTTTAGGTGTCTACAGTTATGTTCCTTTCACACACATATTTTTGAGACTTGAAGTGCCAATATGAGGTAGATATGTTTTTAAATTCCACTTAAGTATCAAATTTTGGGAAAGGAAAATAGAAAATTCCCTACTTGAGACTAGAAGGACCAATATGACAAAGATATATTTTTTAATTCCATATAAGTTTGTAATTCTTGGAAAGAAAAATAGAAACGTGCATAGTTAATGAATAAGTATTTTTCATGCCCAATACAATTTATGGGTCATCCATGTATGTAACTATAAATGTGCTCCATACTAATCTACCTCTATATCTAATAGTTTAGAGGGTGATGTGGCAATCCTAGTGCCATGCTAGCATGACAACTACATATTAATGAGGATGATATGACATGGGCCAATGTGACATCACAAACATGCTGACATCACTATGTCAAGAGACACATGCTTGAAGTAGTAGTAAAGTAGTGGTGCATAATTAGCCAATTATTTTAAAAAGTTAATTAAATTCACTTTTAATGTCTTCACTGTTAGTGTAGGATATATTATTTATCCTTGTTTGTTTGTTGTGGATTATTTCTTCGCATGGATTATTCCTACACTTGGAGTTAAGCTTGCTTAGGTGTGCTAGTCTTGTGAAGTTAGTTGTCTAGTCTCATGGAGTTAGCTTGCTAGTCTTGTGGATTTAGCTTGCCACGCGTATTACTTAGTGGGAGTTATGTGCCTATTCTTAGGCTCCTTCACCACTATTCTAGGTGGCAGTTGCACTTCCTTTCTCCTATATGTACATCTCCATTTCGTGAGCTAATGTATTCATGCTATTGGATTCATTTAGTGTTCATTTTGTATTTTTGTATTTGCTTTGCATTCTGTGTTTTTTAATTTAGCTTGCAACAAAGAGCGTGTGTGTGCTTGACTCATGTGGCTCGAACTGGTACATGCATTTGATCCAAAAGATCTTGGTGCACTCCTATACTCACTTTAGTAATTACGTTGGTAGTCCTACTAAATGATCTCATACTCTTTTTACTACTAGTTTTAATAGGCAACAAAAAATTGGCTTCTTTAATTTAACATTTCAACAATATTATTATATATTTATTGTATTCTTTTCTCTCGCATAATTTCGAGACTTGAAGGGCCAATCTAAGGTACTTAGATTTCAATCCCATTTAAGTATGAATTTCTAGGAAAGAAAAATAGAAAATTACGTACCAATGAACATCTATTATTCATGCCCAATACAATGTACAGGTCACCCATGTATGCAAATAAATGTGATCCATACTAACCTACCTCTATAATTAATGGTTTAGAGAGTGACATACATGATAGTGTCACAAGTATGTATTAACAAGAATGATTTGTCATGAGCTAACTTGACATCACAAACCTACTTTCATATGCACATTATAAAATACATGTGTAGTACTAACACAACCATGCAAGTGAGAGTTGAGGCAACACCTCTATATAAGCATAATTACCTAATTGTTGAAAATTCAACTTAATTCACTTTAAAGGTCTCCCCTTTAGTAATTATGTTATAGTCCTATGGAATGATCTTATAATCTTTTTACTATTACTAATTTTATTAGGAATCCAAAAATGTAACTTCTAGAATTTTAAACTTCAACAATATTTTGTATTTATTATATCTAGATGCATCCCTTTCATACACATAATTTTGAGAATTGAAGGGCCTATTTGAGATACCTAGATTTTTTGCATATCCCATTTCTAGGAAAGAAAATTAGAAGTTTATGTAATAATGAACAAATGTCACTTGTCGACCCAATACAATGTTTGGGTCATTCATGTATACAAATAAATGTTCATATTAATCTATCTAATGGTTAAGAGGGTGGCATGGTAGTGCCATCTCCATGTTAGTATCACAAGTACGTATTAATGGGAAGGGTTTGTCATGGTCCAATGTGACATCACAAACAAGCTTTCATTACCACATCACAAGACACATGTTTGAAGTAGTCGTAAAGTAGCACAACATTACAAACAAGCTTGCATTGCCATGTCATGAGACACATGTTTGAAGTATCAATAAAACAACTGTACAATTAGCAATTGAAGCAACACCTCTATAAGCATAATTACCCAATTGTTAAAAGTCAACTAAAATCACATTAAATGTTCTCTACTTTCTTTTTTATTGCTAAACTGAGGGATTAGGGCCCTCTCCCATTGTAATAAAAGAATAAACAAATATAACAATTTTCTTGAGGGAACACAACCCTTCATAGAGATGAGGTTATAGATAAATTAGTCATTGATAAAAAAAAATTACAAAAGGTTGAAGAAACTACACTATCTAAAGAAATCACCCAAAGACTTAAATTCCAACCAAAGTTGAAGAAAACAATTATGCTCATGTTGAGTCACATCTCAAGAATGTTTTGAAGATTACTTCCTCCCAATTTTAATGAGGAGAACATCCATGGTCTAGTGTGTTCCTTCATCAATTGAGTCACGAGATTCAAAATGTAATTTTTTGGCTTTTGTTTTCCTTCCTCTTTACATGCTTGAAGCCCTACAATTTCTAGTTTGGTAATTTTGTTCTGTCTAGGAAATAATAATGATTTTGTGGGAGAAGACCTATTCTTCTTCATGCTCAAGGAAATCAATCATGTCTAACTCTTGCTCTTTTATGAGTGCCTACAAGAAGTGATCCTCATCTTCAAAATTTACTCCACATAATGTTGAAAATCTTCCTCATCATCAAAAAGTTGAATGGGGGCGGAGGGCACAAGAGTTGTTGCTTTGTTTGAGATAGTGGGAATCTAAAATGAAACTCTAAGCCCTACATTTAGATCCGGATGCTGAGAGGAGGGAGGTTTAGTCTACATGAAAAATTGCTCATGGTTGTGCTAGGTGAAATCCTTTTCGTGATAGTTGATTTACTGACCCACTTCTTAAGATTGCCATGCCAAAGATCATGAAAGTTTTGGAAGAAGACACTGTGATTTTATGATTGATCATATTACAATAAAAACACCTTAGAGGCAACCCTCCAAAGTTAAAATATTGGGTCCAAGCGCCATGTGAAGCGTGAATCCTGATGATAGGAATAATTGGCTTGGAGATCTCAAGCATGGTGCAACCACTCACATACCCACTCTTTGAATTTGCCTACTTTGAGTCTAGTTTCACGAACTCACTCACCTAGTCTATCAATTTTTGAATTAGTATATAGTATCTCATAATCAAAGGGAAGTTATATAGTCACAACCAAAATGGAACTCTGGTAATGGTGATAGCAATGAGGTCCTAAAGGGGGACCAAAGGGCCAAGAATAATATGACCTTTCCAAAGAACCATGAGTTTTTCTACCACACAAAATTGCAATCTTCAACAAAGCTTAACTATAAAAGGGAAAAGCCATGTTCTAAGATCTCCATTGAAGGGGCTATCATATTTCTCTAGGTAATTTTAGTCCACGCTACAAAATTCTCAAAAGGAGGATGCTTCCCCAAACACCTAAAAATAAGAGATCAATTACCAATATTGCCCAAAATTGCATTAACACAATCATCTAGGACATGGAAATCATGAGGCTTAGCCACTGAAACCATTGTTGTGTTGAACAAGCAAAAGGAAGTATGAGTATTGGTTGAACGTGGAGAATTGGGTGATTAGGATTTGACACACCTGTTAATGAGTCTAATCCATTAGCCACAACCAAACTTCTATCCACCAACAATGGGGAGAGATTAGAGTTGTCTTTCAAGATTTGCCTCTTACAAAAATCATTGTAGCTATGGAAATGGTTTCTTGTGTTTTTACATTCTTAGAAACTTCAACATTCATCAAGCCATCTATCATATCTAAGGCATCACATTTGTGACAAGGGGTAGGGTGGGGAAGAGGAAACCATGTTTGAGCCCTCCCAAAGCAACCCCAACCTCCTTAGGTGAGATGCTCTTCTTCCTATTGAACACCTGAAATACTGAGAGGGGGGTGAATTAGTATTCTCTTAAACCATTTACTTATTAAACCATAATCCAATTTCCACATTCAACAATAGAAAAGAAAATCAAGCATAGAAAGAACAACCATAAAGCATACCACATGAACACTAGGATTTTTATGTGGAAAACTCAAAATGGGAAAAACCACGATGAGTGTTAGCTCACATATATTATGCAGTAACAATACTGAATTACAAAGAGGCTCACTGCCCTTAAGGACTCATTGTCCACAAAAGGATGCTCACTGCATATAAGCTCACTGCCATAAGAAAAAAAAAGAGAGGGTGGCTCACTGCCAAAAAAGACTGCTATAGTTGCATCTGCAAATGCATGAATACAACTCCAATGAAGCTCAGAAAATTGTCTCAAAACTCTTCATCCTTAACTTCTCTGTTACACTGCTCTGCTCTTACATGAAAACAAGATCTCTCTTCTTCTGCACTTGTCACCTTCACAAAAACCCAGAATTTCGCATGTCGCACACCACACTCACAAACATCAAAATAGATCTTATATATATATATATATATATATACACACATCCGTAACACTTTCAGTCTTCAAATTAGGTTAGCCTATAAAGATGAAGCATGTAGTTATGCCTTGAGCAACTTGTCAGCCTAATCCTTTCACCAAAATACTTTGCAGACCCAATTAACACTTGCAACACATTCTCACATGTTGGTTGCAATTATAGAACCACTTAGAATAAAGTTCCAAACATCATATCTTACTGCACACAGATCAAAGTATCAGGTCGACCTTAAACACTAACTATCACAAGTTTAGTTCATCTGTCAGATTGTAACTTTCAATGCGGACCTCAAGAATTGCTCAAATTCATATCAAAGACTCTTTAGACATCTCAGAACATAACTCCAAAATTGCATAACATAATATCAACTTGCAGCCAAATGCGGACCATCAGAACACATGCCCTACCTCAGTCAAACATTGTCAGACCTTGTAGTGATACTTAGATGCTCATAACTATCTTTCTGATGGACTTCAAACTCTACAACTTTGGATTTAGAGACTTCATATATTTGTTTACAACACCTCAAAACTGCATAACAAAATATCTATTACCGGAAGAATGCGGACCAAAACAATTAGGTGTTCTGCACTGTTCAGTACTGTGTTTAGTCATGCCGAGCTTAGACTACTTGAAGGTACACTTCTGGAGATGATCAAAAGATGAAACTTTGGATTTAAGATCATCTAAAGACTATATACATCTTACCAAAACCGCAAGACCAGATCTTTAACTGCGGACTAACGCTGATCGAAATACTGTCTCTCTATCGCTATCTCTGTACTCTGTCAAGACTTGGCCAAAATGATTAAGTCTTATTTGCTTGACCAAGAACCTTGTTGCAACCTTGTTGGACTCTTGTTTCCATCAATGAAAACATCAAAACATCATGCCAAACCAACTCATACCAACAGTGTCTCTAATGATGTTTGCCAATTTGCCAACACTTCTTATTTGAATCATATCATGACTCCAACTCCTTGTCGCCAAAGCATGGTTCTCCTTCCACTGCTTCTACACACCATTGTCACTACACATCATTGTCACTCCTACACATCTTCACTCTATACCTTTTATTGCACTAAAACTCCTCCACTTTTATAATTATATGGCTAGTCACACATAATGATCTTATTCTCTTTACTATCACTAAATTTTAGTAAACAACCCAAAAAATGACTTCTTTAATTTTAAATTTCAATAATGTTTACACAGAGAGGCATAACTACAATGGAAACAAGGGGTGGAGTGTAATGGCACGAGTGTGTTAATAAAAACCATTAAAGAGCCAACATGCAAAAATAATAAAAACTATGAAATAACTTTAAGTAAATAAAATAAAATCACCACTTAAGTAAATAAGCTAACTATAAAATAACTATAAAAACAACTAATCCTACAAAAAGAAAATATAAATACCATTTAGATGCAAAGTAACTAGTGAATAAACATTGTTTAGAGAGATATTAGAAGGTAAATAATGTCTAAAATAAAATAGTTGGTAAGTAATTTTTTTTAAAATAAATAATTAATTCAAAAATATTACGTACTATTTATTTATAAATATATTACTTATTTATGAAGTACATAACTATTTACTATTCAAGTAAATAAAGAAAGATCAATGTAAATAAATAAAAATAATTATTAAATAGTTTTAAAGTAAAACTAGCATACCTATCTGAAAAGAAAGATAACCCAATATGCACCTTGCAGCATCCTATGTTTTTCTTAATCAAATATTGATATAGATCTAAGTAAATTTCGACATCATAATGGCATGTAAATAAACACTTTAAGAACATGAAATAAGAAGAATAGAAGAAAGATAGATAGAAGAGAAGAGACACTAATATACGTGAGGAAAATCCTTTCGAGTAAAAAATCACACTTCAAAGCATTGAACCAATGTATTAATCTGCAACAACAAACATGTTACAATACACTTGCAGGCTCAAAGCCTTAACATAGATATTTACATCTTGCTTCTCTGGAAGAAAACTCTGACATAACCACATAAAACTCTAATCAATGCCTCCATCTCAAGCCTTCAATATGAAGTCTCAATGGGGCCCAAAAAATAACCATAAGGTATTCTCATGGGCCCAAAAAAGGTCCAAAAATACCATGGGAAAAATCCATGACCCACATTTCCATAACACAAAATTCCAATGCCCAGGGTTAGTTTGGGCTTCCAAACTATTAATAGAATATTCCTTATGGATGTAAGATGTTGTCATAAGTTGTCATAATCAACCCACCAACTTATTACCTGCTTTAGAAAGAGGCTATGACATATGTCATAAACTATCATAATGCTGGTCAAGATTCCTAGTTCACAATTAGTAACTCCCTATAATCATGCTATTACGCATCATAAGAATTCATCAAAGAATTTGACATAAAATCTATCATAAGAATCTACTATAAAGAAACCTTTTGATGACACCTTACAACTCACCACAAGAAGCTGATACATGGCAAAAAGTGCCACCTTGGAAATCCCACACCCCATTTTGGTGGAGCATAATTATTATAATAATTTCCAAATAATTATGGGGAAAATGATTAATAATAAATAAATAAATAAATTCAAGAACTTGCAAAGGTTGAGACAACTTAAATCCCAACACTATCTTTTGAAAAATTTATGTAAAAGACGATGACAGATATCTTGAGGTACCTATTTTTTATTGGATCTCTAATTAAAGTCGTGCCTGCAAGAATGATATCTTTTGTCGTTTTTTACATAGATTTTTCAATGCAGAATAGTGCCCCCAAGTTTTCAAAATAGAATAGTGCCTCCAAGATTGATTAAAACAGAATAGTGCCTCCAAAAATGATTAGACACTATCTTTTGAAAAATCTATGTAAAAGATGATGAGAGATATCTTGAGGTACCTATTTTTTATTGGATCTCAGAGTAAAGTCATCCCTGCAAGAATGAAATATTTTGTCGTTTTTTACATAGATTTTTCAATGCAGAATAGTGCCCCCAAATTTTCAAAGTAGAATAGTGCCTCCAAGATTGATTAAAACAGAATAGTACCTCCAAAAATGATTAGAGTTGAATAGTGCCTCCAAAAATGATATCTCTAATCAGTCTTCGACATAGATTTTTTTAAAAGAAAGATATACTAATATTATTTTTTTATATATATAAACATGCACCTTTCCTCTCCATAATTTAATGACTTAAGAGCAATGTGAGGGACAAGATTTTTTCAATCCAATAAAGTATGAAATGATGGAAAAAAAATATATATAGAAAATTAAGTGCCAATGAGTATGTGTCATTCAGGTTCAGTACAATGTTGGGGTCATCAATGTATGGATATAAATTGTCCATATTAATCTGCCTGGATATCTAACAGTTGGGAGGTTGACATGGCAATGTAACGTATGAATGGGAAAGATCTGTGATGGGTTGCCACATCAGCCTGACAGATGTTCAAAGCAGCAGTAAAGCATAAGGGCAACTGGCAGTTGAAGCAGCACGTCTTCTCCTGTACAGGATCACAAAAAAAGCTTAATTAATAACACATGGTGGACACAAGATTAAGCGTTAACTAACGGTAAATCCAGATAAGTCTAGAAGCTTCTGTAGACCCTTCGCTTGTTCCTCAGCACCGAAGAATAATAAAACAACATGGTAGCTTAAGATTTGGCCTCAAAAAACAGCTTTCTTTATCTTAATCGTCGAGGGTTTGAATCTCAGAGAAGAGAAAAAAAGGGTTTTGGGTTGGAGTGGCAAGATGGGTGTTGATTATTACAACATTCTCAGTGTTTCCAAGAATGCCACAGATGAAGATTTGAAAAAAGCGTACAGAAAATTGGCCATGAAATGGCACCCTGATAAGAACCCCAATAATAAGAAGGAAGCGGAAGCCAAATTCAAACAAATATCAGAAGCTTATGATGTAAGAAAAAATCCCAACTTGAATTTTTTTGTTTTGGGTTTTGGGCGGTAGTTCTTTTCGATTTTGATGAATTGAGAGAAGTATTTTTCTGTTTCAGGTGCTGAGTGATCCACAGAAGAGGGCGATCTATGATCAGTATGGAGAGGAGGGATTGAAAGGGCAGGTGCCGCCTCCTCCTTCGGGATTTTCCAACGGAGGAGGAGGAGGAGGAGGAGGGCCGAATGTTTTTAGGTTTAATCCTAGAAGTGCAGACGACATATTTGCAGAGTTTTTTGGTGGAAGTCCGTTTGGCATGGCGGGTGGGGGTTTTGGAGGGCCTAGAGCTTCACGCTTTCCTGATAGCATATTTGGAGGATATACACCTGGCGAAGGCGTTTTCGGGGCTTCTTTCAATGACGCTACACAGGCTGCTCCTCGTAAGGCTCCTCCTGTTGAGAACAAGCTTCCCTGCACTCTCGAAGAGCTTTATAATGGCTCTACTAGGAAGATGAAGATCTCCAGGAATATTGCCGATGCTAGTGGGTATGTCAAATCTTATATTTCCAGGTTTTATTTTGCATGAATGATGGATAGCTGATTTCAATGGCGCCAGACTTTTGTTATTTCTAGGGTTTTGCTTGATTTTTCTCCCAATCAAAAAGGATTTTTGCATTTCTACAGAGTCTTAAAGGTCTGTACATTTCTACTCAGGATCAGATTTGCTTTCCCCAAAATGTTTTCTAGGCAGGCCCTACCTGTTGATCTCAATAGTCTGCTCAGTTAACTTAAACACATATTTGGGTAAAATTATTTTTTATGGGGCTATTTTCAACCGAGTGTTAGTGAGTACACTTGATGAACAGATTTAGGAATCCTCATTTGAGTGATAATTAGTACACTTAATGCTCAAATGAAAACCCGTCCAAGTATAATTACTTATGTAAATTCACCATGGAAGCTCCAACTACTTAACCAAATTACAGTCGACATATCACTTAATTAATAAACATCAAGTTTTCACAGTCCATGAGACTCAGTTGCGGGGCTTCAGGGAAAGACTGTGTCTGATTTTTGCGGAGCTTCTGGAATAAGATTTTTTCTAGAAGCTCTGTAACTAAATCTCTTAATTGATAAAGACTGTCTGATTTTGGCGGACCTTCTGGAATAAGATTTTTTCTAGAAGCTCTGTAACTAAATCTTTCAGGGAAAGACTGTGTTTGATTTTGCGGAGCTTCTGGAAGAAGATTTTTTCTAGAAGCTCTGTAACTAAATCTCTTAACTGATAAATAATAAGTTTTATGTAGATTGGATATTTGAAATTATAAAATAGAAAATGACTCAGTAGAGAAATAAATTCAACTTGGCTCTATCTTTCCTTACAGTTACATATATTAAAAGAAAGTTTGGTGTAGGTACATTGCACAGAAGTATCAGATAAAATTTTCTTAAATTTTAATAATTTCATTTCTGTAAACAGATGACTCACCTGACTTGCTCTGCTCAGCCCAGGAAATAATATGTTAATGCTGTATATTTTTAATCATTTCCTGAAAGTTTAAGCATTTTGCATTTGCTCAAACCCTTTCCATACTCAGCTCAGGAATTAATATGTTAATGCTATCTATTTATATTGTGTCTGAGTTTGTGTTGGTGTGTGTGTGTGTATGTGCGCGCATGCAAGCACTGCTGTGGGCATTAGTGTGTGTGTGTGTGTGTGTGTGTGTGCGCGCGCGCGCGCGCGTATGTGCTCAAGCAGTGCCGTGGGCATGTCTGTGCGTGTGTCCTGTGTGCCTATGTGGTGCCATGGGCAAGTCTGGCATGTGAGTTCATCTGTCTGTATTTTCCGAATTAGACTTTTGTTTCTTGTATTCTGGATTTTCAATTTTTTTTGTTAGCATTCTATTGGAGCTTGGTGTCCATGGTTTTGAATGCTAGATGCAAGCAACTCCATGGCATAATTTTTCCATTGGTTGATTGTTATTGAATGCTTTCTTAATCTTAAAAATGCATTGGGCTGTGTAAGATTACTGACACTGTTCTTGTATCTTTTTTTCAGTAAAACTTTGCCCGTTGAGGAAATTTTGACCATTGAGGTTAAGCCTGGTTGGAAAAAAGGGACCAAGATAACATTTCCAGAGAAAGGAAATGAGCAACCCAATGTCCTTCCTGCAGACCTAGTCTTTGTTATTGACGAGAAACCACATGATGTCTACAAGAGAGATGGAAATGATCTGATAGTGACCCAAAAAATAACTCTAGCTGAAGCTCTTGCTGGATATACTGTTAATTTGGTTACTCTTGATGGTAGGAATCTGAGCATTCCTATTACAGATGTCATAAGTCCAGGATATGAAAAAGTTGTTCCAAGAGAGGGAATGCCTATAACAAAGGATCATGGAAAGAAAGGAAACCTGCGGATTAAGTTTGATATCAAATTTCCATCAAGATTAACTTCTGAGCAGAAAGCTGGTATCAAGAGAATTGTTGGGGGCTAAATTCAGGTTGCGTTCTGTGGAATGCAACCTGAGTGGGGAATGTTTGTCTTGTACAATGGGTCATTTGATGGTGGATAAAGATGAGTCTTCGCAAGTAAAGTAATGCGCAAGGTCAAGATTCTGCTTGTAGAATCTTTATTAAGCATGGCATGCTGGTCTATACATGTAAATTTCATATATAGGAAGATATTAGTTTTAAAATTTACATAATTTTATGAAGTTTTGGACTAAGCATTTTGATTTGGTCTGCTATGAATATGATGATATTTCAGTCATTTTCATTGTTAGAAATGAGTAATGCTGTAATATTCCCTCCGAAATTTTGTAAATATTAATAATAAGTTTCTGTTCTTTATGGAAGTATGAGCATGTTTTTTTCTAGTATAATCTAGTTCAATGCAGTGCTTGTACTAGTAAATGATTTAACCACAACCATCAAACTATGTACAGTATTTGGAACTTCTGATTGCATTTACAGAAATGTTTAACTACAGCCATCAAGTCCTGAGCCTCACCAGCTCAACAAAAAAAATGAAAATGTTAGATGTATACCCTGGCTGGCTGGCAGATTTTTAATATTTTTATTGTGTGCCGATGAAAATAGTTCTTTTTTTAATTCTTCTTTGAAACTTATCAAACGGTCTCTCTTTTCATGGCTTCAAACTTGAAATGATGTACTTCATGCATATGATCAAACTAGAAGTTTGACGTTGTTCTTGACATCATCTGCATTTAGCATTGCAATTTTAAAAGAACGTCAAAGCTTGTGTTTTGCGTTTGAGGCTTGAAGTTGCAGTTAAACGAAACATTTTTAAGCAAATTTTGCTGGGTTGTTCCTGGTGAAATAAATTAAACAATTTTATGCAAATGTTCCTGGATTGTTTGGTTAGCAAGTTTTGCTGGATTGTTCCTGGTAAAATAAATTAAACAATTTTATGCAAATTTTCCTGGATTGCTTAGTCCTGGGGAAATAACCGCAGGCGAGGTACCAAAATTGAGTATTATACAGATTAATGGGTCAGTTGGATAAAGATAATCCTATTCAGAGCATGCTGACTTTGCACCAACTTTTTACATCGTTAAATGCTTGGAACAAGATTTTAAGTTTTAATGGAAACTTTTGTAGGAACAAAAAGAGTCAACGGACTTTTGGCAGATAGAAGCATCCAGGGTGGTTGTAGTTGTAATTTGATATGCTGTTTTCGAGTCTCATTGACCTGCTTTTGTTCATCTCCGGACACATTTGAAGCATTTGTTGGTCATCTTGGACATTAATATTATTTCTTTGTTTCTTTCTGCAATATTTATAATCTATTGATACATTTTTACTTACTTTCTTTCTCCATTATATCATCTCTTGATACATTAGAAGCGTTTGTTGGTTGTCTGTGGACATTAATATGATTTTTTTTCCCTTTATGTAATATGATTTCTTTCTGCAGCAATGTATAATCTCTTTGATACTATATATGAAGCATTTGTGTTTGTGGTTTGGTTTAATTTTCTGATGCATCTATAAAACATTAAAATTGTCTGACATGGGAAATAGTGTTCAATCATTTTTAGGGAGATGTGAAAAATGGTTAGGGAGATTTTTTAGTGTATCTCAGGTGCAATGACAATTTGCAGTATGGCTATTGGCCATTCAACAGAGCATTAAACTGTTGAACAACTTATCTTCTCTGAATCTACAATTAGATAAAGACGCTGAACCTCATTGTTATCTCTTGTGTGGGGTACCCTAACTGATCCTTAATGTGGTTGAATTGTTTAGTTCTCGCATGGAAATTGACAGTCTGTAGCGTGTTTTTATTGTTTGAGCCTAGACCCTTTTTTTACTGTTAAGATTTTAAGCAGCCCGTAATTGCTAATGGCGTTTTGGTTTCTGCAACTAAGATAGCCTTAAACAGCAAGTAGGTATAACAGTTCCGGTGCCATAACACCCTGCTATCATTTGGTTAGCTTTTAATTTCCTTTGAGGGCGCCTCCTGTCTCATGTTTTTCGATCGACACTAGAGGGGCCTAAATAACTTGTGTGCTGATGGTGTAGATTCGTTCAAAACAGTTTGGAAAGAACTTACACAGTTGATACACCGGTTATTTGAGCCAATTTTGGGACTGCCTTTATTCTTTTCCCTGTAATAGTAGTAGTACTAAGTTAGCAGCAAGAAGGCAAGTAGCATCATTAATATTCAAGGCTGGAGATTTGGAAAGGGCATATTATGCTTAACGAATGCAGACTAGTGTACACTTCTTTTCAATATTTATTAAAGTTGGGAGAGTTGAACCTGGGGCTGGTACTTAGTATATTGCCCCATGCAATCACGCTTTTCTGTACGAATTTGTGGATTCACTAAAAATTGTCAAGTGAGAAACATTAGTCTGTTGAGTGAACCACAGATACCAAAAGAAAAAGTGATTAGCCAAATTACAATGAGAAAATGGGGGATGGCTCTGATACTTCTGAGTCCTAGTGGCCTAAAGTGGACCCTTCTCCTCGGAAAGAAAAATAGTAATAAAATTGAAAAAAAACTTGAAGATATATTCACAAGAAAATTGATGAGAACAAGTTGACAGGGAAGGGTAGACGGAAGACTTATTTGAGGGCTTTTGTCAAAGCTTAATAATTTGGTTGGCGCATCATGAACTTAGGTGGTGTCATTAGGACAGGATGTTTGTGTAAAATAAATGGCATTTCATCATTGCAGATTTTATTTCAAGTAAACAGACGGGTAGTTGAGATTGCACTACTACTACATAGAGATAAAACTCTTATGTTTTGAATATATATATATATATATATAAAATTATTCGGCTTGGTATTATTCAAAGCATGTCAAAGGTATGAGCGGAGAAAAGAATTAAAGAGTCGAAGAAGCCACGGATAGCGACAAGTGTCAGCTTGGCGTTCATTTGAAAAGTTTGAAGAACAAAAGACTCTCCTGGCTCGCGTGAAGACTACACATGGTGGAATCAAAGGTCTCTAGTTGAGGTTGCCACGTGTTAGCCCGGCACTTATTTTAAGAGTCCTCTTTTGATAAAGTTTGAGGCGTTGCAAAAAGATGCCACATGTCCCACCATGGAGGGCTCGACCCTTATAAAAGAATCCAGCAGAAAGCGCCACTTGTCAGCAAGGCGCTCATTTAAAGTCTTTTGGTAAAGTTTTGATAGGAAGAGCGCCATCCCGCCATGTGTCCTTTTGGTGCATGAAGTGGAAGACATGTATCCCAATAGCGCATTTTGTTATGAGCCTCAGTTTTCAGAGTTTTCTTTGTTGTGCAATATTCAACAGAGGCATGTCACGAGCAATTTTCTAAGTTTCATGAAGTTAACAGTAATTGGTTATAATGACACAGATGAACAGGGAGTCGAGATTCTCCAAAAGATTTGCAGTGTGGGAGCCAAATCGAGGAAGAGTCGGTTAACTAGAGCAATCAATTGCCAAGCTGTTATTATTTTGTCAATTTGGAGGTTTTCAAAGTTTTTTTGACACTATATATGTAGAATCAGTCTGAGGGAGAAAGAGTTCTGAAGGTATCAGATAGTTTTAGCAGCTAGAATAGAAGCATTTTCTTGCCTTAACAGGGGCCTCTCCTGAGGGATTGAATGTTGTATTTTGTGCAAATCTTTGCCTCTGTACTTTGTTCTCCTATCAAACAATGAAAAGAGAGTGGTGTTTTGTGCAATTGTGATCTATTTCTTATCCTTGTTTCTTACATTCTGTATGAGCCTTCTATTAATCTGATATATATTTTGTGAATGTTAATTATGCTTCATGCTCTTTAACTTTACCAGTGAATTCTGCAAGTTTAATCCCTGTGCTATTTGTGTGGATAAAATTCTAGCGCATCGTCGTAGCATTTTTTAAGTATTTCTTTATAGTCTTGTTTCTCCCTCCCTTTACCTAAAAACATAGAGAAGAACCAGCATCTTTAAAATCCGGAGGTTATTTCAAGAGTCACGTCCCACATTCTTGGAATTTCCCATTGTTGGTGATTTCTTGCAAAATCAAACATCACAGTTTTTTGGCACACCCAATGGGATAGAATTTACTGAGTCCTAATTAGAAGCACATGAGCCGACGCCCTGTAAGAAGTCAACTTGCGAACCGACAACATGAGCCTGATTTGCCACTGATCCAAGACTTTTATTGCCACCATTGGCAATTACCTCAAGAAGAAGAACAATTCAACAGAACACTTCAGGAGGACAAATGGGTGCCTCAACTCTACCTAGGAATTTTGTTAATTGGAATAGTGGTAGTCCACTCATTCTTCCAACATCTCCTGACACATGGGATCTTGTGCCTGCTAATGCTCTAAAGGCATTACCCAAATTCACAGGAGAAGATTTCAAGACTCCAGCTGAACATTTACAAGATGTTGTGGATGTGTGCACTGTGCATTACATTACAGAGCAAAATATTTCTATGAGATTGCTAGCTGCATCTTTTAAAGACAGAGCTCTTGACTGGTACCGATCTCTAGCACCAAATTCCATTGGAACTTGGGACCAACTGGGAGATGCCTTGTTTGAGAGATTCAATGAAAAGGGAGACAGGTCATCCCTTTTGCAAGAGTTGATCACCATAAAGAGAGCGCCGCAAGAAGCCATAACCGATTTCAATACCAAATTCCAGAAGACATGGCAAAGAATCCCAGTTGCGGCTCGACCACCAGCGGGTATGGCAATTATCTTCTACCTTAAGGCTTTCAATTCTGATATTTTAGTTATGATCCAATCATTAGGAGGGCAAACCCTTCTCGCGGCATATGAGTTGGCTGTCAAAACAGAAAATAGTCTGATAGATGCCAGGAAATTACTTCTGAGGCCCCCTATGCC
This sequence comes from Cunninghamia lanceolata, assembly GCA_027924645.1. Lineage (NCBI taxonomy): Eukaryota > Viridiplantae > Streptophyta > Pinopsida > Cupressales > Cupressaceae > Cunninghamia > Cunninghamia lanceolata. Next base: position 20,090,979 of record BSBN01000520.1, on the reverse strand, counting down.
CATGTTCCCTGAATTGTTAATTCCCATCCAAGAAGAGGTTCCCAATGCTCCTCAAGTCTCTGTTTCTATGTATACCTTTCCTACACAAAGACCGACAACCTCAGCGTCAACTTCCTCTCCATCAGAAATGGATCATGTCAAGAATATCCTCAGAACCTTTTCTAATGAGATTATCAACCTCAAGAGGCAACAAACCTCGTATCAAAAGCCTCCTTACCAAGGATTCCAAGGGAATAGGCCCCCATATCAACCAAACCAGTATCAAGGGTCGCAAAGACCACCCTTTTCACAACCATCCAATTAGCTTGTCCCTGTGCCCGCACCATTACAAACAATCGTTCCTAATCTAGGAAGAGAATTGGTTCCGAGGCAAAATAATGTGGTCGAAGAGACAAATGCATGGTGTTTCCCTTGTAATAATGCACATATGCCTAAGATTGCCCGAGAGGAAACCTGCAACAAAGAGTGGCAGAGCAAAGAAGAATGGGTGACCAGACTAGAGCATCATCAGTACTATACCCATACCGGTCACCCGGTGTCCAAAATGCAACAATGGTAGCTCAAATGCAAGGCATGCCTAAAGAGCGGGAAGGGGAAATTGCCCTTGAGCATGCATTGTTCTCATGGATTGAAGAAGAATCATCTATGTTCATCAACGAAGCATTGACTTCCAAGAACCCCCCAGTTCAATCAGATTATTACACTGTCAAAGAGGAGGATGGTGGAGACCCTAGAAATTATTCATAGTATAACGACTGAAACAAGGAAAGGACCATCAGCTTAAGCTTCCTATATCCCCACGGTAAGGCAGGACATCCCAATGATGATGCAAAATTAAGGAGTCTCCAACCCAACAATTGAAAGAACAAGGTATCTTTATTACCCTAAGGTGCGGTCATTAGGACCAATGAATGTGGTGGAGCAGTTAAAAAAGGCTCATGCTAATGTATCATTATGGGATATGTTAGCCATCCCCGAACATAAAGTACTATTGCAAGAAGCTCTGAAAAGTCAAAATGAACCTAAGGCTATTGGCACCAAGGAAGGCTCAGCAGATAAAGGAAAGGATCAACCCAAAGTATCTCAACCACAGTTAGGATCTGTCCTAGTGAATGCAAAAGAAGAGGTGAGTAAATCTAAGCCTAACCCTTTTTATATGACTCTGATAATGGGGAAGAAGTTACTACACAATTCAATGATAGACTTAGGTGCAAGCACCACAGTTATGCCTAAGCAAATAGCTGATGCTTTAAAGATAAAATATGAGCCATTAGCCAAAGGGGTGTTGCAGTTAGATGGAAAATCAGTTCAGACCATAGGGATTATCAAGGAACTTCCACTACAATTGTATACCTGCCCAAATATATACAACTGTACTTCAAGATGTAGTAGTCATTGATAGTCCCCCTTTTTTTGGTTTATGCCTATCTAGGGATTTCACAGCCAAAATTGGGGGATACATGTCTCTTGACTGGTCACATCTGATTCTTAGAACTAAGTATGGGTCAAAGATGAAAGTGTTGTCAGAATCGTTATGTAAGGAACATATAACTGATTAAGCAACACCAAAATTTGAAGCATCCCATGCTATGATCACTAGGGAGGAAAGAGTTTATGTGGAAGAAATGGGAGAATGGACTAAAACTGATGGAAATGAACAAGATGAGAGCCATCTGTTAGATATGACACAGGGTGATCCTTTTGGGAATTATGATTCTATTGGATTAGGAACATGTGATTTTTTATGAAGACCCTGAGATACCTGAAATAATGATCCAATTAGGAAAAGAAAAGGAAAACCCAAGTGAAGATTCCATGATATGGACTTTGAATTTTGATGGAGCCAGAAGCAAGAATGGTGCAAGAGCAGGCATTTGCCATACCTCACCAAAGGGGGAAAAAATCCTCAGAGCCTTGCGGTTCCATTTTGCTTGTATCAACAATGAAGCTGAATATGAGTCCCTGGTACATAGCCTGATTCTTGCTAAGAAGAGAGGAATAAAAAATTTGAGGGTTTTTGGTGACTCAGAATTGGTGGTGAAGTAGTTTAGAGAGACAACTGTAGTAAAAAATGTCAGGATGAAATCTTATCGCCACCGTATATGGGACTTGATTGAGGATTTTGATGCTTTTAATATAGAGGTAATACCAAGGTCCCAGAATTTTGAAGTAGACAGAATGACCCAAATTGGATCTCAATTTAACCCCACGAAAGACATGTTGGCTAATAAAGAGACAATCAAGGTTATTATTCACCCTACTGTCCTAGATAATGCAGATAACTAGAGGTTTTTGACAATGATCTTCAAATCCTTTTATTCTTACAGCAGTCAGGGGAATTTGTAGACCAGTTGCAGCCCAAGATTGAGCAACCCTACGGTGACCAGATAATGCAGTTGAAATCAAATAAGCTGCCAAGGGGATTGATAACCCTAGAGAATCTTTTCGACCCTAATGATGCAAGTTTAGACAAGAGGAAGTTTCTGGCCAGCAAAGAAGATTATTTAGAGATTGAGGTCAGTAATGGTAAAAGGCTAAAGGTGGGTAATGTTACTACTCAAGAAGAAAGAGATAGATTAATATCTCTATGCAATAAATATGATAAAGTGATAGCATGGACTTATGATGACCTCCATGGTTACAATAAGGAGATAGTTCAACATACTATTGAATTGACTGAGGGATCAAAGCCTATGCGGCGGAAACAAAGACAGTAAATCCAAAGATTGAGTCTCTTATGGTAGAGGAACTCAAGAAGTTGTTGGAGTCAAAAATAATTTTTCCAATCAAACACTCAACATGGGTGTCCAACTTAGTGCCAATAAGAAAGAAAAATGGAGAGATAAGACTGTGTGTTGATTTCAAAGATCTGAATAAGACCTCTTAAGGATCATTACCCCCTTCCTTCAATGGAACAAATCTTACAGATTGTAGCTAGGGCTAAAAGGTTTTCTTTACTAGATGGGTTCTCTGGGTACAATCAAATCTGGTTGGCGAAAGAGGATCAATTCAAAATTGCTTTTACCACCAAATGGGAAACTTTTGCATATGTAAATATGCCCTTTGGACTTTCTAATGCTGGGGCAGCATTTCAGTGTGCCATGGATATTGCTTTCAGAGGATTGATAAATAGGATTATTCTGATTTATCTAGATGATCTGACTGTGTTCACAAAATCTGTTGAAGACCATTTTGACCATTTGGAAGCCATCTTCTAAAGGTGCCAAGAGCTTGGGATTTCATTAAATCCTAAGAAATGTGCGTTCAGAGTGCCTCAAGGTAAGCTACTTGGGCATATATTCTCAAAAGAACGGATCTCCATAGATCCAGATAGAGTTAAGGCAATACTGGATTTGTCTCTAGCTATGAACAAGAAGGCAATTCAATCTTTCTTAGGAAAGGTTAACTTTGTTAGTAGATTCATATATGATTTTGCTGGTGTGATTAGACCCATCACTCTAATGTTGAAGGACCTTAATTTCAAATGGACAATCGAAGGCAGGTAGGCTTTTGAAAGCATCAAGAGGGCAATCTCTACTACCCTAGTGTTGCAAAATCTAAATTTCTCTAGAGATTTAATAATGTATGTATATGGTGGAGAGCACAGTATAGCAACAATTCTGACTCAAAAGGACAAAGTTGAAGGAGAGCATCCGATTGCTTTCTTTTCTAGAACACTGCAGGAGTACGAATCTAGGTACAATTTTGTCGAAAAGCAGGGATATGCTATAGTAAAAGGATTAAAGAAGTTCAGACACTTAGTGACAGGCAATAAGATTGTAATATTTGTAGCCCATTCAAGTGTCGGAGAATACATAATGGAAGGAGAAATTACTGAAAAAAGGGCCAATTAGATAATCAAAATTTTAGAATATGATGTGGAGGTTAAACCAGCCAAATTGATAAGAGGAAGAGGCCTTGGCCAATACATTGCCCGAGATTCAGAGGTTCCAGCAGAAGAAGAATATGTTACAGAGGTTGTATTGAATGTACAGGAGAGTGAGTTAAGCTCTTGGGTTAGCAACAGAATACATTTTATGAAGACCAATCAATACCCTAGTCAGGTTTCTCTTCAAAAGAGAAGATACTACAGGTAGCAAGGAGCCAATTTCATTCTGATAGATAACCTTCTTTTCAAAAGAAACTTCAATGGAATCTTACTTAGATGTGTGGAAGAGGATGAAGCCCATAAAATCTTGTATGAATTACACAATGGAACATCAGGGGGACACTACTTTGCACAAACCACAACCATAAAGATAATTCGGGTAGGGTATTATTGGCCCACCATGTTCTCTAATTGCTATGAATTGGTAAAGAAGTGTCGGTCTTGCCAGTTTTATGTTGGAAAAAAAAGGAATGCAGCATTGCCCCTGAGTCCTATAAGTGTTGAAGAACCCTTCGCCCAATGGGGCCTAGATTTTATAGGGATGATTAATCTGGTTTCAAGCGTAGGGCATAGGTGGATTCTTACTGCAACAGATTATTTCACAAGATGGAGTGAGGCAGTTCCATTGAAAGAAGCCACCAAGAATGTCATTCTACATTTTCTTGAAGAGATTACCACCAGGTTTGGTCCCCCCACTATTATATCTGATAATGCTAAAGCTTTTCTAGGATCAAAGATTTTTGAATTTGCCTTGAAAAATGGTATATACTTGAAAACCTCATCAAATTATTACCCACAAAGAAATGGCCTTACTAAGCCAACAAATAAGAACCTGATGAGACTCATAAAAAGGATTAGAACAAACCATCAGAAAGAATGGCACAAACATTTGAAGGTGGCCCTATGGGCAGATAGAATCACACCAAAGAAGGTAATCAAAACCTCTCCTTATGAATTAGTATATGGGAAAAGTGCTACAATGCCTCTTTGTGGAAATTCTGGCTCTACAGTTAATAAAACAAATTGAGATAGAAGAAAATGGTCCAATGCAAGTAAGGCTCGCAGAATTATTGGAGCTTCAAGGGAAAAGAGAGTTAGCACACGAATCTTTGATTAATCGTCAACAGATGATAAAAAATTGGTTCGATAAAAGGACTTCTGAACAATATTTTAAAGTCGACAGTTGGGAATTGAAGTGGAATGAGAGAGCTGCAAAGCCAGGACATCATGGAAAATTTGACTCCTTATGGACAGGTCCCTTCAAGAGAATCGTCTGTAAGCAACGCAATGCATATGAGTTGGAGACTCAAGATGGAGAAGCACTGGAGATTCCTGTTAATGGGGTCTTCTTGAAGCTTTTCACATAAGATCCAAAACATTTACCTTGTACTATAGTTAGAGTAGTTTCTTTCTGTTTTGTTTGACGAGGGTTGTTTTCCCGCCCTTTTTTTGAATAAGTGTTCTTTGGACGCGTGTCTCGGAATGGACCTTGGATTATACCCTGTGTCTAACCCTCTTAGGACCATTGGTAAGACTAGAGAACCTAGAAAATACCTGTCAAACCATCTTACGAGAAGTCTTTGTGGCAAGTTTCTTTTCAAAAAATTTAATTATGATTACAAAATCTCATTGGGATCCTATCAACCACACTTTGGAAAATGGAAATTTAAAACCATTTAATATGACATGATAGGCTCATTAAAGAGGTACATTAATTCACACGACTGGAGCGGCAGGTTTTAAAAAAGGGTCTTGGCTCCTTATTTCCGGTAATACAGATAGCAAAATTCTCCCACATGCTTAAGGTTTGAGTGCAGTTTGAATTTTGGGCTTCACTATGAAAGATATCGAGAACCCCTGTCAATTTAAGGTCATAATAGAAATGGCAGAAGGAGGACAATCTTCCAAAGGTGGTGAGCAGAGAGGATTGTTTGAATCGATAAACAAATGGATAAACAGTAAGTCATATGCCTCAGCTAGGGCACAGCCCAAAGATAAGCTCCCAAGGACAAAGGAGGTATGGAAAGGCAAAGCTGCAAACGCTTCTCAGGTGGTCGACTATGCCGATGGGATTTTTGACCCTGTAATCTCTAAGAAACCCAAAATCCTGAGAGAGGGGGCGCATGCAAGGATGATCAAACATGTGAAACAAGGCAACTTGGAGAGTTTTGGTATGAGAATCTGGAGTTCTGGTTTGGCCCAGTACATGGTTCCACTAGTCCATTCGTATCTAGAACTGATTTTGTTGTGTGCACTCAACTTTGACTCTCAAAGCGGAGTCATTTAGAGCAAAAATATCAAAGTAGTTATTAGTGTTAAATCCATCCAGGATATTATTGCTTTGCAGTATGATCCCTCAGCCAGTTTCTACAAGGCCCAATTACAGCATATTTGGCATCAAGTGAATCACAAGCTTAGTTTCTTAAACAAGGAGCTAAAGCTTGAGGAAACTAACACCAGGTTACCACCCTTGTCCATTGCCCTATCTTTGCTAACTCCAGATGTGCAGGATGCTTGTTCTATGCTTGCATTTATTTTCAGGCAAGATGAAGATGTGAATGTACATGACTGGTAGCTTGGGGCTATTTTCTGCCTCAAGAAAGTCTCTAGAGAACAAGCATATAAATTCAATTTCGTGGGGCATATAGCTTATTGTGCCAACAATTGGCCAAATTCCAACACACCTAGACATTCAGGTATTCTTCATATCTGTTTCATCTAATTCTTTATCAGAATCATCAGCTTTTCTAGCAACACATGCATTAAAACCTATGGGATATGGAGGTAGATGCCTAGAAAGTAATTCAAGTGTCTGCATGGAGTCCTTTGCTATTTGAAATCTCAATTTTTTATGAATTTGTGGAATATTTTGTGGCACCCCTCATTCAACAATTGTACCGAAAGGAAATTAAGCATAGAATGGGTGACTCGGTGAGGGGAATCATAACAAATTCTCGAGTCCCATGCGATTATTTCTTTGGAACCCATTGGACAATGATCAGAATTCATGGTTTTGGTGAGAAGCCCTTCATGCTCCCTAAGGTCCTGACAGGTAGAGTATTAGCTCTTGAGATGGCCTGACAACTAGCAGTTATTGACTTTGAATTCGGGGCAAAGAAGAAAAATAAGTCTTTCTATGACATCCCATGGAATAAGGGCGGCATTACGGTGGTAAAGAGAGATGTGGAACACCTCTTGATGAGGAAATTGGCAAATTATGGACTAGTTTTGATTATTGACCAATGGAAGTATGATCCAGATGGTTTCATGACTTCTTGGCTAACTAAGAACAATGTTCACGCTTCTTTTGTGCATTGGGTTCACCCGTTCATTGAGGCAAGAAGATCACCAAATATCGACTCTCCAGATTTCTACGTAGAGGTAAGTGACATTCCCTCTGAGCGTCTTTCACCATGGTAAACATTTTACAAACCTATCAGGAAATATGACCCAAACAAAAACATGGGTCATAGTTTGAGACAGGCCCTATTGGCCAAAGATTGGGGCACGGACAAAATAGTTGCCTTCTGGAAATATAGGCAGGAAATTTATGAATGGGAGAAATTTTTTGAAGAAAATGACACAAATGAGCAATGGGAAAACCTATGGGATGAAGCACATCCAATGCCAGTCTCTAGCATTGATATGAGTAATATTCCTGGACATGAGGAAATGGAAGAAGAAGTAGACAGTGAGTCAAAAGGGTTAAAAGAAATTCCAAAGCCTTCCATTTGGCTGCCATCCCTTAGTGAATTGGAGCAACAAAAGGCTCCCCAACTACCATCTCATAGGTTCCAAATAGCTTCAACATCTAGGGACCCTTAAGCGAGAACTTCGCAGAATATAGGAGAAAAGGAATTCCCTGTCCCACTACAACAATTGATGACAGAAGAGGTGTTGAAAGATTCATCAAACATCCCCCCAAGGAAAAGATGTAGGCTAAAGCGTCAAGAGTATGAGGAGGAAGAAGAGGAGGTCATTGTTGCTTTTCAAATGCAGATTCCTAGAACTTCAGCTACCACAGAGGGAAGTCTCCCTTCTCCTTCTCCATTTTCTCAATCTTCTTCTACTCAAGGGGTGGCTCCCCAAATTTCTCATATTCCATTATCTCCCGCTACCTCTGTTGTGCTTTTGCAATCATTGTTGCCACCACTCAGTTCCACATCCCTTGTTATGTTGCAAACATTAAGTTTGCTCATATTTTCTCCATCAATATTAAAGAGTGCAACTTCTGCACAAGCCCAAAGCCAACAAATGACAACCATCCCATATGGTCTGCCACAAAGATCCCCTTTCGTCGGTGACCTAATTATCTCTCCCTCTGCCTTCCAATAACAAGCTAAAATTTCCAAAAAGACGAGGGAATCAAGAAAATAAAAGCAAAGAAAGAAGGAAGGTAGGGCCCCTGCTATCCCACAAATGAGGTCTCTCTATGATCCTACCTAGCATTCTTTGACAATTACTCACATGACTCCCAATGTGGTCAAACCACTAGAGAAAATAAAGCCCAAGGATTACACAATGAATGTTGTGGCCATGGATCTTACCCAGTTTCGGTCTCAAGACAATGTGGAGCTAATGAAAGAAACTGCGACTGTAGTCACTACTGACTTCCTTAAAGTCTCCAGGAAATTACAGAAAAAAGATATTGAATTAACCCAGACAAAGGCTACAGTGAATCGCCTGACTATGGAGAGCAAGGCCAAGGATCAAGAAATCATTCTGTTGAATAAGGATATTAAGGAAACTGTGTCCAAAGAAGTCTTCTAGGCTTCACAAACAAAGGTAAATGGACTGCAGACTGAGCTAGCGTAGGCCAAAGCTTCAATGGATACAATGGAAAAAGAAAAGAGTCTTTTAGAAAAGAAATACAATGACAAAGCCTAAGAAATCACTCAGCTGCTTCAGAGTCTTAATACTATAAAAGATGAGAATAGCAATTTGCAGAGTCGGTATCTAGCTGTACAAGAAAAGGTTAAACAGTTGACTCTGGAACTCGCCCAACAACCTCAAACTGTTGGAATATTATCTATTGTAAAAGAGTTGTATCTCTCTTTTTGGTAAAGAATATCAAATGAAGTGACTCAACTTAAGCCTGCGATTAAGTTTATTTCAAATGCTCAATAGCTTTGCGAGAAAGAGGACTCTTATGTGGAGAAAATCCTATCTTCGGTAGCTGCGAAGGTCTCTGATAAACTGTTGTTGCTTCAAAAGTTTTATGATACTTCTAATGAAATTTTGTAAGTTGCAGGGATTGCTGACCGACTGACTGCATCTATTAAGGTAAATGAGATTTTGAGTTGCAATAAGGCTGCTACAAAGTGTAAAAATTTGTTAGATCTTTTGAAGCAAGGAGTCTTGGAAATGAAGGGACACATTGAAAATCTGGTCCAATTAGAACTCCCCTCAATATTTTTGGATAATACTACAGTCTTGATGGAAGATCAAATCAAAATTCCTCTGGCTACCAAACAAAATGATTAGACTATTTTTCAGACCTTAAGTGACTCATCAAGTGTTACTGAAGTGGAAACAGTTCTGTTGCCAGTGGCTCAATTGGAGTTTTAGTTGCATGCAGTGGTACAGAGCCTACAAACCTTTTCTCACAAGGAAATAATTGAGTTGGATAGAGACTTTTAGGCTCTTCAGAAGAAAGAGTATCCATTAGAGACAGAATGCACTAGCTATCAGGCCGCTTTACAGAAGCTATAAGGACTCAGGACAAAGGGCACAATTTTGCTTTTGTTTTCTTTTTGTTGAAGAAGGTAGATTATGGTTCTCTCCACGCAAGCGCGGAGTCCCTTTTGGTCGCCATGAACTGTAGAGCTAAAACTCTACGTTTTGAATATATATATATAATAGATATTATTATTCGGCTTGGTATTAATATTTCAAAGCATGTCAAAGGTATGAGCGGAGAAAAGAATTAAATAGTCCAAGAAACCATGGATAGCGACAAGTGTCAGCTTGGTGCTCATTTGAAAAGCTTGAAGAACAAAAGACTCTCCCAGCTCACGCGAAGACTACACGTGGTGGAATCAAAGGTCTCTAGTTATTTCAAAGGAAAGTATAAAGGAAAAATCCTTAGAGGTTGTTAATAAATCATGAGTCTTTGCTGAGGGTGTCACGTGTTAGCCTGGTGCTTATTTTAAGAATCCTCTTTTGATAAAGTTTGAGGCGTTGCGAAAAGATGCCACGTGTCCCACCATGGAGGGCCCAACCCTTATAAAAGAATCCAACAGAAAGCGCCACTTGTCAACAGAGCACTCATTTAAGGAGTCTTTTGGTAAAGTTTTGATAGAAAGAGTGTCATCCCGCCATGTGTCCTTTTGGTGAATGAAGTGAAAGACACCATGTGTCCCAATGACACATTTTGTTATGAGCCTCAGTTTTCAGAGTTTTCTCTGTTGCGCCATCGGTTGTTGTGAATAGGTGTCGGCCCCAGAAAAGTAGAAGAATATGTAATATAATATTCAGTAGAGGCATGTCACAGGCAGTTTTTTAAGTTTCATGAAGTTAACAATAATTAGTTATAATGGCACAGATGAATAGGGAGTTGAGATTCTCCATGTTGGTTTTGCTTCTGAATCAGCATTAGGGTTTGCCAGTTCTAATGCACAGGCAGATTCAGCCAACTGAATACAGGAGGTTGCGTGAGCTCCTCCCCTTCACTTCTGGTTCTGCCGCACCAAGGGGGGTGTCCCTATTTGATAAAAGTATAACCTTGACTAGCTCAATGACAGAAAGATATAACTTGACAGCAATAGGCAGAATACTCTCATGTAAGGACCAAGATTTGGGTAACAAATCACAAGGTTGGCAACATTCTTGGACATGATGTCTGGTTGGGTATGAGAGCATGCAGGGGTTTCCTACTCCTAATCCTACAACTAACAGATGGAAGGATGAGATGGTTTGAAATGGTGTTTGGAGTTATGGGACTTTCCTAGACCCATTGAACAGACAAATTCCCAAACCAGTGCCTTATCTGGGCAGCAGAGTCATATCTAAGACTGTAAATGTCTCCCCATGACAACATAAATTCATATCCAGAGGACCTAAGAATAATGCTGCTGCCTAACAGCAACATGTCCAAGAAAGAGTATCATTAATGATCATACTTAACAGATCCTATGATGCAATCTATTTTCCTTTGTATCTGATCAAAAGCCTATTTAACCACTCCTTGAGCAGACGCAATAAATCAGACACACAGTATGCATATACTGAAAAACTTGGGAGCCCTTGACAACCTTGTTTGAAAGGAAAACAAATGACATACAGGAGACAATCAGAAACAATACACACACAGGTGTTTTTCATTTAAAATCAATCTGCATAGAAGGTCATCACAGAGAAAATCATCATTTACAAGCCAAGATAGATTAGTACACCAGACCAAGGACCGAGTCTGTAGCAAAAAATGCCTTTCAAAATGTGAACACCTTATGTTTAGAGCTAGAGCCGAAAGCCCAAAAACATCCAACCACTAAAATGAGTAACTCTTCCTGCTTAAAAATAGCCAAAGGGAAGCGTACTCAGCATTAATTACATGGTCAAAATTCAAAAATCCGCCAGATACAGACTCCACAAAGGAATGGCACTCAGAAGTCATCAATGTAGCAGACAAGGGAGGCCTCGAGCCTTGCGCCGCCATCTGGGAGTCTTCATGCCAAAAAATCAGGTACATGATTGTTCAACAACTTGCCCATGGCTCAGCACAGTCGCCATTGATGGCTCAACAACCCGCAACCACCAGGAAAACATCGCAGCGTTCAAATGGAAGTTTCCCGCCAAAATGTGCTTCTTCGCAGGTTCAAAATACACAGGGGAATAATCCCACATGCATGGTGAGGAGATCACTTCATTAGTTTAAAAGCAGGGCCGCATACATACCAAGTGTCGAACGCTTTTGCCGCGCTCGACGCACGCTCCTTCTCCTAATACCCATCGCCAAGACCCAAGCCATCGGCACACCCCACAATTCTCCCACCGACCTCAGTTGTCTCGCTGACTGCTACACTACACTTCCCTTCATCGGCCAGAGATTAGTCTATCGGCCAGCCATTTCACCGTTCACTCGACAATACAACTCATGCCGATAGACCCTGGCTCTTCCCTTCCATCGATGTAACACACACCATCGGAGCATCCAAAAAGCTTCCTGCCGATCTCAAAGGTCACGCCGACGACATCTTCGCCAGCCACACACTGCTCCTCCATCGGTCAGACCCATGCCGATGACACCCCATCGGCCAAACACCTTACATCGGTGGCCCAAAAATTTGCTTCACCGATAGCCAAACACACGCCGATGGACATCCATCAGCCAGACCAAAACAGTCGGAGCACTCAAGAAATCTTTCACCGACATAACAACTCCTGCCGATAACATATTGGCCTCCTACTTCCCCCTCTGACAGGTTGAACCAATGAACCTCTGAACCGGTTCAACAGCTAGGTTCAAAAGAAAGGTTCAACCGCGAGGTTTAGCTTGATAGTTCAACGTCAAAACAATACTCTGTCGGCAACATAAACATAACCGAGCGAACCGGTTGAACCGATGAACTGGTTCAACCTGATGGTTCAACACTGAAGTACGCCGGCGAGGCTCAAACCTCCAAAACAATACTCCATTGGCAACAAAGCTTCGAACCAATGAACCTTGAACCGTTGAGAAAAGGGTTCAAGCGGGAGGTTCAACGATATAATATTTGCGCAAGGCAAATGCATAATATGACCCGCTAGAAGAAAAATGAACCATGAACCGCTGAACCATTGAACTTAGAGAAAAAGGGTTCAAGTTCAAACCAAAATGTCGAAGACACAAAAACGAACACATGCCGATGGAGAAAACACGAAGACCCCTTCTCAAGAAATGAGATGCAGATGCTGAAAAACACTGAGGGGTGCCAAAACTTAGAATCGTTTGGATATTTTGGGATGGTGCCTGCATGAAAATTGCTAAATTAACTGACAGTGAATTCAGGCACCAACACTCCAAAAGATTTGCAGCGTGGGAGCCAAATCAAGAAAGAGTTGGTTAACTAGAGCAAGCAGTTGTCAGGTCATTATTATTTTGTCAGTTTTGGAGGTCTTCGAAGGTTTTTTGACACTATATATGTAGGATCAGTCTAAGGGAAAAAGAGTTCTAAAGATATCAGAGAGTTTTAGAAGCTAGACTAGAAGAATTTTCTTGCCTTAACAGGTGCCTCGCTTGAGGGATTGAATGTTGCATTTCGTGCAAATCTTTGCCTCTGTACTTTGTTCTCCTATCAAACAATGAAGAGAGAGTGGTGTTCTATGCAATTGTGAACTATTTCTTATTCTTGTTTCTTACTTTCTATATGAGCCTTTGATTAATCTAATATATATGTTGTGAATGTTAATCATGCTTCATACTCTTTAACCTTACCAGTGAATTCTACAAGTTCAATCGATGTGCTATTTGTGTGGATAAAATTCTGGCGCATCGCCATAGCATTTTTTAAGTATTTATTTATATTCTTGTTTCTTCTTCCCTTGACCTCAAAACACATAGAGAAGAACTAGCTTATTTAAAATCTTAAGGTTATTTCAAGAGTCACGTCCCACATTCTTGGAATTTCCCATTGTTGGTGATTTCTTGAAAAATTAAACATCAACATACTAGATGAAAGAAGAGAAGAGGGAGTTAGAGATCATGTATGTATAATTCATTTACAAGGTTTGTTGGAAGAAGGAACAAAATGTCTATTAGATTGAAATTGGACTCTATAATCTGTTTGAAATATATCACGAAAATCTACTAGGAACAAGAGTGTGCATGTAGATGTCCTTTAGGTGTGCTATTGACTATGGTGCGTGTGATGAATTGGCATGTTGGCTACTTGTATGATCTGTTGGAAATGAATTGACATGTTGATGACATTATCTTTGTACATACTCACATAAAATCTTACACCTGCAAGTGTTTTTTGTGCCTGCTACAATACCTGTGATTCTGAAAGAGGATTTTTTTTTGCCTATCGCACATTTATGGGTCCGCTTCAATCAAACACCTCACCAAAAATATTTAGAAGAGTCTTGAAGTGTGTTTGGACCTATTATGCAGGTATATGAGGCTCTGACAATCGAAGTATGTGTAGCAATGGTGGATGCCCTAGATGATTGAAAGAGGTAAGTGTGTGCAAGATGGAAGTAGGTGCCAGTGCTTAGTTTTATTTTTTGGTTCCCTTTAAATAAACATGTTTAGGGCCAATCTATTTGTTAGGCATGAATTAGGGTTAGGGTTTTGTGAAAAAAGTAGGCATTGAGGTTTGAAAATAGGGGACACTATTGTGCATGGTAATGACGAAGCGAACACTAGCCTAACATGCATGTGTCCAAGGTGACAAAAAACATGTGAAACATGTATGGAACAAGGGTCTTGCTATGTGAAGGGTTGTGTCCTAGTGGATTAAGGTGTTATCAGCTTAATTTGTGCTCCAATGAGGTCAAAATGGTAAAAATCATGTTTGTTACAAATAGGGACTAAAAGGGAACATAGTGGAGCAAATCAATATGCCTAATGAAGTAGGAATATGAAAGATTGTTGTGAAAGGGTTTCACAAGAGATAATTATGCCGAGAGGCATTCTACAATCAAAGCAGGGTGGAGATTGAGAGCACTCATTTTCTATGTAAATATATAGCAAAAAATTTAAAACAAATAAAAACCAAAAAAGAAATTGGAAAAAATAAAAAATAAAAACAAAAAAGAAATTGTAAAAAATAAAAAATAAAAACCATGAAGGATAGAAAGGTGGAGAAAATCACAAAAAATATGGAACCAAAAAAAGAAATTGGAAAAAAAATAAAAATAAAAACAAAAAAAGAAATTAGAGAAAATTTTAAAAAAAACCATGAAGGATAGAAAGGTGGAGAAAATCACAAAAAATATGGAACCAAAAAATATTTGGAAAAAATAAAAATAAAAAAGTGGAGAAAATCACAAAAATATGGAATGAAAAAATAAAAAAATAAATTGGAAATGATTGAAAAAAAGGTGGAGAAAATCACAAGAGGTATGGAAAACGTAAAAAGCAAGTACATATATCTCTCGGCATACTATAGATATATATTTTTAAATGTAAATATACTAGTTAATGTATTGAGAAGGAGTGAGATAATAATTGGAAGAATGAGGCTATTATTTTAGCAACTCCTATTGTGCCTACACCTTAAAGTGAAATATCTTCTAACACTTTTATGAGGAACATAACAAACTTGTCAAGGAGTTGGCCAATATTGGGATAGATATGGCACTTCTAAACTATGTGATAAGTACCTTGCTTGAAAAATTAGATGGTTTGATCACCTTCACTCCACGGATTGTCGAAAGCAATTAAGGTGGCAATTAGGATGGTTAAGTGAAGTAGTTGTTGGTGCTAGTTTTGTATAAGTTTGTATTTTGTGTATTAGAATAGTTGTATCTTATCCTAAGCCCCTCTTTTGTGCTTTCTTTGAAGCCCCTTGATCTTGGGTGGCTATCTCCATAGACAAATCTTACATTAACAACTATATCTTGGACTTTGTCGTATCCACTTATAGTTATGTGTAGCAAGTTTGGTATAATATTGATAGTAGTTAATTATAGAGGCCAATAGTTCCAGTCACACGATGTGACAGATGGAATCAAAGGCAATGTTGCACATGCCACAACAAAGGGAGGATGAAATTGGATACATCCCACCAAGGAAGCATCATAGTGGAGGTAGTAATCATGCAACAATGGAATTCGAAGGAGGTTGGATCATGTGTGAATGATTGAGGGACCATGAGCAAAGTAGACACATTCGTGGGGTTGCTATGGTAGCACCACATCTAGAACCGAAGGATATGTAGTATATGTGATTAGACAAAGATGAAACTAGCTACGTCTTGAACTACCACCTTGCATGGATTCATTTTATAAGGAAATTTTATTAAGTGATAGTGAGGAAGGCATGTAATTTGTTATGTGTACATTAGGACAAGTTAGGGACGATGATTTTCATAGAAAGATAGAGGATACTTACATAGTATAAGAAAAATGAACAAAAACATTGCAGATTATAATAACAGTTTAAAAATATATGATATTCTTCAGATTTATTGGTGCAATTACATTTCCATACAATCGGCTTTATAAAGCCTTTGAGATAGTTTAACTGCCTGAAAACTAACTCATAAACTAACAAAACCAATCGGCTAACATTTGTTTTATTTATATCTAATCTAATAAAGGATGTAATACAACATTCCCCCCTTATTGCATCAATCTGAACAAGGGATGAAACACTGCAAGGATTGAACACAACAACCCTTCTGGAAACTTTGATGGATCGAAACTTAATTATCCACCAATTCTCTTTTCTCACCCAAGAAACACCAAACTGAACTCACTACCAGATCTCCTGATTGCTTCAAACCTGTAGAATACCTGTGAATCAAGACATACTCAACTATTCACAAGCAAATCACCAACTGACCGTGAATCAAGACTTACTCAACTATCCACTGTACAAACACCAACCAACTATGAATCGAGACTAACTCAACTATCCGTAGTAACTCTCTGTTTGTGGGTCGAGACAAACTTCAAAATCCACAAACACGCAAAACTATGGATCAAGACACACTTAATTATCCATATGTACAAATCATTAGGTCTGTGGATTGAGACATACTCAACTATCCACAAACCAAGAACAGCTAAGCCCTCCATGCTCCTAAAGGGATAAAAACTAGAAATGGGTGCTTCTCATGCAATGTATCATCTCTGAGCAAGAAACTAGCTTGAGATGACGAAAAACTTCTTGCCTCCAATGGAACCTGTTTAATTCTTAGTAAAGATACTCCTCCTCATTGTCATTTTGAGGAGTCTTGATCGTGGATTGCAAAATCACTTCTTTCTCAGTTTCAAAAGCAATCAAAGCATTATCTATTATTAACTTGCCACCAATAAGATCTCTGTGTTGAACACACCAGGATACTGAGAGGGGGGGTGAATCAGTATCCAAACAAACTTCAAATCCTCTGGAGCATATTAGAACTTAAACTTTACAGAATTAACATAAACATGAAGGATCAACACAATGCACAACAACACATAACATCAGATATACGTGGAAAACCCCCAAAGGGGAAAAACCACAGTGAAAATTAACTCACAATATATGAAGCCCAAAAAGATTACAACTTTATTTTAAGGCTACAACCCAAGGAAGCTACTACTCCTTAAATAAAGGTTTTAGGGTCACTCCCAAGGAAGCTACAACTCCATGTTGACTTTGTTTTAAGGCTACAACCCAAGGAAGCAACTACTCCCTGAACAGAGAACAAACTTAGAATTGATTACAATGTGACAGTCCTTTTACTGCCTGAAACTGACAATGAAGCTCACTCCTTTGATGATTGCACTACTGCCTCTTCACTCCTTTTTTTATGATTGAAACAATTAGGCACACTCTTCACTTTCCTTCTGTCACAAAAATGTCTTCAAGATGAATCAGAATAGGCTCTAACACTTCTGCTCTTTCTCATTCAATCACACATCATAGTGCATATCATATTCATATTCTACTCTTCACACATACATCTTCACAATCATACCTCACCTAGATCAACTAGGTTTACAATATATACATGACATTACATTGATTTCATTACAAGTCGGCTAATACAACAAGAATATTACAATTTACAAGTCGGCCACAGATCACACAACATAAAACATGCATATGGCAAGCCCTAACATGAACTACACACTACTCCAGGAATAGAGACATGTATTGTGGATCCTAACATATGCTTAGCCCAATCCTAAACATTCTTCATAGCATCATCCTTCAAGGAACAACATCCACACGCTTCACAAATTTGAATTAGGTCACCCTTAAGAATGAAAACATGAAGCTTGTAGCACATCGGTCTTCACAATCTTGGTGGTACTCATGAATGATTAAACATTGTTTATTCTTCTTCCAGATGAGTCAGAAGGACCTACACAACATCTCCAAACACTTCTTGATTTCCACACAACAAATATTTTGATCCGCACACCATCAACATTCTTTAGTTGGCCAGGCAAGAGCATAACCCTGCAACACCATCATTCCGGACCACATCCAATTCCCCAGAAAGCATAAAATATATTGCAGAGCAACAAAAAACATCACAAGATCATCAAGATCATCTTCCATTAGCCAATTCACCATTTCATGCAATAGCAAGTTGGCGCACATCATCAACATATGTTCTGAGAACAAATAGGCATCCAGAATTGTCTGTAGCACATTGTCACTTGAACAACTAAACTTGTAGACCACCAAAACACTTGATACTACAAAGTATAATGCCTTTAACATCTCTGAACATGTCCTCTAAACTGCATGACCAAATATTCACTTTCGGAGGAATGTGGAGCACTCCAAACAACCTTCATCATCACTTTACTCTACCAGAGCACATACCGGAACTTTGTCACTCATACCTTTTACTGCGATAGGTTTAATGACCTAAAATTTTGGATTTAGCATCTTTACAACATACTTATCTTAACTTCTAAACCACATGACCATATCTTCAAATGCGAAGGAATGTGGATCACTTAATTAAGCAGTCTTTGAGGCAACTTCCTGCAATAGCAACCATTACCAACATCTGAAGACCAGAACCTTCTTGTAGCAACTCATACTTTCATAGGATCTATAGACACTTAAATTTGTACATGTCTTGCGACATCACCTTGTGAGACACCTTGTAATGTTTTTCCCTAGGTCATTGCATAATCCCACTCCTAATCCAACTTAATCACCTAACCAATTAATTAAATAAATCTTATTTATTGAATTAATTCCCCCTTTCACATGTCTCAAATAATTCAAATAAAACATTTGAATTATTCCCTCAACACTTCACATGTACAACTAATTTAAATAAACTTTTATTTAAATTAGATTTATCCTACACATGTCACAACCCCTCACTTAAGGGAAAAAGCCCCTTTTCTTATCTCAAAAAATCAAATAAATTGAGCAAGTTTATCTGATTTTACACCTTATCATATCTTGTAGAGGATAGAAACCCTAGTCAGCCTTTTCTATAAATGAACCCTCACACAAGTCATTTGGGGATGGAGTTTTCAAGTACTGTTATGCTGCTACAACAGTGAGCAACCAACATTCCTCCATACACAACCTTCAAAATCTTGCATTCTTATGTGAGGTTGAGAAGAGCAATGGAGATAAATTGGGTTTAGCATGGATTCGGTTTGCATTTGAGTTTAATGTTTTCATTTTCACGCTTGCTCCTGCTCTATTGTGCTAGTTAGGGTTTGATATATTGTTGTTTTAGTTTCAAACTTTGATTTTTGTCTTGACGACAGGATCATTAGGAAAGAGCATACAACATGCTATAGGTCATCAGCAACATCTTCTCAACCTCAGCATAGCTTCTAGTTCCCATCTTAATATATCATCATTCATCTTAATGCTTATAATTCCCATCTTAATTTATCATCATGCAATTATCTCTGTTGACCA
Source organism: Cunninghamia lanceolata (assembly GCA_027924645.1). Classification (NCBI taxonomy): domain Eukaryota; kingdom Viridiplantae; phylum Streptophyta; class Pinopsida; order Cupressales; family Cupressaceae; genus Cunninghamia; species Cunninghamia lanceolata. Next base: position 20,071,546 of record BSBN01000520.1, on the reverse strand, counting down.
CAAAAATGCTCAATACAACTTTACTTGCCATTAATCAAGGCATGACATCCAACCATGAACATCAGTAACCAACCATGAACATCGGCAACCATTGTTAGCACAATATCAACATAGTATATCATCATCATAAGCATCAAGCATATTGTTGACATCAAAGACAACCGCACAACCACATCAGTGACAACCTTAGGTAACATATGTGCAATTCTCATTATTGTTGACATCAATGACAACCACACAACATGTGTTCAACAATCTCCCCCTTTGGCATTGATGGCAACACACACCTGCTCATACTCCCCCTTTGACATCAAGGACAAAGGGAAACTTCTCGTCCTTAGGACTCAAAACTCTCCTTTTTAACCTTCTCCCTCTATCAGCAACAACCACTACCTACTCCCCCTGAGAGATAGCCACCATCAGTCCAGGAAAAAGATATACCATGAATTACTCCCCCTAGATAGATGCACCACCCATGCATCTAGTTGGAAGGAGGGGCAATTACCCCTAACTTTTGCTAGAGATACTCAAAAGTATCCTTTGCAAGAGCCTTTGCAAAAATATATGCAATCTGATCCTTTGTTGGAACATATTCCAACTTCACTTCCTTATTTGCAACCTTCTCTCTCAAAAAGTGATATCTGATTGATATATGCTTGGTTATAGAATGCATCACTGGATTCTTGGAAATATTGATAGCACTTGAATTATCACACAAAATAGGAATAGGCTCATCATACTGTACCTTGATATTCTTCAATATTTGCTTCATCCACAATACTTGTGTGCAACAAGATGCTGCAGCAATATACTCTACCTCTGTTGTGGTTAAGAACATTGAGTCCTGCTTCTTACTTAACCAAGAGACCAATTTTGCTCCTAAGAAAAATGCACTTCCACTGGTGCTTCTCTAATCATCCACACATCCTGCCCAATCAACATCAGCATAGGCACTCAAAGAGAAATTATCATCCTTCTTATACCAGAAACCATAATACGAAGTTCCCTTCAAATATATAAATATTCTTTTCACTGCCTTCTCATAAGTTTTCTTAAGATTAGCTTGATATCTAGCAACCAAACATACTGCATGCATAATATCAGGTCTAGAAGCAGTCAAGTACAATAATCCTCTAATCATAGATCTATAAAGAGTTTGATCAACTTCATGTGACTCATCCTCCTTGCTCAAATGACAGCCAGTAACCATAGGAGTACTTACTGGTTTGGACTCTTCCATGCCAAATTTTCTCAACATCTCTCTAACATACTTAGCCTAAGAAATAAAGATACCATCATCTAGCTGAACAATTTGAAGCCCAAGAAAGAAAGACAACTCACCAATCATAGACATCTCAAATTCTTTCTATATCTCATATGCAAACCTCTTACACATATCATCATCTCCACCAAAGATAATGTCATCAGCATATACAACCACTATCAAAGTCTTGTCTTCTTCTACCTCGATGTAAAGATTACTATCTACGGTACCTTTCTTCAAGCCTTGTCGAAGTAATTACTTATCCAACCTTGCATACCAAACTCTAGGAGCTTACTTGATTCCATACAAAGCTTTCTTGAGTCTGCACACCATGTCTGGATCTTCTGATAGCTGGAAACCATGTGGTTGCTCAATGTAGAACTCTTCCTCTAAATCATCATTCAAGAATGTTGACTTGACATCCATGTGATAGACTTTGAAGCTCTTGGAGAAGCAAAAGAAAGAAGCATTTTGATTGCCTCCATCCTGGCTACCAGAGCAAAAGTCTCCTCAAAATCAATACCTTCCACTTGTGAATAACCCTTACACACCAACCTTGCTTTGTTCCTCACAACTTCACCATCTTCATTTAGCTTGTTCTGATACACCCACTTTGTTCCTATAACATTCTTGTTAGCTAGTCTAGGAATCAATTCTCATGTTTGATTCTTTTCTATCTGATTCAATTCTTCTTCCATTACTTCCAACCATCCATCATCTTTGCTAGCATCAAAAAAGGTTTTAGGCTCTACTTTTGACAGTAGGCACAAGTTTACTTGCTCACTTGCTTTTGCAAACTTTTTCCAAGTTTGCACTCCTTCATTCTTATCCCCAATAATCTGATCTGCTGAGTGATTCCTTTAAACATACTTTGCTGGAGTCTTAGAAATCTACTCTGATTCTTGTTCCTTCTCTTCTTTCTCTTCTTCTTCTTCTTCTTCAATGCAGAGAGGTATATCAGATCCGCAATCCTCCGATTCTTAAGAAATCTGATACAAGTCTTCATCTACCTTGACATTTGTGCTTTCAATCATCTTTCCCAACCCCTTGTTGTAGCATCTATAGGCCTTGCTTCTAGTTGAGTAACCAAGAAAGATCCCTTCATCACTCCTTGAATCAAACTTACCAAGCTCTTCTTCATCTTTCTTGATGTAGTATTTATTGCCAAAGATCCTGAAATATCTGACAGTGGGAGGTCTTCCATATCCATATCTCATAAGGGGTCTTAGTGCTATTGACCCTCAATTGTACTTTGTTAAGCAGATAAACAGTAGTGTGAACTACTTCCTTCCAGTACATATCAGGCAGATCTACATCTTTCAACATTGCCCTAGCCATCTCTTGCACAGTCCTATTCTTCCTCTCCACTACCCCAATCTATTGAGGAGTCCTAGGAGTAAATAGATGTCTCCTAATACCATGATCTTCACAAAACTTTTCAAATTCATTTGAAGTAAACTCACCTTCTCTATCAGATCTTAAGCATTTGATCTTAGTATCCATTTCATTCTCAACTATTGCTTTGAGAATCTTAAACTTATCAAAGGCTTTTAATTGTTCTCTTAAGAAAGTAACCCAAGTTATTCTAGAGTAATCATCAATAAGCAACATGAAATACCTTTCACCTTGTTGACTCTTTGTTCTTGTGGGATCACATAGATCAGTGTGAGTTAGCTCCAAAGGTATTGTAGAAGAATACTCCTTACTCTTGAAATTTGTCTTTGTCTGCTTTCCCATTTGACATTCCTTGCATAATGTGTTTGCAGGCTTGGTTATCTTAGGCATATCTCTCATCGCATGAGTAGAGTTGATCTTTACCATATTGTCAAAGTTGATGTGTCCCATTCACTTGTGCCACAACCAACACTCACTAGATTGAGCCAACAAATAGGTTCTTACATTTACCTCTCTTAGATTATAAATATCTCCATACGTCTTAATACCTTCTGCAACTAGTCTTCCAGACCCTACCTTCCTGATTTCACAGTCTTTGGCATGAAAAGTAAGATTGTATCCTTTATGCTTTAGCCCTTTGACATAGAGGACATCCTCATTCTTGTTCTTCCCATAAATAGTTATGGCACCCTTTCCACAAATTTGTGATGACTCGTCACCACCAAACTTGACAGCTCCACCATTTCACTAATTAAGGCTAATGAACTTCCTATTTACCTACCATTATTATCCATTTCATTCTCATTTACATCCCATTATTATCCATTTCATTATCATTTACATCCATAATATATCTTTATTAATCTAAACATATTCATTTCATTTATCCATTTACATACATAATATATATTTATCTAAACATATCCATTAGCCATTTGAATTCACCAATACATATATCCTACAAATCATTATCCATCAACATACATCCAATTCTCATATCATATCTACACATCTACTCATCATTACATGCATCATAAACATCATAATCCTACATAACACATCATAATCATCCATGCCATAAACCATCACATCATAATCCATACATCATAAACATCATAATTCCTATCCACATCATAATCCATCTAATCATATATAAATCATCATGCATCACTAAACCATAACATTATAACCCATACATCAAAGTCCATAGCTCACTGCAAAAATGGACCATCTCATATACATCTCAAAAATGATCATGATACAGTATATCTATGGGTTATGTAGAACCATCAAAGAATACAAAATTAGCCTATAGGCCTATACATCAACATGTATATATTCAGCCCCTACGCGGAACTATCTCTTTGTGACATCCTTGATTGGGACAGCCCTGCTGCTCATGATGATGGTGGCCCCATCAGCTACTGCACTCCCAGCTGCGCAGGAACCTATGGCTGCTTTTGTGGTGGCTTCTACACTAACCTCTCAGACTGTCCCATCCTCTAAGATGCGAAAGCCCCCAATCGGCTCCTGTAGCTCTCTCGTTGTCTAGTCGGCACTAGACACTCATAAAGATTCATGTAATGTTGTGCCTCTCAGGTAGCACCATCTACTCGTACCTGTAATCCCCTAAGAACATTAGCCATCCCTAGCCCCAACACCTGTTGAGCCTCATCACGCTCATGCTAATATCTCACTATATGTCCATGCAGTTGTACTACCTATGCTTGTAGATACCCATCTCCCTAAGCATGTGCCAACTACACACCTAGCTATGCTATATGTCCCTACATCTGTGTAACTTGCACCTAGAGCTGCTCAACCTATTTCTATAGTTTGATGACCTCCTCACTATCATCCCCAACCTCCACCTCTACCATCTTGACGTCCTCCTCCTCCACCCTCTTTGCCTCCTCCTCCTCAACCTCCTCCTCTTCAGCCTCTTGTGCACCCCCATCTCCTCCCTATACAGCTACATGTTCTTCTGGCACCATGAGCTGAATAGGGCACTCACGTGCCCACCATGCATCATACTACGATGCCGTGCCTGCATCTCCCACTCCCACCTGTTTGTCCCAGACCCTGGGTTGTAGACCATCGAACTCAACAATCACTGATTGCAGATCGGTCAATACTCCCCACTACGATGCCTCTGACTATACCCTAGGGAACACAGCCTCCTCCTACGGTACATCATGTACTATCCCGAATTGCCAAAGCACTTGATTAGGCATATACCTATCGATAATCTGGTCCATCGGCCCCATCAGGTATTGGGGTTGTCATACATACCGCAGCTAGTATGCATCATCTGACCACCTCTCATATGCTAGCCATAGCCTCTAGATCACTGTGAATATCATCTATAACCCTCTGCTAGTATCAAAGATCTCCCAGCTTGTGATGTTGCAGTACCCCTCCATAATCGAAGACGTAATGTTGGATCCGCTCTCGTCTCCTCCTTGTAATGGGTCATGTGATAGCAATATGCTCCCACTCCCAAATATGCAAGAGAGTCATGCCACACCCTAGACTAGTGTCATGCCAATACACCGCTGCATCCATATCGTGATACAAGTGGGCCAACACACGGGGCCCCACGTGAATACAACTTCATCCCTGAACATCAGGAGCAAGACTGCTCTCCATCCCACTAGAAAGCCTCAGGATCTCCTATTTGGCACAAGAGTCCCTGCTATCACCCCCACCACAAACAATGGCAATCAATACAACCTGCCCATGGCCTTGGCATACCGCATCTCTATCCTCCCTGTGTCAAATGGTACCATCGTTGGTGCAAACACTGCCTCAATGAATCTCGCCCCTCTCTTGTAATCATACACTACCCTCTCTCCATAGATGGGGATAAGCAATATTCTCCACACATCCTCCAAGGTGATCGTCATCTCTCCTATTAGCAACAATAAGGTGCACTGCTCACTCTACCACCTCTCCACTAGGGTTGTCATTAGGGCTCGATGCGCACGTATCTCTGGCATCTTTTCTATCTAGCACAGCCCCACCATCCATAAGAAAAAACTATCAATATGATCCAGCTGCCCCTAGAGAAAACAGGTAGGCAACTGAGCCTCCCTGGACTGCAACACATCCTCATCATTCTATAACCATCAAAATCTATCTCATTAGGATCATTTTTCTGTTGTTCATCTACCTAGGTGCTAATCCCACCTGCCTAGGCGCTACCCCCTATGCAGGCACTATTTCTAGCCCTCTAGGCACTAATCAGCACCTAATTTTAATCCCTCACACCCTAGTGTTGAAAGGCATGTAAGCACTAATCCTCACCCTGTCTGCGTTGAACGATGCATAAGTGTTAATCCTTCATGTCCCAGCGCAAATCACCCTTTTCTTGACCTAAACCGTCAGTGCTACTCCACCCTGTCTCGGTGTTAATTGTCAGACTGGGTGCTACTCCACTCATTTTCTGTGCTAATCTCTAATGCCTTGGTGCTAATCACCCTTCTGCTTCGGCGCTAAACCACCCCCCTAGGCACTAATCGCCTCTCTCAGGCACTAATCATCAGATTAAGTGCTACTCCCAGTGTAGGCACCAGTCCCTATCCCTTGGGCACTAATCGTGACCCTTGTGCACTACCCCATCCCATTAACACCTACAAACTACCCACTTTGACCCTCATTTATTACACCTAACTGACCCCTTTCCCAAAATTACAAAGTGACGATAGAACACTTACCGACTCGCAAACTGCTGCAGGTTGCAAGTACTCCTGTACACGCTCTCCTTGATGCAACTCCCATGGAATTCACACCATCTCATCCTATTCGTCTTCTTCTCCTCTAATCATAATTATCTACGTGGAAATACACAAATTAGGAATATGGGCCCCCACAACCCTATTTGTAGCCACATTTACCCTAATTTTTCTTCTGTGAACTAAAATGTTTACCTCCCTTCTCCTTATTTTTCCTCCTCCACCTTTGTTCATGCCACTTTTCCCTCATGTCCACCAATTTCTTCATACTTTCTCATCCCATTCCTCCTTTCAAGACATCGCCGAAAAAAAAATATTTTATTTTTCCGTCATTTTCTCGAGGGGACATCACCTCATCATATTCTCCTCTCCCATTAGTTGACTGGGGCAAATCAAAAATCAAAATTTTCTTTGACATACCGCCAACACCTAATAGTTATGATGTCATGTCAAAGAGGGTCAAAATGTAGACACCTGAAAATGATAACAACCATCTTTCGTTATCACCAACATAATAAGTCGATCCAAATCAAATAAATTCCACCATTTTATACAATGCATATGTTAATTAAATAATTTGTAATTATTTAATTAGTATTTCCTCATCTCCTCCCATCATAGAAAAATTATTTTCTTCTACTATAGTCCAAAATTTTTTTAAAAATTATTTAAGAGACTATAGTTCATATTCACCTCCCAAAAATTAAATAAATATACATATTTATTGAATTACTTATTTTATCTATTTTTTATTACTTTTGTAATCAATCACTAAATTCTTCCTAAGTGTGTGCATATGGGTTAATTAAATTAATCCTAGGTTACCCCTTTCTCCCATGCTTCTAGATGGACACTTGTCATCAAATGTACATGCATGTACATGATTAGTGGTGCCTTGGGAGTATGGGCAAATCTTCCTTTTGTCATACTTGTCCTTCTTTCTACTATTCTTCTAATTTCCAATTGCATATGGCACTATTGCGTGGAATTTAAAATTACACTTATCCTCTCTTTCAAATTTTAAATTCTTCACAAAATCCAAACCATACATTTTCATAAATGAATCCTTACATGTCATACACCTACTCAATCCTAACCATCCATCCATTCAACCATTCAATTTCATCCCTTGATCTCCCCTTGAATCTTGGAGCATCTTCTTCATCCAATCTCTTGGTGTCATTTGTCCAATACTCCTTGTTTGAGGTTCCTCAAGCAATGTGAGCCCTTGATCTTCACAATTGATCCTAGCCTTTTATCCTCACCTCCAAAAATCTATAAATTGAGCCCTTCCCCTCCATTTCCAACAAGCAATTTGAATGTAAAGAAATTCTACCTCATTGAGCACTTAACATTTAACAATTGGCAATAGTTTATCATAGCATAGGGCATATCAAGAGCTTTTGCATAGGGATAGGGTGCAAATTAGTTGATTTATGCATAGTTCATTAGTCTAATCTAGAGGTGACTTAGATTGATGAACTAGGGTGAATTAAGCTTGTCCATTTATCCTCATTGGGTTCATCTCTTTGGTTTTCAGAATAGTTATGGTGTGAAAGGACACAAGCTTTGTGATCTTGTTGCACAGAAGGTAATAATATAGTAAAAGTGTGATTTTTAGAGAAACTAAGTCTTCTTCTGTTATATTGTAACCAAAACAAAGTGAGCAAAAATATGTGATTTAGCTTCCTTCTATGCCTAAGAAAGTTGAATCAAGGCCCCTAGATAGACATGAAGTTGAGGAGAGCTCATTTATCTTTGAATATTCAAAAAAGGAGGAAGAACCTCTACCCCAACTTGTTCAAAGGTCTACAAGGCATAGACAACCACCTGAAAGGTATTCACCTGATGACTCGCGATGTATTTTTTCTTTGAATACTAAAATGGTTGGAACTGAGATTTGTAGAAGAGGCATTAGGTATGAATGATGTAGAGTCCTAGAAGATTACCATGGATGAAGAAATGGTAGCTTTGGAAAAAAATGATACATGGGGCCAAATACTATTGCTTGAAGGACGAAAACATGTTGGTTGCAAATGGGTGTTCAAGAAAAAGATTGGTTCAAATGGAGGTATTGATAAGTACAAAGCAGATTGGTGGAAAAGGTTATTCTTAGGTTGAGGTTGTTGATTATAGTGATATATTTTCTCTTGTTGCAAAAAGACATCCATTAGAGTCTTGATTTCTATTATTGCAACTTATGATCTAGATGTTGAGAAAATGGATGTGAAAACAACATTCCTTCATGGTGATTTGGAGGAGGATATTTATATGGCATAGCCAGAGCACTATGTGGTGAAAGGTAAAATTAATTTGGTTTATAAATTGAAAAAATCCTTGTAACGCCTAAAATAGAGTCATAAGATATGATACAAGAAATTTGATAATATGTGTTGAGTTTGGAATTTGAGTGTTCTAAATTAAATCATTATGTGTAGTATAAATTTGATGTTGATTATTTCCTGTTTATTGTATTATATGTTGATGATATTTTATTTATTGGTAAAGGGAAAGGAATGATTTTAGAACCAAATTATTAATTTGCAGCTAAATTTTAAATGAAAGATCTTGGTACAGATAAACACATTCTTGGGATGGAAATCAGAAGAGATAGAGTGAACAAAAAACTATGGTTTGGCCAGACTAAGTATGTCAATTCAATTTTATAGAGGTTTAACATGCAGAATTGTAGACCATTGTGTGATCCTTTTATAGTTGGAACAAAGATATCTTCTTCACAATGTCCAACAACCCCATTAAAGATGGAAGACATGAGTAGAGTGCAATCAAAAGTTTGATGTATGTTATGGTTCATACTAGACAAGACATTTCCCAAGCAATGCAAGTTCTTTTCAGATATATGTCTAATCATTGTAGAGCTCATTGGGATGTAGTTAAAAGAGTCTTTAGATATTTGTGGGGTACCTCAAAGTATTCCTTATGTTATCATGGTGATTTGATACAAGATGAAAATTCCCTTCATATTCATAGTTTGTGGATTCAGTCTAGGTAGATGATGTTGATAGTAGAAGATCCATCAGTTCTTATGTGTTTACTTTATTTGGTGGTGCAATTAGTTGGATTAATAAGCGACGGGTTGTGGTTGCTTTGTCATTACTGAGGTTGAGTATATGGCAACTACTCACACTTGTAAAGAAACCATTTGGTTTAATAGATTATGTTCAGACATTGGAATAAAATAGGGTATAGTGACAATTTATTGTGATAGTCAAAGTGTGATCTTCTTAGCTAAGAACCCAAGTTTTCATGTCAAGACCAAGCATATTGGTGTACAATATCATTTTGTGAGAGAAATGGTCGAGGATGGTAGGGTGAAGTTGGTTAAGGTAGAGACATTGATGAATGTTGCAGATTCATTAACTAAGCTTGTGAACACATAGAAGTTTAGCTAGAGTTCAGAGTCTATTTGCCTTTTAGCCCCTAGCAATTAGATAATGATGTTGATACCCCCTTTGGCTTGTACAAAGTATACAACAAGTGGGAGAATGTTACAAAAAGTATCTCAACCTTGTATTTACAAAAAGTGTGTTTTTTTGGATTATAAAATGATAAAACTCAATTTCTGAGCTATAGATTTGGTTTTTGGTTAAAATAATTGTATACACCTAAAATTGGCTCATGTCAAATTGAGTAAATATTTTAATATTTATCTTAATTCTTATTTTCTTCTATCAATTAAATAAACATTTTAAGTTTATTTGATTGATTCATATCCCATAATTAAATAAAATCAATTTATTTAATTAAATTCCCTAAATTCTTCTAATGTCTCACATAATTAAATAATCCTAAATTATTTAATTAATCCTAAATTCCTCTACCCTAAGTCCTAATTCTATAAATCCACCTCACCAATCCACCTCATCTTTCCACCTCACCATGTTGCACATGTAATTAAATATTTTAAATATTTAATTAGTTAATATTCCCTCACCCACATGTCCTATTTATCCTCTAGTCAAAATTAGTTAACTCATCAATCAAATCTGTTAACTAATTAGTCATTTGAGTTCACTAATCAATCAATTCACTTAACTGATTAGTCAATTCAGTCAACTCCCCAATCAACCCAGTTAACTGATTAGTCCATTGAGTTAACTCCTCAATCTATTTAGTCAACTCCTCAATCAATTATGTTAACTCTTCAATCTATTCAGTTAACTCCCATGTTGCATGATGGAGCTTGGACACTTGTCCTCTTTCTATTTGCGCACATTCCTCAACCATCCTCAACCGTTGATCTTCTCATTTCTTCTCAACCGTTGATCTCTTCCCTTCTGAGTCTATAAATTGAACCTTATTCCTCTATTTCTAAAATCCAAGCTTTCAGTACAATTACTCTGTCGAATTACTAGCGTGCCTTTGGCACCCCCACTATCACCCATTTGCTTGAGATCACCCCATTGCTTTGAGGCTTATCTTCATAGCACATTCATATCACAGCCATTCTATTCTTGTCATCTTCAACAAGCAAGGGAGTATACACTTCTGAGGGCTTCATTACAATCAAGATCAACAACAGATAGGCAAACAATGGAAGTCGCAGGATAACAAGGTTTGTGAGGTTTGTGCTTTATTTGTTCAAACTTGTTATTTGCATATTTCATTGTGTTATTGGGTTTGATATGCTTATTTATTTCATCCAATTTTCCTGATAACATTTTGGCGCCCATCGTGATCTGACCCATCTTGTTTGTGAGTGTTTGTTTTAGAAGTTTTTTTGTTGCAGAATCAGGTGTGTTTCAGATAAAATTTAGGAAGAAACTTTCACAAACAACCTCCTACACACAAACTGAGCTCACCATTGAGTCTGGAAAGCCTCAGAAGTAAGAAATAACATATAATTTGTCTAGTTTTCGTTACTTGAATTTTTTTTTTACTTTTCAGCCTATTTTTGCAAATATATATATATATAAACAATCAAAAAAAAATATTCTGTAGATAGCATTTAGAATTAATTTATTTTTCTGTTTAGTTAAAAAAATAAAAATTAGAGTCAATTCTTTTTTGTTTTTTCTAAGTCTCCATTCTTTTTTTCTTATTATTATTAAACTAGATTTAAAAATATACAAAAAAAAATCACACAGGACCGAAGTCCTGTGTGGCCGCCCAAACCCTCTCCCCTAAACCTACCCCTTCCCCCTGCAGCACCCCCAACTCCAATTCCCCTTCCCTCTACCCTCCCTCGCTTGTCCCTTATCCCCCACCCCCTGCTTAACCCTCCCTCCCAGTTCCCCGCTCCCTGCTTCCTGCGCCGCCCTACCCACTACCCCAGTCCTCGCTCCCCCCCGATCCACCCGCCGCCCTCTGTCTGCTCCGCCACCTCGCAGTCACCCAGCCACCCTTTGTCTGTCCGCTGCTCCCCCTTTTGCCTGTCCCCACCTTGTTCCTAACTCCCGCTCCCAACTCCCTTTTGCCCTGCCACCTACAGACCCCCCTGCTCCCAGATCCGCCGCCCTTCCACCACCCCGACACTGCCTCTACCCAGTCGCCGCTCCACCTATGTCCTCTTTTTGCTGCTACGCCACCCTTCCTCCGCCGCCACTAACCAGCTCCGCCTGCCCTCGACCACCTGCACACACTGCACAATAAAAATAACAGAAAATAAAATAAAATAAACCAATTTAAAAACAAAACCACAAAAAAAAATATAGGGTTAGGTTATTTCAAAAAAAAAAAACCCTCAGCCCTGGTCACATGGATGACCAGGGACTTTAGCAACCCCTAGCTGCCAAACATAACCCATAGTAGCTACTTGTCACATGTGACCAAAAATTTCCCTAACCACTTGTGGTTATCTCACTGTTAGTTTGCTCTTATATGTCAAAATAGAGTTTTTTTTTTTTTGGCATAACTTTTTGCAGGAAGGTCAGACTTTTGCAAATTTATAGTCATTAGAAAGCTGACTTCAAGAACTTCACAACGGTATAAGTATCTTCAGTCCACTGGGTCAATATCAATAGGTATAATCAGTCAAAGTTGGCTTTACCTTGAAAACTTCAAACAACCATAACTTTGGCATTTTTTATCGAATTTTCATGAAATTTTTTTTTAAAATAGCATAGAATTTCGTGTAGATTCTGATTTTCATATCTATTTTGCTGTCTAAAATCACATTTTCATAAAATTTTCTAGATTATGTGTTTTTCACCTAATCATTTGATTTACAAATTTCTTGATTCAATTTTTATTTTTGTGGACTACAGGTGGATATCAGGAGACTGCTAATCCAGTTTGGTGCAAAACATCCATTGAAGACAATCATTTTTCACTCAGTGTTGAATAGGATTGATTTAGGCATTCTCATGCAACTTGCATACAATTCTCATCTAGTTCTAATTAGGAAGGAGTAACCCATTGTTCATGCAACTTGCATACAATTTTCATCTAGTTCTAATTAGGAAGGAGTAACCCATTGTTCATGCCACTTGCATACAATTTTAATCTAACTCTAATTAGGAAAGTAAAAATATGTATGCAAATCTCACATAGTTCTTAACTAGGAGGGTGGTAACTGAATCATTGCTATCTTGGTCTCATTGATCATTGCTATATTTCTATCTCTTTCAGTTAAGAATATTTCTATCTTGCAAAGAAAAGAATCATTGCTATCTCCTAATCACTTCAAAGTTAACAACTGTGTGTGTGCCCAAGTAGAATAACGCATATAGTTTTTCTCCTTTTAATTAGGATTGGATAAACCGTTGTTTACTGTGTCTTCAGAATGACAATAGGCTTATGCTCTCCCCTTTATTGGGTGACCAGAATGCCAGACTTGTCATTTTGCATGTATAACCTTTAGAGGGGCCTGCCCTTGGATGCCCACATGTCCAAGTGGGAACGACCCTAAGTTGTAACAGGCTAAAGCCAAGCCCTGCCAAGCCACTCAAAATAAATTATGTTTGGAGTGAAAGCTTCAAACAACGAGTGAAGTTGTGTTACACCGACAGCCAACCTCCCCCAAAACCCTCCAAGACATGGGATACTCCACAACTGAGAGTAGTGTTGCCGCATGTGTAACCAATCGAACGGCTGTCCTCATTACATAGCCTTTGTTTAGTAGACCCAAATCCTTCTATTTGTTGGTGCAAAAGGTGGGACCTTTGAAGCCACCCTAATTCATGTGGTTCTTAGTAGAGATAGTAGAGACAATCCTAAGGTTGAGTGGGGGTACGAGCCTTGGGAAACTCAGATCTTGGTATGCGTGAGAAGTGTGTGCCATGGAGAGGAGCCGGTGCTACCAAGATCCTAAAGCTATCCGCTTTGAATATGCACAGCTAGGGGATCCGACAAATATTGTCTTTACCAGCCTAGGATTGTACTTGTTTCTCAGTCAAAAAGAGTCCAAAAATTTTCAAAAAAAATTAAAAGACCATGAAATCATTCTGTGTTTGTTGTGTTTTCTTGCTATAATTGATCAAATCAAAATCACAAGACCAACCTACACCCAAGAATCCAAAAAAATTTTTTGAAAAACGTGTCAAAAACTTTGCAAAATCATTCGAAGAAACCAGAGTTGCGCATTTAGCCTCTGCCAGAATCGTGCATTTACCTCAACTTGCTATGTATTTACCTTCTGAAACTGCGCATCTAAAACAGTAAGGTTTTTTTCGGCTTTCTGCAATTTCTGTAAAGATGACAAACCAATTAGAAGTACTTCCTCAGAAACTCCAATACCTGCAATTGCAAATAACCTTAGGTCCCTCACCCCAAGATTGTATGGTAATTTCTCAAGAGCTCCAAGTCTTACAAAAGGAAATGGCAATCTTGCAAGCTGAACAGACCAGTACTAGCTACGCCTCGCCCCAAACTCATACATCCTTTTCCCATCTTAATGATGGTCATGACAAGGCAAGCACCACCTCAAGTTGGAAATCATATACCACTCTATCTACTAGTCCTCCTTCACCATCTTCTAAGATACATATTCCAAAATATACCAGTCCTACACCAACATCGTCATCGAGTTCCCCAAGCTCTAAACTAACAACCAAGGAATCCTCAGATGATTTATGGAAAAGAGTTTTTCCAAATTTATACAACAAAAGAAAAGCTATGGAGAACTCCAAATCCACTCATCCGTTACCTCATTCACCTACCCATACACCTACCAATGATGTGATACTAGCAGAGAGTCAACCATGTCCCCAAATTCCAATCCTTGACCTTACCAAAGATTCTTCCAATGCTATGTCAAATCCTACAACCTCATCATGTAATCGGCAACCACTCGCGCATGTTGAAAAACCTCCTACCATGAACCAAAGTCAAGGTCCATCGCACCTTCATATTGTTGACCAAGATCCTATCCAAGCATCTTCTACCTCCACTCCAATTCAAGCACCTCAAGTGTTATGTCAAGAGCACACTTTAGAACAAGTGGAAACATTAGACCTTTGTCTAAATCAATATCAAAACACCCCCATCCGACCCATACATAAGCTTTATCTTTTCGATGATCCTATACCTATACATGAGCAAGAAATCCAATTTCAAACCATTCATAACCTATCTCTCTTTTATGATCAAGATACTACCTTTGATGAAGAAGCTATCCATGAGCAACTTGATCCGATACATGAGCAAGAGATCCAATTCCAACCTCTCCATAGCCTATATCTTCTCTATGATCAAGATATTATCATTGATGAAGAACCTATGCATGAGCACTTTGATCCCATCACGCCTAATCCTATCTATGATCAAGATCCCATCTATGATCAAGAGCCTATCTATGATCAAGCAGACCATGATGGTCCTCTTGGCCCACTTTATGCATTCCATGGTCCTGAGCTTATAACCCCATCTAGTCCTATCCAAGATCCAACAACTTCCACTTCCCTTGATGAGACACTTGCCTCCCAAGAAAGTATAGAAGATCAAACCAATAATAATCCTCTGTCATCCATTATCGACCATGTTGCAATTCCCCCACCATATATGATTGGTCTTACCACCTTCATTCATGAATGTTCCTCCTTAGAACACCAGCAACCATTATCCTCTATCTCACCTTCTCCATCCAATAAGGAACTTGTGTCTAGTGTTCCACCTATACATAATCCCACTGTCTACCGCATGCTCCAACATATGAACTATCAAGGTAAAGGCTTAGGCCTTCATGAACAAGGTATTTTGGAGCCCGTCCATGTCAATGTTCCTCCTCATTCATACGGCCTTGGATACGTACCCCAAGGTGAACAAACTCAAGATGTTGGTATTTCCTCCATGTCTCCTAAATCCCCCACTTTCCATCACAAAAACCATCATATCCCCAAAACATATGTCGCCATCCCACCTCCCTTATCTTACACATCCCAAAAGCATGTGACCATACACCTTCCACCATCCAATCTACCTCTGGTACTTCCAACTCCTAACATCCCTCCATGCATTTTACCACCACTTCTTCCAACACCGTATCCTTTCGTTTATGAATTCTCTAACAATCCAAATCATGACCAACAGATGCACATATTGTCTAAGCAAAGAACTTCCACCAACTCTATTTCCACCATCCCAAAAGATTTCAATGACAAACATTTAGATACCTCTACCTATCAAATCAAAAATCCTAAGAGTCCTCATGACCTGGGATACAAAAGCCAAGAATTAAAGAAACATCCTTCTCTAGAGCTGCATGCACCCACACACCTATATGCCAAACTTAAAAAGGTGTGGGTCTGCATCCAACAAATAATTACCTTTGAAGCTGCACAAAAGCTGCATACACCCAAGCCCATACGTCCACAGGTACTATCTAAAAGTAAAATGGTTTGGGTACCTAAGAAAAAAACCCTCAAGTTACATGAGGCATCCACCTCTCAAGAATCTCAACCATCTACTTTCTTCCATTCCATCCATAAATCTCAAATTCTTCCATCCCACATGACAAGCAGCAATCAGAAAACTACTCAGTCTATGTGGATCCCTACATGCCTAAGTCATTCATCCACAAGCAAAAGTCTCTGTTGCTTCCTACACTACTTTCCCATCACCAGCTTCAATGTTTATCACGGTATGTGCAACCATTGGTCATGATTCCCTTCCATTCCACAACATTTTCATATACCTCCATCTCCCCTTCCTTCCATTATTATCCTACATATCTTCCTCATCCTACTCCCATGGTCCATGCTTTTGCATAAAGCCTTTCGTCTGTATTCTGCATCATCATCCTCTATCGCACCCTTCATAATCCGCTATCTACCTACTCCATCTTCCTTTCATGCAATCTCCTACCAACATCTATGGGAACACTTGACATGGTCCATGCAACGACATCTTTCTAGTGGGACTATCACCTTTCATGGAACCTAGCAATTGAGGCCCTCTTGTCCATTCTACCTATCCTATCCAAAATGTTCAAAAAAAAAAGTCAAGAAAAATCCCTTCGTCCAACGGTGAAAATCTAGCAAATAGGTGCCTTGGATAAGTACCATGATGAAAACCTGGCAAACAGGCATCGTGTGTAAGTTGATCTTCTATGTTACCTACACTTGGGAGCACCTTGTCTCATCGACATATCATTCCTCTCCTATTAGTTTCCTTCCGTACGATTTCCTACCCTATCCCTCTATCCATTACATACCTATACTGTCGAATTCATCCGTCCTAATCTTCCATTCCTCTATTTTCTGATCTTGATAAAGATTGGGGGCACAATGTTGACAAATGTTTTAGATGTCTCTTGACATACCTTCTCCCTAGATCACCGCAAAAATCCTCAATTACGCTCTCATCTTCCTATCGTCCTAAGCATTATCATGGAAAAATCCTAAGTATTCGACCTACAATGGGGCATGTTATTCTTATGCGACATAGTCCTTGGGAGATCACATCCTTGATTCCTTCTACCTAACCATCCATATCTACTATCACCCATCCATCTTCCTATCCGTGGTGTTTCCTTGTCATCAGTATCTAGCATTAAGGCTCTGCCTTCCTGTCCATCTTATAGCTTGTTGTCTATTCTCTAGTCCATCCATAGTCCAAGTCCTGAACTACGTAGCCTCTACATCGTCACATAGGCAAGGCCGAGCAAGTGAAAATCAGAGCCTGTTTCCAAGTAGAAGTTTCGACGCAAGACATCAACCTATCCAAAGAAAAGCAAGTACACGAGCAAACCGATCCACATGATTCTATCTAAATTATGGCAACAAAGATACATCTAATGCAAGAATGTTTTGTTTCGATTAGTTGCGTCTTAAAGTCTTGATTTTTGTTATTATGTCTTTCTATGCTACTCGAGGATGCCAAAAGCTAGAGATGCTATGATGGGGGCATAATCATTTTATTTGTCTGTTGTTTGTGGATTAATCTTTAGTAATGTGAAGCCTTGTCTAACAACATGATCGGAAAAAGATCATCGAGGACTTCAAAGGTCTAACATGAATGGGGGCAATCCTTGTTTATTGATACACAAAAAATAGTCAGGTCATCTCGGTTCAATTATACCTCGATGCTTGTATTAAGCTTGCCATATCAAAATCCATGTAAGCAATACTCAGGTCATCTCGGTTCAATTATACCTAGATGCTTGTATTAACTTACAACATTCAAAAAAAGTAACAAAAAAAAATCGCCCAATGATGAAATAAGCACTTCAAAATACTTGCAATATCAAGATGACAAAATCCATTTGCATTCCATAGCCATACCCATACCGTATCCAATTGTATTTTATATCCATATCCATATCCCATGCAATAATGATTCTATGCAGAGTATCAATGTTTACAAACAAAGCTTGTGAGTCATTCTTCTATCAATCACCTTTCTATCTATCATCATGTCTCTCATCCACAGTTCTAACTGTCAGTCTGAGCAGTGATCTAGATGCAAGGTCCATCCTTAATCCATACCAATCAAATCAAAGTCAATCTTGTCAAATTATCCAAGCGCCCTCAGTGGTCTTGATTTTTATCTGGTTGTAAACCAACTCAATCAGTTAATCAATCAAAATTGTCTTATATAGGTTGTAATATTATCGAAATCAAACCAATACATGCATCTTACATGACATGTTTCATTTCCTAAAACCAGACATTATCCTTCGTGTTGCTCTAGGGATATATCATTCCCTGCCATGACAACACTGTCGTATATCGTTATCAATTAATCAGTTGGTTTACAACTTGACAGGGGCAATACCTTGTTTGTTCTTGTATCATTTGTGCATACTTGCTCTCCTGCTTGTGTGTGTTATCATTCTATCTTGCCTCATATATCATTCGGCTCCTTCTTCACCCATTTTCTTCAAACCTAACCTTCTTCATCGTGAGATTGTCCGTCTCACGCCTTCTGCCTTCTCCCCGTCCAATCTCCCGAGGGGGCATCATGTCGTCAAACTTTTACCAGAGGCAAACTAGGGCATGTATCATTATCAGACATTCTTTTTCTTTGAAACAACGTGATAAAACACATTGCATCAAAGAGGGGCAAAATGTATACACCTAAAATTGGCTCATGTCGAATTGAGTAAATATTTTAATATTTATCTTAATTCTTATTTTCTTCTATCAATTAAATAAATATTTTAAGTTTATTTGATATATTCATTATCCCATAATTAAATAAAATCAATTTATTTAATTAAATTCCCTAAATTCTTCTAATGTCTCACATAATTAAATAATCCTAAATTATTTAATTAATCCTAAATTCCTCTACCCTAAGTCCTAATTCTATAAATCCACCTCACCATGTTGCACATGTAATTAAATATTTTAAATATTTAATTAGTTAATATTCCCTCACCCACATGTCCTATTTATCCTCCAGTTAAAATTAGTTAACTCATCAATCAAATCTGTTAACTAATTAGTCATTTGAGTTCACTAATCAATCAATTCACTTAACTGATTAGTCAATTCAGTCAACTCCCCAATCAACCCAGTTAACTGATTAGTCCATTGAGTTAACTTCTCAATCTATTTAGTCAACTCCTCAATCAATTCTGTTAACTCTTCAATCTATTCAGTTAACTCCTCTGTTGCATGATGGAGCTTGGACACTTGTCCTCTTTCTATTCGCGCACATTCCTCTACCATCCTCAACCGTTGATCTTCTCATTTCTTCTCAACCGTTGATCTCTTCTCTTCTGAGTCTATAAATTGAACCTTATTCCTCCATTTCTAAAATCCAATCTTTTAATACAATTACTCTATCGAATTACCAGCGCGCATTTGGCACCCCCACTATCACCCATTTGCTTGAGATCACCCCATTGCTTTGAGGCTCATCTTCATAGCACATTCATATCACAGCCATTCTATTCTTGTCAACTTCAACAAGCAAGGGAGTATACACTTCTGAGGGCTTCATTACAATCAAGATCAAGAACAGATAAGCGAACAATGGAAGTAGTAGGATAACAAGGTTTGTGAGGTTTGTGCTTTATTTGTTCAATCTTGTTATTTGCATATTTCATTGTGTTATTGGGTTTGATATGCTTATTTATTTCATCCAATTTTCCTGATAACAATAACTATTCTAGGTTTCCCAGCACTACTTCTAGTGGTGCCCGATACATAGATCACTTCAAGATCTATATATTTTTAAAATGGGCTCAATCAACCATCCCAAATCAAAAGTTATGGCCTCCAAAAGTTGGGCCTCTCGCATTGGAAAATGTAAAAACATGTTGGACACGGAAAAAAGATGTAAGGGAGAGTTATACGTCTTGACTAACTTATGATGTGTGTTATGATACATCATAAGGCATCTTCTATTGGAAATAGTGGAACCCTAAGAATTTGGGCACCACTTTTTGGTGGTTGTGGCTCATGGTTTTCTAATTGTTGTTTGATGCTTTCATGTATCATATCTCCTATATATTAGGTGCTCAAGATGGAGGTTGTGTGTGTCTTATAGATATTGTTAAGCTGCCTCCAGGTCTTTGGTTGGTGATACTCCTATGAAGGCTTGCTCTGCAAATATATTGTAATCTTTTTAAGATTCCTAAATAATATATTGGGTTGCTTTTGTAGTGTGGGGTTTTTCTCTCGAAAGGGTTTTCCCCATGTAGATCACTATGTTGGGGTATGACTACTATTTATATTTATTTATGTATAATTTCTATAACTGTTGCAAAGATTTGAAAAGTTTTGCATAATCCCCCTCTCAAGATTACTGTAGGAAGTTCTGCTACCTTATCTTCCTTACACTTTGAGACAATTTATGTAATGGTTTTAAACAAATAAAACTATAAATATGATTATGCAATCTTTGATATTTTTCATGAAGCAACTGAGTATCAGAGTGTTGAACTTAATTGTTAGTAGTCATCTCATTCCTCCCGAGGAGTAAGGGCCACTCACCTAGAGGAAGAAAGACAACGTCAATATTCAATAGTTAATTTTCTTATGTTTTTATTTCAGTAGTAGATGTTATTCAGTAGTCCATGTTGTTTGTCTTGGTAATTTCTATTGTAATCAACTTGTAGATGTGTTAACCATTTAAGTGAATTTCTTTAATAAAAGTTATTTTCCATCTCATTTTATTGTTCACAAAACATTGTTCAATGAATAGTTTAAAAAGGAAATATAAATTGTTTTGATCTCAGTAAGTTAGTTTTGTTTTTTTGCAATCTCAACTAGCATAAACATTTAATTTTGTAGAATAGTTTTTCCTTCAATAATTTTTATTTAGCATAAGTATGCCTATGGCTATAGGGGGTGGAGGACACACCAAACCTTGTATCCTTTGCCTAGTGGAAGGAATGATAATAGGAGGGCAATTCAGGTTTTTAGATTTGAGCATAGAGTCTTAGAGAGTTGAGCTCATGTGTATGCTCTTAGCTTGTGCTTCATGCGATCTTGCTAATCAAAAGTCTTATTAGGATTTGCAAATTTGTATAAATCCATATTGGCTTATTTAAATGTTCTTTAATGTTTGCATGTTTTTGATCGTTATTATTCTTGCATATCCTTTTGATAATATTAAAAGCACTTGTTTAGATTGTGGAATTTGTGTCTTTATAGGTTTCTAGTTATTATGAGAGTTGTCAAAGGAAAGAGTGTAGATGGATGCTAGTTCACTCCCAATTCATGATTTCTGTGAAGACAAAGAAGTTCTTGTTGACTTTCACGGTAATTTTAAATTCTTAGAAATTAATATTAGTGATTTATATCCAGAAAAAAATTTAAAAGAAGAATGTTAACTAAAGAAGAATGTTAACTACTGTTAGACAATATCAAGTAAATTTGCAAGTTAAAGGTGTTGGCATTAGGCCAATATATTTGTATTTTGTTATTCCCAAAGATGTTTCCTAATGGAAAGATAAAGGGTTCTTCCATGTACATTTTTCTTATGTCGATTTGATTGTTCACCCACAATTTAACTATGATATAGGTGTAGAATGTTTTGCTACCTTAATAGATACTAGGTGTAGGATTTGGGAACAAGCAGTCATTGCCTAGTTCAGGGAATAATTAACTAAGGATGGGATTTGTAAGGTCAAGCTAAATTTTACCATATCTTTAGAAGACCGACACATATGTCCAACCTTTTGTCTTTTGTTACAAATTAAGGCAATAGATCCTGCCCCATGATCAATATATGCCACAATAGGAGGAAGATGTATTTATAGGTTACTTAACACTATATTCCCACTAACCAACTTCCCCACAAGCGTGTCTTATCCTGAAGGAAACTCCACCTTAAAAGATTATGGCCGGCATATTGATCACATGGGTTTTGATATGTCATATCCCATTTCCAACACTAGGTGTGCAACTTGATCCCTTAGTCTATTTTTAATTTTCCATAGGTTAATGGGTTGGGATTAGGAAAAGTATTTTAATAATATTTAAATTTGGTCTTATTGTCATTTTAATATTGTAAGAGGCCACTTTATTTATTATTTCAAGGGTGCCTAAATGGGGCACAATAAGGCCTTTGTAACTCAGTGTTATTTTAATTATTTTCGAGTAGAGTAACTAAGTTAATTTAAAATTATATTTTTGGGAGGGAAAAGTAAAATATTTTAAATTTAATTCTCGAGAGTCTATAAAAAGGGTTAGAAGGCTCATTTGCATCTCTCCAAAAAAATTATCAAAACCCTTGAATATAGTTGATGATATCACTATAAATTTGTTAGTTGGCTTTACATTCAAATGAGTAAAGTTACAAATCTAAATATTTTTAAGAGTTCCTGCTAGTTATGTATTTTAATTTTTTGTCTAGATTACTGCCAAGAATATTCTAAAATTTGAAGTTCGAGTTACATCTGTAATAATTTGGAAGGTCATCTGCTAGATTTATTTTAATTATTTCTTTACATTGTAAGCATCGATTGGATGTCATAGCCGCCAAAAGATTACATCTCATGATCCATCATTTTGGCATTGATCCAAATCAACTGGTAGTCTACCATTTTGGCATTGACCCGATCTCTGGTTGAGCATATTACTGTCACCTATTTTTTAGGTGTTGATTGTAAATTAGTCATTTCTACCAGTGAGCTACATTGTTATTTTCCTTGTCCACATTCTAGTTTCGTATGCTCTCACCTTGTCCACATTCTAGTTTTGTATGCTCTCACCTTGCCCACATTAGTGGTGAATAGAAAAGACTTGGACTTGTGTCAATTGTTTATATTTAAATAATTTTTGTATACGCCTAAAAATGACATGACTCAGTCTAAATAAATATTCTTAATATTTATCCCATTCTAATTCTTTTATCAATAAATAAATAAACAAATTTATTTATTTGATTCACATTCCTCTAAGTTAATTAAATATCGAAACATTTAATTACCTCTTCTAAAGTCAAAATTAAATAAATCTTTTATTTAATTAAATTCTTCCAAACAATTAAATAATTCTTAATTATTTAATTAAATCAAATCATTCTTCCAAATTTAAATAAATCAAACAAATTTATTTAAATCCTCTCTATCTCCAAAAATAAACTACAATCAAATATTTTATTTATTCTTCCAAATCATGCACAACAATTAAATAAATTTATTTATTTAATTTGTTTTCTTTTCTTCTAATTCTTCAAATATTCTTCCAAATCTTCTAAAAATAAGTCTTCTTATTCATGCACACAAAATTAAATAATTTATTATTTAATTTCTCTCAAATCATACAAAAGCAAAACTCAAGTTGAGTTAACTGACTCAATCAACCTTGTTTTCATCAATATCTCTTAAAATTAGAAAAAAACTTTCTAATTTATGAAAAGCATGTCTTAGCTTTAGAAAAGAAACTAGTTAACTCAAATAAAACAGCTTTTGTGTGACACTTGTCTTATTCTTATTTGTGCACATTCCTCAACCGTTCTATACCATTGATCTTCTCATCCTTTCTATACCGTTGATCTTCTCTCTCACAAGTCTATAAATTAAACTCTCTTCTTCCATTTCATTCATCCAAGCTTTAAGTAAACTTACTCTGCAGGAATTATAGCACGCCTTTGGCACCAATTCCTTCATTGCTTGCGATCACACTCGTTACTACACACTACTATCATTTTTGTGAAGCTCATCTTCATGGCAAAACTATCATAACCGTTCCCATTTGAACATCTTGGAATCATAGCAAGGAAGTGCACCTTATGAGGGCCATATTCATAGACAAGATCATTTGAGATAGGCGATCAATGGAAGATGAGAATTAAAGGAGGTTTGCTTTGTATTGTTCATTGTTTGATTGAATCTATTTTGTTCATTATTTCATTAAATTTTGGGTATTATTGATATACTATATTGATTATTCATGTTTACTCCAATTTTCCCTTAACATTTTTTGCGCCCACCGTGGGGCCTAGCCCTGATTTTTAACCCAAAAACTAAGTTTTTGTGTTTTAGAAAGTCATACACATGAGGAAACCGCGCATCTGACACATCCTAACATGCATCTGTTGTTTTCTACAACGCATACATTCTTTCGGTGCATACAGACTCTGTTTCGGCACATCTATCCTATGATATGGCGCATCTGTCAGTTCGGTGCATATATATTATTTTCCTGCACTTTTGACCTCTGTCTTAGCACATATGTACTGCGGTGCTTTTGAGCTCTGTTTCTGTGCATTCAAGATCTGAAGCTACGCATCTGATCTAGGCAGTGATTTTTAGGGTTTCCTTGAAGTTTTCGCTAATGCTAACGTCTTCTTGCAGGAACACTCTTGATCTGTTTGTAGGCTAGGTACTGGTTTAGAATCATATAGTTGCACTTGTTAACTCACACTTCAATTTCTAACAGGAAAGTAAATGGATGCTCATGCAAATCTCACATAGTCTTAACTAGGAAGGCGGTAATTGAATCATTGATATCTTGCATACCATTGAATCATTGCTATATTGCTATCCTTCAAAGTTAACAACTCATTGCTATCTTGGTAAAATTGAACCATTGCTATCTTGTTATCACTTCAAAGTTAACAAATCACTGCTATCTGGGTAAAATTGAACACATAATTGCTATCTGGGTAAAATTGAACCATTGCTATCTTGTTATCACTTCAAAGTTAACAAATTTCTGTGCTTGCCCAAGTAGATAGCTCATCTAGTTTTTTCTCATTTTAACTAGGGGAAAAGAACCACTGTCTTCTGCATTTTGGGAATGATACTAGTCCTATGCTCTCCCCTATCTTGGGTGACCAAAATGCCAAACATATCATTTTCGCATGTGTTTTTCCTTTAGAGGGGCCTGTTCTTGGATACTGTCCATCCAAGTAGGAATGACCCTAAGTGGTAACAAGCTAGACGCCAAGACCTACCAATCCACTATAAATAAATTGTGTTTGGAGTGAAAGCTTCAAACAACGAGTGCAGTTGTGTTATACCGACAGTCAACCTCCCCCAAAACCCTCCAAGGCGCAACCCTTGCAGGCTGGGAGACTCCATAACAGAGATTAGTGATGCCGCATGTATAACCACTCGAACAG
Organism: Cunninghamia lanceolata; assembly: GCA_027924645.1. Lineage (NCBI taxonomy): Eukaryota > Viridiplantae > Streptophyta > Pinopsida > Cupressales > Cupressaceae > Cunninghamia > Cunninghamia lanceolata. The sequence goes on along the minus strand of BSBN01000520.1, from coordinate 20,046,229 downwards.
TTGCCTTTATTAAACACCTTTGTCTTAGTGGCCAAAAAACCCTATAATCCAGTGCAGGGAAGGGCGATTATCACCTCCTGAAGATGCTTCACTAGAGATAGTGAGAATTCAGTTTTATATTATCCTTTGAAACCTAGGATTGTACTTGCTTTCTTTTAGTCCAAAAAAAGTCAAAAAATCACAAAAAAAATCACAAAAAAATAAAAAACCATAAAAATATTCTTTGTGTTTGCTGTCTTCTTGCCATGATTTCAGAAAATCAAATCAAAGAGACCATCTTGCAACAAAAAATACCAAAAACATCAAAAAATTTGCCAAAAATTTGCAAAAATACTGAAAAAACTAGAGCTGCGCATTTGCTGTTTGAAACAACGTATTTATACAGACTTGTTGCGCATCTATACTGACTTATTGCGCTTTTAACACCTATTGCTGCGCATCTAAAGTTTACTAGTATTGCGCATCTATACTAATTTTTTGCGCATTTACCAGTTTATGTTGCACATCTGTTCCAGCGCATGTGTGACAGTGAGTACTTCCACAGTCTTTGAGATGAAAATTTTACCATTTTTGGGTACCCATTTCAGCCTAGTTCCAAGTTTTGAGATCAAATCTTACCTTGTAGTCACTTTTCTATCCATTTTGCGTCAAAGTCTCTCTTTCATTAGTCATCTCATTCACCTTCTATCAGGTCTCCCTAGTCCAAAGTCAAAGTATCCCATATCAGATTAGCATAGGCCCCTTTTTTGGATCATTTTGGATTCAAGTAACCCTAGTAAGTCGTAGAACTTCGCTAGTGGTCTTGGTGCACGACTAGTCCCTACACAGTAAGACAGGTATCGAGTACCCTTACTAGTGGCTATCGTCTTATATCGGCTGCCTTACTTGGAATCATTGATCGAGAGAGTCCCTTGTCCAAATCTTGTCATAAGTATCCTATTCTCAGCAGTCTCCACTGGCATCTTGCCAAAATCTCTAGTTTCATCCCACCACATCCCATGTCGCCTTGCATGGTTCTTACTAGATCTCAATACCAAAAGCAACTTGAAATAGCCAGATCATCTGACCATATTGTCACCCCACATGATAGTGATGAGGAAATCTCTCACGAAGATTATCAAGGACACCTCCAAGATCAGAAATTCCAATGCTTGCTAGAGAAAGTGCTCCATGAGGACCCTCACAAGTATTTTATTCATCTTGCAAATCTTGGACTTAAGCTCCTCGCTGATTTCGATCTAAGCAAACTCAAAGAGACTGTAGAGGATAATCATGAACACCACACCGGTGAGGACAAAGGAAAGAAAGTCATAGACCCAAACACACCTATGGAAGAAATGAGGAAACAAATCGAGGGTCTAACGCAACAAATGATGGATCTCAAGATGGGTACAAACACTAAAACATACTCCTTGGAAGATATTGCATCGTACCCCTTTGATAAAAGTTTGAACATGGTGCCATTCCCCTTTCGATTTGAAGTTCCTAAGTTTGACAAGTACAAAGGGAAAGGGGACCCTAGAGATCACATTAGGGAATTCAACGCCGCATGCATGGAAGTAGCTCACAATGAGACTTTCTTAATGAGACTTTCTTAATGAGACTATTCCCTAGATCTCTAGGTAGTCAAGCCATGGAGTGGTTCTAACGACTTCCATCGGGCATCAAGACTTTTGATGAGTTAGTCAACAAATTCATCACACACTTCTCATACAATATTGAACATGAAGTCTCCATGCTTGACCTATGCAATACCAAGAAAAAGAGTGGCAAATCATTCGCCTCCTTCCTACAAAGGTGGAGACAACTACCAAGCAAATGCTCATATGATGTACCAGAGAAGCAGTTAATGGAGATGTTTGTCCACAACCTCAACTCTGATCTAAGCAATCAAATACAAATTCAGTGCCCTACCTCATTTTTGAAGGTCATTGAAATGGGATTGTTCATCAAGAAAGCTATGATCGCCAAGGGGCAAATCAAGTTATACAAGGACACACCTACCTCCAACTACACGACCGACAAATCAAAGTTTTGGACTAAGAATAAAAATTTCGTCAATGATGGAGTAGTTGATGCCAAAGTGGCGGCTCCCAAACAACAACCAATATTCACTCTCAAAGGAGATGAAAGCAATGTTACGCCCAACAAAACATTCTCTCGGGAGCCAAGACCATGGTACAACTCAAATCCAAGGTGAAAGTTCACACCGTTGGGTGAGTCCCAAGAACCCGCATTAAGGAAGCTATTGGCCAACAATGAAATCACTCTACCACCAACAAGTGATTATGAACCTCAAATAAAACCTCACTATTGGAAAGACACTGACTTTTGTGAGTATCATAGAGGAAGAGGACATACGACCAACAATTGTATCCATCTCAAACATGTTATTCAAGATATACTTGATCAAAATTAAGGAGGTGCTCAACAACATACTTCTGATGAGACGCATGTGGCTTACATAGATCCACTTCTCAATCATGACAGGTCGTATAACAACAACAACAGCAACAACAACAACAACCGCAACAGGCAAAATTAAAATAATGGGAATAGTAATGCCAATTACGCAAGTGTGCCATTCAATTATACCATCAATTGCATATCAGAGCATGTCCCACAAATCAATGTGGTTACGTCTAACCAACAATCAAGACTCAACAAAATTGATTGCAGCATCATCACCCGCAGTGGTAAGGTCACGTTGAATACCCTCCCTCCAAGGTCATCACCTTCTCAATCTAGCTTCCATCAGTATAGTGTCATAGACCAACTACGGAAGACTCCTGCCCACATTTCTATCTTAGAGTTATTGCGTCTATCTCCTTCCCACAAGGAGATTCTCGATAAAGCCTTAGTGGAAATGATAGTACCCACGAACCTGGCCCAAGAGAAGTTTCAAGCCATGGTAGGAAATCTCACTTCCTCTAGTACCATATCATTTACCAAACAAGATGACCTCTCAATGTCTCAGCCTCATAACACCCCCTTACATATCGTCGCCTTCATCCATAAGCACCGCATCAAGAGGGTTCTCATTGATGGGGGAGCCAGTTTAAATATTTGCACGCTCAAGCTAGTCCTTACATTGGGGTTCTCTAAAAATACAGTTCATCCAAGGAAGAAGATTACTATCAAAGCCTATGATGAAGAGGAGAGAACTACCAAAGGAACAGTGGTATTACCAATACAAGTGGGACTGATAAAAGACGTTGTGTGCCAAGTCCTAGATAGGGAGCTAGCCTATAATATTCTCCTAGGTATACCATGGATCCATGCCATGAAAGTTGTGCCTTCTACCTATCACCAATGCATAAAATTCCCTCATAACGGCAAGCAAGTCACCATCCAAGGTGATCGTGACTCCTTTCAGCATTGCAAATCTGTCCTCTCAAAACCTAACTGCATCATACCCAACAATAGAGCATCTACATCCCCTACCCGACAACATGATTCGACCTCTGAAACTTCCTCATCTAAGCCCAAAAAGCAGAAAATTACCATCAAAGAAACAGGAGTAGGGGAATACTCCATCGAGCACAGCCTCAACTTGGCCAAATTGCCTCTATCTACTAGATCCTTTGGGCAACCCAAGCATTTTCCAAAGTCATCTACTCCTCCTGCACCTCCCACAGCTCCTTTTGTAAAATGGGGGACCCTATCAGATGAAACAGAAGAAAGCGATATATTACAATGGCTCTACACTAAAGAAGAAAAAAACATACAACAAGAACCACCTGAGCCCCCAACAAAAATCTATGGGCGAGGTGAGTCTATCCTACACAAAATTGGTTATGAAGGACAAGGCCCCATTGGCCTAACAAAAGAAGGAATTATAGAACCCATTCAACCCTCTTTGTCCTCATTGGCTAGAACTACAAAAGGTCTAGGATATAAGGATAAGGGCAAAGCTAAAGCAAATGCTTGTCTTGTGGAAATGATCCATACCCTTCAAGAGGACAATGACACAGATTCCAACGAGTATGAGTGGGATGAGCTAACAGAGCATTCCTATGATGACAAAGAGGTTGACACCATTCAAACTTATAGCCCCTACCGTGAGGGACAAATGCTACCGCATAGACCATTAGAGTGTGATTTACCTATCCCTGAGAATACAACTTTCGAGGAAGGTTCGAGTTCTATCGCAATAAACAATTTGGAAGAAAGTACCATCCCGAACACTCTCCCTACCAATACTCCTAGCATATCCATTCAAACTATCAACGAATCAGATCTATCCTCCGACTCCCTCCCTCTTGTGCATCCTGAGCTTATTGACTGGGATCTACAAGGAACCCCGCAACTAGATATGTTCCAAAATGATGATGCCTATATTGACTATATGGAACTTAGGGACCACCTACCTAAAGGAGATCATAAAGCTAGCTTCGCCATTGAACTTAATACCATGGCTTATTTCGGAGAGGGTGCCAAGCCTTCGAGTCGCAAAAATATCAAAATAAAGACTGGATCTGATGGTGAAAACCGCTCCACGGCAGTGTTAGATCCAAAAATAGTAAAAAGAAAGGATGCATCCAATGGTGAAAACCCAACTATGGCACCTAACAATGGAAGGCTTAACACTCTCCCTGATGACATGCACTAGGAGAAGTCTTAGATTGTTGTGGAACCTATAGAACCTGTTAACATTGGAACAGAGGAACAACCTAAGATCATTCACTTTGCTAAGTCTCTAACCACACAAAAAAAGACTAAGTTTGTACCATTCTTCAAGAAAAAGCAAGTCAATTTTGCTTGGTCATACGCAAATATGCTGGGGTTAGATCCATATTTGATTCTACATCATCTTCCACTAGATCCAGGAGTGAAACTAGTGAAACAGAAGCTTAGAAAGATGCATCCACACATTGCACTACTCCAACATAGTGCCAGTATCCAAACCTGATGGCCGAGTCAGACTATGCAATGATTTTAGAGATCTAAACAAAGCTTGCCACAAGGATGATTTTATGTTGCCAAATATAGATATCATAGTCGACTTAACAGCAGGGCATACCATGTTATCTCTCATGGATGGCTTCTCGGGATACAATCAGATCAGGATAGCACCAGAAGACCAGCATAAGACATCTTTTACTTGCCCATGGGGCACTTTCTGTTGGAATGTCATGCCATTTGGGCTAAAGAATGCAGGAGCCACATATCAACGTGCTATGACCACTATATTCCATGATATGATGCACGTCACCATGGAAGACTATGTAGATGATATCCTTGCAAAGTCACTCACAAGAGAATCACACCTGGATGTGTTAGAGAAAGTCTTTCAAAGACTAGAACAATTCAAAGTCAAGTTGAACCCAAAGAAATGTGTGTTTGGAGTCACATTAGGCAAGCTCTTAGGTTTCATTGTATCGGCAAATGGAATAGAGGTGGACCCTGCCAAGGTCAAGGCTATTATGGACATGCCACCACCCAAGAATCTTACTCAACTAAGATCACTATAGGGAAAGCTACAAGCAATCTGTAGGTTCATATCAGAACTGGTAGACAAGTGTCAACCCTTCGGTCATCTCCTACATAAGAACATTCCATTTAGGTGGGATGAGAAATGTGAAGAGGCATTCGACAAACTGAAAGAGTATCTTATGAATCTACCTATCCTCATGCCTCCTATCCAAGGGAAGCCATTGTTACCATACATATCTGCTACACCAACAGCTCTTGGGGCCCTTCTAACACAACAAGATTATGAAGGTAAAGAAAGAGCCATCTACTACATCAATCGCACATTGGTGGGCTATGAGTTGCAATAATCTCAGATAGAAAGATCATGCCTTGCGGTACTTTTTACTTCCCAAAAACTCTGACATTATATGCTAGCACATCCAGTCAATTGCAAAAATAGATCCACTGAAGTACCTACTAAGCAAAGCAGCTCTAATAGGTCGCCTAGCCAAATGGGTAATGCTCCTAAGTGAATACGACATTGAGTATGTAGACAGAAAGGCTATCAAGGGGCAAGTCATTATTGATCAGTTAGCAGATGCATCATTATAGGATACCACACCAATGCAATTTGAGTTCCCAGATGAATCATTATTCAATATCACAACACATTCTTGGAAACTCTACTTTGATGGGTCCTACACAAACCATGGATCGGGGGCAGGAATCTTGTTTGTAACTCCTCATGGCGACACCGTACTGAAGTCTTATCGTCTGTTATTCCCATGCACCAACAACATAGAAGAATATGAAGCCTTGGTCATTGGCCTCAAAATGGCAACAGAGTGGAAAATCAAAGAGCTACATGTCTATGGTGATTCTCAACTAGTAATCAATCAGGTCAATGACGATTACCAAACCAAAGATGAGAAGCTTGTCCCATACAAATGGATGGTTGAGGAATTTAAGGAATACTTTGTCATCATCTCTTTTGAGCAAATACCTCGCATTGAAAAGAAAACAGTAGATGCCATGGCAACCATTGCCTCTCTCCTCGAAATCCCAGAGAATGAGTCACGGTACGAGTTCTTAGTGGAATAAATTCAACAACCAACTTATGATCTTCCTGAAACCCACTCCATATGCCTATTATTTGGATCTGATTCACCTTGGTATGGTAAGGTTTACACTTACCTCAAGGACAACACCCTCCCACCTGACTTATCTTCAAACCAACGATGAACCTTTATACGCCAAACCTCTCGTTATACCATTATTACTGACACCCTATACCGACGTGGTCTAGATGGTACTTTACTTTGTTGTTTAGAATGAGAAGAATCCCAAACTGCCTTACAAGACATATACGAAGGGATCTGCAGAACACACTCTAGCGGTCCTTCCTTAACTAAGAAACTCATGCGTTTGGGTTATTATTGGCCAAACATGGAAACAAATTCATATCAATTTGTGAAGAATTGCAAGCAGTGCCAGATACACGAGAACCTGATACATGCATCAGCTCAAGAGTTGAGACCTTTAACGACACCTTGGCCCTTTTGTCAATGGGGACTCGACCTTGTAGGCAAAATCCACCCGCCCTCATCCAACGGCCACAAATTCATAATAATTGCCACTGAGTACTTTACCAAGTGGATTGAAGCCGTCCCCCTCACCACCGTCATAGGTAAACAAATCTCCTCATTCATCCTCAACTATCTCATCTACAGATACAGAATTCCCTCATCCATTATCACGGATAACAGAAGACCCTTCAAAAACCAGGATGTCCAAGAACTCTGTGACCGATTCAAAATCTAACACCATTTCTCCACACCCTATTACCCCCAAGGCAACGGCCAAGCAAAAGCATTCAACAAGACCATATTGAAACTCCTCAAGAAGATAGTCAACGATGTTGGCCTTGATTGGCACATCCAACTCAATCCCGCTTTGTGGGCCTACAGAACCAGTATACGCACTCCCACAGGTGCTACCCCTTACGCCCTTGTCTATGGCTCAGAAGCCATTCTACCCATCGAGGTCAAGTTACCATCTCTCAGGGTGTCGTTAAAAGGTCTCATAATAGATGAAGAGTATAGAGCTTCCAGATTACAAGAGCTAGAGCTGCTAGAGGAAAGGAGACAAAAAGCCTTCAATCATCTCAAGGCATATCAACAAATGATGTCACGAAGCTACAACCACAGAGTCCGCCCAAGAGTCTTTAAAGTTGGAGATCTAGTACTTAGAGAAAATCCTCGCAATCAAACAGGATCGAGAAAAGAAAGGCAAGTTTGAACCCAATTGGCTTGGAACTTATGTGATCGTAGTTGCTTATGGATCAGGGGCATATCAGTTAGCAACATCAGAAGGTGAGTTGTTCGATGACCCAATCAACAGCATGCATCTTCGCCTGTTCTATACCTAAGAGAAACCCAATGTAAGGGGGGCACAAAATACAAAAAAATTAAAAAAATTAGAAAAATACAAAAAAATTTAAAAAATTAGAAAAATACAAAAAAATCATCCTTTGGTGAAAACCTAGCAAACAAGCACCTTGGATAGGTATCATGATGAAAACCTGGCAAACAGACGTCATGCATGCTTTTTGGCTTTCATGCAAATAAAAGCAAGTGGTGAAAACCTGGTAAACAGGCGTTACTGGTGATAAACTACTTCCTCCATCTTTGGGAAATCAATCACCTTGTGTCCATTCTTTCTTCACTCATGTCCCATTCGATCCATATATGTTCCATAGTAAAATCCTAACGATAACCTATCATGGCTTGATACTCTATCTCTTTTGTCACTTTGTCAACCAAGGTCTCATCCAGTATCCTATCTACAGTGTCAGCTTAGCATAGTGTCTGTCGTCACTGTCCACATGGTCCAAGTCGTATGAACTACGTTGCCTCTACGTTGTCACGTAGGCAAGGCCATTATTCAAATGTGCCCCCGAGGCTCCACTGTCCCATCCGTCACATGTCTAGTCCTTCTATCTATTTGAGTCCACGCCACTTTCTATCACCTAGGTCTTAGGTCCATTAGGGTTCACCCCGAACTACGTTGCCTCTGCATCATCACGTAGGCAAGGCCATTTAGCAATGAGCACCTGAGGCACTAGGTCAGTCCCTTAGGGTCCGTTTTACCAGGCATGCATGCAAGCACAAGCAAAACCTGCTTTCAAATGGAAATCTTGATGCAAAACATCAACCTATCCAAGGCAAAGCAAACAAGCACCTAAAGCACTCAAACTGATTCTATCCAAATTATGGCAAGAAACAAACACATCTAAATGCAAAAATATTTTGTGGTTGGAATCATGGTTAAGTTATGGGGTCTTGATTTTTTTTTTGATCATGTCTTCCTATGCTACTCAAGGATGCCAAAAGCTAGAGATGCTATGATGGGAGCATGATTATTTTCTTTGTTTGTTGTTTGTGGATTAAACTCTAGTAATGTGACGCCTTGTCTAAAGACATGATCGGCAAAAGATCATCGAGGACATCAAAGGTCTAACACGAAAGGGGGCAATCCTTGTCTGTTGATACGCAAGAAATACTCAGGTCATCTCGATTCAATTATACCTCGATGCTTGTATTAACTTGCTAGAGCAAAATCCATGTGAGCAATACTCAGGTCATCTTAGTTCAAATTATACCTAGATGCTTGTATTAACTTACAACATTTGGAAAAAGTACCAAAAAAATTGCCCAATGATGAAATAAGCACTTCAAAATACTTGCACCATCAAGATGTCAAAAGCAAACAACATTCGCATCCATTATACATCCATAAAAGCATCCATACCATATCCCATGCAATAAAAGATCCACAAAATGCAGAGTTTCAAATAAAAGCTTGTGAGTCTTTTCTACCAAGTCAGTCTTCAATCAATCTTTTGTCTATCATTGTGTCATCTCTATGTCGATTGAGTACATTTGGACAATAACAAAAACATAGCATACAGGTGCATATCATATCATATGAGATAGTCATTTACATGGTTAAATCAGTTGCATACATAATAAATGCATTAGGTCATCCATATACATTTTTACAATCATCACATAGTGTCAACAAAAAAAATCAAAAACATAGATAAGTGCATCACATAAACTGCATAATCATATAGATACCATTTGCATTTACACATTAGAGGCATATCAAGTAAAACATCTAAGTCTGCATTAAGTCACATAGCATCATAAGCATCTAAGTCTGCATTAGATAAGATTACATAACATCATATAAACATCTAAAACTGCATTAGATAAAACATCACATAGCATCATTTAAAACTGCATTAGATAAACATCACATAGCATCATATAAAAATCTGCATTAGATAAACATCATATAGACATAGTCAAAATATGCATCACATGAGTACCATCATACAAAAGAAATGCATCCATAGCATAGAATGAACAACTGCATTTATAGAGCGTTAAATAGCTGCATCATCATATAAATATCAAAAGTGTGTCCAAACTATACAAATATCAAAAGGAACATCTCTGAGTCAGTGTCATATACAGTGTATACATCTCAAGGATAACGATACATGTCTCAAAATACAAAAGTGGTACATATACATGTCTGGCTATCTGAGCCATCAAAAAAATATGTACATAGGAGCTAAAATCTGTGCAAGTGTCTGTTAACCCTGCTCATGTGAACTGCTGCTCCTAGCAGTGTCCTCTATATCCCCTCCTCTGCTGGCCCCAGACTACTGCGGGCCCATCACAGAGGCTCCCGACCGTGATCCACCTGCTCTCTGCGAAGCCATGGACTGGCTCCTATAGCTCGGAGCCCTCTGATCAAATGGAACAGCACCATGGTATAGTCCCCAATACTACTACGTCTGAGCCTGCACTCTGGCAAGCTCACCCTGTACCTGCGCTAACTGTCCCTGCACCTATGTCAACTGTGCCTGAGCCTGGACAAGTTGTACCTATGCTTGTTGTACCTGCCCAACCAAAAAGGTGCTTGTCCCATATGTCCCAAGGGCTGCCACTGTTGTGTCTCTCTCTACTCAGATAGCTCGTATCCTCGCCTCCGCCATATCTCTCTCTAGTGAACCCCGAGATAACACCTACATCTGTCTCCCGCCGAGCCTCAGCCATCCTAAGCTGTGCCTGCAACTACCAAACCTGTCCTCTCAGCATGGCAATGGCTCTCCCCTGGACATCTGGCTGTGCTGGATCCTGGGAGGCCTGTGCATGTCCCTGCCCCTGCGACTAAGGTACCTGCTGTTGCGCCACCTGTTGTGGTGGCAGCATCTGTCCCTCTTGTGCAACCTGTTGTGCAACTGGTGGCTGCACTACCTACTGAGCATGGGAGGATCCCTCCCTAGCTCTCCTCCTCTGCCTGAGTCTGCCTCCATCTCCCCCATCTCCACCATCTCCTCCATCTCTCTGTCCTCCTCTCCTCCTCCTCCTCCTCCTGCCAACCCTGCCCTCGTCATTTGAGTCTGCCTCATCTATGCAAGGAACTAGCTCTCCAAGCCCAGAGTATCAGAAATAGATGCTCTGTGAACCACTCCTCATAGTCGTGTGTCATCCCTTCATCTGCAATCTCTCTCCTCATCGACCAGGCATATAAGGAATTTGTCGAAACTCTACCATTGTCTCCTCGTAGGACGCCACTGGGCCCCATCTAAACCTCTCTACATGTGTCTATGCAAACAGAACCTGCCCCTGTGGCATGCCATGTCTCCTCCCAAACTGCCTCTGAACCCTACTGACAATCTGTCTCTCCAGGATGAACTGCGTCCTACCTGTAAGACACCGAGTCTGATAGCAGTATGGCAGCTCGTCCTCATCATCCCAAGGCTCACAATCTAGGTATGGTCGCCAGACGACCACATCTACCCCATCCAATGCATGCCTTCAATACTCTAGCTTCCCTAGCCTATGCTGGGAAATCACTCTTGCGTATCCATAGTTGTAGGGCTCTCCCCTTTGTCTTTGAAACACACATATTGGTATGGTAATGGCGATATGCTCCCACAACCAAAACTGTAACAGTGAGACACCTGCTGATAGACTAGCACCCCTGTGGTATACCACCTGATGCATATCGTGGTATAGGTGTGCCAAAACACAGACATCCCAAGCATAGTAGGTGCCCTCTATGAGCATCCTCTCCATAATCCATGCCCATCCAATCAGGAACCCATGCGATCTCCTATTGGGGCATACAACGCCTCCGATCAATCCTGCAACTATCCCAGGGAAGTAGTCATAGTAATCATGTATATCCTGCCAGGAGATAACTTGACAGTCCAGCTCAAGGTCGTCAAGTACTCGCCTGCACTCTGTGAGTCCTGCATCCCGCTGTGGATCATACTCCACGACCTCTCCCTGAATCGGCAAGTGAAGTATCCTATATACATCCTCCAGGGTCACCGTCATCTCGCCAGTCAGGAAGTGAAAGGTCCCATCCTCGTTGTGTAACCTCTCCACTGCTGTAGTCAGTAAGCCATGGTTCGCTCAAAACTTTGGCATAAAGCACACATAATCCAATCCCATCACGCTAAGTGCCTCTCGATCTATCTCTGTCAGCATGTGGTGCTGCAACATCGGCAAGGGAAACTAGTCCCTCGACATCAATGTATCTCGTATATACTCCTACAAGCATGCAAAGCAAGGCGTCAACCTAAAGTTGCAAGTACCATGCTCAACATATCTATAGAATCATATCAACTAACTTAACATATCAAATTGATCAAAATAGCACACTACATCTCTTGACTAGATTCCTACAATCTTGAAGATAGCTTATCGATTGACGGATCAAACAAGATGCCAATTGAGTCAATTTTGTTAAGTAAACTAACTATCTATATCATATGCGTAGAATAGAAGGTACATGCACCATTTCTCAACAAATGTGCCACTTCTGTCATATGCGCCGCAACATTTCGTAAATGCGCCGTCCCATACCGTATATGCGCCGCCCAAGTGCATGCGTCGACTCATACCTTGCATGCGCCGCCAAATAATGCATGCGCTGACCTTCCTCATGCATGCGCAACTTTATATCCTACATGCGTCGCAGAATGACAAATGCGCAGTTTCGCATGTCAGATGCGCCAAACTGCGATCTTGCGCATTTGTTTTGCCTAATTTTACCTAGCATTTAATGCACTCAAAATTGACCCTAGGTGAAATTTTTTGAGATACATACCGTGGGTCCTGCCTCTGCTAACCGGTCGAATCGTCGGACTCGCTCAAAGCGGTGCTCCTCGCGCGGAATATCCATCCTAGTGCTGACTGCTCTATGCTCTGTACTCTCCTAAGCTCTCAAAGACAATCCAACAAAAGCCAAGTGTGCAAATGACTTGTCTTGTGGACCCAGCTCCTATATATAGCATGCAAACCCTAAACTGGCTATGTGGTGACTATGACTACTTCCCACACCCGTTTCTTCCCATTTTCTTCTCGTTTCTCAAAAATGCATCATGTTTTCTTCAATCCTAACCAAGTTTTCCCTTCGTCTTTGTGAGATTGTCCGTCTCACATCTTTCTACCTTCTTCCCGTCCAATCTCCTGAGGGGGCAACCTATCATTGTTAAACCTGTACCAGGGGAAAACTGGGGCATGTATCATTATCAGAAATTTATTCTTTAAAGCAACGTCGTAAACTGCATTGCATCAAAGAGGAGCAAAGTGTATACGCCTAAAAATGACACGACTCGGTCTAAATAAATATTCTTAATATTTATCCCATTCTAATTCTTCTATCAATAAATAAATAAACAAATTTATTTATTTGATTCACATTCCTCTAAGTTAATTAAATATCGAAACATTTAATTACCTCTTCTAAAGTCAAAATTAAATAAATCTTTTATTTAATTAAATTCTTCCAAACAATTCAATAATTCTTAATTATTTAATTAAATCAATCATTCTTCCAAATTTAAATAAATCAAACAAATTTATTTAAATCTTCTCTATCTCCAAAAATAAAATACAATCAAATATTTTATTTATTCTTCAAATCATGCACAACAATTAAATAAATTTATTTAATTTGCTTTCTTATCTTCTAATTCTTCAAATATTCTTCCAAATCTTCTAAAAATAAGTCTTCTTCTTCATGCACACAAAATTAAATAATTTATTATTTAATTTCTCTCAAATCATGCAAAAGCAAATCTCAAGTTGAGTTAACTGACTCGATCAACCATGTTTTTATCAATATCTCTTAAAATTAGAAAAAAACTTTCTAATTTATGAAAAACATGTCTTATCTTTAGAAAAGAAAGTAGTTAACTCAAATAAAACAGCTTTTGTGTGACACTTGTTTTCTTCTTATTCGCGCACATTCTTCAACCGTTTTATACCGTTGATCTTCTCATTCTTTCTATACTGTTGATCTTCTCTCTCTCACAAGTCTATAAATTGAACCCTCTTCTTCCATTTCATTCATCCAAGCTTTAAGTAAACTTACTCTGCAGGAATTATAGTGCACCTTTCACCAATTCCTTCATTGCTTGTGATCACACTCGTTACTACACACCACTATTATTGTTGTGAAGCTCATCTTCATGGCGAAACTATCATAGTCATTCCCATTTCAACATCTTGGAATCATAGCAAGGAAGTGCACCTTATGAGGGCCATATTCATAGACAAGATCATTTGAGATAGGCGATCAATGGAAGCTGAGAATTAAAGGAGGTTTGCTTTGTATTGTTCATTGTTTGATCGAATCTCTTTTGTTCATTATTTCATTGAGTTTTGGGTATTATTGATATACTATATTGATTATTCATGTTTATTCGAATTTTCCCTTAACATTTTTTACTAACAATCTAATTGGGACATTATAGTGGTATCAGAACTGGTAATCTTGCCAACCTATGCAAAAGCTAACCATTTGATGCAAAGCATTATTTCATATGCATCCCAATGACATATTACATAGATATTGTTTGAGGGAAATTAGAAAGTAGTTTCAATTTCCTAAGAATCCAGTAGCAAATTTTTCATCTTCAGAATTATGGGAGAAAGAGACTGATATGCAAAAAGAGAGAAGAAGACTATGGGGGAAGAAGATGACAGAGTAGACTGAGAAGAAAGGAAGTTTGATCTGATGATTAAAATGATGGCACAAATTCTTTTGAAGATGAGTAACAATATGCCCAATCCCAATAATCAGAATGGTGAAGGGAGCACATATGGGGTTAATAATCACAACACCCACAATCATACCCAGAGAATTGTTATTAGTTTTGCTTCTACACCCTTCCAACCTACTTTCCTTCGTAGAAAGAAAGAATTCCCTAAAATTGAATCTCAAATTCCAGTGGTGGATGACATCATAATGTGCTATGCTAAATATAGAGCTCTTCCAGATGACATCTAGAATGCCATGTCTCTCACAAATTTTATGAACATGAAGAAGGCAAGAGAGGGTCCTACACCTTAGCCTAGACCTTAGACAAATCAGAGAGATCTGCAACATGCATTAGGTTGGAAGTTTGGCCTTACCATGCAATAAGACTTAACAAGTCTGGACAGGGTTCTTTTTGGTGGTTCTTCTTTTGATATTTGTTCAGTGAGAATTTGATTTGGAACAGTCATTAGATCTATTGTAGATACTCTCCTTCTTTGGCACCTAGGAGTTCGAGCTAATAAAGGACAATGAAGGACATCTAGATCATGAATCTAGGAGTTTTGCTTTGGATCAATCTTTCTATAATAGGCAATCTTATATCAAAACCTATGTGATCAATATGTCAAACATAATCTTTTAAGGTGGAGTTTCCTTTGGGATAAGACATGCTTGTGAGGAAGTTGGTTGGTAGGAAAATAGTGTTAAGTAACCTATAAATACATCTTCCTCCTATTGTGGCATATACCGACCTTGGGGCAAGATATATCCCTCAATTTGTAACAAAAGATAAAAGGTTGAACATATGTGTTAGTCTTCTAAAGATAGGCCTAACCTTACATATTCCATCTTTACTTAATTCTCCCCTGAACTAGGCAATGACTGTCTGTTCCCAAATATTACACCTAGTATCTATTAAGGTAGCAAAATATTTTGCACCTATATCCAAGTTAAGGGAAAATTATGAGCTATCTACTTGGGCAAGCACAGAAATTTGTTAACTTTGAAGTGATAACAAGATAGCAATGGTTCAATTTTACCCAGATAGCAATGATGTGTTCAATTTTACCCAGATAGCAGTGATTTGTTAACTTTGAAGTGATAACAAGATAGCAATGGTTCAATTTTACCAAGATAGCAATGAGTTGTTAACTTTGAAGGATAGCAATATAGCAATGATTCAATGGTATGCAAGATAGCAATGATTCAATTACCGCCTTCCTAGTTAAGACTATGTGAGATTTGCATGAGCATCCATTTACTTTCTTGTTAAAAATTGAAGTGTGAGTTAACAAGTGCAACTATATGATTCTAACCCAGTACCTAGCCTGCAAACAGATCAAGAGTGTTCCTGCAAGAAGACGTTAGCATTAGCGAAAACTTTAAGGAAACCCTAAAAATCACTGCCTAGATCAGATGTGCAGCTTCAGATCTTGAATGCACAGAAACAAAGCTCAGAAGTGCCACAGTACATATGCGCTCAGACAGAGGTCAAAAGCGCAGGAAAACAGTATATATGCGCTAAACTGACAGATACGCCGTATCATAGGATAGATGCGTCAGAACAAAGTCTGTATGCGCCGAAAGAATGTATGCGTCATAGAAAACAACAGATGCGTGTTAGGATGTGTCAGATGCGTGGTTTCCTCCTGTGTACGGCTTTTTAAAACACAAAAACTTAGTTTTTGGGTTAAAAATTGGGGCTAGGCCCCACAGTGGGCGCCAAAAATGTTAAGGAAAAATTGGAGTAAACATGAATAATCAATATAGTATATCAATAATACCCAAAACTCAATGAAATAATGAACAAAAGAGATTCAATCAAACAATGAACAATACAAAGCAAACCTCATTTAATTCTCAGCTTCCATTGATCGCCTATCTCAAATGATCTTGTCTATGAATATGGCCCTCATAAGGTGCACTTCATTGCTATGATTCCAAGATGTTCAAATGGTAACGACTATTATAGTTTCGCCATGAAGATGAGCTTCACAACAATGATAGTAGTGTGTAGTAACGAGTGTGATCGCAAGCAATGAAGGAATTGGTGTCAAAGGCGCGCTGTAATTCCTACAGAGTAAGTTTACTTAAAACTTGGATGAATGAAATGAAAGAAGAGGGTTCAATTTATAGACTTGTGAGAGAAAAGATCAATGGTATAGAAAGAATGAGAAGATCAACGGTATAGAACAGTTGAGTAATGTGCACAAATAAGAAGAAGACAAGTGTCACACAAAAGTTGTTTTATTTGAGTTAACTACTTTTTTTTCTAAAGATAAGACATGTTTTTCATAAATTAGAAAAAAAAATTCTAATTTTAAGAGATATTGATAAAAACAAGGTTGATTGAGTCAGTTAACTCAACTTGAGTTTTGCTTTTGCATGATTTGAGAGAAATTAAATAATAAATTATTTAATTTTGTGTGCATGAATAAGAAGACTTATTTTTAGAAGATTTGGAAGAATATTTGAAGAATTAGAAGAAAAGAAAACAAATTAAATAAATAAATTTATTTAATTGTTGTGCATGATTTGGAAGAATAAATAAAATATTTGATTGTATTTTATTTTTGGAGATAGAGAGGATTTAAATAAATTTGTTTGATTTATTTAAATTTGGAAAAATGATTTGATTTAATTAAATAATTAAGAATTATTTAATTGTTTGGAAGAATTTAATTAAATAAAAGATTTATTTAATTTTTACTTTAGAAGAGGTAATTAAATGTTTCGATATTTAATTAACTTAGAGAAATATGAATCAAATAAATAAATTTGTTTATTTATTTATTGATAAAAGAATTAGAATGGGATAAATATTAAGAATATTTATTTAGACCAAGTCGTGTCATTTTTAGGCGTATACAAAAATTATTCAAATATAAACAATTGACACAAGTCCAAGTCCTTTCTAATCACCAAAATCTTAATGTGGGCAAGGTGAGAGCATACAAAACTAGAATGTGGACAAGGTGAGAGCATACGAAACTAGAATGTGGACAAGGAAAATAACAATGTAGCTCACTGGTAGAAATGACTAATTTACAATCAACACCTAAAAAATAAGTGACAATAATATGCTCAACCACAGATCGGGTCAATGCCAAAATGGTAGACTACCAGTTGATTTGGATCAATGCCAAAATGATGGATCACGAGATGTAATCATTTGGCGGCTATGACATCCAATCGATGCTTACAATGTAAAGAAATAATTAAAATAAATCTAGCAGATGACCTTCCAAATTATTACAGATGTAACTCGAACTTCAAATTTTAGAATATTCTTGGCAGTAATCTAGACAAAAAATTAAAATACATAACTAGCAGGAACTCTTACTTAAAAATATTTAGATTTGTAACTTTACTTATTTGAATGTAAAGCCAACTAACAAATTTATAGTGATATCATCAACTATATTCAAGGGTTTTGATTATTTTTTTGGAGAGATGCAAATGAGCCTTCTAACCTTTTTTATAGACTCTCGAGAATTAAATTTAAAATATTTTACTTTTCCCTCCCAAAAATATAATTTTAAATTAACTTAGTTACTCTACCCGAAAATAATTAAAATAATACTGAGTTACAAAGGCCTTATTGTGCCCCATTTAGGCACCCTTGAAATAATAAATAAAGTGGCCTCTTACAATATTAAAATGACAATAAGACCAAATTTAAATATTATTAAAATACTATTCTTAATCCCAACCCATTAACCTATGGAAAATTAAAAATAGACTAAGGGATCAAGTTGCACACCTAGCGCTGGAAATGGGACATGACATATCAAAACCCGTGTGATCAATATGCCGGCCATAATCTTTTAAGGTGGAGTTTCCTTCAGGATAAGACACACTTGTGGGGAAGTTGGTTAGTGGGAATATAGTGTTAAGTAACCTATAAATACATCTTCCTCCTATTGTGGCATATATTGATCATGGGGCGTGATCTATTGCCTTAATCTGTAACAAAAGACAAAAGGTTGGACATATGTGTCGGTCTTCTAAAGATATGGTAAAATTTGGCTTGACCTTACATATCCCAGCCTTAGTTAATTATTCCCTGAACTAGGCAATGACTGCTTGTTCCCAAATCCTACACCTAGTATCTATTAAGGTAGCAAAACATTCTACACCTATATCGTAGTTAAATTGTGGGTGAACAATCAAATCGATATAAGAAAAATGTACATGGAAGAACCCTTTATCTTTCCATTAGGAAACATCTTTGGGAATAACAAAATACAAATATATTGGCCTAATGCCAACACCTTTAACTTGCAAATTTACTTGATATTGTCTAACAGTAGTTAACATTCTTCTTTAGTTAACATTCTTCTTTTAAATTTTTTTCTGGATATAAATCACTAATATTAATTTCTAAGAATTTAAAATTACCGTGAAAGTCAACAAGAACTTCTTTGTCTTCACAGAAATCATGAATTGGGAGTGAACTAGCATCCATCTACACTCTTTCCTTTGACAACTCTCTCCCCCTCCCTCCCTCTCCCCAAAGGATAAGAGCATTTAGGTTTCTTGTGATTTCCAAATATTTCTAGTCATCTAGAGAAAGAATTCACATAGGGACGACTACTAACATAATGTAAGTTTTTCATACTTTTGCAAACCTATTGAACTTAAAATATTTGAAAATGATTAGAAATATAAATGCAATGAAATTAATTCTCCTATTCTTTGGTAAGAGTATCATTATAAATCCATATTCGTGTGGTTGATAGAAATGCATTACTTATTGTGAGGATGTGCGCGCGCGTGTGAGAGAGAGAAAGAGGATTGGCCCATTTATTTCTGAATATTTTAAAAAGAGAGCGCGCAAAGGATAGGAGCATTAATTTCATTGCATTTAGATTTCTGGTCATCGTCTAATATTTTATGTTCTGTAGGTTTGCAAAAGTATGAAAAACTTCTATTATGTTAGCAGTCGTCCCCATCTGAATACATTCTAGGTATTTCAATTTACCTTGTAGGGTAGAAGAATGCCACAAGCTTGTATGATGAAAAGCTAAATTTAATTTTTACAAGCGTGTATGGATATAGCAGCAGAAATCAAACAAATTTAACATTTTGTATTATATGCTAATAGTTAAGTGGTACCATTGCCTCTCATTCAAGTTTAAGACATTTTCATTATCAAAAAAATTAAAGACCGAGCAATTCAATGCAAAATGTTTTGCCTTCTTCAACTTATTCATGAGAATTAGATGACCTCCGATGCACAAAGATCCAGTCATGACCACGATCTATGTTGTAACATTCGAGAGAACCTAAAGCATAAAAAAAATGGTACATCGCAAGTCCCAAGCAGAGAATTTCTTTTTAAGATTGTTAATAGATTGATTTCTACTTTTAACGTCCATAATATATCATGTTATGTTAGCGAAAATTTGTAAACCATTTAAATTGGATTGACGAACATTTGGCTAGTGTTAGATTATTTCTTGTATTTTTTCCAAAAACAAAACATATTTGTTTGCATTTCTAGATTACCTTACCCATATCCATTTCTCATCTGAACATGTGAAGAAAAGTCTTCTTACTGTCAAATTATAGCAAAATTCACGCATAGATAACGTGCAAATAATTTACTATGAACAAAAATTGAGAGACAGGGCTTTGTCCTTTAAATATAATTGTAATAACATGGATTTGTGTTTATAACAGCTACATGGATGGTGATTACATAACGAATCATTGCGTTCAAGTTCTAAACTTATTCCTATCATAGGTCCCATTCTGAACATATCTATAACCCGAGGTAGTTTTCTCGTACATCAATGCTTCCAAACAGTCCAGCTACAGTTGATTTCATTTAAGAGGTTGTTTTCAGCTGCATTAGTTTATTGTGAATAAAGATGGCTAACTATATTTTTATTAATATCTCGACCAAGGTTTTTTTTATTTAAAAAAAAATTGTGTTTTTTCGTATTTCTAAGTTCCCTTTTCTTTTTTCAGCAAGCTTTTGCAAATTCACACATGCGCCTTGTATTTTAAAAATTACTGCAATGAATTTAAGATCTAAATATTTTGTTCTCCTCCTTGTCGTGATTAGACACATAATTATATGTTATTTTAAATATTTACGATCAGAATTCTTATACAACTATTAAGAATTGAAAATTCTAGATTTAAGCTCTTCTATGTCAACTTTGAAACTATATGTTCTTCTCATCCTCGTTTACCGTTAGACTACCAAGCAAACTTATGCTGTGTGAGTCTATATGCAGATTTCATCTCTTCTTTGTCAACTAAAAATAAACTTTGAAATAATATGTTCTTTCCGTCATCAAGTTCAACAGTAGATTACCACAGATTTTAATACTTACACTGATATTGGCTTTGCAGTTTTAACAAGTATGAAAGGCGAATGCTTACAATCATACAGTTTGATAATATTTTTTAATGTATCTTTAGCATAACCATACTGTGACTGTACATTGCTATGTTTTCCTTGCCTCTGTTGGCTTTGACGGTAAACTTCTTAAAGTTGCTATTGCTAATTGTACCGTCATGACGAGTTAGTAAAAATCTTTTTGTAATCAAACACAACTACCAATGAGAATTAATATCCAATTTTAAATCAAAACCAACGGAGTGTTAAAAGTGAAAGAGTATTTGTATAGCGTATTTTGTTCTAAACACCAAGAACTCTCAAAATTAACAAAAGATTATTTAAAGAAGAATTTATGTTATAACATACACCCTGCTATCTGTGAAGGCTGAACTATCAACATGGATATATGAAGGCCAAATACAGTAAGAAAGAATTTTAAAAAGAATTGCATAATAAAAAGTTTCTGTTTGTCCATGGCTATTGTTGGATATTTGAAATGCTCAATGAAACCAACCAGATTTCAATTCGTACGCGAACATCAAATATTGGTTGCTTCATTATTTAGTATTTACCGTGTCCATTGCAAAGATATTTGTGTTGACTTTTATATGATCCACCCAACCAACCAAATTTCTATTCATAGACAGGCATCAAACATTTGCTGTCTTGATTATTGGAGCAGACTAATTTGGCAAAGCAATCTCTACAGAAACATAACATTTTTCTAAAACATGCCATTTAACGTTTTATCTATAACCCTTGTATAACCATTTTGAGTTTAAAGTTACCCTAGTATGAACCAAGCCTTGCCTTCCCCACCATAACTAACCATAGCAATTGCAAACCAAAGAATTCACCCCCAGGCCTCGAAAAAAAAGGCAAATATATCCTTCCAAAATTTTGAGTTAGACCCAATCAATATCTCTATTACCCCAGAATGCAGCACTGAACGAAATTCCAAGGATGATATTCACAAAAATCCTCCTCTGTGCTTACCATCCTATGAGATTGTAGCACTAACCCTCGTTAAAACTCACAATTTAGGGCAACACCCTTAACACACATTATATTGCAGAGCATGGCAACAAAACCAGCCTGCATCATAAGGTTCATTTCTTTCCGAATGAAAAGGAACATTCTGTGCAGTTTGGAATTTGCACCCTGCAGCAGATTACGAGTCATGTTGCCAACAAAGCAAAAAATTTAAGAAACAATGGTTTAAATTGTAGATATTCAAAATATAATGTGTGAGTCAATGCTAATAACAAAACAAACCATATTTATGATTTCACCTCCTATGTATTTGGTAGCTTCTTCCCACATTAAGTAGCTTTAAACATGACCAAAATGTTTTTTCCAGTTCCACATTGCACTACTAGACCAAATAATAACTTCAATAGCTTATTATTCTACTCATTATTTATATTGTGATATGGTGTCAACGAATGAATATTCATAATGATTAGTTCAGAAGCGTGACAAAACCAAAAAAAGCTTCAAGTATGCACAGAAAACCAATAGACTGCTCACCCTTGAATTGTCTTAATCTCCCATTGCTTACTCCATACAGAATGGCATACAGCACAAGACAAATCGAGACTCTAATAAAGCTTCTTCTGAGCAGAAAAGTTGTAAAAACAGCACAATGAAATGTTACACGTGACCAATACAAACTGTCAAAGTCTTGCTAAAATCAGTAGGTGACAGTACTTCCTACTCATTTAAAATCCAATAACTAGAATTATCTGAATGCATGGATATATGCTACCATTCATTACTTCAACCCCTTTAGCCAGCCTTACAGTTTTAAGGAGATCAAGCAGGCCCGAGCAAAGAGGAACCAAGCCAAGAAAACCCCCGACATCGAACACAAGCCAAGAAAAATGCCGCCTCAATCTTCCAATCAATCTGTTCTTGCAGGCCATGAACTATTCTATGAAATCGTTAGCTTTCAATTACAAGGCAAGGCTAGCTAATCCATAAATCAAGACCACATGCAGCTGGTTATCACATTCAATGACGTTATAACTCCTTTTGTAATACAGGAGACCCTCTCAGTATGACAAAGACAATACCCACCACATTGCAACCGAAATAACAATATCAACACAATCAATGAGCCATAAAAAGAAATACAATTCTAAAACGAGATCATGATTAAACCTCAGATATTCCCATAGACAAAGAC
This sequence comes from Cunninghamia lanceolata, assembly GCA_027924645.1. Lineage (NCBI taxonomy): Eukaryota > Viridiplantae > Streptophyta > Pinopsida > Cupressales > Cupressaceae > Cunninghamia > Cunninghamia lanceolata. Next base: position 20,023,142 of record BSBN01000520.1, on the reverse strand, counting down.
AAGACTCCTAAATCCTCTTAACAGTGCGCTATACAGACCCACTTTTTGCAAGTAGTTTATCTTTTATCATCACTAGTCATCTGCAGGGAGCCATCCTTCATCAATCTGACACTCAGATTATTGAACCTTTCACGTGAATAATGGCGGGAGGCTTTTCTCCAATCAGTACCAGTTTTCATCATGGCAACAAATTCTTCGTAGCTGATGCGACCATCCTGAATACATGGAATATGTAAGCTTCACTTACAAGAGACCTTTCTAAAACATATAGCTAGGTAGTCTGAAGTGGTGCTAAAAAATGTATTTTGAAAGTTCAATTTGACAAATAAAACAAATATCTATGATGATAATCTATTCTTAAGACATCTGTTCTTGAGAAAGGTGGGGGAAAATTAGCCCTACCTTGTCTGTATCCACTTCACGGACAATGTCATTCAGCACCTCTTCATCATCTTGACCAAGGCCATCAGCCAGGCCTTCTTTAAGCTCATCAATTTCAATATAGCCACTCCCATTTTTATCAAAGAATATAAAAGCTTTTCGCAAATGCTCATCGTTGTCCATTCTCTGCAAATGAACTGAAACTGCAACAAACTCTCCAAAATCTAGTTTGCCATTCTTATCAACATCCGCCTGAAATAAGATAATAGATATCAATGGTGTCAGATGTACTTGTTTAGTACCCAAGAATATAATCCAAACATTAAATTAAGATATGCCAACACCTCAGGTTGGAAACAACTATCTCCCTTACATCACTACCACATGTATTGCACCGTGGCCCATTTTACAACGGCAAAAAAATTTGTATGACTAAAATAATATTGTATTCAAAGAATAAATTAATTAAGTGCATTACAAGCTTATTTTTTACCACAGCCTAAAAATGTAGATTTCAAAGCTACACATCTTTCTCCTTTATAGAAATCTATATGAACTGAAGAAATTTCATCCTCAACTAAATTTTCTTCACCTCTGCAATTTGTTTCTTGGTTACAGATTCTGTGATTACCTATATTGCAAAAAAATATTTACCAGTTACAGATTTAAAATACACAACTGAATTGATGTATGCCTAACATGGCCTCAAAATATGTTTTTGTTCTAATGTAATGCTGAAAGGCAGTTAATGCTCTCCAATTACAATGGCATCAGGCTTCAAAACGACTAGCAAATTACAATGGTTCGGCAACTTGTGACAGCTTTAACTCATTTTCATTGATGTGCACACAGATCATTCTGTCGAGAAAAAACATATTGTGCATCTCGGACTATGGCACTGGGAATACACTGCACTGGACCCACAAGTGACCATTGCAGAGTACTAATATATGTTTAGAGGTCAGTGTTTAAATAATACCGAGAAAAACATTTCCAATAACCAGTTTTCCTCCAAATTTTGAGAAACGTGGGAAAGGAGGGACAGACTTTAGGGCCAGAGAAAAAATTTCCAGATTGTGGGAATAGCAGGGGATCAGCAATTAAAAAATATTTAAGATGAAATTAAAAAAATTAAACAAACTAAAAGACGTGGAAATTTTAAACAAACTAAATTGATCCAATAATCCATCATTATGAGTCATTTCATAACTCATAAATAGTGAATACAAAATCCAAAGTCCAACTTAGAAGTCGGAGCTGAGAATCACAACTAAATACAACTGCCAAAACTCAGTAATCAGAGTCATCATCTGATGGAACCTCCAGAACTGCTCCTTCATCACCAGAACTGCTGGACTCACTTAGGGCCCCCCCTTGGTCATCCCTTTAATTAGACTTCTAAGTTATTTTTCTAGTGTTGTTTTCACTGTTTTTGAAACAGTCCACAGAGAACATCATAATGTTCCCAGAATTGTAGAGGGACACTGTGGCGACCTCTGGAGGTGCTGCTTTCTACTAAACTCCTCAAATTTAAGGGATGTCCCACGGATTTCCCCTCATTTTTCTGATTTTTCAGGACAGGGAGATAACATTTTGTCCTCATCCTGAGCACCCAGGACGTCCCAGACATCTGGGGGACTGTATAAATATTAAATACCTCTGGGGTGCATCACCAGGGTACACTGGTAATAAAATGAAACCAAAACTTGAATCAAATGTGAGACAATTAAGACAAAAAAAATCAAGAAAGAAAACATTTGCTGCTGATTTGCATCGGCTTCCCATAAATCTGGGGTGTACTCACTATTATAAACTTTGAGTCAAATGATCTCTTGATCTCCATGACAATCAAGTACAAGTTTGCAAATCTTGAGGATCTTGTAAATCATAATTTACTCAGAGAATCCAAATTATTCGTATTTATCCGTCTCTACTCTCTAAGATATAAAGATGCATATTTATGTGCAGAGAACTAGAGTTATCTCTCCCTATGACCTTCACTAGTGTTTAGTTTCATCTGGTTCAATATTTCTAACTTACCTGAGTATGATTATTCTTTGTTTTGACACAGGGAGCACTTAAAATATAAATGTTCTAGGCAGTTATGGGTATATACCTAAACTGAATCAGCTGGAGAAATGAGGATGATAAATAATTATATCCCGCTTATTCATTATTGGGTATTCATTATTTAGCCCCAAGCCTGGCATCCCATACATCCTAGGAATGGAAGGAGAGGGATAGGGCCCCAGCCAGGGGCCATCCCTGGGGGCATTTCCTTTTTGGAAGGACACCCTACCATCCCTGGGACTGCCAAGGGACATCCAAGCATCCTTCAACTGTCCTGAGGATGTCAAGGCATCCCCAGTAGGGAGAAAAAAGTTGTTTAGATTTTGAACCAAAAAAAACTATTTTTTTTTTAAAATGTCCTATCTTAATCTAAACTTGGGGGTGGATGGAGAGGTCAACCCCAAAAACTCAAAATACACTAGTCTGTGCTCTTTTGTAATCATGACCAGTGTTCCACAGGGACCCGTCCCCCCCAAAATCCAGCCGTCCCCCCGACCCCGAAACCCATCCCCAACCCCGAAACCCGTCGTCCCCCCATCCCCAAAACCCGTCCCTGAGTCCCCGTCAGGAAACTCCATGGAACACTGTAATCATCAAAAGAGAATAACAGGAACAGGAAGAACACCAACACCAATTTCTTGAGGTATGTTTCCAATTCCCATTGATCATGTACTTCCTCGTGGAAACACCAACTTCGTGTCCAAGGTTGCACGAGCAGCACCTTCATATGTGGAGCTGGGGGAGACGACACTGAGGACTGCTATCTTAGATAGGAACTATTCCAAGACAAATATACATAATGGAGGAAATGAAGGCCACATGGGTGCAGCATTATCATGGACAAGCCGACACTAGACACCATCCAATCAATGATATCATGTTCATATGCAAGGAGATGCCTTACCACCTAAGGACAATGAGTTTCAATTCAGATCCTCAAAGATATCATTGAGGAGAGTGTCCTTGACAATGTGGTGCAGGCTGCAACAGATGCAGCATATGTCTGGCAGAGCAGTCCGGAAGTTGGTTGAAACTGCCTACAAGCATAACTATTGGACCTCTTGTTGGGTGCATGCCATGGACAATACACTCGAAGGAATCAACACGGGTGAGTGGTGAGTGGATCAAACAAGTCATAGCCAATGAGAAAGATGTGCAGATGTTTGTCTACAATCACCACATGTCACATGCACTATTCTGGACCTTCCCAAGGAGTTTATCAAACTTGCGAAAAACAACTAAGTTACCAGTTCTCCTCCTACCGGTGCAAGTTCCCTGTTCGGTTCACACCTGATCCTGATTCTAGTTCAGTCCCCCAAGGGATTCGTCCAGGGCATGAGGAGAAGATTGTGGGTTTGTCCAAGATGAACCCGGGCGTATCCGACCTCCTTTCACTCGCGTGAACAGAACCCGCGGCGGTTTTTGACGTTTTTTAGTTTTCTTTTTGCATCCACTTTTCACAAATTTGTTTCTCTATCATATTCCATTGTTGGAGATTTGCATTCTCATTTTAATTAAAGGGTTTGTATCCAATGTCCTGTATCGAATGGCTTGGAAAAGGCATCCACAGGGTTTAGTTGAGTGGAGCATTTAATTGAAGTCGAGGGCCGACTAGTAATTGTAAAGGTAACCATAAATTTATTTTTATTTTCATATCCATATTCAATTTTAATATTAACATTAAAATATTTATATATTTTATATTTGTATTAATATATTTATGTTTATATATTTTCCGAAATGTTGCGCTCTGCTCCCGCAACTTCGCACTGTGCTCGCCTCTCACGACGGCATCCTCAGCCTAGGTGCTGAACCCCATGGCGTGGGTGGCGTTAACGCTTTTAGGCGCTTGGCTCTAGATCGGCACACAGGCTGCAGGTTAAACTTCAAAGAGGCTCTGCATTCCAGTGCTAGGCTTCGCGACCTCTCTCAATCACCCCCTGTTTGCCACCAAAACCATCCCCCGCGACACCATTTTAAGCGGGCCTTACGCCATGGTGATTGGGATCTCAATCTAGGGCACAATAAATCATTGTCGCCTATATCTTCTCCAACGAATTATTCCACTAGTAATGACGAACCCGCACAAACAGGCTCCGCCTTTCCAGTAAGTCGTTATGTTACTATCCCAGAAATTTGTTTGGATGGATTGGTCTGTGATAGGGAGGACTTTCTGCGGAATCAAGCCCTAATTTGTAGATTCACGAAATTGAGGCTGAAGTTAAGCGACCTCCATGCTTGGATATCGAAAAATTGAAGAGAATCTTTGGAGGAAGAAATTTGCCTCTTCCCCTATGCCAAAGGGTTTTTTTATCCTTGAATTCGAGTCTCTTGCAGATAAGGATTGGGTGCTTAAAAATAGTCCTTGGACTTTTCCAAGAGACTTCTTATGTATGAAACCCTAGTTTCCCTCTTTCGACCCACGAACCGAGACTTTCTCCTCTGCGTTTTTCTGGGTGCTACTACCCTATCTCCTCTTCCAGTTCTGGGAATTAGAATGCCTGCAGGCCATAGGCAAACGCTTAGGCAAGTATCGCTGCAGTTCAAAAGAAACAATTAATTACCAAAGCTCCACCTATGCACGTATATGTGTGGAAATGGACCTATCCAAAGGTCTCCGTGCAAAGATTTCGCTGAAGGTGGGTGATCGCTGCTGGAAGCAGCCAATAGATTATGACAAAATTGCTTTTCGATGTAAGAAATGCTTCTCAACAGATCATTTTACCCCCCAATGTCAAAAGTTGCATGACCATGAGCGAGGCAATATGGCCTCAAGGGGTAAGCCCACCTGGTGGATCGGGGTTGAGTCCCAACACTATGTCATACCACCTAGCACATAGAATGAAAAAGTTTCGTCCCAAGCATCTTTAGAAGACAACTCAAAGCCAATACCCACCCACCTCGTTACCTGGTGCAGATGATTTTGCTAGTGGGGATGCACCTACAAATAAATCAGATGTGGGTGATTTTGCAATTTCTCCAATTTCAAAGTCTTCAAACTCTGAGATCTCTCAAGAGCCACTGGTTACTCCAAAGGCTGCAAGTACTTCCTCAACTATTAATGCTGAGACCTTGGATAGTGGGGTTTCATATGAAAACTGGACAGTGGTGCAAAGAAAAAAGAAGAAAGAATTGGCCCCCCACAACATGCAGCTACATTCTCACTCTAAAAGGAAAGATTAATGGGGAGGAGGTCTCCCTTGTGACCTCCACTGGTGTGGGGCCAACCTAAATAATCCCTCCTTACAAATCAATATATATATATATATATATATATATATATATATATATATATATATATATGTTTATTATATATTTTGCATTCATATTAATATTAATATATTTATATATTTTATATTAATATATATTTTATTTCTTATTTATATTTATTATTTAAATATCTACATTATATATTTATATAAATGGATATTAAATATGTTTCTTCTTTTACTAATGTATTTCATTACTAATATATATCATTACTGCTAATATATATCATTACTGTTAATATATATAATATATATATATATAGCAGTAATGATATATATACTTAATTACTGCTGCAAATATATATATATTTCTGGTTTTTATAAGTTTTTGTATAGACGAACCAAAAACGAACCCACCCAATTTTTTTTTGACCGAACCCACAAACCCAAACCCGAACCAGTACCAGGATCAGTAACTTAGAAAAACAACTATGCATTCTACTTTATTCTATTGGAGAGAATAACTGAGTTGTCAGAACCCTTGCAACTAATGATCATGACACGAGACGGAATCAGTGGGCCAAGTCAAAGACAAATCAGGGTTAAGGATGATGAAATGGTGAAGAGTGACACTTTTTGGTCAGAACCATCATACATAACCGTCTTCATATCCCCAATTTTCACAATTATCAGACATCACGACTGGCACTCCCAGTCATGGGTAGTTATATGAGTGCATCAATAGCATGCTCAGTCAAATGAAGGTCATTGTACGAAAAAAAGACAAGATCTTACCTTTTGTTTAGTTATACACAATTGCTATTGATGAATAAAAAAATCTCTTTCAAAAAGAGATGCTATAATCTAAGTAGCAAGCCCACTTCATCAAAGGAAATGAAAAGTAGTAGGGAGGGGGTGCGGTTTACAAGGGCCCCCCAACCAAAAGATGTTTTAACGTTTTCTTTATTCCCCAAAAGTTTGATAACAATGCCATATAGACAAAACCTAAAGCCTATTGGGAACAGCGTATAGACTAGAGCTGTCTTGTTAATGGCTATTTCTGCACAAAATTCGAAAAACAATAGCACAAAAAGGACTTGCTTACCAATCCTAAATAAAGAACACAGGCCATGAGACATCTCTTTGGCCACCAGCTTTGTGTCCTCTTCAGCCTCCGTTGCCTTGTAATTCTTCAGTAACTCTACCTTATACTTATGGGTTGTATGCACCATTCATCTCGTTATCAGATTGAAGCTTTAGAATCTATTCAAATATCCTCACATTTTTCATACGCAGTGATTTTCTTTCACCTTAATGGATGATTGTGATACCCAGGCATGTGCTTGTGCGAAATGCCTCTTGGGATGTTTGGCTACACCATAAAAGATTGGATAATTTGTTCTTATGCTCTGCATCAGCATTTGCAAAAAGCCATCTTGCTTAATGAGGATGTTAGCCTCTATTGGCTTGTAAATGACCATAATACTTTAATAGGCCATGACAATTATTGATTTGTTTGATGGATGGCATGGATACTTTGACTATCTACAAGTTGTCTTGAGTGCTTGGTCAATTACTCCTAAAGGACATATGCATTTTGACCTCTTCATGGATATGCTCTAAAGCTCATTGCAATGCTCATGTTTGTAAGCTCTATGGAACTTTTACATTATATAAAATCCTGTGACGAGGGATTTTGATGATTATGATGCAATGACACATTTTTAGACCATTTATGCTTCTTCAGTGATTCTTCAAAGGGGTTTGAGAAGAAAGGATGGTACAGCAATCCACACGCCAAGCTAGTAGACATTATTACTATGATCTCTAATATTGATGAAGTTGGATTTTACTTCAGGTTTGTTACTTTGGACCCAAAATTTTTGAAGGAAATAACAGAAATTCTAAAAAAAATTATGAGTTACGCTAACAGAATCTCAAATGCAACACAAATTAAAAAATGGACACTCACAGAATAACACAATTATTTACCCTAGGAAAGCCATTCGGGAAAAACACCACAAAAACAACACTTACTTGCTGTATCAACTAAACAGTTTACAATACAATAAGACATTTTATGTCCTAATCCTCTTCCAACAGCATAAACCCTCTGTCAAACTCGTTTCATGTACAGTACAATGCCCAAGTGCTTTTGTTTATAAACACAATGCTTGCACAAAAACCACCAAATGGTATTCACAAAAACATGGGGAAAACCACCAATGCACCCCACTTGGCATGCAAAGGGCACATTGAATTCTAACACCCCATGCAAGATTCCTTGCCCCTAAATACATGGGATACAATAAAGGGTTAACTCTGTCTATTTGGGGGGTCAATAATGAGTTCTAATGCTTCCTCCAACATCCCACCTTTCCATGAAAATTTCCATGCCCCACTTTGAAGCACCATGATTCTCCGAGTCCCACCAAGGTCACCATGCAAGGTGCACAATACATTCCTAACAATCCCCCTCTTGTTTAATTCATTGCACAGGGACCATCAAAAAACATTGATGAGCAACTAGGGGCAGCAATGCCCATAGCTTTTCGTCAACAAGTCACCAACATTTTTCAAGGTAACAACTTTTCCCATCAATGTATTTTTATCTTCAACCATGTCTCTAACAAAGGGACACCACATATCTATGTGCTTTGTTTAAGTATGGTATGTAGGGTACTTTCCCAAGCAGATTGCACTTACAGTCTCCTATAAAAAACCAACATCTAAACATAGCCTTTGAAACCAAATTGCATCCTTACAAGCATGAGTAGCTGCCATGTACTCAGCTTCTGTAATTCATAGGGCAACAACTGCTTGCCTCTTGCTCATCCAACTAATAGCTCCCACAAACAAAGTAAACACATAACCACTTGTCGACCTTCTAGAACCAATGTCTCCAACCCAATCAAAATCAACAAAGCCTTGTATATTCATCAATCTGCCCATCTCAAATTGTCCTTGCTAGTAAATTGTATAATCGGAGATGTACAAATATCTAAAGACCCTCTTTGACTATAGTCCATGTGATGTCCCAATATTTAGGCATTGTTTAAATTAAAGATTTAAACATCATGAGAAACTGTGAAACTGCTTTCTTCAAATGTGTCGTCATGTCCCTATTTATAATCAATTGATTATATTCATTCAAATTTAAGATATGAATGAAACCAAGATATTATTAATAAAAATATTATTATGCATATATCCGTAAGATATTAATAAAGATATTATTATATTATTTATATATTAATAAAGGTAATAGAGCATCTTTCCTACCATCTTGTGTATACTTTGTGACTTATGCAGTCATGTGAATACTTTGTGTATTACGTGTATTCGCTTGTATGCTTCATGCTTGTTGTGTATACTTTAGTATTACGTGTACTCATGTGTATACTTGGTGACCTTGGGATGGTGGACGGACCCGCGGTGTAGTATGGGATGCACTGAATCCCCTTTCCAATTGTCTGATGGTATACTTACATGTATTAATGCAACTTACGTGTATTCATACCTTGTGACTTATGTGTATTCAAGTGTATACCTTGTGAATTATGTGCATTCGAGTGTATACTCTATGACTTTGTATTTGTATTTGAGTGTATACTCTATGACTTTGTATTCAAGTGTTACTTCATGACTATGTATTCAAGTGTATATGACTTTGCATTCAAGTGTTACTTCATGACTATGTATTCGAGTGTATGACTTTGCATTCAAGTGCATACTTCATGACTATGTATTTGAGTGTATACTCTATGGCATTGTATTTGTATTCGAGTGTATACTCTATGACTTTGCATTCAAGTGCATACTTCATGACTATGTATTCAATGCTCCTTTCCTAGGTTAGACATATATGTGCTCAAAACTCCCACTGCATGGGCAATGTAAAATTCATGCAAACTAGAAGCATGAAACTATACAGAGGCTAGATAGTTTTTTCAAAAAAAGTGATGGGCAGCCAAATTTTATAGTACCTTGCATTCTATGGTTCTCTTTTGATCACTTCTTTTAGAACTCTTTGGAGAGAGAGAGAGAGAGAGAGAGAGAGAGAGAGAGAGAGAGAGAGACTAGTTTGTGCATCCCTTTGCCCCTAAGCATGGATTTTAGGAAATTAGTTGTCTGTGAATCCTCGACTTTGATATGTAGTTTGAGGTCAATGTCTAGTTATTGTAAGGTGATCGTTGGCGGACCAATCGATCCATGCCTTGCCATGATTTTATGTAGTCTCATGTGTGCTATGAATCACAAGTGGAGTGATCAAAATTAAGAGATGAAATATTAAATTAAAATTGCCCCATTAACATTCCCATGGTTGATTGTCCATCGTTAAGTGGTGGCTAACATATGCCTAACAATATAAAATCTTATGAGAATGACTAGCTAAGAAAATCACTTGAAGTAATTAAATAAGGGCATCTTTCAAACTGATTGGGCCTAAAAGAGGCTATTACTCAATACTTGTCCCTGTTATGATTCCTTTAGTTTCCAATCTAATGTCAGCCAATAGGTCTTGCATCAGCCGTAACAAAGGATAACACCCCTTTATTAGAAGGAAGCTTAATGTGGAGCCATCTTGCATACACTTTTTTGTTCATTGTTGAAAAATTTTGCTTCCTATATCTGAATTTGACAAAGACCATCTCTGAGATGGCTGCTTCCAATGAGATATGCAATTATAGGTTACCAATCATGCCTTGTTTCTTTATAATCGATGATTGCTCTACACAAAAACTATATGGTGAGGACCAAGACAATCAACCATAAAGACACCAAACTACTACTTACTAATGCCCTACCAAATACAACTTCACTGACCCTGCCAAGCCCATTCCCATGAGCAATGGTAATATTGACACATGCTTTGTGGTTAGCAATACTTCAAAAACTCTCACAAGGTTTTAGTATCCCCTAGATCATCAATCCATCTCCACTAGATGTCGCATATTGTTCTGATGACACCACAATTTAGGAAAATTTGACATGGCATCATCCAAACACACCAAACCCTATACAATCTTCATCATCAACTTTGTCAAGGTTCCAAACACATACAAACAAAGCCGCTAAGGTTCACTCACAACACACGGTATCCTCAATCCTAACAATGTTGATGCCTTTCTCCTCCTTAAGGCCATTTTCAACTGTTATATTTTGATGTCATTCAACTCAATCGTCAAAAGCCAATGAGTCACATGAAAAATCATTTGACTTCCATAATGATTCTTTACCCTCCATTGCTTTGTAATATTATGTATACAACCTATATTATCAAATTGCACAAGTATAACATAATTATACCATAGAATAGCTAGTGAAAATAAACAATTGTACATCTCCCTCGAGAGCATGCCATGTACAAAATGCACAAATTAGCAAAAGATGTTTCTCAAGTTTTAATATCCCTCCCATGTGTATTTATTTGATTATCAATTATGCTCGTTGTTAATATTGCTTCTACACAATTAACATGTCTACATTCTGATAATCGTAGTGCTTCTGGGCAAAACTGTGTATGCTTTTTTGACTCAACGTTTCAGATCATACTCCATGATCCATCATCAGGAGGAAAGTGTGAGAATTCATATGTGAATTTTCACACTTTCCTCCTGATGATGGATCATGGAGTATGATCCGAAACGTTGAGTCAAAAAAGCATACACAGTTTTGCCCAGAAGCACTACGATTATCATTATGGACTGTGGAAATATCATGTCTACAAATGTCTACATTCTCACAAATTAGAGTGTTGACCCCAAATATCTACTGGAATTCAAATCATGGCTAAGACAAGAAAACCTCTAGATCAAAGGTCATCTTATTGATTATGAAGCTCCAAATTCCTTGCACATAGAAGCAATAAAGTAGGTTTTGGTTGTAAGATTCTAAATTCCTATAGCACAAGCAACAAACTAAGAGACTAATACGCCCTTTACTTTAGAGTTTGTCAAAGGTCAAAATGTTATCTTGGACTATTATCCACACAAAAGCATTAGCTTTGGGTAATCCGTATTTGAAATTTTGAACCACAATATATTTGTTGGATAGTCTTCCAATGGTTAGTCATTAAAGGACAAGTAAGTGATTTCACCATATATTGTCTTGATGGGTTCCATGTCCAGATAATCTTGCTAGGAAGAGTATTTTCTCAAGACCAAATGTGCTACTATGGGATACTTTTTTAAACAAGAAAATGCATAAATGTTAACAACTAACACCATTGTCATGATACCTAGGATACCCACCCAATAGTTATGAACGTTTTTCCCTAATGGGGAAATTTTACTTTTGTCAGACTTGTAGAAGGTCCTTCTAGTTAATTAGAGTCCATGAGTCATCTCAAAAGTGTGTTTATCTCTCCATTTCTAACTTCCCAACTAATTTTATTTTGGATTAAAATCCATACTTACATACAGAGATTGAAATATTCAATTATTTGGAAATAGAGCTTTGTAAAGATTCATTCTAAATCCATGTCCTTAAGGCATTTAGCTCTAAGAATAACAATATTAAGGCTGGTATTCTATAAATAACCTCCATAGCAGTTTGGAAACAAATGCCATGTTGAGATGATAATATTTCTTTTCTTCTAAGGTTGTCTGCCACAAACAGTTCTTCATGACAGTTCTTCATGATTCTATTGATGTTATTAGTCGTTGCCTTGGGAGCTTCAAGTGATACGTAAACTAGGAGAGATGCTCTCTAATAGCTCATCACCAACACCTCCTAGTTCTAGTTCTAAATGTGTCTTGTCAACATACACATGGTCATATATGTTTTACAGAGAATATAAATGTCATACAAGTATAAAAATGAGTAACAACCATAAAGGAATACATGACAATGACTTTACTCAAGGGTTAACCTCAAGCAACCCCTATTTGGGGAGAAAACTCTACCAAGAGAGGGCTACAAGCTCCTCATCTCCACTACTAAATCAGTCAAGTACATTGTAGTATGACATGCACATCAAACCAAGCTCCTTACATCAACAAGAAGCTTGTACAACCTACAATGAAGCCTATAGTTGTCTAAACCCTACTGCTCTATGACATTCTCTTGCAAACATGAAGATTCTAAGAAGAAAACACGAGTGCCAATCTTTGGCTCACACTCCAAATTAATTATTATAAACCTCCACTCACTCTAACCTCCAAATATGAAAACTAAAGCATAGAAGTCAAAATGAAACGTCAAAACCCTTCACATTCTAACTCTCTATTTTGCCTAAAGCGAATTCACCAGTTTCATCACGGGGCGAATGCATGTCGCCGTTGTCTCACAAAATTTGTTGAGGTATTTGATGAGACAGTTGTGGTTATGAGATCGCCACAATAGAGAAGCATTTGCTACAGTATTGACGAGTTTGCCACCTGTAGCAAGCTGTGAATTTGCCAAAAGTAGAAAAATATTTAAGTTAGAAACCTGCACACGTCATTCTTCTTACCCAAGATGCTCAAGATCATCCCAAGTCTGAATTTGGCTTGCATACAAGTATCTCAAGCTCTAAAACTAACGAAATGCATTCTCCTTTGTGAAGGCGCTCCTGAAACTATTTCTTGACTGACAGCGGATGAACAACCAACCTTTCAATCGTGACATAGATCCATTTTCAAATCATCAAGGGTTAAGAACATGCATATTGATAGAACTTTAAGGATAGGTTTTGGGATCAGCGCCTTACTGCATGCAATATAGAGAAAATTCTCCTTCTAGTTAACTAAGTTAGACTGAAATTTGTACATCATCTATGAAGCATCTTCTTGAAAAGATGGAGACGCTAGTCTTTGCTTGGTAGTTGGGCCAACTAAAATTGTTGGATCTCAACTAGTCTACTTTGGTTCAGGTCATAGACATTGAGAAAAAGAATGTTCCAGAGTTGAACCTTTGCTTGAATGCTGCAGAATACTTATTTAGGATAGATTATGATGCTTAAGGCCCATCCACAATTCAGCTTTACCATACAATATTGTGTCATCCACAATTAATTGTAGTATATGCATGGTTTGATGTTATTTGTTGTAGGTTTAATTTTGTTGTAGTATGAGCATGCGTTGGTTTTTCTTTTCCTCCAACTTGTGTGTTGTAGGTTTAATTTTGTTTAATTTTCCTTTCTGCTGGTCGCTGTTATCTGTTTCTGGCATGTTGGGTTGCTGCAGGAGTCTGTTTAAGCGCTTTTCTGGCTGTCATTGCTGCTGGGCGTGTCCCCTTGGGATGTAAGGCCTATTATTGGCAATCCTTGTTAATGTCTGGACTGTTTTATGCTGGATGTGGGATAGTTAACAGGATGATTTAATCCTTGATCATTCTCTGCTGGGACCCCCAGTCCCTTTTGTCTTGACTTGATCCTCAAACTCTAAAACAGTGATTTCACTAAGGTCTACATGGCATGGAAGAGGGGCACACCACACCTTCTTTGGTTTTTTAAATATTCTGCTGGGCGATGGGTCCCTGTTGGGGCCTGCCTCATCCTTGTTGATGCTCTGAAATTATTTCCTGAGGATTGGGACCCACCAAGACCTCCTTCGGGATTAATAAATCACTTTATTTGGACATGGGGTGATATTAGCCGCTGCCACTGCTGTCGGGCATTAACGACATCAGTTTTCTGGTGGATCCTTCCTCCACTCACCCATCTTTACCTGAGTCAATTCTTATTGCTGATGGCAGCAGTTACATAACTAGGCGGCTGCATTTGCCTATTCCAGTTCAAGTCTGTTATTTGTCGGCAGCGGTTACTTTGCTGGGCTGCAACCCTCTTATTTATCCCAGCTCGTTGTATACACAAAAGAAGACATACAGTTCAAGGAAGGAAGGAGATCCATGAGGTAATAGAAGATAGAGAGTCCAAGTTTTATGTTGCAGATCTTCATGGGACTGCACTGAGTGTCAGTAGCTGTTAGTATTTTCTGAGTTAGTTTACACTGTCTTGTGGATAGAATACATGCCTGAGGAGTCATTAAATTCTGAAAAAGTCCATAATTTCTCAAATTCTAAACCGCTGTTATACACAGCCATATATCTGGACTGTAACAACTCAATTTGACAGTTGAATAAGTTGACATTTAAATTTGTATTACTGTTATTCTATGCTGTAACCTCTGAATTGCTGTGCTTCCTAGCTGCTGTTACAAATTGACTGTTTGTGTGTGGAAATGCAAGTCCCTAGCTATCTTCCACTGCACAATGGGGCTAGACTGCATTAAAATACATTTTTACTATTATATTTAAATTTGAAAGTTATATATTATACTATTTAAGTTGGACTAAGTCCGAGGATATAAAGGTTAGTGTCACACTTTACAGAGAGGATATAAGTGAATTGCATTGTCTAGACACAAAATTAGGTCCTCCAAACTAATTCGGTCTAGAGGCCATTATAAATCATCATCATCATGAAGTTACTATTTGATGTCATCAATTTTATTATTATATAATTTAGTTAATATATGTTTTTATTGGTTTTATAATTCATGATATATAATTTAGTTAATGTTTGTCTACAATATTTTTACAACTGAAATTGTAATTAAACTAATATTTGTCATATTACTTTTATTATTTATTTATTTTAATTAAAGTTATTTGCTTTTGCGGTAAAGGTGATTTTTAAATCTAGCACACCAAATTAGCAAATAAGATCACCCTTATGTAAACAAGAGGGCTTTTTCACTTTGTTTTAACCAAAATGTTGAATTTTGCATTCCAAAGATTGCAACACCGTAACCAAGCTCAAAGTAAAAATGAGCCTTCCCAATCGGCCTACATCTAGAGTACCATATGTGTGTGTGTTTATAACTGTCATATCCAATCATATTTGTATTAAGGGGTCTTCAAAGTTTTCCATATCTATACCCAATAACATTGTTGCAAAACTTGCGAGTTAAAGCCATTTGTGAAATAACTCACCACCGAGTTATTCAGAAAAACTTGTCGTTGACTTGCCAATTCTTCACTGATTACTCCACAAAAGCTCATAATTTTTGGCCTCAATTTTATAACTCTGTCCATCAGAAAAGTTCCCATTCTACTCATTTCGACTATGTTTTTTGAGCTCTACGTTTGGCTAGGGTTTGTAGGCATTGTACTAGGGTTTGCAAGTGTTAAAAAGAGTGGAATTCGAGCAAATTTTCAGCAGTGGTAGCTGGGTAAGTTTTTTTTTTGTTTACTATTTAGTATTTTATTTTCAAGGCATTTTCAAAGTTTCTGGTTTTGTTTTTGTTTTATTTTAAATCACCATTAGGGTTTTTTTTATATGTTAATTGTGAACTAGGGGTCCACTCCCTTGCATAAAAAATCAAAAATTTTAACAATCTAAGCATCAACCTTTGAATAGGGGGGGTGTTTTGAAAGCTACAGGTTCAGCCAAAAACCATCATTGTTGAAATCCCTAAGAACTGCTTTTACATACCAAGAACTTCAACTATGATTGTAATTGACTAGTTGTGCAGCAATTGAGGATTGTTGCGCAGCAGCAGAAAATTTGTTACACAACAACTGGGGACTGTTTTTTCATAATTAGATTATTGTTACGTGTTTTTTAGTATTTCATTTACTGTTAGGCTGCTATACTTTTATCTGATTTAGTTCTCTTTTTTTTTCCCATTTTGCTAGAGGTCCATCTTTCCTTAAAGTAAATGGCATCCACCAGTAGATTATAGACATTGAAACTATAATTTGTAAATATTATTTATATTGAAACTCAAAGTTGATATGTATTTAACTCGTTTTTGGTCTATAATGTGTACTGAACTCTAATTTTGATCTATATTTGAAGGAACTAGATAATATGTTCCCTAAATTCAATAGTACAAAATTTACAAATGATTTTGAAGATTTTTTACAAATTTATATGTTTCTTAATGCTTGGATAATTTTCCGAGTTATTGTAGAGTTTTTGCTGAGTCATAAGTGATTGAAAATTTTGGGTCAGCCAAGTTATTGCCAAGTCCAAGTTTTTCAACTATGCCCAATACTATATCCATATCAAGGGGTCTTCAAAATTTTCCATATCTGTAACCAATACCATATCCATATCAAGGAGTCTTCAATATCTTCCATATCTGTATCTAATACTGGATAAGAAAGTTGCATGGATACGAATATGATAACTGATATGGATATGGTATCAGATACAAACATGGCAAATTTTGGGTCAGCCAAGTTATTGCCAAGTCCAAGTTTTTCAACTGTGCCCAATACTATATCCATATCAAGGGGTCTGCAAAATCTTCCATATCTGTATCTAATACTGGATCCATATCAAGGGGTCTCCAAAATTCGCCATGTTTGTATCTGATACCATATCCATATCAGTTATCATATTCGTATCCATGCAACTTTCTTAGAACTAGCTATTTTTGGATAGTTGGACCATCATTCCTTGATTAAGGTAGATATAGCTGGACCACTGTTCCTTGATGAAGGTAGATAAGATAATCAATCTTAAGCTACATTATTTCAAACTTGAATGAATATGAAAGGGAGTCAAATCAGATTTAATGACCTCCATTACAGAGTCGTGATCTGAGACAAAGGCTTTAACTTTATGTGGTTCAATCCACCAATCATCATCCAACCAACCTAATGACTCCATAGTGATCAATCTTCTCTGCAATAGCAGCAAAGCCCTTATGCCCAATGCACCAAGTGAACCTTCCAGACTTAGGCTTGATATCACACAAAAAATAAGCAACTACAAAGTTTTGGAAGTCTACCTCGTATTGGGTTTCTCTATTATTATCCTAACTTCATGTGCTAAATCACCTCCCAATGTGCCTTCAGAATCCCCTATTTTCTCTAGAAATGTTCTAATTTTAGACAAGCAATTCATTTTAAGAATTGGTGAGTTGGGAGCATAAGCATAAACAATTTTCTTTATAGCATTGTACCAGCACTGCTGACCAGTTTCTACCTCGACCATGAGACTTACCTTAAGAGTCCTAGGATTCCACATTCTGATCAAACCTCCAGATTGTACTATGGTTGCAGCAAAAAAGGAGATCTGAATTGAATATTTGCAGTTCACCCATGGGCAACCACGTTTTGTAGGAGCTCCCAAATCCCTAACATTCCATGAGAGACATCAGCTCTATAGAGGGGAGGTGCATAAGGCTCTAACGCTGCAACCGTGATGCAGAGACAATTGCTGCTCTAATTTATTTTTCCCTTGTTTCAGCTTCTGGTATTCTTCCTTTTTTCTTGGGTACTTGACCAGCATTCAAGACCTTCTTATTCTCTCTGTTATAGCTGTTGAGTTTTACTTGTTCTTATTGAAGCCATAGGGGCACTTAGTGGCATATCCTTTAGAGCTTCCTTGGATTGAACCTCACTAATTATCTTTATCCCCATATCTCATTATCTGCCCTCTCCTGATGATCGTAGGAAGAGTTGTGGCGCTTTCCTAAACTGTTGGTCAGTTGACAACTTGATAGTGTCACTGCATCATTCTCTTATTGCTCTGTTGTTACAAATTACTTGCCCATAATTCCTGTGATTTCATCCAGATCATCAACATCCTCTTTTATCCTATGCTTGTTTGCAATGTTTCATTAGGTCCTGAAGTTGCAACTGTGATCCAGAAACAACTGCTTCTGTAGTTTCTTGCTCCCTTCTTTCAGCTTCCAGTATTCCTCCCCTTTTCTTGGGGTGCTTGATTCGCATCAAAGGCCTTTTTCTTTAGTTGTCATAGGTGTGTAATTTGGTTATTTGTTCTTTCCTCTTGAAGCTAAACAGGCATTTGTTGGCAGATCCTTCGGAGCTTCCTTGGATTGGACCTCACTAATATCTTTTCTCCCTATCACATTATCTGACCTCTCCTTGTGGTCATGGGAAGAGTTTGTGGTGTTTTCCTATGTTATCAATTAATCTGTTAATAGGGTCACTGCACTATTCTCTTGTTGTTTGGGGATTATAGTTTTGTTGTTACAAGTTGCTTACCTAGGATCCCTCTTATTTCTTCCAGACCATCAACACCTCATCTACCCTGTGTCAGTTCACAAAATTCAATACCCGGGCCCTCCTTTTATCAAAGGGCCCAAGTGTATGTATCTGACAATCATATATCCCTTAAATCTTAAAAATTCAATTTTGATATCTTTTTACCATACCCTCCTTTTCTACCTTTGTCTGCTTCCTTGGCCACTATTCTAGGGTTCATGGTTCTATTTACTTTTGTTCGAAGTCACGGAGTTCGCCGGATTTTATCATAGAAATTCAAAATCCGACGAACATTAAAAAACACCTAAAATTCATTTGAGATTATCATTAGATTCATCCGTAAGCGGTCATATGGTTTGAGACGAGAAAATACTAGATTTTGAAGCAAGCTTCAGTGTGGACTGAAGCAGTGTTTGTCGAGAAGAATGTGACTTTCAAGTATAGTATTTGCAGTGAAGAAGTTTCAAAATCTGGGATTGTTTCTCAAGCCCATTGTTTATTGCTTGAAGGCCAAGCATGCAGGGTCTGGGATTGTTTTTGCAGCCCATTGTTTGCTGCTTGAAGGCCATAAGGTGTGAAGCTGTGTGCAGACTTTTTTGGGAGATCATTCATTTGTTTGGATAGTGGCATTTGGAAGATAGATGAACTTTCATTTGTTATTCTGCATTGGAACAGAGAAGCTCCAATGTAATCCACTGGTTGAGAGTTGCAGTTGTGCTATGAAGAAAGTGGTGTTAAAGATTTGCATGGGCAGAGCTGCAAAAGAATATTTGTCACCATTGTATTGGGCTTTCGTTTTCAAAATTTGTTAGCCTTTAGGTTTTAATT
The DNA here is from genome assembly GCA_027924645.1 of Cunninghamia lanceolata. NCBI lineage: Eukaryota > Viridiplantae > Streptophyta > Pinopsida > Cupressales > Cupressaceae > Cunninghamia > Cunninghamia lanceolata. Next base: position 20,003,706 of record BSBN01000520.1, on the reverse strand, counting down.
TTTTAATTTAAAATCATTTATGAATATTTATAATTTCATAAACTATTATTAATATTTAATATATTTAGGTTTGCTTTTAATTTCAAATTTTATTTAAATTTAAATATTTATAAGTTTATTTAGATTTTAATATTTTTAAACTTATTTAAATTTTAATATTTTTTGTTGATAATTTAAAATAATTAAATATATATATATATAGATTTATACTATTTGAATTTAATCACGAATTTTTTTCTGAATTTTATCAGTTGACAAACTTGTTCTGAATTGTTTCTTCACCGAACTCAAACACGAACACAAACCTAGTGACAAGGCTTTTGTTATAAGAGTAGTCAGGACTATTTTCTTTATGTACCCCACTTTTTGACAAGCATAGGTAGCAAGCTAGTAGGCACTTGTAGTCAATCTCCTTCAAGAAAGATACCTGAGGGGATGCATTTTTAGTCAGATGAGGCTTTGAAATGTCTACCTTGCTGCATATACAAGTGTACGATGCCAAAGTTATGTCCTATTGCTCTAGCCATGCTGGCAAAATTCACAATTTAGTCACCTGTTCTTTGAGTGCACCTAGAGTAAGCAATTTTGATAGTATGTTGAGGAGTTTGACCAATTTTGAGAAGTTTGACATAAACTTTCTCATTTTCTTTGTATCTTTTACTTCTGTACTACCAGCACTGCCTACTCATGTTTTTGTTTTATATGCACTTCCAACTTTGACCTTGCCATTGTTTTATTTCCTTCTGTATATTGCATGATTATCTATTACCTAAACACAGACGCACATATCAAAATCAAGCTTTAGGGGCACCAGCTAGTTTCGTTTCCTTCTGGTTTATTTTCCTCTCACAGTAATGTGTTAAATCTTAGAAAACTATTAGACAAAGATTTACCTCCATTTGAACTCCTACTGCATGTTTGTTTTATATCTCATACTCAATATAATCTCTCTTGTATTTAATGAACTGAAACTTTTATATATACGCTGTAATCTACAACTCTAATGGTTTTTACTGAACGAGATAGGCCTTAAGGAATGTTTTTTCAAATACTGGAGTTAAATATTGTAAGTGAGTTCAGTGTTTTTCAAATACGTCTTATTTTCAGAGAGAATTTATTTCAATCAAGGCTATGCAAAAGGTTGTATTTGTCTATATGTCTACCAGTAAAATCTCATACAGGAAGACTGAAATTTTTGGATCCATGTAGCAGGTACTTCATAGTCATACTATCACATCCATGCAACTTCACTAGATATCTTAAGGACCTTATTATCTATACCATTTAATTACAATTACATGCAAATTTGTCGTTTCAGCCTACAAAAAATATAGAAATGACTCACGGATTCCATCAGCAGCTGGACTTCTTGCTCTGTTAATTGCGAGCCAGCCTTATGAAGACCTGCCTTTAGTTCCTCAAAGGATATTGAACCATTGTTATTTATGTCCATCGTCTTAAACATCTCTCTAATGCCCTCTACTTCTTCCACAGATAAATGTTCTGCAATAACCTGTAAACAGCGGCATTTTTACAAATAATGGATAAGATCAAGAGAGTTCAGGTCCAGATAATATTGTGACGGAAATAATGAAGTAAATCTGTTTTGAGACAATCCACTTGTTTGCATAGTTAAAATTAATAATCCACCTGGAACCACGGCAAAAGTTGCAGAACTTACCCTCAAAGCTCTCTTTTTGAACCTGTTCATCACAGAGAACTGTTTGAGCCTTGCCCTGACCACATCCCCAAGAGGAACATTTGGTGCCTTTTTTGCATTATGCAACCAAGTATGATCTGCACAACAGTTAAAACCAAAAAAGCATAAACTAGCCATCACTGAAAACCAATGATATCAAAAAGAACACAAATATCTGATGCAAAAATGTGATATCACCACAAATATTAACTCAACGTGTCTGTGTGTATACATATACACATAGAAGCAAATATCATCCTTGGGAATATCTCGCCAAACCAAATGAGAGAATTTTTCAATTTCTCGGGATAGTATTAGGAAAATACTGGGCAACTAAAAAATGCAGGAAAATTCAAAAAAAAAAAAGAGAAATAATTATTGTTTTAATAATTAAAGCCATCCTAATTGCATTGAGTGAGATAGAGAAGGTGAAGGAGAGTGTAAATCATTTATTTTGAAATATGGATTTTTCTCATTAATTTTGAGATTGCTGCTTCCAGTGCACAGTGCATAGTGTGTCAACATAATTCAACTTTAGAGTTTGAACCCTCAAAATCAATCACAAAATACAAAATACAAATGTCAAGCTACAAAGTGACAAACTAAAAAAAAAACACAAAGCAGACAGATCCAATAAGGCCAAATGCTATGACATTTTATTATTATTTAAATTTAAAATTGGTGCAATTATTTGGAATTACTAATTTATTTAGGGAAAAGACGAAAGAAGATCACAAAAATGGGGACAGTGCACAGGAGCATCAGAAGGAACAGCAGCAACAACGACAGAAGGAGGAGGAAGCTTCAAACGAAAATGGCAACAAAGAAACGGAACTGCAACAGAATCTTGATAGGAAGAGAGCTTCTACAAAGGTGATTAAGGAAGCTACAAGGGGGGATCAAACATAGCTTCATCTCCCCCTCTCTTCCTTCTACCATGGACACCGTGCCACAGCCACCTCTTAACAATGGCTTGCAGGACACTCAAGGCTACAAGGAGTGCATTAATATTACAAGCCCCTACCACAGATGTAGTGAATACTGGAAGGGGCAAATCTTAAAGGTTAACCCTAACCTCTCCCCTCTGCTGGAGCACAGAAGTTTGGCGCTGGCCTCAATGTGGGATGTTTTGCAAGTCATGGCAAATACTGGGGCAAACCCAATTGCTTTCGTCTCTCCCCACTTCCTGGTCACATCTCCTTCTTCCTTTTACATAGGTGACTCAAAGGTGGTTCTTGCAACAAAGTCCATTGATTTCCATATTTCAGAGGACCATGTCAATGACATTTCAGCAAATATTGGCAGCCAGTCATTAGTGGTTAGATGCCTAGGGAATCGCCCTCCCCTCAAGGATTTTATGTCATGGGCAAAAATAACATGGACCAATTTGGCAGCCCCATTGGTGGATATCCTTGAATATGGTTTTTTCTTCTGCAATTTTGCTCTACGGAAGACTACAATTATCTGTGAATGCATGGCCCCTTGGACACCTTTCTTTGATCCTGTGGCAGCCATCATCAATAGAGTGCAGATATGGCTGCATTTATACAACCTACCCCTGGCTATGAGAGATTCTGGATTAATTCAAAAACTGGTTAAATGTGGCTGATTTCATGAAATAGGATTTGGAACAGGCTATGTCTAAGAGCAAGTCATGAGGGTGTGTGCCATGATCAATATATCCAAGCCTATCATTCACACAGTTAGGGTCAACTCCACAAAGGGCACTTGGACCTAACATTTAGACTTTGAAGGGCTGCCTCTCAGGTGTTTCCATTGCAAAAGGATCGCCCATAAGATTGCAAGGTGCTCCTCCAAATCCTCTTTGGGACTGAGATTAGTCTGCCTCAAGAGATGGGTGAAGAAATCAGTCTCCGCAGACAGCAACTTAATCTAGCACAACCATGGCAAATTCTTCATGCAGACTCAGCCTCCCTCCCATAATGTTTTGAACGGTGGGCTCAAGCCTCCAGTGGAGATCCCTGCAACCTCAACTAGAGATGCTAAACCTCCTCTCTCCAACCCTACTCAGATTCCACAAAGAGAAGACTTTCTTAGCATTAATCAGCTCACAGATGATGAGGAAGATTTCCAAAATAGCATGAAGCAGATTCTGAAAGATGATTCACTTCCTCAAAATCTCACAAAAGAGCAAGATTCAGACATGTCAGACTTTATGGAAAATGATGAACTAGTCCCTTTCTCTAGAATCATCTCTATATCGCAGAGTGAGTGCAAAATCACAAAACCAAATTGTGGAGATACTGGCAAAAGGCAGCATTGGAAAACAGAAGCAAAAATATTGCACTCAAAAGGCTGTGTTTCAGTAAACGAAGGAATGCAATGGACCGTGTATGCACTCCTAACCAGGAGCAGGAGGAAGCAAGCATCAAAACAATCTTGAGGATTTGTCACCATGCACAAGTTAAGTTGTTCTTTTCAGCTTTGACTAGATTTCAATAATTTTTGTATGTAGCTTAGAACCTTTAGTTTCCTCTATTGTTTTCCTTTGGATAGCATAGCCTATTATTTGTCTCCTCTATGTGAAGGGTCATGAACCCTCCTTTTTGTACAGGGCTGCACACCCCATCAAAAATATTGATATTTTTTTATTCTTTTATTATTAGGGTAGGAGCCCTCTCCCCTCTTACCCATCAAAAAAATAATTTCAAATTCAAATTATTAAAATACAAAAATATATCTTAAAGGAATATTATTATTAATTTTTTAAATTTATTATTATTAGTTTTTCTTAAAACAACCCTAAACCCTGAAAAAATTCAAGGTTTACGGTAATATATTATTATGTTTTTTTTACAAAGAACCCTAAATTTATTATTATTAAATTTTTATTTAAAAAACCTAACCCTAAATCCTGAAAATACTTCAGGCTTCAGGGTTAGGGTTTTAAGTTTGTTTTATTATTTAAATAACTACTCATAAATTTAGAATCATTAAAAATTTAAAATACCTGGCGTAGTTGATTAATGCCCTCAAATCCACTTATTGCAAAGAACATCAGACCCTTAATGGCAAAAACAGCACCCAAGAAACAGAATAAACGTAGTTTAAATCGTAATATTTCGGAAAAAATGCAATATTGTGGGAATATATCAGTCAAAATGTCGGAAATTGGTCAAACGAGGGAAAATCTTGCAAATATCACAAGTTTTTCCCATGATCTGCTACATTGCATATACATACATACATATGTATGTGTATACACACACACACATACACTTGTATATACACATACATATACATGTGTACATGTGCATGTGCATATACATGTGTATGTATATATGTGTTTATGCACATGTATATACACATACAAGTGTGTATATATATGTACATATGTATCTACATATGTCGATGTACATATACATATACATACACATATGTAATGTCCCCTTTCCATCGGTAATCAACTTGATGATAGTTAGCCTTGTTTCCTTGAATTTCCTGAAGGCGAACTTGGTCATTTTAAGGAAAATTACTTTTAAAATAATTAGTTTTGAGTTGTCTTAGGTTTTAACTTTATATTTTAAAGTTGACAACTTTAATTATTTTAAAAGTGTTATTTTCTAGGTTCGTGGGCACTTGGTGGAAAAAGTTATATTATTTTTAAAGTGAGCATCCCATTTTAGTGGGAAATAAATGCCATGAAGCCATAATGCAATAATATATTTTATTTATCTTTGGCATGCACGGAAAGGATATAAATGGAGTTTTGAACACTCATTGGAGGTTTATGCATTTTCTGATATGAATTTCTATGGAGAGCTACCAAGCTTTGTCTTGTGAGGTTGCATCCCTCATTCTTCTTATGGTTTCAGTTGTGAAAGACCAACCATAGCTGGAATATCTGGTGATTTTATCTCAGAAATCACAAGGAGCTTCAATGGAGTCTATTTGCAGATAATCTGGATTGAGTAATTTTGATGTGTTTTGAGGTTGTTTTGAATGTGCAGTTTATAGTATTAATTTTGGTGTGAGGGTTTGTGGAGTTTTTTACAGATTACAAGAGTAATGACAATGCTTAAATTCCAGCCATACAAGTTTTCCTGCAGCTGTACCTCTCCCAAAGAGCCGTACCAATTTGAATGTGCAAACAAGACTAAGTTTATGTTTTAATTGCTAACTCAGATTTTTGTTTGTCCTTTGTGGTCACAAAAGACAAAGTAGAAGCTGACCGTGCATGTTGAAGGAATTCCATGCCAAGGAAAAGGCTGCCGTACCTTCCCAAAAGGTACATGGACCCTTAGAAAATAATTCGCTGTTCTTTTATGGAGTCTATCACTTCCATTGTGGGCACCAAGGTTGTAGTTAGGAGTTGCAACTGATTTTCTGTTGTTCTGTGGTGAATTGGTGAAGTTACAAGCACTTTTGGTGTTTCCCAGCACTGCTGCACCTGTTGTACCAGCAGGGTACTGATCTGATAAATATTTCAGAGCAATAGTTCACACTTACAGTGTGTTAGGGACAGTTTGGTATGAGTTTGAGAGTGTTAATTTCAGTGGCATATTCAGTTGTGAGAGTTGGGGGTGTGTTAGCAGCAGTTACAGTGTTTATGGGGGTGTTTTCAATGAATTCTGTGCACAATCAGACTGTTGATCTGTATATCAGACCTGAATAATTGTTGAGGCAGAGATTTTCAGTAGGATCTTACAGTGTTTGAGGCTCACTCCATCATCTGCATGCACTAGTGCTTCAATGTTTGACAATCTTCTGATAATGGGTGATTTCTAATCCTTCAATGCTCTGATTTTATGTTACAGCAGTGTTCTTTTATTAGAAATCAGACATTAGTAAGTTATTGCAGCGGTCCTTAATGGTTGAAGTACATTTTCCATGCAATGCTCTGTGTTTGTAACCCCTGGAAGGTCATATCGCCAGTGGAACTGATTAATTCATGTTCAATTACTCAACCCACTGAATAAGTGGTTTCTTGTAAAGGCTTCCCGCTGAATAAGTGGATGTACCTAAGTTTCATTTCAGTATCCCCCACTGAACAAGTGGCGATTCCCAAAATTAAGTGGATGCCCGCTGAAAAGTGGATGTTTTTATGGGCTGCAATAGTATTTCAATTGTCTAGTCTGAAACACTCGTATGCTCTCACCTTGCCCGATTAGGGAACTGGGTGATCAGAAAGGTGTGGAAGAGTCTATTAGTTGCATTTCATTTCAGCAGTATTGTTTCCAATAAAAACTAGGGTGTCCATTACAACATATATATGTGTGTGTGTGTGTGTGTGGATGTACTATATATGTGTGTGTGTGTGTAGATGTACTTATATATGTATGTGTGTGTGTGTAATATAACGGTATAAATATATTTGCTTGCGCACACATGCATATATATACATATACATATATATCTGTTATATGTATATGTGTGTGTATGTGTGTGTGTGTGTGTACACAATAGTACAAGAAGTGCATGAGACCCAATATTGGTGAAAGTCCTAATCATAGGTGCAACAAGCAAAACACACAAGTTCATAGGTACAAAATCGCAATAATTAAGCATTCACTGTGCATACACACACACATAACATATTTATATGTATGTGTGTGTGTACAAGAAATGCATGAGACCCAATATTGGTAAAGTCTGATCATAGGCGCAAGAAGCAAAACATGCAAATTCATTGGTACAAAATCACAAATATTAAGCATTCGCAAAAAAAATTGCAAGAAAATATATTCGGAAAGAAAAAAAATTTTACAGCATTGACAATAACTTGGTTTCAATCACCTTCCCTCTACATGCATATACGTAGAAATAAGAAAAATCTACTCAATTCTGTATGTAACCAGCCCAGAATTTTGTTATATTGGCATGTTCTTTTCTATTGATGTTTTTGAGCTGAAATATTTAAGGATTAAAAAAAATGGCTCCTCCTTTGTTTCTGAAAAGAATTAGACAGATGCTTCATTGTTAAATATAGAAAGCAACGAAGTGGGAATCTTAGTGATATACAATGAAATTAGGATGTGGTGAAGGAAAGAAATTAGTTGTGTATTTTTTGGGTGTGTGAAAGACATGGCGGCAGTAATGGTGGGGGTGACTTGGTAGGGAGAATTTCTCCACTTGACTTCACAAACTTTATTACTTTTTGGTGTTTCCTCAGTTTCTTGCTTCTGCAGTTATCATTGCTACTCATCTGAAGGTAAAAATTAAATTTAGTATACAAATAATTCTTTCTCCTGAAGATTTACATAATTTAATGTAATGAAATACTGTAGCAGGCACTGCTGCTTGCTACACCATTGATATGAAATCCTGTTACAATTACTCGAAGTGGTTGAGGTGGTAGCTGCTACCTGAGAAGCAGAAATGTTCCACCTGATATCATACCCTCTGTACCATTTTAGTGTTTGCCCAATTTCTTGCTTCTGCTGCTATCATTGCAACTCATCTGAAATACTTAATCTGTCATTGATACAATTGTGTAGTTGCTACAATGAAATAGTTGTGCATTTTATATTTGAGTGTATTTGAGGTGGTGTTGGTGGTTGCTACTCAATACGTAAAACTATTGCACCTGATTCTACACCATCAATAAATTTGTGTACATCCAGTTTCTTGCTTCTATAGTTATCTTTGGAACTGAACTGATTTTTTGTGGAATTTCATATACCTTATAATTAGACAGTACAAAAGAAAGTCATAGAAAACACAGTTGCTTGATACACCGTTTATAGGAATTCCTATTACAATTGCTTTGAAGTGCGTAATATGTGTCTCTGTAGTTATTACACTGATGTTGTCAATACGAGTGTAAATGTGTGATCTATTTTGGTTCTATCAATATCGGTATTCTTGGTAAATGTATGATCTATAGAAATGGAATATAACCTCAAAGGGGTAGCCAGTTATATACTACCAAATAAAGGACCTCAAATATGAATATGAATATGAATATCTGAACTGCCTGGCAAAAGGTTCCCAAACACTACCAAATTGAAGTTCACAAAACAAAACAGCACTGTAAAAGGAAAAAGAAAGTAGATTTATCATTCCACCGGATAAAGCAACTGCTTTGCAAACTGTATGTCCACACATTGACTTGGAAGCTGGACCCTAGTAAATGACAGAGAACAGGTTCCTATTCTCATCTTTTAGTCAGTTTAGGTTTATCTTGAAGAGAAATACTAGTAAATTTTATTTATGACTCCAGAAAATATTTCTCTGGTTCAGTTGCTTTGAAACATTTGGTCTGTTATACAATCTAAACTTGCACATTACAGCTCTGAAACTAGAGTTTATTCTGAAAAGAAGGGTAACATACCAAGCACTTGCTGAGCTGTTAATCTAAGCTTGGGATCAGGCTCAAGCATCTGTCGAACAAGATTCTTAGCATGCTCTGAAACTTTTGGCCATGGGTCTCTTTTGAAATCAATTGCACCACGAAGAATGGCCTGTGCAACACCCTGCTCAGTTTCTGCAAAGAAATCACAAAGAATACTTAGATTTAAGTTCCTGTGTTCCAAGCTCTTGTTATTTATTAATTTAAGATGGCAAAAAAATATCCACGTCAATAAATTTTACAGTGACATCTCCCTCACTGCTCTGTTGAGGTAAACTTTGGCAGCTGCCTACCAGATAAGTCTAATAACTCACCATGGAATTTATATACCTTAACATAATTATCTATGAAAAATAAGCTTTAAAATGATTATCTATGAAATTAAGCTAAAGACAAATGAACAAGTGTGATGCTAATGAAAGATACATGATTTGAACTAACTTTTTTCAGAAGGGTGCAATATTAAAGAGCTAAAAAGTCATTTACTGGATATTTTACATAACATACCAGCCCAGAATGGTGGGACTCCACACAATAAAATGTAAAGAATGACCCCTGCACTCCAGACATCAACCTCTGGTCCATACTTACGCTTCAAAACCTCCGGTGCCATATAATATGGACTGCCAACTATTTCAGAAAACTGCTCCCCTGTGAAAGTAAGAAAAGCATACTATCAGATTCAGTCAATATTTTAAAATCAAAACAAGACTAAACAGATAGGATCTTCTCTTTTCATAAGCAAGAGAAATTCATAAATGAAACTAAAGTAAGTGTCTATAACAAATCTAAGTGTCACTTCTGATGTATCACATGTTGAATACAATTCTGTAGAAGTTCTAGTATGTACAATTAATTGACTACTAGGACATATCAGTTACTTTATATCTACTGTTGTATTAGGTATCAAATAACTACATAAAATATGGCGAACATGAATCAGAGACTTGAATAACTTCATCACACATCTGACAGGTGGTGTAGCTAAAATACAAAGTCCCAGTCCAAATTACTAACATTTTTTGTGACTTTTTCTACATGCAGGTGCATTAATGACCACATAAAGATAAAAATGTAGCCTGTTCAGTGACATCTGATTTCTGATATGAAATAGGTGCTGTGAGAAGCTTTTCACCCAGTTTTAGGTTATGGTCCTGATAGATAACAACAACATTACGATTTCCTTCAACTATACAGTCCTGCATGAGATCAACGCCCATTGCTGAGAATCAGAGAGCCATTGATTTCAATTCAAAGCAATGTTTTTTCCTCCCAATTATCCAGTTTAAAGTTTTTGGAATCTATTAGATTGGAATGTGGTAAACAAGACTTTGTGTTTCCAATGTTTTATGTATAGGTTGTAGTCCATTAAAATGAAAGCCTGTTAAACAACACGTCTTCTTAATTTTTCATTTATGAGCTCGATTTCCTCTTTATCATAGATTGCAGAAATGGAAATTATTTTCGATGTTTATTCAATATCTTGTAAACTGTCCACACTTTCAATAGTTTAACTTTATATAAAATATATCATTCAATATATTTTTTGCACTACGGTTCTGAATGTTTATGTTAGAAAACCTTTTTTTCCTATGACCACCAATGGTCATTCAGATTGTTTCGTATTCATTAAAACCAAAACGGGTAGGGGATAGGTAACAATAGAGCAACTCTACTTAGAATGCCAACAGATTGAAAGTAATCAATGCTTTATCCCATTGAAGTTTCTGATCCATTTTGTTTTACACAATCTATAGTGTAGGATCAAATGAAAGCTGAAAAGAACACCAGTATCATGCCAAATATCAAGCAAATAAACCCATAGCGGGGAAAAGAACAGATATCTGGAGTTCAGAATCATCATTGAGGCTATAGTTGCAAGAAACTTTGAATCATATTTGAGCTGCTTCTTAGAATACAAAGGCACTTTCCAATCTTTGAAATGAAATATTTCTGGCTTTAAATATGATTACGCAATGCATAATTTTGCAAATACTTTGATTCCCAAAGACAAGTACTCCCAAGATTGCATACACAATTAGATCTCATCATACATTGGGCAGATTCTACAAAAATAAATACAAGGAAGATCGTTATTCTCCAACCCTATTTTATCATTCGCTCTCATCCTGATCATGAATCGGGATACGTGATCCAAAACATTGACAGGTGCTCTGTTCCTATCAATCTAATGGACTGCAAAAACCTCAAGTACACTAAAGCCAGAACTTAAAGTCACATATCATTCAAGCTGTCCAATTTAGGAAAATGGAGAGCACCTACCAGGTTTAAAGAAGACAGAGAGGCCGAAATCAATAGCTTTCAATGCCGAATTCTCCTTATTATTTGCAAAGAGAAAATTTTCAGGCTTAAGGTCCCGATGCATAACCCCATGCTTGTGACACATCTGAACTACTTCAACAATGGTACGAGTAACGGCTGCGGCGGCTCGCTCAGTATAGTGTCCACGAGCGACGATCCTGTCAAAAAGCTCCCCACCCTCACAGAGCTCCATCACAAGATGCACCGCGCTCTCGTCCTCGTAGGTGGCCTTCAAGCTCACAATGTTGGGATGTTTAGGCAAATTGTTCATTATGGCCACTTCTCTTCTCACATCTTCAATGTCTATAGCAGTTCTGAGCTTGCGCTTGGAGATGGACTTACAGGCCAACTGCTCATCAGTCTCCTTATCAGTACAGAGGTAAGTAATGCCGAACTCGCCCCTGCCGAGCTCCTTTCCGAGCACATACTTGTCATGAATGTTACGCCCCACAGCAGCTCCTTTCAGAACGGAAACCTCGCCTCCGCTCTTGAAATCGTGCGCAAATGGATTCGGCTTCTGTTTTCCCTTCCTCGCCTTCTTCGCTCCTCCGGCAGATCCACAACAGTTCCCCATTTCTCACTACTCCTCCTCTGCCCGTTCCCCGCTCGCAGGGTTTCAAACCCTACCCGACCAGGAAAACCCTCATTTTTTCGCTTTTCATTCTTCCATTCTTGATTTCTCGGGTCAAGGGTTCGACTCTTGCCCGTAAGGCCGTGGCCGTGTACTCCAAGCAATCTCACCGCTTTCAAACCCTCATTTTTTCTCTACCTAATCTTTACTTGCATTCATACAGCCATTTGACTGAGAAATCCTCGAGACGAATCAGCTCAGACAGAGACCACAGTCAACCTCCTCCTTTCCCTCCACTTCCACGCAAATTTACCCCAACCTTTTTTCTCCTGGTGAATTTCTCGCGGTAGGGTAAAAACTGACTGCTTTCACTGCTGTAAAGCCGTCGTTACTTGACAAGCACGTAACGCCGTCATCTGACGTGAAAATCATCACTCTCACAATCAAAACCCATGATGCATCTCCTGCGGCTTAGATTTACCTACGTAACCCACATTTTATCCTTTGATAGATCTCAAGATATCCTAAAGGTATTCTCTAGTTTCTTTGGGATAAAAAGTTGCTCTGGTTCTAGGGGAGAGGATCTAGTAGTGGTGCACCCTAACTTCACGCTTCTCAAAATCATACGTGGTAATGTCAAATCATTCCAAAATTTTTACAGTAGCTTACTTGGCAATGCCCCTGCTTATAACTAAGGTTTCAGGGCCACATCAGCATGCTTTTTGTTGAAGTGTCAAATAGTTCCCAAAAAAAAATGGTGGACCAATAGGTGTGCATTAAGTCATGTTTTGTTGGTGCGCTGATGTGGCATCACATGATTGGTTGTTTTTTAAATTTAAAGAGCACATTTCATTCAATTATTAGTACTTATAATAATACTAACAACTTTAAAGTCACAACTACTAGTACTAAGCTTTAAAAATATTGAGCCTTAAACGCACATATACTGGTATTGAACAAAAAAAATATTGGGCCTTAAATGAACATGTATTTTTTTAGCCATTGGAACTCTCACCTATTGGGTCTTTTCCCCTATGAAAGGGGCTTAATTTTTGTGGTAGAGGGAAAGGATTGGAGGATCGCGAAAGAACGAAATAGAATAGAAGGTTTTTAACGTTTACAAGGCTAAAGATAGTTCAGGGGACAGTAGACTCAATTATTTTAGTTTTTTGCATTGCTAATGAACTCCCATGTTTTTTTAACCTTCTTCTCTTTGATGAGATCGTGTAAAGAAACTACTATTAAAATATCCTTGTAATTGGCTCCAATGTTATTGTATGCTTTGCATTCTAAATAAAGTGTTTATTTGCACAAAAAAACAATTACCCCCTCCTTTCATTCTTCTTTTGACCTCTTTCATATACTTGTTTCACACCAAAGATGATGTGAGTTAGTCCACACCTAGGTTATAAGGAATTTTACTCTCGATATTTGTCCCTATATAGGCCTTTTTGGTGATAATCATACGTGGAGGCTAAATTCATCAAAATAATATTTCATCTTTCTACCTAATGTCTTTTGTGGGATGGACTCTCTACCTAATGTCTTTTGTGGGATGGACTCGTGGAATTTATCCATAATAATTTATTTTATTTTTTGTTATTACTTAGGAATGCATGCAAGTTCATGTTCCATTTGTTTATCCATATGATGTTTTGTTTCACTCAAGTCTTCTTTTTCTCATTCAAAACTCTTTTGGTAACAACCTTTAGGCAATCTACAAAAAAACATTAGATAGCCTCAAGAAAAATCTCATAAAGAACTAAAACTTTTATTTTAAATTTTCTTGTGATAATGCAATTTTTAATCCTCTGAATCAAACTCCATCTCATTTTGGAAGTCCACTCAAATAACCCCTACCTGTGAGAAAGAGGGGGAAAGGCCAAGAAAAATGAATTCGAGGATTTATTATAAGCAAACATCTAAGGTTAGTGGATCATATTTCTAACATTTTATTAGTAAGAGTCCCCTTTATGTAGTAGGAAAGTCCTCATTCATACATTTAACCCAAAAACAAATCATGTATGTATAAAGATGTGAGCTTGAATTAGATGATAGCTAACCAACTCAAACAAATCAATTATATAACTATATGCTTTAGAAAAAATTGGGAGAGAAAAAGTTCCATAAAAATATTTAAATTCTTTTAGAATAAAAAATAAATAACATAACATAACATAACATAAAAATTATAAACAAATTAATAGTACACAATTTTTTTAATTTCAAAAAAAGGTAAAGATGATAGAAGTTTTTTAATGAATATAAAACTCCTTAAGTTGGTGGAGGAAAATTAGATGAATATAAAACTTCTTAAGTTGGTGGAGGAAAATTCCAACCCCTCCTCCACCCCAACTTAAAACTTACCACTAAGAATTTATTATTAACTTTGATTTTTTCAAATCCATGATACCTATTTCATAATAAAAACAAGTATGGTGTAGCAACTAGTCCCAATCATTCCAACATGTTAGAAATTGTAGTTAATAATAACGAATTAAAAAGTACTAGCAAGTATTTTTTTATAGATAGCTTCCTTAAATAAAAATAATATTTTTTCACTAAACAAAAAAATTATTTACACAAATTTGGTATTTTGTTCTTGTTTATATAATTTTTTAATTGCAATAAAATCAATTATTATTTAATTACATGAATGAATTAGATAAATATATAAATATTACATAATAATTTTTAGTATAATATTAATAGTCTATATAGTCAATGAAAGATGTTGACATAATATACAATTTTATATTAAGTTAGAAAAGTTAAAAAGTGGATTAATAATAAAAGTTTTAGGCATATGTCATTCATAACAAATACTGGATAATAATAACTAGTATAGATATCTTAAATAAATCTGTCTAAAAAAATGTAAGAGATATCAATTTGAAGTTAGTTTATTTACTTTGAGTTATTTTATTATTACAAGTATTTTATTTACTACATACATGTATAGATAAATTTTATTGAAAAAATTATAGTTTAATTATAAACTTTTATTTATGTTTGTTATTTTGGATTTAAATTATACTTATTATTAATCGCTATGAAATTTGAGGTAAAAGGTAAGAGTTTTTGTTAACACACTCACCCCATTACACTCCACTCTTAGGCATTAATTAATTAATATACTATTTAAGAATTATTTTATTTTATTTATATTGATAACTTTATTTTTGTTTGAAGAGTTATTTTATTTTATTTACTTCAAAGTTATTTTGTTTTACTTCATAATTATTTAAGAATTATTTTATTTTTGTGTCTTGTTGTCAAAAGGCCTCTTCTCATAATAAATATTTAAAACACTTGAAACAGTGTTGAAGGACATTATAAAGTTTTTATGGGCCAATCTCATCCCTTATATATTGCATCTTTGGAGGATTTTAACCTTGGTGGATGATGTAATCAAGGAACATACCAACTTCCTCACTCGTCCCTTATATATTCCACCATCTTTAGAGAATTTGAACCTTGGTGGGCATAATCAATAAGCATACCATCATCCTCACCAATTGTACTCAACCACTTGAACCATAACCTATTTCGACATATCTTTGCACCTTATACCTTGTAGTTTTCCTTACTTTTATAATAACGCAGTTGGGTTGGCTTTCACATTAATAGCATCTTTCCATAAGAATGATTGTTGTGTAAGGTTACAACTTTTAGATAAGGGGAATTAAAAAACTACCCTCCTTCTAGACAAGCTTAAATTGACTTGACTAAATTAAAGATATATATATATTTTCAGTGCACGCAAGTTTGACAAGGTTGAATTTTCTCTAAGCATAATTAAAGCTTGAATTTTAAGATTAAATCATTTTAATAATATTAAACTACCATTAACTTGAAAAGTATACTTCACTTGTTTTCGTTGATTAAAAAAAAAAATTTAATGATTTTAAATGCTTTTATTAAATATGTCCATGTAATATATTGGAATTATTGTTGTAACGACTAAATGATAAAAGTCTATGATGTGCCTTTAAGATTAATTTACATCCGGTCAAATGTGATGTTGTCTTTATGACTATAAAAAATTCTTCTCTTACTCGGATCAATAATATAGTCATATCTTTTAAAAATATGTATTTATATATTTTAAAATTGTTGTTTTAATTATTATTAATTCTTCCATTCAAATCAATAAAATGAAATGAGCAATATAATTGATACGTTTAGTTATTAAAGTTGAGATTTAAAGTAATTATATACACGTATAAATAAACAATAAAATTAATATGATAATGGGTTGGATTGATGGCGATAAGTACTAAAGTAATTATGAGGGTGGTGTGTAGGAAGCAATTATGCGAAGAGATGGTATTGCATTTGTATTCATTGAAGGGAAGAACGACAAGGGTAGGTTCATTCATTTCATGCGTTGGTTCTCGAGTTTTTTGGCTCTCTATCATGGCATTTGCAGCGAGGGAGAGACATTGATGCAGTGTATCGTCAATTTTCAATTTTGGTTTTCGTTTGTCTTGTTTTGGCAGGAAATTAGGTTCCTATCCTCTTGTCGGCAGGAATTATTGTAACTGTCTTGACAGTTACGTTGGGTGCAAAGAATAGGTTACGGCAATTGAGGAATGCAAGAAGAGTCATGAGGTAAGGCGAAGCGGTAGAGGCCAGTTGAAGGCGGCCATTATAATTGGTGTTTCGTTTCTTGGTGGTTATGGAAGCTATGACTGCCCAAAAGATTAGAATTTATCTTGATATAGTGGAGGCGTGTAGAATAGATACGTGCGTGGCTGGCCGCGAATAACAGTCTTGGATTTTGGCAGAGCATAAAAAGACTGACAGTCTTGTATTTAGGGGGGCGCATAGGCATAATGTTGTGGAGAAAAGAGATTCGGTAAAAAGGCATGAGAGCGCCAATGAAGAGAAGCGCGATAGTAGATAAAGAATGAAAAGAGAGTATATTTTTATCATCAGTTTAGAAGCAGCGACAGAGAGTAGTTGGGAGTCAAAGCAATAAAAATGTGTAAGGCTGGTTGTGTAAGGTCGTATGTCTGATGTATGAAATGTCTCAGTTTTGGTTTAAATTTTATGTTAATGTTTTCAGTGAATCCAAACTGCACTTTGTTCTCCCTGGTGGATGTTGAATATCATCCTTGTTCGTTATATTCAAATATTAGATATCTTGTCATGTTGGCATAGTTAATTTGAGTCTGAAGTGTCATTGAATTGGTGATTTTTGAGTCCCTTGGCTGCGTGAATATGTAATCAGCTAGGTATCAGAGATTTCTAAGTAAATCATTCCATCAAGTGGTATCAGAGCACAGAAGGTTTTGTGTTCATGGGTAGAGCGCCGATAGTGAGGCAACCTGTGCCAGGACTGGTGGGTGTGAGAAAAGAGTCAAGTGGTTGTGTCTCAAATAAACCCTAGGAAATTTGTTGCAGAGGGTAGAGAAGGAGGCACAAAAGATTGAATGCAAAATGCGAGTTGGCAAAGCATTGCAGCAAAGAAGAAGATGAAGATTGCAGTTAGAAGACCCGTTGTAATACCATCTTGGGATAGATATTGGGATGGTGTGGAGAAGAGAAAGGTAAATGAGGAATTGCAAAAGATCTCAAGTCGAATGGATGCATTGGAAAACTATTATTATCCTAATGGTGTTGTGATTGCAGGAAATAAGAAAACGGAAGATAGCAAGCCAGCAATAGACATAGAAGACATTAATAGCAAGAATGCAGAGGATGCTAATGAGGACTGCAAACATTTTGGTAAGGAAGAAGATTATTAAGTGACAAACACTAGTAAAAATATTAATTCTCAGAATTTAGCAAGTTCATATTTTGGTTGTTTTGATAATCTGAGGAAAGATGGTGCTCGAAATAATTTTGAGTCCGATGGTGGAAAAGATTTTGTTCATGTTTTCATTTCTAATGATGACAACTGTAGTGAGGATGAGGAGAAATTTGTGGCTACAAAGGAGAATCTGGGAGTAGAGGAAATGTCCAGTTTGAAAGAGTATTTTGAAGGAGAGAGTATAGACCTAGTGAAGGAAGTTGTAGAAGACAAAGATGATCTGTTGTTAAAAGATAACATTGCGGAAGTAAAGATTGATGAGGTAACTTTCGTTAACCATTGCACGGATGAAGTTTTATTTTCCTTTGGCATGATACCAATTAATTATTGTGAAGATGAAACAAAATTGTGGCAATATGATGATGACAAAGAAATTAGAAGACCAAGATATCAGCAGAAGGTCAACAGCAAGCGAAAGGAGATGGAGAAATTCAGAAAGAGAAAATGCAAGCATAGAGCAAATTTGGAGAAGTTATAGCGAGGGATGCAAAATAATTAGAAGAAGCGAAAAAAGAGGTTCGAATACGAGTATTTAGTAACAAACCTCATGAGCAGGAGCTCATGAATTTTTCTGCCTAGGGAGTCTAATGCAATGCATCGTCAATTTTCAAAATTGGTTTTCGTTTGTCTTGTTTTGGCAGGAAATTAGGTTCCCATCCTCTTGACGGCAGAAATTATTGTAACTGTCTTGACAGTTACGTTGGGTGTAAAGAATAGGTTACGACAGTTGAGGAATGCGAGAAGAGTCATGAGGTAAGGCGAAGCAGTAGAGGCTAGGTGAAGGTGGTCATTATAATTGGCGTTTAGTTTCTTGGTGGTTATGGAAGTTATGACTGTCCAAAAGATTAGAATTTATCTTGATATAGTGGAGGCGTGCAGAATAGATACGTGTGTGGCTGGCTGCGGATAGCAGTCTTGGATTCTGGCAGAGCATAAAAAGATTGTCAGTATTGTATTTAGGGGGGTGCATAGGCATAATGTTGTGGAGAAAAGAGATTCGGTAAAAAGGCATGAGAGCACCAATGAAGAGGAGCGGTAGAGGCTAGGTGAAGGTGGTCATTATAATTGGCGTTTAGTTTCTTGGCGGTTATGGAAGTTATGACTGTCCAAAAGATTAGAATTTATCTTGATATAGTGGAGGCGTGCAGAATAGATACGTGCGTGGCTGGCCGCGGATAGCAGTCTTGGATTTTGGCAGAGCATAAAAAGACTGTCAGTCTCGTATTTAGGGGGGTGCATAGGCATAATGTTGTGGAGAAAAGAGATTCGGTAAAAAGGCATGAGAGCGCCAATGAAGAGGAGTGCAATAGTAGATAAAGAATGAAAAGAGAGTATATTTCTATCATCGGTTTAGAAGAAGCGGCAAAGAGTAGTTGGGAGTCAGAGCAATAAAAATGTGTAAGGCCAGTTATGTAAGGCCTTATGTCTGACGTATGAAATGCAGTTCTGGTTTAAATGTTATGTTAATTTTTTCAGTGAATCTAAACTGCACTTTGTTCTTCCTGGTAGATGTTGAATATCATCCTTGTTCTTTATATTCAGATATTAGATATCATGTCATGTTGGCATAGCTAATTTGAGTCTGAAGTGTCATTGAATTGGTGATTTTTGAGTCCCTTGGCTGCGTGAATCTGTAATCAGCTAGGTATTAGAGATTTCTAAGTAAATCATTCCATCAAGACATCTAGGTGGTAGGATGCGAGGTGGCACTCGAGGGAAGGAGAAAGTGGAGGTCAAGACTCCCAAGCAGTGTAAACATTGTGTCACAAGTAAGGAGGCTATGGTGGATTTTATGGCATTTGCAGATAAAGAAATCTTAGTCCCAACTCTCCACTTATGGATGGTTAGATTTTGGGAATTAGAAAAAAATATGGACGAGTCTCCTAGTGTTTGCATTCATTTGGCGATGGCTAAGCTTTTGTCAGATCATGGGTACATGAGAGGAAGGTGGAATACATTTGATGTTGTGCAATCCCTCTCATATGCTTCTATGTTGTCGATAACTGCCAATTCTTATCTACTTCATGATGGTATAGGTGATGTGGTGCATCAGGCTAAGGTCCATTTTGATTGCTTCCTAGAACATGTACATGGTATTAAGCAACATCAGATGTGTCTCCAGAGGGCGGTGGAAGAGATTGCTCTATAGTTGAAGTTGACGCTGATGGAGGATGTTATCCCAATCTTTTCAGACTACTGTGATGTTGACAAGGTAGAGGAGGAATGCATGGAGAAGAAGGCGATTAGTCTAGACGTCCCATGTGTAAGTTTATGCATTAGGGTGTTGTGAGGTATGTGTAATTTGCCTCAACCCCTTCTTTGATACTTAGACTCTAATAGTTTAGTTTACAAATTATTGGTAGCATGGTGATTGATGTTTGTGGCTTCGGCCTTTTGTGGGATTTTAATATGGTATAGAAATATAGTTATGGTTTCTATAAATTTGGTTTGATAGCTCATCAAATCTTTGTGATATTGTAGGGCAGTTGCCTAGTGGTCTAGGGTTTCCCCAAGTTTTCGCAATTCCTGGATCCTAAACCAAGTTTTTTTAGCAAAGAAAAAATAATACAATTAAGGAGAAAATAAATGTATTTAGTTTTAAGGTTTGACATAGAACATTTTATGATAAGTGGTGTTATGTGATTTGTCATCATATCTTGCACTAAGAATTATGTTAGATGACACTTGTTAAAATGATAAATTAACTATACTTGTCTCTAGGATATTATCTCTACTCTTGCAAATTAGTTTCTTGATCTATGAATCTAACCTCTACTTGGGGATTCAACCTAAATATTTCTAATCTTCCAAATCTTGTTCAACTTCACCATCTAAACATGATGCTCTCAATATACATTGAAAGAGTTTTTTGTGCCGAGCATAGAAGGCAACTTGCTCCCCTCATATTGTCTTAGTCAAAGCCTTAGAATCGATTCAACGATTTGAAAAAGTTCAAAGACACTTCAAGCAACCATGCATGTGCCTAATCTATTCTTACTGATGCAAATATTGATGTAATGATGATGCAATGCTAAATCATGATGTCGTAAGATGATTCCTTTCTTTCCATTAGTTCTCCAAAATGAATTTAGGGTCATTGATTTTTTAGTGGCAAAACTTTGACAATTGGCAAATAGTTTGAATCAACAGATTCGAATTTGATAAATACAATGAATCGGTCTAATGGGTGTTAAATCGCTAGCCTAATATTTATAAAACATGTTGGAGTAGCCAAGATCACTTGCAAAATCAAGAACACTTCCATAAAGTTGAATTGCATAAAACAAAGCCAATAACTATCAACAAGCATCCAAAATGTGGAGCATATGAAATGTACAAAGAGGCATTGCTTATAAAAGCAAGGTCGATGGGGTAAGACGGTAGGACTCTAAGTCTGACTACCCCTCAAAAGTGAATGACACATGTTAAACACTTGAGACAAGTGTGAAGACATGTGTTAAGTCCACATGAGGTGAGAAAAAAGGGAATCTTATGGACTCTAAGTGAACTTAAGCTAAAGGTGTGAATAGGTCTAAGAACTAGTTAAATAATGAACTTTTTCGCACGAACAAAACATTTATATCATAATAATTTTTCCACAATAGACTACACATTTTTATTTAGGAATCACCTAAAATTTTGGAGGTGTGTTTAAATTAAATGACATATTTGCCAATACCATTAAAAATCCACCCTATATGAGGACCAATTTTAGCATTACTATTATAACTCCATGTTACTGTTCGTGCCATAATCACCTCGAAATCACCACTCATGTTTTGGATTGTGGTCCTATATGCCCAACTTTTACATTCGTCATTTTCCAATCAAGCAGGATTCACCACATTATGCCTTCACCATTTTATAATTTGGTAGGTTTCACCAAATTCAAGTTCATACAAATACATTAAAAATTCTAAATTATTCTTTTACACATTTTGTCTTGCTCTCAATTTGAATTGAGTCAACTCTTAAATCTTTACATCCTTTGAAGAATTTTATTTTGGAGTCCTTTGATTTTTCTATGCCTAATGTTTTCTTCCTACCTAGAATTATGTTTTTAGTGAACCATAAACAACTAACTATAGTCATTAGCAAGTTAGCGAGAGCCAAGTGAAATAATTTCTTTATTGTTCTATGAATTTAAGATTCCTCTTGTCTATTTATCTATTTGGTTTCATTGTTAAAGATGATATTGAATAGTGAAACATCTAGGCCCTAGGGATCTATGATTCCTTTTGTTGATTTTGTTTGTTTAGTTTCATTGTTAGAGATGATACTAAAATTGTCAGTGTTGAGTCTTTGATGGTGACCTTAAACACAACAACATTTTTTATAGTTTCTAATTTGTTAGATATGTCAATCAATAGTCAAGTTCTTAGAAGTGGCAAAGGACACTCATCAAAATGTAGAAATACAATGTCATATTTTGGCAATGCGTGCAATCCAATAGATCAACCTACAACATAAGGATTTGCACCATCTATTGATGAACAAGAGAATACCTCGAAGGAAGGTTGTAATGAGGTGCATGATAAATTCAAAGATGATGTTATAGAGGAAGCTCGAGGTAGTGAGAATAACAATCTTAATAAACCCACCTCAAAAAGTGATTAGGAAATGAACATCCTACGCAAAAGGGGAAAAGAAAAGCCAAATAAAAGATGGGTTGTGAGTAGGATCTATTAAGGAATTTTTAGATTGGTTAGGTGTCAAAGTACCCATTCATTGAAATGGTGGGGAATGAAAACAAATATGAATCTCCCACATAATGTAGGTGTAAGATTTATAGTTAGAAATATGGTAGCAACAAAAATTATAGCTAAAAGTTGACACCATAGAAAAACATGTTGGTAAAGTTTATGAAAAGAAAATCATAGACAAAGAAGAAAAATTAGTGATGAGATGGAAAACAAAGGAAGAATGTCTTTATGTTAAGTATGTCTTGGAATATGATGAATATATTAAAAAATAAGTGAAGCTTGCTACATGTGGAGGTACAAGTCAAGCTCAATTTTAAAAATGATGGAAGCAACACAAATGGCAAAAACTATGAACAATTGAGTGTTGCTTTTCATATTTTGACTAGCATGTATCTTATGACATACTACCTAGAATATAATATAAATTTTGTTTTTTACAAGCCTAACTTTCTTAACACATGTTGGTCAATAAATAGTGGGTCAGAATGGACAAGTTGTCTTGTTGAGGTTGAAAAATATGATGTACATAGGAAAAAATAAAATAGTCAACTTTTATCACATAATCTTTAGATGAAGTTACATCTGTAGATAATACATATTGAGTATGTATGAATGTGTATACTGTAGAAAATAATGTTCACCATTCTTATGTACTCTTTGTTCATAAAATGAATGAAAGTGCAACATCTCAGAGTCTATTTGAAATGGTTAAGAAATCTTTGAATAAAGTTAGAGGTGTGGATGACTACACAATTGCTAAAAAGTTAGTGTATGTAGGGGCGAATGGAGGTTAAATAATGCAAGGTCATAGGAATGGTCTTTGTATAAAGATACAACTTCTTGTTCATCATAAATGATTATCATTTACTGCATGGCCCACAAAATGAATTTAGCATTCAAAATTGTGAGCAAGTTTTCTACAATATCAAAAATTGAAGATCTAGTCTATGAGCTCGACTCATATTTTTGTCAAAGTCTCAAATAGTTTTTTGAAATTTCAATAATTTGCTAAGGGAATTAACCATGGGAAGCAAGCCTCTTAAGGATTTTGATACTTAATGGATCTCTTGTCATAGCCTGACACAGAGAGTTTTTTGCAAAATATCAATCCTTGATTAGAGTAATATCTAAACATCACCTCGTGATAGATAAAGATCCTAACCTCTTACTTAGGTTAAGTGACATAGAGACATTTTTAGCTTTATATATCATTCTTCCCATGCTGGAGGAATGAGCATTCTTGTGAAGAAAGCCCAAGAAAGAACTATGTATATTTTAGAATATACAAAGCTACGTAAAATTATATGCATGACCTTAGATAATCTATATCTATAAGAGTAGCCATTCATAAGTCTAAAATTTAATAGTTATAACTTAATGACAAATATGGACAACACTGTTATTTTTTTATAGTTTAATGCAAGGGTAATAATGTATCTTAGTATGGGGATATGAGATACCAAAGAACTATTTTTCTAGGGTCGGGTGCACTACCAAACAAGTGCATGTTACAAGGGAAGCTTTTGACAATATTTTTGAATTTGTATGTACTAGTTTAAAGGATATTATGAGATCTCTTTCTTCTAGGATTAGAGAATGATTCCCTTGAGATGAACTACTTTAAGCTATGTCTTTTGTGTATTCTTAATACTAGAACAATTTCCAACCATTTGATTTTCATAAGAAAAAAGATCTTGGCCAAATGGTTCTCTAGAAGATTAGAATTGAATGGACAATGTATAGAAGCAATTATAATTAAATCTAAGCTTATAGAGAAATCAACCCATTTTACAACATTAATGATGGAACAATCTAAACTTGCAAAGAGTCCCTTCGAAGATTGGTCAATAACAAAGCTTTGGGTAACCTTAAATCAAAGTGAAATATTGTGTGATTCAATATTAGAATATTTTAAAATTGCTAACCTATGTCAAATGATGATATTGGGGTTAGTGGATGATGGGTGAGTTTTGTAGTGCATTCAAATTATTGAAAGCAAAGATAAGAAATAATATTAACAAGAATTTAGAAAATTGTTCGAGCATGTATACAACTAGATATGATATTGATAGCTACCCTTTTGAAAGCACATTGGAAATATGTACATCCACATGTGAAAAAAGAGGGTTGTGCAACACTTCAAACAATACTAGCACATCCAAAATAACGAACATCAACACATCTAGTGGCACTAATGAGATGTAGCCGAGTGGAAGTGTGCATACAAAAGAGAATAAAGACTAGGATCATGATGAATTTCATAGTTAGAGCGAGTAGATCATTTGAGAATTGAAAGAGATTTAGTAGATATATATGGTGTATTCCATATGCCAAATTGTTCTTGATTATAATTTTATTTGTCTACTAGTTGGATAATGGACATATTGATACACATTTTGAATTTGCATTTAAGAATTAACATATCATTAGTTGTCAATGTTCAATTTTAGAATCTAAAATTTAAACATCATTTTTAATTTTGATTTTGAAATTTATTTGTACTTATAGTGTTTATTTAGTAACCCCCAAAATTCTTGTGACAATATTTTGGTTGTAGTTGTGAAAAATAATATATATAGAGATAGTATCCTTGGAACATCAACACTTGATAATTTTAATGACAATGTTAAAATCAATTCACTCATTAGTACTAATTTGCTAGATCTGATAAACTAAGTAAAATACAAATTATTCTTAACTAGTATACTACCATGTCAAAGGTTGATGCCAATTTTTGTTAGAGAATTTCACTTTATATTTGATTAAGTACTTGAGATCTCGAAGGGGTCCTATATTGGGCTATTTCCTAGAAAATTGGTTGAAACCCTAACCCTAAAGTATTTAAGGATTAAACTATAAATTCATCATGCACATTATTTTTCATAGTCCATGAGATTTTATGTAGGAAATCTCAATCATAGTTTTGCAATTCCTTCAATTTTATGTTGGAAAGTAGTTAGTGGAGTTCACGGTTACATGGGTATTATAAACTTTTGTTTACTTACACATATGGAAGTCGAAGAGGAAGAGGATTGTACATGATGATTATACTCATAAAAGTTAGAGTAAGCAAAATTAGAAAGAATGTGATGTGGTCTATCTAGTAGCTGTTTCGTTGTCGACAACATCTACAAGGATTTAGTAGTGGGTAGTCTAGTGCTTGTGCACAACCAACTAGAGAAAATATCTCTTTCTCTAGAGGACCTACAAAGATGAGGCAACCTAGAAGAGTTATACTTCCATGTTGGATTTTTTCAGTGATCTTTCATGGAGCTCGTCTCACAAAAGGGTTTCCTTCACCCTTCACCTAGGTTGAACTTAGCAAATTTAGAAGTAGGTAGATTGTTGTTTGTGCAAGGGTCACTAGAGAAAAGATCTGTTGGTTTTAGGACAGACAACTGAGAGGGGGGGGTGAATCAGTTGTCAAAAAACTTTATTTTCTTTAAACACTTAAATCCTTCTTATATTTCTACAGCATAATAATGATTCAATCATTGAAGCACAATGCAATAACTCAAGAGCAGAAACACATTAACACATATGACACCAAAATTTTAACGTGGAAAACCTGATTAAGGGAAAAACCACAGGGTGACTAACCCAAGATTGTATTCTTTGTTAAAAGAATAAGAAGAACAAAATGGCACTTGCCAATTAGGGCTTACTACTTGAGCACACTGCTCACAAGAGGCCCACTGCCTACAGGAGACACACTGTCTACAGAATAATATAAATATTACATACTTGAATTGGAGATTAGCATCTTCACCATGCTTAAGACAGTTCCATTTAAGCTCAACACTTCTGCTCTGCTTTTCGCTCTTCTCCTCTCTACCACTTTTTCATCTCTACCAAGGATACTTTGAAATGACTTCACAAATCTTATTTATACAAGACATCAACTTTGGGATAATCATCAAAGTCAGCACAACATACTTTATTTTATTATAGAGCAGTTACAAAAATACAACTTGATTTGTTACAAAGACTTCATGCGTATCACCACACTGTCGGCCGCACATATCTGGGACTTCAATCTTCTTTGAGGAACACACCATGCTTTGCAAAACATCTTCAAGATCATCTGCAAGATGTGTAAAACATTCGGTCGGCCATGATTGGGAAGAACACCATCACCCGAGAGTAAATCTTTAATTATGAGCTTAATCTTCAATGCGGACCGCCAACACGAACTGGACACAATCTAGAGACCCCCACAAGCTTGTCTGAATCACCAAGAACATCCACACCACTTCTGCTTATTGAAATCATTCACATCTTCATCTGAAACCTCGAGAACACAGTCTGTCATCACTGTCACATTAGAATAAATGCTTGTGGACCTCCAAACCATAAACTAATTGAGTTGTCAATTCACATTGGCTTCCTAAACATTCCACCAAATCCGCAGAACAAGATATTGCATTTGCAGATCTCACCGGACCTATTTGTGTCACTATGTCACCTCTGAACATTTGCTAGAACCAGTTTTACTCATATGGCCATAACTTCTCCAAACTTCATGCGGACCTCTCAAATCTTGACTGGATCATCTTTAGACACATATCTACAAACCCTTTGATGCGCATTCTCTGATCTTCATCTAGCTGGGATCTTCACTTCATAGAGCTTCACTATCTTCACTGTTTCTAATAGGACTAATTTTCTCAATATCCTCAGCACACAGTTCATCCAATCCTTGACATCAATGCAACAGGAGTATGTTGACATCAATGACAACACCGGTTAGGCCCTTACTTGCAACAATCTCCCCCTTTGTCATTAATGGCAACATATGATGTGAAAAACTGTTTTAACCATCAAGACAAGAACTTCTCCTCACTAACTAACATAGCTCCCCCTAACAACAACAATCATTCATATATCTTCTCTTTCTTCACATGTCTTCTCTCCCCCTTTGACATCAATGGCAAAGGGCACATACTTGCATCAATACTTTAGAATCATACAGATTGTTCCCCCTGAGTGGCAACTTCCTATCATTAATCCAGACCACAAGATATGACTGTGAGATCCACCGAACTGATGCACATCAGTGCACCTTAATTCAGAGCCAGAGGGGTAATAACCCCTAACTTCTCCTTGAGATACTCAAAAGAGTCCTTAGGTAGAGGTTTAGTAAAAATGTCTGCAATCTAATCCTTTAAGGGCACAAACTCCAATCTGACTTCATTCTTGTTCACCTGCTCTCTCAAAAAGTGAAACTTGATGGATATATGTTTTGTCTTTGAATGCAACACCAGATTTTTTGATATATTTATTGCACTTGAGTTATCACAGAAGATTGTGATAGGTTCCTCATACTCCACTCTAATGTCTCTTAACATTTGCTTCATCCACAATACTTGAGTGCAACTACCTGTTGTTGCAATATATTCTGCTTCTACAGTGGACAGAGATATTGCCTCTTGTTTCTTGCTCAGCCAAGAAACTAATCTTTTCCCCAAAAAGAATGCACCACCACTGGTACTCTTCCGGTCATCCACATCTCCTGCCCAATCAACATCTGTATATGTGTGAAGAGAGAAATCATGATCCCTAGGATACCATAAACCATACTCAACTGTTCCCTTTAGATATCTGAGAATTCTCTTGATTGCCATGAGGTGAGATTCTCTAGGATCAACTTGGAATTTGGCAACAAGACCAACAACATTCATAATGTTAGGTCTAGTTTGAGTAAGATACAGTAGTCCTCCAATCTTTGACCTGTACTTTTTTTTATCAGCCTTAGGAGATTCATCATCTTTGCTTAGTTTACACCCGGTTGCCATGGGAGTATTCATTGGCTTTGAATCTTCCATCCCAAATTTTATCAACAATTCTTTCACATATTTGGTATGTGATATGAAGATTCCTTTCTTTGTTTGAGTGATTTGCAGACCCAAGAAGAAATTCATTTCCCCAAACATAGACATCTCAAATTCACTTTTCATTTGATTTGCAAAAGTCTTGCACATACTATCTCTTCCTCCAAAAATGATGTCATCAACAAATACTTCAACAATCAAGATATTTTCATGATCAATCTTGAAGTACAAGTTACTGTCAGCAGTACCTTTGTTGAAACCAATCTTTCATACCAGGCCCTTGGGGCTTGTTTGAGTCCATACAATGCTTTCTTCAACTTGCAGACCATATCACCATGATCAGACAATTGAAATCCATCCGGTTGCTCAATGTATACTTCTTCTTCCAAGTCGCCATTTAAGAAGGCAGACTTGACATCCATCTGATATACTTTAAAATCCTTGAAGGTAGCAAAAGCAAGAAATAATTTGACTGATTCAATTCTTGCCACCGGAGCAAAAGTTTCTTCAAAGTCAACTCCTTCTACTTGAGAATAACCCTTACAGACCAATATGGCTTTGTTTATGACTACTTCACCATCTTCATTCAGTTTATTCTAGAAGACCCACTTGGTCCCAATCACATTTTTGTTTCTAGGTCTGGGAATAAGATCCTAAGTGTGATTTTTCTCAATCTGCATCAACTCTTCCTCCATTTCTTTGGCCCAACTTTCATCATTGCATGCTTCACTTATTATTTTTGGTTCAATCTTTGAAATCAGACAATACTTCTCTGAATATTGAGCAATCTTTCTTCTTGTTTGAACACCTTTGCTTCTATCACCTATGATCTGGTCTTCAGAATGATTATTCTTACATACCTGGGAGTTTTGAAAATTTCTTGCACTTCTATTTCTTGGACAGGTTCATTCAAACTTATCTCTTCTTCCTGTATTTCAGGATTCTCTGAATCAGTCTGAATCTGAACTATAGAAGGGGCTAGATCTTCTTGGACAAGAACATCATTATGATCATCTGCTTCATACTCATAAAACCTTGAGGGATTTTCAATGCCTTCATCAACCTTCACATTTGTACTTTCTACAATCTTTCTTAATCTCTTGTTATAACACCGGTATGCTTTGCTTTGAGTAGAGTAACCCAAGAATATTCCTTCATCACTTCTAGCATCAAATTTGCCAAGGTCTTCATCTCTTTTAATGTAACATTTACTACCAAAGACTCTAAAATACTTCACAGTAGGAGTGATGCCAAACCAGAGTTCATAAGAGGTCTTACCAATATTGCTTCTGATTTGTACTCGA
The DNA here is from genome assembly GCA_027924645.1 of Cunninghamia lanceolata. NCBI lineage: Eukaryota > Viridiplantae > Streptophyta > Pinopsida > Cupressales > Cupressaceae > Cunninghamia > Cunninghamia lanceolata. Next base: position 19,974,146 of record BSBN01000520.1, on the reverse strand, counting down.
TTAAGAGTATAGATAGTGGTGCTTACAGCTTCTCTCTAGTAGATCTGAAGGACATTTGCTTCCATCATCATGGTTCTAGATGCTTCTTGGATGGTCCAGTTCTTTCTTTCCACTACTCCATTATGCTGTGGAGTCCTTGGAGCAGATAACTGTCTCTTTATCCCATGTTTCTCACAGAATTCTATGAATTCTCTGCATGTGAATTCACCACCTCTATCAGACCTAAGACATTTTATGTTTAACCCAGTTTCATTTTCTACCATAGCCTTGAATATTTTGAACTTCTCAAGAGCTTCAGATTTTCTCTTTTAGGAAAGTCACCCACATCATCCAGGAGTGGTCATTAATCAGTAACATGAAATATCTATCACCTTGTAGACTCCTAATTCTTGCTGGTCCACATAGATTAATGTGTACTAAGTCTAATAATCTGGTAGAAGATTGTTCCTTACTTTTAAATGTGACTCTGCTCTGCTTACCCAACTGACATTCTTTGCACAAATTGTTAGTAGGTTTCACCAGTCTTGGAAGATCTCTTACAACTTGAGTGTTGCTTATCTTGATGATATTGTCAAAATTTACATGACACATTCTCCTATGCCACAACCAACTCTGATCAATTTGAATAAATAAACAACTTTTTTCAGTACCAACCAAGTGGAAGATGTTACCTTTTGTTTGAGTACCAGATGCAATTTATGTTCCAGAACTTTCAAAGATCTTACATTTTCCATTTTTGAATCGGAGATCATAGCCTTTATCCACCAACTGCCCAACATTGAGAAGATTATGCTTCAGACCTTCAACATAGAGTACATCACTAGTTTTATTCTTTCCATCAAAAGAAATAGTTCCTCTGCCTCTGATTCTGCCAGCAAAATTATCACCAAATTTTACAACTCCTCCTTCATATCTTTCCAGATCTATGAACTTATTTTATCACCAGTCATATGGTGGGAGCATCCACTATCAATGACCCATTCATCCTTTTCTTTAACTTGAGCAGCCAGAGCTCTTTCTATCAGTTTATGATTGACAGATTCAGTGGGCATTGGATCTTCTTCCTTGATGGCAATAAACACCCAGTCACTTCCGGATTTGTTTCCTGTCTCTGATTCATCATCTGTTACTCCTTCATCATCATCATCTTCATGAACATAGTAACATTTCTTTTGGAATCTTGATCTATTTGGATTTGTCCTTGAAAATCTTTCCAGACACCTTGAGGCAAAGTGACCAATCTTGTTGCAGTTGAAACATTTGAAGGTAATTTTCCTTCATACTTACCAAATCCTCTTGGTAGTCTTTTTGCAATAAGGGCTTCAAGTTGAGTAGCTTCTACCTCATCTTCTTCCAGATCTTTTCTTGCTTTTTCATACCATAATAATTTCTTTGAGGAATTTTCTCTTGAATCATACCTTTGTTTTCCTTTTACAGAGGCACTAGCTTTAAATGTAGATTCAGTCTTGGGAGGTGCATCTCCAAACTCAGTCAATTCAAATGCAGCTAATTTTCCAACCAATTGATCCCTTGTGATATTTGATAAAGATCTAAATTCCTCAATAGCAACAACCTTGTGTTTGTAAGCAGGAGGTAAGCACCTGAGAACTTTGGCAACAATCTCATCTTCATCCAAGGTTCCACCAGCACATCTAATGCCACAAACAAGCTCATTTACTTTTGGCATAAATGTAGTGATATTCTCATTTCATTCATCTTCAGGTTTTCAAATTTTCCTTTCAGACTTTGTAGCTTGGCACATTTAACATATTTGTCTCCTTCATGCAGAAGTGCCATCTTTGACCAAATTTAATATGCATTTTTTAAATCCATAACATTTGTCAGCTGTGAATCAGATAAGGCACTTAGTAAGGCTTCTTTAGCTCAAAGATTATCTTCAGCATCTCTGATTTCATCTATAGTTGTTAGACCATTCTTTGGAGGAGTATACTTCTTTATAGTCATGTTCCAATATTAAAATCCCATACATTGCAAGTGACATCCCATGCGGCTTTTCCAAAGAATGTAGTTTGTTCCATCAAACCTCAGACTATCCTTTTTGTAGGAAGACATCCTGGATCTCCTCAAGCGGTTAAGCTCTTTTAGAGGAACTTAGCTCTGATACCAATTGTTGGTTTTAGGATAGACAACTGAGAGGGGGGGTGAATCAGTTGTCAAAAAACTTTCTTTTCTTTAAACACTTAAATCCTTCTTATATTTCTACAACATAATAATGATTCAATCATGGAAGCACAATGCAATAACTCAAGAGCAAAAACACATTAACACATATGACACCAAGATTTTAACGTGGAAAACCCGGTTAAGGGAAAAACCATGGGGTGACTAACCCAAGATTGTATTCTCTGTTAAAATAATAAGAAGAACAAAACGGCACTTGCTAATTAGGGCTCACTGCCCGAGCACACTGCTCACAAGAGGCCCACTGCCTACAGGAGACACACTGTCTACAGAATAATATAAATATTACATTCTTGAATTGGAGATTAGCATCTTCACCATGCTTGAGACAGTTCCATTTAAGCTCAACACTTCTGCTCTACTTTTCTCTCTTCTCCTCTCTACCACTTTTTCATCTCTACCAAGGATACTTTGAAATGACTTCATAAATCTTATTTATTTAAGACATCGACTTTGGGATAATCATCAAAGTCGGCACAACATACTTTATTTTATTATAGAGCAGTTACAAAAATACAATTTGATTTGTTACAAAGACTTCATGCTATGAATGGGAAAATCGAGATAAATCAATAAAGATAATATAACCCAAACAACAACAGAATAATGAAAACAAGAAAGATAAAAGGAAACGAAGCAAATGAATAACAATGCAAACCTTCCCTGTTTCAAAGCTTCTGTTGTTCACCTATTCTTCCTTAATCTTAATGATGAAGATGGGCCCTCAGGGAGCTTGCTTCCTTGCTTCGATTTCTCAAGATGACAAGTAGAAATGGCTAGAATGATTCCTGCATTACGATGGTATGAAGAAGAGGATTCCCTAGAGGAATTTGGGCATAGTAAGGATGCCAGAATAAGTCTCTCTTAATTGCTTAGAAGGGGGTTCTATTTATAGATTTTCTGAAAATAGAATGGAGGGTGAGGATCAACTGATGAGATCAAGGGCTAGGAATAAAAGTGAATCTTTTATTCCTAGTGGATGAATTAATAATTCCCATTTTTTGGGAAGAGTGGAGGAGTGGATGAATAAATAATTCATCTTTGGGGAGAGTGAAGGATAATGGGGGACAACTGAATATTAAATTCAGTTTAGTGGATGATGAGTGAGAGACAACTGAATATTAAATTCAGTGAGTGGATGAGTGGGAGACAAGGTTAATTAAGTGTTTTCTTAATTAACTTAAGCCTAGGTTAATCAGATAAATAAGATTTATCTAATTAATAGTGATTAGGGAAATGGATAAATCATCTAAATAAATATTAGGAATATTCATTTAATTGGTAGGATAGGGTTGTAAGGTTAAATGGATCAATTAGGTGAATTAATTGATCACCAGGGATATGCAGATTAGGGGAGTAGATGAGTGCAGAGGTACGGGAAATTGGTTTGCAGAGTAGTCCAATTTTAGGTGTCTACATTTTGCCCCTCTTTGAGATGGTGTTGCGGCTAAGCAACATCATTTCAAAGAAGTTAAAACATAGAGATGGATTGGATAGAAAAAAGATTTTGGTTTGGAAGAATAGGGTAAGGTTTGGGGATAATTGGTAAGGGTGATGCCCCCTCGAGAGGATAGGCGGGTTGCGAGAACACGGTTGTGCTCTCGAAATGGATGAGACAGATTGGTTGAACGGGTCAGAGGATAAGTGGTGGGATGAAAGGATGATGATGTTGGGAGATGATTGGTGGATGATCATTGTGCTGAATTAAATTTGAGCAATCCTAGGTTTGATATAGCAAAGTGGATATGTTCACCAAGGTATAGAAGACCAGGGTGATGATGTTTATCTGACATTTGCATGGACTAGACACGCAGACAAAGGGACAACCTTGTCAAGACGAGGGAAGGGGACTCATAGCATAAGCTCTTAGTACAAAAAAGGCATGATGAACCTTAGATGCATAAGGAGATCAATATGCTAGAACCGACCCTATGATCAATCAAGATATGAATACTAGCTTGGAGTAATGAGACCAACCCACAAGCACAGCATACAAAAGCAAGACTATGCCCCATTCTATATGTCTTTGCCACATACCATGATATAGTAAGATCAAGGCAGCTTTGATGTGATCTTCAAATAGGACAAAAGATAAAAATCAAAAACTAAAAGACCAACGAACCAATCAAGTAACCATTGTATCTTTTGCCAAGATAGATAATGATGTGATTGATTCTGCCTATCGTAGGAAAGATATATCCTAAGGCAGGGATCAATTGATGATTGGATAGATTCTGCCTATCGTAGGAATGACATATCCTAAGGCAAGAATCGATTAATGATTGGATCATGTTTTGTTGATGTAAGATTGGCTCAAGATATGACGGTGACAAGTTATGGTTGATGTTGATTTGATAATTGACGATTTTGATTAAGGGACAATGCTTTGATAGGTGATGCAATGCTTGGATCTAGTGTAAGCTTATTGATGATAGATGTGATGATGAATAAATTATTTTTGGAATTTTATGTTTTCTATTGTTTTAGTATTTTTTGATATTTGTGATGTTTTTTGGATTTTTGATTTTGTTGGACAAGGAATGGTTTATTATGATGGTGTCTTGGATTTCGTGTGCATAGCCTTTGTGCTAAATACCAATGACAAGGGAACACCAAGTCTAGAGGTGAAAGTGAAGCCTCGGGGGCGCATGAAAATAATGGCCTTGCCTACGTGATGACGCAGAGGCAGCGTAGTTTGGGGAGAACCCTAATGGACCTAAGTTGTGGGTCGGATGAGATGCGATATTGAACCGATATGGATCAGATATGGAATAGGTAGGACACGATATGGAACCGATATGGATCAGATAAGACTAATGACAAGGAACCACCATGGATAGGTAGATGTATGGGTGAATGGAACATGTAGGTAGAAGGAACCAAGGATGTGATCTCCAAGGACTATGTCGCATAAGTATAACATGCCCCATTGTAGGTAGGGTACGTAGGATTTTTCATGCCAATGTTTATGATGATAGGAGGATGAAGGATTTGCATGTTTTAGAGGGATAAGGTATGTCAAGAGCCTTTCAAAACATTTGTCAACATTGTGCCCCCAATCTTTATCAAGACCAAATAATAGAGGAAAGGAAGTTTGGATGGATGGACGATACAGGATAGGCATGCAACGGATAGAGGATAGGATAGGAAATGGTATGAAAGGAAACTGGTAGGAGAAGAGTGATATGCCGATGAGACAAGGTGCCCCCAAGTGTAGGTGACATAGAAGATCAACTTACACATGACGCCTGTTTGCCAGGTTTTCATCATGGTACTTATCCAAGGTGCCTATTTGCCTGGTTTTCACCATTGGATGAAGGGATTTTTCTTTACTTTTTTCTTTTTTCTTTTGAATATTTAGATAGGAGAAGGTGGATATGGAAAGACTCAAGTATCTAGTTCCTTGAAAGGGGATAGTCCCGCTAGATAGATACTGTCGAATGGACCATGTCCAGTGTTCTCACAGATGTTGGTAGGGGATCGTATGAAAGTGATATGGCGTAGGTAGATAGTGGATTATGATGCAGAATATGGAGGGAAGGCTTATACAACAACATGGACCATAGGCATAGGATGAGGAAGATGTGTAGGATAATGGATGTAAGATGGGGAGATGTAGTTATGTGGAGGTGTTGTGAAGTGGAAAGGAACCATGACCAATGGTTGCACACACCGTGATAAACATTGAAGCTTTTGATGAGATGGTGGTGTAGGAAGCAATGGAGATGTTTGCTTAGGAGATGGTTGATGAAGTGATTTAGGAACCCACATAGATTTAGTATTTTTAGTGCTTTTGTTTTGCTTGTGGGATTTTTGAAGGGAATGGAAGTTTTGGATGGAAGTAGGCTTTTGGATGGATATAGGTGGTTGGGATTCTTGAGATGTGGATGAGGATGCCTCATTTGACTTGTTAGCTATTTTCTTAGGAACCCAAACCATTTTGCTTTTGGGCTTTGCATTTGGAGGTAAGGGTTCAGATAGCTGTTTAGATGAACTTTGCTTTGATTTTGATTCTTTATGTCCTAAGGTATGAAGACCATTAGGATTTTTGGTAGGATTTTTAGCTTTATGGATAAAGGCATCAAACTTTTGCTTTTGAATCCCATGGGGTGGGTGGAGTGGATGGAATGATTGGAAGTTGTATGCTTAAATGATGTGTGCTTTTGTTGGCCATGTTTAGGGATGTAAGGATACTTATGAATGAGAGGTATGTTAGGTGTCGGAAGCAACAGTGGCAAGGTGGATGGAAAGACTTTGGGAGTTGGAAGGAGTGGAGGGAAAGTGGATGGTGGAAGGTGTATGAACACATGCTTTTGACATTTATAGGATGATGGAGGTGGAATGGCGACATAAGTTTTGGGGATATGATAGGGTTTGCGATGGAAAGTGGTAGACTTAGGAGGAGTGGAGGAAGTACCAACATTTTGAGTTTGTGCACCTTGGGGTATGTATCCAAGGCCGTATGAAGGTGGAGGAACATTGACATGGATAGGTTCCAAAATACCTTGTTCATGAAGGCCTAAGCCTTTACCTTGATAGATCATACGCTGGAGTATACGGTGGACAGCGGGATTATGTGTAGGTGGAACACTAGACACAAGTTCTTTATTGGATGGAGATGGCGAGATAGTGGATAATGGTTGCTGGTGTTCTAAGAAAGAACATTCATGCATGAAGGTAGTAAGACCAAGGATATATGGTGGAGGCTTTGTAGCATGGTCAATAATGGATGGTGAAGGAGAATCATTAAGATCATGATTAGCATTGTGTTCACTAAGATCCAAGTTATTTGTTTGATCTTTTATGCTTATTTGGGGGACAAGTGTCTCATCATGACAAGTGGATGTTGTGGGATCATGGCTAGAGGAAGAGATCTCTTTGCTTTGAAGGAAGGCCATGAAACGGGGTGAATGTTGAAGTAGGTCAACAAGACTTTCATTGGATAAAGCATGTAGGTCTTGGGTGTCTTGTTCATGGATAGTTGTAGGGGTATGAATAGGATCAAGTGGCTCATGGATAGATTCATCATTATGGCTATCATCTTGATCATGGAAAAGATACATATTATGGATGGGTTGCATAAAAGTGATTTGATCTTGAGTTGGACTAGGGCTTAATGTTTCCACGTGCTTAGGATTAAACTCTTGGCATACCTCTTGGGTTGCTTGAATGGAAGTGGAAGGCGCTTGGTCAACAACATGAGAACATGATGACTCTTGACTTGGATTCATAATAGGAGACTCTTGAATAGGCTTGATGGCTTGTTGGTCACATGATGGGCTTGAAGAGCTAAGAATGTTAATTAAGGGCTTTTGGATAGGCTCTTGGTCAACAACATGAGGGTGTGACGGACCTTGACTCTAGTGCATGGTAGAAGGCTCTTTGATAAGCTCAAGGGGTTTCAGATGACATGAAGGGGTTAGAGGATTTGACGAAGAATCTTTGGTTAGGTCAAGGACTGGAGTTTGGGGACATGGTTGACTCTCAGCTAGTAGTCCTTGGATCACATCCTTCGTAGGTGTATGGGTAGATGAATGAGGTAATGGAGGAGTGGATTTAGAGTTCTCCCTAGCTTTTCTTTTGCTATGTAAATCTAGAAAATATTTTTCCCAATTAAAATTTGAGGACCTAGATGGTGGTGTTGTTGTAGAACTGGTATGCTATGGGATAGGTGTCTTAGAATATGGTGAAGGAGGACTAGTAGACGGGGTGATATATGATTTCCCTCTTGAAGTGGTGGTTGCCTTGTCAATAGTATCATTAAGACGGGAAAAGAAGGTATGGTTTTGGGACGAGGCATAGCTAGTACTGGCCCGTTCAGCTTGCAAGCTTGTCAATTCTTGTCGTAAGGCATCCATTTGTTGAAGAATTGCTATACACTCTTGGGGCAAGGGACCTAAGTTTACTTGCATTATCAGAGATTGAAGTTTTTGTTCAAGATATTCTAATTTGTTTGTCATTAGCACAAGACTGGAAAAGATGACTAGTTTGGATGTGTAGCAGTAAATGTGTCGTAACAGAGTGCAAATGTGTCCGAAGTCGAGACAAGTGTGGCAATTCTAGTTTTTTTGATTGATTTGGAAATGATCACACATGTACAAACATGATTCACTCACGCAAGACACATAAGCAACTTTGAATGTTGAATTTGAAGAATATGCTGATTAGTAAACAAGCACACGTGGAAGACACATCAACATGCCCTAATGTCTAGTTTGATGTAGGGTATGGCCAATTAGGTTTGGACAATGTTTACACGAGGTTGACTAGGGATTGAAAGTGAAATCCTATCACACAGCCGAGAGAAGGGGGTAACCCACCCTTCACCTTCACTTCCCAAAGGTAGAAAGTTCTTTGGGGCTTAGCCAAGAGTGATAAGATTCTGATTTCAATGAGGGTGTCTTTCAATTCAGCCTCGATTGAGGTCGTCCCTAGGGGTGATGAAATCCCCTAGCAGGCCTCCTAGGAAAGGGGTTGACAAAAGCGAATCAAGTGAGGTGTTTTTGATCTCCAAGGTCACCTTGTGGTGCGAGGAGAGAGCATACACACGCACACTTGATTCACACTCACACTTGTAAATTAACCCTTAAGAATTGAAATGTGAGGAAGGCACTTCAAGCATAGGTTCTTTTTAAAGCCCAAATCAAGATTTGAATGGAAGACACTGGTGTATTTTAAGCCCAATTTACAATGATATGTGATCAATCAACGTTCGTTTTAGAACCCAAATCGAAGTGTGTAATGAAAACAAGATTGAAGATGAAAGATTAGAATGAGTGTACCTGGATTGTTTTCGCTATCCAAGTATCCATATTTGCTGATCCTGATGTTGTCCCAGCCCTGAATGATCACCTGCAAGTCACGAAACTGAAAACAAAGCAAGTAGACTTCCAAGAAGATTGTTATGTGAAAATTGATAATCTGATAAAATCTGATGAAAAATGAATTGATATAGCAAAATGGATTGCATGGATAGAAAATTCAAGAAATTCTATGCGATTTCAAAAAAAAATTTGCAAAAATTCGATCAAATTTGCACAAGTTATGATGATTTGAAGATTTTAAGCATGCTTGACTTTGAGTAATGCAAAAGGTAGTAAAAAGGTATGGTCACCTGATAAAATGTTCACAACTGTGTAGTTCATCTTGTTAGCTTTCCATTGAATCCTCATTCGCGTGATTTGGACATCGTATGTGAAAGTTATAGCGAAAAGAAAAAAATCGCCTATTTCACTAAGTGGGAAAAAAAATGAACTGCCTCGTTTTTTTTTTTGTTTGATTTTTGATTTTATTGAATTTTTTTAATAAAAAATAAAAAGAAAAAAAATTATTGTTTTATTTTTTATTTTTTATTTTTTTATTTTTTATTTTTATTTGCTTTTTTGAGTTGGTGTGTTGAATTTGTGTGTGTGTGTGTGGGCAGATGGGTGGAGGAGGCTAGGCGGCTGTCAGGCGGTGGAGGTGGCGGTGGCTGTGTAGCAGAAGGCGGCGGATTGGCGGCGCGGCTGGGCAGAGGGGAGGCGGCACTCAGGAGTGGCGGAGGCTGCGAGAGGTGGGGTTTGCAGGGGTAGTGGCCGATCTAGCGGCAGGTGGCAGAGAGGCTGTGGGAGTGGAGGTGGCGCTTGGGCAGGGTGAGCGCAGGGGCGACGGGCGGCGGGAGTGGCACGGCGGTGGTGGAGTTGGCCGTGGGAAAGGGAGGCGGCCGAAGGGGAGGCAGGGAGGAGCGCAGGTAGGGTGGAGGGGACGGGAAGGGGTGGAGTTGTTTGGGTGGGGGGGGGTGTTGAGCTGCGGGGAGCGTGGGAGGGAAAGGGGATCGAGGGGGAAGGGTAAGGGGATTGGGGGGGAGGGTGCAGGCAGGGCCTGCGGGGGGTTTTTGGGGTAGGGGTTGGGGGGAAGTTTGGGGGAGGGATGGGGGGGAAGGGAAAGTGGTCGGGGGAGATGGGAGGTAGGGGTCCAATCACAATCAGTGGTCTTGATCCTTGTCTGGTCGTAAACCAACTCAATCAATCAATCCATCAATTGTCTTAGACAGGATGTTGCATTGTTGAAACCAGACCAACACACGCATCTTACACGACATGCTTCATTTCCTGAAACCAGACACTATCCTTCGTGTTGCTCTAGGGATCCATCATTCCTCGCCATGACAACACTATTGTATCAAATGTCTTAGACAGGATGTTATATTGTCGAAACCAGACCAACACACATGTCTTATACGACATATTTCATTCCTGAAACCAGACATCATCAATCCATATCATTGGTTTACCGCTCGACAGGGGCAATACATTGGTTGTTCCTGTATCATTTGTACATACTTTCTTACTTGCTTGTGTGTGTCATCTTTTTATCTTGCATTACATATCATTCATCCACTTCTTCTACATCCAACCATTTCATCTCCTGTCAATCTATCTTATCATGAGATTGTCCGTCTCACGCCTGCCACCTTCTCCCCGTCCAATCTCCCGAGGGGGCATCCTATCATCATAACCTGTACCAGGGCCAAACTGGGGCATATATCATTATCAGACTATTCTTTTTCTTTGAAACAACGTGATAAAACACATTGCTTCAAAGAGGGGCAAAATGTAGACACCTAAAATTGGCTCAGATTGAATTAAGTAAATATTCTGATATTTATCTTAATTCTTATTTTCTTCTGTCAATTAAATAAATATTCAAAATTTATTTGATTGGTTCATTGTCCTTAAATTAAATAAAATCATTTTATTTAACTAAAATCCTTGAATTCTTCTAATGTCTCAAATCCTAAATCCACCTCACAAAATCCACTTCATCAATCCACCTCCTCAATCCACCTCATCTTTCCACCTCATCTCTTCCACCTCACCATGTTGCACATATAATTAAATATTCTTAATATTTAATTAGCTAATATCCTCTATTATCCACTATTGAATTACAAATTCAATTGTCCCCCACTCATTGAATTGAAAATTCAATTGTCCTCCACCATTGAATTACAAATTCAATTATTCTCCACTCATTGAATTAGAAATTCAATTATCCTCCACCATTGAATTGAAAATTCAATTGACCTCCACTATTGAATTACAAATTCAATTGTCCCCCACTCATTGAATTGAAAATTCAATTGTCCTCCACCATTGAATTACAAATTCAATTATTCTCCACTCATTGAATTACAAATTCAATTGTCCCCCACTCATTGAATTGCAAATTCAATTGTCCCCCACTCATTGAATTGAAAATTCAATTGTCCTCCACCATTGAATTACAAATTCAATTATTCTCCACTCATTGATTAGAAATTCAATTGTCCACCATTGAATTACAAATTCAATTATTCTCCACTATTGAATTGAAAATTCAATTTGTCCTCCACCAAGTTGAATTAAGAATTCAATTGTCATAACTTACTATCCTCCACTCTGAATTTTTAATTCATCCATTATGAATTAAAAATTCACAAAAAATGAGAGCCATTGATCTCATCAGTTGATCCTCACCCTCCATTCTATTTTTAGAAAATCTATAAATAGAACCCCCTTCTAAGCAATTAAGAGAGACTTATTCTGGCATCCTTACTATGCCTAAATTCCTCTAGGGAATCCTCTTCTTCATACCATCGTAATGCAGAAATCATTCTAGCCATTTCTACTTGTCATCTTGAGAAATTGAAGCAAAGAAACAAGCTCCCTGAGGGCCCATCTTCATCATTCGAGATCAAGGAAGAATAGGCGAACAACAGAAGCTTTGAAACAAGGAAGGTTTGCATTGTTATTCATTTGCTTCGTTTCCTTTTATCTTTCTTGTTTTCATTATTCTGTTGTTGTTTGGGTTATATTATCTTTATTGATTTATCTTGATTTTCCCATTCACAGATGCGTATCACCACACTGTCGGCCACACATATCTGGGACTTCAATCTTCTTTGAGGAACACACCATGCTTTGCAGAACATCTTCAAGATCATCTGCAAGATGTGTAAAACATCCGGTTGGCCATGATTAGGAAGAACACCATCACCTGAGAGTAAATCTTCAATTACAAGATCAATCTTCTATGCGGACCACCAACACGAACTAGACACAATCTAGAGACCCCCACAAGCTTTCCTGAATCACCAAGAACATCCACACCACTTCTGCTTATTGAAATCATTCGCATCTTCATTCAAAACCTCAAGAACACAGTCTTCATCGCTGTCACATTAGAATAAATACTTGAGGACCTCCAGACCATGAACCAATTGAGTTGTCAATTCACATTGGATTCCTCAACATTCCACCAAATCCGTAGAACAAGATATTGCATTTCTGGATCTCACCGGACCTATTTGTGTCACTCTGTCACCTCTGAACAGCTGCCAAAACTAGTTTTACTCATATGGCCATAACTTCTCCAAATATTCATGTGGACCTCTCAAATCTTGACTGGATCATCTTTAGACACATATCTACAAACCCTTTGATGTGCATTCTCTGATCTTCATCTAGCTAGGATCTTCACTTCATAGAGCTTCACTGTCTTCACTATTTCTGATAGGACTAATTTTCTCAATATCCTCAGCACACAGCTCATCCAATCCTTGACATCAATGCAACAGGAGTATGTTGACATCAATGACAACACCGGTTAGGCCCATACTTGTAACAAGATCTCCATTGGAGTTAAGAAGGTTAACCCATTGATTGCCATGATGATAAAGGTCTTTACAAGATTGCTTGTGATTTGTTTAGTTTATTCTATACGATTAGAAGGTACAACCTAGATCACCAACACGAGGAACTTGGTTTTAATTTGTTAATTGTAAATTAGTAATTAAACTCATTTTTATAAAAATTATTCAATGTGTTGTTCCTTTGATAGTTGAACTTTACGTTTATATTTTTTTAACATATCGCACTAGAAATAAATCCAATTTTTGAAATACATATTAAAAAATAAAACAAGAAGAAACTTAGATTCTAGAAGGAATGGAAAGAAGAGAACTTCATGAGGGCACCAATAGATATAATATTATTTTTATATTGGAATAAATCTTAAGATGCTCATATTACAATGTTACACCCATTAAACATATAAGAACAACATAATGATAAAATAAAGGTTCCCATAGTGTAAAAGTCACCAAAAGGACTAGGAGCCAAGAATTATCTACAACACCAAATAACCTTCCACATAGGAGATTTACAATAAAAAATCTATATTATGAATAATTATACAATAACTCTCTTACATGGTGATTATTCAACCACTAGCTCTCTATTCTCTTATATAGATAAGGTAGAGGTTAGGGTATGATTTGGAGAGTGATGCAGAGGGATAAACAATAACAAGAAACAAGTTTTTTAAGATATGATTGAGTCTATTGAAGGTGTTATAACCCTACCTTTGCAATATTTCTACAAGCTTTTCCCACTAGGCTCAAACCCTCAAAAAGATATATTTGGCTACTTAAATGATAAAACTCTTTTTTGACACCTTCTTGAGATTCTCAAACCTACAACACACTCCACATGGCCTCTTCAAACCCTCACCTTTATGTGGTAAACTCAAACAATATGTTTTTTCATTAAACCCTCAAAGATCTAGGGTTTTGGTAATCTTTTTGACAATGAACACACACACACACACAGTCCGTCATAACTCACACATACAATGGATTGATGCATTTTCCTTTGGTGGGAACTTGACCAACAACCTAATGAATATTTCCTCCAAGTTTCATCAATTTTCAACTGTGCAAACAAAAGTTATGAATTTTTTAACCTCGCTGGAAACCCTAGTTCTAAATAGGGCAGCTAGTAGTAAATTTGTTGTAACTTGCTCAAAACATTATAAAAATTAATGAAACCAATTTAATTTGAACCTGAATACAAACCACTATCATTCCATCTATTCATAGACCTATAATTGATCCATACAAATCTGTACAGGATTGATTTTCTCATTGTTTTTTGCTAAAAATTGTCAAAAATTGCAATGAGTATTTTTGCTCTAATTTGCTCCAAACATCATAAAATTTAATGAAACCAATTGAATTAGATTATGAAAACAAAAATCCAACTTCTTCATGTGCTTTTAGACCAATATAGTGTCGTACATGGTCATACAACAGGCTTTTATGTCTGTATGTCTGCAAAACAGTAAAAAAATAGTCAAACAACTTGCAATAAAAGGGTACTTTCATAAAAAGCTCCTCCAGATCTTATTGGAGTGTGTATTATCATTCATAATCATTCAATAACCATCAATAAATAGTTATCCTTTGAATACATGTCTTTCTTTTCTCAAAACCTAACAAATATTGTCCTAAAACTTGACATTTTAGCCTTTTTACAATCTAGTCTAGAAAACAACATGCCAAAAGACCCAACATGGGTTCTCATGATATTTCAAGACCTTATTGAACTCAACACACCCATTTCTACCCTTGATAACCACCCTCCAACTCTAAAAACAAGCCAAAAACCTTAAAAAATTCAAATCTAGTTTTGGCAGGAAAACTCAAAATTTGAATTTCTAGGACTTCCTAAGAACTCTAAACCATTGGAAATGATCCCAATGGACTCAAATGGACCTTCAAACACTAGTTTAAGACTTTTGACATCACAATGACCTTAAAACACCAACTAGACATCAAAATGACCTTACAAACATGAAAAGAGTGATGCTCCTGCATTAGAGAGTAGTTATCTAAAATAATAAGTCTATTTAAGAGATAGTTAACTAGTAGAACTCAACTCCTTAAGAGTAGTTAACTGATAAAACATATCTACTTAAGATAGAACTTTACTATTAATACTGTAACGTTAGAAAATGTCCCCTTGGGGGCTTTTCCCTCTTAAGGTTTAGCTCCCAGGTCTTTGATCTGCATTTAGGACATCTTGCATCATATTTTGGCATCCCAATGAGAAAACCCTTAAGTTTCATGATGAATGGGACCTAGGGGGATCCCTTGAGACAAACCCTGCCCAAAATAGGGGGGAGGACTTGGGCGCCTATGCCCTAGTCCTGCCCTATTTTGGGTCAAGCCCAAATTTTAAGTGTTAGTTTATGACTGTTATTTGGTTCCTAAGTCGACACAGTAAGTTTGAATTACAAAATTCTTGGCGAAAATGTTTGTAGTTGCATATATAAGCATGTTTAGGCATTCATTTGTAAACTAGAGAGATTTACTGGATGAGCATTGGTATTCTAAAGGTGATTCAAGGAATTCATTGTGTGTTAGAGCAGACTTTGTGTTGTTTATATGTTTGTATTTACAGATTTGAGCATCTATCTCCTCATGGCATGAAGAGCTTCTTCCTTCCATGAGATCTTCACTACAAGGTGATATTAATTGTGCTTTTGATCATTTATCATTTAGTTTTTGCCTATGTCCCACAAGGACACGCACTCTCTCTGACAATGGTGTTCGAAAGACTTGAATGTCTCTCCGGGGTTTGACTAAGGCAAACCTCTAAACACCACAACCCCCTCCCCATTTTTCTATGATTACAGGTTACAGGTTGAAGAAGCAAGAAAAGTGGAGTTGTAGGAGAGTGTTGCAGAATGTCAGAATTGTAGATTAGAGCTGAAAATAGGGACATGGACTCGAGCGCCCTGTTGACACTCATTTTGACCAGGGGTTGATTTGTCATGATCAGGAGGTTTCTTCATTTGAAGCCTTTATCTTCTTGCCCATTTCTTCTAAGTGTTGGACCTCCTCAGCATTTTTCAACTGCAGCATCATATTTTCCTGAGGAGGAGGTCATCGTCATCATGTTTGTTTCGATGATGGTCATCATCATCATGTTCTCCGTCGACCGGTTTCTCATCGTCATCATCATATTGAAGTATGGGGTGATGTTTGGTTTTTATCATGATGATGCTGCCGAGCTACAGTGCGCCCTCATCTGCTTACGAGGGTGATTCTTCAAAGTCTCCGGTGATCTTCCATTTATCACCTTGCGCAGGCATGATGATGATGTTGCTTATTCTTTGAGTTGCTCGACCTAACTTGTTTTATCCTAAGGGTCGTCATCATCATCATTTTTCAGTTGTCATCCTGCTGCTTGCGGAGGTCATCATATTTTCTGCCTTCATGATATTTCGCCGGGGTGATATTCTTATCATCGGGTGATCTTGGTTATGATCATCCTGATGATGTTGTTGAAGAGTTGTAATTGCGACCCGATATTCACTAAGGTCATCATATTTTGAGCGTCAGGATGATCTTAGTCAATATCATCCTGATGATGTTGTATCACTTCTTGTTCGTTGTTTCTTCATCCTGATGATGCTGACGTCATCCGTATCAGGGTGATATTTTTCTTTCTGCCTAACTGCATCATGATATTCCGAAGGAAGGGGTGATATTTTCATATCACCCGGATATATGTTTGCTCGAGCATCATGATGATGCTGATATCAGGGAGATATCCGCCTGCTGGCTTCGCGCATTATCTACTGGGGGTGATCTTTTCAAGCAGCATCATCATATTCAGTTTTTGCCCCGATCTTACAGAGGAGCTACAGTGCAACCTGATATTTTCACATCAGGAGGATATTTCCAAATATCCGGTTGTCTTCCGAATATCATGATGATGTTAATATGATGATGACGTCATCAAGGTCCGCGGGGGTCATATTTCTAACAACTGATCATCTTAAGGAGATCCCCTGATATTTACAAACATGATGATGACGTCAGCAGGATGTTCATCGGCCAGACTTTTAGAATAAGCTCAGCAGGAGGATGTTTCTCCGATGGATCAGGTTGAGCCGATGAAGGCGATTATCATGCGGTTTGTATTGCGAGATGTTGATGACGTCAGGGTGATATTTCGGGCAACAGGATATCATGCTGCTGAGGGATGATGATGATGAGGTTATATACTAATGTCGTCAGGAGCAAAAGCACCGACATGATATATGCTCATGACCTAGTATATAAAGTGTTATTGGGTCATCGCGGGGTGCATGTGGGATATTGTTATCCTGCATTTTCAAATATCATGATGATGAATCTCGGCGGGAAATGCCTGCGATAGTCTGTATGATGTTCTTCCCGAGGCCGCGGGTTGGTGCGCCATTAATGGCGAAGGTTGCAGAGGTATGGGCGATGGCGTGGGCGGATCTGGTACCCGATTGAAGGTGTACATCAGCGGACAGTGGCGCAGGGCTCGAGATGTCTTCCTGTCTCCTCTCCTACCTGCTGCATTCATGTTTGGGCGCCAATCTGGTAATGTGTTTGAGCGCCATTTTTATGATACTGTGTATCTGGCGGGATTTTTGGTCAACCTGGTAGTTAATGCTGAATACACCCTCCTGCTATATAATGCAGACGGTGTTATTCATTCAAGGTTGTTGAAAGTTGTAGTTTTTTGGCTCTGTAATCCAAAACCAGCTGATCTGGTTGCTCTGTACAATTTTTCTTGTGAGTTTATGTATCTCCTGTTGTAGGACTTGGCATGAATCCACTGGTTTCATGGTTGATCTTATATGAGTAATGCTACCTTAGCATGTGTTGTGTTAATTCTGTCTCCAGTATTGCATGTATTCTTCTTCTGGATCTGGATATTTGTGTGATGTTTAGATTCTAGAGCATAGAATTCCTATGTTGAATGTCTGATCTTTTAACCTCTGCTCAAGGGGCAGATTAAACTGTTTTCAGGTTGAACATTGGGAAGGGTATACTGCAGTAGGGATGCCATAAGTAGAGATAGCTCAACACTCTATATTGGGAGATATCTGTAAGGCAGATATCATGTGTATCCCCCTGAAATCCAGTTTTAGCTATTTATGCTGATCATTCACAGGTGTATGTCTACCGACTCCAAGCCCTGGATAGGCACCAATCATGCTGTGTTTTTGTGTTATACACCATGTCCAGCTTTGCATCCAAATTCATATCTAACCATTTCATACTTCCACCTGTTAGTTGTAGGAGTAGGATTAGGAACCCCCTGCATGCTCTCATACCCAACCAGACATCATGTCCAAGAATGTTGCCAGCCTTGTGATCTATCATGCAGATCTTGGTCCATACATGAGAGTATTCTGCCTGTTGTTGTCAAGTTAGATCTTTCTATCTTTGAGCTAGTCAAGGTTACATCTTAAGTTATAGGGATACCCCCCTTGGTGCGGCAGAACCAGAAGTGAAGGGGAGGAGCTCACGCAACCTCCTGTATTCAGTTGGCCTGAATCTGCCTGTGCATTAGAAGTGGCAAACCCTAATGCTGATTCAGAAGAAATGTCAACACGCCCGCTCATTAGTCCTTTGGATCCCGCATTAGAAGAATCTCTAAGACATCAGGAACATGTTGCAGATAAAGTTCCTAGATCCTGACAAAAATCAGGGCACTGGACTAGGGTGCCCACTCATTAGTCCCCGACTGTTCCGCTTCTTGATCTTCGAAAATTGATACACATTTGTTTGTTATTTTACATCTTTTTGTAGCAACATTTTTAGTAATTTGTCTATTTACTTCCGTATTTGCATAATTAGGGTTTTAAGCCTAATTGGACATAATCAAGCAATCAAATCACACAAATCCAATTTTCCCTACATTTTGAGTGAGCTTGATAGTAGATTCCTACTTGACCCAAGGTCCTTGAATGTTTAGTGGTGAAAGGAGGATAGACATAAACCATCAAAAACCCTCTATCCAAATTTTACCCTAAACATTTTGGTGAACCCGTGTTGTTGAATTTGTTGGCACCTTGCTAAGTGTTTTTCTTTAGATTTGTAGTCATTTTATTCATTCATATCATTATTCATCTTATTGCATTGGAAAAATTACAAAAAAATTGAAAAATTGGAAAAATTTGAAAAAAATTACATTCTATGGTTTGCATTTTGCATCAATTAATTGAAATTTCATTAAATTTCTGATTTTTGCATTAGATCTGAGCTAAATTGAAAAAAATACAAAAATTCAATCACTTGCATTGCATTTTCATCATAAAATTGCTAGGGTTTTGTTGGAAATTTTGAATTTTTCATATAACCTAGTAATTTCAAAAACTAGGGTTTATAGGTAAAATCTTGTTTCAGATTTTTCTACTGATCTTAGACACTCATTTAAATTTGCATTTGGTTGTACTGTTGCATTTTAGTGTAAATTTGCATTTAGATCTCAAAAAAATTACATTTTTACATAGAAAATTTTAACAAAAACTAGCATTTTTCATTGATTTTTAATTAGATTTGCACTTGCATTTTGCATTGTAGGATTGAAAAATCATTTTCAGATCTAAGTATAATTAATTTTCATCATAAATCAGATTGCAAGACATTCATATAGCATTTTACATTAAGATCTCATACCTAGGGCTTGAAAAACCTTGGTTTTCACTAGATTTGGCCTTAACAACTCCCTAGATTTACACCATAGGCGTGTTGTGCAGAATATTTTTGCACTAATTAGCTTTTATCAAGGTTATTATCTGCAACCCCTCCTAAAAATCTTTACAACACCTTTTTATTGGGCTCTTGTATTAAAAATTTGGTGAAAAATTGCACATTTTTGTTATATTGGCCCTAGGGTTTGACCTAGATTTGCACTCCAAGCATGTTGTGATGAGTTTTATGGCTTGAGGTGACTGATATTATTTCTATTATTTGTTTCACCTCCTAAAATTCCTTACAACACCCCTTTCAGTGGGTCTTGAAATTAAAGAATTGTGACAAATTACATATTTTAGGGCATTTTCACTAGGTTTTGATTTACCATCATCCTAGATTTGCATCAAAAGTGTGTTGTGAAAGATTTTATTAATTTATTAGACTAAAAATAGACATATTATTTGCTTCCCCTGATCAAAATCTTTACAACACTTTTTCTTTCATATATTTGCATTGAAAAAGTACAAAAAATCAAGCATTTTAGGTTATTTTTGCACATAGTTTTGCACTTGTCTCTGATGAAGGGGGGTAAATCATAAAACACATAGCAACAAAAATTGCACATAGAAAATGAAACTTTCTTTATTGATTTGGACAACTTATTACATTATAGAAGCTTAAATACAACCAGAGGAATCAACCCTCCACAGGCTGCAACACATTACAGCTTCTTATCACAAGACTCTGGAATCATCTGCCATCTGTGACCCTAAATCTGCTAGGGTTTCTATTTTCTCGACTATTCTTAACTCTAAACTTCCCCCCTTAACTCTACTACTACCCAAGGTTCCCAAAAAATGGTTATTAATAGCCTTTTTGGCTGCTAACAACCTAATTTCGAAATTTGCATCTCCCTCCAAAAATAAGTCAACTTTCGGGAGCCATAACTTTTGATCCAGGTGTCTGATTGATGAACCATTTTGTGTCGGAAAGCTTGCGGAGTACTCTACGCGCTAAGAACCCGCTTTACCAGTTCTGGCCATTTTTGGGCCCGTACGGGGCCGTTTAGTGCCTCAAACCTGAGTTTGAATAATTTTCAGGCATTTTTCAGGAAACAAAAACTTTAATATTTTCAACTCGCAAATGATCTTTGCATGATCAAAGGTCTTATTTTTTAGTTATGAAGCTTCCTGTAAATTTTTACTTCAATCCATGCCCAAATGCAAACTTTCTAAAAATAACAGGTTGTTATTTTTAACAGTTTGGAAAAACTGAAAGTTCTACATCATTATTCAAGTAATTATGGAACCAGAACCACAAATTTTGAAAAGAAATGGAAAGAACGTCAACAATTTTGAAACACATCTTTTTTTGGGTGATGCAAGATTGCCCTTACACCACTGGATGCTCCTGCATCAGACATCCAGGGTAATTTGAGAGGTGACCCTGTCATGTCTCAGGTGTTTGTGCGAGGAAAACTCAAACAGTCAACCTCTGCCTTAGACAACCAAGAAGAATCTTCAATAGGCCTTCCTTTCCATTTCACTAGATATTATTCATATTGCCTGTTCCGAGTACTTCTTCCCACATGGCTATCCAAGATCTCTTCTATCTCCTCCGTTGAAGTAGATGCCGGAATACTCCACTGTTCTTCTGTTGTTCCATCCTCTGTTCCACCTTCATAATATTCTGATAAATCAACAATGTTGATCCCATTCGACAGCTCTGCCTCATATGCATTTCTTGAATCATATTTCTTCAAAATTCTGCATGGTCCAAATTTCTTCATTTTCAACTTATTGTATGTTCCAATTGGGAACCTTTCTTTTCTCAAGTGAACCATGACTTCATCTCTTACCTGGAATTCATTATACCTCATCTTCTGATCTACCTTAGCCTTGTACTGAATATTCATCTTATTAATGTGCTTTCTCACTTCTTCATGCAAATTCTTTAGATGTTCGACAAAGTCTTCGGCTTCAGCACTTGTCTTTTCTCCTTTGTCTAGCTTCCTTAACTCATAAGCATTTCTAGGGCTATTACCATATACAATATGGAATGGTGATTTACCAGTACTCCTATTGACAGAATTGTTGTAAGCAAATTCAACCTATGGTAAAATCAAATCCCATCCCTTGGGCTTATCGCCTACTAAGCATCATAGCAGGTTACCCAAACTCCTATTCACCACTTCGGTATGTCCATCAGTCTGTGGATGGTGTGTAGAACTAAACTTCAAATCTATTTTCAACTTCTTCCACAATGTCCTCCAGAAATAACCAACAAACTTGGTATCTCGATCTAAAACTATGCTCTTTGGTAGACCATGTAATCTCACCACGTCCCTAAAAAATAACTCTACAATATGAACAGCATCATTAGTCTTCTTGCAAGGAATAAAATGTACCATCTTTGAGAATCTGTCCACCACCACAAAAATGGAATCATGTCCTCTCTGCACATCCTTGGTAAACCAAGAACAAAATCCATACTAATATCATCCCATGGCTTCTCTGGTACAGGTAGTGGCTGATATAGACCTGTATTCTGACTTGCTCCTTTCGCCATCTAACATACTCTGCATCTCTACACAAATTTCCTCACATCCTGCTGCAACTGTGGCCAATAATAATTTTCACCAACAATAGCAATAGTCTTATTTTGACCAAAGTGTCGAGTCAATCCCACTATGCTTCTCCTTAATCAGATTCTCTCTCATGGAACACCTTGGAATGCACAATTGGCTTCCTTTAAACAACATACCATCTTGGATTATGAAATCCAACCATTTTGTCCTATCTAAAGAAACAAGTTCTAGACAAGCTTTCCAAGCCTCTGTAAAATCTGGATCTTCAAGACAAACTTTTGAGCTCATCGAACCCAACAACCTCTATCTTCATTTATGTCAACAAATTTTGCCTTCTGCTCAAGGCATCTGCAACTTTGTTGGACTTCCCACTCTTGTGCTTCAAAACAAAAGTATAGCTCTCCAAAAACTCAACCCATTTTAAGTGCCTTTGGTTCAACTTCCCTTGACTATTAAGATACTGCAAAGCTTGATGATCAGTTTATAAAACAAACTCTTTTGGTAACAAATAATGTCTCCATTTCTTCAAAGTCTGAACTATTGCATAAAATTTCTGATCATAAACAAAATACTTTTTCTTCGCATCATTAAGCTTCTCACTAAAATAGGCAATGGGCTTAACTTCTTGACTCAAAACAGCTCCTATAGCACTACCACTAGCATCACAATCTACTTGAAATACCTTATTGAAATCTGGAAGTGCCAAAACAGGTTGCTCTATAACTTTCTGCTTCAATGTGTCAAAACTTTTGTTTGCTCCTTTAGTCCATCTAAAGTCTTTTCTATCCCCTCTCATTGTCTCAGTCAGGGGTGCACAAATGCTACTAAAAATTCTGATAATCTTTCTGTAAAAACTTGCCAAACCATAAAAAGATCATACCTCTGTGGCACTCCTTGGTGTAGGCTATTCAATGATAGCCTTTACTTTTTCTGGGTCCATCTTAAGACCTTCCTCTGAGACAACAAATCCTAGGTATACCAACTCCTTCTTTGCAAAACTACATTTCTTCATATTAATTAGCAATTTCTCCTCCCTCAACTTCTCTAAAACTCTTCTGATATGCATCAGATCCTCATCCCAAGTTTTACTGAAAATCAAAATATCATCTAAATAGACAATAGCAAAACTTCCCAAAAATTCTTTCAGTACCTCATTCATGAGCCGCATGAATGTGCTCGGTGCATAGGTTAGCCCAAATGGCATGACTAACCACTCATACAAACCCTCCTTTGTCTTGAAGGCTATCTTGCATTCATCTCCTTTTCTGATTCGGATCTGGTGATACCCACTCTTCAGATCAATCTTCGTGAAGTACTTGGCTCCACTCAAACAATCCATTATGTCATCTATTCTAGGTAATGGAAATCTGTACTTGATCATGATCTTATTGATGGCCCGAGAATCTGTAGACATTCTCCATTCTCCATCTTTCTTTGGTGCTAGTACTGCAGGTACCGCACATGGACTTAGGCTCTCCCTTATCAGTCCCTTCCTTAACAGCTCTTGAACTTGTTTGTTCAGCTCTTCACTCTCTGCAGGAGTCATTATGTGGGTTGTCTTATTCGACAAACTAGCTCCTGGTATCAAATCCATTTGGTGACTTATCTTCCTCATCGGTGGTAAACCTTCTGGTACATTATCAGAGATAATGTCCTGAAATTCTTCCAACATATCTGAAATTTCTTCTGGTACATCTTCACATTTCTCTTGACTAATCTTAGGAATCAATGCAAAGCAATAACGCTCATGCTTCATACCCTCCAAAAATTTTCTACCATCTACCAAGCAAATCTTGGCAGTACTATATACCTTTTCTTCCACCTCATTCAAGGGTTTCAACTTATGATGAACTCCATCCTTTGTTAGGGAATATGTGTTTGCATGGCCATCATGGACAACACTCCTATCATATTGCCACGGCCTCCCCAATAACATATGACATGCATCCATCGGTATGATGTCACACAACACCTCATCATGGTAGTCCCCAATCTTGAACTTCACTAAACACTGCTCATTGACCAAAGCTCTATGGTCCTTCTGCAACCATGTAATCTGATATGGATGCGGATGCTTTCTTTTTGTCAACTTCAACTTGTCAACCATCTCCTTTGAAACAAGATTGTCAGTGCTTCCACTGTCAATAATAATATCACAACACTTACCTTCACATTTACACCTTGTGTGGAATAAACTCTTCCTCTGATTTGGTTCTTTCTCTTCATTCAACAAAGTTCTTATCACAACTAGGGTTTCTCCCCTTTCAGCATCTTCAAAATGCTCAGACTGTGCATCTTCGTCTACATGTGCAACTCATGCATTACCTTCAGGTCTTCGATTTGTCCTTCCTTGATATTGTGGGCACTCGTATGCTCGATGCCCTTCTTCTTCACATTGGAAACAGGTTCCTCTGAAACCTCCTCTTCCAGGTCCTTGCCCAGGTCGGCCTCTTCCTCTTCCTCTTTGCTCATCATTGTTTTGGTCACGAGGGCGGTATGCATTATCTCCTCTTTGATTTCAACTGGTGCCAGCTTCTTCACTTCTCTTTAGATCTTCATTTCAGCCTCCATAGGACCTTCCACAAGTCTTTCCACCTTGACCTCTTCCCCTTTATTTGTTGTCGAATCTTTTATTCAGCTTCTCTTCCACCTTCATGGAAAACCAGTATGCATCTTCTATGGTGGTCATTCTGACCAGGCTCAACTCCTCTTGAATACTTGGCCTTAACCCATTAATGTAACATGCTACCTTCTCCTTGTTGGCCTCTGCATGATCAGTTCTAATAGTAATCTTATAAAACTCCTTTGTATACTCCTTAACAGACTTATTACCTTGCTTCAATCCTTGCAGCTCCTTCAGCAACTCCATCTCATAGTCCACAAGAATGAACTACTTCTTCAGTTTCTCCACCCTCCGATCCCATCTAGTGATCTTTCCTTTTCCTCTTCTGTTCCTCTCTAACTAGACCTCCTTCCACCAAATATTTGCATGGCCCTTCAACTTTGTTTTTGCAAACTTGACCCGATCTGGATCTTCCACATCTTCATACTCGAAATACTCCTCCATGTCATTGATCCAATCAATGAGTTGTTCCAGATTCAAATCTCTAGAATATGTAGAAACTTCGATCTTGGGTCTCTTTCCAATCTTAGAAATGGCCCTCAATAGCCTAACTTCTGCAGGATCTCCTACAGCTTCTTGTTCTTCCTTAGATAGCTCTTCTTCAACTTCATCCTCGCTCTCTTCTCTTGTTCTTGGCTCAAACCCTCTTTGCAGCTCCTCTTGCAATGCATCAATTTGACTTTGTAGGGCTCTAAAACCCTCTTCCGTCAAAGCATTCCTCCCAATACGATTTCTTTGTGGAGGCATCTTGATCTCCATAGCAAACCCACAACCTCAAGTCCTGGCGCAAACTACCTCACGGTTGGTGATCTGTCTACACACTCAAGAACCCTTGCTCTGATACCACTTGATGAAGGGGGGTAAATCATAAAACACACAACAACAAAAATTGCACATAGAAAATGGAACTTTCTTTGTTGATTTGGACAACTTATTACATTACAGAAGCTCAAATACAACCAGAGGAATCAACCCTCCACAGGGTGCAACACATTACAGCTTCCTATCACAAGACTCTGGAATTATCTGCCATATGTGACCCCAAATCTGCTAGGGTTTCTATTTTCCCTTCTATTCTTGACTCTACACTTCCCCCCTTAACTCTACTACTGCCCAGGGTTCCCAAAAATGGTTATTAATAGCCTTTTTGGCGGCCAACAACCTAATTTCAAAATTTGCATCTCCCTCCAAAAATAGGTCAACTTCCGGGAGCAATAACTTTTGATCAAGGTGTCCGATTGACGAACCATTTTATGCGTCAGAAAGCTCGCAGAGTGCTCTACGCGCTAAGAACCTGCTCTACTAGTTCTGACCATTTTCAGGCCCGTATGGGGCCATTTAGTGCCTCAAACCTGAGTTTGAATAATTTTCAGGCATTTTTCAAGAAATAGAAACTTTAATATCTTTCAGCTCGCAAATGATCTTTGTGTGATTCCTTCGCCAAAGGTCTTATTTTTTAGTTATGAAGCTTCCTGTAAATTTTTACTTCAATCCATGCCCAAATGCAAACTTTCTAAAAATAACAGGTTGCTATTTTTAGTAGTTTGGAAAAACTAAAAGTTCTACATCATTATTCAAGCGATTATGGAACTAGAACCACAAATTTTGAAAAGAAATGGAAAGAACATCAACAATTTTAAAACACATCTTTTTTTTGCATGATGCAAGATTGCCCTTACACCACTGGATGCTCCTGCATCAGTCTCTTGCATAAATTTTGAAAAACTTTTTGATGTTACAAGACATTTCATTATGGCATCTTCATCTCATCGCTCTTTGGTATCTTTACATGCATATATTAAAAACTTTGAGAGTTTCTTCAAATTTCTTAACATGAATCCTCATGTTCTCACTTACTTACAAGCTATGTATCACAAGGATATATTTACATGCTCTTCATTTGAAATACTTGACTATGTATCTGATTATGACAATTTTATATCTCTCATGAGTACATACCCTTGGGCAATAGAATATTTAACAAGACACATTGAGAATAATGAGTGTGAAACTCCTCTTAATGCATTAAAATCCATAGCTAAAACATATGATGATGACATAGAAAATGATTCCTCCTATGAGGATATACTAACACAAGAGGATGAAATCATTGACACATTCTTGAACATCACTCTGCCCTCTTTGGAAAGTGAGACATTAGTGGATAAAGGGCTCCCTCTCAAGAAGGATTCTTCATGAGTGGAAAAAGACTATTCACCTAACGATCATTTGATGCATGAGACCTCTATGGATAATCCATTCGACCCTCCTTCTTTGATTGAAAACTTAAGAACCCTTGATAAGAAGACTATGGATAGCTCTAGTCTGACTAACAACACAGTACCTTCCTCTCATCCCATTGCTCTCCTTGGCCAATATGTAGCATTAGTGGATGAGAAAAGGTCTCTCCCATTAAATCCTTTAGGGATGGATGTTGGGTGGAATCAAGAGGAAAATAGTGTTAATTCAATATTCATTAATAGACTTTGTAGCAATATTCCTACGATAGTTGTGTGGGGGGCACCCAGTGCACCTTCTTGCTTAAAGCCACTGATTACAGTTCAAGGTAGACCTCTTGATCACATCTACAAATATGCACAACAAATTGCTCAACCAAGTCAAGGTGTTCAAAATGTGCCGCAACATCCCATAATTGCTCACACATACAACACCCGTAATAACAAGCAAAGTAAGCAAGCACCATATGTGCCTGTCTCTCTTCCATGTTCTCAACCTATGCTCCCTCCACCACCTCATCTTACTCATAGAAGTGGTCAAGAGTATGATCTTGTCGAACAACTTCGTTCTACTTTGGCTAAGATTTCCCTTTGGGATTTAATACAAACATCATCTACATACCATGGAATGCTCCAAGAAGCTTTACAAAAGGTGATTGTGCCACCTGCTGTTAAGACAAATGATGTAGCAGCTCTATTAGATTGTATGCATGAGACAAAAATAGATATTCTCTTTCAACCACATGAATTACCGTCAGTTGAAGTTTAAAACCAATATGATCCACTTATAATCTTTGTCACAATAAACAAAACATTGGTAAAATGAGTTATGATTGACAATGGATCAGCTCTTAATGTTTGTGGCATTAACTTATTACATAAGATTAAAGTTGATACATCTTTGATTAAACTGGAAACAACAAGTATCCGTGACTTTGACAATGTTGGACAACAATCCGTCGGCACTATAACTCTACTTATACAAGTAGGACCTGTGATTGTGCCTACCTTGATTCATGTCATGCCTTGTTCTCTATCTTACAACATGATTCTTGGTAGACCTTGGATTCATGCATTGGAGCAGTCCCTTCCACCCTACATTATTTAATCAAATTCATATTCAAAGGTAAACTTCATACTATTCATGTTGATCCTGAACCGGATAACTGTTTACATATTGAAACGCAAAAACTAGTTTACAACCATATGAGTTTAAATAATTTGCGAGGTGATCCATCAATGCCTCTTGCCATAGATAATGTTGTGCAAGACTCTAAACCATCGAATACATTTGTTGGTGATGATTGGGGTTCATTAGATTTTATTCCTTCCTTTAATGGGGAATATAAAATTAATAACTCTAACACATCCAAAGTTGCGTCGATCTCATCTAAACAATCTTTGGAAACACCTAAAGCCTCCTTAGAAGCAAATAAAGACAATACTTTTACTTACACTACAAATTATGAGACCTATGAAGCTTCACCATCTTCTAAAGAAATGGACTCTCTCTATGGTCGTGGATTTCAAATATTGTACAAAAATCACGACTATGTAGGTAATGAATGTGGTGTAAATCAACAAGGAATCATAGTACCTTTACAAGTTGCTAGAATTCACTACACAGCCGGTATTGGATACTGCTCTTTGAAACCCACCAAAGCCTCTAGTCATCCTACACTCAATGTTAATACAATTTCAACAGGACCAAATCAACATGTGAGATATCTTGAGTCGATAGGCCACACTCGTTGTAGCAATTATTATAGTTGCTACCAAGAGTGGCCTCCTCCTAGATATGTATGTTCTTAACATTGGGATGAATTAGGTAAGTATTTCTAACCCTTTATCTCTCATGATGTGTTTCCCCCGTGATGTGTTATGTGTTGTTTAGGCCTAGTGGGATGACCCTTGATTCTCTTGTAAGGTCTAGGATACCAGGAGACCACCTCTGTTGTGGAATTCTTTTATATTGCTTCTCTTTGTCTCCATTGTTGTGTGTTGTGTCTTACGGACATAGCGTTGCGGTTGGTGAATTGGGGGCACCATCCTACGTGACTGTCCCTAAGACACTTGTTTCTCCTCTCTTGATTTATTGTTTCCCTTCCTCTAGTGTTTCTATCTAGTGGACGAATGATGAAAAACATATTATACTGATGCAAACCTAGCGTCCCTTTAGCGAGAAATTAAAAATTGGACTTAGTTCCTAATATGACGATGGGGTTGTAATACAGACGCTTGGCTAGTAGAAGCACTCCGTGCATTTTGCGTAGTGACCTTGATGGCGTCTTATCTTACTTACAAAACATAAAAATATTGCTACTCCGTGTACTTTATCTATCTTGAATCTTGCATTATGCATTGTTGTTTACCATGACTATGTGGACACTAACATGTTTCTTGCAGGGATGTGTTTGTGGGAACATTTGGCGATTGTAAAGTACATGTCACGTCCGAGGGGCATGGGCTTTGTGAGAGTCTATGTTCCCTTGTGTGTTTTCTTCCTACTTTAACGTGCTTGATATCGATACTTGATATCAACCACCTTAAGGTGGGGGCATATATAAGGTAAGCTGTCTGTTGTAGATGTTAGCAATGTGCTTGTCCTCAGGTGCAGTCTTAAAGACTGGTGGCAAAGAGCCCCTCCTGCACTCTAAGTTTTGTTTGCAATCAATCAATCATCAATCATCTTAATCCCTCTGCAGAGGCGGGGATGGTGTATTTCTTGAAGAGAGTCCACATCTTGTCATTTTCTAAAAGTCCTCTGTGGAGGCGGGGAGCGGTTCTGTGACTAAATCAACCCTTAAGCATGTCTTCGGCGATTGTTGTGGCGAAGCCCAATTATCATTGTATGCCTGTAATGTGCCTGAGATGGTGATGAACCTAGAAATAGGAACACTCCATCGCTTATCTACCGTGTTTTCTCTGTGTCTTCAAAGTGTGTGTGTTTGGGGTGCTTGTTGCGCCATATGCAATCTTAAAGACTAGTGGCGATGAGTCCCTCCTACATTATGGGTGGCGTGTTTACTTTCCTTGTACTTGCATCTGCATTTCATATACATGAGAAAAAGAAAAAGAAAAGAAATCATTCATGTCTTCTATGCATTTGTTGTCTTCTTTGTGTTTTGCGTGATTGTAACTGTCTTCTCTGTGATTTTCGTGTCTTCTCCGTGCTTGGTGTGTTTGTTGACCTTACTTTAATGCATGTATTAGCCTTGCGTTTATACATACATTAAAGTGGGGGCTAAATGTAACGTTGAAAAATGTCCCCTTGGGGGCGTTTCCCTCTTAAGGTTTAGCTCCCGGGTCTTTGATCTGCATTTAGGACATCTTGCATCATATTTTGGCATCCCGATGAGAAAATACCTAAGTTTCATGATGAATGGGACCTAGGGGGATCCCTTGAGATAGACCCTGCTCAAAATAGGGGGGAGGACTTGGGCGCCCATGCCCTAGTCCTGCCCTATTTTGGGTCAAGCCCAAATTTTAAGTGTCAGTTTATGACTGTTATTTGGTTCCTAGGCTGACACGGTAAGTTTGAATTACGAAATTCTTGGTGGGAATGTTTGTAGTTGCATATATAAGCATGTTTAGGCATTCATTTGTAAGTTAAAGAGGATTACTGGATGAGCATTGGTATTCTAAAGGTGATTCAAGGCATTCATTGTGTGTTAGAGCAGACTTTGTGTTGTTTATGTGTTTGTATTTGTAGATTTGAGCATCCATCTCCTCATGGCATGAAAAGCTTCTTCCTTCCATGAGATCTTCACTACAAGGTGATATCAATTGTGCTTTTGATCATTTATCATTTGGTTTTTGCCTATGTCCCACAAGGACACGCACTCTCTCTGACAACGATGTTCAGAAGACTTGAATGTCTCTCCGGGGCTTGACTGAGGCAAACCTCTAAACACCACAACCCCCTCCCCATTTTTCTGTGATTGCAAGTTACAGGTTGAAGAAGCAAGAAAAGTGGAGTTGTAGGAGAGTGTTGCATAGTGTCAGAATTGTAGATCAGATCTGAAAACAGGGACATGGACTCGAGCGCCCGCTCATTAGTTCTCTAGATCTCACATTGAAAGAATCTCTGAGACAACAAGAATAGGTTGCAGATAAAGTTCCCAGATCCTGACAAAAATCAGGGCACTGGACTAGGGTGCCCGCTGATTAGTCACCAACTGTTCCACTTCCTGAACTTCAAAAATTGGTACACATTTGTTTGTTATTTTACATCTTTCTGTAGCAGCATTTTCAGTAATTTGTCTGTTTGCTTCCGTATTTGCATAATTAGGGTTTTCAGCATAATTGGACATAATCAAGCAATCAAATCACACAAATCCAATTTTCCCTACATTTTGAGTGATCAAGAGCCTGATAGTAGATTCCTACTTGACCCAAGGTCCTTGAATGTTTAGTGGTGAAAGGAGGATAGACATAAACCATCAAAAACCCTCTACCTAAATTTTAGCCTAAACAAATACAAATAGCATGCATGAAACATAAGACAACATTAGATTATGACAAGTATCTTAATCTTATGACTTGAGACACAAAAAGTAAATGCTCTGAGTAAACTTAACTAACTAGATGTGAAAAGGACCAAAGAGGATAATTGGTTAAGAAATAATAGTCTAATCACACCAACACCCCCCTTAAGTGTAATTTAGGGAGGAGAAAACAAATGCAAAGATGGATCTCGACAACTTGCCCTGATGAAGTGCCCATGTATAATTTAAGATCCTTTAAAAATGGAGAAAAGGAGAAAACCCATAGGAAAAAATTCCTCCCCAAAAGAGAGAACATGAGAAGGATTAAGAAGCCTCTTCAAAAGACATCCCTAAAAGATTAGAAACATGAAAATGGACAAGAATAACTCCGTGAAGCATGAAGAAGCTACAAAAAACTAAGAAGAACAACTGTTATATTGAAGAACCTCCACTGGAATCAATATGAAGATTAGGATCAAAGAAGCACAAATATGCATGAGTAACCCCAACGACACTGGTCAAACAATGCTCAAATGGCAACAAGGTAACAATCTGATAGTCAAAAATACAAATGACATATAAATTTGCATGGGTGACTCCAACAACACTACTCAATAATTTGCAACAATATTGTGATAATACGACATTATACCAATATACACACCAATATACTACAATGACACTACTCAAATTCACACCAATATACTGCAACAAGGTAATAATCTAGTAGTTGAAAATACAAGTGCTAATAGTCTTAAGAATGTTGATAAACTGAAGAAGATAGAAGGTGGCTTCAATAAACAAGCATGTAGAAGTGTCTATATGGTATGTGTTCCATCTCATCAAAATGCATGGGTAACCAGCCAATACATCTGCCCTATACATGGGAATAGAGACTAGATACATAGATTACTATAAAATAAAATGAAGGAAGCATTAACATAAACAATATGATACCCCCCATAATGCTAACAAAGGAGAGGTGTGGCGAATCCACTAAAACTATGCCACAATTAGTGCAAGAAGGTAAAGAAATAGCATAAGAAGGACTAATATGATGTACCTGCAAGTAAAATAGGGTGTTCTCATACAAGGCACTCTCACATGAAGGTAGACGAGGTTGTGAATGCAAGGCACACATAACAAACCTCTTACAACATTGTTAGAAAGGGTATGCTCATACAAGACACGCTCACATGAAGGTAGACAAGGTTGTAATGGATAAATCAAAACACACACACACACACACACACAACAAACCCCCCATGGCACTTTATGAATAGTGTGAGTACAAGAATAACACAACATAATCTGTAAGGTGCCCCAAAATACAAGTACAATGTGTGACACGTTATTTCAATGATTTTACAAATTTAAAAGTGCATAAAATGGATTCTTACTATGTCCAAAAAGGACCATGTGTTGAAAATATAATTTTTCTACAAGACAATAGGAAATAGAAGGAACCAATACAAAGTACATAGAAAATATGCACTTTTAAAAAATGAGACCCAAAAAAGAGTCTATATGCACAAGTTATGGCCCTTTAAAGTTCCCAAAATGAGAACTACACAACAAGATCACTAAGAAAATAACCAGAAGTCTAAACAAAAAACCACCTATACCATTAGGAAGTATGTGAAAAATTGCCCATTTCAAAAAAATTGCTCAAAAAACAAACAACCTATGAGCAAGAACATGGCATTTGAAGTTTAGCTACAAAATAGAAAACTCCAACTGTGTAGGGGTAAAAAACTCCAAAGGACCTAATGCATGATGACACAATCACTAGAATATGATCAAAATCTAATTGAGATTCTAAAATTGTTGACCAATACGCATGAAACCACCTCTGTACCATAAAATTGTTGTCTAGAGTAAAGAAACAACCTATCATATCGCACGAGTGGTTTTTGGGTGCAAGTTGTTTGAGGGGGAATATTCCCCAATGTATTCCTTTGGTAGGTGGGATGGTTAGGGAAGATGAGGCCTCAATAGGCGCTTTCATCAATGGAAATGGTGATTCATGGAAACACTTTGACCACAAGGTTTCAACCCCCTCTAGTTGGTTAAAATTAGGGGCAGGTGTCCCAAAACTAGGTGTTATGGTTGAATATGACAACTACTACCCTTGCGCAAACCCAGTATGATGAATAATCAAATACCAATCATACAATAGACCTATGCAGGGTACAATTGGTACCCTACAAAATAAATATTTTTAAATAATAAAACCTTAAGAATTGCAAACAATATCAAATGATGTTGGCACAAGGTACAACGATCATGGTCTAGAGGTGGTACTACATTTGTAGAGAGGCAATATGATAGTGAAACTACAACAATGGCCTAGATGTGGTACTACATTTGTATATAGGTGGTATGACAACACATGTATAGTACGATGCTCATACAATGGTATGGATCTTACAAACTATAGGAAACTTCATACAACCACCAATGGAGACACCCTTGAAAAACCTCTGTCAAGAACGACAATAAAACCCTGCTGAGTTTACTATTAATCTATAGGTTTTTGGCCTTCCAAACTCAACAATGAGATCAATTTTGCTCTAGGATGCACTGTATGAAAGAACTTGGCAAAAATCCCTCAAACAAGAGAAGGGGCTTACATATCTAGAGCTTTGATACCATGTAAAATTCAGTGAAAAGCCTCATAGGAGCCAATAATTCTCTACAACACCAAAGAACCTTCAACAAATGAGGTTTGCAATAAAAAACTATATTGTTGTGAAGTCAAAAATTGCATACCCTCGCAATTTCACGCTATGTTTAACAACCACCTTAGCGCTTCCATCCCCCTTTCTGCATTTTAGGCTTGTGTTTGCTTCATTTTGGCTCTTTTTCTTAATTTCTCAAAAAAAAAAAAATTATGGTTTTATGATTCTCCTAGCCTGAGGAAGATTCATGATATTTCAAGATAGATTCACTTGGATGCTAGCACCTAACATGAACATCTATGCGTCGCGACGACGTCCCGCGAATGTGAAACAACCAATGAAGCTATTTTTGAACATGTTGAACAATTTATGTGGTTGGTGAGATTCTTGTAACACCTCTTGAGCTTCAAATAAATCTTTCCCTTTTGTATGAGGTTTCATTCTTCCCTCTCATTCTAGATAATCTAATTTTTTTAAGTCTCTCACAATCTCTCATAATTTCTCTGTAACTTGTGAAATCTTGGGTAAATTCAATCTTCACGACAACTACCTAGATTTTTTGTACTCTCTTATGGTGTGGCATCATCTTTAATAGCTCTTGGAGGTTTTGGTTTGATTTGTGCTTATTGAGAAAGCTCTCTCTTGTTGGGGTTTTGAAGCTGTACACCATATTTGAGCTCTTGAGAGTTTGTATCTTTCTCTCTGTCATCCAAACTAGTAAGATTATTTCATTGTGTTGTTCAATGCTTTATATTTGAATCTACTTTGCATTATATATTTATTGGCATGGTGTAGACCACCCTTGTGTTTGGGTTATTGGGTGTAGACCACCATTATATATATTTTTACACTGGTTGCATGTTCAAGGGTTTCTTCCCATAGACTAGGGAAGTAAATCTCTCTAGTTTACTTGCTTTGTTATTGCTCTCAATTCCTAGGTGCACATAGGATAGGAGCACACACATTTTCTTACTTTCCAATCATCTATATTAATCTGTTGCTCGTGGAGGTAGAAATATTAAAAATGGGGCTTGATTGAGGCAAGATTTTTAGCAGCACAACCCCTCTCTTCTCTCCTTTTACAGATATTCTCAGAGTGAAGGATTATCAACCCCATGGAGGTTTTGTTGGATTTTTTCTCTTTCTTGCTTTGTTTCATTTCCATAGCATAGTTGTGCTATTTTGAATTATGTGTTACCTGAACAATGTTGGGTATGTTTTGGATTTGAAATTGTGTTGTGCAAGTGTCATGGGACCATACAGACATGGACATTTTTATTTTTTCAAGATTTAGGATGCTGATGCTTAGCATAGACATCCCCACAACGCGTTGTTGTCCAAGGCAGTGAGCTCCTCCCTTTAGTGATAGGCTTCTCTCTTTTCCCTCTTTTCACTTCTACAATTTATTTTTCATAATTCTGTACACATTCATTTATTTCCAGCATTTTGTTCTTCTTTCCTTCATTGTCAAGCATCTAGTTTAGTTGTTTGCTTTGATTGCAATGCGTAGTGGTTATGTTAAGACCTAGAGTGGGTTTTATACATCTAAACATTAGATAGTAGAGCCCAAGTGTCTCATGAGTGAAGAAGTCCCTTGATCAAAGACATTCAATTAAGGAGTAGTTTTTCCTACACTACATTTTGGTGAACCTACAGTCCTAAAAACAAAACAAACAAAACTTCTACCTCTTCATCACTTCGCACTATGTGTTGTGTAGCCTATGAGCTTCATGACCCACTTGTCTAATCCTAAATATGTTGTTTGTAGGAGTCTAAGATGTCATCATATGGCCTCTTCTGCTAATCCTACCACACATATTTGCTATGCCCCTAATTTTACTCATTTCTCTTCTAAACAAGTTAACAGCTCTATTTCTTCTCCTTCTTCTAGAACGGTGTCGATGATTACTTTTCATGGTGTGGAGCAAATCTTCAATCATGAGGCAACTCTTACTTATATTCCATCGAAAAGAATTAATGATCTAGATTGCCACTTGGATGATTATCCTAACTTTTTGAGTCACGAGGACATATCTAGTTTCGCTATCCCTCTAGTCGATGCTCTTCCTGTTATGCTAACTAATCATCCTCAGGGTATCACTTTCCTTCATGGGATTGCTCACATAGTGCATAGTGATATGCCACCTTTGGTTAGCTATGTTTTGGATGCTTAGGACTCTCGGTCCAACATTCTTGGCAATCAATTCTCTTCCTCTACCTACTAAAGGGGCTCAGGCTTTCACTTCTCTTCAGATGGCTACCAGTTCTCCCAATCTGGTAGTGCAGGATTTGGCTTTTCTTTTGGTGAGACAAATCCTATTAATCAATATGGGTTCATTCTACCCTTGAGGTCCTTACAATTCACTTTTCCTCTCTATGCCTCTGGAGTTTCACAACCACTTTCACAAGCTCTTACTTCCACTCCAGTTGATCCACCCGTGCACACTATTGATCATGTGATTAATAAACTATTGTAAAATGTTGGCTCCCTGTAATAGTAGCTTGCTACACTTTCCACCTCCGCATCACAACCACATGTCCCACATACTACAAGCATAGCCTGCTTTCACTCGCTATCCTTGCTACATCGTTTCCCCAAAGCTTCAAGGCACTAAGATTCGAGAAGTACACTAGTAAAGGTGACCCGAAAACCAACATCTCTACCTTCACTACTTTATGCAATTATTTTTTGTTTCAGGACGCCTTGTTGGCAAAAAATTTCTCACAATCCTTAAAGGAACCTGCGTTGGATTGGTTTTGCTCACTGCTTGACCATTCAATTGTTTCTTTTGATGAAACTTGTTAACCAGTTCCTACAAAACTTCCAAGATAATATTGTATTGCAAGTCACATTCACTGACCTCATTCATTGTAAGCAAGTAAGTGGCGAGAAGGTAACTGACTTTATTTGTTGTTATCAGTCTCTATTTTTATAAATACCATATGCCCTACCCGATTCTGATGTGTAGAGGGTTTTTATAGGAAACCTTCAACCTCAAATCCATGATAGGATTTTGCTCATGAAATATTCTTCCTTCACACACTAGTGTACAACACTTATGGATTATCAGTAGTCGCTCAACCAGTTCAAGGGATCTTCCCCATCGACTCCTGTTGTTCAATCTGGTGCTTCTTCGTCATTCTTGGATTATAAGAAAAATAAGAACTTTTATAAAAAACAATTCTTCAAATGTGATCAACATAGTAGTGATTGAAGCACCTTCTCAGGCTACTTTAGCCCTCTCTGCTCCAAAGTCAGCATGAAATCATAAATTTACTCCTTTAAAGGAGTCTCTCTATACCATTATGCAGTAGTTCCTAAATAATAATTTAGTGTGCAGCTGTCCCCTATCATACCTCTCGACATGAGTAAGCTTCTGTTGTTTTCGCATGAACCGAAGGCCTTCTACCAATTGCATAGGGTACCTAGACATGAAACTGAGTGATGCTTGCATCTTAAGCACACTATGCAAGACCTCATTGACTAGAACATGATCCAGGTCTCTACTACGAATGATGGGAGGAATAAGTCAGTGACTCTCTGTAACCAACACTTGCAAATTTAAACTGATCCTATGCCCACCATTCTTCTAATTTTGTTGACCTTGCTTCTCCTTTTGTGGTGCTAGGGTTGACCTCTGATGCTCTCTCAATTTATTCTTATTCAGAGATGATCGACATGGTGGACATTCATTCTTGCCCCACTCAAGAATGTCCCATTCTTGAGCCTATTATCTCCTCTTCTTTCGATATCCTGAATAACATATATGAAGGACCTCTTTACATCATCACAGAGGTAAATGGGAAACCTGTTAAAGGTATCCTCATTGTTCTCATCTGCTTAGTCACTATTATTATTGGAGAATTTATGTATGTTCATGAATTGTATAAAGACATTTACGAGAAATCTAATGTCTTTATACGATGCCATTCTGGGATGTCTCGGTCTACCTTGGGATCAATCACCCTTTCTATCTAGGTGGGACCTAAAACCCTGGATGTTCCTTTTTCTATCATCCCCACTTCGGATTGCTTCCACTTGAAGTTGGGACAACAATGGTTAACTTCTATGAAAGCGGTCCCCTATGTGGTTCATCGATGCTTGAAATTCCCCCTTGATGGTATCATGCATACCATAGTTGATTTACGTCATTATCCATGCACATAAATTTCTCTCTTGACTACTTTTGGTTGGCTCCAACTAAGCCACTTCAACCTCACAACGACTTTCTATTTATTTCATATCATAAGTTTAAGGTGAATTGAATAGCACAATTGTTTGTTAGCCCTTCTCCTTCCTCTTCTGTGACTGCTTCCCTTGTAATACCTTTGTCTTCAAAGGTTGCTTTTTTCCCTTCCACTAACCCTGTGGCAGATAAAGGAAAGAAACCCGCACAAAGTGCACCTCCCCATATCCATGCCCTTGGCCTGTATTCATTGGTGCCACCTTTGGTGTCTTACATAAGACCTAGACGTCCACCTCCCATATAGCCTCATGCATAGCATGCTCTTGGAACTTCTCAACCTCCGTTGGTTGGTTTTGGTCCTCCTGCCTCCTTGATGGAATCAGGAAACACACCTTTGTTATGAACCCCCCCTCCTCCTTTGGCAGTTCCCTAACCTTCGGTGGCTGCTCCTGTTCCTCCTACCCCTCTAGTGGCATGAGGAAAGCAGCCTAAGTTGTGAGAACCTTCCCCTTCCCCTATGGTCTCTCCACATCTAGTGGTTATGTCTATCTATCCACCTATCCCTGTGGTGGTGGATGACATAGAGCCCATTATGGAAGACCCATGACTCCCTTAGTAGAGTCATTGCCGTGTACCCAGCATAACCAACTTGTGAGAGATCGCATTACCATCATATTGCGGCTCGAGCATGTGTTGTTGATGCGTAGCCTCCTCCTTTTGAGGATCCTTCTCCCTCATAGTCATTCTCTAATCTTGTTCTTCATGAGGACCCCCAGCTTTCTCTTTCTCCACCTCCATCCCTTCCATCCGCGACCCCTGCTCTTGTAGTTAGTGTTGCTCCTAGCACCACCCTTGCTACTCCTATGTCTTCCTAGTGCACCCACCATGCAATTTTCCTGAATATCCTTCACCCCGCCACCATTGACCTATACTCTCCACCTCTGCCACCCAAGCATAAGCCTAAATGTTATCCCACCCCACCATTCCACTGACCTAAGTGCATCCTCTCATCTTCGCCATCGCTCAGCCCTTCCACATCTTCTCTTCTAGCTATGGAGTTTGTTCCTCCACTCGAGGTTCCTAGTGCTCATGTTATCGCTGCTAGCACTATGGAGCCTTAGTTAGTTTATTATTTTGATAGTGACTCTCCTAATTCCCCTCCTAGAGAGTGAATCGCTAAGTCCATTGTTGACATACTTGCTTTGTCCACGATCTTCACACGATCGTTGGCCCTTGTTATTCCTAGTGCTTTGGATGCTCCAACTCCTGTCGTTGCTCCTCCATGCTTGGAACCAGGTGAATCTCCTAGTATCACTTTGGCTATGGTCCCATTGTCAGCTCTTAGGTTGTCCTCCTATGTTTACCAAGATTGGGACCAAGATGATCTGATGTCACCTGACCCATGAGAGTTGTACTTGTGTTGTGTGTTTTCCTGATCGTAATGTTTCTCCTATGTTGTGATTTTATGTTTTTTAGTTCTGCTTGGAGGACCCATGATGTCCTTGTAGACACGTGGATACAGGAGGAATGCACATGTTATACCATTCTTCTATTTGTCCCTTGATTCATCTTTATGTCATCTTTTTGTTTGATGTTGTGACATTTTGGGGATGATGCAAAGCATTGGAAGATTTAGCTTCCTTCCATGTTGACCCAAAAATTTTAATTTATTTTTATTTGTCTTTTTGTCACCCTTCTTCCTTTGTACTCGTAGTTCTATGTGCTTGGGGGATGATGATGATTCATTCAGTTGTCCCTTATTGATTGCCCTTTCCCATGCATACTAACCCCAAATCATGTAGATCCCTTAGTGTTTTTGGTGTTCTTGCTTTATTTATGTGGCAGTTGATAGCGTTGCTCAGTGTCATCCATGCTTACACAAGCTCATTGTGTACCATGCTTGCAACATCACCTTTGTCGTCTCTTTTTGGGGGCAACCCTCTTTTTCATTTTCAAGATGCAACTTTAAGAACATATCTGCTTATATATGTTTACTCACGATCTCTTCCACTCTCATCCATTAAAATTAATTGCATATTGATGCTTTATGCAATCATTTAAAGGTGGGGGCATAATTTCCTACTTTACACTTTTTTGCACACACCATGTGGATGGTTCACTCTTAGCAGTGTTTGCTCTGCCAATATTTGTAGCTTGTGGTCCTAAGAAGATGCACTTGCTTGGCCTGACCATGCTTTTCAGCTACTATTTTGGCACTCTCTATGAGTCACCTAACAATGTATTTTGTTAGTCTTAGTGTCCCACAAGAGTTTGGTATGGTTTCTAGCTCTCATAGTGTGTTATCCCTAGAAATGACATCCTTCTAGCTCGCGTAGTGTGCTAGAAATGCCTCTCTGTTGTTTTTCTTTCCTTTCTTTGGTTGTGTGTGTGTGTTTTGTTGTAGATAGTAGTAGATG
Source organism: Cunninghamia lanceolata (assembly GCA_027924645.1). NCBI lineage: Eukaryota > Viridiplantae > Streptophyta > Pinopsida > Cupressales > Cupressaceae > Cunninghamia > Cunninghamia lanceolata. The sequence goes on along the minus strand of BSBN01000520.1, from coordinate 19,933,399 downwards.
GTGTAATTATATGATTTGCTAAACAATGATGTTTGGGCAAACCATATTCAATCTAATCATGTTAGGATGTTATATGTGTGTGTGTGTGTGGTTTTGACATTGCCTCTTATGCAGGTTTATTGTCTAACACTGTGGTTTTGTAGGTTCTTAGCCTAGGGGCTTCATACCTTTGCTTGAAGAATCTCTTGCATCCTTTACAGTATCCTTTTTAGAGGTATAAGTTACATGTTATGCCATTTTTCTTTCTACTTTAGCTTGCATATGCACATAGTGTCATACACCCGCTAAAGTGGGGGCTAAATGTAACATCAAAAATTACGTACCCTCTCAATTTCATGCTACGTTTAACAACCACCTTAGCGCTTGCATCCTCCTTTTTGTATTTTAGGCTTGTGTTTGTTTCATTTCATCTCTTTTTCTTAATTTCTCAAAAATTTGTTTTATGGTTTTATGATTCTCCTAGCCCGGGGAAGAATCATGAGATTCCAAGGTAGATTCATTCACATGCTAGCACCTAGAGTAGATGTCTATGCACCACGTTGGCATCCTGTGAATGTGAAATGATCAGACGAAGCTATTTTCAGACATGCTGAACAACTTCTATGGCTGGTGAGATTCACCTAACACCTCTCAAGCTTTGAATGTCTCTTTCCCTTTTGCATGAGGTTTCATTCTTCCCTCTCATTTTGACTAATCGTATTTTTTTAACTCTCTCACAATCTCTCATACTTTCTCTGCAACTTGTGAAATCCTAGGTAAACTCAATCTCCACAGTAGCCACCTAGATTGTTTGTACTCTCTTATGGTGTGGCATCATATTCAATAGATCTTGGAGGTTTTGGCTTGCTCTGTGCTCATTGAGAAAGCTCTCTCTTGTTGGGGTTTTGAAGATGTACACCATACTTGAGCTCTTATGTTGAGAAACTCTCTCTCCGTCATCCAAATTGGTAAGGTTGTTTCATTGTGTTGTTCACTGCTTTATATTTGAATTTGGTTTGCATTATATAGTTATTGGCATGGTGTAGACCACCATTTTGTTTGGGTTATTAGGTGTAGACCACCATTATAATTTTTCTGTTGCATTGGTTGCATGTTCAAGGGTTTCTTCCCCATAGACCAGGGAAGTAAATCTCTTTAGTTTACTTTCTTTGTTATTTCTCTCAATTCCTAGATGCACATAGGATAGGAGCACACACATTTTCTTGCTTCCTAATCATCTATATCAATCTGATGCTCGTGGAGATAGAATTACCAAAACTGGGGCTTGATTGAGGAAAGCTCCTTAGCAACACAACCCCTCTCTTCTCTCATTTTGCAGATATTCTCAGAGTCAAGGCTTGTCAATTGCACAGAGGTTTTGTTGGCCTTGTTTCTTCCTTGCTTTGTTTCATTTCCATAGCATTGTTGTGTTATTTTGAATTATGTGTTACCTATATAATGTTGGGTATGTTTTGTATTTGAAACTGTGTTGTGCAGGTGTCCTAGGTCTGTATAGACTTGGACATTTTTATTTTTTGCAAGATTTATGATGCCAGCGCAGACATCCCTGCTATGTGCTATCATCCAGGGAAATGAGCTCCTCCCTTTGGTGATAGGTTCCTCTCTTTTCCCTCTTTTCACTTCTACAATTCTTTTTTCATAATTTTGTACACAATCATTTATTTCCAACATTTTGTTCTTCTTTCCTTCATTGTCAAGCATCTAGTTTAGTTGTTTGCTTTGATTGGAATGCATAGTGGTTTTGTTAAGACCTAGAGTAGGTTTTATACATCTAAACATTAGATAGCAGAGCTCGAGTGTAACGTGAGTGATGAACTCCCTTGATTGAAGACATTCAATTAAGGTTTTCCTACACTACAATTTCCAATAATTATACAATAACTCTCTTCCACAATGATTACTCGGCCACTAGCTCTCTGTGCTCTTATATAGATAAGGCAAATGCCATGGATAAGATTTGGAGAGTAGTTAACTAAAAGAAATTATATTTAAGAGATAGTTAACTTGTAGAACTCAACTCTTTAAGAGTAGTTAACTAATAAAACATATCTATTTCATATAGAATTACACTATTAATACAAATATCATGCATGAAACATAAGACAACATAAGATTATGAGAAGTGTCTTAATCTTATGACTTGAAATACAAAAAGTAAATGTCCTAAGTAAACTAACTAGGTGTGAAAAGGATCCAATAGGGTATCTAGTTAGGAAATAACCCTACTCACACAAACACATAGTTTTCAATCATTATTCGTTGTCCAAACACTTAAAATATATAATATTATAATATTGTGTCTTAAAATTATTAAACTGTCTCAATCTTGAAAAATGAAAAGTACAACAAATTTAACAATTTAAAAAAATAAATTATTGTTAATTGAATTGTACTCTACATTTATAATAGATGGCATATCATAGTGTGTAGTGTAGTCCACTCTTCGTTTATGGGAAGTGTAGTTTGTTGTAACCCATAGTGACTAACATGCAAACTTCTTAACAATTCATAACTAAGAGTGGAGCTTTCCTTTAGTGTATCATGTAAACTTAGTTTCAAAATTATTATGTTTAATGAAACCAAAAAAGTTTGCCTCATCTAGAAATTCTAAAGAAATTGGCCTTGTGTTGCTTCATATCCTCCATATTCTAGTTGAAAGCATCATTTGTAATGAAACTATTTTTGGTCAAAAGGCATTAGCAAACCCAACTTTGTGAGCTCTTCTACCTTTCCATGCAACTTCACTAACATTTGTATGTTGATTTAATGATTCATGTGTTTCACCTAGCTTCATACACTTCTGAATGATAAATGATGTCTTAATTGAGGCATTATCCTATTGTGAATTCATTTATATGTTAATTTATTATTACTAATTTTGTATAGATCAATTCTAAATTTTGCTTTGTTGTATCCTCTCTTGATATCACTCATTTTCTACTTTTAGTAACATATTTATTGATCTTGTCAAACTATGCTTGCAAACAATTAATGAATTCAAACATTTTATTCAAATCATTGGTTTTCTAGATTATTTCTCCCCAAATATTATTTTTATATGAATCATTGTCTACTTCTAAAATTTAAATACTTTGATTTTGTAATCCAATTTATTTCCTTTTTGCTTTCACCAAATCCAAATGTAAAATTTGATAGTTTTTTCTCACTTCCTCCAGTTTCTATTGCCATTTTTTTAAATTTTCTCTTCTGTCAATTTCTATTGCACTATCTTTGTTTGGATATTCACTTCCTCCAACCCTTGTTGTAATTTTAAAACTTGGTTCTTTCATTGTTATAGTTATTTATACTTTCTTCTTACTATTTTCTTTAGTTTTTCTACTACTTCCTATTGATTCGAGCATTGATGATAGATTTAGCGGATATTTTTTATCTTCTTCTCTGAGGTACTAGTCTTGTTATCTACCACTTTCCTCCTTGCTTTATAATTTGTTAGGTCAACCTATAACTTTTCTATTTAATTATTCAACCTCTTTCTTTCTCTGACTTTAACAATGATGTGTATACCACATCATTTTTCCTTTTTGATACATTTATTTTGTCACAACTTTTTATTCCACTAAAATCCAATGAAAGGGTGCTTACTCATAATTAGTGTGATGTATTTGATCATTTAGTTTGTTAACTCTAGGAACTATATACTCAATGGTATTTGTATCTAGGTCACATGTGGGCAATACCTAGTTGTTGTAGGCTCTAAAGTTATAGTAGCCTCTATCATTTATTTATTTTTTCTTTTATCTCTTTGTGATTTCTAGGAAAACTCAACTTTGTAATCAAAACTTGTAGCTATTAACACAATCCAATGCTTGAATGGAGGAGTACTTGGAGTGTTGGGGGCATTTATTTAATAACGAGGATTGGTCATTCACGTCCTAGTCACACTAACAATGAGAGGGGTTCCTACTACAATTAATTCCTTTGAAGTAGAGATACCGTACAGAAGATTGCTTGGATCTGTCATAGTGTTTTGCCTCTTCTCATGGCCTCATTGGTCTATAGTACCTATATATATTAAACTTTTTTAGTATTATGTTGTTGTGGTACTTGTTGACCACCACCACCAGTAGCACCAAAATTTATACCACCTTTTATACTACTTGAATCTTTAACTTGTATCTTAGATTGAGAATACAATGACCCTTGTAGTTGTGATTGTATATAATATCAAGGATTTGAAGCAAAAATAAATTGAATAGTACTAAATCAATTAATTCATCTCTAATGCATCACACATCTAGAGGTCTTCTAGGTTGTTCCTATTGTGCTTACTAAATGCCCTTTCATGTTACACCAAACCACCACCTCAATAACCCATTTTTGGGTATATAATTATCCATGTAGTGTATGTTTGTTTTTTTTGTTTAAGTCAGATAAGGTTTGTATGATAATCTCCACTGACATCTCATGGGAGATCCAATTGTTTATTCTCATCATCAAATTTAGAATTTATTTTCTCAGAGGGATGCTCTATATTCCACAATTTTCTAAACTATTTATAATCTTATGGGATATCCTCTAATTCTAAAGTAGCTTGTAGATCACCTGGATCCTTCCTCATAAACCAAAAGGTAGATTTTTTAATGTGAGCAATTAGCTTCTACACAAGCTATTTTTAAAGCCTTTGGTATGTTTGAATAAGAAGAATTATTAAAGCAACTTTTGTATAAAAACTATTGTATCTCTTGATTGTTGTCTTTGCCTATGACTTTGAGGAAATCATAGACCCAAAATTTATGCGGACAACTATTGAAAAGTAATTCATTTCTCAATTGCAATTTCTTCTATTACTTTTTTACCTCATCCCAAGAGTCCTTGCTTTCCAATCTTTCTAGCATGGACTTACTTTCATGTTAAATTTTACTCATAGAGTTCTTAGTGGCCACCGTATTTGCTTTAATCACCTTACATGGGTCATACTACCAATGATAGTCAACTTCAAATTTCTAAATTTCTAAAATTCTATGTGCCATAGTGAATGTTTTTCTCTTGAATGTGAACCCTCCACATGAAAAAGGTAATGAAGGAAACAAGCTCCTATTTTTCCAACTAACAACATAGTATTAATCTGTATTTATCCATATGTTATACATTCTAATGCAAAAACCTTCTATGTCAAATGTAATGGAAGTTTATGGGTTTTTAATCCTAATCTCTAAAATCTTAGCACAATATATTCTTCCATGAAGTATTAGTCAACCAATTTTATTTTTTATCCTAGTTGAAGGAATCTCTTAAAAATATTGACAATCTAGGCATTGGAGTATTTGTAATTACTTTATAAATTAAAGCCAAAAAGTAGTCTACAAAATGATTATAATCCTTCCCTTACCTTGCAACCTTATCTTATGGGTTCATTCAGTTATTGGTGCCAACATTTTTGACTCATAAGAATAGGGCTCAATTTGAAGTTTATTTTCTATAAACGATAAATATAAATACCATAAAAATAAATAGCCCAAGAAGGTTGTGAAACCTAAAGGTCTCAGTGTTCAAAGCTCCTTTAATTAATAAAAATTGTGTATGCATGGATTTTGAAATGTCCCTAACAAATCTATATTTAGGAGGTTGCTATCCACATGATGGATGTTGCATGGCATTTCAAGAAGGGTTCCATCTACTGGATTATCGCTATCCAATCCAAGGAAAAATGCTAACATAGAAACAATATCCTTAACCCATGATTTAAACATTATTTTTATAAAAAGGATTATTTTTGGGTGTCATCCCATCTACTGTTAATTTTTACAAAAACCTTTGTTGACTATCTCATAATCATTAGCAATTATTTCAAGGTCAATGGGGATGGTTTCTAATTATACATGTACAAACCCTAACTTGTAGCCAACATTTTCCTCAATAATTGACAATATTTCTTCTTTGGTGTCTTTATTAACAATTGTTTTTCTTTTTTCATCATAATTATGGCCGTAGACCATGACTAATTACGAACAAGGGATCAAAATTCATGTAACATCAAGCATCCCAACCCAACCACCCATGCTGCACTAACACTTTTTTGATTAACACACTTAGTATTATGTGACTTACTCTGACAAATGCATCTAAGCTTTCATGGGCTCCTATTAGTTATATGGGATTATAAAAATCATGATATTTGTCAATAAAATTAGGGGTTTTAAGTAGTTTGACATTTGAGATATGGGTTTTATTTTTGGCTACTATCTTTGTGGCTTCCTTTGAAACCTTATATATAAAATTCGAACTACTACTAGCCATAGACACACTTCTATCAAATTAAAGTTTACCATGAGTGTTGATATTAAAAATTTGAAATTTGAGGCTTACAAAAAGGAATATAAGATTTTGCTTACCGGAAAATGAATATGATCAACATCAACTTTTCCACGACCCACAAGTGATATGTGAATGCTCTCTTCCAATGGACATTACAAGTTGTAACTTGATATTGAAATTTTAAAATTCAAGGCTTACAAAAATGAATATAGGATTTTGCTTACCTAAAAAATGAATATGATCAATCTGAAGTTTGCCACGACCCACAAGTGATATGTGTAAGCTCTCTTCCAATGGAGATTACAACTTGTAGTTGTTGAATTGCAAATTATAATAAATTTTAATAATGGGGTGATCCCACAATAGTGTGTCCCATTTTTGACCAAAATGGGACATTGAAATCAACATTTTAAACCAAAATTTCACTTTCTGACACCTATAGCAACTAAACCGTTAAGATTTTGAAGATGATGTGAACTAGTGATTTTTGAGATTTTGTGTGTAGATTCTAAATATATATTTTAAAATTAAAAAAATAATTTGTGAATTTTTAACGTAACTTTTAATAACTTATTTTTTATAGTTAACGATACTTTTAAAAAGTGACGTTTATACCATATAGTATAACTTTTTTTTATGTGTAAGAGAAAAATTTTATTGCTTTTCAAAAATCATTTTTACAAAGAAGTGCCGCTAGGGCATCACAAACCAGACCAAAAAAAAGACCCCCCATCTACTGGCAGGAAAAGCCACACAGGGCCGAGTGCCACAAAATCAGTTCCAAAAAACCCCAAGAGCCTGTTGCTCATACTTAGAATATTGATTAAACCAAGAAAGTGCAAAAGTGTGTTTCCCTAGTGTTCTGAAACTACAGTGACCCGACAACCAGAAGGAATGTTTCCCCCTCGTACTGAGGAGACTACAATAGTCTCACCATGCTCCACCTCTCCTTTACTCTACTATTTGAAACAAATATTCATCCAAAGCACTCTTTTAGAAGTACAATTCACCCTTGACTTCAAACTTCTGTTTGAAATATTTAATCAACTACCATGCCCAACCTGTTGGTCTTCAACTATCTCTGCCCAATCCCATCCGCCCCTTATTAGCTAGCCTATTTGTACCCACATTGGCCTCTCTATAGGTATGATTGATGGAGAAAAGCTTAAACCGTTGCAAGGTCTTCATGGGTAGGTCCAACAACCCTTGCAATTTCCAACTCACCACTTTTCCTGTTCTGATTGCATTCACAACTAAGGATGAGTTCCCCTCCACCTCTATATTCTCGATCTTAAGTTCCAATCCTAATCGGAGGCCTAGAATGAGAGCATTAAATTTAGCTTCATTATTTGTTCCTATTGGACGAGGTCATGATAACCTGCCAATGATCTAACCCTCCCAATCTCTAATGATACACCTCGCACCAGAAGGACCTGGGTTGCCCCTGGAGGCCCCCATCGAAGTTCAACTTAAACCAACCATGTGTAGGAGCATTCCAAACTGCATTTTCCCTGAATGACAAAGCCTCTCGACCACCTGCTCCCACAAAGGGAAGATTGCTGAGACTAAACCACACCTTCCTCATTCCGGCATCCCAATTTGTAAAGGTGGATGAAATGAATTTTTGCCTTGCCAACTTGTTGTTTACCACTTCTACCATGGTAGCTTCTACTTTATTTAGAAAAGATTGTAAACTCATCTCCTTCTTTTGAAATAATCTCAAGTTTCTCTCCTTCCAAATTTCCCACAAAATAATGGAAGGGTAGATTGTCCAAAGGCTAGAGAATACCACATTTTGTAGATTATGGGCCAAGCCTTGAAGAGACTTAATATGTCATTGCATAATGCACATGCCCATCAAAGTTTTGTGCACAACCATCTCCAACACTCTTGCGCAAAGTGGTAACCTAGTAATAAATGGTTAGCATCTTCCTCGTTGGCTTTGCAAAGGACACACCTAGAAGGACCCTGATAGCCCATTTTTACAAATTTATCCACTGTTAAATTCTTTTTTTGCAATGCTTCCCATGTGAATGTTCCAGTTTTTGAGAGGCAAAGCTTATGCCAACAAAGGTGTAAAGGCAGGTTGGTGACTTCTTGATTATGTTCTAAGGCTTGGTAACCATCTTTGACGTTGTATTGTGTAGATTTTGCACCAATCCACACTATCCTATCCCGGCCATCTCTAATAGTAATCGGTCTGTTCTTTAGCATTGCCTCCAAACTCTCCACTTCAGCAGCAGGCAACCCCATCCTACTTAAGTCTTTCCATCGCCAAACCTCAACCCCGTCTCTGACACAGACTTCCATGTAATCTTTAACTAACTTCCCTCAAGACTGCAAAAAAATCCTTTTCGAAAGAGCCACTTCCAAAACTGAGTCTATGCTTGGGAATCCCCTTAGGAGTTTTCCCAAAAGAGGAAAGATTGTCCATAATAAACATCCCAAGTCAAATAATCTGTGATAAGTGATCGACAGTTCCCCATGAAATTCCAAATCCTAAACCCTTTTAGCAATGAAGGAGTAGCGAAGATGCTCAAGTTATCATTCTCTTCCAAGTATTTGTTCTATAGTATCTTGACCCATTTTAGGTGTGGGTTTGTATACATTTTCCAAATCATCTTCACACCTAAAGACTTGTTCTATTTTAGAAGATCTCTAATGCCAACACCCCTGGCTTCTCTATCTTTGCAAACCTTATCCCAAGCTATAAGAGATATCTTGTGCTTTTCCGATGTCCCCTACCAGAAGAATTTCCTCATACTTTGATTTAATTTTTGGTTGGCAGCCTTAGGAAGAGAAAGTGTTGATAGCAAGGAATACTAAGAGGTGGGGGGGGGTGAATTAGTATTCCATAAAACCACTTCTTAATAAGTTTATTAGTCCAAATTCCAAAATTAATAACATGAAAGTAGAATAAGCATAGGAACAACAACCATAAAAACATAACACATGAACACCAGGATTTTTATGTGGAAAACCCAAAAAGGGAAAAACCACAGTGAGTGTTAGCTCACAATATATTAAGATAGCACAATACCGAGTTACAAAGAGGCTCACTGCCTAGAGCTCACTTCTCAAGAGGCTCACTGCCAATTAGAAGAATGAAGAAAGTAGAAGGGTGGCTCACTACCAAGATGAACTGTTGAGATTGCATCTACATATGCATGGTTATAGTTCCAATGAAGCACAAAAACACTGACTCAAAACTCTTCATCTCTCACTGCCCTGTTATGCTGCTCTACTTTTACATATGATCTCTCTTCTTTTGCTCTTGTCCCTTATCTTCGTATATTTTTATTCACACTCTTCTCATCGCATTTTTCCATACCTCAAACACTAAAATCCATCCTCTATATATATCCACAATTTGATCTAACTCTTAATCAGGTCGGCAAGCAAAGTATAAAATGTGTACACATAGTGTTGTATTCTGTCAGCTTAATCTTGTGTAACATGGACCCAAACAAACATGTACAAGTATTCATATAGGTCAACTCTAATCATGCAATCACTTATATTGATTGTCCAGATATTATACCTTCTCCGCATAAGGATCTTGCATGCCTGTCGGCTTATTCCTTAAGAACATATATGATAGGTTCCTCTGTCACATCATAACATATGATGCGGACCATATGGGACTCCACAATCCATATCTAACATTCATAAATGACCTCTTACCATGCCTTCAGATCCACAAAACAAAATAATTTTGTATGCCAAAATGCGGATCTTAGAACTGTTGTACTGTCACACTAAAACACTGTCAAACTGGAAGCTGATACTTGGAAGCTTGTAAAATATTATCTGTTGAACTTCAGAGGCTGTAATCTTGGATTTAGGTAGTCATGAGATATCTCTAGGTTTCCTTAGAACTGCAAAACAAAATATGCTATTGCGGAGGAATGTGGACCATTTTACTCTGTATTGTTCACTGTCTCTGTCTTAACACTATCCACCCGAACTTAGACTTTTCACCAGATGACTTCCGGAGGAAGTCATATCTTGATCACTGGAATATAACAATAATAGATAGCTATAAACATCATACCTAAACCGCATCTGCAAGTCTTCAATTGCATAGGCATACTGATTCACTTTCTGTCCCTTACTCAGAATACTTCCCATACTTAGCCATTTTGGGCTTCCGAACCAAAATACTTTGTGCCTTGTTGCCAACTCAAGATTGTATGCCAGAATAGTGTCTCTTTGCCATGCCAATGGATTCTCTTTGCCTTGTTTCCATAAATGACAACATTCAAGTCTTCTATAGAGAAGTGTCTCTTGCCAACAAAAGGCATGCCATCAAATAAATTGGGATTGCAGAGATAACTGATTTAAGCATAGTTATCCAAACAACCTAGGACATCTAGCGCCCTTTTCATGAGGTCAATCAAGAATTGATCTTTTCTCCAAGAGGATCCCATAGTTTACTTGATCTTAATCCTGTCGTGTGGGGAAGTCCCATATATTTGCATGGTAATAGTCCTTTGTTGAAGTTCAAAGATTGTAGAATCTCTTGTTCTTTCCATGGGTTAGTAAAAAAGAAGAATAATTCTGATTTGACTTTACTAACCTCTTGACCCGATGCTGAAGTGTAGATATCCAAAATTTATTTTATTTGTAAGGCTTCCTTTCTTTTTGCCATGCCAAAAAGCATTGTGTCATCCACAAATTGTTGGTGCATGATGACTGGCACATTGCTAGTAACCTGAATAGCTTCCAGTCTTCCGTTTGCAGCAGCCTGCATGATATTTCTTCCAAGTGCCTCCGCCATTATTATAAAGAGGAAGGGAGAGAGAGGGTCTCCTTGCATGAGACCTCTTGACACCTCAAAAAGACCTTCGGGAGAGCCATTTAATAAGATTGAAAATTTGGGGCAGGAGATGCAATTGAAAATTTAATTTACCCAGCTCTTTTTGAATCCAAAAGCCTCCATCACCTTAAAGAGAAAACATCATTCTACTTGATCATACACTTTTTTAATGTCCACCTTGATCAACATGCACTGTTTCTTGGTGTTTTGGATCGAGTGAATAGCTTCTTGAGCTATTATCATCCCATCCAATATTGACCTTCTAGACACGAAACAAGTTTGTTCGTCTGAAATAATATTCATGAGAATAATTTTTAGTTTGTTTGCAATCGCTTTTGTCATGATCTCATATACAATATTGCAAAGGGAGATAGGATGGAATTCGTTGAGAGATGAAGGTTTCTCCTTTTTTCGAGATGAGTGTGATGAATGTATTATTGACTTCTTTAAGGAGTTTCCCATATTTTCTTGAATCTTCTATTGCTGCCACCACGTCTCTACCTACTACATGCCAGCATTTCTGGAAAAAAACTTGCCAAAAACCCATCCGAGTTGGGAGATTTGTCCAGATGGAGTTGAAACATCACACTCTTAATTTCATCCTTCATGAATCTTTCCATCAACATTGCATTTTGCTCATCTAAAACCAATTGGGGAATCCCTTGGATGATTTGTTGTTGAGTATGCAGGCTAGACCCATCCCAATTATTCAGTAAAATTCCTGTAATAGTCAACTGTTGTTTTGGTTATATCTGAAATTTTGATGTATTCTCCATCAACATTCTTGATTTTTATTATTTTCTTGTAGTCTTGATGCCATTTGGTGATGTTGTGGAAATATTTTGAATTTTTGGCTCTGTCATTGATCCAAGTTTATCTAGATCTTTGTCTTCGGAACGTTTCTTCCTTGGCTAACACATCTTCATAATTTCTTAGAAGTTTCTTTTCTTTCAAAAGCCTTTCGCTGTCCATCCCAAGAGTAATGACTTCTTCGTTGAGAATCCTCATTTCTTCTTCCAAATCTTTTTTAACATTGAAGATGTTTTTGAAATGATTTTTGTTCCATTCCTTTAGTTGCTATTTGATCAGCTTCAATTTTGTTACTAAACATAACATTTTTGTTCCCATTGGATTTGCCTCCTCCCACCATTGCTCAACCAATGAAAAGAAGTTTGAGTCTTTCATCCACATATTTTCAAACTTGAAAGGGCATCTAATTGGTCTTTTGTCCCCAAGTAGATCAAATTGGATCAGGTTGTGGTCTAATCTGGATTGTGGTAAAATGTTGCCTTCAAAGGAAAAGGGGAAGTTCCCAAATTGCCTTTGAAGAGGAGCATGTCTAATTTTTCTATGATGTTGCTGAAACCTAACCTCCTATTTGTCCAAGTGTGGGTTCCATTGGACATTTGAACTTCTTGCAAGAAATTATTTGCCACAAATGCTTCAAACTTAATTTGTGAATGATATTTTCTTTGGACTCCCCCCTTTTGTCTTGGCTGTGTAGGATAGCATTGAAGTCTCCTCCCAAGATACACACTTTGTTCGGGGAAGAGGCTAAGAAAGTTCCTATATCCCTCCAAGTTTCCTTTTTCGAGAAGCATGAGGTGGGACCATAGATGTTTACCAAAGCAAACTGCAAATTTGAGGTGAGGCTCTTAACTTTGCAACATAACCAATGTTTATTTGCTGCTATTCTCTCTAAGTAAACTATTTTTAGCTTCCATAATCTGATCAAACCCCCGGAAGCGCCCTCTGATTCTACAAACTCCACTTTCCAAAACTTCATCTTTCTACTCAACAAGTCCACTTCCAACCTAGTAACTTTTTATTCTTGAATCATGTAGATGTTTGCATTAGACACCTCCATATGGCATCTGACCAGATACTTTTTATTAGGGGCATTTAAACCCCTAACATTCCATGATATGAGCCTCATGGATCCTTGGGAAGGGGGTTTCCCTTCCCTGATCTCAACATCCTTGTGACTTGACCTGCCCCTCCACATCACCATCCATAGTTCTTTTTTCATGTTTGGTTTTCCTACCTTTCTTCCTACCTTCCCCACAATCTGGAGATCTTTTCCTTGTATCTTTTTGTCTGACTCCAAGTTTTCTATTCCCATGGAAGGTATATTCAATTCCTCTTCCTCCTTTGATTCCTTTGGGGAGGAAGGCCCTTCCTCTTCCCCAATTTCTCCTTCAATCCATTCTTCAATCTCCAAGTTGTTATCTTCCTGAGTATTTTTGTCTAGCTCATCGAGATCTACTGATTCCAATGCCTCATCAGAGTTTTCAAAGAGGCCCATTAGTTCACAGCCTACCTCCAACAATGCATCAACCTCATCCAAATCTTGGGTCTACTCTTCACTACTAATATATCTTGTTGGCTTTGGATCTTTTTCTTCTTCTAAAGCCTTATATTCTTCCTTTGTGGCTACCTTGCCTTCATCTGTATTAGATTGGTTTGTTTGTAATTGTGGAGAATTAATCTCTTGTGTCCCAATTTTTCTTATTCTATGGAAGTCATTCACCCACTTTCTATCTGCTCTTGAGCTCTCCATTTGATCCTTCTCTCCTTCAGATCACCCAACCCTAGCACATTCAAAAGTTGAGTGTCCAATGCCTTTACACCTACCATAGACCCTCAGGGATGAATCTATCTCCACTTTTTGATTCCATCAACCTATTTATGTAATGATTTCCAATTCATCCCAGATCATTCCTTTTAGATCTATCTCCATGCAGATCTTGGCATAAGATCCATGCTTCCCTTGAAGAGAGTTCTCATCCATCCATAAGTAGGTACCTAATTCATCCCCGATCACTTCTAAAGCCTCTTTGTTCCAACACTCTGAGGATAAATTGAATAGTTTGAACTAAACATGGATTTTCTTCATTTCATGCATCAAGGGATCAAAGTTTGATTCCTGGTCTTTGATATAAAACCCTACCCCTTCCATCATTAATGATTGATGCTTCATTATTGATTTTTTCACTTCCTCTATCTTGCATTCCATTAGGAAATAATTTTTGGGAAGGAATCTAATCTTCACCTCTTCGCCCCAATGATCGAGCCACCATTTAGCAATTTCCCTTTTACTGGCCATTGGCCACACCATTTTGCAAATAAGGCATGTTTCTTTAGATGGGCTTGTGTCGATTGCAAGATATTTGATGGAATAACCATGACTTTGTTGTTTACTATCCTTTGTTTTCTATTGTTTCCTGCGTCATGGAATCTGGGACCACCTCTAGGGTTACAACCTTTCCTCAGTTGAAAGTTTTTCCCTTGCCCTCGAACCTTGACAGACCAGAAGGATTGAGTGATTTCTTTCCTTCAACCCAATGGGATTGCATTTGCTTCAGTGGTGAAAGGGGGAATCTGCTCCCCCATCCAATCTTCTCCTTCCCTTGATCCTGCTTCTGATAGTCGATCCTTGATTTGTAATCCCTTTGGTTCTGCTCCTCTACCCTGCTTTGTCTGCCAAAATTGTAGAAGCACGTCATTTTTTTTAAATATAGCATAACATTTTTTACACAAAGAATAAGATTATATTTTTTTAAACATAGATTCATAACACCAATATTTAGTGCGTAGATTTTTTCATAATTTTTTATTAATTTTTGAAGTGAGATTAATTATAATTTAGACACAGGTTTATACCATACAACATAGATTTTTGTGTATATATCTAAATTAACTTCTTTTTTTGGTTGAAACAAGGAAATCAATACCTAGTGTGCCGATATTTAAAAAGAAAAGTCTCTATTTTACTATTTTTCCACATGTGTCAAACATAGACCTTCATGTTCGGCGAAAAACTTATGTTCACTAGGAAATAGAAAATAAATATAATAATCAAATTAAATATTCAAAATTATACTTTTTGGAAATCCCATTTCAAGGGCTACGATCCTACAAATTATCTTGTCACGTTGATTCAATTTGTTGGTCCAAACCAAGGTTCATAGTAGAAAATTTTGAGGGAAATTTGAGGACCAAAGGAGAAAGGGCCATCCAAGAGCCTTTGTTTGAAGGTCATTTTTTTCTTGACAACAACAAATTAAAAAATATTAATAGACAACCTTCAAATGAAGGTTCTTAGTTATAAAAAATATTAAAAAATTTATGGTGTAAGACCTTTGAATGAAGGTTTTGAAGCTGACATTTCCACAAAATTGCAAAATTTATGAAATGTATATAAATATAAAACATAATGAATTATTTAAATTAGAAATAAAAAAGAAATATTCACATTTTTGGGATTCTTTGCAGAAAAATATTTATAGTTTTAGGATTTTTTTAAAGGCAAAATACTTGGTACAGGAATTTTGAGCAGATATTTTGCAAAAGAGGAGATGGGAAATATAATTCTATGCATCCATATTCAACAAAAAAGGAATGTAAATTAAGTGAGGATAGGGTGCAAAGATATTTCAGAAAGAAAGAAGGTATGTATATTTTTAAATTTGTATGAAAATAATTCAAAAATATTAGATTTGTATTTATCGCTAGTTCCTCAACTCTAGGACTTGAATATAGTTTCTAATTTTAGATTTAGTTTTAATACAAATTAGAAACCTACATATTCTACATTCATCTGAATTTCAAATTCTACATAGATTCCAAATAAATTCTCTAAGTTAAATTCACTAGATTCTCTAGTTTCTCTCTAGGGTTTATATCTATTTCCCATAACTCTTCAACTCTAGGGTTTCAATATAGTTTCTAATTTTAGATTTTATTTTAATATAATTTAGATCTAGGTTAAATTCACTAGTTTCTCTCTTTAGAATAGATACCAATTTTCTAATTTCAATCAATGCAATTCTAATACAAATCTAAACTCATATACTTTAAGTCTAATTGAAAACATGTTTGGATATAAGAATTTCATGGACAAGATAAAACTTTAAATTAGATGACAAGAACATAATGGTTGTGGTAACTTAAGAAAACCTCTAAAAGATAAATACACAAAACAAATAGTTTTGGTTAATAAAAGATTGCTCTTACACTTGGGATGCTCTTGCATCACATACAATAATCATACCTTGACACCCACCTTAAAATTTTACTTGGTGTGATGTTGATCACACTTCTACTTGTATCTCTCTTGACTTGATTTCAACTTATATTGCACTTAAAGATGTATTTGTTAGATAGTCTTTATGAATTTCTTGTCCTTTTTAACCTCTAAGTCATTATTTTTCACTTTTCTTATGATCATCACACAACATCAAGTAAACTTGGCTTAATAACATGTCATCTCTTATAATGCCAAATAAAATTAGCATCATCACTTTGCATATATGGATAATTAATGTATTACTATAAATTAGATATGGTTTAGTGGCCCCAATGTTCCTATCCACCTTAGGGGTCTACACCTCAATAAGACTAATCTCTTCTCTTTTAAAATGCACAACAAACCCAACTTGAAGAGCAAACCATTCTTCACATGAAAATTAACTCTTAGGAATAAATTCATCTTTCTTACCTTCATTAATCTATTGACATGGTTCCTCAAAATCCTTTTTATAAACATAATCCTCCACATATACTTAACTTGCAAAGGGTTCTAGAAGAGAAAAAGTACTAGTTCTACCAATGTAACAATGGTGGTCTTGAAGAAAAATCATCAAGCTTATTATTTACACCTCTTTTATATTTTACACATGACTAAGTGGAATTGTTCAAGAAACAATGTCCCCTTGTAATGGTGTGTTTCCTCGAGGTTCTATTAATCTTGTATGTAATTTATAATGGTTGATGGTCCATGATGTTCTCTTTAACCTTGACAAATAGTGCTTCCAATTTTTTGCCATCTTCACCAAAGCAAAAATCTCTTTGTCATTGGTGAAATACCCAAGGAAAAAACCATGGAACATTTCTAAATAGTTTAATATTACACAAGTTTACCTCCGTGCATCAGAATATAACTCCCATAACATAGTGATTAACATGTAGATCTCCACCTCAAATAGTGTGTTAAATTTTAAATAGCCAAATGAGTGTATTTCTTACTTTATTGTTTAAATCATTAAATGATTTTTTTTCATATTACTTAGCTTGATTCTCTTTCCATGATTTTTATTGCACATATAAAGGTGTAGCTATAAAAGAAAAGACTTAACAATTTTCCTTAACTATTAAGCTTCCCATACAAAGCTCCTTATTTTGACGATGCTTACGTAGGATTAGGCCAATTCATTTGGCCTCTATTTGATGGTTGTACATATGAACCAGTCCATTCCAAATAAAATTAATAAGACTAACCAAAATTTTCTTAGAGAAATCACATCTTTAACCATTCAAATGAAGTTTGTTCTCCTTTGAAATCAATGATACCTTGTCTAGGTGTGCAACAAGTTCCTCATATTTTTAGCTCTAAAATGGTGATTTCATCCCAAGTATCCTATCACATGCTCTTAAAAGTTCTCAGGTGTAGCAGTTTAAATTCATAAGCCTCATTAAGGTTTTCAATACTAAATTCAATTCTTGGTTGAATTTGATGATAAACCTTTGGTCTCTAGATATCTAGAGAAAAGTTTGTTATAATTTTGCAACAAAAGTGGACTTCAAATTTCCTCAAATCTTAAGTGTTTAAAAATTGTGTGTAATGATTTCTAACCTATCCTAGATCTAGATGTTTACATAGTTCTATAATTTAATCATAGCTCGATCATGTACACTTTTTTAGATTTACTAAAAATACTCTAATTTTATAGAAATTGTCTATTTGCTTTTATTCTATCATGTTGTAACACAGTCCTTGTCTTCTTTCATACATGCACATGGACTTAATATTTCTTTCCCACATCATGCCACATTTTGCATTCAATCTTGTATGTTATCTAAATAATTTAAAATGTTAAATGCAAGTCACCTCAAACTATCTTTGTGCATCTAAATGCTACCATTATGCAAGTATATATAGACATAAGGAAAATGAAGTTATAAATACATTTAAGAGCTTATATTCAATATATAATAGAGAATGGAAAAATATTAAAATGTTAAAACTTACATGTAGTTTTTTGAAAATGAGTTTATTTTTAAAAATTACTTTTTGGTTTAAATATATCCATCCCTTAAATATATTCTAACTTCTCTCTTTTATATGATATACATATAGGGGTTCAACGTACAAAAAATAGAGTGGAAGTCGAGCCTAATTTAGATACTGGAGCAGAGGAGGCCCATCCACACACAATTGATGTTAGGGAGGAGGCCCAACCAGGGTTTGATGTTGGAGAGGGGTCAGGATCGCTTCCTTCTACATATATGTATATGAATCTAATTGAAGAGGTTAAGGGAAAATTTTCTAAGAGAAATATAGATAGTTTAGTTGGAATTGATATAGAGAAATTGAAATTTTACATTGAACAACCTAATCAAATTAGTAGGAGGTCATTGAATAGACAACAAAGGAAATACTTGAGAAGCATTTTAAACATTGTGATACAATTGGTCAAGCCTAACTATTATCAACTATAGTTACTCATGATGAACTGAAAGAGCCATTAGAATTGTTGGGTGTAGATTTCACAAAAAAGAGGAAAAAACACCTAGAACAAGATGTTCAAAATGTTGCAAAAGGTTTGAGTTCCATTGGCAAAAAATCTCAATTAGTGGATAAGAGAATTTTAAGAAGATTGATGTTGACCTCTATTAAATGTCAAGAAAGCGTAAAATTTCTCCACTTTCAAGTGAAATTGGCTTAAGTAGAGAGACACTAACAAGATATGTGAAAAGGAGAAAGGTTTTGGATGACATACTGCAGAAGGCAATTGGGAATTGATGTGTAGGGCTCCTTGTTCTAATAAGATTGAAGATGGTTTTAGGAAGTTGATCTCAAATTTTTGGCATGATCATACTCGTCCTTCATCAAATAGTAGAGATGGTCTCAAACATAGGATTGGGCCAAATGAATATGAACTGCATACAAAACATTGGTTAGACATAACATAATATGAGATGTATGTCACATTTTGTGATGTAAATCTTCATATAAATATTGGGAAAACAATGTTTGAAATGTTAAGGCCATGGTATGTGAATCCAAACAAAGTTTTTGAAAATTGTTGTTGTCGTTACCGTATTGAATTTGATCTTTACTATCAGTTGTTTTGAAAGATCAGAGAAGAAAGTGATGGTTTTCAAAATGCACATCCTAAATGAGTGAGTTCATAGCATCCAACTTATGTGATAAATCTGATGATGATGCGATGGTCCAATGAAATGCATAAAAAGGACTTTGTCAAACATGTGGAAATTTGGTGAAATTGACTTTGAGAAATGAAGATACTCACATGATTAAGATGGTAAATTGCAAGAGTTACAAGTACATAAAGCATGAAAATTTTTTTGGGAAAGAAGTCACAAGGTTAAATTATGTAGAAGAATAACTACCTATTGGAACATTTATAGAAAAAAATTCATAAATAGATACAACCATACATACAACATGTATTTTTTCAAAATGACAAGCAAAAGAGTTTCAGTTGTTGAGAGATACTTTCCCACCTGGAATAATTTCGTCAATAGTTGACTTTGTTGAAAATTACTCTTTTACCCATCAAAAGGAGATTCAAACACAATATTATTATTTAGAGTAGGTTACTATTATGGTGCACGTGTTATCAACATGCACAATTGGATTTGGATGGTGTTGAGAGTACATATCTACAACAAGTCATTAAGAAAGAATATCACTTTTATATTAGTGAAGATAAATAGCATGACACACATTTTATACAACATTGCTTTAAGAAGTTTTTTTTAAGATCTGGCAAGAAGGGGTGTGAAAATTGAGAAACATTTTGTATGGTCAGATGGGTGTGCCTCACAATTCAAATCATCAAGGCCATTTTATGCACTTTGTAGATATCATCAACATGAAAATACATCTCACGTTTGGAGTTCCTTTGATAGTGGGCATGGAAAGGGTGAACATGATGGTGCAGGAGCTTGCATCAAACATACTCTAAGAAAACATCATATGAATTATGATGGAGATCATATAAATGATGTACATGATGTTGTTGAATGGTGTAAGAAACATTTCACATGTGAGGTCAGTACATCTTCAGGGAGGAACCCACATCCAAGTAGAGTGTTCTAGGAGATATCAGGTATGTATTGTTTGAAAAAGTTTTGTTTAATATTTACTTGAATATTTATTTAATTTGATTATCATGTTACAATTTTGTAATTTTGACAAAATTATAAAATTGTAATTCATAGGTGTGGATCGAAGAACAATGCATGGATGTAAGAGGGTAGAGAAAAAAAAGGTCATTGCATTGTGTCATGAGTACAAATAACCACACATGGACATTGTGTACTAGGAATTACTCTTTCTTGTATTATTAATGCATGTTGGGAGATTATGAGAATTGCAAGAGTCGGCAATGTGAATATGTTAGTGAATGGAATTTTGTGTCACTAGTTATTGCTGACACATACGATGAAGATGAAGATGAAAGAGTTGAAGACATTCCTTTGATTTCAACTGATTATGACCACATTTCTAGATTGATTAAAAAAGGTACATATAGATTCATAACTTGTATAAATTTTAATTTTAACATGTTGATAAAATATAATTTTGAATTTGATTCTTAAATTTTAGAATTCATGTGACAGGTTCTAATTTTTATACATTTCATTGTGGTGTAGGAGATGTTTTTGCAGTCATAGCAAATCCTGGAAACATAGAAGGTGTAAGTTATTATTTATTACATGGCATAGAAGAGAGGATGAAGTTAATAAAATCAGAAATAAGCGATGGAACATTGTTTCCTACAGGTTCAGTTGTAGTGCAAGGAACATATTTGAAACAAGTGAAAATCGTTCAAAATGGGATTCATTTTATTGATTAAACCAACCTCACAACATGGTGTATTAGTATAGCTACCTAGTAATTTCTATTGGTGTGTCTCTTCGACATGTTCAACATGCATGTGGACATCATAAGTGGAGACTAGATAGAGATGACCATGAGAAAATTTTACATGTTATTGAAGAATGAGCTGAACCAATCAATGTGATATGAAAAATGTGGACAACTTTCATTTCATTTCAGGTATGATCTCTAGACTTCCTATGGTAGAATTTTTCCTTAGGTCTACTAGGTATCTTAAGTAGATACTAGAAGTTCAGGTGTCAAGTATAGAACTTTTTAATTTTAATATGTATGCTTCAATAGTTTATTTAATTTTAATAAATACTTTTTAATGTATTTAGAATTCATGATGTCTAGGTTCTATTTCTTTTTACATTTCATTGTGGTAGATGTTTTTGCAATCACAGAAAAGGTTGGAAACATAGAAGGTATAAATAATCTTGCGTAGAAGAGACCTGAGCAAGTTTTTATTTCATTCAGGTATGATCTCTATGTACTACATGATAAAATATTTCTCTAGGTAGATACTATGTGTCTTAGTTCTACTAGAAGTTCAGGTGTCTTTTAGAACTTTAAATTTTAATTTATGTTTCAATAGTTCATTTAATTTTAATTAATGGTTCTTAAAAATTGGAATTCATGTTGTCTATACCTTCTATTTTTTTTTTACATTTAATTCTAGCAAGAGATCTATTTTTGCAATCATGTAGCATATGATTTTAAGTTATTATTTCATTCTAGGTATGATCTCTACACTATGACGTAATATTATCTTAGGTCTAAGTTAGGTGTCTTAGGGACTTACTAGAAATTTAGGGTTAGAATAGGTGTCTCGAGTGTCTTAGACCTCTACTAGATCTAAGATATAGAATAGGTGTCTTAGGTATACTTTAAGAAGGTATAGAATAGGTGTCTTAGATCTGTCTTAGGTCTAGAATAATATATCTAGAATAGGCGTCTTAGGTCTAGACTAGAATAAGGTATAAAATCTAGGTGTCTTAGGTATACTAGAATAAGTGTTTTATGCATGTAGATTAGGTGTCTTAGGTCTTGGGTGAGGCCACATGAGCTTCCACCTTCATGTGGTTGGCCTTGTCAGTACAAAATAAATATTCTTGAAGCTAAAATAAGATCTTTTTTGTAGAGATAAGTTGTGAAACCCTAGTAAAGTTTCCTATTGCTCATGAGTTTGGTATCATTAGATTTATAGTCAACTATAGTTGTATTTATGTATTGAGTTGTTTTTTTAATAGTGTTAGTGTAAAGGGTTTGAGTATTATTGTTTAACTATCATCACCTTAAAGACATGTAGTGTATTCTTTTATTTAGTTCATTTATATTTAAATAGGATGTTTGTATCTCATCTTTGGTATAATATGTTCAATTAGTTGTCTTGGTGTTCAATTTATCACATCTTTTCATGGTTTATTGATTTAAATCCATGTCATACATGTACATTAATTATATTATTATTTATATGTACACCTGATAGGTTTGAAGGGTTTTTGGGAAGTCCAAGGAATCATTGCATTGCTTCAAAGTGCACTTCACAACTCCACAATATTTGACTGGATGATCTTCAATATATGTTACGATATTTTTCTTATGGATGATGTTTAATTATGGTGATATTAAAATGTTTAATGTTATAATTTGTTCAATTTTTAACCTGGATAATTGTTTAATGTGGATGAATGTTTAATTGGTTAATTTATTGAATGTTTAACTTGGTTAATTTTTTTTTGATTAGGGGTCAAACAGGTTTTGAAGGGACCCGAAACCCTTTACAACCAAACACTATCTACCAACAACATAAAAAGAAATGCCTACAGCGAATCAACAACAACACACAGCCAAACATCAACAACCCAAAAGCTAACCACAGAGAAACAGCAGCGACGCTGCACCCAGAAACACCAATTAATGAGAAAACCCACTAACCCCACCTCCAAACAAGACCCTATCCAAATAAAAACATTCTTATGGTCTTGACAAGAGACCCCAGGTCTTGCACTTTCCAGGGATTGAAACCCTTAGGCACGGAATGTTAGGGTTAGACGGTAGAAGATATCAATTAAATGCAAATAAAGATTAAACAAAGGAATGAAAAATAAATAGAAATAATAACAGCGAGAGACAAGTTTTAATGTGGTTCACCCAAACTCGGGCTACATCCACCAACAAAGAGTCCAATATTATTATCCAGTAAATCAAACTGATTACAACCAGCAATCCTTGCAACTCAATACCATTGCAAAATGCTACAATACATCAACAGAAACCCTAACCCTTAGCCGCTTTTATCAAGCCTTATGTCAGTTACAAAATAGGGTTTTTTTAATGTCAACCAATATAAAAAACAACTCTCGACGACTTTATTAAATAATAGGCAATTTTGCTTCGGGGGTGCTACCCCCAGACCCCCATCTTGGGCTCTGCCCCTGGGCCCCCGTCGGAGGGATAAGCCCCCCGGGCCCCGCAGGAGGGGCTTTGCCCCCCCTGCACTCCCTTGTTAAATAATTTGGGGGGAAACCGCATCGATAAAAGTGGGGAAAATTTAACCTCTGAGTCTGATTAGGCTCCATATAAAAATAATCTCCCACTTGGAGATTGATCAGACTCCACACCATATCATCTCCCACTTGGAGACTAATCATAAGACTGCTGACCCTGTAGCTCCCTCTAGAAATAAGCACCCTAGACTCTGTTGTTCTAATTTTTTTTTTGTTTTCAGTCTTGAAGACCAACCAAAGCTGAAGAGGAGCTCAGCTTCTCCCTTGTCACTGCCTTCGTAAACATATCCGTTGGATTTTCATCTGTATGTATCTTTTCCAGCCGCAATTGTCCATCATCCAACACTGACTGAATGAAGTGATACCTCAATTGTATGTGTTTGGTCTTTGAATCTAAGGTAGAATTCTTTGCAAGATGTATGGCACTCTAGCTGTCTGTAAACAAATAACTATTAGCTTGTTGTTTGCCCAATTATTCCATGAAAGATTACAACCATATCATCTCCTTGCTTGCCTCTGTTGCAACTACATACTCTGCCTCCGTGGTGGATAAAGCAACCACCTTTTGTGACTTGGAGATCCAACTCACTGCCGTCCCACCTACAGTAAAGACATAACTTGTAGTACTCTGCCTGGTATCAATATCCCCTACCAAATCTGAGTCTACATAGCCTGCTAAATTAGTATTAGAGCCCCCAAAACATAAGTGTTTATTGGATGTACCTCTCAAATATTTGAGAATCTATTTTACTGCATTCCAATGCTCCAATTCGGGATGACTCATATACCTGCTTACGACTCCTACAACATGTGCAATATCTAGTCTCATGCATACCATGGCATACATTAAACTTCCTATAGCTGAAGCATATGGTACCTTGGATATTTTTTCTTCCTCCTCTTGTGTCTTTGGACACATCTCTTTAGTCAATTTTAAATGACTAGGCAAAGGTGTGCTGACAGCTTTTGCATTCTCCATATGGAATCTCTACAACACCTTTTCAACATAATCAGCCTGAGATAGAGTCAATTTTCTGTTCGTCCTATCTCTACAAATTTTTACACCAAGGATTTGTTTTGCTGCCCCCAAATCCTTCATAGAAAATGATTGTGCTAACTGTTATTTTAACTCTCTTATGTGATCCATGTTAGACCCTGCTATAAGCATGCCATCAACATATAAATATAAAATAATGTAGCTATCATTATCCAACCTCTTAAAATAAACACAATGGTCATAATTACACCGACTGTAGCCTTGCTCAACCATAAAACTATCAAATTTCAAATGCCATTGCCGAGGTGCTTGTTTCAAGCCATACAAACTCTTCTTCAATCTGTACACCTGTTTCTCCTTACCTTTGACCTCAAATCCTTGGGGCTGTTCCATATATATCTCCTCCTCCAAATTACCATGGAGAAAGGTAGTTTTCACATCTAGCTGTTCCAAATGCAAATCTTCAACAACCACAATACTTAAAACAGTACGAATAGAAGTCATCTTAACAACCAAAAAAAAAATCTCATCAAAATCAATGCCCTTTTTCTGTGCAAATCCTTTTACAACTAACCTAGCTTTAAATCTTGTCTTACCTCCATCTTCCTCTTTCAGCCTATAAACCCATTTGTTTGGTAAAGCCTTTTTACCTGCAGGCAACTTACATAATTCCCAAGTCTGATTTTTCAGCAAGGAGACCATTTCTTCTTTCATTGCAAGCTCCCACTGAACCTTTGTATCCACCTGCATAGCTTCATCATACCCTTCTGGTTCACCAACATCTGATAACAAAATAGAATACAAAGAGGGAGAAAACCTTTTAGGACTTCTACTTAGCCTTGTTGACCGTCTAACATTCACTGGAGTTTGTGGTATTTCCTGTTGCTATTGCGGAGCATGAGGAACCAGTGGAACATCATTATCTGGAGTATCATCCAACACCACATAATCCTTTTCTTTCTTCTCATGCTGCTACAATTGATCTTTGTACAGCACCTTTTCATTGAATACAACATCCCCTGCTTCTCACAATTTTTTGATTTTCAAAATCCCAAAGCCTATAACCAAATTATCAATGCCATATCCAACAAAGGTACACTTTTTTGATTTTACATCCAGCTTGGTTCTATTTTCAAAATCTACATGTGCAAATGCTTCACATCTGAAGGTTTTTAGAAAAGAATAACTCACCTTCTTACCTGTCCATGCTTCCTCTAGAATACCACAGCCCAAAGGAACTGAAGGACCTCTGTTAATTAAATATACAACAATGTTGACAACCTCTGCCCACATGTTTAAAGGCAGCCCAACATGCAATCTCATGGTCCTTGCACGCTCCATTATTGTCCTATTCATTCGCTCAACCACTCCATTTTCCTATGGAGTACCTGGAACTATTTTCTGCCTACGAATTCCATTAAAGGAATAATAATCCTCAAATTCTTTGCTGCAATACTCACCACTATTATCATATCTAAGACATTTTAATATTTTACCTGTCTCATTTTCAATCAAGCTTCTCCATTTCTTAAATGTTTCAAATTCATCAGATTTCTGCCTAAGGAAATAAATCCAAACCTTCCTAGTTGCATCATCTATGAATGTAACATAATACTAAGAGCCACCGAGAAAAGATTCCTGAGCTGGTCCCCATACATCTGTATGCACAAGCTCCAACTTTTCATCTTCCTTTTGCTTCCCATCCTTGAGAAAAATGACTCTCTTTTGTTTGCCATACACACAACTTTCACATAAATCCTTATTAATACATTTCAGACCTGGTAAAACTTTCTTAGAATGAAGTACCTTCATACCTTTTTCACTCATATGCCCAAGTCTATTATGCCATAGTGTTGACTCAGAACTTGCAGCAACTGTTTCAGTCTCTTCCTGCAAACCTGCATTAACTGTTCCTGAACCTGTTTGTTTTTTCTCTACAACAGCTAAAGTAGAAGGAACAGTGTGACCTGTACAAAGATATAAGGTGCCTACTTTCACACCTTTTGCTACTATTAAGGCACCTCTTGTAACCTTCTAATTTTTATCAGTAAATGTAACAATGCAACCTTCATCAGCTAGCTGCCCTACTGAAATTAAATTCCTACTTAGCCTTGGAACGTGCCTTACCTCTTGTAGTAGCCAATGATTCCCATTCTGCAACTTAATCTTGATTCTTCCATTTCCAACAATCTGATAGGGTTCGTTATCTCCCAAATAAACCAACCCAAAATCCCTTTGGACATAATCAAGAAAATAAATTCTATGGGGTGTAGCATGAAATGAGGCCCCTGAATCTAAAACCCATGAATCATCAGCATTATCTAGGGAAAGAATCAAAGTATCATCTTCAGATTTATTGCTTACCACATTTGCCTCCTTATTGCCTTTTTGTTTGTCTCCTTCTTTATTCTTCCGAGACCAACAATCTTTCTTTAGATGACCTGGTTTCCCACAATACCAACAATCCTTCTGTCCTCTGGATTGGGATCTCTTGTCCTTTGATTTTCCTCATGACTTCCCATGAACTCCAGAACCTTTTCCTCTCTCCTTTGATCTGCCCCTGCTTTTTGTATTCAAAACACTACCTAATGTGGGCCCTCCTAAACTTTTATGTTGCATTTCCTCGCTAAGGATAACACCAACAACATCATCAAATTTCAAAGTGTTTGAACCAGAGACAGAGTTACTTATAGCCATTACCAAGCTATTCCAACTTTCTGGCAAAGAACATAAAACCAAGAGAGCCCTCACCTCTTCATCAAATTTCACTTTTATAGAAGTTAACTGACTGGTAATCATATTAAACTTATTTAAATGATCTGTCACAGATCCACCTTCAATCATTTTCAGATTAAACAAACGCTTCATGAGAAATACCTTATTTGAGGCTGAGGGTTTTTCATACAATTTAGCCAAAGCTTTCATTAGTTCACTTGTCATCTCTTCTGTTATATTAAATTCCACAGATGGTGCCAAGCACAACCAAATGGTTCCCAGTGCCTTTTTGTCTAGAAGATTCCAATCCTCATCAGTCATTGTTGCCAGTTTCTTGGCTATTCCTTCCAACAGCCTGCATAAATCCTTATGATAGAGATAATCCTCCATCTGCATCTTCCATAACTGAAAGTTCTGCCCATTGAATTTATCTATCTTTAATTTACCCTCGTCTGCCATTGCTCCCACTCAACCGTGAGACCTTCCTATAGACGATAATCAAACACAACCCGCTCTGATACCACTTGTTAGGGTTAGCCGGTAGAAGATATCAATTAAATGTAAATAAAGATTAAACAGAGGAATGAAAAATACACATAAATAATAATAGCGAGAGACAAGTTTTAATGTGGTTCACCCAAACTTGGGCTACATCCACCAATAGAGAGTCCAATATTATTATCCAGTAAATCAAACTGATTACAACTAGCAATCCTTGCAACTCAATACCGCTGTAAAATGCTACAATACATCAACGGAAACCCTAACCCTTAGCTACTTTTATCAAGCCTTATGTCGATTACAAAATAGGGGTTTTTTTTTTTAATTTTAATTTTTAATTTTTTAATTTTTATTTTATGTCGGCCAATATAAAAAATAACTCTTGATGCCTTTATAAAATAATAGGGCCCTGTAGGAGGGGCTCTACCCCCTGCACTCTCCCGTTAAATAATTTGGGTGGAAACTGCACCGATAAAAGTGGGGAAAATTTAACCTCTGAGTTTGATTAGGCTCCATATAACAACATGGAAGCCCCATTCCAAGAAATTGAAACATCTAGATCCGAAACAAAGAAAATAAACCCATAGAGCTTAACAGTTTTCTCTAGGAACAAAAAAAACAAATTCAGCAAACCCTCGGCAAGGTTGGATGAATATCTGCCTTTAGAAGCCACCATGCTCCACACGTAGAATATAATAACTGGGCTTCCATTTTCTTCTAGCCCATTATATAAAAATAACATAATTAGGTTTGCACTTGCCTTTTCCAAATCTTTGATTTTTGGCTTTGGGGAACAAACCCCAACACAAAAACTCCACCACCATCGCTAGTCTGAACATCAACACTAGTGAGAGAAGGGACAAACACTTTCTCATCATGCAACACCTTCAAATCCATCTCCTTCTCAAGAGATCTAATCAACCAACACTCATTAGAGATGAACATATACCCAATAAGCCCAAACCTAGCCGCTCCTCTCTGCTCCTCGACACATAGAGAGAAAACAAAGGGTTTCCATATTCTATTGGCCCAAATACTTAAGACACCAAAAACAAGAGAAATAGGGATTTGAAATATCCCACCCAGATCCAGAACTTGGAGATGAAGGCACTGGGGACCAGCTAGAAACCCCAGCCCTAAAACCCCATCACCATCTTTGGTATGCTTTCCACCAATGACTAATGCCACACCAGCCACAACCGACACCAAGAAACATATCCCAATAGAGAGTACGCCACCACAGCCACAGAGGCACCAGAAGGAGGAAGGGACCGATGTCACCGAGCACCAGGCCTCTGCATACCAGACCCCTGCATCCCCGTCCACATCCATATTGAGCGCACCATCTTCCTCAGCATAGGAAAAACTCTTGCTCCTGCTCATCTTTGAAGAGTCATCAAATCGGCCAGCCTCCAACCCCAAGAAATCCACCCTAACACAGAACTAAAAGCACTGAGTCCCAGATGGAGAGCACTCATGAAAACCCCATGAAGGGGCCACGATCTCGACAGCGGTTCTCTCTTCAACCACTTCATAGCAAGAAAAAATGTAGACGACATCTCTGCACCCGCATAGGCCCAAGAAGGAGGAGGGGATTGAATGCATAGAGCACCGCCATACATCTACTTTCCCATCCTCATCGGCCTCCCCCTCTCCATCCTCCTCTGTGCTGTTCAAACCAACTCGCACTCTCCCGTTCCCACTCTCCATCCAATTCTCATAGAGGGTTTACTAAAATTTTAGAATTGTTAAAATGTATAATTTTGATCAATATGTTGCTCACTAGTAGTATTTTATATTTTTCGGGAAACAAATGTAAGGGGATATATGTGAGCAACCACTTCACTAAGAATGCCATTTGTTTGGCTTTGCCTATCATAACTTGGTTAATTTGTTGAATGTTTAACTTGGTGGATTTTTGTGTTAGATATGGTGTTTAAATTTCTCGATTAAAATATGAATGAATTATTAAGTATTTTTTATTTGTTGAAAATAATTATATGGATGCATTTGTTCCATTGTATGCATGAGAAAGATGTTGTGTTATACTTCTATTCTTGCGTGAGCAATTTAAATGAGAGGAGCTCGAACTCATAAACTACATTGAACTTAACTTGAGTAAATGATAGGAACTTGTAACTTTATGAAAAATTTATTGTATTTTATTATTGAAACTTCTAATACATGTCTTAATACATGTAAATATCAAATATCAATTATAAATATCAACAATCATTTATATCAAAACTTTATTAAGTCATGTTAAGTCAAATATTGAAATAGTCAAATATCAACATTCATGTCAAATTGATAAACATCATTACAATATAAACATGTCCACCAAATATATAAACATCAATCTATCAAATATCTCAAACATAAAAATGTCCATACATAGATGCATAAATTTCCATGTACATGTCAAATATAAACATAAATGTCCATCTCAAAAATAAACATGTCCATACATCATGTAAAATATAAATATAAATGTCCATCTCAAACATAAACATGTCCATATATTAGATGCATAAATATCCATACATGATGTAAAATATAAACATAAGTTCATAAACATAAATGTCCAAATCTCAAACATAAATGTCCATCTCTCAAACATATAAACTAGTTGGTTTGATCCTCAACTCAACTCCTAGTCGAGCGACCCTCAGAGTGAGAATCCTGCTTTGATAGATGCATAGAGCCCTACAAAAATGTAATTAAATTTTAGAATATATGTATGTATGTATGTATGTTTCATGTACATACATACAAAAACATAAGATGTTAAATATAAATGAACTTTAATTTTATAATTAACTTACTTATCCACTATCGTTGAGTGAAGCATGTGTGTTTACATGCTCTTCCCTTGAACTAGGGGTATCACCTATTGCCTCGAGCTATGCATGTAAAAAAGAAAAATTAATTTCAAATATAATTTAATTGTGTAGGACTTCAAGCATATGATTTAAATTTTACATTATATGTTTAACTTAAATATATATACTCGTGTTGTACCAAGAGCTTGAATATCACCATCTCCAACAATGATGGAATCTACTAAATCTTTCGAAGACCTCTCATCCAGTAGTTGTAGCAATGACACGTGCAATGGATTGTGAAGGGGAGATGGCATCGATCTTGAAGAAAGAATCTCTACAAAACCCATACCCCCTACAATCTACTCGAATAAATTAGGTGCCATAGATTGATCCTATGGAACTATGGTAGAATGATCAGTAGATGGTACTGCTGCTCCAATATGTGACTCCTATCTCCCACCAGAGGATTTGACTCTGGGATTTGCATTAGAACACTACAAGTCAACTACAAGATTGTTAGAATCTACAAGTATGTGATCCACATATGAACTAACACCTGATAAAGGGATCCCTAGCTGTGATGATATCACTAGATATGCCCTCATCAGGTCCTTAGATAAAAAAATACTAAACTTTGAATCTGATCATCATTTGTAATGCAACCAAGATCCTCTGGAGATGGGATGCCTGTAACATGATAAGGATTTGAGTTAGTAGATGACCTACGTGGATACCTCATCAAGTACTATCTCACATGATTTGAAGATATCATATGATTCTGCACAACAATCTTAGTAATACTATCAATTGCTTCCCTTTGAGAGCTTGGTTGGTGAGAGGATGCCTATGATCTCTCCATCCCTCAATGATATTATTGATCGTGCAGTCATTGCTTCCCAAAGGGAAGAAATACTATCAATTACTTCCCTTTGGGAAGCAATGACCGCACGATCAATAATATCATTGAGGGATGGAGAGATCATAGGCATCCTCTCACCAACCAAGCTCTTATAAGTAGGAGTCTCTTGATCTACATGATGATATGCATCCCTATTGCATACCCTACCATGCCCCTACCCCAAATGTGGAGGCAAATCTAAATAGTTGACACTGAGGCCTAAATGAACCTCAGTGTACCACTATTGTGCAAAATATAATGGAATTTGGTCATTATTAGGATAATGGCCATGAGAAATAAGAAATATAGGGTAAATAAATTATGCCATATGAGGGAAAACACACCTAGTCACCTGATATGCCCTAACACTAGTTTTGTTAATAATTTCTTTTGGCACATTTAGTTGGACTGCACTCAATGAAACATCACTAGAAACCTTTTCCCGCATTTGGGCAAGAGTAGCTACTAAATTCTCACTAGAAAAAGCACTAACACCTCCTAACGAATTTCTAATGCAAACCAAACCATCCAATATCCTCTCACAACTTGATCTATAAACCCTTGTGATTTGTGGGTCCTCTAAAATTAACTGTAATCTAGTAATCGATCCCTATCTATATGTCCAAAAATATCATCCATATTCATGCTGCACAATTTAAATAAATTATTTAAAATTTTAATAAATGTACATGCACATATATACTACACAAGCAAATTTGAATTCACAATGATTGACACAAGTATTTTAGTTTAATTTGATAACAAAACTAACAATTTTTTGCATCAAAGTACAAGGAAATATCATAATGAATTTAAATGAAGTCTAAATTTCATTATCAGATACTTACAAATTTGAGTGTGATACACTAGAACAATTTTAATCTTTTTGAAAACATAATTAACTTTACATTAAAAAAACATCCCAAAACTAAACTAAACCCTTAGGTCAAACATAAGAATAAGTTTATTTGAGGAATCAACTTCATCAACACTCTAAATCCATGCTTGAGAAAAGATCATAACTATATAAATAGTGCAAAATATTATCTCATGAAATATCTATTTCAAGTTTAATCAAGTGAAAATGGATACAAGTCTAAGGTTATATGATATTGTAAACTCCCCTTGAATGTTGTCACCAATTTAATGCTAGACACACTATTCCACATTTAAAGAATTGTTGGAGTGTTGTTTTGAATATGGTATTACATTGGTTGAGATTTATCAAAATATATGGAAGATCATAAAAGTAGATAAATCTTCTAGAGAAGAAAAGACCTATAGAGATAACTTGGAACCGCCATCATCTCTTTGCTACAACATGACCTCAAGTGTTATTAAACAATCTCTATTAACTTAGTTGATGATAAGACATCTACCACTATGGTTGCAATAGTAGTTGCTTATTAATAGATTAATAATAAAATATTTAAATTAAATCAACATAAATTATACGCTCATAATAGATATCTAATTTATGAAAATTCAAGGAATTTAAAGCACTTGCAAGAGTATACATGAACTATATTGTTCATACTCTTTCCTTTCCTATGCAAGAGTGTTAATTTAAGGGTCTATATTGATTAACATTTTGTCATTTTTTGATTTATATGTGGAATCACTATTGACAATATATAGTATAAATATGTTGCAAGACTAAATCCTATAACCATGAGTATTATATCAACAATTTGGGACAGGCCACTCAACTACTGGCTCCTATTGTTGATATGGTACTCGTGATTATTATTGATATATTTAGGTTAGATCTATAACAAGATTCATGGTTACCCATCATGAGGTTGCTTCTACAATGATTGCACATGATACATATCCATTAAGACTAGTGATAAGTTATTCCTTCTATATATGTTATGATGTTCTTGCTCATATGGCCTATACATCACAATGTCCTACTTACAAATACCCACTAAGAGATCTAGATTTGGGACCTAATGTTTTCATCTAAAATCTAGATAGAGATGTATTGAAACAAGCTCTCAAACTACTTGATAATAGTACCATTTGATGTAATTCCTTACAAGGTTAGCATTATCTTTAAACTATTTCACCAAGAAAGATTTAAAATTTCTTTTACAAATTTCATGGGTTACCTTCTCCTTAATTTGTTCAAGAGCATGGACCATTATAAATGTCATAGTTAAGTACATGGTGACATTCAAATTAAAAGAGAGCTCTAGTTGACAACAAATTTGGATTATATATTTGTAACAAACTTTTTGGATATCCAAGTAAGGTTAATTTTAGTAGCTTGTCAAAATCCAAGGCCATGATAAAGGATTTGATACTATGCTCCAAGTTTCTCTAGATGATATATCACTCTACCCATCACTTTAGGCCTCATCACACTTGAAATACAATGTTCCATGTGATTCCTTGCACTTTGGTATAAGGTTTACTTAATGAAAGTACACTTCATGTTTTCACAAACATTTTTATCAACTAGGAGTCTAAAGAGATGGATATTACCACATATGTACATTCAGAATTGATCTCTTTTCATTTCATCAATAAAACACAATAAAAGGAGGACAATGATATTAAATTATCATGCACACGAGTGATTCCACTCTATTTTCCTAAGTAAGATAGCATTGGAGAGATGTCAATACCATTCATTCTCCTTAAATCTAATCACTTAAGCATACAAATGATTTGTGATCAACTTACAAATACTTGTTAATAGATCTAGATTTGGGACCTAATGTTTTCATCTAAAATATAGATATATATCTATTAAAACAAGCTCTCAAACTACTTGATAATAGTACCATTTGATGTAATTCCTTACGAGGTTAGCATTATCTTTAAACTAATTCACCAAGAAAGATTTAAAATTTCTTTTACAAATTTCATGAGTTACCTCCGTAGATTGTTTAAGAGCATGGACCATTATAAATGTCATAGTTAAATACATGGTGGCATTCAAATTAAAAGAGAGTTCTAGTTGACAACAAATTTGGATTTAATATTTGTAATAAACTTTTTGGATATCCATGTAAGGTTGATTTTAATAGCCTGCCAAAATCCAAGGCCATGATAAAGGATTTGATAATATGGTCTAAGTTTCTCTAGATGTTATATCAATCTACCCATCACTTTAGGCCTCATCACACTTGAACTACATTGTTTCATGTGATTCCTTTAACTTTGGTATAAGGTTTAATTAATGAAAGTACACTTCATGTTTTCACAAACACTTTTATCAACTAGGAGAAAGAGATGGATATTACCATGTACATTATAATATTATTATGATGCATACGAGTGATTCCATTCTCTTTCCTAAGTAAGATAGAATTGGAGCTCAATGTAAATTACATTCATTCTCCTTAAATCTAATCACATAAGCATACAAATGATTTGTGATCAACTTACAAATACCTGGGAAGAGATCTAGATTTGGGACCTAATGTTTTCATCCAGAATCTATAGAGATGTATTGAAACAAGCTCTCAAACTACTTGATAATAGTACTATTTGATGTAATTCCTTACAAGGTTAGCATTAAATTTAAAATAATTCACCAAGAAAGATTTAAAATTCTTTTACAAATTTCATGAGTCACCTCCTCAATTTTTTCAAGAGCATAGACCATTATAAATGTCATAGTTAAACACATGGTGATATTCAAATTAAAAGAGAGCTCTAGTTGACAACAAATTTAGATTAAATATTTGTAACAAACTATTTGGATATCCAAGTAAGGTTGATTTTAGTAGCTTGTCAAAATCCAAGGCCCTGATAAAGGATTTCATAATATGGTCCAAGTTTCTCTAGATGTTATATCACTCTACCCATCACTTTAGGCCTAATCACACTTGAACTACAATTTTTCATGTGATACCTTGCACTTTGGTATAAGGTTTACTTAATGAAAGTACACTTCATGTTTTCATAAACACTTTTATCAACTAGGAGTCTAAAAAGATAATGAGGAAATGATTGAGCTCATCCCAGTGGTGCCACCCATGGGCCACCTCTGTCAGGCCTCTATGCCTTTTTTTAAAGCCTGCAAGTAGCAATTTTTTACAGGAAGCATAACTTTGTGCCACGAAGTTGGATTTTTGAAAATAAATAGGTGTTGGAAAGATTCTTCAATGTACTTCGCTTTGGTCTAGGAGATTTTACCAAATTTGGCAATTTTTTTCTAGATTTCTCTGTTTGAAGACCGTACTTGTGTTTTCACTCTTGAGTTCACAACTTTCACCAACGATAACGAAATTTCAACTTCTTATAGGCGTTGGAAAGATATTTCTGTGATCTATACTTTTGTCCATGCCATTTTTATAGATTTTGCCTTAGAAATCATATTTTCAGTTTGAGGCTAATTGGGTACATTGCACTCATTAATTGGGAAAATAGTTGAAATTGGTGATTATTTTTGCTTGGGGGGCTTCAATTTCAGTTTTGATTTAGATTTGGGAGGTTACATATTAGATGATTGTTCAATTTATTTCTCTATTGCTGTTGTTTTACTCATGGTTGATACAAATTAATTTGAGCCACTCAAACCTCACAACTATCATTCATGGAAACAAAAAATGCAAAGATTACTCAAATCTAGGGGATTATGGTCTACTTTGGATGAGGAACAACCTAAATTTACAAAAGAATATAAGAAATTTGATTATAGGAACAAAATTGATGAAGCCATGGGGATGATTGCTTTGCATGTTTCTGATAGTTTGTTGTTTCATATTGAGGGTTGTGAGACACATAAGCAAGTATGGGATAAGTACAAATAACTATTTGGAAAAGTTAGTGAATTCTGTGCTTTGCAAAAAGAGGTAGAATTGACTTCTCTTTCTCCTGATACATTTCCTTCCATTGAAGATTATTTGGTTAAGTTCAAAGCTTTGAGATCTCAATTGGCAGGTTGTGGGAAAGATAAATCTGATAAGCAATGCATATTTTTTATTTTGTCTAAGTTGAAAGGGGCATATGCAATTTTTTCATCTACCTTTTATTCCACTATGTATGCCTTAGGTGATGCATTCACTATGCCTTCTCTTGAGTTATTTTGTGATCATTTGACTAGAGAGCATCCTAAGCTTATTGAATTAGATGCACTACCCAAGAGTCATGCATTGATAGCTCAATCATCAAAAGGCAAAGGTAAGAAGCAACCCAAACCTCAAACCAAATCAAAACTACTTAATGATCCTCCCACCTCTTCCAAAGAGCACAAATCTAAGAAGGAGAAACTTACTTGTGCTTATTGTAAGAAAACTAGACATGATGAACATCATTGTTATAACAAATAGATTAATGAGTTGAAGCATCTTCTTCAGAAGAACCATATTCAGTTGCCTTCAACCATGACATCTGGTTCATCTTCTCCTTCTACTCCATCATCATCTACACAGATAGGGACAACTGGATTAGCTAATGGGACAAAAAAGGTGAAAGGTAAAGCACTTCTTTCTTCTATAGATCTTCAATCACATAAATGGCTTCTTGATTCTAGAGCTTCTCATCATATGCCTTCTTCATAGGATATGTTCTCTTCATTTGAGCCTTGTAATATGCCACCTATATTAATGGGTAATAAAACTTATATGGATGTAATTGGAAAGGGATAGATATTGTTATTAGGGAGGGTACTGACAGATTGTCATGACGTCCTAACACTTTAGTTGAACTATGTCAATTATGTCGACTGGGTAGTGTCCAAGGCAGTTTGCAATAGGGAATGAATTTAGACTTCTCATCTTAGCAATGGTTTTCTTAGTTTTTGAACAAGCCTTTAACAAAATGAATCTAAACTAGAAAGCATACCACTCTTAATCTAAAAAGCATTTGAATTCTTAATCTAGAAAGCATATAAACTAATTAGGAATCAACACATGCATTTTAAAAGGCAGCTAACTATTAACTGAAAACATATTAAAATTTGAGCTAACAATTGATAACAAATTTTATGGACGAAGTAGATGCTTAGAAACTCTTAGCATATAACAACAGAACTGAAAGATTATTATCTTAAACACAATATCCTACAGGAACACACAATAATGCTAAAAGAGAAAGTTCCATTAATCTAACAAAAACATTTACTAATAGAATTGAACAACACAATTGCACAACAGTAAAATACTTATCTATCCTATATCCTTCGAGTGGTGAGCTCTTTGGATATTTTCTTATCGATTCAAATCACATGCATTATCTCAACAACTTCAAAATAAATCCATTTTCATTTGAATTTCCATTGCTCAGAATATATTACTCAGAATAAACTAGGTTGCTTCATTCCATAGAGAATTATCACATAACATAATATCTAAACATTACTTCTGTATCGTATATCAGAACATAGCATAACATAACATAGCATAACTATTTTTGAGATTACCCATAATCTATACTACCAAAATCCTAATTTTCAGGTGATGCATAAATGCGACTTGAAAAAGTCTTCAACAGAAAAAAAATAGACTTGTAACTAAACTAGATGTCTCTTAGGTTTAACATAGTAAAGGCTCCTAGTGGAGTCATAAAATGTCTTAAGTTTTTTAACAAAAAATAAAGGAACTGTCAATAAAGCCTACGATCATGTATTCCTAGATTTTAGGCGCCCTAAGACTCCAGCGTTGCTAACTTTAGTTGCTTTTAAGTTCCACTAGGCACTTCATAAAAACCTACATAAATACACAGACCTTTACACACGATCATGTCAACATTAGTGGAAGACTTCAATCAATTATAAAACAAGATTTGTACATCATTCTATCAAACATAAACAAATGTTGCTTATAAAATTAGTAAATTGGCATGGTTTAAGTAATTTGGGTGACACAGAAAGGGTTATATGACTTATTATGAAATGAGGTTAATTATACCTCATCAGGTACCTTCAATGATGTACTTTGTGTACCTTCTTTGATAACTAATCTCCTTTCTATATACCAAATTACTCATGGTGGGACAAAGAGAAGTGTTGAGTTTACTCCTGATGTAGTGTTTATTAGAGACTTGGAGAGTAGAAATATTATTGCCATTGGGATAGTTGATCATGCATCATACTTTTTCACATTTTACCCCTGATGATGATTCAGATCTTTTGATTGGTATTCACACTCCTAGTGTGAATTGTATTTCTGAGGAGAAGTTTGGTCACTTGAACCTTGGTGTTCTTTCATCCACTTCGGTTCTAGAGACTTGTGCTACACTTCCATCTCCTCCACCTCTTGCTTCTTTAGAGTTCAGTGTTTCAATTCGGCATGATGTTTCTTGTCTTTCAGATTCAGCTTTGTGGGATGAGTACTTGACAGGTGTTTCAAATTTGTTTTGTGATTCCCATCTTGCAAATTTGGAGGACACATTTGAGGGGTTAACTCTTCTCTTTGATGATAGTCATAGCACAACTGTTGTCAACCCATATGTCTTTGGAGATTGATAATCTTGAGTTTTCCTATTGTCCTAGATTGTCACATTCTTCATGCAAGCCCAGGTCTCTTGATTCAGTTGTGGCATCATTCAACATGTGGACACTTGAGTAGTTTCTGGAGACATCCTTCTTCATGAGACTTCTTCCCTCATTTCTTGTTTTGGAGTTGTTTCTTCTACATACACCAGTGGCTTGGTTTCTTCCCAAGGGGAGAAATGTTGTTTGCAAGCATTGGATACTCTTTTGTCTTCAAGAATTCACCATTGGAGCTACTTTATTATGGGGGGATATATAGTCTCACTCTTTCCCTCTTATGGGGAGATTTTGATTGTATATTCATGATGGATGTAGTACTTGGGGGGTATTGATGTTGAGTCCTCCTTTCATCAATCCATCATTTGTACATATTTGTTTGTTCTTTTCTATCTTTTGGAGACCTGAGTTTTTTCCCATGAGGTTTTCTCCTTTTCTCCATTTGTGAGAGAATTGTTAGTACAGGGGTACCTAACATGGCCTAGTAGTCTTGACCCATCTATCAACTTCATTGCATCTTTGCATTTGTTTGTTCCTCCCTAAGTTGCACTTAAGGGGGGTGTTGGTGTGAATAGGCTTATTACCTATCCAGTTTACCCCTTGTAGTGTGAACTAGGAACATTATCTAACTAGTCATTAGTTAGTTCTATTCACACATGTTCACATGTTAAGTTGACTTAGGAAGCATTCTAGTTGTGTCTAGTTGTTTCTAGATGTTGATAGTTGTCTATAATTGACATCTTATCCTATAGTTGTCTCATGTCATAGGATTAAGACACTTGTCACATGACTATAAAATCTTACATCTCATCCTTGCCTTTATAAGCAAGGCATATCATGTACATTATGTATTCCTGTATTGTTGTATTATTATTGGCAGTAAAACATTCTTCTTGCTTATCTCTCTTGTGTAGAAGGATATTTTTGGTGTTGAAGATTTGATCTTGGTTGTTGATTGTTTCTACAAAACCAAGTCTAGGGGCAAGGATGAAAGGAGGATTGGATGGATGAATTAAGGGATTTCCAATAGTGGATGGGATGGATGGGAGAATTATTATGGATGGATAGAGAGGTTCAAGATGTGATCTCTACGAATTATGTCACATAGGAACAACATGCTCCACTCTAGATATGCCACTCATGATGTTGCGTTGTAATGTTTGTGACAATAGGGTGGTAGGATATGTTGTAAAAGATTGGATATTCCAAGAGGTGTCCTAATCGTGTTTCAACATCAGGCTCCTATCCTTATCAAGGTTGAAAGTGGGAAGGGAGGATGGGTTGAGTGCGATGGGATAGGTATGCAAATATAATGGATGGGTAGGATAAGATGGGAGTAATAGGATAGGAATGATAGTATGGTAGATGCTTACCCTAAAGTGTAGGGTGATCTTATATGGTATATTTGATGCATGATTCCCATGAATGGGTTTTCATCATAGTACTTGTCCAAGGCACCGTGAGAATAGTTTTCACCATTAAACAATTTTTTCCTCTACTTTTTTTTTTGGATTTTCTACTTCATTGATTGGATGGCATTAATAACTTGATATTTAGAGGGTCTTCACATGTCCTTTTTTGTTTGATATAGTTGATGTGTTAGTGTGAAAGGAGTCTTTATTCATCTAGTTTACTTCTATCTAGTTCCTAGCCTAGTAGACCTATTCACACTAGCTTAAGTTCACTTAGTGGTTTAGTTGTCTCACCTTATAGACATATGACACATGCTCTCACACTTGTCCCAAGTGTTCTACATTGTGTCACACATCATGGAGGGATAGTCAGTGTTTGACTCTCACCTTCTCACTTCCTCCTTGTCCTACATATACAAAAAGTTCATTGTACTTCATATACATTTTATGATAGTTTTAGCTCTTGCTTTGTGTGCACATTCATCTTGTGGAAGTTTTGGTTATTGGATTCATTTCATTGCTACTACTATATGGTATCAGAGCTTAGGATTGCAATTCCCTTCCCAATTTCAGTTTCATCCCACACATAGTCCTATCATAGGTGTGTCACTCTATTAGTTCATTTGTTGAAAATGCAATTTTTTTTGCAAAATCAATATTTTACAAGTTCTCTGAGGCATTTTTCTCTTTGCATTTGGCAAGTTTTTATTCTGGAAGTTAATTTTGGCCTGTCAACCTCTATTTGGTTACCTACTTTGCTTGGATTTGGGTGTTTTTGACCACATCTAGTTCAAAGGTGGACATTTTTTGGCCTCACGAACTCCCTGACTCTCCTAGTGGATTTGGGTGATATTTTGGGTGCAATTTGGTTGATTTGAGGAGTATCTCTTCCAAGTTTGTAGGTGCAAGTCATGGAGAAAGATTTTCATTCCCAAGTAAAAAAAGTTGTTTCTATTTTGGGCGATGGTCTTGTTGGTTTTTCTTCTGAATCAGCATTAGGATTTGCCACTTCTAATGCACAGGCAGATTCAGCCAACTGAATACAGGAGGTTGCGTGAGCTCCTCCCCTTCACTTCTGGTTCTGCCGCACCAAGGGGGGTATCCCTATAACTCAAGATGTAACCTTGACTAGCTCAAAGATAGAAAGATCTAACTTGACAACAACAGGCAGAATACTCTCATGTATGGACCAAGATCTGCATGATAGATCACAAGGCTGGCAACATTCTTGGACATGATGTCTGGGTGGGTATGAGAGCATGCAGGGGGTTCCTAATCCTACTCCTACGACTAACAGGTGGAAGTATGAAATGTTTTGATATGAATTTGGATGCAAAGCTGGACATGGTATATAACACAAGAACACAACATGATTGGTGCCTATCCAGGGCTTGGAGTCGGTAGACATACACCTGTGAATGATCAGCATGAATAGCTAAAACCGGATCTCAGGGGGATACACATGATATCTGCCTTACAGATATCTCCCAATGAAGAGTGTTAAGTTATCTCTACTTATGGCATCCCTACTGCAGTATACCCTTCCCAATGTTCAACCTGAAAACAGTTTAATCTGCCCCTTGAGCAGAGGTTAAAAGATCAGACATTCAACATAGGAATTCTATGCTCTAGAATCTAAACATTACGCAAATATCCAGATCCAGAAGAAGAATACATGCAATACTGGAGACAGAATTAACACAACACATGCTAAGATAGCATTACTCATATAAGATCAACCATGAAATCAGTGGATTCATGCCAAGTCGCACAACAGGAGATACATAAACTCACAGGATAAAGCTGTACAGAGCAACCAGATCAGCTGGTTTTGGATTACAGAGCCAAAAAATCCACAACTTTCAACAACCTTGATTGAATAACACCGTCTGCATTATATAGCAGGAGGGTGTATTCAGCATTGACTACCATGTTGACCAAAAATCCCGCCAGATATACAGTATCATAAAAATGGCGCTCAAACATTAATGCAGCAGGTAGGGGAGGAGACAGGAAGATTTTTCGAGCCCTGCGCCACCGCCTAGGGATCCAGATCTTCAACCGGGTACTACATCCGTCCACGCCATCGCCCATACCTCTGCAACAATCGCCATTGATGGCGCACCAACCCGCGGCCTCGGGAAGAACATTAGACAGTTAATCGCAACCACTTCCCGCCGATATTCATCATCATGATATTTCGAATATGCAGGATAACATTATCCCACATGCACCCCGCAGCAACCTCCTTAACACTTTATATACTAGGTCATGAGCATATATCATGTCGGTGCTTTTGCTCCTGACGACACTAGTATAAGACTTCATCATCATCATCCTCCAGCAGCATGATATCCTGTTGCCCGAAATATCACCCTGACGTCAGCATCATATCGCAATACAACCTGCATGATAATCGCCTTCATCGGCACAACCTGATCCATCGGAGAAACATCCTCCTGCTGAGCCTGTACCAAAAGTCTGGCCGATGAACATCCTGATGACGTCATCATCATATCCTGCTGACGTCATCATCATATCTGCCTACTGCGCACCTCCTCATATCCAGATGACGTCATCATCATGTTTGCAAATGTCGGGAGATCTCCTCAAGATGATCAGTGTTAGAAATATGACCCCCCCGGGACCTCGATGATGTCATCATCATATCAACATCAGGATGATATTCGGAAGACAACCGGATATTTGGGAATATCATCCTGATGTGCGAATATCAGGTTGCACTGTAGCTCCTCTGTAAGATCGGGGCGATAGATGAATATGATGATGCTCGAAAAGATCACCCCCACTAGATAGCGCACGAAGCCGGCAGGCGGATATCTCCTTGATATCAGCATCATCATGATGCTGGAACAAACACACACTCGAGTGATATGAA
This sequence comes from Cunninghamia lanceolata, assembly GCA_027924645.1. Classification (NCBI taxonomy): domain Eukaryota; kingdom Viridiplantae; phylum Streptophyta; class Pinopsida; order Cupressales; family Cupressaceae; genus Cunninghamia; species Cunninghamia lanceolata. The sequence goes on along the minus strand of BSBN01000520.1, from coordinate 19,890,187 downwards.
AATATCACCCCCTCCTTCGGAAATATCATGATGCAGATAGGCAGAAAGAAAGATATCACCCTGATATAAGGATGACGTCAGCATCATCAGGATGAGAAACAGCGAACAAGAAGTGATACAACATCATCAGGATGATATTGACTAAGATCATCCTGACGTTCAAAATATGATGAACCCAGTGAATATCGGGTCACACTTAGAACTCTTCAACAACATCATCAGGATGATCATAACCAAGATCACCCGATGATAAAAATATCACCCCGGCGAGATATCATGATGCAGAAAATATGATGACCCTCGCAAGCAACACGGTGATAACTGAAAATATGATGATGATGATGACAACCCTTAAGAAAAAGCAAGTCAGGTCGAACAACTCAAAGAATAACCCCTTCACAATATCAGGGCAACATCATCATCATGTTTGGGCAAGGTGATAAATGGAAGATCACCGGATACTTTGAAAAATCACCCTCGCAAGCAGATCAGGCCGCACTGTAGCTCATCAGCATCATCAGGATAATAACCAAATATCACCCGATAACTGAATATGATGATGACGATGAGAAACCGGTCGACGGAGAACATGATGATGCTGACCTTACTCGAAACAAACATGATGATGATGACCTCCTCCTCAAGAAAATATGATGATGCAGCTGAAAACTACTGAGGAGGTCCAACACTTAGAACATTTTTTGGATACTTAGGGAGAGCGCCTGCATGAAAATTGCTCAAAAAATTGCCAGTCAATTCAGGCGCTAACAGTGGCTCTGTCTGGGGACGTGCAGGTGCAAGACTGCAGCGAGAACTCCAGATCTCTGGGATGCAGACCAGTCCCTTATCCATTGGGCATAGAGTCATGAAGTTATCATGATCTGCATCACTAAACACAATATTTTTAAACATCATTTTGGCGGCCCCGGGCAACCAAAAAGGAAGAACCATAATTTTTTCTTGTCAAATGCCTGATTCCAAGCTGAAAGATCCCAATCCCAACTGAAAAGATTGGCATAGTCTACCCATAATGTCACCTGCTTAAAAAGATATTCCACCAGTTTTGAAAGCTTGCCACCATCATTTTCAGCTCTGTCATTTTGGATTTTAGAATTAGACATATAACCATACACATAATATTTTTCAACATTAGGCAACACATGTAGGTTATGTCCCTTAAACAGTACATCATACTGCTCTTGGCATTCTTCATCATTTATCTGGCTACTGCACATTATCAGGCACTCATCCAGCTGATCCAACAATTCAGAATACCCAGAAAATATGAGACCCCTAATATCTACTGATTTTGAAAACAAAACCTGATCCACACACCCAATATTGCTCATGTCTGAATCAGGTGATGATAAACATTCATTATTCATAGCTTGCAAATCAGTATCATCATCCTCAAACAAAGGGTTAGTCCTGCACCACTGAAAGTCAAGACTCACAACATCATATGCATCAGCAGGCTCATCATAAAGGGGATTAACACTCACTGTAAAGGCCTCTGCTTCTTCTTCATGACATTCCAATTCTTCTTCATTACTATTAGATCCAGAGTCATAAGAAAAACAAACCTGATCCATGAATTGGTCATGGATATCATTTTTATCATCTAATTGCCCCACATACAAGATTTTTGCTGTTTCAATGCACTCTGAAGTTGAACAATCTACATCATTTTCCAGCCCTCCAATACTTCCTGATGAAACTGATATTGATTCTTGATCCATATGATCACAACTCTGCACAACTGGATCATTTAAACAGGAAGGCTCTTTGTTTAGGACTGGTATGCAAATATTACTTGAAAAATTATTATTTTCAACTTCACCTGCTGGGCAAAAAAGGACATCCTCCTCTATGATAGAAACATCATCCACTTGGAATGATGCAAAAACTGGGTCAACAGGGGTGTGAGTGTTATGACATTCATTATCAATTCCTGAATTAAACCCTTCATTAGCACTGGGGGCTGCAGGACAACAAAAATTTTCAGAGAAATAACCCTTTTGTATTCCATACCTCCAATTGTTTTCAATATCTAATGCAAACTGATGTGCCTGATGCAATGTGGTGGGCTCCTTGTCTCTTAATCTGTAACTCATTTTCCCATCAAAGGCTCCCAAGTAGGTAACTAAGCACAGTGCATCATTAGGTCTCATGCATTCTGGAATTCTATTCAATGCCCTCATAAATCTGAGGTTAAAGGCTGGGATCAACTCATCTTCTTCAATATGGATGTACATGAAGTCACTAATAGCTGCATATTCAGAAACTCTTTCACCATACTGTACTAGAAATGCAGATTTAAAACCATGCCAAGAGTTGACAGAGTGAGCTGGAAGGTAGGAAAACCAGTCCCTTGCATCTTCATCTAGAGATTGAACAAATAATCTCATAACCACATCCTCATGGTCAATCTCAAAGTCATCTATCACATTCATGAACTGCTGCAAGTGTCTCTCAGCTGATTCATCCTTTATACCCTTAAATTTAGGCAAAAAATTTCTGATTTTAGGTGGAAAGGCATTTAGATAGCCACAAATGCCACTGAAATCTATGGGCTTATATCTGTCTACGTTGAAACTTCTTTTATTACATTGTTGGGACTGACTACTATACATTTTTGCATTTGACACTTCACAAGGGTGCATAGGCAGATAATACATCCTTTATGTTATTGCAACCCTCCTCTCTACTCAGATTTTCTACAAACAATGACTTTAGGCACTCAAACTTTAGACTGTTTTTTCAAACTTTCCTAAAGCCCTTTAAATGAGTCTTTTGAACAACATTGCATGCCCTTTGAAATACAGTGTAAGTTCTAATAGAAGCATGCAAGCTCTGTTTTCACCAATGTCCCCTTTTAACCAGTGCTTTCTCACCAAATAGGGAATCTGTCAAATAATATAAAATACCTGGATATGTTGCAGAAGCTGCAAATTCCTCGCTGACTGATTTTGTTCTTTTATCAAGTTCTTTGATGCAGAGTCGCCACCTCCTTGAAGAGGAATGAGCTTCGGACAAGCTGAAGCTGCAAATTGATTTCTTTCTTTCTGGGTCATCCACCAGCAGAGTCACATATACAACCTTTTTTCTCTGCTGCAACAAACAGTTTCCAGGTCTAATTTTTTAATCTTGTGGACTCAAACTTTCATGGATATGACATTGATCTCCCCAGTAGAGTCGCCATTTTGTTGGTTTTTCTTCTGAATCAGCATTAGGATTTGCCACTTCTAATGCACAGGCAGATTCAGCCAACTGAATACAGGAGGTTGCGTGAGCTCCTCCCCTTCACTTCTGGTTCTGCCGCACCAAGGGGGGTATCCCTATAACTCAAGATGTAACCTTGACTAGCTCAAAGATAGAAAGATCTAACTTGACAACAACAGGCAGAATACTCTCATGTATGGACCAAGATCTGCATGATAGATCACAAGGCTGGCAACATTCTTGGACATGATGTCTGGTTGGGTATGAGAGCATGCAGGGGGTTCCTAATCCTACTCCTACAATTAACAGGTGGAAGTATGAAATGTTTTGATATGAATTTGGATGCAAAGCTGGACATGGTATATAACACAAGAACACAGCATGATTGGTGCCTATCCAGGGCTTGGAGTCGGTAGACATACACCTGTGAATGATCAGCATGAATAGCTAAAACCGGATCTCAGGGGGATACACATGATATCTGCCTTACAGATATCTCCCAATGAAGAGTGTTAAGTTATCTCTACTTATGGCATCCCTACTGCAGTATACCCTTCCCAATGTTCAACCTGAAAACAGTTTAATCTGCCCCTTGAGCAGAGGTTAAAAGATCAGACATTCAACATAGGAATTCTATGCTCTAGAATCTAAACATTACGCAAATATCCAGATCCAGAAGAAGAATACATGCAATATTGGAGACAGAATTAACACAACACATGCTAAGATAGCATTACTCATATAAGATCAACCATGAAATCAGTGGATTCATGCCAAGTCGCACAACAGGAGATACATAAACTCACAGGATAAAGCTGTACAGAGCAACCAGATCAGCTGGTTTTGGATTACAGAGCCAAAAAATCCACAACTTTCAACAACCTTGATTGAATAACACCGTCTGCATTATATAGCAGGAGGGTGTATTCAGCATTGACTACCATGTTGACCAAAAATCCCGCCAGATATACAGTATCATAAAAATGGCGCTCAAACATTAATGCAGCAGGTAGGGGAGGAGACAGGAAGATTTTTTGAGCCCTGCGCCACCGCCTAGGGATCCAGATCTTCAACCGGGTACTACATCCGTCCACGCCATCGCCCATACCTCTGCAACAATCGCCATTGATGGCGCACCAACCCGCGGCCTCGGGAAGAACATTAGACAGTTAATCGCAACCACTTCCCGCCGATATTCATCATCATGATATTTCGAATATGCAGGATAACATTATCCCACATGCACCCCGCAGCAACCTCCTTAACACTTTATATACTAGGTCATGAGCATATATCATGTCGGTGCTTTTGCTCCTGACGACACTAGTATAAGACTTCATCATCATCATCCTCCAGCAGCATGATATCCTGTTGCCCGAAATATCACCCTGACGTCAGCATCATATCGCAATACAACCTGCATGATAATCGCCTTCATCGGCACAACCTGATCCATCGGAGAAACATCCTCCTGCTGAGCCTGTACCAAAAGTCTGGCCGATGAACATCCTGATGACGTCATCATCATATCCTGCTGACGTCATCATCATATCTGCCTACTGCGCACCTCCTCATATCCAGATGACGTCATCATCATGTTTGCAAATGTCGGGAGATCTCCTCAAGATGATCAGTGTTAGAAATATGACCCCCCCGGGACCTCGATGACGTCATCATCATATCAACATCAGGATGATATTCGGAAGACAACCGGATATTTGGGAATATCATCCTGATGTGCGAATATCAGGTTGCACTGTAGCTCCTCTGTAAGATCGGGGCGATAGATGAATATGATGATGCTCGAAAAGATCACCCCCACTAGATAGCGCACGAAGCCGGCAGGCGGATATCTCCTTGATATCAGCATCATCATGATGCTGGAACAAACACACACTCGAGTGATATGAAAATATCACCCCCTCCTTCGGAAATATCATGATGCAGATAGGCAGAAAGAAAGATATCACCCTGATATAAGGATGACGTCAGCATCATCAGGATGAGAAACAGCGAACAAGAAGTGATACAACATCATCAGGATGATATTGACTAAGATCATCCTGACGTTCAAAATATGATGAACCCAGTGAATATCGGGTCACACTTAGAACTCTTCAACAACATCATCAGGATGATCATAACCAAGATCACCCGATGATAAAAATATCACCCCGGCGAGATATCATGATGCAGAAAATATGATGACCCTCGCAAGCAACACGGTGATAACTGAAAATATGATGATGATGATGACAACCCTTAAGAAAAAGCAAGTCAGGTCGAACAACTCAAAGAATAACCCCTTCACAATATCAGGGCAACATCATCATCATGTTTGGGCAAGGTGATAAATGGAAGATCACCGGATACTTTGAAAAATCACCCTCGCAAGCAGATCAGGCCGCACTGTAGCTCATCAGCATCATCAGGATAATAACCAAATATCACCCGATAACTGAATATGATGATGACGATGAGAAACCGGTCGACGGAGAACATGATGATGCTGACCTTACTCGAAACAAACATGATGATGATGACCTCCTCATCAAGAAAATATGATGATGCAGCTGAAAACTACTGAGGAGGTCCAACACTTAGAACATTTTTTGGATACTTAGGGAGAGCGCCTGCATGAAAATTGCTCAAAAAACTGCCAGTCAATTCAGGCGCTAACAGTGGCTCTGTCTGGGGACGTGCAGGTGCAAGACTGCAGCGAGAACTCCAGATCTCTGGGATGCAGACCAGTCCCTTATCCATTGGGCATAGAGTCATGAAGTTATCATGATCTGCATCACTAAACACAATATTTTTAAACATCATTTTGGCGGCCCCGGGCAACCAAAAAGGAAGAACCATAATTTTTTCTTGTCAAATGCCTGATTCCAAGCTGAAAGATCCCAATCCCAACTGAAAAGATTGGCATAGTCTGCCCATAATGTCACATGCTTAAAAAGATATTCCACCAGTTTTGAAAGCTTGCCACCATCATTTTCAGCTCTGTCATTTTGGATTTTAGAATTAGACATATAACCATACACATAATATTTTTCAACATTAGGCAACACATGTAGGTTATGTCCCTTAAACAGTACATCATACTGCTCTTGGCATTCTTCATCATTTATCTGGCTACTGCACATTATCAGGCACTCATCCAGCTGATCCAACAATTCAGAATACCCAGAAAATATGAGACCCCTAATATCTACTGATTTTGAAAACAAAACCTGATCCACACACCCAATATTGCTCATGTCTGAATCAGGTGATGATGAACATTCATTATTCATAGCTTGCAAATCAGTATCATCATCCTCAAACAAAGGGTTAGTCCTGCACCACTGAAAGTCAAGACTCACAACATCATATGCATCAGCAGGCTCATCATAAAGGGGATTAACACTCACTGTAAAGGCCTCTGCTTCTTCTTCATGACATTCCAATTCTTCTTCATTACTATTAGATCCAGAGTCATAAGAAAAACAAACCTGATCCATGAATTGGTCATGGATATCATTTTTATCATCTAATTGCCCCACATACAAGATTTTTGCTGTTTCAATGCACTCTGAAGTTGAACAATCTACATCATTTTCCAGCCCTCCAATACTTCCTGATGAAACTGATATTGATTCTTGATCCATATGATCACAACTCTGCACAACTGGATCATTTAAACAGGAAGGCTCTTTGTTTAGGACTGGTATGCAAATATTACTTGAAAAATTATTATTTTCAACTTCACCTGCTGGGCAAAAAAGGACATCCTCCTCTATGATAGAAACATCATCCACTTGGAATGATGCAAAAACTGGGTCAACAGGGGTGTGAGTGTTATGACATTCATTATCAATTCCTGAATTAAACCCTTCATTAGCACTGGGGGCTGCAGGACAACAAAAATTTTCAGAGAAATAACCCTTTTGTATTCCATACCTCCAATTGTTTTCAATATCTAATGCAAACTGATGTGCCTGATGCAATGTGGTGGGCTCCTTGTCTCTTAATCTGTAACTCATTTTCCCATCAAAGGCTCCCAAGTAGGTAACTAAGCACAGTGCATCATTAGGTCTCATGCATTCTGGAATTCTATTCAATGCCCTCATAAATCTGAGGTTAAAGGCTGGGATCAACTCATCTTCTTCAATATGGATGTACATGAAGTCACTAATAGCTGCATATTCAGAAACTCTTTCACCATACTGTACTAGAAATGCAGATTTAAAACCATGCCAAGAGTTGACAGAGTGAGCTGGAAGGTAGGAAAACCAGTCCCTTGCATCTTCATCTAGAGATTGAACAAATAATCTCATAACCACATCCTCATGGTCAATCTCAAAGTCATCTATCACATTCATGAACTGCTGCAAGTGTCTCTCAGCTGATTCATCCTTTATACCCTTAAATTTAGGCAAAAAATTTCTGATTTTAGGTGGAAAGGCATTTGGATAGCCACAAATGCCACTGAAATCTATGGGCTTATATCTGTCTACGTTGAAACTTCTTTTATTACATTGTTGGGACTGACTACTATACATTTTTGCATTTGACACTTCACAAGGGTGCATAGGCAGATAATACATCCTTTATGTTATTGCAACCCTCCTCTCTACTCAGATTTTCTACAAACAATGACTTTAGGCACTCAAACTTTAGACTGTTTTTTCAAACTTTCCTAAAGCCCTTTAAATGAGTCTTTTGAACAACATTGCATGCCCTTTGAAATACAGTGTAAGTTCTAATAGAAGCATGCAAGCTCTGTTTTCACCAATGTCCCCTTTTAACCAGTGCTTTCTCACCAAATAGGGAATCTGTCAAATAATATAAAATACCTGGATATGTTGCAGAAGCTGCAAATTCCTCGCTGACTGATTTTGTTCTTTTATCAAGTTCTTTGATGCAGAGTCGCCACCTCCTTGAAGAGGAATGAGCTTCGGACAAGCTGAAGCTGCAAATTGATTTCTTTCTTTCTGGGTCATCCACCAGCAGAGTCACATATACAACCTTTTTTCTCTGCTGCAACAAACAGTTTCCAGGTCTAATTTTTTAATCTTGTGGACTCAAACTTTCATGGATATGACATTGATCTCCCCAGTAGAGTCGCCATTTTGTTGGTTTTTCTTCTGAATCAGCATTAGGATTTGCCACTTCTAATGCACAGGCAGATTCAGCCAACTGAATACAGGAGGTTGCGTGAGCTCCTCCCCTTCACTTCTGGTTCTGCCGCACCAAGGGGGGTATCCCTATAACTCAAGATGTAACCTTGACTAGCTCAAAGATAGAAAGATCTAACTTGACAACAACAGGCAGAATACTCTCATGTATGGACCAAGATCTGCATGATAGATCACAAGGCTGGCAACATTCTTGGACATGATGTCTGGTTGGGTATGAGAGCATGCAGGGGGTTCCTAATCCTACTCCTACAACTAACAGGTGGAAGTATGAAATGTTTTGATATGAATTTGGATGCAAAGCTGGACATGGTATATAACACAAGAACACAGCATGATTGGTGCCTATCCAGGGCTTGGAGTCGGTAGACATACACCTGTGAATGATCAGCATGAATAGCTAAAACCGGATCTCAGGGGGATACACATGATATCTGCCTTACAGATATCTCCCAATGAAGAGTGTTAAGTTATCTCTACTTATGGCATCCCTACTGCAGTATACCCTTCCCAATGTTCAACCTGAAAACAGTTTAATCTGCCCCTTGAGCAGAGGTTAAAAGATCAGACATTCAACATAGGAATTCTATGCTCTAGAATCTAAACATTACGCAAATATCCAGATCCAGAAGAAGAATACATGCAATACTGGAGACAGAATTAACACAACACATGCTAAGATAGCATTACTCATATAAGATCAACCATGAAATCAGTGGATTCATGCCAAGTCGCACAACAGGAGATACATAAACTCACAGGATAAAGCTGTACAGAGCAACCAGATCAGCTGGTTTTGGATTACAGAGCCAAAAAATCCACAACTTTCAACAACCTTGATTGAATAACACCGTCTGCATTATATAGCAGGAGGGTGTATTCAGCATTGACTACCATGTTGACCAAAAATCCCGCCAGATATACAGTATCATAAAAATGGCGCTCAAACATTAATGCAGCAGGTAGGGGAGGAGACAGGAAGATTTTTCGAGCCCTGCGCCACCGCCTAGGGATCCAGATCTTCAACCGGGTACTACATCCGTCCACGCCATCGCCCATACCTCTGCAACAATCGCCATTGATGGCGCACCAACCCGCGGCCTCAGGAAGAACATTAGACAGTTAATCGCAACCACTTCCCGCCGATATTCATCATCATGATATTTCGAATATGCAAGATAACATTATCCCACATGCACCCCGCAGCAACCTCCTTAACACTTTATATACTAGGTCATGAGCATATATCATGTCGGTGCTTTTGCTCCTGACGACACTAGTATAAGACTTCATCATCATCATCCTCCAGCAGCATGATATCCTGTTGCCCGAAATATCACCCTGACGTCAGCATCATATCGCAATACAACCTGCATGATAATCGCCTTCATCGGTACAACCTGATCCATCGGAGAAACATCCTCCTGCTGAGCCTATACCAAAAGTCTGGCCGATGAACATCCTGATGATGTCATCATCATATCCTGCTGACGTCATCATCATATCTGCCTACTGCGCACCTCCTCATATCCGGATGACGTCATCATCATGTTTGCAAATGTCGGGAGATCTCCTCAAGATGATCAGTGTTAGAAATATGACCCCCCCGGGACCTCGATGATGTCATCATCATATCAACATCAGGATGATATTCGGAAGACAACCGGATATTTGGGAATATCATCCTGATGTGCGAATATCAGGTTGCACTGTAGCTCCTCTGTAAGATCGGGGCGATAGATGAATATGATGATGCTCGAAAAGATCACCCCCACTAGATAGCGCACGAAGCCGGCAGGCGGATATCTCCTTGATATCAGCATCATCATGATGCTGGAACAAACACACACTCGAGTGATATGAAAATATCACCCCCTCCTTCGGAAATATCATGATGCAGATAGGCAGAAAGAAAGATATCACCCTGATATAAGGATGACGTCAGCATCATCAGGATGAGAAACAGCGAACAAGAAGTGATACAACATCATCAGGATGATATTGACTAAGATCATCCTGACGTTCAAAATATGATGACCCCAGTGAATATCGGGTCACACTTAGAACTCTTCAACAACATCATCAGGATGATCATAACCAAGATCACCCGATGATAAAAATATCACCCCGGCGAGATATCATGATGCAGAAAATATGATGACCCTCGCAAGCAACACGGTGATAACTGAAAATATGATGATGATGATGACGACCCTTAAGAAAAAGCAAGTCAGGTTGAACAACTCAAAGAATAACCCCTTCACAATATCAGGGCAACATCATCATCATGTTTGGGCAAGGTGATAAATGGAAGATCACCGGATACTTTGAAAAATCACCCTCGCAAGCAGATCAGGCCACACTGTAGCTCATCAGCATCATCAGGATAATAACCAAATATCACCCGATAACTGAATATGATGATGACGATGAGAAACCGGTCGACGGAGAACATGATGATGCTGACCTTACTCGAAACAAACATGATGATGATGACCTCCTCCTCAAGAAAATATGATGATGCAGCTGAAAACTACTGAGGAGGTCCAACACTTAGAACATTTTTTGGATACTTAGGGAGAGCGCCTGCATGAAAATTGCTCAAAAAACTGCCAGTCAATTCAGGCGCTAACAGGTCTAAAGTCTCAGATTTCTCCACGTTTGCACTGTTTATAACCTACCAGGAGTATTGGTCGCCAATTTCATTTTTTGTATAGTGGATTTCCAGTCACCAATGGCACTATTCCACGATTTTATCCATCATAGGTCAGCTATCTCATTTGGTTTCCCTCACCTACCAGTGTTTGAAGTTTCAGCCTTGCCCTCTTCAATAAGTCGACACCTTTGAAACAACAATTGAAGTTTCATTCAACCAGGCCCTGTTTTGGGAAGACTTAGCATTCCCTTGCGGCTTCATCATAGGGAATTTGCCCCACATTTGGACTCAACATGATTAGGGTTTCTTCTACAAAGGTTGCTATTTTATTCCGGTGCTAAGGTTATAGATGCCACATTCTTTTTCTATTGCAGGTCGATGCCTTAGCTCACAAGGGTGGACTCTCGACACTAGGTTGCCTTTATGTTGCAGGTTGCTTTAAACTATATTTTGTCATTTCATTAGTAATACACATTTACTATTAGGGTACGCCTTTGAGATAACAATGAAATTTTTACATCTAGCAGTTAAGTTTTTTTAAACTAAGCATTTTTTATAAGATATCTGCTAGCTTTTAGGATATTGACCACTAGTGGTCATCGAAACTACTAATATTTGTTAACATATGTTTGTCAACTTTGTAAGCAATCTTTAACAACATTTGTAATGACCGTAGAATTTTATGTATAACGATAACATTTGTTGCAACCATACTACTTTATGTAACCTTGAAAACAAATGCTAAACCTTAGAGGTTAGTTAACCACTCAAACAGGCTAACCTTTTATGCCAAATGGAGACTGCCAGGGGCTCACAACTTGTCCAAGGATGTTGATTTTTTTATTTTTCCATAACTTTTGCCCACGGAGGCGAAATTGGGCATATTTATAGTTAATGAGAAGATGGTTTCAATGCCGACAAAGCTACATCAAGACAATTTGGGAATTGTCCCATTTTCTCACACTTGTTTCCTTCCTTTGTAAAGCAAGATCAACACCCACTAAAATGATTGTATCTTTTGATTGGCAACTCAAAATTGAGTGTCATTTTTTAGAAAGTGCATACTTTTTCACAACTAATATATTAAAAAAGATTTCACACTGCTGTTATAAAGTGCCATTTTCATTCCAATTAGACTTGCTTACCACACTACAATTATAAAGTGCCAAATTCTGGGGGGCTTCTTTTATAGTTTTTTAATCAATCTTGGGGGGTTTGTATGACACAATTTACGTGCCTCTTTGTGTTTCTCAAGTATGGATCCTAAAATTTATTTGTTAACTATTGTCACCTAAATTTGTACCCTATTGTTGGAGCTTTACTAGTTCCAACAAATTTAGTGAAACATCAGATTGGTCTCAAGCTGTGAGACCTTGCAGTTGATACCAAACCTCCAGAGAAGGTTGGTTCCTCTTTCTAGGCTTGAGGTCTAAAGAATTTAACTAAATATAATGCTACTACTCATGAGGAAAAGAGGAAGAAAATTTTGAAATTAAAAGGGGGTGATGCACTAGATTTAATATGTTTAACTATGCTTGTATTAACACAACAATGACCTCAAAACTGCAACAAACTCACAGAGACTCACGTAAACATCATAGAGGTTCAAGTAGAAAACTGAAGCTATTAAAGGGTCCATTTTGCCCACAATACAACCATACAATTCTCAAATAAACATAGTGTAAAGTTATAGAGAGAGGAAAAATAACAGTTTGTATTGATCATGAAGGCTAGAAAACCATTACAAAAGTAGAAGAATTAATTACAGAGGAAATAGACACAAAATAATAGTTTATATTCATTGGTGAACAACAATCAGAGACATCAAAGACTCAGAATTGAGCACAATGTATCAAATCCGATTGGTTCTTGTAAAGCATTACAAGGCCTACAATCGCAACAAAATTCTCCTGCCTACGTAATAGCCCCAAAAAATAGCTAACCTCAATTACATCTTTTCTACATGTATATATAAAATTTCAATCCATCGTGTAGCTACATGTGCTAAAAATCAGTCAACTATTTTGCCCAGGCGCCCATGCTGCATTGAATTTAGCTCATGGCCATGTCAAGAAATCTTGTAAATTTGGCAATGGCCATGCCCTGTCAGATCTGCAATCCTTGTAGAGGAGATTGCCCACACGCATGGGTGTCAAGCGCATTAATGAAGGAAGGTCTAAAATCCTTCCATGGTACCTGCAAATTCCTTTTGTCCCTAATTGGTACTAGCGCTTTGAAGAATTTCACTGTGTCAAATACCTAAATCTGATTGATTTGTAATATCTTCCTTCAGGCATTTAATTATTCTACAACAATGGCGTGTTCTCAGGAAATCATGCCCAACAAGTTTTTACAACACTTTAAAAGTGTTCATTTTTAATTCCACTTATGTCGCCTTTTGATTTTTCTCTATCAGTGAATTCATCCTTTGATGAACTCCTTTTCTTCATCACTCTTTGATTTCTTTGCTTATCTCCCTTTGGTTGGTGAAATCCTCTTTTGGCGAAGCATCAAGTCTTGGCGAACTTTCTCTTTCACGAACCACTTTCTTCTTTCCCTACTGACTTGTTCTTTTTCCTCTTTGTCACCTTATTGGCAAATTGGTAAAACTACAAACTCGTGAACCCAATTGGCAAGCTTGCTAGTTTACGAATTTGCTGATTCACCGACAAACACTTAACTTGAACAATTTTGCCAAAGAAGACATCAAACTTTCCTTCAACACTTTTGTTCCCTTAGGAAAAAATTCCACTTGCCTTGGAAAATTTTACCTCTTGCAGCCACTTTTCACCTCTTTCAAACCCTGTCACTTTCATCACTTGGTCACCATATCGGTGAATCAGTGAAAACATAAACTTATGAACTTGATCGACAAAGTCGGTAGTTCATGAACTAGCCGTTTCATCGACAAAGGCCTCAAACTTCAACTTTTTTCATTATCCTTCTACTTTTCTCTCACCTCCTTTGCTGTATTATTGGCAAATTGACAAACCAGTGAAGTCATGGACCTGCGAACTCCATCAAAAAAATTGATAGCTCATGATTTTGCCAATTTGCCGACAAAACCCTCAAATGGATAGATTTTTCTAAGGGAAGAAGACATATTGAATTGGGGGGAATTTTACTTAAATTTTTTTAGAATTTTGAAGGGGGACTTTCTTCCATTTAAGCTTTCTTAGATCAGTTATTTCTGATGGAAGAAAGACATGATTTTTAAGGGGATCTTTGGGCTATTTTGGTCTATGCTAAAATAGGACAACATTTTGGTGATTATGCAGGGGTGTTTGTCTGCTAAACACAAGGAATCAATGACCTTATCAATCCATTGGACACAGAGTCAAAAGAGAAACTATAACAACATGACCATATAGAACTAAAAACTACCTCTAGAAAACAAAAAAAAAAAAACAAGAAGGCAAACCATCTCCTAATGAGAACATTGCTTGTGCAAGAGCACTTGAAGGAAGGGAAACCTAAAACAAAAGCAAGACCTACTCTAACTATTTACAAGAATCCCAAAACCAAACTCAGAAGTATTGTTTGAGATGAATCCCATTCACTAGTATTGGAAGTGATTCACTAGTTAGCTTGGAGATTTGGAAGGCATTTGCTTGCTTGCAACTGGTGATGATATATGGGCTGCTCCATAAGGCATCAAATTTGGAGTGACTCCCAACCTTAGCTTTATCTTCATCCCATTTCAGCACCAAGTCTCCCTCTTGGAAGACTCTGTCAACTGATTTTCTATTAAATGTCATTTTGACTTGATCTTGGTGGGCTTCAAGGGTCTTCATGATAACATCTCTTCTTTCTTCAAGCTACATCAACTCAGCAAACCTCACTGTCATGGCATCACTTTCCAATAATTCCAGTTGTTGTACCAACTCAAGGGAAGGTAACTCCAGTGACAGTGGAAGCCTTGCTTCCTTTTCATAAACTAGCATAAATGGTGAATTTCCAATGGCCCTTTTGGGGGTAATTCTATCATCCCAAAGAGCTTCTTTCAACTTGGAATGCTAAGTCCTTTGATTGTCCTCCACTGTTCTTTTGATGATCTTGATCAGGTTTTTGTTTGTGGACTCAGCAAGGCCATTTCCCTGAGGGTAGTAGTTGGAAGATGTCTTCAAGTAAATTCCATAGTTAAGCGCCCATTCACTGATTTTTGTGCCTACAAAGCCCTTGTCATTGTCAGAAATAATGGTGAATGGAACACCAAATTTGGTAACTATACCCTCAAGAAAATCTAAAACAAAGGCTTCTGTGGCATCCTTCAAAGCAATTTCATCTGTCCACCTCATGAAATAATTAGTGGCTAGTAAAATCCACTTATGACCAGTACTGGAGGTGGATTAATCATCCCAATGAAGTCCAAACCCCATTGGGCAAACGGTTGATCAGTCTGATTGGGTGTAGAGGAAGATCAACCAACTTTTGTTGACCTACAAATAATGCACATTCTTTGCAGCTTGTTACCCATCTATGGGTATCTTTGAACAAATTGGGCTAGTAATAACCAGCCCTCATGATTTTGATAATAGTTGTTCTTGGTGAAAAATGGTCACCAACAGGGCCATTATGAAACTCTTCTAACACCCTAGGAGTCTGATCTTGTGCAATGCATCTAAGAAGAACTCCATTGATGTCTTTTTGAAACAAGACACCATAAATAAGAACATAAGAAATGGAATGGAGTTTGAAATATCTCCTTTTGGCTTGACCTAGTCCATCTGGGCATTTACCTGACTATAGAAAGGTAGCCATGTCATGATATCAGTCATTTGGAGTGTGAAAAACAATTGGCTAGACTTGTTTAAGGGCATACAATGTGTCATTTCCAACTCCAATGTTTGTTGCCATATGCTTGCACAGTCCTTTGCCTCTTACCAGCTTGGTGATGTTGATGTTGATATCATACTCCATGACCTTTGTGATCCATCCATCCCTCTTCTCATTGACATATCTTCTCAAAATGAATTCTTTTACCAGGGTGATTCACCATCAACTGTATCTTGCTGTTTGAAAGCATGTGTCTAAATTTTTTGAGCACTTTCACCATAGCAAAGACCTATTTCTCAATAAAATCATACCTTAGCTTATATTCCTTGAGGGGCTAGCTGAAGAAGGCGATTGGTTGCTCCAACTTCTCTTCATTCGGCTGTGTCAAGACTATTGATATGTCCTCCTTTCCACCAAAGGCATAAAGGATAAAATTCTTCTCATAGTTTGGGTTTATCAGTGTAGGGGCCTACACAATGGCTTGATTGATAGCTTCAAAACTATCCCTACGTTTTTTTGACCATGTGAAAGCATCATTCTTCTTAAGCATGGTGGTGAGGGGTTTTACTATTGAAGAAAAAATTAGTATAAACCTCCTCACAAAATTAATCTTGCCTAAGAAGCTTTGCAAGCCCTTCTTGTGACTAGGAAGGGGAAGAGAGAAAATGGCACTGGTGCTTTCTGGGTCAATAGCAAGTCCTTCCTTTGAGACTACATGTCCCAGCAATTTGCTTTTCGAGACAACAAACACATATTTCTTCAGATTCAATGACACACCATATTCTCTGCATCTTTCAAAGACTTTTCTCAAATGACCTAGATGGTCAGCTGCATGCTTAGAATATATAGTTAAATCATCAAGATACACTAAAATAATATCATTGATCATGCCTCTAAATGCCAAATCCATTGCTCTTTGGAAGGTTGCTCTAGCATTGGTCAACCCAAATGGCATTATATGATAAGCCAAGGTACCCCATTTGGTGGTAAAGGCTATCTTGTACCAATCTGATTCTTTTACAAGAATCTGATTGTACCCTGAGTAGCCATCTAGGAGTGAAAACCTTTCATCTTCTGCCACTATCTGTAAGATTTGTTCCATGGAAGGGAGTGGATAGTGGTCTTTAAGGGAGGCCTTTTTTAGATCTCTAAAGTCCACACACAATCTGATTTCCCCATTCTTTTTCTTAACTAGAACTAGGTTAGCCACCCAAGAGGAATGTTTAATTGGATAAATGATTTTGGCTTATATGAGCTTGAATAGCTCTTTCCTCATTAATGGTTCTATTTTGGGGTTGACAATCCTTTGCTTTTGGCAGACATGTTTGACATTGGGGTCTAAATCAATGGTATGCTGGATTAAACCAGGGTCAAAACATTTCAGATCCCTATAATCCCAAGTAATTAAATCATCAAATTCACTACAAAGCTCAACAAAACCTTGTCTTTCAGCTTGATTACATATCTTTCCATGCTTTAGAAATCTGCCCTGTGCAATTTCTACCTCTTCATAGTCCTCTTTTTTGACTGTCCTGTTCATCTTCTCCCTTTTAGGTTGATCATCAACACCAAATATGTTTTCTAAAGTGACCAATCCCCTAGGCAGTTTATTGGTCTTCAGCTGGATCACTTGGTCACCATACTACTGCAACTTGGACTAATTACCAGCAGCAAACTCTACCTCCTCTTACAAGAAATTGACAATTTGCTTGTCATTCTCAAATACTTACCAACTTGTAACATTGTTTGGGATAGCTGGCCTCACAACAATCTTCACATGATGATCTGAGTTTTGTTTGACATTATTTGGAATGTCAAACTGGGCACCAACTGTAGCCAACCTGTCAGCATCTTTGTTTCTTTATCTAGGCACTGCTTGAATATTGAAGGCATCAAAGTCTTCAATCAGATCCCAAACCCTATGTTTATATGACTTCAACAAGTCATTCCTTGAAGCACTTTGTGATTTTATTTGGTGGACAACTAGCTCACTATCACTAAATGCTTGTAAAATTTTTATTCCTCTCTTTTGTGCTAGTTGCATACCCTGAATTAAGGCTTCATACTTAGCCACATTATTAGTACAACTGAACTGTAATTTGTAAGCAGAGAAATAATTTTCCTTTTGGGGTGAAATCAGTACAACCCTAGCACCTGCTCCATTTTTGCTTTTAGAGCCATCAAAATACATCTGTCATATCCCACTTGAATCTTCTTTTGACTTCACAAGATTAGGGATGAAGGCATCCTCATCATGGATATAGCATGTACCCAACCCTATGTCTTCTATATGATAAGGAGTATCAAACTGAAAACAATTTGCCCACTCATCAAGTAGTATATTAGGGATTTCTTCCATAGGTGTGGCAACCTCATGCATGTTGTTGTCATCCTTCTCTAAGTCATGGATTGTGCAGTTCATGTTGGTAGGGTTAGGGGAATAAAGCTCTACATGATCATTGGCAATAGGCTCAGCCTTAATGGTCACCTTAGTGCCATACCTTGTTCTAAATAACATGTGGGACCAATCAGAGGATAGGTATCCACCTATTTTAGTAGTGAAATCCCTAGACAAACATATGCCAAAGTATGCAGGGAGATCAATGACTGAGATGTCTTGTAAAATAGAGCAGCCAGGGCATGCATGTAGGGTGAGCTTCAGGTCTTTGACTACACCTACTATTTTAATAGCAATGCCATATAGTTGCACTACACCCTTTGTTATAGGCTCATACTTAATGCCTAATTAATTAGCTATATTTTTAGGCATAACAGAAGTACCTACCCCAGAATCAATCATGTAATTATGCAACAATTTGTCACCAATGATTAGGGAAACATAGAAAGGAGGGGGCTTACTAGTTTTTGCTTGCCTCCTCTTTGGGTTGCCACAGGTTTGCTAAGGTGGCTACTTTTTCTTTTACTGTCTCTTTGGCAGGCTGATTGAAGCTTGTTAAGGCTTCTTGAAGTAAATCCCTTTGAGTTGGGATTAACAAGGCATCCCACATAGTGACATTTAGGTTAGTACTTTTCATCTAATGAACTATGCTGAAAGGGATTTTACTAACCTTTTGAGGTACCTTTGTGATAATAGTGTCAACTTTTGATTGTTGACTAGCCTAGGGCTGCTGTTCCAACACTGGAGTTGTTTTACCAACAATCTGATCTGCTTGTTTCAAAGGAGTCTTGGCTATTGCACCTTCATTTGTAGCCATTTGGGATGCATGAGAAGTAAATTCTTGACCAACTGTAGGGACTGATGCATCCTCAGTCGCTCTTCTCTTGGCTCTTGTGTTGAACGCTACTAGGCCTGCACCTTGATTAACACCACAAAAATCATCTTATGTCTAATTCATCCAGGTAGAATTGTTTTGTATTTGTTCCTTCTCTCCCACCATCTCTTGGCTGGAACTAACTTTCTATGTTGGGAGGATTGATTAGCTTTGCACTGTTAAAGCCTAACTGAACTATTCGCTTTGGCACAAATTCTGATCATGGGGTTGATTGCATGGATAACACCAATCACTATCCTGATCCATGTTGTTCTGTATGGGCACCAGAGGTCTAGATGTGCTTGTAGCATTGGGATGGACAAAATTTAGTGGCCTGATGTAACTACGCTAATTTTGTCTTTGCACATTACCTTGATATGGCAGTCTATTTTGTTGATACGTCTGATTGAATGGCTGATATGGCCTATTGGGTTGCACCTGCTGCCTCCTTTCCAACACCAATTCATTATTTAGTCTTCTTATCATGGCATCTCTCATCTTTCTTTTCAATTAGAGGTGCAATTAGAGGAGTAGCAGGGTTGGTTGTTGTAGGTATTGGCATTGCAGCAAGCTCGATGACTGGAGCCTTTGGAAATAAGGGCATCGGTGGTCTTGGGGCAAATTTTCTAGCTTGGATCAGATAATTTGCTGCCCTTATGGCTGTGTCATATGCACCTAGTAAAACATGCCCTCCCATGGATTGAATCATAACAATATTGTAAGGATTCAAAGATTCAAATAATATATAAATGCAGTATTTGGAGAGGGCTTAACCAACAATGGGATTTTGTCCCATGTCTTCTGAAATCTATAGTTGAAGTCCACCATGAACTCATGCAGAGCCCTTTTGATTGTTGCTAACTGCTCCATTAGAGACATGTTGGCCACTCTTGTCTTCAAAATGTTAGCAAAGTCTTGTTCCCAAGTCATCCCAGTTATGGATGGAATTAGTTGGCAGACCTCTATACCACTAGAGTGCTTTTCCTTTGAAGAAAGAAGTAAGAAGTCTCACAATGACATTGTCTATAGTGACATTATGGATTGAGCACACACTAGCAATATCTTGGATATGCTCAGCAGGGGTGGTAGAGTTTTCACGGTTAAAAAATGGGATTGCTTTTAGAGCTAAGGTAGGGATATCATCATATTTACTAGGTCGAGAGGGCTTCCTCCATTGAAGGTAATGAAAGGGAGATTCCTTGCCATATTGGGGTTATTCAAATTAATTTTGGGTATATGCAAGGTCCTCCTTGAATACTGAAATCTAACAAGAGGAGGGGTAGACTAGGCTCTTGAAGGAGATGGAACAACACTCCTATTCTCTCTCACAGAGGACCTAGACAATCTACTTCTTCTTCTTAAATCAACAAAATATAGCTTTATGAATCAAAAATTACCTAAAGAAGAAGCTCTGGTCTGCACTCCAAGCATGAAATGTTGGACTGGTTTGAATATTGGACCATCAGAGTCACCAGGTGCTTGTTGATCGCTTCCACATCAGCGAATGAACCAGGAACAACATTGAAATTTCTCACTTCAACTCTTACTCAGAGTAGAGGGGTCCCACTGGGCATGCTTGAAACTATTGTCACCTAAATTTGCACCATGTTGTTGAAGCTTTGGTAGTTCCAACAAATTCAGTGAAACATGGGATTGGTCTCAAGGTGTGGGACCTTGCAGTTGAGACCAAACCTCCAGAGAAGGCTGGTTCCTCTTTCTAGACTTGAGGTCTGTTGGTTCGCGAATCAGCAGAGGGTTTGCCAGCTCCAATGCACATGCAGATTCGGCCAATAGAGTATGGGAGGTTGCGTGAGCTGCCTCCCCTTCACTTCTGGTTCTGCTGCACCAAGGGGGGTATCCCTATAGCTAATGATGTAACTTGACTCACCCAAATGGAAGAATGATTTAGCTTTACAAATATAGGTAGAATACTCTCACTTTTAGACCAAGATTTGTATGATAAGTCACTAGGTTGGCAACTCTCTTGGACATTATCTGACTGGTTGAGGTATGAGAGTATGAAGGGATCCTAATTCCTACTCCTACACTAACAGATTGGAAGTATTGAAATGATTGATTTATACTTTGGATGCAAGACAGGGGGTTTTTGGATCATAAGTACTAAACAATAGTAGACCAGTGCCTATCTCAGGGCAAGGAGTCAAATAGATGTATACAGGTGAACAGTTTGCAACTGCATTCAAGTTTCAGGGGGTCAAAGTTGGTATTCGCCTTACAAATACCACCCAGGAATGGGTATTTTAGTTGCCCATACTTATAGATATCCTAGCTGACATACATACTTCTCCATGATTGACCTAAAACAATTTAATCCACTCCTTGAATGGAAGTCAAAAGATCAAGCATGTGGTACAAAAAACTATACCCTAGAATCCAAGTAACCCTTAGCAACCAGATTCAGAAGAAGGAAATGCATACAGCAAATGGAGACAGACAACTAAAACACATGCAAATAAGCATTTCTCATATAAAATTGACATGAAACTGAAAAGAATGTGCAAAATACATTCGAAATGCAACTCATAAACTCCAGAAAGAGATACAACAGCTAGGAAATGCTCTATTTTTCATTATTTACACAAAAATTGCCCAAGTCTTCAACAACCAGAAAAATGAGTCACACCGTCTGCTATATAGCAGGAATGTGTACTCAACATTAATCACATGGCCATTCAAAATTTGCTAGATACAGTGCATCATGAGAAAATGGCGCTCAAACATTGAATGCAGCAGGGAAACAGAGAGAAGAAGCAGGTGGGCTCGGGATCAGAGCCGCCGCTCAAAGATTTTCCTCTTAAAATTGGTGGTTGGCCTGTCATTCCACCCAACGTACCCCTGCAAGCACTGCCATTAAGATCAACCTACCCACACCGCTCAGAAATGTAGCAACGGATGCATCAGAAGTTTTCCCGCTCAAAAAGTGTAGCCACATACAAAGAAAACCTTCGCTGCTGGACGTTAAAACACTGCCGTCGATTTACATTCCTCTGCTAAGATCAATGGCTCAAAATCATGCCGAAAAGTCACCAACCAATGATAACGTGCCACGTAGGCACTTTGCTCCTCTATCACTAACTTTTCCCCTTTCGTTTTGCCTTTCTCGCTTCTGAATTTCTTTGTATATGCAATCGCATATACATGCAATGACTACTGACATGTGGCAGCCCGTGAATGGTTCTCTGTCGCCATGCATCTTGTCCCCCATTGGCCATCGGAGTAACCTTGGAGTTTTTCGCCGACGAAAACTGTCCCATCGATGACCCAATGCATTCACCTTTGCCTTTTGAAACTTGTATATGAAATCGCATATACATGCAATTACCATATACAAGGAGGACCCCACCATTCTTTGAAAGCATCGTTGACTTGGACTACTCATATCGCATGTTTCACTTGTATATCGGTCTTGCATATACAATTGTATATGCATACAAGTGGTGGTCCCCCACACTTTACTTATCATCTTGCATGTAACTTTTGCATCTGCCCTTTGTATGTGCGAACATATAAACACCTTTGCATGCAACTGGTGGGCCCGAGGTCTTGCATTTTGCCTTTTGGAAACTTGCATGTGCGACTTGTATATGAGATACAAGTGCCTTTGTATGTGAAGTGGGCCTCACCATTTGTATCTCTGCTGCATGTATCTTTGTATGTCCCCCTTTCCACTGTTCACCTTGTATGTCGCAGATACATACAACGCGCCTTGTATATCTGACATGCATTCATCCTTGTATGTCCGCGATGTACATTCTACCTTGCATACAAGCAATGAGTCTGGCCTGGAATATGCGACATACATTCTGTCTTGTATGTCCAGAAATGTATATTTTCCTTTGTATGTTGCCCATGTATGTGCTAACATACAACACAATATACAAGCAAACCCTTGATACATCTGTAGAATATTCCTAGAATCTTCAATGCATATTCCACCCCTGTATATTTTTCATTGCACATTTCTAATGCATGTAGTCGATGTATGTTCAGACATACAAGCCCGATATACAAGCAGAGCCGATATACAAGAAGCGAACATCCCCGGGAATCTGCGAAAGATTCCCTCTTGCATATGCACCTTTTTTGGACCTGATATACATTCAGAAATGCATACAACTAAATTATTTCATTTTTTGAAAGACGATATGCATTTTTAAGCTTGTCCACATACATTTGACCTGTATGTATATACAAAACAGCCTTGTATATACAAAGACACATGCATATAATTGATTTTTTGCATTTTTCTACTGTAGAGGCCGAAAGTGTTAGAATTTTTTGGACATTTTGGAAGGTGCCTGCAAATACAAAATGCTTGAAACCTGAATGTTCATGCAGGCACCACCAGTGTCCAGATAATTTAACTAAATCTAATGCTACTACTCATGAGGAAAAGAGGAAGAAAATGCTGAAATTGAAAGGGGGTGATGCACCAGATTTAATATGTTGAAGTGTGCCTATATTAACACAACAATGACCTCAAAACTACAACAAACTCACATAGACTCATGTCAACATCACAGAGGTTCGTGTAGAAAACTGAAGCTATTAAAGGGACTGTTTTGCACACAATACAAGCATACAATTCTCAAATAAACATAGTGTAAAGTTACAAAGAGAGGCAAAATAACAATTTTTATTGATCATGAAGGCTAGAAAACCACTACAAAAGTAGAAGAATTAATTGTAGAGGAAATAGACACAAAATAATAGTTTACATTAATTGGTGAACAACAATCAGAGACATCAAAGGCTTAGAATCAAGCACAATGTATCAAATCAGACTAGTTTTTGTAAAGCATTACAAGGCTTGCAATCACAACAAAATTCTCCTGCCTGCGCAATAGCCCAGAAAAAATAGCTAACCACAATTACATATTTTCTACATGTATATATAACTTTTCAATCCATCGTGCAACTATAGGTGCTGAAAATTAGTCAATTGTTTTGCCCATGCATCCACACCGCATTGAATTCAGCTCATGGCCATGTTAGGAAATCTTGCAAATTTGGACGGTGGCCATGCCATGCCAAGTTTGAAAGCCTTGCAGAGAAAGATTGCCCACACACATGGGTGTCAGGTGCATTAATGAAGGAAGGTCTGAAATCCTTCCATGGTACCTACAAATTCATTTTATCCCTCATTGGTACTAGCGCATTGAAGAATTTCACTGTGTCAACCATCTGAATTTGACTGATTTGCAATATCATCCTTTAGGCATTTAATTGTTCTGCAACAATGGCGTGTTCTCAGGAAATCGTGCCCAACAAGCTTTTACAACACTTTAAAAGTGTTCATTTTTAATTCCACTTCTGGTACCTTCTGATTTTTAGTTATCAGTGAATTTTCCCTTTGGCAAACTCCTTTTCTTCATCACTCTTTGATTTACTTGCTTATATCCCTTTGGTTCGTGAAATCCTCTTTTGGCAAACTATCAGGTCTTGTCTTTTTTCTCCTTATCGGTGAACTTTATCTTTCATGAACCACTTTCTTATTGCTCCGCTGACTTGTTCTTTTTCCTCTTTATTGCGTCATCAATAAATTGGTGAAACTACAAACTTGCGAACCCAATCGGCAAGCTTACCAATTCGTGAATTTGCTGATTCAGTGACAAACACTTAACTTGAACAATTTTGCTAAAGAATACATTGAACATTCCATTAACACTTTTGTTCCCTTAGAAAAACATTCCACTTGCCTTGGAAAATTTTACCTCTTGTAGCCGCTTTTCACTTCTTTCAAACCTTGTCACTTTCATCGATTGGTCACCTTATCGACGAATCAACGAAAATAAAAACTTATGAACTCGACCGATGAAGTCGGTAGTTCACAAACTAGTCATTTCGCCAACAAAGGCCTCAAACTTCAACTTTTTTCTTTATCCTTTTGCTTTTTCCTTGCCTCCTTTGCCACCTTATCAGTGAATCAACAAATCGAGGAAGTCATGGACCTGCGAACATAGTCGGTAAAATCGACAGCTCCCGATTTTGCTGATTAGCCGAAAAAACCCTCAAATGGATAGATTTTTCTAAGGGGAGAAACATATTGAGTTGGGGAGACTTTTACTTAGAATTTTTTGGGATTTTGAAGGGGGACTTTCTTCCATTTAAGCTTTCTTAGATCGGTTATTTTTGATGGAAGAAAGACAAGATTTTTAAGGGGATCTTTGGGCTATTTTGGTCTACGCTAAAATAGGACAATAATAACACCACATAATTTTCACGCATGGAAAACAAAAGTACAACAACTTCTTCAATCTAAAGGGTTATGGAAAATGCTAAATGATCAACAAATGCAATTCAATAGGGAGTGTGAACAATTTGTTTATTGCAATAAATTAGATGAGGCAATGGGAATCATTGGCCTCCATGTATCTGATAACTTGCAATTTCATCTAAGAAATTGTACAACTCCTAAGAAAATGTGGGACAAATTTAGTGATTTATTTGGTAAAGTTGATGAGTTCAAAATACTTCAATTGGATGAGGAATTAACAACTTTGTCTTCTGATGTCTTCCCTTCAATTGAAGATTACTTAGTCAAGTTTAAGTCTTTGCTTTCTAGACTTCAAGGTTGCGGTAAAACAAAAAAAGATAAGGAATGTGTCTTCTTGGTTTTTTCAAAGTTAAAATGCCCATATCAAGTCTTTACTTCTACTTTTTACTCTACAATGGATGCACTAGGTTCAACATTTACTATGCCTACTTTTGAACAATTTTGTGATTGACTTACAAGAGAACAATCTAAGTTACTCTCCACGGATTCTAACACTTATTCAAAAAGTCAAGCATTAGTAGTTCATGCATCTACAGGCAAAAGTAATAAGAATTCAAAACAGTCAAAGGCAAAATCATCTTCAGGCAATGAGAAATCATCTAAGCTAAAGACCAAATCAGATACTTCAAACACAACATCTTATAAGCCAAGTAAAGATTCTTTAAAGAAGAAAAGCAAAGGGCCATGTCCTTTTTGTAGGATGCAGAATCATGACATCAAGATGTGTCATCGAAGGATTGAGGCCTTGGAAGAAGCCATGAAGAAACACAACATTGATACTCCCAAACCTAGCAAAGACCACACCATTATTGCTACATGTTTGAATTCATCCACATCAAATTGGATAGTTGACTCAGGAGGCTCACATCACATGACTCATTCAATTGATCTTCTTGAGTCTCTTTCTAATAGCACCACTTCTCATATTTCAATGGGAAACTCTTCATAGATTCTAGTTATGGGGTCTAGTTTGTTGGGAATTCAAGTGTCTAAACCTTGGTAATTCCTTGTGTTGGTCTCTTACAATGATTTAACAACTGAGCTCTTAAAATTGTAACTTAGAGATTGGACATCTAAACTGAGTAGCTGTCTTAATCACTATGGAGATGCATTTCACTTGTCAACCCAGGGATGTGAACTTGAAATGGGTCAGCACAATATGTGCACTAAGAACTTCAAAGTAGCCATGTTCATCCTATAGCTGAAAAGACACAATGCTGAAGATAAACTGCTAAGAAGGAAATAACAAGAATGCTAAATATTAACCAACAACTATTCTGGAATCAAGTACATAACACAAAGTAACAATTTGGGCAAACAAACAGGAAACTACTCTGTCTACTTTGGCTGCAGGAACAGACACAGAATAGAATTCTAGTGGCTGCAGGAACATTCAATGCTAGATTTACTAAACACTTAACAGAAAATGCAATTAAACTAAAGGGTGGAATTCTCACCAAGTGGGCCCCCTTGGACGAGTATTTCCTAAAACAAATGTGAACTCAGAAATGTGAACTCACAACTTTACTTTATTCATTGAAAAGGATGAGTACAACTGAACATGATAACTGTATTACTAAAAACTGGATAATGCAAGTACAATCTTCAAATAATCAACAACCAACCCCTCAAAAGGAGTATCAGAGTCTTATTTATAGAAGAAAGACTACTAACTAACTAGCAGGGCGGTCAACTCCATCAGAATAGGAGGACGCCACATTATGGAAAACATAGAAAGTGGAAGGAAGTTATGCATGCAAGGAAATCTGATCAAGCGAGTTGCTTTAACATAGATTTAGCATAACTATAACTCTTAAATTTGCTCAACAGATATTTAAGATCAATTACAAAATGGTTGCTTTCCCTCCATTTGATATTTGAATGGCCACCACCTTTGACTTTTATGGTAACCAACCATCCAACAAAATCTTCCTCACTTTATGGATGCCAATTATATCTGCAAAATAATGTTAGTACACACAAATAATTGCACATTCATAACCACCTTGGAGTAATATTCATTAACCATATGCAATATTAACATAGATAGTTCAAATAGCATGTCTTTGCCATAAAAGGATATAAGAAATGACCTATGCTCAACAAGTTATAGTTTTGGGGGTAATGACATAGAAAGACCGAGAGTAAAGTATCAAAGTCCAAGATAGCTACAACAAATAGACAATAAAGTTTAACAAAATATGAGTCATAAACTAGACTCATCACTCTCCCCAACCTAGGACTTTGCTGGTCCTCCAGCAGAGGAAGGGTTGTTCTTTTGCTTGGTCAATGCTCTGAAGTTAGCAACTGCCAATTGTCCAATATCAGTCTCTCTGGTGCGTGAAGTAGGATCCCAATAGAATCCTTGCTACCTGTCCAACCTGCTCCATCTCTGTTTCTCTTCTACAATATCATACTGGTAAAATCTGTAATTTGGCATTGGCCACAATAGGAGAGGCAGTTGAAAAATTAAGGGAAGCCAGAATTGTCCCTTTGTCCTCCCAATCTGAATATATCTATCCACTCTTTTACATGCTGCATCATAATTCTGTAGGGATTGAGGTTCTGCCTGTTTTAGCTCATCAGATAAACTAGTCCACCTTTGTGTTATCCATCCTTTCATAGATTCTCCAGTAGTGCGTGCCATCTTTTCATATTATTTGTATGCTGCTTCTCTTTCATGCATGATTCTGTTACCATAACTTGGCCTCTAAAGCATCCTATGCCAATCATTAAAAATGCTTCTTGGATTTCCAGATTCTAATTGCTGATAAGCCCTGTATTGTTGTCCCCAACTAACCTCATTCTGCATCCAGGACATAAATGCCCTCAACTGAACATTCCCAACATACAACAAGGGGTTCCACTCATGGTCTTGGGACACAGCAAAATTATGCAAATAAAACTCACACAACAAATTCTTTATTTCTGAAGGAGCAATCCTATAAGCATTGAAAAATTCAAGAGGAGTTTCAATGGAAGTGTTCAAACCAGAAATAATTCTTGCCAACTTAAAAGAGAGGTACCTTTCTTTTAAATGCAGAGCATAGACTCTCGAAGGAGTCCTGCATTCTAATACCTGAGGCACCAAAGCTGCCATACCATCTACTCTCTCTTTTAAAACTACAATTTCTGCATCCTTTTCTTTAATCTCTTCATCCTTCTTTTGAATTTCAATTTTCAACCTACATTTCTCCCTCTTCCATTCCTCTTCTCTCCTTTGCATTTCATTCCACAAATTCATGGCAACCATTTGCATTGAAAAATCAGGAGGTCTGTGAATGCCTACCAGAGGTTTTCCTGGCACAGATGGTAGTTCTTCTTGTAACATAGGTTGTAGGGTTTCTGATTGCTCAGCCAAATCTGGCTACAGGGTGTCTTGCTGCAGGAACTCCTATTTACTTTCATGTTCCTGTCTCTCCACATGCTCAGCGGCGGTGGCAAGGTCTGCCAGAGTTACATCTGCTGCTTCCTTAATTATGTCTTCTTTTTCTACATCACTATCATGCCCCACTGGGGCCTCTGTTTCCTCAGTTGCCATTTCATCAATCCTAGGGCTTGTCTGTGTAGATGCACCAGAGGCAGGCTCAACAGGTCTTGGTTTACTAGAAGGGCTTTCATGTTGTTCTTCGGCTGCAGGAAGAACAGTGTCAGCTTTTCATTTCCTAGAGTGCAGCACCTTCCTTTCTGCGGCTTTCTTTTTAGTTTTGCCTTTCTTTATTTCTGCCCTTCTCCTCTGTGCCCTAGTTTGAATTAAATTACCAAGAGGAATATCCTCATTGTCAGAATCTAAAGAATTTTCTTTATCTGCATGCTCTGCTTCAGAAGACCTAATTTCAATAGTTGGTTTTGCTATAGGAGGGTTTGCATGAGAAGTTGAAGTTCCTGGAGTAGTTTCAACTCCACGTATCATTCTCCTAGTTCTATGATGTTGTTGCACAACCACAGGTCACAAATGACTAGGTCTTATTTGATCAATTTCTAGAAATTCCTCCCAAGTCATATCGGATACATCATGCAGAGACTTCTCAACAAGCAATTTGATTAAATAGTGGTGAGAGACAGAATTAGGCCTACCTTTTTGAGTCTCAGTGGCCATAAATGAGAGAAGGTGGTGAAGCACATTTGGCATTTTCATTCTTCTTCCATGTCTCATATGATTTAGCAATTTGAAATGCACAGAGTGAAGGTTCGACTGTCGACCTTTGCAAGTGATGTATTTCACCACATGGACAGCTACATGTTTCCACGGCTCTGGCAGAGAGGTTCTTTTGGCTCCCTGCTTGTCTATAATCAATGGTGGATCCCTAGGTTCAGTAAACTCGGCTCTAGCTGTCCTGGTATCTCTGGCAATAGGGTATTCTTCGTCATCAACAGGCAAACCTGTAACCTCTGCAATTCTTTCTTCTATGGCCAACACCTCTAAACCTCTTACCACTGCTCTACCATCAGACAATGTTTGAGAAAATTCCAATGCAATATTTTCATCAAAACCATTTAATTTCAAGAAATAGTCCATCCAAGCATAATTTCTGAATTCAGCCTGGCTAAGTGCATCCTGCAACAATGCATCATGAACTGTGGGTTCATTCTGAATTAATCCTCCTCCCATGACTTAGTTGTCTAAAATCAATCACACTGCAAAGGTTTTTTTTTTGCGCAAAATTTGAAAACAAGCTTCTCCTTCCTGCAACCCTGTAAGTTTTCAAAAACTCAAGCTATCTGCATTTTCTTTTACAACTTCTTTTCTTGGGAATGCAAGACAAGTGTGGTACAGACATAAATGAATGATCGATGAAGGTTGTCATCTCACACTTGCAAGCCATCACCTCACTCAGGATTCAAATTATTTAATTTCAAAACTTTACTAACATTCAGGCATAAAACATATGGACAGACAGACACGTGGTCATTATATTTACACTCCCTCCCCAACCTATATTTAGGCATGTGTCCACACATGCGGATTTGAGGTTTGATAGGACAAGGAAGGGAATAATTACATGCTACGAGAAATATCAATATTAATGTACAATAATTAAATAAACAAACCACAAGGTAATTAAGAGAGAATTATTGAAGTGTGCGTACCTTTATTTGTGGAAAATCTGTTGCAATAATCATGGAGAAAGTAACGAGTAATGCATAAGAATTTGTTGAGCAATGAATGTAAGTGAAGTGGGCTGAAGCGAGATGGGATGAAGTGTAATCAATACACGTTATGGAAGAGAGAAGAATGGATATGGGTGGGTGGATGGGCGAAGAAGTGAAAGAATGGATTCCCACGAATGTGGAAATCTTTATTATGATTATTGTTGTACCTTGGTTAGCTAGAAGGAGGGACACTAGGTCCACTGACTTTGGCTGCAGGAAGTTCTGGAGTTGAATGTTGATTGAATTGCTGTAGGAAATCTTCTTTGGAGGCTGGCTTATGATATAACTTGAGTCTATGACCATTGACTAATAGCTTGAATTTGACAGGGTCAATAGTAGTAAGCTGAACAGCACCATTGGAAAACACTTCAGCAACTTCATATGGGCCTAGCCATCTTGTCTGTAATTTTCCTGCATTCTCTTGATACCTTGATTCATAAAGCAAAGCCCAATCACCAGGCTAGAACTTCTTATCTTTGATGTATTTGTCATGCCACCTGATTCGCTGGTTCTGCACCACTTCTGTATGTTGTAAAGCTACTTTTCTCATCTCATCTAGAGCATTAAGCTACATGATTCTTTCTTTTTGTGCTCGAGATAAATCCATCCCCAAGTCAAGCACAGTTCTAAGAGTTCTATGTTCAAATTCAATAGGCATCATGGCTGTTTTGCCATACAGCAGCTCAAAAGGAGTAAAACCAATAGTTATTTTCCAGGTTGTCCTATAGGCCCAGATAGCTTCTGGCAACCTACTTGCCCAATCCCTCCTATGAACTGCCACAGTTTTGGTTAGAATAGCTTCTAGTTCTCTGTTAGTGACCTCAACTTGGCCATTAGCCTGGGGGTGATAAGGAGTAGACTTCTTGTGCCTTATGTTGTACTCCTGTACTAATGCTGCAATTAGAGTTGAGGTAAACTGAGCTCCTTGATCAGTTACCAATTCTCTGGGGACTCCATATCTTGTAAAGATTTCTTCATAAAGAAATTGTGCAACTTTACTATCTCTTGCATGTTTCATGGCTTTAACTTCTACCCACTTAGTTACATAGTCAGTGCATACTAAGATATAAGATTTACCATTAGATGGAGGATCAATAGGTCCGACAAAATCTAACCCCCATTTATCAAATGGAGTAATCACAAGCTGAGGATAAAGGGGCATCTCATCAGACTTTGTTGGCCGTCCCATCCTTTGACAATTATCACATTTCTTGGTATACCTTGCTGCATCCTTGTATAGTGTAGGCCAATTATAACCTGCATTCAAAATCTTCATTGCAGTTCGCTTTGTTGCAAAATGTACTCCACAAGGTTCATTGTGATAGGCATGCAAAATGTCATATGTTTCATCTTCTCTCATACATCTCCTCATGACATTATCTGGTCCAGTGTAGAACAAACATCCAGTAATCCATGAAAAAGGAAAGGATTTTTCAATGAGTACCCTCCTTTCCTTAGGAGAGAAGTGAGGAGGGACTCTTCCTGTGACTAGGTAATTGGCTGTGTCAGCATACCAAGGTGTTTGCATAGAGAGTGAAAATAAATGTTCATAAGGAAAAGAGTCATCAATGACCTAGTTATCTTCTGATGTAGTCATTCTTGAAAGAAAATCTACAACCACATTGGCTTTTCCTGGTTTATCCACAATAGTGATGTCAAACTCCTGCATTAACAATACCCATCTTGCTAATCGACCTGAGATGAGAGGTTTGTTCATGAGATATCTAATGGCTGCATGATCTGTGTGCACAAAGATTTGATAACTAGTTATGTAGTGCCTAAACTTATTAAGTGCATAGATGACTGCTAACATTTCCTTCTCTGTGACTGTATAGTTGAATACTGTACCTTGTAAGTTTTTGCTTACAAAGTAAATAGCATGCTCAATGACTCCTTCTTTTTGGCCTAAAACTGCTCCTATGGCATAATCTGATGCATCAGTATGAATGTGAAATGGAAGTTCCCAATTGGGACCTTTAAGTATAGGAGCATGGGTTAAGGCTACCTTTAGGTCAGAAAATGCTTTGTCACAGTCTTCATTCCACTGAAATTTAGCATCCTTTGTTAGAAGGGTGTATAAGGGGGATGCCATTTTGCTAAAATCTTTGATGAAGCATCTGTAATACCCTGCATGACCCAAGAAACTTATGACATCCTTTTGCTTTGTAGGAATGGGCAGATTGATGATGACTTCAATCTTAGCTGGGTCTACCTGTATTCCTTTTTGAGAAATATAGTGACCAAGTACCACACCTTCCTGCATCATCATGAAGTACTTTGCACTGTTTAATGATAGCCTATGGTCTTCACATCTTTCCAAAACTTTTCCTAAGTTTTCTAATGCCTCTTCAAAAGTAGCACCATAAGTAGTGAAATCATCCATATAAATTTCCATACAATCATGTGAGATATCAGAAAATATGCTAATGACTGCTCTTTGAAAAGTTGCAAGTGCATTGCATAAGCCAAATGGAAGCACTGAGTAGGCATATGTTCCCCAAGGACATGTAAATGTTGTCTTCTCTTGATCTTCAGGTGCAATCTGAATCTAATTGTAACCACTGAATCCATCCAAAAAGGAAAAGTATTGCTTTCCTGCAGGTGAGTCCAAAACCTGGTCTATGAAAGGAAGGGGAAAATGATCCTTTTTGGTAGCAGAATTTAATTCTCTATAATCAATACATACTCTCCATTTTCCTCCCTTCTTGGGCACAAGAACCAGAGGGGACACCCATTGGCTATCTGAGATTGGGTAAATAAATCCTGCATCTAATAGCTTCTGTAATTCTTCTTTGACAATTTCTCTTAGTGCAGGGTTGATTCTCCTTTGCGGTAGTCTTACTGGTGTACAATTTTCCTTTATGTAAATCCTGTGAGTGCATAATGTAGGATCCAATCCCTTCATGTCATGATAATCCCATGCAAAAGCATTTTTATGTTTCTTTAACAAATTTGCCAAGGACAACTGTTGTGCTTGAGTTAAGTTGTTATTAATATTGAGATAACGGTCCTCTGAAATTTCCACTTGAGTTGTGAAATCAACCATAGTTACTTCATTAATGCTAGGTACCTTAACTTCTTGTGGAAGCAATGCATGTAACATACCTGATGCTATAGGAAAAATTGGAACAAGCATCCTTTCTGAATTATCAGAATGAGAGGATGATACTTCCTCAACTTCATAAAGATTTTGGATTATATTGGACAACACCTCCTCCTCTCCTTGAAGCTGCAGGAAAGAAGTTCTGCCAATCATCATAAGATGCTCCACAGAATTAACTTCTTCTGCCTCTTCACCAACATGAGGCCAAACATGATTCTCCATATCATGAGATGGCTGTGCAGGTGGGTAAAGAACAAGTGTTTTAGTGCTTCTCCCATTAGAGATGGTCATGTCTCTTGATTGGCACCCAATATAAGCATCTGCTATGTCTAACCACGGCCTTCCCAAAATGATAGGGTATCCCCCCAATGTAGCTTTAGGAGAAAGTATAGTGAAATCAGCTGGATATTCCCATGAGTCCAGGGATACCACAAGAACCTCAACTATCCCATCAAGTTTAACAGTAGAGCTATCAGCAAGCTATAGGACAGTAGGGGTTGGTCGCATAGTTGCAACATTCAGTTGCTACAGGATATCCTTTGTCATTACATTTATGGCTGCTCTAAGATCAATCAGAGCATTTCTGATTTGGATTTCATTTATGAAAACTCCTACTACAGGACTTCCTGGATCATTATATTTATGAACAATTACTTTTCCAAGCATGATGTCAGCCAATTGTCCCACCACATGGACCATAGTGGGGTCTTTCCTTTTTCTACCTGGCTTCTTAAGGCATGCTTCTTTGATTGCTTTGCCATATATAGGAACATCTTTTATGGATTGAAATAGAGGTATCTTGACACATACATGTTTCAACTGCTCTAGAATATCAAAGGTAGATTCTTCTTCTACTACCTTTTGTTTCACAGTTTCTAACCTTTGTGGAAATGGTGGTTCTTGGGGAGTCTGTTTGACTGTCATTGGTTCTGAATTTTCAGACACATCTGATTGAATGGGGGGTTTTGTGAGGTTCCACTTCTTCCTCAGAAAGCTCAGTAATGACAGGTCTTGAAGGAGCTGCCAAGGTAGTTCTTGAACACAGATGTATATCACTGACATTTAGAGCATATGCAGGGTATTGATTTGGATCAGCAGAATATACTGGCTATTGCTGTGGTCTATTATTTGGGTTAGGTGAGGGTTGAGCTAGTATTTGAGTAGGTTTAGGTGCATTTGAATTGGAGCTAGCAGGTGGAGGCATTATGGCAGGCTGTTGGGGCTGAGGAGGTGTCTGCATGTAATTAGTGGTTTGATTTGGCCATTGCTGTCCTCCTCTCCATTAAGATGTTTGCTACCAATTCCTTGGAGGCTGCTGCCACTGGGGTGCAGGGTTTTGGTAATTTAGCCAAGCATTTTGAGGGTTGCTTCAAGGCTGAGGTGGATATCCTCCATAACTAGATGGAAATGGCTATTGCCATTGATTACCAGATGCATAAATATTAAAATGTGGACCAACATACAATAATGGATCTGGTGACATACCTTGTCTTGGAGCCCATGGCCTTCTTTGTGAAACATAGAAGACTTGATCCTCTTCAACTTGTATTGGCTTGAACTCAAGTGGAAACTGCTTGCTATCAATGTTAGCTACCAGCTTGCATCTGTAGTCCCTCTTCTTTTGTTTGCAATGAGGACAATATTCTGCCAACATTGCCTCAGCCTCTTCATGCTTCTTCTTTGCTTGGATTGTATCCAACTGGGTGGCCATATTATTTATAATATCTTGCTTAAAATTAGATAGCAAGTGGCTTATCTCCATCCTTGAAATTCCATTGGTAGAGGTTTTGCCTGCAAGGGAATGGTAACCTCTTCCTTTCTTCATGGCTGCTCTGGAATAATTCTGGCACAACTTATTAATATCATCCCAAGACACTTGGGTAATATCTCCTCCTCCCATTAAATCCAAAGCATTCGTGCAATGCTCACTTATTCCCCTGAGGAAGAGCCGTTTCTAAGAGTCCTCAGTGAGTGCATGATGAGGAGACTTTTGTAAACAAAACAGGAACCTTGAGATGTAATCCTCCAAACTTTCATCTTCTTTTTGCTACATTTTGAAAACATCATTGCCTCTCATATCCCCACTCCTACAGTAGTCTTTATATTTCTCAAGAAATTTATCTTTCATTTCTTCCTAGGTATTGACAACATCACTACCTAGACTCATAAACCACCTTAATGCAGACTCCTTCATGGTAGTCAGAAACAACTTAAGTCTATGAGCATTAGTAGTGTAATCATAGCTTCTGCAGAGGATATCAAATTCAAACAAGAAGGTGTCTGGGTCCTCTGTTACAAGTCCATAGAACTTGGGGAGAGTTGAAGTAGGTATGTTCTTGAGATTATCCACTTCATTTTGAAGAGCAATCGGGAATGGAAATGGTGGTTGATTAGGTACATTTTGGGCAGCCATGACTGCTTGACCTACTATCAAGGCAAATGGACTTTCAACTAGGTTTGGGGTATCTTGTTCTTTAGAGGAGATTTCAGAGCTATTCAAATAAGGGAATGCATTAAGGAAAGGATTCACTTCTGCTTCTTCTGCTGGGTGAGTTAAATCATTAGGAAGGAATCTCCCTAAAGCATCTCTTCTCCTACCTCTATGCATGCAATATACTCAGTATCAGCCACTTCTCACACACAAAAAAAATATTGATGGGTTGTAAATGGTTTCTTCCTAACTAACACACATTTTAAGGAAAAACTGCAAGGAATAATACTAAAAGATGACTCCAAAGATTTTCTTATTTTGACACCATCCCCGACAATGACGCCAAAAATGTTGGTCTCTTACAATGATTTAACAACTGAGCTCTTAAAACTGTAACTCAGAGATTGGACATCTGAACTGAGTAGCTATCTTAATCACTATGGAGATGCATTTCACTTGTCAACCCAGGGACATGAACTTGAAATGGGTCAGCACAGTATGTGCACTAAGAACTTCAAAGTAGCCATGTTCATCCTATAGTTGAAAAGACACAATGCTGAAGATAAACTGCTAAGAAGGAAAAAACAAGAATGCTAAATATTAACCAACAACTATTCTGGAATCAAGTACATAACACAAAGTAACAATCTGGGCAAACAAACAGGAAACTACTCTGTCTGCTTTGGTTGCAGGAATAGACACAGAATAGAATTCTAGTGGCTACAGGAACATTCAATGCCAGATTTACTAAACACTTAACAGAAAATGCAATTAAACTAAAGGGTGGAATTCTCACCAAGTGGGCCCCCTTGGATGAGTATTCCGTAAAACAAATGTGAACTCAGAAATGTGAACTCACAACTTTATTTTATTCATTCAAAAGGATGAGTACAACTGAACATGATAACTGTATTACTGAAAACTGGATAATGCAAGTACAATCTTTGAATAATCAACAACCAACCCCTCAAAAGGAGCATCAGAGTCTTATTTATAGAAGAAAGACTACTAACTAACTAGCAGGGCGGTCAACTCCATCAGAATAGGAGGATGCCACATTATGGAAAACATAGAAAGTGGAAGGAAGTTACATATGCAAGGAAATCTGGCCAAGTGAGTTGCTTTAACGCAGATTTAGCATAACTATAACTCCTAAATTCACTCAACAGATATTTAAGATTAGTTACATAATGGTTTCTTTCCCTCCATTTGATATTTGAACGACCACCACCTTTGACTTTTATGGTAACCAACCATCCAGCAGAATCTTCCTCACTTTATGGATGCCAATTATATCTGCAAAATAATGTTAGTACACACAAATAATTGCACATTCGTAACCACCTTGGAGTAATATTTATTAACCATATGCAACATTAACATAGATAGTTCAAATAGCATGTCTTTGCCATAAAAGGATATAAGAAATGACCCATGCTCAACAAATTATAGTTTTGGGGGTAATGACATAGAAAGACCGAGAGTAAAGTATCAAAGTCCAAGATAGCTACAACAAATAGACAATAAACTAGACTCATCACCTTGTATTATTTTATTGTATTTATTTATTTATTTCCTATTATTGTAATTAGGATGCAAATCCTTATTGTCATCTTGTGGGAGTTGGCACAATGATGTGTCATCCTACGTGGAAGGTGACAACTTGTAAATTTATCCTCACATGAGGAGATAGGCGTCCCAATTAGTGGTAGGAATATTTTTCCATGTGTCGGCATCTTGGATAGTGTGTAAGGGAATATTGACTAAAACAATTATGATAGATTCCTATGACAAATCTATGACGCGTAAGAGTCGTAAATGCAAGATTCTATGACAGGTGAAGACATGTGTCACAAGGCATCTTGGAAGAAGGCATCTTTGGGTACCCCAAGGAGGGTTATGACATGTTGTAAGAGAATATGCTATTTTAGCCTGTGTATGACATAATCTCTTACATCTGTAAGATATGATAGCTATGACGGATTCTATGACAGTCGTAAGTGTCGTAAGAGTATCTGCCATTGCCCAACTTGGGAATAGGTGACCTCTTTGGGATGGGGTGATATGAAAAGTGTCATGAACACCATGTAGTGTTGGACAAGTGTCCTTAGGCGTGGGTTTTGGGCCATGAGGCCATGTTGGACGCCCATCTCAAGATAAAGCTATTTTTGCCTTGTATCTTCTATATAAACAGGTGCTTTTGAGAGGAGATGTATTATGTGATTGACAAGTACTGTTATGTTGCTAGATTGTCTCTAGATACAAGTGTCAAAGACTCCTGCAAGAGCATTGGCTTTGAAACTGTTTGTAACCTTCATTGTTTACTGGAATGCATTTGAGTTGTGTTTTGGAGTGTGGGGTTTTTCATCCGTAAGGGTTTTCCCCACGTATATCTTCTCTCTCTCTCTCTCTCTCTTCTATCTTCTTTCTGTGTGTATGTGTATTGCGGCAATATCTCTGTTATTGGGTTAATAACACTCTAACTGTAAAGGATAAAAAGAATTTGCACTCCACTTTCCTCATTAGATTAGTGTAGGAAGCAATTTCTGCACACTTAGCTTCCTTTTAGTTGCTATCAAAGCTTGATCACCTTTGGTCCTAGTTGTTGGGTAGGGGTTTTTTGAGCTGATCTTAGATTGAGTGGGAGTCTATGCAGAGTATTCTATAATCTTGTTGCAGGAAAAGAGATGGCAGTCGCATCCGAAAGATTAGAGGTGGAGAAACTCAATGGCATAAATTTTGAGTTATGGAATCTTAAGATGGAAGACATGCTTGTTGATCGTGACCTATGGGAAACCATATCCAGTGTAAAACCAACTGCAATGGCACAAGATGATTGGGATCTCAAAGATCGAAAGGCTAAGAGTCTCATAAGACTCAGTCTAGCTGATTCTGTCCTATTAAATGTCCATGAGGAGAAGACCATGAAAGACCTTTGGAAGAAGCTTGGTGATGTTTATCAGGCCAAATCCCTGGTGAACACATTTTTTGTGAGAAATAAGTTGTATTCTCTGAGGATGGAGGATGGATGATCTGTTGCAGATCACCTGAATTCTTTTAACATATTAGTTGCACAATCGAGATCCATTGGTGTGAAGATGGAGGAGAAGGATCGTTGTATGACCTTGCTTTGTTCTTTGTCAGAGTCGTGGGATCATCTTGTTATGGCTATTGGGAGCACCACATCCACCTTCAAAATGGATGAAGTGGTATCTTCACTGTTATATGAAGAGATGTGGAGAAAGTCCTCTGAGGCAGCCAAAGAGGCTCTTGCAGTTCATGGAAGACCCAAGGAGAAAGGGAAAAAGAAGGACAAGAAAGCTGAGAAGGGTAGATCTAAATCCCGTGGGAGATCCAAATCTCCTGGAAAGTCCAAGGCTCTCTGTTGGAACTGTGGCAAAACTGGGCATTTTGAAAGGAATGGAAAGAGGAAAAGAAGAAGAAGAAGAAGAATGCCCCAGATTCAGATTCTGACAAGTCACAAGATGATGGTGATGCCTTCATCGTAGCCTTGGCCACCCATGCATCTGATGATGTGTGGTTGATAGATTTTGGTGCATCATTCCACATGACCTCACATTGAAGCTGGTTCATGAAGCATGAAGAGTTCGATGGTGGAAGAGTGTACCTAGGTGACGATTCTCATTTGAAGATTGTTGGTCGTGGAAGAGTCTCAATCCAATTCCCTGATGGGTGAGTGAAGGGGATCACTGGGGTTATGCACATCCCAGGCTTGGCATGGAACCTGCTTTCTATAAGTATGTTAAATGATGTAGGTGTGTAGGTTGTCTTTTCGAAGGATGGATGCAAGATGACTAGAGGATCTATGGTGCTTGCGAAGGGTACTCGGAGAGGTACTCTGTTTCAGTTTAGGCATGCACTTCATAGTGCAATAGTTCTTTTGACTTGAAGAAAAGAGCTACAGTCACTTTATCCCAACCATCTGAACCAGCAGTGACGAAATCTGTTGTAACAAATTCTAATGGCAGTGCATCTTGGGTACCCAAGGGTGCTCATGCTTTGGAAGTTAAGCTTCCTGTTGAAAAGACAATGTTATGGCATATGAGATTTGGGTACATTGGTGAGAAGGGTCTTAAAACCCTGAAAAATAAAAACCTCATTGAGGGGTTAAATGATTGTAATCTTGAGTTTGACTTTTGCAAACATTGTATATATGGAAAGCAAAACTGTGTTCAGTTTTACTCTAGTTCTCACAAGTCTTTTGGTGTGTTGGACCTTATTCATTTTGATGTGTTTGGTCCTATTAGTGTTCCTTCGATTTCCAAATCTGTATATTTTGTATCTTTCATAGATGATTACAGTAGAAGGACATGGATTTATTTTCTCAGAAGCAATACTAAAG
This sequence comes from Cunninghamia lanceolata, assembly GCA_027924645.1. Classification (NCBI taxonomy): domain Eukaryota; kingdom Viridiplantae; phylum Streptophyta; class Pinopsida; order Cupressales; family Cupressaceae; genus Cunninghamia; species Cunninghamia lanceolata. The sequence continues at coordinate 19,849,732 of BSBN01000520.1, read as the reverse complement.
TATTTAGTCAGTTCAAAGAGTTTAAAGCTTTTGTTGAGAATCAAACTAGTAAAAAGATTAAGTGTTTTAGAACTGATAACGGTGGTGAGTTTTGTTCGACAAAGTTCGATAAGTTCTGTAAAGAGCAAAGGATTGAAAGACATAAGACAACTCCATACACCCCGTAGCAAAATGGAGTTGCAGAGAGGATGAACTTGACACTGATGGAGAGGGCTAGGAGTATGCTTAGTGGAGCAAGCCTCAAACAAAAGTTTTGGGCTGAAGCTGTAGCCACTGCTTGCTACCTGGTAAACAGGTCTCCTACATCATCTTTTATTGGAAAGACACCTATGGAGGTGTGGTCTGGTAAGAAGCCTTCAGTTAGACATCTTCATGTTTTTGGTTATGAGGTATATGCACATCTTCCTAGGGAGAAATGGTCTAAATTGGAGAACAAGGTTGTTAAGTGTATTTTCATTGGCTATGGAGTCGGTGTGAAAGGATGCAAGCTTTGGGATCCTGTGGCTTAAAAAGTGTTGTATAGCAGAAGTGTTATTTTTAGAGAGCTAACACCTTCTTCTGTTGTTCTACAGCCAGAAGAAACATAAAAGAAAGAGGATGTGGTTCAGTTTCCTTCTACCCCTGAGAAGACTAAACTGACAGACCCTGTGAGACCTGATGATGAGGAGAGCTCTAGCAGATCTGAAAGCTCAAAAGAAGAAGCAGAACCTCAACCTTAGCCATTGAGGAGGTCTACACGAACAAGGAAGCAACCTGATAGGTTTGTTTATTCATTACTTGATTCTAGTTGTGCTTTTGCCTTGCTTACTAACATTGATGATCCTAGACCTATGACAGAGGCTATGGGCATGAACGATGTAGGTTCCTGGAAGGAGGCCATGGAAAATGAGATGGCTTCTTTGGAAAAGAATAAAACATGGGAGTTGGTGCATTTACCTGAAGGATAGAAACCTGTTGGATACAAATGGGTATTCAAGAAGAAATTCGGTGCAAATGGTAGTGTTGAAAAGTACAAGGCCAAACTAGTTGCGAAGGGGTATTCAAAAGTGGAGGGAATTGATTATGGTGAAATTTTCTCTCTCGTTACAAAGCTAACATCTATTCGGTTCCTGTTATCTCTTGCAACAACTTATGACTTAGAGGTGGAGCAGATGGATGTGAAGACAACATTCCTTCATGGTGATTTGGAGGAAGAGATTTACATGTCACACCCAGAGAATTACATAGAGAAAGGTAAAGAAAATTTGGTTTGCAAGTTGAAAAAGTCTTTGTATGGTTTGAAGCAGTCTCCTAGGATGTGGTACTTGAAGTTTGATGCCTTTGTGTTGTTAGTTGGATTTTTGAGATCGAAATCAGATCATTGTGTGTATTACAAATTTGAAAATGATCGCATTCTCATTATTGCATTGTATGTTGATGATATGCTGTTAATTGGGAATGGTAAGAATATGATTTCTGATTTGAAGTTTCAGTTGTCAGCACAGTTTGAGATGAAAAATCTAGGGGTAGCCAGGTACATTCTAGGAATGGAAATCAGAAGAGACAAAGCTGACAGAAAACTTTGGTTAAGCTAGAGTAAGTATGTGAAGACCGTGTTGGATAGGTTCAGCATGGCAGATTGTAGACCATTGTGTGTTCCTGTTTCTTTGGGGACAAAGTTGTCTATTAATGATTGTCCAAAATCTCCTAATGAGGTGGAGGACATGAGCAAAGTACCTTATGCTAGTGTTGTTGGCAGTTTGATGTATGCTATGGTCTACACAAGACCAGACATTGCCCAAGCAGTGGGAGTCCTTAGTCGATTTATGGCTAATCCTGGATGGGTACATTGGGATGCAGTTAAGAGAGTGTTCAGATATTTGAGGGGTACTTCTGAGTATTCCATATGCTATCATGGTAATGTTACAGGACCACCTCATTCTATTTGTATTTGTGGATTCTGATTGGGCAGGTGACATTGATAGCAGGAGATCCACTAGTGCTTATGTGTTCACTATGTTCTATGGTGTAATTAGTTGGATGAGTAAGTGACAACCCGCGGTTGCTTTGTCCACAATAGAAGCTAAGTATATGGCAAAAAATCATGCTTGCAAGGAAGCCATTTGGTTTAAGAGATTGTGTTCAGATATTGGTGTTGATGCAGGACATATAACGATTTGTTGTGATAGTCAGAGTACGATTTGCCTAGCAAAGAATCCAACTTTCCATGCCAGAACAAAGCATATTGATGTATAGTTTCACTTCATGCGAGACATGGTAGAGGATGGGAAGGTGAATTTGGAGAAGGTAGACACTTTGAAGAATGTAGCAGATGTATTGATGAAACCAGTGGGCACAGAGAAGTTCAGATGGTGTTCAGAGTCTATGGGCCTCTCAGCCTATAGCATTTAAATCCTATTATTTCCATTGGCTCTTACAAGGTGTTTTAAAAGTGGGAGAATGTTGGGAATTAAGGTGTCTCAACCTTGGTAATTCCTTGTATTATTTCATTGTATTTATTTGTTTATTGCCTATTATTGTAATTCTGATGCAAATCCTTATTGTCATCTTGTGGGAGTTGGCACGATGATGTGTCATCCTACGTGGAAGGTGACAACTTGTAAATTTGTCCTCACATGAGGAGATAGGCATCTCACTTAGTGGTAGGAATATTTTGCCATGTGTCAGCATCTTGGATAGTGTGTAAGGGAATATTGACCAAAACGGTTATGACAGATTCCTATGACAAATCTATGATGCGTAAGAGTCGTAAATGGAAGATTCTATGACAGGTGAACACATGTGTCACAAGGCATCTTGGAAGAAGGCATCTTTGGGTGCCCCAAGGAGGGTTATGACATGTAAGAGAATATGCTATTTTTAGCCTGTGTATGATAGATTCTCTTACAGTTGTAAGATATGATAGCTATGATGGATTCTATGACAGTCGTAAGTGTCGTAAGATTATCTGTCATTGCCCAACTTGGGAATAGATGACCTCTTTGGGATGGGGTGATATGACAAGTGTCATGAACACCCGGTAGTGTTGGACAAGTGTCCTTAGGCGTGGGTTTTGGGCCATGAGGCCATGTTGGACGCCCATCTCAAGATGAGCCATTTTTGCCTTGTATCTTCTATATAAACAGGTGCTTTTGAGAGGAGATGCATTATGTGATTGACAGGTACTATTATGGTACCGGATTATCTCCAAATACGAGTGTTGAAGACTCTTGCAAGAGCATTGGCTCTGAAACTGTATTGTAACCTTCATTGTTTACTGGAATATATTTAAGCTATGTTTTGGAGTGTGGAGTTTTTGTTGCAAGTATGAGGTGAGCCATTGTTGTCATTGATGTCAACATACTCATACTACATTGACAAGAAGGATTTGATGAGCTTTGTGCTGAGGATATTGAGAAAATTAGCCTCAGTCAGGAACAGTGAAGAACAGTGATGAGAAGAAGGTAAATATACTGTATAGGATGAGAACCGGAGGATGCGGATTAAAGGGTTAGTAGATATGAGTCTTGAGATGCTACAGTTAAGATTTCAGAGGTCCGCATGAAGATCTGAAGGAGTTATGGCTGCCGGTATAGAACCGGGTCCGGCAAGTATCCGGAGGTGACAGAGGATCACAAAAAGGTCCGGTGAGGTCCGGAATTGTATTATCATAATCTGCGGATTGGAAGGAGTGTTTTAGATGTCCTTGTGATGTGTCATCCTGATTTGTGTGTGATTTGGAGGTCCGGAAGTACCTCTTGCATTATGACAGTGACGACAGACTGTGTTCTTGAAGTTCCGGATGAGGAAGACAAGAGATCCCAGTAAGCAGAGGAAGTGCGGATGTATCCGGACATTCAGACAGGCTTGTGAAGGCTCCTGGATCATGTTTAGGTTGTGTTGTTGGTCCGCACTGATGGTAGAGCCCGGAATTGAAGTTATTCTTCCGGATGAAGTTATTGCTCTGTTTAGCCGACCGGATGTGTTATTCATCTTGCGGATACTCCTATGGTTGTTTGCCGACTTAGATGCTTGTTCCTAAGTCGATGTCTTGTATAAATAATGATTTGTGAATTCATTTCAGTGGGTAGCATGTGGATGAGCATGGTGTAGCGAAGAAAGGTGCGAAAGGCAGAGCAGAGATTGTTGGGCTTAATTGGAACTGATCCGGACATGGTAGAGATGTCATTCTCCAGTTCAAGACTGTGATTTTTATCACTCTGTAGACAGTGTGTCTCCTTGTAGGCAGTGGGCCTCTTTGTGAGCAGTGTGCTCGGGCAGTGAGCCCTTATTGGCATGTGCCATTCATTTTTCCTTATTCTTCTAACAGAGAATAATTCTTGGGTTAATCACCCCGTGGTTTTTCCCTTAACCGGGTTTTCCACGTCAAAATCTTGGTGTTCAATGTGTTGATGCTTATCTACTCTTGTGTTTATGTATTGTGCTTCCATGAATGATTATTTGATATGCTGCTAACTAACAACAGAGAATAAAGTGTTTGAAATAGAACAAGTTCTATACAACTGATTCACCCCCCCCCTCTCAGTTGTATGCCCTAGATCCAACAGTTTTTCACCCGTAAGGGTTTTCCCCACGTATATCTTGTCTCTCTCTCTTCTATCTTCTTTCTGTGTGTATGTGTATTTCTGCAATATCTCTGTTGTTGGGTTAATAACACTATAACTGTAAAGGATAAAAAGAATTTGCACTCCACTTTCCTCATTAGATTAGTGTAGGAAGCGATTTCCGCACACCTAGCTTCCTTTCATGGTTCAGTTCAGTTGGCAGATGGTTACATTGAGGATGTCCTCTTTGTTCTTGAGCTCTCTACCAATCTTCTCTCTGTCTGTTAGATATTTCATATTGGGGATGGGAAGACTGTTGATTTTTCTCCACATGATGTTATTGTTCATGTCCTATAGCATCTTGAGAAGATCATTGCTTCAGGTAGAGTAGATCATGGGTTTAGATTGTACAAGTTTCATAGTTTTGAGACATCTAGTGGTTCATCACACATAGCCCATACAGACTCTTTGAGTTAACTTTGGCATGAGACGTTTAGACACCTCAATTATAGGTATCTTCAATAGTTGAGTACATAGGAGATGGTATTTGGTCTCCCTAAGGTTTCATGCACAAAGGGTGTTTGTCAAGGTTATGTGCTTGGAAAACATCATCAGGAACCCTTTCCTAAGAATAAAGCCCATCGTGCTACTTCCTTACTTGAGTTGGTTCATAGTGACCTCATGTCATTTACAACTCCATTTTTTGGAGCCAAGTATGTACTTACTTTCATTGATGACTTCTCTTGCCGCACATTGGTGTACAAAAGTGATGTATTTAACACTTTCAGGACTTTTAGAGTGTTTGTGGAGAAGCAGTCAGGTTCTTCTATTCAACATATATGCACAGATAATGGGGGGGAGTATGTGAATCAAGCCTTTTAGGACTATTGCACTGATCATGGTATTCATCATCAGTATTCAGCTCCCTACACTCCTTAGTAGAATGGTTTTGCCGAATGAAATAACAAAACACTTAAGGAAATGGAAAATTGTATTCTTTAGTCTCGGTCTATGGCCTTAGATTTTTGGGCTGATGCAATAATTTGTGCCAACTATATTCAAAACCACACTCCCTAGAAGGTAGTTTAGAATATCACTCCAAAGGAGGCTTGGTCAAATATCAAGCCTAATGTTTCCTTCTTCAGAGTATTTGGTAGTGAAGCTTGGTCATTCATACCGGATGGTCAATGTAAGGCAATAGAGAAGAAGAGTCAACCATTCATCTTTGTTGGCTATTGTGAGGATGTGAAATCCTATAGGTTGTTCAATCGTATTACTCAAGATGTCTTCTTTCAAAGAGATGTCCAGTTTGATGAGTCTTTCCCACATATGAATCCTCCATCCACTTCTTCTTCCTCACTACCTACTCTGCCCTATTCATCTCATGAGGATACCTTAGCACTTGAGGATCCTGTAGATGTTGGTCCTAATCCACCTTCTCCACCACCTTCTCCACCAATTCCACCTCCACCCACTTGTGTTTTTCCTAAATGAGCACATAGTACTATTCAGGAGGTTGGATCTTTAGCTGGTGATCCTATGAATTCTCGCTACACTTGCTCACAGACTTCTGGCTCTAGTCTTCTGAGTCATGCCATATCTCTAGATCCGTAAAGTTTTTCAGAGGCTTCAGGTGTTCCAAAGTGGGATTCAACTATGGTAGAGGAGTATTCTTCTTTGATGAAGAATAATACATGGGATTTAGTACCTCTTCCTAAGGGAAGAAAGATGGTTCGGTGCAAGTGGGATTACTACACAAAGTATGCAACTAATGGTTCTATTGAAAGATACAAGGCACATCTTGTTGCTAAGGGTTTTTTGATTACTCCAAGACCTTTGTCCATGTAGCCAAGATGGATTATGTTCGCTTTGTTCTTTCTATTGCTGCATCTCAGAGATGGCAGGTATTTCAAATGGATGTGAAGAGTGCCTTCCTGCATGGTGATTTTCATGAGGAGATCTACATGGAGCAGCCTCCAGGATTTGTGCAGAACTCTTCACTTGTATGCAAGCTTTGACTTTCTGTATATGGTCTCAAACAAGCCCCTCAGGCTTGGTATGAGAACATTGATAGCTTCTTGCTTGCATCTGGATTCACACGTTGCCACTCCGATCACACTATCTATATTCAGAGACATGGCGATGACCTTTTGATTCTAGTCTTGTATGTAGATGATTTGATTTTGACTGGTAGTTCCTCATCCATGCTTTAGAATATTTGACACTCTTTCATGGAGCATTTTGACATTACAAATCTAGGGCTTTTGCACTATTTTCTTGGTCTTTAGGTTCTTTAGTCTACTGAGGGGATCTCCATATGCCAACAAAAGTATGCTATTGATATGATTTATCATTTTAGCATGGTTGATTACAAGCCAACTCCTACACCATTTCAGTCTGGTGTTGTTTTGACTACCTCTTGCACAACACCTTGTGTTGATGCATCTTTGTATAAACAGTTAGTTGGTAGTCTTTTATATTTGACACATACTCACCCTAATATAACCTTTAATGTTGGGCTTGCCTCCTATTTTTCACATGATCCTTATGAGAGTCATTGGAAGGCAGCCAAGCACATTTTGACGTATATTCACGCCACCACACATTTTGGCATTCAGTACACACTAGGAGCTTCACAGATAATAGGCTTCACTGACTCAGATTGGGTAGGTGATGTTGACTCATAGAAGTCAACCTTTGGGTTTGTTTTTTGCCTTGGTTCAACTCCAATTGCTTGGTCTTGAAAGAAGCAAACCACTATTACATTATCATCCATTGAGGCTCTCTAAGTATCGAGGTGCAGTTCATGCTAGCCAGGAGGTACTATGGCTTCAACAACTTTTGATAGAGTTTGGTCTACCACCAAATCTTCCTACGATTCTTTGGTGTGATAACCAAAGCGCCATTCACATCTCACACAACCCAGTTGAGCATTAGAGGACAAAGCATATTGAGATTCACATGCATTTCATTTGACAACTTATCCAGGATGGTGTTCTTTCCTTAGATTATTTGTCTACTTAGGAACGTGTTGCTGACATCTTTACTAAACCTTTACCATTGCCTTAGTATCTTGAATTGTGATGTATACTTGGGGTGAGGGAAGTTGTCCTTTGTATTTAGATCTCTTTTTTGGAGAGAGGTTTTCCCCACAGGGTTTTCTTCTTTACTCCATTTGTGAGAGACTTTCATTTTTGTACATGAGTACCTCATTAGGCCATGTTGTCGGGACTCATTGTTCAGTGATTTTCTCCCTAAGTATCACTTAAGGGGGGTGTTAGTGTGAAAAGAGTCTTTATTCATCTAGTTTACTTCTATCTAATTCCTAGCCTAGTAGACCTATCCATGCTAGCTTAAGTTCACTTGGTAGTTTAGTTGTCTCACCTCATAGACATATGACACATGCTCTCACACTTGTCCCAAGTGTTCTACATGTGTCACACATCATGGAGGCTTAGTTAGTGTTTGAAGCTAACCTTCTCACTTCCTCCTTGTCCTACATATACAAGGAGTTCATTGTACATTCATATACATTTTTATGAGATTTTTAGCTCTTCTTTGTGTGCACATTCATCTTGTGGAATTCTGGTTATTGGATTCATTTCATTGCTTCCCATATATGATGTAGATCATAGATGCTCTTGTCATAATATGCCAATAGTGACTTGCCTATAGTAATTGCTTCGTCAAGATCATAGAACTCATGTACAATCCATTAATGTTGGTGTGATCCTCATTGATAACAGATTTGGCCTTATCTCAATGCTTACATCTTGATAGGGTAGCATCATAGCCCTTATGATAAAGTGTTGCTACGATAATGCAATAGATTTGGGATTTGGGATTTGGGGTTTTTAGATTTGAGGTGTGATTTTGGATTTGGATGGGGATGTTGGATGTCAAATTAGGTGATTGAGGTTTTGTAGAATTTAGGTGGATATATTGGCAATTTAGATTGGGTTGGAGGATTCTTGACTCACCATACATGGGATGGTGGATTATGGAGTTTCGATTTGGATTAGGATGGTGATAAGGGCCAACATTGTTATACACCTTATTTGTTGGGAGTGATGATAATCTTGAAGGAGGTGGATAGCTATTATACACAACATTCTTATACACCTTATGTGTTGGGAGTGATAATAATCTTGAAGGCGGTGTACACCTATTATATGCAAGGAACATCTTTTGATGTGGCTCTAAATTTTGAGTGATTGCTTGATTTAGATATTTCACTTCTCTTGATTTGATTGGTCCACTTTGCTTTGGGACCCATATGGATTTTATGTGTCTTCCTTGATTTTTGGATTCATTCACCTTTGATGTTTGATTTGATCCTTTGCTTTGTATGCTCTACAATTTTGTTGGTCCTAATTAATGGGTTTAGGATGTGGATGATAATGTTTGATGGTATGGATAGTGGATATGAAATGATTATTGGTAGCAAGCTTGTTGTAGGGGCTATGAATTGATGCAGAGGCATCCACACTATATCATTCGCATATAGCATGAATGTCTACAGACCAACCTCATCATCATCATCTTCGCCATCATCATCATATTTCCTAAAGCCACCAACATCATCATATTTCGGCTTTACTCTGTCAGCATCATGTTTCTGAAAACCAACAGCATCATCATCATGTCCGACCAGCGCGAACATCCTCCTGACGTCCACTGTTCACCTCACCGACAATTTCCGTCTTCTCTACCTTCAACATCATCATGATGTTCAACAGGCGCAAACATCCTCCGGTTGCACTGTTCATCGGGCGCCAAGCTCTAGCGGCCTCATCATGATATTTAACATCACCTTCGTCAGCAGGATATTCAACATCCGGTTGCTCCAAATATCCTGATGACGACCTTCAACACCTTCCCTTCGATGCTCCACTGCCCGACGATACAAGCAACAGCATCATGATATAAATTATCCTGTTCTCTCGAAACCTCCTGATGATGATGTTTACACAACTTCCTGCCACGGACTCCCGTCGATACCTTTACACTTGACGACAGCAGGATAAACTCGCACAGGGGGATATCTCAATATCCTGATGACGATGACGTCATATCCTGATGACGATGATGTCACCCAATATCCTGATGACCTTCTCAACACTTAGTCGAAAAATCCAAACTTTCTCTTCCGCATCTACTCACGATATGCAGATGTTTGGCACTCCTAATATGATGATCCTGATGCCGATACACTCCTCGGCTCCTCCTGCTGATGATCACCCCGACGAACTTGCACCTCATGCAATCGACATCATCATGCTGATCTCCTCCACTTTTCCGGATGATGATGCCCGAACTGTCTGCAGGATATTTGCAGAAATATCCTGATGATGCTGTTTCGGCGAACTTCTTCGCTTAGCGAAATCTCTCTTCACCGATCCACCAGGGATGACCCGATCCAACTCAGGGTGATCTTCCAACACAATTAGCTCGACCTAGCACGTGAGGATGCTAGGCTTCTCAACATCTGTCTACCGCGATCCTACGCACCTGCATACAAACAGAAAACAACCTAACATCTAACCTACTGTACATTTCCATTCCACCGATCAGGTGAGTCAACCGGTGGAATGGATCAGGAAATCCATGAAAAACTCTCAAACCCGCGATCGATTACAGGAAGGAGATCAAACAGAAAACAAAACAGGATCTTTATTGATTCACAGATGTAATACAATATGATGTTCCTCACACAGAACACTCAACCTACTCTGCGCAACACTACACTGCCGATCGATTGTCTACAATCAACCGATCCCATGCTTATAAAGATTTCAATATGAGTACTACTGACCCAACTCCAAGCGGCTGGGAACTCTCCAAGCGGCTGGGAGATCCCACCGAACATACATCATGCCAGCTGTTATAACTAACTAGCTAAAAATAGCAAAAGCCTAGTCAGCATGATCTTATCCTGATCAGCATGACCTTATTACATGCAAATGGTCTAACAGACCTTCTTGGAAACACAAACAAGACCTAAACTACTAACTACCTTATCATGACCAGCTGTCAGGTAGGTGCTCCTGCACCATGAATGGTCCCTATCTTGATGCTTTCATTGGATGAAGTTGCCTCAATGAGTACTGAAGTATCACTAACACTGTTAGATTGTTTAGATGATTGATATCCAATTCCTTGACCATGACTAATTTAGATTGGGATAGGCTCTAGGACGCCTTGATCATAAAGCCCCAATCCTTTCCCTTGATAGTTCATGCTTTTTCATATCTTTTTTGTAATAGGATACTTAATATTTTTGAAGCATGATGCTAGCCCTTTGGTGTGTTGCCAAGAAGTATTAGAACTTGCTATTGTCCCATCCATGAGAAAGCCTAACTTGATGAAGGTGGTTGATCCTAGTTGATAAGATACTTGTGCTTTCTCATTGTGTACATTTGTCATGCCTTGATCATTGTTTGTACTTGTCATACCTTTATCATTTGAATGCTCAATGATATCTTACTTATTGATATGTTTGATATAGTCAATGTCATTTACTTGATTGTTTATGTGTTCATGGGGACAGAGTGTGGTACAGGGGCACCCATAGGTCTAGAAGGCCTATTCAAATATTTTCTTATCATGTTGTTCAATAAGGACTTGAAGACCATCTTGATGCATTGTAATAAGGTTGAAGACAATTTCAAGTTGATGTCATGTTCATTTCATGTTGATGCCAATGATTGTAAACACACTACTTGATAGGGACAGTCATAGGAGTCTTATGATTTGATATCCAATCATGACATATAGGAAACACATCAAGGAGTTTGAATGCCTTGTCAAAGGCTCACCAATTTTGTAAAAGGAGTTTGAACACTTGTAAATACTCAATCATGTAAACAATAATGTAGTTGCAGAAAAAAGACAAAAGGAAGGTAGTTCGGTGGTTGCAGGAGAGTTTGTGTCCTCCCATTGATCCAAACTGCCTCTCCATTTAGTTGTAAGGGTCGAGCACATGTTGAAAAAGACTTGGAACATGTTCATTGGAATGTATGAAGGTGATTGGAGGAGAAGATCAATAACAAAGTTTAATTTTCTGCCTATTTTCCTATGTATGCTCACTATTCTGCCCGTACTGCTTCCCTGTACAGAGGTGTCATAAGGGCTAATGAACATTGGTGGTTAGAGGTATGTGTTAAGGTTTAATTACACTTGGTTTGAGCCTTTGAAACATTTCTGCAACTGAGTTCTAGGCGTTTTCCTGTAGAGTGGTTGTTAAACCCTATTCTAGGGTTTTGTCATAAGATAATGTATTTCTGAACCATTCCACTGGTTTGAACTCTTCTAAATAAGTGGAATGGCTTCTATTTTGTTTGTTTTTGCATATTATGGAGGGTTTTTGGGTAGAGAATTGGATGTTAGGGATAGTTGGTAGAAGATATCAATTAAATACAAATAAAGATTAAACAGAGGAATGAAAAATACACAAAAATAATAACAACGAGAGATAGATTCTTGTGTTTCTGGAAAAACTGTGTTGCTTTATTTGACTCAATGTTTTGGATCACACTACGTGATCCATCATTAGGAGGAAAGGAAGAGAATGCAAACAAGAGATAATTTACGTGGTTCACCCAAACTCAGGCTACATCCACCAACAGAGAGTCCAATATTATTATCCAGTAAATCAAACCAATTACAACCAACAATCCTTGCAACTCAATACCATTGCAAATGCTACAATACAATATCCACCAAAACCCTAACCCTTAGCCACTTTTATCAACCCTTATGTCGGTTACAAAAATAGGGTTTTTTATGTCAGCTCATGAATTTTTTTTTCATGAGTTGACATAACTAGTGTACAGTACTTGCATGATCAGTCACCACCTACCAACAATCTCCCACTTGGAGACTGATCAGGCTCCACACCAAATAATCTTCCACTTGGAGACTAATCCTGGATGACACCGTTGCACGTGCAGCTCCCATTGGAAATAAGCACCATGGACTCTATTGTTCTGATTTTATTGTTTCAATCTTGAAGACTAACTAAATCTGAAGAGGAGCTTAACTTCTCCCTTGTCACTGCCTTTGTAAACATATCTGCTAGATTTTCATCTGTATGTATCTTCTCCAGCCTTAACTATCCATCATCCAACACCGACCGAATAAAGTGATACCTCAAATGTATGTGTTTGGTCTTTGAATGCAAGACAAAATTCTTTACAAGATGTATGGCATTCTGACTGTCTGTATACAAAGAACTGTTAGCCTATTGTTTTCCCAATTCTTCCATAAAAGATTGCAGCCATATCATCTCCTTGCTTGCCTCTGTTGCAGCTACATACTCTGCCTCTGTGGTGGATAAATCAACCACCTTTTACAATCGTGAGATCCAACTCACTGTTGTCCCACCTACAGTAAAGACATAACCTGTAGTACTCCGCCTGGTATTAATATCCCCTACCAAATCTGAGTCTACATAGCCTTCTAAATCAGTATTAGAGCCCCCAAAACATAAGTGTTTATTAGATGTACCTCTCAAATATCTGAGAATCCATTTTAATACATTCCAATGCTCCAATCCGAGATGACTCATATACCTGCTTATGACTCCTACAACATGTGTAATATCCGGTCTCATGCATACCATGGTGTACATTAAACTTCCTACAGCTGAAGCATATGGTACCTTGGACATTTTTTCTTCCTCCTCTTGTGTCTTTGGACACATCTCCTTAGTCAATTTCAAATGACTAAGCAAAGGTGTGCTGACAGCTTTTGCATTTTCCATATGAAAACTTTGCAACACCTTTTCAACATAATCAACTTGAGATAGAGTCAATTTTCTATTCTTCCTATCTCTGCAAATTTTCATACCAAGGATTTGTTTTGTTGCCCCCAAATCCTTCATAGCAAATGATTGTGCTAACTGTTGTTTTAACTCTCTTATGTGATCCATGTTAGACCCAGCTACAAGCATGTCATCAACATATAAACATAAAATAATGTAGCTGTCATTATCCAACCTCTTAAAATAAATACAAGGGTTAGAATTACACTGGCTGTAGCCTTGTTTAGCCATAAAACTATCAAATTTCAAGTACCATTGCTGAGGCACTTGTTTTAGGCCATACAAACTCTTCTTCAATCTGCACACCAATTTCTCCTTACCTTTGACCTTAATCCTTGGGACTGTTCCATGTAGATCTCCTCCTCCAAATCACCATGGAGAAAGATAGTTTTCACATGTATCTGTTCCAAATGCAAATCTTCAATAGCCACAATACTTAAAATAGTACGAATAGAAGTCATCTTAACAATTGGAGAAAAAATCTCATCAAAATCAATGCCCTTTTTCTATGCAAATCCTTTTACAACTAACCTGGCTTTAAATCTTTTCTTACCTCCATCTTCCTCTTTTAGCCTATAAACCCATTTGTTTGGTAAAGCCTTTTTACCTGTAGGTAACTTACATAATTCCTAAGTCTGATTTTTTAGCAAGGAGTCCATTTCTTCTTTCATTGCAAGCTCCCACTGAACCTTTGTATCCACCTACATAGTTTCATCATACCCTTCTGGTTCACCAGCATCTTTTAATAAAATAGAATACAAAGAGGGAGAAAACCTTTCAGGAGGTGTACTTAGCCTTGTTGACCATCTAACATTCATTGGAGTTTGTGGTATTTCTTGTTGCTATTGCGAAGCATGAGGGACCACTGGAACATCACTATTTGGAGTATCATCCAGCACCACATAATCTTTTTCCTTCATCTCATGCTGCTGTAACTGATCTTTGTACAACACCTTCTCATTAAATACAACATCCTTGCTTCTCACAATTTTTTGATTTTCAAAATCCCAAAGCCTGTAACCAAATTCATCAATACCATATGCAACGAAGGTACATTTTTTTGATTTTGCATCCAACTTGGTTCTATTTTTAGAATCTACATGTGCAAATTCTTCACATCCAAAGGTTTTGAGAAAAGAATAACTCACCTTCTTACCTGTCCATGCTTCCTATGGAATACCACATCCCAAAGGAACTGAAGGACCTCTGTTAATTAAATATACAACGGTGTTGATAGCCTCTACCCACATATTTAAAGGCAGCCCAACATGCAATCTCATGGTCCTTGCACTCTCCATTATTGTCCTATTCATGCGTTCAGCCACTCCATTTTCCTGTGGAGTCCCTGGAACTATTTTCTGCCTATGAATTCCATTAAAGGAACAATAATCCTCAAATTCTTTGCTGCAATACTCACCACCATTATCAGATCTGAGACATTTTAATCTTTTACCCATCTCATTCTCAACCAAGCTTCTCCATTTCTTAAATGTTTCAAATACATCAGATTTCTGCCTAAGGAAATAAATCCATACCTTCCTAGTTGCATCATCTATGAATGTAACATGATACCGAGAGCCACTGAGAGAAGATACCTGAGCTGGTCCCCATACATCTGTATGCACAAGCTCCAACTTTTCATCTTTCTTTTGCTTCCCATCCTTGAGAAAACTGACTCTCTTTTGTTTGCAATACACAACTTTCACAAAAATCCATATTAATACATTTCAGACCTGGTAAAACTTTCTTAGAATGAAGTACCTTCATACCTTTTTCACTCATATGCCCAAGTCTGTTATGCCATAGTGTTGTCTCAAAACCTATAGCAACTTTTTCAGTCTCTTCCTGCAAACCTGTAGCAACTGTTCCTGAACCTGTTTATTTTTTCTCTGCAACAGCTAAAGTAGAAGGAATAGTATGACTTGTACAAAGATATAAGGTGCCTACTTTCACACCTTTTTCTACTATTAAGGCACCTTTTGAAACCTTCCAATTTTTATCAGTAAATGTAATAATGCAACCTTCTTCAGCTAGCTGCCCTGTTGAAATTAAATTCCTATTGAGCTTTGGAACGTGCCTTACCTCTTGTAGTAGCCAATGAATCCCATTCTATAACTTAATCTTGATTCTTGCCTTTCCAACAATTTGACAGGGTTCGTTATCTCCCAAATAAACCAGCCCAAATCCCCTTGGACATAATCAAGAAAATAACTTCTATGGGGCGTAGCATGAAATGAGGCCCCTGAATCTAAAACCCATGAATCATCAGCATTATCTAGGGAAAGAATCAAAGCATTATCTTTAGATTTATTACTTACCACTTTTGCCTCCTTATTGCCTTCTTGTTTGTCTCCTTCTTTATTTTTACGAGACCAGCAATCTTTCTTCAGATGACCTGGTTTCCCATAGTACTAACAATCCTTTTGTCCTCTAGTTTGGGATCTCTTATCCTTTGATTTTCCTTGTGACTTCCCATGACCTCCAGAACCTTTTCCTCTCTCCTTTGATTTGTCCCTGCTTTCTGCATTCAAAACACTGCCTGATGTGGATCCACCTGAGCTTTTCCTACGAATTTCCTCACTCAGAATAATACCAACAACATCATCAAATTTTAGGGTATTTGAACTAGAAACAGAGTTACTAACCGCCATTACCAAACTATTCCATCTTTTAGACAAAGAACATAATATCAAGAGAGCTCTAACTTCTTCATCAAATTTTACATTTACAGAAGTCAATTGACTGGTAATCGTATTAAATTCATTTAAATGATCTGTCACAGATCCACCTTCAATCATTTTCAGATTAAACAAATGCTTCATGAGAAATACCTTATTTGAGGTTGAGGTTTTTTCATACAATTTAGCCAATTCTTTCATCAGACCATCTATTGTCTTCGTTTCCGTTATATTGAATGCCACCGATGGTGCCAGACACAACCAAATGGTTCCCAGTGCCTTTCTGTTAAGAAGATTCCAATCCTCATTAGTCATTGTTACCAATTTCTTGGCTACTCCTTCCAACGGCATCCATAAATCCTTTTGATAGAGGTAATCCTCCATCTGCATCTTCCATAACTGATAGTTCTGCCCATTAAATTTATCTACCTTCAATTTACCCTCGTCCGCCATTGCTCCCACTCAACCGTGAGACTCCCACTCAACCGTGAGACCTTCCTGTAGATGATAATCAAACACAACCCACTCTGATACCACTTGTTAGGGATAGCTGGCAGAAGATATCAATTAAATACAAATAAGATTAAACAAAGGAATGAAAAATACACAGAAATAATAACAAGAGACAATTTTAACGTGTTTCACCCAAACTTGGGCTACATCCACCAACAGAAAGTCCAATATTATTATCTAGTGAATCAAAGCGATTACAATGAGCAATCCTTGCAACTCAATAACATTGCAAAATGCTACAATACATCAACGAAAACCCTAACCCTTAGCGAGGATACATAACTAGTGTACAGTACTTGCATGATCAGTCACCACCTACCAACAATCTCCCACTTGGAGACTGATCAGGCTCCACACCAAACACTGGAGTTGGTAATGTTTGTTTGAATAAACCTAACAAACCCATGTGTTAGGTGCATGTTGAAGGGAACAACAGTGTGAAATTCCACTACAGTCAACTGTAGAAGCAAACAACCCCTGGAATCTGAAGTTTTACCATGCCCCTGATGTGTTCAAGTGGTTTAGAGAGTTCTGTCACTCCATTAATGGGTAGTTGCTTTGTTAAATTAGGCTAATTGGGGCTCTTGGAAGTAGGACAATCTTATTGAAAGTGCCATTCATTCCAAAACAACCCACATTGAGTCTTTGATATGTTGTTAGGATTCCAAAAAGGGTATCTCAAACCACTCTTACCTGCCCATGAAATTGCTTAGATTGCAAGTAATCTTCTAACAGACCTAAAATAAGACCTACAAGGGAATATGACAGTTTGTGAAGGAACTACCACATGTACAGACCTAAAACATCATGGAATGGGTTGGATAGTGTCTGTAAGGTGTCAAAAGGCCCTCAACATGTCTATCTCCAAGGAAGTAAGTGTTTGATGTCATATCTCAAGTGATCATTGGTTTAGGACTGTCAAACTTCTTTGAATCTGCCTAGTTTTCCCTTGTCCTCTACATCAGAGTGTCTCATTGGGAAGTGGATGTTGTTGGATGATGGATAGGACTAGTTGGATATTATATAGGATTGAGTGTATAATGGATATGATTAGTGTGGATTTCTTGATCATGAATGGCGTAAAATTGGATGAGGGGATTAACTTGGTTCTTTGGAGCATAGATAGGATCTTGATCATAGATGGAAGCGGCTTGGATAGTTTGATAGATTGGTCTGGTTGGGGGTAAGTTTTACCATGGTTTAGAACAAGCTCTTGACATAGCTTTAATTTCTTCTTGGACAAGAGGGATGTACTACATTTGGATTTGATATCCTCTATAATAGTTAGTGCATTGATACACTCCTTAACTCTTATACATTGATTGGGGAGAGTCATATGATGCTTATGGGTTTTTTGGATTTTATGGATTGGCTTCTGTTTCCTTCCTGCATAGGTTGGCTTGCAAGGATAGTATCTCTAAGGGGATCCTAGTTGGGCTTAATAGGTTTTGTAATGATAGTATTTTGGCATGACATTGAACATACTTGTATTTGTCAAAGAATGATGGCATGGGATTAGAGATGTGGTGAGACTCTTCAACTTTATTTTTCTTTTATACTTAGGATCCTTTGCTAGTAGTCCTTGGAGAAAGAGAAAATCCAAAAAGGACCATTTGGATATGTTAGGATTAGATAATGAATTAGATGTTTGAATTGATTGATGATTGGGTAGATGAGGTGGGTTGGATGGCAAGGATTTTGGGGATGAAAATTTTGGATAGGAGGTGCAAGGGATGAGGGCCTGGCATAAGGATGGACATTGGGATATGGATGGGAAATGAGAGGTGTTTCGCTTGTCAAAGTTACCATAGGGATGACCAATAGATACATGATTTAGGCTTGAAGGATAGCTAGTGCTAGGATGATCTTGGTCTAAAGGCTTTAGATTATCAAGGGTTTCATCATCAAGACTATCATCATCTTGATATTCATCTTGATCCATAATACTATCATCATCACCATCATTTTTAAAGGGATCATAGTATTCTTGGTCAATGATACTATCATCATCATCATTTGGATAAAGGAGCTCATCTAATGCATGCATGACTTTTGCTTTGACTATGATTTTGGGTCTTACACGGGCATTAGTTTTAAAGGGGTTTTTAGCTTAGTTTGGACAAAGGAGCTCATCTGAAGGATGCATGACTTTGATTTTGACAATGATTTTAGGTTTTACATGGGCATTATTTTTGGATTGGTTGTGGAGGGGAATCATCAAAATAAAATGGATTCATGATTTTAATTTTGATGAGTTTTGATGATGGATGGATTTGATGGCTTTAGAGTGGTAAGGCTTGGACCTTAAGATTTGGTTTGATATCAAAAGATTTTGGATTTTGGATTTGCGAGATTAAGTCTAGGACCTTATGTAGCTTGAAGTTGTATCAATCAAGGTAAAGGATTCATGACACTTGATGGTGGATTGGATTTGGGCTAAATTGGATTAGATTTGATTTATTCTAATTTGATGATTGATTTGCTTGATTTGGATTGGGATTGGATTAAACTTGATTGGGATTAGGATGGATTGGGGGAATAGGCCTTATTAGATGATTTGAGACTTGATTGGAGGATTGGTTAGATGGGATTTGATTTAAGGTATTTGGCTTTGGATGATAAGGTCTAGGACCTCAAGGAAATTGATGATTGAATACAAATTTGGGATGACGGTTTAGTTTGGTAATTGAAGTGTATTAGGGTTGATTAGGTTTAGATTTGGATGAGGTGATAGGGATGGAATGTGATTAGGATTGAATTGATTTAGATTTAGATGATGGTTTGAATTTTGATTTTGAGTGTGGATGATTTAATTTGGAGATGATTGGATTGGGAGTGGATTGGATTAGGATTGAATTGGTGTTGATTTATATGATTTGATTGGGATTGGGATGGATTAGGGGTGAGAGGAATTTTTGGATGATTCTTTTTGATTGGATGAAGATTTATTTGAGTTGGGATGAAGGCACAAGACCTCATTGGATTTTGATTAGGAAATTAGATTAAGGTGCAAGATCTTGAACTAGGAAATTGATTTGATGATGGTTGGATTTTGATGAGATTTGATTAGAGTGGATTTAGTTAGGGGGATGACTAAGTGGATGGTTGGTTGGATTGAGATTAAGAGGTGGGATATGAAATTATTGGTTTGATTAGATTTGGATTCGGTGTTGGATGATTGGTTGGTTTAGGATAATGATTTAAATTTGGGATGTGGGTTAAATATGGACACTTGATGGGGGTTTGATTGGGATGATTTTATGAGGATTGGATTGGATAGGAATCGGTTTGATTTCAGATTTAAGGGTATTTTGATTTTTGGATGGGTGGATGGAAGATGGAAGGATTTAATTCAAGATTTAGATTTGATGGATTTCAACTTTGACTTGAGGGGATTTTATTAATTTTGCAAGATTTTTTATGTTTTTAGATTCAAAGGGTATTCACAGGTTTCTCACAAGGAAATATGCCAAGAACATGAACAAGCCTAGAGTTTTTCAAGTAGGTGTATATATATTTGTAGGCCCACCATTAATGCCTTGTCTAGTCATGGAGTGTAAAGCCCATGATGAGGCATTGACTATTTTTATCACCCAAGACCACTCTATGCTGTGAGGGGAGAGCATACAAGCATACAAACCTATTTCTAGGGGCACAGTGTGAGTAGCTTCTCATCTCTAACGACAAGTTGATGCACCACAAATATATATGAGCAATGATCTTAACTAGGGTTTACTAGTTGCTAGGGGATGTCCTCAATATAGCCAAGGGTAAGAGAGGCTAAAGTTCATGAATGAGAGTATCTCTATAAGGATGTGGTCATGTATTGAATCCCATTACACTTCACCTTGTCCCCTCATATGGAAAATAAGGCTATTCCAGACATGAGAATCCTCTTTTAAGGTACATCTTTTGATCTCCTCCCTTTCTATACCTTGTTAGAATGCGTGGTTTGGGTTATCCCCCAAGGTGATGAAATCCAAGGGTAGGCACACTAGTAAGAAATAAGTCCAAGTTATTTTGATTCCCAAGACCACTTTGTAGCATGAGGGAAGATCATTCACAACTTGGCTCCTTGGGATGAAACTAAGAGTGAATGACAAGGGTGTTTTTGATCTCTAAGATCATCTTTCAGTGTGAGGAGAGAGCATATACACTTAAGAAAACACATAAACACATCAAAAAAGATTATTTAACCTTAAGATACAAGTTTTCAACTAGACTAGTGATAAAACAAGATCTTGGATAAGCAAGATGCACACAAGGATGTTAGTAGTTTGATAAAATAGTTTTGGATTGGCAAATTGTTATTGTTATTAGAAAATGTGAACAATAGCAATAAACAACTAATCATCCAATAACTCAATGGAAATTGATGTAAACACAAGTAAACAAAGAATATACCTTTGAGGACAATTTTACCTCTATGCTTCCATTGTTCACCTATCTTCTCTTGATCTTGATGGTAATGGAGCTCTCAGAAGTGTGCACTTCCTTGCTGTTGAAGATGACAAGAGTAGAATGGCTGTAGGTGGACAATGCAATGAAGATCACACTACAAATGCAATACTAATGGATATGAATTGATGGAGACATGATTGGATGAGGATCGTGATAATGAGGTTGTGTGAAGGCAAGTGGATGATAACTTTGCCAAAGGCATGCTGTAATGATTCCTGCATAGTAAGATTGCTTAAGCTTAGATGGATATATAAATGGGTGTGAAGACCTTGCTTATATAGGTTGAGGTAAGACCAAATCCAAGTGTCAATAGATCCATGATTGGAGGAATTACCTGTGAGGTGTATGGTTGAGAAGACTTGAGAGAATGTGCGTGAATTAGGAGAGGATAAGTGTCCAAACCTTCTTCATGAGTTATGGGAGATAACAGAATAGATTGAAGAGTTAATTGAGATGATTGATCAGTTAACTGGGTTGATTGGGGAGTCAACATAATAGATTGATCAGTGAACTCAATTGACTAATTAGTTAACTATTTTGATTGATGAGTTAACTAATCTGACTGGAGGAGAAATAAGACATGTGGGTGAGGAAATATTAGCTAATTAAATACTAAAATATTTAATTACATGTGCAACAAGGTGAGGTGGATTTATGGAATTAGGACTTTGGAATAGATGAATTTAGGATTAATTAAATAATTTAGAATTATTTAATTATATGAGACATTAGAAGAATTTAGGGAATATTAATTAAATAAAATGATTTTATTTAATTATTGGAGGGATGTGAATGATTTAAATAAATTAGAATATTTATTTAATTGATAGGAGAATGGAAATTAAAATAAATATTAAAATATTTATTTAATTTGACTTAGCCATTTTTAGGTGTGTACACTTGTAATAAAGTTCTTAGTAATAAAGATAAAAGCCCTACAAAAATTGATGTGATAATGATATTCCTTATGATTTTCAGATCAATTTTAAAAAAAATTGCACTAAAACTAGACTCTGTATGTGAAAGATATGCTTGTTCAAAGATTGAAGACAAACAAGGGGTTTCAAATAATTATACCTATTTTTTGGGGCAAAATTTGCAAAATCACCTCATCCATAGAAAATTTATCCAAGTCAATTTTCCAATGCCTATAAAAACTCAAAAATCTAATATCCTACACAAAAGTTATGTGTGTTTGAACAAAAAAGCTAATTTTAGGTCATGAGAGGGAGGGGTTCTAAACCTAGCGGTCAAGTCTAATGGTCAACGCTCATGGTCAGTCTATGATCACATCTAGTGGTTATATAGGTAGTTAAGGGCCATGGTTTAAAAGCTAGTGGTTAGGGGCTAAGAGGTAGACCTTGGTTACTAATGTGACCAAGGCTTGAGAGCCAAGGGCTAGAGGAGTGAGTGATAGGCCCTGTTCATAGATGTGACCGAAGGGTTTGGGTTGAGTGTTGGGGGATGGAGATCTAGGCCTTGTTCGTCAATATGACCAAGGGAAAAATAGTGGGGGTAGTGTGTGTGATCTTCATATAGGCATGAACCTATGGTCAAAACACTTTGTAGATTAAACACTATGAACCTACAGATAATACCATGTTATACCTACAGTCAAAACCATTTGGCAGCCAAAAATCTTGATTTGAAATATTTTAAATAAAGTGATTTAAACTATTAAAGTTTTGCAACAATTTTTTACCAAATGATTTTTTGTTTTACTAGCGATAAAGAATCTAGACTACGTAGGTGGTATGGCATATCCGTATAGTATGGATTTGTATGGTTGTATGGATCACTAGGTGCCGACATGCAATTTTTTTTAAAATGCAAAAATTTCTTGCATCGAAATATATTGAGTTATATGTCTATCCTTAGATTTTTGGGCCTTTCAGGCTCAACCATGAGGTCCTTTTTATTGTAGGATGCTCCCAACAAAAGGTCACCCCTATATCTCTCTCCAAAAAAGAGTGAAAACCTACAAGATCAAACTAGAAAAACCTACAAACAAGGGTTAGATAAGGAACAAGGTGTTTGATAGGAAAAATGATTCTAACTAAATTACTTATAATTAGAATAATATTCTATCTAAAAATTATGATTCTAGCCAATGAAGATGTATATCTCGCTACTATTCAATTTGGAAGAGCGAGAAGGTCTAGGCTAAATCCCTTTGTTGCTACTAGAATGAAAACTAACTAACTATGACTAATTAAAACTAACAACGATGGGGGAAAATTGAAAAAATACAGAAACTGATAAAACAACTTGCGAAAAGGAATGTAGAACTTGAAATGTAAAATCATAGAGAACTTGACACCACGTGGACAACCTTATTGTCTAGGAGGATAGGGCACCATGGGAACGTCTGCACACTATGTGTAGTCTATACGATGTAGAAAATCAAGATCTCAGACCTATAAGGATTTGCACAAACTTCAAGAGTTACCTATTGACACAAAATCTAACAATTATCACACATAATATCAAAGATGACAACAATAACTAGAAATGATAGCACAAAAAATGAAATAAAGGAAATGATGAGGAAGGGGGAAGAAGAAAACAAATGCTCGTGCACTTGAAACCCTTCTTTGTGCAACCTACAATCACAATGATGAAATAGAGGGTTGGGCTATATAGGAGCTTTCCTAAGTCAAGCCTTGTGTTTGGTGTTTCCACCTTAATGACAACTAGAGATAGTGATTGATTGATAAAAAAAGTGTGTGCTCTAATTCTAAGTGTATCTATAATTGTTATGAGCAGTGCCAAGAAAGATTGACAAGATATATAAACAAAATATGATTAACCTAATACATGCAATGATATCAAGCAAATAGTGAGCACCATATGTTGCAAGTATGGGCCTAACCGGTGTTGTCATTGATGTCAACATACTTCTGTTGCATTAATGATAAGGATTGGATGAGCTGTGAGCTAAGGATATTGAGAAAATTAGTCTCAATTAGGAACAGTGAAGAATAGTGATGATAGTAAGGCAAAAGTCCAAGATAGGAAGAGGATCAGAGGATGTGGATTAAAGGGTTTGTAGATATGTGTCTTGAGGTGATCTAGTAGAGATTTTAGAGGTCCACATGAAGTTATGAAGAAGTTATGGCCGATCAAGTTAAATCGGTTCCGGTAGGTGTTTAGAGGTGACAGAGTGTTACAGAAAGGTCCGGTGGGATCCAAAAATGCATTGTCCTATTCTACAGATTTGAGAGTGTTCAGGTAGTCTGTTTGAAGTATCAAATCGATTGGTATGTGGTCTGGAGGTCCGAAAGCATCTATTCCTTTGTGATAGTGGTGACAGACTGTGTTCTTGAGGTTCCGGATGAAGGAGAGAAGGATTTTAGTATGCAGATGAAGTGCGGATGTTCTTAGTGATTCAAGCAATCTTGTAGAGGTCTTTGGATTATGTGGATGGTCCACATTGAAGTTGGATCTCGCAATTGAAGGATAACCTCCGAGTGAAGGAGTTCTTCCTGAGACTGGCCAACCGGATAAGTTACACATCCTGCGGATGTTCTTGTAGATGTTTGTCGACTTAGATGATCATTCCTAAGTTGATGTCTTCTATAAATAAGGGATTGTGAAGTCATTTCAAAGTTGTCTGTGTGGAGATGAGCATGTAGTAGTGAAAAGGAGAGCTAAAGGCAGAGCAGAAGTATTGGGCTTAAATGGAACTGAGTCAAGCATGGTGAAGATGCTATTCTCCAGTTCATGTATGTGATACTTATTTCTTTGTAGACAGTGTGTCTCTTGTAGGCAGTGAGCCTCTTGTGAGCAGTGTGCTCAGGTAGTGAGCCCTAATTGGCATGTGCCATTTGTTCTTTCTATTCTTCTAATAGAGAATACATTCTTGGGTTAATCACCTCGTGGTTTTTCCCTTAACCGGGTTTTCCACGTCAAAATCTTGGTGTCTCATGTGTTGATGTGTTTCTGCTCTTAATTTGTTGCATTGTGCTTTCATGATTGATTTACTATTAAGCTGCTAAATAACAATGTGGAGTTAAGTGTTTGAAAAGAAGAAAGTTTTGTACAACTGATTCACGCCCCCTCTCAGTTGTCTGCCCTAAATCTAACAATTGGTATCAGAGCCAAGTTCCTCTAAAAAGAGCTTAACCTCTTGAGGAGATCCAGGATGTCGTCTTACAAGAAGGATAGTCCAAAGTTTGATGGAACTAATTTTCTCTTTGGAAAGATCGCATGAAATGTCACTTGCAGTGTATGGGAATGGCGTACTGGACCATGGTTACAATACAGTATGTACCTCCACAAGGTGGTCCGAAAACCCTAAATGAAATCACAGATGCTGAAAATAATTTGTGGACTATAGAGGCTCTTCTAAGTGCATTATCTGATTCAGAGCTCTCAAATGTTATTGACCTACCAACTGCTTTTGAGATTTGGAAAAAACTGGAACTTTTGCATGAAGGAGACCAGTATGTTAAATGTGCAAGGTTACAGAGTCTAAAAGAGAAATTTGAAAATCTGAAGATGAGAGATGATGAAAATATTACTACTTTTATGCCAAGAGTGAATGAGCTAGTTTGTGGAATTAGAAATGCTGGTGGAGTCTTGGATGAAAATGAGATTGTTGGTAAAATTCTTAGATCCCTACCTACTTCTTACAAAATCAAGGCTGCTACCATTGAAGAATTCAAAGCCCATACAACTGTCACAAGAGATCAATTGGCTGCATTTAAAATGACAGAGTTTGGCGATGACCCCCCAAGACTGAATCTGCATTCAAAGCCAGTGCCTCTATAAAAGGTAAACAAAGGTTTGATCTGGGAGAGAACTCATCAAGGAAACTGTCATGGTATGAAAAAGCAAGAAAAGACCTGGAAGAAGAAGAAGTAGAAACTGCTCAACTTGAAGCCCTTATTGCAAAGAGGCTGCTAAGAGGATCCGGTAAGTATGAAGGAAAATTACGTTTTAAGTGTTTTAACTGCAATAAGATTGATCATTTTGCCTCAAGGTTTCCGGAAAGGTTTTTAAGGCAAAATCGTAACAAGCCAAGGTTCCATAAGAACTGTTACTATGTACATGAAGATGATGACAATGAAGGAGTAACAGATGATGAATCAGAGATAGGAAACAAATCCAGAAATGAATGGGTGTTCATTGCCATCAAGGAAGAAGATCCAATGTCCTCTATATCTGTCAATCATAAGACTATGGAAAGAGCTATGGCTGCCCAAATTGAAGAGAAGGATGATTGGGTCATTGACAATGGATGCTCTCACCATATGACAGGTGACAAAAATAAGTTTGTAGATTTGGAAAGGTATGAAGGAGGATTGGTAAAGTTTGGTGACAATTCTGCTGGTAGAATCAGAGGCAAAGGAACTATTTCTCTTGATGGAAGAAACAAAATTGGTAATGTATTGTATGTTGAAGGATTGAAGCACAATCTTCTCAGTGTTGGACAGTTGGTGGACAAAGGCTATGATCTCCGGTTCAAGAATGGAAAATGCAAGATTTTTGAAAGTTCCAGAACAGAGATTGCATCCGGTACTCAAACTAAAGGTAATATCTTTCACCTGGTTGGTACTGGCAAAAGTTGCTTGTTTGTTCAAATTGATCAAAGTTGGTTGTGGCATAGGAGGATGTGTCATGTGAATTTTGATAATATCATCAAGATAAGCAATACTCAGGCTGTAAGAGATCTTCCAAAATTGGTGAAACCTACTAACAGCTTGTACAAAGAATGTTAGTTGGGTAAGCTGAGCAGAGTCACATTCAAAAGTAAGGAATTATCTTCTACCGGATTATTGGACTTAGTTCATACTGATCTTTGTGGTCCGACAAGAATCAGGAGTATTTAAGGTGATAGATACTTCATGCTGCTAATTGATGACTATTCCCAGATGATGTGGGTAACCTTTCTAAAAGAGAAATCAGAAGCTCTTGAGAAATTAAAAATATTCAATGCTATGGTACAAAATGAAACATGATTAAAGTTGAAGTGTCTGAGGTCTGATAGAGGTGGAGAATTCACATCTGGTGAGTTCATAGAGTTCTGTGAGAAACATGGAATAAAGAGATAGTTGTCTGCTCCTAGGACTCCACAGTAGAATGGAGTAGTGGAGAGAAAGAACCGGACCATCCAGGAAGCATCTAGGACCATGATGATGGAAGAAAATGTTCCTCAGATCTATTGGAGAGAAGCTGTCAGCACTGCAGTCTATACTCTCAATCGAGTTTAAATCAGAAGCAATATCGGTAAGACTCCTTATGAACTTTGGTTTGGTATCACTCCTACTGTAAGGTATTTCAGAGTTTTTGGTAGCAAATGTTACATTAAAAAAGATGAAGATCTAGGAAAGTTTGATGCTAGAAGTGATGAAGGAATATTCTTGGGTTACTCTACTCAAAGCAAAGCATACCAGTGTTATAACAAGAGACTGAGAAAGATGATAGAAAGTACAAATGTGAAGGTTGATGAGGGAATTGAGAAACCCTCTAGGTTTTATGAATATGATGAAGATGATCAGAATGGTGTTCTGATTCAAGGAGCCCAATCCTCCTCTGTTAGTTAGATTCAAATTAATCCAGTAAATCAGGAAGAAGAGGTGAGTGTCAATGAGCCTGATCAAGAATCAAAAGTGCAAGAAATTCCTAAAGTTCCCAGGTATGTAAGACTGAACCACTCTAAAGATCAGATCATAGGTGATAAAAGCAAAGGAGTACTAACAAGAAGGAGAATTGCTCAAGATTTAGAAGAGTATTGTTTGATTTCAAAGATTGAACCTAAGACAGTGAATGAAGCTTGCAATGATGAAAACTGGACTAAAGCAATGGAGGAAGAGCTGGTGCAAATAGAGAAAAATCACACTTGGGATCTTGTTCCCAGACCTAGAAACAAGAATGTGATTGGAACAAAATGGGTCTTCCGGAACAAACTAAATGAAGTTGGTGAAGTAATCAGAAATAAAGCCAGATTGGTCTGCAAGGGTTACTCTCAAATAGAAGGAATTGATTTTGAAGAAAGTTTTGCTCTGATAGCAAGAATTGAAGGAGTCAGATTATTTCTTGCATTTGCTACCTTCAAAGATTTCAAAGTGTATCAGATGGATGTCAAGTCTGCCTTCCTAAATGGTGACTTGGAAGAAGTGTACATTGAGCAACCGGATGGATTTCAATTATCTGATCATGGTGATATGGTCTGCAAGTTGAAAAAGGCACTGTATGGACTAAAGCAAGCCCCAAGAGCCTGGTATGAAAGATTGGATAAGCATCTTTTGAAGATTGGTTTCAATAAAGGTACTACTGACAGTAATTTGTATTTCAAAATTGATCATGAAAACATCTTGATTACTGAAGTATTGTTGATGATATCATTTTTGGAGGAAGAGATAGTATATGTAAAACTTTTGCAAACCAAATGAAAAGTGAGTTTGAGATGTCCATGCTGGGTGAAATGAATTTCTTCTTGGGTCTACAAATCACTCAAACAAAGAAAGGAATCTTCATTTCTCAGACCAAATATGTGAAAGAATTGTTGAAGAAATTTGGGATGGAAGACTCAAAACCAATGAATACTCCCATGGAAACCAGATGTAAGTTGAGCAAAGATGATGACTCTCCTAAGGCTGATCAGACAAAGTACATGTCAATGATTGGAGGATTGTTGTATCTCACTCAAACTAGACTAGACATTATGCAGGCTGTTGGTCTTGTTGCTAGATTCTAGGCTGATCCTAGAGAATCTCATGTCATGGCAATCAAGAGGATTTTTAGATATCTAAAGGGGATAGTTGAGTATGGTTTGTGGTATCCTAGAGATCATGATTTCTCTCTTCATGCATATACAGATGCGGATTGGGCTGGAGATGTGGATGACCAGAAGAGTACCAGTGGTGGAGCATTCTTTTTGGGGAAGAGATTGGTTTCATGGTTGAGCAAGAAACAAGAGGCAATATCTTTGTCTACAACTGAAGTAGAATATATTGCAGCAACATGTAGTTGCACTCAAGTTTTGTGGATGAAATAGATGCTAAGAGATATCAAAGTGGAGTATGAGGAACCTATCACAATCTTCTGTGATAATTCAAGTGCAATAAATATATCCAAGAATCCAGTGTTGCATTCAAAGACTAAACACATATCCATCAAATTTCACTTTTTGAGAGAGCAAGTGAACAAGAATGAAGTCAGATTGGAGTTTGTACCTTCCAAGGATCAGATTGCAGACATCTTTACTAAACCTCTACCTAAGGACTCTTTTGAGTATCTCAGGGAGAAGTTAGGGGTCATTGCCCCTCCGGTGATGAACTAAGGTGCACTAAGGTGCATCAGTTCAGTGAATATCTCAGTCATATCTTATGATCTGGATTGATGATGGGGAGCTGCTACTCAGGGGGAGTAGCATGTATGATTCTGAAGTGTTGGAATTGCAAGTATGTGCCCTTTGCCATTGATGTCAAAGGGAGAGAGAAGACATGTGAAAAACAAGTGGTTTCTGATCAAAGGGGGAGTAGTAAAAGGAGAGAAGACATGTGAATGGTTGTTGCTGATAGGGGGAGTTGTGACAGCAAGGAGAAGTTCTTGTCTTGATGGTCAAAATAGTTTTTTCACATCTTATGTTGCCATCAATGACAAAGGGGGAGATTGTTGCAAGTATGGGTTTAATCGGTGTTGTCATTGATGTCAACATACTTTGTTGCATTAATGATAAGGATTGGATGAGCTGTGAGCTAAGGATATTGAGAAAATTAGTCTCAATCAGGAACAGTGAAGAATAGTGATGATAGTAAGGCAAAAGTCCAAGATAGGAAGAGGATCAGAGGATACAGATTAAAGGGTTTGTAGATATGTGTCTTGAGGTGATCTAGTAGAGATTTCAGAGGTCCGCATGAAGTTATGGCTGATCAAGTTAAACCAGTTCCGGTAGGTGTTTAGAGGTGACAGAGTGTTACAGAAAGGTCCGGTGGGATCCAGAAATGCATTGTCCTGTTCTGCGGATTTGAGAGAGTGTTCGGGTAGTCTGTTTGAAGTATCAAATTGATTGGTATGTGGTCTAGAGGTCCGGAAGCATCTATTCCTTTGTGATAATGGTGACAGACTGTGTTCTTGAGGTTCCGGATGAAGGAGAGAAGGATTTCAGTATGCAGATGAAGTGCGGATGTTCTTAGTGATTTAGGCAATCTTGTAGAGGTCTTTGGATCATGTGGATGGTCCGCATCGAAGTTGGAGCTCGCAATTGAAGGATAACCTCCTGGTGAAGGAGTTCTTCCTGAGACTGGCCAACCGGATAAGTTACACATCATGCGGATGTTCTTGTTGATGTTTGCCAACTTAGATGATCATTCCTAAGTTGATGTCTTCTATAAATAAGGGATTGCGAAGTCATTTCAAAGTTGTCTGTGTGGAGATGAGCATGTAGTAGTGAAAAGGAGAGCTAAAGGCAGAGTAGAAGTATTGGGCTTAAATGGAACTGATTCAAGCATGGTGAAGATGCTATTCTCCAGTTCATGTATGTGATACTTATTTCTTTGTAGACAGTGTGTCTCTTGTAAGCAGTGAGCCTCTTATGAGCAGTGTGCTCGGGCAGTGAGCCCTAATTGGCATCTGCCATTTGTTCTTTCTATTCTTCTAATAGAGAATACATTCTTGGGTTAATCACCCCATGGTTTTTCCCTTAACTGGGTTTTCCACGTGAAAATCTTGGTATCTCATGTGTTGATGTGTTTTTGCTCTTAATTTGTTGCATTGTGCTTTCATGATTGATTTACTATTAAGCTGCTAAATAACGATGTGGAGTTAAGTGTTTGAAAAGAAGAAAGTTTTGTACAACTGATTCACCCCCCCTCTCAGTTGTCTGCCCTAAATCTAACACCATAGAGTAATGGAGTGAGCAACAACAAGAGTATGATAATGGTGAGTATTGATTTCTACAGAGATTCACTAGCATGTGAATTGAATTTACATTCAAATGGCAAATTGAGAGGGTTTTATAGAAAAGGTAAGAGGAAAACATCTAGGGAAGTATTCATTTGGGTGTGGATAAGCATCAAGAAAATCTTAGAGTTCCATGTAAGTTAAAATGCAAATTCTAAAAATGATTGATGGGAAAACATATACTCATGAGTTGTCATTGCGCCGCATAGACGTTTGTGCCAAGCGCTTGCGTCCAAGAAACTTCAATCCTTGGAAAGTCTAGATAACTTGGGGCACTTTCAAGGTTAATGCACTTTTATTCTTTTGGGAGTAAGTTTAAGGCTGGAAAGATCCTAAAAACTTGTTAGGGGAGTGGACACTAAAGTTGACTCCAAACATAGTGTGGAATTGTAAGAGTACATAATTTACGATGCTACATTTAGCCCCCACTTTAGTGGGCATATGAAACTACGTGCATATGCAAGCTAAAGTAGTACAAGAAATAACATGAAAGAAAATTTTTTCCCAAGGATATTGTAGAGGATGCAGAATGTCGCTAGGTGAGAGATATGAAGCCCCCAACTTAGGATTTTGAAAAAATACAATGTTAGGCCAAAAATCTGCCCATGAAACAAGTGTCAGACACACACACACACACAAACACACACACACATATAAAGATAACAAAAAGGAGGATTAGACCAAATATGATTTGCCGAAACTATTGTGGTTAACAAATAATATAGTCTAATACACATTAATCTAATGATTAAGCAAACACATACAAACATACAGAAAAATAAACATGAGGCAATTCTAACATCGATTTGTTAGGAAAATGCTAGGTATGGTTCTAAGGCTAGCACACTACGAGAGCTAGGAACCATACCAAAAAGCTTCTATAAGTCACTAAGGATAGCAAATCCAATTGTTAGGTGGTTTATTAGAAGTTTTGACAGGGTAGCAGATGAAACACCATAGACTAGCATTGCCTTGCTAGGTGAGCTACATGCCAAACAATATCAGAGATTACATGGCTAGCATGGCTAGGTAATTTTGATAAAGGTGGTATAGACTACAAATGCTACAAAAGTGTTGCAGGGAGCATACCATCGATGTGGTGTGTGAACAAGTATGAAAGATAGAAAATACATGCCCCCACCTTAAAATAATTGTAAATTCCATAGAGGAGAAATTAATTTTAAGGTGAAAAGAGGGGAAAAGGCACATGAGCTTTTAGGAAGCATATGCCTAAAGGATATGTTCTATAGAGCTACGTTGTGAAAGAGCCACCCCTAAGAAGGACGACCAAGGTGATGCTCAAGCATGATACATAATGGCTTGTGTAAACATGGCATGACACCGAGCAACACAACAAGGTGAAACATAAAAACAAGCAACATCGCAATAAAGAACAAATGGATCTACATGATTTGGAGTCAGTATAATATATAGGAGGAGACTAATACAAAAGTACAATATGGTATTGTCATCATCCACATAGGCACATAGAACTACGAATATAAAGGAATAAGGTCACATGAAGACAAAGTAAAAATTTTGGGTCAACATTGAAGGATGCTAAATCATTTAACACTTTGCATCATCCCCAAAATAAGGAAAATTCAAGTATGACATATAGAACAATATAGAAACATATAGAGGAATGTCACAACAGTTTTGTTCCCCCTATATCCATGTGCCTTCAAGCGTATTAAGGGTCCTGTAGGGAGAGCTCACAAACATACATATCATGAAGCAAGTATAAGGATTACAAAACATACAAGCACACTATGAATAATAACAGATGGAACAAAGGCACCACTCTCAAGGGTCGAGCTCTAGCAGGTCATCCACCTCTAATCTTGCTTATCATATAGGGATGGTGGATAGGCCACTAGAGGGACCACATCGATGGTAGTACTTGGTATTGCATCTAGTTCGAGATGCAAAGGATCAACAACTAATGGAGGATGCTCACGTACCTCCCCAAAGGAGAGGTCCATCGATCTTGTGAAGATTGAGGATAATGATTGTATTGTAAAGAAGCTAAGGTAGCAAAACAACTTCCTACACTAATCTTGAGGGGAGGGATATGCAATTTTTTTTAGATCTTTACAATAGTTACAAAAATAAACACAAATAACATTCATACCATGACATAGTAATTATGTGGAGAAATCCTTTCGGGAGAAAAACCCCACACTCCAAAGCCGCCCAAAATATACTATTCAGGAATAAAAAAGATTACAATATACTTGTAGAGAAAGATTTCACAAGAGTATAACCAACCAGAGATCTGGAGGCAACTCAACATTTATAAGACTCTTACACACAACCTCCATCTCAAGCTCTTGATATATAGGATATACAATATAGTAAACTACCAATGGTAATTACAAAACCATGAGCCAAAACCACCCAAAAGTGATGCCCAAATTATCTCCTATCAAGGATGCCTTGTGATGTGCTAAATCACACACCAACACATGTAACTCTCCCCTTTACAACTCTTTTAAGTGTCCAACATGTTTTCACATTTCCCAAAATAGGATGTCCAACTTCTAGAGGTCGTAACTTTTGATTCGGATTGACAAACTGTTTGATGCGTTGGAAATCTCGTGAAGCAATCTATTAAGCTATAACCAGCTTCATCGGTTATGACAACTTTTAGGGCATTTAGGGACATCTAAGTGCCTCAAATATGAGTTTGAAACATTTTTCAAGAGTTTCAAAAATAGAAACTTTAATATCTTGCAATTCAGATATGATCTTGAGTTGAAACTTACCTGAGATGCTTACTTGGCAGTTTCGCACCTTTTGGGAAAAAATTTGGGTCCATCTGAGCTCAAATTTAGAGTTACTTAAAAATAATAAATCCTGCAATTTTTAGCCCTTTCAGAAACTTTGAAAGTTCTAAACCACTCTTCAAGATAAAGGGTATTGGAAAAGATAAAAACTAGGAAGAATAGTAACCTTTTGTAGTTGCAAGGTTGAGACACCTTTTCTAACATTCTCCCACTTGTCTAACACCTTGCAAGAGCAAAGGGAGTATCTATTGCATATGTGTTGTCATTGATGTCAACTTAGTGGCAAATGTGAATATGCTGAGAAGTCATAGGAACAGTGATGGTGTGAGACAAAGGATCAATATCATTTGTACACAGTCATACCATATCTTCTGAAGTTCATCTGTAAGTTCATATCTTTGATATGTTGTGAAAATGATTGTGTTTGAAGTGTTTGATGAGTTGATTTGGATTCATGCTGTATGAACTCATGGTGTTTGTCGCTTGATAAAGAAAGTTGTAAGAGCTTGAAGGAAAATTGTCTAAGTAAAGTTCTAGTTAGGAAAGGGGTCATAGGCTTAGAAGAGTTTACCGCATATCTCCGCATTTGAAGGTATGGGCCTACAAATTGAAAGGTAGCTAGACAATGCTCTCAGTAGCTATGGTTCAAATTTGAGATCACAAAGTCTATCGCAAAATGTTTTAGAGATAGAAGAGTGAAAGCAGTAGTGAAATAGGGTAAGGGCAGTCACAGAGAGATATGAGAATGCTCCGCACTTCTTTGTAGATGAAGATATGGAATTACGGTTTGGAGGACAAGTAGACTTAAGTAAAAGGTATGCATGTTTCATATTTCAAGTGATAAAGTGTACCGTAGATGCTTTTCTAGAGTTAGCTCTATGAAGACAAGTCTTGCTATTGGTCTTGGTAAGTAGAAGGAGATAGCTAATGTTACCATAGTTCACCACACATTGATATTTGGCCTTGATGATTGAATGATAATCTCATATGGCTGGTTGGTATACTTAGTTCAAGTTTCAAATGGTTATGTTTACCACAAGCATGATTTTCATTATTTTACTTCAAGACTATATATGCAGAGTATGCTAAGGATATGAGAATCAAAGTTTTAATGTTTGTGCTAGCATGAAATGGCTTGAAATGATAAAAAAAGTGGACAAGATTTACAAGTCATAAAATGTCTTTTGAATGGTCTGCATGATGTAATTTTGTCTCCTTTGGTACTGCTTTAGGTTTGGAGCTAAATGCAAGGAAGGATAAGTGTTTTGCGGAGCTGACTTGGTGTATGATAATGTTTTTTCTATGTGTTTGGAGTATGCACCAGCCTAGAAGAGTGTGCTAAGGTAAATTAGGATCTAATTATATCTTGTTTTTGAATTGCATTGAATTTCTACTTACCACATATGTTTGGGAGCTGAATGTTGTGGCCATTGCATGTTTTACGTTACACATTTCATCTTTGCTGACCAAGGAGAAAGATTTTGAAGCTTGCGGAGGATATAAATGTAAGATCAAAGTTGTTGAGTAAGGAAAGAGTTATGTATTGTGTGACAATATTGATATTGTGTGAATAAACGTTGCCACAAAAGTAGATTTAATGATGAAATGTGGAAAGGACTAGTTTATGTAATGTGATATTATTGCAGAGGCAATTGAAGGTGATATGATGAAAGAGAAGAAGTTCTATAGTGGTTTTGATATTGCAGAGGTTAGTATTGTGGTTGTGCTAAAGTGAGATAGTTTTGCAGAGGTTGGTGAGGTCAATAGAAGGTTAAAGCAGTCAGAGTTGTGAAGGAAGGATCTGAATCAGATATGTATTTTGTTGCTGAGGTTGAAGGCTCTTTGTGTAAAGATTGTGAATTTTTAGGGAGTTGTAGCTTCCTTTGGGTTGTAGCCCATAAATAATAATGTAATCTTATTTTTATTTGTGAGGTTGGATTTGGACAGTAGATCCAAGCAGCTTGCTCACTGTGGTTTTTCCCTTCTAGGGTTTTCCATGTAAATTTGGCATTATGGATGTGTGCTTTTTTGTTCTTTTATTTCTCATGATTTAAAATGCTTACATCTGTTTGAATGTTGTTGGAAGTAAAGAGTTTGATTAAGTACTGATTCACCCCCCCTCTCAGTACTTCTGCGTGTTCAACAATTAGTATCAGAGCCAAGTGCCTTGAATGCAGTTTAACAACTGAGGTAGATCTTGGAGTGGAACACATGGGAACTAAAGTATTGTTTAATGACAAGAATCCTCTAAAAGAAGATATGACAACCTTTAATCTAGAATATTGTGAAGTTGATTATGAAGGAGAACTCATTTCTGCCCTAGAAGATCTGGATGCTACAAGGAAAGAAAATGAAGAATATAAGATTAAGCTTAAACAATCAAAAGAAGAAGTTGTCAAATTGAAAGCTCAAGTTGAAGAAGGTAAGAAGGTTGTAGATTGTCTGAATGCTAAGTTTAATGACAAATCTGTTACATGCTCCAAACTTGAATAAGAAATTTTCTCTTTGAGGAAAGAATTGGAGAAAGTAAAGGATCAGATAGACAAGGGTCTAAAATTGAATAATAGTGCCAACATCCTTGATGAGATAATCAGTAGTCAAAGACCTCTAAAAGATAAGAGTGGCATTGGATTTGAGAAAGGTCAGAGTTCTAAAATAGATATACCTAAAGGCATGTTTGAAATGAAAAAGGAAGAGCCCTACACCAAAAATTTTGAGTGAGACTGAAGATGAGGAGCAGGAATTGGATGATGATGACTTCATACATGTCAGTGATCATAAGAAAGATTTCAAGAGATCTCCTCCTAAACAAGCTGCTATTTCTAGGTTCAGTCAATCCTTTTATGGTTACTGTTATTCTTGCAATACATTTGGTCATAAAGCTATTGATTGTAGAGCTAAGATAAGAAAAAATAATTAAATGAGGAAGAATTCATTTGTGCCTCCAAAATATGATGTCATGGTCTCTTATTCCTTTTATGACTATTACTATACATGCAATAAGTTTGGACACAAGGCTGTTGAGTGTCGAACTAAAGTAAGGAGAAATGGCATGAATCTAGAATATAATATTGTTTGCTACAAATGCAACAACTTTGGGCATAAAGCAAGATTCTGCAAGATTGGTTATGAGAAACCACATGTTTAGCACAAGAAGATAGAAGAAACTGTGACTCACCAGAAGAAGGAAATGACAAAGATATGGAGAAAGAAGAGAGAGCAAGATAATGAGAAGGAATAATTGGTTCTTTTTCCTGGTGCAAAAGACTTCATTATTGATTGAGAAAAGGCATAGGGTCAAAGGGAGCTAACCAGTGTATATCTATTCTTTCCCCCTTGAATGGTTGTGGCTTCAACAAATGGAAGCTAGGCACATAGATGAGTTGGCATGAAATTGGTAGATGATATTGTTGATAAGGCAAGATTATTTCTTTCCCCCAAATTTCCAGAACAAAAACATAAGATGCAGAGGATTGCGGAATAGATTTGAGTATCTTTGGATTTACAGAGCACTTCGATAGTAGTCACCTAACCTGATAAAGGTGCATTAATTATAGAAAGTTAGGACAAATGGTAAAGTACTTATGCTTCAATGGCCTGATCAAGCATTTGCATCCGGAGCTGAGAAGAGAAGAAAGCTTTCAAAGTACTTGGTGAATTTGAGAAGAATTAAGCTGAAGGTGAAACCCTAGCATTAAACACAAAGGTATTTATCAGAACTACTACTTCTTGAAACCCTAGTTTCAAAATTTAAAGAATTTGAAATATCTACTCAAATAGCTGATGTTACTGAAAAACCAAGACCAAAGTATAAGAAATATCCTTTCAAAGCAATGGAGGTAGATAAGGATGGGGCATTTTTTAAACATTCTAGCATATGTTGTGTACACTAAAGATGTAAGGTTTTATATTCACTCTAAGCTGGATGAGATTGATCATATGAAGTTTGAGGAGCTTAGAGATCAACTCCTGGATGATGATGTTAGCTACAAACCAGAATATGCCAATGTGGGGGCCAAGTGACTGGACATATGGAAGGATTATCTTGATTTTTGTGATAAGCATGAATGGGTAAGATTTATTTTTAGCAGAATTCATGATGAATTTATGTATCTGGATAGGCCCTACAAAATTACTAAAGATGCAATCAGGGCAGTTACTGGGTTGTGTTCCATCGGACTTGTACCGGTGATGAAATCCATTAAAAATGAGAAGGTCACTGAATTGACAGGAGCTAAATTTGATAAGAGGACCTTGACTGTAAATGACATAATGGATCTAGGTGTTAGATATGTTGCAATGGGAATTGCTTATAAAATCTAATTAACAAATAGAGAGGGTTCAGCCACTGGGACAACAATTCATACCATTTACCAAATGGTAAAGGAAGGCAAAGACTTTGACCTTTGTGAAGTCATGAGATAACAACTCTTAGAGAATGTGAAAAGAACAAAGGAAATTAGTTACAATTTCAGGCATGGTACCTTGATCATCTGCCTTACATTTTACTTTATGAATGAGTTGCTTGGTTTTAGAGGAAAAGTCTGGTAACAACACCTCCCTGTTGCTGCCCAAATTAAAAGTCATTTGAGAGGTTTCAATGACCCAAATCACTATAGTGCAATGTACTGGGGTTCCTTCAAAACCCTTTAAACCAACATGCAATCCAAAGATAGAATCCCATCTAATGTTGTAAGGAAGTTGACATGGTGTCATTAAGTCCTAACACTTTAGTTGAAAATGTATCAGTTTTGTCGATCAGGTAATGTCCAAGCTGTATGCAATAGGGGATTGGTTTGGACATCTCAACTTAGTAATAGTTTTCTGAATTTTTAAGAAATCTTTTGACAATGCA
The DNA here is from genome assembly GCA_027924645.1 of Cunninghamia lanceolata. NCBI lineage: Eukaryota > Viridiplantae > Streptophyta > Pinopsida > Cupressales > Cupressaceae > Cunninghamia > Cunninghamia lanceolata. The sequence goes on along the minus strand of BSBN01000520.1, from coordinate 19,811,159 downwards.
AATAAAAACTAGAAAGCATACAAACTTAGTCTACAAAGCATTTGAACTTAACCTATAAAGCATATGAACTCTAAACTATGAATCAACACATAAACTCTTAATTAAGAATTTGAAAGAAACATTCTAATCTAAGAAAGCAAGAAATTCTTTAAATCCAAACTTGCACTATCAATTAGTATTGAACTTCTGCACTTAAGCAGGAGCTCTGGAAATTACAAAACAACACACAGAACTTCGAAAACTACAACTAAAGATTTCACTATGCTAAAAATAAATAAATGCAACACCCTGCAGGTTTACATTAACACCATTCTACCATGTCACCACGAAACAGAAAGTTATATAGTTCTGATCAAAACAATCACAGAATAGAACATAAACAACACATTCACAAAACATTAAAATACTTATCTATCCCTAGTTCCTTCAAGTGGCCAGCTCTCTGGAGATTTCTTCTTGGTTCAAATCACATTCACCATTGACAACTCAAATTCCATTCCACATACATTACTCAATAAAACTTATTTTTATGCAGAGCAAAATCTAATTCTATTAATTCATAGCACGACTGTTTGAAAAATAACAAGATAATCCATATCACTACCAAAATCCTAGATACTAGGGTGACTCATTAATCCCACTGAAGAAGTATTCAACAAGATAAAACATAATTTAACTTAACTAGATATCTTTTAAATACAACATATCAAAGGCTCTGAGTGGAGCTATAAAATATCTTAAGTTCTCTTAACAACAAAAAATGATAGAAACTGCTAGGTGGTCGGATGGTAATAAAAGTTTGAAGTCCATAATCATGTATCTCTTTGAAGAGACCTAATGTCTCAAGTTACTGCTTGGAACCTCATTCATTCGTTGGTTTGGCCATCGGCTGACTTTCACTATCGGCATGGTCTTGGGTTACTCTGATGAAGGCTTGAACTTCGCTCGTCAGGTTCAATGGTTCAACAGGTTCAACCGAGTTACTCTGATGAAGGCTTGAACTTCACTCATCAGGTTCAATGGTTCAACAGGTTCAACCGGGTTACTTCGATGAAGGCTTGAACTTCGCTCGTCAAGTTCAATGGTTCAACAGGTTCAACCAGGTTACTCCGATGAAGGCTTGAACTTCACTCGTCAAGTTCAATGGTTCAACAGGTTCAACTGGGTTACTCTGATGAAGGCTTGAACTTCGCTCATCAGGTTCAATGGTTCAACAAGTTCAACCGGGTTACTCCGATGAAGGCTTGAACTTCGCTCTTTAGGTTTAATGGTTCAACAGGTTCAACCGGGTTACTCCGATGAAGGATGAAGGCTTGGGCATTGGTGGGACAAGGAACCATTGATGTGGATGGTGGAGTGGTCTCTGATGGCTTGGGCTATTCTAATGAGGCTTAGACTGGCATCGTCGGCAACAAAATTGTTGACGATAGTCTTACTGAGTGTTCGCGTATGTAAAATGGGATATCAAACTTGAACTGGTGAATGTGGGACTAAAGGTCTCACATGAATATGAATAGTTATGCGACGGTTGGAAGATAGAGGTGCTGGGTCAGTTGAAACAAATAGTTAGGGTAGAAGTTCAGAACAATTTTGCTCTTGAAGACTGTGTTATATACAGATTTGGTGAGGTCGTCTGGAGTAGATGATGAGATTCGATCAAATTGTTCATTCTGTAGATGTACAGAGGAAGTGAACTGTGTGTATGATTTGAGAATCGATACTTGAGCAAGAAGGCTGAGATCTTTATTGTAACCTTTCTAAGCTTACTGTAAATAAAGATTGTCTCTCTTGTGGTGGTGGGTTTTTTACCCGAAAGGGTTTTCCCACGTACATCTGGTGTTGTTCTCTGTTATCTTGTATGTTTTTTCTGTATTTTCTGGTGTGTTCATCTTTGTATTTGAATTAAACGTTACCTGTCTGCATTATCCCCTTTGAATTGACATTAGGGAAGTTGTATTCTGCACCTGTGCTTTCCTTACACTCTTGAGATTCTGGCACCCTAGTGTTTTGGCACTGTTGACTCCATTTGGCATTCATGTCTACTCCTCCCACTAAGCCATACTTAAAAACCTACATAAATACATAGATCTTTTCACAAAATCATGTCAACATTAGAGACGAAATATAATCAATTAAAGAACAAAGATTTGTACATCATTCTTTCAAAAATAAACAATTATTGCATATAAGACTAATAAATTGGCATGGTTCAAGGTAGTTTAGTGGCATTGAAAGGGTCATATGGTTCATGATAAAAATGGGGTTATTTATACCTCATCAGTAGTATGAAGGACAAATCACATTTTTAGTTGACAAGAACTATACTTACATGGAAGCTATTGAGCCTAGGACTGCTTGGATTCCTAGACTGCCATATGAGGTCTCAGTAGAAGAAATAAAACCTATGTTGATATTTTGCTCAACAAACCTAAAGACACAAATGTTGAGAGATTTGGAACATATGATGAAATAATGAACAAGATGCATAAAAAAAATACAGAAGAGCCCCTTGAGAAGCATAAAGAAGCATAAAGATGAATTGCACAAGAAGTGGGGTATTTCACTTGAATCCACATCAGAAGCCCATGTGGAGGGAACACAACATGCTCCTATTGTTCCACTAGCTACACAAGGATTAAGAAGGACCAGCAGATCCACATCTACTATTGTAAATGCTCCACAACCCTCTAGATCAGCACAAACAATGTCCACAGAAAGAAGAGTTGCTTCTAAAACACTGGCACAGATGAAGACTATTGATAAGAAGCATGCTAGGCCTAAACAAACTGCTAAAAGAAATAAGGTTAAGACTATGGAGATTGAAGAGGAAGAAGAAGAAGGAGAGGAAGGCACCTCTCAACCAAAGAAGAAAGAGAAGAAGTTTAAGAAAACTCCTTTGATAATGCCTAAACATCAACCTTTACAATTAGATGCAATCTTCAATGCAATTGTACACTATGGCATTCTAAAAGATACAACTGATTTGTATCTGGATGTGCCACCTGAATGCTAGAGCACCATAGAAAAAGGCTATAGTAATGTATATGCTTAAATTTAATGTGCCCTTTAATGACATTCTTTAAAAAGTTTCAGAGACCCTAGCTCTAGCTTTGAGGCAAAGAAGAGAAAGTGCTATAGAAGTGAATGTAGAGTTAAGACAACAAGCTCTTGACAAGGTTGGAGCTTCTGTTTCCTAGGAAGAAAAGGATAAGATGATTCGAATGCAGGCTAAGAAGTTGAGAAGAAAGCAAAGGGTAGACACCCTTATGAGCATGGAGAAAGGAGATAGAGACAAAATTCTGAAGGAGACCGAGGATGTGACAAAGAAAATCTTGAAAGAGGTAAAAGGAGCAGGGAATGTGAAGAAACCACAAGTGTCTGCACCGTACACCAGTGTTTCTCCACCACACAGTGCAGTATCTACTCCGCACATCACTGAACATCAAGTTCCTCAAGAGGAGAAATAAGAGTAGGTTGCACAAGATGAAGTACAAGTTGCACAAGGAGAAGGAAATGTATCTCCAGATCATAATGTTGTGCATAATAGTCCTCTGGAAAATACAGAGCAACAGGGTAACCCTGACCAACAAGAGGAACAGGCAAATGTTGATATAGGGGAGAGCTCAAGAAAAGAAAAAGACACATCTTCTTCCTCTTCTTTGATTGATACTATATATGCCTAAAAATGACGCGATTCATTCTAAATAAATATTCTTAATATTTATTCCCTTCTTATTTCCTTCTATCAATTAAATAAATATTCTAAATTTATTTGATTGGTTCATTATCCCATAATTAAATAAAATCAATTTATTTAATTAAATTCCCTAAATTCTTCTATTGTCTCACATAATTAAATAATCCTACATTATTTAATTAATCCAAATTCCTCTATCCTAAGTCCTAATTCCATAAATCCACCTCACCAATCCACCTCATCTTTCCACCTCACCTTTTCCACCTCACCATGTTGCACATGTAATTAAATATTTTAAATATTTAATTAGCTAATATTCCCTCACCCACATGTCCTATTTATCCTCCAGTCAAAATTAGTTAACTCATCAATCAAATCTGTTAACTAATTAGTCATTTGAGTTCACTAATCAATCTATTCTATTGACTCCTCAATCAACCCAGTTAACTGATCAATCAATTCAGTCAACTCCCCAATCAATTCACTTAATTGATTGGTTCATTCTGTTAACTATTCAATCAATTTTGTTAACTCCCCTGTTGCATGATGGAGCTTGGACACTTGTCCTCTTTCCATTCGTTGCACATTCCTCAACCATTCTCAACCTTTGATCTTTGTATTTCTTCTCAACCATTGATCTGCTCTCACATATTTCTATAAATGCAACCCTCTTCTTCTTTATTTGATATCTAGATTTTATGTAAACTTATGCTACAGAGATACCGGCGCACCTTTGGCACCCCTACTCTCATTTAAGCATTCTCATTCATACTCCATTTTTGTATTTGAAGCTCATCTTCAAATACATAACTATCACAGGAACTTGCTAGATCTTGGGTAGGACTAGATGGGGTGATAGGCTCAGGATCATGGAACACATAAAGTGGGCTAAGAGGATCATCATGGTCTGCTTGATCATAGATAGGCTCTTCATCATAGATGTGATCTTGATCATAGATAGGATTTAGTGTGATGGGATTAATGTTCTCTTGTATAGGTTCTTCCCTTTGTAAAGTGGGGGACCTTATCTGATGAAACAGAGGAGAGAGATCTCCTACAATGGCTTTATGTTGAAGAAGAGAACACAACACAAGATCCGCCTAGACTCCCAACAGAACTCTATGGGCGAGGTGAGACTATTCTTCATAGAATGGGATACGAAGGACAAGGCCCCATCGGCCTCAGAAAAGAAGGAATTATTGAACCTATACAACCTTCTTCATCCTCATCGGCTAGAAACACAAGTGGCCTAGGATACAAAGGCAAAGGTAAAGCCAAAGAAAATGCCTGTCTTGTAGAAACAATCCAAACACTCCAAGTGGATAGCGACACAGATTCAAATGAGTATGAATGGGATGAGCTAACAGAGCACTCCTATGATGACAAAGAGGTCAACACCATCCAAACTCTTAGCCCCTACCATGAGGGACAAATGCAACGGAACAGACCACTGGAGTTTGATTTGCCCATCACTGAGATTATGGCTTTCGAGGAAAGTTTAAATTCCATTGCAATAAACAACTTGGAAGAAGGTACCATCCCGACCACAACCCCCGCCAATGCGTCTAACATTTCTATCCACACCATTAATGAATCAGGTCTATCATCTGACTCCCTTCCCCTCTTGCACCCTGAGCTTATTGACTGGACTCTGCAAGGAACTCCCCAATTAGACATGTTCCAAAACGACGATGCTTACATTGATTATATGGAACTTAGGGACCACTTACCCAAGGGAGATCATAAATCTGGTTTTGCTATTGAACTGAATACCATGGCTTACTTTGGGGAGGGTGCCAAGCCTTCCAGTCGCAAAAATATCAAGATCAAAAATAGATCTGATAGTGAAAACTACCTTGCGGCAGTGTCAGATCACAAAATAGTAAAAAGAAAGGACATATATGAAGGTGAAAACCTAACTGTGGCACCTGACGATGGAATGCTTGACACTCTCCCTAGTGATATGTACCAGGAACGGTCACAGATTGTTGTAGAACCAACAGAGCCTGTGAATATTGGAACAGAAGAACAGCCCAAGATTATCCACTTTGCCAAATCTCTCACACTGCCAGAGAAAACCAGGTTTGTACCATTCTTTAAGAAGAAGAGAGGTAGGTTTGGTTGGTCATATGCAGACATGCTAGGTCTAGACCCAAACTTAATTCTACATCATCTACCATTGGATCCAGGAGTAAAACCAGTAAAGCAAAAGCTGAGAAAGATGCATCCTCATATAGCACTTTTGGTCAAAGAAGAACTCAAGAAATTGCTGGATGTGGGGTTCATCAAAGCCATAGATTACCCAGAATGGATATCCAACATTGTGCCAGTGTCTAAACCAGATGGCCGAGTTCGACTATGTAATGATTTTCGAGACTTAAATAAAGCATGCCGCAAGGATGATTTTCCATTGCCAAACATTGATATCATAGTCGACCTAACTGCAGGACATACAATGTTATCACTCATGGATGGGTTCTCAGGGTATAATCAAATCAAAATAGCACCAGAGGACCAACACAAGACAACTTTCACTTGCCCATGGGGTACCTTTTGCTGGAATGTCATGCCATTTGGGCTGAAAAATGCAGGTGCCACATATCAAAGAGCTATGACTACTATATTTCATGACATGATGCACATAACTATGGAAGACTATGTCGACGATATCCTAGCAAGGTCTCTCACAAGGGATTCACACTTGGATGTACTAGAAAAAGTCTTTCAAAGGTTGGACCAATTCCAAGTCAAGCTGAACCCAAAGAAATGTGTGTTTGGGGTAACTTCAGGCAAGCTGCTAGGCTTCATCGTGTTAGCAAACGAAATAGAGGTAGACCCTGCCAAGGTCAAAGCTATAATGGACATGCCACCACCCAAGACTCTAACTCAGTTAAGATCACTACAGGGTAAGCTGCAAGCCATCCACAGGTTTATATCACAACTGGCAGACAAGTGCCAACCTTTCAGCCATCTCCTGCACAAGAACATTCCATTTAAATGGGATGAGCGATGTAAAGAGGCATTCAACAAGCTAAAGGAGTACCTTATGAATCCACCCATTCTTATGTCTTTGATCCAAGGAAAACCTCTAATTCTCTACATATCTGCTACACCTACTACTCTTAGTGCTCTTCTAGCGCAACAAGATTACGAGAACAAGGAAAGAGCTGTATACTACATTAGTCGAACCTTAGTGGGCTACGAGTTGCAATACTCACAAGTAGAAAGATCATGTCTCACAGTCATTTTTGCTTCACAAAAAATCCAACATTAAATGCTTGCACATCCAGTTAAGCTCATTGCAAAAATAGACCCCCTGAAGTATCTCCTCAACAAAGCAGCTCTCACAGGTCACCTAGTAAAGTGGGTAATGCTTCTCAGTGAGTATGACATCGAATATGTGGACAGAAAAGCCATCAAGGGCCAAATCATAGCTGACCAACTAGCAGATGCACCGTTACAAGACAGCAAGCCCATGCAGTTTGAGTTTCCTGATGAGTCCTTATTCACCATATCAACATCTTCTTGGCAACTCTACTTCGACGGGTCTTACACAAACCATGGATCAGGGGCCGGCATCCTCTTTATAACTCCTCAAGGCGACACAATTCCAAAGTCTTACCATTTGTTATTTCCATGCACCAATAACATAGCGGAGTATGAAGCCTTGGTAATTGGTCTCAAGATGGCAACTAAGTGGAAAATCCAAGAACTGCATGTCTACGGTGATTCCCAGCTTATAATTAACTAGGTCAACGATGAGTATCAAACCAAAGATGAAAAACTCATCCTATACAAATGAATGGTTGACAACTTCAAAGAGCACTTTGGGACCATCTCCTTCGAGCAAATACCCAGAATCAAGAATAAAGCAGCAGATGCAATGGCTACCATCGCCTCTCTTCTAGAAATACCTAAAAATGAGTCATGGTATGAGTTCTTAGTAGAAACTATCCGACAACCAGCATATGATCTCCTTGAGACCCATTCCATCTGCCTTCTAGTTGGATCTGATTCACCTTGGTATGGTAAGACTTACACTTACCTCAAGGACAATGTTCTCCCACCTAACCTCTCTTCCAACCAAAAGTGAACTTTCATATGACAAACCTCTCACTACACCATCATAGCCGATACCCTTTATCGACGTGGTCTAGATGGTACTTTGCTCCATTGTTTAGAACAAGACGAATCCATAACTGCCTTGAAAGATGTACACAAAGGGATCTGCGAAACACACTCCAGCGGTCCTTCCTTAGCCAAGAAACTCATGCGTTTGGGTTATTACTAGCCAAACATGGAAATGGACTCATATCACTTCATCAAAAAGTGCAAACAGTGCTAAGTACACGGGAACCTGATCCACGCACTTGCTCAAGAGTTGCGACCCTTAACGACACCCTAGCCCTTTTGCTAGTGGGGACTTGACCTTGTGGGAAAGATTCACCCACCCTCTTCCAACGGCCACAAATTCATCATAACCGCCACTGAGTATTTCACAAAGTGGATTTAGGCCGTTCCCCTAACCACCGTCACAGGCAAACAAATTTCCTCTTTCATTCTGAATTACATTATTTGCAGATATGGCATTCCTTCATCCATCATAAGGGATAATGGAAGACCGTTCAAAAATTAGGATGTCCAGGAACTCTGTGAGCGTTTCAAAATCCAACATCGTTTCTCCTCTCCATACTACCCCCAAGGTAATGGCCAAGCTGAGGCATCGAATAAAACCATTCTGAAAATCCTAAAGAAAACCGTCAATGATGCTGGCCGTGATTGGCATGTCCAACTCAATCCCGCTCTATGGGCCTACAAAACCAGTATACGCACTCCCACAGGTGCTACACCATACGCCCTTGTCTATGGCTTAGAAGCCATCCTTCCTATTGAAGTTGAATTACCGTCCCTCAGGGTGTCACTAAAGGGTCTCATATCAGATGAAGACTACAGGGTCTCCAGGTTACAAGAACTAGAGTTACTAGAAGAAAGGCAACATAAAGCCTTCAATCATCTCAAAGCATATCAACAGATGATGTCAAGAAGCTATAACCATAGGGTTCGTCCAAGAATCTTTAAGATTGGGGACCTCGTTCTCAAAAAAAATCCTCGCAATCAACAAGATAGAGAAAAGAAAGGTAAGTTTGAACCTAACTGGCTTGGGCCCTATGTGATTGTAGCAGCTTACAGATCGGGGGCATATCAGCTGGCAATAGTAGAGGGAAAGCTGTTCGATGACCCAATCAACAACATGCATCTTCGCCGGTTTTATACCTAGGAGAATCCCAGTGCAAAGGGGGCATAAAAATTACAAAAAAATTAAAAAAGAGAAAAAAATATACAAAAAAAAAGAAAAATAAAAAATCACAAAAATAGAAAAATACAAAAAAGAATCGTCCTTTGGTGAAAACCTGGCAAACAGGTGCCTTGGATAGGTATCATGATGAAAACCTAGCAAACAGGCATCATGCTTACTTTCTAGCTTCCCGTGCAAATAAACACAAGTAATGAAAACCTGGTAAACAGGCGTTACTTGTGATAAACTGCCTTCTCCATCTCTGAGAATCCTGTCACGTTGAGTCCACTTCTTCCTTCACTCACTTCTCATTTGACCCATATCTATCTCATAATAAACACCTGGCAGTTACCTATCATGGCTTGATAACTTTCCCTCTTCGTGGCCTTGTCAACCAAGGTTCTATCCCATATCGTCTCTTCAGTGTGAGCCTAGCATAGTGTCTCTCGTCAGTCTCCGTGGTCTAAGTCCATGAACTACGTTGCCTCTGCGTCATCACGTAGGCAAGGCCATTATCCCAATGCACCCCCGAGGCTTTCCATTGTCCCATCTGTTCCGTATCTTGTCCTCCTATCCAAGAGTCTTCTACCTCCACTCCAATTCAAACAACCCAAGAGTTATGTCAAGAGCACACTTTAGAGCATGTGGAAACATTAATCCCTTGTCTAGACCAAGATCAAAGCACTCCCATCCGACCCCTGCATAACCTTTATCTTTTCAAGGATCCTATACCTATACATGAGCAAGTGATCCAATTTCCAACCATGCATAACCTATATCTTTTCCATGATCAAGATACTACCTTTGATGAAGAAGCTATCCATGAGCAACTTGATCCTATGCATGAGCTAGAGATCCAATTTCGGCCCCTCCATAACCTATGTCTTTTCTATGATCAAGATATTATCGCTGATGAAGAACCTTTACAAGAGAACATTAATCCCATCACGCTAAATCCTATCTATGATCAAGATCCCATCTATGATGAAGAGCCTATCTATGATCAAGCAGACCATGATGATCCTCTTAGCCCACTTTGTGTGTTCCATGGTCCTGAGCCTATCACCCCATCTAGTCCTACCCAAGATCCAGCAAGTTCCACTTCCCTTGATGAGACACTTGCCTCCCAACCAAGCGTAGAAGATCAAACCAGTACTACTCCTCCGCCATCAGTTATCGACCATGCTCCAAATCCCCCACCGTATATTCTTGGTCTTACCGCCTTCATTCATGAGTGTTCCTCCTTAGAACACCAGCCACCATTATCCTCTATCTCATCATCTCCATCTAATAAAGAACTCGTGTCTAGTGTTCCACCTACACATAATCCCGTTGTCCACCGCATACTCCAACATATGAACTATCAAGGTAAAGGCTTAGGCCTTCATGAACAAGGTATTTTGGAGCCCGTCCATGTCAATGTTCCTCCTCCTTCATATGGCCTTGGATACATACCCCAAGGTGAACAATCTCAAGATGTTGGTACTTCCTCCACTCCTTCAAAATCCCCCACTTTCCATCGCAAACCCTATCATATCCCCAAAATGTATGTCGCCATTCCACCTCCATCATCCTACAATTGTCAAAAGCATGTGACCATACACCTTCCACCATCCAATCTACCTTCGCTACTTCCAACTCCTAATATCCCTCCATGCATTTTACCACCACTCCTTCCAAAACCTTATCCATCCATCTATGAATCCTCTAACAATCCCAATCATGACCAACCAATGCACGTGTTGTCTAAACAAAGAACTTCCTCAAACTCCACTTCCACCATCTCAAGAGAATTCAACCATAAAAATCTGGATGCCTCTACCTATCAAGTCAAAAATCCTACGAGTCCTCATGACCTAGGATACAAAATCCAAGAATCAAAGAAGCGTCCTTCTCAAGAGCTGCATACACCCACACACCTATACGCCAACCTGAAAAAGGTGTGGGTCCGTATCTAACAAATGATTACTCCAAAAGCTGTACAAAAGCTGCATACACCCAAACCCATACCTTCACAGGTACTATCTAAAAACAAAATGGTTTGGGTACCTAAGAAAAAAGCCCTCAAGTTACATGAGGCATCCACCTCTCAAGAATCTCAACCATCTACTTTCTCCCATTCCATCCATAAGTCTCAAATTCTTCCATCCCTCATGACAAGTAACAATCAGAAAACTACTCAGTCTATGTGGATCCCTACATGCCTAAGTCATTCATCCACAAGCAAAAGTCTTCGTTGCTTCCTACACTACTTTCCCATCACCAGCTTCAATGTTTATCACGGTATGTGCAACCGTTGGTCATGATTCCCTTCCATCCCATAACATTTTCATATACCTCCATCACTCCTTCCTTCCACTATTATCCTACGTATCTTCCTCATCCTATTCCTATGGTCCATGCTTTTGCATAAGCCTTCCCTCCATATTCTGGATCATAATCCAGTCTACCTACGCCATATCACTTTCATGCAATCCCCTACCAACATCTATGAGCGACACTTGACATGGTCGATACGACAAAATCCATCTAGCGGGACTGTCACCTTTCAAGGGACTAGATACTTGAGTCTCTCCCTTCTGTATTCACCTTCTCCTATTCAAAAAAAAAATGAAAAAAGTAAAGAAAAATCCCTTCGTCCAATGGTGAAAATCTGGCAAACAGGCGCCTTGGATAAGTACCATGATGAAAACCTGGCAAACAGGTGTCATGTGTAAGTTGATCTTCTATGTCACCTACACTTGGGGGCACCTTGTCTCATCGGCATATCATTTTTCTCCTACCAGTTTCTTTCCATACCATTTCCTATCCTATGCTACCTATACTATCCAGTCTATCCATCCTAATCTTCCTTTCCTCTATTTTCTTTGGTCTTGATAAAGATTGGAGGCACAATGTTGACAAATGTTTTAGATGTCTCTTGACATACCTTATCCCTCCAAACCATGCAAATCCTTCATTACCCTCTCATCTTCCTATCGTCGTAAGCATTGCCATGAAAAATCCTAAGTATTCTACCTACAATGGGGCATGTTATTCCTATGCGACATAGTCCTTGGAGATCACATCCTTGTTTCCTTCTATCCACCATTGCCCATCCTCATACCTACCCATTCCATTCTTTATCACTCATACATGTACCTATCCGTGGTGTTTCCTTGTCATCGGTATCGTCTGATCCATATCTGTTCCATATCGTGTCTTATCTGATCCATATATGTTCCATGTCTGATCCATATCTGTTCCATATCGCGTCTTATCCGATCCATATAGGTTCCATGTCTGATCCATATCTGTTCCATATCGTGTCTTATCCGATCCATATCTATTCCATGTCTGATCCATATCTGTTCCATATCATGTCTCATTCGATCCATATCTTAGGTCCATCAAAGTCCAAGTCCATGAACTACATTGCCTCTGCGTTGTCACGTAGGCAAGGCCATATTTCCATGCACCCCCGAGGCACTAGGTCAGTCCCTTAGGGTTCGTCTCCCCAATAAAGATTGTGGAATCTTTCACCAGGCAAGCAAGTGTAAGCAAAACCCACTCTTTTCAAGCAGAAATCCTGATGCAAGATATTAACCTATCCAAGGCAAAGCAAACAAACACCTAAGTCATTCTAACTGATTCTATCTAAATTATGGCAAGAAAAACACATCTAAATGCAAGAATGTTTTGTGAATTGGAAACATGGTTAAAAACATTGAGTCTTGATTTATGCTATCATGCCTTTCTATGCTACTCAAGGATGCCAAAAGCTAGAGATGCTATGATGGGGGCATGATTATTTTCTTTGTTTGTTGTTTGTGGATTAAACTTTAGTAATGTGAAGCCTCGTCTAACGACATGATTAGCAAAAGATCATCGAGGACATCAAAGGTCTAACATGAATGGGGGCAATCCTTGTTTGTTGAGACACAAGAAGTACTCAGGTCATCTCGGTTCAATTATACCTAGATGCTTGTATTAACTTACAACATTTCAGAAAAAGTACCAAAAAAAATGCCCAATGATGAAATAAAGCACTTCAAAATACTTGCACCATCAAGATGTCAAAAGCAAAGCATCCATTATACATCCATTTATACATCCATACATCCATATCCCATGCAATAAAAGATCCAAACAATGCAGAGTATCAATACAAATAAAAGCTTATGAGTCCTATCGAGTCATTCTTCTATCAATCAGTATTCTATCTATCGTTGTGGTCAATTCTTCTCAATTTCAGTCAACCCGAGAAATGATCCAAATGTAGGTCCATCCTTAATCCATACCAATCAAGTCAAGTCAATCTTGCAAAAAATGATCCAATCATAATCAATGGTCTCGATCCTTGTCTGGTCGTAAACCAACTTGATCAGTTAATCAATCAATTATCTTATACAGGATGTAACATTGTCGAAATCAGACCAACACACGCGTCTTACACGACATGCTTCATTTCTTGAAACTAGACACTATCCTTCATGTTGCTCTAGGGATCTATCATTCCCTGCCATGACAACACGCCTGCCGTGTTGGTCTAGGGATATATCGTTCCCCACCATGGCAAGATTGTTGTATATCGTTGGTTTACCGCTGGATAGGGGCAATACCTTGCTTGTTCTTTTATCATTTGTGCATACTTGCTTACTTGCTTGTGTGTGGTATCATTCTAGCTTGCATTGCGTATCATTTGAGTTCACTAATCAATCTATTCTGTTGACTCCTCAATCAACCCAGTTAACTGATCAATCAATTCAGTCAACTCCCCAATCAATTCACTTAACTGATTGGTCAATGGAGTTAACTCTCCAATCAATTTTGTCAAATCCCCTCTTTCATGATGGAGGTGGGACACTTGTCATATTTCTACTGGTTGCACATTCTTCAACCATTCTCAGCCATTGATCATCATACTTCTCCTCAACCGTTGATTCTCATTCTTCTAAGTCTATAAATGGAACCTTATTCTTCCATTCTAATCATCCAAGCTATCTATATTGTTACTCTGCAGGAATCTACCGATGCGCCTTTGGCACCCCATCACTATTCATTTGCTTGAGATCACCATTTGCTTTGAAGCTCATCTTCTTAGCATATTTATCACCACAGCCATTCACTATTGACATTCTTAAAAATAGCAAAGGAGTGCACTCTTTGAGGGCCTACTTCACACCAACAAGGACGATCTTGATAGGCAACAATAGAAGCTTCAATTCAAGGAAGGTTTGCACTGTGTTATTCATTGCTTCATTTCATTCAATCTTTCTTAGTTTCACTATTCTATTGAGTTATGGGTATTTGATATTGTTTATTGCATATTCATTGTTGACCACATTTTACCCTAACAGATACAATCAAGGAATGTTTGGCCCAATAAATGCAATTACAACTGATAGTGACTCTGCAATTTTTGTCCAGCATATATCCCCTCCAAAAGCTACAAATGGGAGATATACTCCAATCCACCGCAAGATAAGAGATTTTGCAGCAACAAGTGCAAGGAGTTGAAGTTTTGGAAGAGGCAATTAAGATAATTCAGGAGGAATTGCCTAAGGCAAAGAGAGATCCAACTCTACCTCCTACTCAGAAAATGAAACTTATGCTGGAGCCTCTCAAGGCTCATTCATCTTATCTTGAGAAGCAAGATGAGAAAAAGATAATTAAACAGGTAAATAGAAAAAAAGACTGACTGATGTATTTGGTTGATGTGCTAAGGCACATAACAATTTGCAATAAAATATGAAAAATATCCAGAAATGTTTAGAAGATGCAAAAGTTTTGTATCAATTTTGCTTGAACTAGCCATCAACTACAAAGAACATAAAGGATCAAGCTGACTCTATTGAGTCACAACTAACTCAAGCGGCCAAAGTATACGATCCTTTGAAGGATAAAGATGGAGCAATTAGGGTCCAAATAGAAAATATTCATTCCCAGTTGAAGCAACTCTTGGACCAAAGAGAGCAAATAAAGAGTGAAATTGGACAGATAAAGGAAGTGGTGTCTGAGGCTAGCTGTCTTGACTGGCATTTTGATAGAGGCAAAAAATGTTGCACAAAAAGTAAAGGTTCCAACCACTTTGGAGGAAGCAGAAGAATTATACATTCAGTTTGAGAGCCAATTGCATACTCTATCTTCTACAAAGAAGAACTGGGATACAACACTTGCCCAGTTGAAGGTGATTTACAAGAATTTTCTACCTTCTAAGTAACTTGAAGATATGTTGAAGTTCTGAAGAGGTAGAGGCTACTCCTCAGGGGGAGTTGACTGATAAAAGATGATAAGGAATATTTAGACAGGGGGAGTCTATATGTTTTGCTGGAACAGAGGAAGACCACTAGCCCTTTGCAATTGATGTCAAAGGGGGAGAAAATTACATATCAGGTCAGTATGTTGCCATCAATGACAAAGGGGGAGATTGTTGCATATTTGTTGTCATTGATGTCAACTGAGTGGCAAATGTGAATATGCTAAGTAGTCAGAGAGGAATAGTGATGGTGTGAGACAAAGGATCAATATCATCTGTACACGTAGTCATACCATATCTTCTGAAGATCATGTGTAAGTTCATATCTTTGATATGCTGTGAAAATGATTGTGTTTGAAGTGTTTGATGAGTTAATTTGGATTCATGCTATATGAACTCATGGTGTTTTCCACCTAATAAAGAAAGTTGTAAAAGCTTGAAGGAAAATTGTCTAAGTAAAGTTCTAGTCAGGAAAAGGGTCATAGGCTTAGAAGAGTTTACTACATATCTCTACATTTGAAGGTATGGGCCTGCAGATTGAAAGGTAGCTAGACAATGCTCTCAGGTATCTATGGTTCAAATTTGAGATCACAAAGTCTACTGCAAAGTGTTTTAGAGTTAGAAGAGTGAAGGTAGTAGTGAAACATGGTAAGTGCAGTCAGAGACAGACATGAGAATGCTCCACATTTCTCCATAGATGAAGATATGGCATTGCAGTTTGGAGGACAACTAGACTTAAGTAAAAGGTATGCATGTTTCAGATTTCAGTGATAAAGTGTACTGCAGATTCTTTTACGAAGTTAGCTCTATGAAGACAAGTCTTGCTATTAGTCTTGGTAAGTAGATGGAGATAGCTAATGTTACCGCAACTCACTGCACATTGATATTTGGCATTGCTAATTGAATGATAAGCTCATATGGTTGGTTGGTATGCTTATTTCAAGTTTCAAATGGTTATGTTTACCGCAAGTATGATTTTCATTGTTTTACTTCAAGACTGTATATGCAGAGTATGTTAAGGACACTGACATTAGAATTTTAATGTTTGCACTAGCATGAAATGGCCTGAAATGATAAAAGAAGTGTACAAGAATGATTTACAAGTCATAAAATGTCTTTTGAATGGTTTGTATGATGTAATTTTGTCTCCTCCAATACCGCTTTAGGCCTGGAGCTAAATGGAAGGAAGGATAAGTGTTTGTGAAGCTGACTTGGTGTATGATGACATTTTTTCCATGTGTTTGGAGTATGCGCTAGCCTGGAAGAGTGTGCTAAGGTAAATTAGGACCTGATTATATCTTATTTTTGAACCACATTGAATTTCTATTTACCACATATGTTTGGGAGCTGACTGTTGTGGCCATTGCACATTTTACGTTACACATTTCATCTTGGCCGACCAAGGAGAAAGTTTTTGAAGCTTGTGGAGGATATAAATCTAAGATCAAAGTATTTGAGTGAGGAATGAGTTGTGTATTGTGTGACAACATTGATATTGTGCAAATAAACCTTGCCGAAGAAGCAGATTTAATGATGAAATGTGGAAAGGACCAGTTTATGTAATGTGATATTGTTGCGAAGGCAATTGAAGGTGATATGATGATAGAGAAGAAGTTCTGAAGTGGTTTTGATATTGCAGAGGTTAGTATTGTGGCTGTATAGAAGTGAGATAGTTTTGTAGAGGTTGGTGAGGTCAGTAGAAGGTTGAAGCAGTCAGAGTTGTGAAGGAAGGATCTGAATCAAATAAGTATTTTTTTGCTGAGTTTGAAGCCTCTTTTTGTAAAGATTGTGAATGTTTAGGGAGTTAGAGCTTTGTTTGGGTTGTAGCCCATAAATAATTATGTAATCTTGTTTTTATTTGTGAGGTTAGATTTGGACAGTAGATCCAAGTAGCTTGCTCACCGTAGTTTTTCTCTTCTAGGGTTTTCCACGTAAATATGGTGTTATGGATGTGCGCTTCTGTATTCTTCTATTTCTCATGATTTAAAATGTTTACATCTGTTTGAATGTTGTTGGAAGCAAAGAGTTTGAATAAGTACTTATTAACCCCTCTCAGTACTTTTGTGTGTTCAACAATAACAGCACCATGATTTAATTGCTAGGGGCCAAGATGCCCATAGACACTAAACACCATCTGAACTTCTTTGTACTCACAAGCTTAGTTAATGAATCTACAACATTCATCAAAGTATCTACCTTAACTAGCTTCACCCTACCATCCTTGACCATATCTCTAACAAAATGATACTGTACATCAACATGCTTGGTCCTAGCATGAAATGTTGGGTTCTTAGCTAGGTAGATCACACTCTAATTGTCATAATAAACTGTCACTGAACCTTGTTTTATCCCAATATCTGAACATAGGCTCTTAAGCCAAATGGTTTCTTTACAAGCATGAGTAGCTGCCATATACTCAGCTTTAATAGTGGATAAAGCAACCACACCTTGTTGCTGACTCATCCAACTAATTGTACCACCAAATAAAGTAAATAGATAAGCACTGGTGGATCGTCTACTATCAACATCACCTGCCCAGTCTGAATCAACATATCCATGACTATCAAGGGAATGCATGTCTCCTATCAAATTACCATGATAACACAATGAATACTCTTAGGTACCTCGCAAATATCTGAAGACTCTTTGAACTACATCCTAATGAACTCTACTAGGATTAGACATATATCTAGAAAGAACTTCCATTGCTTGGGCATTGTATGGTCTAGTACAGAACATAACATACATCAAACTTCTGATTGCACTCTAGTAAGGCACTCTGCTCATGTCTTCTATCTCTGATGGGGATGTTGGACATTGTGAAGTAGATAACTTCATTCCAACTATAAAAGGAACACATAATGGTCTACAATCCTGCATGTTAAACCTTTGTAAAATTGAATTGACATACTTACTTTGGCCAAGCCATAGTTTTCTACTCACTCTACCCTTCTTATTTCCATCCCAAGAATGTGTTTAGCTACACGAAGATCTTTCATTTCAAATTTAGCTGCTAGTTGAGACTTTAGTTTTAAAATCATTCCTTCCCCTTTACCAATAAATAACATATCATCAACATATAATGCAATAAACAAGAAATGATCACCATCAAATTTATAATAAACATAGTGATTGGATTTAGAATGCTCAAATCCCAAACTCAACACATATGTATCAAATTTTTAGTACCACATTCTAGGACTTTGTTTGAGGCCATAAAAAGATTCCTTCAATTTATAAATATCCTCCTCCAAATCACCATGAAGGAATGCCATTTTCACATCTATTTTCTCAACCTCTAGATCATAAGAAACAACAATAGAAAGCAAGAATCTAATGGATGTTATTTTTGCAACAGGAGAAAATATCTCACCATAATCAACACCCTCAACTTGAGAGTAACCTTTCACAACCAACCATGCTTTGTACTTATGAATACCTCCATCTAAACCAATCTTTTTCTTGAACACTAATTTGCAACCAACAGGTTTTCATCCTTCAGGCAATGGTACTAGGTCCCATGTATCATTCTTTTTGAAAGCTGCCATTTCTTCAACCATAGAAATCTCCCAGGACTTTGCATCATTCATACCTAATGCCTCTTCTATAGATATAGGTTCATCTATGTTAGTATTCAAAGAAAAATACATCTCCAGTCATCAGGTGAATACCTTTCAGGTGGTTGTCTATGCCTTGTAGACCTTCGAACAAGCTGAGTTGGAGGTTCTTCCTCCTTTTCTAAAGATTCAGAGCTAGATGAGCTCTCCTCAACTTCTTCTCTATCTAGGGGCCTCGATTCAACTTTCTCAGGTGTAGAAGGGAGTTGCATCACATCTTTCTCTTCATTTTGTTCTGGCTGCAATGTAATAGAAGAAGGTTTAGTTCTCTAAAAATAACACTTCTACTATATATTACCTTCTATGCAACAGGGTCCCAAATCTTGTATCCTTTCACACCATAACTATACCCGATGAAGATACATTTCATAGCCTTGTTCTCCATCTTTGTTTGCTTCTCATTTGGCACATGTGCATATGCCTCACAACCAAAAACTCTAAGATGTCTTAGTGAAGGCTTGTGCCCTGACCACACCTCCATAGGCATTTTATCAACAAGAGACGATGCAGGAGACCTACTAATCAGGTAGCAAGCAGTGGCAACAACTTCAACCCAAAACCTTTGTTCTAGACTATAACCACTAAGCATACTCCTAGCCTTCTCCATCAGTGTCATGTTCATTCTTTCTGCAACTACATTCTACTATGGAGAATACGAAGTTGTCTTTTGTCTCTGAATGCCACAATCTTTATAGAATCTATCAAAATCATTAGAGCAAAATTCACTGCCATTGTCAATCCTTAAACATTTTATTTTCTTTCCAATCTACAACTCAAACTTTGCTTTAAATTCTTTGAACCGACTAAAAACTTTAGATTTACTCTTTAGAAAATATACGCATGTCTTTCTACTATAATCATCAATAAATGAAACATAATATGTGGAATCTTCAATGGAAGGAACATCTACAGGACCAAACACATCATAATGATTAAGATCCAATACACCACATGATTTATGAGAACTCGAGTAAAACTAAATGTGTTTTTTTACCATAAATCTAATGCTCACAGAAATCAAAATCAAGATTAAAATAAGTCAACCCTTCAACAGTGTTTTTATTTTTCAAGGTCCTTAGACCCTTTTCTCCTATGTGGCATAATCTTTGGTACCATAACATAGTCTTCTCTGCAGGTAATTTTGATTTAGAAGAAAGAGCACCCTTAGGTACCCACAAGCCACGAACATTCACTGAAAATGAAACCCTCTCCTTTTCCAATGAAGTAGTCACAAATTTGCTTTTCACAGAAGTACTATTGCACTCAACAGTGCATGCATCAAGCTTATACAATGTGCCAAGTATGATACCTCTAGCGATCACCATAGCACCTCTAACCATCTTGCATCTTGTATCAAAAAAGACTACATGTACACCCGAATCTATTAGTTTTCTCACAGATAATAAATTTCATGCTAATCTAGGGATATGCAACACACCATTAATCCTTTTTGTTCTACCATCAGGAATTTTGATTTTATCTTTACCACAACCAACAATATTTAAATAAAAATCATCACCTAAGTACACCTTACCTCCATCAAATTCTTCATATTCAGAAAACCAATCTATATTAGAGGTCATATGGAAAGATGCACCTGAGTCAATTAATCATGCATCATTACATGCATGAGTGGCCAATGCTGCAATGAATGCATCGCCATCTTCCTTCTCAAATTCAGAATCAGAATCAAATTTCTTCTTTTTCTTCTTCTTTTCATCTTTATACTCCTTATGAAGTTTCTAGGCTTACCACAATTCCAACAAATAACTTTGGACTTTCTAGGAGATTTGGATCTCCCCTTGGACTTGGATTTGTCATGCTTCTCACTCTTCTTGCATTTTTCTTTAGGTCTTCCATGAACACTTAGGGATTCTATGGCACTGATAGATACTTTCCTCCTCATTTCTTCAGAAAGCAAATAACCCATGACATCTTCAACTTTCAAGATAATACAAGTACTCCCAATCACCATAACAAGAGAATCCCATGAATTAGACAAAGAACAAAGAAGGATCTAACATCTCTCCTCCTCATCCATTTTTACACCAACTAATGCCAATTTAGCCACCAACCTATTGAATGCTTCTAGGTGGTATGAAATTCGTTCACCCTCTTCCATTCTCAAGGAATACAATTTCTTCCTTAAGAAAATCTTGTTCACTAAAGATTTGGCTTGATATATTTCACCAAGTTTCTTCCATAGTTTCTTTGCAGAGGGCTCTTCATGGACATTGATTAAAACGGAGTTTGTCATATACAATTTGATTTGACCCTTGGCTTTACGGTCCATAGCATCATATTCAACAACCAAAGTAACATTTGTGGGCCTTGAAACTTTCTCATCAATAGCATCCCACAGATCTCGATCAATTAACATATCCTCCATCTTCAGCTTCTAAATCTCAAAATTGTTTCCAATTTTTTTTTTACCTCTATTCTCTTTGATGTGCTTGCCTTCTGAAAATCCCTATAGAAAGATCACAAAGTATCTTCTGCACAAGCTCCCAGTCAAAACTGGATTAGTTCAAAAAACCCAACAACCCACAACTGAAAACAAAGGTGATCAAGCTCTAATACCACTTGTAAGGAAGTTAAGGTAGCAGAACAACTTCTTACACTAATCTTGAGGGGAGAGATATGCAAAACTTTTTAGATCTTTACAATAGTTATAGAAATAAACACTAATAGCAATCATACCATGACATAGTAATTACGTGGGGAAACCCTTTCGAGAGAAAAACCCCACACTCCAAAGCCACACAAAATATGTTATTCAAGAATCAAGAAGATTACAATATACTTGTAGAGAAAGCTTTCATAGGAGTATAACCAACTAGATATTTGGAGGCAACTCAACATCTATAAGATTCGTACACACAACCTCCATCTCAAGCTCTTGATATATAGGATATACAATACAGTAAACCGCCAATAGTAATTACAAAACCATGACCCAAAACCACCCAAAAGTGGTGCCTAAATTATCTCTAATCAAAGATGCCTTGTGATGTGCTAAATCACACACCAACATGTGTAATTCTCCCCTTTAAAACTCTTTTAAGTGTCCAACCAACTTCTGGAGGTCATAACTTTTGATCCGATTGTCTGATTGATGAACCGTTTGATGTGTCAAAAAGCTCGTGAAGAGATATATAAAGATATAACTCGATTCCCTAGTTATGACAACTTTTGGGGCATTTAGGGACCTCTAAGTGCCTCAAATCTGAGTTCAAAACTTTTTTGTAGGGATTTCAAAATAGAAACTTTAATATCTTGAAATCTAGATATGATCTTGAGTCGAAACTCACCTGAGATGTTTACTTGGTAGTTCTGCACCTTTTGGAAAAAATTTCAGGTCTATTCGAGCTCAAATGTAGAGTTGCTAAAAATAGTAAGTCTTGCCATTTTTAGCCCTTTTGGAAACTTTGAAAGTTCTAAACCATTCTTCAAGATAAAAGGTATTCGAAAAGACCAAAATTGGGAAGAATAGTAACCTTTTGTAGTTGGAAGGTTGAGACACCTTTCCTAACATGTATCTCTTCCAATGATGGAAATACATTTTCCTTGGGGGAAGAGTGATCTGATTCACTATCAAAATAGATAATAATAGAGGGTCAATTAGTGCTAACAATGGGAATGTGAGAAATGGTGACCACTGGTGGAGAAGAGGTCCCCACAACTAGAATGGATGGTGTAGAAGGACTCAGACGAGGTAAAGGAGGCATGTGCTTTGTCTTGTAGCAGGGCAGATTGGGATAGTGTTCACACTTTCATTTTGGTAGCAGACATGTGGAATTTCTATGTCGA
This sequence comes from Cunninghamia lanceolata, assembly GCA_027924645.1. Lineage (NCBI taxonomy): Eukaryota > Viridiplantae > Streptophyta > Pinopsida > Cupressales > Cupressaceae > Cunninghamia > Cunninghamia lanceolata. The sequence continues at coordinate 19,788,501 of BSBN01000520.1, read as the reverse complement.
TGGTGGCTGGATGTAGGATATCAGGGAACACCTAATGTCAAGTACGTTGGAATGAAACTATGATAAAGTGGCACTGGAGATAACGCTGACATTTGGAATATTCAAGGGTTCATTCAAGGGTGGCATGTTAGGGATGGATGGAAGGATGGGACTCTCCATAGAGGGAGAAAGGACTACTTGAAGCCGATTAGGGTTGTGTTCATCACGCTCAATCTATGGAGAGACGAGTGTGGGTGACATATAGGAATCACATGGAGGACCAGAAGACTAAGAAGGCGAAGCCAAATTTGGGGCCAACCATATAGGAGAAGGATGTGTGGGAAGGGGTTCATCTCTTGTTGTATGCTCATGAGCTACAACACATTGACAATGCTTGTGATCTCTCTCAAGTTGATTATGTCGAGTGCGAGTCAAAGCGTTAGGAGGAGGAAGTAGGGAGTCTGCCAACATAGGCTCCTTTTCTTCCATTGCTCTAAGAGTGGGAGGAAGAGATGAAGGAGCCACTAAAGGTTGGGGTACTATCAAGGTAGGGTCTATCAATGAGAGCTACCTTCCTCAAGCCATTAGAGGGGCTAGAGGAACAAAGGCCACCACTAAAGATTGGGAGGCTAAAGGGGAGGGGTTTTCCAACATGGGCTTCTTTCCTCGAGTCCCCAAAGAGGTAGGAGGATTAGGAGTAGTTGTTGAATGCTAGGTAGGTCTGGGTTGTACTAGTCATGTACCTCTAGGTCTTGGGTAAGATGCTAGAGGTGGGACTTCCATGTATATTCTAGATGCTCAGGGATGGGGAAGGTCACTTGATTCAGGTTGTTTTCCCTTCTCTACTTGTGGGGTAGGAGGAGGGATAGAGATAGCTGCCAGATATCGAAGGATTGTAGGGGTAGCAGTCGGTGGGGTCGAGGAGGAGGAAACAATGGATAACTGAGCTATACAATTTTCTTTGAACTTCTAATATGAAAGAAACAAGAAATCATTGCATGGTCACAATGGCTCAACCAAGGTCAGCCAAAAGTAATCCAAGGAGAAATTACCTTGTAACACAAGTGGTTTGAACCCACTATGATGTATAGTGTGAACCTGACTGTTATGAGGGAATTTCAGACACTTGTGGATCATAAAGGGGACTGCTCTCATGGAAGAGAGCCATGGATGGCCCAACTTCACATGAAATTGGTTTGATGTAGGGATGATAGAAAAAAGGAACATACAAGGTTTTTGGTCCAGCCCAGATAGAAAGGGTAGGTGAACCCATGCTTTGGTGAGAAGACCCATCACACAATCATATCTAGACTTCTGATTTCTTAGACTTTTCATGATAGAGCTCGTGCACATATAGGAATTCCTCCATAATCATGTTCACCATACACATAGGGTCAATTAATATAACCTTGGTGGACTTTTCATTGACTAGGGCGGTGATGTAAAGAGGTCCTTCATAGATATGCATGGGCACATCAATGGGTGTAAAGGAGATGACTGGCTCAAGAATAGAGCATGCTCAAGTAGGGTGAGGATGATCATCCACTATTGCAATTGTAGTGCCCCTCACTATGTCTTCTGTCAGACTAATAGTTATCCTAGTAGGACTGGTCATTATGACATTTTGGTTGATGATGGATTCTCTGTTATTATCCTAGTTGTTCATGGACATGTTATTATGATGACATCTGTTGAAGTTTTAACTATTGGTATTTTATGTTTTCACAGTTGTATGGACATATTAGATGTGGTGGATTAATTAAGTTCAGAGCTTTATGTTTTATCTGATCTTCGTGATGATGTTACCATTGATAACTGCTTGTATAAGATCATATGTAACTGATTGTCCCATCTTGATTGTTCAGTAGATAGTTGTTATGTATAACATAGTGACTTGTCAATGTGCTTATGTGAATGGAACAGTGTCGCATTACTCATGTTTGAGTACCCTGCCACGCTGCGACTTCCATTCACTGTATGATGATATATATATTTTCATGGTTGACTGTGTGGTTTACTGTAGGATGCAGGTACTAGGCATCGACTCCACCTGAACTAGCAGGTCTGAGCATGCCCTAGCCAATGGATTCGTTGATCAGAGTTAACCTAAGGTCCCCTGCTCAGTCAACATCCTCGAAGAGGATGAGTTCGTAGTATTGGATCCTATCGTCATCGTCTATTGAACTATTTGTTCCTGCGTCTTGGTCATGCCTTGTGGTCTTGTATGAAGGTCAGGTGTCATCTTGTAGGTTGTGTTTACCGAATTCACAATGCTTGATTTAAGTCTGGTGAGTGTTTCATTAAATAAAGATTAATTTTGAGTTAAAATAAATTTGTCCTTGCTGCTTAATCTCTTTGCGAGTTATTTATTGTTGGGTGAACATCGATGCTTTAAGAATTTAATTGAATCGAATGTGTGTTCCTTGAATTTCAAACCTCCTTTGTAATCGTATCTATGCATACCAAATTTCTTCCCATGAAAGTTTATTAAGGCTCAACTATGTGGACAAGAGTTGAGATGAACCATTTTCAACTTCGTTGGAAAATGCACTCCCCATGTCATGAAATTCCTTTATCCTTTAAACTTTGACGGATGTCCATACCCTGCGCCTGCCTCTGCCACTTCCAACAAAGTTAGAGGAGATGGATGCCATTCCTTCTACAACATGTAGCGACCCCTCTCTCTGCCATGGCGTCCATACTTGCATCATAAATTTATCCCTCCCGTCCTTTCTCCATTTAGTTGTTTCACTCTTCGACCCCACCCTCTTTTTTTATTTGGAAGATCTTTTAATTTATTTTGTTTATTATCATATCCCTATCGTAGGGATATCTATGGGTTAGGATGATATGTTAAATTTATTTATATATGTATTATAATTTAAATTAAATATTTTTAAAAGGAAGAAGTAAAGCTGTAGCGTACCGAGTGAATAGAGGTCTGTTGGTACTACAAAACAAGTTTTCTAATGTAGGATGAGTTCACAATGGCGAACTTGTATAACAAGTTTTCTAGGGTTAGCCTTTTTAAATCCCTGTGACAACTCCCGTCTCATCATTGGGCAGATGGTGGAGTATATATTTTATTTCATTTCAATGAATTACTTATACCAAGGCACGTCATAGTATTAGAAGCGCATCATAGTATCTGAAGTGCACCACCTTGTTTTAGCCATAATTATTTTATTTTCTTTTTATATGATTTACTGCTGCTAAGGCACATGAGAGTATAGGAAGGGCACCGTTGAATAGTTTCAGGGGTGGAACTAGACCTCGGCAAAGGGAAAAGGAAACTCCTCGTGTCCAACATTGGCAGCGCGTGCTCTGAGCTCTCTGCCTTTCACTAATCCCCAGTACTTTCATTTTCCTCCACCATGTAACAGACCAAGAAAAAGGAATCAATTCCATGTTTTGAAGGGAGGGAAAAAGTTTTCGGGGACTCTATGAAGGTTGGAAAACATACTTCAGGAAGAGGGAGGCTCTTCACCAGTAGTTGGGGAGTAGGGTATTGTTCTGCCAAGGAAAGAGCACTCTTAATCTTCATCAGGTATGCATGTACATGCCTTGCCCTGAGCTGAATGTCTTCTTTCATTTGATTGACCCTCAAGTCGGGACTCATGATTTACCATGGATTTGTGGCCATGACTTGCGTTCTGAGAACAAATTAATTGTTTTGCATGTCCTCTAAAGAGATGTTGGTCTATTGAGATTTTTTGATAGATAATCTACATTCTTGGGTTGTGGTTTCTGGTTAACTCCCTCCATGTGCATTTGAAATTTTCTTAACATGTTTCAGTTATTCTTCTGTGTGCATTCCATATAGTCATTGCATTTCATGGGACCACAGTTCTTCAGGGGAGAATATTGGAAATAATATGTCTTGTCTTCCATCTGTCTGATGCTCTATTTGAAAGTCTCTATCATAATCCTTATTGGTGCACATTCTACCATCATGTCATATCTAGCAAATAAATAAACCCTTGCTTTTCCAGTATCTCTAATTTTTGTGATCACCATGTCGAATGAGATGGAAATCCATTCATTATATGGGAGATTGTTGAGACTGCTTCTCAGGGATGTCCATCTATTAAGTAACAAATGAGCTGTCTCGGTTCTCTTCTATTAGTTCGTGAACTATCTCCTCACATTCTTGTGCTTAAAAATATAAAAGCTGGTTCAGCTGAGAGGCTTTTATAGGTGAACATTATAGAGCTCAGAAGATTACCGCATGCCTGGGAAAAATAAAACTTCACACTGGGAATTTTCTAAGCTTTTGGTTGTTCCTATCGGTGTATACATGGAAGCATATTAGAAGGTTACTAGATGTTAATTTTTGCCTTTGGTAAGAAATCAATCCTTTTTAGAATGTCTGAAATTATTAAGTTTTATGTCTTTTTCCTACTTGTTAGGCAACACCCAGTTTGGAAAATGCTTTACCCTGCTTCTTGTAGTCACCAAACCCAAAAAGGTAGTGATCTTATTTTCTGAAGTTCCTAACTTAAGCCTATTCATCAAGCCCATTTTGACACCCAGCCATCCTTGCATTCGCTCTTACGCCTGCCAATTGCATTTGCTCGAAATGTTTCTAAAGAAAATCCATTTTTGTGCATATGTTGTCATCGATGCCATCCATGATTTTATATTTCTCTAAGGCACGCTGTCAGACATCTCACGTGCCTTGTGCATGTTTCTACTTTTTGTATGCATCATTAGTAGGGTCGATGCAACCACAATATCTGACAGATTTCCTCTATCCTTTATGCTATGATGGATACCCATACCCAATTCCAAAGTCCCCATTTTGTCACAGGCAGCGTGAATGTGGGTAACGGTTGGGGCGTCTAGAATTTACACCTTATGATTGCTGTTTGTGCACTCAAGTCTCACATCATTTCCTTCTTTGATATTGTTTTCACCTTATTTGCTACTCAGAACCTATGGAAGTCTAAGCTGGGAAATCTGTTACAGTCTTCTTCAATCCTTCGAATGTTGTTTTGAATGGTAAAGCTGAAGTATGGATTCGATGCTCTTTCAATCGCTGGGCACATCGACTCGGGTCTCTTCAGCCTCATAAAATGGCTTCTAATGACTACAGCTCCCCTCTGAAGGAAAATGTGATACTCTCATTTGAGCAACCGTCCTTGTTGTGGAAATGGAATTTTCTTGTAGGATGGTAGCAAACCTTTCCTTTTTGCCTACTATGCAAAGCCATTCTGTGTGTGTTGTCGACAATCCTTGCATGTTATTCCCTTGTGAAATGCTGTCAAACAGTTATGGTGATTGTCTGCAACATCTGACGAGTCTCTTGTTTTAGGAAATCTCATTAGAAAGTCTTGTCATTAGAAAGTTTCTCTTTATAGTCTCCTCTGTTATCGAAAGGTGTGTTGTTTGCTATTATTGATGGCCTCTTCTCCTAACCAAAGGGCATGCTCAACTGACCTTTATTCATTTCCAGATTTTTGTTTCAGTTTAACTGATAAATGCTGCTAGTTGGTTGAAAATTAAAATATCTCCTTATAATATTAGATTGTACTTTTCTTGGAGATTCCATCTGATGTTTTCTATTTTAGGTGGTAATTAACTGCTATATAGAAATAACGTGTTTTGTTTCCCATTTCGTAACAAGTCAAATCTTGCAATTTGTTATTTTAGCACTGCCAATAGTTTGCTTAGGAATGCTTTTTATTGCAAATTCTTTAATCTATATGATGTATTCCTTATTAGATTGTGATTAGATTTTATATTAGGTTGTATAGTTAAATGACATCATCATAGGCTATCTAGTTAAATGAAATAATATTAGGCTAATTAGTTTGATCCATTACCTCAATTATATCATAGAAAAGAATATCATAAGTTTAGGACTGTCTGAGCCAATCTTGGTGATCACTTATTGTATTAGGTAGCGTCTAGCAATCTTGCATTCTTTTGGGCCTTAGTAAATGTTATGATGTGGGTAAGTTGAATTATACCTTGGCTCAACTCTTCTAGTGTCTATATATTATTTTAGATCCTAAGAAATGTTGCAATAATAGTGTTACAACAGCAACTTTCTTTTGGAAGTAAATGGTCGTTTAGAAGATATCATATCCTATGATGTTGGTATAGCTTCAGAAAAATTAAATGAAGTGGTTAGAACAATAATTTAATTAAGATGAGATGTGCACGGACCAATATGGGTGAATTACATATAAAAGTTTAAAAACAAAAGTCAGAGTGTCTATTAGCCATAAGAATGATGGCATGATAGTATCCTTAGTTTATAGGAAACATGTGCATGATGGGGATCCTCTCCAACTTGAAGGCTTTAATCTCCACATCAATGATCCTAAAGTCTTTACTTAACATTTTATTGCGGGTTTTACTCCCTACGAAAGAGGACAATAACTATTGAAAAGGTGGTGGCCTTTGTCTACTCTTGGTGATAAATTACGATGATTTTGGTCCCTATGCTTATTATGGGATGAAAAATATTTGCTATTCAATAATCTATGGTATTTTTATTATTATTATTTCAAGATGAAAAAAGATGATTAGTTAAATGTCTAAATTTTAGAATAATATTATTATTTATTTTTAATGATAATTGCAATTCCTTCGTTGGATTGGTTAAGTCATCAAGTAAGTTAATTAATTGGGGTAATAAGCTATACATACACATATATCTTGTATTAGATTGTTGTTTAAAGACAATTGTAAATCAAATATTATAGTTAAGTGATTTTATTGAATTAAATTATTGAAAATTATCAGATTGGACCATTTGATTTATCTATAGTTTGAAAGGAATACAATAAAGAATATTAGTAGGTATTTACCCAATTTACATTTTAGGCATTATAGTTTTATACTTATACATTTCGATATATAATTATATCTATATCCTCGTATTTTATTTAATTCTCTGACAATAGTAAGGAGGCCTCAAACTGGATAACCAAAGTCTATGCCTTGGAAATTAAATTATTCTTTTATAACAAGAAGAAGTATATTTGTATTGTGTTTATATCTCTTAGAATGTAACTAAATATAGATTTAGCGACTAATCTTATTTAGTTATTTAAATGTGCAAGTTATGTTGGAATTTGATAATGTTAATTTATTTAAACGTCATTATTAATTGTAATCTTATATAGTCAATTAGTGTTTAAATAAACATAAATTATTTATAAGATGGGTTGTTGTTGATGAGTACAATTTTGTTTACTTAATGAAGTCCACATTCATGGATCCCATTTGATATAATAAATTATGTTGTTGTTTATATCTTCTTAGTTACAAGGATTAGTAGAATAATTGAAGTGAATGTTGTTTTGATTCATGGGCATCTTATGAGTACGGTACTGTTTGAAGACCCATGGTTAGTATGTCATATTATATATTTCACTTAGGGTATGTTAATTGGATTGGTCTATTTGAAGGAGTCGTGCTTTTAAGAGTAAATGTTAATGTGGGATTGTTGTGTTATAGTGGTGTCTAGTGAAAGTTTATTCCAAAGGCTAGTAGGGGTAGTTGTGGGTTGATCCTTGTATCATTGCATTCTGGTTAAAGGATGAGCATGTTTTGGTTTTATGTGATGTTGACTTCTCTCTGCTTATGGTTTATATGATTTTAACGACTATGTAAGAGGGACAATGCCTTGCTCAGTATATCTAGTCCTATTGTTATGTCTTGAATCCATGTTGTTGAGCTCTTCTTGAAGGTTGTGGTTCCCTATTATGTTGAGCTTGTTTTAAAATTCTATGTTGGTCTGTGTAAAGGATTGATTTTGGGAGCAAGAGGACCCATGCCTTGCTCTGGTGATTTATTACGTTGTGATTGGTTGCAAGATGGTTGATGCCTTGCATTGTTATGTATATTTGATGTTATGTTTGATGGATAGGGTTTCCTAGGTGCAGATAGGGGAGTGGCTTCCAATGTGGGGCTGGTGCCCAAAGTCACTGCCAAGGTAACCCATTGGGAGTTGGTAATCAAGTGATAACCTAATAATTAATCTAGGGGTTGGGTAGTTCTCACACTAACAAGATAATTGGATGCCTCACTCATGCCTGTAGTGCTCGTTCAGGCTAAGGATGAGATGAGAAGGCCGTGGTTGGCAAAATCAACTTCCTTGTCCTCATGAAAGGAATGTTGATTCCGCATGTGTCACCTTATGGGGCCGGTGCCTAGAGAGAGGCTACCAGGGTAACCATAGATGGGGGCCGGCTTCTGGTGATAGATAGCCTGGGTAACCCATGTTAGGACCATGTGATGACACTCTCTCTACTATAGCCTAGCACTCCCTAGTTGTACTCTCCCCATTGGTTAAGTGTTTGCCTCTGGAAGTGATGTTGAGTTGTTTATGTTATTGACTTGTGTTGTTGGAGTCATGTGTTGTCTTTGTTCTTTTAGCTTTCTATCTACCTGACTGTCTATTATAGTGGGAACCTTATGTTAACTCCTAGCTCGGGGGGTGGACCTCAGGGTTCCACATGGTCGGTGGAAGAGCTTTTATCCATTGGTTTTTCCCTTGCTAATGTTCGTGAGCGAGGAGGATATATCTTGTGTATCAGACATCAGATCTTGTACCTGTTTACGAAGACAGTTATTATGCTCATGTACTAGCCTTGTGTACCAGTCATATCATATTGTATGTATTCAGTTGTAATTGGGATAGTGATAATGTGAACTACATAATGATGTACTCATATGTATAGTCTTTTGCATATGTATATGTAACCTTGATCAAGTTGATTATCTAACTGATGTCATGAAATGGAGATGTATATGTATAATTAGTAGTGCAATAGATTTAGAATGATCTGCTGATGTTAGTTAATAATGTATGTTAAATTATGTTGATTAAATATGTCAAGTGATGCACCCATGGAACCTTAGAAGACAAGTTGTTAGATTAATGATGTGTATTGATTGTTACTTTGTTATCTTATACAAAAAAAAAAAAAAATTCCGCATTGCATAGCATAGATGTGTTGTTTTCTAAGGTGTTCATGGCGGGGCATTACAACAATCATCTTGAGTAAAGAGGTTGAAGGCTTGTTAGCAGTCATGGTAGTTGCTACATGATCAATAGAAAGTTTGACTAGGTTTGTAGAATGACACAATAATGGGTTTGTGTAAATTTGTAGGTTTTGGTTGGGTGGATCAAAAAAATTGTTACCTTTGTCATTCACACTAGAGACTTGGATGACATTATGGTTGATGAGGTCTTGAACATGATGTTTAATTGTTGTTATATGGAGCCTAATCAGACTCAGAGGTTAAATTTACCCCACTTTTATCGGTGTGGTTTCCCCCCAAATTATTTAACGGGGTCAAGGGGTAGCGCCCCTTGTGGGGGTTTGGGGGTAGCGCCCCTTGCGGGGTCCCATAAAAGATTGATAAAAGCGGCTAAGGGTTAGGGTTTCTGTTGATGTATTGTAGCATTTTGCAGTGGTATTGAGTTGCAAGGATTACTGGTTGTAATCAGTTTGATTTACTAGATAATAAAATTGGACTATCTATTGGTGGATGTAGCCTGGGTTTGGGTGAACCACGTTAAAACTTGTCTCTTGCTATTCTTATTGCTATGTATTTTCATTCCTCTGTTTAATCTTTATTTGCATTTATCTTCTGTTGACTAACCCTAACAAGTGGTATCAAAGCAGGTTGTGTTTGATTATCATCTGCAGGAAGGTCTCACAGTTGAGTGGGAGAAATGGCAGATGAGGGTATATTGAAGGTAGATAAATTTAATGGGTAGAACTATCAGTTATGGAAGATGCAGATGGAGGATTGTCTCTATCAGAAGGATTTATGGAGGCAGTTGGAAGGAATAGCCAAGAAACTAGCAGCAATGACTGATGAGGATTGGAATCTTCTAGACAGAAAGGCATTGTGAACTATTCAGTTGTGGTTGGTACCATCTGTGGTGTTCAATATAATAGAAGCGATGACAACAAGTGAATTGATGCAAGCTTTGGCTAAATTGTATGAAAAACCCTCAGCCTCAAATAAGGTATTTCTCATGAAGCATTTGTTTAATCTGAAAATGATTGAAGGTGGATCTGTGACAGATCATTTAAATGAGTTTAATACGATTACCAGTGAGTTAACTTTTGTAAAAGTGAAATTTGATGAAGAGGTGAGGGCTCTCTTGGTTTTATGTTCTTTGCCAGAAAGTTGGAATAGCTTAGTAATGGCTGTAAGTAACTCTGTCTCTGGTTCAAACACTTTGAAATTTGATGATGTTGTTGGTGTTATCCTTAGCGAGGAAATGTGACGAAAAAGCTTAGGAGGGTCCACATCAGGTAGTGTTTTGAATGTAGAAAGTAGGGGCAGATCAAAAGAGAGAGGAAAAGGTTCTAGAGGTCATAGGAAGTCACGAGGAAAATCAAAGGAGAAGAGATCCCAATCCAGAGGATAGAAGGATTGTTGGTACTATGGGAAACCAGGTCATCTGAAGAAAGATTGTTGGTCTCAGAAGAATAAAGGAGACAAACAAGAAGGCAATAAGGAGGCAAATGTGGTAAGTAATAAATCTAAAGATGACGCTTTGATTCTTTTCCTAGATAATACTGATGATTCATGGGTTTTAGATTCAGGGGCCTCATTTCATGCTACGCCCCATAGAAGTTATTTTCTTGATTATGTCTAAAGGGATTTTGGGCTGGTTTATTTGGGAGATAACGAACCCTGTCAAATTGTTAGAAAGGGAAGAATCAAGATTAAGTTGTAGAATGGGAATCATTGGCTACTACAAGAGCTAAGGCATGTTCCAAGGCTCAGTAGGAATTTAATTTCAGCAGGGCAACTAGCTGATAAAGGTTGCATTGTTACATTTACTGATAAAAATTGGAAGGTTACAAGAGATGCCTTAATAGTAGAAAAAGGTGTGAAAGTAGGCACCTTATATCTTTGTACAGGTCATACTGTTCCCTCTACTTTAGCTGTTGCAGAGAAAAAATAAACAGATTTAGGAATAGTTGCTGCAGGTTTGCAGGAAGAGATTGAAACGGTTGCTGCAGGTTCTGAGACAACACTGTGGCATAACAGACTTGGGCATATGAGTGAAAAAGGTATGAAGGTACTTCATTCTAAGAAAGTTTTACTAGGTTTGAAATGTATTAATATGGATTTATGTGAAAGTTGTGTGTATAGAAAACAAAAGAGAGTCAGTTTTCTCAAGAATGGGAAGTAAAAGAAAGATGAAAAGTTGGAGCTTGTGCATCTAGATGTATGGGGACCAACTCAGGTATCTTCTCTCGGTGGCTCTAGGTATTATGTTACATTCATAGATGATGCAACTAGGAAGGTTTGGATTTATTTCCTTAGGCAAAAATCTGATGTATTTGAAACATTTAAGAAATGGAGGAGCTTGGTTGAGAATGAGACAGGTAAAAGATTAAAATGTCTTAGATCTGATAATGGTGGTGAGTATTACAGCAAAGAATTTGAGGATTATTGTTCCTTTAATGGAATTCATAGGCAGAAAATAGTTCCAGGGATTCCACAGGAGAATGGAGTGGCTAAATGCATGAATAGGACAATAATGGAGTGTGCAAGAACCATGAGATTGCATGCTAGGCTGCCTTTAAATATGTGGCCATAGGTTGTCAATACCACTGTATATTTAATTGATAGAGGTCCTTCAGTTCCTTTGGGCTATGGTATTTTAGAGGAAGCATGGATAGGTAACAAGGTGAGGTATTCTTTTCTCAAAACCTTCGAATGTGAAGCATTTGCACATGTAGATTATAAAAATAGAACCAAGCTGGATGCAAAATCAAAAAAGTGTACCTTTGTTGGATATGGCATTGATGAATTTGGTTATAGGCTTTGGGATTTTGAAAATCAAAAAATTGTGAGAAGTAGGGATGTTATATTCAATGAGAAGGTGTTGTACAAAAATTAGTTGCAACAGCATGAGAAGAAAGAAAATGATTATGTGGTGCTAGATGATACTCTAGATAATGATGTTCCAGTGGTTACTCATGCTCCGCAACAGTAATAAGAAATACCACAACCTCCAGTGAATGTTAGATGGTCAAAAGGGCTAAGTAGACCTCCTGAAAGGTTTTCTTCCTATTTGTATTCTATTTTGTTAATAGATGCTAGTGAACTAGAAGGGTATGATGAAGCTATGCAGGTGGATACAAAGGTTCAGTGGGAGCTTGCAATGAAAGAGGAAATGGACTCCTTGTTGAAAAATTAGACTTGGGAATTATGTAAGTTGCCTGCAGGTAAAAAGGCTTTACCGAACAAATGGGTTTATAGGCTGAAAGAGGAAGATGGAGGTAAGAAAAGATTTAAATCCAGGTTAGTTGTAAAAGGATTTGCACAGAAAAAGGGCATTGATTTTGATGAGATTTTTTCTCTGGTTGTTAAGATGACTTCTATTTGTACTATTTTAAGTATTGTGGTTGCTGAAGATTTGCATTTGGAACAGCTAGATGTGAAAACTACCTTTCTCCATGGTGATTTGGAGGAGATATATATGGAACAACCCCAAGGATTTGAGGTCAAAGGTAAGGAGAAACAAGTGTGCAGATTGAAGAAGAGTTTGTATGGCTTGAAACAAGCACCTCGGCAATGGTATTTGAAATTTGATAGTTTTATGGCTGAGCAAGGCTACAACTGGTGTAATTCTGACCATTGTGTTTATTTTGAAAGGTTGGATAATGACAACTACATTATTTTATGTTTATATGTTGATGACATGCTTGTAGCAGGGTCTAACATGGATCACATAAGAGAGTTAAAATAGCAGTTAGCACAATCATTTGCTATGAAGGATTTGGGGGCAGCAAAACAAATCCTTGGTATGAAAATTTACAGAGATAGGAAGAACAAAAAATTAACTCTATCTCAGGCTGATTATGTTGAAAAGGTGTTGTAGAGATTCCATATGGAGAATGCAAAAGCTGTCAACACACCTTTTCCTAGTCATTTGAAATTGACTAAGGAGATGTGTCCTAAGACACAAGAGGAGGAAGAAAAAGTGTCCAAGGTACCATATGCTTCAGCTGTAGGAAGTTTAATGTACGCCATGGTATGCACGAGACCAGATATTGCACATGTTGTAGGAGTTGTTGGAGCATTTTAATGCGGTAAAATGGATTCTCAGATATTTGAGAGGTACATCCAATAAAAACTTATGTTTTGGGGGCTCTAATACTAATTTAGCAAGCTATGTGGACTTAGATTTGGCAGGGGATATTGATACTAGGCGGAGTACTACAGGTTATGTCTTTACTTTAGGTGGGACAACGATGAGTTGGATCTCCAGGTTGCAAAAGGTGGTTTCTTTATCCACCACAGAGGCAAAGCATGTAGCTGCAACAGAGGCAAGCAAGGAGATGATATGGCTGCAATATTTCATGGAAGAATTGGGCAAATTACAGGATAATAATTGTTTATTTATGGACAGCCAGAGTGCCATACATCTTGCAAGGAATTTTACCTTGCATTCAAAGACCAAACACATACAGTTGAGGTATCACTTCATTCCGTCGGTGTTGGATGATGGACAATTATAGCTAGAAAATATACATACAGATGAAAATCTAGTGGATATGTTTATGAAGGTAATGACAAGGGAGAAGTTGAGCTCCTCTTCAGCTTCGGTTGGTCTTCAAGACTGAAAAAAAAATCAGAACAGAGTCTAGGGTGCTTATTTCTAAGTGGGAGCTAGAGGGTCAGTGGTATTATGATCAGTCTCCAAGTGGGAGATGAGATGGTGTGGAGTCTGATCAGTCTCCAAGTGGGAGATTATTGTTATATGGAGCCTAATTAGACTCGGAGGTTAAATTTACCCCACTTTTATCGGTGCGGTTTCCCCCCAAATTATTTAACAGGGTCAAGGGACAACACCCCTTGCGAGGTCCCATAAAAGATTGATAAAAGGGGCTAAGGGTTAGGGTTTCTATTAATGTATTGTAGCATTTTGCAGTGGTATTGAGTTGTAAGGATTGCTGGTTGTAATTAGTTTGATTTATTGGATAATAATATTGGACTCTCTGTTGTTGGATGTAGCCCAGGTTTGGGTGAACCACATTAAAACTTATCTCTTGCTATTATTATTTCTGTGTATTTTCATTCCTTTGTTTAATCTTTATTTGAATTTAATTGATATCTTCTGTCAGCTAACCCTAACATTAATATACATACATCTCTCTGTGTCATGGCCAAGCACTCCGTGGAATTGGCAAAAGGCCTTCAGGTCATAAGAAGGTGACAGGGCTTTGGTTGTATTGGTAGGATGGATTGGAGGCAACTAGATAAGGTTATTATTAAAAAGTTGTTGCATTATGGCATTGAGAGATTTAGATAAGGGAGTGAATTGTCAAGTCTTGGGTTTGTTTTGAGAAGAGAGGGCCATAGCACTTTGGGTTAGTGCAGTGGCCACTACTTGTTGAATATTGTTTGAAGAATTGATTTTGATGAAAATTTTATTTTTCTTGTAAATTTGATATGATAATGAGGTGTCAGACTACCCAATAGGAGCATGTGAGGAAGATCCCTCATACTGGTTCACTGATTGCTGGCAGTTGTGGAGCACCATGCACATATGCGTTAATGAAGGGTAACACATCAGTAGAATCCTATCTCAAATTTGAGTCTGCAGGTTTCCAATGAAAACCTATTGCACATTAGATTCTAGAAGTGCATAAGAAATATGCAAGAATAAGGCCTGATAAGGACCGATGAAATCAATAACTTTCTCTTGTGCTCCCTACCTATAGTGGACGAGGTCAGTTATCGTGACCTACAGTCTGATGTTTTCCTGGAAGTGTTGGAGAAACTAATTTACAAGTTATTGAAAAAAAGTAATAGAATGATCAGGAAGAGAGTAAAACCAATCCAACGCGGTATCTTTGAGTGACCGTGGAAAAAGCTTTGCTAGAAGAAAGTCATGAAAGATAAATCACTGCATAATGCAATGAACACTGAGACATGATTATGTGGATGTCCTTTATCATTATACTTTTTGAAACGTGGAGCCTCAAGGTTTTGGGGAAGAGGGGAAGCAAGAATGGATAAAGATAGAGGGCTTTGGTGTAATATGAGGGGATTGTTGGTTGGGATGTGGACATATTGGCTAATTGTTGTTGAAGGGAGCTTACATTTTGGAGAAGTTGGGTAATGACAGGATCAGTGGTATGAGTAGACTATGCTTGTGTGGTAGAAGGAATAGAGTTACTAGGTTGCTGGGAGACTTTGAGGTTGGTACCAGGAAAACTAAATGATAAATAAGATGTAGGGGGAATAAACTCATATTGATTTATGGGGTTCTCACCCATTCCAATGGAATTCATGTTGACATCCAATGATTGTGCAATGCTTGTAGAAATGTGAGAAGAAGTGAATGTAGATGTAGTAGAGGTCGACATAGACATTGATAATTGAGTTGTCGATGTATTGGAATATGACTCATTGATTACTTCCACGTAGCTAGCTAACATTGGGACATCGTTGTTCACGATGTGAGCTAGATCGCGTAGAAGATCCACATTGTGTGAATCACTAGTCAACAATTTTTGGAGGGCCTCAACGAGAGGGACGACCTCACTGGCTAGGTGCTATGTATCTAGATAATCCTAATATTCAACCAAATGATTGTCCAACATTTCGATCTAGGCTTGGGGCACATGAGCCACATATGCATCTAGATTAGAAGGTTCTCCAAAAGACTATAGGCTAGGGATTGTAGTTGTGTTGGAAAAATAAAAGATAGCTGATTACACTCACGAATTACCTATCAAGAAGTTAAAGATATCATTTTTTAGTTGAGTGGAGCTAGAGCTACCAATAGGACAAGAATCCATGAATAACCTTAAACTTCTATGGATGGTAAAGTCATAGTTAGAGCTTTGGGTCGTAAAGCTCAAAAACTAGTAAGAGCTCTGCAATGCATGAGTACTCAAAGATCAAAAGAAAGAGAATGGTTCGTAGAAGTGAAAGAGAGAAGTTTGTGTAAAAGAGAAATGAGAAATGTTTCATTTTTGCAGTTTATAAGTGTTTAAGACACGTCAGGTTCACCAAAATGTTTGATAAGAAAATTGATTCTAACTAAATTACTTATAATCAGAATAATATTCTATCTAAACATTAGGATTCTAGCCAATGAAGACGTATATCTCACTACTATCCAATCTGAAAGAGCGAGAAGGTCCAGGATAAATCTCTTTGTTGCTACTAGAATGAAAAATAACTATGAGTAATTAAAAACTAACAATGACGGGGGAAAACTAGAAAAATATAGAAACTGATAAAATAACTTATGGAAAGGAATGCAAAACTGGAAATGTAAAATCATAGAGAACTTGATACTAGGTGGATAGCCTTACTATCCAGGATGATAGTGCACTATGAGGATGTCTGTGCACCACATACAACGTAGAAAATCAGGATCTTGGACCTGTATGAATTTACATGAACTTCGAGAGTTACCTATTGACATAGAATCCAACAATTATCACACAAAATATCAAAGATGATAGTAATAACTAGAAATGATAGCACAAAAATGAAATAGAGGAAATGATGAGGAAGGGAGAAGAAGAAAGCAAACACTCGTCCACTCGAAACCCTTCTTTGCACGCAACCTACAATCACAATGACAAAAGAGAGGGTTGGGCTATATAGGAACTTGCCTAAGTCAAGCCCCATTTTTGGTGTTTCCACCTTAACAATAGCCAAAAATATTGATTGATTGATAAATAAAGTGTGTGCTCTAATTCTAAGTGTATCTAGAATTGTTATGAGCAGTGACAAGAAAGATTGACAAGATATATAAATAAAATATGATTAACCTAACACATGCAATGATATCGAGCAAATAGTGAGAACCATAGAGCAATGGAGTGAGAAACAACAAGAGTATGATAATGTTGAGTATTGATTTCAACAGAGCTTCGCTAGCATGTGAATTCGATCTCCTTTCAAATGGAAAATCAAGGGGGTTTTATAGAAAAGGCAAGAGGGAAAAATCCGGGGAATGAATCATTTGGGCACGGATAAGCATAAATAAAATCTCAAAGTGCCATGCAAGTTAAAACATAACTTCTAAAAATAGTTGATGGACAAATAGACGCTCATGGGACGTGAACATTCCACACAGATGTTTGTGCCAAGTGCTTGCATCCAAGCAACTTTAGTTCTTGGAAAGTTCATATAACTTGGGGCACTACCAAGGTTAATGCACTTTTATGGTTTTGTGAGTAAGGTTAAGGCTGGAAAATGATCCTAAAAATGCGCTAGGGGAGTGGACACTAAAGTGGACTCCAAACATAGTGTGAAATTGTGAGAGTACACAATTTATGGTGCTACACAAGGTTCCATTGGGTGTGCTAAAATGTCTATGCTAAAATATGAAACAAAATAAGGAACAATGCATCAAACAAAGAATCTATTTCATATCTAACAACACCTCAATTTAAATAAAGAGTTAGTGAAAATCAATGAGGACTTAGAAATCTCTCAACCACACCAACCCTTCTCACACCAAATGGTGGTTGTGCTCAAAAGATTTCTATATATTGTTGAGATTGAATGTTGATTGCTCACACCAACAACATAGAATTATATTCCAAGGCTTGTTGCAAATGGCTTGGGTGTCATTAAATTTATAGATTGAGAGGATTGAAGATTAATGAATGAGATTGATTTAAGAGATTAATGGCTAGGGATGCTTGAAAGGATTTCATGCATGCAAAGTACAAGATTGCATGGATAATCATGACTTAGATTGTGCAAGTGATTAGTTAGTTAACTAATTGCTTTTTTTAGTCAACTAAATTTGAATAATTAATTAACTAATTTGATTAATCAGTTAACTCTTTTAATTTATCATTTAACTAATTTTTTTTTGGAGAAAAAGTGGCAAAGCCACTGAAATTATATTAATTATATAATAAAAATTACAAAAAGCTTGATTCAATAAGGCATACCGGCAGGAAAGAATCAGGTGAAGAAAACCTCCAGTTGTAGCCTTTTTTAAACATTTTAATACAAAAGCGACTCAAAAAGATGAGTCTGATCAAGAGAAGTCTGTGACTGTAAACATTACATAGTTGACTTCTTTGTCAATACGACACTATTACAAACTATACAATTGATACAGTCAAATTATATCAAAATAAAAAAACTTCCAAAAAAATACCATAACTATTAGTTATCCTCCTGCAAATCTTCAATAATAAAACCCTGCTGATGGCGAACCTCCTCATCTATCGGCTGAGGGGGAGGAGGTGGTGGAGGAGGAATGTAATGCAGAAGAAAGGTCAAAGCATTAAACACCTCTGTAGCATCATCTGCCAACTGTCTTCCCAGCTCTCACCTATGACAGTGGATAGAATTCTGAAAAGACATAACACAATTGTTTTGAAGGCCATGTAACATTGCATTGAAGAGGTAATGAAGCGTAGGACGACGGAAAAGATCCCTATGATCAAACAAACCACCCACAAGAGCAGAGTCGGAATACAAATTGTAATCCTCTATAACTTCATTAAAAGTATCCACAGGAAAATGAACATCTTGGACAACCAGAAGACCCAAATTCCTTACTAGATCAAAGCTTTGCAAAAAATCCATAGCATTAGAAAGGAAATGTGACATTGCTTGGGACAGATATATAGTTCTAGGAAAATGTAAACTTGCAAACCACAAACCTAAGTAATGGCTCTTTCAACAGCATCCTCATATATCTTAAAAACTTCCTGCATGGAATTCGAGTTAAGGAGACCAAGAGAGGGCCGTTCCCAATTCTAGATTGGCAAGAGAATTCTTCTATTTCGCTGAACAGAGCCCATGCTAGAACACAATACTTTGAATCTTGAAAATAAACTGGATAAGGAGACTGAAGCAAAACAAATGTAAAACTTACAAAAGATTGCATATATATTGTCCCAAAAAAAAGGATATAAAGGAGAGTTACTTCAAATTCAATGAATAAAATCATTCCTGACAGATATATCGTTAAGCAAGAGCTGCCACCCTATGTGCAAAATTAAAACCAAAGTACTACACACCAGATGAAACTATCCTCAAACCACAGGGTGACGTCAGCTGTCAGAATGGAGCCGCAGAATAGAGGTGATTCTAGCTTTAGCACAAGATACTTTATTAAGAAATCTTTCCACTAAAAAGCTTCATATTATGCATGCCAAGTTAGTTTGGACTTCCCTTAGCCAAAATGCTATTAATTTTGGGGATCAACAAAAAGGAGTTAGAATCCCACTCCTTAGAAGAATCATCAATGCAAAAAGCATAATTAGCTAAAAAATCTGCTAATAAATTGCCTTCCCTATACGTATGGACTATTTTAAAAGATTGAAAGTGATCAAGCAGATTCCTTCCAAATTTTAAAATATAATCAATTTTCCAGCTTGGTGATGATTTAAAAGAAAATGCTCTTATAATATTCAAAGAGTCCCCTTCCACAATAATATTTGTAATTCCACATTTTAATGCTAGATTTAGACCAGCTATTAATGCCAATGCCTCTGCCTCATTGTTTGAACACAAACCAAGTTTAACCGATAATGCTCTTAGAACTAAACCATTATGATCTCTCAAAACACAACCAACACTAGAGATACCAGGATTACCTCTTCTCGCACCATCAAAATTCAGTTTTACAAAAGACACAGGCGGAGGGATCCACTTAATGGAGGACCTATCCATCTTATTTTCCATACTAAAGCAATTTGAATTCAACAAACTTAAATGTTTCCAGCTTTTTAACATTAGATCGTCCCAAGAAGAAAAAACTAGAGAACCTACCTTTCTGAAAACTAGAGAAGCTGAGACTACTTCCTAAATTATTTTCTCAATTTTTCTAATAATTGCATCAAAAGAATTGTTAATTTTTTAAAATTTTTTGCTATTTCTTTCTAACCACAAAATCCAATTCACAATACTCGGTGAGACCAACCACAAAGTAGAGAAGGTAGAGCTTGTGAATAAGATAGGCCAGCTTTGAAAGACTTGAAGGAGAGAGAGAGGAAGGGGGCCTTGCCAACACAATTTTGAGAGAAGCCAATACCAAACTTTTGAGGAGAAATGACAATTTAGCAATAAATGATCCACTGTTTCCTCAACTTCAGAACAAAAAGGGCAAAAGAAAGAATTAGCAACCCCAAGCCTGACTAACCTATCACTAGTAAGGATTCTATAATTCAAGGCTAACCAGGCAAAAGCCCCTGCTTTAGGCAGGCAAGGACTACTCCAACAAAGCTTATAAGGCCAATCATTAGCTGAATTAGAATCCTTACTAATGATACTTAGATATCCTTGCTTGACTGTATATCAACCAGACTTAGAAGGGACCCAAATGAGTTTATCCCTTCCTCCTAAAATAAAAATTCTTCTCTCCTTCAAGATATTCCTAAGCATGACCTTCTGTTCTAGGGGAATCATAAAGTCATCAAAATTTCTCCACATAACTTTATTAATAACCGAATCATAATCAACCACAATATAATCTTTAACTTTTGTTCCCCAGACTTGGCACAAGAATAGTTTAATTTCTTGAAGGCCTTCTATATTTGACAAAGGCTGATAACTATTCCAAGAATCATCCCAAAAGAGGGCTGAATTTCCATCGTGAATAACCCAAGATAAAAAAGGGGAAATCACCTCTCTACATTTTAACAAAAATTTCCAAATCTGAGAACCCGCCTTTGGATTAAGAATAGTAAAGATTCTTTCAGGTGAAGATGAATCTAGATATTTAGCTAACATAATTTTTCCCCATTTAGAATCTGGCTTTTCATATAAATTCCAAACCAATTTGGCTCCAAGAGCCTTATTGCGAGCTTCAATGTTATGGATCCCAGTTCCTCCCTTCTGCTTCGAAATATAGATTTTGTCCCAGGAAATTAGAGGGATCTTTCTCCCATTCAAGTTAGAGCTGTTCCACATGAACTTCCTCAAAATATTAACGAGGCAAGAAAGGATGGACTTGGGCACCATAAGCACTGAAAGCATATACACAAGCACTGCCGATAAAACTATTTTAATCATAAGGATTTTTCCAACCAAAGTTAACCATTTACCTTTCTAAGAAGAGATTTTGGACTTGATACTTTTAATAAGTTTATCCCAAAACATATTTTTAATTGATCCCGAGAATAGAGGAATTCCCAAATATCTTGAAGGAAGGACATCCACTTTAAAACCCAGATATTTTGCAACCCTCTCTTGAACTAATGAAGACGTAAAAAAGAAAAAAGATTTTAGATTTCTCCTGATTTACTTTCTGGCCCGATACTAAACAATACTTAGAAATTACATCCTTCATATGTTGAGCTTCTGACATCACAGGCTGGCCAAACAACAGAGTATCATCTGCAAATAGAGCATGAGTAATAGTAAAAGGAACTCTAAGAATTCTAATCCCCTTCCAGTTTCCCAAGGAGTTTTGCCTCAAAATCAATCTACTCAAACCTTCTGCCATTATTATAAAAAGAAAGGGGACAAAGGATCACCTTATCTTATCCCTTGAGAAGATTTGAAAAAATTAGACTGGGAACCATTAATCAAAACTAAAAAGATTGAACCAGAAATTCAAGAAGAAATCCACTTACACCACTTAGGTGAGAATCCAAATTTAAGGAGAACTTGAAACAAAAAATCCCAAGACACTCTATCATAAGCTTTTAACATATTCAATTTAACCAACATAGCAGAAAGTGTATGATCATGAATTGAATGGAGAACCTCATGAGCCACCAAAGCACCTTTAGATGTTTCCTTACCTAGAACAAAACCTCCTTGCTCTTCTGAAACAATTTTTGGAATGAAAATAGCAAGTCTTAGAGTAATTGCTTTAGAAATGATTTTATACAATGTATTACAAAGAGAAATGGGTCTGAAATCAGTGAAGGAAGAAGGTGTAGAAACTTTAGGAATTAAAGCAATAAATGTAGAGTTAATTTCTTTCAAAATAGTATAGTTTCTACAAGCTTCTTCTACTGCCAACCATACATCTTTACTTACAAAGTCCTAACATTTTTGAAAGAAGAGAGGGGTAAAACCATCCGGGCCAGGTGATTTATCTGGATCTAACGAGAAAACCACTACCTTAATTTCCTCTAACAAAAAAGGTTTCATCAACTCCATATTATCTTCTTACGAAATCAAAGGTGGAATATGATTTAGAACTTCTAGAACAGTCGAAGGCGAGACCTTAATATTTTATTTTGATAGAAGCTTATGAAAAAAATTAACTCCTTTCTAAATAAGAACATCATCTTGCAAAATATTCCCATAGAATCTTTAATTGCATGAATAGAATTCTTATGTCTTCTTACCAAAGCCGAGGTATGGAAAAGTTTTGTATTTCGGTCTCCTTCTCTAAGCCAAGTCTCCCTTGATTTCTGTCTCCAAAAAATTTCTTCTCTTGTTAAAACCTCCTCCAAATTAGATTGAAGAGATTTAATACATTCAAAGGAAGCAATATCCATGCCATTTTTAATAATGAATTCATTCATCTATTCTAACTGAGACTGCAAAACAACTTTTTGGGAAAAATAATTACCAAAAGAAAGTTTATTCCATTCCTTGATTTTGTTTCTTATGAATTTTAATTTCTCATTAAGCCAAAACATACGGGAGCCTTTCACAAAAGGGGCATTCTTCCACCAAGTTTCTAATAGAGGTAAAAAGCTACAATCTCTGAACCACATAGCTTGAAACTTAAAGGAAGATTTATGTTTCTTTTTAGTCTTATCAATGTCCAAGTGGAAAGAAATGGGAAAGTGATCTGAAGCAGAAAAGGGAAGAACCGAGGTACCAGAAATTTTAGTATCAAGACACCAATCAGGGGAGAACAAAAATCTATCCAATCTTTCTGCAATATTGAAAAAATCCTTTCTCCTATTGGACAAAGTAAAATTCCCATTTAATAAAGGACTATCTACCAACACATTATCTGAAATAAAATCATTAAAATCATCAATTACCCTTTGAGGAGGACAAATCCCTCCCAATTTTTCAAACAAACAAGTGATAGAATTAAAATCTCCACCTAAGATAACTTTTTCTCCAGATAAATTTTCCAAAAGTGCAGTCAAGATATCCCAGCACCGTTTTTTGTCACTAGTCAAAATTGGCCCATAAACATTAAATAACTAGAAGTTTAGAGTTGGGGAACTTATTTTCACCAATATAAAATTTTGAGTAGAACAAATAAGATCTGAATCACAACTTTTATTATTCCAAAGAATAACCAAACCACCTGACACCCCCTGAGAAGGAGTATGGAGGAACTTCCATTTATACCAATTTGGGAAAATATTTTTCAGCTTGAGTTTGAGATAACTTAGACTCCTGGAGCAAGACAATGTCCATACCTACAGAATCTATTTGGTGCTTTACCAAGCGTCTCTTGTTAGGGGCATTAATGCCCCTAACATTCTAGGATAGGATCTTCATGGATCCTGGGGAGAGTTTCTCACTCTCCCCCATCTCAAACAGGTTTCCAGGGTAGCCTGCAACCCAGCCTTTATTTCTTCCCGAGTTTTAAAAGATTTTGGTTTCTGACCTCTCATGGAAGGAGATATAGACCTAGATTTCCTAGGTGAATCCTGACTAGAAGTTTGAGAAATAGACAATTTTGCAGCAAAATCAAAAGCCTCAATATCATTAGCAGGAACCTGAGGGACAAATTAAGGAAAGGAAAAGTTTTGAGCAGGGTTAAAAACCTCATTACAAATCCTATCACCTAATAGAACCTTCCAATCCTATTTCTCTGTACTTAACTGGCTATCAATTACCAAATTTGACTCTGAAGTATTATTAAACAGAGAGTCACGCTCGCCTACAACTTCATGAGATTCTTCTGCAATTACCTCATCCGCAATTTTGTCAATAAGATCAGAAGCAACTTTATGGATAGTCTTATCAACAAAAGCTTTCGCTTTCTCCTCAGAAAGAGAAAAATTAACCAAACTTGAAACATCCTATTGACTACCATTTGAATTGCAAAGATCTTCCCCCTTGCTAAAGGATGGTAATAAATTCTTTTTCACTTTTTCTTTATGAAAAAAGTTAGGAGTATCCGACTCCTCGTTTTTACCAATCTCACAATCAAAAGAAAAATCCTCTGCTGGACCATTAACATAGTCTTGTCCCTCATTCAATCTGGAGGAATTAACTAGATGATTTAAAGATGCTTCCCCTAAATTAACAGAATCAAGATCTTCCTGAGAAAATTTATCTTTTTCCAAATCCTCACAAACCCATTTAGGTTCGAAGAGATCTGGCTTTTCCATAATCATAGGATCTTCAAACGCAATTGTTTGTCTCCAAGACCCAAATTTGGATTGAAATTCTAGAAATTTAGGGAAAGGAAATGAAGTGTTTAAAATTATAGAAAACCATACTGGCAATTCTAGTTTTTGAAAATTTGACATATCATGTTTTATTAAAAAAACCCATTTTCTTAGCACAGAATTCAATAATGTTAAGATCTTTGTATTCAAGGGGTAAGTTTGGCAATGAAATCCAAAACGGGACAAATTTCATATTAGCTTTAATGGGATCAAAATTAGGCTCCCACTTCTGTATACAAATCCCTTTACCTTAATAAAACCACAACTTTTGTTTTAGGGTTTCATCACGAAAATAGCCATTCTCAAAAATTACCGTAAAAACACATAAGTCCTTATGTAGAAAAAAAACATCAGAAACCCCTTTCCATGAAACCCTAATCTTTTGAATTCCAAACCTTACCAATAATTGCCCTTGTAGTAAGATCTTGAATATAAGGGTTCACCAAATCTTTTGGAATTTGAATATTAACAATATCAGCAGAAACTCTAACATCAGACTCAGTTTCTTCAAGGGGATTCGCTTTATGAGGAATTAGATTTTCCCTCCAAACCTAACGATTTCCGTTACCATTTTCCACCTTTCCTGAAACCCCAGCTCGATTTTTTGCAAAAAACGTATTTGCAAAAAACCTTATGTTGTTCCAAAAGCCATAAGAACCACCATTACCATGTCGAAGCGAGAAAGGATACTGCACATCATTTCAGAAAGTTCTTCAAAACCCTAATACTGAAGGCTCCTGAAAGGAGAAATGCCTTCTTGCCCTATTTGCTTCAGCAAACAAACTTTGCTGTGAATGCAACGGTCTTCTATAAAAGACCTCATTATTTTGTCGCATTTTTTCTGGTATCATTTAACTAAATTGACTAAATTAGTTAACTAATTTTGATTGAGAGTCAACTAATTTTGATTTAGAGTGGGAGTAATTAACTTAATTAAATAAATGTTAGATTTATTTAATTAAGGTTAGAATATAGAAGATTGATTGATTAATTAAATAAATTGTCTTGATTTATTTAATTAATGTTGGAAGAATAGTTAATTTATTAATTAAATAATTGAAAATTACTTAATTAATGTTGGTAGACAAATTGGAATAATTTATTAAATAAATAGGATTTATTTAATTAATTTTAGAGGATAAGTTAGGCAATGAGACAAGTAACAATGGAAATGGTGTGAGAGATTTTAAGTGTCTACATTGTTACAATACACTTGCAAAGTATAAGCCTTTATAAGAGTATCGCCAACAAGAGATTTGGAGCAATTTTTGTAACATAATGGTACTTGTAAAACTTACTATGAAACCTCCATCTCTCGTATCCAATAAATAGGAAAATATCAAACCACAAACTAGAGTGGTTTTCTAAAACCAAGTGCCGGTCTTCTAGGATAAAATAGAATATGCTCTTACAATTGTCATAACTTATCATAGAATTTGTCATATGTAACTCATTTTTGGGTGCTCCATTTATGTTCAAATCCATTCAAAGAGACCTTATGACACACGTCATAGATTATCACAATGTCAGTCAAGATTCCAATATATTTCCTCTATAACCATGCTCTTATGTGTTATAGCATCTATCATAAGTAATTCCATCTTACAATGTCATAAAATGCCCTTACGCATCACAATGATATTAGATCTCTTACAACTTCTTACACATTTCCCAAAATATCTAACTTATGGCCAAGAGTGCCACCTCAAAGTGGGATGCTCTCTTTTCCATGTGAGGACAAAACAATAAATAAATATCAATAATTAATAAATATGACCATTAGGATGCAAAATTGAGACACCTTTCCCAACAATAAATTAATAGTTAATAGTAATGTATAACATTGCTATAATATTAGGTCACCATAGTATACATTATTTGATAATATTAATCAATAATTATACCATTTAACAGTTATAATATATATTAAACATTAGAATATTGTTTGTTTGTCCTTCTGGATTGAAATTGTGTAAATTTTTAGCATCAACGTTTCATATCACTATGTGATCCATCATCAAGATGTAAAGAGCTAGAGGAGAAAAATGATGAATTGCAGACCAAGACAACTGAATATTATTAATATAATAAAATATTTCAACTAATTAATAGTCCATTTATTAGTTAATACTAATTATAATTATGAATATTATTATATTAATTAATAAATAACAATTAATTAATATACTTATATTAAATTTATCTATATTGTTTTTTTTTTTTTTTGGAAAAAAAAAAATTATTGAAAGAACATAAATATTTTACAACACTAAGACTTCCAAATGGTAAGAGCCATTATTAAGGCAAGAAGAGGGAAAACCCAAGGAGATTTTCCACTATCCTGCTTCCAATAGGAACTAGAGTAGATCATCTAACTACCATACTCTTTGATAGAGTGAATCCCCTTATCCCTCCTACCAAAAAAAAGAGAGGAGCCAAACCCAACCTAGACAAAAATATGAGGCAAATACAAAGCTTTCAAGAGAAGCATCTAGGAAAAAGAAACCACAAACACCCTCAACCAAAGAGACAAAAAAAGAGGAGGTTCAAACCTGATCATTATGAAGAAGATGGATAAGATATAAAGATTTATTAGATGGAAAAGACCTCATCTCAGATATGTGCCAATTATGATTGTCCTCTGAAGCCCATTTAGCAAGGTAATCCACAACAACACCCCATTCCTTGGGGATATGAACAAAAGAGATATCTAACCTCAAAATTAAGAGTGAGGTGAAGAATCTGCTCAACAAGAAAGGCTAACCTCCAAGAGGACTCTTGTATGCTTACTTTGTTCAAAAGAGAAACCAAGATCATGGAAATTGTTTCAAAGGTAAGCTTCTTCCAACCCAACTCACAAGCTTTTTTAATATGTATAAGAATGGCTTGAGCTTCCATCAGATTATTGGTGCCAATCCTCATATTTGAAGACAAAAAGAGAAAAGAGTTGTCCCAAAATTATCATGGACAAACCCACTAATCCTAGCATAACCTAGGTTTCCCTGAGAAGAGCCATTGGTATTAATTTTGAAAAAACTAAATGGGGGGGGAGATCACTTACCAACCCTATTCACCTTCCTAGAAGCCTTCAAACTAGAGCTAGACTGAACCTGGGAAACAACTAAGGGGAATAACTCCAGGCATCTTGAGAGACGAGAGTTAGAGTGAGAAAGAGTCTCTTCAAAAAAATATTTGGCCACAATAGTTTCTTTGACGAAATCCATTATCTTCTACTGAACCTACATAATGATAATGCTAGCATTAAGGTATCATCAACCATGTAAATCCTATGTCATTTAATTATTCCTAATATTATTTGTAAATGAATTCATAAGGGATGAAGGATTCTAATTGATTTTTTACTGGTATGGTAATTAATTATTTAATAGCAACATTAATTAATTATTTACTGGCAATGGTTTACTATTTACCGGTTAGACCATCTTTTACTTTAGAAATGTAAATGAGGTGATAAAGTCAAAATAGGTGCCCATATTGGAGTGGCTATTCTTGGGCTATTATGAAATGCATAAGAAGGTATCTTTGCATTTCTATTATTAGTCTATGACACCTTGTAAGAGCATCTCCTATTTTCAAGGGATTGTATGACAAACTAGGCATCCAAAATGGAGAGTTAATTTTAGTCAATTATGATAGCCTATATTTTTAGCATGCTGATGGGATTCCCAAATGAGGTGTTGGAATTTGCCCAAGTTTGGATGCCACATCTTCTATATTCTCATGTATGTAATTTCCATTTAATAGGTGCTTGAGGAGGTAGACAATAGTATGAGTTGAGGTTGCATAGGTACACAGGTGCTATTGGATTGGATGTTGGAGGAGTGTAGGAAGTGATTGTAGTGCATTCTTATTTCAAGTTAATACTTACTTGGCCTCTCTTCTTGGTGGAGTTTTTCCTGAAAGGGTTTCTCCATGTTAAACACTATGTTATGTGTAAATCTCTTATGTTTGTTGATTTTACATGTTTAAATATTCATTTAGCACTCTATTGTTAAATTTAAGATTTGTAGATTAAATTTTAGATTTCCATTCTATAGTTGTTTGCCTTCATTTATAACATTTGTTATCAGAGCTTGCCCAACTTTTCTTCTCGGGTGGAATAGTGAAGGTTTTCTCTGCCATAGTGGGAGTTTTAGTTGAATTTATTTTATAGATTTATGTGTGGAAGCCATGACTGCATCTACATCTCAGTTATATGTTATGAAGCTCAATTGGTACTAACTATGAGTTGTAGAAGTTGAAGATGGAGAATCTCCTTGAAGAGAGGAATCAATGGTTAGCTACAACAAAGGAAAGAAAATTGATAAAATTGATCAATATGAGTGGGACAAGATGGGTAAGAAAGCATGGTGGACAATCTGACTTGTCTTGCACATTCGGTTCTATTAAATGTAGCTAAAGAGCCCATTACATATGCCTTATAGAAATGTTTGGGTGAGATCTACCAAGCTAAGAGTTTAGTAAATAAATTATATTTGACAAGAAAATTGTTTTCTCTGAAAATGAAGGAAGGTGATTCAGTTTCTAGGCATTTAAATTCATGTAATTTAATTTTGAGTGAATTAGCTTTAGTTGATGTTAAGATAAGTGAGGAAGATAAATGCATTATGATTCTATGTTCTTTGCATGAGTCATGGGAGAATATCATTCTTGCTATTAGTGCTAATCTTGAAGATCCCAAGTTGGATGCTCTTGTCATAGGAAAGAAGGAAGAAAAACACTATGGATAGTTTAATAAATGATCTTCATGTCAAGGGAAGGTATAAGGAAAGGGGTGGATCTAAAGGAGAATAAAATGGGCCTAAAGACAAGTCTAAGGGTAGATCTAACACTCCCGGTAAAAAGAATACAATGAAGTGTTGGAATTGTGGAAGAAGGGGACATGTAAATAAGGAATGTAGAAATGAAAAGAAATAATGGGATTTCACTACTAAAAAGTCCTTAAATATAGGTGATGAAGCCTTATTTTCATCATGTAATATTATTTCTAACAAACATTGGTTGGTTGAATCATGATGCTTGTTGACCTATTTTCCTCTGTCCAGAGTTAAATAGTTCACCTTGTATTTTCCTTGAAAATCTTTTAGAAATGACATGGCAGGGCTTAAATCCTTCAAATTACCCATGCTGTGCCTTACCAAAAATCCCAAAATTCTCACCAGAAGAATCCTTGCAGAAACCCCAGAAAAACCTAGAAATCTTTTAGCTTCAAGATTTTCCATCGCAGGGATTTCTCAGTTTCATGATTAGTATTTTTGTATGCATTTTTGAATGTATATTCGCATATACATTCGCCATTGTATGTTCGCATATACAAAAGAAAGATGCAAGGTAGACATACAAGCAAAAGATGCAATGGTGAATGTACAACGACAATATACAAGGGCCATATACAAAGATGAATGTATATCAAGTTGTATATCGCAGATGCATAAGGAATGTACATCGCCGATATACAAACAAAACATACAAAGAAAAAGATACAAACAAAACATGCAAGGAATGTACATCGACGATATGTAAAGGTCGAGATACAAAGGTGAATGTATATCGGGTGATTGTATCATGTATACAATCGCATATACAAAGCAGCAAATAAAGGACATACAAATGGTGGGCCCCGCTTTTTGCATGAATGTGCGATTATATCTTTGAACATACAATCTGCATATACAATGGCATATGCATTTCAAGCATACAAAGCCTGGACCCGAAAGATATTGCATTTTGGTTTATACAGACAGAGGTGATTGTATGTATTCCTTGTATGTATGTTTGCACATACAAGGATTAGATACAACGCCGATATACAAGCCAGACCTATTCTAAAGTTCAAATGTGGCCGATAATCTCCTGAGTTCTGCAGTTTGTATGTTGAGGTGCTCGTATGTGCTATATGCAAAGGAAATATACAAAGGGGTACATACAAGCTGGACCTGACTGCAAAATTGAGTATAGAGGATAATCATTTTGGGGTCTGCGAGTTGTATATTATGTACATTGTATATGCCGATATACAAAGAGAAAAGATACAAGGGCCGGACCCGTTTCAAGGTTTCATTCTAATGGATATTTTTTTTGAGTTCCACGTTGTATGTATTTTTGCGATTGTATGTTTGCATATACAATTAGATATACAAAAGGATGATTCAAAGGTCAATTCAAAAAGGGGCTGCTCTTGTATGTAGCCATTGCATTCTATATGCAAGGCGATATACAATTGAATATACAAAAGAAAATTCAAATGCCAATTCAAAAGGTAAAAGACCAACGATTGTATAAATGTACATGCAAAGCAAATGGAACATTCAAAAGCATATACAAAGGCAGATGCAAAGCGACATACACATACAGTTGACCATAGCTTTGACTACGAATATCTCCATTCTAGTGAATTTCAGCATGCTTCAAAAGGCAAATATGCTTGTTTTGGCCTCCTCTTTCATTTGGCAGACTTTGAGCAGGATATTTTCACTTTCAAAATTTGGATCTGGATTTGCATGCTTTGGCGACTGGACGTCTCAGCGACCATTTTTTGCATATGCAAATGCAGATATTTGTTGCATTCATTGCTGCAGATTGATGATTCAACAGCTTGCATTGAAGACCAGAAATATCTCTCATCTGCCCCTGTTCCAGATATTTCACGCCATAACTTCTGCAGGTAGACGTCCCTTTAGGCAGATATTTTTTTTTTAGCGCCCATGGGTGATTTGATTGTAACCGACTGAGGTCAAAATGAAATGATATATATACATGTAAAACAAATGTATATGGTTGTTGGTTGTTCTTCTGGGATAATTTTGTAATGGCTACTTGGCCTTTATAATCAATATAAACTGGCATTTTTTGCCTCTCTTCTATTTTTTTTAGCACTGTGTCTGCTCTTTGAATTAGTGTAGGCTGTGTATTATGGACAAAATGATCCCTTTCATTCCTCCATGATTCAGTCTTGACCTCTGTTAGAATCAATATGAGTTAGTGTAAGTCCTTCCAGCTGTGAGATTATTACTGTGTCAATTCAGTTGCATCCAAACACATTTAAATCTGGTGTATCACTTATTTTAGTTTAGCATTCCTTCTACCCCTTTTCCCAGCAAGCATTAGCACTAGGTTTAGATGCATTTCTCTAAGCATTAGGCTTAGAAAGAGGAAGTCGGCCTTCTCTGGAGGTCTGATCTCAATTCACAAGTTCCCACACTTCGAGATCATTCACGTATTACTCCAGGTTGCTAAAGTTTTGCAACTGCAACAAAGGGTGCAAATCTGGGTGACAACAGTTTTTGGCATGCCCGGTGGGACCAGTTTGATGAACTTCTCATCAAGATACTAAGAGATTTGGTGTTTCTCCTAGTATTACCAGCCTTTGGAGGCAATACAAAAAACATCATGGCAATTTTACAGAAAGAATCAGCTGGTTTTAGCAGCCCAAGCACTTAAAATTTTATCAAGGATCAAGATTTTGGTCATTTTCCTAGTCTATTCAGCTTCTAGAAGCATCTCAATCACCTAGCGATTCCCTCTCTGGTATGTATCCAGTTTCTTTTTCATTGCACACCTTTTTGCTCTAATTCTGACATTTCTATGATTATCCAGCATTTATATGCTATAAAATGTCAGAATTTTATGGGAATCATGGCTATTCCCCTATCCCTAATCCAAATACAGGCTATTGGCCCCCATATCAGCAATACCAGGCCCCAAATGCCTCTAAATTTATGCCAAACAACTCTTTGCCTCATTATGATCAACATTACTAGCAGGAGCATTTTCAAGCCACTCTTGCTTATCCTTGTTTGCAACCTATTCATACCTATAGTCAGCCTTGTGAAATCCTTTCTACTCTAAATCAAACATGCAACCTCCCTAGTCAGTCCCAAAATGATACTGATTTAGGCAGTGTTAAGAGTTTGTTACTAGATTTCCAAAGGCAATCTTCAGAAATAGATACAAAAATGTAATATAACATGCAACAAGAGGAGCTTGCATATCAAGCTTATTTGCACTAGCAAGAGACAGAAAATAGAAGGGTGTATGAGGAAGAATGCTTGAGCATGCAACTTGCAGCCAAGGAGAAACAAATAAAATAGTTGCTTGCTCAAGAACAAGAGCTCAAAGTAAAAAGTTTCTCTCCTATTCCCAGCTTCAAACAAGTTCATCCTTCAAACCAAAGTGAATCTATGAAAGTGGCTCAAACTTCTCTACCATGGCAGCCTTCTTGGACTAAGCATCCTGGTTAGAAAATACCAAACCTTGTAAAGGCCAATCCTCTCATACAAATTCAAAATCAGGAAGAGGA
The DNA here is from genome assembly GCA_027924645.1 of Cunninghamia lanceolata. Classification (NCBI taxonomy): domain Eukaryota; kingdom Viridiplantae; phylum Streptophyta; class Pinopsida; order Cupressales; family Cupressaceae; genus Cunninghamia; species Cunninghamia lanceolata. Next base: position 19,755,882 of record BSBN01000520.1, on the reverse strand, counting down.
AAAAGTTGTAGAATCCAAGCCTATCATAATTCCAAGTTTCAGGCAGCCTTCTGCCTTGAAGTTTCCAAGTTGGAAAGGGCCATCTTTTTTACCCTGTGAAGACCCTCCACCAAACATACAAACAAAAAAAACTTTCAAGCAAGGTGAGCCTCCTAAGTCTCCTGAAATGAATATTCCAAGTTTTAGAGGGTCTCATCCACTGAAAGAACCTATACTTGAACAAGAACAGCTTGTATGTCTATAAGAGACCAAGTCAATTTCTCAGGTTTCCTTATCAGATCAGCCTTCCTGTCCTTTTACTATCCGTCTGTGTTCGGGTGGACCTGTTGTCTACCAAGATAATTGGAAAGTTGAGCCAAAAGAAGAGGTGGAAGAAGATAAAACTAATGAGGAACAGTTCGTTCCTACACTCACAGAGATAGAATTGTTTGAACCTATTGCACTTGTGAGTACTGTTAGCCCAAATAAGGGATTGAGTCCTCTAAACTTTAGTTCTTTTGAGGCCTTTTCTCATGCATTTGATCAAGCAAACAAGGTTGAAATGCAAAGAGTGCATGGGGAAAACCTTCAGCTGTAGAGGCAACTTAAACACAATCCGGTGAAGCTGTAGTCAAAGGATGGTGGCATGGGGAAGAAGTTATTAAGATCACTGCAGAAGTATATGATGCTGCCCTACTTCATGAGCTACCTGACTATGTTGAAGATGAAGAAAGCGGGCAGCTGGCTGTGGATATGTAGCAACAAGAGAACAATGAAAGTAATGACAAATTGCTGCAGGTCGAGGCTGATGAAGCTGATTTGCAAGATCTCAGCTTGTTGGAGGAGCTTCCTTTCTATTGTATAGAGGAGTTTGATGCTGATATAACAAATGAAAGTTTGTTGGAAGAGGCTACCTCATTGTTTGAACATTCACCTTCCTTTATTGAAGAAGAAAAGCTTGATTTGGAGGGCACTTCTTTGAGTAATAATGGGAATTTTGAGCTTGAGCTAGCTATTTGTAAAGGTCTTCCAAGAGCTGATAGCTTTGATGAGCTACTGGCTGTCCTAATAAAAGAGGATGTTCCATTGACCATGGAGGAGGAATCAACATGGAAAACTATCATGCGGGGTGAAGATAATGATATCATTTATGAGCTTTCAAATTGTCTTCTCTATTGTCCAAACTTAGCCATGAGCCAGGACAACCATGAACAAAAGGCAGAAAGGTTTGAAGAATGCAGCCATGATGACATTATGTCAGCATTCTTGGGTTCTTTGAAGGAAGAAGGAAAAAACCATGAGATCCCAAGTCAGCTGCTTCACACATAAGAGCAACATGAGAGTCAAATGGAAGGCACCATCATACCAAATGAAGAGCAAGGAGAGAAAAAATCAGAGCAAAGATATGGGATCAAACATGTTGATTTACATGTCACTTCAAGGGGATGCCCAATCAGGCATCTAGCCCAGCTGAGGACACATCAAGAGGAGTCACCACTTGTCATGCTTACCTCTAAGCATGAAGTTGAACATCAAAATGAATGGGATCAGCCTATTTATTCACCACGAGTTAGCAGCATCAACAATCAGTCCAGGTGGATAGGTGAGTGATGCAGAGGTGTTAGGTCTCCAAAGATAATCTAACAAGATCAAAGGGTTTCAATAGTTTGCGGGCTTCAACCAATAAGACTTCTCTAGCCTTCCTCTTGTCCTAAACTCCACCAAAGGGCTCAAGTTTGGATTCCAACTTCTTAGATGAACTCTAGCATCTTCTAGGGTCTCAACCTACCCCAACCAACAAGGTTCCAAAGGTTTCACAAACCAATTGGATAGATTCTTGACAATTCCCCTTAAACAGGCCTAATCCTTGTAGTCTTGTTCAGCGACTAAACTATACTTTTCTCCAAACTTTCCCAAAACACTTTTGAAACAAATGACTGATTTGGATACCCTCTATTGAGTTCTAAAACATATCTCAAACTCACCTACTGTTGTTTTGGACGAAATGTGACTGTCCTAACACCCTGCTGCCTTCCCACAAGGCCTAAATTGACCATTTTACAAAGGAACCCTATGAAAAACTTGTCCCACACACTTCAAACCTAAAAACAGTCTTAGGAAAGGGTTCAAAACCAAGGATTTTCCAGGTCTTATCAGGAGGTTTGCACATTTAAGGTTTGCAATACAAAAATCTCATTTCTAGGCCTCAAAACCTAGGGCTTCCTAGATCTCCCACTTCCAATCACTTCCAGACCTCATTCAAAGGTCCAACACCATCTTATTGACCATATTAAACAACAGCAATCATAAAAATATCACCTTGTTAAGACGGATCTTCGGCTGCTATAACCATGCCACCATTCTCAATGCTCTTTTCACATGCAAACTTGACTCCAAACGGTGATCACCTCTCCCATTTACACTCCTCCTGCTTTTTCATGGTTAGAAACATATGGTACATGTTAATAAGGACCTACTCCATGAGAATCAGAATCCTACATTCATGGAAAGGTCCAAAAATGCATTGCAAACCCTCAAAATCCCTGTTTTCACAGTCAAACAGGCAGTTCCAGAAAAACAGCGATAATTTCCTCTAGGAATGGAGTTAGGACCTCAAACCAGATGCATTGGAAATATTATTCAATCCTCTTTCCAACCATATATGGCTTGCCTCTGTATCTATCCGTACAGAACCGTACCAACGCTGGAAACAGCAAATTTGCAGTCAAAAGTACAGAAAAACAAGGAAAAAAAGGCAAAAACGTGATTTTTATTCATCCAACCTTTCTCCTCGGGGTATGTGAGGGTATTTGTACATATTCAAGGTGGTTTTCAACTGTCCACAACTGCTTTTCAACTGTGGGGTCGTTTTCCCCTCTTTACAACACATGTTTACATTGGTTTTACAAAATAACTCTTAGAAAACCTTACATTGCATGACTTCCTTTGACTAGACATACTTCAAGGACCTTAACATGACTTGATTACATATGAGAGTGGTCATTTGGACCTTATTAAAAAACATGAGAAATGGTCTTTCAAGACCTTATTAACAACCATGGTCTCTTAGAACACAAAAACTTCAAAATGTGCCTTATGGGGGTTTGATGACCCCTCAGGTGCTCCTGCACCAGTGAGTTTATCTCCATTTGGTGGGGGGTGTTTTATCAATTTGTCATATGCCCATTCCCCCCTCACCTCTTTTTAACTGCCCACATGCATGAGAAACATTGTAAATTGTTAAGGAAGGGCAGTTACTTTCAAGAACCAGCTAATGGCTTTGTTTAAGGTCACCTCTGATTGGTTAGTTTAGGATTAGAGTAGGTTTTATTTTAGTTTTAGGTTTCCTTTCAATAAGTGCCCTTGTACTTTGTTGTATTCTCATTAGGAGATACATGCTTGCTTGTTGTTTTTGTTTTGGCTTGGTAGCTAGCTCAGTAATCCAGCTCCTCTGTTCTTGTTACAGTCTCTTTGACTCCATGCCCAATGGATGCATAAGGCCACTGATCTCATGTTTAGCAGGCAAACATCCCATTGAAGTCACCAAATTGTTGACCTATTTTCCTATGTCTAGAGTTAAATAGTTCACCTTTTATTTTCCTTGAAAATCTTTTAGAAATGACCTAACAGGGCTTAAATCCTTCAAATTACCCATGCTGTGCCTTGCCAAAAATCCAAAAAATCTCACCAGAAGAATCCTTGCAGAAAACTCAGAAAAACCCAAAAATCTTTTAGCTTCAAAATTTTCCATCGCAGGGATTTCTCAGTTTCATGCTTAGTATTTTTGTATGCATTTTTGAATGTATATTCGTATATATATTCGCCATTGTATGTTCACATATACAAAAGAAAGATGCAAGGCAGACATACAAGCAAAAGATGCAATGGTGAATGTACAACGACGATATACAAGGGCCATATGCAAAGATGAATGTATATCAAGTTGTATATTGTGGATGCATAAGGAATGTACATCGCCGATATACAAACAAAACATACAAAGAAAAAGATACAAACAAAACATGCAAGGAATGTACATCGGTGATATGTAAAGGTCGAGATACAAAGGTGAATGTATATCAGGTGATTGTATCATGTATACAATCGCATATACAAAGCAACAAATAAAGGACATACAAATGGTGGGCCCCACTTTTTGCATGAATGTGTGATTGTATCTTTGAACATACAATCTGCATATACAATGGCATATGCATTTTAAGCATACAAAGCCCAGACCTGAAAGATATTGCATTTTGGTTTATACAGGCAGAGGTGATTGTATGTATTCCTTGTATGTATGTTTGCACATACAAAGATTAGATACAATGCCGATATACAAGCCGGACCTATTCTAAAGTTTAAATGTGGCCGATAATCTCCTGAGTTCCGTAGTTTGTATGTTGAGGTGCTTGTATGTGCGATATGCAAAGGAAATATACAAAGCGGTACATACAAGCTGGACCCGACTGCAGAATTGAGTATAGAGGATAATCATTTTGGGGTCCACGAGTTGTATATTATGTGCATTGTATATGCCGATATACAAAGAGAAAAGATACAAGGGCCGGACCCGTTTCAAGGTTTCATTCTGATGGATATTTTTTTTGAGTTCCATGTTGTATGTATTTTTGTGATTGTATGTTTGCATATACAATCAGATATACAAAAGGTCGATTCAAAGGTCAATTCAAAAGGGGCCCGCTCTTATATGTAGCCATTGCATTGTATATGCAAGGCGATATACAATTGAATATACAAAAGAAAATTCAAACACCAATTCAAAAGGTAAAAGACCAGCGATTGTATAAATGCCCATGCAAAGTGAATGGAACATTCAAAAGCATATACAAAGGTAGATGCAAAGCGATATACACATACTGTTGACCATAGCTTTGACTGCGAATATCTCCTCCATTCTAGTGAATTTCAGCATGCTTCAAAAGGCAAATATGCTTGTTTTGACCTCCTCTTTCATCTGGCAGACTTTGAGCAGGATATTTTCACTTTCAAAATTTGGATCTGGATTTGCATGCTTTGGCGACTGGACATCTCAGCGACCATTTTTTGCATATGCAAATGCAGATATTTGTTGCATTTATTGCTGCAGATTGATGATTCAGCAGCTTGCATTGAAGACCAGAAATATCTCTCATCTACCTCTGTTCTAGATATTTCACACCATAACTTTTGCAGGTAGACGTCCCTTCAGGCAGATATATATTTTTTTAGTGCCCATGGGTGATTTGATTGTAACTGACTGAGGTCAAAATGAAATGATATATATACATGTAAAACAGATGTATATGGTTGTTGGTTGTTCTTCTAGGCTAATTTTGTAATGGCTACTTGGCCTCTATAATCAATATAAACTGGTATTTTTTGCCTCTCTTTTATTTTTTTTAGCACTGTGTCTGCTCTTTGAATTAGTGTAGGCTGTGTATTGTGGACAAAACGATCCCTTTCATTCCTCCATGATTCAGTCTTGACCTCTATTAGAATCAATATGAGTTCATGTAAGTCCTTCTAGCTATGAGATTATTACTGTGTCGATTCAGTTGTAGCCAAACACATTTAAATCTAGTGTATCACTTATTTTATTTCAACATTCCTTCTACCCCTTTTCCCAGCAAGCATTAGCACTAGGTTTAAATGCATTTCTCTAAGCATTAGGATTAGAAAGAGGAAGCCGGCCTTCTCTAGAGGTCTGATCTCAATTCGCAAGGTCCCACACTTCGAGATCATTCCCATGTTACTCCAGATTGCTAAAGTTTTACAACTGTAGCAAAGGGTGTAAATCTGGGTGACAACAATGCTCATATCACATGACTCCTCATAAGGTGTGGTTTTCCACATATGAGGAATAAGGAGGTGAAGTTTACCTTAGGGATAATAGTTCATATCCGATAGTTGGAAGATGCAAGGTATAGTTGTGTTTTAGTGATGGGAGGATAAAAACCCTCCTTGACCATGTTTTACATATTCTTGGATTAGTAAGAAATTTAATTTTTGTATCTAAGTTGAATGATTCAGGAATGCATGTAATCTTTGATAAGCACATGGTTATAGATTAGTGAGAGGGAACTTGGTAGTAGGGAGGAAGACAAGATTGGGAACTTTGTTTTTAGCCGAATGCCGCTGTTGTTTGTAAATTCACCAATGTGACTAAAAAATCTAAAAATACATACATTTTTTGGCACCGTAGATTGGGCGACATAGGTGAAAAAGGTTTAAAGACCATTATGAATAAAAAATTTATTGATGGTTTCTCATATTCTGATGAGTATTTTGATTTTTGTGAGCATTGTGTGTTTGGAAAACAAAATACAACATCATTTCCTTCAAGAAATAATAAAGCAAAGAGTAAATTAGAAATTATTCATACGAATATGTTTGGTCCTGTGAATATTGATTCTATTGGAAAATCTTAGTATTTGTGTCCTTCATTGATAACGCTTCAAGGTTTACTTGGATTTATTTTATGAGACATAAATCTAAATTTCTCACTATGTTTAAAGAATTTGATGACTTGGTAGAGAAGCAATTAGAACATAAGATAAAGGTTGTAAGATCTGGCAATGGAGGGGAATATTGTTCTAATAAATTTGATGAGTTTTTCAAGCATGTACGTATAATAATACACACCTCAATAGAATGGGGTTGCAAAAAGGATGAATTGAACTATAATGGAAAGAGATAGAAGTATATTAAGTGATGCATATTTGGAAAGGTGATTTTGGTTAGAATATGTGAGTACTGCTTGTTATTTAGTTAATAAATCTCCTTGCAAGGTTCTTGATTTGACACCTTATGAAGTGTGGACAAATAATAAACTTTTTGTTTTACATTTAAGGGTTTTTGGTTGTGTGTCTTTTGTTCATGTGCCTAAAGAAAAGCATTCTAAGTTGGATCCAAAAGCACATAAATACATCTTCATTAGATATGGTGAGAATCTTAAAGGTTATAAGCTTTGGAATCCTCTAACCAAGAAACTTGTCTATTCTAGAGATGTGATTTTCATGGAACTTATAGTTATTTCTGATCTTGAACAACCAAAAGATAAATAAGGGAAAAAGATAACTAGTACATTTTTAATTAAAGAAAGAAGATGCACATATGGAAGAAAAAAATGATGGATTTGAGGATGGAGAGGAAGAAGAGGGTTCAAGTGGGAGTTTTGAGTAGGATGACTCTAAAGTTACTAAAAAGGTTGAGCATGCAGAAGAACAAGAGGAAGAATCCCTTACTTCACCCTTGAGAATATCCGAAAGATCAAAAATCTAGTTGACAGATATAGCCCACAAGATTTTTGTTATGTATTTGCTTTGTTAAGTGCTGGTGATGAACCTAGATGCTATAGGGAAGCTATTCTTTCAGATGATAGCGAGTCTTGGCAGCAAGCAATGCTGGAGGAGATGATGGCTTTAGACTCATGTGCCACATGGGATCTTATTAATTTGCCCAAAGGAAGGAAGGTCATTGGATGTAAGTGGGTATACGTGAAGAAATTTGGAGTAGATGGCTCATTGGAAAAGTACAAGGCTAGACTAGTGGTCAAGGGCTACTCCCAGAGAGAGGGAGTTGATTTTGGTGAAATTTTCTCTCTTGTTGCTAAATTATTCTCAATTAGATTTCTTTTATCCATAGTTGTTGCTAATGATTTTGAAATTGAGAAAATGGATGTTAAAACTACTTTTTGCATGGGAACCTAGAAGAATAAATTTATATGCAACAATCTAAATGTTTTGATGTAAAATGGAAAGAACACTTGGTTTGTAAATTAAAATGGTATCTTTATGGTTTGGAACAATTACCCTAGATGTGGTATCAAAAATTTAATTCATTTGTTTTGAAGTTGGGTTTTGTAAGAAGTGAAGAGGATCACTATGTTTACATTAGATGTATTGATGATCATATACTAATTGTTGCCTTGTATGTGAATGACATGTTGTTTTTAGTAACATAAAGGGTATGATTAGTGAGCTAAAATATCAACTTTTAGGTGTATTTGACATGAAGCATCTGGGGGAAGAAATGTATATACTAAAATGGAAATCAAGAGGGATTGTGAACACAAAAAGCTTTGGTTATCTCAAAATAGGTATGTTGACACTATTTTACACAGATTTAATATGCAGGACTGTAAGCTAGTTAGAATTACTTTATCAATTCACACTAAAATTAATTTAGATATCAGAAACATCAAGGTGGGACACATGCACCGAATCCAAAACAAAGGTAAAACAAAAACATAAAAAGAAAACTGTGAAATGAAAAATCTTTTCAACCAAAATAGAGGGTTGCATCTCCTGAAAAGATTTGGTGCCCAAAAGTAGATTCCTTAGTGAAGCAACAAAAAATCTCTTCTAGATCACCCAAAATATGAAATACATATTTTAGAGGAGATCATCTCACCACATGTGCGTGACCTGCAACAAAAAGACCTCATTGGTAAGTTATGGAACCTGTACACTCAAAAACATGACTCAGTTGCATGGGGCAGTCGAGTTAACTTTGATGGAGCACACAAGGTCCTCTCCTTTCCATGGGGTGAATCTCCACGTCACTCTCGCTCTCATGGTAGAAGCCAGTTGAGAGGAGGTGAGACACGGGGGAAGTCCCGCTTGCCTAAGAATTGGGCTTTGCAAAGAGCGGTCGGTCGGTCCTGGGGCCTTTCCTGGATGTTGTTTCATATATGGTGTTCAGTGATATTTGTAGTTGAGATAATTATTTGACCTAAAGGGTCACTAGTTAATGTTCTCCTATTTGGATTCCAGAGATTCCACCGTTGAGTGGGTTGTCAATTATTTTTGTTTATGTTTCTTTGAAGTTGGAGTCTCTCTTCAAACCATTTTATGACGAATTATGTTTGAAGTAACCTTAGCCTATGTTGTTATTATTGGATTGTTAATTGATCATGTTGAGGCATAGGGTGTAACTCTTTGATCTCTTTGAGGATTTCCCTCACCCACTCACCCCTAAGCCCAAGGCACATTCGTGAGCCTGAACTGAGAGAGTCGGTTAAAGTTAACCTCAAGTTGACTCTCTTTGACTTAGGGTGATGACCTAAGGTTTACTTTTCTTTACTGTGTGTAGATTGATCTTGTGTTGACTAGTGTTAACCTTGTGATGAAATTGAGGGTTTACTTAAGTTTTCACTTTGTTTTAACCTTGGTTGACCTCATGATGAAATTGAGGGTTTATGAACTTCGTGTTATGCCTATATTTTTGTTGTTTTTCTATTTTTGAATGTATGTATTCTATATGTATGCAAGATAATGTTTTTGTTCTTTTTATGATTTTTCTGAAAGGAAAGTGCTCCAATTAATCTAAAATTTAAATATGAATGCAATTCTAAATGAGTTTACCTAATGCAATCTTAATCTATGTTTTTGGTATTTTTGATATTTTGAATCTAATTACTCTAGGAAATGAAAGAATAAACTAATCTAAGAATGCAAAAGAACTTGGAAATAAACTAATTTATCAATGCAAATTCTATTTAACCTATCAAGGAAATTGTAACATGAATTTACTATTCCCAAGAGCAATTTTGAGATTAACTAATTACTACCACAATGAAAAAAGCATTAAAGAACATGGAATGTGTGACGCACAATCCTCCACTACCCTCAAGAATCCTTGTGTAGGCAAGCTGTTCATCCTCTTGTAGCAACGAGGATCTCCTCTTGGAAACAACAGGGAAGGGATGCAAAATAGCTTGAGAAATCTTCAAAATATGAGCTCATGTGAGCTAAAGAGCGCTATGGCTTGCAAAATGAGTAGAGTAACAACACAAAGAGAAGCTTTTAGCAAAGCTTTGGCATAACAACAAGAAAATAAAAGGCTCATAAGTCCTATGTGAGCATAAGAATGCTATGTGGAGAGCAAAAACCTGCAAATCTTGGATGCACAAATGAAATTGCCTACCAAAAGAGGGAGCTTTGAAGCTATGCAATAATGAAAACTAATAAAAGCTTTGAATCTTTGGAAAACTAAAGAAAGAAATGAAGAAAGAAGCTCAAATGTTAGATTATTTTTATTACATCATTGTTTATTTCCAACTAATAACTATTTCATAGTTATAGTTGGTTAGTTGGTCGGGTATACCCAGCTAAGTGATTAGTCAAACCACTTCTACATGTATTTATTTGCTACTCATATGTTTAATCAATTATTCATTGCTCTCAATATTTTTGTCATGGTATCAGAGTAAGAATAATTCTGAGCTTGTGTGAAATTGGGAGGTTGGAGAATCATTATCAGACAGATTTCACAACCATATGAAGGAGGACTCAAACATTGAGAAAAGATATTGAACAACTTGCAAATCATTTGCTAGGCGTTTGGAAAAGCCATAAAAATAAAAAAAAGGCCGTACAAATTTGCCTGGAGCTTCCTACATATGCAAAAGCATTGAAAAGGTCGTACAAGGCCGATCAAAGGCATTTAATCAATGAGAAGAAGCGTCTAAACAAGGAAGGTGTTGGCAAAAACTTTGGTTTGAAATGTTGAGAAATTTGCTGAAGACAAGCCGTACAAACAGGTCGTATGACACTCCATTTGTTGTTGGGCATTTCAAGTTTGAAAGGAGGCGTTGAAATTGTTTAGAAGGTGACTCCAATTTGAAATAAGGCACTACAAATTTCATTACAATTTGCAACTCTAATCAAAGCACTGAAACGTGAATGCTGGGAGTTGAATGTAAAGATCAAAAAAGTGCCGTACAATTAGAGTTTTTGCCTACAATAACATCCAAAAAAGGATAATTTAAAACTGTTCAGAGGCATTTGAAGGAGTGTTTGCTGTAGATTGAAAGTGTGAAGTAGATCAATTTGGAATTAGTGAAGAATTGGGAGCAAACAAACCAAAAGGTGTAATTTTTTGAAGAAGCCCTAAATTTTTTGAATAGTTTACTTTAGAATTTTAAAAGTATTTTATTAATATTTCAAAAATAATCAATTATTTTAAAAACACTTTTTATTTTCTATAGTTTACACTTTTGAAAATGGAAAAAAAGCAAATTAATTGATTTTTTGCATTAAAATCAAAATTTTGGACCTAGAATCTTTTTTGAAAATTAGAATAAAGTTTTGGAAATTCAAAAACCAAAACAAACTCGCAATGTTCCATATTTACGGTTCCTCTAATTCACATTTATAGGTAATGCCATCATGTTGAATTACAACATCTAACACGTAATATAGCTGCAACAATGACATCTATGGCATTAACTGTGTAAAATGTTGGGGAAAAATAAGGGTTACATCAGAGATATAAGGACATTTAAAAAAATCTAGAAAATGGATCCTAGTGCACCTAAAATAATGCTTCCTGATTCTCAACCCCTGAGAGGTGACAATTATGCCACCTGGGAAACCAAAGTACAAACTTAGTTAGAGTTTGAAGATCTCTGGGATGTAGTCTTTGGAACAACAAGACCTCAACAAGCAGGTGAGGATCAAAATAAATATTATAAGGCCAATCAAAAGGCCAAATTGATCATTTTGTTTGGTGTGTCTGATGATTTTCAACCTCACATTCGTACCACCACCTCTGTAAAAGATGCTTGGGATCGCCTCAAAATAGTCTATGAGGCTAAAAACCAAAACCAAATCATCCATCTGTAGCGTTAGTTACATTGTCTCCAAATGCAAAATGGTGAGAAGGTACAGGGATTTTTTAGAAGAGTTCTTAAAATAAGAACAACACTTCAAGCATTAGGGGAAGAAGTCAAAGATGCTTCTCTTGTACCCATAATACTGAGAGCAGTACCCCCTCGTTTTGAGTGTTTGTCACATGTTTGAAGAATTCGTCAACTTGCTTCAACAGGAAGAAGCAATCTTTGGTGAGATAGACTCTCAAGACATTCATGCCCTCACAACAAAGCATAAGGGAAAATGACCTGACCATCAGAGTGGTCCATCAGGAGAGTCTAAACAAAATCAAGACAACTCTTCTCACAAGAAAAAGAAATGTCAAATTTGTGGTAAAAAGGGTCATGAACTCAAAGAGTGTTGGCATATCTCCTATGTCAATACTAAGTCCAATCACAAAAGCCATAGAAATCTTTTCAAGGGGAAAAGAAGAAGCCACCCCATTGGTAGAAAAAGCCAAATAAGCAACTAGGCAATGTTGCATCTATAGGTAATTCATATGAAGAAGAGTTCCTATGTGTTGTAGAAACTAAAACCTTCACATAAAGCAATTTAGTCTGGTATGTTGATTCTGGTGCATCCAGACATATGACGGGGGAACAAGAATGATTCAGTGATCTCACTCCATCCACCTCCTATGTACATGTTTTATTGGGTGATGATGCCTCATATGAAGTTCAGGGAATTGGTGATATTTCCCTTCCACTAAGAAGTCACAAATGTCAGCTTACAAAGGTTCTCTATGTACCAGGGCTCACCAAGAACCTATTCTCAGTAAGTTAGTTACTAGAGCACAATGTGCAAGTTGAATTTGATCAACACAATGGTGATAAACTTTGTCTTATCAAAGACAAAACTCACAATGGAGTAGTTGTAGCTCGTGCTTCAGGGGTAGGAAAGATGTTCCAACTAATTGATGTTTCACAAGAAGATCAAGCCCTTGTAGTGAAAACCAATGTATCCACAACTCTTTGGCGTATGAGATTTGGCCACCTTGGTTTTGGTTATCTTCTTGCATTGAGTAAGAGAAATATGGTGAGAAGACTTCACCCCATTCAGAAAATATAAGTTCTTTGCTCACATTGTCTTGTCGAGAAACAACATAGGGCTCCTTTTCCTGCTGTAGAAAACAGAGCCTCAAGTCGCTTAGAATTGGTTCACATTGATCTATACAAACCTATGGCATTTAGTCATCAGAATGCCTAGTATTTTCTTCTCTTTGTGGATGATTATACAAGAAAAATGTGGGTCTATTGTTGGCTCACAAAGATGAAACCTTTGATAAATTCAAGGAGTTTAGAGCCCTTGCAAAATGGTCATTAGGTCAGACTCTCAGAGCCCTTCGCTTTGATCAAGGGGGGAATTCACAAGTAAGGAATTTGTAACCTACTTGCAAAACATGGAATACAACAACAGTTGACCACTGTATATATGCCTCAACAAAATGGTGTTGTAGAGAGGTGTAATCATACTATAGTGGAAATGGTGCGATGCATGTTGAAGGATGCAGATCTTACTTCTACATTTTGGGCTGAAGCAGTTCATACAATGGTGTATTTGTTGAATCGAGCACCCACCAAAGTGCTTGATAATATCACACCAGAAGAGGCTTGGACTGGGAAGAAGCCCTCTATTTCTCATTTTAGAGTGTTTGGATGTACTGCCTTCATGCATGTCCCCAAGGTTTAGAGAACAAAATTGGATGATAAGTCTGTGAAGTGTATTTTTCTTGGGTACAATTTAGAGTCAAAAGGATATAGGCTTATGGATGTAGTAAAAAAGAAGGTGTACATTAGCAGGGATGTTATTTTTGATGAGGACTTTGGTTGCAACACCTCTTCCTCTCCATCACCTGTTTGTTCCCAAACACCTAGAATTCTTGATCTTGAAGATGAGGAAGTTGATGAAGAAACTCCCAGTGAGGTTTTGTTTCCGTTGGATGAGTTTCCCCCTCTATCATCACCTCATTCTTCATCTCATGTACACAAAAAGCTTGTTAAGTGGTATCAAGCCACAATAAAGGATGCTAAAGATGATACAGTTGTAGACACATCTTTCAGAGGGCCTAAGACTCGCATCAAGTCTTGTGAAGAAGTAAACATGGCCCTTATGTGTATAGTTAGGCAAAGTTCAGAACTTGAAATAGTGCAACAAGCTCTTGAGTCACCAAATTGGAAAGATGCTATGGATGCTGAATATTAGGCACTTCTAAGGAATAATACATGGGAACTTGTTGATCTTCCACTAGGGAATAAGGCTATTGGTTTTCCAAATCAAATATAAGGTAGGTGGTAGCATTGGAGTCATCCCACAATAATGGGTTACACTTTTTGGCCAAACTTGACATTGAAATCAATATTTTGAACTAAATCTTCACGTTCTGACACCTATAGCTGCTAAACCATTAGGAATTTGAAGGTGATGCGAACTAGTGATTTGTAAGATTTTGTTTGTAGATTCTAAATATGTTTAAAAAAATTTTTTTGGAGTTAAATTGTAAATGTTTTTGCATCTCCTTTGATAACTGGTTTTTAATAGTAAGCAACATTTTTTTAAAGTGAAGTGTATTCCGTAGCACATAACTTTTTTTCTACAAAGGATAAAATTCTAATTCTTTTTAATTTAGATTAGTAACACTGATATACAGTGTATGCATTTTGTTTCATAATATTTTGTTGAATATATATTTTTTAATTAATTTTTGAAGTCAAACCAATTATAATTTAGACATAGGCATATTCTGTAAAACATAAATTTTTCTGTATGTATCAAAATTCAATTTTTTTTCTCTTGTTGAAACAAGGACATCAATACCTAGTGCATAGATATTTTTAAATTTTTTTTTCAGTAATTTACTAATTTTCCATGTGTGTAGAATAGAGAACTTGATGTTCGGTGAAAAACATGCATTCACAAGAAACAAAAAATAAATATAATAATCAAATTAAATATATTTAAAATTATATTTTTTGGAAAGCCTATAATAAGGACTACATACTTACAAAGGATAAATTTTAAATGAATTCATTTGATCCCTCAAAAGATAAATCAAAATTGGTTTTTTATCAGCATTTTGATAGGTGTAGAGGAGACTCCATTATATGTATGGTTTAAAACTAGCGGGGTTCTATCCAAGGGGGTTTGAATCTAAGGGGGTTTGATCAAACCCTCTTCAATTAAAATCTTTTAAATGGAACCTTTCAAGGCTTAAATCATTATATTTTCTAAAAATATGTGATTTCAGTAAAAATTAGGATGTCCTAGAAAATGTAACCCATTATTGTGGCAGCACCCATTGACAAGTATAAGGCCCAACTTGGGGCTAAGGGCTATGCATAGAAGGAAGGCATTGATTATGATGAGAATTTTGCCCCTACAACCAAGATCAAGAATATCAGTATGGTATTGGCTATGGTAGCGCAATTTGGGTGGAAATTTTACTAGATGGATGTTAAGAGCACCTTCCTTAATGGGGATCTCATGGAAGAAGTCTACATGACTCAACCATAGGGATACACTGCACCTAGGCAATAGCACAAGGTATGTAGACTCATCAAATTCCTCTATGGTCTTAAACATGCCCCTCGAGCCTGGTACATAAAGATTGATGAGCATCTCCTTAATCATGGATTCACTAGGAATCCATATGATCCCAATCTCTACCTCAAAGAGAAAGGGGGGAGATTATCATTTTGATTGTTTATGTCAATGAACTGGTCATCACAAGGAGTTCTCCACAGATGATTGATGCAATAAAGAATGACCTCAAATGATCGTTTGACATGACAGATCTTGGGCTTCTACATTATTGTCTTGGACTTGAAGTATGGCAATAGAAGAATCAAATCTATGTTTCTCAGATGAAGTATGCCAAGACACTGCTCGAGAGGTTCAACATGGAAGATTGCAAATCAATGTCGATTCCCATGGAAACAAGTTTGCAAATTTCTCGCCATGATCCATCTGCTCAAGTGAATGCTACTCTTTATTGACAGTTGATTG
Source organism: Cunninghamia lanceolata (assembly GCA_027924645.1). Classification (NCBI taxonomy): domain Eukaryota; kingdom Viridiplantae; phylum Streptophyta; class Pinopsida; order Cupressales; family Cupressaceae; genus Cunninghamia; species Cunninghamia lanceolata. Next base: position 19,740,244 of record BSBN01000520.1, on the reverse strand, counting down.
GGAGTCTCATCTACCTGGCATATACCAGGCCAGATATCAGCTATGCTATCAACTATCTTTCTAGGTTCATGTAGGAGCCTAAGGTTGTTCATTGGAAGGTAGCAAAGAGGGTTTTGAGATACATTTGTGGTACAGTGGCATATGGCCTGAAATACAAGCAAAATGCAAAATTTTCATTATGTAGATATACAGATGTGGTCTATGTAGGTTCAGTGGAAGACAAAAAGTCTACTTCAGGCTTCATTTTATTTTTGGGATTTGGTTTGATTTCTTGGGGGAGAAAAAAGCAAACCACTGTTGCTTGCTTTCCATAGAGGCAAAATATAGTGCCGTAGGGGGGCTGTCTATGAGGTGATATGGTTACGTCAAATTTTGACAGGTATAGGTGTTCTTGATATAGGTCCTACCACTTTGTTCTGTAACAATCAGAGTGTACTGAAGCTTGTTCAAAATCTAGTTTTTCATGAGCGTACCAAGCATATTGAGGTTTAGTGCCATTATATCCATAAGCATGTTCAACAACAAAATATTCAGCTCCAGTTCTATCCAACTCAAGAGCAGCATGTTGACATATTTACAAAATCACTTGCCATAGTGAAGTTCAAAGCTTTCCGAACTTTCATGCTTTCATCTCTTGAGCATATGATGTAATAAGGGGGGGGGGGTGTAAGATTATTTTTATTACATCATTGTTTATACAACTAATAACTATTTCATAGTTATAGTTGGTTGGTTGGTCGGGTATGCCCGACTAAGTGGTTATTCAAACCACTTCTACATGTATTTATTTGCTACTCATATGTTTAATCAATTGCTTATTGCTCTCAATATTTTGTCATAAAAGGCATGTGAAGAAGCTTGAAAAATCTTGTGAAGATGAGAAGATCATTCTCCCACTTGAAAAATAATAAAGAGAGGAGGGTTATTTATAGTTTGGAAGAGGTCATGAAAGGTGGAATTGATTGAGAAATTAACTCAATTTGATTGAAGAGTTAACAAGGTTGATTAGACATAGAACTGGATTGATTAAGGAGTGATAAAGCAAAGATAGCTTATCACAGAAGTAAAAATAGAGTCATCATAAGTCCAAGAGGTAATAAGTTTAGATCAAATGGAGCTAATTATGCATGCTTGAAATCTTGGAATAGTTCACTCTAAGTTTAGTGTTGATGGGTGTTTTTGCACACAATAATGTAGATGAAATATTAAGTATCCCACCCATCTTGAAAGGAATATAATCCTAGAAAACCCAGAAAAAGACTACCCTAAGGTTTATACTGTTAGGTCAAGTGACTTTTAGGATAACTTGGTTGGATATGTTTTATTGTTTTGATCAAGGGGCTTTACATACAAACTGAATTTGCTTAGGGTTTTTGGAATAGTAACAGTCACAGGTCTACATAAAACCTAGGTAGTTTCAGATTCTAAAGTCTAAAAAATCCATCTATTATTATCAATGGTGTGATGCTCCTGACCTAATCTACTAGCTTCTTCAAAGAAAATTTAAAAGATAAGGGATAGGAAAAGAAATAAAACCCTAGGACAAATCATAGTAGATGAAGTCACTTTAGATAGACAAACCCCCTAAAACTAATCTCTGTTTAACCATATCTCCCACAACACTATAAAAATAGTGCAATCTTTAGAGGTAGTAAATATCTTCAAATCACATAAATTCATTAAACACCCAATTGCTGGCGCAGTTTAACAAAGCTATATAACTAAACTTAGCCCAATAAATAGGTTCAGATTAATTATGCAAAGTAACTTACTATCAACAAGATACAAATGATATGAACTAAGGAATTCATCAAATATCTAAAGGATGCATTCAAATTGTAACTAAACTTTATCTAAATCTGGTAGGAGATGAACCATGAAATCCAAAATCTAGAAACACAACAACACAAAATGTAGCAACACCTATAAATATGCTTTGTATTAAATTCAAAATTTTTGGCAGAGTCTCAACAATTCATTGTTCCAACCTTACAAAATTAAGAAAGTGACTCCCTTTATATAGGAGAGGCTAGCTCACTTTGTTTACAATGGAGGGTGAGGATTAATCCAAAACCAAAGGTCTAGATTCATTCATCATTAAATTCAAGGAGCAAGCAGTTACAAACTCGAATTTGCTTTTGTCCTTTAGGAAAAAGACATAAATATAGCTTTTGTGCATAAAAGAATAAGATAAAAAAGTAGCTTTTGATAAGTCTAATAAGACAAATCATTTTTTACAATGAGTTGACAAAATAGAAGGACTAGGTGGCACGTTTTAGCTGAAATATGCCAACTGGAGTCAACACTAACTATTTGGATAACTGAAATCTGCCCAAAAATTTATCTCTTTATGCTGTAGGAGCATCATCTTCAACAATTACCTTATTTCTCTCTTCATGCTTCTTTCTATATGCCATTAAGGCTTCGAATGCTATATTGATCTCATCTAGAGGGGGATTCTTCACAAAACTGATCCAAAATTTTAGAGTGTCTACTGCTTTGGATAGGTTGTGATAAATCACCGACTTAGCTTGAGCACTCTTCTTGAATTCCTTGACGTGTAACTTTAGTTTTTTGGCTTTATTCATGTCTGCTAAACTAAAAGGGAAGGAATTGTCTATTGGATTACCCTATAGTGACTAATTCAATAGCCTTTTACATTCTTATACATCTATAGCTACTGTATCACCCAGATTGCCAATGCACAAATAAGGTCAATAAAATCATATATTGCCTCCAGGAGTTGGGTTTTTGTTGCTGCCCCCTCAGATCTTGCTTTATTAAAAATTTCTCTTCGTAGCTTCAGCATCTCTAGCTAGTGAAAAGGCATGCTCATTTTATCTTTTGCTAAAATGTTGTCCTGAATGAGAACTTTAGAGGATAGTTTGCACATCATCAGAATTTGAGGATACATGTGAGAATGGTAGTCATCATATTCTTCACAGTCCTCAATGATATCATCCAATGCACAAATAAGGTCAATAAAATCATATATTGCCTCTAGGAGTTGGGTTTCTATTGCTGCCCCCTTAGTTCTTGCTTTATTAAAAATTTCTCTTCGTAGCTTCAACATCTCTAGCTAGTGAAAAGGCATGCTCATTTTGTCTTTTACCAAAATGTTCTCCTGAATGAGAACTTTAGAAGATAGTTTGCACATCATCTAAATTCAAGGATACATGGGAGAATGGTAGTCATCATATCCGTTAGAGTCCTTAATGATCTCATCCCATTCATCTTTTAGAGAGTAAAAATCTTTGTGCATCTCACTGACTTCATCAAAGGCCTCGCAATCCTCATTGTAAATCTCTATAAACTAATCTTTGGTCACCAAGGCTATTTGTCTCATCTTATCAAAGTTCTCCAACTCTTTCTTGTAAATAATAGAGGGAGCTAATATGATTCCATCATCACTGTGCATTGGCTTTATCGAATACTTGATACAAGCACATAATTCTTTATTTTGCTACTTCAACTACTTCTTCATGAACTCATCCTTATCCATCCTATGGATAATGATAGAAACAAAGTCTTTGAACTCTTCAATTTCTTGTATTCTAGAGGTAGGACCAAGGTTTATTGTGGAATAGTATAGTCCCCAGGTCTAACCTCATCTTTATTCATCTAAGCTGGTAAAACTGCAACTTCTGCAACCCTGGACCCTGAAGCATCTTTGTACACCCTTGAGTGCACTTTGGCCTATTTCTGCTTCTTAGAGTTTTCTAGTTGAGCAAGGAATCTATCTAAATATAAGTCAATTGTATCAACCTAGGGTTGTTTACCCTACAATCTTTGTTGCAGCCAACTAGGAACTGTAATAGAATCAGTAGGGTCTCCAATTATCCTCCCTCTTTATTCAGTGAATCACCCTCTCCTAAAATCAAACTCCTCTTCTCTAAGTCATCCCCTTTAGAATGGCCTATAACATCCTATTGAGGCTGCCCAACCTGCTGCAACTTATCACTTGCATCTCGCTCAACCTTATCAAATATGCTCTATTGTTCTGGTTGGCCTTTGAGGGACTATCTTCAAGATTCATAATTTTCATTGTACTCATATCCATAGGCGGACTATTAGGTGCATCCTAGATGTGCACTTCCTCACTAATAATTTTCATTTTACCACATACTTTCTTAATGCCTTCCAATAGGGGGACTTTGGGAGAAGAGGGATTAGGATTTATTTCAGTAGCCTGGAATGGCCAAGATAAACTACTGTTTATTGCAAAGAATGAATCAATGACCACTTTAGGTAATGACACTCTAGAGAGGTTTGCAAATGATGCAAACCCTAAGGAAGGAAGAATGGATGGATGAGCAAGGATGGATGGAATGACAATGGGAGTGGACAGGCTAAGCTGCGGTAGGGAGAAAGAAGGGGGTGAAAGAATGGAGGAAATAGGTGGCAGAGTGGAGAATGGTAAGGAGGTGAGCAATGGAATGGATCACATGGGAAGCAAAGTGATCAGAGGTGCTTGGGGAAGTGAAGAAGTGGGAAATTCAATGGAAGAAAGTGTAGAAGATGGTGGAGAGATAGGAGTGGTAGTAGTTGGACTGGAAGCAAACGAAAGGTCTGTGGTGATGGAGGTGAGAACGGAACACAAGGATATGGAAGTAGATGATGTGGAAATGGAGGGCATGGAGGTGGATACAACTATGTCATTAGCTTGACTTGACGTAGTGAGAGGTGTGGAGATAACAGGGATAGTTGGTACACTAGAAGTAGTTAGAGGAGGAGAAGTGGGAACACTAGGAACAATAGGCATATTTAGGGAAGTGGATGCACTAATAGTTGGGAGAGGAGCGAAGGTGAAAAATGTAGTAGTGGGAAGATCTTGTGAGACTTGAGGGGCTTGGGTTTTTTTGGCAGCTCTGGTTCTTTTAGGTTTAGACCTTTCAGCTTCCCTAGTTTGGCTTGGTTTCCTTTTATATGTTCTGGTTTTAACTAGGGAGATACTTCTCTTCATGGCCTTTCTCTTGGGATCTTTTACTGCTTTGCCCTTCCCATTTTTGTCAGCTAGAGGCACCTCATCTTTGCTCTCCTCACTATCTGACCCCTTTTCTTGCATTTCCTATTCCAAACCTGCTACTTCTATGGGCTCATCCTCCTCATTGCCACTATCCCTTTCTTCTGGAGGATCAACATAAGTCAAGGGCACACTTTCAGCATTAAGCTGTGCAATCTATGCATCTACCCAATCTCTACTATACCTAACAAGATTTCTCATAATCTCCTCAAGGGAACAATCCTTAGCTTCAATCCAGTTTGGAGTGGAGGAATAATTGGATGACCAAATACCCTTCTCCATTCTGCCTCCTGTATAATTACCCCATCTTTAACAATCTGATTCGAGACTGGGGTTATGTGGAACTTCTTAATGAAGTCAAGGGATAACTTGGAGCACTTCCTTTTCTTAATTTCATTCTCGTCAGCATAGTTTTCCCAGAAATCCTATAGCTCCTCAACATGAAAGTGTTTCTTGATGACATGCTTCTTGAGAGTACCAAAAGGGTCAAAATGAGACCAATCCTTGTAGAAAATCAAATGTAACTATTGTAGATTTGCATTTGATGACTCGACATCATTGGTGGTGTTTAGTGTGAAAAATGTTTAGGGTTTGTTTTAAATGGTTTATATTGATCATCCTTTCACCACTAAACATTCAAGGACATTCAACTAAGTAGAGAACTCTACTACAGGTCTCCTATCACTTGGAACATAGGGGAAGATTGGAATTGTGTGATTTTGTTGTTCAATTAAGCCCAATTATGTTCAAAACCCTAATTACATAAATTCGTGAACCAACAGACAAATTATGGAAAATGATCGCACATAGAGATATCAAATGACAATCAAATGCATACCAGATTTTGAAGTTTAGAATATGAAAAGTCAGGGACTAATGAGTAGGTGCCCTAGTCCAGTGGGCCACAATTCCTTTCGGGATCTGGGAATCTTGTCTGCAACCTGTTCTAGCTATTCCAGAGATTTTCCAGTTGTGGGATCTGGAGGGCTAATGAGCGGGCGCTCGAGTCCAGGTCCCTGTTTTCTTCTCTGATCTGTAATTTTGACTGTATGCACTACTCTCCTACAACTCCACTTCTTCTATTTTCGCAACCTGTAACTTGCAATCATGGAAAAATGGGTTGGGGGTTGTGGGGTTTAGAGGCTTGCCTCAGTCAAGCCCTAGAGAGACATTCAAGTCTTCTGAACACCGTTGTCAGATAAAGAGTGCATATCCCTATGGGATAGAGGCAAAATCTAAATGATAAATGATAGAAAACACAATTGATATCACCTTGTAGTGAAGATCTCATGGAAGGAAGATGCTCTTCATGCCATGAGGAGATGGATGCCAAATCTATAAATACAAACACAATAACAAAACAAATTCTACTCTGCAACACACAATGAATGCCTTGAATCACCTTAACATAAGACACAAGTTCACAATATCCATCTAGTTTACAAATGATAACCTAATCATGCTTATATATGCAACTACAAACATTCCCGCTAAGAATTTCGTAATCTAAACTTACCATGTCGGCATAAGACCTAAATAATGGTGATAAATTGACACTTTGAAATTGGTTCCAGCCTAAAATAGGGCAGGACTAGGGTGCAGGCGCCCAAGTCCTCCCCTCCTATTTTAGGTAGGATTTATGTTAAGTGCATCCCCTGAGTCCTATTTGCCATGAAACTTCAGGGTTTTCTCATCGGGAGTGATCAAAATCATGAAAGATGCTCTAAATGCATTCTAAAGGACCTGAGAGCTAAACCTTAAGAGGGAAAAGCCCCCAAGGTGATATTTTTTGACATAACATTTAGCCCCCACTTTAATGTATGTATAAACGCAAGGCCAATACATGCATTAAAGTATAGTCAACAAACACAACAAACATGCCAAGCATGGAGAAGACACGCCAATCACAATGAAGACAGTAACAGGCATGTAAAACACGGAGAAGATAGTTACATTCATGCAAAACATGGAGAAGACAACATTTAAGACACACAAAACATAGTGAATACAATGAATGCAATGATGATTTTTTTCTTTCTTTTTCTCATATATATGAAATGCAGATGCAAATACAAGGAAAGTAAACATACCACCCATAATGCAGGAGGGACTCATCACCACCGGTCTTTAGACTGCATATGGGGCAACAAACACACAATACAAATCAAGCATGCCATACAAATTCTAAAGCATAGGAGGGACTCATCGCCATCGGTCTTTAAACTATGCTTGAGAACAAACACACAATACACACACACATGGAAGACACAGAGAAAACACGATAGACAAGTGATGGAGTGTTCCTATTTCTAGGTTCATCACCATCTTAGGCACATTACAGGCACACACTGATGATTGGGCTTTGCCACAACAATCATCGAAGACACGCTTAAGGGTTGAGTTAGTCACATAACCACTCCCTGCTTCCACAGAGGACTTTTTAGAAAATGATAGGATGTGCACTCTCCACAAGAAATACACCATCCCTGCCTCCATAGAGGGCTTAAGATAAAAGGATATACACGATATCCCACCTCCATAGAGGGATTAAATGATTGCAATAGATTTCAAACAAATCTCAGAGTGTAGGAGGGACTCATCGCCACCAATCTTTAAGACTACACCTGAGAACAAACACACTTGCTAGCATCTACAACAGACAACTTACCTTATATATGCCCCCACCTTAAGGTGGTTGATATCATGTACCAATATCAAGCACGTTAAGGTGGGTAGAAAACACACAAGGGAACACAGACTCTTGCAAATCCCATGCCCCCCAGAGGTGACATGTACCTTACGATCACCAAATGTTCCCGCAAACACATTCCTGCAAGAAAGGTGTTAGCATTCATATAATCATGATAAACAAAAATGCATATGATCATTCATATAGAGAGCTGAGGTTATACTACAGATTCAGAGACTGAGTATAATCGTGGGGCTATACCACGGAAATCTCAAAACTGAGTGTAACCAAGGCGAGATTCAAAGACAAAAAAAGTGCATAGAGCAACAATATTGTTATGGTTTGTTAGTGAGATAAGACAACATCAAGATCGCACGGAGTGATTCTACTAGCCAAGCATTAGATAATATATATCAACCCCTTGTCATGTATGGACTTGGTCCATTTTTTGATTTCTCGCTGAAGGGACACTAGGTCCGTATTAGTATAATATGGTTTTCATCATACGCCTGCTAGATAGAATCACAAGAGGAAGGGAAACAATATCTCAAGAAAGGAGAAATTAGTGCCTTAGGGACATGCATGTAGGAGGGTGCCCCCAAGTCACCAACCGCAATGCTATGTCCATAAGACACAACACACAATAGTGAAAATAGAGGAGAAGCAATATAGAAGAATGATGATACAAATAGAAGGTCACAATAGAGGTAGTCTCCTAGTATCCTGGACCTTACAAGAGAATCAAGGGTCATCCCAGGAGGCCTAAACAACACATAACACATCATGGGGGAAACACAACATGAGAGGTAAAGGATTAGAAATACTTACTTGTAGGGAACAACCACTCTAGAATTTGGAACTTGCGAACATCTTGGAGAGATGCTCTATCAAGTTTTGTGAAAAGATTGAGTGGTTCTTATGAGAGTCTTATGTGTTGTTATGAAATCCCTGTAATGCTTATTTCTCAAATTCTTGTATATGTGAGACTTTTTGTTGCTTGTGAGGAGGAGAACCACTATTATTTCCAACTGATGATAATCGTCTTACTCCTTTCTGATTTTTAGCTAGCTTTCTTTGTTGAGTTCGTATGCCATAGTGACAAGGGCTATATTGTACTATTTCAATCTTTTCTTTCATTGTAGTCTCTTGTTTTGATTGTTGTATTTGTCTTTCTGATGTATTTTGATTATCTCCCGATCCTTGTAAGGATAACAGAGGAGGAACTTCAGCATAAATACCTTTTCATCGTGGACGAGGTGGGTTAACCAACTTTTCCTTATCCACTTCTATCATACCCACGATGTTATCATAATCCAAGTAATCATCTTCTACTTCTACTATATTCTATTCCATCATAATGTTATTGGTATTCTTAGGGAAAGGATTAGTAAAGATTTACAAATTTTGATTTAGCGGAGCAACCGACTTATTTCCATTATCATTCACACCCAATACCTGTATAACATTCGAATCGATGAGGCCTTGTATTTCATGTTTAAGATGCATACATCATTCAGTATCATGTCCTTGTTGTCAATGAAAATGACAAAAGGCATTAGCATTGAAATAATGTCCTTGCATTTTATTAAAATCCAGAGGTTTAATCAGGGGAATCTTTATAAGATTATTACTCATAGCCTGATTCATGATAGAATGATAAGACTCAGATATTGGAGTAAACTTTCTTTGCTGATACGGTGCCTTCTTCGGATTAGTGATAGCAGACACTTGGAAAAAATTATTTGAATTTGGTCCATTAATCTTGATGAAACTCTTATTATTCCTCTTAAAGTTGTTTTGTGATGGTCCACTCGTGGGTTGATCAACTTGAGCCAATGAGTTTTGGTTTTCATACTGACTAGAAGAAAGTTGATAATCACGAAGGGTAGTACATAAATGTTAAAAGGAGTTATACTTTATCAAGATAATCTTATCGCGGATGTTAGGTTGTAGATTTGTAATAAACACCTTCTGAACATCCTCATCCTTCATCTAATATTGAATTTGTGCATAGAGAGATTGATACTGACAAATAAACTCAATTAACTTCTCTTTCAAAATAAAATTGATCAACTAATTGCAAAAAAGAGTGTATTGAATTCAGAGGTAAAGAGCAAAACCATTCTAAAGTAGTATCTTTGAGAGATCATGGGAAAAGTTTTGCTAACAAATCCTCTTCAAAATAAAAATCGCTACACATAGCCATGAATGCTGCCACATGAGTATTAGGATCACCTTTTCCACTATATTTTTCAAAGCGAGGAGTCTCAAACCTCTCAGGCATAGGAGTTCTCAAGATTGCATAAGATAGGGGATTACAAGCATGATAAGTTGGTATATTAGGTTGTGAAGAATTCGTCAAGTTTTTCACTTTTTGTTGTAAAGCAGTCATGCCCTGCAAAAGTTGGTTTAGGATGGCATCATTGGGAGATGCGGTTTGTTGTGAGGAATTAGAACCAAAGTGAGGAGGTGATTGACCTTGAGTAGGGACAAGTGGAGGCTGTAGATAGTTCAATGGTGGTTGTGAATAGTTGTATGTAATAGGTGGCTGAGAATAGGTGGTATGGAGAGGTGGTTGAGAGTGATTATTCATAGAAGAGGTCCCCTTAGAAACCAAGTTCTGATAGTTGAATCCCACAGATTTGTAATTTTGTGAATTAGTTCCATTAGATACTCCAATATCAGTGGTAGCATTACTACAAGCATTTGCATTAGTTGTTAAAATTGTTGATGTGAATGTAGATATTCTAGTAGTCAGTATAGGTGCCGATACTTGTGTATGAGACAGTGACGACATGTTTTTAATACCATTCGCACATTCAATCACCATCATAACATTGTGTACTATGTGTGTTAATCCTCAAACAAAATTAATACCATCTTGTCCTTCTTTTATTAATTATCTTATGTGGTGAATCACAGGTACAACTTCTTCCGCTATTCTTTCAGTTTCAACAAATGCTTGAAAATCGGCTAACTCTTTATCCAGTTTGTTTATTTTCTCATCAGGTACATGTGAGACCACCTCAATAGTGTCTTCAACATCGTGAAATACTTGTTCTTCCATAGTGGTTGTAGGAGCTATAATGTCTTGTAAAATTTGTGTCTCTCCTTTTGTAAAGAAGGTATTCAATGGATTTTATAGGTAGGAATATCATTTTCTTCAACGGCACTAGATCCCATGAGTCTTCTAATTCTTCTTAAAGGGATATTTATATTAGGGCAGTAGGTCATAAGGCTCATGCAAGATCATGCAACACAGAATGCACAAACTAATAGAACAAACCCTAGGAGCAAGATATGTTTAAGATCCAAAATGCTTGATTTTTCAACTGTTTTCAATGCAAATAAGTGAAAGAAAAGGTGTTGTAAGGAAATTCATGAAGTGAAGAAAATAATATGTCTGATATCAGTCCAATAAAGCAATAATATTCTTTACAACACACTTTTGATGGAAGCCTAGAGTGATGACTAGTCAAAACCTAGTGAAAATACACTAAAATATGCAATTTTTCACAAATTTTCAATGCAAAGATCCAATGAAAAGTGTGTTGTAAATAATTTTAGGAGGGGAAACAGATAATAACCCTGATAATAGCCAATTAGTGTAGAAAAATATTTTACAACACGCCTATCGTGCAATTCTAGAGAGACGAGAAGACCAAATCTAGTGAAAAAGCAAGGTTTTTAAACCCTAGGCATGAAATTTTGTGAGCAAACCACTATGATGCAACACAAAGTTAGAAATCAGTCCTAATGAGTGTTTTAAAATGGTAGTAAAATCTGAAACGAGATTTTGACTACAAACCCTAGCTAATGCAAAACTAGGTTATATGGAAAAATGCACAATTTCAAGCAATTTTCAACAATTTAAGTATGAAAATGCAATATAAATGAATGATGAATGAAACATTTCTGTATTTTAAATTATATATGATTATAATGACACAAAATTATTGAAACTAAATGCCAACTAGTTCAAATTATTTGAACATGCAATCTAAAAATACCAATTTTTTCAAAATTTTCCAATTTTTCATTTTTTTTTTGTAATTTTTCAAATGCAATAAGATGAACAATGAAATGAATGACTGAAATGAATGTAAATATGAAGCACAATACTCAACAAGGTGCAAAATTCAAAAGAACATGGGTTCACCAAAATGTTTAGTGTGAAAAATGTTTAGGGTTTGTTTTTAATGGTTTGTATTGATCCTCCTTTCACCACTAAACATTCAAGGACATTCAACTGAGTAGATAACTATACTACAGATCTCCTATCACTTGGAACATAGGGGAAGATTGGAATTGTGTGATTTTGTTGTTTAATTAAGCTTAATTATGTTCAAAACCCTAATTACATAAATTCGTGAACCAACGGGCAAATTATGGAAAATGCTCGCACACAGAGATATCAAATGATAATCAAATGTGTGCCAGATTTCAAAGTTTAGAATATGAAAAATGTGGGGACTAATGAGTAGATGCCCTAGTCTAGTGCCACAATTCCTATTGGGATCTGGGAATCTTGTTTGCAACCTGTTCGAGTTGTTCCGGAGATTTTCCAATTGTAGGATCTGGAGGACTAATGAGCGGGCCCCTGCATCTAGGTCACTATTTTCTTCTCTAATCTGCAATTCTGACAGTCTGTACTACTCTCCAACAACTCCACTTCTTCTACTTTTGCAACTTGTAACTTACAATCACAGAAAAATGGGTTGGGGGTTGTGGTGTTTAGAGGCTTGCCTCACCTCAGTTAGGCCCTGAAGAGACATTCAGGTCTTCCGAACACCATTGTCAGATAAAGAGTGCATATCCCTATGGGATAGAGGCAAAATCTAAATGATAAATGATAGAAAACACAATTGATATAACCTTGTAGTGAAGATCTCATGGAAGGAAAATGCTCTTCATTCCATGAGGAGATGGATGCCAAATCTGCAAATACAAACACAATAACAACACAAATTCTGCTCTGCAACACACAATGAATGCCTTGAATCACCTTAACATAAGTCACAAGTTTGCAATATCCATCTAGTTTACAAATGATAACCTAATCATGCTTATATATGCAACTACAAACATTCCTGCTAAGAATTTCATAATCCAAACTTACTGTGTCAACATAAGACCTAAATAGGTCATAAAATGACACTTTGAAATTGGTCCTAACCTAAAATAGGGCAGGACTAGGCTGCCAGTGCCCAAGTCCTCCCCCTATTTCAGGCAAGATTTATGTTAAGTGCATCCCCTGAGTCCTATTTACCATGAAACTTCAGGGTTTTCTCATCGAGAGTCATCAAAATCATGCAAGATGCTATAAATGCATTCTAAAGGACCCGAGAGCTCAACCTTAAGAGGGAAAAGCCCCCAAGGGGACATTTTATGACATAACAGATGGTAATACAGGTGAATAGTCCTCTCCCTAGGACAATTGGATACTTAATGGCCACTTTGTGTAAATCCTTCAACATGTTATGGAAGGTGCAAATATGCCTTACCAGTTCAAGTAGGACTACCTTATCCATGGGATAGTTTGGTATCCTATATGGTGCTCCCTTAAATCCTTACACCCTGAGATATGTAAACTTTAGGAATTGGATAACCCAATACCCATAATTATGCACAACATTGGCAGCCTCAATTGATATCCTCCTAGATAAATCCCCTTGCAACATCCTTGTGATATGCATGGTAAAAGAATTGTTCACTCTTTTGTAGTGAGCTAGTGAATTGACATGTTGCAATTGGGGATAGCGATCATACACTTTAAACTCCTTGGCAACATTGCCTACAGTCTCCAATCTAGTTAGCCCAGGGTACACAAAATTTCTGGCCAACATATACATGAAAAAAGGAGGATAAGTGGAAGAATCAGCTCTCTGCTAGGGCTAAGAAACTCCCATGGATATTATCATTGATTATCTAGCCCAATATATCTTCTTATCTCCTTTCAATACCTCCTCAACATATCCAAACATCTAGGGCTCAAACTTTGATGCAGTTAGGAGTCCCATGACTCTACTTAGAAGAGTCACCATGTCCCCTAGCTCTGGCTTAAAATTAGTTCTGTCTAGCACTTGAGGCACCTTGGCCATGGCAGTCCTCCTTACCTTCATCTAGGTATCATTAATCACTTTTCTGCACTTCTCTAGATTTTGATCATACATGTGTTAGTTTGCCTCCTTGGTTATCATAGCCATTGTTGGAAAGATTGGGATGTCAAAAGATTTAGATATAGAAGGGATGGTGAAGTTAGCAATCACTTTCCCATCCTAAGTCACTATAGTCCTAGTGGGTGGATGGTACCTTTCCCCACAGGCTACAATAAGTTCTAAACATTGAACTATAATAGGGAACCCTACTGCTTGAGAATGCCATTCTGTCCTATCCTCTTAGCCTAGTCAGTAGGGTTGGAACCAAACACCCTCATCTTAAAATCATCCAAATCTACACGACCGATATAAGTGTCAACAATACTGTTCCAATTGGAAGTCATCTCAGAGACTAGGAGAACTCCCTTAAACTTGTAATTCAGGTTGATAGCTTGAGAAGACATCTACCCTGCATATAATACCTTAATGAGTATCACATCTTTTCAATTCTCAACATGTTTAATCTATTAAATAGGATATAAATAATTTTGAAACCAGTTAAAAAAAGCATTAGCATAAAATTCCAACAACTGGTTTTACTTAGGACCTCAAATTTCAACCATATTGACAAAAAGTGGGTGTTTCCACCCTCACAGGATATGAGCATTATAAATAGTGCAAAACACTTGATCATGTCAAATTCATATTTCAAACCAATTCAGAGGGTTGTATCTTTAAACTCCATCAAACCATGAAACGATATTTGCTATGAGCGGATAAATAGGTCTACATAGGATATATGGGTCATCTCACTGAAAAGCGGACTTGAGGACCCTAACTGGATATGCAAGGATCTGGGGGTTGGATAGATATAAGTGTTATCAAGTCAAAACATCACAAGGAAAGCATTGTGATTTGCGGGGAAAAGCAACCCATTAGGATGTTGTGAGAATCTGGGGTGTAACATGATAAATCTTGTATCAGTTAAAACTCCCACAAAATGGGTTTTTTTCACGAAGCGGGTAAAGCTAGAGCCAAGGGATGAGTGGGAAAAGGTCACCCAACTGGATTAGTGGGGAACAAGACCCTAAGTGGATAATATCCACATCTGGTGAAAATTCCCGCAAAGGCCGGTGAGTTCGGGATACCTAATGATTTGCGGGCCCGTGTAGCCCCACGAGATATGCGGGTTCTTAGACCCTCAGTGGATAAAATCCTCCAGCGACTAAAACCTCTATAAAGCTTATTTTTAAAACTTAGACCAAATTTAGTATGAATTTTCCATTTTAAAAGAGGTCATGCGGGACATGTAAACCTCATGGGATATCATCCCATGTCCTATGAATCTTCCGCAATCAGGGTTCAAGGTCTGGATGAAGTGATTTTGGAATTTTAGAGAATTCCGTAGGTTTGGCTTTGATGAAATTTTAAACTTTGTAAACCTATGGCCTAAATTTGAACCCTAGCACTAATGCATTTGCAAATTTTAAATGACACTCAAAGAGATAAACCCTAGTAGAAGATTACAATCATCATAAGTATACTAGGGTTTTGGGTACCGATACTTAACATTCTTGCAAACTTGATTTTACCAATGACATTTTACTCCTTCCCCATCTAGGTATGACACCAAACTTAAATATACGACTCAAATGTGAAGTGGAGGAGGTTTAAAAGCCGACTTGGTTTTCTTGAAAATGCTAATAAGGAACTCTTGAAGCTGACGTGAAGAAATGACAAATCACTATGAGAAATCGCCAGGGATTCGAGGGAACTCGCTTGGAGGCTGAAGAAATCACTTGGGTGCTAAAGAAATCTGGGAATTTGAGAGATTTGGTAATAAAAAAGGATCAAATCCACGCTTAAATAGTACGGAGATGTCACTATTAATGCCTCATACCTTTGATAGACTATTTAGCACTCTTCCGACGATCAAAGCGGGTCTTTGGATGCTTGGTGGATGGGTGGGGAAATGAGGTTCAAGTGGATAATATCCATTGCCCTTCGAAACCTTTGTAATATTTGATATAAAGTGGAAGCTCTACTTTTCATTTGAAGGTAAAGACATATGCATATGCGGGGCTTTTAGGGGATGTAGGCTATATCCCGAGACCTTAGATTTTCCTGCAATATCCACTTAGGGTTAAAACATCCGCTTTTAGAAAATTTATTCAATACTTTTGTGACTTTAGGGAATGCAAAGAAAAATATTATGTTTAGATATTATCCAGATGATATGAAATCGCTCGCTTTATCCATTAAGGCCATAAATCCGCGCAAAAGGGGAAAATATGAATTCTCCTTAAGGAATAATAAATGCAAGTGGATCCAAAGAGTTTGCAAATTCATGCACCAAGGTGAGAGTGAATATTTTCAAAGGAAAAAACACTCATAACCTATTTGAAGCCAACTCACAAGAAGACCTAAATGTCAAGATTCAGACATTCTAATCCTTTCCAATTCAAAAGAACACAAACTCAAGACTCTAGCCAAAAGACGAAAAAGCAAAAAGAAGGGGTCCACATTTAGGTAAAATGGGGTGTGTGTGCAAGGCACATTTAGACCAAAAAATCATGCAAATAGGAAGAAAAATAGGTCAAAACAGAGCTTTTTCACGTCCAAACTCAATAATTTTTGCGGCTAGAAAAGACAACAGGGTCACCCATGGGTCACCCCTTTTACCTGTCCAAGTCACTCGGGGGTGACCCATGGGCAACCCACAAAGGGGAGGTCCTGGGTTGAGAAGTGGGGTTGGAGATTGTTAGTTAGGGTATGGAGATGTGAACTGTCTCTAGAAATAGGTCAAAAGGTGGTCAAAAACCAAATCTCAACTTGCAAATGTCAAATCTCCTAGGAGAGATCCTGAAATAATAGGGGGAGTTATGTCTTTGTTGAACATAATTGAAAACTAAAAGTTGGAGATGGCTTGGGAGGCCCCCTGGAGGGCTCCTATGGGTGGGGTTGGATGAAAAACACTAGGGAAAGGTTAATTTATGAAAAATTGACAAATAAGAGGTTTAGAGATGAAGTCGCAAGAACAAAAAACAAAAATCGACAAGTGTCGAAAGTGAGGGAAAAATTAGTACGACAAAGAGGAAATAAAGGAAGAAACAAAAACCCACATTTTGCCAAGAGAAATGCTGTTGAGAGGATGTTATTTTCACACTTATATGTACATGACAAGGATTACATGTCATCATGGGGTGCTCGCGGAGGCTAAACGTGATTTTAGTGCTTAGATATTTGCCCCCTTGGGGACGGTAGTCTACATGAAGGGTAGGTACTGTTCTTGAAATAGACGTTACTAGTTGTCAATTTCCCATAATAGTAACTACAATAACTAGCATTAGTTCAACATTTTAAACATATCAAGATAAATTGTGAAAACTGAAATGACTGAACATACCATAGATTACGTTGTGGGTTCGCCTAGTTGTTTGCTTTGTCGAGGAGACCTGTAGGGATGAAAACATGCAAAATGAGAGCGCAAAAGATGCATAAAAGAAATAGAATACATTCTGAGATAGAGAGGAGAACAAATTCTTCTTTTATTATAGATTTTGAAGAATAGATTTGATTTTTAGGGATTTTTGATGTTTTTACAAAATTTTAGGTTTTTTCAAATTTCCTAATTTTTATGGTTTTTCTGGAGATTTTGCGAAGGTTTGATTTGACACTCCTTGAGGCCTTTGGAAGACCTATATTTATTAAAGAAATTTATACCATCTCCCCCTTGCATGGAGAGGCTTGTGCACTTGATTACACGGTCTTGCTCTTTTGACTTGTTGGAGGAGTGACTTATGCTCAGACATTGTTTGCACTTATTGTTACAAGACCTGGTTGGATGAGATCTATACATAGATTTAGTTGGCATCTTTTACTTCACCTTCCCTTTTGTGCATATGGTTGGATAGATATTTTATTTCTATTATGAGAATGCATACCTATGATGATCACATATGGATGATGCAATTTGTTTTTGTCTTTTTATGATATGAATGAGGTGCAATGTGTCTGGATATGATTCACAAATATGAAATGCAAAGTACCACATGTTCTAAGTGCAGTGAATGCCATGATGTTATGACATGTTTTATTTCTCTTGATTTTCTATGATAGCATGTATGCATGTGGAACAAAAAATGTGATTGCTCTTTAGTAGGATTTTGGACCTAGGGGATTGAGAGTTAACTTGGTATAAAGAGACTTATTGATTTTTTGGGATGGGATTAGGGACTCAAGTGGGAGCGGGGAGGAGATGGAATGCTTCTAAATTTTGAGCTTTCCTGGAGGCTAAACACTGATCTTTATCTAGATAAGACAATTTTACAAGCTTTCAACTCGGACAAGTAACAAATTTCATTGGCATTCACTAGACTTAGATCATAGATGGCAAGCAAGATAGACCTGGGGTAAAGGAAATAGGGAAAAATAAGGGTCCCAAGATAGAAAATGGTCCTAAAGACTATTAGACTCTTGGCATTGCTCAGCTAGTGCGTGTGTGTGTTTTGTACCTTTCTCTTTTATTTCCTTTGATAAAATGTCACCCTTGAAGCTTAAAGCTTAGATTTATCTCCACCCAAGGGTACATACATTCAACAATCTTCTCTCTATCACTCTTTTTTTGTAACTCTCTTTTTTTTGTATTTTTGCAATGCCTCACTTGATTTTATCATTTTTTTGATATTTTGTATTTATGGAAATGAATGCTTTTAAACTTCTGAGTATTTTTTATCTGTAACAACTTTGGTCTCTCTCTCATTTTTCTTATCACTCCTATTTTTTTAATCACTTGAATTTTAGATTTCTTCCTTTAGAGTTATGATCCTCTTGACATTTTTGGCCAGGAAAGATAAGGGCCTAAATGCCGCCAAAAGTTTTCATAGTCCAGTCGGACTTCCTTTCTACTAGGGAAGAATGGGGAAGGTCTAATTGAAAGCTTCCTTTGAACACCGTGGGTTTGAATACTACATTTGCTTAGACTTAATATCATGAATCATTAAGATCGAGATCAGTGTAAAGCTAAGAGCTAGGCTTTGATTAGAATCATTGGGTAATGTGAACAGGGGAATAGTGATAAGTGGTAAACATGAATTGTTATGGGATCTCAAAGGCTCAAAGGGTCAACCTATACCTAAGAAACCTTAGACTCCTTCCTATGACAAAAATTGAACAAGAGCATGACACTCACAAAATGCATGATGGAACAAAATAAAGGATGCAAAATTTTGATCTTTCATGATTTTATGTTTTTTATGGATTTTTGAATTATTTGATTTTTTTAGATTTTATAGGCTTTTACAACATTTTGAGATGTTGAACTCTTCTCCTTCCATAATGCACAAGAGGTAGCATCATTTATGACATCTTCCTTAACTAAATATGGACCTATCCAATTTGGTCTAAACTTCACTTGAAAGTCTTTGCAGTGTAAAAATGTCTTTGTATTCAGTGAGGTGTTTTGTGTACTCACATGTTTTATTGTTTGATGATTTTCCCCCTAGCTTTATCATTTTCTATTCTTGTTGAGTTCCCATGTTTGTTTTGAACTTTTGAGGGGAAAATGATGTTGGAGTTGACTCTCCTAGTTTTTGTGTTGGTTTTGGTTCCTTTTCTTTAGTCGCGATTTCAATCTTATGAATGTTTATGTTTGGCTCGATTGGAATTGCCACTAAGTTGAATGGAGCATAAGACTTTGTTGAGTGGATATCGAAGGGGAATTCTCTTTTTTGCCCCCTTTCCTATGTATTTTGAGGTCTTGGATATGTTTATGATTTGTTTTGATGTCTCTCCTTTCTCAAAAGTGTTGATTTTTGGGTCACTAGTGGTTTCCATGGTCTTTACCTTCTTTTTGACTTGTTCAACTCTATAAAGGCTGAAAGGATTAGGATCTCCTTTGGTGATGTGGGTTTGTCCCATGTGCGAGAAGTGTATTTCTTGAAATAGTGTGGAGGGAATGGCCATCATCCTATGGATCCAATGCCTTCCTAGGATCATGTTGTAAGTGGTTTATTCATTGATGACATAAAATTCAGTTGGGAGGGTTTTGAGACCCAATGTGATTTGAAGATAGACCTTACCCATGGTCTGAATGTTTGGGTTATCATGAATTCTAAGGATGGAAGTTTCTTGTGTGATTTGAGTTTCATCATAAACCATTCTTTGAAGAAGAGAGAAAGAAACTATGTTGATTGTAAACTCATCATCGATCATTACACGTTTAATGGAATAGTCCTGAACTTGGACTATCAGATGGAGGGGGAGATTACCCCATTTAGATATGTCATTATTTGAGGGTAACTTTTTAAAATCAAATGTTGAAGAAGAACACTTTTCACTTGGAGTGTTTTGAACTAGATCACCTAGATCTAAGGCTTTGAGGAGAGCATTCTTGCGCGTAGGAGAACTTTTGAGAAGTTCTAACATGTGAGAAAAATTTGAATTGTTGGAAGTGCCATCTGGTCATTTTGATCCTTGGGTGACACAAATTTCTTGGTCTTTATCCAATTCCACAAGGCCTAAGGAGTTTTGATCAAATGAATTTTGATGGCTTTTGGGATTATTTCTTTCATCCTGTGAGAATGTATCCAAGAATGCTTCTTGTTGACATTTTGGGAGGATTGATATGAAGCGATGGTACCCCCGACATGACTTGATATCATGCCCCCTTCTCTTGTGAAATGAGAAATATTTATAATGATTGTGATCTTGAGGTTTATGATGATTGTTGTATGAATGCTTGAAAATTCTCAAGGGATAGTTGTTGAAATTTTGGTGACTATTGTTCCTAAATGGTGAAGTGCTTGTTGACCCATCTATGTCTTGGATGTTTGTCAAAGATTCATTATTTCTATCATGGTTTATCAGCCTTCCATTGACATCATACTCCCTTCTTTTTCTATCAATAATGACTTGGTCAATTCTAAGGGCACTTTCGAGTGCTTCTTCATATGATTTGTAAGGGAGTTTTTAAAATCCTCGTATGCCATTGTTGAGAGCATGTAAGAAGAGATCACAAAATTCCTTATGATCCATATTTGGTGTGCTAGTTGAAGAATAGAGAACTTTCCTCCATTGTGTGATAAAATGTGTGATTGACTCATTGTTTTCTTGTTTGATGTTAAAAATTCTTGTATTCCTTTCTTGACTAGTTTGTTTCTGTCGAAGGTAGCCACAAATTGATTGATGAATTGCCTAAAAGAGTGGATCGACACTTCTAGAAGTTGATAGTACTAATCCAGAGTGATACCCTCCAAAGTCTTTGGAAAAATCTTTGCTACCACCCCATCCCAAGGAAAGAGTTTGCACACTACCATGATGTAAGCCATGATATGAGAGTTGGGATCACCCTCTCCTTTAAATTTTTAAAGCTTAGGGAGAGAATGTGGTAGTAGGACTTGACGAATATTGTAGTCAAGAGGCTCCTTTAACTACTCAAGGTATGTTCCTAAGAGGGGGTTATGTGTAGAGGGTTTTGTTTCTCTAAACATTATCCCTTCAGGTGGAGCTTGTTGTGTTTGTTGAAAGGGTATGCTAGATTGTTGATATCCTAAAAAAGTTGGAAGACTAGATGGCATCATTTTTGTATTTTGAAAATTAGGTGGGATTGTTTGTGGTTGATTTTACATTTTAGGAATCCCACCTATTTGATCGAGTCTTGTCATGTTGGATGATGAGGGTAAGGGAGGCATGCATGTTTCATGGAAGTTTGGATGAGGGGGATTTTGTGTTGCCCCCTGGTTTGATTCAATCTTATCAATGAAAGGATTTCCCTATGCCCTAGGTTTTTCTTGAATTCTACTTTGACAAACTTGTATGATATTTCTAGCTTCATGGGTCCTGATTCATTGGACTAAATTTTCTATAAGTTCTATGAGTGAGGCTTCCTCCGTTCTTTGAGTTTTACAACCTTGAAATGGATTGATATGCATTGGGGTTTGAGTGACCCTACTTGTTCCTTTTGATGATACTTGACATGTCATGAGTCTTTTATCTTGATATGCCACATGGGGGGGGGGGGTTTGTGCCCCCAAGCTTCTTGTAAGATTTTCTTTTGATGGATCACCTCATTGTCCATTTGGGTGGCCATTTTTGTATGGCTTATTATGGGTTGGTCTTGTTGATGGATCTCAAACCGAACACTCACTTTGCATGTTTTGATTTGGTCAACATTGTGGGGATCTTGTTGGATCCCCTTTGATTCTTTCGAGTTTGACTGATTTGAGATTGAAGCTATTGGATCTGAACATGTGCTACTTTCATTGGAGGGGCGATTCCCTTGAGCTATGTGTGATTTTGTCCTAGATTTGGGGTGTAGGAAACACCATGAAATGAAGATGGACATGAAAGATTAACATGGAATGAAAGAAGCATGTGGAAACATAAAAGATCCCATTAGAAGTTTTTATTTTTCACATCGGGTTCACCAAAATATGGTGAATCTGGTGTCAAATGTGGAAGTGATGATGAATGAATTTGGATCATGTAGTGGAAATGCAAAATGCTTAACCAAGAGGTTTTTCTCTTCAAGTCAGGTTCACCAAAATATGTGGTGAATTTGACATTGAATGTAACAATGGTGATGAATGCATTATGCAAGTATAAATGCAAACAACTCATCCTAGAAGGATTTGTTATTCACGTTGGGTTCACCAAAATATGTACACTCAAAAACATGACTTAGTTGTACGGGGTGGTCGAGTTAGCTTTGATGGACCACACGGGACACTCTCCTTACCACAGGGTGAACCTCCACGCCACTCTCGATCTCATGGTAGAACCCAGTCGAGAGGAGGTGAGACACTTGGGTGGTCCTTCTCGCTTGAGAGTTGGACTTCGTGAAGAGCGGTTGGCCGGTCCTGGGGCCTTTCCTAGTGTTATTTTGTATATGGTGTTCAATGACCATTGTAGTTGAGATAATTATTTTACCTAAGGGTCACTAGTTATTGTTCTCCTATTTGGATTATGAAGATTCCAACATTGAGTGGGTTGTTGATTGTTTTCATTTATGTTTCTTGGAAGTTGTAGTCTCTCTTCAAACTATTGTATGATGAATCGTGTTTGAAGTAACTTTAACCTATGTTGTTCTTGGATTGTTAATTGATTATGTTGAGGCCTAGGGTGTAACTCTTCGATCTCTTAGAGGATTTCCCTCATCCACTCACCCCTAAGACTAGTTCACATTCGCGAGCTTGAACCGAGAGAGTTGGTTAAAGTTAACCTCAAGTTGACTCACTTTGACTTAGGGTGATGACCTAAGGTTTACTTTGCTTTTCTGTGTGTAGATTGATCTTGTGTTGACTAGTGTGGACCTTGTGATGAAATTGAGGGTTTACTTGAGTTTTCACTTTATTTTAACCTTGGTTGACCTCATGATGAAATTGAGGGTTTATGAATTTTGTGTTATGCCTATGTTTTTTTTTTGTTTTTTTTTTGAATCTATGCACTCTATATGTATGCAAGATAATGTTTTTGTTCTTTTTATGATTTTTTGGAAGGAAAGTGCTTTAATTAATCTAAAATTTAAATATGAATTTAATTCTAAATGAGTTTACCTAAGGCAATCTTAATCTATGTTTTTGGTATTTTTGATATTTTGAATCTAATTACTCTAGGAAATGAAAGAACAAACTAATCTAAGATTGCAAAAGAACTTGGAAATAAACTAATTTATCAATGCAAATTCTATTTAACCTATCAAGGAAATTGTAACATGAATTTACTATTCCCAAGAGCAATTTTGAGAATAACTAATTACTACCACAATGAAAAAAAGCATTAAAGAACCTGGAATGTGTGACACATGAGCCTCCACTACCCTCAGGAATCCTCGTGTAGGTAAGATCTTCGTCCTCTTGCAGCAGCAGGGATCTCCTCTTGGAAACAATAGGGAAGGGATGCAAAATAGCTTGAGAAAGCTTTGAAATATGATCTCATGTAAGCTAAAGAGCACTATGGATTGCAAAAGGAGCAACATAACAACCTAAAGAGAAGCTTTTAGCAAAGCTTTGGCATAATAACAAGAAAATAAAAGGCTCAGAAGTCCCGTGTGAGCATAAGAATGTTATGTGGAGGGACAAAACCTGCAAATCTTGGATGCACAAATGAAATTACCTCCCAAAAGGAGGAGCTTTGAAGCTATGCAATAATGAAAACTAATAAAATCTTTGAAGCTTTAGAAAATTAAAGAAAGAAATGAAGAAAGAGGCTCAAAGGCCTATCAAGAATCTTGAAAAAGCTTGTGAATATGAGAAGAGCATTCTCCCACTTGGAAAATAATGAAAGGGGAGGGGTATTTATAGTTTGGAAGAGGTCATGAAAGGTGGAATTGATTGAGAAGTTAATTCAATTTGATTGAAGAGTTAACAAGGTTGATTGGATAGAGAACTGGATTGATTAAGGAGTGATGAAGAAAAGATAGCTTATCACAGAAGCAAAAATGGAGTCATCAAGAGTCCAAGAGGTGATAAGTTTAGATCAAATGGAGCTAATTATGCATGCTTGAAATCTTGGAATAGTTCACTCTAAGTTTAGGCCAAAAACTCATGCAAATAGGAAGGAAAATGGGTCAAAATAGAGCTTTTTCACATCCAAAATTGAAGTTTTTCTACGATTGGAAAAGATGGCAAGGTTGCCCATGGATTTCCCCTTTTACCAGTCCAAGTTGCCTGGGGGCGACCCATGGGAGACCCACAAAGGGGTGGTCTTGGGTTGAGAAGCGAGGTTGGAGATTGTTAGTTAGGGGATGAAGATGTGAACTATCTCTAGAACCAGGTCAAAAGGTGGTCAAAAACCAAATCTCCACTTGCAAATGTAAAATCTCCTAGGGGAGATCCTAAAATAATAGGGGGAGATTTATGTTGGTTGAACGTAACTAAAAAATGAAAGTTGGAGATGGCTTGGGAGGTCCCTTGGAGGGCTCCTATGGGTGGGGTTGGATGAAAAACAACAGGGAAAGGTTAATTTACAAAAAATAGATGAATATGAGGCTTAGGGATGAAGTTGTAAGCACAAAAAATGAAAATCGATAAGTGTCAAGAGTGAGGGAAAAGTTAGTATGAGAAAGGGGAAACAAAAGAAGAAACAAAAACCCACGTGTTGCTAAGAGAAATGATGCTGAGAGGAAGTTATTTTCATGCTTACATGTATGTGACAAGGATTACATGTCATTGTGGGGTCCTCATGGAGGTTGTGCGTATTTTAGTGCTTATAGAACCTTACACCGGATAAAGAAGATCTCATTTCTTGGGTTCACAAAAATTAGGAGGAAGTAGAAGATTCTTTTCTGGTTGAAAAAGTTAAGGGTTTCTTTGTTGCTATTTTTCCCTCTAAAGATTCTAGGGATAACATTTTGAAAAATAAATTTTGGTTCTTTCATGTCTTGGGTTTATATTTGCAACCCTAGGAGCCAAATGTTGATCCTATAACAACACACAAAGTTTATTCTATTTTGGGTTCAAATCTACTGCCTTCCTCTTGAATACAAAGAAACAAATTATGGAAATCATGAGTAATAGATTGGGGTTGTTTCAAAAACATGATATTGATTTCTATCGTGACTCAAAAAAACCTGTTAGGTTTTGTGTGTTAATGGATACATCAATAAAGTCTCCTGAAGCAGTGGTAGTTTCTATAATCAATGGGTCATTGATTCAAGCTCTTAATTTTGAAGGACTTGACCCAATTTGCTCATTGTGTTATCAGTATGGTCACTCTTCCAATCAATGTACCAAAAACTTAGCTCTAAAACAGGTCTCTTTGGCTTGTGAGGATCCAAAAAAACATTTCTAGATTCCATCCAAAATGAAACTCTAAAGGAAGATTTAAACATGGAAAAATGTGAAGATTTAAACACTTTGGAAGAGTTAGGGCATAGAGCAGAGCTGAAAGGAGACATAATTTTCAATCCCACACTTTTGTCTCCCACACATGAGGAAGACCATTTTAAAGAAGTTATTTTGGAACAGAGAATGGGTAAGCTCTTCCAAAATGTGGCCAACAAAGAACCTGAGCCTTTTTCTATAGTAGAGAAACAACTTCTATTCAGATCTAGCAGATATAATTTCTTAGATGTTTCTATAGATGTTGTTATCGACACCTTAAAAGAAATAGAGGATCTTGAAAGAGTGAAGCTAAAAGAAGCCCCTAAAGATCCTCATGTAGCTTTAGAAGGCAACATTATTCATAACCAAATTGTAGCCCCCGCCTTGGATGATGATGCAATTCATCAAATGATAAATGATATTATTCTCAAAGTTGGAAATGATATAATGGAAGATATTGTAGATGACATAGCTCATGAGGATGATGGATATGATTTTTATCTCAAAAGATCTATTGCTCAAACAAATAAAGTCCAATAACCTGAGTCCTATACTCCTCAATCAACCAAAGGAAGAAAGCCCAGGAGTAAGACAATTTAGGAGGAGGTAGTAGCTGGTATCTAATCCACATTAAATAAAAATTTGAGACCGAGGAGAGCTTGCCACTCTCCTTGTGAGCAATGAAGATCCTATCTTGGAATGTTAGGGACATAAATGCCCCTAACAAATGATGCTTGATTAAGAATCAATTAGATTCAAAAGGTTTAGATATAGTTCTTCTTCAAGAGACAAAACTATCAGATAAGATTGGTAATTCAATTTTTTCAAATTGGACTAAATGGAAGTTTCATATGGTTGAGGCAAATGGGGCTTTAGGTGGTCTAGCAATTTTATGGAATGAAAAAACTATTTCCCTTTCTATTATAGCAACTCATAACAATTGGATTTTATCAAGAGTACATTTTCTCTAGAATAATCTACATTTTTGGATTTGTAATGTTTATGGTCCAAATTCTACAGTAGGCAAGCATGAGGTATGGAGAAATTTAACATCAATTCTATCTCCTCTCAAAGATGAACTTATTATTGTTGCTAGAGATTTTAATGTCATTTTATCCTTGGAGGAGAAATCATGAGTCATCATACCTCCCTCTAGGGTTATGGAAGATTTTACAAATTTCATTTTTACCAATCAGTTAATTGGCTATCCTCCCAAGAATGGTAAGTATACCTGGACTAATAGAAGGAAAGATTTCCTCCTAATTGTAGAAAGATTGGATAGATTTATCTTATCTTCTAATTGGTTAACTGATGTTGCTCCTTTTATAACCAATATTTCTCCCCTTTTTGGACCTGACCACTTTCCAATTAAATTTATTATGGATGAACCTAAAGCATCCTCCTTCAAATACCCTTTCAAATCTAAATCAATGTGGTTCTGTGATAAATATTATTTATCTCTTCTCAAGGAATGGTGGAAAGCACCTTTTGTTTCAGGTTCAAGGATGTTTCAACTTTGCAAGAAATTATAGTTTATGAAAAACCATATTAGAGACTGGAATAGTAAGCATTTCAAGAATATTTTTCAATAAAATTACGTGTTCAAGATAAATTATAGTAGCTGAATGAACATGTTATTGATTTTGGCATGGATTCTATTTTTTTTGAAAAGGAAAAATGCCTTCAAAAAGAATTACAAGAACTTCTTTCGAGAGAAGAGACTTTTTGGAGGCAACGATCTAGGGAACTTTGGTTTGATATGAATACTAAGTTCTTTCATGCCTCTTCTAAGCTAAGGAAATATCAAAATGCAATTTTTTCTATAAAATCTTTAGATGGAAGGGTTTTGAACAATCACTTGGATGTCCAAAAAGAGGTAGTACAGTTCTCTAAGGATTTACTGTTTTACTTGCAACCTGATATGTGAACAAATTATGATTTGTTAAATAATATTCCCCTCACTCTTTCAAAAGAGGACAACAAAATGCCTTTATCTCCCTTCACATTATAAGAAATAAGATATGTTGTCTTTAATGGCTCTTGACAAATCTTCTAGTCCAAATGGATTCATAGCTTTGTTCTTTCAAAAAGGGTGGAAATTTCTGGAGAAAGATGTTTGGTTAGTAGTGGAGGAAGCAAGAAGAAATAGAAATATCCTAAAAGAAATGAATAACACTCTTCTGATTCTTATTCCAAAGAAATCAAGCTCCTCTTCTTTTGCATATTTTAGGCCTATCTCCTTATGCAATACAATTTATAAAATTATTAAAAAGGCCATCACTTTAAGACTTGCAAATATCATGCCTAATATTATTTCTGAAGAACAAGGGGGGTTTGTTCCAAGGAAAGAGACTTATGAAGGTTCTCTATTTGCTCATGAAGTTCTTCATTCAATACATGAGCATAAAATCCAACCTATGATGATTAAATTAGAGATGCTAAAGGCATACGATAGAGTGAATTGAAACTTTCTTCTTTTGGTTTTAAAGAAATTTGGTTTTCCTGCTCAGTGGTGTAAATGGATTTATGTGTGCCTCTCAAGGACAAGCTTCTCCATCATTCTAAATGGACAGGTATTTGGTTTTTTCAAATCTTCTCAAGGTATAAGACAAGGTGATCCTATGTCCTCTTTCCTCTTCATTCTCATGGCAGATGCTCTAAGCAGGAGTATTCAAGCTTCTAACTCTCAGTGCAAATGGGTAGGAATAAATATTCCAAGACTTCCTTCTCCTATTACACATACATTGTTTACAGATGATACATTAATTTTGGGCAAGATTTACTTAGAGAAGCTAAACTTTATAAAAAGGCTTTGAATGAATACTGTGATGCTTCAGGTCAGAAAATAAATCTGAATAAATCCAAAATCATTTTCTATAATACTATTGTTCCCATTCAGTCCAAAATTTGCCAACTTTTAGGTTTTAAAACAAAAGCTCTTCCAACTCAACATTTAGGAATCCTAATGCTTATAGGGGCAAATAAAAATGTCTTTTGGACCAAATTTTTTGATTAAATCAGAAATAAAACAATTTATTGGAAGATCAGGTGTTTAACTTTCTCAGGAAAACTTATCATGATCTAATTAGGGCTCTCAACCATTTTGATTTACATGATGTCGATGTTAAAGATGCCCAAAGGGGTAATTTCAAATTTTGAAAAGGTATTAAGAAATTTTCTTTGGAAAGAAAATCTAGACAATAATGATAACAAAAAAATGCTCTTGTATCTTGGGAGAAAATTTGCACTTCCAAAAGACTTGAAGAGCTAGAATTTTGAATCTAGAAGCCCAAAATTTATCTTTGGGTGCTAAATTAACTTGGCATATATTTTACAAACCTAAATTGAAATGTTGTAAAATCATGCAAGCAAAGTATTTAGAATCCACAGATCTAGAAATAATTTTTACAAATTTGAATCGTCCTCTTGGCTCTAGGATGTGGAACTTCATATTCAATGCAAAGAAGTAATTTTACCACATCTTTCTTGGACAATTCATAATGGGGAACAAGCTCTTTTATGGGAAGACTCATGGAATGGATACCTGACTTTAAATACTTATGAAGGTTTGATAAATGCCAAAAATATTTTGACACAAATTTGGAGAACCAGAGTAAAAGACTATTTTTAGGTTTCAATAGGTTTTTCTTATGGAAATGTGTAATGGGAATACTTTTTTGATACTTCAATTCCACAGGATCAAAAGAAGCTTCTTAAGGATATTTTAGCTAACACAAAATCTTCATTTCTTCTAAATTTGATCAACTTATTTAGGGTTCTTCAAAAACTGGAGACTATTCTGTGAAGCAGGATTATTTATCTCTTACTTCTCAAAATGCTCATATGCCGAATTGGCCACATTAGCTGTATTGGGATAAATACTATCTACCCAAAGTTGGGGCTTTTACTTGGCTATATCTTAAGAGTAAGACCCTTACTAGTGATAAGCTTGTCAAAATTGGGATCTCTAGGCCTTTCAATTATATCTTATGTGGAGAAGTTGAAGAGAATACATCCCACTTGCCTTTATTATGTCCTTTTCCTTACAGGTGTTGGTCTTGGATATGTAAAAAACTCAATTGGTATGGCCCTCTTCCCAATTCAATTCTAAGTCTTTTTCAAATTTGGCCATCTCTTTATAAAGACTCAATGTTTTCCTCTATTTGGGAATATTTGGCTAGAGAGAAATCACAAAATCTAGTGTAGTCAAGGTAGGAGGGTCCAATGAAGGACTATCCATCCTTGCAACCTTAAGCAACCAACATCATGATCATAACAAAGATGCAACAAAAACATCCAGATAATAGTAGAATGATAAGAGAGACTCATAATCACATGACACAAGATTTATCCTGGGAAAACCCTAAAAGGGAAAAACCTAGCTTTCAAAAGATTTCTCCTTATATTATCAGATCTTCAAGTCTCA
Organism: Cunninghamia lanceolata; assembly: GCA_027924645.1. Classification (NCBI taxonomy): domain Eukaryota; kingdom Viridiplantae; phylum Streptophyta; class Pinopsida; order Cupressales; family Cupressaceae; genus Cunninghamia; species Cunninghamia lanceolata. The sequence goes on along the minus strand of BSBN01000520.1, from coordinate 19,710,186 downwards.
TTACATCTACCTCAAGGGCTTCTCAAGTACTAGGCCGCAACCCAGGCTTACAAGGTTAATAGAAATACATCCACATCATTCTCCACATGACCTTTAGACAACCTAGTTTGCTCTATTATTGGTCCACACTTCCTTCACTACATCTTGCTTGTCTCTGCTTCCTTACGGCTATCTCTTGACTCTATTACCCCGTCTATATCATCTTCTCATCTCCACTTCTTTGGAACAACCTCAATTCATGTTTATATATCCTCTACAATTCTCTAAGATAATCTGTGTTGGCCTCATGGTGGCACATATCTCTATGTCCCCTGAAACGTGTAGTCTTTCCTACATATTTGCGGTAACATTGGAATGAAGTACATCTTGCAGTTCACAACATAAGCTCTCTTAATCCCAATTCACCTCCTCATGATCTCCCTTACTGGTGCATGCTTCCTGGTTGTTGGGACAAGCTCACAAACCTCTATGCAATCTTTCTCCATACCAGTTAGTACACAGTCCTCATTCTAATGTCTCCATATATTTTTGAGGCAACCCAAATCTCCTCAAACCTAGATATAATATAGCTCCTGACTTGCTCCACTTAACTTCCAAACCGCAAGACCAAATATTCAATTATGGTAGAGTGTGGTGGGTTCCAATGACTCCCCTGATAACTAGTTACTCAGTCTTAACTCAAACATTCCTAGACATCTTTGCGGTGATCTATAACTTCTAAAGCTTGGGAATATCATGTCTCCTACCTTATTCTACACACTCCCTAAATTGTGTTACCATACACTCATCTGCGGTAAAATGCGGTAGTCCCCAATGCCACTTTCTGGTACCCTGTAGCTCAACACCAACTAACCCAATTCAATTGATTAACTTCTAGATGCTCCTGCATCAGACTCTTGGGGTTAACTAAAAAGTGAGCCTCTTCACTTTGGCCTGTTCTCCTCCCAAAACCATGAGATCATATAACTAGTTGTGGTGAAATGCGGTAATCTTCATGGTGTCCCTACTAACTTTCTTGTATGTTGACAATTCTATTGGAATCAATGCTACCTCTTAGGATATGTTTGGTGATCTATTCACAGGTACTTGTAACTAGCTCAGAGTTAGTGATTGGTTCAAGTCATCCATGCAAACTACCTCAAGTTCGGTGATCTGTTCACAAATCACTGCACTGCCCCCCGGTCGGTGATTTGTATAGGTCTTCTATGTGGACTACCTCAAGTTCTTTCTCACTTGTGGTGATCTAAGTTCAGTGCTCTTCTTACAAATTATTGCACTGCCTCATTGGTCGGTGGTCTATACAAGTCTTCTTTGCAAGCTGCCTTGAGTTCTTCATTTGTTGCACTAGTCAGTGATATGTCTACAAGTTTGCAACTACCTCACAATCAATGCTCTGTGGACAAACACTTGAAGGCTGCCTCAAATACTTTTCTTCAACTAAAGTCAAATAGCCTCAACATCCTAGAACACTTAGGAACAATCATTTTACTTCCTTCATTTAGTCAATACATTCTTGAATTCCCTCTGCAGTACTCTCTAACTTCTTAGTTCTAGTTGCAACTCATTCTGCACACATCAAAATCTTCTTGTTCCTTCTCTGCATGTACTTCCCCTATACTTCCCTTGGTTTCTTTACCCATACTTCATTTATTGTGGTATAATTTATGACTTTGCTTCCTCTTCCGGTAGAACTCCTTGTCATCCCTTCTTTCTCTACAATATGAACTTCTCTTTTGGTATGCTTTGCACTTGACCTCTTGCTCCTAATTTACACAATCTTTTCCCTTGCACTGGTTCCTTAGTTGTTTTAGTCTACAACAAAAATCTCCTTAAGATCAATGTTTCACCCTCTTCCAGTTTCTCTACTGAACTTGGTGATTCAATAGGTTCTTCTTCCGCATAAGTTATCCCTTCATTATTTACTGCTCCCCCATCAATAGTACCTTGGTGAGATTCAATGCTCGATGCTTTTTTCCTCCACACTTGAAAACAAGTTCCTCTGAATGATCTCTTACCAAATCCTCTTTCATCTCTTTGGTATCCATAATTGCGGTAACAATTACGACTTCCTCTGTCATTGCGGTAGAAACTCCTGTGATATGAATTGCCATCTCTCTTCTTTGCGGTATGGGTTACTCTCCTTGTTTTCCTCCGCATCTGGTCTTCCTTTGCCACATCTTGATCCATGTTCCCTTTTTCATGTTAGTGGACTTAATTTCTCTCTCACATGTGAATACTTCATCCTATACAACCTTTTGAACATACAAGTAACATGTTCCCATTTTGATCCATCAATCGATCCATAATCCATCTGTATACAATCTGTCATAGACTCTCTCCTCTGCATTTTATTCCAACACATCTTCTTAGAGTGATTCCTTAATCCACATATTTTACAAGGGTAAAGATCCTAACACATTTCATTTCCATGTCCATGTCTATTACAATAAGAACAATGCATACCTTGCTTTCCTAGAGTTGATTTGTTGAACTTGTGACAACAACCTTATTCTCTTCACCTCTGATATATCTAAGGCCCTCATTTCTTGGTATCACTATTGGCTCAATGGGGTCTCTAATTCCTTGATGATGTTTTCCCAATCCTTTTCCTTCATATCTCATTATTTTCATGATTTTATAACCAACATTGTTTTGAGAACTCTCTTTGTCAACACCATCACCAACAATTACAGATTTAGTTACATTGTTATCTTCAACCTTACCCTCCTTGTCTAAAGAAGCTTCTGCGGTATCACACAAATCCTTAGTATTACAAGAAACATTATAAAGTTTAGGCTTAGATATTAGACATTCATTTTCCTTCCTGCATGCTATAAGCGATTGCTCTAACTGATTAAGTTATTCTTTCAATCCTGATATTTCACTCTTTTGTAGATTGTTTTCCCTTTTCAACTTCTCCAAATTTTCCTCTAGATCTATGTTCTTCTTTTCAACCTTATCAAACAACTTGCATCCTTCTTCCAATTCTTCAAAACTCCTTTTGACATACTCAAACAACTTTAACTCTTCTTCTAATTCTCCATTCCTCTTTTTGACATTTTCCAATTCTTCTTCAAGAGTATCATAGTTGTCTTCTCCTAGTTCTCTTATCCTCTCCATCAATTCCGAGTTATATCTTTTGATTTCACACAATTCTTCTTCCAGAATATCCTTCTTGCACATTAGGTTTTCATTTTCTTTCTTCACTCTTTTTCCAATCTTCCCCATTGAAACAAATTATACAAACAATTTATGTGAAAATCTTACCCGTTCCAAGATATCCTATAGTGATTCCAATTCTCCTTGATTGTAATACCTCCTTCACTCCTTTGCAAGATCTTCAGAATGTACACCAATGTCAACTTGAACTACTAGCTCACTTGGATCTTTCTTTCTCTGATCTTCCTTGCCCTAATATTTCTTCTGTGGTGATTCTTTGTTTGCGGTGGTTTCTCTCCTTCTGCGGTGGCACTTACTACACTTTAGGGTTCCACACATTCTTCAAACATATTCTATCTTCCTAACAGATTCACAACCAGCTCTGATACCACTTGGTGTAGTCAAGGTAGGAGGGTCTAATGAAGGACTATCCATCCTTGCATCCTTAAGCAACCAACATCATGATCATAACAAAGATGCAAAAGAAACATCCGAATAATAGTAGAATGGTAAGAGAGACTCATAATCACATGACACAATATCTTCAAGTCTCATTACATCTACCTCAAGGGCTTCTAAAGTACTAGGCTGTAGCCCAGGCTTACAAGGTTTATAGAAATACATCCGCATCATTCTCCACATGACCTTTAGACAACCTAGTTTTCTCTATTATCGCTCCACACTTCCTTCACTACATCTTTCCTATCTTTGCTTCCTTATGGCTATCTCTCGACTCTATTAACCACTATATATCATCTTCCCATCTCTGCTACTTTGAAACAACCTAAATTCATGTTTATGTATCCTCCACAATTCTCCAAGATAATCTACGTCAGCCTCAAGGTGGCACATATCTCTATGTCCCCTAAAACGTTTAGTCTTTCTTACATATGTTAGCTCTAAATCATTTGCAGTAACACCAGAATGAAGTATCATCTTGTAGTTGACAACATAAGCTCTCTTAATTCTAATTCACCTCCTCATGATCTCCCTTACTGGCACACGCTTCCTGGTTACTGGCACAAGCTCACAAACCTCTGTGCAATCTTTCTCCATACCAATTAGTACACAATATTCATTCTGATGTCTCCAGATATTGTTACGGTAACTCAAATCTCATCAAAGTTGGATATATAACATAGCTCATGACTTGCTCCACTTAACTTCCAAATTGTGAGACCAAATATCTAATTACGGTAGAGTGCGGTGGGTTCCAATGACTCCCCTGATAACCAATTACACAGTCTTAACTCAAACATTCCCAAACATCTTTGTAGTGACCCATAACTTCTAAAACTTGGGAATATCATATCTCCTACCTTGTTCTACATACTCCCCAAACCCCGTGACCGTACACTCATCTGCAATAAAATGCGGTAGTCCCCAATGTCACTTTCTGGTACCTTTTAGCTCAACACCAACTAACCCAGTTCAACTAAATGACTTTCATATGCTCCTGCATCAGAATATTTAGAAAACAACAATTACCAGTAGATGAGGTATTGGTCAAGATAGAAAATTCCATATCTGAGATGGTGATAACACAAGTTTTGAAAAGGAATAATTCAAACTTTGCTTCTTGGGATGCTCTTCTTGTCAAAAAATGGCCTTTGCTTAAACCCATTATCCCTAGTTCTGGGCCAAATAAATCTTCAATCAAGATAGGATTCAAATTTATTGGACTCCACCATTTAACTAGTTTAAATTCAACTTTGATGGCATTGTTAAAGGCAATCTAGGATTATCCGGTATTGGTTGTGTTGTAAGAGATCATGCAGGAAATCTTGTCTCAATTATGTCTTCAAAAATTGTAGATGGAACCAATAATGATGTTGAGGATCAAGCTCTTCTAATGTGACTAAGACTAGTTAGGAAAATAGGTATCAAGAAGATAGTTATTGAAGGCGATCCTTTGCTCATTATAAAAGCAATTCTGAATAAATCCACTTGCAATTGGAAAGTCAAAAATATTCTACATGCAGCTTGGGAAATACTGGATGGTTTAGAAGAATATTTGTGTGGCCATACCTATAGAGAGGGAAATCAAGTTGTAGGTCCTCCTTGGCTAATTTAGCCTATGAAATGTGCCAACAATCTATTAATATAGATGTAGACACCCAAAATTGACTCATTATCATTAATATTCAAATATCACATTATCGCACATCTGCATTTGTCTAACACACTTGAGCAATATCCCTAACACATTTATTTCTTCTATTAATTAAATAAAATTTATATTTATTTAATTAATTCATTGGCTATTTCTTCTATTTTCTTCTAAGCTTTAATTAAACAATCTTCAATTATTTAATTATCTTCATTCTATCTATTTTTAATTAAATAAATCCTATTTATTTAATTAAAGATTCCTTTCATAAGCTGACTTTCCAATTAATTAAATAAATTGTATTTATTTAATTAATTTATCTTATCATTTATCTTATGAGCCGACATGTGTGCCTCTTTCATTTAAAAAGATAAATGGTACTACATCCTTTTATTTAATATTTTTCACATGTAGTACTTTTCTATGTACACAAGCACACCTAATCCCTATCTTCTCGCCACTTGTCATCTTCACATTCATCTATGTTTATCTTTTAATCTTAGCCATTCACATAGCCTCCAAATCTCCACCGTTGATTGATTTTGGTTGAGTTCTATATAAACACCTTCTCATTTCATACTACAATGCATCCAGCATTCATATAGCATCTACATTATCATCTTGAGCATATTGAGCATTTGAGCATTCATAGCATCCATTGAGCTTTCATCATTATCATCTATCATGGAAGCTTTTATCTTCATAATTGTTCATTGTTGAAGAAGCAATCCACATCATAAACAAGGAATCATACAATCTAGGTGATGTTGTGCTTGAATTGCATACTTTTGGTTTCATTTGGATTGGATTCTTTGATGATAGTAGGGTTAGGTTTTCATGGCTATGCTTGATCTTATTAACCTAATTTTTACCTATCACATTTTGGCACACCCGGTGGGACTCACGTCCTTGATTAAATTTTCTATTTGAAGTTGTTTTTTATGAAGATCAGATCTTTCGAGCACTTACGGCAAGTTTTAGGTGCTTCTGAGAAAAAATCTGCCGCTTTCTGTATATCCGCGTCGCTGTTGCACTAAAATCAGCCGCTTGTAGTGGATCACTTTTATTCTGTCATTAATCGCCTTTAGTCTATTTTGCATTGCTTTTATCTTAACAGTGCTTGCTTTTGCATATAACTGGATCACTTTTATTCTGACAGTGATCACTTTTGGCTGACTGCATCACTTTTCATAGAATTAGGGTCTCTGTTGTGTATTTACTATTTTACAGATCCAAGTCGCTTATGAGCCTAAACCTACCGCTTCGCGCTTTTCTGCATCGCTTATAATCCAAAACAATTCGCTTCTGGTGTCTCCCGAGTCGCTTTTGATCTATAGAGGTTCGGCTGTGACAAAAAGAAGATCGCTTTCGACAAACAGTGCATCGCCTCTGGTAAACTGTGTCGCTTTTAGTCTATATTATTTGCAATTTGTTTTCTTGGGTACTAATCAGATATTTGTGCAGCATCTTATCAATTTGTCCAAGAAAAGGAGGTTATCAGACTACTAACATATTTGTTGCAGCTTCGATCAGTCCAAGACTTGTGGTTTATCACTAAATTAGGAACATTTGGGCTTGGTGCTTAAAATGAATCATTGCTTACTCCATGATTGATTTATCTTTCTTGATTGCTTGCATGTGATTGATTGTAACCCAAACTTAATGAGAAAAGTATCCTCTCCCCTTGCCTATCAAATAGATCTTGGGTGTATGAGAACTTGTTATTATCTTTAGAGGGCCTACCTTCCTGGTGTGAGAAGGGATATGACCCAAGCGGTAATGGGCTAAAGCCAAGTCCTTCCGAACCATTATATAAGAAAAGTGTTTGTGTTGAAAGCCACAAACAACGGGTGTTGTTGTGTTATACCGACAGCCAACCACCCCCAAAACCCTCCAAGGCGTAACCCTTGAAGGCTGGGAGACTCCACAACGGAGAGTAGTGCTGCCGCATGTATAGCCACCCAAACGGATGCCCTTATTAGCAACTTTGTGTAGTAGCGAAAAACCTTCTATTTGTTGATGCAAAAGTTGGGACCTTTGAAGCGGCCTCGATTCATGTGGTTCTTAGAAGAGATAGCAGGGACAATCCTAAGGTTTGGTGGGGGGACGAGCCTTACAGGAAACCCAGATCTTGGTATGTGTGAGAAGTGAGTGTCGTGGAGGGGAGCCAGTGCTACCAAGATCCTGAAGCTATCCACTTTGAATAAGCACGGCCAGGGGATTCAACAGATACAGTCCTTTCCTAGCCTAGGTTGTACAAGTTTCTGATTGTTATGAGTGTGAGTGACTGCAATTACTAATTTCTTGTCAAAAAATCACAAATCAGACACCTTTCTGACAGACACAGTCGCTTTTAAACCTAAACTGCCCACATACAGATAGCAAAAATCACTTTTGGACCGCAATTAGCCGCCTTTTGCCTGAATTGAATCACTTTTGAACAACAGCTGATCGCTCTTTGCGTAAACAAGGTTGCCTTTAAACAACAATTAGTCACCTCCTATTTGAATCAGGTCACCTTTAAACAACAGTCTGTCGCCTTTAACATAACTTGAGTCGCTTTCAATCAACAGCAAATTACTTTTTAGCCAACAGTTGTCACCTGTGAACAATCTAATCGCCTCTGGTTAATACTGTAACTTACTGTCAGAATCTAAACCAGACCGCATTTGAGCTATTATTAGTCACCTTTGGCATCCTCTGAGTCACCTATGAGCTATTACCCATCACCTGTAGTTAAATACCTACAAATCTTATTGCCTTAGCTGAATTCACCACAGATCCAACTTGCTTAAGCTTCAGCATTAGCTTTTAGATCTGTCTCTGATCATTAGCAGATACCTGGACCTTGTCTCCTGTTTTGAGCTCACTAATCAAACGCAATTCATGAGCTTTCCATCTTTTTAAGACCCCAACTAACAAATCAAACATCAAACCAATCGTTCAACAAACATCATCTTTTAGCTTTAGTTTCAACAAACATCAGTAGCTTAGCAGCTTTTAGCAAACAATTTTTCCCTTGAGTGTGTGAGCTATTCTCTAGGGAAAACCAACAACAACCCAACAACAAATCAACCAAAGTAAACCAACCAAGCAAATTAGCAAAACCAACAAACCAAAACAGCAACCAATCAACCAACCAGCAAACTATCATCTTTTGGGTCTCAAAACTTTGACAAGCTAAACTTCATCATCAACATCATGCCTCAAACTAGGAGCCAATATAGAGCTGAAATGGAAGCCAAATTGAGAGCTGAAATGGAAGCCAAATTGCAAGCTGAGATGCAACATTTCAAATCAACGCCTCTTAAGGACACAACTCAATTCACAACTCGTATGCCTCCTCATATGTTTATGCCTCAAGGATACACTATTGGCGAGTCATCTTCACAACAAATGCAACCTCCAACATCCTTGGAAACTTTTGAAGAACAATCTCAAGATGACTCATCAGAATTTTGAGATACCCATGTATGGGACCAAGTTGAGAGACTCATTATATCTGATCCTAATCATTACTTCTTGCAACTTGCTCGCATGGGCACTAAATTACCAAAAGACTTTGACATATCCGCTATTAAAGAACAAGATCCAAACACTCCCGCTGTTGTTGTAAAGGGACCATCCACTATGGTCACATCATCTCCCATCATGATGTCAGCTTCACCTTCCAACACGTCTTCCTCATTGCCTATTGTTGCCTCATTTGATCTACCACGCTCGGAGCATACTTTAGAACCATTGATAGTGCCAACCAATGTACTCCCTTTCATGTCACAAAATCTTAACCTACCACCTTTCCATGTTCCTCAACATATCTCTCCTCCTACCATGACCGTTTCCATGCCTCAAGTAACACAAGCTGTCCATGTAACTCAAGCACAAACGCTCCAAGCATCACAAGCTATTCCCATGTCTCATAGTGTGCAAGCCTCTCAAACTATTCCAACAACACCTATTTCCCAAACTTCACGTCCATTGCAATCTACTATATCTCATACGAATATCGTATCTCATATACGAACTGCTAATCCCTCCATTGACATGAGTGATCCTCCTATCATTTCTCAAGCCAATCCTAGCAATACGGTTGCTTATGTTGATCAACTACATCCATGCTGTCATATTCTTCCAATCCTTCACACACTATCAATCTATCTTATGCTAGCCAAGGCTTGCCTATTATCACCCAACATATGACACATACCAATCCCCATGTTGTCCAAAATACAAATCCAAATGTTCATCCTTGTTTCGTATCTTCCAATCCCTCCATTACTTACCATGTCACAAATCCAACCCCAACTTCCCAACCATTTACTATTGTCAATCCGTCATCCACTTCCCATGTGATGCATACCCAACTGCCGCTTGTGTCTCAAGGATAGCAATCCTCCAACACATATGTGTCACATACCAATCCTTTGACATATATAGTGAGTACGCAACCTCAACAAATGGTCATAGCTCTATATATCCAACAACCGCAACTACAATATATCTCATATCATACTTCACCCCCTTTGCAACAACAACAATTATCTTCAGCGGATGTTCAACAAATGATCAATCAAGCTGTAGGACAAGGCAAGAAACCTTTCTCTCGAAAACATATGTGCTTATCCATTTGACAAGTCTCTCAATATGATATCTTTTCCACCACATTTTGAAATTCCATAGTTCGATAAGTACAAAGGAAAAGGAAATCCGGAAGACCATCTTAGAGCATTCTTTGTGGCATGTCTTGATGTCGCTTATGACGATACATATCTTTTGAGATTTTTTCCTCGAAGCTTAGCAGGACAAGCTCTTAAATGGTTTTCTCATTTACCTCCGGGAATTAAGTCTTTTCCAGAATTGGCAGACAAGTTTCAATCCCACTTTGCTTTCAACATTGAACATGAGGTAAACATGAATGACCTTGTCAACAATAAATAGCACAACGGCAAAGCCTTTTCTTCATTTACTCAACGATGGCGTAATATGGCTAGCAAACTATAATGGGAAATACCTAAGAAACAACAACTTGACATCTTTGTTCAAAATCTTCATCCTGAGCTATCATTTCAAGTACAATTGCAAAGCGCTAGCACCTTTGATGAACTTGTTTCCAAAGGAACCATCATTGAACGAGCTCTAATTGCTAAAGGAACTATCAAGATCTTTCACGATAATAAAGACTATCCTCAAAATTCCAACGATAAGTCTCGCTTTTGGAACAAGAATAAGAATGTTGTCAACGATGGTGTGGTAGACGCAAAGAACATTCAAAATATGAAAGCTCCCATCCACATTCAAGCAACTTCTACACTAATACAACCTTTTCAACGAACGCAACAACGACAAACTTCTAATCTATGCCGACAATTTACACCATTAGCGGAACCTATGGATGTTGTTTTTCGAAAGCTTCTCCAAGCGGGTGATATTATCTTACTGGATGCACCACCAAATGGTGAACCACTCTTCAGAGCTCCTTGGTACAAATAAAATGAGTATTATGATTACCATCGAGTTAAAGGACACAAAACAAATGGTTGTATGCACTTAAAACATGTTATCCAAGATTGCATTGATCAAGGTTTAATCAAGGTCACACCTTCAACAACTCAGCCTGCACAACAATCAACATCGAACTATGATCTAGAGACTTTCAAGAATCCACTTCCATCTCATGACAACACAAGTAACCCTCACACTGGAAATGCCATTCAGTATACCTATGAATCATCTACCATTGGCCGCATTGACCATGCTCGCATTTCTACCATTACCATCCAAGGTAGAGCACCTGATTGTGCTGTAACCACGCAAAGAGGTCGAGTAACCATCCAAGGAGCACCCGTTCATTCTCCTCGATCTCTCTCTAACTATAACCTCTTGGATCACCTTGGAAAAACACCTGCGTACATATCCATTCTTGAGTTGCTTCGCATATCCCCTGCTCATAAAGCTATCCTTGACAAAGCCTTACAAGAGTCTTCGGTGCCTAATGATATTGATATCACACAATTCCAATCTATGGTTGCTAGCATTGCATCTCCTTGTCACTTAACCTTTTCTGACAAAGATCTTCAGCCCTCCATCCATCCTTTACATAACGAAGCCCTCCATATTGAAGTGTTTGTTAAATAACGCCTCATCAAATGAATTTTGGTAGATGGTGGAGCTGGTTTTAATATATGTTCTTTGAAACTTATAATATAATTGAGATATTCTGAGAAAGATGTTGACACCTCCAAGGTTATTACTATAAAAGCATATGATGATGCTGAAAGAGATACTGAAGGGATTATCTTCTTACCTATCCAAGTTGGGCCGGTTACTACAGAAACTCGCTGTCAAGTCCTTGATATTGATCTTCCTTATAATATTATCCTTGGTCGTCCATGGATACATGCCCTCAAGGTAGTTCCTTCTACATACCATCAATGCCTTAAATTTCCACATAACGGTGTTGAAGTTACTATCCAAGCTGATCCCAATCCATTTGAATTCTGTCGTGCCTTCCAAGCTAAATATCAAAACCCAAACCATATTCCTATAAACACAGAGGCATATCCATCATCATCCTATGTAGATCCATTTGACCTACTCAAGCTGTCATCTAGCAAAACCCCTTCCAATCTCCGTATCAAGTACACCGAACATGGCCCTGGTGAGTACACATTGCAAGAATCTTGTTGTGTTGGCACCCTTCCATTGTCTCCTAAATCCTACGGTAAGCCTTTTACATCCAAGCCAACTTCATCCTCCACTGTCATCAAAGCCCCCCCTGTAGTATTTATTAAAGGTGGATTTTTGGATGATGAAGACATTGATGATATAGACTCATGGATATTGTTTGATGAAAATGACCAAGTCCAACTCGAAGTAGAGCGATACAACAATGGGTTCCGCATCATAAAGAACATGGGCTATAAAGGACATGGTGGATTGGGATCATAGGAACAAGGACCTACTAAATCCATTATTGTGTCTAAGAAGTTTAATAAGCAAGGCCTTGGTTATCAGTCGGAGGTACTGCGACTCAAAGACATTAAGTGTATTTCTGATACTGACGTTGGACCTTCTTCGGCAGGAGAGACTTCTAATTTGGATACTATCGATGACTCCTCCCTTCATATCACTGACCTTTTTCAAGAACACTCTATCTTCATGTTTTCCGCAGCCTCCTCTAGTCATAACAATTCCTCCATTAATCTTTCACTCGTATATCCTGACCTCATCGATTGGGACCAACAGGGGGCACCAATATTAGATACATTTGAAAATGATGAAGCTATCACAGAATTCATGGGTTTACGACAAGGTATTCCATTGGGTGATCATAAAGTAGGTTTCATGATGGATCTACCTAAACTAGCATATTTTGGCAGAAGTATCAAATCCTTTAGTCACAAAAGTGAAATAAACAAAATCAAACAAAATAGGTCACCAGGTGAAAACTGAAAGGCGCCTCTTGACCGTGAAAAAGTAAAAATAAAGGACGTATCTGAAGGTGAAAACCTCTTTGAGGCACCTGAGGATGGGGGATTTGATCTTCTTGTTGCCACTGATTATCATGAGGAATCAACTGTGCTAGTTGAACAATCACAAGACATGAACTTGGGGACAGCGCAGAATCCAAAGATCACTTTTTTGGCAGCATCACTATTAGAGCAAGAAAGAAGATACTTCACAGCATTTTTTATGAGAAGAGCTATAAATTTTGCATGGACTTATGCCGACATGCCGGGTCTAGATCCATCACTTGTGGTATATCATCTAGCAGTATCTCCTAATGCAAATCTTGTCAAACAAAAATTGCGCAAAATGCATCCACAAGTAGCTTTATTGGTCAAAGCAGAAATTCAGAAACTGTTAGAAGCAAAATTCATAAAGCCTATTGATTATCCAGAATGGGTTTCAAATTTGGTACCTGTAGCAAAACCAAATGGACAAGTTCACTGCTGCACATACTTTAGAGATCTTAACAAAGCATGTCCTAAGGATGACTTCCCACTACCAAACATAGACAACATTATAGATCTTACAACAGGACATGAAATGCTATCTTTGATGGATGGATTTTTAGGGTATAATCAAATCAAAATTGTAGAGGAAGATCAAGATAAAACATCTTTTATTTGTCCATGGGGCACATATTGCTGGGTTGTAATGCCTTTTGGTCTTAAAAACGCTGGAGCCACCTATCAACGAGCCATGACAGTTATTTTTCATGACCTTTTTCATACTATCATGGAAGACTATGTTGATGACATCCTGGGAAAATCTAAGACAAGAGAAGGACATCTACAGGTATTAGCACAAATCTTTGATCGATTAGAAAAATACCAAGTCAGGCTAAATCCAAAGAAATGTGTATTTGGTGTAACATCAGGAAAACTGTTGGGATACATTGTGTCTCGACGAGGGATAGAACTGGACCCAGCTAAGGTAAAAGCTATCATGGAGATGCCTCCACCAACAAATCTCAAGCAACTCCGCAGTCTACAAGGTAGGCTACAATCTATCTGTAGATTTATCTCACAACTAGCAGATAAATGTCATCCTTTTCAGCATCTTCTTCGTAAAGGTGAACTTTTTAAGTGGGATGAAAAGTGTCAACAGGCTTTTGATAAGATAAAGGAATATTTGGCAACACCTCCTGTGTAAGTACCCCCTGTACTTGATCATCCATTATTGCTCTATATATCATTAACAACTGTAGCATTGGGTGCCCTTCTAGCTCAAAATGATGATTCAGGAAAAGAACAAGCCATCTACTACATCAACAGAACTCTTGTGGGATATGAACTCAATTATTCATTTATGGAAAAAGCTTGCTTAGCATTAGTGTTTTCTTCCCAAAAGTTGCGACACTATATGTTGAACCAAACAACAAAGCTCATCTCTAATGTGGATCCCCTCAAATATCTTCTTTCTAGAGCAATTCTCACAGGGAGGTTAGTAAAATGGTTTATGATCTTAAGTGAATTTGATATACAATATGTGGATCGCAAAGCTATCAAAGGATAAGTCATTTCTGATCAATTAGCTGCAGCACCTATCACAGATATTCATCCAATGTATCCAGAATTCCCTGATGAAGGATTGTTTAATCTAACTTCTCCAACATGATGGCAGCTATATTTTGATGGATCATATACACAACATGGATCTAGAGTAGGCATCTTGTTTGTTACCCCTCAAGGAGATTGTATACCTAAATCATATAGAATAGCATTCCCATGTACCAATAACATAGCAGAGTATGAAGCTTTAATCACAGGTTTACGCATGGCAGTACAATGGGCTATCAAACAGTTACATGTTTTTGGTGATTCTCAGCTGGTTATCAAACATGTTTTAGATGAATATCAAACAAAAGATGAGAAGCTTCTTCCATACAAGCTAATGGTTGATGATTTCAAGAAATATTTTGACAATATTACTTTTGAGCAAATCCCAAGACTACAAAACAAAGCAGCAGATGCCATGGCTATGATTGGGTCTCTTCTAGACATGCCATCTGACACCCATAAATGTGAATTTTTGGTCGAACATCTTTTGATTCCAGCATTTGAAGTTCCACAGTCTGAGCTTATATGTGAAATTGTTGGTCCCAATTCACCGTGGTATGAGGATATATATGAGTATCTCAGTAATCAAACCTTTCCATCTCAACTATCCAACATTAAATGCAAAACCTTTATCCGTCGAGCCTCTCGTTACACTATCTTGGGAGATACCCTTTATCGCCGGAGTCTTGATGGTATCCTTCTTAGATGTCTTGATTTTGAGGAAGCGAAAGTGGCCTTATGTGAGGTACATGAAGGTGTCTGCGGCTCACATTCCGCTGGCCTTGGCCTTGTTAAGAAACTTCTACAAGCAGGATACTATTGGCCAACTATGGAAAAAGATGCACAACAATTTGCAAAGAGATATCTACAGTGTCAGAAACATGGGGATCTAATACACGCACTAGCACATGAGCTTCAGCCTATTGTCACTCCTGGCCTTTTTCGTAGTGGGGACTTGATCTCATAGGTAAAATCCATCCTACTTCATCCAACAGTCATAAGTTTATTATTACCACCACTGAATATTTCACAAAGTGGGTAGAAGCCATACCAATGACCTATATCACGGGTAAACAAGTATCTAAGTTCATTCTACATTATATCATTTGCCACTATGGAGTTCCTTGAGCTATTGTCACAGATAATGGTCGTCCTTTCAAGAACCAAGAGGTTAGAGATCTTTGCAACAAGTTCCATATCCAACATCGATTCTCTACACCTTACTACCCTTAGAGCAATGGCCAAGATGAAGCTTCTAATAAAACAATAATCAAAATCCTCAAAAAGATGGTCAATGACGCTAGTTGGGATTGGCATCTACAACTTCATCTTGCGTTGTGGGCATATAGAACAAGTATCAGAACTCCCACTGGCGCCACACCTTATACTCTCGTGTATGGCACTGAAGCTATTTTACCTATTGAGGTTGAGATCCCCTAATTGTGAATATCTCTATAGCATACTGTCTCAGATGAAGAATATCGAGTATCTAGACTCCATGATCTTGAGCTTCTAGATGAACGGCATCTTATAGCACTGAACCATCTTCAAGTCTATCAAAACTGGCTATGTCGCAGCTACAATAAGAAGATTAGAGAACGCAGATTTCAAGTTGGTGACCTTGTCCTTAAAGAAAATCAAAGGAATCAACAACATCGGGAGAAACAGGGCAAGTTTGAACCGAATTGGCTTGGTCCTTTCATCATCACAGTAGTTTATAGATCAGGCACATACACTCTTTCAACACCTGAAGGCATTCCCTTGGATGAACCAGTCAACAGCGTTCATCTCAAGAAGTTTTATCCGTGAATCTTAGCTATTCCAAAAAAAAAATCCAATAATGAAAACCACTTCGTGGTGCTTTGGATAACAAAAAAATAACATAAGATAAATAATTCATCCTTTTGTGAAAACCTGGTAAACAGGCACCTTGGATAAGTACCATAGTGAAAACCTGGCAAACAGGCGCTATGTGTAGTGACTAGCCTCCATTATCTGCTTGGTTTGTTTGATCATATTTCACCACCTCATCCTACCTAGTCCATATCATAATCCACATAGCATCGCCATACACAGCCTTTCCATCTTCATCTTTGTCAGTGCTAGCTATCATATTTGAGACATTATCACGATAACTATATCTTTTAGTACTTTAGCATCTTGACCGCACTCCCTTTTGCATTGTTGCTTCTGCATAATAAACCTCATCCCACATTGGGGGCATTTGTTGAGTCTTATTTGGAAGTGGATACCGCTATCTCTAGCTCATAATACATCAAACAACTTAGCTCACAACACAACAAACCTTTTCAACTTCAATCATAGTGTTCATCCAACGACAAACTTGATCTAACAACTTGCAACCAGGAATCATATCTTCGCAATCTTTTTACATTCATCCGACAATCAAAAAAACATCGCTAGCTCCAGCATCCAAGCAATCAGCGTCATAAGTAAGAACTACATCTAGCTCTATCATTAACGCCTTGATCCCATGGATACAGGGTATGTAGGCAATCTGAGATGCGAAGGAAGCACTCTAATTCAGGCTAAGATGGTAGCCCCTTCTTTCATCACCCATCTTCCATCTTTCTTCTAATCATCTCTTAATCTTCCATCTCACATTCTTCTATCTTTCGTCACTTACATCATCAATAAAACCCAGAACTACATATTCATCATGTCTCATCTTCATCATAAATGTGCTTTGATCCCGTGGATATAGGGTATGTAGGCAGTCTGGAATATGAAGTTTCCAGTACTCAAGCACAGATGATCCACCCCATCTTCTTCATCTTCTTTCCTCATCCATCTTCTTCTCTTTGATTAGCTCAAGCAGGAAGCAAACCATGTGTATATTGAAAGCCCAATCACTTTAACCAATCAAGAGTAAGCCAGAAGCTATTTGTCTGCATGCCTTAAGCCAACATTTGCTATTGCAGTTTATCAACAACTTTAGCCTTCAACATGATGTAGCTTTCCTCTTAACAAGGTGCCAGCTCAATCCATCTCAGAGCACCTAAATTTGGCAAGAGAACGTGATGACAGTATCTTTTGTTTTATCTTTTGTCCCTTTTCTATGCTTAATCAAGACTGCCTTGATCTATCATATCTTGGTATGTTGCGATAAAGTAAGGAATGGGGCATGGTCATATTGCTTTCATATGCCGTGTTTGCGGGATGATCTTATTCTCTTCCTATGCATATTGGTAACTTGTATGTGTTGGCATTAGCATCTTACATATCAATATCTCTAGCATCTGAGAAGCTAAATAGTCTCTTATGCACTTGAGACTATTCTATGTTAAGACTAGCTCCATACATATAACCAGCAAGCTATCACTATGTGTAGTGGAGATAAGCTCAAACCATTGCTTGTAGCATCACAGTCCATCTTGAAACACTAGCTGTTATTCATATCTTGTGCATGTTGGCTCCACATCTTGACCTCATGTGTTCAGACAAGATTGTAGCATGCTAGTTGCGCATTGGATATCTTGACACCTTGGTCTTCTATACCGTGGTGCATAACATCCATATACTAAATCAAACATAAGGATTGCATTTCTTTTCATTTTGAACAATTACTTAAAAAAAGCTGTCCATCATCCTATCTATTCATTCCATCTATTCATCCTATATAGTCCTCAGCCAAGATTAATCATCTCCATCGTCTTTTGTCCATATTTCCGCTCCTACAGAACAAGTGTGTTAGACATACATAAGTCCATCATATATCCTTTCACTACCATCTATCTATATGCATAAGCCTATCCATATCATTACCATTTACATATTCGCATTAACATACATTTTCCATTCATTACCATTTGCATAAACATCCATATACAATCCATAACAATATAAATACACCATGCATAGCCATCATAATATCAACACAATAACCATTACAACATCATATAGATCACCAATCCACCATCATATCTATATACATGTATGTCAATATACACGTGTCTACAATACAAGTTGAGCCATGAAAGAGTGAATGTACAAATCGGCTCTAGGCCTCATCATACAACAGTATAATACAACATATACAAGATAGCCCTAGTGACTACTGGTAGCTCCCTCGCCCTGACCATCACCACCACCACTAGGTCCTGCGCCTAGTCCTCTATCTCTCGGTGGCCCCATCACTGAAGCTACTGATCGAGATCCACCTGACCTCTGTGAACCTGAAGCCCCTGACCTACTCCTGAAGCTAGGCTGCCTCTGCTCTGCTGGCACAGCCCCATAGTACAAGCCTTTGTAATACTCAGCCTCACCCTGCACTCTCTGAAGCTTTGCCTGCACCTGTGTCAACTATGTGGCCAAGTACATCGTAGCTCCATCAGTCCCCAATGCCGCCACTGCTCTATCTTGCTCATTGGTCATCCCTTGTAACTGCTGCACAACCCTATCTCTCTCCTCTCGTATACCATCTCTCTCAGCTCACAGACCATCCCTCTCTACCCTCATAGCCTGTACCTACTGTACCACAGTATCCCGCTCTAGCCTCATCATCTGCTCACTCTGTCTCGCAGCATCTCTCTCTCCAGTCACCCTAGCTAGCGCACCATCATCCTGTCCATCTCCCGCCTGTGCTCTCAACTATAGCTGAGCCTGATAGGTCTGTGTCTATGTTCTCGCATGCCGCAAGCTAATCACTACCTGATGCCTATCTATCTCCACTCTCCTCAATCTCATCTGTGCTCGCTGTCTCCATCTCCTCTCCTCTCTAATCCGTCTCCGCAGCTACTGAATACCAACATCATCACCTACTAAAATCTGTCCCTGAGGCTATGCTAGTATAGGAGGTTGTCCTGGCATCTGCCCCTGCATCTGTATCCCTGGTGCTGCTGACACAATAGCTTGCGCTGGTGGAGCCTGTCGTCGTCTCCTCTGAACTGGTCTCTCCATCCCAATCTCTCCAATCTCTCCAACCCATGTCAACCGAGTCGGTCTAGCTGTCGCCCAGTATACATCATAATTTGGCAATGTGCCCAGATCTATAGGACTCTATCCCCACTGCCATACCACTGGCTATAACCCATCTCTCTCTGCCAATGCTGTGTCAACCACAACCTCTGGACCCCAATCAAAAACCTCCTGTCTCGTCCTCCCAAAAATAGCATCACCAACTGGTACTGCCTGTGCTACCCCGAACTGTCTCAAAACTCTCTGGCAAATAGCTCTCTATAATATAAATGCTGCATCCAAAAATGTATCTCGCCTGCCTAGCATAGACAAACTCTACATCCTCCTCATCCCATCGCTCACACCCTAGCCATAGCCTCCATACAAAACTATCCACCTCATCCAATCTCCTCCGCCAATATACCACCCCTTGGCACTGTCGGTATGTCAAAGCTCCTCTGTACATTTGCACATATGGCTCTCCCGCTGCTCTCGCCACCCATCCCTCTGGTCTAGTAACTGGAATGTGCTCATAAGCCCATACATGCAACATTGTCACTCCTGCTAACATGCTAGCTCCGAACATATAAGCGTAATCATGTAAGAAATGATAAAGCTGCCCGAGTACACACTCTGCCCATGCATACCTCGTACCATAGGAGAACATCCCCTCCATAACCGTCCCCCATCCTACTGGAAAGCCTCTTGCTCACCTATCTCCCACCAGCCATCTGATGATAGTCACTACAACTTGATGTAATCTAACACATAGCTCCTCTATCCTCGCCATCGGGATCTCTGAGCCCTCTACTCCAATGTCCGGTGTCCCGAATACTCTCTTGAAAGCAGCTGGACCCATATCAGGATCATAATCAACACGGTCCCCATCTATCAGAATCCACAAAATCTGGAACACATCCTCCAATGTGATCATGGCCTCTCCTGTCGGTAACAAGAAGGAACTGTGCTCACTCATCCATCGCTCCACCATCACCGTCATCAGTCCCTGATGTGCCTACACTGGCTCCAATCGTGAAACATGCTCCAATCTAAGAATCTCTAGCACTAGTTGCTCCTCTGCATTCAGTAATCTAACTAACCACAAATCCCTAGGATGTGGCTCTCGTGATAACAAAGGCGGTAGTATATCCTGCATCATTCCATTCATCATTGTCAGTTCATTCCGCTACTTTATTCCTATCAAAATATGACCATTTATTGCTATCCTAGCTTCTATCTGCCATAAGCAGTTCATTTTACCATATGCGTCTATTTTCTGATCAATAGCAACTCCGTTTACTGCATGCACTTCTATCTTGCTTACATGTGCCCTCTTTTGCATATGCGACTACTGCTATCCTATATGCGACCTTTATTTCTATATGCACTTCTTTTTACTCTATAAGTGAGATATCTACCATATGCGAGCACTTACAATTTCTATGCGAGCTAAAACCCTGTATGCGCCTACTGTTTGACCATAAGCGACTCATTCTTTTTTATATGCACATTTCAGCCTATGTTTTGCTAGCTGAGTCAAAGCGATCTACTTTTTCCCAAAGCGACCAAGCCGTGCTTATAAGCGATCTGAACTCCTGCAAGTGATATGTTTTCCTACACAAGTGACCTGAAATCCCTATCCTAAGACCTAGTCGCTTTTGGTGAAGTGTGTGCATTAATGACGCTTCTAGGCTATTAAATTCACGCTTTTAGGAAAAGTTTCATAACATACCAGTACGCCTGATCCCTCTGGTCACCCATGTGTCCTCACTCACTTAGCATGATGATCCCTATGTGGAATAACCATCCTGACAGCTCCTCCACTCTTGTCGCAAACTCACTCTCAGGAGCTCTGGATCTCTATAGTTTCTGAACACAAATGAGCCTATTTGCCATTGTAGAACCTACTTATAGCCCTATCCAAGCCCTAATTCTTCTTCTGCAACACCCCATTTTATCCCATCCCAGCCCATTTTTCTTCGTGTCAGCCTTATTTTTAGCCTTTTCTTCTATCGCAAGCCAACCCAGCCCTTCTTGGTTAGCCTGGCTTACCTCTCGAGGGGGCATCACCTGCAAGTTACACTAGGGCATAACTTTGTTTATCAAGCGAAATATCGTATCTTCTTTGACACAACACTCTATCAAACATTGTATCAAAGAGGGGCAAAATGTAGACACCCAAAATTGACTCATTATCATTAATATTCAAATATCGCATTATCACACATCTGCATTTGTCTAACACACTTGAGCAATATCCCTAACACATTTATTTCTTCTATTAATTAAATAAAATTTATATTTATTTAATTAATTCATTGGCTATTTCTTCTATTTTCTTCTAAGCTTTAATTAAACAATCTTCAATTATTTAATTATCTTCATTCTATCTATTTTTAATTAAATAAATCCTATTTATTTAATTAAAGATTCCTTTCATAAGCCGACTTTCCAATTAATTAAATAAATTTTATTTATTTAATTAATTTATCTTATCATTTATCTTATGAGCCGACATGTGTGCCTCTTTCATTTAAAAAGATAAATGGTACTACATCCTTTTATTTAATATTTTTCACATGTAGTACTTTTCTATGTACACAAGCACACCTAAGCCCTATCTTCCCACCACTTGTCATCTTCACATTCATCTATGTTTATCTTTCAATCTTAGCCATTCACATAGCCTCCAAATCTCCACCGTTGATTGATTTTGGTTGAGTTCTATATAAACACCCTCTCATTTCATACTACAATCCATCCAACATTCATATAGCGTCTACATTATCATCTTGAGCATATTGAGTATTTGAGCATTCATAGCATCCATTGAGCTTTCATCATTATCATCTATCATGGCAGCTTTTATCTTCATAATTGTTCATTGTTGAAGAAGCAATCCACATCATAAACAAGGAATCATACAATCTAGGTGATGTTGTGCTTGAATTGCATACTTTTGGTTTCATTTGGATTAGATTCTTTGATGATGGTAGGGTTAGGTTTCATGGCTATGCTTGATCTTATTAACCTGATTTTTACCTATCACAATAGATACTTACTCTCTTGATCAATTTTCAAAGGTCATGGAGTTAAAGAACATTGATAAAAATTGTTAAGGGTTCTCTTAATAAAGAAGTCTTTTTTTTTACTAACTTTTGTTTAATTTTTGGTAGGAGTTTTTGAAAAAATCTTAAGCTCTCTTTCTCATAATTAAGCTGTCATGCGACTTAGCCATCGACATGTGATAACTGCTGGCAAAGTACATAGTTCATAATTGGTGAAGTATACATGATTATCATGATGGATCTTGAAGGATTTCGCTTGTGGAGATTAGGAGGAATATATTATTTCATTCGATGTGAATTAATATTTAAGTCTGCTTTGTGATGTTTAGCTTCAACAAACTTTAGTTGATTTCTTCAAGTGCTGTTTGTTAGAGATATGGAGAGATATCAGAGAAACAAAAGGATGTTTTTTCCTATCCAAAAATGGGAGCATCCAGTTCATAGTGCTTTTGATTCTAGCCTCTTGGCAAGGGTTTTCAAGTTTGATAACGAAATGGTGGAGGAAGCTATCTTTGAGGTTTGCGGCTGAGAATTACTCCATGATTCAAGGATGATTTATTTTTCTCAGGTGGTTTCAATCTTTCATTCAAATGCCATGGACTTGATCCTAAACATAGAAATGGTAAGGAATTTTGCTATTAATTTTGTACAAGCTTATCTTTTCTTAGAAGAGAAATATAATGAGGTGCTCTTTAATTATGACCTACTCATTGGTAAATCTCCAATTGGGGGTTTGTTCTCTATTTGTGAGATTTAGAGGAATCTAGCCTTGCATTGTGTTTATAATGTGATTACTCATGACTTACAAAGCCACTGTAATGATACTTTGGAAAGATATCTACATTCACACATCAATGAATTGGAGTTGAGTTGGGGGATAAAGTTGAAGACATGTTTCATGCTTGGTCTCTATTGTTACACTTCCAACCTCCCCCTCCCAATGTTGCCCCAGTTCAAGAAGTTGGTGAAGCTAATATCCACCACGAATTTCTAGTGGCAGACCTAAATGTTGAAGACCCACCTGTTTAGCTGTTTAGATATCAGGCTCTAGATTTTTGACTATTTGTTTGTAAACCTGCCACTATTTTCAGGGTTCGTTATTTTGTAATCTTTCTATATTCTCCATGGTTATGGAGCTTTATATGTAACCCATTTATGGGAATTTTGTTCTTTTTAATATTAATATTAATATTAATATTATATAATTATGTAGATTGAAAAAGTAAAATGTGTTAATAGACATAACTATTGCTAGTAAACTCTCTCTTATGGCGAGAAATTTCATGGTTAGCAGAAGGAGACTGCTATGATCACAAGATAGTTTGTTTGCAGATTTTGTTAGGGCAAAAGAGAGGCAAGCATATTCTGGTACTAGGGATCGAGAGTTTTTAAGGGAAGATCATTTTGTATTTGGTCAATTCAGGAATTCTGCTTTAGGAAGGGAAGGTTTTAAAGCCAGATCTCAAAGGTTTGGTAAATCATATAGGTTTGAAGATCATTCCGGGCTGTATTACAAATAGATTTGGATTCAGAAGGAAAAATAGAGTAAGAAGTTGGAGGGATCGACTAAGGAGATTGAGATTGCAATTCCAGATGATCTGATCATACCTCATGTGTTAGATCTTAGTCAGAATGTGCTAATAGGTAAGATCTAGAACCATTCTTCAGATTGGGAGGATTTGGAAGCATGGGTCAGGGTAAATTGGGCTTTAGTGACAAACTTTTGTGTCTTAGAACGGGGTTTTTTTTGCAATCATTTTTTCAAATAAGGAAGCTAGGGATGAAATTTTGTCGATAAAATCTTGGTTTTTCAAGGGGAAAGGAATTTTTGTTCAAGAATGGTGCCCTAATTTTGATCCTGTTACTAAAAATGTTATTTTTTTTCTGTTTTGGGTAAGTTTGCGAAATCTTCCTTTGGAATATAGGGATCTGAGGATTCTTAGATTCATGGCTGAATGATTGGGTTTCTTTGTAAATCATGATTTGTTGACTTTTAAAAACCCCAGGCTTCTAGTTCGAATGTGTTTGGTTATGAATACTTCATTTCCATTGGGCCAGAGGTAGTGATTTTGAAAACTTCAAAGAGTGTTTGGAAATAGAAATTGGAATTTGAGGATCCCTCAACAATTTTTGAGTTTGATAATTTAGATTCCTTTTCAGATATGACTATTTTAGTCAATCCGAGGGAGGTGAAGGAAGTTGATGAGGTAGTAAATAAGGATTCATCTTTAGCTAGAATGGGTGGTTCAGAGAAGAGTTCTGATTTGGATAAGAGGGAAGTCAATACCTTAATAGAAGAAGGGGAGATTGTCAATGATGATTCAAATTTTTAGATCCATCTTCTTGATGAGGGGCTAAAGGAGGTGAATGAGGTTTCATCAGCTGAGGTAGGTTTTCTGGTGAAAGACATATCTCTTGATTATTTAGTTAACACACAGACTTCTGGGTTGGTTTTGGAAGGAGAAGTTGAAATTTAGTCAAAATGCCAGGATAAGGATTCAATTGGTTCTCATTTGAATGAGTTGTCCTCTCAAGAATTTTCTTTTGAAAAGTAGATTTCAGATTTTGTTGATGAGGAAGCTTGCATAAAGAAGGATTTGGATGCAAACTCAGATTTGGGGGAAAAAGAAGTTTCAGTTGTAAAGGTAGTTAATTTGAATAATCCCATTGTAGATCAAGTAGTCCAGGATTTTGGTAATGAAGAGTTAATTGATAGCTTAAGATGTCTAGATCAGAAGGTAGAGGAGTTAAAGGATTCTTTCCCCCAAGAAGAGGTAGAGAAATTCGTTGATGAATTAATCACAAAAGTTGGGGAGGAGCTCATTGCTAAAATTATAGAAGAAGTAGCGAATGAAGAAGAATTTCAGAGTGATGTTGTGTCTTCCATTTCTCAAACCCCTTTAGTGGAAAAGGTTGATCTTGTGTCCCTAGTGAAGCCAAAGGGTAGAAATTCTAAATTGAAAATCACCGAGGAAGAAATTCAAGCAGGAGTTCAGTCTACACTTGATAAAATGTTAACTAGATCTGCAATAAGAAGAGCTTGCAGCTCTCCTCGAGCTCTATGAAGGTGCTATCTTAGAATGTTAGGGGCATTAATGCCCGTAACAAAAGGTGCCTGATAAAACATCAATTGGATTTATCAGGTGCAGATTTAATTTTGCTGCAAGAAACTAAGCTTTCCAAGCAGTCAGTAGAGGATATTTTAAAAAAATGAAAGAAATGGAATTTTATTAGTCTTCCAGCTTCAGGAGCCTTAGGTGGTTTGGCTTTGTTGTGGAATAAAATGAAGGTAGATGTGAATTTTATATTAGGATCTCCTTGCTGGCTTTTTGTTAAGGTGGAAGTTGGCTTTCAACATTTTTGGATTTTGAATGTTTATGGACCCTCTTCTACAGTTGATAAGAAACATTTGTGGGATTCTTTGAGTAAGATAATTCAGAGTATGCTAGAAGAAAGAATGATTATTGGGGGTGATTTTAATGCTATCCTTAGTTTGGATGAGAAAACTAGAGGTATTATCCCTCCGGTTAAAACAATGTCAGACTTTTTAGATTTTATAAATGATAATGGTTTGATTGATACTCCCCCTTCTAATGGCAAGTTCACATGGTCTAATAGGAGAAAAGATTTTCTTAACATTGCTAAAAGGCTTGATAGATTTCTTTTATCTTTATCCTTGGTTGGCTTTAGAAAGTGCATTTGTATCCTCTATTCTATCTTTCTTTGGGTCTGATCATTTTCTGATTCTGTTAGAAGTGGAGTTTGACAGGGCAATTTTAAATTATAAAAGGTCTTTATCTATGTGGTTTCGTGATCCAGACTTTATTCCTCCTTTGAAGTCTTGGTGGGAATCTCTTCCTTTTATTGATGGATCAAGAATATTTCAAATATGTAAAAAACTTTAGCTTTTGAAGAGCAAAATCAGGTATTGGAATCTTACTCATTTCAAGAACATTTTCAAGGAAAAATAAATTTTGCTGGACAAGCTTCAGTTTTTGAACTCTCAGATCATTGAGAAAGGTATGGATAGTCAATCATTTGAATTGCAAAAATCTTTGTAATCAGATTTAGAGGAAGTGTTAGCTAGAGAGGAAGTGTATTGGAGGCAAAAATCTAGGGAAACTTGGTTGTAGGTTGGAGATAGAAATACAAAATTCTTTCATGCTTCTACAAAAATGAATAGGCAGATTAACAAAATTCATCATATTTAGAGTTTAGAAGGTGAGTTGGTTTCAGATCTTTTGTCCATTCAAAAGGAAGCTGTCTCTTTTTTTTTGAGTCTTTTATCTAAGAGCAGAGAGGAACCTTTAGAAGAAGATATAATAGCAATGCTCAGTAACATTCCTAATTTAGTTTATGAGGAAGATAATTCTATGCTTCTTAAAGAGTTCTCTTTGGAGGAAGTAAAATATGTGGTTTTCTCTTTAGACCCTGACAAAGCTCCAGGTCTTGATGGTTTCACCCCTTTGTTTTTTCAAAAATGTTGGGAGTTTATTTGTAGAGATGTATGGGCAGCCCTAGAAGAGTCAAGGAAAAATAGTAATGTTTTGAAGGAATTGAATGCAACATTTATAGCTCTTATCCCTAAGACCAGCGTTCCTTCCTCTTTTGCTCACTTTAAGCCCATATCCTTGTGTAATACTCTGAATAATTTTTTTACGAAAGCAATTACTATGAGGTTGGCCTCATTGATTCCTAAAATTATCTCAGAAGAACAGGGGGGTTTTGTTCATGGGAGAGAAATAGCTGATGGTATGATTTTAGCTCATGAGGTTCTTCGTTCAATTAATGAATTAAAACTGCCAGCAATGCTTCTAAAGCTAGATATGATGAAGGCTTATGATAGGGTTTCTTGGGATTTTCTTAAGAAGGTCCTTAGCAAGTTTGGTTTTAGTAGAAAGTGGTGTAAATGGATCTTTTCATGCATTTCAGGGGTGAGATCATCTGTTCTGGTAAATGGTAGCCCATCAAAGTTTTTTGAAGTGTCTCAGGGGATTAGACAAGGGGATCCTTTATCCCCTTATCTTTTTATTATCATGGCTGATTCTTTCAGTCAGGCAATTTCTGAGCAATGTAGATTGTCAAATTGGAAAGGTATTGCTATTCCTCAAATTCCTTTTTCCATTTCTCACACCCTTTTTGCAGATGACACCCTCCTTTTTGGATTCCCTTCTTTGAAGGAGGCTAAATGCATTCAAAATATCATCTCTAAGTACAGTTCAACTTCAAATCAGATTGTGAATTTAGATAAGTCAAAAGTTTATTTTTTCAACACTAGGCCTACATTGCAAAATAAAATTACTACTTTTTTGAAGTATAAATCTGAATGTTTACCTAGTCAATACTTGGGTATTCCTCTATTTTTTGGGGTTCATAAATTTTTTTTTTTGGGCCAAAATCACGCAATCCATCCATAAGAAAATTGCAGCTTCGAAGGGAAGATGGCTTACTCTAGCGGGCAGGATAATGTTGCTAAAATCTATCTTATTAGCTGTACCAATTTATATGCTATCAGTGCTTAATGTCCCCAAGGGAATCATTGAGGATATTTAGAAATCTTTGAGATCTTTTCTGTGGAAGGGAAGTTCAGATGGTAATAACAAAGTTCCTTTAATTGCTTGGGATAAGGTGTGTGTTCCAAAACTTTTTGGAGGTACAGGAATTAATGACATTTCAGATTAGAATAAAGCTTTAGGAGCCAAATTGGCTTGGAAAATGTATTCTAATCCTAATGCCAAGTGGTGCAGGCTAATGTAGTTCATGTATTTAGATTCTTTGAGTTCAGATAGAATCTTTATAGTGGAAAACCCTCCTAAAGGTTCAAACATGTGGAACTTCTTGGTCTCCTATAGAGAGGTTATTCTTCCCCATCTTTGTTGGAAAATCAATGATGTGTCTAAGGCTTATTTTAGGGAAGATTCTTGGAATGGCTTTCCCCCTTATCTCAAATTCCTGGTCTAGATGAAGCTAAAGAATTTCTCTCTTTAGCTTGGGGAAGGAGAGTAAAAGATTACTTTATAGTCAGGGAGGAGGGTCCTATATTGTTAGTTGTTTGGAAAAAATTTTCTGTTTGCCCGTTTCCTCAAAGTCAGAAGGAGTTGCTCTTAGTCCAATTACAGAAGAGAAAGATATGATTTTCTAGTAAAGAAGATGAATTAGTTTAGAAATTCTCAAAATCAGGTTCTTACAATGTTTGAGATGGTTATAGATCTTTGACTATTTCTAAGGTGGATTTACAATCTGATTGGCCCTCTTCTTTATGTTAGAATGCAGCTTGTCTTCCCAAGGCTAGGGCTTTCACTCAGTTAGCATTAAAGAAGAAGATTCTGACTAGTAATAGATTGAATAAGCTGGGTATTTCTGAAGCTTTTAATTGTGTCTTTTGTGGAAATTCAAAAGATGATCCTGATCATCTTTTTGTTCACTATCCCTTTGCTTCTGCTTGTTGGTACTGGCTCTTCTCCAAATTAAGTTGGTTTTCTCTGTTGCCTAATTCACTTGTTGATCTTTTCAAAAGTTGGCCCATTCTTTTTAAGTGTTCTATGTTCTCCTCTATTTGGATAATTTCTCCCTCTATAGTGGTTTGGAGCATATGGTTGGAGAGAAATAGAAGAGTGTTTAGAAAAGTTAGTCATGAGTTGGAAGATATTCTGTTAGTCATTGAGAAATCCATTTCTGAAGTGGTTATGAATTTTTTATTTAAAAAGGGGTCTTCTAATTTGGTGTTCTCCTCTTGGGATGATAATATTTTAAAGGTTTGGAAGTTTTTGAAACCTTATCTAGACCTTGGTGGCCTTCCAGTTGTTAAAGTAGATAGAAGTGTGATTAAGTGGAGACCTCCTACTACAGATTTTGTCAAACTTAACTTTGATGGGGCATTCCATGGTAATTTGGGTCCTTCTTCTATAGGGGTGTCTTGAGAAAGGCTAATGGGGAAGTAATTTAGGCCTTTACAATCAAACTTTTAGAAACGACTAATAATCAAGCGAAGATTATGGCTCTAGTGGAGGGTCTTAAGTTGGCTAGTAATCTTCAAATTTCCAAGTTGCATATAGAAGGGGATTCGTTGGTGGTTATTAATGCTCTCAAAAGACAATTTGTGTTGAGTTGGAACCAACATTATTTGCTTCAAGAAGCCTGGGCCTTGTTAAATTCATTTGAGCATTTTTCCATCTCTTATTTTTATAGAGAGGGTAATTCTTTAGCTGATGCTCTAGCTAATTTGGCTTTTGATGTGGAGGGGCCTATTTTGGTGGTGGGGATTGATATTGCTAGTGACTTCCCTAAGCTTCGTGATATCGTGACATTGGATCGGCAATCTTGCGTGGCTTAATTACCACATTTATTTTTATGCTAACATTTATTTGTTTGGTAGGTGCCGCGTGGGAATTCACTTGTTAAGCATACTTATTTATTGATGTAATCTCTCCCTTGAGTTCATATCTGTACCTTCTCTATGTTCATAGCAGATTTCTGCAAATGTTATCATTAATGGATACGGCTCTGCAGGGTTGCAATCTTTTTTTGATGGGCATTTCTCTTTTTATACCCTCTTTGGTTGGCTTTTCTGTGCATCATTGTTTTGCTCAAGATGGAGATATAGCTGAATAAGAGGATGTTCTTTCCTATCTAGAAGTGGGAAAAGGCTTTTTTCGGTTCTGTGGATTTAGATGGCTTGTCTTCTATCTTTTCTATCGACAATTTGAATGTTGAGGAGGCCATTCAAGAAGTTATTGGTAAGGAAATCCTGGAAGGTTGAGTGAGGTCTTTATATTCATCTCAGATTTTCTCTATGTTTGCTTCAAATATAATTTTTCTTAGGATCCTAATTTGGTTAGGCAGTTGGTTAGCAAGTTTGTTCATCATTATCTTTATTCTAAGGATCTACTGAATATGGCCTTTCAGAATTATGACATGTTTAAATCTGGTGCTTTGATTGGTGGGTTATTCACTAAATGCCAAGTTATGCATGCTTCTACTCACAATTGTGTCTTTAATGCTTTTCGTGTTGCCATTAATCATGAATGCAAGGAAATATTGTATTTCTCTCTTCATGCTCACAACAAGGATGTTGGGGAGGTGCTCGGCAATTAGATTGATGCAAAGTTTCAAGCTTTACTGCTTCTTCTGCAACATCATCTTCAAATCTCACCTCCCCCTGGTTCCCTAGCAGATGAAGATGGTAATGGTGATGGTGATGGTGGTGTCAACTATTTGCTCTAGGACCTTAATTCTGCTATGGACGCATGATATAATAATCTGCTAAATATGCTATATATCTGATTGTAATGAAATGTTTTGGGTAGTTTTTGTATTCTCCCTGTTCTATTGGGGTTGATCCATCCCCCAGTTAGTAATTTTGTTATAGGCCTATAGGTTTTCTGTTCTGGGTTATGAGGACTATGTTGTTTATTGGCCTATGGGTTTGTTGTTTGACTATGGAGGTCTGTCATGATGTTTATCTGGAGCAGGATGTCTTTAAACCTGCCATTTTGTAAACTCTTTTTAATATTAATATATATTAAATAGGTGCTTGTCACCTTTTACTTAAAAAAAATTAATATTAATATTAATATATATGTTTAGGTGCTACGTACCTTTTATTGACCAAAAAATTACTTTCGATATGTGTCCCAAGTGTGAAGATGATTTCGAGGATATGTCTAATGTGTCATATGCTGGTGCGGTTGGTAGCTTGATGTATGAAATGGTTTGCACTAGGTTAGATATTTCCAAGAAGTGGGAGTATT
Organism: Cunninghamia lanceolata; assembly: GCA_027924645.1. Classification (NCBI taxonomy): domain Eukaryota; kingdom Viridiplantae; phylum Streptophyta; class Pinopsida; order Cupressales; family Cupressaceae; genus Cunninghamia; species Cunninghamia lanceolata. The sequence continues at coordinate 19,679,117 of BSBN01000520.1, read as the reverse complement.
AAGTAGGTTTATGTCTAACCCTAGTAGAGAGCATTGAAATTATGTGAAGAGGGTACTTAGATATTTAGGTGGTATTTTTATTATTGTTTGGTTTATTCTAGTATCGATAGTGTGCATAAGACATTGGACATATAGGGCTTTGATGATGTAGATTGGGATGATGATTTAGATAGTCAGACATCCACTAGTGGTTATGTTTTTACTTTGTTTGGTAGTGCAGTGAGTTGGATGAGTAAGAAGCATCCCATGGTTGCTTTATCCACCACCAATGTAGAGTATGTCTCTAAGGAGGTAATATGTTTATAGAGATTGTGTAGGTATTAGTTTTGATTGTAGGACAATTTAGTTTGGTTGTGATAGCCATAGTGTAATCTATTTAGCTAAGAATCATAGGTATCATGCTCAGACTAAGCATGTGGATGTTTACTACCACTTTCTTCAGGAAATGATTACAAATGGACATATTGAGTTCAAGAAGGTTGACACTTGGGAGAATATTTCATATTCTCTTACCAAGCCTGCAAGCATAGAAATGTTCATTTGGTGCAGGAAGACTATGGGCCTTGTATCTTGTGCTTAGTTGGTAGTCAGAGAAAGTTTTAGTGGTGATTTGTTTCTAATTGGTGAACTTTTGACTTTTGAGGGGTTAAAAATGGCAAATATTACCGGTTTTGACAATATATGCTTTGGCCCAAATTTGATTGTATTTTCGAGCCTGTAGCTTCAGACCACCCACACATTGATATTTTAATATCTTTGAATAACATTAGATCACCATGCTATTTATTTCAGTTTGGTCTCGATTGTCGAGATATTATAGAGACAACTTTAATCCTGATCCAATCGCTTGTCATGTGAATTTTTATTTTTTAAATTTATGTTTCAATTGCCCAATTTTTTACATTAATTACAAGCATATGGTGGTGCAATCACCAATGAAAACATAAGAAATTAGGTGTAAAGTGGCATGATTGACAATGAAATTATAGGCAATTAGGGAAAAGGGGCACAATCACCAGTGAAATTATAATCAATTAAGGGCAAATGATGGTGCAATCACTAATGAAATTATAGTGAATTTAGGAAAATATGTAATATTTCCATGCAATGATAAGTATATTTGGGAAAAAAATATTATAGACATTTAATTATAGGTGGTTATGAGAAAGCATCGTCGATCACCTAAGAATTATAGGTCATTTAGGGTTAATGTGTTTAATTGCCCATGCAAAATGTAGTATGACTATGTAGTATGGATTGGTATTTATGAAAAATAATACTCCATTCACTCTTTAGGCATTTGATTTTGGATTCACCTATTTCCTACATTATGAATTTGCAATTTCTAGTCCTTTGGAGTGGCATTTGATCAATTCACTGTGAGTTGTCAACTATGAGATGTGAGGGTATATTCTCAAAAGTTGGGGAATAGACAGAGGTTGCAATTCTACTTTAGACTTCCATTCCGAGGGATAATAGAGACATAATTTTCAATTTGCATCACATTTTTATTGTATATTGTATGATTAATCTCTATAATAGTATTTCTCATGTGCAACTATGGTCTTGCATATTTGTCATATGTCGATATTGATTTAAATATTTATTTTGTATAATAGTTCTATATTATATATTGTATGATTATTCTCTATAACAATAGTTCAATATTTATTTTTATTTAGACTATATCAATTTTCCTCGATGTATTACCTTCCAAATAAATTTATGTTGATGGTTTTGCCTCAGTGTCCCCTGCTTCCTTTCCATAGATAGGTGAAAGACACATATTTAGTTAACTTGCACTATTGGATCAAACTAAATCAATGGCTTGCAAGGCTCCAAGGAGAAAATGAAGATGCAAAGATAAGGAGGCAAGATCATTGGTTAGAAATTCTTACGTGTCAATTGGGGGCACACAGTCATTTTATTTTAATATGTCCATTGTATAGGTCCATAGACTTGAATGCACTAATGGGGTCCACTTGTAAAAATTTATTAAGAGCCTGTAGTACTAAACACACATGTTTTATTTATCTCAGATCGTCAAATAAAATTGCATCAATGCTTGGCAAGGATCAAAAGTAGAAATGAAGATTATCCAAGTAGGAGACAGTGTCAATGACTAGAAAAGGTGATGTGTTAGTTGTCAGGTCTCATTGTATTAGGTGTATAGGTTGTAGCTATAGGCGTATAAGTCTTATTTGTTGGGGCCCAATTGTATAAATTTATTAAGAGCCTGTAGTACTAAATGAACATGTTTTATTTATCTTGGATTGTTAGATCAAATTGCATCAATGCTTGGCATGATTGAAAGGTAGAAATCAAGATTATCCAAGTGGGAGACAATGCAATTAACTAGAAAAGGTGATGTGTTACTTGTCGGGCCTCATAATATTAGGTGTATAGGTCATACCTATAGGTGTATAGGTCGTAGCTATAGGTGTATAGGTCTTAGTTGTAGGGGCCCACTTGTATAAATTTATTAAGAGCCTTAGTGCTAAAAAATGTATAATTATCCTAGGTTGTTGGATCAAACTACATTAATGCCTGGTGGGGCTCAAAGGTAGAAATGAAGATTATCCAAGCACAAGGTAATGCCATTCGATAGAAAAGGTGATGTGCCAGTTCTTAGGCCCCACAATATTAGGTGTATAGTTCGTAGCTACACATGTATAGGTCATAGTTGCAAGAGCCCACTTGAAATGATTTATTTATCCCAATTATGCATAATCTTATTACAAGCCCATAATATTAAACCAAAGCCACATATTCTCTTTATTCTAAACTGTGGGATCAAACTGTATCAATGGCTCATAGGGCTCAAAGGATAAAATAAAGATGGTTAGAGTGGGGGGCAGTGTCATTCGCTAAAAAAAATAATGTGTCAGTTGTCAAGTCCCACAGTAATTTCATATTAAACTAAATGATTAAATTTAACTAATAATATTAATTTAATGGTCCACAAATGAAAATTAGTTCACTTTGCATTTAATGTAGATACAATGTTAAAATCGAGGGAAGATATATTTTAGAATCTACTAGAGCTATGTTTTTCATTTTATTATTATTATTTTATATAAGCGTATGTTCTTTATTATATTATTTTTTAATTACAATGTAACTATTCCCCTAAATTTTGCTTATTTGGGATATTCCAACAATTGAATGCACTACTAGGGTCCATTTGAAATAATTTGTTTATCTTAGTCATGCATAATTTTATTAGGAGCACGTAGTATTAAAACAAAGCCACATGTTTTATTTATTCAACATCATGCGATCAAACTACATTAATGGATCACAGGGCTCCAAACATAAATTGAAGATAGTTAAAGCTAGAGGCCATGCCATTGGCAAAAAATGGTTACATGGCAATTGTCTATGCCTATAGTAGTTCTTAAGCTAAATGATTAAATTAATGTTCGTCTTTCATGATCTCCCTAATTTTCTATATTATCTCTTACACATGCCATCTTCTTCTCTTTCACTATAACTAATTCAATTTTGTTCATTTGATTGAGTAGTGATTTGTATATGCATAACTTAAATATTGAATTTGTAACTTCGAGAACAATGTTAGAGGAAGATGTTATCCTTAAATTTGAAAAATTGCAGACTGAGAGGAGCCCCATCAAAGAGAAAGAGGGCCACCATAAGTTCCTATTTTAATCAACAACAATGAGATTATGCAGCAAGTGATTGTCCATCCAGAATAATTAACCAAGAAAATCCACTTGAGATTGAGGAATTCTATTGAAATGAGCTTGAGAATGAGGGGGCATCAAATGAAAATCTTGAAGGAGGTAGGCATTATGTGGTTAAATCTGGTAGTGAAAGCATGAACAATGAGTTCACACATAGAGAAAATATCCATGCTACTAGTGGGGGTGAACCCAAGTTTGAAATCTTGTCAAGCAAATGTAAAGCATGTCAGTGGACATGTCAAGAAATTTTTAGCTTGAATGGGTTTCTAAGCATCCATTCATAGAACCTATGAAGAATGAAGATGGAGAGGACATGCCAAAACATTGTCACTAGAAGATTTGTAGTTGGAAATTAAAGAAAGACAAGACATTGCAATTGAAATTAGACACTATTGAGAAGTATGTAGGTAAAGTTTATGAAAATGTAAATGTGAATGGAGAGTTGATGTTAGTGATGTACTAGAAAATAGAAGATGAATGCACTCATGCTTAGAATGTAGATGAGTATGAAGAATATATGCAATCACATGCACAACTTGTTGCTATTAGAGGTTCCATATCTGCTATATTTGGAAAGGTCATGGAAGCAAATCATTTGTCCAAGTTTGTATAGCTCACAATTATATTCCATATATTAAATAGAGGTCAGCTGTTCACGAGATTTCTAGAATATAAGAATTTAATGAAATTTATTAGCATGCCCAACTTTCCACTCTCTAATTGATCTGTCAATAGTGGTTGTGAATGGGTTCAATGTTTGGCTATGGTGGATAAGTAGGATATAAAAGAGAAATTGAATCAGGTGACTTTCTTTGCCTTATCTCTAGACGAGATGATGACCATTGATAATAATTCTTGGGTGCGCATGCACATTTATATTATAGAAAATCATATTCGCCAACCTCATCTACTTGTAGTTCATAAAATGATAGAAAAATCTACCTCTGCTAACCTTATTGAAATCATAAAAATAGTTTGATGAATATTGGAGGCTTGGATGATTTGGTGATCGCAAGGAAGTTAATCTGCATTAGTGCGGATGGGCATTAGTCATGTAGGGTCATAGAAATGGACTAATTATTAATTTGTATACATCATTGTTCACCGTGCATGACTTACATTCACTACATGACCCATAGAATGAGTTTAGCTTTTAAAATTGTGAGTCAATTTTAATTTGTTTCAAAAGTTGAAGATTTTGTGTGTGAGGTATATACATATTTTTAAAGAATTTCAAAAAGATTTTTAGAGTATCAAAGATTTGCTGAAGGACTTACTCTAGATAATAAGCTACTTAAGGATGTCGATACTGGGTGGATATCGTTACACAGATCAATAACTAGATTGTTCCAAGCGTATTGCTCATTGTTGGGCCTATTCTATGAAAACTATATAGATCAAGCAAATATGTTAGCACTATTCACTAATGTCAAGACACTATTAACTCTATCTGGGATTCTTCCCTTGTTGGAAGAAATGAATGTTCTATCAAAGAAGGCACAAGACAGAACAATGCACATTATAGAATACTCAAAGCTGTGGAAAATGTTATGTCTTACTTTGGACAATCTATATATCAATGAATATGCAGCATTTACAGGTCCAATGTTTATAAGTTGGCAAATAATAATGGACATTAAACACGCATATAACTTTCTAGAATACAATGACATAGGTGATTTATGCACATCAGTGCATGGATATATGATAGAATTACACTACTTTAGTAAAGTTGGACAAAGCTCTCAGGCTAGACAAAAAAAGTGTTACAAGAGAGGATTTTAAAGATTTTGTGTCTTCTGCAAAGGATACATTGTAGGAAATTGCAAGAAGTCTATCTTCTAAGATCAGAGAGTGCTTTCCTTAGGATGAACTTTTGGAAGCAATGGCTATAGTTTATCCTCAATATTGGAACACCATAAGCATGTTTGCTATTAGTTCACCATGGGATTTTCATCGCAAGGTGAGGTACTTGGTCAATAATTTTAGTAGAATGGTAGAAATAAATGGAGTATAGATCGAATGAATAATAGATAAGACAAAGTTGGTGGAACAATCTGCTCAGTTCGGATGAATAATGATTGAACAATTTAAATTCATCGACTGTCCTTTCAAAGATGGATCAATAACCAAACTATGGAAAACATTAAGTTTAAACAAAATTTTATGATATTCTTTTTCATAATATTTCAAACTTACAGATCTATGCCAAACAATGATTTTGGGTTTAGTCAAGGATGAAAGAGTTTTTAGCACTTTATAATTTTTGAAGTCAAAGTTATGAAACAAAATTTTTAAAAAATGGAGAATTATTGGAGGCTTTATACAACCAAATACAATGTTCAAACATAATTTCCATTTGATAGAGCTATTGCAATTTGAAAGTCTACTTATGAAAGAAGAGGTGTGACAAATATTTTGTCTTACTTAGAAGGGGACCAACTAGATAATTCAAATAGGGTTTCAGAGGAGCCAATTGAAACACAAGATGAAGAAGAGGAAGATGGTTCCCAACTAATGTGAAACACAAACAACTTAGATATTTTGCAAATTCATGAACTTGATTAATAAACTAAGTTACACAGAATTTGTCTAAAATCTAAAATCTTCATTTATCACAATAAATGTTCTTACAACATTAAACAATAATTTATACTGAAATGGACTTAATGTATTTTCTTTTTTTCTTTCTGATAAAAGGTGTAAACATCGATAATTATATTAAAAAGTCTAAGAAATACTAAAATTTACATAGTATCATCAGATTACAACAAAATATCTTCCAGTTGGAGTATAACCAAAGTATCAAAAATATATAAAGATATTACAATGAACAACCCAAATATCTAAAAACCCTCAAAAATATGATATTCAATATTTTAAGCACTGGTAGAGGAACTTGCACAAGTAACATCTAGAGGCCAAGGAGGGACATGTTCCATTACAGGAGGATATTAAGGAGAAGGATGTAGAGAATGGCTAGGAAGGAAATGAAAAACATTGAAAACCCTCGACACTTTTCTTGTAAAATCATTTCCAATTTTACTTTTATGTGGATTCACAACAGTTCAAAAGACGAGTACATAGTCATTTTAAAGGACTATTTTCATTGCATTGTAAATACAAGTGATGGCATGGTCATTCATAATCTGCTTCAAAGAAAAAATCCTCCAATAGGAGCTACTCCCTGAAACAAATCATATCTAGCAACAACATTATAGAACCTTTATTTAAAAATTAAATAATCTTGTATATACTCAAAAGCAAACATATTAAGGAAATCAAAAATTTGAAGAGGGTCCTGTTGGTACCTGGATTCTCATTTCCCAAACATGCATTATTTCTACCCCAAAATCCATTTAAGTTTCATCAAGGTGCCTTTTAAATCACACCCTATTTTTTTGTGTCTTGTTGCAAGCCTTTGAAAATATGTAAAATTCCTAAAATTGACTAAGGCATTGCAAGAGTGAAAGAAAGAAAGAGAAGAGGAAAGAGTGATTAATTGAACCGGTCAAGGATTGGTTGGATCGGTAATAGAAAGCAAAGGCAAAGAGAAGGCAATAAAATTGTTTTATATGAAAAGAGGGGGTGACGGGGTTTTGGTTTGAATTCTCCTTTCCACAAAACATTCCAAGGGATTTTCAACTGAGTGCTTCTCCTATCAAGAAGAGAGTCATCTATCAGATTGGGTTGCCACTTGGTTTTCTACTAGGAAATTTAGAAGTTATCACACAATGTTGCTAATTAATGCGTTTATGCTCTTGAAACCCTAATTTAAGAAAAATAGTAATTAAATCTATGAATTATGACAAATGCCACCAAAATTAGACAAGGGGTAGAGAACCTTAACTCACTATTTTTTGCAGTCCAAAAAATAAAAATGTCGGGGACAATGATGATGGCACCCTAGTCCAATGTACTACTTTTTCTATGGATTCCCGATCTCCTTTCGGCATTGATTTTTGCTATATCTTTCATTTTTGGTGATCTAACAATGAAAGATAATGGTGATGGTGCCCTTGTCCTGAAATCCCGCACAGTGTCTGCTTCTTTTCAGATCCTAAATCTTTAGTTCCTATCTTCCCTTCAACTCCACTTTCTCTAGATCTGATACCTGTAACCTGCAATCACAAGGAGTGTGGGAGGGGTTGTGGTGTTTAGAGGCTTGCCTCAGTCAAGCCCCAAAGAGACATTCAAGTCTTCTGAACACCGTTGTTAGAGAGAGAGTACGTATCCTTATGGGATAGAGGCAAAAATCCAAATGATAATGATGATAAAACACAATAGATGTCACCTTGATGATGAAGCTCTCATGGAAGGAAGAATCTCTTCAATGCCATGAGGAGAAGATGTAATCCAACCTGTAAAAACAAACACAATAACAATGCTATGCTCTGCAACACAATAAAAATCACAAGTATGCCAATAGCTCACAATCATCTTCTCACATAAACATCTTCTAGTTTGCAAATGATAACCTAAACATGCTTATATATGCAACTACTAAGATTCCCACCAAGAATTTTGTATTTGAAACTTATGATGTCAGCCTGGAAACCAAATAACGGTCACAAACCTGATATTTGAATTTAGGGCAGACCCAAAATAGGGCTGGACTAGGGTGCTAGCACCCTTCTCCACCCCCTGTCTTTGTTCTGTAATCATTAAAATAGCCCCCCCTAGGTCCTATTTGTCACAAGACCCAAGGGTTTTCTCATCAGGAGTCTGAATTATCATGCAAGATGCTCTAAATGCAATCTAAAGACCCGGGAGCTAAACCTTAAAGGAAAAAGCCCCCAAGGGTGCATTTTTTCAACATAACATTTAGCCCCCACTTTAATGTATGTATTAAACACAAGGCCAATACACGCATTAAAGTAAGGTAAACAAACACAGCAATCACACTAAGCATGGAGAAGACACACCAAACACATTGAAGACAATAGCAGGCACACAAAACATGGAGAAGACAATTACAATCACGGAAAACACAGAGAATACAACATTGAAGACACACAAAGCACAGAGAATACAATGAATGCAGTGATTATTTTCTTTTTTTGATTTTTCCATATGAAATGCAAGATGTAAGTACAAGGAAAGTAGACAAACAAATCCCAAAAAGTGTAGAGGAACTATTCACCACCGGTTTTGTACTTTTTGAGAATAGACATGCCAAACAAAATCCCATTGTGTAGAGGAGCTATTCACCACTAGTCTTGCACCTTGAGAACAAACATGCCAAACAAATCCCAAAGTGTAGAGGAGCTCATCACCACCAGTCTTGCACTTTGAGAACAAACATGCCATACACATACAGGCTAAAGACACGGAGAAAACATGACAGACAAGCAATGGAGTAAAACTATTTGTAGGTTCATCACCATCTCAGGCACATTATAGGCACACATTGATGATTGCGCTTCACCACAACAACCACTGAAAACATGCTTAAGGGTTGATTTAGTCATAGAACTGCTCCTCACCTTGCGATGAGGACTTTTGAAAATGATAGGATAATGCAATCTCTTTGAGAAATACACCATCCCTGCCTCGTGATGAGGGCTTAAGATAAAAGGATATTCTCACTATTCTGCCTCTACAGAGGGTTTAAGTGATTGTGATTGATTTTTAGATTGCTCAAACATGCTTTACTATCATCTAAAGAAAACAACTTACCTTATATATGCCCCCACCTTAAGGTGGTTGATATCACGTATCAATATCAAGCACATTAAGATAAAAAGAAAACACACAAGGGAACATGAGATCTCGCAAAGCCCATGCCCCCCAGAGGTGACATGTACTTTACGATCACCAAATGTTCCCACAAGCACATCCCTACCAGAAAAGTGTTAGTGTCCAAATAATCATGATAAACAATAATGCATATGATCAACTACATGAAAGAGCCAAGCAAGGCGATATCCATGATAAACAAAGTGCACAGAGCAATAGTATTGTTAAAGTGTTGTTTAGCAAGATAAGATAACATCGACATCAACATCAAGATAGAGAAATCATGGAGTGATTCCACTAGCCAAGTGTCGGATAATTTGTTACAACCCCGTCGTCATATATGGACAAGGTCCATTTTTTGATTACTTGCGAAAGGGACACTAGGTCCGCATCAGTATAATATGTTTTTCATCATCCACCAGCTAGATGGAAACACTAGAGGAAGGTAAACAATAAATCAAGGAGGATAACAAGTGCCTTAGGGACAATCACGTAGGAGGGTGCCCCCAAGTCACCAACTGCAATGCTTTGTCCGTAAGACACAACACACAACAATGAAATCAGAAGAGAGGCAATATAGAAGAATGATGATACAAATAGAAGGTCACAACAGAGGTGGTCTCCTAGTATCCTTGACCTTACAAGAGAATCAAGGGTCATCCTAGGAGGCCTAACAACACATAACACATCACGAGGGAAGCACATCATGAGAGATAACGGGTTAGAGATACTTACCTGTCAGTGAAATCATGCTAAATTTTGGAACTTGCAAACCTCTTGGAGAGGTATTCAATCAAGTTTTATGAAAAGATCGAGTGGTTCTTATTAGGCATGTAACATCACTTTCCATAATGCTCAAGATTTAACTTAAACATGTAACTTAATCAAGTCATTAATTAAGAAATGGTAGAGATAATCACATTTGAATCTAAGAAACATAATACTTTTTTTTTCCATCCATTAAGCATGTTAACCAAATCAAATTAAACATAACTTGTAATCCAATAATCCATTACAATTCTTAGTGAGTATCCTTCACTAATCAAACACAAAATATGCTCTAGGCATTACAATATGTTTTTACATCACAATAGACTAATTGGTCACAATATGTAATTATTGTATTTGGAATCAATGGCATCTGTCTCCTTAAGCCTTAGCTTTTCTCATGCTTGGGATGGAGAGCATCATCCTGGTGCTTTTCCTCCAACCAAGGACCTGTGGTCCCCAGCTTATCTTCCTAACTAGAAGAGGCCCTACCCTTCATGGAAAGGTTCGACATTAGAACCCAAAAGGTTAACCATCTGAGTATCTGGTGTTGTGTCCTTCCTAATGTATCATGGTCACACACTATAGATCCCCTCTACCTTGTATGAAAATAGTGGAGAGACTAGGCCATCTGGAACACTGTGGACCGACGATGCATGCAGAGACGGATGCATCACTTTGGCCAAAGTTTTCATAAACATACATTACACCATGAACGTCGTCATTTGTCCACCACCCTAACTCAACTTATGAGTTGTCATGTCCTACAATTGTTTATAATGACCCAATACCTTAGGTCTTGAATAAGTGGTATCAATTCAAATCCTTATCCATGCTTGGACATTCGACTCCCTCAGGTTAGTTATAAGTTACCTGTGACTCATTGTCACATGATTTGTTCATTGCACATTAGTTGACCATTTGACCCCTAAGTCAAACATGGTTCACATTTTCAGAAATAGGTCATTTCATAAGATGAAATGGTATACATGTACCCAAGGCATGCCCTACCCTTGATAGAGTAAAACTATACTAACTCATAACTTATATCATTAACAAAAAGGTCTTGCATGCAGACTCATAATGATTGTATAAGTATTCTATATAAATTCATTTCAATGGTTTCATAACGAGACTAGATTCACAATGGTTCTACTTCCTCTTTACTTGAGGATACAAGTATATAATTTGGTAATCAAGATAACACAAAAAGTGTTCCATAACTGGCTTATCATATAAGCTCAATTGGTGTCAATTTGAAGAGTTGTCAACACTCTAATATTCAAACGTTATCCCGACTATCATCACAGTCGGGTGTCCATAATGTTATTTAATAATGCCTACACTACAAAATCCACAGTCATAAGACTATTTTATTAGCTTAAGTTATAATTGATATGGAGCCATCATTTGCTCCTCTTGAGAGCTTATACTCTAATCGAGCCAGTAAATGATGAGATAACATTTCTTTACCAACCCAGCCGATACAGCTCGGGCTCTAGTTATCATTTGCATAAAATATGATGTAAGAATGTTACAGTCAGGTCATGCGACCCTAACTCCAACTCAAAAAGAGTATCTTAACCAAGACTTGGCCAAACGACATCGAGCATGAAGTACAGTCATCCCATAAGTCTCGGCCTTACGACCTTGAGCAATAATACAGTCTTTCAAATACATCAGCCTCTTGGCCTAAAGTATGAAACATAGTTTGTAAATAAGACTCGGCCTTTTAGCCTAAAATATAAAACACAGTCTTTTAATAAGACTCAACCTTTCGGTCTGATATATAATACATAGTCTTTTAAATAAGACTCCGCCTAATACATAATACACAGTCTTTTAATAAGACTCAGCCTTTTGATCTAAGCTATTAAACATAGTCTTAAAAAGAAAGCTATTGAAGCTCAGCTTCCAGCCTCAAGCTTTTCTTTCAATAGTAAAAGACATGTTAATGCTTTGACCTTACGGACATGAACACAGTCTTAACAAGAGTTTCAATGGTATAAAATCAACCATACGGCCTACAAAACTATACAAAGATTTCAAAAGGTTTAAAAACCTAGCTGAATAGCTGACAACATATTGGTAGAGATAGCTCTTCCATTAGAGCTATGAGCTCAGTTATGTTATGATAATAATAAAAAGCTCAACCATACGGCCTAGAGCCATTGGTTAAATACATATAGAAAACAAATTGCTCGGCTGTAGCAGCTGAGAGTTTCCTCCAAACAAAGATTTCAACTCAATTCTTTGTCAACATGTTTAAATAGTTAATGGAGAAAAGGTTACATTCGGTATTACCTGTGCAACGATAGTACCGTGTCGTCGCACCAGTTCCACACTATTATAGATGCTCTCAGCTCTATATCTAGTTCCCAGTCTTTTTCTGCTGTTCTCTCTTTCCCGAAGAGAAGACAAAAACTCCAACCAAAAACACACTTCCCGCTGCTTACTCCAAAAGCACTTTTCTTTCTTAGTTTTTCTTGCTCCATCGATTCATGCATGCCAAAAAGAAAGGTAACCACCTTTCCTCACCTGATTGGTTCCTCAAAAGGTGGCTATCATCAGGCAATATGCTTGACAGTGGATGAGCTAAAATCTCTCCATCCTCTACTAAACCGACCAACTGGACAAAAGCATACGACTTAAAATCAAAAGAAATAATGACATAAGAGATAAGAATATAATTATTATCATGGCAATTTATCCTACAAAAGGGTTTGAAATCCTTACTATTAGGATTAAAATGAAAATAAGTAAGCACACAAGAACACATCTAGATGTCGAATGTCATCAAGAGATTCTTCTCCAAATTTGAGTATCATCCCAAGTCGAGAGGCTTAAGAATACTATCTTAGAGAACCAAAAGATTATGAGAGACTTCCATCTCTCTCTACAAGATTGTCCCCTCAACATGAGATGATGCTTCCAGAACATCGACTAGTCTCCACGACTAGTCTTAATGGCCTCAAGGACATAACAATTCTCAAAGAACAAGAGAACTAAGGAAAGAAGTATGACACGAGTCAACTTACGCATAGAGAGGAAAAAGGACATAGTAGTTGACACTCAAATGGCTATTCGACCCTTTGTTTTCATAACTTCTAACCTTCCTTGTAGGATGATACTCTCCTTCCTTCTTCGAAGGATGTTTAATTTCTTGTTCACACTTAGGACCACAAGATCATGATCAATGTATCATCATCATTATATTTCATAGCTAAATGTAATCAATTCATAAAGTAGATCATCATTAATAGATTTTTCATAATCAAGAGTTAGATCAGATATTTCCACAATATCAAATCAATTAACTATGTCTAATCCTCTTGATTATCTTACTAAGTTAATGATTAAGTCTAGTTGTAAGTTGGGGATATAACAAGGTTGTTTCTTGTTATCAGAGAGTCCATGTGGTACTTTCTCAACACTTCCTTGTTTATGTAAAATCTTTTGTTTCTTGTGAGGAGGAGAACCACTATTGTTTCCAACTGATGATAATCGTCTTTCTCGTTTCCAACTTTTATTTCTCTTGTTCTGTAGGTTCTGTCTATCGTAACGACAAGGACTATCTTGTACTATTTCAACCTTTTATATTGTCATAATCTCTTGCTTTGGTTTTTCCATTTGTCTTTTTGGTATATGTTGATCCTCTCTTGATCCATAAAGGGATAACGGAGGAGGAACTTTAGAGTAGATAGCTCTTCTTCGTGGACAAGGTGATACTTGAGTATTTTCCTTATCCACTTCAATTGCAACAATTATCTCATCATAATCTAAATAATCCTCTTCTACCTATAGTGTATTTTGTTCCATCAAATTGTTATCTATATGCTTAGGGAAAGGATTAGTGAAGATCTGTAAACTTTGATTCGGTGGAGCAACTGACTTATTCCCATTATCATTCACACCAGATACCTATATAATATTTGAGTCAATGAGGTCTTGTATTTCATGTTTAAGACACATACATCGTTCAATATCATGTCCTTGTGTCCGATGATAGTGACAAAAGGCATTAGCATCAAAATAAGGTCCTTGCATTCTGTTTGGATCCACTAGTTTAATCGGGGGAAACTTCAAGAGATTATTACTCAGAGCTTGATTCATGATAGAATGATAGGACTCAGGTATCAGAGTGAACATTCTTTGTTGGTACGGTGCCTTCTTCGGATTAGTGATAGCAAACACTTGAAAAAAGTTATTCGGTCCGTTAACCTTGATGAAACTCTTATTATTCCTCTTAAAGTTGTTTTGTGATGATCCAACCTCGGATTGACCAACTTGAGCCGATGAATTTTGATTTTCATATTGACTAGAAGAAAGTTGGTAGTCACGAAGGGCGGTACATAGGTGTTGAAAAGAGTTATACTTCATCAAGAGGATCTTATCGTGGATGTTAGGCTGCAAATTTGTTATAAATATCTTCTGAACATCGTCATCTTTCATCTGATATTGAATTTGTGCACAAAGTCCTTGATACCTGCTAATAAACTCAGTTAACTTCTCTTTTGGACCTTGCTTGCGATGAACCAAATCAATCAGAGAGACTTGGGGTCTAATGTTTGCTTGAAAATGTTGTAGAAATTAATCAATTAATTGTGAAAAGGAATGTATTGAATTCAGAGGCAACGAGAAAAACCATTCCAAAGCCATATCTTTGAGAGATCGCAGGGAAAGCTTTGCTAACAAGTCCTCTTCAAAGTAGAAATCACTATACATAGCTATGAATGCCGCCACATGAGTATTAGGATCGCCTTTTCCACCATATTTTTCAAAGCGAGGAGTTTCAAACTTCTTAGGCATAGTAGTTCTCAAGATTGCATAGGATAAGGGATTACGAGCATGGTAAGTCGATATATTAGGTTGTGAAGCATTTGAAAAGATTGTCACTTTTTGTTGGAAAGAGGTCATGCCTTGCAAAAGTTGGTTTAAGATGGCGTCATTAGGAGATGCAATTTGTGGAGGAATTGGAACCAAAGTGTGGAGAAGATTGAGTGTGGGTAGTGACAAGAAGAGGTTGCGAATAATTGAGTGGTGGTTGGACATAGAGATAGGTGGAATATGGTTGAGAAAGAGTGAACTGAATGGGTGGTTGAGAGTGATATGAAGACACCTTAGGGGCAAGGTTTTGATAGTTGAATTTGACAGGTCTATAATTTTGTGAATTAGTGCCATTAGATACTCCAATACCAGTGGTGACATTACTACAAGCATTTGCATTAGTTGTCAAAATATTTGATGTAAATGTAGATATAGGTACCAATACTTGCATATGAGATGGTGACAAAGTGTTATTTATCACTTTTGCACATTTAGTCACTGGCATAATATTTGTTTGTACAATATGTGCTAAACCACGAATCACATTAACACCATCTTGTCCTTCTTTTATCAATTCTCTTATGTTATGAATTGTAGGAATAGCTTCTTCGGTTATCCTGTCATTTTCCATAAATGCTTAGAATTCGGCTAACTCTTTATCAAGTTTATCTATTTGTTCATCAGATATGTGTCCTACCACCTCAATAGTATCATCAACATCATGAAAAGTTTGCTCTTCCATTGTACTTGTGATATGTATAGTATCTTGTAACATTTGTGTCTCTCCTTTTGTAAAGAAGGTGTTCACTATACCAGTTTATTCAAGAGCACTAGATCCCATGAGTCTTATGCTTATTATTAAAGAGATATTTCTACTAGGGTAGTGAGTTATAATACTCATGCAACAGCATGCACAAACTAATAGAATAAACCCTAGAAGCAATATATGTTTAAAGGTAAAAATGCTTGATTTTTCAACTTTTCTCAATGCAAACAAGTGAAAGAAGAGGTGTTGTGAAGATTTTCAAGAGGGAGGGAAAATGATATGACTAAAAATAGTCCTCTAATGCAATAATATCTTTCACAACATGCTTTTGAAGCAACTCTAGAGAGTCGATAAGCCAAAACCTAGTGAAAATAGGCTAAAATATGCAATTTTTCATGAAATCTCCATGCAAACAAATGAAAAATGAGGTGTTGTAAATATTTTAAAGAGGGAAAGAAAATTATATACCTAATAAAAATCCACTAATTCAAGAATACCTTTTACAACACGCTTTTGAAGCAACTCTAGAAAGTCGATAAGCCAAAACCTAGTGAAAGTAGGCCAAAATATGTGATTTTTCACCAAATCTCCATGAAAAAGAGTAGGGAAACAGGTGTTGTAAGGAAAATTATGATGGAAAGCAACTTATAACAGTAAAAACAGCCACCTAGTGCAAAAAATCCGTTACAACACACCTATAGTGCCACTCTAGATCAAACCCTAGTGCAAAAATAGCGAAAATATGCAAATTTTCACAAAATTTCAATGTAAAAGCCCAAAAGAAAGGGTGTTGTAAGGAAATTGAGAAGGGGAATCAGATAATAATGCTAATAACAGAAAATTAGTATAATAAAATCCCTTACAACATGCTTGGAGTGCAAGTCTAGCAAGACGATAAGGCCAAATCTAGTGAAAAATGCAAGTTTTCAAACCCTAGGCATGAAATTTCACAAGGAGGCCACTATGATGCAACAATACAATTAGAAATAATACCTTATGAGTGTTTTAACAAGGTAGTAAAATCTGAAACAAGATTTTGACTACAACCCTAGTTCATACAAAACTAGGTTTTCATGAAAAATGCACAATTTTCAAGCAATTTCTAACAAATCAAGCATGCAAGTGCAATGCAAATGAATCGTAAATGATGAATTTATATATTTTGGATCAGATATAATGCAAATAATAGAAATTAGTTGAAATTAGATGCCAATTAATTCAAATTTTACAAAAATGCAAGTCTAATATGCCAATTTTTGTAAATTTTCTGACTTTTTCAAAAAAAATTATAATTTTTCAAATGTAATATTGAAAATAATGAATTGAATGATAATGAAGTTTAGATCTGATGTAAAATTAGAGAATTAATGAATTACAATTGAATGAATGCAAGCTATGTCAAAAATCAAACCCTAGAATATGATTTTTTCAATTTTTCCAAATATATCAATTTTTTTGTAAATTTTTGAATGTAATGAAATGAATGAATGTAAATCTATGAAACAACACTCAACAAGGTGCCAAAAAGTTTAAAACACAGGTTCACCAAAATGTTTTATATGAAAGGGTGGGGGGTGATGGGGTTTTGGTTTGAATCCTCCTTTCCACAAAACATTCCAAGGGCTTTTCAACTGAGTGCTTCTCCTATCGAGAGGAGAGTCATCTATCAGATTGGGTTGCCACTTGATTTTCTGCTGGAAAATTTAGAAGTTATCACACAATGTTGCTAATTAATGCTTTTATGCTCTTGAAACCCTAATTTAAGCAAAACAATAATTAAATTTGTGAATTACGACAAATGCCACTGGAATTAGACAAAGGGCAGAGAACCTTAACTCACTATTTTTCATGGTCTAGAAAATAGAAATGTCGGGGACAATGGTGATGGCGCCCTAGTCCAATTTGCTGCTTTTTCTGTGGATTCTTGATCTCCTTCCGGCACTGATTTCTGATGTATCTTCCATTTCTGGTGATCTAATAGTGGAGGACAATGGTGATGGTGCCCTTGTCTCGAAATCTCACACAGTGTCTACTTCTTTTCAGATCCCAAATCTTTAATGTTTTCCTATCTTCCCTACAACTCCACTTTCTCCAGATCTAATACTTATAACCTGCAATCACAAGGAGTGTGGGAGGGGGTTGTGGTGTTTAGAGGCTTTCCTTAGTCAAGCCCTGGAGAGCCATTCAAGTCTTCTGAACACTATTGTCAGAGAGAGAGTGCGTATCCTTGTGGGATAGAGGCAAAAATCCAAATGATAATGATGATAAAACACAATAGATGTCACCTTGATGATGAAGCTCTCATGGAAGGAAGAAGCTCTTCAATTCCATGAGGAGAAGATGTAATCCAACTTGCAAAAACAAACACAATAACAATGCTATGCTATACAACACAATAAAAATCACAAGTATGCCAATAGCTCACAATCATCTTCTCACATAAACATCTTCTAGTTTACAAATGATAACCTAAACATGCTTATATATGCAACTACTAAGATTCCCACCAAGAATTTCATATTTGAAACTTATGATGTCAGCCTAGAAACCAAGCAACGGTCACAAACCCAACATTTGAATTTAGGGCAGACCCAAAATAGTGTTGGACTAGGGTGCTAGTGCCCTTGTCCACTCCCTCTCTTTGTTCTAGAATCATTAAAATAGCCCCCCTAGGTCCTATTTGTCGTAAGACCCAAGGGTTTTCTCATCAGGAGTCTGAATTATCATGCAAGATGCTCTAAATGCAATCTAAAGACCCAGGAGCTAAACCTTAAAGGAAAAAGACCCCAAGGGTGCATTTTTCTGACATAACAAAAATTACTAAGGTGTTGAAAGAGTAAAATAAAGAGAAGACTACTAGAGATGTTTTTTTTGCTCTGCTAGGCTTTCTCTGAAGCTGCTCGCCATTTTTCTTTCTAAGCATCATACCGCGCTCTAGGTGCAAGAATTATAGCCTTTCCTACTATACATCCACAATTATTGTGGCAATTTGGCCATTTAAATGCCTCCTACCGCTTCTGACCAAGCACTTATTACTGGTGTTGGCAGTTTCATGGCTCTACACAATGTCTCCTCCATCGACCAAGCATCCCCGAAAGTTTGTTCCAAAGGTGTTTCATGAGGTAAGTCCTTAGTTTCTCTTGCTAATGTGATTTTTCCCACGTAGGAATTTGATTCTGCTTGTTTATGGTTACAACAACATACTCTTATTGGTTACTTTGTAGGAAGAACTCCCCCTGAATCTATGCTCAAGGAGTGGGTTCAAAAGGCTTGGGTCCATCATGGGGTCTGCCTTGATATGGTCCAGAATCTGACCAAAGGCTTTTTCCTTTTCCACTTTCCTGAAGTTAGCCATGTTCAGGTAATTTTGAACCATGGTCCTTTGTATGTTTTGGTCTTCCCTGTTAGTTTTTCAATAGTGGATCCATGATTTTGTGGCTTCAAATGATACCAAACACCGGGTCCCTGTGTGGATTGAATTCCCTAGTTTGCCTTTGCCCTGCTTGCATTTCTTGCATGATATTGCTTCTTCTCTAGGAAGAGTCATTTGTGTTGAACCAGATAGGTTCTTTCAAGCGCGTCCTCAAAAATGCATCTATGTTAAGGTGGATCTTTCTAAAGACATCAAGGAGTTTATTGACATTCAAATTGGCCCCCTTTAGCACACTTAGAAAGTCACATACTTTAATTTGCCAAATACATGCTACCGTTGTCAGTCAGCCAAGCATAAAATTAAGGATTGCCCTCTTGCTGTGCCTCAAACTCGAGCTCCACCCAGGGAGGCTATTCTGCCATGTCCAGTGGAAACTGTGTCCAAAAAGGTGGTTTCCAAACCAGCAGACACTTGGGCCAGTGTTACCACTCGCAAACACAAAGCTAAGGCCTCTGTGGATGCTCTCAAAGCTACTAAGTTAGCTAAGGATGTTTCAAATCCTTCTGCGAATGGCGGGAAGGACAAACTCATTAGTCCTATTGTGCTGCCATCGCAACAAAGGTCACCACCTAGGGCATGAGCATGTGCTAATCCATCTTTGTCACCTCGCAGGTGCTCTCATAGCCGAGAGCTTCTTGACGAGGGTGAAATTGTTCAGGAGGTTAAAAAACAACAAATTCCTCCTCTCCAATTTGGGTCAAACCCGACCGACTTCCTGCAAAATACTTTTGCTTCCTTTGAAAACCTAGATTTTGGGGAAATGGTGGAGGATTTTAAATAAATTTTCTCTCTTGGAATGTTCAGGGTCTAACTGACCTCTCTAGGAAGTACTCTGTTTGAGCTACTCTCCAACACTATGTTAGATTTAGGACAGACAACTGAGAGGGGGGATGAATCAATTATGAATCAATTGTCCAAAACTTTCTTCCAATTAATCACTTAAGTCATTTTCTTAATTCAACAGTAAATCAATCATGGAAACTTAATGCAGCAATTCAAGAGCAGAAACACATTAACACATATGACACCAAGATTTTTGATGTGGAAAACCTGGTTAAGGGAAAAACCACGAGGTGACTAACCCAAGATTGTATTCTTTGTTAAAAGAATAGAAAGAACAAATGGCACATGCCAATTAGGGCTCACTGCCTGAGCACACTGCTCACAAGAGGCCCATTGCCTACAAGAGACACACTGTCTACAGAATAATAAGTATTACATACTTGAACTGAAGAATAGCATCTTCACCATGCTTGAGTCAGTTCCATTTAAGCCCAATACTTTTGCTCTGCATTTCACTCTGCTCCTCTCTACCAAATTCTCATCATTGAAGATACCTTTGAAATGACTTTACAACTCCTAATTTATACAAGACATTGACTTAGGGATAATCATCCAAGTTGGCAAACATTACAAAGCAAATACATAAATATAATATGACCAATTACAAAAAGACTTCACGTGGATCAACACACTGTCAGCCACACAGATCTGAGACTTCAATCTTTCTTTAGGAACACGCCATTCTTCACAAAACATCTTCAAGATCATCTGTAGGATGTCTAACTCATCTGGTCGGCCAGACTAAGGAAGAACATCATCATTCAGAAGTAATTCTTCAATCATGAGCTCAATCTTCAATATAGACCACCAACACAAACTGGACACAATCCAAAGACCTTCACAAGATTGCCTGAATCACCAAGAACATCTACACTACTTTTGTTCACTAAAATCATTCTCTCCTTCATCTGGAACCTCAAGAACACAGTCTGTCATCACTGTCATATTGGAATAGATGCTTGCGGACCTCCAGACCATGAACCAATTGGGCTGTCAATTCACATTGACTTCCTAAATACTCCACCAAATCCGTAGAACAAGATATTACGTTTCTGGATCTCACCGGACCTATCTGTGTCACTCTGTCACCTCTGAACACTTGCCAAAACCAGTTTTACTTAAGTGGCCATAACTTCTTCAGATCTTTATGCAGACCTCTAAAATCTTTACTAGATCATATTAACACACATATCTGCAAACCCTTTGAAGCACATCCTTTGATCTTCATCTTATCTGGGATCTTTACCTCACTGTCTTCATTGATCTTCTCTGTTCCTGATTAGGACTAATTTTCTCAATATCCTTAGCACACAGCTCATCTAATCCTTATCATCAATGCAACAGGAGTATGTTGACATCAATGACAACACCGGTTAGGCCCATACTTGCAACAATCTCCCCCTTTGTCATCGATGGCAACATATGATGTGAAAAACTTTTTTAACCATCAAGACAAGAACTTCTCCTTACTGACATAACTCCCCCTATCAACAACAACCACTCACATGTCTTCTCTTCCTTTACTACTCCCCCTTTGATTAGTAACCACTTGTTTTTCACATGTCTTCTCTCCCCCTTTGACATCAATGGCAAAGGGCACATATTTGCATTACTTCAGAAACATATCGGCTGCTCCCCCTGAGTAGCAGCTTCCCATCATCAATCCGGACCACAAAATATGACTGTGAGATCCACCGGACTGATCCACATCAGTGCACCTTAATTCAGAACTGGAGGGGTAATAACCCCTAACTTCTCCCTGAGATACTCAAAAGAGTCCTTAGGTAGAGGTTTAGTAAAAATATCTGCAATCTGATCCTTGGAAGGCACAAACTCCAATCTGACTTCATTCTTGTTCACTTGCTCTCTCAAAAAGTGAAACTTGATGGATATATGTTTAGTCTTTGAATGCAGCACCGGATTCTTTGATATGTTTATTGCACTTGAATTATCACAGAAGATTGTGATAGGTTCCTCATACTCCACTCTGATGTCTCTTAGCATTTGCTTCATCCACAATACTTGAGTGCAACTACCTGCTGCTACAATATATTCTACTTCTGCAGTGGACAGAGATATTGCCTCTTGTTTCTTGCTCAGCCAAGAAACCAATCTCTTCCCCAAAAAGAATGCTCCACCACTGGTACTCTTTGGGTCATCCACATCTCCTACCCAATCCGCATCTATGTATGCATGAAGAGAGAAATCATGATCTCTAGGATACCATAAACCATACTCAACTATCCCTTTTAGATATCTAAAAATCCTCTTGATTGCCATGACATGAGATTCTCTAGGATCAGCTTGGAATCTAGCAACAAGACCAACAACATTCATAATGTCAGGTCTAGTTTGAGTGAGATACAATAACCCTCCAATCATTAACCTGTACTTTTTCTGATCAGCCTTAGGAGAGTCATCATCTTTGCTCAATTTACATCCAGTTGCCATGGGAGTACTCATTGGTTTTGAGTCTTCCATCCCAAATTTCTTCAACAATTCTTTCACATATTTAGTTTGAGAAATGAAGATTCCTTTCTTTGTTTGAGTGATTTGCAAACCCAAAAACAAATTCATTTCCCCAAACATGGACATCTCAAATTCACTTTTCATTTGATTTGCAAAAGTTTTGTACATACTATCTCTTCCTCCAAAAATGATATCATCAACAAATACTTCAACAATCAAGATATTTTCATGATCAATTTTGAAGTACAAATTACTGTCAGTAGTACCTTTGTTGAAACCAATCTTCAAAAGATGCTTATCCAATCTTTCGTACCAGGCTCTTGGGGCTTGCTTGAGTCCATAAAGTGTTTTCTTCAAATGGTAGACCATATCACCATGATCATACAATTGAAATCCATCCGGTTGTTCAATGTAAACTTCTTCTTCCAAGTCACCATTCAGGAAGGTAGGCTTGACATCCATCTGATATACTTTGAAGTCCTTGAAGGCAGCAAAAACAAGAAATAATTTGACTGCTTCAATTCTTGCCACCAGAGCAAAACTTTCTTCAAAATCAACTCCTTCTACTTGGGAGTAACCCTTGCAGATTAATCTAGCTTTATTTCTAACTACTTCACCATCTTCATTCAGTTTATTCCGGAAGACCCATTTGGTTCCAATCACATTCTTGTTTTTAGGTTTGGGAACAAGATCCCAAGTGTGATTTTTCTTAATTTACATCAACTCTTCCTCCATTGGTTTAGTCTAGTTTTCATCATTGCATGCTTCATTCACTGTCTTAGGTTCAATCTTTGAAATAAGACAATACTCTTTTGAATCTTGAGCAATCCTTCTTCTTGTTTGAACACCTTTGCTTTTAGCACCTATGATCTGGTCTTCAGAGTGATTCAGTTTTACATACCTGGGAATTTTGGGACTTACCTGCACTTCTATTTCTTGTACATGTTCATTCAAACTTATCTCTTCTTCCTTGATTCACCAAATCATTTTGAATCTAAAATTCAGAAGGGGCTTGGACTCCTTGGATCAAAACATCATTCTGATCATCTTCATCATATTTATAAAACCTTGCGGGTTTTTCAATACCTTCATCAACCTTCACATTTGTGCTTTCTATAATCTTTCTCAATCTCTTGTTATAACACCGGTATGCTTTGCTTTGAGTAGAATAACCCAAGAATATTCCTTCATCACTTCTAGCATCAAATTTACCTAGATCTTCATCTCTTTTAATGTAACATTTTCTACCAAAGACTCTAAATACTTCACAGTGGGAGTGATGCCAAACCAGAGTTCATAAGGAGTCTTACTAGTATTGCTTTTGATTTGAACTCGATTAAGAGTGTAGACTGCAGTGCTTACAACTTCTCTCTAGTAGATCTGAAGAACATTTGCTTCCATCATCATGGTTCTAGATGCTTCCTTGATGGTCCGGTTCTTTCTCTCCACTACTCCATTCTACTATGGAGTTCTTGGAGCAGACAACTGTCTTTTTATTCCATGTTTCTCACATAATTCTATGAACTCACCGGATGTGAATTCTCCACCTCTATCAGACCTCAGACATTTTATATTCAATCCGGTTTCATTTTCTACCATTGCCTTGAATATTTTGAATTTCTCAAGGGCCTCAGATTTCTCTTTCAGAAAGGTTACCCACATCATTCGGGAGTGATCATCAATCAATAACATGAAGTATCTATCACCTTGCACACTCTTGATTCTTGTCAGACCACATAAATCAGTATGAATTAAGTCCAATAATCCGGTAGAAGACTGTTCTTTACTTTTGAATGTGACTTTGCTCTGCTTACCCAACTGACATTCTTTGCACAAACTATTAGTATGTTTCACCAGTCTTGGAAGATCTCTTACAGCCTGAGTGTTGCTTATCTTGATGATATTATCAAAATTCACATGACACATTCTCCTATGCCACAACCAACTCTGATCAATTTGAACAAATAAGCAACTTTTACCAGTACCAACCAAGTGGAAGATATTACCTTTAGTTTGAGTACCAGATACAATCTCTGTTCCAAAACTTTCAAAGATCTTGCATTTTCCATTTTTGAATCGAAGATCATAGCCTTTGTCCACCAACTATCCAACACTGAGAAGATTGTGCTTCAGGCCTTCAACATATAGTACATTACTGGTTTTGTTCTTTCCATCAAAAGAAATAGTTCCTCTACCGCTGATTCTGCCAACAGAATTATCACCAAGTTTTACCACTCCTCCTTCATACCTTTCCAAATCTGTGAACTTATTTTTGTCACCTGTCATATGGTGAGAGCATCCAGTGTCAATGACCCAATCATCCTTTTCTTCAACTTGGACAGCCAGAGCTCTTTCTACAATCTTATGATTGACAGATTCAGAGGACATTGGATCTTCTTCCTTGATGGCAATAAATACCCAGTCACTTCCGGATTTGTTTCCGGTCTCTAATTCATCATCTGTTACTCCTTCATCATCATCATCTCCATGAACATAGTAACATTTCTTTTGGAACCTTGATCTATTAGGATTTGGCCTTGAAAATCTTTCTGGACACCTTGAGGCAAAATGACCAATCTTATTACAGTTAAAACATTTAAAAGGCAATTTCCCCTCATACTTACCAGATCCTCTTGGCAGTCTTTTTGCAATAAGGGCTTCAAGTTGAGCAGCTTCTGCTTCATCTTCTTCTAGGTCTTTTCTTGCTTTTTCATACCATGATAGCTTCTTTGAAGAATTCTCTCCTAGATCAAACTTTTGTTTTCCTTTTACAGAGGCACTAGCTTTGAATGCAGATTCAGTCTTGAGGGGGCATCTCCAAACTCGGTCAATTCAAATGCAGCCAGTTTACCAACCAATTGATCTCTTGTGATACCTGAAAAGGATCTAAATTCTTAAATAGCAACAACCTTATATTTGTAAGAATCAAGAAGGGATCTGAGAACTTTGCCAACAATCTCATCTTCATCTAAGATTCCACCAGCACATCTAATGTCACAAACAAGCTCATTTACTCTTGGCATAAATGAAGTGATATTTTCATCTTCTCTCATCTTCAGGTTTTCAAATTTTCCTTTCAGACTCTGTAGCTTGGCACATTTAACATACTTGTCTCCATGTAGAAGTTCCAATTTTTGCCAAATCTCATATGCAGTTTTTAGATCAACAACATTTGTCAACTCTGAATCAGATAAGGCACCTAGAAAAGCTTCTTTAGACCACAGATTGTTTTCAGCATCTCTGATTTCATCTATGGTATGCGGACCATTCTATGGGGGATCATATTTCTTTGAAGCCATGATCCAATACTGAATTCCCATACATTGCAAGTGACATTTCATGCGACTTTTCCAAAGAGTGAAATTGGTTCCATCAAACCTCAGACTATCCTTCTTGTAGGATGACATCCTGGATCTCCTCAAGCGGTTAAGCTCTTTTTAGAGGAACTTAGCTCTGATACCAATTGTTAGATTAGGACAGACAACTAAGAGGGGGGGTAAATCAGTTGTCCAAAACTTTCTTCCAATTAATCACTTAAGTCCTTTTCTTAATTCAGCAGTAAATCAATCATGGAAACTTAATGTAGCAATTCAAGAGCAGAAACACATTAACACATATGACACCAAGATTTTTGACGTGGAAAACTTGGTTAAGGGAAAAACCATGGGGTGACTAACCCAAGATTGTATTCTCTGTTAAAAGAATAGAAAGAACAAATGGTACATGCCAATTAGGGCTCACTACCTGAGCACACTGCTCACAAGAGGCCCACTGCCTACAAGAGACACACTGTCTACAGAATAATAAGTATTACATACTTGAACTGAAGAATAGCATCTTCCCCATGTTTGAGTCAGTTCCATTTAAGCCCAATACTTCTGCTCTGCATTTCGCTCTGCTCCTCTCTACCACATTCTCATCATTGAAGATACCTTTGAAATAACTTTACAACTCCTTATTTATACAAGACATTGACTTAGGGATAATCATCTAAGTCGGCAAAGATTACAGAGCAAATACATAAATATAATATGACTAATTACAAAAAGACTTCACACAGATCAACACACTATCGGCCACACAGATCTGAGACTTCAATCTTTCTTTAGGAACATGCTATTCTTCACAGAACATCTTCAAGATCATCCCCAGGATGTCTAACTCATCCGGTCGGCCAAACTAAGGAAGAACACCATCATTCAGAAGTAATTCTTCAATCACGAGCTCAATCTTCAATGTGGACCACCAACATGAATTGGACACAATCCAAAGACCTTCACAAGATTGCCTGAATCACCAAGAACATCCACACTACTTCTGTTCACTGAAATCATTCTCTCCTTCATCTGGAACCTCAAGAACACAGTCTGTCATCACTGTCATATTGGAATAGATGCTTGCAGACCTCCAGACCATGAACCAATTCGGTTGTCAATTCACATTGACTTCCTAAACACTCCACCAAATCCATAGAACAAGATATTGCGTTTCCGGATCTCACCGAACCTATCTGTGTCACTCTGTCACCTCTGAACACCTGCCAGAACCAATTTTACTTAAGTGGCCATAACTTCTTTAGATCTTTATGCGGACCTGTGATATCTTTACTGGATCATATTAAGACACATATCTACAAACCCTTTGAAGTGCATCCTCTGATCTTCCTCTTATCTAGGATCTTTACCTCACTGTCTTCACTGATCTTCTCTGTTCCTGATTAGGACTAATTTTCTCAATATCCTCAGCACACAGCTCATCCAATCCTTATCATCAATGCAATAGGAGTATGTTGACATCAATGACAACACTGGTTAGGCCCATACTTGCAACACACTATGCTACTCTTGATGTTATGTGCCTGCAAGAGGTTAAAGTTATAGGGTTTCTCTTATCTTCGGCTTGCCTTTATATTTGGCCAGCCAGTAAATTGTACTCCAACGCCCATGAAGTTGGAAAAGGTGGTGTTGTTACCCTTTTGTCCCCTTGGTGGCATGATTTAGTGGTGGCTCATGGGGTGGATCCCACCAACCATTTATTCTGGATTCTTCTTAACATTGATAATCATTCCATTGGGATTATTAATGTCTATGCATCAAATGATGTGACAAAAAGATATGCTCTGTGGCGGTGGATTGCAAATTCTTTGCTAGTTTCCACCTGGCTTATTTGTGGGGATTTTAATATGGTTGAAATGGTGCATGATAAAGATGGTGTTCTACCTTTTCACTGGACAGGTGGCGAAAGAGAGGCGTGGTTTAATATGCGCAATAAATTGGGCCTTTTTGATCCCAATGTTGGCTGCCGTCAACCCCATCCTTTCTGGCATACTTGGTGTAATTTTTGAATTGGATCTGACAGGGTCTTTAAACGCCTTGATCGTACCATGATCTCAACTCAATCTTTCTTTAATTTTGCCATGTCATCCACCCTTTCTATTTAGTCGTTAGTGGATGTGACATTGTCAGACCACTTTCCAATTTAGTTTTCCATTGAATGACAACTCACACAGGCACGCGCCATGAAATCTCAATTTTTCTTGAATAGCTCCTTGCTTACTCACCAACCCACCCTGGCACACATTGCAACTATATGGAATTTAGAATGCCACCCTTTGCATTCTACTAGCTAGATAAAGTGGTGGAATGATGCTATCACCCGCACTGTGAGGTTTCTTCGCATCTATGGCCATCATCTTGCCACTTTCAAGAGATGGGCTTATGAGGCTACAATTACTACTTTGAAATCTACCTCAATGGCCTTGGAAGCTGACCCTTTTTCTCCTTCTATGCAAATCAATGTCACCAATTTAAGGCATAAAAAAAAAGGCTGATAGTCATGCTACCAGAGGAGTGCAACTCAAAGCCAGGATGCACTGGCTAAAGATTGGAGACCGTGTTTCAAAGGAATTCTTTCTCGCTCTTCGAGCTAGACATTCCTTGCACGGTATTAAGAAAATCAAAGAAGATACTATTGTTCATACTAAACTGCCAGACATTCTCCAGGCTTTTGTAAGACATTATGAAAAAGTTTTCACAGCCCAAGATTATACTCCTAAGCGACAAACTACACTACAAGATTGTCTTGCAGTTGTTCCAAAATAACTCTCCTTAGACCAAACTCACTTCTGTGATCAATTATTGACCATTGAAGACCTTAAGCAAGTTGTCTGTTCTATGGCTGATGGCAAAGCTCTAGGAATTGATGGCTTTCCTTGTGAGTTTTACAAAGCCCTTTGGGATTGCTTAGGAAAGGATTTGCATAATGTTTACCTTGAAGCTTTTCATTCAAATTCTTTAGGAAATCTTATTAATTAAGGAAACATTAAGTTCATACCTAAAGCTGGCGATCCAAAGGATATTTGCAACTGGCAACCCATTATGCTCCTCAATGTCTCCTACAAGATCATTGCCAAAGCCCTTTCGCTCAAAGTCCTCAACCTACTTCCTTTGATAGTCTTCCCTGAACAGATTGGTTTTATTAAATCTAAATATATTTTAGATAATATCATTATAGTTTGGGAGGGAATGGAATGGGCAAGAAAATTAAATCAAAAAGCCATTTTCCTAAAAATAAATTTTGCTAAGGCATATGATTGCATTGAATGGCGCTTTATTCTTGCAATGCTTGCTGCATTAGGGTTTGGGCCTTCTTTATCACTATCAATGGCCAATAGTCTCATACCTTTGGCCTTTTTCACTCAATCTGGCAAGGTTGTCCGCTTGCTCCAGCCCTATATGTTCTAGCAGCAGAAGGTTTTGGATACCTTCTTGCACATTCTGTATCCAATGGGCTTGTACATGGAATTTCTCTGCCCAATTCTTCCAGCCAGCTAGTTAATGGTCATTTTGCTAATGATTCCTTTTTAACATTATTGGAAGAAGAAAACACTGTAAAAAATGCTCTTGGATGTCTGGAGACCTTCTACCTTGCCTCGGGTTCTTCCATCCAGTGGCACACAACATTACGTTACAGGCAGTCAATTCTTCCCATTCCTCATTGGTTCCAGCAAAATGGCTGGTGCTAGGTTGCCATGGTGAAATTTTCTGATTCCTTAGTATTCCTTTTGCCTTCCAGGGTAATTCTGCTAATCTTTGGTAAGTTGTTCTTA
This sequence comes from Cunninghamia lanceolata, assembly GCA_027924645.1. Taxonomy (NCBI): domain Eukaryota; kingdom Viridiplantae; phylum Streptophyta; class Pinopsida; order Cupressales; family Cupressaceae; genus Cunninghamia; species Cunninghamia lanceolata. The sequence goes on along the minus strand of BSBN01000520.1, from coordinate 19,649,460 downwards.
CTTGTGTGGAATAGAAGCTTGCAATCTGGATTACTAAGCCACTATCTCTGGATGGTAAATTCTAGGTTTGTTCTAAAATCTTGGCAGCAACCCATGTTTATTACTCTTCTTGCTGGGCACCTTCAAAAGCTTCATATGCTAAACTAGAAAAACTTTTGAGGGATTTTCTCTGGACCTCTTTTGAAACTTGCCATGGCTTTCACCGTGTTGCATGGGAGTTTTGCTGTTTACCCAGAGATTCTGGAGGTCTTGGTATTCTTTCTACTTAATGACAAGGCATTGCCTTGGCCGTCAAGTGGATCATTCATGCTCTCACTAGAAATGAGGCATGGAAAGTTTTACTCAGGCACAACCTTGAAATGGGACATCCTTTGCACAAGCTTGCTTGGAAAGGGATTGGCTTTTCAAATCTCCTTGTCATGAGAGAGCCAATTCAGATCTCATGCACGTTTGTGGTTAAAAGCATTTGGAAAGCCTCGAAGAAAGTTAAACCTTGGCTATGCTGGTTTGGTGATGGATTTCGTGTTGGTCTTTCCTTTAATTGCCTTAATATTTGGTGGTCACCTCTTTTATCCACTATAGGCCAGCCTTTGGCCAATTTGCCTGGCTTAAAAGCTCTTAGATTTCATAAAAAAGGTATTCAAACCTTACAGGATATGTTTCATCAACCCATAATGAGCCTCATGGCATGGGAACCATTTCGAGTCAAATTTGGCCTTTAGAGAACTGATCAGGCTACTTATGATAGAGTTATCACAGCAGTTCCACTGACAATGCTTCACAAAGTTGGAATTCAATCCACGAAGCCTTGGTGGAAGGACTAGAAATGGTATCTAGAAACACCAATGCATCATTACAAGCCAAGGCTTCCTTACAGATGGCTCTCAGCCCATTTGCCAATGATAGATATGCTTAATAAGCGATGGCTCATTCATAGTTCAATGGCTCTTTGGCATAACAGATTTAAAACTATTTGTTCTACCATTCTTGAGCCAAAGCTCATTTTGCCTGGTGCATTCTTTTTCAAGGGCTGCTAGTTAGAGCTAGGCTTATTTCATCTTGGGGTTCAGGATCCCTGATGTCCTTTTTGTGGACAACCTGACATGTTTCAACATCTCTTTTGGTATTGTACCAGAGCCCAACAATTCTAGCTATGGATTCATAATTTCTTTCACCCTTTCAGACCAGAGCCTTTATCATGGCAAATTATCCTTTTGGGTGATTCTCCCAAGTTTCCTGTAAAATTTACTTAGATTTGGCATATATTCAGGGTGGAGATTCATTTTACATTATGGAAAGATCGTAATTCTTGTATATTTTCAGACAATCACATTGGAACATCTGTTTCTCTTTACATTAAAACTATTATCTGTTCTAATGTTCTTCTGCAGATACAAGTTCAAGAAAATAAGGTTGCCTTGGAAGTGGCTCACTTACACGAATTACTGGATCATTGGGGAAATGCCCCTTGTACTATGGCATGGGTTCCTCCCATTCCTTCCTCTATCAGAGCCTATTCTCCTACCCAGGGCCACATATGAAGAAGTGGATCAGCCAGAGACTCTCAGCCTCGCTCCCAGCCTGCTCTGCGCCACGGACCTCACTGTCACAGACACTTGGCTACTCCACGTAATCGTGGATGGACTTCAGGCTATCCTGCCAGTGCTATAGGGGGTAATGCGAGTTGGCCTACTGGAGGTAATGCTGGTTGGCCTTCAGGTGATAATGCAACATGGCTTGCTCTTGGTCCTTCCAATCCAACCAACATTGGTTGGGATAGTACTAAAGTTTTTCCACAGTCGAATTTGGTTATCTCACCTCAGCATGAGGAGCCAAATGCACAGAATCAAAACTAGGAGAATGATGATGGCTGGGCACCACCAGATGTCACCCAGGACCCTGCAGCAATATGGGGGAACCCCAATGACAAGGATCCACCATCTGCAAGAGTGGCTTTGGCAGCTTAATTCTGCTTTCTATTATGTTTTTGTAATTTCTGTTATGTTTTTATGGGTGTGTACCCTTTGATACTTTGATACTCTAGAATTTTCTGGGCTAGGCCCATTTGACATTCGGGGCATGCCTTTATACCACCCATCTATTTTTTGTGAAGATGTTTTTATTTACCTATAATAGATAGATTGGCATTTTCATCAAAAAAAAAAGAAGAGAAATTCAATGATGAAATAAATAAAGTAATATCCAAAACACATTTTTAAGCGTTGTTTCATGTTTTCTTTCTTAGTTTTGAGTCCCATGACTATTCGCAGGCTGCCATATGCCTTAGTCGACTTGTTTGAAGGTAGATTGAAATATAGGTGCTGTAGGTACATGGGTGGATGGACTTTAATGCTTTGTTGGTAGGGGTAGATGAATTTGAACTGTAACTACCATTTTTGCCCTAATTTCTTCCCACCTGGTCTATTACAACAAAGAAAATGTAGCTCTATATATACAAAAAGATAGATATTCAAGGGGTTGGTCTAGGAACCAATTTTTTTGGAGGTGCGGTAGCTCATGATGAATTTAGGGAATCAAATGACGTTAGTCTGAAGTTGCATGGAGTTGGAATGTGTATGATACAAAGTAGGAATGTTTTGCAATATGCATCTAGGTAGTGGTATGTCTCCATGATTGTTTTTATGAGTCAGGGGAATATAAAACAACAACTGGATTTTCTCCTTCACCACATTTGTTGGTGTGATTGTAACAAAAGTAAGATAAATGTGACAACATTTTAATTCAATACAAAGATTTTGTGTTGGTCTTCCTTGTGTTGAAAATGGGTTGTGTAGTTCAATTATGTATTAATAAGTATATCTATTTCCTATGATGTAATCTTTTATTTCTATGAAAATACATGTGGTTCCATTGACCCCTTATCATATGCATTTCCTTCTTCCCTATTGTTCAACTCAGTTGCCCAATGGACTAGGCACTAGTCCAAGATTGTTGAAGGGCCAACATTCTTTTTAAATCAAATCTCTATTATGTTATTGTAGGAGTAAGAGTAGGAGTAGGTTTAGTTTATGGTTTTTCATGCTACTCATGATTTGGTGCAACAACCAAGGATAAATATGAAGCAACACAAAATAGTTAAAAGAATTGGTGAATCAAGTACATGTGTGCTTGCACTATGTATTTTTTGTATGTAAAGTTTAAGTGGATTCATCTTAAGGAATATGATGTTGCCATCTTTGGGTGTATATGTGTAACATCACCTTCCATAAAACTCAAGATTTAACGTAAGCATATAACTTAAACAAGTCATTAATTAAGAATGGATTACAATATTCAAAATTTGAACATAAAGAAACATATTCTTTTCCATCATTTTAAGCATGTTAATCAAATCAAGATATAACATAGCTTATGATCTAATAAATCATTACAATCTTTAGTGAACATCCATCACTAATCAAATACAAAATATGCTCTAGGAACCAATGTCAAATTTTTACATTACAATAGACCAACTGGTCAAAATGCAAACATTGTATCTGGAACCATTGACATCTATCTTCATAAGCCTCGGCTTGTCTCATGATTGAGAAGGATAGCATCATCCTGGTGCTTTTCCTCCAACCACAGACCTACGGTTCCCCACTCATCTTCCTAAATGGAAGAGGCCCTACCCTTCACAAAAAGGCTAGACATTGGAAATTAATTGGATAGCCATCTGAGTAACTGGTGTTGTGTCCTTCCTAATGTCTCATGGTCACACACTATAGATCCACTCTAACTTGTATGAAACTATTGGAGACACTAGGCCATCTGGATCACTGTGGACCAACAATGCATGTAGGGATAGATGCATTACTTTGGCCAAAGTTTTCATACAAAGACATTACACAATGAATGTCGTCATATGTCCACCACCCTAACTTGACTTATAAGCTGTCATGTCTTACAGTTAGTTCTTAACAACCTTGTCCTTTAGGTCTAGTATGAGTGTGGGATCAATTCGAGTCACACTCCAAACTAGAACATTCGACTCCCATGAAAGTTAATTATAACAATATAGGTTACTTTAGAAATGCAGAACTAGTGACTCCATGTCACCTCGCTCCGTTCAATTCATTTCAATTTCAAACTTCATGATCGTCTTGGTCTCTCGTGTTTTCATATCAATAGCATTCAATACATATGATGAAGTTGATTTCATGATACTTAAGGCATACCCTACCTTAATAAATATGATGGTTTCTCAAGGGTCAATAGCTCTTATTTTCCAAATGAGCTCATGGGTTATTCACCAACCCAATAGTTATAATAAGTAAAAGAATTTATAACTCATAACGTTATTCGTTAAGTCATAATTCATTCCCAAATAGATCTAGTCTATAATCTATTATAAACTTATTCTCAATTGTCTCATCTAGAGACTATGATCATACTCCTTCATAATCGAAGGTTTATTTAACATACATAATAGTTTTAACAGCCCTATTTGTAATTCATTGTCGGCTACTCAAGTAAGCCTGACTGTGTTTTGTTTGGGTGTTAGATATACACCAATTTATAATGCCTTCCCAACAATCTTTACAGTCAATGGACTGTGTTTAAGATATTAAAATATTCCACAATTATTAATATAGTCGAGGGACTACATGCCAAGTAATGATGCCTACATGGTTATCAATACAGTTGTATGACTGTATTGTTATCAAATAACACATGGAGTCATTCTTAACTCCCTTCGAGAGCTCATAGGCTCGGCCCTTATTATCATACGACATGGGTTAAACACAAATGAAAAGAATACATGCTCAACCACTATGGCTTTGAGCTCCAGTTATCATAATGTATCATACATTACAATACAACCGAGTCAAAAGACTCAAGGCTCATTCAAGAAAGAGACAATCTTTACAAGGCTCAACTGAGCGTAATTTCAAGAATAGATACTTAGTTTCCTAGCTCAGCACACCTCCTTGAGCAAGTTTTCAAGAAGTTTAATAAATACATTTCTGTTCGGCTCATAGCCTTGAGCAAGTTTTCAAGAAGTTTAAATATGTTTTTATCTCAGCTCACTGCCTTGAGCATAGTTTCAACAGTTACTATGTCTAACAAACTCAACCCATGAGGCTTCGAGTAAAAACACAACACAATGTTTGTCTTAAAAGGGTTTGGCCAAATGGCACCCAAATCATAGCATATAAGTGTTGGCAAGAGACACTATGTGGCTTCATGATTATTGTCATTGATGGAAACAAAGTCTATCCCACACATTCGTAGAGCTTAGTATACCTTTACCGGAAGTTAGATTGAAGAAGTTTTGGTCTGGTGAACAAGAACAGAGCATGCAACAAGGTCCAACAATTAGGTCTGGATCTCTCAGAGGGTGTAACTCAGCAAAGTACAAACTTGGGAAAGTTAATACGAGTATCATGTCTACTATATTCCAGAGATTGAGCCTCCAGTAATGAATGAGTGAAAAGATATGAGCATCTAAGTGTTGGGTTCCTGACAGGCAGAGTAGACTGACGAAGAACTGACTGGCAGAGCATCAAACTTCAATCCGGATGAGAAACTGATGGTGATCAAGCTTTTTGAGGGATCATTCATGGTTGGCCGACATGATTGATGACTTCTAGGTCTATGTCTTTGATACGCATCACATATTAAGCATGGATTCAGCTGACAGATCAGTGTCTTGGAAATATCTTGAGTATTCTGGTTGTCGACTAGAAAGATTTTGAAATCCTTGGTGCGAATATATATACTAGATGGATTTCGGTATGAAGAGGTGTGTGTTGAAATAGTGTGCGAGGAAAGGTAGAGAGCAGTGTGGAAGCAACAATACAAGTTTGGTATGGGACAAAACAACAACACTAAAGCAGAGGAAGAATGAAGTGCAGTAGATCAGTATATTGAGCCTAACTGGAACTAAACCTCAGCATATGTGGATGCCTCTCATCAGTTCAAACATTTGGTTACCTTCCATAAACATTGTAGACAGTGAGTCTCTTGTAGGCAATGTGCCTCTTGTGAGCAGTGAGCCCCAATTGGCAAGTGCCATTTTGTACTTCTTATTCTTTTAACAGAGAATACAATCTTGGGTTAGTCACCCTGTGGTTTTTCCCTTAATCGGGTTTTGCATGTAAAAATCCTTGTGTTATGTGTGTTGATTTCTTTTCTGCTCTCATGATTATGTATGCTTATATGTTTTGATGCTGCACTAATTTTTAAAGAAGAAAAGAAAGTTAAATATTTAAGATAACTGATTCACCCCCCCTCTCAGTTATCTACCTTGTTTCCAACAATTGGTATCAAAGCTAAGTTCCTCTAAATAGAGCCTAACAGCTTGAGGAAGATCTGGGAATCTCAATGGATATGTATGGTATGAAGGAACAACTTCAGTTTGCCCTAGATGATCTTGAGCAATCACACTCTGAAGTCAATAACCTGAGAGAAAGACTCAAACAAGATGATGATTTCATAAATGAGCTAAAAGAAAAACTGAGTATCTCTGTGACAAAGAGAAAGGAACTACTTCAACAATTAGCAAGTCAAAGTGAAGCCAATATTACTAATGAAGATCTGAATGAGAAAAACAAGATATGTGAGAAGCTATCAAAAGAAGTCATTATGGTAAGGCATGAAATGGAATCAAGGGTTATGAGATTCACCCAAGAAATTGAAGAGAAAAGAAAAAATGAAGATAATCTAAAACAATCTCTCAAGGAGAAGTCAGAGGACTGCCACAAAACGGATAGAATAATCAGGCATCTGGAATCTAATCTTGAAGAAGCTACAGATAATGAAGAACAACTTGAGAATTAGATAGACACTCTTAAACAAGATCTTCAAACAACAAATGAATACAAAGAAAAATTCAAGATAAGTTCAGCTCAACTTGAAGTTCTTCTTGAAAGCCAAAAGAGGGTAGATGACAAGTGTGGTTTGGGTTATGAGAAAGGTGAAAGATTTAGATCCGGTCAGAAGAACTCAGGATCAAGAAATCCAAGAAATGTGCCTAGAAGACCTCCAGTAAGGCAACTAAATGCTCAAAGATATCCATCCTTCAATGGATACTGCTACAATTGCAACAACTTTGGTCATGAAGCAACTCAGTGCAGAAGAAGAATGAATTAGACTAATTCATCCTTCTCTGGACAGTGTTTCAACTGCAAAAGGTATGGTCACAAATCTCATGAATGCAGAAATTTGCAAATAAACAATTCATTCAATGGTAGATGCTTTGCATGCAATAGAATGGGACATATGGCTAATTAATGCAGATCAAGAGGATATCAGACAAATATGCAAAGAAATGTTGTTTGCTACAATTGCAATAGATCCGGTCATATTGCCAAATTCTGTAGAAGTAAGAATCAGGATAAAAAGGGTCCGATGCATCATAATCAAAATCAAGATAAAGGAAAAGGTAAAGTGAATGTGGATGAAGTTCAAAGGGACATGAACAAGATTTGGGTGAAGAGGAATACAGAAAATGTTGGGGATGGATCCGCACCAGAATTTGGTGCTGATAATTGTTTCAGAAATTAAAACAGATGAGCTCTGGCTCAGGGGGAGTCACAAAGGAAAGTAAATTCCCCCAGCCAGTCAATTGGTGCCTAAATTTGGCACATGGAATCTTGCGGATTAAAGGGTTCTCAGAGAAATATCTAAATAACCCTCAGTAAAAATATGAAAGATCCGTAAGGAGTTTTGAAGAGTTTAATCATCCAAGATTGATCTGGTTTGACAACCATCCGGTAAAAGTAGGATTCTCACAGTTAGATCCAGTATGATTCAAAATTGAAATATCTTGACCTGCGGATAAATGGCTTGATTGGAGGAGAGGAAATACATTGTCAATTATCACTAAAATTGATTCCAAGTGCACCTCAGTGATTCAGAAAGATCTCTCTCAGAACAAGGAAGAACAAGGGAACCAAAATAACTTAAGTTGTGCATTTATTGCAATAGGAAATTAGGGTTTGCACAGAGATAAAAGGGTTTCTTTATTCATCATTTGTACATTTGCATTTGAGAAGAAGAAAGGAAGAGCTTTGCATCAAGATTGTTTCAACCTTCTCAAAGTTCAACCACAGAATCTGATTCAACCAGCGATCTTCTCGGCTCATTTTGTGAACCCTAGAAGCGTAAAAAGGTATTTACATTTTTGAATATCCCTCTCTAAATCTTTTGAAGATGGCTACTCCAAATGTTGTTAAAATAACTGATAGGCCGTGCCCAAAGTTCAAGAAACACCCCTACAAATCCCTAGAAGTTGATCCCTTAGGTGCCTTCTCTAGTATTCTGCATGGGGTTCTACACGTAGAAGATGTTAGGGTATACATACATGCCAATATTGAGGAATTTGGGGAATCCAAGCTGATGGATATCTATCACAAACAATTAATAGATGAAACGTTTGAACTTAAACCTCAATACAGGGCCCTCCGAAACAAACATTTTGGAAATTGCATCCACTTTCCCTATTTTGCAGAAGATGAATGGGTCTGGTATGTTCTTAGCAGAATACATGACAACTTCATGTGGTTGATAAGGCCATTCAAGATAACAAAAGAAGCCATTAGAGTAGTAACTAGATTGCACTCATCCAGTGGGTTTCCTGCTCTCAAATCTGTCAAGAACCAGACAGTAAGGCTACCGAATCAAAGTTTGATAAGAGAGAAATGACAATAGAAGATATCACAGATTCAGATATCAAATTTGCCTCTATGATAATTGGCTATAAAATATCACTCCAACAGGGAGAATTCTGTGTTCGGAACTGCAATATACACTGCATATCAGATACTAAGGGAAAATGCATATTATGATCTATGCGACCTTCTCCTGAACCAACTATTAGAAAACTTGCAAAAAATAAAGAAGGATAAGAAGAACTCATTTAAGTATGGTGGGCTAATACTGTGTTTATTCTTTTACTATATGAATGAGCTACCCGGATCAAGTGGTTGGGTATGGCAAAATGACAGACCGGTTGCCATACAAATCAGAGAATAATTGTATGGGCTTGGTGATGCCAAGGCTCAAAGTACAACACTCTAGGGATACTTCAAGAACTTCCAAAGTATGATGCAGACCAGAGAAAGAATACCCCAATCTATAGTTGAAAAATACAAGGATATAGTGTGTTTCATGGTAGACATTGATCAATGCCTAATGGAGGCAGTGGAGCCCAGAACAGTCTGGATTATGCCAATGGGATATGAGGTTGATGAGAAAATCTTGGAGCTACATAGTCAACATTTGCTAAGTCAACCTAAGGACCCTGAGGCTGAAAGGTTTGGAACCTTTGAAGAATTGAGTGTAAAGATACATGTTGAACTAAGGCAACCTGAAATAAAAAGAAAAGTCAGAAAGGAAGTAGAGGAAATCACCAAGAGATATGGGATATCAAAAGAGGTAGTTGATGCAAATAGAGAAAAAGTAGAAAGAGCTGAGAAAGAGAGACAAGAAGCAGAAAAAGAAAGTGTTTCGGTGCAAGCCCCCTCCCAAACTAGATCCTCAAAGAGCTCTGCACCTACCACCTCTAAGAGCCCAAAAGCCTCAAAACCGGAAGCCAAGACATCCAAAAAGGGAGAGAAGAGAACAAAGACAAAGGCCACAAGGTCATACACAAGCCAAAAGGATGATGAAGAAATAGAGTCAGATGAGGAAGTTAAGAAAATGAGGAAGAAGAAGAAAACATCTAGGGAATCCTCTACCGATACAAACAAAGAAGAAGAGCAGAAGAATTTGTTGAAAGGCCTACTCTCTCTATTGATGATATCATCAAGGCAGTCACTGTGGATGGGAACCTGCAACCAGTCATAGAATTTTATGATGATTACAGTGGTACCGACAAAATAATTTTGGAGGAAGCTACAGTTAAGTACCTAAACATTTATAATAAAACATTTATTGAAATCATCTCTCTAAATCCCAAAAGTCTAGAGAAGTTACTTGAACTAAGAAAGGAGAATGCCAAGGAAAAGGACCTAGAGATCCGAGAACAAATTGCAATACAACTCTATCCTTTCATTACTCCAAAACAAATGAACATGATCTTTAAGGACTGCAAGGATGAGTTCTGGTGAAAAGCAAGAATGAACAAACTCATACTTGGAGAGACTGATCAGGTGGCAAAAAAAATAGAATACATCTTCCAGAATGCCTTCAAGAGATTCAATCTTCCTATTATAGAGGAAATAGATGAAGAACCTTCTACCATGGATGTCAAAGGATTAAGTGCATCGAAAGAAAAATCTACTGAGAAAAATGTAGAAGAGTCCAAAGAGATGGATGAGGAAAAGACTAAGGACTTGGATTCCTTTGTTCCAAAAGAGGAAATTCATGAAGAAGTTAACATCTCTCCTCCGGATGCCACTGCAGATTCAGGAACTGAAGGAGAAGGAAGAAAAGAGGAGAAAGTAAGTCAAGAAGAGGAGAAAAAGGGAAGAGAAGAAGAACAAACAGAGAAGATCTCTCATGACAGTTCTAAGGCTGCAAAAGGAAAGAAGTTTCTAGCAAGAGACACTACAGAAGCAGTGAAGAATTTCTTGACCAAAGAAATGATGGAGATAGATGAACCGAAACTATTCCAAGTACCACTCAATTTTGATTCCCTCTCTCCAGTTCAAACAATGAAGATAGCATCTTTTGCCCAAGCTAAAGAAAAAGAAAAGCTTCTGAAGTCTCACATGGAAGACTGTGAGATAATAGAAATTGCATCTGGGATGCTGGAGAAGATCATGCCATCCTTCTAAAAGGATCTTTCGGCACCTCCATCTGGTAACTTGAAATCTCTTGTTAATTCTGTTAGCACCCATTTTGATTCTTTGGAGAAATCAGTAGAAGAGAAAGTCTAGAAAGAGTCTTTGGGAAAGAGATTCTCTGAAGTATAGGGACTCATAGCTAATGACAGGAGGACCTTAGATATTGGAATAAAGAGCCTAGAAAATGCTCTTAAAGATGGTGGAGAAGTGTATAAATTTTGTCTATCCTGGTCTAAAGTGACAGAGGATATTGAAAAGAAGGTGAAAGAACAAGAAGGTAAACTATCAAGTTTATCTCAAAATTTTGATCCTCTCACCACATCCATAATGAATCAAGAGTGCCAGGCTATTTCCACTGCAAATGAAATAAAGAGGCTTGAAAAGGAGAAGAAGAATTGAATAAGCAAGATGAGTGAACTAAGAGGGATAATTATCCCTAAGTTAGAGGCAATGCATGAGGCCTTAACTGATGCTCAGACCACAGCCCGAACCAGTGATTCGGTAGACTTGAGAAGGGCAGAAGCTTTTGCATTTTTGTTAAGTGGTCACATCTCAATTTTGGACAGGATGAAGTAGAGTTGGGCAACAAAATTTGTCTAGTTGAAGACCACTTTTGCGGATATACTTAAGTATATGTAAGTATAACATGTATATATACTTATGCGGCTATGTATAGGTTGATTTTTTTACAAATTTTGGTGTATGGATTCCACCCTTTGCCATTGATGTCAAAAGGGGAGTGAGAAATAGTGAAAAATGTGGAATCTAGCTAAGGGGGAGCTCCGGTAAAAATGTACATAAGACAGAGCATCAGCCAAGGGGGAGTTTGCTATGACACTTAGTCATTTTTCACTAAGTGTTGCCATCAATGCCAAAGGGGGAAATTGTTGGCAAGAGACACTGTGTGGCTTCATGATTGTTGTCATTGATGGCAACAAAGTCTATCCCACACATTCGCAGAGCCTAGGATGCCTTCACCGGAAGTCAGATTGAAGAAGTTCTGGTCCGGTGAACAAGAACAGAGCATGCAGTAAGGTCTAACAATCAGGTCCAGATCTCTCAAAGGGTGTAACTCAGCAAAGTGTGGACTTGGGAAAGTTAATAGGAGTATCATGTCTACTATATTCCAGAGATTGAGCCTTCGGTAATGAATGAGTGAAAATATAAGAGCATCTAAGTGTTGGGTTCCTGACAGGCAGAGTAGACTAAGGAAGAACTGACCGGCAGAGCATCAGACTTTAATCCGGATGAGAAACTGATGGTGATCAATCTTTTTGAGGGATCATTCATGGTTGGCCAACATGATTGATGACTTCCAGGTCTATGTCTTTGATATGCATCACATATTAAGCATGGATTCAGCCGACAAATCAGTGTCTTGGAAATATCTTGAGTATTCCAGTTGCTGACTAGAAAGATGTTGAAATCCTTGGTGTGGATATATATACCAGATGGATTTCGGTATGAAGAGGTGTGTGTTGAAATAGTGTGTGAGGAAAGGTAGAGAGCAGTGTGGAAGCAGAAATACAAGTCCAGTATGTGACAAAATAGCAGCACTAAAGCAGAGGAAGAATGAAGTGCAGTAGATCAGTATATTGAGCCTAACCGGAACTGAACCTCAGCATATGTGGATGCCTCTCATCAGTTCAAACATTTGGTTACCTTCCATAAACATTGTAGATAGTGAGTCTCTTGTAGGCAATGTGCCTCTTATGAGCAGTATGCTCGGGTAGTGAGCCCCAATTGGCAAGTACCATTTTATACTTCGTATTCTTTTAATAGAGAATACAATCTTGGGTTAGTCACCCCGTGGTTTTTCCCTTAACAGGGTTTTCCACATAAAAATCCTTGTGTTATGTGTGTTGATTTCTTTTCTACTCTCATGATTATGTATGCTTATATGTTTTGATGCTGCACTAATTGTTAAAGAAGAAAAGAAAGTTAAATATTTAAGATAACTGATTCACCCCCCCTCTCAATTATCTACCTTGTTTCCAATAATAAGTTATTTAAAAAAAAGAATGGCTCAGCCAACTGGCCTAATGCAATGACTCAAAAGAAATTTAAACAGCATGCCTGGCATGACCATATAGTCTGCGTGTCTCATATTGTTAATCAATAAAAAGAAACTTCATGTTTCCCAGTTACCTGAGTTGAGCAATAGACCGAATGTAATCCCAGTTCTGCTAGTCTTTTCGCCGCTCCCACTTGCTCTTGTCACTGTTCTCCCTCAAACAGTTATTTCCCCTAATTTTTCCTAGAAAACCAACCTTTTTGCATTTCTCCCCCGAAGTCTTTTTTTCTTTTCTTCTCCAAAGGAGAGCCTAATACACATAAGATAACTGATCCCATACATGCCAATATTGGCTATCAACTGCCTTACCACTTGGTAGTGCCCCTAAAAAGGTGGCCCAATCCTTGCACATCATGGGATGGTTGAGCTCGAAGCTCCCATCGATCTTCATGATTGACTAAAACCACTTAAGAATATTCTGTCGAATACAATTATCAAAATAAGTAAATAACAATAATATCATTATGGGTAACAACCTAATAAGAGGTTTTATCCTTGATAAAGGATTATCACAAGGAATAATATTCATAAAAAGAATTCACATTAATTATGTCGATTATCGGGGTCGAGTGATACTCCCCCGAAATTGACTATTCCCATTAGTTGAAAGACTAGGAATAACATAATGACCCCAAGAATAATAAGGGAGACCTCCTTGTCTCTAAATATTATTATCTTTCAGCTAGGAATGATGTTCCCAAAACATTGTCCGTTCATCACAACTTGTCGAGACAACTTCATCGACAAAAGAATAAACCAAGAACATAGAAACAAAAGACAAGAGACATGACATGTGTCAACTTACGAATGGTTGAGAAGGACATAGGAGTCGATTACTCAGATTTCTAGTCAACTTATGTTATCACAATGACTAACCCCTTCCTCCAAGATGATACTCTCCTTCCTTCTTTAAAGGACGTTCATTTCTCCTATCACACTCAGGACCATAAGATTACAATCAGTGCATCATTATCAAATCTCGTAATCAAAAATCATTTAATTTACAAAACTGTTTAACATTTGTTTCTACTTCATAACCAAAAGTTAAATTAGATATTTCCACAATATCAAATTAATTAACTATGACTAATCCTCTTGATTATCATGCCAAGTTATAGATTAAGTCTAATTTGTAAATTGGGGATGTAACAATATGCATAAGTGTAGTAATTAGATATATTGAGGATTATGTGGCTAGTTGTTATTTATTTAGTGACAATGTTTGGAATCAAGTTAGTGAGTTGGGTTTAGCCATTGATTTTAGGTGTTCATATGGTTGTCTAACCTCAGGGAACACCCTCGCGAGTCTAAGTTGAGCTTGAATTGTAGGAGAGAAAATCTACTCTTGTCCATTGGCCTAGAACCATCCTCAACTTGTTGATAAACCACTTTCAAATCATCTTGATGACACCCCTGGCCTAGGTGATTTGTAAAGTCCAAAAATTCCACTTACTAAGAATAACCATGATAGAACAAAACTCAGTCTATAAATGGAAAAATAATCTTTCTATTAACAAAGATATCCATAAAAGTATTATAACTTGCAAGTTTACAATATGTCAGATGCATCCAAATGGCACAACATAGTAAAGTAGTAATTATGTATATTGGCTACACAAGCCATACAAATGATCAATACAATGATATGTATATCCATGTCCTGAAATACATAATGAAAATCAAGTACACAATCCATCTTCAACTGCCATGATTCCCTGGTCTTCTGCTAGCTGAAGGTCAAGAGCATGGTTAAGGTGCTTTTTCCACCCAACCATGAAGCACTACACTTCCCCGAGTTTCTTCCTAACTCAAAGAATCTCTGACCCTTCATGAGGCACCTAGCAACCTGGAATAGATGGGTAGGAGAGAAACTCTCGATTCAAGCCTGATGCCTATATGCACTCTTTACTAGAATGTACATACTTCTTGCATGCAGGATGTGGCAGAGAATAATAATGACTAAGCATTTTAACATCCATCTATTTCAATGGTACACACAACTTTGGCCAAAGTAATAAATAAATTGGTAAAACTTGAAAAAGAAGTTTACCATCTCTATAGTCCACATTCGGCATCCTGTCCCGAAAGTAAGCATAAGTCCACAAGGTAAAACCAAACTATTCCAAATGCGGAAGGCATGATAGTAGTTCAAAAGCAATGCATCTCTTTAAGAGGTATAACAAGAAGGTTTTTATGTCAACAATGATGTTTAGCTAATCAAGCAATTTAATCTTTCTTAACAATTCAAAACATTGTCAAAACACACTTTCCATACCAAAAAAAAGGGTTTATTAATTACTCATCTAGGGCAAATCTAATTCGATACTTCAATCCATTATAAGAATAAGTAAGAGATAATCGATAAGGAACTCAATTGGTTAAACTAAACCATGTCGATACTATCTCATTCTGTTAATGTAAGGAGGTCCATAGCACCCCTTAGGGTGCACTCTTGGTAAATTTATATATATCATTGATTAATGTAACTAGCCGTAAGTTATTCCTCATAGATACATTGATATAAAGATGTCATAGAGCACTCAATAATCACATAAATAATAGAACTAATTTATTGAATACGAAAAATGCATCATGGTTCTATTCTCATAAATCTCGTTTCTTCTTGTATTATTATTATTTCTTTTATTATTTAAAAATTGGTCTACTAGTTTAGTTAGATGATATGGATCTCACTAACTATTTCATTCGAGCATTAACTGAACATAAAGAATACTCATATATAATTGTATAAACTAATTCCTTCTAATTTACTAGCACATGCCCCGAAGGGAGGTGTAATGGTTAAGTTGATATGATTTTAAATCAATTGGGTAACATACGAGAGAGTAAGTTGATTATGCACAGAAGGTATATTAACAACTTTGAGATAAAGATGTTACACAGTGTTATATAATTTAAAATGTTGTAAGAGTTTGAAATGTATACGATATGAAGAGATTTAACCTTTATAGATCTAACATGGCTCCCAAGGTAAATGAATACGATAACATTGATTTTATGCAGATTCTACAATCAAAGATAATTAGTGACTCAAAGCTATCTTTGAGAGACATTTTTGCTGCTACACAATGGATTTAAGAACAAACAATGGGCATAATGCATGGCAGAAAATTGTAATTTAGAATGACATAGGTTTATGGCCAAATCCTTGCACTTTTAAAATAAGTTATCAAGCATATCTAATTAATAAAAAAAGTTATCAAGCACAACCTACTCGCCATGAGTGTAGAGATCAACTCAATGACAAATGACATAAAAGGTTTTTCAAAATTAAACTATGAAAGACATAAGAAAGGACAATACCCATCGACGCGTAAAGCTCAGTTTCTGAATAGAATGTTATCCACCAAGTATATACTGCTGGCATGCAAATAAAATGCCTTTCATAGAACTTGATTATAGAAATCTATATTAACAAAGCCAAAACACTTGTATGCAAAAGATAACAAATGGATTAAAAATATTCAAGGCATGATAATGAAAACAATAATCGACAGTGACACAAAAAGGTTTTTTCTCCAATAGGTTGTGATTAGAGTCGATAGAATGGGCAAACTATGCAGAGAATGTCTCAAGGAAATGTGATATTGAAACGCACCACTGTTTGACAAAACATCTCAAGGAAAGTGATACTACCAGCAAGGTATATGAGCTAAAAGGTCACGAATAGGATCTAAGTCATGTGCTCACACAGTGAGCCTCCTAAGATGATGCAGAAAAATATTCACTTGATTCATGATAAGGCCCGATTGATTATCATAAAGATTACGTGAAGATTTGATAGGAAAATCGAATCATAATAAGTATTCGTATGGGGCAGTCCATTCCATTGGCTACGAGGGAGATACTTCATTATGAGATTGTGATTGTATGTATTGCTATGAGAGTATGAGGCATGGAAGAATATGTCCAGATGGGGTAAAAGTTAAGAGGTGCCAAATCTACCATTCGTTGGTACTTATCATACAGAATCATGACGCCACATAGAAAAGTTGAGCAAGAAATAGAAGTATATTAAAGTAGAATTATATATGAAGATATGCCTAGCTGCCCAGCATGATTCATGGTAAATATTTTAATAGCATTTCAAAGCATTACAGTATCTAAAAAAAATTTCCTAGTTTACTTCTAATATTGATTTCACCAATAGGGATAGATAAAAATTGCCCAAGAATCAATGAATTTTAGAAATCATATGAAGTTAAATTGTTATAGTCTTTTGAGATATTCAAGGATAGTTAATTATCAAACTTAATTCTCTGCCAGCACCTAGTTCTACCGAACAAAATTCACAAGATAGGAATGTTTATCATTTAACAACAAAAAGTTTGTAGCATGCATAAGATTGGGCGCAACAGTAAGGAAATGATGATTTTTCATTATTTAGGCACCAACAGTGGCCTCAAGGAGGCATCACCCCCTTTCCTAAGGCCACAAAAATTTTAATTTTGAAGATAATGAAAATAAAATCTAATATATTATGGAGATTTCAACTTTTAAGGCGAGTTTAGAAACCTAAATAAGGTGTATGAGTGATTTGATATATCATGCTTAATAGAATTTCAGTTAATCAAAAAACTAGTAGGATAGGCTTAAAATGGATTGTTAATGTTCCTTGATCTTCCTAGTAATGGCTTTTTTTATAGGCGTAGAATAAAATTTGGCTCACACCACATGCATTAAGGGTAGTTATCAATCTAACAAGGAGATCTACTTGGCAGTCATGCAGAAACATAAATCTCATACTGTCACAACCCCTATTTTTAACAATTAATTTTAAATTTAAATATTATTATTTTAATGATCATCGACTAATTTTGACTCATGTGCGTGACAGGAATACTCTCTTGACAGAGAGAGTATCATCGAAGAGGGGGCATCTAGCTGATTAATGGCGACTTGTGGTGAAAGGAATCTACACACACCACATAGTTTCATATAGATTAAATTGCATCAATATATGTGTTAGTGTGTGAAAAAAAATAATTTCATAATTAATTTGTCTTAGACTGAAATATTTAGTCACGTTAATATTTGTATTGCATTAGAATAATCATTTGATTGATTGATAATATTTGATATAGATTAATGGCAATATTTTGGGAATAATTATTTAGATAATTTGATATGTTTAGAATAGATAATAATGCATCGTCATTTATGCTTTTCTATTTTATAAGTCAATTAGAAATAACAATTATATATATGACAGTTAAAATATTAATTCTTTCAAAATTTAATTTCTTTTATCCTTAATGGATAATGTCAAATTGGGAATAGGAAAAAAAAAAAGAAACACGAGAAGAAAAGAAAGAATAAAGCAAGAAAATTAGAATAAAAGCAAAAATAAGAAAAAGAAAATAAAAATCAATAAAAGAAATATAAAGAAGTATTTAAAACAAAACAAAACAAAATTCCTTATAAGCTTTCCTTTTAAATAGGGATAAGTTAAGAGGTGAAATTAGAAGTTATATTTTTCTTTTATCAAATTAGATGAGAAAGAAAGTAATATTATTCTTATTTAAAAAAAATCACGTATTTATTTCTTTGTGATTAATTATCAATGAGAGATATAAGTTTTAATTTGGCTATATATAAATGTTTGTGATAATATTTATGCAATTATAAAAAAAAAATCTTGCATTGTAATTAGATGATGACTATGTTTTAGAAACAAGAAAAATTAAAAAGAAAGCAAATCGATAAAAAAGAAAATGAAAATAGAAAATTAGAAGCTAAAATCAAGGGAAAAAGTCATGTTAAGAGAAAATGAAAACAGAATAATGCAAAAACAAAGTAGATAATTGAATTAGAAAGAATTAAATAAATAAATATTAGGAGTAATATTTATCTAATATATTATTTTAATATCAAGTTTTCATGAGATAAAAGCAACAAAATAAAAAGATGACTATTTTATATTAGAAAATTAGAAAAACTAATTCTTCATTATTAGATATTTCTAAATTGTGTGCATGAAACTCTCAATTATTAGTAAGTTTATAATTAGTTCTTGCTATGAAAACTTAACTTTAATTATTATATTTTTAAATTATATTTCAGTTATTAAATCTTATCCAATTTAATTTAAATTTAATTTTAGTGAATTTATGTGGTGATTAAGGAACTTGCCTTTTTGTGAGTGAAAAATATTTATATTTATTTTATTTAAAATAGAATATTATTTATAAAGATAAACTAATTAGGTATTTAGCAATAAATAAATTTAAAAAGTGCCAATTGAAATTAGTAATAAATGTAGTTCAATTTTTAGAATTTAAGAATATCATTTTAGGGAAATATCATTTATGAATTGTCATTAATTGAATTTACTATTAGTTTCTAAATTTCCTTTGAGTGCATTTTTACTTTTTAGGAACAATAGTGAATTTAGAAGGAACATTAGATATAAATAAATAGAGGAGAAAAAGAAGGGGTTTTGGAGGAGAAAAGGGAGGTAAGTTTGCATTTTGGTGAGATTTTTCCTTGTAGGATAAAAAAATAAATTACATTAGGCATTTGAAAATTTGAGGGGGGGAGAATTTTTTGGAACATCGCATTTTTTTTCTCCATTGTCTTTGAATCATTTGTGCATTATCTGTTTAATTATATTGATTACATTCGAGGAGAGGATTTTGGATGAGCAATTGTGATAATTTTTGGGAAATGTTCGTTTCAAAGGATTGAAAGTTTGAGATCATCAAAGAAAGAAAATTATGCAAGATTTTCGGAGATTGCGAAAGCATGATTTTAGGAGCCAAAAATGGAGTGCCATATTTGGAGAGTCAGTTATGATTTGAGAAACTTTCTATATTATGGTGGATTTGATTCTCCATGACTAGGCATTGTAACTCATGGTTTTGAGTTTCCTTTTTGGTGGATTCTTGTATTGGAACTCCTATAAATTGAAGGCTCGAGGAGTTATTTGGGAGGGGAGTTTTATGCAAGGTTATGCTGCAAGTTTTCCCTTTGAGACTGCAAGTGTATTGTAACATGTTTGTTGTTGCAGATTAATACATTAGTTCGATGTTTTGGAGTGTGGGTTTTTTTTTTACCCAAAAGGGTTTTCCCCACATATATTGGTGTTTCTTCTGTTCTGTCTATTTTCTTCTTCTTTCATGTTCTTAAAGTGTTAATTTACATAATGGTATGCTGCTGAAATTTTCTTAGATCTGTAAGCTACATTATCTTTCCTCTAAGGGTTAATGAGATGGGAAATCAACTATGTCTATTTCTGCTTAAAGGGCATAGTAGTATGCGCTTGCATCAAGTTATTGAATATCTGTTTAAGTAAAATATAGGCTGTTGTAAGGTTTACATGTCAAAAGATAACCTATGGTTGATGTGATATTCTTATGTGAGCCTACATGGCTAAATATTGTAAGGCTTAGCTATTTTGTTAATAGATGTATTGAATCACATTTGACGATTGTATAAAAGTATTATTCGCAAGTTGTATTATCTATGGGAAGAATTTTGATTATTTCCCCTTTTTTGCACCATTTTATGAGATTATAATTATTATTTTTTATTCTAGTTAATTATTTTTGGATTGAATTTGCTCTCTGTTGATTATTTCTAGTAAGTGATATTTTCATACTTTACATGTGGTATTAGTGTGTTCTGGGTTCAGCACTTGGTCCTTGAGTCTTCTACGCTTAGGTTGCATTATAGTAATGCAAATCTGCTTAGTGACATAAAGTGTTAGGTTTAGAGGACCCTAGTAATGGGTCAAGATTCTTTTGACGAGTTGGAATCCTAGTAATTCTTAGATGGTTTACTTGAAACTGAGCAGAAGTTTAGACGTAGTACGATCATTCAAAGAACTCTAGAAGTGCAAGACCTCTTCGTCTTAATCACATTTTCATAGGACTTGCTAGTAAGAGTAATGGTGACTATTTGAAGTAAGCCAAGATGGATAATATATATATCGTGACAACCCATGAATGATGATGTGGCAATAAATGTGAATTAATAAGAGAAATATATTGAGAAGAGAGATCTCTTTGATGACATAAAGGATGAATAAGTTGATAAGATACAAGGGAAGAAGAAAAGATGAAATTTTTGATAAGAGGAAGAAGGAAAATCACCTGTGAAGTAAATAAAGTCAATAATAATGGATAAATATTGGTTGAGCCTTCTCGAAGGTAGGAAACCTAAGATGGATGTTTTAAAGGCAAGAATGTTTGTAATAGTACCAGGCTTTGGGTAAGTTAATTGTTGAGCAACGTCTTATTCTTTCAAGATATGGATCTAGTAGAATCCACGAGATCTTTGAAGAATGCAAAGTTGAGATGCCTTAAGGGCCTTCATTAATAAGGATGATATATAAGTTTTCTTGATTTGTCTTATAGACAAGGTAGGAGTGATTGATATTGTGTTGAAAAAGGATCTTAAGAATCCTATATGCTTGATTTCTATTAGTGAAAGTACTTATAAATATGTACTATAAGAGAATGATACATCTTCTGGTGCAAGTAATGCACATGTGCAATAATACACTTCTCATGCTTTGTGCAAATGATGCATCTGTGTGAGTGATTGTATTCATATTATAGAATTGTTGCCTTAAATGCACTTATCATATTTATTATATTTATACTTGAACGATAAATGTTTACTATATGTATACTAATGTGAGTGATGCATATGTCATATTACTGTTGTCCTTGTGTGAGTGATGCACTCGAGCAAGTTATTGATTCCTTTGTGCGAATAACGCACTTTAGTAATGATTACATTCATAATTTATGTGAGATACACTTTTTATATTCATTATGTTTATTAGATCAAGTAATGATATACTAAAGCAAAATTTATGCATATTTCATATTTGTGTGAGCGATGCACTTGTGCGAGAGATGCACTTACCATATTTAATTGTACATAAACTTGAACGAGTAATGCTCATTGTATACAATGCATATTCCATATTTTGTGCAAGTGATGCACTACAAGTAAATTATTTATTTGTACCCTGTGTGAGTTATTCACCAAGGGTTCATGCATTCTTATTTGTTAATTATTCATTCTATGTGCACTTGTGTGTGCTATGCACTATCATATTTATCGGGTCTTTATTTTATGCAAATTGAGATAGATTATTCTTGTTGAATGTGATGTGTGTGATAAGCTTTAAGCTTACGTTCCAGGACAGGATGCCGAATGTGGGTTAACAGAGAAGGTGATCTTCTTTTTCAAGATCAACCAATTTTGTATTTATGCTTTGGCCAAAGCTATATTGTACCATTGAAATAGATGGATAACAAATGCCTAGTTTCTATATTATATGTTTCTCTGCCACTGTTGGAATTAGTTTGGACAATTGAGAGGGGGGGTGAATCAGTTGTCCCTAAACTTTAACCTTTTTTGTTCTTTTAATCTTCTTTCTTAATTTACAAATAGATTAATGATGTAAGCATTTAAGCATGAATCAACACATGAGCAGAAACAACATGAACACACAACACCATAATTTTTGACGTGGAAAACCTGATTAAGGGAAAAACCACGATGGGGGTTAACCCACAAAAATGTATACCCTGTTAAAAGTACTTAAGAAAATAGAAGGCACATGCCTTCGGGCACACTGCCCAGAGCTCACTACTCAAAAGGAGGCTCACTGCCTATAAGAATTTATGATTTACACAAAGATAATGAACTGAGAAATAGCATCTACATTCATGCCTGATTCAGTCCCTTTGAAGGCTCAAAAAATTCTACTTCTATCTTCAAATTCTTCTTCACTGACTCTTCACTCTATACTCCTTTCGCTCCTCTTCTTCTCTACTCTACTTTAGATCCTTTCTTCAGATTTAATTCATTTTGTACAAGGATGATTTTCAACAACTCTTCAACTAGTATTTGTATGCTTCATCAACCTTGGAATGATCAACAAGATCAGTTAAACTTGACTTGGATCATTACACTGTCGGCCAAACACAACTGAGACTTGAATCTTCCTCTACAAACATGCCATGCTTCATAAAATGCTCTTAGATCATCCACAATATACTAGGATCATCCGGTTAGCCAAGACTGGGAAGAACATTAACAACGAAAAGGAAAATCTTCAAAAGAGAGCACAAACTTCAATATGGACCTCCAACACAGTAGCTACATGATCCAAAGATCTTCACAAGTACATTGAATTCAACAGAAACATCTGCACTCCTACAACTCATCAGAATCACTTGCATCTTTATCTCGAGCCTCAAGAACACTAACTGCCATGACTATCAAACTAGAAGGATTTCTTGCAGACATCCAAACCATGAACCACTTGTATTGATGATACACACTAACTTCCCAAACATTCTTCTAGATCCGTAGATTATCATTTTACATTACCGGAGCAATCCAGACCACTTTCCTATCACTCTGTCTCTCCTGAGTATTGTAGGAACTAGTTCTGCTCAGATGGCCATAACTTCCTCAGATCTTAATGCGAACTTCTCAAATCATAACTGGAGCTTCTTCAGGAAGACCTCTACACATCTATATGGTCCACATACATTGATTGTCATTAATTTTCTCAATATCCTCAACAATCCGGTCTTCTATATAGACAACAAAATAGGATACAGTTGACACCAATGGAAACAAGGATATGTTGACATCAATGACAACACCACTTAGGCACAAATTTGCAACAATCTCCCCTTTGTCATTGATGGCAACATATGATGTGAAAAACTAAATTCAATCATCAAGACAAGAACTTCTCCCCCTTTCTCTTACCACACCTACAACCACTTTCTTCACTGCTCCCCCTTTCACCAACAACTATTGACTTCCAAGTTTTTCACATGACTTCTCTCCCCCTTTGACATCAATGGCAAAGGGCACATATTTGCTATCTTTTCTCCCTTTTTGCTTCAGATTGATCCCAAAATTGCATACTGACTACTCTCCCTTGAGTAGTAACTCCTTAACATCAATCCGGATCACAAGATATGAATGTGAATTCCACCGGACTGATGCACTTTAGTGCATCTTAATTCTGATCAGGAGGGGTAATGACCCCTAACTTTTTCTTGAGATACTCAAAAGTATCCTTGGGAAGAGGCTTAGTGAAGATATCCACAATTTGATTTTTGGAAGACACAAACTCCAACTTGACTTCATTCTCATTTAATTTCTCTCTTAAGAAATGAAACTTGATAGATATATGCTTTGTCTTTGAGTGTAATACCAGATTCTTTGAAATGCTTAGAGCACTTGAATTATCACAGAAAATTGTGACTGGCTCCTCAAACACAATTTTGATGTCCTTCAGTATTTATTTCATCCACAAAACTTGAGTACAATTATTTGCCACTGCTATATACTCTGCCTCTGCAGTAGACAAAGATATTGCCTCTTGCTTTTTGCTCATCCAAGAGACCAATCTTCTTCCCAAGAAGAATGAACCACCACTAGTACTTTTTCTGTCATCCACATCTCTTGCCCAATCAACATCTGTATATGCATGAAGAGTGAAGTCATTATCCTTTGGATACCACAGTCCATAATCAATTGTCCCCTTAAGATATCTAAAAATTCTTTTGACTGCCACAACATGGGATTCTTTTGGATCAACTTGAAATCTGGCAACAAGTCCAAAGACATTCATGATGTCAGGTCTGGTCTAAGTCAGATAGAGAAATCCTCCAATCATTGATCTATACCTTTTCTGATTTGCCTTGGGGGAGTCATCATCTTTACTTAACTTGCATCTGGTTACCATAGGCATACCTACTAGTTTTGAGTCTTCCATTCCAAACTTCTTCAATAATTCTTTCACGTACTTGGACTAAGATATGAAGATACCTTTATCTAATTGAACAATTTGCAGACCTAGAAAGAAATTCATCTCACCAAACATTGACATCTCAAATTCACTTTTCATTTGATCAGCAAATGCTTTGCACATACATTCATTTCCACCAAAAATGATATCATCAACAAAGACTTCAACAATTAGAATGTCCTCATGATTAATCTTGAAGTACAGATTACTATCAACAGTGCCTTTACTAAATCTTAGCTTAAGCAAATGCTTATCCAATCTAGCATACTAGGCTCTTGGAGCTTGCTTGAGTCCATACAAGGATTTTCTCAGTTTACAAACCATATCTCCATGATCAGACAGCTAAAATCCTTTCGGTTTCTCAATGTAGACTTCTTCCTCCAAATCTCCATTCAGGACTGCTGATTTGACATCCATCTAATATACTTTAAAATCTCTGAAGGTAGAAAATGCAAGAAACAATCTAATTGCCTCTATCCTTGCCACCAGAGCAAAAGTTTCTTCAAAATCAATTCCTTCCGCTTGAGAGTAGCCTTTACATACCAACCTTGCCTTGTTTCTTACAACCTCACCAACTTCATTTAGCTTATTCTGGAAGACCCATTTGGTTCCAATCACATTTTTGTCCTCAGGTCTAGGAACAAGATCCCAAGTGTGATTCTTTTCTATTTACATCAATTCTTCTTCCATTGCTTTAACCCAGTATTCATCTTTGCAGGCTTCCCTCACTGATTTAGGTTTAATCTTTGAAATCAAACAAATCTCTTCTTGATCTTCAGCAGCTCTTCTCCTAGTTTGAACACCTTTATTTCTATATCCTATGATTTGATCTTCAGGATGATTCATTCTTACATACCTGGGGGTTTTGGGAATTGTTTGAACTTCTATTTATTGAACTTGTTCCTCATCATCTGCACTAACCTCTTGAGTTATTGGAGTTACTGGATCAATCTGGATCTGAGTCTAAATTTGAACTTGCCTTCCTTAAATTTGACTTTCATCTTGATCATCTGAATCATATCCCCAGTACCTGGAATGTCCTTCTTTGCTTTCATCAACTTTAACATTAGCACTTTCAACAATCCTTTTCAACCTCTTGTTGAAGCACCGATAAGCCTTACTTTGAGTAGAGTATCCCAAAAATATTCCTTCATCACTTCTTACATCAAACTTGCCTAAATCCTCATCTCTTTTGATATAGCATTTACTCCCAAAAAATCTAAAATACCTCACAGTAGGAGAATGACTAAACCATAGTTCATAAGGAGTCTTACTAGAATTTTCTTTGATCTGCACCCGGTTAAGAGTGTAGACAACAGTACTCATTGCCTCTCTCCAATAAACTTGAGGAACATTTGTTTCCATCATCATGGTCCTAGCAACTTCTTGAATGGTCTGGTTCTTCCTTTCCACAATTCCATTTTGTTGAGGAGTCCTAGGATCGGATAACTGTCTTTTTATTCCATGTTTTCATAGAAAGCATCAAACTCATCGGAAGTAAATTCTCCACCTCTGTCAGATCTTAGACACTTCAATTTCCCACCAATCTCATTTTCAACCATCATCTTGAACACTTTAAACTTATCAAGAGCTTCTAATTTTTCTTTTAGGAAAGTTACCCACATCATTCAGGAATAATCATCAATCAACAGCATGAAATATCTATCTCCTTGCACACTCCAATTCTAGCAGGACCACAGAGATCAGTATGTACCAGTTCTAATCACCCACTAGAAGTTTGTTCCTTACTCTTGAATGAAATTTTGTTCTGTTTACCTAATTGACATTCTCTACATATGTTATCAGGTTTCTAAGTCTTGGAAGATGTCTTACAGCCTGAGTGGTACTTATTTTGACAATGTTATCAAAATTCACATGACACATCCTCCTATGGCATAAACAACTTTGATCTGTCTGAGCAATCAAATAACTTTTGCTAGAACTACTTAAATGAAAGATGTTACCTCTAGTTTGAGTACCAGATGCAATTTCAGTTCCAGAGCTTTCCAAGATTCTACATTTTCCATCCTTGAATCGAAGATCATAACCTTTGTCAACCAACTATCCAACACTGAGAGGATTATGTTCCAGTCCTTCCACATACAGAACATCATTGGTGCAATTCTTACCATCAAAAGAGATGGATCCTTTGCCACTGATTCTACTAGTTAAGTTGTCTCCAAATTTCACAAGCCCACCTTCATATTTTTCAAAACTCACAAACTCACTCTTGTCACCAGTCATATGATGAGAACATCCACTATCAATCACCCATTCATCCTTTTCGACAACCTGAGCAGCTAAGGCACTTTCCACATTTACACACCTAGCAGATTTAGTAGACATTTGATCTTCTTCTTTAATAGCAATGAACACCCATTCACCTTCTCCATGATCAGATTCATCATCTGTGACTCCTTCTTCTCCAGCTTCTTGGACATAGTAGCCATTTTTTTTACTTTTGTATCTGTTAGGGTTTGGTTTTGAAAACCTCTTTGGACACCTTGAGGCAAAATGACCAATCTTATTACAAGAAAAACATTTTAATGGTAACTTTCATTCATACTTACTGGATCCTCTTGGCATTGTTTTGGCAATAAGAGCTTCAAGATCTGTAGTCTCAATTTCATCATTTTCAAGATCCTTCATTGTCTTCACAAATCTGTTTGATCTTCCTGAAGAACTTTCTCCTGGATCATATCTTTGCTTTTCATATACACTGGCCTTGAATGCAGATTCAGACTTAGGGAGAGAGTCACCAAACTCACTCATTTCAAATGCTGAGAGCTTACCAACTAACTGATCCCTTGTGAAAGTTATTACTGTCCTGATTTCTTCAATGACTACAACTTTGTGCTTGTATGCTGCAGGTAAGGATTTGAGCACTTTGACAACAATTTCTAATTCTTCCAATACTCCTCCTGCATTTCTGATACCAGTCACAAGTTCATTTACTTTCTGCATATAGGAAGTAATGTTTTCATCTTCACTCATTACCAATATTTCATATTTACCCTTCAGGCTTTGTAGCTTGGCACATTTAACATATTTGTCACCTTCATACAAATTTTCCAACTTACTCCAGATTGCATGAGCGGTTTTCAAATCAAGGACATTTGCCAATTTAGTATCAAACAGGGCACTCAACAGTGCTTCTTTGGCTCGAATGTTGTGTTCAGCATCTCTGAGTTCATCTATAGTTGAAGGTCCATTCTTTGGAATCTTATACACATTCTTGGTTATTAACCAAAAGGCATCACCCATACATTTTAGATGACATTGCATGCGTACCTTCCAGAGGGAGTAATTTGTTCCATCAAATCTCAGACTTTCCTTCTTGTAAGATGACATCTTAGATCTCCTCAAGCGGTCAAGCTTGTTTTAGAGGAACTTGGCTCTAATACCAATTGTTGGAATTAGTCTGAACAATTGAGAGGGGGGGTGAATCAGTTGTCCCTAAACTTTAACCTTTTCTACACTTTTAATCTTCTTTCTTAATTTACAAATAGATTAATGATGTAAACATTTAAGCATGAATCAACACATGAGCATAAACAACATGAACACACAACACCATAATTTTTGACATGGAAAACCCAGTTAAGGGAAAAACCATGGTGGGGGTTAACCCACAAAAATGTGTACCCTATTAAAAGTACTTAAGAAAATAGAAGGCACATGCCTTTGGGTGCACTACCCAGAGCTAACTACTCAAAAGGAGGATCACTTCCTATAATAATTTATGATTTACATAGAGATAATGAATTGAGAAACAACATCTACATTCATGCCTGATTCAGTCCCTTTGAAGGCTCAAAAACTTCTACTTCTATCTTCAAATTCTTCTTCACTGACTCTTCACTCTATACTCCTTTTGCTCTTCTTCTCTGCTTTGCTTTAGATCCTTTCTTCAAATTTAATTCATTTTGTACAAGGATGATTTTCAACAACTCTTCAACTAGTATTTGTATGCTTCATCAACCTTGGAATGATTAACAAGGTTGGTTAAACTTGACGCAGATCATTACACTATTGGCCAAACACAACTGAGACTTGAATCTTCCTCTACAAGCATGCCATGCTTCATAAAATGCTCTTAGATCATCCATAATATGCTAGGATCATTTGGTCAACCAAGACTGGGAAGAACATTAACAATGAAAAGGAAAATCTTCAAAAGAGAGCACAAACTTCAATGCAGAGCCCCAACACAGCAGCTATACGATCCAGAGATCTTCACAAGCACATTGAATTCAACAGAAACATCCAAACTCCTCCAACTCATCAGAATCACTTGCATCTTTATCTGAAACCTCAAGAACACTATCTGCCATGACTGTCAAACTAGAAAGATTGCTTACGGACCTCCAAACCACGAACCACTTGTATTGATAATACACACTGACTTCCCAAACATTCCTCTAGATCCGCAGATCATCATTTTACATTACCGGAGCAATCTGGACCACTTCCCTGTCACTCTATCTCTCTTGAGTATTGTAGGAACCGGTTCTACTGAGATGGCCATAACTTCCTCAGATCTTTATGTGAACTTCTCAAATCATAACTGGAGCTTCTTCAGGCAGACCTCTACACATTTGTATGGTCCGCATACATTGATTGTCATTAATTTTCTCAATATCCTCAACAATCCGGTCTTCTATACAGATAATAAAATAGGATACAGTTGACACTAATGGTAACAAGGATATATTGACATCAATGACAATACCACTTAGGCACATATTTGCAACAGCCACATCCTGTATGTAAGAAATATGTTCATTCTAGTATAGAGTGCATATAAGGCATTAGGCATGCATCGAGAGTTTCCCTCCTGCCCTTTTGTTATAGGTTTCTAGGTGCCTCATGCAGGACAAGGTATTCTTTGAGTTAGGAAGAATCCAGGGGAAGTGTTGTGCTTATTGGGGTGGAAAAAACACAGGTTAACCATGCTCTTGATCTTCATCTTGCGAAAGACCAGTGGGTTATGGCAGCTGAAGATAGATTGTACATTTGAATCTCTTTAAGTAATTTAGAAAATACATTTTATCATGTATTGAACCTTTGTATGACAAGGTATGTAATTGAACTTCTCTCTCTATGAACTAAGGTTGCACTTGAGAAATTGTAAAAGATTATACATTCTGGATATCTCTGTTAATAGAAAGTTTCTCATAGATTGAGATTTACTTTTCATTGTTAAATTTAGTAAATGATTACACCAGTACTGAGATCATGATTATCTTTTTATCTCTGATCTTTCTAATCATATTGATGATCTTTTTATGTTGAAAACTTGTTGATCTTCTTATCTTTTATATTGATTAAGTTGAAGACCTTGTTGTAATTGTTGATATTTTCTGTTGTGGAGACTTTTTCTTTCGTTAGTGTTTTGATTTGCCAATGATGATAACAAGTAGTATGGGATGCTTGTTTTTCATCATAAAGGCAATTGTTCTGATGTCTCATGTGAGTAGGCATGTTGACAAAATGAACAAAATTGTTTTCTTTCTAGATGTAAATGTCTGGGAATATGAATAATATTTGATTAAGCTATGGAAGGTTGTATGAAAGAAATGAATTAGCTTGCATGCTTTTACTTGTCAGAAATTATAGAAATAAAGTTAATTTGATGAAGCAATGACATGCTAACAATGTGTGCAAGTGAATGAATGTTAGACATAGGATTTTTTTTGTTGTTATGAACAAATAGGTGCTTGGAGCAACAACACATTTTTAGGTGGGCCGATTTTGACACTGAGGTAAAATAGAGTTAAAGAGGTATGAAGCCGTGTCATAAGTTAATTTGATTTTATCATCAAGATGATGATTCTTTTAAGGGGGGAATGATGTCACAACCCCTATTTTCAATAATTAATTTTAAATTTAAATATTATTATTTTAATGATCGTCGACTAATTTCAACTCATGCGCATGATAGGAATACTCTCTCGACGGAGAGAGTATCATCGAGGAGGGGGCATCTAGCTGATTGATGGTGACTTGTGGTGAAAGGAATCTACACACACCATATAGTTTCATATAGATTAAATTGCATCAATATACGTGTTAGTGTGTGAAAAACAAATAATTTCATAATTATTTTGGCTGATTAAACTAAAATATTTAGTTGCATTAATATTTGCATTGCATTAGAATAATCATTCGACTGATTGATAATAGTCGATATAGATTAATGACAATATTTTGGGAATAAGTATTTAGATAATTTGATATGTTTAGAATAGATAATAATGCATCATCTTTATATATATATATATATATATATATGATAGTTAAAATATTAATTCTTTCAAAATTTAATTTCTTTTATCCTTAATGGACAATGTCGAATTGGAAAGAACGGAAAAAAAAAAAAAAGGAGAAGAAAAGAAAGAATAAAGCAAGAAAATTAGAATAAAAGAAAAAATAAGAAAAATAAAATAAAAATCAATAAAAGAAATATAAAGAAGTATTTAAAACAAAAAAAAAATCCTTATAAGCTTTCCTTTTAGATATGGATAAGTTAAGAGGTGAAATTAGAAGTTATATTTTTCTTTTATCAAATTAGATGAGAAAGAAAGTAATATTCTTCTTATTTAAAACAAATCACGTATTTATTTTTGTTGTGATTAATTATCAATGATATATATATAAGTCATAATATTTATGCAATTATAAAAAAAAAATCTTGCATTGTAATTAGATGATGACTATGTTTTAGAAACAAGAAAAATTAAAAAGAAAGTAAATCGATAAAAAAGAAAATGAAAATAGAAAATCAGAAGCTAAAATCAAGGGAAAAAGCCATGTTAAGAGAAAATGAAAACATAATAATGCAAAAACAAAGTAGATAACTGAATTAGAAAGAATTAAATAAATAAATATTAAGAGTAATATTTATCTAATATATTTTTTAATAGCAAGTTTTCATGAGATAAAAGCAACAAAATAAAAAGATGAGTATTTTATATTAGAAAATTAGAAAAGCTAATTCTTCATTATTAGATATTTCTAAATTGTGTGCATGAAACTCTCAATTATTAGTAAGTTTATAATTAGTTCTTGCTATGAAAACTTGACTTTAATTATTATATTTTTAAATTGTATTTTAGTTATTAAATCTTATCCAATTTAATTTAAATTTAGTTTTAGTGAATTTATGTGGTGATTAAGGAACTTGCCTTTTTGTGAGTGAAAAATATTTATATTTATTTTATTTAAATAGATTATTATTTAGAAATATAAACTAATTAGGTATTTAGCAATAAATAAATTTAATAAGTGCCAATTAAAATTAGTAGTAAATGTAGTTCAATTTTTAAAATTTAAGAATATCATTTTAGGGAAATATTTTTTATGACTTGTCATTAATTGAATTTACTATTAGTTTCTAAATTTCCTTTGAGTGTATTTTTACTTTTTAGGAACAACAGTGAATTTAGAAGGAACATTAGATATAAATAAATAGAGGAGAAAAAGAAGGGATTTTGGAGGAGAAAGGGGAGGTAAGTTTAGATTTTGGTGAGATTTTTCCTTGTAGGATAAAAAATAATAAATTACATTAGGCATTTGAAAATTTGAGGGGGGGAGATTTTTTTGGAACATCACATTTTTTTTTCTCCATTGTCTTTGAATCATTTGTGCATTATTTGTTTAATTATATTGATTGCATTCCAAGAGAGGATTTTGGATGAGCAATTGTGATAATTTTTAGGAAATGTTCGTTTCAAAGGATTGAAAGTTTGAGATCTTCATCAAAGAAAACAAATTATGCAAGATTTTAGGAGATTGTGAAAGCATGATTTTAGGAGCCAAAAATGGAGTGCCATATTTGGAGAGTCAGTTATGATTTGAGAAACTTTCTATATTATTGTGGATTTGATTCTCCATGACTAGGCATTGTAACTCATGGTTTTGAGTTTCCTTTTTGGTGGATTCTTGTATTGGAACTCCTATAAATTGAAGGCTCGAGGAGTTATTTGGGAGGGGAGTTTTATGCAAGGTTATG
This sequence comes from Cunninghamia lanceolata, assembly GCA_027924645.1. NCBI lineage: Eukaryota > Viridiplantae > Streptophyta > Pinopsida > Cupressales > Cupressaceae > Cunninghamia > Cunninghamia lanceolata. The sequence continues at coordinate 19,616,821 of BSBN01000520.1, read as the reverse complement.
CTGCAAGTTTTCCCTCTAGAGGAGCAAGATGTAAATATCCATGTTAAGGCTTTGAGATTGCAAGTGTATTGTAACATGTTTGTTGTTGCAGATTAATGCATTGGTTCGATGCTTTGGAGTGTGGGGTTTTTTACCTGAAATGGTTTTCTCCACATTTTTTTTTTGATTGGTAAAAGGCCGAGGCCATTAATATATAAAGTCAATAATAAAATACAATAAAATACAACTCTGTTCAATGCGGGCACCGGTAGGAAAGAACAGAGTAAAGAAAACCTCCGGTCTAGCCCAGGACTTTTGCAGTCCAGCACATATTGTTTATTTATAGATCTTATACGGGGTCGAGCCCAACAAGGACTCATCCTTTCTTATATAATTTCTGGGGTACAAGTACAAACATTGCCCTATACCAGGGCCTTTCTTCTGATATTCTTTTGTTGTATGGCTTGTTGGATCTCCAGCTCCTGGGATGTCCTTGATGACATATAGTATTAGATCAGCTGTCTATTATCAAGTGAGGGGCTTCTTCTGTCTAGCTCATGCCAGATTACCTGTCTTACCTAAAATCACAGGGAAAACTTCCAACTCTTTTCGCATGTTAGCTAAACAAAACAAGGATAAACATAGACTTCTCTTCCTGCAAACACCTGTTAGTTCTCTAAATCCTTTGCCTGAGAGGAAAAATTAAAATACTTGCTCTTGCCAATCTTATCATAAATATTCAGACACGCTTACTTCAAAGTTAACTTAAATCCCAAACTAGTTGACTGATCCCCTATATATGCCAACATCCAAATGTATATACTTGTAAAAATGCAATTATATATACTTAAGTGTGAGCATAAGTGATCGATCTAGTCATTGATAATGTTGGTGAACCATCTAGACTTTAACCCATCAAAGAAAAATGTTTTTACCTGTCAAATCTGTAATATCTCTCAAATGAGCTAGAATGGCAGCCAAAGCTCGACTCGAAACCTCATTATTGCCAGTCTAACTTCCTGCCTTCTCACATGTCAGTAGTGATTCAAGTTTCAATCAAAGTGTTGGGACAGGAAAATTTTTAAATTTTTCTTGTATTCTTGCTCATCCATACCCGACCAAACCAAAAATATTTCGCCCAAAATTAGATTAAAACAACTGATATATCCCATAAAATCCTATGACTTTTATCACGAATAATATAAAGGGCCTTAATTTCTTACATCGGCAAGACCTCAAGTTAGTTATACCGATCCATGGGAAACTTGTTAAAAAGGCTATCAACATGAGAATAAGGGTCGGGGAGAAGATTTCAAAAGTCACCGATGGAGAAAATGAGACCGATGACCTTTCGTCGGAGAGAAAGCTACTAGTCATGCCGATCGGTATAACTAAAGACTATCGGCGAATACTCTACAAGACCTCCCGACGATGTAGATCATATCGATAAAATTTTTTGGTAAGACTCACACTGATCATCCAGTAGAATAGAGGAGACTAGCAGTCATCGACAGGAGACAAGCATCGGAAAGAAAGATTAAAGACTCTCCAATACACTAATGTCTCACCAATTGAAGAAAAGTGCTTCGATGTAACTTACACCGATAAGTTTGAAGAATAAGAACCATCGGTGAGAACAAGTGAATCAGAACAAGGCTTGTAAGTCTGACCGAAGCAATTCTCAGGATGATATCGGTGAAATGTTATGAAAGTCTTTTCGATCTAGGATATAAAAGGCTATCAGGGAGACGACTGCGATCGGGTAACCCTAAATATGTTATCCCGATGACATAGATTACCCTGATGACAATGATAGTCACATTCATCGATGAGACTCTCACCGATAGCCATATCGGTGACACTTGAGAGATCGGGGAAGAATATTCATCACACAGCAATGAAGAAAGTCATGCCGATGGTTAAAATGATGCATCATGACTAGATGCATTGCACTTTATATCCAATGCGGAGCCGAAAATAAGTAAACTGTGGTTTTATAAATAAGTTCGAAGAGGTGATACAAAGGAGTTTGTATGTATTCGGCTTTGTATCTAAAAATTGGATACAAGTATGCATTTTGGAAGATACAATCTGAAAAGTGATGTGGGCTCCACCGAATGCATATCGGGCTTGTATAAATAACAATATACAAGCCGATATACAAGTAAGAATGATGCAAATAAGAGATACAAACTAGATGCGAAAAGAAAGTTAAATCCTAAAAAGTTTTTGTATGTTTGGGGTGCATGTATATTTATAATATACATACCCGATATACAAAGGAATAAAAGCATCATTGGGGAAGACATGCTTTGTATGTGCGCTTGTACATGATCACATACAAATGGTAGTATACAAAGAAAATATACAAGAGAGGGTTTGTATAAGATGCTTTGTATGTACGCTTATACAAGATAACATACAAACGCCGATATACAAAGAAAATATACAAGAGAGGGTTTGTATAAGATGATTTGTATGTGCGCTTATACAAGTTAACATACAAATGCCTATATACAAAGAAAATATACAAGAGAGGGTTTGTATAAGATGATTTGTATGTGCGCTTATACAAGTTAACATACAAACGCCTATATACAAAGAAAATATACAAGAGAATATTATACAAAACTTGACATCATTGGAGATATAAATAACGGGTGGGGGCCACATATGTATATTGGAGATGATTGTACAACAAGATACATACAATGGAGGATCCCAAGAAAATTCAAATTCGTTTCACAGAACCAATGAAATCCACGATTGTATAAAAGTGTAAGCATGTGATATAAAAGGAGATACAAATGGATACATACAAGACCGGACCCAGATAGAAATTCTAAGAACTTTATATGAAGTCCGTGCTTGTATAATGCGATGTATCTATACAAGATACAAAGACAAATGCATATGAGAAACAAAGGAAATGTATATACAAGGGCCAAGCGTGTGATATAACAAGGTGGTACAAACAGATACATACAAGTCTGGACCCAGTTAGAAGTCTGAGATTGAATATTACGGTATATGTATACAAGATGCAAAGATAGATGCATATGAGAGACAAAGGAAATGTATATACAAATGCACGATACACCAAAGATACCTATGTGGGCCCCATCTCCAATGCATATACAAGTTTATGCAAACCCAAATTTGAATGACAGATTAAATAATGTGAATTTTAGTTGGGGTCTGCTATTGTATATAAAACACCTGCATTCGATATACAAGAAGGTGATACAGATCTGGATTTGAAGGTGATTTCAATTCAATTCAAAAAACTAGTCAGGCCCACTCTTGTATACAGAAGAAAATGTATCTGATATACTAAAGATATGTATGTGAAATACAAAAGGAGGATGTAGGAAAATCTAAATTGCTCTATTATACTCCCTTGTTGTCTAAAGGGTAGAAAATATGAAGATGCTCAGAGTTTGTTCACCCTTCGTGGTGTGTTATTAGACCAAGTGATGAACTGATTGGCCTCCAAATAACTTTCCTCCAAAGTTTCAGATTGATTATGATAATACTTCAGCGGTGTTAGCTCTGGTGGATAGGTAGAGACCATCCACCCCTTTGTTGGCAAGAGAGTCTGCTTTGCTATTACCCTCTCTGTAAGTGTGATTGAATGTGCACCTCCTTAAAGAAGCAATGATGTCAAGGGCATTAGCCAGCAGGGAATCCAATCTCCAATTAGGCATGTTCCCTTTCCGTAAGCCATTAATGACGATCGTGGAGTCTCCTTCGACCACTAATTTTTCAATTTTTATGTCTTTGCAGATTCTCAGACCTTCAATCAGGGTAGTTAATTCTGTTATATTATTTGTTGTTTCTCCTAAGGTTGCCATTTCTCTAGATTAAGAATCGTGGATTACACAACCTATTCCTGCGACTCTCGAGTTGCCCCTAGATGCCCCGTCAAAATTTAGCTTGAACCACCCTTCTTTAGGAGGTTGCCACTTACATTCCTTTCTCTTGTTGGTGGAGTTGTGGTTGCCTGGTCCCACAAAGGAGGGAAGTTTTAGTCCTGCCCATCTCCCCCGCATCTTTTCATCCCAGTATGTCATTGTGGATTCTTTTTTGGAGTTATTTAGAATCCTACTATTGACTATTTCTATTATAACAGCCTCAATTTTAATGATTAGCTGACCAAAAGTCATTTTCCTATCTTTAAAGATTCTTCTATTTCTTTCTTTCCACAGCTCCCAAACCATGATCGAAGGGGAAATTTTCCATAGCATATGGTAGATGCTTTGTTTGTGAGTCTCAGGCCAACATTGGAAAAGGTTCAAAATGTTATTAGGCATGGAAGTAATCCATCCCATCTTATTACTTAGCCAATTCTAACATTTATTAGAAAATTGACAATTGAGGAGAATACGGTCTGCTGTTTCTTGATCCTCTTCACAAAGGGGACATCTACTAGGCCCCTCATATCCCATCTTGGTGAACCTATCCACCGTTAGGATTTTTTTCTGCAAGGCCATCCAGGCAAACAGCCCAGCCTTTGGGAGACAGTTCTTATCCCAACACAGTCTCAGTGGTAACTCTGATTTTGGTCTTAGTTGCTGTCTGATTAAAGTTTTGTAACCATCCTTGGTTTTATAATTTCCTGATTTAGCCCCATCCCAAACTAATCTATCTAAGTCTCCTTTGAGAGATACCCTCTTTTTGTAAGGATATCAAGTAGTTTCTCTTTCTCATTATCTGGAATGTTCATGTTATCCAGGGGTTTCCATTTCCACCCCCTAGTCTCCTCATGATTGGGAAAATCTATATAATCTTTTACATATTTCCCCCAATGTGATTCTAGTATCCTTTTGGCATTCTCTAAATTATCCAAGCTGCTTATCGCCTCATACCCATCCCATGAGTCGTCCCAGAAAAGTGCTTGGCTCCTGTCACCTAAACTCCAAGTCAGTTTGTCCATTATGAGCTTCCTACAGTCCATCATAAAATTCCAGAGGTGAGATCCTTTAGGTAGGTTAGCCATTCTAAAAAGGAATGTCGGTTCCTCCCCTCTAAGATATTTGTTTCTAAGAATTTTAACCCACTTTGAATCAGGTTGCTGATACATTTTCCATACAAGTTTAGCGCCTAAAGCCTTACTCTATTCTCTGAAGTTTTTTAAGCCCAGGCCTCCTTCCTCTTTTGGTCTACAAATCTTGTCCCAAGCCACAAGTGCCATTTTCTTTTTATCCTCCGAACCTTGCCATAGGAAAGTTCTTAAAATTTTGTTGATTTCTTCCCGTTTTCCTACGAGAAGATTCATACAGGATAATTGGTAAATTTGGATAGCTGAGAGAACCGATTTTAACATTGTCACTTTGCCTGCTGAGGAGAGCCATTTGCCTTTCCAAGACAAAACATCATTGATCTTATTGCTTTTACCCAACGGTATACCTAGATATTTACAAGGCATTTCCCCTTTTTTAAAAGACAGGATTCTACATATTTCTTTTTCAGTTTTAGGATCCGTGTTGAAAAAATAAATTGCTGATTTATCAGTGTTTACCTCCTATCTAGAGGCCCTACAATAAGAGTCCAAGATATCTTTGAATGCCCTAGCTTCTTCTATGCACCCTTTACTGAAGAGCATAGTGTCATCTACCAACTATTGATGTGTTGTAGGATCGACACCAGAAGTGATTTTGATTCCTTGGATCTTTCCTTCTTCCCTAGCCTTGGTGATCATTCTCCCTAATACATCTACCATTATAATAAAGAGAAAATGGGAAATAGGGTCCCCTTGTCTCAATCCTCTTGAAATGCTAAAAAAACCTTCAGGGGTTCCATTGATTAATACTGAGATCTTGGGATTAGAAATACATGCATAAATGAGGTTTATCCATTGTTTATTAAAACCAAAAGCCTCTAGGGTTTTGCAAAGGATATGCCAGTCTACCTTATCATAGGATTTACTTATATCTAGTTTAATTAACATGCTAGGTTTTTTGTTTTGCTGTATGGTATGAATGGATTCTTGGGCTGTAATAACTCCATTAAATATAGATATACCCGGAACAAACCTTGTTTGTTCGTCACTAATGATGTCTAGAAGCACAGCCTGAATCCTATTAGCCAGGGTTTTAGTGAGGATTTTATAAATAGTATTACACATAGATATAGGCCGTAGATCCCCTAGACTTTTTGGCTTCTCTTTTTTTGGAATAAGTGTGAGGAAAGTATTATTTACCTCTTTGAGAATACTTCCCTAATTTCTTACCCCTTCTAGTGCTTCGACTACTTCATCTCCTATGAAGTGCCAGCATTTCTGGAAGAAGAAGGCTGGGAAGCCATCGAGACCAGGAGCTTTATCTGGTTGCATTTGAGAGATTGCCAGTTCTACCTTAGTTTTGGTGAATTTACCATTAAGAGCTTTGTTTTGATCCTCTGAAATAATCCTTGGGATATGTTCCAGAATGGCTTGTTGGTACATGCAATTTGATCCCTCCTGATTGTTAAGAATATTTTCAAAGTACCTAACAGTTTCATGTGCAATTTGTTGAGGATCTTCGATCTAGTCATTATTCACATTTTTAATTTTGAGGATTCTATTTACGTTTCTACGTGCTTTGGTGCTGTTATGAAAGAACTTAGTGTTCTTGTCTCCCTCTTCCAGCCAAGTTTCTCTTGACCTTTGATGCCAAAAGATTTCCTCTTTGGCTAGGATATCTTCATATTCAATTTTCAGCTGTTTTTTTTTTGAGAACATTTCAGCGTCCATTCCTTGGAAATCATGATTCTGTTTAAGATTTCCAGTTCTTCTTCTAGCTTAGTTTTGGACTCAAAGATATTACCAAATTTAGTTTTATTCTAGCTTAGAAGCTTACATTTAATAGTTTTCAGTTTGGATACTAAACAAAAAAGCTTAGATCTAGATATTCTAGTTTCTTTCCACCACTACTCAATTAGGGTAATAAGGTTGTTATCTTTGATCCACATTTGTTCAAATTTAAAGGGGCAACGTTTGGGTTGGCAATCTCCTGAGATACTCACCTGCACTGGGTAGTGATCAGAGCCCCCCGTTTATGGTAAGATCTCTGCAGTCAAAATATAAGGGAATTGGGCCCAATTACCTCTTAACAAGAATCTATCAAGTTTTTCTGTAATATTGCTAAAGCCTTCTCTTCTGTTGTTCCATGTAAAACCTTCCTGTGCAGTTTTAATTTCCAATAAATTATTCTTCAGAACCCAATCTTTAAAGTCTTTTTCTGCTGTAGATAACCTAACAAGACCTCCCAATTTTTCTTTAGGATCCAATATTGCATTGAAGTCTCCCCCTAGAATACATACTTGATCTTGTAAAGTTCCCAAGAATTGTTCTATTTCTGTCCACACTGCTCTCTTATCCTGGTTCTGAGGAGGAACATAAATGTTGAGGAGAAAAAAGTGTAGGTTGCTTCTGATGCTTTTGACGAACCCCACCATCCAGTTCTTCTTGCAGCTTAATACTATAAATGAAACCACTCTAGGGTCCCAAATTACCCCTATGCCACTCGAAGCACCCTCAGCCAGAACTCCAACTAGCTCCCATATTCCTAACTTCTTGTTTAGAGTGTCAATCTCTTCTTTATTTAGTTTAGTTTCTTGGATCATTAGTATATCTGGTTTTGTGTTGGTTATACAGTGTTTTATGATATGTTGTTTGTTAGGGGCATTGAGACCCCTAACATTCCAGGTGTGGACTCTCATGGCGTCGGGGGAAGGCACTTCCCCTTCCCTACATAGAACAGTGTGGTGATCTTAGTTTGATCAGTAGCCTCACCTGCCTTCTCTCTTAGCTCCAATAGTGATTTCCTACCCCTTTTCTTATTACTTTTGGCACAGTCTGGGGTATCCCTGTTGAAATCGGTTGTGGCAATTCCCAACCTCAGATCTGCTTCATCCACTTCTCTATCTCCCTGATCTTTTGGGTCCTCTTTCTTTCTATCCTGCCTTTCCTCTTCTTCTTCAAGTTCTATAATCTTGGAGATGAGTTTTTCCTTCTCTTTGTTAACTTCCTCGATTACCACTTCCTCTAATGCCTTATCGAAGATCTCATTGCAGATTTCTTCTATAACCGAATGGCTGAGCTTGTCTATGGATTTCTTTTGATTCTCAAAGTCTTTATATTTTTCTTCTGTTTAGAAAGTGTTTGGAACCCATTCTGGGCTTTCTAAAACCTCTGGGTTTATACTTCCTTCTGCTGCTGTGGGGTGATTGTCTCTAGCAGCTTCTGAAGGAACTTCCCCCTCCTTCAGTTCCATCCTCTCTTTGCCTATCTGTGGTTAATAATTCTGATTCAGGGGCTTAACCGCAGTGATTGTTTTTTTTCCTGAGCTGACTTGACCGGGATTCATGTTCTATGTAGTAACCTCATTACTGTGATTCAGGGTGTTTTCTTTGTTGTTTTGGGAAGATTTAGGGCTTCTCTTAGGCTGGGCTATTACCATACTCGGGTTCTGATCTTGCCCAGACAATTCCTTGTTACCACTGAGGTGCTCCTTAAGGGAACAATAGCTATTCCTCTCATAATCCACAATAAATCCACCTTTTTTATCATTAAATCTGATGTTAACACCCCCAGGCTGAAAAATGAGGCGCACCTTAGCACGCATTTTTGGAATTCTTTTGTTAGTGTTTCTAAGGATAGGTCCACGATGGAGAGCTAGCTTGATGCAGTAATTGTCCAGATTAGTATTAATTTCAAGAGGTTCAAGGTCTTTGGTGCTAATATCCAATTTTACTAATAGGAAAACATCTGAGTAAGATAAGAAATCCTTCTCCATTCCCATGAACTCTCCCAGGTGATTCCCTATCTCCCTCAAGATTTTACTATGGATGAGCTCGACCGAGAGATTCGGTAGCTTGACCCACCTAGCTACTTTAAGTTTTAGTTTACTAGGGTTGAAATTAGGTATCCAGTCTAAGTACTCGAAATTATGCCCTTTGTAAAACAAGCTTCTACTATTTAGAATTTCTTTTTTTAGGTTTGCACTCTTACAGACAATGAATATGAATTCTTTAGAAGTGATAGTGATACTTACCTGGTCTTTGTAGAGGGTTTGGACCCATTCTGCAATTTCCTTCACAGGCTGCCCTATCCCACACCATCGAATATAAAAACTGTGGGTTCTACAATGCATCCCCAGACCATCTATGTAGATATTTTTGATATCGATTGATACTTTCTTTTCCATGGCCTCAGAATTTTGATGATATATTGAACTTGTTTTTGGTCTCGACCCAGGGGTTCTAGGGTTTGCCTGTTCACGGAGTGTTGCCTGGTCTAAGCCCTTCCAAAGAGTGCTAGGAGCTGAGTTGCCGAATTTAGGGTTTTTAGAGATTTGCCAATGGTGGGGTGCCCTAAAATTTGATATGCTGCCTGTATGGGAATTTTCCTTTGCATGAATGAGCTTGGGGGATGGTTTTGAAAAACCCTCTACGTATCCTTGTCTTGGATAGGAAGGATAGGAAATAGCAGGGGGTTGTCGAGCACTTCGGCTTCTTTCCCGGCCTAGAGTGGTGCGATTTGCTCCAGTTACAAATGTTGGGGTTGCTGAGGTTATTGGGATAGCCCACATTCCTGCCACCCTGGATTGAGTTGTTACTCTTGCTATTGCCTCTACCGTAACTCCCCTCTACTACCTCCTACTCTTCACAGTTTGCCATCCCTGTTTGTCCTGAGGATGTGGAGGGGGAGCCCCGCCCCGTAGAAAACCTTCTTCTTCCCCTATATAATGTTGCAAGGGTGCTGTACCCTTGATTTATTTCTTGCATTCTTAATAATATTGCTTTGTCATTGACTACCTGCTCTTTTTCACATTTTGTCTAGTTTCATTTTTATTTTCGTCTTCCCTAAAATAAATTAAAAAATTGGGGGTAATGTCCTTCAATTGTTGATGTGGTAGAGGGCAACCCCGCAAGGTTTGAACCTGGGTTGTTAGCACTACAGGCAAGAAGCCCCACTATTTCACCACAGGATCTCCCCTAGGTAAGGTCCCTTAATTGTTGACACGGTAGAGGGCGACCCCGTGAGGTTTGAACCTGGGTTGTTGGCACTACAAGTAAGAAGCCCCACCATTTCACCACAGGGTCTCCCCTATCCCCACGTATATTGGTGTTTCTTCTTCTATCTATTTTCTTCTTCTTTCATGTTCTTAAAGTGTTAATTTACATAATGTTATGCTGCTAAAATTTTCTTTGATCTGTAAGCTACATTATCTTTCCTCTAAGGGTTAATGAGATGGGAAATCAACTATGTCTATTTCTGCTTAAAGGGCATAGTAGTATGTGCTTGCATCAAGTTATTGAATATCCATTTAAGTAAAATATAGGATGTTGTAAGGTTTACATGTCAAAAGTTAACCTATGGTTGATGTGATATTCTTATATGAGCCTACATGGCTAAATATTGTAAGGCTTAGTCCTCTTATTTAAGCTATTTTGTTAATAGATGTATTGAATCACATTTGATGATTGTATAAAAGTATTATTCGCAAGTTGTGTTATCTATGGGAAGAATTTTGATTATTTCCCTTTTTCTGCACCATTTTATGAGATTATAATTATTTTTTTATTCTAGTTAATTATTTTTGGATTGAATTTGCTCTTCGTTGATTATTTCTAGTAAGTGATATTTTCAAACTTTACATATATAGTGTTTGTGTCTACAACTACCACATTAATGGACTAAGCATCAACATACACCAGGAAATAAAGTTGCAAAACATGAAATTATTCAACTCACCTTTCCAGTGTCCAAATCCACACCTTTCTTGCCAGAAATCTTCCTTCTCTTCCTCTGCTTCTTCTCCTTTTTCTCTTTGTGCCATATTGAATGTATTTTCTACATATCTCTCTTTTTAATATGATTTATTTCTATATTTTTCCCTCTTTTTGATTTTTGATTTTTGATTTTATTTCTATCCTCTTTGTTTTTATTCTTTCTTTTAATGACTTTTGTTTTCTTTCTATTATCTTGTTTTATTCTTTTTTTTTTAAATTTTGTCATTATCTAAAGAATTTATTTTTGAAGTGAATAAATATCACCACAATTAAAATATATATATTTATTTTATCATTTCAAATTTATGACAAGAAAATAAATAAGTGATTTATTTAAAAGGAAATTTATTTTCTTTCACATATAATTTAATAAAAGAAATATAACTCTAAATCTCTTTTATCTTAATCAAGGAACACTTAAATTTAATGAACTAATGACTTAACCATGTGTCTAATAAAGCATAGGGACAACTTTTCCTATGAATGCTATTTCAATCCATCAAACACAGAGGTCAGTCCTAAAATGCAATGCAAAAATGAGCTAAGTGCTTGTGTGTGGCATCGATTCTCTCCATCCCATCCCTGCCAAGTGGCTAATCACCTCTACCTCAACCATACTCTTATCTTTGACAACCCACCATCATTAAACTCAATTCTCCATTAATAGGTTATTATCCCAAAATCAATAGTCGAAGCACTATACATTATAATTGAAAATGAAAGGTACATTCACTTACGTTCCTGACAACTATCCATTTATAATATAATCATAAATAACATTTAACATTTCTATTTATAGCCATATTCAGAAGGTTTGACAGTGTGAGACGTGACATGATTGGGTAATGTTTTAGGGTTTTGGATTATGGTTATTTTGGGAACCAACAAGTCCATCTCATTAGAGAGAAAAATTGAGTCCACCTTTGAATATTGTAGCATCCTTGGACATTCTAACTGGAACTCTGACCTAACTAAAAAATGGATAGCATTCTCCACAACATCATAGTCAAATAAAAAACATGAGACAATTTCATCGTATCATACTTTCCTAGTTTCATGGCTCCAATTTTTGCACTTTGAAGAACATCCACTTGTTTTTCTGAGAGCCCTTCATCTTGTTGACTAAGCTATCATGTAGAATGAAGCACTAAAGGTCCATTTAGGAGGATTTAAAACCTTGAGTTGAACACAATGAATGAGGCTTATGACACAAATGTCATCAGTGATGACACATTGTTATAACTCCTCTCAAAAATTGGGAAGAAAGCGATAGAGAATTATGAAGAGATTATAAGAATAGATCACACACAATGCAATATTAAATGAGGTGGTACACTTAATCTTCAACATGTGTATGATGTGAAATTTGAGCTTACAATAAAATTTCATAAAGCTTGTTCAACTGTTTAACTTGTGGGGAAAGTAACATGTACTTATGACTTGTCTTGTCAAGTTATTAAGTTAGCATGGCAATTGTTAGCTGTCCAATCTCAATGTAGACACCTTACATGTGCTTCTTTTTGTTATTTTTATTTATGATGTGTTTGATAACAAATAATAATAGTGGCATGGTGTGGAAACACATTGCATAGGTATAATCAAAGATAGGCAAAAGGTGTTGACTAGTTGAAGGAAAATCCAGACATTTATCATATTTTAAGGGGGTAGGTTGGACAAAGTTTTTCAAACAATTACAAGGATGTAAGGACCAAGTTTCCCTCAATTTCAACATGGGGTTCTAGGAGGATAAAATTGTAATGATTCCAATGTGGAGTTTCTCATAGCTACTACAGGGTTGTCTAACATTGGGGAGCAGTATTTTCTAGTTGGTAGACCAAATTTAGAAAGCACTAGCAAGGAGTTTTTAAAACCAAGAGGGAGAACCCAAATGGTTCCTGGTCAAGGCATCTTGTAGACCTCACTATTGAATCTATGGTCAGAGGTAGCATATGCTATCATTCAATATGTGACTCGCAAGGGAAGGTACTCACTTATCTACAGTTTTCATCTTTATTTAATAGTGCATTTGAGACATCAAAGAATCATGAATGAACTTCTTATTTTCTTATTCAAATCCTTGAGAAAGATATCTTTAGAAGTGCAAAATGGAAAACTCAAATACCTAGTCCATCATGGGTTAATTAAGTTAGTGGTAATAGAGGCCTTGAAACAAAGGCAACCCTGATTAACTTGGGAAGTGTTTGTTGCAACACCTACCACATAAGGAGAAGATGTTGCAAAGGAAGATGACCATGCCTCTATCCATGATGCACATATTAAAACAAGTAATATACCTCCTCTAGGTATGGATCTAGGAGATAAATCAAGGACCTCTATAGCTGCAACATGAGATACTAGAAAGTGAAGGAGGTGATATATTTAAATAGAAGAATCTAAATATGGGGATGAAGAACACACAAAAAATAATACTCCAAAACTAAATGTAAGATCACTTGTAAGACTTAAGAATTTAGCAACCATGGCCAGTAAACAACCTTCAAGATTAGAGAAAGAAGCTCAATTTGATTATGAGGCAGAGATTTTGGAGGAAATAGTGTCATGGAGCACTTAAAAAGAGATCACTTGTAGCTCAAAATTTTGTGATGGTAAATCTTGCAACATAAATGCCTATAGTAGAAGGATCTCTGCTAGGAGAATCTAAATCATTGATGCCTGTAGCAAAGGTAGTTATGGTAGACCATGGAGAATAACTTGTTGATCTTGTTGCTAAATATATTGAAGAGGATGGGCCTGTAGTAGGGGTTAATGAGTTTGCTGGAGTTAGAGAAGATATGTTAGTTGATTAGGAAACAAGAAGATGAGATAAGGACACTTAAAAACAAAATTATAGAATTAGAAATTACTATAACGTAGGTGAAGGATAGATAAATACATCTTGTAAATGAACATGGGAGCAAATTGGAGAAATTAAAATATGATTGGTTCATTACATATACTAATCAAAAGGATAAATTTAATCATGAAAAGATAAATGAGGATAATAGGGTTATGAGAGGCATAATTCAATTAATTTTAATGCTTGCCAGTAAAATGCTATAGTGTAGGCCCCCTGTGAAAGCACATGCATTATGGCTATAGGAACAAGTTCACAAGCTATAGGTAAAAAGGGCAATTAAAGGATCATAAAAAACTTAGATACACCTATAGCATTTTGTGAATTTAATTTAGGACATGAAGCAGAGATAGAAAATAATCTATTATATGAGTTGTATTTGCATAACTTTAATTTTATTTGATGATAAAGAATAGAATATCAATTTCTATATAGGAGATGTTCAGCTGAGATCATTTTTCTCTTTTTTCCAAGGACAAATAGAAAGAGGGTTGGAGAAGAAGAGATATGACAACATGGAGAGAGATGCAAAAATTATGATAAGAGAGGAACATATTCTAGTGAGGGAAGTGTTTCATAATTTATATAGATTTATGACTAATATAGAAACCATGGAGATTATGCATGCCACCAAGAATAGCGTGGTTGAGGTGGTTGAAGGAATGTTACTATATACTACAAATAGTAAAGATCATTGTAAGGATTGATTGGATGAGCTCACACCTAGATTGAAAAGAAAAGAGCCCTTAGGTTATCCAATTTTTTAGCAAGCTATTACAAGGGCAAGAAAATATATAAGGGGTATGAAAGAGAAGGGTATTTGGTGGACTGGATTGAAGTGGTACCCTTCAATCATTTGGACACTTGTTCTAGGCTGGCAAAAAACCCAACCAAATGTAGATGTAGTGAAGATTATCCATAACATGGCAGGATACATAGAAGATAGGAGTTATCACCAACCTGAAGGAAAGTTTCATCCATTACCTCACTAATTAATTGAATTTGTTATCCAACCCAAGTTTTGAAGTTGAGTTTTTGTTGTGGACAAGGCATTTTGAGAAGGTTACAAAGACTAAAGTCAAATTTATAGCAAATATCTTTGGATTGTAGTCTCTACATATCACAAACATATATTGGACATGTATTTAAGATAATCTTTGAATAGAGTTAGTATTAAAAAGCTTGAAATGTATTTGTGATTTTAAATAAAACAAGAAAAGAACACCAAATGGGCAATCACATTTGTCTCAAAATTATTGAATAATTTGAAACCACAAATATTATAAAAACTAAACCATATTACTTTAAAGCATAACAATGAAATATTTATATATTATTAACTATCAAAAGAAGGTATAGTAGAAATGCTAGAAAACCCTCAACCCATTATTTACATTTATCACAAAATATTAGAAATAAGTTATACCCTCTACTCGTTAATAGTTGTTTACATTTGTTGTAAAAAATTAGAAACAAGCTACACTTCTACATGCAACTTGAAACCTAGTATCCTTGTCCTTGAAAACATGCTATAGAAAAAATAATAGAAACAAGTTATAGGCAAAAATTGAAAACATGCAAAGGTTTTTTAATATCCTTCAAGAATAGCTCATCCTTGTCCTTGTCCTCTAAAATCTCTCATTTGTGAATTCTGTGATGTCCAACAAATTCTTAATTGTAATTAAAAAATGAGCTATTTGATGGGGAAACTTTCCATGACATATTCAAGAACATTGTCACCTATAAAGTCAATAATTAGTATCCCAATGAATTTTGAAGTATACGTACAACTCAACACTAGGTGAGGGTAACAATGAGGCTAGAAAATGATGATTAAATTTATCAACTCTCTTTGACTACCATTGTCACTCACATTACATCACCACATCCACACATCGATTTGAATTCTAAGTTTGTCCCTTTGGGTTCTAATAGGTCAAACTCAATTGACCAACCATAGTAGTATAGCTCTTTAGCAAAAGCCAAAACTGCTAACTTTCAACATAATATATCACAACCAAGAAATGATTGTAAATATTTGAATTCCCATCACTAGCAATAGATAACATTCTGCATAGCCATAAAAAGGTAGTCCAACTAAACTATTATAAATAATAAGACATTTTGGATTATCATTAAAAATAATTGTTGAACTGGACTATTTTATGAAAAAATTCAAACAAGTTGAATTACCTTGCCTGCATAGCTTTAGTGATAAATGCCATTACTCCTTATAATTGGTTCTTGACCTGACTACTATAGGAATGCTTCAAGTTTTAAAATTTTGAGGCTATTCATTGTTCAAACTAATTTTTAAAGTCTCTTGTTACAAGAATGCTATAGATCATAATGGTAAAATTACAGTGTCTCGCATACTGCCATGAGGTAAATGTAAAATTAAATGGGCTTATGCATTTATATCTGTTGAGTTTTCACTGAGGCTAATTCAAGTGTCAAACTAGGCAAGTATGTACAAGCTCCTTAAAATTTATCACTTGTCTACCTTTAGTGTCATTCATTTAATGTGTTGCGAGCAATTTTAATTACTATGCTACTTAAAAGTAAATTCATAATTATTATACATTATATGCATTTATTAATCGCATGTGATTACATTTTGAGAAGATGTTAGATGTACTTTAATTCATATCTTAGATGTCATTTAATTCACATCTTTTAATGATCCTGCTTCATTAGATCAAACTAACCTCATCAATGCTCAATTGGAGGGGCCTTCGGCCCCATCATCGTTTTATAGAGAATTACATTTTTTGGGTAATTATTTGAAAAAAATCTTAGATTGTTGTGAGAAGATCTTACATGTCATTAATTCCCATCTTTTATTGATCCTTCTCTATTGGATCAAACTATTTAGCCTCATCAACGACAGACATTGCTAGAAGTAAAAATATACACTAGTGAGAGCAGGTAGCAGCATCATTGGCTAATTAATCAAATAACTAATGTGACAATGCTCAGTTGGTGGGGCCTCTGGCCCTGTGATTATTTTGTGAAGTCATATGTAATTATGTGGAGAATTACATTCTTTTTGAGTAATAATTCTGAGAAAATCTTAGATTGTTTTGTGAAGATCTTAGATGTCATTGAATTCCCATATTTTATTAATCCCACTCCATCAATTCAAACTAATTAACCTAATCAACAACAAGCATTTCTAGATGTAAAAGGGTATGTTGTTTAGGGTAGGCAAAAACACCATTGGCTAATTTTATGAGCTTGTATGCATTTATTAAGTGATTACATTATTTTTTTAGAAATTATTTCGACCAAATCTTATTTCAAGAAGATTTTACATGTCATCTCATTCACATCTTTTATTAATCCTACTTCGTTAGATCAAACCATTTTGTCGGGATAAGGTGCCATTAACCTTGTAAATCCCAATATTATATTTATTCCATTTATTATATGTAATTTGTAATTATCCATGAGGAGATGTACTAGTTTCACTGGCAAGGGTAATTACAGAGTGACTTTTACTATTGGCAAATGTAAAAACTCAAAGTAAATGAGGGTAGGCATGCTCCCTTGAGGAATATACTATTTTTGGCATGTATGACAACTGTCATAATGTTTGGTAAGTGAATCTATGACAACTGGAAGTTGTCATAAGATTCTGAGATTCTATGATGCATATGACAGATATGTTAGTTGTATATTTGCTATATTTAGCCCAAAGGTTCCTATCTTGGAAAGATACTCTTTTGTGGAATCTATGACAGTTATGACATGTCATAAGATGTTGTAAGAGGCCAGATTTAGTTTTGGGCACCCAACCTTTGCATGGTTGTTTTTTGGACAAGTGGAATGTGCTTGTAAGATGGCATTTAATGTTTGCATGTTGGGTAATCTCATGAGAGAGAAGGTGAATGCCTAAGATGAGTTGGAAAATGTTTCTATAAGTATTTTCCATGTATTTGTTCTTGCAATACAAATTTAAAGTACTCAAGTGCTGCCAAAATGTTGTGGGATTGAAGACTTGTGGAGAGAGTTGTGTAGTTGATGTATTGTACAAATCTTGTTGAGATTAATACAAACTTGTGCCTCTTTCCTATGGAGTTTTTTACATGCAAGGGTTTTCTCCACGTAAACAATGTGTCATTGTGTTGAGAGCTTCATGTTTGACATCTTTTCTATAGTGGGTTTTATGTTTTGTTACAATCTCCATTGTTAATGCACACTTAAGATTGCTAAAATTTATATTGAAGTAGTGTTGCTTTCATTTCTAACATTTGGTATCAGAGCCTAGCCAGCTTTGACTCTTGGGTAGTAGTGTGGAAGCTGTAGTTGCAGTGGGAGATTTGGTTGTGTTTGTTTTGTAGATCTTGTGTTGTTATTATGGCTGGATCCACAGTTGCATCAACCTCTCGATTGGACATTGAGAAGTTCAATGGAACAGGGTATGAGTTGAGGAAGCTAAAAATGAAAGATTTGTTGGAAGAAAGAAACCAATGGTTGGTTGTTCAAAAAGAGAAGAAACCTGATGATGTCTCTCAAGATGAGTGGGATAGACTGGATAAGAAGGCACAGGGAACCATCCGGTTGTGTCTTTCAGACTCCGTCCTATTGAATGTTGCAAAGGAGGAGACCGTACACAAGTTGTGGAATCAGGTGGGTAAGATCTATCAAGCCAAGAGTATGGTAAATAAACTTTATTTAAAAAGAAAATTGTTTTCCATGAAAATGTAAGAAGGTGAATCAGTTGCAGAGCATTTAAATTCTTTTAATTTGTTATTGAGTTAGCTTGATTCAGTAGATGTTGAGGTTAGTGAGGAAGATAAATGTATCTTAATTCTTTGTTTTTTACCTAAGTCTTGGGAGAATGTTACCCTTGCTATCACGGCTAACCTCGCAGATCCAAAGTTAGATGCTCTTGTTTCAGTGTTACTGTCACAGGAATTGAGGAAGAAGAGTTCGGATAGTTCAAGGGATGCTCTCAGTGTTAGGGGAAGGTCTAAGGAAAGAGGACCAAAGGGAGATCAGAAAGGGGCTAAGGACAAGTCCAAGGGCAAGTCTAAGATTCCTGGTAAAAAGAATAGAGTTAAGTGTTGGAACTACGGTAAAAGGGGACATGTGAAGAAGGAGTGCAGAAAGCCCAAGAAACAGTGGGAGAGTGCTTCAGATAAGTCCTTGAATGCAGGTGAAGATGTTTTACTTTTTGCATGTAATGTTGTTTCTAATGAAAACTGGTTGATTGACTTAGGATGCTCATTTCATATGACCCCGCATAAGGAATGGTTATCCACATATGAAGAATATAATGGAGGTAATATCTACCTTGGTGACAACTCTTCATATCCAATTGCCGGGAAAGGAAAGGTATTGTTGTGTTTCAGTGATGGGAGGATTAAAACCCTCCCTGGTGTTTTGCATGTTCCTGGATTAGCTAGAAATCTAATTTCAGTTTCAAAGTTGAACGATTTGGGAATGCATGTGACATTTGACAAGCATGGCTGCAGATTGGTGAGAGGGAACTTGGTGGTAGCGAAAGGGAAGAGATTTAGGAACTTGTTTAAGCTTGAAGCCACTACAATTTGTAATGCCTCTTATGTTTCTTAGGCTTCTGAAAACACTTATATGTTGTGGCACTGCAGATTGGGCCACACAAGTAATAATGTACTGAAAACTATTAAGAATAAAGAATTGTTGGATGGTTTCTCTTATTCTGATGAGCACTTTGATTTCTGTGAGCATTGTGTGTTTGGTAAACAAAACAAAAAATCTTTTCCTTCAGGAAGCAATAGAGCAAAAGAGAAATTAGAAATTATTCATACGGATGTGTTTGGACCTGTGGATAATGATTCTATTAGAAAATCTCATTATATTGTCACCTTCATTGATGTTGTATCCAGATATACATGGATTTATTTTATGAAACATAAATCTAAAGTTTTCACTAAGTTTAAGGAATTCAAAGTCTTAGTAGAGAATCAATTAGGTTTAAAGATAAAAATATTAAGATCTGACAATGGAGGGGAATATTTCTCTAAGGAATTTGATGAGTTTTGCAAGCATGCAGGTATAATCAAACAAAAGACAACTCCGTATACACCACAATAGAATGGTGTTGTAGAAAGGATGAACTAAACAATTATGGAAAGAGCAGAAGTATGTTGAGTGATGCACAGTTGGATAAATGCTTTTGGGCAAAGGCTGTGTGTACTGCTTGCTACTTGATAAACAAATCTCCTTGTAAGGCTCTTGATTCGACACCTTATGAAGTGTGGACAGGTAAGAAACCTTTTGTTTCACATTTAAAGGTTTTTGGTTGTGAGGATTTTGTTCATGTGCCTAAGGAAAAGCAATCTAAGTTGGATCCAAAAGCTGAAAAATGTACATTCATTAGATATGGTGATAATGTGAAAGGTTATAAGCTTTGGAATCCACTAACCCACAAGATTATCTTTTCTAGAGATGTTATTTTCAGGGAACATAGAGCTATTTTTGAACTTGAGAAACCAAAAGAAAAAGAAGAAAAGGTAAAGAAGGTGCACTTTGATTTAGAGCAGAAAGATGCACCTCAGGAAGAATAGATGATGGATTGGGGGGTGAAGAAGAAGAAGAAGATTCAAGTAGTTCTGATGAAGATGAGTCTATTGTTATAGAATAAGTTGGTGCAGATGATCATACAGAAGAACGAGTAGAGTCTCTTACTCCACCCTTGAGGAGATCCATAAGACAACAGAATCTAGTTGATAGGTATAGCCCACCAAATTTCCATTGTGTATATGCTTTATTGAGTACTAACAATGAACCTAGATCCTACAGGGAAGCTATTTCTGCAGATGATAGCGAGTCTTAGCAAGTAGCCATGTATGAGGAGATGATGGCTTTAGACTAACACCTAGGATCTTGTTCATTTGCCCAAAGGAAGAAAGGCCATAGGTTGTAAGTGGGTCTTCAAGAAGAAGTTTGGAGTAGACGGGTCATTGGAGAAGTACAAGGCTAGACTGGTAGCCAAGGGCTACTCCCAGAGAGGGAGTTGATTTTGGTGAGATATTCTCTCCTGTTGCTAAATTAACTTCTATTAGATTTCTCTTATCCATTGTTGCAGCTTATGATTGGGAAATTGAGCAAACAGATGTTAAGACTGTGTTCTTGCATGGATATCTTGAAGAAGAAATTTATATGCAACAACCTATAGGTTTTGAGGTAAAAGGAAAATAACAGTGGGTTTGTAGGTTAAAGAGGTCTCTTTATGGTTTGAAACAGTCCCCTAGAATGTGGTGTCAAAAGTTTTACTCATTTGTTTTGAAATTAGGTTTTGTTAGAAGTGAGGAGGATCATTGTGTTTACATTCATTGTATTGATGATTCTATACTGGTTATTGCTTTGTATGTTGATGACATGTTATTTTTCAGCAATACTAAGGGTATGATCAGTGAGCTTAAAGCCCAACTTTTAGGTGCATTTGAGATGAAGGATCTTGGTGCTACAAGGTATATTTTGGGAATGGAGATCAGGAGGGACAGAGTTAACAGAAAGCTTTGATTGTCACAAAGTAAGTATGTGAATACTATTTTGCAGAGATTTAGTTTGTAGGACTGTAACCCAGTTAGTGTTCCTTTACCCATTGGTACTAAGATTTCATTGGATATGTCTCCAAAGACTGAGGATGATCTTGAGGATATGTCTAATGTGCCATATGCTAGTGTTTTAGGGAGTTTGATGTATGCAATGGTTTGCACTAGACCAGATATTGCCCAAGCAGTGGGAGTTTTGAGCAGGTTTATGTCTAACCCTGGTAGACAACATTAGAACTATACGAAGAGGGTGTTTAAATATCTTGTAGGTACTCCTGATTATTGTTTGGTTTATTCTGGTACTGATAGTGCTGACAAATCTTTGGACATATAGGGTTTTGTTGATGCAGATTGGGCAGGTGACTTAGACAGTCGAAGGTCCACTAGTGGCTATGTGTTTACTTTGTTTGGAGGAGCAGTGAGTTGCATGAGTAAGAGGCAGCCCACAGTTGCTTTATCCACCACAGAAGTAGAGTATATGGCTGCTACTCATGTCTCTAAGGAGGCAGTTTGGTTGAGGAGACTGTGTATAGGTATTGGATTTGATTGTAGGATCATTCAGATTGGTTGTGATAGCCAGAGTGCTATCTGTTTGGCCAAGAATCCCATGTATCATGCTTGGACTAAGCATGTTGATGTTCAGTATCACTTTGTTTGAGAGTTAGTTGTAAATGGAGAGATTGATCTAAAGAAGATAGATACTCAAGAGAATGTTGCAAATTCATTAACCAAGCCTGTGAGCACAAAGAAGTTCGTATGGTGCAAAGAGGCCATGGGCTTGTTTCTAGTGCCTGATTATTTTTCATTTGATTTCCTATGGGTTGATTTACAATGTATAATGTCAAGTGGGAGAATGTTGGGATAATGTGCCATTGACCTTGTAAATTCCAATATTGTATTTATTCCATTTATTATATGTAATTTGTAATTATCCATGAGGAGATGTATTAGTTTCACTGGTAGGGGTAATTATGGAGTAACCAGAGGTAATTACGGAGTGACTTTTACTATTGACAAATGTAAAAACTCAAAGTAAATGAGGGTAGGCATGCTCTCTTGAGGAATATACTATTTTTGGCATGTATGTCATAATGTTTGGTAAGTGAATCTATGACAGCTGCAAGTTGTCATAAGATTTTGAGATTCTGTGACGCATATGACGGATGTGTTAGTTGTATATTTTCTATTTTAGCCCAAGGTTCCTATCTTGGAAAAATACTCTTTTGTGGAATCTATGATAGTTATGACGCGTCATAAGATGTTGTAAGAGGCTAGATTTAGTCTTGGGCACCCAACCTTTGCATGGCTATTTTTTGGACTTGGAAGGTGCTTGTAAGATGACATTTAATGTTTGCATGTTGGGGAATCTCATGAGAGAGAAGGTGAACGCCTAAGATGAGTTCAAAAATGTTTCTATAAGTATTTGCCATGTATTTGTTGCTGCAATACAGATTTAAGGTACTCAGGTGCTACCGGAATGCTGTCGGATTGAAGACTTGTGGAGAGAGTTGTGTAGTTGATGTATTGTACAAATCTTGTTGAGATTAATACAAACTTGTGCCTCTTTCCTGGTGGAGTTTTTTACCTACAAGGGTTTTCTCCATGTAAACACTGTATCATTGTGTTGAGTTCTTCATGTTTGACATCTTTTTTGCAGTGGGTTTTATGTTTTGTTACAATCTCCATTGTTAATGCACACTTAAGATTGCTAAAATTTATATTGAATCAGATTTCCATTGAAGTAGTGTTGCTTTCATTTCTAACACATTTAACCAAATCAATGAAATATGGGTCTTGGAGTAAAAATACATATTGGTCAGGGCAGGTTGCAGCACCATTGGATAATTGATTGAAAGATTGACATGTAACTGAGCATTTATGTGTGTGTGATGTATACCATTTAATGATTCACCACTAAATTAGATGCTAATTGAATAGTTAAGCATTGGTAGTTGCGAAAGGCACCTACATAGTCTAGACATGGGCATTTATTGCACCATTGACTTAGCTAGTGGATAACATTTACATATCCATGGACAAAATAGTCCTTGATCGTGAGATGTATAACTAGCACATCATCAGTTATTTTTAAGTTCTCTGCAACTTTGAAAGCACTCTACAACTTTCCCGCTTGAACTTGGTTTGAACCTGCTTAGGTCATGGACTCTGTCAGCCCAAGGCCCCCCCTGCCCCCCCATTGGGCCCTTTGATGGAACCTGTTGTATTAAGTACTGCCTTGGGCAGTACTTCAGAGCACAAGATTCTAGCCTCAGATTTAGGTCCTAAGGCCTAGAAAAATGCCCTAGTTGGGGTTGACGAATGGAACGGAGAAGACTCTGTTGTCCCTGTACTGTCAGAGTCAGAGAAAGGAAAGGTTGATCTTTAAATTCCAGACCTCAAGATGGAAAATATAGTCTCAGGAGCTATCTTTGGTTGGTAAGTTCTATTCCCTAAGACCAAATATAGACATGGTTAGGAGATGGGTATCTTCCAGATGGCACCTAAAAGGAAGTGTCGTGACTAGTGCTATGTCTGGATGCCTGTTTCTATTCAAGTTCACTACTAAGGAGGACCTTATAGAGATTTTGGTTGGAGACCATTGGCTGTATGATAAACACAACTTGTGTTTAGGGCACTGGAAACTAGGTTTCGATGTAGCCATGGAACTAAGCATGTCAACCTCAGTTTGGGTGAGATTACTAGGTCTACCATTGGAGTACTGGGATGAGGAAATCTTCACCTAGAGCTTTGACTATCACGTTAAAGTCTAACAACTCCCTAAGTTAACCCAACATTTGAAAACAATTTCTAAAACTAGATAGCCTCCTTATAAGAATGAGTAGCTACCATATACTTAGCCTATGTAGTGATCAAAGAAACAAAAACTTGTTGCACTTGCTCATCTAACTAATAGCACAACCAAATAAACTAAACACAAACCCACTTGTGGATCTTCTATTTTTGACATCTGCCTAATCTGAGCACATATAAATGAATATCTATTGAGTACTAAAAATCACCTATAGGTCTTCTAAAAGAAGGTTGTAGGTCACCTACAAGTCCTTAATGAGTGGGTTGCAAGTCACCTATAGGTCATCTACAAGTACCACCAACACTATTGTAGACATGATTCAAGCAACTCATGGAACTTCTACAAGTTGGTTGCAAGTCATCTATAGTTCCTCTACAAGTGCCATTAAAACTATTGTAGACATGCTCCAGGTGACTCATAGAACTTATATAGGTTAGCTGCAAGTTGCAAGTTGCTTGAAGTACCACTCTAGTAGCAAAGAGAATAATTTGTAGTACCTTGCAAGTATCTAAAGACCCTCTTCATTCCATCCCAATGCTCACATCCAAGATTAGCCATAAAATAACTTAGGAATTCCATTACTTGGGCAATGTTTGATTCTAGTATAGTATAAAACATACATCAAAATACCAACACTAACGTAAAGCACATGAACCATATCCTCCATCTCACCTAGCATAGTCAGGTACTATTCCATGGATAACTTAGTCCCCATTTGATTGGGAACACTTGGTGGAAATATGGCATGCTAAATATCTCCAACAAAGAGTTCACATATTTACCCTATCCCAAACAAAATCTTTCTTCACTCACTCTCTTCTAATCTCCATACCAAAGATATACATGGTAGCCCCCAAGTCCTTCATATCAAATTGTGCTCAAAGTTGAGACTTCAAATCATAAATCACATCCTTTCTATTACCAAAAAAACATATCATATACACACAATGTGATAACAAGGAATCCATTATTGTTAATTTTATAATTAGCATAATGATATTACTTGGATTTAAAACCCTAATCCCAACACAAATGAATCAAACTTATGGCACCACATCCTAGGAGATTGTTTGAGACCATACAAAGATTTTTCAATCTATAAAAAAAATAATCCTTACCTTTTTTAACATAGTGCTATGGCCATTTCATCTAGATCTCCTCCTCCAAGTCATCATGTAAAAATATTTTCTTCATATCCATCTATTCTACCTCTAAATTAAAATTTGTTGCAACAAATAATAGGAATATAATACATGTTAGCTTAGCAATTGGGAAAAAAATCATACCAAAATATATCCCCTCAACATAGGAATATCCTTTCACAACCAATGTTGCCTTGTACTTTTCAACACAACCATCTAAACTTATCCTTTTCTTGAACACTCATTTACATCCAACAAGTTTTTCATCCACTAGGCAATTGTACCAAGTCCCATGTGTCATTATTTTTCAATGTAGCCATCTTCTCATCCATATGCACTCTCCAAGACTCAAATTCATCCATTTCCAACACCTCCTTCATAGTTCTAGGCTCATTGATCTTAGTAAGCAAAGAAAAAGTACATATCCAGTCATGAGGAGTTGATCTAAATCTAGTTGGAGATTCAAAGGACAACACCTGGTGAGAAAGTCACCTATAGTATTGTAGGAATCAATAGAAATTAGTTGGAGTATTCTGGAAATCTCATTGAGAGATGTATGCTTGATTCTTCCTATCTTATCCATTTGAAAAAAGGGGTATTTATGCATGTTAAAAAGGCACGAATAGAAACGGTCACCACCTTCCATGAAGAAAATAATTAATTTAACAAATAACTAATTTATTTCTAATCATTCCTCCCCCCTTGAGAGGCAATGGCCTCCATTCCATCGATGGTCTATAACAATGAGGAAACTATTGGTCAATGTACACCCTAGTAAACCACATACCCTAATGAGGCATATAATGTTGGTCATGTCACTCCCTGTACTCTTGGTTGGTGTGCTACAGTATCTCATGAACTTGGTGAATTTGGGCAATCTTACAAAAGTGATGTATGCCCTAAATTATTTGGGTAGTCTCGTGGAAGAGATGTATGCCCTGAAGACTCCATTTGGGAGAGTTCATAAAATTTGACAATCTTAGCAGGTGAGATGTATATCAAAATTTGGAAAACTGAGTAGGTGAGATGTATGCCTCAAACTTCCCCCAAAATTGACCCTCTAGATTGATTATGTTAGAGTTGTTGTTGCTATGTCTGCATATTTGAAACATTAAAATTGTTGGTTGTTGTTGCTGAATAATGGATGGTTGTTATTGTAAAATAGATTGTTGAGAAGCTTTAAGCAAGGTGCTGATACAAAGTGACTATGTACTTGAGATTCTGCATGTGTGCTATTGATTTTTTGCTAGAAAAGTTATTTTCCTTTGTTTTGATTCATGCATTTTGTGTTTACAAAAATGTCATTGTTTGGAGAAAAAGAGTGGCATTTTTTCACTCCTAGGGATAGGAAGTATCCAAATGGTTCTCGTCCCAATATGGATTTGGTCTAGGTATTGGAAAGCCACAAGTGCAAATAAACCCATCACCACTCAGATTGGTGGTAGGCATGTGGACATCAAAAAGGCTCTGGTTTTCTATGTTGGAAAAACACGCAAAGGAAACAAGACCAACTAGATCATGCATGAATACCACCTTGTTGGTGTTAGTAGGCCTGAGACGATAGATTTCATTAGCATAGTCATGCCAGAAGCCATTCCTCATGGAATTAGTGTAGTATGTTGAGGAATAAAAATAGATAAAAACTAAATGCAATTAATAAATCAAAAAACACACACAGAGACACATACATCAACAAGAAATAAGAACCAAGCTTTTTAATGGGGTTCACCAAATGGCTACATCCACTTAGAGCAGGGGATAGCTATGGTTCTATTAAACTTAGAAAAATAACCTTGTTACTGTATATCTATAGCTTTCTCACACAACCTATAGCAGCTCACTATCTATCTTCACAATATCTCCAAAAGACTCATAACAAATTAACCCCCAAACAAAGAGGAATCTCAGAAGACAGAGGAGAAGCGGTGGTTACATCCAGAAATATCAGCAACATTACAAAGAGGTGTCAGTAACGGTAGAGGTAAGATTGGGCTTCCTTAGGTGTTACACCAACAATCTCCCACTTGAAGTCCAATCGTGGCTGTAAGAGAGCTACGCAGAGTTATCCCCCACTCCAGGCTTATTGTCACAACTTGACAAAGCCAAGAGAAGTCCTAAAGAACTTGAACTTCTCCCTTGGTACAATCTTTGTCAAAGCATCTGCCAGATTCACTTTCGTGTCAATCTTCTTTACTTGCAACTTACCCTCTTCAAGTACATGCTAAATAAAATGATATCGCAACTCTATATGTTTGGTTCGATTATGAAAAGCAGAGTTCTTTTCTAAGTGAATGGCATTGTTTCTATCACAAAACAAAGTGAAAATAGATTGCTTACACCATAATTCTCCTGGTAACCGCTGTAACCATATCATCTCCTTTGCTCCTTCGATGAGAGCAATATATTTAGCCTCAGTTGAAGAGAGTGCAACTACCTATTGCAAACATGAAACCCAACTAATTGTAGCCCCAGCAAATGTAAACACATTACCTATTGTAGACCTCTGTTTGTCCAAGTCTTCAGCCATATCGGAGTCAACATACCCTTGCAACTAAGTATCTTGTGCTCCAAAACACAAAACATGATCTGAAGTACCTCTGAGATACCGTAATATCCACTGAACCACTTGCCAATGCATTTTAGCCGGATTGCTCACAACTCCCACTGCATGGGCAATGTCCAGACGGGTACAAACCATGGCATACATGAGACTGCCAACTATAGATGAATAAGGAACACCCTTCATGTGTTCTTGATCTTCTTGAGTTTGAGGACACATGGTTGATGATAAATTAAAGTGATCAACCAATGGAGTACTATCTGTCTTGGCATTTTTCATGTTGAACCTATCCAAAATTTTAGCAGTATACTTCCCTTGAGACAATTTGATTTGTCTCTTCTATCTATCCCTGATTATTGTCATGCAAAGAATCCTCTTGGTTGCCCCTAAATCTTTCATAGCAAACCTATGAGCTAAATGTTGCTTCAATTCCTTAATAACTCTCATGCTATTACCAGTGACCAACATATCATCAACATAAAGTAAAAGAATGACGAACTCACCATTTGCATGTTGCTTGAAGTAAAGACATGGATCAGATTTGTAGCAAATCAATTGATGCTCAACCATGAAGCTATCAAACTTGCGATACCATTGCCTTGGGGCTTGCTTGAGCCCATATAAACTATGCTTCAACTTGCAATATAAATGCTCTTGCCTTTGTTTTGTAAAACCTTCAGGCTGCTCCATATACAAATCCTCTTCAACATCTCCATGTAGAAAGGCAGTCTTGACATCAAGTTGTTTAATCTTAAGATCCCACACGGCTACCATACCCAAGACTGCGCGAATTGTTGTCATTTTGATGATAGGTCAGAAAATTTTATTGAAATCAATCCCCTTTTTTTAATCAAAACTTTTCACTACCAATCTAGCCCGGTAGCATTGTTTGCCCCCATCTTCCTCTTTCAGTTGATACACCCACTTATTCTTTAATGGTTTCTGATTAGGTGGGAGTTTCACCAAATCCCAAGTATCATTGGCCTACAAAGAGGCCATTTCTTCTTGCATAGCCTCCATCCATTGTGCATTATTTGTGTCTCTGCAAGCATCTTTAAATGTTGTTGGCTCTGCCCGATCAACGAGCAATAACTCTAGATGATCAGAAAATAATAATTCATAGTCACAAAAATTGGTTTGAAGGCTCTTTTGCTAGGTAGACCTCCGCAATTGAGGTGCTTGCTCCCTCAAGTTACCCTATTTTGGTAAAATGCCTTATTCCTCAGTATGCAAATTTCTTAGATTTTCCTCATTAACTTGCAAATGTTGTGTTGAATTGGTTACAGGTTGAGGGGTAGTATAGTCAAATGACTTCCTTGCAGTTAGATGAGGCATTGTATAAACTTGCACAGGCTACGATGAACTTGGAATTGAATAATCCAAAATATGCGTAGACTTTTGACAAGGCAACGATGAAGTTTGTGGCTGCTGCGTTAGACTTAGCTTTGGCAGCATTGTATTTCTAAGAGGCAGCGTACCAGATTTTAAAGGTTGTCTATTAAAATTTGAAGAAATTTCCAAAAGCAACGTTGAAAGATCATGATATTGCTTATCACTTGCAGTTGACTGTGTACCTCTATCAAAGGGTTGCGATGAAGTTAGAGAGGGCAGCGATGAAGTGTTAAAAAGATGCATTAGAAGAGAGCAAGTTGAAGTCAAAGGCTCCTTTTCTTTTTGCAAGGGCACCGATGCAATATCATGAGGTTGTGTAGGAAATAAATTACCATGGGGCTACTTTGCATGCATGGAATAATCAGCTACTGAATGTGGTAGTACACCATGATGAGACAATTGGGGAATATGGTGTGCCAGACTGGACACATCTAAATTTTGATTTCCCTGTGCTCCTTGTAGATTATTTATATTTTCAAACATATCAACTTGGATATAGTCATTTGATGATGTCTTCTAGTTTTACAAAGCAGGGTATACTTTTTCATTGAATACCACATCCCTACTATGAACAAGTTGTTGGGCAACTAGATCCCACAAGCGAAAACCATATTGCTCTTCATCGTAGCCAACAAATATGCATCGCTTAGACTTAGAATCCAACTTTGTTCACTTTTTCTTGGGGACATGAGCGAATGCTTCACAACCGAAACATGTAGATGAGAATATGAAATCCATTTGCCCAACCATGTCTCTTTGGGGATATCAAAATCCAATCTGGATGAGGGGCTTCTATTGATTAAATATACAGCAATGTTAACCGCTTCTGCCCAAAACTCCTTGCTGAGGCCGGCATTAGACAGCATACATTGAGCCCTTTCAAGAATGGTTCTATTCATCTTCTCAATTGTACCATTTTCTTGAGGAGTGAATGGGACTATTTTGATCTATCTAATGCTATTATCTGTGCAAAATCTATCAAATTCCAAAGAATAGAATTGTCTCCCATTATCGTTTTGCAAACATATGATTTTATGCCTAATTTGATTCTCAACCATGGCTTTAAAAATTTTGAATTTAGGGAAAACTTTTGATTTTTATTCATCATGTAGACCCACACTTTTTGAGTACAAACATCAATAAAAGAGAGAAAATAATTGCACCTCCAAAAGATGTTACCTCCGTAGGTCTGAAGATATCAGAATGCACAATCTCTAAGGGTGATAATTTCTTATCATGACCGGCCTTCAAGAAGCTGATACGTCATTGTTTTCCATGGAGACAATGCTCACATAACTCTAGATCAACTAACTTCAACCAGGAAGTTGATCCCTCCTCAACATAACTTCAAGTCCTCATTTTCTCATGTGTCTGAGCCTTTTATGCCAAAGTTCAGAACCATTGTCCACAACTTCCATTGTTGCTCCCACTTCAGCCTTATTCTCTAACATGTATAGATTGCCTAACTTGTTTTATTTAGCAATCACTAAGGTGCCTTTGGTTACCTTTGAAGAATCTAATGAGAAATTGATATTATACCCTTGAGCATAAAGCTGACTTATAGATAGCGTGGGATCATGTCTTACATCCCTTAAAATCCATTTGTTTCCATTTTGCTATTGTAACACCACATCACCTTTGCCTATTATTTCACATGCTTTATTATCACCAAGAAAAACTCTACCAAACTGACTTGCTTGATAGTTTGTGAAAACCTCCCGGCATGGAGTAGCATGGAAAGAGGTACCAAAATCCAACACCCACGAATCCCTAGAAGTATCACTTGCTGATAAAACCATAACGCCTTCTTCTTTGTCATATGCAGTGTTGGCTTCGCTGTCATTCACCTTTTCTTGTGCCTTTTTGTAATGCAAATAGTTCTTTTTTGTGTGACCTACTTTTCCACAAAACCAACATTCTCCATTTCTGCCCCTAGACTTTGATCGTCTTGTAGATTTGGACCTTCTTCTATTGTTATTTTTGCCTTTATCTTGAGGCCTTCCCCTACTAACAACAGTCAAGGCATCACCAATTATTCTATTTTGCCCTCTTCTCATATCTCCATTGAGAAGTGTGGCTGCAAAATCATCATACCTCAACATTGTTTCTTTTTTCTTATCCTCCCCTTCTTGGGATCTACTTTTTCTAGATATGGAATTGCTTATGGTCATTATCACATGGTTCTAGCTATCGAGAAGAGAGCACAAAAGCAACATGGCTCTCATTTCTTCTTCAAAGTTTACATCAACACAAAGTAATTGAATGATAACAACATTAAATTCATTTAAATGGTTTGATATGCTGTTACCTTCTTTCATCTTCAAGTTTACCAGTTTTTTAAACAAGAAAACTCAATTTGTTACTGAAGCTCTCTCGTACATATCACACAACTTATCCCAAATCTATTTAGTTGTTGTCTCCATTACAACGTTGAAGAGGACATTGTTGGACAACAATAAAATAATAGTTACAGTTGCCTTTTGGTCTAAGACATTCCAGTCTTCATCGAACATCTTCTCCGGCTTCTTAGACTTCCCTTGCAGTGCAATAGCAAGATCCTTCTGAATCAGCAAAGCATGAATCCGAAGCTTCCATAAGCCAAAGTTCTATCCAAAAAACTTTTTGATTTTTCATTTATCTGATTCCTCCATTTTCCCAAAAATTCTTCACAGATTTCCAACCAGCTCCATCACTGAGCTCTGATACCAATTGTTGAGGAATGAAAAAAGATAAAAACTAAATGCAATTAATAAATCAAAAAATAGACACATAGACACAAACAACAACAAGAAAGAAGAACCAAGTCTTTTAATGTGGTTCACCAAATGGCTACGTCTACTTAGAGAAGGGGATAGCTCTATTTCTATTAAACTCAAAAAAATTAACCCTGTTACAGTATATCTGCAGCTTTCTCACATAACCTACATCAGCTCACTATCTATCTTCACAATATCTCCAAAAGACTCATAACAGATTAACCCCCAAATGAAGAGGAATCTCAAAAGACAGAGTAGAAGTGGTGGTTACATCCAAAAATGTCAGCAACGTTACAAAGAGGTGTTAGTAATGACAGAGGTAAGATTGGGCTTCATTAGGCGTTACACCAACATAGTATTGTGGTTCAATAATAGTGGCACTTTGGATTGTGTTTAAATGAGTCTACATTTGATGATTTTGTGTGAATTTTTCCATGTTGCTGATGACTAAAATTTTTATTGTTGCAGTTGGATGACTAGGTGCTTTACCGAATATACAACAAGAAGAGCAGTGCTGAGGAGTTAGAAAAGGAGCAGAAGGAATGTTCTTCAGAAGAAGCAATTGACTTCTTTCATGCACAAGTTGAGGAAAAGGATACCAAAATGGTGCCCACTTAGATTACCCTCATGAACTCAATTATAGATAATTCAGAAAGAACTTTTGAAGATTCTCCTTCTATAAATTATAGAGCAGGTTCTAATGAATCCTTTTGCAAGTGAGAATGTGTTGGACCCAACACACCACCCACCAAACCATGGATATAGAAACCATGGAAAGGATTCATGGATGAGTCGGTCCATGTTGGGAGAGATGCCCACCTCGCTTACATTAACCCCTCGACATGATTTAGAATGTGAGCTTTGGAGGTGCTCTCTAGATTTTTCACATACTCTTTTGCATCCACATATAGATTGTTTTAGTTTATTTTGTGTTTCCTTTTGAATTCTAGGATGCTCATGTGACAACAAAGATTTACACAGTCACAAACGCATATCACCCATTGTCTCACTAATTTGTGTACATGCGAGGGAAGATAGCTCTAGATTTGATACCAATAATTTGAATCTGGCTGGAGATTCAGAGGGTAACACCTGGTGAGTAAGTTACTTGAAGTATTGTAGGAATCAATAGAAATTGGTTGGAGTATTCTGGTAATCTCATTGAGAGATGTATGCTTGATTCTGCCTGTCTTATCCATTTGAAAGAAGGGGTATTTATGCATGTTAACAAGACATGAACAACAACGGTCACCACATTCTGTGAAGAAAATAATTAATTTAACAAATAACTAATTTATTTTTTATTAGGAGTATATCTATTTGGTCACTATCTTTGTCAATTGGATCTCCTCAAGAGTCGAGATGAAGGTTCTACCTTCTCTTTGAAACTTAGATATAATCTCTCCTCCTCTTCATGTCCTTCATGATCTTTTGGTTCAACCTTCTTGATCTTTGTGGTAGCTGATCCACATATTTATTCTTAGCCTCTTCTAGCTATAATGCTATGGAAGAAGGCCTAATCTCTCTGAAAATAACACTTCTGTTGTACAAAACTCTTTTGACCATAGGGTCACAAAGCTTGTACCCTTTCAAATTGACTCCAAAGTCAATGAAGATACACTACAATACTTTATTCCCTAATTTAGACCTCTTCTCCCTAGGCACATGTGCATATACCCCACCCAAAAACATGAAGACGATGTAAACATGAAGATGTTGTAAGGAGGACCTTGTTCCCTCCCATACCTCCATAAGGGTCTTTCAATAAGATCTTATGTAGGATACCTATTAATAAGGTAACAAGCCTTAAAAAAGCAACTATTTCTACGTAGTACTTCTACTCTAAGCATACTCCTATCCCTCTCCATGATATGTTGATTCTTTCCACAAATCCATTTTATTGAGAGGTATATGGAATTTTCTTATGTCTATCAATCTTGTGCTCTTTATAGAATCTATAAAAAATCGTTGAAAAAAACTTGCTAAATTATTATTTCTCAAAACCTTAATCTTATTACGAGTTTGATTTTCCAAAAAATCCTTAAACTTCTTTCAATGAATGAAGACTTAGGTTTACTCCCAATGAAATATACCCATGTCCTTGAATAATTATCTATAAAACTTACATATATATAAATCAAAGGAACATTGACAAGACCAAACACATTTGAACGAACTAAGTCCAACACCCTCAAAAATTTAAGAGAAATGGAATAGAATTGAACATGGTTTTATTTTCCATATATGCAATGCTCACAAACATGAAATTCAAGAGTACAATCATTTAAACCCTTAATAAGTTTCTTATTCTTTAAGGTCTAGAGACCCTTATAACCTATATAGCCCATTCTTTGATGCCATAACATAGTCTTAGAAGTGGGTAAATTTCCCTTTGACGCAAGGGATTCCTTAAGAACCCAAAATGCATGGCCATTAGAAGTAGAAACAACACATCTTTTAGTTGTTGATTTTAATTATGAAAGTGAAAATACTGTAGACCTTTTAGCAACCCATAACTTCTTTATAGGTTCTTCAAGTATAGAACTATTATATTAAATAGTGCTTGCATCAAGTTGAAATAAAGTGCTCACACAAACACCCTTAGTGAGCTCCATAGTGGTGTGCCTTGCACACCCACCCAATTTTTTCTCGATAAAATGTGGACCCCCTATTTTGCCTCAAACAAAGTCAATTTTTATGTCCTTTTTACAAATTGTTGAGTTTTCTTATAGTACTGGATGTAGGTTTTTCATTAGCTGTGGGAACGTACACTTTCCCCACTAAGCTTTGTTTCACTTACCTTTTTGTTTTTTTGTGGACTTTCATAGGCCTACATGATGTCTTGTGTTTCTCATTTTATATTTCTTCAGGTCCTCTTTTCTTATAAAATAATTTCAAAAGCTTTATTATTAAAGTTTTATAGAGTTCCATTTGCCTCTGGGATCACAAAATTTTCAACTTATTCCCATGAGAGAGTGACTTAGGCATTGTATCACTAGCCACCTACCTACCTTGTCTACATTAATGGCGATTATGGATTGGGTTTGTAGGGAGTTTAAATTCAAAATTTCACCATCATTTTAATACCTTGCGATCAAAATTTTAAGCTCTCTACATTTCACCATCAAAGATCAAAGTGACCCTTTAAAAGTAATTTAGAGTTTGAATTTCCATCAGTGTAATAGAGGTATATCAAGTAGCACTTATCACCATCGTATGTTTAGCTTTCTAGATTTATAAAAGACCATTTTTAAATTTCTCGTGCAAACTTCAGAACAAGTAGGTTTTTAAATCATCTCCTCTATGTAATTATGAAACTATTGAAACAAAGGATTAAAAAGAGGTAAAAGGCTTAAAAAGAGGTAATTTGAATGTAAATTGTCAATTCACATCTATGTATTCCTTTTTTTTTAATCTTGAATATTGGTTTTCAAATTAAGGCTTTTCAAATCAGGGCAAAATAAACTCCATTTTAATGATTGAACCCTAGTTAATCACAATTAGCTGCACCTACAATTAGGGCATTATGCTCAAAGTTTTAGTCAAAACTAGTGCCCTAATCACTAAAATGACTATGGAATTTGACCTAGAATCCTAAAGCTTTAATTTGTAGGTATTCAAAAACTTGCATAGCAATTTTTCTAACTCACTGAGTATTATTTAATTTTTTTTTAATTAACAAAGTTCTAGGAAGAGTTGGAAGCATTAAAGAAGTCGAACTCAATTTCACAAGGGTTAGGAAATTACCACAAATGCCCCTAAATGGAGAAATTCAATCTAAAATGTGAAAATAGGTTATAAAATCATTGTGTCTGACAATAATCCAATCTCTCACAAAATGCATACTAAATTCAATAAACCTAAGACTTGCAAAGTTTTGTTTCAGAAGTGAAGTCTATTCTGTCCCCTGGGTTTGTCTTGCAAATCCCAATATACATCACTTTCCCACAAAATGCGTTAAACCATTTCTGTGGAGTTCTGTCTAAGGAAGGGAGAAATGTTAATGTTTGAGACTCTTCATTTCCTCACATTTGGTTATCACTCGAAGTCCCGCATGATATCTTGTAGAGTTTCGATGGGAGACGGCATTTTCACAATAAAGGAGTTATATCTAATTTGGTTACATTTCCCCTTAAATATTTTTTGATCCCAGAGCAATATCAAATCTCAAAGTTCTACTTGGCTATTGAATCTTGTAGGTATAACTTTATATCTTGCATGCTACTAAAACCCCACACTTTGCTCAAAGATTCTATGATTTAATACTTTTTTAATGCATTATAGGAGGTAGTTTTGATAAACTCCATTTTAATGATTGAACCCTAGTTAATCACAATTAGCTGCACCTACAATTAGGGCATTATGCTCAAAGTTTTAGTCAAAACTAGTGCCCTAATCGCTAAAATGACTATGGAATTTGACCTAGAATCCTAAAGCTTTAATTTGTAGGTATTCAAAAACTTGCATAGCAATTTTTCTAACTCACTGAGTATTATTTGATTTTTTTTTTAATTAACAAAGTTCTAGGAAGGGTTGGAAGCATTAAAGAAGTCAAATTCAATTTCACAAGGGTTAGGAAATTACCACAAATGCCCCTAAATGGAGATATTCAATCTAAAATGTGAAAATAGGTTATAAAATCATTGTGTCTAACAATAATCCAATCTCTCACAAAATGCATACTAAATTCAATAAACCTAAGACTTGCAAGGTTTTGTTTCAGAAGTGAAGTCTATTCTGTCCCCTGGGTTTGTCTTGCAAATCCCAATATACTTCACTTTCCCACAAAATGCGTTAAACCATTTCTGTGGAGTTCTGTCTAAGGAAGGGAGAAATGTTAATGTTTGAGACTCTTCATTTCCTCACATTTGGTTATCACTCGAAGTCCTGCATGATATCTTGTAGAGTTTCGATGGGAGACGACATTTTCACAATAAAGGAGTTATATCTAATTTGGTTACACTTCCCCTTAAATATTTTTTGATCCCAGAGCAATATCAAATCGCAGAGTTCTACTTGGCTATTGAATCTTGTGGGTATAGCTTTATATCTTGCATGCTACTAAAACCCCACACTTTGCTCAAAGATTCTATGATTTAATACTTGTTTAATGCATTATAGGAGGTAGTTTTGATAAGCATTTGAGAGCATTTATGTCACATGTTTGGGTTGAATGAAATATGAATTAAATTGGAGGTTTATTTGCATGAGTTTTCATGTCCTTCTCTATATTAAAATCTCATAAAATCTTATAATAAAATTGAAATACATATTATTGAGATTTTAAGGAAAACTCATTATGTTTTTCCTTCTGTAGGGTAATGTCTCATGCCAGAGGCATGAAGTATGAGTTCAAGGGAGTTTCTCCTCCTTCAAAAATTAGCTCTACATGGAATGAAGTGTCAGATACTGACTTGGGGTATGTCGACCTAGAAGACTTCAAATAAAGAATGTATGGACCCAATCCTACAGACAGAGCCAGGAAGATGGTGAGAAATAGAATTACCTAAGCAACAGGTTTCCCCATTTTAGTCCAGTGCCCAGAATTCGTGATGGAATGTGCCAAGCATTACCATCCAATCTTAAGACAAGTTATCATAGATGATAATAGAGTACTAGCAAGCCTCTCCACTCAAGCCATATTTGAGGCCTTCTTTATCCTTATCAATCAAGTTATGGTGGATCTCAATGAGGATGTTGGGTTGACATTTTACAACCAAGGACCTGAGGATTGTAAAAACATCATAAACTCTAAGGATGAAGAATCCCAAACCCGCTATCTCAAAATTTCCTAAGAGATTCTACAAGGGTAATTTCAAGATAAATTAATGATATGGTAATTTTAGTAAGAAGGATAATGGGTTTAGCATAAGTTTCCACCTTTCAACCCTAGATGTTCAAGTTTATATTTGAAGTATTGGAGGACAATGAGATGATCCATTGGGCAAAGATCATCAGAAACAATTTGCATATTTAATTGACAAGAGTGAGGGTAACTAGGAGACTCTTCATAACCTCCTACCTATTCTACATGCTCGTTGGGAATCTTTTCTACCCTAGGTTGACAAGGATAGGATCCATTGGGAACATGCTAGATCAGTTCAAGGTCTATGACTGCTACCCTTAGTTATAAATGGAGAATGCCCTTAACCACTATAGGAGGGTGAATGAATGATTTTACTATGTATATCACCAGATGCTTGGAGGGTGATTTGAATAAGAGACTTTCAATGCCTACTACTGAATGTTGAACTACACCGGACAACTGAGGGGGAGTGAATCAATTGTTTTAAAAAATTTAACCAATTATGAACATTAACTTATCAATTACTTATATTCTGATATAACCATGAAAGCATAAAATGAGAAGCTCAAAACAATAACATAATCAACACATAAGACACCAGATTTTTACATGGAAAACCCTAAAAGAGAAAAACCACGGTGGGTGTTAGCCCACAAAAATATATAAGTTATATCAATACCGAAAAATAGAGGCTCACTGCCCAAATTGCTCATTGTAAAGAATGGCTCACTGCTAAAAAGGGTGAACTGATTCAGCAGCATCTACTCCATTCCATGGTTTAGTTTTTTTGAAGCACAATATTATTTCTCTTCTCTGCTCTTTCGCACCTTTGCACTTATCTTTTCATCTTCACAACACACTCACTTTTTTACAACTTCATTACATGATTTTATACAATTCATCAACCTTGGAATGTGCATCAAGGTTGGCATTACATTCATCGACCATTGGATCAATCTCTAGGGTTGGCATTACAATCATACATAAAATAGGTCTAGACCTAATACAAATTAAGCTAAGGAAAAGATGTAAAGATGTATGCAAATCATGCCACACCCTAGTTGGGACTCAAACACAATCCTCCACACCACAACATGCTTCTATAATCTTTGAAGTATCTCTGCAAATAATGAATTCAACGAGGTCGGCCAAGACTGATGAGAGCACTAGGTCTGCTAAAAACATTCTTCGTTCACAATCCAATTTTCTCTTTGCGGACCAATCCAAATGTAGGAACATGATTAGGAGACATCCACAAGCACATTGTAATCACCAGAAACAACCACACAATCTCTAATTACTCTGTCAATAAGATTCTTCAAACCAAAGCACAAGAACAACACTGTTAGCCACTGTTTTGAGTGAAAGATAGCTTACGGACCACCAAATCATGAACCGTTGCATTTGAAGGCACTTAACATCATCACAGACTTAATTCTAGAACCGCAGACCAAAATACTTCAATGCAGAGAAATGCGGAGCAAAACACTTTCTCCTTGTCACCACCAAACATACAGAAAAAGTAGTTTTCACATTTGTGAACACAACTTACTCAAATCTTCATTCTGGAAGCTCAACCTTGGAATATAACATCTTCAGATAGGCTTATAAATAACTTCCAATCCACAGGAAAAGATATTTATTCTATAGGAAATGTGAAACATTCTTCTGGACCATTCTTCTGCATGTAATGCATTGTTTCTACTGCAATTCACTATTTTTACCGGATGAGCTAATTTTCTCAATATCCTCAACATCTACAAGAAAGTAACAAAATAAGGGCACAGTTGACACCAATGACAACACAAATATGTTGACATTAATGACAACACCTATTAGGTACATACTTGCAACAATCTCCCCCTTTGTCATTGATGGCAACATATGGTGTGAAAAACTGAAAAGACCGTCAAGACAAGATTCTCCCCCTTTCTCTTTACACATCTGCATTCTTTCTCCCCCTAAATTTTTCACATGATTTCTCTCCCCATTTGACATCAATGGAAAAGGGCACATACTTGCATGCTACTGCTCTGATTCACTTACTTTATTAGAAACATCTAGCTACTCCCCCTGAGAGGTAGCCTTCAGAACATCAATCCAGATCAAAGAATGACACTTTGAGCTCTATTGGATTGATGCATTCCTATGCATCTTAGTTCAGGACAGGAGGGGTAATGACCCCTAAATTTTCTCTGAGATACTCAAAGGTATCTTTAGGTAAAGGCTTAGTGAAGATGTTGGCAATCTGATCCTTTGTGGACACATATTCCAATTTTACTTCATTCTCTGTCACCTTCTCTCTCAAAATGTGATACCTTATTAATATGTGCTTTGTTCTTGAATGCATCACTGGATTCTTTGAAATGTTTATGGCAGTTGTATTGTCACAAAGTATTGCAATTGGATCTTCATACACAACTCTTATGTCTTTCAAAGTCTGCTTCATCCATAACACTTGAGTGCAACAACATGCTGCTATAATATACTCTGCTTCTGCAGTTGACAAAGATATTGAATCTTGTTTCTTTCTCAGCCATGAGACCAATCTATTACCCAAGAAGAAGGCACCTCCACTTGTACTCTTTCTTTCATCAACATCTCTGGCACAATCTGCATCTGTATAAGCACTGAGAGTGAAATCATTATCTTGTGGATACCATAAGCCATGATCTAGAGTACCTTTTAAATATCTTAGTATTCTCTTAACTGGCATCACATGTGAGTCTCCTGGATTAGCTTGAAACCTTGCAACAAGACAAACTACATGCATAATATCAAGTCTGGACTGAGTTAGATAAAGCAATCCTCCAATCATGGATCTATATTTTTTTTTATCAGCCTTAGGTGATTCATTAGTTTTGCTCAACTTGCAGCTAGTCACGATGGGAGTACATATCGGTTTAGAGTCTTCCATCCCAAACTTCTTCAACAACTCTTTCACATACTTAGACTGAGATATGAAGATTCATTTATCTGATTGGTTTATTTGTAGACCTAGAAATAAATTCATCTCACCAAACATGGACATCTCAAACTCTTTTTGCATTGTACCAGCAAATTTCATACACATACTTTCATTGCATCTAAAGATGATGTCATCAACAAAGACTTCAACAATCAAAATTTGATCGCCATTAATTTTGAAATAAATATTACTTTCAGAAGTACCTTTATTGAACCCTAACTACAATAAGTACTTATCCAACCTTGCATTCCAGGCTCTAGGAGCTTGGTTGAGTCCATACAAAGCTTTCTTCAATTTGCACACAAAATCACTTTGGTCTGATAACCTAAATCCTTCCAGTTGCTCAATGTAAACTTCCTCTTCCAACTCACCATTCAGAAATGTAGACTTCACATCCATTTGATACACTTTGAAATCCTTGTGGGCTGCAAATACCAAAAATATTCTGATTACCTCAATCCGAGCTACAGAAGCAAAAGTTTCTTCAAAATCTATTCCTTCAATCTGAGAGTATCCTTTGCATACAAGCCTTGCCTTATTCCTTACAACTTCTCCATTCTCATTCAGCTTATTCCTGAAAACCCATTTGGTTCAAATAACATTTTTGTCAACAAGTCTAGGAACTAATTCCCAAGTATCATTCTTTTCTATTTGCATCAGCTCTTCCTCCATGACTTTTACCCATCTTTCGTCATTGCATGCATCATTCACAGTCTTTGGTTCAACCTTTGAAAGCAAATCGTAATTGACTTGTTCCTCTGTAGCTCTTCTCCTTGTTAGCACACCTCTATTTTTGTCACCTATAATCTAATCTTTAGAATGATTGATCCTTACATACCTGGGAGTCTTGACAACATTTTTCGGAGCCTCTTCTTCATCTTGACTATCTTCTTGCTCATGTTTTTCTTCATTCATTATAGTCACATGTTCATATGGTTCATAGTAATTCAGGTCTGATATCTTTTCCTTGCCTTCATCTACCTTTACATTTGCACTCTCAACAATCTTTTTGAGCCTTTTGTTGTAGCACCGGTAGGCCTTACTCTTGGTAGAGTATCCAAGGAAGATTCCTTCATCACACCTTGCATCAAACTTTCCTAGATCTTCATCTCTCTTGATATAGCATTTGCTTCCAAAGATTTTGAAATATTTTACTGTAGGAATTCTTCCATACCACACTTCATAAGGAGTTTGAGTACCATTACCTTTCACTTGAACTTTGTTTTGGATGTTGTAGACACCCAAATTTGTCCATGTCTAGTGACACCTTGTTAAATCACTAATCCATTAGCCAATTAATTAAATAAATTTTATTTATTTAATTAAAATCCCATTCTCATCCACTTAACCAATTAATTAAATAAATTGTATTTATTTAATTAATTCCACATCATGTCTTATCTCATTTTATGCATTTATCCTATTAATTAAATAAATTTTATTTATTTAATTAATTTCCAACTCATATCCCAACTAATTCAAATACTTTATTTGAATTAAGCCCTCATCATTTATCACATTTCAACACTTGTCCATTTCCCATTCATCATGTGTTGTAAGACAACTTTCATTTAAAATCTTTCACATGCACAACTAATTGGACCTAAATTTAGTAACTTTCAATCTTAGCCATTCACATAGCCTCTGAATCTCCACCGTTGATTGATCTTGGTTGAGTTCTATATAAACACCCTTTCATTCCATATCGAGCAATCCAGCAATCTAGTAATCCAGCAATCATATAGCACCTACATTATCATCTTGAGCATTTGAGCTTTTATCATCCATCAATGGCAGCTTTCAGCTTTGTAATTGCTTATTGTTGAAGAAGCAGTCCACATCTCTCTCTCAAACAAGGAATCGCACGGTCTAGGTGATGTTATGCTTGAATTGCATTATCCTTTGATTTCATTTAGATTAGATTCCTTGATGATGGTAGGGTTAGGGTTTCATGACTATGTCTGATCTTCCACACCTGACTTTCACCTATCACAGATGTAAATAGTAGTATGAATAGCCTCTTTTCAAAAGACTTCTGATAGATCTGCTTCCTTCATCATTGTCCTAGTAGCCTCTTGAATTGTCCTATTTTTCCTTTCCACAACTCCATTTTGCTGAGGAGTCCTAGGTGTAGACATCTGTCTTTTTATCCCATGCTCTTCATAGAAAATGTTGAATTCATTTGATGTGAATTCACCTCCTCTATTAGACCTTAAGCATTTGATTTTCAATTCTATTTCATTCTCAACTATTGCCTTGAAAGATTTGAACTTCTCTAGGGCTTCTGATTTGTCTCTTAGAAAAGTAACTCAAGTCATTCTAGAATAATCATCAATAAGCAACATGAAGTACCTGTCACCTTGTAGACTTCTCACCTGTTGGTTTTTTCCCAGACTGGATGCTTATTCCCAGAGATCTGGTTCTCACTGCAGGTTTTCACCTGCACGTCCCCAGACAGAGCCAGTGTTAGTGCCTGAATTAACTGGCAGTTTTTTGAGCAATTTTCATGCAGGCACTCTCCCTAAGTATCCAAAAAATGTTCTAAGTGTTGGACCTCCTCAGTATTTTTCAGCTGCAGCATCATATTTTCTTTGAGGAGGAGGTCATCATCATCATATTTTCTTCGATGGTGGTCAGCATCATCATGTTCTCTGTCGACCGGTTTCTCATCAGGATCATCATATTTCACTATCGGGTGATGTTTGGTTATCATCCTGATCCTGCTGATGAGCTACAGTGCGCCCTGATTTGCTTGTGGGGGTGATTTTTCAAATATCCGGTGATCTTCCA
Organism: Cunninghamia lanceolata; assembly: GCA_027924645.1. NCBI lineage: Eukaryota > Viridiplantae > Streptophyta > Pinopsida > Cupressales > Cupressaceae > Cunninghamia > Cunninghamia lanceolata. The sequence continues at coordinate 19,573,442 of BSBN01000520.1, read as the reverse complement.
TTTATCACCTTGCCCAAACATGATGATGATGTTGCCCCAATATTCTGAAGGGGTTATTCTTTGAGTTGTTCGACCTGACTTGTTTTTTCTTAAGGGTCGTCATCATCATCATCATATTTCCAGTTATCACCATGTTGCTTGCGAGGGTCATCATATTTTCTGCCTTCATGATATTTCGCCGGGGTGATATTTTTATCATCGGGTGATCTTGGTTATGATCATCCTGATGATGTTGTTGAAGAGTTCTAAGTGCGACCCGATATTCACTGGGGTCATCATATTTTGAACATCAGGATGATCTTAGTCAATATCATCCTGATGATGTTGTATCACTTCTTGTTCGTTGTTTTGTCATCCTGATGATGCTGACGTCATCCTTATATCAGGGTGATATCTATTTCTCCGCCTATCTGCATCATGATATTTCTGAAGGAGGGGATGATATTTTCATATCACTCGGGTGTATGTTTGTTCCAGCGTCATGATGATGCTGATATCAAGGAGATATCCGCCTGCCGGCTTCGTGCATTATCTAGTGGGGGTGATCTTTTCAAGCATCATCATATTCGTCTATCGCCCCGATCTTATAGTGGAGCTACAGTGCAACCTGATATTTGTGCATCAGGATGATATTTCCAAATATCCGGTTGTCTTCTGAATATCATCCTGATGTTAATATGATGATGACGTCATCAAGGTCCGGGGGGGATCATATTTCTAACACAGATCATCTTGTGGAGATCTCCCGATATTTGCAAACATGATGATGACATCATCCGGATATGAGGAGGTGCGCAGTAGGTAGATATGATGATGACGTCAGCAGGATATGATGATGACGTCATCAGGATGTTCATCGGCCAGACTTTTGGAATAGGCTCAGCAGGAGGATGTTCCTCCGATGGATCAGGTTGTGCCGATTATCATGCAGGTTATATTGCGATATGATGCTGACGTCAGGGTGATATTTCAAGCAACAGGATATCATGCTGCTGGAGGATGATGATGATGAAGTCTTATACTAGTGTCGTCAGGAGCAAAAGCACCGACATCATATGTGCTCATGACCTAGTATATAAAGTGTTAAAGAGGTTGCTGCGGGGTGCATGTGGGATAATTGATATCCTACATATTCGAAATATCATGATGATGAATCTCGGCGGGAAATGGTTGCGATCGACTGTTTGACGTTTTCCCGAGGCCGCGGGTTGGTGCGCCATTAATGGCGAAGGTTGCAGAGGTATGGGCGGATCTAGTACCCGATTGAAGGTGTACATCAGCGGACAGTGGCGCTGGGCTCGAGATATCTTCCTGTCTCCTCCCCTACCTGCTGCATTCATGTTTGGGCGCCAATCTGGTAGTGTTTGAGCGCCATTTTCCTGATACTGTGTATCTGGCGGGATTTTGTTTGGTCAACCATGTAATTAATTGCTGTGGTACACTACCTGGCTGTTATAAGCAGGAAGTGTTACTCATTTAAGGTTGTTGAAAGTTGAAGATTTTTGGCTCTATAATTCATAACAAGCTGATCTGGTTGCTCTATACAGCTTAACCTGTGAGTTTATGTATCTCTTGTTGTATGTTTTTGGCATGAACCCACTGATTTCATGATTAATCTTATATGAGAAATGCTACCTTAGCATGTGTTTTGTTAATTCTGTCTCCAGTATTGCATGTATTCTTCTTCTGAATCTGGATATTTGGGTAATGTTTAGATTCTAGAGCATAGAATTCCTATGTTGAATGTCTGATCTTTTAACTTCTGCTCAAGGGGTAGATTAAACTGTTTTCAGGTTGAACATTGGGAAGGGTATACTGCAGTAGGGATGCCATAAGTAGAGATAACTTAACACTCTATATTGGGAGATATCTGTAAGGCAGATATCACATATATCCCCATGAAATCCAGTTTTAGCTATTCATACTGATCATTCACAGGTGTATGTCTACTGACTCCAGGCCCTGGATAGGCACCAATCATGCTTTGTTTTGTGTTATAACCATGTCCAGCTTTGCATCCAAACTTAAAATCCAAATCAAAATCTAAAACAACCATTAGGACATTAGAGTTAGTTTTAGGAACCTCAATCCTCTGTCTACAACTGCAAATAGGCCCAAAGCTAGCCCCTTTGCTCTTATCTTTCAGTTTTGGTCTACTTACAGGAGGACTTATCTGCTTTCTGTCAGCATCCCAGCCTTGTATGCATATCCTCATGGATGTTGAGTAGGGAATACCCCCCTAGGTCTTGCAGAGCCTGAAGAAGAAGAGGAGATAAAATATAGAGTCTATCTCCTATGCTGTTGGCCCCTGGCCCAGAGATCCTGTTGATCACTGATGGCTACCTTGTAGGGAAATCTGGGAATAAGCATCCAGTCTGGGAAAAAACCAACAAATTGGCGACTCTGCTGGGGATGTTGATGTAAAGTGATATCCTGCAGTCTCTGGTGAAGTTTTGCTCTGCTGGTGGAATGAACTCAGAAACATATTTGATGAGCTTTCAGCTGCTGTAAATTTTGTCCTCTCTGGAGAGGTGGCGACTCTGCAAAAAAGATCCAAATGCACATGCAAGATAGATGTATGTTATTGGTTGAAAGATGTACATTTTTCTGCATCTGTATGAGAAAAGGTACCTTGTTCCTTCCCCTTTATTTGCTGTTTTACTGCATAGGTTAGATGCCAGGGGAAGCCTTAGGTCTTAGACAGACAAAGGATGTCTAAGAGTAAGATTTTTATGAATCCAATTATGAATTATCCCATACTCAGTGGTGAAATGTTGAATAAAGGAATAGAAGAGATAAGAAATAGGTTGATATTCTTAGAGGCTGAGCAGGCCCAGTTAAAAAGCAGTAACCCTGTTGTGTCTGCATGTCAGAAAGCTAAACCTCCTGTCAGCCCTTTTGATCCTTTGTATGACCAACTGGATTTGTCATGGGTGGATTATAAAGTAGAAACTATGCCTGCTAGGATATACTGTCAGATGCCTAGATTTAGTGGTCACAATGTATGTGATGGGAATACACATATCCAAAATTTTCAAAGTTTTATGGGAAAATATTCATTCAGAGATGAGGATATGTGGATGAGGTTTTTTGTTAGGTCCTTTGATGCAAAAGCAAAAGACTGGTATTTGAGCTTTCCTAAGAAATCCTTTGCCTGTTGGGATGAGCTTGCTGACTGTTTCAAGGAAGAATTTGCAAAAGAACCGGCTGATCTTGTTGCAGAATTGATGAGAATCAGAAAACAAGATGAAGAGCCATGTGTTGTTTTCAGTCATAGGTTTGCAATAGCCCTTTCATAGATCCCAGAAGTCTTCAGACCTGATATTTCAGCCTGTGTTGGCATATTCTTTGAAGCTTTTGAGGAGGGCTTTAGTGCAATACTGAGGGATTTCAAGGTGACAAGTATGCAGATGGCATACAGGTTCATAGAAAAGATAGAAAAAATCAGAAATGTGTACCTGCTGAAACCCCTCTCCCCAGGCCTTGGTGTGAGAAATGGTTATGAAGCTGCAAATGACCAAATGATTATGGCATCATGTACAGATAAAAATGAAAATAAAAGCATAGAGGTTGAGACTGCTGTGTTTGAACGTAATGCTAACAATACTGCTCAACTGGATTGTTCACCAGTTGAGGATGCCAGTGAAAGGACTAATGAGGTTTCCCATTGCAATGATGAGGCAGCTGACCATGAAAACAATAACGAGGTTGTGGACAGCAATGAGCAATTTTTGGAATGGACCTGTGGAGACAATTGTGAGTATTGTACTCAAGACAGAGAAGATATAAGCAAACAGAGAAGCAGTCCTATGTGTGACCCATTGCCTACCTTTCAAACACATGGAGATCATGAAGAGCAGTCAGAAATTGAAATAAGTGCTAGTTCAGAGCATGATTGTTTTTCATTTGATGGCTGTTTTGCTTATGACACACAGGCTGATACTCCTCCACAGAGTGAATCCATTGGTGATGAAGAGGTGTGCTCTGCTGCCCATGAACAAATGGCATACTATGATGAAACTGATGCACCTGGGTCACCCATTTATGACACATATGGTGATGAGGATCTGTTTGAGTATGGTGAAGATCTAGACACTATTTTTGGCTTGGATTCTGTTTCTCATCCTGATGAAAGAGGAAACAACATACATCAGGTAAGTGACTGTGAAAATGTGCCTGATTTGAGAGAGATGCCAGAGCCTGATCTTTTCCAGCCTGGTGCTGCTGATTGTTGTGTACATGATGTGCACAATTGTGATTTTGAAAGCTTTTCTTTTGATGTGCCAGCATATAATACAATGAGCCCTGATCTTCCTAGCTGTGTGGTGGACTTTGAGTATTTCCTATTTTCAGTCCAGCTAGGAGATCATGTTGCAATGCATGATGATGATATAGATGATAAGTATAAGTATGCATTGCCTGATACATTTTGCACCCACATGTCACATGATGCTAAGGGTTATCTGCACAAGGGTGATAATGACAAGCCAAATCAGAGGGTTGAATATGCAGATGACAAGATTTGTTTGTGGGTGGATCTTTGTAGTATCTCCAAGCTTGACCCAGTGCATGCAGATGAAAACAAGATATTTGACAAAGGGAGATACATGTTTTTCTTTTCTTGGTGGCCTTAGGCCATCAAGTGTGTTTGGTGATGCAGGTCGGTGCAGTATTTGACTCTGTGCCCAATGGATAAGGGACTGGTCTGCATCCCAGAGATCTGGTTCTCGCTACAGGTTTTCACCTGCACGTCCCCAGACAGAGCCAGTGTTAGTGCCTGAATTGACTGGCAGTTTTTTGAGCAATTTTCATGCAGGCACTCTCCCTAAGTATCCAAAAAATGTTCTAAGTGTTGGACCTCCTCAGTATTTTTCAGCTGCAGCATCATATTTTCTTTGAGGAGGAGGTCATCATCATCATATTTTCTTCGATGGTGGTCAGCATCATCATGTTCTTTGTCGACCGGTTTCTCATCAGGATCATCATATTTCACTATCGGGTGATGTTTGGTTATCATCCTAATCCTGCTGATGAGCTACAGTGCGCCCTGATTTGCTTGCGTGGGTGATTTTTCAAATATCCGGTGATCTTCCATTTATTACCTTGCCCAAACATGATGATGATGTTGCCCCGATATTCTGAAGGGGTTATTCTTTGAGTTGTTCGACCTGACTTGTTTTTTCTTAAGGGTCATCATCATCATCATCATATTTCCAGTTATCACCGTGTTGCTTGCGAGGGTCATCATATTTTCTGCCTTCATGATATTTCGCCGGGGTGATATTTTTATCATCGGGTGATCTTGGTTATGATCATCCTGATGATGTTGTTGAAGAGTTCTAAGTGCGACCCGATATTCACTGGGGTCATCATATTTTGAACGTCAGGATGATCTTAGTCAATATCATCCTGATGATGTTGTATCACTTCTTGTTCGTTGTTTTGTCATCCTGATGATGCTGACGTCATCCTTATATCAGGGTGATATCTATTTCTCCGCCTATCTGCATCATGATATTTCTGAAGGAGGGGATGATATTTTCATATCACTCGGGTGTATGTTTGTTCCAGCGTCATGATGATGCTGATATCAAGGAGATATCCGCCTGCCGGCTTCGTGCATTATCTAGTGGGGGTGATCTTTTCAAGCATCATCATATTCGTCTATCGCCCCGATCTTATAGTGGAGCTACAGTGCAACCTAATATTTGTGCATCAAGATGATATTTCCAAATATCCGGTTGTCTTCCGAATATCATCCTGATGTTAATATGATGATGACGTCATCAAGGTCCGGGGGGGATCATATTTCTAACACAGATCATCTTGTGGAGATCTCCCGATATTTGCAAACATGATGATGACGTCATCCGGATATGAGGAGGTGCGACGTCAGCAGGATATGATGATGACGTCATCAGGATGTTCATCGACCAGACTTTTGGAATAGGCTCAGCAGGAGGATGTTCCTCCGATGGATCAGGTTGTGCCGATTATCATGCAGGTTATATTGCGATATGATGCTGACGTCAGGGTGATATTTCAAGCAACAGGATATCATGCTGCTGGAGGATGATGATGATGAAGTCTTATACTAGTGTCGTCAGGAGCAAAAGCACCGACATCATATGTGCTCATGACCTAGTATATAAAGTGTTAAAGAGGTTGCTGCGGGGTGCATGTGGGATAATTGATATCCTGCATATTCGAAATATCATGATGATGAATCTCGGCGGGAAATGGTTGCGATCGACTGTTTGACGTTTTCCCGAGGCCGCGGGTTGGTGCGCCATTAATGGCGAAGGTTGCAGAGGTATGGGCGGATCTGGTACCTGATTGAAGGTGTACATCAGCGGACAGTGGCGCTGGGCTCGAGATATCTTCCTGTCTCCTCCCCTACCTGCTGCATTCATGTTTGGGCGCCAATCTGGTAGTGTTTGAGTGCCATTTTCCTGATACTGTGTATCTGGCGGGATTTTTTTTGGTCAACCATGTAATTAATTGCTGTGGTACACTACCTGGCTGTTATAAGCAGGAAGTGTTACTCATTTAAGGTTGTTGAAAGTTGAAGATTTTTGGCTCTGTAATTCATAACAAGCTGATCTGGTTGCTCTATACAGCTTAACCTGTGAGTTTATGTATCTCTTGTTGTATGTTTTTGGCATGAACCCACTGATTTCATGATTAATCTTATATGAGAAATGCTACCTTAGCATGTGTTTTGTTAATTCTGTCTCCAGTATTGCATGTATTCTTCTTCTGAATCTGGATATTTGGGTAATGTTTAGATTCTAGAGCATAGAATTCCTATGTTGAATGTCTGATCTTTTAACTTCTGCTCAAGGGGTAGATTAAACTGTTTTCAGGTTGAACATTGGGAAGGGTATACTGCAGTAGGGATGCCATAAGTAGAGATAACTTAACACTCTATATTGGGAGATATCTGTAAGGCAAATATCACATATATCCCCATGAAATCCAGTTTTAGCTGTTCATACTGATCATTCACAGGTGTATGTCTACTGACTCCAGGCCCTGGATAGGCACCAATCATGCTTTGTTTTGTGTTATAACCATGTCCAGCTTTGCATCCAAACTTAAAATCCAAATCAAAATCTAAAACAACCATTAGGACATTAGAGTTAGTTTTAGGAACCTCAGTCCTCTGTCTACAACTGCAAATAGGCCCAAAGCTAGCCCCTTTGCTCTTATCTTTCAGTTTTGGTCTACTTACAGGAGGACTTATCTGCTTTCTGTCAGCATCCCAGCCTTGTATGCATATCCTCATGGATGTTGAGTAGGGAATACCCCCCTAGGTCTTGCAGAGCCTGAAGAAGAAGAGGAGATAAAATATAGAGTCTATCTCCTATGCTGTTGGCCCCTGGCCCAGAGATCCTGTTGATCACTGATGGCTACCTTGTAGGGAAATCTAGGAATAAGCATCCAGTCTGGGAAAAAACCAACATCACCCTTGTAGGACCACAGAGATTTGTATGCACTAGATCCAGCAAACCGGCAAAGAATTGCTCTTTGTTCTTGAAACTTGTTCTTGTCTACTTCCCTAACTGACATTCCTTGCAAATTGTATTGGATGGTTTCACAAGTTTTGGTAAATCTCTCACAATCTGACTTGAACTTATCTTTACCAGATTATCAAAGTTTATATGACATATCCTTCTATGCCATAACCAACTTTCATCTACTTGGGCCAATAAACAATAATTACTAGTTCCTCTTAATTGATAAATGTTACCTCTAGTCTTCTTACCGGTAGCAATCACAGTTTCAAAGCTTTCCATGATCTTGCACCCATTATCTTTAAATCTCAGATCATATCCTTTGTCACACATCTAACCAACACTCAAAAGATTATGCTTCAAACCCTTCACATATAGGACATTTTCAGTATTATGCTTTCCATCAAATGAAATATATCCTTTTCCACAAATCTTACCAGTTGCATTATCTCCAAACCTAACCAGTCCTCCATCATACTTTTCCAAACTTACAAACTTACTTTTGTCACCGGTCATGTGATGTGAGCATCCACTATCAATAATCCATTCATCCTTATCCTTCTCAACCTGAACAACCAAAGCACTTTCTTCCACTGGTTTTTCTTCCTTCACACAACTAGCAGAATTAGTAGACATAGGATCTTCTTTAATAGAAATAAACAGGAATTCATTTGCACTAGTACTAGCATCATCAATCACTCCTTCATCATCAAAATCTCTAACATAGTAACATTTCTTTGGAACTCTAGGCCTGCTCTCATATCTTTTCTTATTTCTTTCAATTCTTGCAGGACATCTGGAAGCATAATGTCCTACTTTGCCAGAAGAGAAACACTTGAAAGGTAATTTACCTTTGAACTTACTGGAACCTCTTTGCAACCTGTCAACAAAGTTAGATTCAATTTCATCAAAGTCATCATCCACTTTATATTTCTTAGCTCTAGAAATCTTTTATGAAGTACTAGCTTTAAAAGTTGATTCAACTTTTGGCAAGGCATCACCAAATTCTCTCATCTCAAAGGCTGTAAGCTTTCCAAGTAACTAGTCTCTGTCAATAGTTTTTGCAGTCATAAATTCTTCAATAGCAACTACCTTGTGACTATAGGACCTTGGTAGTGATCTGAGAATTTTCATCACAATTTCCTTATCACTGAGAGTTCCTCCCATACCTTTTATTCCAGTGACAATTTCATCAACTCTTTACATAAAGGTTGTTATGTTTTCATCTTCTTTCATCTTCAAACCCTCATATTTCACTTTCAGGCTTTGTATCTTAGCTTCTCTTACAGAATCATCTCCTTCATATAGATTTTTCAGCTTCTCCCATACCTCATTTGCATATTCAAGGTCCACAACTTTTGTCAACACTGAGTCACTTAAGGAACTTAACAAGGCATCCTTTGCTTTGACATCCAATTCATATTCTTTAATATCATCTTCAGTTGTCAGACTATCTTCAGGCATGACAAATTGTGACTGTGTAGCTAACCATACTTTATAACCAAGATAGAGGAGATGACTTTTCATTCATACCTTCTAAAGAGCATAATTTGTTCCATCAAACTGCGGAGCTTCCTTCCTATAAGACATCCTGGATCTTCCTCAAGTTGTTAGGCTTTCTTCTGAGGAACCTTGCTCTGATACCAATTGTTGAACTACACCAGACAACTGAGAGGGGGGGTGAATCAGTTGTCCTAAAACTTTTAACCAATTATGAACATTAACTTATCAATTACTTATATTCTAATATAACCATGAAAGCATAAAATGAGAAGCTCAACACAATAACATAATCAACACATAAGACACCAGATTTTTACGTGGAAAACCCTAAAAGAGAAAAACCACGGTGGGTGTTAGCCCACAGAAATATATAAGTTATATCAATACCGAAAAATAGAGGCTCACTGCCCATAGGGTTCACTGCCCAAATTACTCACTGCAAAGAATGGCTCACTACCTATGGGTGGCTCACTACCAAAAAGGATGAACTGATTCAATAGCATCTACTCCATGCCAGGGTTCAGTTTCGTTGAAGCACAATATTATTTCTCTGCTCTACTCTTTCACACCTTTGCACTTATCTTTTCATCTTCACAACACACCCACTTTTTTGCAACTTCATTATGTGCTTTTATACAATTCATCAACCTTGGAATGTGCATCAAGGTTGGCATTACATTCATCAACCATTGGATCAATCTCCAAGGTCGGCATTACAATCATACATAAAATAGGTCTGGACCTAATACAAATTAAGCTAAGAAAAAGATGTAAAGATGTATTTGGATCACACCATGCCTTAGCTGGGACTCAAACACAATCCTCCATGCCACAACATGCTTCTACAATCTTTGAAGTATCTTCGCAAATAATGAATTTAACCAGGTCGGCCAAGACTGATGAGAGCACTAGGTCTACTAAAAACATTCTTCGTTCACAATCCAATTTTCTCTTTGCGGACCAATCCAAATGTAGGAACATGATCAGAAAACATCCACAAACACATTGTAATCATCAGGAACAACCGCACAATCTCTAATCACTCTGTGAATAAGATTCTTCAAACTGGAGCACAATAGCAACACTGTTAGCCACTGTTTTGAGTAAAAGATAGCTTGCGGACCACCAAATCATGAACTATTGCATTTGAATCCACTTAACATCATCACATACTTAATTCCAGAACTGTAGACGAAAATACTTCAATGGGGAGGAATGTTGAGCAAAACACTTTCTCCCTGTCACCATCAAACATACAGAAAAAGCAATTTTCACATTGGTGAAAATAAATTACTCAAATCTTCATTCTGAAGGCTCAACCTTGGAATATAACATCTTTAGAAAGGATTCCAAATAACTTCCAATCTGTAGGAAAAGATATTTATTTTACAAGAAATGCAGGGCATTCTTCTGGACTATTCTTCTGCATGTAATGCATTGTTTCTACTGCAAATCACTGTTTTTACTGGATGAGCTAATTTTCTCAATATCCTCAACATATACAAGAAAGTAACAAAATGAGGGCACAATTGACACCAATGACAACACCAATTAGACACATACTTGCAACACTGAATTGGTCCAAAAGTGTGGGAATCGGTTATCCAATTTCCCAAATTTTCTTACGTTAGGATTGAAGGATTCACTGGTCCCACATACAAACTGCCTAAGTATCCTACATATAAGATCATCTTATTAGAACTAGCTATTGGAAATATGTGTTGTCATTGATTTCAACACTTTGAGTAAGGTCAACACTCAGTTTGTGATGATGATATACCAGTATGGTAACAAAGATGTAGTGAGATACAGTGGTGATGCTGATGTTTAGGGTTGCTGACATTTAGCAATGTTCCTGAGGTTCATAGTGGGTGACTGATATTCATGGTTGGATGTCATGCCTAGATTAATGTCAAGAAAAGGTATGTTAGGCATGCTTGTGGTCAGAAAAGTAGTGAGATGCAGTGATGTTCCCAATGTTCATGGTTGGATGCCACGTCAAGTCAAGTTGTCAGTTAACAAAGATGAGTTCATGATGAAATATTAAGATGGGAATTAAAAGAACAAAGATGAATGCTGATACATTAAGCCATGTTGAGGATGGTAATATCTTGTTGAGGACCTATGGCATGGTTCATGATCCTTCCTATTATTTCCAAGGATGTATGTGTTGTTATTTGAAGATTTTGGCCTCCAGATGTTGGTGAAAGTTTTTGCGACAGGGAGATTTCTTTGAATATGTTGGTTGGGATAATGCTCCACATTTTCTTGATGTTAGTGTTCAGCCTCTATGGATTGGAATATAGCTTCATATAGTTTCAAATCATGTATGTTCCAAGTTTCATGGTGTTTGGATTACCGGAAGAGTGTTTTGCAGTTGATAGTTTGAAGACAGTGTTGGTTCTAAAGAAGATATTCACTTTGTTGCAATGTTTGTCTCTGCATTCCTCTATGTTTGAAGATGAGGTCTTGTGGTTTAGAAGTTAATCTCAGTGTCTTTTGAAGGTGCTATTTCTAAAGTTTCAGTCTTTACACCTTCCGCAGTGAAAGTTATGAAAGACAGAGTTCTGGTCTATGCTTTGGCAGAATTAAGTGGTGAAGAAGATAATTTGGAATGCTTTGCATTTATCCACAGTAATAGATATGGATATGCAGTTTTGAAGACATGTTCATAGTAGTGTATGAGTGCATCCATATAAGTTTCAGGTATTTTGGTGCTCTACAAGGTTAGTTTCTCAGTAACAGTGTGTTATAGTGTGTTCTGAATGGTTGTTTGATCTCAGTGTGCATGTTTTAAGGTATGTGGTACAATGTATTTGTTGTGTGAAGTTAAAGGTGTATCTTAAGGTGTTGTATGAGTCATGAAGACTCATCTAGAAGAATTTCATGAATATCTTTCATGTTTTCAGTACCGTACAAGGTTTTCAAGTGGTGGTGACCGTTATACTTCAAATTTCATGTCTTCCTGCTTAAGGCCATCCTATTTCAAATGAAAGATGTGTTTGGAGGTGATTCCTTGAAGAAAAATGCTAAGAAGAATTCTTAGGACTAGACTAAGCATGTATTGGGATACACAAGGTGTGTGTTTCTTTCTAGAGTAGCATGTAGTTCATGATAGGGCTTAGCCTATGCATGTTTCATGTTGTGTGATCTCTGGCTGACTTATAAAATGTAATATTCTTATTGTAATGGTCAACTTGTAATTAAATCAATGTAATTTCATGTATACATTATAAACCTAGTTGGTCTAGGTGAAGTATGATTGCAAAAGATGAAAATATGAAAGTGTGAAGAGTAGAATATGAAAATCATATGCATTGTGATGTCTGATTGAAGGAGAAAGAGCAGATGTGTTAGAAGCTATCCTGATTCATTTTGAATATATTTTTATGATAGGACAGAAGTGAAGAGTGTGCCTAATTGATCCAATCATCAGAAGAAGTAGAATTGCAATAATCAAAGGTGTGAGCTTCAATTTCAGTTTTCAAACAGTAGAAGGATTGTCATAGTGTAATCTTTTCTGAGTTTGTTCTCAGTTCAGGGAGTAGTTGCTTCCTTGGGTTGTATCCCTAAAACAAAGTCTACATGGAGTTGAAGCTTCCTTGGGAGTGACCCTAAAACCTTTCTTTAGGGAGTAGTAGCTTCCTTGGGTTGTAGCCCTAAAACAAAGTCAATAGGGAGTAGTAGCTTCCTTGGGTTGCAGCCCTAAAACAAAGTTGTAATTTTTATAGAAGTGAACTTCATATATTGTGAGATAATCCTCACCATGTTTTTCCCTTCTTGGTTTTTCCATGTATATATGGTGTTATGTGTTGATGTGCATTATGTTGATCTTTCATGTTTATGTTGATGTTGTAATGCTTAAGTTTTAATCTGCTCTAGAGGATTTCAATTTTGTTTAGATACAGATTCATCGGGCCTCTCAGTATCCTAGTGTGTTCAACACTAACCAAGAAAACTTGTGAATCTTAATAATTGTTAACTAAGAAACACAGGGTAGGGGTTCAATTCCCCTTAATTCTAGGAGATGGCATGTATGCATGCCCTTCTTTCCCTTTAGCCAAGGATTTAGATGTAGAAATTCAGAAGTACAACCTACATTTCTACAATGCTAGGACAAATTTTGTTCCTTATCAAAAAATGGAACAATTGGTACGTATTGGCAAGAAAAGACAGGATATAGTCCGGAGATCTGAGCCTGAGTCAAGTATCTAAGTTTGTTTATACCCCAGACATGATAGTGATAGAATAATAGATAATAGCGATAAAAAATCCCATAGTGCAGTAAGAATAGATCATACATACAAGTATTCACATTCATATACATAATGTATTGATTGTAATCCTTATATCTCCATATATATATTCATATTAATTTATCATATACAAAAGGTAGGTCTAAGTCTCTACTCTGCATTATACTTCTTCTACATTAGCTTCTTCATATCATATCTTGTCATACTATCTATTACATATATGATGTGATAGGGGCATGTCTCTTATAGAAAAGCCTAAATACTATCCTATATGTCAGCCCTGTCCTCCTCACTTCACTTGCGGTGAGTTACGGTAGGTTCTAGTGACTGACATGTACCCTGCTAACATATATCCCCCTTTTTTAGACTATGTCTTCTCGTCAAGACATGGAGTATTAATTATCAGGTAGGATGTTCTTGTAGATAACTTTCAGTTGAGTTAGAGCGGTATCCCACCATTTCTTTGCCTGTTGCAGCACTTGTATATGTCTCTCTATCTGAATGTGTGTTGTTTCTACTTCTCTTAGAGTATAAGGGATTTGAAGTTTTTGAGCACCCTACTTGGCTTCCCCTAATATCCCTATTAGGTGGGCTAACCTTAGACTTACCACTTCCCTCAAATGCTTGATCTGAGCCTTGATCTACTCTCTTTGATCTTGTAATTGTTACAATTATGTGTGGGCATTCTCAATTTGTGCCCTTACTGCCCCATTCATATCCTTCAATAGATCATATGTTGTCGTAGTTTGTACTATTTGTGCTTTTAGGTTATCTATCTGATCCTTTATATTTTTTGTAGTGGTGGACCATTGTAAGCAAAATTGATATAGGATATTGCCTTTAGTTATTGCTTGTTACATGTTTTTGATCTAATTTTCCAATTGTGTATCTTCTCCTGCACATTTCTTTGTAGCCTCTATCATCCTATTCTTATTCATCTCATCTTTAACTTGTTGCCTTATTTTTATATCCTGGTATTACATTTCTACCTCAAAAATGTTTACTAACTATTTAAGTTGTTGCGGCAATGGCAATGTGGTGTCCCTACTTAAATTTGGTAGCTGTTGTTGTATTATTGTTATAGCTTCCCGAAGTTGCTCTATGCTATCCACACGTTGTTGTAGGATTTCTTCGCTTGTAGTACAATGGAAGATGTCCCCTAGTTGTAATTTTTGGATGGGTGAGATTCGTGACAAGTCTACTTGGGATCCAAGCAAAGGGATTTGTAGTAGTTGAGGTGTGACCAATGGTTATATTTTCTTCTGTTGCACCAAGAAATCTTTGATTAACTGAATGGGGGAGGTAGAGGAAGATGCCTTAGTATTATTCACATGTGTTTCTTTCTACTCTTCTTGTTGTTCCTCTTTCTCTTGCTCGAGCTATTGTTCATTGTGTGGGAAGTTAATTCCTTGTTCTTGTTTATTTTTCTCCTCCTCCCTTAATGTATCATATACTTTCTTTGTAATTTCTTCTATCTCCTTTTCTAGTTTCCTTTTATCCTCTTCTGTCATCCCCATTAATGTGTCTACCCTCCATTTTTTCTACAATTATGTAGCCTACATTTGTACCATTTTTTGTGTCTTTTCTATGGAGATGGATGTGTCTACTTCATCTATGGATTTTTACCTTATTTCCTCTTCTAATTCTAGTGTCTTCTCCCTCTTTTTCTTTAGTGCATCTGCTAGTTCTTGTGGGAAGTCTTCCATTATTTCTTTTAATGCTTTATCACTTCTCCTCATATGCCTTATTACTGCCTTTTCTATTATTTCCTTGTTCTCCTAGCATAATTCATTGTATAGGTCTACTATAATTTTGAGCATACCATAGTTTTTGATAACATTCACCAATGCATCCAAGCCTAGTATTGCCTCCTCTTTTGCTAATTGCTCTTCTTGTTCTTCTATTGCTATTTCCACTGTTGATGTTTTCACTTTCTTCTTTTGCGGTGGTTTTTGTAATTCTACTATCTCCTCTTCTTCTATTTCTACTTCCCCTACTGCCTAAATTATGTTTCTTTTTACTCCTTGTTTCTTCTTTTCTATTTTCTTTTTCTTCTCCGTACTCAATTGTGCCAAAATGTTTGATATGTCCTCCACATCTGGGATCTTTTCCAATTTGTTGTGGTGATGATACAGTTTGAGTTGAAGAGGCTAGTTCTGTCACAGATTGAGTACTAGGGGTAGCAGAGTGCAGTATCCTAGACCTCCTTATTTGTGGGGTTATTGTAATACTATCCTGCAGTAGCACACTATGGTAGGCTACAGTGCTGAGGAGCTAGGTTGAAGTGGAATCCCCCATTTCTCATGCAACTTATCCTTATTCTTTTCTAGTTTTTCTTCTGCATCCTTTTTTTGTTGTTTATCCATAAACTCCCTATATGTTTCAAATCTTTTTGCATTTAGATCTTTTGGTTTACATAGAAAATTTTGGGCATATACATGTATCTCTTCTTTGGTAACTTCATAGGGTAGTTTAGGTATCCAAGATGTCCTAGGTTCTACCACCTCCATATATGTGTAATCTTTGTCAACCATGAATGTTATGTGATTTATGTACTGCTTGACTGATTCATAAGGGATCTTTACCCTAGCTTGCATTTTGGTTTGGAAGGCCTTGAATATCCCCCAGTAGGCTGTGGTGAATGAGGGTTTATCTTTGAAAATTTCCCATGTTTTGTAATTTGCTCCACAACTAGTAAAGCATTCATGAAGTAAAAAGCAAGGCATATGATTAGTGTTCCATACCTAAAATTATAGTGCGAGGTCTAAGTTTTCTATAGATTCTCCAACAGTTGCTCTCTCAGCACTTTGCATAGATCAAAGTCCTTCTCATCTATGACCATCTAGTATGTCATATGGATGTCCATTTCGGTGGCAGAATCCTTGCAGTTTGCATAGTAGATTTTGTATGCAATCCCCATGGTTGCATATCTCACTATGGGATTGGCAATTTCCTTGACATTGAGACTTCATCCATTTGGTGTTGCACCGATTAGATCTATCACTTTTTCATTCTTAATTGCCTTCTTGGATGGCAATTCCTCTACTGTGCTTAGCCTTGTAACTGCTTAGATTGCTTCTTTAGTTATGCGGTGTGGTCTATCCAAGTACATGAACTCGTCGTGCATCCAACTCAATATGATTCTTACCCATTTATGGCTTGCACAAAATTCTAGAGAATCCTTCCATACATCCAATTTATTCTTTCATAACTTCTTGTACTATGCAAGTAGCTAGTCCGGTCCAGTTGGAGGAGTGTGTTGTGCAGCTCCTCAAATTTGGTGTTGTCAATTTTAGAAATCAACATGTGTATATACTTCCTTACATCCTCCATGTAAATTACATATGGTGGAACCCCTAAAAATGTGCCATCTAGATCTACCTCCATTGCTTTGTATGGGTACTTTTTGTATTTTGGTCTCAATTTCTCTGAAATGTCTATCAGTACAGGGGCGGTCATTTTTCTTCTTTGCCATGGCTGCACTTAGGGTTTTTTCTGCTTTTCTTATTTTTCTGTTAGTTCAAAAAAAAATTAGATGCAAGTGTAGCTAAGTGTGTCAGGAGTTAGGGTTATTAGCCCTAGTGGTATCTTTCTGCATTTATTGCATTTTATCATTTCTCTTTTGGTAGGTTTTTGTAGCTGTTAACTGTAACCCCACGACTTAGCTTTTAACAGTCTATTTATCTTTTATGGTACGTATAATATATATAGTACATATAATATTTTTATGAATTTATTGCGTTCATCCCTTATTCCACAAGTTGATGATAATGTTTTAGTCTCACGCAATTGACATACCTTGTTATCACATTTTTGTCCATTCACCGTAGTCTTACCGCTTCTGATTCTGCAATCTCACGTATGTAATAGGGTCCAAGATAACAGACTTTTAATTTACATTTCTTTTTAAATTTACTATCATAGAGTAAAACTAGGTCTCCTTCTTTAAAGGTTTTCAACCAGAGGTTTCTATCATGCTACGCCTTTTTGAGCTTCCGCTCCAAGTTTTGATTTTACGCCGCAATAACTCTGTTTTCATCTAATTTTTCTAGATTTTCAATTCTCTCGGCTAGGGGGTCATCCTCATTCACCACAGGGTAAGTGCAGTGCGTCAATTTGGGATTATGAAGTTCATTGGTAATGTTGCATCTATCCCATACACTAATTCAAACAGTGTGAACTTAGTACTTCTCTTGTATGATGTGGTATAGGCCCATACCGCATGTACTTTTATGTCCCATTCTTCTCTATTTCCATCACACATCTTGGTTAGTGTGGTCCCAATAATCTTCTTCAAAGCTTCACTTGCACCATTTTCTTGTGGGTGGTATGGGGATATTTTGTTATGCATGATCATAAAACTCTGTAATAACTCCGTAATCATCTTATTTACAAAATGCTTACCCTGATCACTGATTATGCTTAACGAGCATCTGAACTTGGTGATTATGTTCTCATATAGAAATTTAGTGGTGGTCTTTGTAGTACAATCCTTGGTAGGTTTAGCTTCCACCCAATTAGTTAGGTATTCTACCCCTATAATTATGAATCTAGCTTTGGAATGTTTGGCTGGAGGATTTATTGGTTTGATAAAGTCAATTGCCCATTTTTCAAATGGGATCTGAGCTAGTATTGGTCTGAGTGGCATTTCATCCCTAGCATCTAGTCTCCTTGTGTACTGGTAGATATCACATTAGTAAGCATAAGTCTTGGCAACCCTGTGCAGTGTAGGCCACCATAATCTGACCAATTTTACTCTCTTTGCGGTTGTATCTCTTGAATTATCACTTTCTGATATTCCCTCATGCGCTTCTCATAGTATGGCTTCTCTTTCATGCTAATACACAACTCTCCTTATGATATCATCCTTACCTATGACATGTAGTTCCCCTTTTATCAATGTATATGGTAAATCTCTCCACATTAGGGTTTGTTTCTCTTATGGTGACATCTCATGTGGAATTCACCTATAGAGAGTAAACATGCTAGATCATTGTGTTTATTACAAGATGGATAATGATCACATTCTCATTATTGCATTGTATGTTGATGATATGTTGTTCTTTGGGAATGGTAAAAGTTTGATTTTTTATTTAAAGCCTCAGTTGTCAACATAGTTTGAGATGAAATATTTAGGAGCAGCTAGGTACATTCTAGGAATGGAAATC
Source organism: Cunninghamia lanceolata (assembly GCA_027924645.1). NCBI lineage: Eukaryota > Viridiplantae > Streptophyta > Pinopsida > Cupressales > Cupressaceae > Cunninghamia > Cunninghamia lanceolata. The sequence continues at coordinate 19,554,998 of BSBN01000520.1, read as the reverse complement.
AGAAGAGATAGGGCAAACAGAAAAATTTGGGTGAACCAGAGTAAGTATGTGAATACTGTGTTGGAGAGATTCAGCATCGCAGTTTGTAGACTGTTGTGTGTTCTCATTATGTAGGGGACAAAGTTATCTATTGAGGATTGTCCAAAGTCTCCTATTGAGATGGAGGACATGACTAGAGTTCCTTATGCTAGTGTTGGTAGTTTGATGTATTTTATGGTCTGCACAAGACCAGATATTTTTGAAGCAGTGGGAGTCCTTACTTTCTTTATGGCTAATCTTGGACAGGAACATTGGGATGCAGTGAAGAGAGCATTCAAATATTTGTGAGGTACTTCCAAGTATTCCTTATGTTATCATGGTTATCCTACAGGACCTTAGAATTCAATTTGTATCCATGGATATGTGGATTTTGATTGGGCTAATGATATTGACAGTAGGAGATCCACCAGTGATTATGTTTTCACTATGTTTGGTGGTGGTATTAGTTGGATGAGCAAGCGACAGGATGTCATCACTTTGTCCACTACAAAAGCAAAATACATGGCAACAACTCATGCTTGTAAGGAATCCATTTGGCTTAAGAGATTGTGTTCAGATGTTGGGCTTGATGTAGGGATGATTACTATTTGTTGTGATAGTCAAAGTGCTATATTTCTTAATGAAAAATCCTACTTTCCATGCAAGGACAAAGCACATTGATGTCTAGTACCATTTTGTTCATGACATGGTAGAGGATGGGAAGGTGAAATTGGAGAAAGTTGACACTTTGACAAATGATGTAGATTCACTAACAAATCATGTGAGCACTGATAAGTTTAGATGGTGTTCAGAGTCTATAGGCCTCTCGGCCCCTAGTAGTTGAGTTCATGATAGTATGGTTTCCCCTGGCTCTTGCAAGGTATTCGACAAGTGGGAGAATGTTGGGAGTTAAGGTGTCTCAACCTTGTCAATTCCTAAGTCTATTTCTTGTTTAATATTATCTTGTAGCATTTAATATTGTGTTCCATCAAAATAGGCGTTTGCTTTTTAGTTGACACTTTTGCCACATGTTGGTGCCTTGAAAATTGGTATATTAGTTGTCAAAAGATGCCCACTTAGTGGTATATTATGGAAAGGCTATTTTTAAGCATGTTATGATAGATTCTATGACAACTGTAAGGGTCAAAATAGGGGAATTTTACTTTGGACGTGACAGCCTAATTTTGGACTAAAATCTTGCCTATCTTGGATACCACACCTCATGGGAGGTTTAGCACATGGTTATTGTAAACCACAAATGGTTTCCTATTTTCTAGAAGTCTATAAATTGGAGGCTTGAGGAGTATTTTGTATGGTTGAGTTTGCAGGTACCGTTATGCTGCTAGAATTTCTCCAGGAATTAAGTGTTGTTGTACTCCTATAAGAAACTTTCTCTACAAGTTTATGTAAATTTTTTTGGATTTGTGATACATTAAGAAGGCTTTTGGAGTGTGGGGTCTTTCTCTCGAAAGGGTTTTCCCCACGTACATCTGTGTTATGGTATATTGTTGATTTTATGTTTTATGTTGTGTATCTTCTTCTCTATTATTGTAAGTATTAAAAACTTGCATAATACTCTCCTCATTAGATTGGTGTAGGAAGCATTTCCACATATCTTGCTTCCTTTCAGTCATTTGGTCTTTTGTGCGCACAGGAAATCATTCAAGGCTTGAAACAACTATATTATCATAGAAATCTATAAATAGGAGGTTATAGTGGATTGCAAATCATGTTTTTGGACTTGGAGAATATAAATTATTGTAAGATTAAACTACTCATAGTGGGAAGGAGATAGCAAAATTAGAGGATGGAAAATTTAGACCTGTATTAGGGGAAAAATCAGAGCTATGAATCACAAACAACAATCATTAAACCCTAACAGCACAATGGAGTACAAGATAGACATAGAAATCCAAATGACAAAGCAAACCAAAACCAAATCTCTATGCTAAGCTTGGTTCTCCTCCATTTCTCTTATCAATCTTGCATAGGAATGAAAAATATCAAAGGATGAATGTTGATTGCTCACTATTTCAATAGCATAACAAAGGAATGAATGATAGATGATTCTAGAGGAAATTTGACAGCATGAGGCTACTTGAAAATGGGTCCTCCAAATGGCTTGGGTGAGGCTTAATTTATAGGAGATGAATGATTTGAATCAATGGCTAAGATTGAAAGTTGATTTGAATGATGTGGATGGTTGAGATTGAATAGGGTTTCCCACTCCATGAGGAGTTGTAGTCATGTGACAAGTGTGCGGATAAGAATAGGGTTGGCCTAATTCAAACAAATATTATTTAAATTAATTGGACATGTGAAGGCATTGAATAAAAAATGTAGTATGTGACATGTGTTGCAATGAGGTGAAAGGTGAGGACAAATTCAAATATTTTATTTGAATTATTTGGAAAATGGAAGAAGGGAAATTAATTAAATAAATAGGATTTATTTAATTAATTATCTAGTGGGGTAAATGGGATTAGGACAAAATGTTACAAGATGTCTCACTTAATGTGTCGACAAGGTGATGTTGTAAGACATGGACAATTTTAAGTGTCTACATTTTACCCCTTTTTGAGATGATGTTACGACTAAGAGAAGTAACATCATTTCAAAGAAGATAAGGTATGGATAGAAGAAAAGGATGACTATGTAAGGATATGATGATGATGCCCTCTTGAGAGGATAGGCAGGTTGGACAAACACGAGTAGGCTCTCAAAATGAAATGAAATGATAAATGATGGATAAGAAAATGGAGGATGAAAGATAAGGGATGGATGAAAGAGATGAATGATACGTTATTCTACCATGAAGTGAGCAATCATGAAGTTTGATATAACACTAGACGTTATGCACCAAGGTATAAGGACCAAGGTGATGATGTGTCTTGTGTACCTAGTGTAATACAATCTTGTCTAGGTGTATGAAGAAGAAAACTTAGAGAATTAAAGTCCTAATGCACAAAAGGTATGATATGACCTTAGATGTAAAGGATAGTGCAAAAAGCCATTCCAATATACACAAGATATGAATATTAGCTGGAATGATTATAGATTTGATTCAAATACAAGATAAAATGATAACACACACAAGCAAGCAAGCATGCACAAATGATTCAAAAACAAACAAGGTATTACCCTTGTCAAGCTGTAAACCAATGATTGATTGATAATGATTGATTGATGTGTCTAGTTTCTAGAAATGAAACATGTCGCATAAGACGCCTGGTCTAGTTTTGACAATGCAACATCCTGTATAAGACAATTGATATGATTGATTGATACTAGTGTCATTGGCCATGTGTGAATCAACACCAATATTTGATTAATTGATTGATTTGGTTTACAACAAGGCTAGGATCAAGACCAAAGGATGCAATTGGATAATTTGACAAGATTGATTGACTTGATTAGTATGGATAAAGGATGAGTTGCATTTGGATTTATTGCTTGGGTTGACTTGATTTGATATGACGAATTAATTTTGAATGATTGAATGAATTGATTTGAATTGAGCTTTTTTGAATGATGATTTGATTAGATTGATTTGATGAATTGAATTAAATGATTGGATTGATTGAATTGAATTGATTGGTTTGAATTGATGAATTGAATTAAGGATTTGATTGGATGAATTGAATTGATTTGATGGATTGAATTGAATGATTGGAAGAATTGATTTAGTTGGATTTGATTGTATGAATGAATTTGATTTGAAGAATTGATTTGATGATTTGATTGGATTTATTGGGTTGAGAATTGATGAATTGGATTGACTTGATGATGTGATTGATGAATTGATTGAATTGATGATTGGATGAATTGATTTGATTGGAATGATTCAAAGAGTTGGGTGACTTGATTTGAAGAATTGATGTGCTTAATTTGAATAATTGATTTGGTTTGATTTGATTGGATTGAGTGATTTGGAAGAATTGATTTGAATTGAAGGAATGATTTGGTGATTGGATTGATTTGAAGAATTGAATTGATTGGATTGATAGAATTGGATTGGATGAATTGATTTGACGATTTGATGGATTGATTTTGATGAATTGATGAATTGGGTTGGAAGAATTGATTTGAAGAATTGATTTGGTTAATTCATTGGAAGAATTGGTTTGAAGGAGTGATTTTATCTGAAGAATTGATTTGGTTGGAATGATTTGAAGAGTTGGATTTGGTTGGAATGATTTGATTTTGATTAGAGTGGTTTGATGAATTGACTTGATTGATTTGGTTTGAAGAATTGATGTGATTTGATTGATTTGATTGAGTGATTTGATTTGATGAGGATTAATTTGAAGAATTGATTTGATGGTTGATGAATTGAAGAATTGAATTGATTGATTTGGAATGATTGATGAATTAATTGAAAGAATTGATGAGATTGATTTTGATTATTGGAATGATTTTATTGGTTGGATTTTTGTTGGATATTTGATTTTTTTGTATTTTTGAATATATTTTGATTTTTTTGGATTTTTGACATGTTTTGATTTTTTTTTTGTATTTTTCAAATGTTGTGATTTTTTTTGTATTTTCAATGTTTTGATTATTTTGTGTTTTTAAATGTTTTGGGATGGCATTGGATGACAATTTTGATAGCCTTTGTGCTAGATACCAATGGCAAGGGAAAAACCAAGTCTAGATGCAAGGATGGATGTAGGATGGATGGATAAAGGGATGAGTGATAGTAAATGGGATGGAAGGCTCATGATAAATGGATGGATAAAAGGATAAGATATAGTGGAATGGATGCAAGCATCATAGGGTAACTAGGATGTGATCTCCAAAGACTATGTTGCATAGGAATAGGATGCTCTATTCTAGGTACAATGCTTAGGATTTGTTAGGTGAATATTTTTCCATCAATACACTTGGTTGATAGTTTTAACATTGGTGTATGGGTGGGTAAAATCACTACTCCTTCACCAAAGAAAGTGGTAAAATTTACAAGGATTACTAAGGGTTTGAAAATGTAATTAACACCATGATACACCACAGTTGACAAAGGGTTTACTAAGGGGTGAAAAATGTCAACCACGCAACAAAAAACAAACAGTCCTTAACATAAATAAAAACTCAACGTTTTATACACAGAGTGAAAAGGGTATTTCAACAGTGAGGAAGGTAAAAATGCTAGGGTTTAAACATTTTTAAGATAGGATAGAAATAAACATAAACACAGTAAAAAAAATGATAATAAAAACCCTAAAGTAAAAACAAAGCAGAAAAAGAAAGGTGAAAAGGACATAAAGGAACCCTACCTGATAATGAAGATGGTTGAGTCACCAAAAATATCAATCGAATCCGCTCCTACACATTCACCGAGGGTTTCTTGGAAGGTCAAAGGAATCACAAAGGCATAAACAACAAAGCTAAAACAAAAATAAAGAGTTTAAAACCCATAAAAGGCTCATTAAAAACATTAACATGAATTGCATTAAATGTACTTAATGTGAACTCAGGGATGCATGGGCGGCAAATTTTGCCGCCCCTACATATAGAGGAGTTCAATACTTAACATGCAATGGTGGTGATTTTCACCACCCTTGCATGTAGAGAAGTTTAACACCAACATGCAATGGGGGTAAAAATCACCGCCCTTTCATGTGAAATGAAAATTTTCTCTAACACCTTAAAACTTTCAAACTTACTAGTTTGACAAGTTTGCTACTTGTTTAATTTTCTCAAACTTTGAGAAACCAAGATGAGAAGATAATCAAATGGATTCTCTAGGGCTAGAGGACCATGCACAAGGGAAAGAAGATTTACCTTGATTTGCATGCTTAGAGTTGTAGTCTACAAAATGAACAAGCTTCGTAAGGGTCACCATACAAAATTGAACGCAACTAATTTTGAGGATAACAGTTGGCTCTAACTGGGGAGCTTCCTTCGATTGTCCTTTGAGATGATCAAAGGGAGAAGAAATCCAATCTCTAAGTGCCTTCATCCATCCATTGGGTTATAGAGTTAGGCGACACAACAAAAGACACAAAAAGACTTCAAAGAAAAAGACATAAAATTGTACAAATATACATGAACTTACATGTCGCTTCATTGTGAGAAAAGCTTCAAATGTTGCCCACTGTGTGGCAACAAGAAAGGTGTCCCATCTTGATACTCCAGAATGAAATTATTTTCACCATATCATTGATTAATGATGAAAGGGCCTCTTCATAGGGAATCAAACTTCCCATGCATTCCTTTCAATTCTCTTATCTTGTCCCATAACAAGACTTGATCCCCAACTTGAAAATCCTTAAATTTGGCCTTCTTGTCGAATAGCTTCTTCACTTGACTTTGGTGTTCCACAATGTGATCCACCACTTTGACACGTTGTTCCTCAAGTTCAGAAAGGAACATCATGCATTTGTCAATTGAGCTCTCAAAAGTTTCATCTTCAATTGCTTTTGCCAACTTCAAAGTTGGTAGCTCTAAAGTAATTGGTATCTCAACATTCAATCCATACAACAATTGAAAAGGTGACATACCAATTGCTCTCTTAGGGGTAATGTGGTCTGCCCACAATAAATCAAACAAATCAAACAATGCCTTGTGCCAGGTCCTCTAATTTTCATCCACTAACTTCATGATAATGGTAACCAAATTCTTGTTGCTAGACTCAACTTGACCATTTCCTTGCAGATAATAGTCAGATGAATGAGAAAGAATGATTCCATATTCAAAATAGAAATTAGTTATCTCTTGGGAGGAAAAACAAGTAGCATTATCTGCTACTATCTTATTTTGAACACCAAACCTTGATATTATGTTCTCTTTGAGAAACCTGCAAACTACCTCAGAAGTAGCTTTCTTTATAGGAATAGCCTCCACCCACTTTGTGAAGTAGTCAGTTGTTGTAAGAACGTAACTATGTCCTACACTTGATGGTGGATTCACTGCACCAATGAAGTCAATACCCCATTGCTGAAAAGGCTCCTTAATAATGACTGGTTTGAGTGGTAATGCAGCCAACTTGGGTTTCCCCACAAATTGCTGACAAAGCTCACACTTATGCACCCAATCATATGTGTCTTGAAATAGTGTAGGCCAATAGTATCTAGCTCTCAAAATCTTGTGAGTAGTTACTGGTGCTGAGAAATTCCCACTGCATGCCAAACTATGGAAATATTCCAATAGTTTACTTTGTTGTGCCTTATCAACACAATGGAGGAAGTTTCCATCAATGCTTCTCTTATACAAACCATTGTCCCATAAGACAAAATTTGCAGCTTTGAGCTTGATAGTCCTTTTCTCTTTGTATGACAAATGATTGGGACATTCACCATAAGTGAGAAAGTAAGCAATATTTGAATACCATTCATATGTTGTGCTAACAAAAAGAATAGTGGGAATATCTTCATTTTCTACTTCTTCATCACATGTTTCCTTAGGTACATTATCAACAATAAGCAGACATAATCCTTTCTCACGCACAAGCTTGGTGGGCTTAATATCAATATCATACTCCTGGATCTTAGCAATCCAGTTGCCTCTCTTGCTCATGAACTCTTGTTGGGTTAGGATAGATTTGACTGTTGAATCTGGAACCAATGCAACAGTATGAGAATTCATAATGTAAAACCTGAAATGCTTGATAGCTTTCACCACGACATATGCATGCTTCTCCATAACTTAATATTTGAGTTTATGAGATTTCAAGGGGCAACTCATGAATGCAATAGGAGACTCAATACCTTCCTTGTTCTGCTGAACCAAAATAGCCGACAGCGTATGCTCAGAAGCATAACTATACATAATGAAATCTTTGGTTTAATTAGGATAAACCAAAACTGGAGCATGGGCAATGGGTCTCTTAATTTCCTCAAAATATTCCTTACCTTCCATGCTCTAATGGAAAGTGGACTTACCTTTCATCATATTTACAATATGATGAGTTTTTTCTACAAATTCAGGAAGGAACCTCCGCAAAAAATTCACCTTTCCAAAGAAAGAATGAACAACTATCTTACTTGAAGGCAAAGTAAGAGCTTGAATTATTTGACTCTTTTTGAGTCAATTTTTATACCTTCCTTAGACACTATATGCCCAAGAAGCTTGCCTTCTATTATGCCAAAAATAGACTTTTTGGGATTGGGGAAATTCCATGTTGATGGCACCTTTCCAAAACTTTTTGCAAATGATATGCATGATCTTAACTCTTTTTAGAAAAAAATAGTTAAGTCATCAAGATAGACAACAATAAACTTACCCATTTCATCTCTGAAGACCAATTTTGTTTCTCTCTGAAAAGTCACACCAGCGTTAATCAATCCAAATGGCATTCTGTGGTAAGCAAAAGTACCCCAAGGAGTAGTGAAGGCAATTTTATGCTGGTCTACTTTGCTAACCTCCACTTGGTTGTGGCCTGAGAAGTCATCCAACATAGATAGAATTTCTAAACCAATCACCATTTGAATTACTTGATCCATTATTGGAAGTGGGTAATTATCTTTTAGGAAAGACTGATTCAAATTCTAGAAATTCACACAAATACGGATTTCACCATTTTTTTCCTTACTGGCACTATATTTGCAATCCATGTAGAATGATGAATTGGAAAATTATTCTTGCAATCAACATCTTCTGAATTTCAACTAGAATAGTACCTAAAATCTTTGGGTTGTATTGCCTCTATTTTTTCTTATGAGGCGAGGATCCCATCTTAAGTGGAATCTCGTGTTGAACTTCCTTTGGCCGGAATGACTTCAAGTCATCATAGGAATATGCCAACACATCAATATAGTGGCACAAATGTTGCAAGTATGAGGTTAACCAGTGTTGTCATTGATGTCAACACACTCATATTGCATTGATGAGAAGGATTGGATGAGCTATGTGCTGAGGATATTGAGAAAATTAGTCTCAATCAGGAACACTGAAGAACAGTGATGAGAAGAAGGCCAAAGTACTCAATAGGTTGAGGATCAGAGGATGCAGATTAAAGGGTTTGTAGATATGAGTCTTTATATGTTCCAGTTAAGATTTCAGAGGTCCGCATGAAGATATGAAGAAGTTGTGATCGATCAAGTAGAACTGGTTCTGGAAGATGCTCCGAAGTGACAGAGTGTTACAAAAAGGTCCGGTGAGATCCGGAAGTGCATTGTCCTATTCTATGGATTGGAAGGAGTGTTTGGGATGTCCTTGTAATGTGTCATCTCGATTTGTACATGGTTTGGAGGTCCAAAAGAACATTTGTCATTGTGACAGTGGCGACAGACTGTGTTCTTGAAGTTCCGGATGAAGAAGAGAAGAATTCCAGTAAGCTGACAAAGTGCGAATGTTCTTGGTGACTCAGGAAAGGTTGTGGTGATCCTTGGATGGTGTACAAGTCTTATTGGCGGTCCGCATTGAAGTTAGAGTTTGGATTCGATGTAAAGAGCACCGGTTGTTGGTGTTCTTCCTGTGTCTGGCCGACCGGATGTATTACACGTCTTGCAGATGATCTTGTAGGTGTTTGCCGACTTAGATGATTGTTCCTAAGTCGATGCCTTGTATAAATAAGGGATTGTGAATTCATTTTGGAGAGTGTCTTGGCATGATGAGTGTGTGGTAGCGAAGAGGAGCGCGAAAAGTAGAGAGGAAGTTTTTGGGCTTAAATGGAACTGATCTAGGCATGGTAAAGATGTCAATCTCCAGTTCAAGTTTGTAATACTTATGATCTTGTAGATAGTGTGTCTCTTGTAGGCAGTGTGCCTCCTTGTGAGCAGTGTGCCCTAATTGGCATGTGCCATCCATTTTTTCTTATTCTTCTAATAGAGAATAATCCTTGGGTTAATCACCCCGTGGTTTTTCCTTTAATCGGGTTTTCCACATCAAAATCTTGGTGTCCAATGTGTTGATGTTTATCTGCTTCTGTGTTTATGTGTTTTTCTTTCATGAATGGTTAACTGATATACGATTAACTAACAAAGAAGAATCAAGTGTTTGAAGTAGAAGCAAGTTTTTGTACAACTAATTCACCCCCCCTCTCAGTTGTGTGCCCTAGATCTAACAATTGGTATCAGAGCCAAGTTCCTCTAAAAGGAGCTTAACCGCTTGAGGAGATCCAGGATGTCATCATATAAGAAGGATAGTCTGAAGTTTGATGGAACCAACTTCTCTCTCTGGAAAGGTCGCATGAAATGTCACTTGGAGTGTATGGGAAAAGCATACTTGTCCATGGTCACAAAACCATATGTACCTCCACAGGGTGGTCCGGCAACTCTAAATGAAATCACAGATGCTGAAAACAATCTGCAGACCAAAGAAGCTCTTCTAAGCGCATTGACTGACTTAGAACTCTCAAATGTTATTGACCTACCAACTACCTATGAGATTTGGGTTAAACTAGAACTTCTGCATGAAGGAGATGAGTTTGTTAAGAGTGCTAGGCTGTAAAGTCTCAAAGGGAAATTTGAAAGATTGAAGATGAGAGATGATGAAAATATCACTACCTTTATGCCAAGAGTAAATGAGCTAGTGTGTGGAATTAGGAATGCTGGTGGAATTCTGGATGAAAATGAGATTGTTTGCAAAATTCTCAGATCCCTTCCTGTTGCCTACAAAATCAAGGTTGCTGCCATTGATGAATTCAGAGCCCATACAATTGTCACAAGAGAGCAATTGACTGGCAAACTGGCTGCATTTGAAATGACTGAGTTTGGAGATGATCCCCCCAAGACTGAATCTGCATTCAAAGCCAGTGCCTATGTGAAAGGCAAACAAAGATTTGATCTGGGAGAAAACTCTTCAAGGAAGCTGTCATGTTATGATCAAGCAAGGAAAGACATGGAAGAGGAAGAAGCAGAAATAGCTCATCTTGAAGCTCTCATTGCAAAGAGACTGCCAAGAGGATCTGGTAAGTATGAAGGAAAATTACCCTTTAAGTGCTTCAACTGCAATAAGATTGGTCATTTTGCTTCAAGATGTCCGGAAAGATCTGCAAGGTCAAATTCTAACAGACAAAGGTTCCAAAAGAACTGTTATTATGTTCATGAAGAAGATGATAATGAAGGAGTAACAGATGATGAATCAACAATAGGAAACAAATCCAGAAATGAATGGGTGTTTATTGCCATCAAGGAAGAAGATCTAATATTCTCTGAATCTGTCAATCATAAGGTTGTAGAAAGAGCTTTGGCTGCCCAAGTTGAAGAAAAGGATGATTGGGTTATTGATAGTGGATGCTCTCACCATATGACAGGTGACAAGAACAAGTTCTTAGATTTGGAAAGGTATGAAGGAGGAATGGTAAAGTTTGGTGATAATTCTGCTGGTAGAATCAGAGGTAGGGGAACTATTTCTTTTGATGGAAAGAGCAAAACTGGTAATATACTGTATGTTGAAGGATTGAAGCACAATCTTCTCGTGTTGGTCAATTGGTGGACAAAGGTTATGACCTCTGGTTCAAAAATGGAAGATACAGGATCTTTGAAAGCTCCGGAACTGAGATTGCATCCAGTACTCAAACAAAAGGTAATATCTTCCATCTAGTTGGTTCTAATAAAAGTTGCTTGTTTGTTCAAATTGATCAAAGTTGGTTATGGCATAGAAGGATGTGTCATGTGAATTTTGACAACATCATCGAGATAAGTAATACTCAGGCTGTAAGAGATCTTCCAAAATTGGTGAAACCTACAAATAGTTTGTGCAAAGAATGTCAACTAGGTAAATAGAGTAGAGTCTCTTTCAAAAGCAAGGATCAGTCCTCTACCGGATTATTGGAATTAGTTCAAACTGATCTATGTGGTCCGACAAAAATCAAGAGTATGGAAGGAGATAGATATTTCATGTTACTGATTGATGACCATTCCTGGATGATGTGGGTTACCTTTCTAAAAGAGAAATCAGAAGCCTTTGAGAAGTTCAAAATCTTCAAAGCTATGGTTGAGAATCAAATCGGATTGAAACTGAAATGTCTAAGGTCTGATAGAGGTGGTGAATTCACATATGGGGAATTCATAGACTTTTGTGAAAAGCATGGTATAAAGAGACAGTTGTCTGCTCCTAGGACTCCACAGCAGAATGGAGTAGTTGAGAGAAAGAACTAGACCATCCAAGAAGCATCTAGGACAATGATGATGGAAGCAAATGTTCCTCAGATGTTTTGGAGAGAAGCTGTCAGCACTGCAGTCTACACTCTCAATCGAGTTCAAATCAGAAGCAATACCAGTAAGACTCCTTATGAACTTTGGTTTGGTATAAGAGATGAAGATCTAGGGAAGTTTGATGCTAGAAGTGATGAAGGAATCTTCTTGGGTTACTCCACTCAAAGAAAAGCATATCGGTGTTACAATAAGAGACTGAGAAAGATAATAGAAAGTACAAATGTGAAGGTTGATGAAGGAGTTGAGAAGCCCTCAAGATTTTATGAATATGATGAAGATGATCAGAATGACTCTCTGGTTCAAGGAGCTGAATCCTCCTCTACAATTCAGATTTAGACTGATCTGGTAAATCAGGAAGAAGAGGTTTGTCTGAATGAGCCTGATCAAGAAACAGTAGTGCAAGAAACTCCCAAAGTTCCAAGGTATGTAACTCTAAACCACTCTGAAGATCAGATCATAGGTGACAAAAGCAAAGGGGTACAAACAAGGAGGAGAATTGCTCAAAATTCAAATGAATACTGTCTGATTTCAAAGATTGAACCTAAGACAATTAATGAAGCTTGCAATGATGAAAACTGGACCAAAGCAATGGAGGAAGAGTTGATGCAAATTGAGAAAAATCACACCTAGGATCTTATTCCCAGACCTAGAAACAAGAATGTGATTGGAACCAAATGGGTCTTCCAGAACAAACTAAATAAAGTTGGTGAAGTAATCATAAACAAAGCCAGATTGGTCTGCAAAGGCTACTCTCAAATAGAAGGAATTGATTTTGAAGAAACATTTGCTCCGGTGGCAAGAATTAAAGCAGTCAGATTATTTCTTGCATTTGCTACCTTCAAAGACTTCAAGGTATATTAGATGGATGTCAAGTCTGCCTTCCTAAATGGTGATTTGGAAGAAGAGGTATACATTGAACAACCGGATGGATTTCAATTGTCTGATCATGATGATATGGTCTGCAAGTTGAAGAAAGCACTATATGGATTGAAGCAAGCCCCAAGAGCATGGTATGAAAGGTTGGATAAGCATCTTGTGCAGATTGGTTTCAACAAAGGTACTGCTAACAGTAATCTATATTTCCAAATAGATAATGAAAACATTTTGATTGTTTAAGTGTTTGTGGATGATATCATTTTTGGCAGAAGAGATAGTATGTGTAAAACTTTTGCAAATCAGATGAAAAGTGAATTTGAGATGTCTATGCTTGGTGAAATGAATTTCTTCTTGGGTCTGCAAATTACTCAAACAAAGAAAGGGATCTTCATTTCTCAGACCAAATATGTGAAAGAATTGTTAAGGAAATTTGGGATGGAAGATTTAAAGCCAATGAATACTCCCATGGCAACCGGATGCAAGTTGAGCAAAGATGATGACTCTCCTAAGGCAGACCAGACAAAGTACAGATCAATGATTGGTGGATTGTTGTATCTCACTTAGACTAGACCAGATATAATTCAGGTTGTTGGTCTTGTGGCAAGATTCCAAGCGGATCCCAGAGAATCTCATGTCATGGCAATCAAAAGAATTTTTAGGTACTTAAAAGGAACAATTGAGTATGGCCTATGGTATCCTAGAGATCAAGATTTTTCTCTTCATTCATATACAGATGCAGATTGGGCAGGAGATGTGGATGATAGGAAGAGTACAAGTGGAAGAGCATTTTTTTTGGGAAAAAGGTTGGTTTCTTGGCTAAGCAAGAAATAAGAGGCAATATCTCTGTCTACAATTGAAGCAGAATACATTGCTGCAGCAGGTAGTTGCACTCAAATTTTATCGATGAAGTAGATGTTAAGAGACATTAAAGTAGAATATGAGGAGCCTATCACAATTTTCTGTGATAATTCAAGTGCAATAAATATTTCTAAGAATCCGGTGTTGCATTCCAAGACCAAGCACATATCTATCAAGTTTCACTTTCTGAAAGAACAAGTGAACAAGGATTAAGTCAGATTAGAGTATGTACCCTCTAAGGATCAGATTGCAGATATATTTACTAAACCTCTTCCCAAGGACTCTTTTGAGTATCTCAGGGAGAAGCTAGGGGTCATGGCCCCTCCGGTAATGAACTAGGATGCACTGATGTGCATCAGTCCGGTGGATTTCACAGTCATATCTTGTGATCCGGATTGGTGATGGGGAGCTGCTACTCAGGGGGAGCAGCTAGTATGATTCTGATGTGTTGAAATTGCAAGTATGAGCCCTTTGCCATTGATGTCAAAGGGGGAGAGAAGACATGTGAAAAACAAGTGGTTGTTGATCAAAGGGGGAGCAGTAAAGAAAGAGAAGACATGTGAAGAGTTGTTGCTGATAGGGGGAGCTGTGACAGAAAGGAGTAGTTCTTATCTTGATGGTTTTTCACATCATATGTTGCCATCAATGACAAAGGGGGAGATTGTTGCAAGTATGAGGTTAACCAGTGTTGTCATTGATGTCAACATACTCATATTGCATTGATGAGAAGGATTGGATGAGCTATGTGCTGAGGATATTAAGAAAATTAGTCTCAATCAAGAACAGTGAAGAACAATGATGAGAAGAAGGCCAAAGTACTTAATAGGTTGAGGATCAGAGGATGCAGATTAAAGGGTTTGTAGATATGAGTCTTTAGATGTTCCAGTTAAGATTTCAGAGGTCCGCATGAAGATATGAAGAAGTTGTGATCGATCAAGTAGAACCGGTTCTGGAAGATGCTCCGGAGTGACAGAGTGTTACAAAAAGGTCTGGTGAGATCCAGAAGTGCATTGTCCTATTCTACAGATTGGAAGGAGTGTTTGGGATGTCCTTGTGATGTGTCATCTCAATTTGTACATGGTTTGGAGGTCCGGAAGAACCTTTGTCATTGTGACAGTGGCAACAGACTGTGTTCTTGAAGTTCTAGATGAAGAAGAGAAGAATTCCAGTAAGCTGACAGAGTGCGGATGTTCTTGGTGACTCAGGAAAGGTTGTGGTGATCCTTGGATGGTGTACAAGTCTTATTAGTGGTCCACATTGAAGTTAGAGTTTGGATTCGATGTAAAGACCACCGGTTGTTGGTGTTCTTCTTGTGTCTGGCCAACCGGATGTATTACACGTCTTGTGGATGATCTTGTAGGTGTTTGCCGACTTAGATGATTGTTCCTAAGTCGATGCCTTGTATAAATAAGGGATTGCGAATTCATTTTGGAGAGTGTCTTGGCATGATGAGTGTGTGGTAGCGAAGAGGAGCGCGAAAAGCAAAGCGGAAGTTTTTGGGCTTAAAAGGAACTGATCCAGGCATGGTAAAGATGTCAATCTCCAGTTCAATTTTGTAATACTTATGATCTTGTAGACAGTGTGTCTCTTGTAGGCAGTGTGCCCCCTTGTGAGCAGTGTGCTCGGGCAGTGAGCCCTAATTGGCATGTGCCATCCATTTTTTCTTATTCTTCTAACAGAGACTAATCCTTGGGTTAATCACCCCATGGTTTTTCCCTTAACCAGGTTTTCCACGTCAAAATCTTGGTGTCCAATGTGTTGATGTTTATCTACTTCTGTGTTTATGCATTTTTCTTTCATGAATGGTTAACTAATATGCGATTAACTAATAAAGAAGAATCAAGTGTTTGAAGTAGAAGCAAGTTTTTGTGCAACTGATTCACCCCCCCCTCTCAGTTGTGTGCCCTAGATCTAATAGCAAAAGCATCACAAACTTGAACCTTTCATCATTTGTACAACACTTCCCAATGTTGACCATTTTGGGATCAGCTTATGTACCTAGATTCACCTATTCAACTTCCGTTGATGAACTTGTTCCAATCTATTGCTACTTGATGTACCAATCATGTTTGTCAAATAGTTTCTCAAGAGAAATCAAGCCTTTGGGAATTTTGTTACCTTTCAACTGCAAAAATTCCTCACCTATCTCAGAATCAACCTCAGAAATAGATTCTCGAGGAGGAGAATCACTTCCCTCAAAGTAGAGCTCATTGAAGCTATCTGCTTTCTCTAGAAATATGATAATTTGATCATCGCCATTGAAAACTTGCCAATGATCAAAATTATTTGGTACACTTGGTCAAAAAACCAACCCAATAGTATATTTGTTACCCTTAAAATCCTTATGAGGAACCATAAGGGTAGCTGAGATAGCTAATGAATCTACCCTGTCATTGAACTCTCTTGGTACTGTTGAAATATTAAATGCATCAAAGTCCTCAATGCAATCCCACACATGATTGTGATAGTACCTCAACCTTTCATTTTTAGTTTGGTACAAATTCCTCACCTAGTAAACGACAAGTTTTGCATCTCCCTGTGCATGCAGATTCTTGACTCCTTTGGCACGAGCAGCTTCTATACCCAACAACAAAGATTCATATTCAGCAATATTATTTGTATTATCAAATTATAGCTTATAAGAGAAATGAAAAATATCTCCATGAGGAGATATGAGGACTATTCCAGCCCTGAATCCTGTCAAAGCACAAATACTATCAAACTCCAAAGTCCAAACATCATTTGAACTCTTTGATTTGACATTCTCATGACTAGGAGACTCTTCACTTGTAGAAGAATAATCTTCCATTATCATGTCTTCATTGGAACTATCATCTGACGTATCAGAAAAGTCCTCAGTAGTCAGAAAGTAGTTCCCCATACCTAAAGATTCAAAAAGAATTTGTGCCTTTGGATCCTCATATGTGGTTACAATATATTTTGCTTCCCTTTCAGGAAGAAACTTTTGCATGACACCTTTAACAGGTATCCTTGTTTTAGACAAGTCCATGTTGATTCCCCACCAACATCTTTACAGAAATTCTACCTTAATAAAATTCCATATGAGACTGGAACATTAGCCACTAAGACAGTCATTTAATCCTTTTCTCTAGAAAGGCAATGAATGTAAACTGCGCATCCTTGATTTGCCCTATCAAAGGCACTTGTTTGGTTTCCATAGAAAAGCATCTACCAAAGGTCTTTGTAAGAGCCAATCCTAGGGCGTCTGCTACCTTGTTAGGCATGACTTTATTAGAGGCTCCTGAGTGTATGACACAGTTACTAAGTTTATGACCATTTACCAACAAAGAAACATAGAATGATTTAATTTTCCCTGTGGTATTGGAAGGGGTAACAACTAGATTATTCCGAGAGGTTTTGGTCTTAGAGACGGCGGGAATATTTTGGGAAGAATTCCTATAGGGGCAGCCTTATTTTTCACAAATTTATCTAACCATTCAAACTGATCTAGGTTAGCTTGTAAATACTCGACCTCAGACATCTGAATTTTAGTCTTTCTAGCATGATCTATTATATCAAACAGTTGATATGAAGTAGACACAGGAGGAGGAGTACTTTCATTTTGAGGTCTTGAATTGGGAATACTGGTCTAAGGAACAAAAGAAGAAGGAATATTAGATGTAGTTACTTGTTTTTCACGGGTTGAATCCCTAGGTTGGAAAGTTAGAGGTGTGCCTCTCTTATCACCAGGATGAGAATCTTCCTTAGACTTTCCTTTGTCAATCGCTTGTTGATTCAGCTGATTCTGTGACCACGTGAAAACAACATATGATTCACCATATGCATCTTCTCCTTGTTCCGCTTCATCCTAAAAATTCAGGAAACCAATGTTTGAGTCACATGCAACTCTTCTTCTCCTTCCGTGAAAAGGTTGGTGATATTATCTTGATCAAAATTAGGTTGGGGGGAATTTTATTGTTCTGCTTCATAGTAGCCAACTACTGCATTAACCGGCAGTGCTTCCAGAGCAAGTCTCCCTTGTGTTGGGGGAAGCTTGTTTTGTCCTTGGTTTCTCACAGCATTACCTTGATATGGAGCATTAGGAAAAGTTCTCCTTGGTATGTCCTTGTAGGAAGGAAAGGACATACTTTGAGATACTTGTTTCTTCAAGGCTAATAATTCATTAGCCAACTTTTGCACCATGGCATATGTGGTGCTTGTGGAAGGCATACTTGTGGAAGGCTGCCCTTTGGCCCTATTTGTATCCTTCCTTATTTTTTTGGTGAGGATCAAGTCATCCTCAATTTTGGTAGATTTGAGTCATTGCCAAATCAGCTACATTTGCATGCCGCAGAAGAAAACTCACTTCTAGCAGTTGAGTGTTTATAAAGAAACACTTTTGATTCTCAGCTGTAGGCTGAGCAGTTGCAGGAATTCTATTAGTTAGCTTGTTAAACTTCATAATGAACTCACACATGGGTTCTTGTGGTTCCTTCTTCATTTGAGTGAGTTGAGCCAAGAGGGTGTGAGCGTCTTTGGCAGGTTTGAACCTAGCCTCAAACTTGGTTCATAGAATATTCCATCCAGTGATGGATTAAGTAGGAAGATGATAAAACTAGTCTGCAGCAACACCCTAAAGTGTCTCAACAAAGAGTCTTACAGATACATCTTCACATTCTACCCCTAGAACACCACATGCAATGTAGAAGGCTGCAATGTGTTCACCAGGATGAACTTTTCCATCACCATAAAACTTTGGAAAATTATTTCTTGAACTACAGGGCAGATCATGCAATGGTAGAGTGAGATTCAAAGGCCTAAAAACATTTCCCCATGGACCTAAAGGAGTAGGAAGATCCATTGTGCACTGATTGAAAGGTAGAATTACAAACCTAGAAACTTGTGGAATAGGTGAAGTTCTAGGAACACTTGATGCTTCACTTGGTATGGGAGATCTCACGTTGGTAGGTAGAAAGCTTAGTTTACACTGAAGAGACCTCTTTGGAAGAAGATTAAAATTATTTTGGTGCATTAACTCAAAGATAGGATCTATAATTCCTTGTGCTCTTCTACTTCTTGTATACCTAGGTTCAACCAGAGTGCAAAATAACTAACAAAGATTTAAAACACAACAACCTATTACAAGCAATATGAGACCAGTATACTTCAACCAAAAGCGTGAGGCTCTTGGATGCGTATTTGTTCTCCAGTGGAGTCACCAAAAACTATTGGGTGAATATTTTGTTGTCAATACACTTGGTTGATAGTTTTAACATTGGTGTAAGGCTGGGTAAAATCACCGCTCCTTCACCAAAGAAAGTGGTAAAATTTACAAGGATTACTAAGGGTTTGAAAAGGTAATTAACACCATGACATGCCACAGCCGACAAAGGGTTTACTAAGTGGCAAAAAATGCTAACCACGCAATGAAAAAACAAATAGTCCTTAACACGAATAAAAACACAACATTTTATACACAGAGTGAAAAGGGTATTTCAATAGTGAGGAAGGTAAAAATGCTAGGGTTTAAACATTTTTAACATAGGATAGAAATAAACATAAACACAGTTAAAAAAATGATAATAAAAACCCTAAAGTAAAAAACAAATGAGAAAAACAAAGGTGAAAACGACATAAAGGAACCCTACCTGATAACAAAGACGGTTGAGTCACCAAAAATATCAATTGAATCCACTCCTACACATTCACTGAGGGTTTCTTGAAAGGTTAGAGGAATCACAAAGGCATAAACAACAAAGCTAAAAAAAGAGTTTAAAACCCATAAAAGGCTCATTAAAAACATTAACACGAAGTGCATTAAATGCACTTAACATGAACTGAGAGATGCACGGGTGACAAATCTTACCGCCCCTGCATATAGAGGAGTTCAAAACTTAACATGCAATGGCAGTGATTTTCACCACCCTTGCATGTAGAGAAGTTTAACACCAACATGCAATGGTGGTAAAAATCACCGCCCTTGCATGTGAAACAAAAATTTTCTCTAACACCTTAAAACTTTCAAACTTACTAGTTTGACAAGTTTGCTACTTGTTTAATTTTAGTAAAATTTGAGAAACCAAGATGAGAAGATACTCAAATGGATTCTCTAGGGCTAGAGGAACACGCACGAAGGCAAGAAGATTTGCCTCGATTTGCGTGCTTAGAGTTGTAGTCTACAAAATGGACAAGTTTCGTAGGGGTCATCCTACAAAATCAAACGCAGCTAATTTTGAGGATAACATATTTTACATGACAAAGCTTATGATAGGATTGGTTTGGAAAGGATGAGGTATATCAAGAGATATCCAAAACATTTGTCAACATTTTTCCTCCATGTCTTTATCAAGATCAAAAAGAGGAAGGGAGGATGAATAGATTCAATATGATAAGTATGGTAGGATAGGATAAGAAATGGTATGATGGGATAGATAGTTTGGATGAGACAGCGTGCCCCCAAGTGTAAGTGACATAGAAGATCAACCTACACATGATGCCTGTTTGCCAGGTTTTCGTCATGGTACTTATCCAAGGTGCCACCAAGGGTGGTTTTCACCATTGGATGAAGGGATTTCTCTTTACTATTTGATTTTTTTTTTTTACTTTTTTTGACTTTTTTTTATTTTTGAATGGGAGAAGGGGAATATGGATAGGAGGGACTCAAGTGTCTAGTTCCATGAAAGTTGATAGCCCCATTAGAGATTGATGTTGCACATGGACCATGTCAAGTCTCATTATGCTCATAGATGTTGATAAGGGATTGCATGAGAGGGAGATGGAGTAGGTAGATAGTGGATTATGAAAGATTCATGCATGGAAGGATAGTGGATTATGATGCGAATTATGGATGGATTTATGCACAAGGATGGATGAAAGGTTTATCCAAAAACATGGACCATAGGAAGGTGATGGATGAAATATGTAGGATAATGGATGAAAGATGGGGAGATGGAGGTATGTGAAAATGTTGTGGAATGGAAGGGAATCAAGACCAACAGTTGCACACACCATGATAAACATTAAAGTTTTTAATTTGAGGGAGGTGTAGGAAGCAATGGGGATGTTTTCTTAGGGGATGGTCGATTTAGGAATTTAGGTACCCACATAGACTTAGGATTTTTATGATTTTTGTTTTGCTTGTGGGATGAAGGAATTTGAAATTTTTGAGTGGAAGGGGATTTTTGGATGGAAGAGGATGCTTCATTTGACTTGCTTGCTTTTTGCCTAGGGACCCAAACCATTTTAGTTTTGGCCTTTTCTTTTGGAGGTATGGGTTTGGATAGCCTTTTGGATGGATTTTTCTTTGACTTTTTGCATTTGTACTCTAAGGCATGAGGATCCTTAGGATTTTTTTCTTTATGGGTAGAGGCATCCAAATTTTTACTTTTGAATCCCTTGGGATTGGTGGAAGCTTCTTGTTTAGATGATGTGTGCATGGATTGGTCATGATTATGAATTTAAGAGGATTTATGGATGGAGGGATTAAAAGTGGATTTGAGGATAAATGGATGAGGGGACTGGATGATAGGGATATTAGGTGTTGGGAGCAATGGTGGTAAAATAGATGGAGGGATATTAGGAGTTGGAAGAAGTGGAGGTAAAGTGGATGGTGGAAGGTGTATGGTCACATGCTTTTGACATTTGTAGGATGATAGAGGAGGAATGGCAACATGTTTTGGGTACATGATAGGGTTTGTGATGTAAAGTGGTGGACTTAGGAGGCATGAAGGGAGTACCAACATCTTGAGATCGTTTTCCTTGGGGTGTATATCCAAGGCCATATGATCGTGGAGGGACTTTGACATGGATGGGCTCCAAAATACCTTGTTCACATGAAGACCTAAGCCTTTACCTTGATAATTCATTTTTTGGAGTATGCAATTGACAATGGGACTATGTGTGTTTTGAACATTAGACACAAGCTCATTATTTGATGGAGAAGGTGAGGTGATAGACAAAGGTTGTTGCTTTCCTAGGGAAGAACATTCATGGATAAAGGTAGTAAGACCAATAGGATATGATGGATTTGCAACATGGTCGATAGTGGATGATGAAGGATCATTAGGGTCTTGATTATCATTATTCTCACTAAGATCCAAGATATTGGTTTGATATTATATGTTTTCTTGGGAGGCATGTGTCTCATTATGACAAGTGGATGTTTGCACATCATGGGTAGGGCTAGATGGAGGAGAAGTTTATTTTCTTTGAAGGAAGGCCATGAAGCAGGGTGAGTGCTCAAGTAAATCAACGAGACTTTCATTAGATTGAGTATGTAGGTCTTGGGTATAATGCTCATGAATGGTTGTGGTTGTATGAAAAGGATCAAGTTGTTCATGGATAGGTTCTTCATCATGAATAATATTTTGATCATGGAAAAGATAAATGTTATGGATGGGTTGGATGAAAGTGATTTGATCTTGATTAGAATGAGGGCTTGATGTTTCCACATGCTAAGGATTAGACTCTTGACATGGCTCTTGACTTTCTTGAATGGAAGTGGATGTGGGAGACTCTTGGAGAGGCTCGATATGTTCTAGATGGTTAGCAACATGAGGGTATGATGGGTCTTGACGTGGACTCATGGAGGAGACTCTTCAATAGGCTCAAGGGGTTGTGGAATATATGATGGGGTTGTAGAAATAGACATGGTGTTGAAAGACTCTTTTATAGGCTCAAGGATAGGAATTTTGTGACATGGTTGACTCCTTGCTAGTAGCCCTTGGATCACATCCTTTGTAGGTGTATGGGTAGATGAATAATGTAATGGATGGGTAGATTTGGATAATTACATAGGTTTACTTTTGTAATGTATGAATTTAGGGCATGGAGTTGATGGAGGATTAGATGATGGTGAGGGTAATGAAGCGTTTGATGGATTAGAAGGTGGAGGGACAAATAGATTAGGGCTAGGAGAACATGGTGGTGTTGGTATAGGACTAGTAGGCTTTAAGATAGACATTCGATTGGATGGTGGTAGAATATACCTATAGGAGGGATAAGCTAGACTAGTGTTCCCCTTGTCAAAGGCATGGGGGCTTGAAGACACTTGATCTTGTTTCAAGGGGTGACTTAGGATCACATGTTCTTGTTGTGGAATGAATTTATAGGTTGATGTAGGATTGACATGATAGGTGGATGGAATAGGGTGGTCTGAAGGTGACACATAGGATTGAAATGAATGTTGTGGTTGTGTTGACTGAATTTGGGATTGACATGTGGCTATGAATTGATGGACTTGTGTTAGGAGCAATTGTATTTGAGGTGATTGGATTTGTTGAAGTTGTTGGATGATGGCATGTAACCGTTGTATGGTTTGTTGGTCTAGGGTTGTGGAATTTGGTGAAGTGTTTGGATGAGGTCTTGTAGTTGTGGTACTAGGATCTTGTCTCCTAGTGTTGGCATGGTGTCACACATGTGTTTAAGTCTTTGCATTTTGTCTTGTTCCTCAAGGTATGCAACATGATTCTCGTCATGATTGGAAGTAGGAGGAGGGGCCCATTGAAGTATAAGTTTGGGCCTAGGATTTGTCCCATCATTAGAACTAGAGGGAGGGCTTCCTCGAAGTATGATTTTGGGCTTAGGATTTGTCTCATCATTAGAACTAGAAGGATGGCCCCATTAGAGTATGAGTTTGGGCTTGGGATTGGTCACATCATTAGGACTAGAGGAAGGGCCTCCTCGAAGTATGAGTTTGGGCTTTGGATTGGAATTAGGCTTGTTGAGGATCAAGACCATTTTGGCAAGTGATTGAATAGGAATAGGATGATGATGTGGAGTGATTAGGATAGATAGGATATGATTAGGGATGAGGTGATTAGGATAGTTGAGATGAAGTGATTAGATAATGTGGAATGATGATGATATGATTAGGATGTGATTAGGATAGGACAAGGATGATTTGGAATGACAAGGATGATTAGTATTTTGATTAGGATGACTTGTCTTAGAATGAATGTGTTGGAAAGAATGTTTAGAATGATGTGTTTATGTGTTTGTGTTGATAGCTTGATTTGGCAATTTGCATATAAATGATTTCACATGTACACACATGAATTACACATGTAAAACACATAAGTAAGTTTGACTTTGAAATTTGAATGTGATGATTAGAAAGACATTTGAAGACACATCAACAATCCTAGGATTAGTCAAGTAGGTGCGGCGAAATAGGTCTTACTCTAGGATGCACATGTTTGACTAAGGATGTCCTCAATATACTCAAGGTATGGGGGGCCAAATTTTCAGAAATGAAAGTGAAATAATACCACACAACTGAGAGAAAGGGTTAACCCACCCTTCACCTTCTCTTCCCCAAGGTATAAGGTTCTTGGGGGCTTAGCCAAAATGACAATATTTCAGCCCAATCCAAATATTGTTCGCCTTGAAGGATGACCTGTATGAAAAAGTACATCCAATCTTCCTAATAATAGGCATGCTGATTGCCTCTCAGTCTGTGTAATAACACCACCATATCCCTTACTTCCTTGATCAGATGATCTCTGGTGAGTGGTCTGGGTAACCTTGAACCGCCCTTCTAAAATTTTAGCAGCCAATTCCTTGCTATCACACTTTTGTAAGTTGGTTTCTTTTTTGAGAAATATCCATTGGAGGAGGTAATGTCGAGGTTGGAATACGCCTCTTTAGGCGGTATCTTCATCACAGACATAAGGGTTTGTCTGTTGACACAAAACAACACATCCCTGTTGGCATTTTTGACACATCTGTCCTGGGGGTCATATCTGTTTATACATTCTTGAATCAATTCAGGGCACGGTATTGCCTGAGGAAAAGCTGCAGCTTCCACTAAACCACTGTCTACAATTTTCTTCATTGTGGGGGTTTGGACAGGGTTTTTAGTTCTTTCTATGAATTCCTCTAAATCATACTGAACTAATGCGGTATCTCCAAATTCTGAGTGGGAATAAATAAGACCAGGGCCGTGTTCATCCCCTAAACATGTAGACTTCAAAGACATACTTGGAAGATTATGATAAAGCAATTCAACTTTCGACAATAACAGAAATTCGAGAGGCTCTTCTTTCCAATATAAGAATTCGGAATAGCAGAGGGGAAACAGAACTCACCTTCAGGATATTTGAATTCACTGCGAAAACTTGAAAAACGAGAGCCTTACACTTCCAGCGCTATTCTTCTCCGCGTCGCACAGTATGATTACTTGCTAAAATTGGTTTGTTCTTGGTTAATAATGGCACTTACCAGAATGAATAATTATTGCTCGGAACAATACGTGCCAAAAATATTTGAAGAGACGTGAACTCTGATTTGTTCATTAATAGCAAGTAATGTTCACGCGCCATCATGAAGTACAATAATTATCCGTAGCCTCTGCTAAATTAGAGCTCTCGTTTTCATGATGAGTTTCTGACAAAATCTCCTCCAACTTTCCCGCTAAATTTGGCTTGGAAAACCGCAGGAGCAAATGGGACCAAAATTACCAAATCTTCGAACCATTGAACCATTGAACCTTTAGGACATGGTTCAACGCAGTGGTTTAATGTAATGGTTCAAACATGCCAACTGGACCTTATGGATTGGGAAAAAAAAGGAACTTACGAAAACAAGGACTTGACTTATGAACTGTTGAACTTGGGAAGACATGGTTCAATACGAAGGTTCAACGACACAAGGGTAATATAGACCGATAGAAAGTTACGCGGCTTTTGGTATAAGGCCCCCAATTATGGAACAGTGAACTCTTTGAACTTTGAACTATTGAACCCCGCGGAAGAGTTCAAGCGGAAGGTTCAACGACACATAATATAAGACAACTGCGTGACCCGACTGATGAAAAGGCAGTGAATATTGAACCTTTAGATGCTTGAACCTTGAACTTTGAACCTTGAACCTCGTTGAAGAGTTCATGCGGAAGGTTCAAGTTCAACCCGAAAGTTCAAAGACGCTTGAGACAAACAAAAGGACAGCTTGCTTTATATGACACTTCAGACACATTGAACCATGAACTTTGAACTTTGGGAATGGTTCGGGTTCAAAGGTTCAAGCCTTAAGCAACTTTGTATACAAAGCCGACGCACGGGTAAAAATTGAAGGACTAAGAGCCGATTTACGAAACAAAGGTATGACCGGAAATATAGTACGATAAACCGGCTCTTGTTCAAGAAATATTACCGATACATAAATAAACAAGGGCGACTCAAAAGGTAACATTGGCTCTGACTGGGGACTGCATTTTATGGCAAAATGCAGAGAACTCAGAAGCTCTGGTTTCGTAGAAAAGTAAAATAAAAGAAGGAAAGAAACAGAACGGGACGGAACAAAAACAGGAAAGGAAACACAAAACGAAACAAAGGGAAGACTATGTACAAAAAAGGGGAACCTGTTTACAGACGATATAGCTTGAGATCCTGTCCATTATAGGACAGGGGTAAAACAGTTCCATCAGGATATTCCAATCTGAAAGAATTTGGACTCAAAACTTGGTGAATCTTAAAAGGCCCTCTCCAGAGCGAATCAAATTTGCTGTGTGCACCTTTTGGTTCTCTCCTTCTGTCCCACAGTAGTACTTCATCACCTTCCATCAACTTCTTGGGTCTTGTCTTCCTGTCAAAAATTTCTTTGACTTTAGCCTGATGCACAGTGATTCGGTCAACCAGTTCATTTCTCTCCTCTTCAATTTTGGTTAAATACATGATCCTCTTCTCCAGGGAATCTTGGAAATACTGATCCTCAATTACACTTTGCAGCTTGGCCGTAGATAGCTCCAGGGGTAAAGATAATTGGGCTCCTATCCCATAAACTAATTCAAACGGTGCCATCCCAATTGCTCTCTTTGGAGTTACTCTGTCAGCCCAGAGAGCTTCATATAACTTCTTATGCCAATCCCTGGGGCTGTCATTAACCAATTTCTTCATGATAGCAATCAGGTTTTTGTTACTGGACTCAGCTTGTCCATTCCCTTGGGGATAGTAATCTGATGAATGAGAAAGAGAAATACTATGTTCATAACAGAAGGAAGTCATCTCACTTGAGGAGAAACTGGTAGCATTATCTGCTACAATCTTCTGGGGCACACCAAATCGTACCAAGATATTTTCTTTGAGAAAATCACAAACCACCTCGGAAGTTGTTCTTTTTACAGGGGCTGCCTCAACCCATTTTGTGAAATAATCCGTTGCTGTTAAGATATGGGTATGCCCTGCACTTGAAGGGGGTGAGATAGGCCCAATAAAATCCAATCTCCACTGTTTGAAGGGTTCTTCAACAACAACAGGCCTCAAAGGTAGAGCTACAAGTTGTGGCCTTCCCGAGAACATTTTACACTTCTCACAATTAGCCACCCACCTATATGCATCCTTAAACATCCCCGGCCAGTAGTAACAATTTCTGAGAATCTTGAAAGCTGTGACTGAAGAAGAAAAATGTCCACCACAAGCTTCATTATGGAAAACTTCCAAGAGTTTATCCTGCTGTTCTTTATCCACACATCTCAGGAAAGTCCCATCTAACCCTTTCTTATAAAGGACATCTCCCCAAATAACATATTTTGCAGCTTTTAACTTCAGGTTTCTTTTCTCTTTAGGAGTCAGGTGATTAGGGCAGTCCCCATATGTAAGATAATGTGCCACATCTAGAAACCATGGATCCTGCAAGCTTACCAATAAGACTGTGGGGAGTCCTTGTCCTTCTTGCTCTTTATTCTCAACAATCAACTTACATAAACCTTGACCCCTGATCAGCTTAGTAGGCCTAACTTCCAGATCATACTCCTGTATTTTAGCAACCCACGTTGCTCTATTGTTTAATCCCACCTCTTGCTGGGTCAAAATACTTTTCACAGCTGAATTTGGAACAAATACAACTGAATGGGAATGGAGTATATAGTATCTGAATTGTTTAACAGCTTTAACCATAGCGAAAGCTTGTTTTTCAACCAAAGAATATTTTAGCTCATGCTTTTTAAGGGGAACGCTCATAAAAGCTATGGGAACCTCTTCATCCAATTCATTTTTCTGCAACAAGATACCTGACATGGTGTGTTCCGAAGCATAACAATAGATAATAAAATCCTTCTGAAAATTAGGATTTACCAAAGTGGGAGTGTTTGCAATCGCCTCCTTGATATCCTCGAACACCTTCTTAGCAACTTCGTTCCACTTGAAGGGTTGTTTCTCACTCATCATCCCGACAATGTGTTTTGTAATCTCAGCAAAGTCAGGAATGAACCTTCTGAGAAAATTGATTTGACTGAAGAAGGACTTGACTCCAGTCCTGTTTGAAGGGAGACTAAGCTGTTGAATTGCCCTGACCCTCTCTAGATCAATCCTGATTCCATCTTTTGAAACTAGGTGTCCCAACAATTTTCCCTCAGTCACACAAAAAACTGACTTCTTGGGATTGAGTGAGATGCCGTGGCTTCGACACCTTTGCAAGACAGACTCCAGATCTCTCAAGTGATCTTCTCTATTCTTGGAAAAGACAGTTAAATCATCAAGGTAAATAACAATAATCCTGTTCTTCAGGTCCCTGAAAGATGAATCCATTGCCCGCTGAAAAGTTGCTCCTGCATTGATCAAGCCAAAGGGCATTCGATTATAGGCAAAGGTTCCTCGAGGTGTGGTGAAAGCTATTTTATGTTGATCCTCTGCAGCCACACCTATCTGATTGTAACCTGAAAAACCATCCAGCATAGACATCATTTCAGACCCAGCAACTGTCTGCAAGATGTGGTCCATCATAGGTAGAGGATAGTTATCTTTCAGGCTGGCTTGATTTAAGTTTCTGAAGTCAACACAGATCCTTATCTCTCCATTCTTCTTTCAGACTGGAACAATATTTGCCACCCAAGTGGAGTGATGGATTGGATAGATAATTCTGGCTTTCAACATCTTATCTATCTCCTTAAAGATGGCTTCAACAACTTTTGGGTTGTAATTCCTCAGCTTCTGTCTGAATGGGGCTGCATTTGCTTTCAGAGGGATATGGTGCTGAAACTGTCCATGTCTAAAATTTTTGAGATCATCATAGCACCAGGCGAAAACATCCTTATATTTGATTAGCAATTTAATCAATTTGTTTTTCTCCTCTGAAGAGCAGCATCTACCAATGGATATCCATTTAGGATTAGCTTCATCTCCAATATTTATCTTCCCATAATCCTCTACTTTATCAAGAATAGAGGAAGGTTTGCCTTTAGCATATTCATCTCTTCGAGAAAATAGATGTTCCAAAGAGACCAGCCCTTTAGGGATTTTGTTTCCCTTTAATTGAATCATGTCATCTCTTGGATTAATCCCAGGGTCAGGACTAAATTCTTTACACTCTGCTTTGGAACCTTCAAAATAGGTCCCTAGGAACATTTCTGCATTTTCTAAAAACTTTCTGATTTGATTATCACTTTCAAAAACCTGCCAGCTCTCGGCATTGTCAGGAACATTAGGACGATATATCATTTCTATCCTATAAGAATCTTTCTTGAAATCTGGATGTGGCAAAAGGAGAGAAGCTGATACTGCCAGAGAATCTGCTCAGGAATTCAGATCCCTGGGAATTGTTTCTATAGAGAAGGCATCAAAATATTCGATTTCATCCCATACCCTATTTCTATAATGCCTTAGTCTTTCATTCTTCACAGAAAAGATTCCCCTTACCTGTTTCACAATTAGTTCAGCATCACCCTTCACCTTAAGTACCTTCACACCCTTCTCTTTGGCTTCAAATAATCCAAGCAGTAAGGCTTCATACTCTGCAGTATTGTTGGTGTTTTTAAACTCTAGCTTAAAAGAATAAGAAAACAATTCACCTTTAGGTGATATTAACACGACCCCAACCCTTAAACCAGCAATAGCACAGCTGCCATCAAATTCCATAACCCATAGGTCATCAGAATGTATAGGTCTTTGCATTAATTCTTCTTTGGGTTGTGCCTCACAGCTCTGTTCAGAGGAGAAGAAATAATTGCCAAATTCACATTCCTCAAACAAAATCTGTGCCTTGGGATCATCAGAGGGATAGACAGTGAATTTGCACTTGGGCTCAGGTTCCAGTTTCACTTTCTACTTCCCCACTAAGATTGTGGCCTCTAACCAATCCAGTTTGATTTGTCCACCCAAATCCTTGCAAAATGTCCTGCTCAAAAGCATTCCATAACTGGCAGGAATATCTGCTACCAAAATAGTCAATTTCACCCTCTTGTCAGGGTAAGCTGCAAGTGCGACTCGTGCATCTTTAATCTGCCCAATCAAGGAAATCTGTTTTCCATCCATAGAATAACATCTTCCAAATGTTTTTGTGAGTGATAATCCTAGGGCTTTAGCCACGGGGGAGGGCATAATGTTATCAGAAGCTCCAGAATCTATAATGCAGTTACTAAGTTTATGGCCATTGATAAATAGAGACACATAAAAAGGATTAGGTTTCAAGTCAGTATAAGGAGCATTGGTGGATGAATTTGAAGTCATTTTAGGGGTAGATGAGGATGACTCAGATGAGGAAGCAAATAATCTAGCAATGGGGGATTCAGTATCAACTTCCAATTGATTCACAAAATTCAGTTTGTGTAGGACTACCTTTAACATGTTTAACTAATTTGTCAAGTTCAGTAGGTTTCAACTTGAGATATTTAATAGGAGAAATTTGAATTTTTGCAAATTTACAGAAATCTACAATATCAAAAGAAGCATCTAGATCATTTCTATGTAGCAATCTATTTTCCTGAGCTTTCAAATTAGCATCATGAGTTCTAGTTAAAGGCTCCTTACCTTTGCCAGGTACTTCTTGAGTATTAGAGGATTTCATATTCCTCTGACCCCTAGTGAGCACAGCGCATGAAGGATCTTCAAGGGTTACCAATATTTCACCTCCCCTTTCTGAATCAGACTCATATTCAAGGAAGTGTATTTCAGAGCCGCTAGGTTCTTCGAAGTTCCTTTCATCTTCTGTGGCTTCTCCTAGCATATCTTGAGTAGCAGTCGTCTGAGTGTACCTGAGCATTTCTGGGCAAGAATTCCCATCATGGTCAGTAGTCAAGTGAAAGATACACATGTTTCCTCTTCCAGGAGCAGGTTCAATAGCCAGTCTTGGTTGTGCTGCTGTCAGGGGTAAAGCTCTACCAGTATTTGCTTGTTGATTCAAATTCCTTCTGCTTATATCTTGATACAGTTGTTGGAAGTGAGCACCAGCTTTAGGTAGTTGCCTCTTTAAGGCAATCATATCATTCACCAACCTTTGCAATACAGGGTCCGTAGATGATGAGGGTTGGGCATTTGGGACCTGAACCTCTCTCTTCCATTTACCAGCCATAATTAGATCATCCTCCAATCCAACTGCTAAGGCTTGTGCAGCTGGCAAATCAGCAATTACACCTCTCCTGAGATGGAAGCTAACATCAGGAGGCATAGCATTAATAAAGAAACATTTCTGATTTTCGCCAGACGGTCTTTTTGTAGCAGAGATTTTGTTCACAATTCTATTAAATTTAGCCATGAACTCCCTCATAGGTTCATGAATCTCCTTTTTAAGCTGAGTCAGCTGTGCAAGGAGGTAATGCTCGTCCTCTGCACTCTTGAACCTATTTTCAAAGGCAGTCTTCATTTCATTCCAATTTGTAATTGAGGAATCAGTCAGGTGGTAGAACCATTGTGCAGCAGTGTCAGTCAAAGTCTACACAAAGAGCCTTATGGCAACATCTTGGTGTTGAACACCTAGCACACTGCATGCTGCTGCAAAAGCACATAAATGTTCTTCTGGTGATGTTTTACCATCTCCATTGAACCTGGGCAAATTTTCTCTTGCATTTTTAGGTAATGGATTTAGGTTGGCCCCGAGGTTCAGAGGCCTTATGGCAGCTCCCCAAGGTTGAGCCATGGGTAGAAAATTTATAGCTAAGGGGATAGTAGTGCCTGAAAGGGTTAAAGCTTGACAGAGAGGGGAAGTAGAAGGTTTAGGAGGACTAGGGGGTCTACTTCTTGCTCTTCTTGCATGAGTAGGGATATAAGGAAAATTAAGATTTTGCAATGTTTGAAAGGTAGGGTCCTCAACTCCCTCTCTTCTCGAAGACCTGGTATATGGTCTAGAATCCAGCTTAAAATATTGAAACTGGATAGGCAGTTATTGATTTCTTTGTTGTTCTTGATTTCTTTGTACCTCAAGGGCTTGGTTTCTTGCAGCGTTTTGTGCCTGCCTTCGTCTCTACCTGAGTAACAACAATCTCAAGTTATCGGCCAATTCCTCTTCTTGTTCTAACACTCTGCTTGCTCTTCTATAATCTTCACTATTCCGGCGAGTACGCCAAGCAAGTGTATTCAACTGGCCAATGATGTCTTCCTGTTCGTCTTGAAATCCAAGATTGGGTTGCAGAACAGGAATTATGTTTTCGTGTGGAAGCACCATTGTTGCTTCATATTCAAGCGATTAATCTTTAATTAATGATTTTATCAAGTTTCCCCAGTCGAGTCGCCAAAAAATGTTGGCTAACAGATTTGTCCTTATTCTGAAAATAACTTATTCTGACTCTATACCCTTCTTTCAAGAACAAATGAGTTAAACAACAAATGGGTGAACCTTTAAATTAGTTCCCCTCTGAATTTAGGTACAGCTCCCTTTATGATTTTCAATGAATTTTAGCCTATTCAACTAACCAAATGCATTTTTAACCAGAAAACGCCTAAGGCAGACTAACATCCATACATAGCCATGTCATGAACGCGATAAATTTATAAGGTAACAAGATAGAATGCACAGATTCTATTTAGGTACATTCAAATACGTGAATACATTAATCTGAATTTGCTGAACTAGTAAGGAATATAACACATATGATGGGTTGTTCAAATAAAGAGCAATTACCAGGTGAAAGGAGATTTCACACAGAAAATCTAGTTCCACACATTTAGACGCACAGATCTAAATAAGCAGCAATTGTTCTTCTTCTCATTCACAGATGAAAATTTACTCAAACAATCATCACATAATGTAAGAATTAAGCACAGTTTTTCTGAAATTCCCTTCCTCTTTTCTTTCTCTAACTTCTATTATCCTTTTAAAAATTTTGAAAACATATAAATATGAAAGTTTTAACCATGTCCTCGAGCAAATTAAACCCAGAGTTAACATCACTCTGACCCATACGGGATTTAGTTTTAACAACTAATTATAAAAGATCAAAGTTGCCAGAAATAACATAAATTGAGGAACTGAAAAAGAATGAGCCGATGAGGTTATGACTGGGGCGATGAATCATCATCCCCTGATTTACTGTCGATAGCCTGGGAAGCATGCTGGGTTCTCCACTCCTAAAAGGCAGCCACGAACTCCTAGATTTTAGGGAAGTTTGGTATACCTATATGCTTCATCCTCGATTTCCAGACCTCCTTTTCCCTTCGCATTTTCCCAAAATTTTCCTGGTGTTCTAGGAGTGCATCGATGCAGACATAGAGCAGGGATTTGATTTTAGAAACCCTAGAGAAATCCTCAATCAGAATATTATCATTTTCTTTAACAAAGTGGATTTTATCTCTGAAGGATTGGACTACTGCTTCAACATCTTCCACAGGCTTTCCGTCGTCCTTTAAGTATTTTACATCGATACATTGCAAATCATGTTGCAATGATTGAGTGAAGTCCGTTATCTCCTTGATTAGCTTTGAGAGTTCAAAGCGTCCTTGTCGAGATATGGAGTTCCTCCATTCAATATTCTTTTTGTTTACATACAATAAATCCTCATCCACACCAGTCAGTTTCATCTCTGCCAAAAACTTCTCCAGCCCATATTTTTGAACTTCCTCTATCTGGTTTATCACACTGGTCCACTTACCTTCGTCCTTAGCCCAGACAGCAACCTGTGCTTTAAGATCTTCAATGGTAGTAGCAGTCAAGTCATATATGCCTTTGA
Source organism: Cunninghamia lanceolata (assembly GCA_027924645.1). Lineage (NCBI taxonomy): Eukaryota > Viridiplantae > Streptophyta > Pinopsida > Cupressales > Cupressaceae > Cunninghamia > Cunninghamia lanceolata. The sequence continues at coordinate 19,521,317 of BSBN01000520.1, read as the reverse complement.
GTTCATGAATATATTTAGTTCCTTTTTGCTCGATGTTGTCTAACCAGCTGTCAAATGTTTTTGAGACCATTTTGCTTCTATGAACTTGATCTAACATTTTTTGATTGACAGGTGACTTCGGGTCGAAAGACAAGGGGACCTGTGAGATCGGCTGTGGGTTAGGATTGTTAATGGCCTCAATGTACTCTACCATTGAACGCAGAGCCTATTTCAATTCTTTTTTGTCCTTCTCATCTTTCATTGTTCGACTAACCATTTTCTTGGTGGAAGCTTCAAGATGGTGCACATCTGCAGCTCTGGAGGCAGCACCGAGATCTATCCTCTCCACAGTGAAATCATGCACTGTAGGATCTTGAACCTCTTCCTCGGTCACTGGCTTGGCTATTTCTGCACTCCAGTTACCAGTGTTTGGGTCAATATTTATTCTGGATGTTGTTTTAAGTCTCTTGGACTTGGGGGTCTTTCCCAGACATTTACTTACCATGTCTTCCAGAGGGAGAACAAAAGGAATCACCTTCTTTTTGTCAGATATAGAGCTCTCTAGCCACTTCGGTGCTGGGGCCGAGGTTGTCTTCCTGGGTTTCTCTCCATCAGAGGGTTTATCTGAAATCATCAACATCTCAGGGGTGTCCAAAACAGCCTCTGACTGTGAGCCAGTGTCAACTACTTCTATCCTGTTTGGGCTTGTCTCTTTGTCCCCCATAGGCTCTTCCAATTCTTCTTCTGAATTTAAATCAACAATTACTGTTTTAGAAGTCTGCTTCTTTTTTTTCCCTTTGGTTCTCAGCCTGGTGACACGAGATGGCAGAATATCTGTGAGGACCCTTCTGGATTTCTTAGTGACAGGGCTTCTCTCGGTTGATGGCTCGGAAGCACCTGCACCATAGATAGCAAGAGGTTGATTAGAAGAATCCAGGGGAAGCGGTGATGCAACCACTGAAGAGAATTGTTGAACATTTTTATTTTGAAACCCCTGCTGTCTCTTTTCTCTCAACCATTTTTCAGTCCTCTTTATCACCGGAAGGGTCTTAATTTCAATTCTGTCCTCCTCTTTCTTGCTCCAGTCCACCTCTGGAATGGGTAAGTGTTCTACTTTCTCGAATTGTGGATCAATCACTTGTTCATCATCAACAAAAATTCCAGAAACATCCATACTTAAATTAAGGGTAATTATTTGCCCCAAAGAAAATCTACACCATAGCCTTCTCCTAACTTCAAATTCATCTGGGCAGTCTTCCCAGTAATCCTCCAACTTTGGAAGGTGTGAGTGCCCTGTTCCAGAATCTAAGTTATCTTTAACAAAACATTTACTGTCGAATTTGGCCCTAGCAGTGAAGAATTGAAAATTGAACCTCTTGAGGTTCACCTCCAGATTTAAGGCATTAGATGTTGATTGGCATGAATAATGCCCAAGTTCAACAGGAAAAGAAATACCACAACCCCTTTTTGATGGGAATTTTTTATCAACATGTGCCAATTGCTGACATACCTCCATCAGTACAAAACAATCAAATACATACCTGGGCAACTTCATTGGTTCACCATCAAATCCCCCAACTCTAATATAGGTGAACTCAGAGAATTGGATGAAATAGCTACCGTAGATACTGATCAGTTGCATTGCTTCACTGGTCATTCTCTTGCCTGGGTTGCCTGCCAATTCATAGGTCATCTTTCTAGTGAAGACATCATTGATCCTTTTATAATTTTCATAACAATTTTTCCTTTGCAACTGTGAGTAATATTCGTAAATTTTACTGTTTTCATCTAAAGGCTCATGAGGCAGGTCAAACCAATCTCTTGTGGAAGCTAAACAATAAAACAGATATGAAGACATATAGAAATCCCAATTACCCAGACAATTGCTTAAACCCTGATGAAGACAGTCGGCCGCTATTTCAACCCAATCCAAATATTGTTCGCCTTGAAGGATGACCTATATGAAAAAGTACATCCAATCTTCCCAGTAATAGGCATGCTGATTGCCTCTCAGTCTATGTAATAACACCACCATATCCCTTACTTCCTTGATCAGATGATCTCTGGTGAGTGGTCTGGGTAACCTTGAACCGCCCTTCTGAAATTTTAGCAGCCAATTCCTTACTATCACACTTTTGTAAGTTGGTTTCTTTTCTGAGAAATATCCATTGGAGGAGGTAATGTCGAGGTTGGAATACGCCTCTTTAGGCGGTATCTTCATCACAGACATAAGGGTTTGTCTGTTGACACAAAACAACACATCCCCGTTGGCATTTTTGACACATCTGTCCTGGGGGTCATATCTGTTTATACATTCTTGAACCAATTCAAGGCACAGTATTGCCTGAGGAAAAGCTGCAGCTTCCACTAAACCACTGTCTACAATTTTCTTCATTGTGGGGGTTTGGACAGGGTTTTTAGTTCTTTCTATGAATTCCTCTAAATCATACTGAACTAATGCGGTATCTCCAAATTCTGAGTGGGAATAAATAAGACCAGGGCCGTGTTCATCCCCTAAACATGTAGACTTCAAAGACATACTTGGAAGATTATGATAAAGCAATTCAACTTTCGACAATAACAGAAATTCCAGAGGCTCTTCTTTCCAGTATAAGAATTTGGAATAGCACAGGGGAAACAGAACTCACCTTCAGGATATTTGAATTCACTGCGAAAACTTGAAAAATGAGAGCCTTACACTTCCAGTGCTATTCTTCTCTGCGTCGCACAGTATGTTTACTTGCTAAAATTGGTTTGTTCTTGGTTAATAATGGCACTTACCAGAATGAATAATTATTGCTCGGAACAATACGTGCCAAAAATATTTGAAGAGACGTGAACTCTGATTTGTTCATTAATAGCAAGTAATGTTCACGCGCCATCATGAAGTACAATAATTATCCGTAGCCTCCGCTAAATTAGAGCTCTCGTTTTCATGATGAGTTTCTGACAAAATCTCCTCCAACTTTCCCGCTAAATTTGGCTTGGAAAACCGCGGGAGCAAATGGGACCAAAATTACCAAATCTTCGAACCATTGAACCATTGAACCTTTAGGACATGGTTCAACGCGGTGGTTCAATGTAATGGTTCAAACATGCCAACCGGACCTTATGGATTGGGCAAAAAAAGGAACTTACGGAAACAAGGACTTGACTTATGAACCGTTGAACTTGGGAAGACATGGTTCAATACGAAGGTTCAATGACGCAAGGGTTATATAGACCGACAAAAAGTTACGTGGCTTTTGGTATAAGGCCCCCAATTATGGAACAGTGAACTCTTTGAACTTTGAACTATTGAACCCCGCGGAAGAGTTCAAGCGGAAGGTTCAATGACACATAATATAAGACAACTGCGTGACCCGACTGATGAAAAGGCGGTGAATATTGAACCTTTAGACGCTTGAACCTTGAACCTCGCTGAAGAGTTCATGCGGAAGGTTTGAGTTCAACCCGAAAGTTCAAAGACGCTTGAGACAAACAAAAGGACAGCTTGCTTTATATGACACTTCAGACACATTGAACCATGAACCTTGAACTTTGGGAATGGTTCGGGTTCAAAGGTTCAAGCCTTAAGCAACTTTGTATACAAAGCCGATGCACGGGTAAAAATTGAAGGACTAAGAGCCGATTTACGAAACAAAGGTATGACCGGAAATATAGTACGATAAACCGGCTCTTGTTCAAGAAATATTACCGATACATAAATAAACAAGGGCGACTCAAAAGGTAACACATATTAAACATTTTGGTGAACACGTGTTCTTTTGAATTTTGCACCTTGCTAAGTTTTGTACTTCAGATTTACATTCATTTCATTGTTCATCTTATTGCATTTGAAAAATTACAAAAAAAATTGAAAATTTTGAAAAAATTAGCATTTTTAGCTTGCATTTTCAAATAATTTGAATTAGTTGGCATTTAATTTCAACAAATTTCTGTCATTATCATCAGATCTGATTTAAAATATAGAAATTTTTCATTCACCATTCATTTACATTGCATTTTCATGCTTAAATTGATGAAATTTGCTTGAAATTGTACATTTTTCCATATAACCTAGTTTTGCATTAGCTAGGGTTTGTAGTCAAAATCTTGTTTCAAATTTTACTACCCTTTTAAAACACTCATTAGGACTAATTTCTAACTATGGTGTTTCATCAAAGTGGTTTTCTTGCAAAATTTCATGTCTAGGGTTTGAAAACCTTGCTTTATCACTAGATTTTGGCCTTATCGTCTCTCTAGTTGCATCATAGGCGTGTTTAGAAAGATTTTTCTACATTAGGGTTATAATTTTTTGCCCCTCCGCAAATTCTTTACAACACCCTTTCTATTGGGCCTTTGCATTGAAAGTTGGTGAAAATTTACATATTTTAGTGTATTTTCACTAGGGTTTGACTTGTCATCCCTCTAGGATTGCATCAAAGGTGTGTTGTGAAGGATATTATTGATTTATTGGACTGATATTAGACATATTATTTTCTACACCTCATCAATTTCCTTACAACACCTCCTCTTTCATTCGTTTGCATTGAAAAAAAAGTTAAAAAATCAAGCATATTAGGTCATATTTACATATAGTTTTGCACTTGTCTCTTGCATAAGTTTTGAAAAGCTTTTAAAATCTGATTTCACATTGATTTTAGAACATATACAAATTGCTTCTAATCGCAACAATAACAATAGGTTCCCTCCTAGGCATGACATGAAAAGAAATATCCCCGAACCCGAAATTGTGTTTACACCTCATGATAGAAAAATTGGAGATACTGAAGGACCTCTTTATATCACTGTGAAGATAATGGGAAATCCTGTGGATGGAACCCTTATTGATCCTAATTTCATGACTAATGTGGCAACGCAAGAGTTCCTCTATTCACATGGGTTGATACAAGGCTTTTATGACCCTTCGGACATGATTAAAACACATAAGGGAACCTTTATAAAAAATTATGGGAAGATATTTTTATTGGTTACTATATTTGAGAAATTCGTAGAACAATTATTTGATATTGTCCCTATATCTGACCTTTTTCGCATAAAATTAGGAAACCCACGGTTAAAGACTATGAAAGTTGTGCCTTCAACAATTCATAATTGTGTAAAATTTCCTTTGAATGGACAAGTGCATACCATCCCTCGCAATCGGTACAAACCTTTGGTTACAAAACAACACTTTACCCTTGATTACTTTTGGGAACGATCTGAAGTGGAACCAGAGCCACAGATAGATTTTAACTTCTTGAGCTATAGAAACTACAAAACATAATTATTACATCAATTGGCTGGTCCTTCTATTCAAGAAACAACAAGAGACGAACAACCCGCATTTGAAGAACTTCCTAGACCGAAAGGAAAAGGACCCTATGCTAAGGTTCCTCCCCCGCCATCCTTACAAGGATCGGGAGGTAGTCGTCGAGAGAAAAACATTCCACCTAGACAAATGAGATTTGACCCTAGTGCATCCTCCTCTAAAACACAAAAACCTATGGAAGAGCAAGACACTATTTTAAAAGAGATAAATAGTAAGACAAGAAGAAATAGACAAGCAAGAGAAAGGAGGAGACGACAAGAATTGACCCAACGAAACACACCTCAAGAAGAAAACATCTCACCTAACATTGAATCAAACTAAGAAGACCTTAAGAATGGACAACTTTAAGACAAGAATAAGAGTTGGGCTATGGTACCTTATGTCCCACTTTCCTCTAACATTTGGGAGTGGGAAGATGATGATTTGCTCGATGACAACCGCTAGTTCGGTTGTCCCCACAGGTAAGTATCTCTAACCCTGGTGGTCACCTAGGGAATTAGCATGATTGGCTCGTGTATGTGACCTCCCCTCTCATGTTGTGATTCCCCTGTGATGTGTTATGTGTTGTTTATGCCTCCTAGGATGACCCTTGATTCTCTTGTAAGGTTAAGGATACTGGGAGACCGCCTCTGTTGTAACCTTCTTCTATTTGTATCATCATTCTTCTATATTGCTTCTCCTATATTTTCATTGTTGTGTGTTGTGTCTTAAGGACATAGCATTGTGGTTGGTGAGTTGGGGGCATGCTCCTACATGATTTTTGATAAGGCACTTGTTTCTCCTCTCTTGATTTATTGTTTCCCTTCCTCTAGTGGTTCTATCTAGCGAGCGGATGACGAAAAACATATTATACTGATACAAACCTAGTGTCCCTTCAGTGAGAAATCAAAAAATGGACCATGTCCATACATGACGACGGGGTTGGAATATTTATTATCCAACGCTTGGCTAGTAGAATCACTCCGTGTGATACTCTTGATGTTGTCTTATCACACTTAAAAAACATAACAATACTATTGCTCCGTGCACTTTGTTTATCTTTGAATATCACCTTGGTTACACTCAGTTTTGAGATTTTTGTGGTATGGCCCCACGGTTATACTCGGTCTCTGAATCCGTAGTATAACCTTGGCTCTTTATGTGAATGATCATATGCATTGTTGTTTATCATGATTATATGGACACTAACACTTTTCTTGCAAGAATGTGTTTGTGAGAACATTTGGTGATTGTAAAGTACATGTCATCTCCGGGGGGCATGGGCTTTGTGAAAGCTCGTGTTCTCTTGTGTGTTTTCTTACTACCTTAACGTTCTTGATATCGTGACATGATATCAACCACCTTAAGGTGTGGGCATATATAAGGTAAGCTGTCTGCTTTAGACCCTAGCAACGTGTGTTTGTAAATCTTGAAATCTATTGCAATCATTTAAGCCCTCTACGGAGGTGGGATATTGCGTATATCCTTTTTATCTTAAGCCCTCTATGCAGGCGGGATATCATGTATATCCTTTTTATCTTAAGCCCTCTACGGAGGTTGGGGATGGTGTATTTATCAAGGAGAGTGCACATCCTTTCAATTTCTAAAAGTCCCTTATGGAGGCAAGGAGCAGATCTGAGACTATCTTAACCCTTAAGTATGTCTACGGAGATTGTTGTGGCGAAGTGCAATCATCAGTGTGTTTTTATAATGTGCCTGAGATGGTGATGAACCTAGAAAAAGGTACACTTTGTCACTTGTCTGTCATGTTTTCTCTGTGTCTTCCATGTGTGTGTGTGTGTCATATTTGTTCCCATGCATAGTTTAAAGACCGGTGGCAATGAGTCCCTCCTATGCTTTGGGATTTGTATGGCATGTTTGTTCTCAAGTGCAATCTTAAAGATTGGTGGCGATGAGTCCCTCCTGCACTTTGAGATTTGTTTTGCATGTCGGTTGCCCCACATCTAGTTTAAAGACTGGTGGCGATGAGTCCCTCCTACATTATGGGTGGTGTGTTTACTTTCCTTGTACTTTTATTTGCATTTCATATATATGAGAAAAAGAAAAAGAAAATAATCACTGCATTCATTGTATTCACTGTATTCACTATGTTTTGCGTGTCTTCAATGTTGTCTTCTTCATTTTTTATGTGACTGTAACTGTCTTCTCCATGTTTTGTGTGCCTGTTATTGTCTTCATTATGATTGGTGTGTCTTCTCTGTGCTTGGTGTGTTTACTATGCTTGTTGACAGTACTTTAATGCATGTATTGGCCTTGCATTTATACATACATTGAAGTGGGGGCTAAATGTTATGTCAAAAAATGACCCGGATTTTCCCTCTTAAGGTTTAGCTCTCGAGTCCTTTAGAATACATTTTAGTCATCTTGCATATTAATGGTGCCTCCTAATGAGAAAACCCTGAAGTTTCATGGCAAATGGGACCTAGGGGATGTACTTAACATGATTCCTACTTGAAATAGGGGGGAGGACTTGGGCACTCATGCCCTAGTCCTACCCTATTTTAGGTCAGGAACTATTTTTGGGTGTCAGTTTTATGACCGTTATTAGGTCCTATGCCGACATCTTTAGTTTAAATTACGAAATTCTTAGCGGGAATGTTTGTAGTTGCATATGTAAGCATGATTAGTGATTTATTTGAAAACTAGATGGAAAGTAGATGGAAATTTGATGAGCATTGTGATTTTGTGAAAGTGATTCAAGGCATTCATTGTGTTGCAGAGCAGTACTTTGTTGTTATTGTGTTTGTATTTGCAGATTTGGCATCCATCTCCTCATGGCATGAAGAGCATCTTCCTCCCATGAGATCTTCACTACATGTTGATATCAATTGTGTTTTCTATCATTTATCATTTGGATTTTTCCTCTATCCTGCAGGGATACGCACTCTTTAGCTGACAACGGTGTTCAGAAGACTTGAATGTCTCTCTGGGGCTTGACCAAGGCAATCCGCTAAACACCACAACCCCCAACCCACTTTTCTATGATTGCAGGTTACAAGTTGTGGAAGCGAGAGAAGTGGAGTTGTAGGAGAGTAGTACAAACTATTGGAAGTTTATAGCAGAGAAGAAAACAAGGACATGGGCTCAGGTGCCTGCTCATTAGTCCTTCGGATCCTGCAACTGTAAAAAATCTAAAACAACAGAACTGTGTTGCAAACAACATTCTTAAATCTTGACAAAAACTAAGGCACTGGATTAGGGCACCCGCTCATTAGTCCCTGACTTTTCCACACACCGAACTGTAAAATCTAGTATGTATTTGATTGTCATTTGACATCTCTGTGTGCAATCATTTTCTGTAATTTGTCTGTTAGTTTACGAATTTAAGAAATTAGGGTTTTGAGCATACTTGGGATTAATTGAACAACAAAATCACACAATTCCAATCTTTCCCTATGTTCCAAGTGACAGGAGATCTATAGTAGAGTTCTCTACTCAGTTGAATGTCCTTGAATGTTTAGTGGTGAAAGGAGGATCGATATAAACCCTTAAAAACATTATTTGAACATCTTTCCCCCCTTTTCATATTAAACATTTTGATGAACCCATGTTCTTTTGAATTTTGTACCTTGCTGAGTGTTGTACTTTAGATTTACATTCATTTCATTCATTCATTTCATTGTTCATCTTATTGCATTTGAAAAATTACAAAAATTGAAAAATTTGAAACATTTAGCATTTTTAGCTTTCATTTTCAAATAATTTGAATTAGTTGGCATTTAATTTCAACAAATTTCTATCATTATCATCATATCTGATTTAAAATACAGAAATTTTTCATTCACCATTCATTTACATTGCATTTTCACACTTAAATTGATGAAAATTGCTTGAAATTGTGCATTTTTTCATTTAACCTAGTTTTGCATTGGCTAGGGTTTGTAGTCAAAATCTTGTTTCAGATTTTACTACCCTTTGAAAAAACTCATTAGGACTGATTTCTAACTGTGGTGTTTCATCATAGTGGTTTTCTTGCAAAATTGCATGTCTAGGGTTTGAAAACCTTGCTTTTTCACTAGATTTTGGCCTTATCGTCTCTCTAGAATTGCATCATAGGCATGTTGTGAAGGATTTTTCTGCATTATTTGGCTGTTATTAGGGTTATAATTTTCTGCCCCCTCTCAAATTCTTTACAACACCCTTTGTATTGGGCCTTTGCATTGAAAATTGGTGAAAAAATTGTATATTTTAGTGTATTTTCACTAGGGTTTGACTTGTCTTCACTCTAGGATTGCATCAAAGGTGTGTTGTGAAGAATATTATTGGTTTATTGGACTGATATTAGACATATTATTTGCTTCATCTCATCAATTTCCTTACAACACCTCTTCTTTCATTTGTTTGCATTGAAAAAAAAAGTTGAAAAATCAAGCATTTTAGGCCATATTTACACATAGTTTTGCACTTGTCTCTTGCATAAGTTTTGAAAAGATTTTAAAATCTGATTTCACATTGCTTTGAAAACATACACACATGGCTTCTAATCGCAACAATAACAATAGGTTCCCTCCTAAGCCTTACATGAAAAGAAAGGTCCTCGAACCCGAAATTGTGTTTACACCTCATGATAGAACAATTGGAGATACTGAGGACCTCTTTATATCACTGTGAAGATAGTGGGAAAACCTATGGATGGGACCCTTATTGATCCTAATTTCATGACTAATGTGGCAACGGAAGAGTTCCTCTATTCACATCGGTTGATACAAGGCTTTTATGACCCTTCAGACATGATGATTAAAACACATAAGGGAACCTTTATAAACACTTCTAGGAAGATATTTTTATTGGTTACTGTATTTGAGAAATCCGTAGAACATTTATTTGATATTGTCCCTATATCTAACCTTTTTCACATAAAATTAGGAAACCCATGGTTAAAGGCTATGAAAGTTGTCCCTTCAACAATTCATAACTGTGTAAAATTTCCTTTGAATGGACAAGTGCATACCATCCCTTGCAAAAGGTACAAACCTTTGGTTACAAAACACCACTTTACCCTTGATTACTTTTGGGAATGATCTGAAGTGGAACTGGAGCCATGGACAAATTTTATTACATCAAAACACAATTATTACATCAAATGGTTGGTCCTTCTATTCAAGAAACAACAAGAGACAAACAACCCGCATTTGAAGAACTTCCTAGAGCGAAAGAAAAAGGACCCTATGCTGAGGTTCCTTCCTCGCCATCCTTACAAGGATCGGGAGGTAGTCGTCAAGAGCAAAATATTCCACCTAGACAAATGAGATTTGATCTTGGTGCATCCTCCTCTAAAACACAAAAACCTATGGAAGAGCAAGACACTATTTTAAAAGAGATCAATAGTAAGACAATAAGAAATAGACAAGCAAGAGAAAGGAGGAGGAGACGACAAGCTTTTGCCCAACAAAACACACCTCAAGAAGAAAATATCTCACCTAACATTGAATCAAACCAAGAAGACCTTAAGAATGGACAACTTTAAGACAAGAATAAGAGTTGGGCTATGGTACCTTATATCCCACTTTCCTTTAACATTTGGGAGTGGGAAGATGATGATTTTCTTGATGACAACCGCTAGTTCGGTTGTCCCCATAGGTAAGTATCTCTAACCCTGGTGTGGTCACCTAGGCAATTAGCATGATCAGCTTGTGTATGTGATGTCCCCTCTTATGTTGTGCTTCCCCTGTGATGTGTTATGTGTTGTTTAGGCCTCCTAGGATGACCCTTGATTCTCTTATAAGGTCAGGGATACTGGGAGACCGCCTCTATTGTAACCTTCTTCTATTTGTATCATCATTCTTCTATATTACTTCTCCTCTATTTTCATTGTTGTGTTTTGTGTCTTAAGGACATAGCGTTGCGGTTGGTGACTTGGGGGCATGCTCCTACATGATTGTCCCTAAGGCACTTGTTTCTCCTCTCTTGATTTATTGTTTCCCTTCCTCTAGTGGTTCTATCTAGCGAGCGGATGACAAAAACATATTATATTGATACAAACCTAGTGTCCCTTTAGCAAGAAATCAAAAAATGAACCAAGTCCATACATGACAACGAGGTTGGAATTATATTATCCAATTATTGGCTAGTAGAATCACTCTATGTGATACTCTTGATGTTGTGTTATCACACTTACAAAACATAACAATAGTATTGCTTCGTGCACTTTGTTTATCTGTGAATCTCACCTTGGTTACACTCAATTTTGAGATTTCTATGGTATAGCCCCACAGTTATACTTAGTCTCTGAATTCGTAGTATAAGCTCAGCTCTTTATGTGAATGATCATATGCATTGGTGTTTATCATGATTATATGGACAGTAACACTTTTCTTGCAGGAATATGTTTGTGGGAACATTTGGCGATCGTAAAGTACATGTCACCTCCAGGAGGCATGGGCTTTGCAAAAGATTATTTTCTCTTGTGTGTTTTCTTCCTACCTTAACGTTCTTGATATCATGACATGATATTAACCACCTTAAGGTGGGGGCATATATAAGATAAGCTGTCTGATTTAGATTCTAGCAACGTGTGTTTGTAAAGCTTGAAATCTATTGCAATCATTTAAGCCCTTTGCGGAGGCGGGATATCATGTATATCCTTTTTATCTTAAGCCTTCTACGGAGGTGGGGATGGTGTATTTCTCAAGGAGAGTACACATCCTGTCATTTTCCAAAAGTCCTTTGAGTTGGCAAGGAGCGGATCTGAGACTATCTTAACTCTTAAGTGTGTCTTCAAATATTTTTGTGGTGAAGCCCAATCATCGGTGTGTGCCTATAATGTGCCTGAGATAGTGATGAACCTAGAAAAAGGTACACACCATCCCTTGTCTATCATGTTTTCTCTGTGTCTTCCATGTTTGTTTGTATGGCATGTTTGTTCCCATGCATAGTTTAAAAACTGGCAGCAATGAGTCCCTCCTATGCTTTGGGATTTGTATGGTGTGCTTGATTTGTATGGCATGTTTGTTCTCAAGTGCAGTCTTAAAGATTGGTGGTAATGAGTCCCTCCTGCACTTTGAGATTTGTTTTGCGTGTCTGTTGCCCCATATGCAATTTAAAGACCGGTGATGATGAGTCCCTCCTGCATTATGGGTGGTGTGTTTACTTTCCTTGTACTTGCATAATTTGCATTTCATATATATGAGAAAAAGAAAAAGAAAATAATCATTGCATTCACTATATTCACTGTGTTTTGTGTGTCTTCAATGTTGTCTTCTCCATGTTTTGTGTGACTGTAATTGTCTTAAATGTGTTTTCTGTGCCTGTTACTGTCTTCATTGTGATTGGTGTGTCTTCTCTGTGCTTAGCATGTTTACTGTGCTTGTTGACCGTACTTTAATGCATGTATTGGCCTTGCATTTATACATACATTAAAGTGGGGGCTAAATATTATGTCAAAAAATGTCCCCTTGGGGGCTTTTCCCTCTTAAGGTTTAGCTATCAGATCCTTTAGAATGCATTTTAGTCATCTTGCATATTAATGGTGCCTCTCGATGAGAAAACCCTGAAGTTTCATGGCAAATGGGACCTAGGGGATGTACTTAACATGATTCCTACCTGAAATAGGAGAGGAGGACTTGGGTGCTCCCACCCTAGTCCTACCCTATTTTAGGTCAGGACCTATTTTTGGGTGTCAATTTTATGACCATTATTAGGTCCTATGCCAACATCTTAAGTTTGAATTACGAAATTCTTAGCGGGAATGATTGTAGTTGCATATATAAGCATGATTAATGATTTATTTGAAAAATGGATGGAAACTAGATGGAAATTTGATGAGCATTATGATTTTGTGAAAGTGATTCAAGACATTCATTATGTTGCAGAGCAGTACTTTGTTGTTATTATGTTTGTATTTATAGATTTGGCATCCATCTCCTCATGGCATGAAGAGCATCTCCCTCCCATGAGATCTTCACTACAAGGTGATATCAATTGTGTTTTCTATCATTTATCATTTGGATTTTGCCTCTATCACGCAGGGATACACACTCTTTATCTGACAACGGTGTTCAAAAGACCTGAATGTCTCTCCGGGGCTTGACCAAGGCAAGCCTCTAAACACCACAACCCCCAACCCACTTTATATGATTACAGGTTACAGGTTGTAGAAGCGAGAGAAGTGGAATTGCAGGAGAGTAGTGCAGACTGTTGAAAGTGCAAAGCAAAGAAGAAAACAGGGACTTGGACTTGGGCGCCCACTCATTAGTCCTTCGGATCCCGCAACTGTAAAATCTCTAGAATAGCAGAACTGTATTGCAGACAACATTCCCAGATCCTAACAAAAATTGAGGCACTAGACTAGGGCACCCGCTCATTAGTCCCTAACTTTTTCGCACATTGAACTACAAAATCTGGTATGTATTTGATTGTCATTTGACATCTCTGTGTGCGATCATTTTCCGTAATTTGTCTATTTGTTTACAAATTTACGAAATTAGGATTTTGAGCATAATTGGGCTTAATTGAACAACAAAATTACACAATTTCAATCTTCCCCTATGTTCCAAGTGACAAGAGATCTGTAATAGAGTTCTCTACTCGGTTGAATGTCCTTGAATGTTTAGTGGTGAAAGGAGGATCGATATAAACCCTTAAAAACATTATTTGGACATCTTTCCCCCCTTTTCATATTAAACAGATTTATAGGAGATGAGTGATTTGAATCAATGGCTAAGATTGAAAGTTGATTTGAACGATATGGACGATTGAGATTGAATAGGGTTTCCCACTCCATGAGGAGTTGTAGTCATGTGACAAGTGTGCAGATAAAAATAAGGCTAGCCTGATTCAAATAAATATTATATAAATTTTAGTTGGACATGTGAAGGCATTAAATAAAAAATGTAGTATGTGACATGTGTTGCAATGAGGTGAAAGGTGGGGACAAATTCAAATATTTTATTTGAATTAGTTGGAAAATGGGAGAAGGGAAATTAATTAAATAAATAGGATTTATTTATTTAATTGGATACTGGGGTAAATGGGATTAGGACAAAATGTTACAAGATCTGTCATTTAATGTGTCGATAAGGTGATGTTGTAAGACATGGACAATTTTAAGTGTCTACAAGACCCATTAGGTGTAGTTCTTTCTTCCCAAAGTAATAAAGCAAGTTAGCAAGGTCATTGCCATTACCACAAAACTAGTTTTTACCCACATTGGAGGTTTCTAGGATTAAAAATTTATGTTGTGTGAGTTTTCTTGCTAACACAATATTCTCATCTCTAAAATTAACCTCATTTGCAAGAGCGAGTAGGAAATAAATAGAAAATTGGTGATTCTTAAATTCTAGTTAGATAAGAGCTTACATATCATTGTTCTAAGATATTCATACCAACCTCTTTTATGAAATGCTAATTTTACTATTGGTACATCCATTCACAAGCCAAAAGAGATGTCATGTATGAGAGACATTGTATGTAAATGTTTTAAATAACAGCATGCACAAGAAAGGAAAAGATTAAATAATGGTGTATCAAAGAAAATTAGAAAATTTGAACTTTCCTTAAGGTCTTATCCCTCTAGAATTAAAAAAGGACCAAGGTGTGTTGCTAAATTGAAATTGACTAATATGACAATAAAGGAACCACCAAATCAATAAAAAATCAGACCAATACTATCACAAAGAAGGAGATGAAACATAAACAAATATGGGTGCCCAAACCTAAATTGGAGATAATTTCATTAGAGAAAATATTTTTCAAGGGTCCCTCTTTACATGAATATTTGGTGCCATACAAATAATATTCTCATATGGAAAATTTAATGGAATTCTCACCATAGGTTTGTGAATAAGATGACTTATGGCAAATCTAAAGGATTTGTCCTAATCACTTTATAAGTTAATCTCTCTTTTGCTAATTATTTTGTATTATTTCACATGCATCTCTTTCTTTCTATTTACTTTTTATTTATTTTTTATTTACTTCCTCATGTCCTTCATAGTGCATGTCGATACAAGTGGTCACAAACTTTTCTTTTTGTTTCATGAAATCTTTTACTTTCAATTTAATTTTGTGTTTTTCTATGGATTTTGGATATTGCAAAGTAATGTAAGTGTCATCAACACACTTATATCCATGTTGACCAAAAATATATTTGCCCTTTATTTTTGTTCATGATTGACCTTTTTTATTGAGCCATGATTGTTGTGTTCTTCCTTGCATTCTCATTAGTTTTCACTATCCTTTTTACATGGCTTGATTTTACTTTATGATTAAGCCTCACTTTTGTGACTCCCCTTTAATATTTATAATTTTCATCTCCATTCATTTTTACATGGATCTTTCCATCATCACTTATTTACTTTTACACCTTTACACTTATTTATGTCTCTTTTATAAGCATGTCACTTGCCATAGAATACACCACATTTCTTGGCTTCCCCATTAGGGGTATTTATTAACATTATCATCCAAGCTATGTAATTTCTTATCTCCACTTGAATATAACACAAATAGCTTAATACATTTTGCATCATACCATTACCTTTACATGATTATATATTACACAGTATGCCTTGTTTTTGATAAGATAAGCGGCAAAAAAGGTGTTGATCCTATTACATATTAGCCAAAAAGGCACACCAGAGTTCCATCAAAGAACCAAAAGACAAAAACTGACTGAATGAGCAAGAAACAGCTAAAAGAGACCAAAGACCTAGACAGCGGACAGACAGCAAACCAACAGTAGAAAAAGCCCCCAACGGCTAATTAATCATCTGGTCCCAGTCATCGGCCAGGAACTTGTAGAGATCCCTATAATCCTTGAGCTCCTTCTCCTTCATACCTTGGCTGGAAAGATCAACGTCCTAAATGACAACAAGAGTCGTGGCCAACCGGTGCATCACTTTCGCAGAGAACTTTTCCAGTGTCTTGAACTTCCGCTCCAGCTTGTTGACCCTAGCCGAGAGGGTTTCAATCTCCTTATCTTTGACAGAAACCTTGTCACTCTTCTTCTTGCCAGTTTCCTTGAGCACTTTCTTTGAGCTCACAGAATCAGCCCCCTTAACATTGAGTTTGGGGAAATTGTTGGGCTCGTCCTCCGCTTCACCCTCCACATTTTCATTTTTAGTATCCTTGTTGACAAAAACTTCACCCCCCAAATGTTCATTCTCAGAAACAATAGTGTCCACTTTGTTTTTATCGTTATCAGAAATGCCATCACCCTTTGGGTCCATAGGTATGCCTTGTTATTTCTCTTATATGTTTTTATTTTACATGAAACTTATCTTATGGTACATTCATGATCTAACACAAAAAAAAATTATGTCATTTTTACATGATCACATATTCTACACCATAATATATATTTCTCTCACATTATGGAATTTAGCATATGACCATTTTACTCATATCATTACTTGTGCTCACATTATGGACAAAAATTGGGAGCTACCATTTGTCTCCCACTACATGATCTTTCACGATTCCATCAAATGATTTAAAACTTAGGCCAACACATTGTTATATGTGGCCATTAAACATCTTTTATCCACTCCTCAAATCAAATCCATAATGATATCATGAACTAAATTTGATGGGACATACTATATTTACCTTTTTAGTCTTAGTGTTAAATGATTTTATGCTTGTATACCCAATGGGAGCCAACTCGATCATATCCACATGATGTCCTTGTACATAATGATTGTATTTCCATCTCAACCTTTCATAGTTTCATGGGGGTAACTTAGTCACATCCACTTGAGTCCATGACAGACCTAACTTTACATGGTTTCATGGCGGCCTACTTAGCTACATTCCCATGATTTCATTTATACTAATCTTTTACATGGATTCATGATTGTATCTATCATAAGGCCAACCTAATAACATCCTCATGATTTCTAATAGATCATGATTTTGTCCATGCCACATATGCCACCTTTACACATTATCAATTTCACACTTATAGAGAATGCAATGTTTATGATCATATATTGTTGAGCTACTAAAGCAATTTTTAGGTACTACTAATGAATTGTGTGTGTAGGTATGGAGGATGTTTCTCTACAAGTACATGAAGAATCATGAGGCATCATATATAATCTATATCCTAGATCTATATACTATTTTATTTTACTTGATATATTACTTTAGCATACATGATTCATGGAGTTTCACATGCACACCAAAGTGGGGGGAAATGTAAGGGATAAAACTGCAGACCTTGCCCTTCTACCTATTATTTGTACTATCACAAATACAGTGTTGTAGTGCTCATTTTATCTTTTTTGTCCCACAATTTGACCCTATCCTTAAAATTTTCATTCATAATAGCTTTATCTATGCCATGAATAGGATTTCTCTAAATCCCTTAGGATATCTTACCTCTTGGAATAGGTCATCTATGTGGTCCTATCCCTTGGTTTGGACTATGTTTTATCCTTGTTCTCACATTTTAAAATTTAGTTTTCACCCTCCCAAAGTTGATCTTTATAGAGTTTGATCATTATGCTTTATATTGGCTTGTGCCCCCAAAAACCATGAGTTCAACATCTAGGATCTTGTATGTATAGATAGTCCTAAGTCATTAGTTATCATCAAATAGTTGTGAAATAAGTTGTCATTAAAAATTTGCAAAATCATTAAACACTACATCAACATTTGACATCACATAAATCACATATCTTGCTTGAGGTGTCTTTTCTTGTGTATAATTTCCGAAGGAGATCAACTCATTATCAATGAAATTGCAAACCTTCCTCTACACAACAAACACTACTATTCTTTTTAGGACAACCCTAAATGTTTTAGACATGTATGCTAAAGGTAAGAACACAAGGAAATTCACATCAATAGAGGACTAGACTACCTACATACAAAGCATCCTTGTACTATACCATGGGTGAGGCCTAGTCTTGAAGTAGTCCAGATTCACAATGCAAGTTTATCACAAGATCAACAACATAGTTTTTTTTAGGATTGATGATTAACAAAATTTTCATATATCAACAATACAAAATTAATAAATAGCTAAGCACATCCAACCCCTTTCAATTTATTATTACATTTATTAGTCTTAACTCTTGATTAATTTAAGTATTTTAGTTATTTATCATTTATCATTCAATTAGACATCTACAATAATTTTAGGGTGTGTTTTTATTTCCCTATAATATTATATGATTATATATTTTTTATATATAAGTTGAGGGTTCTACTAGGACTCTAACCCATGAAAATATTAAAGAATTATACATATTACAAAAAACTAATTAAAATTGGTATCTGTTTATACACCCTATAACTTACATATGACCTTTCAACACATCCCTTGCACTTAAAAGTGTGTATCCTGATTGGCCAACTGTCCATGCCTTCAAATTATATAAAATCATTAATCTTGTTGATTGATTTAGATCTAAATGTCATCCAAGAAAAAATGGTGAAGCAACAAAAATAGAGCATCTACGAATGCAAAAAAGATGTTTATTCTATAAGTACCAAGTATTTACCATGTCTATGACTTGCCAAAGACCCCACTCCATCCCTAGAAGACACAAACTTGATAGAATTACCATCCTCTTGCATGGAAACACATTTGGCCTTATATTCCTCTAGAAAGTGGAATTGCACCCCATGTTCAAAGAAATACCTCTTTTGGAGTGAAAAAATTCATCTCTTGAAAGAACAAGCAACATAAAAAGACTAGAATCCCCCAAACGACCATCTTGGTATATGACCCTCAAAACATCCACATACATCAATATGAAATCCTTGTAGAAGTTTTCCATATCCTCCTTATGAGAAAGAACCATTTAAAATCCTATTGGAAAGCATATATTTCCTCGACAATGTCTCTATTTAGAGCCTCCTCAATCTGGGCATGCTCCTCCTCATACAAATTCTTGAAAAGAACAATATGTTTTCTTTGGAGAGAACTCTAGAGAGAATTAAGTCCTTGAATTGAGTTTGGAATCCTATCCTTTAGTTTATTCCTTATGCCTACATAAATAGATGCCCAGGTTTTAAAAACCATAGTTTTACTAATGTCATCTTGGCCAAGGATTAATTTTATAAATATTAATGTAGCTAGATTTGGAATTAAGAAGGTATTATTTAGTCTTCGATTAGACAAAATTCCCCCATAAAGAGATTCTTTCTCACCACCTC
Organism: Cunninghamia lanceolata; assembly: GCA_027924645.1. Taxonomy (NCBI): domain Eukaryota; kingdom Viridiplantae; phylum Streptophyta; class Pinopsida; order Cupressales; family Cupressaceae; genus Cunninghamia; species Cunninghamia lanceolata. The sequence goes on along the minus strand of BSBN01000520.1, from coordinate 19,501,918 downwards.
CATGCAACTACATCTCCAAATATTCTAAGGGCCAAGACTTGAAAATCCTACAAAGAAAAAAAAATGAGAGCAATTTCCAAATGGGAAGCTTAATGAAGTAGATTACCTTGATTTTTTCCTAGATTAAAATCTAACTCACACATACCATAATGGAAAAGGCAAGATATTTTCATCATAGTCGTTAGCTAACCTCTTTTGTTTCCACTCAATGGGAGAAATAAACCATCTTGATGTATCATGATTATGACTAATGCAAATAATTTCCCCTATGGGTGGTTTACAAAATTGGCTAAAATCACAACTTTAAACAAATTGCTACAATACCCATAAGATAGGGATGGAAAATTTGGAAGGCGACCTCCTTAAGAAAGATAAGAAATATCCATAGTTAGAATGAGGATTAGATCCTCCCACTTATCTCACTTATTTCTCACCAAGGATGAGAAGGGTGTTGGCTAATACCAATGTTAGCTAGACAATTGTAGCCTTGTGCATTCCTTGAAATGGTTGAAGAAGACAACTAATTTGCATGGCTCTTATAGGCAATTATTTAACTTCCAATTATTAGTAGCTCCTTTGACTAGGCCAACAATAATTGGTTTCCTACAACACAATGAAACTACAATCTTGATAACTTCAAGCCTCCATCTCTGCTTTGTTATTCATTCTAATTCCCAAAGAAAAAAGACATACCATTAATGAACTACCCCAAAGAACTTATGACAAGGGCAATGACACCTTCTTACCCTAGATTTCCCCTAGATGTTCCATCAAAGTTGAGCTTCATGAAACTATCCAAAGTAGAGAGTCTCAATATTCTTTTTTTTGTCAATTACCTATTAACATGAGAATACATTATTATACATTACTATACCATATATTACATTATATTAGTATACATATAATATATTGGTATAGTACTAAAACTAATATAGTATGTTATGTTATATATTATATATAATTATTGTAAAACAAAATATATAGTATAAAAATATGTTAGTTATAATTTTAATAATAGTAATATTATATAATACAATACCCAATAAGGGCATGTGTTTTGACGATTAATTAATCATCAAAATAACCTTTATATATAATGATTTATAAGTGCTTCAAGAGTGGTTATGAGGGCAACATTGTGTGAAGTAATTATGATTTATGTAGTATGAATGCTCATTCTTGGAGATGGTGGGAAGTGTGTAGTCTGATGTAGTTAGGAGATAAATTTCTATTTTGAGGTTTGGTGAACTTTTAGTTACTGGAATTTGATGCTTTGATGCCATTTTCTATAGATTGTGGGTGCCTTAGCCAAGTTACTATTAGAAAATATATTATATAATACAAATATATTTATATATGCAACAATTAGCGATTTCAACCTATAAAGTACTTTAATAAATATACAATTAATTTGATTGTTTCAAATATAAAATCAAAGATTTATTATTTCATTGTCGTGCTCCTACATTTGTATTAGATCACTAATATGGAAAGATTAAAAAATTATAATTTCATTTTTTTAATTATAATTATTATTATTTTTAATTTACAAATATATTTTTAAAACTTTAATTCTAAACATCAAATTTTAACTAATGCCTAAAATCACTTGCTCCTTAAACTTTTAAAAAGGAAACAAAATTCAAAAACATTTCTTAAATACACCATCAAATCTATGACCAAAGCATTAGAAAAATAATTGATCCACAACCTTGGTTAAAACTTAAAAGCTCCTCTCTTATTCTATATTATTATAACTATATAAGATCCTCTTTTTAAATTTAATACATAATATCTCTTTTGTTAAGGCTTAATGTATTATCTACATTCATTATGTAGCAACTTTGGATTATTTCTATAATGCGTAGAAGAGTCCATGCCTTGCACTTTTTTCCTTTTATTTTACACCAATTTACACACATGTTTATATTCCTATGGGGATTTTTTTAGAATAAATCACTTTGCATATATATTTATGTTCTTAAGTGGGCCCGATTCCTAGAAGGTCTCAAGTTGTGTGTGTAGGGTATTATATTTAAAGGCATCATCCTAGTCATTTTCATTATTGAAAAAACACAGTAGAGCTTCATCAAATATCAATTCAAGGGCATTATCAAAAAATATTATCAATTCTCATTTACGATGATCATACACATCTCAATATGAATTTGCATCAAACATGATTTATATTAGACATCAAAATTCAAATTCTCTATTTATTTGTTGAATCAATCCTACGAACTTGACTATCATCAAGGAAGTTTCATATTTCTTTTTGTACACAACAAGCTCCTAAAGGTGCTTCTTAGCGCCGCCCAATTTTACCAACATAAATATCACCCCCACAGTCATTCCCAATGGGTATCAAAGGTCAAATTTCATAGATAACAAAATCACGCCACTTGGATGAAATTGCAAGCTAATCACATCCCAATCTCCAGAAATCTTAGGGTTCGTTCATCATAAGTCTCTAATACTAAATTCACTTAAATATCAACTCTTTATCATAGTATCACAACAATATACAATCACATCATATCAATTTTTGAATAAACTCTAATCCATCTTATTCTATTACAATTTATATTTCAAACAACTATTTATATTTATTATTATTAACTCGATATATATCAAAATCTAACTTTTATCATGACTTATCATTATTTACACCTAATTATTATATTAGCAAGGTTGTGTATTCCCCTCCATATGTAGTGTGCATCCATGTGGGGGGACCCTAAATCTTTTCCTTTATTATAAAAGACCCTTAAAACATCATGAGCTTCCACAATTACAAAAGCACCTCACTTCCAAATAGAGTTCTTTTGCTTTTATGTGCAAGAGTAGTCACCTCGTGAATAAAGTTAAATGCGTGCTTTTTTGTCTTAAACTTTGTTTCTTCTCCTCCTTTCGTTTAGCCTTACAAGAGGGGAAATGCTTTTGTAAAAAAAAAAACAAGTAGCTTTAGTTGGATTCTTCTTAGGTCTATTATTTTATGCACCTAAACGCTAGGGCACTAGAGAATCCCGTGACCCTTTGTCAAACATTGGGCCACATGATGATTATACCTACCTATGACACGTGTCAAAACAAGGGGATTATTTGGCTCTTCCTTTACCCCTCTCGTCCTTTTCAATGGTCCCTTTTACTCTTTTTCTTTTCCTTTTCATGGCCCCTTTTACTTAAAAAATATAGGTTTAGAGAAATAGCGAACAATACAAATAAGTTAATTTAATTATATGACAAAATTTATAAAATTAAAAATTAATAGAAATGAAATTATTAATTTGATTTTGGTGGTTGATATATAGTTGTTTGTGGTCTTGATTATAGCATGTAAATTGTAATTAAGAAGTGATTGTTCTTAGATGCATCGAAAGTAGAATGCTGAAATTTAATGTGAGTTATTCTTAAATTTTGGTGAGGGTCATTTTTACAACACAAAGATGCAGTGTGATATTGACCTCTATCCACATACTTGACCTTTTGTATGCAAAGTCGATCTCTAATGTTTTGTCACTCGACAACTAATTTGCCTTGCCTTCTGATATCTAAATCTGCAATGTTTACGAGATTGATGATGTTTACAAACACCTCTGAGGAGCTTCCTAGGTAGGGTAATTATCCCTTGGTCAAACCCTTGGATGGACTAAATTTAAGAATTTAAAAACAAAGAGTAAATACAACAAGCAATTGTGCAATTAATGCCTAAGATGATGTAACGTTTATATTCTTTATGGATCCATCATAAATGCTTCTAGATTTAACTAATGTGTTAAAATGAATTAGGATTTTTCCTTTTATACAACCCCTGGAATACAATTTGAAATATTTTGCACTTTAAGTTGACACATAATGACTAGTTGGAGGGGGATGAAATGGGCCCAATTTTAAAATTTGTATTGAAAAATATGGGGGTCGATAATGCAAAATTGAACCAAGATCAATTTCACACCACAAAATTGAACCAAGTAGGCAAGTGAATAAATTGAGGATTAGGATTGGTCCCTAGGATGTGTGAAGGTAGAATTAGGTTAGGTTCATGAAATATGCCAACTTTTGTGATCCAGATCCTAGGTGGTCGATGGGAAAATGCTCTAGATGAGGACCTAGATGTGTTGTGTGTGTAGAAGCAGTATGGAGACCAAGGCTTAGATAGAGAAGAATACAAGAAGTGGAATAGACTGCTTAATTAATTTTCATGTTATGTACATGGCATACTCTTGATGGAGAGTCATGGTTGAGTATTTACTACTATCTAGTGTCTAAATGTCTACCTAATTTTTATGTTATAGATGTGCATTTATAATTCACATAATCATGAAGACAAGGGCCATTATGAAAGTTGAACTGATTGGCCTTTCATGTGTGACACTTCATCTCCTAATGGTTAAGATTCTGGTCATGCTCTATGTTGATATGTGGCATGTCATGAAATGAATCTAGAATTTGTGTTGGCTTGATGTGTGGTGTAATGTGATGTTACAGAAAGTTGTACGCTAAATTCTGGACTATGTGGTTTATGTGCTAACATGTATAGGTGTACATATGACACAAAACTTAGAAAAAATTGCATGTGAAGTTATGTTGCATGATTCTTGATGTTGTATAGGTGACACATGATGCAAAGGGTTGTGCATGAGCTATGTGATGTCATTGGTATTACACAACATGGTTCCCAATACTGCACGAGTAGCTCATGAAGCAAGGAGCTATGTCTTTGGTGTGTCACATGGTTCCTAATGCTATGTCCATGGAACATGATGCAAGGAGCTTCACATAGGTTTGTGTACTACATTGGGTAGGATTGATGTTGGCATGCATGCTTGCATGATAACACATGAATCATTCAACCATTCTTGAAAGATAATCGTCCCAATTATATTGAAAGATACTTGTACAATCTAGTGTGAAGGTTGCATGAAACGTTTGACTCATGGAATTGCTTCAAGGATCATATATCTCTTCCCACCCATTGATATGTTGGTGCTATGAGGATTGATTGTGTATACACTTTGGCAATGATGTAAGTAGGGATGCCTAAGGATTATGTCACTGGAGTCAATTCGCATGATGCCGCATGCTAGCTCCTTGCAAAAGGGATGAAAAACACATGTGAAACAACATTGACACATAATATGCATCCCTTGGGTGTTGTAGGAACTGATCCATCCCAAATTGTAAACTATGGACGAGGCATGATTGCCAAATTCAAGCACCCAACAATGGCTTCATAAATGAGGTTCTTCATGCTTTCACCATTGACCAAAAAACCAATGCTTGACCTTGCACCCACATTTACAAATGGAATAGGTGCTTTGATTCTACATTAAATGTGGATGTTGTAGATGTTGCACAAAGACAAGTAGCTTCAAGTTTTGTGTTCTCCACTTTTGGCTTGTAGGAATCCCTTACTTCTGCATGTGTGAACAAGTTCTTATGTGCACGGTACTCTGCATTGGAGTGGTTGTTGGACTTGTGTTTATCTCACCAATTAATTATCTTGGATGGTTTGTTCTTTTCTAAATAAGACATTTTCTTTGGAATAGGGGATTTGTCCCATTTTCCTTTTAGTTTTGACTCCTTAATGATAGTAGGGTAGTGACAGAATTCTTAAATCATCTTGACCTTGGCCAACTTTAGCTTGGACTAAAATAATGAGCATAGGCCACTGCAATACTTGAGAACTCTATGCTCCTCTAACTCAAAAGTGCTCAACTTTGTGTAGAGGTCATGGAAGGCATTGGTGTAGGTGTAGACTAACTGGTTATGTCCTTCGCATAGTTGTTGCCACTAAATATAGTGGTAATCATAAACATCTTTACTATAGTATTAACCTTTGAAAGCTTCCAAGAAAGTTCCTTAGGTAGGCTCAGATACTCCTTCTATTTGGTCATCTCCCCATAGAGCATGGGCTTGCCACTACTTCGTAACATTGAAGGGATTTTGAGAACTATGATTTTAATCTTTTCTTCATCAAAAAATCATTAATAGAGAAATATGACTCTAATTGATTTAACCATTTATCTATTTTATTTGCATCTATTGTACCATCAGACATAGAAATGCCTAAATTCACTTGGAATCTAGGGGGACTCAACCACAAAAAGCTTTATCTAATGATTGGCTCAATGGAACCATTCATTCAAGGACTTCAATGAATTGGTTGAATAGAAAGTTTTGTTATTCGTGAAGATCCTTTAAAATTTGATCTTTGATCATCACATGGATTGCATCTTGCTTCTTTTCCATTCAAACTCATTTGAAATGACTTGGAAGGTAATCTGATGGATATCATGGTTTGATGTTGAGGCTTTAATACTTTGATTTATTTGGTAGGACATGCAAGATGAATTTCTCTGATACCAATGATTTGAATCCTAGGTGGTCCATGAGACAACACCCTTGATGAGGACCTAGATGTGTTGTGTGGATGCATAAGCAATAAGGAGATAAATGTTTAGATAGAGAAAACATGTTTTATTAATCTCTATGTTATGTACATTCTATACTCTCAGGGGAGATGTATCTATGTATTTACTATTATTTAACATGTCTAAATGTTTGCCTAACTATGATGTTATAGATTTTCATTTTATAATTTACATTGTGAAAATAAAGGCCATTGCTAAAGTTGAAGTAGTTGGCCATCCATATGTGACACTCCATCTTGTGATGGTTAAGATTTTGGTCGTGCATTATGCTGACACATGACATTTCACAAAACAACTCTAGGAGCTGTGTTGTCTTGTTGTGTGGTGTTTTGTAATGTTGCGTGATATTTTACACTAAGTTGTAAACTACATGGTCTATGTGCATAAAAACTCATAGGTGTAGATGTGGAATAAAACCAAGATAGTTGTTTTTGGAGTTATGAAACATGATCTATGATGCTATGTGAGTGATGCATGATGAAAAGAGTTGTGCATGAGTTTGTGATGTTTTTGGAATTGTGTAGGATGGTTCCAAGAAATGCATGAGTGGCACATGAAGAAATGAGTTTCATACATGTGTGTTGCATGGTTCTTGTTGCTATCATTGCATAAGGAAAAATGGACCCAAAACATAAGGGAAAAGTATAAGGGCAATTTTCACCATTACATTTTCCCCCCAAATTGACTTTCATGTGAACCAGTATGAAAATGCATGTCTAAGTAAAGAAAATAGTCAACATGAAAGTAAAATATTTAAACACTCATAAAAATTATAGAAATATGGATATCAAATTGGTACATTCTCCTTAAAATGAGTTCTCCATATTGAAACCTAAAAAGTAAAAAGGAATTCAATAAGTAGTATATGTTAAGATTTTTGAATATAAGCTCTAACGTAGTTACTTAACAAACTCAATGATCACAAAGTATGTGCAAAAAGAAAATAAAAGGGGGTGGCATAAAGCCATGGTGGTGAAAACCTATCACTATAATCAACAAAGGGGGAGGTCTAAGATCCCTCAATGGACCATTACAACCATGCTCCAAATGACCAAAGATGGTCTAAGATGTCCCTCAAGTCACTATAACCACATACATGAAATAACAACAATAATATATTATGCCCCCTCCATTGGTCATATACAAAGAATGCAAGGAACTGGAGGAGAGTAGAAAATTAAATTTAAAAGATATCATGTAAAGCTCAAGAATAATGAATAAGTTTCTTATATAACATCATGTGGCAAACATGTAATAACATAATGAGATGTAAGCATGAAAGCATGTGATAATTCCCCTAATTATGGTCCCAAATAAAGCTATAAATAAGCCACGAATGCTAGATAAGAACTATATCACAAGCATAAATCAATGTAAGATGCCATCATGAGAGCCATTGATAGAACATGCGTAATTATAGGATTCAAACATAATAAGCATAGCCATAAGCATGTATCATAAGCATAAGATTATAAGATTCAAACATAAATGAACATGGTAGCATCTTAAGTAAAGATCATTGTAAGCATTAATTGAAGATATAATCATCATAAAATATGATCATGAAAACATAAACATATAGGTATGTAAGCATAAACATGATGACATAATATGTAAGCATGCAACTATAAGTGAGAATAGAAACTTTCATAGGCATGATAATGAGTGTATTTGAAGTAAGCATGAGAATTATAAAGTAATCATAATAAACATGAAATAGGATTAGGTAATAAAAATGTATACCTAGGATACTTCCCTTTGCATGGCTATTGTGCAAGTGAAAATAGAAGATGAAATATGCTCCCACTTTTTAGCAATTATGCATGTATGTAGTTGAGTTCAGGATAAACAACCTTAACCCCCAAGTGACAAGATCAAGTGAAAATCATGGAGATAGATATGGTAAAAAAAATGATGACATGTTACATGGAATTAAAATAATAGGATAAAATATTTAACTAATGAAGTTCCCACCATTTAGTGGATCTATCTCAAGTCTTTGAAACTTTTCTAATGTAATCCATTACCTTGAAGGCACTATCCATATCATCATGTAGTATGACATGTAATGAACAAAATCAGGTTGTAAAGATCCCAAATGTGATGCATGCTGTGAAGGAACTAACTTAGATGTTATATCATGTAGTTGCTTCCTTTTTGCACAAGTAACCTCAACATGTGGTATGCTATGATCCATATACTTATCATTTTAAGAACCCTCATCATGCGGTTCCATATGAATAACCTCAACTTGTATCATCCTTTAATCTATAAGAGCTTGAATTTTATTTTTCAATGCAATGCATCTATATGTAAAATGCTTATCAATGTGGTGATAAGCACAAAAAAATTAACCCTATGTGGTGTAGGCATAGACATATACATTGGCTAAATAGGAAGTAAAGCAATAATATTGTGTTCCAATAATTGTTCTAATATGACATGTAGGGTAAAAGCAAGAAGATGAGTCCACTTCTTGTGGAAGTTTTAGACTTAGCCAAAAATGCAAAATTGGGAAAAGTGAAATGGGATCTTGTTTCACTTTGGGACCCTGAGCCAAAAGCAGGATCCCATTTTCTGGAAACGGGATCTTGTTTCATAAAGGGTTAAAATTTTGAAAAAAACTAAACAGGATCCCGTTTCTTAAAATTTCAATTTCTGACCCAATTTTTTCTATGGGTTTTGGGTCATAAAAAAGGCTTGGGGAGTCGACCCTTAGCTTTGGACCTACTTTGACCTGCAACCTGAAGGTCATGTCAGTGTCACTAGAAAAGAGTGACTTTAGACATATGTCTGAAGACGTTTTTTGCAGAAATTTTTGACAAAATTAAAACCCATTATAGATGAGATTGTGTAGATTTCAAAAATGTAATTCTTTTTACAATTGGATTATTTTTTCTATTTTCAAATAATTTTCAATGAAACTAGTCCATAAACTTGAAAAAACATGTTTTCTTATTATTTTAATAACTTTTTATTAAAATAATTTTTTTAAAAACAAATTATACGTGAGAAATCTTAAAATAATTTTTTTCAATTTTAAAAAAAATCAAAAAATGATAAGTTTAGGTCAGCTTATGCGTGACATACGCAAGGGGTCTTCATAACATCAATTACGACCAATAAAAAATTAATTAAGAAAAATTTATATTCAAAAAAAAATTACAAAAATTATCGTGAACAATCTTCAATGTCTTACAGATCTTTTCCCAAAAGGACTCAGAAAAATACTTTTATTTAGGTCAAAATATGGTTGATGTACACATGCATGGTATGGTCCTGAAAAAATGACTTTTGAATAGTGGTTTTTAGACATGTCTATTGAAAATCAATTTGTGTCATCTGGGTATTAAAATAAATTACATATTTGGAAACTAAACTCCAAGTACTACATTTCATATTACTAACTTTTTTTAAGATTCAAATTTTAAGTGCTTCAAATTTTTAGGTCAAATGTGACAAATTATGAAAATCATGGAAAACACTTCCACTTTTTGGCCAAAAAGTGGAGTCAACTTCTTGCACACACCCTATAGAGGCTCCTACAATCTAGTGAACTCTTTGAATTTATTTTATTAGATTTGTCCATGGTGATCTTCACCATGAGTAACAATCCATTCATCCTCATTTCCATGATTTTCCAAATATGACATGGTTGTACCTCATGAGAATGAGAAGTGTAATGCCCACCCTAGTTTGTGCCTGGTGTGCTTTCTAATTCATGTGTTATATGTCGTTCTGAGTGTTCATCAGTGTATTATGTGATTTTATGCTTTGATGCATTGCACTGAACTTGCCAATGAGGTCTATGGTGCCATCGAGGGGTTCTGAGGTGTATTATGCATGACCATCAAGGTGTTTCCGATGGGGTTGTGCTTTGTTATTTGTCTTCCAACTATGCATTATGGGATGCATACATTGTGATTGTGCATGTTAGATTATTCCAATGCTTTAGTTTCACTATTTTCATTATACCTGTTATAGTTGTGATTGGCATGCGATTCCCACATTGTGAAATGTCATTTATGCATCATGTTCCTAAATCATGCTAGTCGTAGATGATTATAGTGAATGTGATTATTGTATATCATGTATGATTACACCATGTTAGAGTGGATTATATTTCTTGGGCTATTATATGTGGAGTAGGTACGCCTGATGGTTGACTTAAGTGTGCAGGTAATTATAGGTGTTAACTAATGTGGGAAATGTGGAGAAGGTTGACATGGAATGCTAAGTCATCTCACCCTTATCCTTGTGTTGTGGAAACCTGTAATGTGTGCTTGAAGTCAATTGTGTGTGTTTTCTTAGCATTCTTGTACTTTATTTTAAAATGTTTCAAAAAAATGTGTTTTTTATGTTTTCAAAATATTTTAATGATTTAAGCTAAAAATTGTTAATTATATCATAGCGAAAATGTTTATTGCATAAGATTGTACTAGAGGAATAAATTTGAGTGATTTCAGATTATTTCTGAAATTTAATATTTTTCTGTCAAAAAGGTAGAATTGCATTAATTGAAAAATTGAATGCTTGGTATGGCGTGTTTGGACTTTTCGGAACAAGATTGAGTTAAAAGGTAATTACATGTTTGGAATAGTTGAATTTGGTTGATTAATTATTTTCCTATTAGTTTAAGTGATTTGTTTGAGAGTATTTAAGTGAAATTAGAAAAAGAATTAAAAGAAATGAAATTAGGACTTTTGTATAAAAGGGAAAAAGAGTCATTTTTCATAATTTTCATTCTATTTTTCTCCTCTCTTTCAAATCCTCTTCTTAAAAGAATGGAAGGAATTTCTCCATGGATGAAAAGGAAGTATTGCTTGCTTGCTTGAATGGATTTTTGTGTAGTTGTTGCTTGGAGAATGATTGCTTGCTCAACCCTCCCAGATTCGTGGATTTCAATGCATGGTTGAAAGGTATTCTCCTTGTTTAATTAATTTATGCTTGCTCTTCCTTTGACATGCCACTTTAAGTGGTTTGTGCATGGCTTAAATGATACCTGAATGAGATGTTAGAATGAGTTTATAGTTGTTTTGTATTTATTTCCATATGTTTTATGTTTTTGAAAACATGGAAAAACAAACAAAACTCTACCAAAATTTTCCTAGAATCACCCGACTCAATTTTATTAGATATTTGGGATGTTGTTTCCTTTTTCTATAAAAGGTTGTTCTTCATTTTTCAATAAACATTTTAAAATGGAAGTTAGAAAATATTCCAAGGTGCCATAGGGAGCTTCAATGGTGGGTTTAGGGCCTTATAGTTACTTTGTGCATTGTGAAAATATGAATTTTGCATTTTATACCTTATATGATTGATTTGAATTGTGAGATGAGTTGTCTCCTTAATGTATGCATGTTTTGCATCTCTTAAACCTATGTTGTGTTTTTTGTGGGCTTTGTCACCTCAATTTTCGTTCCATGGCCAATTGGTCAAATTAGTGCATTGGGCATTTAGGAAGAGGTATAGAGGTAGGAGAGGAGTGGCTTTCACCGTGCATCGCAACACGGAAGTGGTCATAGAAACTAGTGATTGAGAGTTTGAACAAGATTAACATTAAACACATTGGGTAAAATAAAATTTAATAATAATATATCTACACCAAACCACGGGGAGCTTTCCTAGACCTAGTTTTGGTGCACGCCAACCGCGGGGAGCTTTCCTAGACCCGGTTGGGCGGTAAATAGCATGTCACGAGGAGGTTAATGCCCTTAGTGAATACTACTCTTATGCTACGAGGAGGTTATTGCCCTCATAATGACACTCCTTGTCTTAGCCTATTATGTCTCTCTTCCTTTTCTTACCATCGGAGTTATACTCAATGTGTGTTGTGACCCTAGTATTGCATGTGCATTGAGATGCTTGATTCATGCTTGAATGTGTATTTGATGGTCTATAATTTATGCCTTGTTTGGTGTGCATTGAACTTGTGATTATTTCCTTTATGCTCTAATGTTGTGATGTCATACTATTATTTGTATTGGCAAGTGTACCACATGTTACATGTATGCATTGTATGGTAGTTGTACCATGTATTATTTATATGCATTGGATTTGTAGTTGTGCCATGTGTGTTGTGTTTATTGATTGGAATGTATGTCATATGTTGCTATGTATACCTAGGATTTTGTGAGATGATGCTGGTGGATTTGCCATGATCACATTCTCTGTACCTCAAGGGTTGCCTACAGTTGCATATATAGCTATTATGCTCGATGATGGCAATATGGTTGGGAGACGAGCAACATTTCCCCATTGGTTCTTTGTGATTATCTTCAGATGTTGGATGGTTCCCTTGTTCTATTTGTAGGTGGATTATGTTATGCCTTGTGCCTTGATGCACCTTGGAGAGTGTGTTGAATTTTGGGTGGTTTATGCACTTGTATTATTCATAATTGATTATTGTAAACTTTGTAAAGTAGGTCTTTTGAGACCTTTGTAATAAGATGTTATTGATGATATGGGATAATTTATGATGTTGATTATGATTCATTTATGATTAAGGATGAATCCCTTTGAATATTGTAATATTTGGATGTAATCTTGTATTTTTTCACGCCTCAGTTTGTGAGGACATTGGCTTGATTTGATAGATTTTCACATGTTAGAATCTGGCTATGTTAGCATGTTTAGACGCATATAATTGGTGTCATATTTGATTTTTATGGTTAAGTTAGTGTTGGATTGTATTCTTCCCACATAGGTGGTGAGGATCATATTGTCACTTTTGACATGTGTCAATGTTGGTGTCAAACTTGCGTAGCGTTTTGTATCACTTTTGTCTATTTTTAGGTTCATCACCTCATTGTTTTTGGTTAAAATGAACCCAATTTGATGGTAAATCATGTTTTGAATCATCATAGAATTTTTCACCCAATTCTGGGTTGAATTGCTCAAATCTGGGCCATTCTAGTGATTTCTACTTTTTGGAGTTGGTTTCTGGAGGACTACAGCGTTGGGTGCTAGCACGTCCCAGGACCCCAGCACTGGGTACTAGTGTCCTGAGACTACAACAATGGGCACTAGAGTCCTGGGCTATGGGCTCCTCCTTGGGGCTCCGTACTCTGCCAGGATGTCCTATTATGCATGTTCAACACTTTTGTGAAGTTTGTTGTCAAAAGGTTCTCGTTTGATCACATGAGTGTGACCATGGTGTCATTTCCATGATGTGATATGCACTCTTGGATTATCCCCTCTTTTTCTTTTGGAAGTGTGCCTTTGCACAAGTTCGACTAGTGACCATTCCATTTGGTTGAGGGCTCTTACCTCCTAGTTGGACCATCCCATGGGTGAATGTTACCCTTGTTTTTGGGATGTCTTGTGTAGTCATGGAATGGATTGACATAGATGTCACCCTCATCCTACTCCATGTGTTTGTGAGGGAGAGAGGTCATGGATGTGTATCTAATCCTCGTCATGGAGTGAGCTCCACCTCTCGCTTCACCACGATGAGTGAAGTCTTCTACTTGTGCCACCTTACATTATGCAATGGTGATGTTGTTTTAGGTGTTGTTGTGCTTTTTGTGACACCTTGTATGCACGTGAGTGCAATGCGACATGTAAATGCCACACTTGCAAATGTGAAAAATTTGTTGGTTTGATGTTTGTCTGGCTAATATCCTGGGTGAAAACTTGGGGCATTACAAGAAGTGTTATTAACACAATGATATCAAGAAGGATCTTCCAATAAAGCATGCTTACATTTGCACACACTAGCATTGAAATAAAATAATGAATGATAAATCTTGCAAAAAACTTTGCCTCTGCTATGTGGAAGTGATCCATTAATAAATAAACCTTGAATCTCATCATCATCTAATGTGAAACTCATGTTAGTAACCAAATCTTTGAATCTCGGCATATAATCCTTAATAATATCTTTTTAGTTTTAGTCCCAAAAAAATTGGGCCTAAGGATTTCAAAGACTTCCACCTAATAAGCTTTGTTAATACCCTTTATAAAATATTCACTAAAATCTTAGCTATGAGAATTCAACCCAAGCTTCCCTCAATAATTTCAATTTAGAAGAGTGAGTTTTCTCAAGGTAGGAAAATCCTCAATTCTATTATTATGGTGAATGAAGTCATTCACATGATGAATAAAAACAAAAAGGCAGGTATGATTATCAAGCTAGACATGAACAAGGCCTGTGACAAAGTGTCATCGACTTTCCTAAAAAAAGTGCTAGAAATTTTTAATTATGATCAATGGCTCTCCAACTAATTTTTTGCTAGCAAGAGACCTGAGGCATGATGACCCTTTATCCACCTACCTTTTATTATGGTGGGGACTTTAGGTAGGAGCTTCTCGGAGGCCCAAGGTTGTGGCAGAATTAATGGTTTCAAGCATTTTTCTATCATTAATCTAATGTCACATTAACAATTTCTGGATGATACTATTATCTTGGGAGAAGCCTCTATTAGTGAAGCTAATCAAATAAGGATCTTACTAGACAACTATGGTAAAGTTTTGGGTCAATAAATCAACCTAGACAAGAGTATTCTCTTCGTTCTCAACACCCCCCAATAGACAAAAAAGGATAGCTAGAATTCTTGGTTGCCAAATCAAGGAGCTTCCTTTAGTCTATCTTGGTATGTTTATCTTTAAAGGCAAAATGTCAATCAAGTTGTGGAACTCCCTTTGGATAAATTCCAAAGAAAACTCATGGTTTAGAAAGATTGTCTGCTCAATCAAGCTAGTAAGTTGCACCTTCTTAAAATTTCCTCTCAGAGCCTTACAATATATTTAATGTCCCTATTCAAAATCCTTAGTAAATTTGCTATTAAGATTAAGTAGATTCAAAGGTGATTATATGGATCAAGGTTGAAGAAACTAAAGGATTGCCTTGGTCTCTTAGGATAAGGTCTGCCAAGAATTAGGGCAATCTAGATTAAGAATAGTCAGGCCCTTGAGCAAAGCTCTTCTAGCTAAAATTGGGTGGACTTTTAAAATAAAATAACCAATGGACTAAAATTATGAGAGCAAAATATATATCTAATGATGAAGCTATCAGTTTCCTATCAAGTGCAAAAACTTCTTATGGAAATAGACCAAATTGAACGTTAGAACTAGAAATAAAGTCTAGTTTTAGAATGACGCATGGCTTCTTAATGAACCATTGTTCTCTTTAGATCCTTGGAATTTCCTTTGTCCTCCTTTCAAAATCTCTATAGGTGAAAATTTGTTAAGAGTATATTGAGGTTAAGAATTTTGCAAGGGCTTGGAAACCTATCCTTTGGGACTCTTCTACTCCAATATTTCTTCAACATTCTTCTATCATTGACAACCTTCTTAATGGCTATAATATTAGCCGAGTTGAGACTTGGTGAGCTAATTTGATCTACCTCTCCGAATGAATCCTAAAATGTTAGATCATGTTACTTTATCCTTAATTGGATGGTTTCCAATGGTTCAAGGCTTGGATAAAATCTTTGAATCCCAAAATTAACCTTTTCTTTTGGTCTACTTACCAAAATAAAACCTTTACCTATGGCAATTTAATGAGAAGAGGTTTCATGATCCCTAATAGATGTGTTCTTTGTGAAAGGGTATTTGAATTTGTCTTTCACCTTTTGTTGGATTGTCCATTTTCCTAGAAGACCATCAATCTTATCCTAAGAGAATTTGATATTTGTTGGTTTCAACCTGTTATGTGGAAAAATGGGATTGATAAAATTGTGTGTTAATTAGATTCAGTCAAACCCTTCTTTCACACATACATTCAAGGACATAGATCGAGCTAAGTTATAACTGTGATAGATGACTTAGCTACAGGTCTGATGTCACTATGAGATTCTTGGAAAGATAGAATAGATTGATATTTTGTCAAAACCCTAATCTACTTAGGTCTAAAACCCTAATTATGCAAAATCGTAAACAAACAGATGAAACTCGACAAATGCTCACACAAGAAGGCACTAAATACATATTAGAAACATACTAGGATTTTAATTTCAAAAAGTGGAAACTTCAGGGATGAAAGAGGGATTGCCCTTGTCCAAGGTAGCACTTTTTCTAGAGGTCGGGAGCCAAATATGTTGTAGACTATACCCTGCTCAAAGATTTCTAATAGTGACAAATTAGAGGACAAAAGAGGGATTGCCCTTGTCCAATTAGGGATATTTTCCATTATTTTCTTCAGATCTAGAATCCTTACACTCTACACTGATCTCCTACAACTCCTCTCTGCAAGATCCGACACCTGTCACCTGCAATAATAAGAGAGGGGTTGGGGGTTATGGTGTTTAGGAGCTTACCTCAGTCAAGCCCTGGAATGGCATTCAAGCCTTCCAAAACCGTTGTTAGATAGAGTGTGTGTCCTTGGTGAACAGAGGCAAAATCAAATGATTTGGTAAAATTATTGAAACATAAAGTAGATGTCACCTCGGAGGTGAAGCTCTCACGGGGAGATGAAGATCTTTCACACCATGAGTAGATGGATTGATGAAAACAAATCTGCAACAAACAAGTACAAACACAATACAATACTTCTCTGTAACACAATGAAAGCCTTGAGTATCCTTAGCACAAGATCACAAATTCACATTATCCATCTAGTTGTAAAATGAAGTCCTAAACATGATTATATATGCATTCCTATTAAGATTTCATAATTCAAACTTAAGATGTCGACAAGGGAAACCTTTTTAACAGTCACCAATCAACATTCAAATCTAGGACCCCAACAAAATAGGGCAAGACAAGGGCGCAGGCTCCCAAGCCCAAAGGCCTATTTTGGGTTCATATTATGCTTAAGGTTCACCCCTAGGTTCCATTTGACATGGGTTTCGAGGGATTTTGCTTCAGGATTCATTTTTAACATGCATGATTAAATCTAAGGGACCCGGGTGCTAAACTTAGGAGGTTAAAGTCTTAGGAGGACATTTTATGACATAACATTTAGTCCCCACTTTAATGTATGTATGATCTTATGACCCACACATGCATTAAAGTACGGTCGAAAACACATCAAACACGCCAAGCACTTGAAGCTAAGGCATACACAAAGATTGAGGAACTATTTCTAGCCCCTAATCTCAGGTAAGCACTAGAAGACACATCGTAAACACGTAAAACGCAATGAAGACAGTAGGAAGCACGCAATACATGGAAAAGACAATATTGAAGACACCCAAAACATGATGAAGACATGAGAGCAGTCACACAAAATATGATGAATACATTGAATTAACATTTTCATTTTCATATATATGCATGGAAATAAAAATTGCAACACAAAACCCCAAAATGTAGGACGAGCTCATCGCTACACCTTTGAAACTACACCAGGGGGGAAACATGCCATACAAAACCTGAGTGTGGTAGGAGCTCATTGGTACACCCTTGAAACCACACATGGGGGAAAGCATGCCATACAAAACCTGAGTGTGGGAGGAGCTCATCACTACACCCTTGAAACCACACACAGGGGAAAACATGCCAAACAAAGCCCGAGTGTGGGAGGAGCTCATCGCTACACCCTTGAAAACAAAGACCGAGCAAAACACATGGAAGACACACAGAAAACATGAGCATTGTATAGCATGTCATAGACATACTATACGTCTTAAACACGACAAACATGGGCAATGGAAGGATCTTATTGCTAAGTCCCACCATCTCAAACACGTTGTAGATACACCTGACGGTTGGGCTTATACCACAACAACCACCAAAAACATGCTTAAGGGAGGATAGTCTCAAGATCCAACCCTACCTCCGCAGAGGACTTTTGTAATAAAAGGATGTGCACTAGCTCAAGAGATACACCATCCTGCCTTCCGTAGAAGGGCTTTTGAATAAAACGATATGCACTAGCTTAAGAGATACAATATCCCACCTCCACAAAGGGTTTCTTTGATAAAAGGATATGCTTCCTGCCTCACGGAGAGGGCTTTTTTCTTGCAATATAAATAAAGATGTGCACTCATGCCAGAGATACAACATCCCGCCTCACGGAGAGGGCTTACAAACATGCTTTTTTAGTACCAAAATCATCAGATAGATATCATTATATATGCCCCCACCTTAAGGTGGTTGATGTCATGTACCAATATCAAGCACGTTAAGGTAAAGAGAAAACACACAAGGGAACAATAGTTTTCGCAAAGCCCATGCCCCCAAGGTGACATGTACTCACAATCGCTGAATGTTCCCACAAACACATTGATATGATATGATAAGATAAGATAACAAGATAGGTTAGAAATATAACTCTAAGATAATAACCAAAGAAATTCATTAAAGCTATGCATGAAAATAGTCACATCAAGGACTAAGCTTATTCCACGGTTTTGGAACCAAGTATAATCGTTGGGCTATACTGCAGATACCTCATAATCGAGTGTAGCAACAAGGTGAGATACCAACCAAAGTGTACAAGAGCAAATTGAGTGGATTGTAAAATGTTAGTCACAAGAAATGCCATAAGATAATACATCACATGAACTGATTCTACTAGTCAAGCGTCAGATATATAGATGTATCAACCTCGTCGTCATGTATGGACTAGGTCCATTTTTGCTTTGCTTGATGAAGAGACACACAGTTTGTATTAGTATTTATTTATTTTCATCATTCCCCGACTATGTAGAATCACTAGAAAGAGGTAAACAATAAAATGAGAGAGGAGAACAAGTGCCTTAGGAACACCACATAGGAGGATGCCCCTAAGGCATGACATGCAACAATAAAATAGAGGAGAGGCAATGATAGAAGAATGGTGATACAAATAGAAGAATGATCACAACAAAGGCGATCTCCCGATATCCTTGACCTTACAAGAGTATCAAGGGTCATCCTAGGAGGCCTAAACAACACATAACACATCACAGGGAAGCACAACATAGAGAGAGAAGGCACATGTAAGGGAGCATAGCATTCTATAATAAAGGTCGCCAACAGGGTTAGAAATACTTTCCTGTGTATACAACCGTTCTTGACTAGCAGTTGTCGTCGAGCAAATCATCCTCCTCCCAATCCTGAATGCTAGAAGAAATAGGTACATATGGGACAAGTGCCCATTCAGATTCCTTATCCTTTACCTTATCGACCTTAGGCTCTTCCTTATTTATTTCAGTGTTAGGTGGTTCAATGTTTTCTTGTTGAGGTGATGCATTGTTTCGAGCCAAGGCTTGTCTTCTCTTCCTCCTTTCTCTAGCTTGTCTATTTCTTCTTGTTTTATTGTTAATATCTTCAAAAGGAATCTCATGTTTTTATATAGGTTTTTGTATCTCGGAGGAAGAAGCATATGTTTGATTAACATGTGGTGATGCATGATATTGTTTATGCGGTTTTCTCCTGATCCTTGTAGGGATGACGAAGGAGGAACCTTGACATATATCCCTTTTCCTTTCGGTCTTAGGTACTATTTGTTGAATAGGTGGACCAACCAATCTAGATAGTAATTGTGCTTTTTAACATCGATATCCCAAGAAGGTTTGGTCTATTCTAGGCTTAGGTTCTTCTATAGGTTCCGACCGAAAGTAGTCAAGCATGATGTTTTTCTAAGTCACCTCAGGTTGCCATAGACTATGGGAAATAGTTCATATGGACCCATGGTGAGGAAATTTTAAGCATTGGTGAAGTGTTGAAGAGACATCTTTCATAGCCTTGAGCCACGGATGGCCTAGTTTTACACAGAAGAGGTCAGATGTCAGAATAATATCAAATGTTTGTTCCAAGGCTTTATCAAGTACTTGAATTATTAAAGAAATCTTCCCTATGGTCGGGATGAAAGTTCCATTATGTGTTTTTATCATCATGTTGGTAGGTTCATGAGTTTCTTGTATAAGTTTATGTGCATAAAGGAACTCTTCTGTAGCAATGTTGGTCATACAATTTGAATCAACAAGGGCTCCTCTTACCGAAGTCCCCATAATGTTAAAAGTGATGTAGATAGGACCTTCAATATCTTTTCATGTTCTAATGTTTAGTGCAAATGTTATTTCAAGTTCATGGATCTTCCTTTTCCTATCAGGGCGAGGAAGGATCATAGCTTTATTTTTATGATGAAAAGCCATAGATGTGGGACTATTTCACACCTAAAACACTTGTTTGAGGGAAACGGGTAAGAATACACATAGATTCCATAGAAATCAAATTGGATAGAAAGAAATAGTGCAACACAACAAGGCCCAATTGATGTTTTTAAAGGTTTTGATCAAAAGATGTGAAAAGGTGTGTAAACAAGTGTTGAAATACACACTATGTAATTAAGATTATACCAATTTTCACACAATGTTATGAAATTATGCAACATTTTCAAATGAAAAAACAATATATGCTTGAATATGAGTGCAAGATCTGAAATTCAAGATATCTAAGATGAATGCAATGAAACAACACTAATCTATGCTTGTTTATGCACCTAAAATACTCAATTTTTCACTTTTTTCAATGCAAATGCACAAAATATGTAATGAATTTATGAAAATGATGAGGGGCAGAAAATTGAATTATTTTAATCAGTTCAATAATGCAGCAAAATTTGTCATGACACACTAATCTTGCAATGCTAAATGAAAGATTAGCCAAAATGTAGTAAAAATACAAGGATTTTTGAAACCCTAATAGTGAAATTAAGGCATGAAAGTATGCAAAATAATGAGTGAAATGAATCTAATCAGATTTAATATGTAAAATAACTCAGATCAGATTTGAAAAGGATGCAAAAGTCCTGCAACACTCAATGCAAGTCAAATTTTAAGGAACTATGAATGAATATGCTATTTTTTGTTGAAATACACAATGTGTAAACGCAAAATGTGAAATGTAGATGCAAACATGCACAATGATGAAACACTACTGTCCAAAATTATATTTGAATGAGTGTTTATATGAGTAATAAAATCTAAAACAAGATTTTAATTACAAACCCTAGCTTTTGAAATAACTAGGTTATATGAAAAATGCAAAATTTCAAGCAAACCCTAGCAAATAAAATGTGTAAATGCAAGGTAAATGACTATGAAATAATTTATTGATGTAATTTATGTCAAATCTGATCTAAATATCAGAGTTTAAAATGATTTAAATGAAATGCAATGAAAATAGTGCAAACTATGCCTAAATGCAAGCCTAGGATGCTTGATTTTTTCAAATTTTTCAATTTTTATGCAAGATTTTTGAATGTAGAATGATGAATATGATATGTATGAATGCATATATGATTTATAACAGTCAACAAGATGCAATGTTCAACAAAAACACAAGTTTACCAAAATGTTATGTGGAAAAATGGGATTGATAAAATTGTGTGTTAATTAGATTCAATCAAACCCTTCTTTCACACATACATTCAAGGACATTGATCAAGCTAAGTCACAACTATGATAGAGGACTCACCTACAGATCTAATGTCACTATGAGATGCTTGGAAAGATAGAATAGATTGATATTTTGTCAAAATCGTAATCTGATTAGGCCTAAAACCCTAATTATACAAAATTGTAAACAAACAGATAAAACCTGACAAATGCTCACACAAGAAGGCACTAAATATAGATTAGAAACATACTAGGATTTTAATTTTGAAAAGCAGAAACTTTGGGAATGAAAGAGGGATAGCCCTTGTCCAAGGTAGCACTTTTGTGGAGGTTGGGAGCCAAATATGTTGTAGATTATACCCTGCTCAGATATTTCTGATAGTGACAAACTAGAGGACAAAAGAGGGATCACCCTTGTCTAATTAGAGATATTTTCTGTTCTTTTCTTCAGATCTGGAATCCTTACACTCTGCATTGATCTTCTACAACTCCTCTCTGCAAGATCTGACACCTGTTACCTACAATCACAAGAGAGGGGTTGGGGGGTTGTGGTGTTTAGGAGATTGCCTCGAACAAGCCCCAGAAAGGCATTCAAGCCTTCCAAAACTGTTGTTAGATAGAGAGTGTGTGTCCTTGGTGGACAGAGGCAAAAGAAAATAATTTGATAAAATGATTGAAATGCAAAGTAGATGTCACCTCGGAGGTGAAGCTCTCACGGGGAGATGAAGATCTTTCATGCCATGAGGAGATGGATTGATGAACACAAATATGCAACAAACAAGTACAAACACAACACAATATTGCTCTACAACACAATAAAAGCCTTGAGTATTGTTAGCACAAGATCACAAGTTCGTATTATACATCTCGTTGTAAAATGAAGTCCTAAACATGATTATATATGCATTCCCACTAAGATTTCATAATTCAAACTTAAGATGTCGACAAGGGAAACCTTTTAACGGTCACATACCGACATTCAAATTTGGGACCCCAAAAAAATAGGGCAAGACAAGGGCATGGATGCCCAAGTCTAGGGGCCTATTTTGGGTCCTGATTATGCTTAAGGTTCACCCCTAGGTCCCATTTGACATGGGCCTCGATGGATTTTGCTTTGGGATTCATTTTTAGCATGCATGATTAAATCTAAGGTACCTGGGTGCTAAACTTAGGAGGTAAAAGTCCTAGGGGGACATTTTACGACATAACACAACCAAGCTCTTTCTTAGATCTAGTTCTTCAACCCCTAGCTAAAAGACCTCTAGAACTTAGCTCTTTCTCATATATGTCGGGGTTAGTTGTTGACAAGAAATTATAAAATCTTCAAAGGTAACAAATAGAGCCTTGATATAGTGGAAAATAAAATTATTAATGTTATCATAGAAATTTTTTGTGGTAAAAAGAGGGGCTAACTCCGACACGTTCTCGAAGATTTGAGTTTAAGATTGTAGGTAATTGGGTTCTAACACTTAGTTCAAGAACTATGAAGGATAATAAGAAATTTGATAGGAGTTTAATCAAATGAGCTAGCTCAACTCCTAGTTGGATCAAGGAAACTTTGATGGCACCTCAAAAGGTAATCTGGGTATGGTTAGGGGTGGAGGCATTATAAGGAACATGAAGGGTGGGTTAGTGGTTGCCTATGCAAGTAGTATGGGAGTTCGAACTAACCTCTTTGCATAAGTGAAGGCCATCGTTTAGGATATCCAACTAGCTAAAGATATGAGGACTAGCTAAAGATATGAGGATCTCTCATCTTTTCATTGAGGAGGACTCTCTGAACATAATTATGGTGACCCCTTGTTGGCATTGGCAGTGATTTGGCATAGATGTCAAACTATTTGGCACATTCAGTTGGTTTAGACAGCTTGTGTTCACTTTCATTGGTGGGTTACATGAGTTTTATATGAGCTTTAGTGGACAGTAGTAAATGTCTTATTGTTACATTTCCTCATTGACAACAGCATACTTAGTTTGATATGTTCTTGGTATTGTATGTAATTGGCAATTGTTCATTGGATAGTGGTATTGGTAAGCTCTTCATATTTGAAGAAGCAATATTACATATCATGCCTTGATCATTATGTTTCTAAGGGTATTCTCCATGGTTCATAGTCGTGACTTCACTTGTGTCTTGATTGATCTTCAATTCATCTTATCATGAGGCTTCAATTGGCACCATATTTGTTTTGCATTAGAAGGTGGACTTTATTGAAAGACTTGTTGTTTTGTAGATCATGGTTGATATAATATTGTGAAATGTTATAAAGATATTGTTAAGGGCTTAAAAAATTTTAAAAAGGGTTTTAAATTGTTTAGAAATAATGTCATTAAGACTTTAGAAAAATGGGAGCCGACATTTACAAGCTGTTGAGGCATCTTTAATAGTTTGAAGGGATATTGAGTCATCGAAATCACCGGCCCCATCTAGGGTTACTAGGTTGTAAGGTGAAAGACATATTGTATGCCGAACTTGTATGAGATTCATTTTGTATTGTTTAAGCTTGGGTTATGCGACGGAGAACTTAGGGTTTGAAGGTTGATTCACCAGTTGCATGAGGTCGTTGAGGATGTTATATGGTGGTTAATTCACCAGTTGCATGAGGTCATTTGAGGTCATTGTCATGGTGGTTGATTGGAGTAAGTTGGCTTTCGGTTATATGGTGCAGAAAGGTATGAAGTTCAAAATATATATCAGAGCATTTTATGCATTGTGGGACAGAGATTATTGCTCGGCCAAAAACAAAGATAAGGAAAGGTCTTTGAGTTTGTTGTGTTGGTTGTCTTGGTTATATAATGTCTTTATTCTGTGTTTGAAATGCCATGATAGAAACCCTTTGCCCTGGTTTTGTTTTTGATGAATATGTTGTTTAAGATCTGCAAAGAATTGTTATTGATTTAATGTTGCTACTCTTACAGTTGAACTGTAATGGAATCCTATTCTTTTGAAAAAAGACTGTTACAAAAATAGTAAGAGCTTTTGGTTAATGTGTTTTATGGTGTTCAATGCATACATACATTTTATTTCATGGTTTGTAAGCTTCAAAATTGTTGAAGCTTAAAAAACATGAAATAAGAAAAAGGCATTATAGAGGAACAGAGAAACCCTCTGTATTTTATTCCTTGTCTTGATAATT
Organism: Cunninghamia lanceolata; assembly: GCA_027924645.1. Lineage (NCBI taxonomy): Eukaryota > Viridiplantae > Streptophyta > Pinopsida > Cupressales > Cupressaceae > Cunninghamia > Cunninghamia lanceolata. The sequence continues at coordinate 19,477,078 of BSBN01000520.1, read as the reverse complement.
GATGCTAGTAAGGCAGTTGTTATGAAATACCAGTGAGGCAGTTGTAAATGGGAAATGTCAGTAAGGCAGTTGTGAACAAAATGCCAGATGCTAGTGAGGTAGTTGATTAAGTCAGTGAGACATAAAACAACCAGTGAGGCTTTGTAATTGGTGATTTTTTATTAAGTCGATGAGGCAATTTCTGAGTGGTTTTTCATCCCTATGAGGGTTTTCCACTCTTGAAAATCACTGTGTTATGGTTTCTATTGATTTTTGGTCTATTTGGTCTTCATGTTTAAGCATTCAGTCTTGAGTATCTTCCAGTATTTGAATTTCTACTTTGATCAAGCATTTAAATCTTGCTTATCTAATTAATTGCTGTCAGAATTTGAGATTTCAAATTATTACATGTGCACAAGTTTAAAGAGAAACAAATTATTTGAATTTTACTTAAAAAATTGATTCACCCCCCCTCTCAATTTTTTCCGTACTCCAACAAATTAAATGTCTTATAAAGGAAATATCTCCTAGTTGGACCACCAAACAAATAACAGAAGATGCAATGGATGCTATTAAGGCCTTCAAGGAACATAAAATTTGCCACATCTATAGATGATGATGGTGTACTCCACCCAAAACACATACAATAACAATTTATAGATTTTAAATAGACAAGAACAAGATCTTAAGAGAGATTAGTTAAACAATCTGCAAACTGATAAACTTCTTCATTAAACTTGCCTGCAAAAGGCTACAAATATGAAATACAATTTCTAGGGTCATATGCCTGCTTATTACAGCCATATGGATTGTCTTACATCAGAAATATCTGACTTACAAAGCCTTCTGACATCTATTTGACCTCCTAGTTCACATGAACAGGACTTGCCAATCACTCCCTCTTACCACTGCCCCAAAACTATCCCAAGATAGGCTTTAGATACACGTTGGAACTAGTAGTGTAATTTCCCCAATATTGGCTTGCTTTGAAATGTGTAACTCCCATTTGGGTGCCAAAATGAACCCAATTGTCCTTTTCCCACCCAAGAAGGATTTTCAAATTTTAAAATTTGGTAGCCCAACTTCCAAGAACCATAACTTTTGATCCGGGTGTTGGATTGACGAACCGTTTGAAGCGTTGGAAAGCTCATGAAGACAACTACGATGCCAAAAATTCATTAATAGATTTCTGTAAACTTTCGGGGGTGTTACGGGATGTTTAAGTACCTCAAATCTGATTTTGAAACTTTTCTGGGGACCTCACAAAATTGAAACTTTAATATCTTGAAATCCAAACATGATCTTGAGTTGAAATTTACCAAGATTGCTTATTTGACTATTCCGAAGCTTTGGGAAAATTTTGGGCTCAACTGCTTCTCTGATACATGGTTACTAAAAATAGTAAGTTTTGGTATTCTTAGCCCTGTTGGAAACTTTGAAGGTTCTGAATCATTATTCAAACAAATGGGTATCTAAAAACATAAATTTTGAAAAGAATAGAAAATAAATCATCATTTTTTGGGTGATGCAGGATTGCCCTTACACCACTGGATGCTCTTGCATTAGACACCTAAGGTAATTTAAGAAGTGACCTTGTCACATCTCAGGTGTTCGAGGAAAACCCAAATGGTCAACCTCTGCCTTAGGCAAACAGGAAGAATCATCAGCAAGCCTTCTTTTCCAATTCACCAGAAACTCTTCATATTGCATGTTTTGAGTAATTCTTCCCACATGAATATCCAAGATCTCTTCTATCTCCTCCTTTGAAGTAGATGCTGAAATATCCCATTGTTCTTCTGTTGGTCCATCCTTTGTTCCACTTTCATGATATTCTGTTAAATCAGCAATGTTGAACATAGGGGAAATGTTGATCCCACTCGGCAGCTCTACCTCATATGCATTTCCCAAATCATGCTTCTTCAGGATTTTGCATGGTCCAAATTTCTTCATTTTCAACTTATTATATGTTCCAACTGGAAACCTCTCTTTTCTCAAGTGAACCATGACTTCATCTCCTACCTAAAATTCCTTATATCTCCTCTTCTGATCTGGCTTAGCCTTGTACTAAATATCCATCTTATTAATGTGCTTTCTCACCTCTTCATGTAAATTCTTCAGGTGTTCTACAAAGTCTTCAGCTTCAGTACTTATCTTTTCTCCCTTGTCCATATTCCTTAACTCTGAAGCATTTCTTGGACTACTCCCATATACAATCTAGAATGGTGATTTACCTGTACTCCTATTGACAGAATTGTTGTAAGCAAATTTTGCCTTTGGTAAAATCAAATCCCACCGCTTGGGATTATCTCCTACTAAGCATCATAGTAGGTTACCCAAACTCATATTCACCACTTCTGTTTGTCCATCAGCCTGTGGATGGTGTGCAAAACTAAACTTCAAATCAACCTTCTACTTCTTCCACAATGTCCTCCAGAAATAACCAACAAACTTGGTATCTCGATCTGAAACTATGCTCTTAGGTACACCGTGTAGTCTCACGACCTCCCTAAAAATAACTCTGCAATATGAACAGCATCATTAGTCTTCTTACAAAGAATAAAATGTGTCATCTTCAAGAATCTGTCCACCACCAAAAAAATGGAATCATGTCCTCTATGTGTCCTTGGTAAACCAAGAACAAAATCCATACTAATATCATCCCATGGCCTCTCTAATATAGGTAATGGTTGATATAGCCCTCTATTCTGACTTGTTCCTTTTGCCATCTGACACACTCTGTAACTCTACACAAATTTCCTCACATCTTGTTGCAACTGTGGCCAATAATAATGTTCATTAACAATAGCAATGGTCTTATCTCGACCAAAGTGTCCAGCTAATCCCCCACTATGCTTCTCCTTAATCAATTTCTCTCTCATGGAACTCCTTGGAATGCACAACTGGCTTCCTCTAAACAACATGCCATCTTGGATTATGAAATCCAACCATTTTGTCTTGTCTGAAGTAACAGATTCCAAACAAGCTTTCTAAGCCTCTGTAAAATCTAGATCTTCATGATACAAAATTTTGAGCTCATCAAACCCAACAACCTCTATCTTCATTTCTATCAACAAATTTTGCCTTCTACTCAAGGCATCTGCAAGTCTATTGGACTTCCCACTCTTGTGCTTCAAAACAAAAGTATAACTCTGCAAAAACTCAACCCATTTTAAGTGCCTTTGATTTAACTTTTCTTGACTATTAAGATACTGGAAAGCCTGATAATCAGTATATAAAACAAACTCTTTCGACAATAAATAATGTTTCTATTTTTCAAAGCCTGAACTATAGCATAAAACTCCTGATCATAAGCATAATACTTTTTCTTGGCATCGTTAAGCTTCTCATTGAAATAGGCAATGGGCTTACCTTCTTGACTTAAAACAACTCCTATAGCACTGCCACTAGCATCACAATCTACCTGAAATATCTTATTGAAATCTGGAAGTGCAAAACAAGTTGCTATGTGACTTAATGCTTCAATGTATCAAAGCGCTTGGTTGCTCATGTAGTCCATTTAAACTCTTTTCTATCCCCTCATTGTCCCATTTAGGGGTGCACAAATGCTACTCAAATTCCTGATAAATTTTTTGTAAAAACTTGTCAAACCATGAAAAGATCGTACCTCTGTAGCACTCCTTGGCATTGGTCATTCGATGATAGCCCTTAATTTTTCTGGGTCCATCTTAAGACCTTCCTCTGAGACAACAAATCCCAGGTATACCAACTCCTTTGCAAAACTACATTTCTTCAGATTAATCAACAACTTCTCCTCCCTCAACTTCTATAAAACTCTTCTGATATGCATCAGATGCTCATCCCACGTCTTACTAAAAATTAAAATGTCATCTAAATAAACAATAACAAAGTTTCCCAAAAACTCTTTCAATACCTCACTCATGTGCCGCATGAATGTGGTCAGTGCATTGATTAGCCCAAATGGCATGACTAACCACTCATACAAACCTTCCTTTATTTTGAAGGCTATCTTCCATTCATCTCCTTCTCTGATTCAGATCTGGTGATACCCACTCTTCAGATCAATCTTCGTAAAGTACTTGGCTCCACTTAAACAATCCATTATGTCATCCATTATGGGCAATGGAAATCTATACTTGATTGTGTTCTTGTTAATGGCTTTGAAATATGTACACATTCTCCACTCTCCATCTTTCTTTGGTGCTAGTATTGTAGGTACCACACATGGACTTAGGCTCTCCCTTATTAGTCCTTTCCTTAACAACTCGTGAACTTATATGTTCAACTCTACATTCTCTGTTGGAGTCATTCTATGGGTTTCCTTATTCGGCAAACTGGCTCTCGGTATCAAATCCATTTGGTGACTTATCTTCCTGACCGGTGGTAAACCTTCTGGTACATTATCAGAGACAATGTCCTAAAATTCTTCCAACATATCTAAGACTTCTGTTGATACATCTTCACATTTCTCCTGGCTGATCTTAGGAATCAACACAAAGCAATGACGCTTGTGCTTCATACCCTCCAAAAATTTCCTACCATCTACCAAGCAAATTATAGCAGTACTACATACCTTTTCTTCTACCTCCTTCAAGTGTTTCAACTTATGATGAACTCCATCCTTTGTTAGGGAATAGGTGTTTGCACGACCATCATGGACAGTGCACCTATCATACTACCACGGCCTCCTCAATAGCATATGACATGCATCCATCGATATGATGTCACACAACACCTCATCATGGTAGTCTCCAATCTTGAACTTAACTAAACATTGCTCATTGACCAAAACTCTATGGTCCTTTTGTAACCATGCAATTCGATATGAATGTGGATACCTTCTTCTTGTCAACTTCAACTTGTTAACCATCTCCTCTGAAACAAGATTGTCAGTGCTTCCACTATCAATAATAATATCACAACACTTACCTTCACATTTGCACCTTGTGCGGAATAAACTCTTCCTCTGATCTGGTTCTTTCTCCTCATTCAATAGGGTTCTTCTGACAACTAAGGTTTATCCCCTTTCAGCATCTTCATAATGCTTAGAATATGCATCTTCATCTACATGTGCAAATTGTGCATTACCTTCAGGTCTTCTATTTGTCCTTGATGTTACAAACACTCGTATGCTCGATGTCCTCCACATTAGAAACAGGTTCCTCTGAAACCCCCTCTTCTAGGTCCTTGCCTAGTTTGGCCTCTTCCTCTTCCTCTTTGCTCACCATTATTTTGGTCATGAGGGTGGTAGGCATTATCTCCTCTCTGATTTCGATTGGTGCCAGCTTCTTCACTTTTCTTTGGATCTTCATTTCGGCCTCCATAGGATCTTCCACCAGTCCTTCTGCCTTGACCTCTTCCCCTTTGCTTGCTTTTGAATCTTTTATTTAGCTTCTCTTCCACCTTCAGGGAAAACAAGTACGCATCTTCTATGGTGGTCACCCTGACTAGGCTCAACTCCTCTTGAATACTTGGCCTCAACCCATTAATGTAATGGGCTACCTTCTCCTTGTTTGTCTCTGCATCACCTATCCTAATAGTAATCTTATAAAACTCTTTTGTATACTCCTTGACAAACTTGTTACCTTGCTTCAATCCTTGCAGCTTCTTCAACAACTCCAACTCACAATCCACAAGAATGAACTGCTTCTTTAGTTTGTCCACCATCTGATCCCATCTGATAATCTTTCATTTTCCTCTTCTATTTCTCTCCAACTAGACCTCCTTCCACCAAATACTAGCATGGCCCTTCAACTTCATTTTTGCGAACTTGACCCATTCTAGATCCTCCACATCTTCATACTCAAAATATTCTTCCATATCATTGATCCAATCAATAAACTCTTCCAGATTTAGATCTCCAAAATAGGTAGACACTTTGATCCTGGGCCTCTTTACGATCTTTGAAATGGCCCTCAACAACCTATGTAGGATCTCCTACACCATCCTATTCTTCCTCAGAGAACTCTTCTTCTTCAACTTCATCTTCACTTTCTTCTCTTATTCTTGGCTCAAACCCTCTTCACAGCTCCTCTTGCAATGCATCGATCTACCTCTGTAGGGTTCTAAAACCTTCTTTTGTCAAACCATTTCTCCCACCATGGTTTCTTTATGGAGTCATTTTGATATCTACAACAAACCCACAACCTTAGGTCTTGGTGCAAACTGTCTCACGATCAGTGATCTATCTACACACACAGGAACCCTTCCTCTGATACCACTTGATGAGAGTGTACTCCACCCAAAACACATACAATAACAATTTATAGATTTTAAATAAACAAGAACAAGATCTTAAGAAAGATTAGTTAAACGATCTACAAGCTGATTCAGAACTTCTTCATTAAACTTGCCTACAAAAGGCTACAAATTTGAAATTCAATTTCCAGGGTCATATGTCTACTTATTACAGCAATATGGTTTGTCTTACAATAGAAACATCTGACTTACAGAGCCTTCTGACATCTATCTGACCTCCTGATTCACATGAACAGGACTTGCCAATCACTCCCTCTGACCACTGCCCCAAAACTATCCCAAGATAGGCTTTTAATACACATCGAAACTAGTTGTTGTAATTTCCCCAATGTCGGCTTGCTTTGAAATGTGTAACTCCCATTTGGGCCCCAAAATGAACCCAGTTGTTCTTTTCCTGCCCAAGAAGGATTTTCAAATTTTAAAATTTGGTTGAAGCATTGGAAATCTCATGAAGTGAACTACAACGCTGGAAATCCATAAACGGATTTTCGTAAAATTTTGAGGGCGTTATGGGACGTTTAAGTACCTCAAATTTGATTTCGAAACTTTTCCGGGGACCTCACAAAATTGAAATTTTAATATCTTGAAATCCAAACATGATCTTGAGCTGAAATTTACCAAGATTGCTTATTTGACTATTCCGAAGCTTTAGGGAAAATTTCGGGCTCAACCACTTCTATGATACAGGGTTATTAAAAATAGTAAGTTCTGGTATTCTTAGCCCTATTAGAAACTTTGAAAGTTTTGAATCATTATTCAAGCAAATGGGTATCTAAAAACACAAATTTTGAAAAGAACAAAAAATAAATCATCATTTTTTGGGTGATGCAAGATTGCCCTTACACCACTAGATGCCCCTACATCAATAGAGAAGGTAGCAAGATAGCTAATAGGATGGTCAAAAGGTGTTCATGTTTCTAGGCTCAATAAATATGTTGAGGTAGATTCCCTGCCCAACAACATTATCTAATGTCTAAGAGATGAGGCCACAACATAACCATTCTTCTCTTGCTTTCTTTCTTATTATGTTATAGGCAGGTTTCTCTTTTTACCTCCCCCTCATGTTGGTATGTGTGGAATTAAGAAGAGATTTGGCTTATTCTACTAGCAATCAATCGTTGTTATGAAACCTTAGGTTCAACTAAATTGAAGTGACATAAAAAAGAAGCCGAAGCATTTGAAATGTCAAATCAATATTAAGGTCTCTTGAGCTTCCATGGGCTATGACTAAAATAAAGCATTGTATATAAGTTGGAAGTGAGCTTTTTGTGGTTGTACTTAGGGTTTTAAAAATAGTCAAGGGCTTCCTAGTGTGCAGTGCAACAACTTCCAGAGGACTTGGGTTATTAAAACCATTATGGGAGGTGAAAGACTACATATTTAACCTTTATCTTGCAAAGGTGTAATGCAGAAAGCTAAGATTTCACACATCCTTCATAGAAGTGGCCTTACTGAATTTATGGAAGTTAAGGTTCAATTTAACATAGACCAATGGAACCTACTCAAGATGTCTATGATATCATAGGGGAGCTAGATGAGTTACAAAATGAAATGCTCTGAATTGAAAGAATCCAAGGAGTCTTGAATGTCGCTCTAAATAAAGTTATCCAACTTACAAGGACTGCAATCAAGAACTCAATTGTTTGTATCACCATGCTCGAAGAGAGTATGCTTTAAAGGAAAGTGAATCTACATAAAGATGCACCTTGCAAAAGAACAAGAAGTCAAAGGAGGAGAAAGCGTTGGGAGATATAGATATGTAGGTGGTGGAAGATCATTTCAAATTCATGAGAGAAGAACAGGATGTTGTGAATTATCTAGATGATCTTTCTTCAACTCAACATTGAGTTTTGTTGTGTTGTTACTTTTATATTATTTATTGTTGACTACAACATGGTTTCAATAGAATTTAGTTGTTAGTCCTAGTTTACTATTTTTCATAGTTGTATGCAAGCTTGTATAAAAGGGTTGATCCGTTTCAAAAACTTACCTTTATCATTTAATCAAAAAAATCATAAAAAACCCTCATATTTTCAAAAAGTTAAATGAAAACAAATCATTTAGTTTTACTTTTACTTCTAGAACTATTTAAGTAGATAGATAAGAAAGGACATAAACGTTATTATTTTATATTTACTCAAACTATTTTATTTTAGACATTATTTACTTTAATTTTAATTGAAGAGTTACTTTATTTTTCAATGGTTTTCAAAAAATTAAATAGAAATTTTATTTAAAGACTTGTTTTAGTGCATCTATAGTAATAAATCAATAATACAATACATATAAACACTTTTAAAATGGTGAAATGAAAAAACACAATAATTTTAATATATTTTGTTCCACTTATCTAATTTTGATTAAGATAAGTAGCTAACCAGGGGCTTAACCCTTTACAAATAAGGCCCCTAGGGCAGAGCAAAACAAGCCAGAAACACACCAGAAACAACACAAAAATAGGACAGAAACAGCAGTCAAGCTACAAACCAAAACGAGGGATCTAAACAATGCCAGACCCTGAAGGCAAAAATCTAACTCCCTTAACCTTCGGTCGCCAATCAGCGACCAATTTGGGGAGTCATTTCTTCTTTCTCTGAACAACAACCCAAGAAAGCTCTAAGTCTAAACCCTTAGAGCGAGACGAGAGGAGGGGACCCTCAATAGACATCGCAGCCAAAGTGAAATCCCTTGTTGAGGGAGAAGCCAACAGCGTAGAAGATGAATGAGGGATTGTCAAAGTAGTAATCCGACCCGCAACAGTTAGGGTTAATAAGGGGGCCGAAGGCCCAACAAAGGCGGCCAGAGACGAGGGTCGAGCAGACCCGACATGATCAGCTACAGCTATCCTAGTCGCCATAGGCTCCATAGGAGGATCGAGCAATAAAGAATCCTGGGAAAGATCATTCTCCTGGGAGGAATCACCCTCCTGGGAGGAACCATCAGATAGAGAATCACAAATAGTCAAATGATCAGTGAGTGCATCCTTCCACCAAGTTGCCGCACCTTTGCGACGAGAATGAGGGCAACAAGCAGCTAAGTGACTAATGGAGAAGCATCTCTTGCACCTAAAAGAGAGACCCTCATAGTCCAACAACTATGTCCATGGTATCCTCAACTATCAAAACATCATCTCCATGGAGGGGTTTTTAGATGTTAATATCCACTAATATGCAAGCAACCGTAGTATGCCCTAAATCTGAGGTCATAGAGTCAACCTTCAGGAAACACCCTATAGCATTGCCAATGGCTTCATAGCAAGAATCCTCCTAAAACCGAAGAGGGAGATTCAGTAGTCGAACCCAAATTGGTCTGGTATTAAGTGGCTCAATGAGAGGATTGAAGGAGCAAGCCCATGGTTTGATGAATAGCGAATGATCGCCCCACATCCAAGCCTTGTCTAGCACTAAGTTTGGCTGCTCACAAGAAGCAAAAGTTGCTATGAAGAACCCTCTTACGCTAGGGTAAAGCTCAATCTGTCCAACCACAAGAAGTTTCCAAGATTCCATGACCCAGCCATGCAAGTTGGGAAGAGAAGGCCATAAACCATTGAATCTACATATCACTCTGCACTTCATATAAAAACCCTCATTTTCTGAGACCTCAGGGCCACACATCACATCAAGAGAAGAATGAGCACAAGGCATAGGCCTAACCCTAGCCTGTGATGAGCGTGCCTAAGCTCTAGAACTGACTACATCAAAAAAAGACTTCAGAAGACGGCCTGAAGTAAACTTGGCAACGTAGAGCCCAACATTCTGAACAAGTGAACCTGCAACTGGCACAGTCCCATTTGAAATAGACAACAGAGGGTTTTCCCTCTCTAGAGAAGAACCCCCCCCCACACTCAGGGATTTCCTTGACGCACTCGAAAACAAGCGCCAAAAATAAGAGCCAAAATCTTATTTCCAGGACCCACACGTCTACTCATAGAAACACTCTCCGCACCCAAAAGCACACATGGGGCCCCGTTCTCAAAACTCGCCGCATTTTGAACGCGCTCAGATGCCATTGCTCCTACTAAGTTTACATTTGTTCCACTTATCTGTTATTTTAACTATTACTTTTTGATTTTTCACTATTTCACATGGCATGCTAATATTATATTTATTATTAATATTTTTGTTTGATGAAAATGCGATATTATCTATAAATCAAAAGATAAGTAATACACTTTCACAAAAATGGGTTGGGTGGTATAAAGCACACCCAAAAATATCAAAGTCATATGGGCATAGCCCAGAAAGTCTAAGGGTAACTAGCCGAAATTAGATAACTGAAATTATAAAAAGCAAAACAGAAATGAAAATCAAGCGGCCAATGCAGTGCCAACAGATGGAGGGTCCCTGTCCTTTGGATTGCCCCATACTGCTACGGGATCCGGGATGACGTCAGGAAGTGCTCAACCATCATCATCATGTTCATTCTCATTCTCTACATTAATATTCTCCCATTGAGGTCAAATGGCCAGATCTAGACGTGGAAGAAATTTACTGGTATCCCAACCAGTATTGGTTGGATTGAAAGCACCATGGCTGGAGCCACCAATCTGCATTGCCACCTGCATCTCCCACAAGTCCACCAGAAGTCCATCCCCGATTTTGTGGAGAGGAAGATCGCCTGTGAGGGTGAAATCCACATCGAGGAGGAGGCTGAGAATGGGGTCGAGAGTCCCTGGTAGAGCCACTTCTTCGCCGTCGGGAGTCCCTGGTAGAGCCACTTCTTCGCGAGCGGCCTCTGGAAGAGGAAGGAGAGGGAGGTACCCATGCCACTGTGCAAGGTGCATTGCCCCAGTGGTCCAAAAGTTCCTGTAAGTGTGAAACCTCAAGTGCCACTTTGTTTGCCTGAACTTGAATCTGCAATAGAACATTAGAACATATAACAGCTTTAGCATATAGAGAAATAGATGTACCAATGTGGCTTTGAGAAAATATGCAGGAATTGCAATCTTTCCAAATAGTGAAGAGAATTTCCACCCTAAAAATATGCCAAATCTAAGTAAATCTTGCAAGGAATCTGGGAGAATCACCCAAAAGTATCATTTGCCAGGAAAGAGGCTTCGGTCTGAAACGCCGAAAGAAATCATGAATCCACGACCACATTTGTTGAGCTCTGGTGCAAAACCAGAAGAGATGTTGAAAAGTTTCGGGTTGTCCACAAAAAGGGCAACGAGGGTCCTAAACCCCTAGATGAAAAAGCCTTGTCCCAACTGGTAAACCTTGAAAAAGAAGACACCAGGCAAAGTAGGCAAGTTTTGGCTCAGGAATGGCTGATCATACAGTAAAAAATCTATTGTGCGAACCAGACACTGAAGAGTGGAGGAACCAACGCTTATTGAGAGTGTCTACCATTGGCAAATGAGGCGAAAGCCAATTGTAGCCAAGTCAAGGCTTATAATTTTGCAATGGGGTTTCTGGATACCACTTCCAATCTTTCCACCAAGGCTTGATGGATTCGATTCCCACCTTGTGAATCATGTCTGGTGGAATGGCATTCACAATGGCATCAAAGGTGGCATGATCATGACTTTGAAGACCAAATCGAACTCGAAGAGTTTCCCATGACATAAGACTCATGGTGGGTCTATGAAATATATCTTGAAGAGTCTGCATACCATTTTTATGAAATCTGAGAGCTTTTAACCAAGGCAACTTGGCTAATGGTTGGCCTGCACTGGCTAACAGGGGTGACCACCAAATGTTATGTTGGTTGAATGAGAGGCCATCTTGAAACCTAGCTCCCATCTAGAGGAGCCAGGGTTTGACTTTCTCCCAGGCTTTCCAAATGCTTTTAGCAACAAAGGTTCCTGAGATTTGCACTGGCTCTCTCATTACAAGGATGGTTAAGAAGCCAATTCCCTTCCAAGCATGTCTGTGATAGGATGTCCCATTTCAATATTGTGCCAGAGTAGAATTTTCCAAGCCTCATTGCCAATGAGAGCACGAATGATACATTTTACACACAAAGCAATGCCTTGGTGCTGGGTGGAAAGAAGACCAAGACCACCTAAACCTCTGGGTAAGCAACAAAACTCTCATGCAACGTGGTGAAAATCACGGCGAGTCTCAGAAGAGGTCCAAAAAAATCTCTCAAGTTTTTCCAATTTGGCATAAGAGGCCTTTCAAGGAGCCCAACAAGAAGAATAGTAAACATGAGTTGCTGCTAAAACCTTAGAGCAAACCTGAAATTTACCAGCCAAAGAAAGTGACTTGGTAATCCAGAAGGCGAGCTTCTGTTCCACTTGAGAAAGAACCGCTTGCCAGAGATCTGTAGAGGTGGCCTGGAAGGCAAATGGGATGCCAAGATATCGGAAGATTTCGCCATGAGCAACCCAGCGCCAGCCATACTGTTGAATCCAATGTGGAGTGGGAAGAATTGATTGTTTGTAACATAGGGTTTTATGCCATTGAATGGACGAACCAGAAGCTAAACAAAAGGTTTTGAGACAACCAAGAGCAAGTTTCACTGTATTTTCCTCTTCCAATAGAGTTAAAAAGGAGTCATCAGCAAAATGACCATTTACCAATTGGCAAGAAGAATTAGGTAGAGAAATTCCACAGACAAGTACCTGTGAAACAGAATGAACAAGAAGGTAACCAAAACCTTCTACAGCTAGGACGTAGAGAGCAGGGGCAAGTGGACCAAATCCTAATTCACCAAGCATGGCTAAAATGAAGCGCCATTCAATGTGATCATAGGCTGTGGCAAAATCAATTTTAAGGAAAATAGCTTTTTGATTAGAGCTTCTTGCCCATTCCATGCCTTCCCAGACTGCAATGATATTGTCTAAGATATACCTGGATTTAATAAATCCAGTTTGTTCAGGGCAGACAATCAAAGGTAAAAGATTGCGATGCTCCAGTGAAAAGGCTTTGGCAATGATCTTATAGGAAACATTGAGGAGCGTAATAGGCCGCCAGTTACAAATGTCCTCACGATCCCCAGCCTTAGGTATGAATTGTATATTTCCTTAATTGATAAGTTTCCCTAAAGAGTTAGAATGAAAAGCTTCAAGGTAAACATTATGCAAATCTTTTCCTAAGCAATCCCAAAGAGTTCTGTAGAATTCACAAGGAAAACCATCAATTCTTGGAGCTTTGTCATCGGCCATAGTGCAAACTGCTTCTTTGAGGTATTCAATGGTCAGCAGTTGATCATAAAAGCGTGTCTAGGCTGAAGAAAGCCTATTTGGAACCACTGCAAGGCAATTTTGGAGTACAGTCTGAAGCTCAGAATTATATTCTCGAGCTGTGAAAACTTTTTCATAATGCCTTACAAACGCCTGGAGAATATCAGATAGTTCAGAAAAAACAATATTGTCCTCTTTGATTTGCTTAATGCCAAGGATGGAATGTCTGGCTCGAAGAGCTAGAAAGAATTCTTTCGAGGCACGGTCGCCTATTTTTAGCCAGTGCAACCTGGCTTTGAGTTGTGCTCCTCTGGCAGCATGATTATCAACTATTTGCTTATGATGCCTTAATTCTACAACACTAACTTGCAGAGAAGGCAAACAAGGATCAACTGCCAATGTCTCAATGGCCACTTTCAGAGCAGTAGTTGTAGCCTCATAAGACTATCTTCTAAAAATAGCTAGCTGGCGACCATAGATGCGAAGAAACCTCACAGTCCGGGTGATGGCATTCTTCCACCACTGTATCCAGCTAGTAGTATGAGGTGGGCGGCATTCTAAATTCCAGATAGTAGCAATATGTGCCAATGTGGGTTGGTGAGTCAGTAGAGGTGTTAAAAAAAAACTGAGACTTGCTAGCGTGTCGCTAAGTGGCATGTCATTCAATGCAAAACTGAATTGGAAAGTGGTCTGATAACATCACCTCCACTAACGGCTTAATCAGGAGGGAGTTTGAACTGGCAAAAGAAAAAAAAGATTGAGTCAAGATCATGGCACGATCAAGGCGTTTAAATATCCTATCAAATCCAGCTCAAAAATTGCACCAAGTATGCCAAAAAGGATGCGACTGACGGCAGCCAACATTGGGATAAAAAAGACCCAACTTATTTCGCATGTGGAACCACGCCTCTCTCTCGCCAACTGGTCACCGAAAAGGTAGAATGCCATCTTTATCATGCGCCGTCTCAACCATATTGAAATCCCCGCAAATAACCCAGGTGGCCACTGGCAAGGAGTCTGCAATCCACCGCCAGAGAAGAGATATTTCCAATGCATCATTCGATGCATAAACATTAATAATCCCAAAGGAATGATTATCAATATTGAGCAGTGTCCAGACTAATCGATGGGTGGGGTCCACCCCATGAGCCACCAATGAATCTTGCCACCGAGGGGACAAAAGTGTAGCAATGCCGCCTTTCCTACCTCATGATCAGTGCAAAATAATTTACTACCTGGCCAAATAGAACGACAAGCCGAAGAAAGCAAAAAACCTACAACTTTAACTTCTTGTAGACACAGAACATCAATTGCAGCATATTGTTGTAAAGTAGCTCTAATAGAGTACTTCCTAGTGAGGTCAATTAGACCTCGAACATTCCAAGAGAGGAATTTCATAATAAAGCCTCCACCATTTCCTCAGAATCCAGGTCTTCTAAGGAAGAAAAAAGATTCTGCAAAAATTCGGTGGGGTTTGTGCCAAATTGAATAGGAGATGGCTACCTCCTTTTCTCCTGAGCAATTTCTCCTTCTTCAAGAGGTCGAGAACGGCTACAAGAGCGCCTCTGAGGAGACTCATTTGGCAGCATAGCTTTGACTGAGCCAAGTTGTCACGAGGTTAATGGCCTTTGCTGTAATGACAGCATTAGAACCCTTGAGGGTGTCCTTCCCCTTCGCAAAATGGTTTGAAGTGGCCTTCGGTGACCCAGCAGATTTAGGAGCCTTGGCTTTGTGCTTTCGGTTAGTAACCGTAGCCCATGTTTCCACTGGCTTAGAAACAACTTCCACTGGACAGGGTTGGGCAACCTCCCTGGTCAAAGCCCAGGTACAAGGGTCGACAAGAGGGCAATCCCTAATTTTATGTTCAGCTGACTGACAACGGTAACAAGTGTTTGGCAAATTAAAGTAGGTAACTTTGTGAGCATGTCGAAGAGGACCAATTTGAATATCAATGGATTCTTTGAGATCCTGTGAAAGATCCACCTCTACACAGACTCGCTTTTGTGGGCAAACTTGAAAGAACCTATCTAGTTCGACACAAATTACTCTCCCTAGAGGAAGCAATATCATGCAAGAAATGCAAACAAGGCAAGGGCAAACCGGGGAATTCAATCCACATGGGGACGCACAATTTGATATCATCTGAAACAACAAAGTCACAGGTCCATTGTTGGAATACAAGCAAAGAAAACCGAACATACCATGGACCATGATTCAAGATTGCTTGAACATGACTAACTTCTACAAAGTGGAAAAGGAAAAATCCTTTGGTCAGATTTTAAACCATATCAAGGCGGACCCCATGAGGGACCCAAGCCTTTTGAACCCAATCTTTGAGCATAGTTTCAGGGGGAGTCCTCCCAACAAAGTATCCAATAAGAGTGTGCTACTCTAACCATTGACATGCAGAATCAAATTCCTGCGTGGGCAAAACCACATCAGCAGGAGAGTCAGAGAGCTTACCTCGTGAAAGACCTTCAGAACAAACTTTCGAGGACACTTGGTCGGTGAAGGAGCCATTGTGCAGAGCTGTCGAACCACCAACACCAGCAAAATTGTTGGGTCAGAGCCGGTGGAGGTATTTAAAAAGCCAAAAAACTGCAATAAATGCGGACGTACAAAAAGAAAGGCTAAAAATCCTACACCTAGAGTGCAATATGACACTAGGAAGGAAACAACGGAGGCTACCTACAGTGCAAACCCTAGCAGAGCATTTTCTCGACCACAGAGCAATGTAATAATTGGTTTAAATAAATCTATCTAAAAAAATGTCCAGAGATATCAATTTGAAGTTATTTTATTTACTTTAAATTATTTTATTTTACAGTACAACTATTTTACTTACTATATACATTTATACATAAATTTCTTGTAAAAATTATAGCTTAATTATAAAATTGTATTTATGTTTGTTATTTTGGATTTTTAATATGCTTATTACTAAATATTAATATTGACATGTAAATGACCGTCAAATTTAAGGTAGAAGGTAAGAGGTTTTGCTAACATAATAATTGATTTAAAATTTCTAAAATTAGTTCGAGATTTCATAAGATTCAAAGATCAAAAATCTTAGGTTCATTCCTAAAAAGGCTCAATCCTAGGGACATGTTCTTACGGAGATTCCCCGTTGTAAATCTATACTCTTCCAATATCAACATATGCTATCTTCTTTTAGTCAAGAATTTATGTATAGGTTTGTTATCATAAGTTTTCACTAGTCTTTATATATACCGTGCAATGCCTAAGTTGTCTTTCTAAATAGAAATTTTAATATTCATATGAAATTTAATTGGTTTAACAAGGAATTTATGTGTTTAATAGGAATCTTCATTGCATTTTGATGTTTTTATTAGTTAAAAACAGTTACAATCGCTTATTCCCACTATCTTACAAATGTATCTGACCAAAATTTTCTCTATTTAACAACTCTCAAGTAAAGAACAAAGTTTGAAAGAAAATCTTAGAACAAAATTACATTATGCCATCTAAATTTCTTTAGCTATAAAAGCCTCGTTGTTTTTTGCTATTAAACAAAGCAAATATACAAAAGAATTAGCAAGCTACTATATGAGAAGCGATGGAAAACCACCAACACAGAAACATAAAACCAATGAACAATACAAGCACCAGTAAAACCATTGTGGGTTACTGACAACAAGAACAGCCTCATAGTTGACTGTACCTTAGGTAAATCTTGAACGTTTTATCTTTGGGTCAGTCTTCTACGAACTAACATGCCCTATAATTTTGCATTGCCTTTGTTTTCTTGAAGCAAAATAGTTAATTATTCCAAAATTTACCTGATTCAATCAAGAGAAAATACTAACCTAAGACGGCCTCGATTTCTGAGTATGGAGGTTCAGATATTTTCTTTGCAAGATGCTTCTTATTGGACAGGCAAAGGTTACTTCAATTAGTTTATTACATTGATCTCTTCAAGCCACGTGGGTTGAGTTGATGAAAATATTTTATAGTATTTTACTTGCACCAAAATTATTTTAAAATTTGCTGTAATATTACAAATCAGAATGAAATTGTTCCAGATTGACCATGTCTACAGATGTTGATTATGCAAAACTATTTGAGGTCAAGTGGAAACAACTAGATGCAATGTATTTAATAAGCAATGGTACTAATCTGGAAGATAAAGCTCACAACAAATCTTTTCAGAAATCATCCATGCTAT
Organism: Cunninghamia lanceolata; assembly: GCA_027924645.1. Taxonomy (NCBI): domain Eukaryota; kingdom Viridiplantae; phylum Streptophyta; class Pinopsida; order Cupressales; family Cupressaceae; genus Cunninghamia; species Cunninghamia lanceolata. The sequence continues at coordinate 19,459,547 of BSBN01000520.1, read as the reverse complement.
ATCAAGCAACTAAGCAAAAGAAACATAACTATTATAACCTAAATATTCCTTACGTGAGTTTGAAAGCTTTTCAGTAATTTACTTCTTGAATCAGCACTGTGCATCTCAAAGGCTACAGCTCAAGGTGCCTTCTAATAATAGGATCCTTTGGAGAGCAAATTTACCTCTACATGACTGGACACTCTAGGAACTGTGTAAGTTGTGGGGGAGTGAAATTGTTAATTTTTTAAACAAGAGTAAATCAACCTATCATTTATTGAAATAGAAGACATCTGAAACTGCAATAGATTGCAAGAAACATTAATATCAACAATAGTCTAGCCTTGATTTTGAAGTTGCTCCTGCACACATTAAGATAAGAAATCAAATAAATGAGCAAACTTATAGATATAGTCAAATAAACAAAAAGATGGCATACTATCTAAATCTAGCCTGTGCGAGAATCAAGATATGGGTTGCCGAAAATGAATTACAGAAAAAACATTAATACAATAAATCTTATAATAGTGAGCATAAATTTAAGAGGGCATCCTCAATTTAGAGCTCATATAAATAAGTACAGTGACCTAGGTTAACTTGTTCTGTTATGTCTTTATTCAATATTGCATTTAATGGAAATTATAGAACAATGAAAAGATTTCAACAAGGATAATTGTACAACACACACCTCAGAAACAAAGAAGGCGTGAAAACCATATGGTACCCTTGTTTGAAGATGAACAACAGCGACAGGTTCAGAGGACATTGTTTTTGCATCAAAGACATTCACCTCTGATTTCCTGAAAGTTACGACATTGAAATAAGAACAGCTGATGGAGACAGGAAGTCCGGGAAAAAAAAATGATTCCAATTTGAATTATCCATAAAATTATGGTCGTGCCATAACTATGAATATTAATTCAAATAAAAATATTAGTCACACATTCATTGTTATGAACCAAAAAACATCTCGTGCAATAGCACATATAATTCTAATGTATACCTTAGAAGTTCCAATTTGCAATCTCATCAATCGCATATGGAAGACGTGCAAATGTTTATTTCAAGATTATTTTTTCTTTTACTGTATATCTGAATGATACTCTTCTTTTGTGTAGTGATTAATAATTTAATACTATGATTATCTAGGTCTTAGTTTCATTATTGGCTATGGTTTTGTTGTTACTATTCTGAGCCACTTTGTTAAAGACTGGATCTCTGGTAATAGTGGTCTGCACTAGACAACCTATTCATCATGTATTTGACAGGCTATAGCCCTCATATAAATATAATTTACTTCTTATCATCTCTCAAGAAAAAATTATAAGACAAGTCCGGACTCAGAAAAACTGAATGCAAGCTAGAACTATACCCAGTGTTCTCATCATGAACAAAACAGATCAAGTAACCATCATCTTCTTCCAGGTCTAAACCAGAATCCCGGGGTACAAATATTGCCTCAGAACCAAATCTTCCAGGTCCAAAGTCAAAAACCCCTAGCACATTGCCTCCAACTTCAATCTGCGACTTCCCAACCTCAGGTTCTGCTTGAAGATCAAACTTTACCAGTCCCTTGACCTTAGTTACTGAATCTAGTGTAGTACCATACACATAACGTTGCTTTCTGCACCCATGTTCAATCATAAAGCAGAATTAGATATTTCCAAATCAACATGGTATCCTTGGCTATATGATCCATAAGCATTGTTTGTGAGGGAGGGAATGGAGGCAAAAACAGAGCTGTAGTGTTCTGGGAGAGAGGGTATGTCTTATCTCAAAAAAAATTCTTACCTGCCAACATACTTTTCATTAATCCTTGGAAAATCTACTGCAGACTCTGACAGTTTCTTTTGTGAAGCCTCCCCACTCTTTAAATTGAAACGCATCTCATATCTGATCACCAAAGTAAAAAAGATATTACCTGATGACTAATCCTTATTTTTATGCATAGGTTAATTAGTGAAACAAAAAAGAACAAGTTAAATCGAATGGTTCACATACAATTCATTCTGGAAATTTTTTATTTTTTCTTTGCCGTCTCCACCAACCAGTTCCAGGTCCAAGTCAACCAATCGACAAGTGAAAAGGACGACTTCATCACCCTCTTCCCATGCATTGGCTAATATTTGGTAAACAACACCCAGCAGCAAAGACATATAAGACTCCTAAGAGATATCTCAGCTTGGCCTCAGAGTGATTGGCCAGCCTATGTAGGATAAAATTAACAGCAGATAATTCTCCTCAACAAAGCACATGTAAATAATAATAGGAATTTATCCAATTCTAGTTCTAAGGGAGAAAAATGTAAGTTTATAAAATATAATATTAAATAATGCAAGGAAAGATGCATCTGGAGGAAAGCCAAAGACATGGACTATGAGCAATCGACACAAGGAAACACTAAAATATTATGCATGTTTATTGGCATTACCATTATGAAATATGTAGCAGTTTGGTAGCTCAAACCATCTCATCTGAAGATCATTTTTCGCATATCGGGGCAGTATACCAAAACGAGCTTTCACTGTAGCATCGTAAGAAAAAATGAATTTGCCACCCTTTACCATATCCTGAGTTACAAACAAGTAAATTGAGCAATTTCATTTATTTTGGAGAAATATATAGGCATAACCTGTATCCTATATTTTCATTAGGAAGAATTAAAAGAATCTAGAAGTTCTGAGGCTTCAAAATTCAAATACATTATTCATGCAGCTGAATTATTTGAGTTCAAATAGTTTCCAATAACTTCTCCTCCATACTCTTCAAACAGCGAGGAAATGCTGTAAGACTACTCTGAAATTAAAATACCTTTGGGGCAAAGTAGAGAGGAAGATCCATGAAAATTGCATAGTTATCAGTTATTGCGAAGTCATGCATCATGACAGGCTTTGGAAGCGTTATGGGAACTGGATCGAGCATTATTCCCTCCTTTGTGACAACCCGATAGGTAGCATAGGGAGGAGTATGTTGGTAGCCAAATGTAAACATTTCTCCTGCACATAATGGAAAAAGTGATCAGGCATTACTTATTTGGTTCTTTTTTTTTGTTATAAAACAGTCTGTAGCTTCCTCAAACGCTCTTTACCAATAACTATGTTAACAATCAAATCAAAACTTGTTCTGCTACCTGTATTTGGATCAATCTTCGGGTGTGCAGTGAAGGAATGTGTTAGTTTCGCATCATAATCCATCAGTCCAAGAGTCTGCAAATCCCCATCTTCAAAGACTTGAAGAGCATCTGCAAAGGGGAAAAGGAGGAATTAAGTTGTGTATAGGATTTTTTTTCCTTGCCTGAAACATCAATTAGATTCTTATCTATTAAATTCTATTGTGAACCAAGAACAAATTTTATCAACAGGGCAACAAATAATGCTAGAAACATACAAACTACCGATGGAGAGTTCCCATTCATGCTAACAAACTCACAAGATCCTATTTTGAATGCAGAGTTTCTTGATGCATCACTTTTATTACTCCAATATATTCAGAAGATCACCAGTTCTATGAAGTACCCTTAACTGGTTTAACAAACCAGAAATATTGTAAGGGCAGACGGAAGAAGGAGGAAGTATTACAAGGTTTATCTGCCTCTGAAAGTGCAAGCAGCTTCCCATGATGATATATAAGTGCTGTGTTGCCTGTATCATATGCAATACTCAGATTAGTCAGATAAAGAAGCACATAAAAGATCCAAGACTGCAGAAAGTTGAAACCAAAATATCAGTTCTTACTAACAAAACAGGTTTCTATCATAGCAAGCTAATATAAATCTAATGATGAATTGATATAAGAAAACTCTTGCTATGCATTGAGTAAACAATGTCACCCACAGAAAGGTTCTTAGCTCAAAGAACTTGCCTGTTCCACCCCCATATGACATGTCCAAGACACCGAATGTTTTACGTAAGCCCTGTATTTGGACCATTAAAAGCCCAAATATTCCTTGAAGATCTCCAACCTGTAGATTGCATACAGACTGATCACTATAAGTATTTTCTTCAAATGAAACCTTTCTAATTTGACAATTCTGTTCACCTTGAATTTGGAAGTTGGATGGAGATCAGGAAGGATGGAGAAATTTTTCTGGGCAGCAGTAGGCATTTCAATGGAATGCAGGTGGGTGGCAATGGCTGTGGCAGCCTCTATGGTCATGGTGAAATAACAGTGGATGGAATTTCTCAAATGGGAAATATCTCTCACGAGTGTTAAGATCAGGCATCTCTAGAGTGTTTCAAAATAGGAATGGTCCATGGTTCAGAAGGCAGGAGAGGTCCCTCTCACAGAATCAAACCCGTAAAAAATGCATACAAGTTGTGAACTCTACCCCAGTGACAGGATCCCTAGGGAGATAATAGTCAAAGAATGTGAATATTTTAAATCACATGCACTCACAGAAGTGGGTTCAGAGCGTTGGGAATCAGCTCAAGTGCTTCAAGATTGGGTTTCTGGCTCGTGGCCTCAAGTAACCTCTTTGTTTTTTCTCCCCCAAGGGTATTTTGTTTTAGTTTTTGAAAAGGAAGAATTATGCTCTAAGGTTTTAGTGCTGTGTTCAAGGTAGGCAAGTAAGGTTTTAGTGCTGGAGTCCATGTTTTTCCAATACTGGTTTCCCCTCTGCTTTGGTGGATATCTGGATAAGGCTCTCTGGCCTCCCATTGGAATACTACAACAAAGAAAGTTTTGAAGCCACTGGACATAGTTTAAGGGGCTTGAAAGAAATAGATGTTAAATCCCTATCCAAGTCCCATACAGTGTATGCTTGTTTGAAAATCTCCAGAGATTTAGATCTCCTCCTCCAGAAGAAAGTTTTTTTAGCAGGGCTTGAGGTCCTTTTTGTGCAAGAAATAGATTATGAAGAGATCCTATTTCATTGCTTTGCATGCCATAAGGTGGGGCATGTAGCTTTGGAATGTAAGGTTAAGCTTAGGCAGCCTAGCAAGGTATCTTGTCCTGAGCACAAATCTACTTGGGAGTGGCGTCTAAAACAAGTTTTCCTGCTCAGGAAAGAGTTCTTTGCTCTTCACAATCAAGAAGGGATCAAATCCTCTCATAAGGAAGCTCTAGGATGGTGGGCCTTCCTGGCTACAAAATGCAAACAAAAAGGTAAGGAAAAGGTTCAAGAGACTCTCGGCAAAGGTTTTAGCTCTTCGCACTACAGAGTCAGAGGATATTGCCCAAAGCCTGCAATGTTTTCTAGGGAACCCAGTGAGACCAGCACTCTTGAAGCATTGTGGGGGGATCCAAGGCTCGCATGAGGCTACTATTAGGGTGGCAGGATCAGAGAAGAGACGAAAAGGTAGAAAACTGGAATTGAAAGTATGGAAAGGCAAAGCAAAGGATGATGTAGAAGAAGGGACCCAAAAAACCTCATATGGTTTTCTTAATGGCTTTGGAAAAGAGTGGAGGGGGAAGAGCCCTCCACATCAGCTATGAATGGCCTTCCCTGGAATGTTAGGGATATTAATGCCCTAACAAGTGAAGGCTGGTCAAGAACCAGCTGCTAAAACTGAAGTTTCAGTTTATATTTCTCCAAGACACAAAGCTCTTAAAGGAAAACTTTGAAATTTTCTTGAAATCATTAGGTTCCTCCTAGCAAGGTTATGCGGTGAAGGCAGAAGGTGCTTTAGGAGGCTTATGCATATTGTGGAACCCGACCTCTCTAGCAATAGATTTTATGGCAAGCTCTCAGAATTGAATATGTTGTTCTTTTAAATCTCATATAATAAATCTATCGGGAGTAATGTCCAACGTCTATGGTCCTAACAACATGATGTGTAAGAAGCAGCTTTGGTAGGCTTTATCATATCAACAGGAAGCTTATAAAGAAAGTAATGTTCTTTTAAGTGGGGATTTTAATGCAATAACAGGTTCTGCTGATAAGAAAGGAGGTTCTCTGTGTCCAACTCAGTTTGAGCTGGATTTCCGGGCTTCTGTAGTGCATTACAGCCTATATGACCTTCTCCCCAAGGAAGGCTCTTATACTTGGTCAAATAGATGGATTGATTTAGCTACATAGCTGAACGTTTAGATCATTTTATGCTTACATCTCAATGGCAATTGCAGAAATGTATCTTTTTTACAGCTATCCTCCCAATTTCAAGTTTGGACCACTTGCCTTTAAGCTTAGCTATCAAGCCAGGTTCTTCCCCTTGCCGAGCCCTTTTAGATTTGAGCTAATGTGGTTGTCATACCCTAATATCAAGGATCTTTTCAAACTTTGGTGGAACTTTTGAAGAAGAATGTTGCATGATGGTCTTGTTGAAGCCGATGATGGTCTCCTACTCTATCTACTCTAGAGACAGGTGCCCCTACTCCAGGGCTACCACCACCACTATAGAGGTAGTGGAGGCCTATCTATCAATGGGGGTAGTGGTCATGGGGGTAGGGGCTGGGTCATCTCTTAGACATGCATGATGAAGGCCCTAAATTTTCTGCATAATGTATTGTTTTGCATCCAAGCTTAAAGTGGGAAAACAACATTTGGATTGTGGAATAAAGAAGAGTTTGGCAATATATTTGAGGAAAAAATAGCTATTGACTTCTCTTTAGAGCAGTTCGCAAAAGAGATCCAGAGGGAAGATCTATCCTATTACTATATAGTAGATAAAAAAGGCTACTAGCTCTATAGGATCAATGTCTGGCTAAGGAAGAAATTTTCTAGAGACAAAAAGCACAAGATAAATGGGTTAGGGAGGGAGATTGAAACGCTTATTATTTCCATGACATAACCATGGCTAAGCACCGAGCTAATAGTATAAGATTTATAAAGGATAGTCAAGGGAAAAACCTAGAAAATGGAGAAGATATTGCCAAACCAGCTGTAAACTACTTTCACCTTTTTCTAATGGATGATAGCGTTCATAATCTTGAGGTGGAAAACTGTCTTCTGGAAAATATCTAAAAGGTAATTAGTGAAGAAGAAAATGAAATGTTGTTGGCTCTGGTCTCATGAGAAGAAGCTAGAGCAGCGGTTCTTGGGTAAAGAAAGACAGTGCTCTGGCTCGGATGGCCTGCATGCAAATTTCTTTCAGTTCTTTAGGGACACTTTAGAAAAAGACTTAATAGCTGTTGTTAATGATTCTTTAAAATTTGGGAGAGTACTAAAAGATTTTAAATGCACCTTCTTGGTGCTGGTCCCAAAAAAGGATAATGCAAAATCTTTCTCAAATTATCACCCTATTGCACTTGTAACACAAGAAATAAAATCCTTTCCAAAGTAATAGCAGAAAGAGTTAAAAGTTTCCACCCCAAATTGATAGAACAAGAGCAAGGGGGCTTTGTTGGAGGGAGACAAATTTTGGATGGAGTTATGATAGCTCATGAACTAATGCATTCTTTAAACAAAAGCAATGAGAAAAGCATGGTGATTAAGATGGATGTGGTGAGAGCATATGATTGTATGTCTGGAGATTTTTAAGGAAAGTCATAGAAGCCTATGACTTTGGTATGCATTGGTTAAATTGGGTCTTCCAAGTACTCACAGAGGTACCGTTCTCGATTCTAGTAACCAGAGTTTAGGATGGGTTCTTTCAAAATACGAAAGGTCTTAGACAAGGTGGCTCCATACCTTTTTATTCTTATGGCAGATTCTTTAGGGCACTGGATAAAAAATTTCAAGAGACAAGGGAAAATTTCAGGGATATGTCTGTCCCCCCAGTTGGAGGCTTTCACAAACAAACAATTTGACAATCTGTGGATGACACTATTTTGATTGGGAGGGAAAAAAGAAGGGAAGCTATAGCATGGAAAGAAGTTTTAGATTTATATGTGGCTGCTTCTGGGCAGCTAAATCTAAAATCTTCTTGTTTAATACCTCTCCACGTCTCCAAGGAAGGATTGCTCACCTTCTTGAGTTCAATATATCTCCACTTCCTTGCAATACTTGGGACTTCTGCTTTTTGTTGGGAAAGATAAAGCTTCCCTGTGGGATGAGATCTATGAGAGTATTCAATCAAACCTTAATGCTAGGAGTGGTAGATGGCTCAGTCTTGCTGGCAAATTTCTGAAAATTAAATTGGTTCTTCAAGCTATTCCCATATATTTAGCCGACAGGCTTTTATATGTGAGCATTATAGTGCTCGGAATTGTCTCACGCCGTAAAAAAAAATTCACACCGGAAATTTTTCTAAAGTCGTCGGTTGTTCCTATCGGCGTATTCCTTGAACCTCTTATGGGTGCAAGTGCTAGTTTTATCCTTTCTCCCCATTCCGAAGGCAATGCTAGACAAGCTAGGTAATAAGCAGGACCTTTTTATGGCAAGGCATGGATACAGCTAGAAAATTTTCATTGCTAAAGCGGGAAAAGATTTGTATGCCAAAAAAGTGGGGTGGAGCTGGTGTAAGAGATCTGGTGGTGTCAAATATGGCAATCCGGCGAAAAATTAGTTTGGCATATGTTAGGTAAGCCTAAGGCTTAATGGAGTCATCTCCTACTCTTGAAATATATGAAGGATCTGAATATTTTTGGCATGCTAAATTCTGCTTCCCTACCTAAAGGTTCAGTGGTATGGAGTCTTATTAAAAACTCTCTTTATGATAAGAGATCGACTCTCTTGGAATATTGGGAAAGGCAGTAGAGTGGACTTTTGAAAGACTCTTGGATGGGACAAGAGCCTCTATCTTTCCATCCACACTTAGATGATGCTTGTAGGGTTCTCTCCTTGCTGTGGGATCTAAAGTCGGTAATTACTGGTGCAAGAAAGAATGCAATGGTCACAAACTATGAAGCTGGAAAAGTTTAGATATTCCTATTCTGGAAGAGCAAAAACTGCATTTATTTTCTTTACTTCACCCCATCATTGTTTCTTATTTGGATCATTCTGATAAAGTGATATGAAATGGTAATAAGATGGGGATTTATAAGGCCCCTTCAGGATACAAGTTGCTAAAACACCATAATATTCCACCATTGGAGAATTGGCTGCATAATCTCATTTGCAGTTTGGCTGTGCCACCAAAATGTAATACATTTGTGTGGCTAGCAGCGCTAACAAAAATTCTCACATTGGACAATTTGTGAAAAAGAAACTTTAAAGGTCCTTCCTATTGTTTATGTGAATCTGAGGAGGAAACGGTAGACCAGTTGCTTCTTAAATGCCCCTTTTCAGCAGAAATTTGGTATAGGGTGCTAAATTTGATGAATTTGAAATGGGTCCTTCTGAGCTCTATTAGATTGCTCCTTTGCAGATGGCGTTCAAGCTCAGAATATCTGAAAGGCTTATGGAATATAGTGTTATTATGCACTTTACAGGGGATCTGGTTAGAGAGAAATTCTAGGATTTCCTGAGACAAACCATTGGCAATAGAAGGGTCCTAGTTAAGAATTCAAGTTGTGATAAAAGAGTATGCCCAACCCTTAGTGGGAAAAAGATGTGAGAGGGCTACATATTATGATAAAAGAATTCAATATGCCACAATGTTAAGACAAAGTTTTGATGTGATCAATTATAAACATTGTAAATGTCATTTTAATGTTCTAGCTGATTGCTTAGCCAATGAAGGGGTTAATCAAGCCACTATAATGGCCATTTATAGTCATAAGGCCAATACATGGAACAATCTTGAAGTGTTATTAGCTTATAAACCCCCTTCATTAATGTTGTGTCATAAATAAGTATAGCCAAGGTATTTGAATCGTGTAAGTGTAGCCATGGTATTTGAATCATGCCAGATTGGCATCATTAGTTTGAAGGAGGTTGGCTGCAGCGCATGCATAACAATGAGAACTCAATATTGCAGCATACAGAGTTTGGAGTTTTGATTAGGCTTTGCATGATGCCTTAATGACATTGTGTAAGGAAACAATTCAGTTTTATGGTGTTATAAAGGATAGCAGTGCTCGTTTTTCCTATCATTGGATAGGTGGTGCTTGCAGGGCTCTGGCTTTATATATATTCATAGTTTCTGGGTTGGGATCCTGGTTTGTAATGGAAAGCCAGCTGTTGGTGCATCATGAGGGGCTGCATTTGTCACAGGGTTGCATGTCAGATCACAGTTTGCAATGTATTTTTGCCTGCCATGATCCGGTGTCACTAGGGTTTGTTAAAATCATCTTGGGAGAGCAGGCTCTAATGGATGGTCATCACTCAAAAGTTGCAATTTGCGAAGATTTTATCTCCAATCTAGCTCACTATCTCCCAAATTTAAAGATTTATCTATGGATTCTTTGTAAAAACAAATCGAACTTATAATCTCAGACTTGGATATCTTCTGAATGTTGGATATTTGTATTGCAGATTTAATTTATTACTTTCTTTTGTTTAGCAGATGCAATTTCCACTTCTCATACACTTCCGATTTCTGTGTTGATGTATTTAATTGCAGGGCAAAACGTTGATATATATATATTAGCAATGGTAGGAGTCACATCTGTGATAGACGTGACTCCTCAAGGAGTCACGTCTATCACAGATGTGAATTGTCATTTAGCGATTGCTAATCATCGTTTAAATCATTCGATCATGCTATATTTAACATAGTTTATGCATTATCTGATCGAAGCTACAAACAACTCAACACTCCCTCTTAGCTCAGGAAGATAACAATATCACAATAATCTTTGTGAATATCAATTATCTGATCTGTAATGAATTACTCAAAGTAATTTAATATCACATAACTCATGATATATAGTATCACCTACCTCGTGATACGTAGCATCACCTACCTCGTGATACTAAAGGATATACTATACTTGAGAATATTACATTCTCCTTATATATATCCCAGTTATGGTATGTGCACTGACATTAAGTCACATAATGTCTACCATAACTTAATCATGATAACTCCATGATTCATACCAATATCAAGTCACATGATATCAGTCTAATGAAAATTATAAGATCGTCACCTTATAATGTTAGGTACAAGTGTAGATTATCCAAAAGATCGTCACCTTTTAGAAATAAACACAGAATGGGTAGGCCCATAATGTCATAGAGTCACACATATGACACAAGATGTTTACACATTAAACATCTTTAATATATTAGTACAAATCAATTAGAATTTTACATTTCAATCATACCAAGATTTTTCCTGAAGTATTCAACTTTTACCTTGAGGAGTGGTTTGGTAAGAATATCTGCAGTTTGATCTCCTGTACTGATATACTCCAACTGAATCACATTCCTTTCCACCATATCACGCACATAGTGATGAGGAATCTCAATATGTTTAGATCTATCATGGAATACTGGATTCATGGATAGCTTAATACAGCTTTGATTGTCGCAGTGGATGATAGTTGGTTTCAGAGGTTTACCAAATAATCCCACAAGCAGTTTTCTAAGCCATACTGCCTCTCTAGCAGCCATAGAAGCTGCAATGTATTCGGCTTCTGTAGAACTCTGAGCAACTGAAGACTGTTTTTTGCTGATCCACGATATCATTGCTGACCCTAAACTGAAACAACATCCGGAGGTGCTCTTTCGGTTAGTTACACTTCCAGCCCAATCTGAATCTGTGAATCCATGTAGATCTAAGTCAACCTTTTCATATTTTAAGCCATAATTTAGAGTACCTTGAAGGTATCTCATTATATGCTTCACAGCCACAAGATGTATCTCCTTGGGTTCACACATAAACTGACTTAAGGCATTTACAGCATAGCAAATATCAGGTCTGGTATTAACCAAATACATCAAGGATCCAATTATCTGTCTGTAAAGAGTGGGATCTACCAACGGAGAATCTGCTGCTGCTTCCTTCAATTTATGAAGATTTGTTTCCATGGGGGTAGACATAGGTCTACATTCCATCATACCAAACCTTTTTAATATATCAATTGTGTACTTCCCTTGGTTTAGAATAATACAGTCTGATTTCTGCCATACTTCTAGTCCAAGGAAGTAGTGTAATAGACCTAAGTCCTTCATGTCAAATTCTGAAGCTAGATCTTTCTTACACTGATCAATAAGGTGATCTTCTCCTGTAATCAATTGATCATCAACATATAATATCAATATTAACATATCACCTTTGCTTTGTTTGAAGTAGAGATTTGGATCTGCATCATTCTTTGAGAAGCCTAATCTCAAGAGGTAACTGTCAATTCTTTCGTACCAGGCTCTGGGGGCCTGTTTAAGTCCATATAGAGCTTTCTTTAATTTACATACATGGGATCCTGCATTGTGAATCTCAAATCCTTCAGGTTGCTCTAAGTAAACCTCTTCTTCAATGGTTCCATTTAAGAAAGCAGTTTTTACGTCCATTTGATGGACTTTCCACCTTTTGGCTGCTGCAATAGCTAGAACTGCCCTGACTGATGTATATCGAGCAACAGGAGCGAAGGTTTCATCATAATCAATTCCTTCCTTTTGTGAAAATCCTCTGGCTACAAATCTTGCTTTGTATTTCCCTATACTGCCATCTGCAGCATGTTTGATTTTAAATAGCCATTTTGAAGAAACAACAGATTTCCCTTTTGGTCTAGGTACTATATCCCACACATCATTCTTCAGGGTGGATTGATACTCCTCTGTCATGGCATCCTTCCATGCTTGGTGCTTAAGAGCTTCTATAGCACTAGAAGGTTCTGATTTAATGAATTCACTCATTAAAGCTACATAACTAGAGAATCTCTTAGGTCTTGTGCTTTCCCTAAAAGTCCCTGATGGGGCGGCATAATTTTTAGCTTCTTCCATTGTTTTGGTGGCCCAGAGTGGTCTTTTCTTGGGATTTCCTAGTGATGTGATTTGTTCATGGTTTACATCTTCCTCAGTATACTCCCTCTGAAACTCAGGTGTAGGATCCTCTTCTATGCTTGAGTTGGAAGTTTGAATTTCTGTCTCGATATAATTTCTGGCTCTTTTGAAAGCTATGTCTTCCTCAAAAATCACATCTTTGCTTAGTTCAATCTGTCTTTGACCAGGTATATATATTCTATAAGCTTTTGATGTTTGACTATAGCCTACAAAGATGCCTTTTTTTCCAGGAGGTTCTAGCTTAGTTCTTTTCTCTTTGGGCACATGAATGTAAACAGGACAACCAAATATCCTTAAATGACTAATGTCTAGTTTTGTGCCAGTGAAGGCTTCTTCAGGAGTTTTGTCATCAATATGAGAGTGAGGACATCTATTCTGTATATAGACAGCAGTACTAGATGCTTCTACCCAAAGTGAAGTGTCTATATTCTGATCAAGTAACATAGCCCTAGCAGCTTCTACAATGGTTCTATTTTTTCTTTCTACAACTCCATTTTGTTGAGGATTATAAGGTACAGTGAACTCCCTCTTAATCCCAGTGGTTTTACAAAAGTCTTTAAAAATGTCTGAAGTGTATTCACTCCCATTATCTGTTCTTAAGGTTTTGATTTTTCTCCCAAAAGAGTTTTTAGTAATGGATTTGAATTCCTTAAATCTTTTAAGGATTTCTTGTGATTCTTTACATTGAAGAAAATAGATCCATGTCTTTCTGGAGAAGTCATCAACGAAGATTACATAGTATAGAAACCCACCTAAGGAGGGTACAGACATGGGTCCACATAAATCTGAGTGGACTAGTTCTAATACGTTATTTGTTTTGCTAGAACTATTTTGAAAGGACCCCTTTGTAATTTTCCCTAAGGCACACCCCTTGCATACCCCTGAATTGCATTGTTTGAGTTTGGGTAACCCTGTAACTAGTCTTTCCATGGAAGATAGGGCACGAAAATTTTGGTGTCCTAGTCTTCTATGCCATATTTCATTAGAGTCTGTAGTTTCATGAATTAGGGCTAGATTTGGTTCCGTACATAACTCGTACAAGTACCCTTGTCTATGACCTATGGTTTTGGCTTTCTTAATAGTAGAATTCTTTGGCCATGCCAATACTTTGCTATCCATAAAGGTCACCCTATATCCATTATCTTCAAGTGCAGATATGGAGACTAGATTTCTTTTGATGCCTGGGACAAACAATACTCCAGTAAGTTGGATGGAGATGCCAGTCTTTAATTTGAGGGTGCATGTGCCAACACCCTTGACTGGATGTACAGAGTTATCTCCAATTGTTACTTCTTCGTTAGTCTCTTCTACCATGGTGTCTAGTAGCTCCCTGAACCCTGTGATGTGTCTTGATGAACCACTATCTATAACCCAAGTGTTGCATTTATTTGTTACTTGGTTTGAAAGTGCAGAGTAGAATACATATTTCTCGGATTCATGCTCCTTTATTTTGGCATAAGATGCTTGTTGCTTGGTTCTGTCAGGACATCTAACTGCATAGTGTCCATATTGGTCGCATCTGAAACATTGGATGCGAGAAATATCTTTCTTGAATGAACCTTTCCCATGATGATATTTCCTCTTCTTGAAGTGTTTCTTCTTCTCTTTCTTGTGAGAGTTTGTATTTAGAACATGAAGATCTTCATCTATATTTTTCTGTTCTGACCCTTTCTTTGTCTGTCTAGATTCTTCTTGAAGACAGTATGATCTTAGGCGGTCAAATTTTGGAAATTTAGACCTTGCACTAATGCCTTGAACAAATGTCTCCCAGGAATTTGGGAGACCATCTAGGGCAATAAGTGTTAGTTCCTTGCTTTCAATTTGGTACCCAAGTGTTGATAGTTGATCCCTTAGTGCAGATATTCTCATAAAGTATGCATTGATAGATTCTCCTTTGTTCATACTTATATGATTTATTTCTCTCTTTAGGGCTAAGGTACTGCTGGAGTTATTAATTTCATAATTGCTTTCAAGTGACTTAAACATATGATATGCAGTCTCATGTTTTGTCAGAATTGGCACGATATGATCTCTAACTCCATCAACTATGATTTTCATGGCTTTGTCATTTCCTTCAATCCATGTCATTTTATCAGGATCATTCTCTGGTTCCGTTTTATTTTCTCTCACAAATGAATCAACTTTATTTTCTTTTAGTATCATCATAATTCTGAATTTCCATGATGAGAAGTTATTTCCTCCTTCCAATCTGTCTTCGAATCGGATTGCTGCTGCCATTTGAGAAATGAGATGTATTAAATCTGAATTTCTCAAGTTCGATTTTCTGCCCGGATTCTGCTTAACCTGGGTCTGATACCATGTAAAAACAAATCGAACTTATAATCTCAGACTTGGATATCTTCTGAATGTTGGATATTTGTATTGCAGATTTAATTTATTACTTTCTTTTGTTTAGCAGATGCAATTTCCACTTCTCATACACTTCCGATTTCTGTGTTGATGTATTTAATTGCAGGGCAAAACGTTGATATATATATATATTAGCAATGGTAGGAGTCACATCTGTGATAGACGTGACTCCTCAAGGAGTCACGTCTATCACAGATGTGAATTGTCATTTAGCGATTGCTAATCATCGTTTAAATCATTCGATCATGCTATATTTAACATAGTTTATGCATTATCTGATCGAAGCTACAAACAACTCAACATTCTTCAACTCTTTATTCCTGACCAGTTCTCAGGAATGATGGTTCAGCACATTAATATGAAGGCAGATCGGGATGCACAGACCATTGCAGTTGAGGGAGTTGGTTCAGCTTCATCTCCATCATGGCAGTTGGATTCAACGAATGTCACTGAAGAGCTGCAAAGCGAGTTAAAGCTCCTACATGCTTATTGTGGTGATGTTAGTAGAGTATTAGTTGTACTGCATGTCCATCACTTTCAGGGGCATCTTGAAACAGGCAATGATTACACTATTCTGTTTTTATATGGCTCTTCTATTCACAGATCTTAGTGACGGCAGGAGATTTGCTATGGAGTTTGTTTTCCATCTCTAGCAAGAAACCGTAGGGGTCCGTTTGGCAATGAAAATGTGCCCTAGGTCGAGGAGGTGGTTGACATAGGGCATGTCTTGCCAGGTGGCAAGGAGCAGTGGGATGTGGTGTAGCATTACTAGCCTTTGGGTTTATTTCTATGTTATGTCTCCTTCTGCAGATTGAAAGTGTAGGTATAGTGTTTATGCTGGCTTATGTGGGATGTCTATGGTTTCATGTGGATTGCTGCTATGGCAGCTGTTCTATCAGACTTATTTATATTTTGCTTGATGGTTGCTGCTCTTGGGAGTAGTTTTTGATGGCTGTTACCATGTAATCTAGAAAGTGTTATGTAATTGTTTTCATATTAAGGGTAGGGAGCCCTATAGAACCCCCATAATTATATCTTAAAAAAAAAAATATTGTGTTCACCTTGGAATGACCCTTTGGAGTCTTGGACAATAAACTAGTGGTGGTTAAAGAAGAGATAGATTTGGTTTCCAGAAGTTGTATACTAAGTTACTAAGCAATTTTCAAAGGGATAAAATTTACAATCTATATGAAAGCGTGCATCTATGCTTGTGTTCAGTTAACACTAGACAAGACAGCTGTGTGTGTCTCAATAACTACTGTTCAATGTAAAAAGACAAATCTCTTGTTTTAATTGTAGCCTGAATCCTGAAATTATAAGCAATGTCATAATTGCACGTCACATAATCTTTTAACAATGAACAAAAACAACTGCTATAATAACTGCCTGCAAAATTTTGCAACTCAATCTTATTGTCATTTAAAGGCCTTCGGCATGTCCTGTGGGCACTAAATGAAAAAAGAACAAAAGAACAGAACAGGATTTACTAGAACATATAAAAGTAACATAGACATAGAGTGAGGTTGGTTACCTTGAGGAATTTCGCTCTCCCAAAGTACTCCTCTTGTTTCAGCCGTGATGTCTTTACATATCGTGAAACATAAGTGGCTTTACCATCTTTAATTCTGAGACCATGGATCATTCTGTGATAAGCATTACATAAAGAAATGTCAGAATGAAGGATCGATATTGCTAATATGGCTCTCTACAAGATGTTGAACATGTTAATGACTCTAAACCACATATATTCAGATTATCCACTGATGGTACATTCTGAAATGGAATTTATACATGAATACATAGTTTAAGTTGGCAAAGTTAGGTTCTTTTGAAGTGCATGGACTCAAGATGAGACTTCATATCATTATATTTCTTCTTTTCTGTCTCTCAGAGAATATTAAATAATATTGCTTCATATATTTCAAGTTTCAACCATTATATGATAAGGAAATAAAGGTAGTGTTCTCGTAAACTCATATTGTCTTTTACCAGTCTTTTTCACTGTCTATCCATCTCTTAGTGGAAAAAGAATAGGCAGTAAATAAAGGCATGAACATGGATAATAGTAACTTGTTATAAACTTTCTAAATGTTTTTTGTTTGATCAGAGTATACTTGTCTAGCTAACTAGCTCTATAAGTTGTGCAGCATTGCAGATTGTCTCTCAGGATTTCTTTGCTGTTTATCTTTAATTATATTCAATTTTTTATAAAACATGTTGAAGAAGAAAGATTGCATGGACACCCACAAACATTGGCTAGACCATTAAACTGGTAGAAATATTAAGGTCTAATTAGTTAGTTTAATTATTATTTTTAGTTGATCATTACGGTATGGATGGTCAATTATACCTACCCTACCAAAATTTTGATTGTTTTAAATAACTTCCATTTGGGAATTCATGGGAATGGATTCTCACTTTTCAATTTCTAATGTTCTAGTTTCTCCCTTCATGTGGTTTTTAGAACAATTCTCCGATCCATAGATGGCACACTCGGCAAGTACTCGCCGAGTTTGCGAGTACTCGCCGAGTTTTATGCTCGGCGAGTTTTTGCAAGGTTTACCCACCAAAAAGACTTGCCAAGTTTCGGTGAGTCTCTGGCTCAGACTCACGATGCAGCAAAAAGTTAAACGCCGGTTGTTTTAAGGCATTTTCAACGCTTTTTTGGGTCAATTTTATACATTTTCTGCTCTGCCAAACCCCCAACGCCCCTCCCACTTTGCACACAGCGCTCTTGCATCAGAGTGAGAAGATTTGAAAGGTTTTTTGGTGAATTTGGAAGGCAAATTTGAAGCACGGATCAGTAAATTGTTTTTTTTTTTTTTGTTTTTTTAAGCATTTTACTTCATTTTGGCTGCAAAATCCAGCATCTAGGTTAAAAACAATTCATCATTTGCTAAAACTAAGTAGCATTTTTGCATTTTAATTCCATAAAATTGGATTCATCACCATTTTATGATCATTTTTTCTGATTTTTTAAATGAATTCACTGTTTTTGGCTTACACAAGTTATTTTTTTCATTTTAACATTTTTTTTGGAATAAAATATTTAGAATCTTTATATTATATTAATTTCTACCAATTTAAACTAATTTTATGCCGATTTTTAGTGATTTATGTTGAATTTAGGTTAATTTTTTTGTATTTAAAAATTAAAATGTTGTGCCTTCACTTTGTATGTGTAGGTTAGATACATCATACAATGGCAAATAGAGAAGCTCCTGGATCAAGTTTAGACTCAAGCTCCGACCAATCGGTGCTGGTTACAGGCACTCGTCCTGCTGAAGCTAGAGACCCTGCTTGGAAATATGTTGTACAAGGACCGACACTAAGGACAATTATTTGCACAAAATGCCAAAAATTACATAATGGAGGCATAAATCACCTCAAATACCATCTTGCAAGCATTACTCATCATGATCCCAAGCCATGTCCCAAAACCACTGAAGAGATAAAAAGAGAGATGAATGCCCACCTTGCATTGACAAAAGAGAAAAAATTACAAAGGGAGAAGACAAGGGCAGCCATAGCAGCATCCATAGCTAGTGCTCATGGTTCTAAAGTGCAAGAAGAATTAGTTGAAGATATGGCATGTCAAGGCATCATGGGCTCTCTTCGTGGTCCAAATCCGAAGCAAATCGACATCCACTTCATCTATTACAAGTAGAGTGCCAGTGCCTACACGCACGTCACATAGCTATTTTGTGCCCAAAAACACACCTAAAGCACAACCATCATTAGAAGGTACAAGGTGGAACAAAGAGGTGCATCAACAAGCAAATAAGGCATGTGCTGATTTTTGGCACTTCAACAAGCTTCCTTTCAATGTGGCGAGTAGTCCTTATTGGGAGAATTTGGTAACTGCATTGACAGTTGCAAGAAAAGGCTACAAGGCACCTTCTCGTAAAGACTTAAGTGGGAGGTTGGTTAATTAAAATTTATGCTAATTTACGCTGAATTTTAGGCTAAATTTACGTTGATTAATTTATAGTAATTTATGTTGAATTTAGGCTATTTTTTTGGTGTTTAAAAATTAAAATTTTGTACTTTCACTTTGTACTTGTAGGTTGCTCATGAATGCAACCGAAGATGCAATGCTAGTAGTGGAAGAACAAAAGAAGCAATGGAAAAAATATGGCTGCACTATTCTTTCAGATGGGTGGACGAATGGGAAAACCTGCACCATTATCAATTTTTTGGTAGCTTCAAATGGTGAGGTGATTTTTTTGAAATCGGTTGATGCCTCCAACAAAGTAAAAAATGCAGAAACATTGTGTCTAATGTTGGAGGAAGTTGTTATGGAGGTGGGCATAGAGAATGTGGTACAAATCATAACTGATAATGCAGCAGCATATGTGGTGGCTGGGAGATTGCTCCAAGACACTCTTTTAAACACCTTGTGCAACACATTGCCTTGACCTTCTTTTGGAGGACATAGGCAAACTTGATTGAGTGACATCGGTTGTAGATGATGCAAGGAGCATAACAAAATTTATCTACAATCACCCTTAGGTTCTTAATTTGATAAGAGATCACACCCAAGGGAAAGAGTTGGTGTGATTGAGTGTCACAAGATTTGCAATGATTTTCCTAATGTTGCAAAGCATTATTGGTTTGTTGACTTCTTTGAAACAGAGGTTTGTGAGTCAAGCATGGCTAGACTCATCATATTCAAAGAACCCTGAAGGAGAGAGGGTTGCAAGCATAATCACTGACAACCTTTTTGCACAAAGAGCTAGAGAGATCGTGAAGGTAACCTCAAAACTTTTATTTTAAATTCAAATTGAATATTTTATTTTTTTTAATTTAAGTCTTTCATTATAAATTTGTAATTTTAATTTTTTTGTATTTGTAAATTGTAGATGTCAGAGCCCTTCGTTAGAGTTCTCCATTTGGTAGATGGGGATCAAAACCCAATGGGGTCTATTTATGAGGCCATGGATAGGGCCAAAGAGGCCATCCGAAATTTTTACAAGGGCGACGGCCTCAAATTTGATCCCATTTGGGAGATCATTGATCAGAGATGGAACAATCAACTCCACCAACCCATCCATGTAGCAGGGTACTTCCTCAACCCCCATTTTTTCTATTCAGATAGTTTCTCAGATCCTAATGGAAAGGTTATGGAGGGCCTCATGACATGCATTCAGAGAATGACACCCCAGGTTGAGGTGAGAGACTTCATTATTCAAGAATTGCACATTTACAGGATTAGAAGGGGTAAGCTCTTTTCTTTGGAGCTAGCTACCCGAGGAAGAACCATTCAAACACCAGGTCAAAAAATTTGGAGTCTTTATATCACATGCATCTTACAAATTACAAATTTCAAATTTACAACTATTGATATTTTGATAAAATATGGTTTGACTTTGCTTTCTAGCTCTTCAATATTTTATTTGTAGATTCTTGGTGGATAGATCGAGGTGCAAATACCCCAAATCTTCAAAGATTTGCCTTCCACATTTTGTGCCAACCTTGTAGTGCATCTAGCTATGAGCGCAATTGGAGCTTGTTTGAGGCCATCCACACAAAGAAGAAGAACAAATTAGCTCAAAAACATCTCAATGACCTTGTCTTTGTGCAATACAACCTTCGGCTTCACACAAGAAAGGTAGAGGACAAATCAAAGGAGCTCATTGATTTGGATGAGATTGATCTTTATAGCAATTGGACAGGGCGGGATGAGCACCCTCCATTGTTTACTAAAGATGAGATTTTGAGACGCAGGTTTTGGAGAAGGTGGGTCCAGCAGGAGATATAGGATTGCATGACATTGATGAGGCTATGGAGGAGTCATTGCCAGTGCCACCTATGCCACGCGAGGAGCCGCAGCAGACTACAAGGGCTTTCACTAGATCAGGGACGAGGAAGATGTAAAATGTTGTATTTTCATTTCGTAATATGTAATTTATGAATTATGATGATGATTTTCAAAAGAAAACATCATAAATTCATAATAGTTGTCAGCTATCTATTGTATCGGCCATCACGATTCCGCATGATGATGCAATTTTGTATTCAATTTGTATTCAAATTAATCAAATCTAATAGAAAACACTTTTGTACTCATTTATGGACTCATTAGATACATCTTGTCATTGAATTTTGCAAAAAAATGTGTTTCTAATGAAATTTAAGCAATTTTTTAAGTTGCTGAGTTTTTGCCAAGTCAAAAATTTTGGGTCTGCCAAGTTTTTACCAAGTCAAAAATTTTGGGTCTGCCGAGTTTTTGCCGAGTCTGAGTCTGCCAACTATGCTCCAATCCATAGCTCATGCAACGTAAAGATGTTTGTTATGTGATGTCTATGCAATGATGACAATGCAGAGCAGTCCAGAGTGAAGGTGTCAACCCCAGCATTTCTCACGACAAAACTGAAGCAAAGCTGTTCTGTCTTCCACGACCTTGGAAAAGGTAGGGTGCCATTTTAAGTCTAATCCTATAATGCATTTTGGTGGCATTTGTTGACTGATCCATTTTTCAGCTTTGTGGCCACTATTTGTTAGTGTTAGGGCAATGCTTTTCAATTAGAATAGAATGGTGTGCACCAGGTGTTTCTGTTCAGGAAGCCAATTCTTCTGTCTTGGAATTCAATGCCCTGATCTATTTGTGAACTCTTTCAACTCTGGAGGTTAGAAGATCTAGGTGTCCATGGGATTTGATTGTGGGCTGAAAGACTGATTTGAGGAGATGAATGAAGCATGGAGCAAAAGATTCAAAGCACCAGAATCTTCTCATGAAAGTGAGGTGGAGCTCAATGAAGCAGCGCCAAAGAGTGGAGCCAATATACAAAGTCCACAATGTTTGTAAATGCAGAACTCTTGCATTGTAATATGGTTGAACCATTTTGTTAAACATTCCATAGCCTTGATGCACAACTGCAGCACTAGAAGGCCATTCTTCCACAGTGAAAGAAAGGAAGCAACAAAGAGATGCAATGAACTGATAAAGCATAGAGTGAAAGAGCATAGACTTCTAACACATAAGATCCAAACATCTTTCACTATGCTGGATGCCACAGGAACCATTCCCAGCCATATCTTTCCATCCACTACACTAACACCATGTCCTACCAATCATAGCACACTCTGCAATAATTCAGAGGAAGCACCAAAGATTTATGATGCCCCAATAAGACTACATGCTCAGAATGTGGTAATGTTGTTTGCTCCAAGTATCCATTTCAAGCACATAGGAGTTGCCATGTGAAAGCAGTCCCTTGCAACAAAAGATTCTAAGTCTTCAAAGGTACAAGAAGATATACCAAAAAGAATATATCCCACATTCGGGAAAATAAACTTGTGTTTTTAAACACAAAGTCATACACATCAAGTGTCCTAGTAATTAGACACTCTGAATAGAAGAATTGTTCAAGCCGTAAAAGTTCACTGGACCGAATTACAATACACATTGCTCTTGGACACCTCATGAAGAGTTTATCATACTCTTCCAATAAGACATCTTTCCATAGTTAAATAGTGTTTGCAGAATGACTCCTACAGGCCAGGAAAAATGGTAGGGACAAAAACAATGCGCATGGACAAACAATTGCTGAACAGTTTATATTACTTGGTGTGAAATACCAAGATGAAGACAATCCTACAATTTGAAGATGTCTGGGATGCAGTTGAGGTCAAAATGTCAAAAAATTTTGAGTGATGCAAAAGAATAGGAATGGATCAAACAAAATTGAAAGGCCCTCATGTTCAGTATGCTATTGTCAAAAAGCCAAAAAACTTGAGCAATGCAAAAGAAGAGGAATGGATCAAATAAAATTCAAAGGCCCCCATGTTCATTATGCTATTGTCCAAAAGCCAAAAACCTTGAGCAATGCAAAAGAAACGGAATGGATCAAACAAAATTGAAAGGCCCTCGTGTTCATTAAACTATTAGTTGAAGATAGATGCTCATGAGGCTTGGAAAAAGTTTAAGGTTGTGTACAAGGTAAACAACAAAGCATAGGTGTTCTATCTTGTGGAAAAGTTACACGTGATAAATATGAGGGATGATGAAAAAGTTGAAGATTTTCTGATGCAACTGGCAGATATCAAAGGTCAACTGCTAGAATTTGAGCAAGAAGTTGACAATGATCCAATGGTGATGATCATAGTCTGTATAAATTCCTCAACCAATATGTTTGTTGCCTCCTTGAGCATCTCCAATTGCAAAGTTACATATCAAGAGCTTGTTGAATTACTTCAACAACAAGAAGTACAGCAAGCTTTGACAACAAATAAGAAGAAAAAGCTCTTTCTTCAAAACAAGAAGGGAAGATCTTTGAGCCAAATAAAAAGTTTCTGCAACTCAGATTTTTATGAGGAAGGTGAAGAACCACAATCAATAGTAACTTGTCAAATTTGTGGCAAGTCATCCCATGACACCAAAGACTGTTAATATAAAGGATCCACACAGAAAAACTGAGAAAATATCAAAGGACACGAAAGATACCAAAATCTACAACATCAAAACAATACTAGCAAGAAAGATTATCATGATGATGTCAACACTAATGACGTCAAAAATGCCAAAAGTGATGATGAAGTCATCCAAGTGCTGACCTAGTTCCATAATGTAACACAAGATGAAAAGGAAACCTGGTACACTTTCTCAGGCACCACAAGCCACATGTCTGGGAGGAAAGACTAGATTTGCAGATAAAAGAGCATAGAAGGACAGTCAACCTCAGAATGCTCTCAAAATTAGAGGTAAAGCTGTGTTACTCTGACTCGCAATAAAAATAAATGTGAATTCAAACACATCTTGTTTGTTCCTCAAATGAAGAATCTCATGTCACTGAGTCACATGATTGACAACAATTTGAAAATTATATGACATGAAAGAATGTCACAAATTTCATCTAATTAAGGACAAGCCCAAGCATAACAAAAATGTGGCAAAAGGGTCTAAGAGAGGAGGGATGTTCTTCTTTGATGTCGTACCCACTTAATGACACCTCATTCTTTTTGTGTTTGATGAACAACAAAGTTCACTATGATGTTCTTCTTTGATGTCGCCCATGCTCTGTGTCCATCGAGCGCACCCACATGACTCTACGCTGGAAATCCACTAAAGAAGAGCGTCTGCCCATATGCCTTGGTTACAAGAAATTCAATGCAAAAGGAGCAACAGTGGCATAGGGGGGCGAGAAATCCATTTTCCACAAGCAATTGGGCTCTGAAGAAGCATTAATGGCCGCCAGGAAGGTCGCTGAGCAATCTCGTTGCGTCGGGAACAATAGAAAGAGCTAGGAAGGTGAAACAGGTCGGACCCCGATCAATCGGGCTTCTTTCAATCGGGCTTCCCTTGATCGAGCCTTTGAAAGGTGAAGAAGGAAACCCCGATCTCTAAAGTCCGAAAGGGGCAATAGGGAAACCATCAGGCTTCGGAGATCAAGCCTTCACCATGCATCGTACTTTCGAAAAGAAGAAACGCTCGATCCCCAACTCTAAAAGAAGAAATTATGAAGTTTGTCGGGGATCGAGTCTTGGACCTTCCGCCATCCGCCTTCCAAAAGAAAAGAGGAAGAAGAAAACTCCCACTTGCCAAAGTCCGAAATACTTAGATGTTTTTAGAGGTTCGGCAAACTTCAACGATCAAGCCTTCCGTCTACCGCTTGCCAAATGGAAAGAAAAAGACTACAACCCCAGCCTTCGAGCTCCGCAATGCTTAGAAGCCTTTGAAACCGATGGACCTCAGTCGTCAAGCCTTCTGCTTTCCTCCTTCAAAAAAGAAGGAAGAAAAGAGAACTCACATGCCGCTGCCCGCAACACATAAAAACACACTGGAACTCGTTGGGCTTCGGCAATCGGACCTTCACCGTCTACCGTTTACGGAAAAGAAGGAAAATGGAACTCCCAACCTCATACGCTTGAACACTTAGGCAATACACAAAGGAACCAAGGCGGATTTAGGAGCCGATAAGAATGGCATGACAAAGAGGAGAACCCCGAACTCTAAAACTCCACAAAAGCAGAAAACACAAGGAAAACACTTAGGAAACTTTAGGATTTAGCCATTTGGGGGGTTGTTTCCTTGCACTTCAAAAGGGAAAACACTTAGAAATTTCATGGATCCTTGGGCTATTTGGCATGAACGCAAAATAGGACAACACTAAGTTAATAAGAATACGGAGAAATCGGAGTAATCTATAAAAAGCATCAAGATCATTATTTCCTGTTTGACAAGGGTAAGTAGCAAGGGTGAAATCAGGCGGTAACATAAGCACATCCTATAGAGATTATGTTTCCCCAACTAGGGATATTACATTCTAAATTGCTAGAGATGTATAAGGAGGCCATTCATGTTGACTCTTTGGTTAAGGATGTTAACAAAGGGTTTATCAAGTCGATCCTTAAGGAGACAGAACCCAAGTTAAAAATTGAAGGCCTATCAACATGTTGAATGTGTCTTACTAAATTTTGGCTAAAGAAGTCAACAAAGTTCTCCCTAAAATCATTACTACAACTCAATCTTGGTTTGTTTAAGGCAGGTACATTTTGGATAATTTGCTTACCAATTGGGAAGGGATGCATTGGGCCAAAACTTAAGTCAAAATGTGTGTTTCGCTCTAATTAATTTTGAGAAAGCCTATCACAGCATTGAGTGGCCTTTCATTGTGCTTATGTTGAAATCCTTGGGTTTTACAAACACTTTTTTTTAATAGTTAATGTTTTGTTTTTAAATGTTTCCACACAAATTGAGGTAAAAGGTGAGCTTAAAGAATCCTTTGTGTTTCCAAGATCTACCAAACATGGGTCTTCTTAGCCCCTTCTCTTTTTGTTAATGTTGTTGAAAAATTGAAACCTTGCATTGCATTCTCAAGGACGACTCCTTAGGGCCGGCCCCCTATTAGGGATATTTCTTTACAAGAGTAGTCTGAATTGATTGAGGCCCAAGTTGCTGATGATACTTCTCTAGTTCCTTTCTTGAGAAGAACAATTTTGATCAATTGACCTCTAAACTAGATGTTTATTTCTTTTCCCATAGATATAAGCTGGTTATTCATAAGTCTATGCTCTTAGTGTTGTTATATGTAGCCTAATCAGACTCGGAGGTTAAATTTACCCCACTTTTATCGGCGCAGTTTCCCCGCAAATTATTTAACGGGGTCAAGAGGCAGCGTCCCTTGCGGGGTCCAAGGGTAGCGCCCCTGGCTTGCTCCCTATTGCGATACAGGGCGGGGTCGAGGGGCAACGCCCCTGAAACCTCCAACGATTTTTTATTATTTTATTAAGGCGTCGGGAGTTATTTTTCTATTGGCTGACATTAAAAAAAAAAAACCTATTTTTGTAACCGACATAAGGCTTGATAAAAGCGGCTAAGGGTTAGGGTTTTTGTTGATGGATTGTAGCATTTTGCAGAGGTATTGAGTTGCAAGGATTGCTAGTTGTAATCGGTTTGATTTATTGGATAATAATATTGGACTCTCTGTTGGTGGATGTAGCCCGGGTTTGGGTGAACCACGTTAAAACTTGTCTCTCGATGTTATTATTTCTGTGTATTTTCATTCCTCAGTTTAATCTTTATTTGCATTTAATTGATATCTTCTGCATGCAATCCTAACACTTAGGTTGGGGCAACTCTTCCCCTAACTGGATTTCCAATAGAGGATGCTCTTGGGTGGGTGCTGATAAAATAGTTAGATAATTGGGAATTCATTTAGCAATGGGTGTTTGATGAAATAAGTAAGAAAGTGTCTAAACAGCCAGGGTGTCTTCTTTCTTTGGTTGGAATATTTCAAGTGTATCAAAAGATTCTATCTTCTTATAATTTATACTATTCTTCATGTTGGCTCTTAGAAAGTTCTCACATTAGGAAGCTTCATTAAATGGTGAGGGACTTCTTGTTGATGAATGGGAAAGGTAAAAGTAAAAAGCACGTTGTAGCTGGAAGGTCTAGTTTAAGCCCAAAAATATAGGAGGCCTAGGGTTGACATTGTACATAATGGTAAGGTTGCTTCTTGGAATGATTTGAAATTACTTTTTAAGTTGCCTGACTCTGGGTGAAAGATTTACTTTCTGCAGTCCCAAGCTTTTAAGTTTCTTTCTCTAATATTGAACTCAATTTTTACACTGAAATTTGGGATAATTTAAGATGGGTTAATGGGCTCAAATTATCCAATAAGCTCTCCTTCTAAGCAGTTAAACAATAAGCTCTCCTTCTCCAAAGACGTTTCTTTGAAGCTTAATCAAGAATGTTTATCAGTTGAGCCTCACAAAAGATATTTGGATAGCTATGCTATTATTTAGTCTTTTTGTATGGAACCCTAAAAATCTTGTTTTAGATGGCCATTGCTTAATCAAAAACTAGCTATGTGCACCACTCTTAGCATGTATGCTAACGATATTGGTCCTTGTTCTCTTTGTAATAACATGGAGTCAATTGTTCATGGTTTTTAATGTCCATTATCTGCTTTAACGTTTTTCGTATTGCATGAACTAAATTTACCAAGAAAGATGCTCTTAAATTGTATGATGTGTTGTTTGGATTTGTTAGCTGTACTAGAAATGTTAATAGATTCTATAGGAAATTGTAATTGGTTATTTCCACTAAGGTTCTGTGGGTTTTGTAAAAGGCTAGGAATGATGATGTGCTCTATGGTAACAGAAGGATAGAAACTGGCTTATTAAGTGAAGTTGCAATGCATTTCGTTCTTTGTGGATTGAGTTACAAGATTCCTAAATCTGAGTTGAGAAAAATCCTTGACAGTGTTCTATGATAGTCTACCAGGACTATTGGTAAATACTAGAGACTTTCCAAGGGTTGCTCCAGTCTTAGGTAGTAACAAACAAAGATCTAACCAAGAAGAATTTGAGATAGATGAGAAGAGTTGGAATGTCTTTGATAACCAATACATTGAGCAGAATGAAGATTTGCATGGTTGAGCTCAAGTGGTAGAAGATGTTGGCTTTGGCTTCTATGAAGAAAATATTAACAATGAAGTTGTTCCTACTGTAGTCATTGATAATTTGATATTCATGTCCAGCCTGTTATTGAAGTTATGGATGGGTTACAAGGGTGTGCAGATAGTGGTCAAGGAGTGGTCCAAGAAATGATTAATTGGATGTCCTCAAACTCCAGTGCTATAGCTGGGGTAGATGGAAGCAATAAATCTAACTGCACCATTTCCTCCAACATTTCTCTAGAAGAGCATCCTTTCCTACCACAGATCATGGAGGCACCTATCCTTCTTGGCTAGAGAAGTTGACAGAAAGAGCTTGTTAGGGCTATGGTGAACCAAGTGCAGGCTGATATAGACTGGCTTAATGCTAGAGAGCAAAATCAAGTACAGGGTGGTAATACAGAGGGACCTGGGGATTCCCCTAAGGCACCAGTTGATAATGATGGTGGTGAGGGCAACGATGGCCCAAGTGACAATTCTATTGAATGACTTTCATGATGTTCTTTGAACTCTTTTTTTTGTTGTGTGGGTAGCTTATGTTTCTCTATGGATAGACAGCTGCCCTTTGTGAACTGAAACTTTTATCTTTTTTGTGGAAGTAGTTTATGTTTCTCCATGGATCGACAGCTGCTCTTTGAGAGGGTAAACTTATTAATTTAGCTTTTTATTCTCATGATAGTATGATCTTTTGGAGCTTTGACCTTCAGTTATACTTTATAATATTTTGCTTGCTCTTTCTTGGCATTTATGACTTGTAGACTTTCTAATTTCAATATTAAAAAAAGTAAGATAAGCATTCATTTGCATTGTTCAGAACCACATCCTGAAGTATATGAATGATAAAAAATGCCAAAACCATATGCATGAAGCAAGCAACTTTCTGGAAGTAGAGAAGCAAACAAATTTGTCTGTAAAGCTTTGAGGAAAGAGATCGAAAACAGACCCATCTCCGTCAAACCTGCAAAAAGTCAGACACGGTGTTAGAAGTTTCAATCAGTTATCTATCACACCTAGCATCCTGAATAATAAATAATTTGCTACATCAGAATTACAAGGAAACAGAAAGCAGTCACTATGAATAAGTATATGCATTAAGATTTGTGTCGGGAGGATCTCGTGCCACTAATAATTTTGTAATTCTACACCAACAGATTGCAACTTATAAACAGTTATCCTCTATGCCTGAAAAATTAAACTACTTTGTTGCAGTCTGCTAACAAATTCTGTGGGGGTTTCATTTCCAAATGTTCTTCAATAAGTAATTTCATTCTTGTTACTGATGTAATCAGACCACATCCAGAACATGACTTCCACAAATATCAATCAGTGGCTTGAAATCAATTAAATTTAACAACCGATTATGCAGTGTAATTTTATCTTTTCCATTTTTACAAGCAGTGAAAAGAAAAGAAACAAAATATTTAAATATGTCAATGTCCAGCAATGACTAATATGGCTTAACAGGACTCAAAAGTACAGCCTAGCAATAGCAAAAGAACGAAGTGCTTAAAGCATCTTCCCCTAATAAAGCAATAATATAACTAATAAGCAGTGGGGTGTACCAACAAAAATATAAACCCACAAGCATAATATATTACAGGAGTATATGGCAAAAGCTACAAGGAAACACTGTCCATGAGCTACAATAAAGTGAAATGAAACAGCATCCTAGAAGAAGCAGCCAGAATGGGAGCAGGGGAAGCAAAAAACTTTTACTCTTCATTAGCAGCAGAAAGAAAATCTAGAGATGTCAACCACCGTGTAATAACCAATTTGAAAGTCTAATATTGTCATCTGAATAATGACCAAGGATGAGAAGTGTCGATAAGCTATCCTTTAAGGTAACAAAGCACAATGCATACTCCTGCCATCCAAGGTCCATGATATCATGTAGGACATCAAAAAAGGGCTAGCACAGGCCATCACGAAAGCTGGACCAAGTACAAGGGGTAGTTGCCACCTATATAGTAGACTGTGTATAGCAATATGAGTCAATCTCAAAACATTGCATTGGAAGGTACATTTCCTGAATGGTCATCTACTACCTCTGTCAATGTCAAAAGAAGCCACAAGGCTCTTGATTCCTCTGACAGTTAAGATGGTTAAAAATGATAAAATACACCTAGTAGGCCTAGAAGTTCCTTATAGTGCCTAAGGCCTAGAAAAATTAAAGAAAGATAGATAGAAATTATATTAATTCCCATGGATGACCAAAACTAGGTCAATGGGACTCAAGAGTATACCGGTTTACAAAGAAAGTTCTAGGAGGAGAATCCTAAAGAGGCCCTGTTGTGACCAAATCACACATCGCCCCATTGCAAATGGGGACCCCCTTTTTTTTGAGCTCCGATGTTTTGCATGAGATCTTAGATGATGCCTTAGGTTCATTTCCTCTGCCAATCCAATAATGAGTTCCTCTCCTAGGAGATTTTTGCTTCATAACTGGAGGTCTCATCTAAAAAATGAAGAATCTTGATTAAATTCCATCCAAGTGATGAACAATGAGACCCTTCCTGATGTATGTTTGAGATCCTGAAAAAACTAAGTCTGATAGCCTGAAATCCTGAAAATCCTGAAAAAATGGCTAAGTCTGAAATCTGGTGAATCCTCCAAATTCTATATTTTGCATGTTAAATCCGATGGATTCGAGACCTATCTCAAACATCCTGAAAGGTATATTGAAAAATATTTAAAGTATAAGAAATATATTTTTCAATATACCTTTAACCTCACGAACCCTGAAAAACGCCTAAGTCCCCAGAGGATTCAAAAAGCTTATCTAGTGCGACGGGGCATCTAAGTGGCGCAAAATCGCGATGAAAGGGGCGCTTTCAATTGCAAAATAAAATGAGGATTTCCAATTGATGAACCAATGCGCCATAAAGGGAGACGAAAAGTTAAGTGACAACAAGACTTCAACTAATGCGATTTTAGAAGAGTTCCACGCCTTGATCTATTGCGCCACATGTGAAAGGAAATTCCAGAGGATCTAAAATGCCTTGAACTAAAGCGCAAAAGCATGAGGATTTCAGTTGATTAAGTGATGCGCCCATCTAAAGCATAAAGGGAGACGAAAATTTTAAAGATTTCAAGCCTTGAAGTAATGCGATTTTCATACCTTTAAGTAATGCGAATTCCAAAGGACTCCAAAACACTTAACTAATGCGAAAATCAAAAGTCAAGTCTTGTAGCGAATTTTAGAGCAAATTAAAGATGTTAAGTGCCTAGAGGATCCTCTATACCTCAACCAATGCGCTAGGATAGAGGAATTAATTCCAAAATGTAAATTTTTTAAGAGAATCTAGAAGATTTGGAAGGTCTTATCCAAAGCGCCACTTGAAGAAAAGGAGAAGTCTTAAAGTTTTGGAATTATGAAGGCTCTAGCTAGAAGATTTCGAGGTCTTATCCCAAGCGCCAAAACATGAGGATTTCCAAACCACCATCCAAGGCGCCCATCTAAAAACATCATGGTGAAAGAAAAGGAAGATTTTCAAACCCTCAACCAAAGCGACCTAAGGAGGAGGGATTTTAGTTGAGATTTATTACACACTAAGGGTGAATTTTAGAGGATCTCCAATCCCTCATCTAATGCGACTTCATAGAGGAAGATTCCAGGCGCTTGGAAGGAGGTACATC
Source organism: Cunninghamia lanceolata (assembly GCA_027924645.1). Taxonomy (NCBI): domain Eukaryota; kingdom Viridiplantae; phylum Streptophyta; class Pinopsida; order Cupressales; family Cupressaceae; genus Cunninghamia; species Cunninghamia lanceolata. Next base: position 19,427,957 of record BSBN01000520.1, on the reverse strand, counting down.
ACAAGGTTTAAATCGATTTTCAGAAGATTCTAATGTGATGGACTAGTGCGCCAAAATTTAGCAAGGAAGATCCTTTGCGTTTGATAGGAGGTAGACAAGGGCAAGAGGTTTCAATGTAAAATCCAGAGGATTCTTAAATCCTTATTCAATGTAAAATTTCAGAGGAAATCAATACCTCCATCCAATGCGCTAAGGAGAAAGAAAAATGCTGGGTGTCAAGGTGTGAGTTTTTATGTTTCCAGAGGATTTCAAATCCTTAACCAATGCGAAAATCAAGAGGATTCTTAATTCCTCATCCAATGCGACCTTGTAGAAGAGAGTAAAAGTTGAGTTTTGAAAGGAAAATTTTAGGAGATTTCAAAATATCTATCTAATGCGCCACCCTTTCAAGGAGATGTTGAGATACCAAAGTGATGCGTAAGAGGTTTAGTTTCAAGAAGACTTCAACATGCTTATCTAATGCGAAATCTAGAAGAAATCAAAACCTTTGTCTAAAGCACTTAGAGGAAGAGGATTCGAAAGGTATGATCTAATCCGCCAATCTAGAAGATTCAAAGACCCTCATCTAATCCGCCAATCTAGAAGGATTCATAACCCTCAACCGGTGCGCCAGACAAGAAGAAAATCAAGAGGATTTTCAAATCCTTATCCAATGCGACTTATCTAGTGCATCAATTCTAGGAGAAACTAAAACCTTTGTCTAAAGCGCTACCTTATGAAGGGAAGTAAAGTCAAATGTTGGAGGCAAACTTTAGAGGCTTATCAAAGAGGAATCCAGGAGGAATTCACTTACTTCAACCAGCGCGCCATCTTAGTGTGAAGTCTAGATAAAGTTTTCATATCATTCAAGTTAGACATCAAAGTCCTCAACTCATGTGCTTAGATTAGAAATGCTTGTAATGATTCTTATGTATTATGTGTTATCGAAAGGGGACTGATGCTATTTCTTTACTTGTGTTGCAGCAAAAAGGAGGAATCATCTAAAGATCAAGTGATAAGAACCTTTGACAAGTAAGGAATGAGAAAAGAGCAAGGCATCATGTAGCTGTTTCAAGGGTATCCTTCATCATCCTTGTGTTTGAATTCTTCATCAAGTGGCATCAAGTTAAGATCGTCTAGAAGACATCCATCCGAAGGACATCATCTTCATCAAGACTTTCTAAGACATCCAATCTACTTCAAGATTCATCAAGCTTCCAAGTTTCTTCTAGAGGTCATCAACATCTACTTCACATCTAAGGAAGGTGTTATCATCAAGCAAAGGCATTCATCCATCCAAGTTTCAAGACTTTACAATTTCAAGTCCAAGAGAGATCTCTACATCATACATGAAGGAAGCATCGCCATCATCTCCTACTACGCTACTTCACTCTCCAAAAAAGAGCATCATCAAAGAAGATTCACATCAACCTTCCTACAAGAAGAAGAAAGAATCATGAAGTTAGTCAAGTGAAGCAACAAGTATCATACATCCAGTTGCAAGGAAATGTACAAGGCGAAGATCAACAAGTTGTTCAAGCAATTACATTGAATACATCATTACAAGTTGATACAATTTTCAAAGTATGCTGAAGTGGCATCTAGGTGGCGAGTACACATCATTCAATTTTTGATTAGCCGCATTATTTAATGCATTCAATGTATTATTTAATGAAAGAAGCCAAAGGGATTCCTATGTGGAGGAATATTTTAAATGCTTTCGCCTTACCTTATCACATTGGAAAACGTGCCTTTATTGCCTCTCTCTTTTGTGCTAAAAATAGAAAGTTGTTGTAACTACCTCTGAGGTGGCACAATCTAGACTCTTGGCTATTGAATTGATCTTGGCCATTCATTGTATTCTGGGGCACTATATAAAGGCCTTGTTGCCTCATTTGTAAGATATAGAAATTAGAATATAGATTTTAGATTTTAGGAGTAGAATAGGAGAGACTCTCGAAATTCTCTGAGAGGACTTGAGATTGTTGTAAATATTTCTCGAGATTAATGCAAAGACATTGGAGCTACTTGTTTGGTGTTAAGTATTATTTTGTGGAATAACTTGATTTCTTGTACTCAATGAAATGGAGAGATGTTTCAAATAGATTAGAAATAGATTAGAAGTTCTTTGTTGTAATGCATGTTATATTGGATATTTGATCAACTCCTAGCTCATGCTTTTAACATTCATCGCTGGTGAATTGTTGTGTAAAGCTAGTCTGAGCTTAATTTGTATAAGTTCGATTGTGGATGCTTGTTTGAGCTGCGTCGTCTTATGGGTGTTCATATGAACCTTCATGATTTGAAAACCTTTCGCTTAACCTTAGGAGATTGCACCAACTTCATGTAGTTGTAGGCATCCTTGGCGAAGTGAAGTTAGGTTTGATTCAGGAGTTTGTCTGTTCAATACATCATCATTGCCTCATTGACCTTAGATAGTTTCCTAAACCCTTGCCCTTTTTACTTTTCTTTATTATTGAAACCTTGTATATACATCATCCACACCGAAGGAGAGGTGAGCTGAATGAAAGGAGAAGAATCTGCGTAAGTCCCTTTGTGTTTAACAGCAAAATCATACTTAGTCACTGAGCTGTCTCTTACAAAATCATGAGAAAGGAACCTTGGAGTCATCTTGTTTGATCACCTAGTTCAGCATTCGAGAGGCTTTGCTCAAGAGGGAGTCAGATACTTTGTATTTCACTCTAATTGTTGACTTGTCCAAAAACAATCATCAACATTTTTGGCGCTAGAAGGAGGGCTGATCAAGATACTTCTCCATTCAAAGACATTGCTCCATTTGTTGCATGCCCCTCTCTTCCAACGCTCAACATTTTTGGCGCTAGAAGGAGGGCATGAGCCTAGATATTCTTCATTTCAAGTAGAGCACGAGATACTCCGAAGTTGTGGATTGATATTCCAGAAAAATACAAAAAAAAGTCGAAAAGTTCAAAATCCAAAAAAAATAAAAAAATCAAAAATCAAAAAATACAAAAAAATAAATAAAAATCAGAAGATGGATTTCTCAACCATGGATTCAAAAGTGGATATGCAGCAAGTTGTTGGGTATGATCCTGCAAGTTCAACTCCAATTGTTCTTCAGCTATGGTGGTCATTGAATGAGCGTCTTGGTGGCAAGAGTTTGAAAGATTTCGAGTGCAAGTACGGATGTCGTATTCACAATACAAATGATCATAGAGAAGCAGATTGTATAACATTCTTATCAAGGATGGATCTAGCAGTGCAGAAGAAAATTTCATTCTTACAAGTACATGAGCCAATGGTATTTTCAAGGATAGCTCCTAATACTCCTGTTGATGGTGTAGCATTCAGGAACCTGAGAGAGAAAATCAAGAAGGAATTGAAGAATGCCAAGGATTTAACTGTAGACGACATATTGCTTCTTAGAAATTGGTGCAGGGTGCATGATATAGATCATTTGGAATATACTTGTGGGAAATGCTGGGAAGCAATTCATCAAGCCATGCAGGAAGTAGAAGCTGGTGTCCCTGTTGAAGAAGAAGTTTCTACTACAAAGAATCCTGATAAGCAGTGTACCAGTGAGAAGGAATATGAATATGAGTTTGTCAATCCTGAAGAGATAGAAGCATTCGGACAAAGATTATCAAAAGCATTAGAGGATTGTAAACAGGGTTTGACAGATGTTAGCGCACTTGAAGCGGCAATTAAGGAAGAAAGAAGTTCAAGCTTGAGGCAGGAACCTGAATTTGACGAAGATAAGTTTCTTGAGGAGTATGCATCTACACTACATCAAGAGATCCTTGAGAATGAGCTACAAGAAGTACAGAAAAAGTTGTTAAAAGATCATGAGTTAGAAGCATTGCAAAGAAATTTAGAAGCTATCATTCAAGAGTATGCTGATGAAGAGCCTATGAATAGACAAGAGCAATTCGGGTCGACGCTCGACACTTCTATCATTATACAAGAAGATATCAAGCGGAAGAAAAGAATGACAATTGAAGAACATGTTGCTGTTATAGATGCTGAGATCCAGAAGCTGTTGACACCTTTGCTGGAGATCACGAAGGAGCTGGATAGTGAGATTATGCACTACGAAGACGACGAGAAGTTCATCTACCATCAATGGCGACCTCCCGACGGATGCTTCGAATATGATCAAATGCTTGGTAGGCCATGTCTGATTGAAAACAGCGAACATCAGGTTGTTTCTTTCCCTTCTATTGATTGGAGGAATTTTGAATTTGAATATCATGAACTTCTAGTTGATAGCATTGATAGCACTGATAGTAATGATGATAATCTTGAGCGTGTTGAATATGAATTTGATTATGGAGAATTCGGTAGGACAACTTGTATCTGGATAAATCATGGTCCCAATGAGAATCCTCAGTTGATGATAATACCACCGGAAATTTTTCCTATGTTTGAGGATTGTCGCCTGAAAGATGAATTCTTCTCTGAATTCAAAGATGAATTTGCCCGGTTGAGAACTGTCACTCCTGCATTGCTACTGTTGTACATACTGAATAATCATGCCAGGGCTTGTATATACTCTGTGTCCTGGGTTGCATCTCTGTTGCTTGTACATAGCTAGGTTAGAGTAGGTTTTTATTTCATGTCGCGTTTTAGAATAAATTTGCTCCTTGATGTCATTTGACTCAAGTCTTGGTTTGTCCTTAGCTTAGTTTTGTTTTCGAGTCGCTTGTTTGTTGTTGTCTTTTCCTTAGCTTAGTTTTGCTTTCATAGATTAGTTGTCATTTGCTTTTCGTAGGTGTTAGTTGTTTAGTTTAGTTGTTTTGTTGTGTCGGTTTCCTATTTGTAAGAACGTGATGTTATCTTAAACACACACTCTAGTTCCAATTAAGGATAACATGTTAGTTCATTTCTTAGACATCCATTCATGAAGGTCTTAGAGTCCGAAGACGTTTTTCTTTCAATTTATCATTTAGTTAGACTTTGAACTTGACTTGGAAGCTAACCATATATTGTGTCTTGACACTATTGTCTTCTGCTCATAATGTTTTAAAATGCCAAATCTAAATCTTATGAATTCTTATGTGTTCCTTTGAGAAACTCGGGTCATGATTGATGGATTTCCCGTGGATTCCATCATTAGTGTCAGATAGCATGACTGCTTGCTCTTGGGAGATGACTCAGTTGTTCGGTATTGACTAAAGTATTTCGAGGTTTTATATCTTACACATCTTAATGATCCCGAAGTTGCTAGGAAAGTCTTTGTGAGCCTGTATCAAGTGAACATCTCAAGGTAATTCATGTTTCCATTTCGGTCCATAATAAGTATTCTGTATACTTCCATCCATCATTCCGCTTATCACCTCCACCTCATATATACAATAAAGATCTCCATCCACATTGCATTTTTCCATTGAATAATGAATTCGAGTCTGATGTCTGAATCATCTATATCGTCCTGTTGTTCATGGATACTCCAGAAGGATAAAAGTTGAAGTCCTTATGAATCATTGGAGTTTTCCCATGTCAATATCCTTTTCAAATGGCCTTAGCTACTACATACAAGTCAAGGTCAAGATGTTGGTATTCCCACTCCGTTCCATCTAAAATCCATCGTTTTCTATTCCATCCATTACATGTTCACTTCACCTTCGTTACTATGCAAAGTCTCAAAGCATGTAACTATTCATACCTTCCGTCATCCATCATACCTCCACCTTTCCTATCATATTATTATACCCTTTATCCCTTCCACCCATCTCCTAATCATGATTGATAAATGTGAGTGTCGTCTAAGTAAGAAGCTTGCAATTCCTTCCAATTATTCCCCTATATTTCCATAAAATAAATACTTGGATGCTTATACCCATCAAACGAGAACTTCCTGAAAATCTTAAGATCTCTATGCCTTAGCATAAATGCCAAAAAATCAAAGCAGGCTCAGAAGATCATTTCATTCCTCTAAGAAGAGCCAAGTGAAAATTTGAGTACTTAAGTTCAAAAGCTAAATCCAGAAGGGCTTCTGCATCCAGTAAATCCATTTTCATCCATTCCATTTCATTTCCATTCCATCTAAAATATCCAATTACTTCATCTCACGAACTAAAATCAAAACAAGAAAATTCTAAGTTCTTGTGGGACATGAAGTTACCATTTCACCCGTTCACTAATCATCGTTCCCGTTCCCGTTCCCGTTACTCACCTCCCTTCCACTTGCAGGCTTCGAAGTTTAGTTTGATACAAACATAAGTTGATCGTGATTCCATTCCATTTCACTCAGTTAATCACCATCCGTTTTCATTTTCCGCCATTCAGCATATCCCATCATTTATCTGGTTTGTGACTGAATATACTTTCACCCATCCATTTTATAATCCACATCATAATCCACTGTTTTAATTCACCGTATCATATTCATCGTTTCCTGCCAACATTTGTAAGTATTACAACTTGACATGGTTGTGTTTCGACCCCTGTGTCATCTGCAGAATCAGACTCTTGAGTTCTTTCCATTCGTTACCTCGGTGAAAACCTGGCAACCAGGCACCGTGTGTAATTTGTAATTCAAAAAAAAAAGAAAAAAAAAAAAAGAGAAAAAAATGAAAAAATGAAAAATAGTAAAGAGAAAAAATTCCGTCCATTGGTGAAAACCTGGCAAACGGGCGCCATGGATAAGTATCATGATGAAAACCTGGTAAACAGGCGTCATGGTAGAGACACAATGTCTCATTGCATTCACCTCCATTTCATGTCATTCCATTACTGATCATTTGCATATCATCCCCGTTCATCATTGTTTCGTTCAAGGGCATTGCATATTCCATTTCGTTCATGTGTATATGTATCCATTCATCCATTTGCTTTCATGAATCTACCTAGCTTGAGACAGGAACTTAGATGATCTTAGTTGCTAAGGGGTGGAAATGAACTCATACGCACACACTTGGATCTTTGGAATATGGATGGTCGTGCTGGCAAGTGGTTTTGATTCCGTGATCATGTAGTTTTGTTTGTTTGATCTAGTGTGTGGGTGTACATGGAAATGATGAACTTGATTTTTGTTTATCTTTGGAATGCTTAAGAAATTGTTTTAATCGAAATCTATCTTTAATCACACATCAGAGATGTAGTGTCTTGATCCAATCTATGCTTCTTTTCCCTTTTGAGTTTGTCGTCTGGCTGGCTGATAGATAGAAGAGGGGTGTCTGAAGCTTTTTGAGTCTGGATTGAGTCTTTGTCTCTGAAATGTTCAAGAACATTTATTCGGGTTGACGCTAGATGTTGTGACCAAATCACACATCGCCCCATTGCAAATGGGGACCCCCTTTTTTTTGAGCTCCGATGTTTTGCATGAGATCTTAGATGATGCCTTAAGTTCATTTCCTCTGCCAATCCAATAATGAGTTCCTCTCCTAGGAGATTTTTGCTTCATAACTGGAGGTCTCATCTAAAAAATGAAGAATCTTGATTAAATTCCATCCAAGTGATGAACAATGAGACCCTTCCTGATGTATGTTTGAGATCCTGAAAAGACTAAGTCTGATAGCCTGAAATCCTGAAAATCCTGAAAAAATGGCTAAGTCTGAAATCTGGTGAATCCTCCAAATTCTATATTTTGCATGTTAAATCCGATGGATTCGAGACCTATCTCAAACATCCTGAAAGGTATATTGAAAAATATTTAAAGTATAAGAAATTCAATCTCTCAACTTATACTTAAATATATTTTTCAATATACCTTTAACCTCACGAACCCTGAAAAACGCCTAAGTCCCCAGAGGATTCAAAAAGCTTATCTAGTGCGACGGGGCATCTAAGTGGCGCAAAATCGCGATGAAAGGGGCGCTTTCAATTGCAAAATAAAATGAGGATTTCCAATTGATGAACCAATGCGCCATAAAGGGAGACGAAAAGTTAAGTGACAACAAGACTTCAACTAATGCGATTTTAGAAGAGTTCCACGCCTTGATCTATTGCGCCACATGTGAAAGGAAATTCCAGAGGATCTAAAATGCCTTGAACTAAAGCGCAAAAGCATGAGGATTTCAGTTGATTAAGTGATGCGCCCATCTAAAGCATAAAGGGAGACGAAAATTTTAAAGATTTCAAGCCTTGAAGTAATGCGATTTTCATACCTTTAAGTAATGCGAATTCCAAAGGACTCCAAAACACTTAACTAATGCGAAAATCAAAAGTCAAGTCTTGTAGCGAATTTTAGAGCAAATTAAAGATGTTAAGTGCCTAGAGGATCCTCTATACCTCAACCAATGCGCTAGGATAGAGGAATTAATTCCAAAATGTAAATTTTTTAAGAGAATCTAGAAGATTTGGAAGGTCTTATCCAAAGCGCCACTTGAAGAAAAGGAGAAGTCTTAAAGTTTTGGAATTATGAAGGCTTTAGCTAGAAGATTTCGAGGTCTTATCCCAAGCGCCAAAACATGAGGATTTCCAAACCACCATCCAAGGCGCCCATCTAAAAACATCATGGTGAAAGAAAAGGAAGATTTTCAAACCCTCAACCAAAGCGACCTAAGGAGGAGGGATTTTAGTTGAGATTTATTACACACTAAGGGTGAATTTTAGAGGATCTCCAATCCCTCATCTAATGCGACTTCATAGAGGAAGATTCCAGGTGCTTGGAAGGAGGTACATCACAAGGTTTAAATCGATTTTCAGAAGATTCTAATGTGATGGACTAGTGCGCCAAAATTTAGCAAGGAAGATCCTTTGTGTTTGATAGGAGGTAGACAAGGGCAAGAGGTTTCAATGTAAAATCCAGAGGATTCTTAAATCCTTATTCAATGTAAAATTTCAGAGGAAATCAATACCTCCATCCAATGCGCTAAGGAGAAAGAAAAATGCTGGGTGTCAAGGTGTGAGTTTTTATGTTTCCAGAGGATTTCAAATCCTTAACCAATGCGAAAATCAAGAGGATTCTTAATTCCTCATCCAATGCGACCTTGTAGAAGAGAGTAAAAGTTGAGTTTTGAAAGGAAAATTTTAGGAGATTTCAAAATATCTATCTAATGCGCCACCCTTTCAAGGAGATGTTGAGATACCAAAGTGATGCGAAAGAGGTTTAGTTTCAAGAAGACTTCAACATGCTTATCTAATGCGAAATCTAGAAGAAATCAAAACCTTTGTCTAAAGCACTTAGAGGAAGAGGATTCGAAAGGTATGATCTAATCCGCCAATCTAGAAGATTCAAAGACCCTCATCTAATCCGCCAATCTAGAAGGATTCATAACCCTCAACCGGTGCGCCAGACAAGAAGAAAATCAAGAGGATTTTCAAATCCTTATCCAATGCGACTTATCTAGTGCATCAATTCTAGGAGAAACTAAAACCTTTGTCTAAAGAGCTACCTTATGAAGGGAAGTAAAGTCAAATGTTGGAGGCAAACTTTAGAGGCTTATCAAAGAGGAATCCAGGAGGAATTCACTTACTTCAACCAGCGCGCCATCTTAGTGTGAAGTCTAGATAAAGTTTTCATATCATTCAAGTTAGACATCAAAGTCCTCAACTCATGTGCTTAGATTAGAAATGCTTGTAATGATTCTTATGTATTATGTGTTATCGAAAGGGGACTGATGCTGTTTCTTTACTTGTGTTGCAGCAAAAAGGAGGAATCATCTAAAGATCAAGTGATAAGAACCTTTGACAAGTAAGGAATGAGAAAAGAGCAAGGCATCATGTAGCTGTTTCAAGGGTATCCTTCATCATCCTTGTGTTTGAATTCTTCATCAAGTGGTATCAAGTTAAGATCGTCTAGAAGACATCCATCCGAAGGACATCATCTTCATCAAGACTTTCTAAGACATCCAATCTATTTCAAGATTCATCAAGCTTCCAAGTTTCTTCTAGAGGTCATCAACATCTACTTCACATCTAAGGAAGGTGTTATCATCAAGCAAAGGCATTCATCCATCCAAGTTTCAAGACTTTACAATTTCAAGTCCAAGAGAGATCTCTACATCATACATGAAGGAAGCATCGCCATCATCTCCTACTACGCTACTTCACTCTCCAAAAAAGAGCATCATCAAAGAAGATTCACATCAACCTGCCTACAAGAAGAAAGAATCATGAAGTTAGTCAAGTGAAGCAACAAGTATCATACATCCAGTTGCAAGGAAATGTACAAGGCGAAGATCAACAAGTTGTTCAAGCAATTACATTGAATACATCATTACAAGTTGATACAATTTTCAAAGTATGCTGAAGTGGCGTCTAGGTGGCGAGTACACATCATTCAATTTTTGATTAGCCGCATTATTTAATGCATTCAATGTATCATTTAATGAAAGAAGCCAAAGGGATTCCTATGTGGAGGAATATTTTAAATGCTTTCGCCTTACCTTATCACATTGGAAAACGTGCCTTTATTGCCTCTCTCTTTTGTGCTAAAAATAGAAAGTTGTTGTAACTACCTCTGAGGTGGCACGATCTAGACCCTTGGCTATTGAATTGATCTTGGCCATTCATTGTATTCTGGGGCACTATATAAAGGCCTTGTTGCCTCATTTGTAAGATATAGAAATTAGAATATAGATTTTAGATTTTAGGAGTAGAATAGGAGAGACTCTCGAAATTCTCTGAGAGGACTTGAGATTGTTGTAAATATTTCTCGAGATTAATGCAAAGACATTGGAGCTACTTGTTTGGTGTTAAGTATTATTTTGTGGAATAACTTGATTTCTTGTACTCAATGAAATGGAGAGATGTTTCAAATAGATTAGAAATAGATTAGAAGCTCTTTGTTGTAATGCATGTTATATTGGATATTTGATCAACTCCTAGCTCATGCTTTTAACATTCATCGCTGGTGAATTGTTGTGTAAAGCTAGTCTGAGCTTAATTTGTATAAGTGCAATTGTGGATGCTTGTTTGAGCTGCGCCGTCTTATGGGTGTTCATATGAACCTTCATGATTTGAAAACCTTTCGCGTAACCTTAGGAGATTGCACCAACTTCATGTAGTTGTAGGCATCCTTGGCGAAGTGAAGTTAGGTTTGATTCAGGAGTTTGTCTGTTCAATACATCATCATTGCCTCATTGACCTTAGATAGTTTCCTAAACCCTTGCCCTTTTTACTTTTCTTCATTATTGAAACCTTGTATATACATCATCCACACCGAAGGAGAGGTGAGCTGAATGAAAGGAGAAGAATCTGCATAAGTCCCTTTGTGTTTAACAGCAAAATCATACTTAGTCACTGAGCTGTCTCTTACAAAATCATGAGAAAGGAACCTTGGAGTCATCTTGTTTGATCACCTAGTTCAGCATTCGAGAGGCTTTGCTCAAGAGGGAGTCAGATACTTTGTATTTCACTCTAATTGTTGACTTGTCCAAAAACAATCATCAACAGGCCCCACAAAGGGGAAGAACCAAAAACAAAATACAAAACAGCAGGGAACCACCTGTAATGTCCCTTTTTGGGATATACCTAATTTCTTGGCCTGCAAACAATAATAACTACTAGAAAGGCACATTAGAAATATTAAAGATCAATAAATTAAGATAATATTCAGTTCATAGCATTATTCATATTAAATTCATCTATCATAGCATAATTAATATTCATGTTAATACATCATAACATAATTAATATTGAGATCAAGACATCATAGCATAAACAATATTCAGTTCAATACATCGTAACATAATCCTTCTAGCTAATCACATAGTGAATTCTTTAGGAACTCTTGCAAGTAGCAATATTGAAAGGTCAGTGCACCTAACAATATTGCCAAGAGCATGAAAGGGGTCAGTCCACCTAACAGCTCCTAGTCCACCTTGGAGGCTGGTCATCCTCCTTGATCAAGCCCCACGAGTATGAAAGGGGTCAGTCCACCTAACAACTCTGGTCGGCCCAAGAGCATGATATTGTCGAGAGCATGAAAGGGATCAGTCCACCTAACAGCTCCTAATGCACCTCTTGGCCTAACTTGATAAGAGCATGAGAAGGGTCAGTCCACCACTCATCTCTCGTGAACTTGGAAGGGCCATCCTTCCTACTTGCAAGGTATCTTCCTAAATTCAAACTGATTGCTTTGGGATTCGTTAGATGATTTACTATTAATACCTCTTGATGGATCGACAAGTTCAGTCCAATCTGCAATATACACTTTGCTGTCATCAACTATTGCATATATATAGATCAATGGTCTTTGGTCCTTTGCTTTATACCTTTCATAACAAGGAATCACACCTCTTAAACATAACCTATGCCTTTTTACCACCACCGCTGCCCTTTGGTTAAAATTAGTTCATGTTCCCTTTTCTTTTTTTGTCTTCTAGTGCCTTTTGTCCTCTAGTGCTGGCTTTTGCGTTTTTATGGCCAGCGGTGATTTTATTTTTATTTTTATTTTTTCGCTTTGTCTAACAAATCGGGGTCACGACACCACCAACATAGGTGGTCAAGAAACCAATTCAAATAGCCAAGTAGGGGGAACAAGGACCCCAAAGAGCTAAAGCTAAGGATTACTGAAGAGAGAAGAAGGTCTCATCAAGGATCAAAGTTTGGGCTACAAATGGAGGAGTTATTGGTGTCATTGTCAATCATTGGGAAGGGGTCAATTCAAGATCTAATAATGCTCATAGGGGAGTACCTAAGGCCTGGAGGGCCAAATCGCACCAAACATCTAAGGCCAAATTAACTCCCATATTAGTGAAGAAGCTCATAATGTGTTTGTCCCTATGGTGGGGGGTGGCTAGAGAGGAATAGACCTATGCTGTTGAGAAGGAGCTGAACCATGCCATTGGGAAGAAGTAGAACCACGGTGATGAGGGGCAACATGCTAAGGTAGAAGTTGTGAGAGACATCATCTCACAAGCCTACCTGTGTCGATGTGTGAAGTAGCAATATCTAAAGGTCGTTTAGAGTTGTTGATCTCTTGGATGTGCTGGAAGAAGGATGTGATCAACCTTGGGGCTCTAGGATCCCTAGAGGCCCCCTACAAGGATCTGTATCAGAAGGTGACAACCTCCCTTAGATAAAGAGTCAAGCATCGATGGTCCGGATATCAAAAGAAAGTAGAGAGATTGTTGCCTCAGTCCATATAGAGGCAGTAATATCTCATCTAAATCTCATAGTAAATGGGGCATCTAAAGATGAAATGTTCATCGGTCTCCACCTCCTAGAGGGAGCAAAGACAACAAATTTGGTCTTGGCAAAGAATATGATGATTCGTCTCAACCCACAACTAGTGGAAACACACCCTCAGTTGGCCAATTGAAAATCTCAAGTCATGTGACCGACGTTGGAGATATTGAGGACAACATAAGATACCATCTTCCACCTGTAAGAAATGTTCTATGTAAAAAGCAAGCTCCGAGCTGAACGGCAAAGGAGGAGAGGTCCAAGTTACCTAGATGTACCATCTATAGATGTCCCTCCAAGCAATTTTAGTGATGGTCTCCTTCGAAGGAAGGAGTTGAATAGGAGCATCCAAGGAATACATGAAAGAAGGGAGCCTATCAATAGAAAGGAGCAAGCTAGTCTTAAAGTACAAACAAAGTTGTCGCCTAATAGAGCACAATGAACCAATTTGCTCAAAGGAACAAAGAGCTAAGTATGGATACCTGTCACAACTAGATGTTGAATCCTCCATGGATCTAAATCTATGGATGTAGAAAGTAAGTCGGAAGATAGTCTCGAGACGCAATGGTTGCATAGCAAACTTAGCCTAGACAATGCTCTCAAGAACGGTTTGTTTCCAATGGATCATGCTTTGCAACATGAGAGTTTGGACCCGCTCAATACAAGCCCAATCAACAGATCCCAAGCTAGGCCCTCAAACCTCAAATCCATATAAAACTGTAGGATTAATGATGGTATCAAAAAGACGCATCTTAGGACGGATATCTTGGAAGTGGATTTCGAAACACTAATGCTCCAAAACAAAGAGAGGCATAACCTTTGCAAAGATGTGAATGAGAGGCAAGCTTTGTGCTGATGGAGGGACCAAAAAATCGGACCCCAAAATATGTGTAAGTCAAAAAAAATCTCCAAAGCTACCCCCTTGTAGAAGAGCTAGAATCTGAAAAGAGAACATTTCGAGATGTTGAAAATTATGACCTTAGTTTTACGAAGGTTGATCACAAGCTAGCAAAGTTCACAAAAGCGAGCATCTAGTTGCCATTGTAAGCCTTCAACAAAATGAGAGAAGAGAACATCATCATCTACAAAAAGTAGAATGGCTATAATCACCTCATGTACAATGCAACCATCATTCATACGAGTATGTTGCCAAAGAAGCTCCTCCAACTCATCAATGTAAATGCTAAAGAGGGTTAGGGAGAGAGGACACCCTTGTTTGACACCAATGGTACTCCTCACAAAGTTGGAAAGATTGTGAGAGGTACAAAACTGCCCAATACCTGTCTCATAAAACCTCCAACTTGTGGTAATGAGAGAATCAAGAATGCCAACATCATGCATCCTCTGGGAAAGCATGTGTCTCAAAACTGATTCAAAGGCCTTCTTGAAATCTATGAAACAACAAAAGACTGAAAGACTGCTGACACACCTCCTCAATAATAGCTTAAAGGGTAAAGATGTGGTCAATGGTCTGGTAATCTCTCCTAGAGCCAACTTGCCTCCAAGCTCTAAGATTACCTCTCTCCAGGTGCTCTGAAATGTCCAGCACTATGGCATAAAGTTTGGCAAATGTATGTCCAATCATGATAGCCCTATAGTTACCAAGATTGGCGAGATTGTAATGTCCCCATTTTTTGCGAGCATCAATTATTTTTGGATTAGCCTATCATTTTGACCCTTGTAGGCTAATGGAGTTGTTTAGAGGGTCCCGTTTGGCAGTTATCAGGGTGTTTCCTTCTCCGGAACTCAGTTTGGTTTAGGATTGGCCTTTGTTTGACTCAGTTCCTCACACTTACTATTTATAGTAAGTCATCATTTCAGGGGAGTCAGTATTGCTATTAACAGTTAGGCACCTGGTCATATTATGGATTTGTCGTCAGGGATGGTTCTAGACTCCTTTTGCATACACTTACTATTTATAGTAAGTTACCTGGTGATTTGGATTCAGTGTTTCTATATATAGCAGGGCCGCTGGACATGTGGTAACTTCAATGTTGATCCCAATTCTCAGTTGGCTTGGAGAAATAAGGTTTATTGTGCAAGTTATAATATTTAATCATTAATAAAGGTGACTTTATTAATAATTAAATCATTAAAGGCATATTATAAAATTATTAAAGTCACTTTATATTCAATGAGGCCATGACCCTCAATTAAGTGACTTAAAGTGCAATTAATGGATTATATTTTGGAGGCCAAAATATTAAAGTATTTCATAAAGTTAATGTGCACACAAGTTATATTATTTTAAATGATATTAAAGTGCATTTATTATTCATGAATATGAGAGCCCAAGTTTGAAGACTTATTACTAAAAGTGGATTTCAAAAGTGGATTAAAGGCACTTAAGAGTTGAGAGGATATAAAAGGTTTCAAAAAGCAAATCAAACTCATTATTGAATGATCATTTTGACTTTGCCTTTGTATGTTCTTGGGATTTGAGCTTGATATCTAGGGTTTCAGTTGCTTGTCTTCTTTCAGCCATTGGAGAACGTTCATTCTTTAGTGTTGCAGCAATCTGAAGTGGTGAAAGATCCATTGAAGATTAGCATTTTGAATTGGCTTCATTCAGGAGTCATTGTTGAGCATATTGGTGAAGAAATACAACTATTTCAAGGGTTTCAAAGAATTATCATTTGCAAATTCATATATTCAGATTTGAGATTGTAGATTCATTGTTGTACAATCATTAGAAGACTAAACAGAGATATCAACAGCAAATAGGAGCTGTTTGCATTGTTTCTTAAGCTGGTATTCTTACAGCAGGGCCGTACCAGTGTATTTTGGAACGTGGGTATTGAGGGTTATCAACGGCAACTTCATTCCTTGCCTTTAATGGCCATTGTACCAGCATAAACTCATTATTAGTTGTTGTTCTTGTTTTCTAAGTTTGTATCAGCAATGTTTCTTGCAATATTAATGGAGATTTGATCAACCCAGCTGCTGTTATTACCTTTCAGACTTTGTATTTGCATAACAGCAAAATGGGTATGTAAAAATCTTTATATTTTGCCAATATAATTTTCTGGGCATTTGTTCTTTAGATAATAGGGGATATTCTCTCAACTAGGTTATCGATATTTTGGAAAAAAACTGAATATTCAAACTGCTATAAAAATCTGGAATTTTCAGCCATGAATGCTTTATATGAAGTTCAGTTTTGAGTTAAAAAAAAATTATTATTGCAATATTTTCTTTTGGTATTATATTGTTAGCAAGTGTCCACCTGGGGTGGGACATTACAGAGATCTCCAGATTTATGAACAGGATGAATTATATGTTGACACCAACAGTATAGAAAGCCAAAACAAACCACCTTGTTACAAAGTTTTGCCAATGGTAGAGCCCAAGGATCCACACCATATTTGATGAATTCAACTTGAAGGCCTTCACAATCTACTGCTTTGTTGGTACATAGCTTCAAAATAGCCCTCTTGACTATACACCTAGAGAAAACAATAGAAAATGGTGGTGGGGTGGGGACTATGACAACAAGTTGGTTGAGTACATTGTAAAGAGAGCTAGCATAGGAAACTCACGCATTGGGGCTAATGTTAGAGGTTGTATTTGTAGTTTTTCCAAGAAGAAGAGTGTGCTAGGTGGTCTTTGGGGGAATGGTGAAGATCAACAAGGAGGGCAAGTCATTGAGAAGCAAGAAACTCACACTTCTTGCAATGAAGACAACAATACTGCCTACCAATGGAGGATATGGAGGGAAGGTTTGGATAGGGAAAACCAAAGCCTTTGATGAAGAGATTTGAAATCGTCATCGAGCCACTAGTTCATAGGATAGGACCTGTGGAGGCAAGGAGGCCTCAAGTAATGTATAATGTGGGCACAAGATTCAAGGGTAGCATCCCAAAGGCCTTGATGAAGGAACTCATACATGGAATTGGTGGTGGGAAGAGGGAGGGAGTAGAATTCAGAGAGATAGGCCAAATAGTCAAGCGTACAATCATTAACAAAGTGAATAGTGGTGTGTCTAGTGTTTGGGGATGTGGTGGGGTGGGGTGCGGTGGGTGAGAGGGGTGAAAGGAGCAAGAATAAGCATGAAGGGTGAAGGTAAAGGCCGCATGGTCAACAAGCGGGATCCTAGGGAAAATACAGAAAACACAGATGTGGGGGATGAGGGAATTGTAGGTAAACCGTAAGAACATAGTCCACGACAAGCACACCACCACCATGAGGAAAGCAAGTGAACCTATCAAAGTCAATGAAGCAAGGGACCCCATTGAGAATGTGGAGGCTCTAAGATTCTCCTAATCGAAGGTGTCTCTCATATGTCATAGCAACAGTATTCCCATCAACAGAAACTCTCTATAAACCAAACTCTTCTTGATCCATCTCGTCTAGACATAAATCATCCTCTATAAGATCATGTGTAGGTGTCTAGCAGGTCCCAATACGGGCATTTAAGTCACCCAAAAGAAAGATATCGCCAGTTGTGGAGTATTTGGAAATCTTGGGCTAGAGGTCCAAGTAGGGGTCCTCATCAATGTGAATGACGAATGGAGATGAGGCAAGGGGGAAGTAGCACACGGCAATGAAGACATCCCAAAGAGAAAGAGGCCCCTTATGAAGCTAGAGCCACATGTATGGAGTGGACATCAGAAGCTATCAGTGAAACTCTAGACCTGAAGTTATTATGAATGAGGCAGCCCACCCCTCCTGAACTATGAACACCACCAGATCTACAAGTCTCACAATGAAAAGCCAAGACCCAAAAGTAACCAATAACAAGAGGGAGAGCCCATTCAGGGCTTTCATGGGTTTCAGTGAGAAAGATGAGATGTTGGGAAGCAATAACATTCTGAATTGTCCCTGGAAAAGACCATATAGCACCATTGCAGCTCCAACAAGTAAGGGAGATGCCATCGCCAGCCACTAAGACCCGAGGACCCCATCATGCTAACAGTCTAGAAGGTGACCACCCAAGAGGAGGAGAATCATGAATAGCAGCCCTATAGACCCTGATAATAGCCCACTTGTTTTCTTATTTGGCAGAAACAACTTGAATACGAGCTTTTTGAAGCTCTTCCACTTGGGAACATGTGAGATCTGCATCATTGTGTCAGTTGCCACCGTAGAAGGATGGTTGATACCATGGATTCCTATTTTTGAGTCCGTAGGCTGGTTTTTCTGTTCTGCACACTTCTCCACTTCTATATAAGGTCACTACCCTGCTAGTATGGTTGCAACCACACTGTCATAGTCTCCACCACACTGTGCCAGTCTATTGTCAAGAATTTGCACATTGTTGTTTGTCTTCTACCACTCCTACCAGCTTTCTTCTGGTCCAACCATCCTCCTCCTTTGTCATTTCAATTAACTTGGCTAATTCCTTTATATAAAACCTATCTCTTGTATCGTTAGATTAGCATTTTCTTTGTTTACTTTATGTTTATGCTTCTCATTTCTTAAAGGGAAGGTAAACATACTTGTTAGTTTAACAATACACATAAGCAGTGGTAAACTAAAGAACCACAATTTAAAATTTACCCTACACTATTGCATAAACTGATAAAATCTAGGTTGACCAAATACGTATGTGTGAATTATGGAAATAAAATAACGATGTAACATGCCTTTAGCAGCACAGAGTGGCAAGAACACATTGGAAGTTGTTAAATTTAGAACATGTTAGTCTTTTCATTGGCTCTCTTTGGTGAAAAAGCATGATTCGAGGTGACACTTAGATGATTCAAATATACGGGAAGAACATTTGGAACACTATCAGACTTTCCTCCAGCATTTCTTTTTTTTTAAGACATAGCTAAGGTGCTCTTTATTTTGAAGCTATTAGAATATTTAATATAATGGACATAGACTTGTAATGAAAACAAGGATCACTAGGGTCATTGAATGGCAAAAACTTGGTCTATACATCAATTGGAAACTGGAAGACTGTACAAAACAACAAGAAATGGTAGTAACATCAGTAAAATCAGACTAAGAAACATCAAAGTTCTAGTTGTCTGTCATTGTGGCAATTGGAATAAATCTATGTTCAACACCATTTGGGGGATGGGAACAGCAGGACGTGTTTCAGAGACGGCAGTCCAAGGGAGCATTTTTTTGGGACAACAATATAATACACACACGCGTGCGCACGCATGGAAATGCAATTTTTTTTACAAGTTTAGATATTCATATAATGTATAAAATTAGATATTCAATATAACATGTTCATTGATTCAGGTATAGCACTAGCAGCAATAAAAGATAGAAAATTTTGATTTCATTGTTCAATGTTTCCATTTCGACAAAAGGCCTGAAGGATACAAAATCATTAATGAAATTATTAAAGTGTAATGACTAACAGACATTTCTTACAACTGTATGCCATCACGCTTTTGCTCATTTTACACCTGTCTACTCTCATTTTATAATTGTCTGGTCTCCTACAACTGTATGCAATCATAGAATTGCCCATTGATGAAAGGGCTAACAACTGTAGCTGCCATTCAACAGAAATGTGTTTTCATTCCATAGCTGTACGCAGTTGTTCAATAACTGTAATTTTCTTTCCATAGTTGCATGCGGTCACACAATTTCCCATCAACGAAAAGAGTAAGAAATGTATGATGCCATTGCACTTTTATTCTACAGTTGTAAGCAGTCATTTAACAGTTGTACACTTTCATTCCATAGTTGTATGCAGTCATTTCAAAGTTCCACACTTTCTTTCGACAGTTGTATGCAATCATACATTTGCTCTTTGTACAGTAATTTTTTTTTGTTAATAGAATTTCCGACCACTGGGGGGGTATCTCACCATCCCCCAGATAGTTGAGGAATATCTTAGACATTCTCAGCCATCTTGGGGACGCATGCCCAGTTTCCACAGTGACGGTGCCCTTGCCATCCCTCTATACCGGGGATGGGACGCAAGTTGGGAGGGGGGGACGCATCCCCATTAACATAGGAATTGTTGACCCCTAAAAAATCCAACTCTCAAAGTGCCTTATTTTGCCTATGGTCATCTGAAATCCTTGCTTATTCCTTTTTAAGTGCAAGTATGGACCTTGATAATCATAAAAATTGGCTAAGTTTAATTGCACGTTGTCTTGTCAATTTCCAAGACCCGACTGAACATTTGGCCTGGGTCCCGGCAGGATTTCGGACCCTGCCGGGTTTTTGGACTCTTTCCTGAGGTTCCATTTTCCTTCCACAACCCCGAGTCCCGCAGGCATTAGTGGACCCGCCAAAGTTCAAATTATTCTCGGACCCCTTGATTTTTGAAGTCCGAATTTGAGGGGTAGGTGTTTGAGTTTTTTGGTAATTTTTTGAGAAATGGCCAAGTGTTTGATGATCTTTCGGATCAATCTTCAAATTTTGACTTTTGATGCTTTTGGTCCTTTTCGGATCTCGGGCCCCGATTGGGTTTTTGGCCCTCTTTTGGATGGTCCAAAGGTCGAAAGTTCTCCCACAAGCCCGGTGTCCCGCTTCTGACTTGGCTCCTGCTCCTCCATCAACAGATTATTGAATGTTCCATCAGGCCTCCGAGGCCCGATGGGATTTTGGGTTAGGGTTCCAAAAGGTTCCAGATTCCAACTTCCTCTTGCGGCTCAAAGTCCCGCCAATGTGCAGAAACGCGCTAGCTACTCTCCGGATCATCATAAATGCAAAGTGGGTGGCTGATTTTAATGGTTTTAATGTGGTTGGTGGAGTTGGTAGGGTTTTCCCTCCCATTCCAATATCAAATCCAAGTTGCAAATGATATAAAAGGGGGATTGAAATTCTTTCAAAAGGTTGGTCATTTTTGGGCACTTTCTCTCAATAGGTTCTAAGCTAGAAAAGGCAGAAAAGAACAGGTTATTTTGAAGTCTTTGTTAATCATGAAACAGCTATGAAATGTATGTAATGTATTTTGCAAATCCTTGTATCGAATCACTGTTTTTCTCCACCATTGTAGATGCTCTTCTTAGAAAATTGTAATAGGAGTTAGGGTTTTCTCTTACCATACTTCATGGTATGAATGTAAGTGTCGATTTGAATGAATGTGACGATTCTCAATTCATTTCCAAGGCTTTGTAGATGATCTTTTCAATATTACATAAGGAAGAAGATGGTATGGTGTTGGATTAATAAGCATTCTCAGTGATTTGGTATTGATTTTCATCCATTTGATTTATCAAATAGGCAGCTGTACATTTCTTTGTAGTTGTTTTTCCTTTGTTGAACATTAGACTCTATAGCCCAATGGATAGGCACCAATCTGAGTAGCCCTTGATCACCTAATCTTCAAAACAAAACAATTCATCTATCATTTAGACACGGTAGTAGTTTTTATGCATCCTCATTTTGCAAGATTGCCTGTATCAGCTATATAGGGGTCTTATAATAGCCAGTTGTTCTTAGTTTAGTGACAAATTTGGGACTAAGAGAGTGATTTGGGTTTGGTTATTCACATTTTTAGTTGTTCATCTGTTTTTAAAATCAATGCCTATTCAAGTATACCCCTTTGGAATATCCCTCGAGTGTCTAAGATGAGCTCGAAGTGCAAAAGAGACTACCCACTCCTGTATGTTGGCCAGAATCACCCTCAACTTGTTGATAAACCATCATAAACCCCTTCCGAATCACCCTGATGACATTCCCAGCCTTGGTGGTTTAGGAATGTTTTAGAGTTTTGGGTTGCAGTCATTTTGGGAACCAACAGGAATAAACACCATTAGAAAGTATTTTAGTATTTGCACTTTCACAATCCATGAAATTTGAACATAGCTTCTGAAAAGACCTATGAGAGTGTTTTTTAAAACATTTTGAATTGCCTTCCATTATCCATCATCCGGTTAACGAAGTGAGTTGGAATCACAGAGCATGAAACAAAACATCAGTCACGGGAAACTCATATTAAAATAATATTTTAGTTATTTAATGGTCAATATAGTTTTCTTTTAGATAGTTTCTAATTCTGTTTCTAGCTTAGAATGTTTCTATCTGTTTTGCTTTATTAGCTGTAGTTTCCTTTGTGAAACTCCCATTCTCTTTTTAGAAACTTCATGTAACCTCTTTAAATATGTAATTATCTCATTCAATAATATCATTTTGAGTATTTCATAATATGGTATCAGAGCAAAATCAAACTGGGAAACTATTTTTTAAAAAAATTTCGCCTTTTTCACGTTTCTCTGCTCTGTACGCTATCGTACTCCTCTGTACGGCACCATACCGCTTCTCCTTCAGGGCTATGATCGGAATCTGGTCTGTGGAAATTACGTTTTGAAAGCATCTATTCTTCTGCCGTCGCAATGTGAAAAGGCTCGCGATTTCTCGGTGTTCCATCCTGAGGCGTTCTGTGTTTGGGCGTTTTTGTCTCTGAAAACTGTAGGTAAGAACATAGTCCACGATAATCACACCACCACCATGAGGAAAACAAGTAAACCTATAGGAGTCATTGAAGCAAGGGAGCCCATTGAGAATGTGGAGGCTCTAAGATTCCCCTATCGAAGGTGTCCCATATGTCGTAGCAACAATATTCCCATCAACAGAAACTCCCTGTAAACCAAACTCTTCTTGATCCATCTCATCTAGACATAAATCAATCCTCTATAAGATGATTTATGTTGTAGTCTTTTTTCGAACGCTCGTGCTCTTGGGCCTGGTATGGATAGCTTCGGGCGGACTTATCATGTTCCTCATCCAAACCCTATTATGATTAAGACTTCCACTATGCATTATGGACATTGGTAGTTTATATGGTTTTGAAATAGTTATGTATTTTTGCATAGTTTAAATATGTAAGGCATCTATTATATATATTCTGATCATATGAATTATATTTCCAATATTATCTAACATGATTGCAGGTCCTAAACCAAGATTTATCTTGCTTAAAGCATTTAAGTGGTAAGTTGTAACCCTAACTCATTAAATTTGTGATTCTAGGGCAAGATTTAGGGCAATCCCAAAAGGGGACATTACACCATCATCCATTTAACGAAGTGAGTTGGAATCACAGAGCATGAAACAAAACGTTAGTTCGGGGAAACTCACACAGGTTTTCCCAGAAGCTTTGTTCAAGCATCAGAAATATTATGTTGTCCCCTTTTCTGGCGAGAATACCCAGCCTTTGGAGATCAATTTTGAGGATTCATCGGTTCTAGTCTTTTCAACTTTGTTTGGAGCAGGAACCGGTATCCAAATTTACTACAGCATAATCTGAAAATTGAAAATGGATATAGGGCAGTTAAGATGCCCGAATTCTCCCTGCTCAGTTTTCAGCTGCTTAATTGTGCAATCTTTGAATTAATTACTGTAGATGATTATTTTAATTGAAAAGCACAGTAGTTTTAGTTAAAGTCTGATTGTAAGCATGGTTAGATTTAAAGAGAGAGGAGCCCTACTCCTTGAGGTTTTGAAAAAAATTAGCCAAAGTTCACAGAAGTAATTACCAGTGATAACCAGCAACTGGGGTGAATTTAGGATTTGGACCAACCCTCACGAACTCGCCGTTCAAGCATTGCTGGCACATACAACACAAACTTATGTTTAATGAAATGGAAAAAAAAAAATTATATCAAAATTGATAAAAGTACATACAGCGTAAAGTTTAATCAGCCAGCACACTATTCAAGCACTGCTGGCACACACACAAACTAATGTTTAATGAAATGAAAAGCTTTAATTTGATGAAACAAGTAAAGTACATACAGCATAAACTGAAACAGCCTATATCTGGAATACTTAAAATTTCAGATCACAAACAACGTGCTGAAACAAGTCAAATACATAAAGCCTAAAACTTAAAACAGTTGACATGTTATCTATTATCTGGAACATTTAAGGCCTCAATTAACAAACAACATGCCTAAAGTGCATACAACATAAAGTTTAAATAGCTTGCATACTATTTATTATTTGGAACATTTAGGGCATGTCCCCATGCTGCTGCTTAGCTTGTTTTAGTTAGCAGCCACTGCTCAAGTTTTTTAGGAGATATTTGTGGAGGTAGTGACCCCGTGAATATTTTATTTTTCTGCTTATCTTAAGCAGTTATTTTAATATGTAGTTTTTACTATATAAAAAAATAAAAACAAATTATCTTAATTTGGAAGAAATTTTTTTTAAAAAAGGAGGGAAGGAAATATATGCAGCAACATGGCATATTTTTCATTATGCAGTGGCTGCTTATTTCCAGGACCCCTTTTTTTCTACGGCTTATCTGCAATTCCTAAACAATAGCTGCTCCACAAAAATAGGAAAAGATTCTATATTATCCTTTCCCATAATTGTAAATTTACATGGGGCCATTCCAACTGCTTAATTTTAAACAGAAAAATAACTTAAGCAGCTGCATGCCCATTAAAGATATTTTTACACCCTATTAATCTTAAATTGGAGAGCTTCTGCAATTTCGAAAAAAATTCTGTATCATTTTAGATCACACTCTCTAATCAATCATCAAAATGAAGATAACTAAAATGAACATTTCAAATTTCAAATAACAAACACCTGGCCTGCTATTTACTTTTGGGCTACTTACAGGAAGATGTCCCACAATAGACAAGTGTGGATTGGGGTCGGTCTCCTCCACAGGGGCGTAATTTCCGAGGAGATAATACAGCGGCTTTGTGGAATGCGGATACCAACCCTTCACCACTATTTTCTCTACAATGTCGATCACCCATGAGAAAAGCCCGCCACTGGGGCGAGGATTCACACTCTTGTACTCCTCTTTTCCCACACTCCCCATGCCAAACTAAATGCTAAACCCCCTCCTGTATCTGCATTATAAATGACCCAAAGAATTATTGTTCCTCATCATGCTAGGACACGAACCCGTTCACAATGGACAGGAGGGCGATGGATTTTTTTTTTAAGTGCGTACCTTTACTCGATACGACAAAGATGGTGATAATTTACGGGGTATTTTTGGTCCTGATGTGAATCATGTTCACCGTGATTAAGCTTCCATGATTCCAGCCCAATGAACTCGAGCTGTAGTGATTACAACGAAGATGACAATTTACGGGGTTTTATTGGCCCTGGAGTGAACACGATTCCCAGCATAATGGACACGATCTGTGGTGATGCCATATTTGGATGGTAGCTTTTGGACCCCAATAAATAACGTCTGTCCCGTGATGTGTGGGTATCATCTTTTCTTGAGAGGATAAATATTTGGATAATTTTGAGTGACAGGGTTTGCTGTCAAGGATTTAATCAAAATAATTAGAAATTAGAAATTGCATTTAAAGATTTAATGGGCAGTGGACAGGTTTGACAAGAAATTCTATAAATTATGAGAGGAATATTCTGTTTTTTGTTTTAATAAATTTTGCAGGTTTAGAAATATTTAGTTTCTAGAAGTGTAAGCTTTTCTAAAGTTAGAAAAATAATTTTGATGTGTCTCTATATACTAGCACTTGCATCCATAGGAGTTTTAAGGAATACACGGATAGTTTATAAAATTTTCTGGCGTAATTTTTTTTACCTGACACAATTTGGAACATTATAATGCTCACATATAAAAAGCCTATTTGCTAATTATTGTTGATGAGGTCAAAAAAATTAGTTGTGATTTTTAGAAAAAATTAGTGCCACATAGTGGTTAGTATTTGTCTTGTGTTTTAGGTTGTATTTGTATTGTACTAGACATGAATGCATTCCAATGAATAATTGGAACTTGTAATTATAGAAGCATGGTTATAAAGAGAAAAGTTAGGCCATTTTGATGGAAGAATGAGTACATTTAGAAATATTGAACAACCTTTTTTGAAATTACAAATTATTGTTGATAAGGTCAAAAAAAGATAGCTATGATTTTGGAAAAAATGAGTGTGACATAGTGGTTGGTATTTGTCTTGTGTTTTAGGTTGTATTTGTATTGTACTAGACATGAATGCATTCCAATGGATAGTTGGAACTTATGATTATAGAAGCATCGTTATAAAGAGAAAAGTTTGGTGATTTTGAAGGAAGGATAAGTACATTTAGAAAAATTGAACAACCTTTTTTGAAATTACAAATTATTGAACAATGGAAGGATGAGTTCATTTAGAAATATTGAACAACCCTTTTTTTTTGAAATTACAAACTATTGTCAAATATTACATATAGCATACATTAACAAGTTTTTTAAATTTTGTGTTGAATAGAGTTGAGACAATTTTGATATCTGGTATATTGTTATAATTACAATGTAGAAGAAAATATATTTTCTTTACATTGTAATATGATATAGAATTATAGTGGCATGCATAGATGAGTAGAATTGATAAATTTGATGATGGGGTAAAAGTAGATGACAATCAAAGTTTAACAATAAGAATAACCATATTTGTGAATTGATCCTTTCATAAAGTCATATTTTAAGTATTCTTGCACTAAATCATAGTCATGCAAAATGTATTGTATATGTGCTTCTAAGGTACCAGTATTGGGACATAAAATTGAAATAGATGAAGAGAAAATATTGTTTAGTGTAACTAAGGCTTTTCAAGTGGCCATATCAGTTGTCTCTAAAGTGGTTTGTTGCATTTAAGCTCCTTAAGAAGAGTGCATAGGTTGTTGATAGAAGAACTAGAGCATTAATGGTTAGCTAGAAATTCATTGGTGATGAGCTTATCATTCATGCCATATTTCTCCAATTGCACTTGGTGCTGATGATTTGAGTACATAAATTGATACTTTGAGTCTATCATGTTTTGTGTCAGTGGTACACAAATTAGATGTAACATTATTAGCACTACATGTGGGAATAGTATGTAGTACTAGTCATATATGGAGGGCTAATATCATAGTCAATTTTATTGCCACTACCTTTTTTTGTTGTTGGAGTTGGATGGAGGAATCAATTTCTTGATTATCTGATTCATCAAACCTAGATCTGTATAGGAACTCTTTGCAATAGCATTTTGAAATGTTAAAGCTCAATGGTTTTGATGACAATGGAGATGTAAATATCAAATGAGTGTGCAATAGCAGGCTCTTGAAGAAACAAACAAGACAATGGATTTCAATTTAGTTTGGGAAATTGGGTGAATAGAATTGGTGATAGTGATTGTATTGGTAATACCAGGGTGGTGGCAAAAGAAGACTAGATAATCGATCTAAAGGATAGTTGGAAACATGGAAATGAGCATGGAAGGATGAAGTCATTGGTATTGATATTTTCATAACAAATTTTAGGATTGTACAATTCAAGTGCAGATGAAGGAGAGATTTTGGGGTTAGGACTAGGACTAGCCAAGCCATAGTTTTGCCAAGGCCTTATAATGGCAATGTTGCTGCTACTAGTGGTAAGATCTCTAGGAAAAGAGATGGGGACATGCAAATTGTTGGAACCACCTCCAAGCAAGTGATGATTCTTCTCCATCGTATCTATTGAAGACTACATGTAATTGGTCAGGACCATGTTACCAAAATTGTTGTGTGGCTTTCAGCTTCATACCCAGAGTGTTTCATGCATAAATTCCTCCATGTATAATCAAAGCAAACATCTTGGCAAGTTGGCCATAATCTAGGTCTAATTTGGATCTAGATCCCAAAGTGGACAAGGGAACAATAGGGTACTTGGAGAAGAACTTGCATGGCTCTGAAATGGTATAGAGGAAATTTTGTGTTGCCTTGATGCCTCTTATGGATCTTACATCCATATCATAAGCATAAGTAGCCTCTTCTACTATATTAAAGGTTCCAAGCCATCGACATTGCTTGGACATGGGGTCCTTAATTTCTGTAGTGTAATGACCCTGTGGGCATTGTCTAACACCTCTATATCTCCTTGTGTTTGTAGAATGTTTCAGCTTCAGAGTAGCAAGGCTTAGTTCTTGACTTCCTTATTTTTTTCAAATTCGTGAGACTTCAACTACAGGACCTCAGTGGGTTAAGTGTAAACTAGGTCTAATTTAGAGCTAGACCATAAAGTGGAAAAGGTAACAATAGGCTACTTGGAGAAGAACTTGCATGGCTCTGGATTGATTTAGAGGAAACTTGTCATTTCCTTGACCCCTTTCATGAATTTGGAAACCATATCATAATCATAATTAGCATCTTAAGTTGTATCAAAAGTTCCAATTCATTGATGTTGCTTAGACTTAGGGTCCCTAATTTTTGCAATGCAATGACCCCATGCACATTGTCTAACACCTCTATATCTCCCTACCTCTGTATAATGTTTTAAATTCATACAACCAAGGCTCATGTCTTGACTTGCTCGATTATTTTCCCTAGAATCTAGAAGCTTTGACTACTTTAGTAATTTCTCCATTATGTAATAATCAATTACATCTCTATAATTGTAAGTCTAACCATTAAATGTAATTGGCACTATGAAATCTACTTATTTTATCTTCTGATATCCTACAATTTAGATATGCTATAGCAAATTAATCACTTAAGCACCTATGCTCAAAATAATTAGCCTATCATAAAACACTAATCATTAAGCAATATAGAAAATCATGATCTTTGGATTGAGCTTATGAACTAAATTAGATTTATGTTGCATATGCATATGAATCAAATTTACAAGTGTATGTCAAGCCATAAAAAGATTGAGTAACCATTTTAGAGAAACATAGAAATTAAATAAAAACTATAGAAAAATCTATACATTAAAAAAAATCAAGTGAACTATTGATACATTTGCTTATGGATCATTATAATAATTATCTTTGGAGGGACTACTAACAACCAAAATGCAAGTGTTAATTTTAATTTTTCATAAGAATTATCATCTACAGTTTAGTCTTAAATTTTATTTCAGATATTAGAATTGTCAATAAAACTTAAATCAAAGGATGATCTTATCATCACCACGTTAGGCATTGACTATGTAGAGTGTGTTGTACTTGCAACAAATTGTAAGTTTTTAACAAATTCAATTTATCGTAGTCCATTTAAATTTTAGACACCAGTAGTAGAATTACTTGTGCTATCTTGAGGATTTTTTTTCTCAAAACATGGTGCTCATATTTACTCTTGCTATGAATTTGTGATAGGTAGCACTGCTAAAATCTAAATTTTGTTTCCTTATTTTGTAAAAGGTTGATGAAGAAAAGGATTCCTCTAATGATTGAGAGAATGTACACTACTCAACATATCTTCTTCTTCTTTACCTACAATATTTCTTATATCTATGCTTGTGTGAAGTTTCCCAGCTCTTGTTAGTTCTTGCATATCTTTTAGAATGATCTCATTTGAATCTTATGTAAGAGTTGGTAAAAAATACTCTAATACTATGTAATATTTGGCTCTAAAGATAGCTACTCAAGATCAAGGAGCTCCAATGAAAGCACAAACCAAAATGAGAGAATAATTCTATTATATTAAATGATGCAAATTATATTAGTATTGATTTGATTAATGTATAAGAGAGCCCTTGTATTTATAGGCAAGGGTGAGACACAAGACAACATAGGATAATAACAAGTGTCATAATCATATGACTTGAGACACAAAAATTAAATGCCCTAAGTAAATTTAACTTACTAGGTGTGAAAAGAACCTAAAAGTGAACCAATTAGGTAATATACCATGTTCACACCAACACCCCCCCTTAAGTGCAACTGAGGAAAGAAAGTTAGATGGATGGGTGACAAATGTGTATTCATGTTAGGTACCCATGTACAAATACCTCTGTTGGAGTCACATATTTGACCCTCACAGCCCAATAGATCATGACAAACAAGGATATGCCTTCTACAATATATTTCTAATATGCCAAATATGCAATATATTCATACAATATGTGTGAATCCAAAGAGCTTAGCAATTATATATGAAACCCCAATTATATAGAAAAGGGGTCACACATTTTTTTAGTGGCGAATCTTCATCATTTGGCAAATAGTTGAAATCAGGACCTCCAAAAATGGTGAATAGCACAAGCTAAAAAGGAGACTGAATCGCTTGATTTTTACAAAAAATTAATTTCATCTCGATTAATCCGCCTATGCATTATTTTTTAAACTAATAAATCAAATTGATTCACCATGCAAACGATGCATCATTGGAACTGATTCTCCCATAGTTTATAATGTAATTACAAATCTTAATTATATTTGCCAATAATATTATATTCCTACCATTAATTTTGGAGTAATATCACCACTAATAATAAATTACCATTTAATTTTAGGGATATTTTAGCTTTGAATAGGGCTTTTATTTATTGTCATCGATTAGCTTTTTAATTGAATGGTTGTAGGTCAATTCTACGAGATTGTGTGGCCCAAAAAAAATTATGGGCCTCAACAAGCCTTTTAAAAGGCACGTGCATATAGGTCGCATAATTGACCTACAACCATCTGATTTAAAAGCTAATAGATGGTAACAATTTCACTTTTCTTTTAGTCTTATTTATAAACTGAGATTTTTTAAAAATATTTAATCTGTGTGTGCTCTAATGCATTTTGGATAGTGAATTTGTACCAGAAAAATTATAGCATTTAGCTAGGATTCACCAGGATTTTATAAGTTTTTTTAGGGGAGATTCCTTAAAGTTATCACTGAAAGGGGTGAGATGAGAAGATAGTTGTGGACTCTAACCACCTTGCATGCACATAGGACAAGTGTGATAAGGGTGTCATGTGTGCATGAAATAGGTGTCTCAAAAGGTGAGTACATGTGTCTCAACCACATAAAGTGAGACAAACAAGAAAAAGTCCCTAAGTGGAGACTTAACAAGTGTGAATAGGACTCTCCTAGATAGGCTAAAAGCTAACTAGCTGGATAATGTCTTATTTTACACTAACATCCCTCTTAAGTGCCACTTAGGGAGAATAGATATATTGATAATGATGGGTTTTGACTACAAGGTCGTGTTAGGTACCCATGTACAAAACAAATTCTCATGAACATAATAAAGGAGAAAACCTAGTAAGAAATAAAACTCCTCTCCAAAAGAGAAAATATACATGATAAATGTACAAGTGAATAAGAAAGAAGGAGGACTATACATGATGGGCCCCAAGGACTACTTCTAACACTAATGTACAATAAATTCTCACCCCATAGGAGAGAAAAAAAAGAAGGTCTATGCAACCCCCCCAAAAAAGTGAGAAGTAAAGAACTCCATGTGAGGAAATGCTCCTTCTCAAAACTGAGACGAGAAGAGAAACCATGTAGCCTCCCCTCAAAGTGTCTCTTGTAGTGTTGGTAAATGCTCGACACTAGATGTTGAAGATGATCCATGATCGTTGAACAACATTTCTACCCTTGGGAAGAAATAGAACTATAGATGTGTGCAAGATAACTCCCATTTGGGATAGGAATATGTAGGAAGAAGGATGAATGTATCTGAATGTTGCACATGATCCAAAGACAATGATAAAGCCCAATATGATGTCTTTGAATGTTTCTCAAAGATTTCCAATCCACTATCAAATTGTGATGAAAGAATAGGAGGATGAAGAACAATCATATCTGAAGAAGGTGATGGTGATGCAACTCCATCGAAGCTATCATCAAATAGAAGACAAATGTCATCAATTGTGTCTTCCAAATCTACAATGTGGGACTCTACAAACAAGGATGACACATGTCTAGTAGAAATGTGTCCCAATTAGGTGGATTTGGAAAACTAATATCAATGTCCCGTTGCATAAAATCTCTATAAGTCATGGATGAATCAACATTGGATTCGAATGTAGCAACAAGTGATGGAGGAGATGAGATCTCAATGCAAGTCATCAAAATACATTGTTTATCCACAAATGACGGTGTTATCTTACAAGATGTTTAAGTGAGATCATATGATGATTCTACATATGTTGGATTTGGTAAATCAATATTATGATCTAGAAGAAGCTATTTCATTTCAATAATTTGATTTAGAAAACATTCATCTTCAATATGATTTTTCTTTCCACAGTAACCACAATTTACCTTCAATTTTTTTGGAGGATTTTGTAGAATACTTAAATGGAACTTTTAGGAGAGAAAGAGAAAGAGAGAGAGTAAGAGAAATGATTATCTTACCCAAGATAACTCAACCAAGAAACTCTTAGTGTAGTTTTTTATTTTCCTAGTGGGTTATTTATTTTCCTATTTCTAAGGTTTTTCTAAACATATAATTAAGCTTACTTAGGGTTAATTAAGTGAGTATTAGTGTGAGAAGGTGCAAGATGTCAACATCTTCCATGGGAGTTACACTTGCCTATTTTAGGCTATTGTGGTGGACTCTTCCCATTGGTCATATTTGTCACCTCTCCCCTCTCTCATATTCTATATATACTCACCTCCTAGCTAGTCTTTTACATTGTATTATGTAGCTTTTCACTTTTGCATTCTCCAAATGGTATTTTGCTTTATGAGCATTTGTATTTCTCTCTTGGAGACTAAATATATGTTGTTATTTTGATCTTGTATCATTTTCTTTCACAATTTGATATTTATTCGTTCACACTAGTTTTATGGGTTATTAATATTTTCATATTCTAACAAAAACTGGTAAAAAGAATGCAAAATCACCAGATTACCCCCTTGATTCAATCAATGAAACCCCCGAGCAAGTTTTAGTAATTTGGTACTTTATATTTAGTGATTTTTACAATTATCACCAAGTAGATTTGATGTACAATGATTACAAAGTCTCAAAATGAGGCATATGTTGAAAGTATAACTCTTAATTATTGTCAATAAAAACTAATAGTACCTATGTGTAGTACTAAAAAATAGTCAGTTTCAAAAAAAGGGTCCCAAAAAGGAGTCCATATGTGCTCGAACAAGCCCTCTAAAATTCCAAAAAAAGGAACTAAGCAGGGTTACAGTTGAGAGTCTAAGATTTTACAAAAATTCATACTTCAAAATTACAAATTGTTTACACCATGAGGTAGAGCACAAAAACTTACCCCAAATTTTTTTTAAAAAAAAACCCTAAAAAATGTGTGTGTGTGCGCAAGATATGAACCTCTGAAGTTGGGGTGCCAAAAATAAAATATAGATGGAGAGGGGGGGAGAAATTGGGGAAGAAGTAATTATGTCAGCATGACATCATGATGATGTTAGTAGAATATACTTGGAATATTACTCAAATATGCTAAAAATATTTGCAAGCCCTCGA
Source organism: Cunninghamia lanceolata (assembly GCA_027924645.1). Lineage (NCBI taxonomy): Eukaryota > Viridiplantae > Streptophyta > Pinopsida > Cupressales > Cupressaceae > Cunninghamia > Cunninghamia lanceolata. The sequence goes on along the minus strand of BSBN01000520.1, from coordinate 19,394,911 downwards.
AACCACTAACGATTAGCCCAAAAACTACTTTCCAAGTGCAAAATTGCCCTTCTCTTTGTTGAAACCATTGTTTGCTTCCTGTAGGTGGTTTTAGCTAGAATATTCTTCCAAAATATTCTAGAGGGTGGTGATGCATAGCCGGTGGTACCACTTAGGTGGGTGGTGGTGAGGTGGTTGTTGGGCGATGAGAGATGATCCATAGGGTAAAAATCCCAACCAGCAGCTGCTAGTTAATAACTAGTGAATTAGTTAAATGTCTACCATGAAAATCCTTTAACCCAAGGGTTAAAAAACTATGACTGATGATGAGGTATAAATAATCTCATTTCTTTAATGGATCAAATAACCTTTTTGCACTATCCAATTCCCTAGCCTTGCCAATTTATTTATTTTTATAAGCAATATTTATCTATTTTGAATAAAATATTATACAAATCCTGATTTTCCTAAATTGATTGAAACTAGCTTTTAAATGTTGATTTAATGGCATGAAAAGTTGGGTAATTGTGCAGGTTAATGCATTGCCTAAGAAGTGGACATTATGTAGTTGTGGATGAGTGCGCTGGAAGTTGGGGGCGCCAGAAATTTTAGGCTTGCATTTAATGAAGACTTTGTTTTTATTCTGCTATTTCTATGGTTACCCAAAAGACATTATGACTCCACTCGAGTCCTTTTTATGTTTAAAAGACATCAGTAGTTAAGATCCTTTTTTTAGTTATAAGACTTCTTCAACTGGCATTTTCCTGCCATCGGAAGTTTAGGAGTTTTTGAAGTAGTTCAGTTTTTGTTGTTGCTCAAAATATGGATATAAATAGACACTATGGATGAATGAAAATCAATCCCTTTAGTTTTCAAAATCATCAGATTTGTGTACTTGCAATTTTTATGAATGGAAATGATATTCTGAGTTTTAGTTTCTTTAAAAAAATATATGAAGATTTGAATGGAGTTGTATTGTGTCATTGAAGCAATTGAATGTGATCTGGATTAAGACAAACATTTCCCACAAGCTAGCCACTCGTGGGACTGTAGGATACATAAGTATTTTCATTTCTGTGGATGTTTTTATTTAGTTGAAGATAGTTTATGTTTAGCTTCTGTCATTAACCTGCACGGTGTGTTGTGTAAAAGTTAAACTGTTGTGTACTATTGTTTGAAACTTTATGTGTTCATTGGAAGTTTTCTGGCACATCTACCTTAGTTAGAATTACTGTTTTCTGATGGTTAGAATTTGGAGTGCTTGCAGCTTAGCAAATTGCAGTTGTGAATTATTAGCATAGAATTTATCTGCTTTCTAGTGTAGCAATTTATCTACTTTCTAAGTGTAGAATTTATATGCTTTTTAGTCTAGAGTTTTCATTCTTCTTAGTATAGAATTTGAATGCTTTTTGTAGAAGGATAAAATTGTTGTTTCATTTTAAGTACTGTTTCAACTTTTTAATAGATCTAGAAAATTGTTTCACAATGAAATATCCAAACTCCCTATTGCAAACAGCCTCAGACACTACCCCAGTCAATAAATTGATAATTTTCATCTAAAGTGTTAGGACCTTACGACAGCATGTCAACTGATACCTATAAAAGAGAGTAGGGAATATTTTTTGTATCATAAAACAAAAAAAATAATGGTTAAAGATGTAATCCATCGGATAAAAGTGACAACCATTGGTTAAAAACATTCACAGAACTGTATGAAGATGTAGAGGTCGTACAATTATACGATGGTATGAAAGTCATACAATTATATGGTCATACAGATTCATGCAGTGCATATTTCCATACATAGCAATAAGGCTCCCAAGATGAAATTCTTGAAAAATTCTAGCTTCAAAATATGACATATTTTATGTCAAAATTTATCTCTCAAGTCTTTTGAGCACAACGGTGATGTTCGTTTGGCTCCAAGATGCATTGTATGAAAAAACTTGGCCAAAACCCCTTAATTTGAGAAGGTGCTTACAACTTTAAAGCTCTAATACCATGTTGGAGTTAGATATTTGACCCTCACAATCTAATAGATCTTGCAAAACAAGGATATGCCTTCTATAAGAGATTTCCGATATGCCATCTATAAGAGATTTTTGATATGATAAAATATGCAAGATATTGATATAATTAATGTGTGAAGCCAAAGAGCTTACAAATTACACGTGAACCCCTAATTATATAGAGAGGCGGTGAGATGAGAAGGCAGTTGTGGACTCTAACCACCTTGCATGCACATAGGACAAGTTTGATAAAGGTGTCATGTGTGCATGAGAGGTGTCTTAAAAGGTGAGTACATGTGTCTCAACCACATGAAGTGAGACAAAAAGGAAAAATTCTCTAAGTGGATACTTAACAAGTGATGCAATCAAGACCAGAGCATTTTATCAAACTACCCAGTCATGCCACCAAGCAATGCAACAGAAGCATAAATTCAATATAGAAATCTAAAACAAATTTATTAACTTCAAAACATCAGCGTTTACAAATTATTTGGCCCTTGACAGCCTCAACATTACACTGCAATATTCAATTGAATATGTGCTTACAACACCAAAACACCTTCCAACAGATGTAGAGATTGCCCCCCAATCTATTACCCACCAACTTTACAAAAATGACAATCATTTTTATATTCTTCTTGCATGGAAGTTAAACTATAAGGAGTTTTCTCAATTATGGAATACCTTACTACAACTACTGGAATACCTTACCTACCTCATCACACTAAAAACATTTCCCAAAGAATACCTTACTGCTACTATCGCATCCTCCTATAGAGTATTCTCTTCCGTTCACTCCTTGACTTGACTCCTTATTCCATTTGGAACTTCTTCTTCCTGAACTTGTTTGCCTTTGCTACTGCTTCCTTGTCCTCTCCTGAGTGAGAATTTTCCTCTTCCTATTACATTACTTTGTTGTCTTCTTTCTATGTTTTCCTCTACTTTCAAAGCATATTGATATGCCTCCTCTAGTGTAGAAATCTTCAGCATACTCATCTCATCTTGTATATTAAACCTCAACCCATTGATATATCTGGCTACTTTCTCTTTATCCATTTGATGATGCCCAAATCTAATTACCAGCTTATAAAACTCTTTAATACAGTCCTTTATGTTCATATCTTTCTGCTTCAAATTCTAAAGTTTTTTTAACATCTCCAACTCATAATCTCTAGGAATAAATTTGGTTTTCAATTGAGTAACCATTTGAATCCACTAAGTTATTCTCACATCTCCATTAGCCACTCTCTCTCTTTGCAAATCCCTCCACTATAAAGCAACATGTCCTTTGAATTTTGTTTGGGTTAATCTCACCCTTTGAGGGTCATGAATATTTTCATATTCAAAATATTCTTCTAATTCTCCTATCCAATCTATTAATTCATCAGGATTCAATGTTCTCTAAAAATTAGAAATTTTTATTTTGTTACCTCCTTCAACTCTGGAAAGCACTCTCAGTAACCGTTCTTCTCTAGCATCTATTGGTTGTTCATTGTCTCTTTCTCGTTCATCCTCTACAATTTCATCCTCATCATCAGCATGATCTTTTACACAATATGGGTTTCTTCTCAACCCAAGAACTAAATTTCACAACTTTTTCCTCATTTCCACATGAAACTATTCTAACATTTCCTCCATTCTGGGAACTCTTCTTCTCAAGGGCATAATTACAACCGCTACTGCTTGCTCTCCACACACACTATGGAAACAAAATCCTCTTTTGCTCACAACTCCAACATCTCCTTCAACCTTTAGTACTTATGGGGCTCCTTTTCACACCCATAAATACCCTCTCAATCCCTCTAAGACAATACTTCATATTCTCTACAACATATCTTCTCCTAGCAAGAAAGCCTTGCTCTGATAGCACTTAGTGTAGTCAAGACTAGGGGGTTTTATCAAACTACCCTGTCATGCAGCCAATCAATGCAACATAAGCATAAATTCAATATAGAAATATGAAACAAATTTATTAACTTCAAAACATTAGCATTTACAAATTATTTGTCCCTTCATAGCCTCAACATTACACTGCAATATTCAATCGACTATGTGCTTATAGCACCAAAATGCCTTCCAACAAATGTAGAGATCACCCCGCAATCTATTACCCACAACCTTTACATAAATGACAATCATTTTTATATTCTTCCTTCATGGAAATTAAACTGTTAAGGAGTTTGCTCATTTATGGAACTGAATAGACAAGTATTCAGATAACCACTTGACGTTTCAAATTATCCCAACAAACTAGTGATGACACTATTCAATTATTATATAGCCACCTTTTGATTAATTTAGCTCTTTGTGAACCATTCAAATTTTCCTCAGTGCCCTGACACACCATAGATCTTTTAACTTTTGTCGCCTCTATCAGCAAAAAATAAACTTTTCGAAACCTTTCTAACGCTATTAGCAAATGTTGCATTTATCGAACCTCCATCACAATGCTTATCAGAGAAAGTTTAGTTTTTTCTAACCTTAGCTACGATTGCTTGTCAGAGAAAATCAATTTTTGAAACTTGGACTTTTTCATTTATGCCTTCGCATCAATCGACAATTGGATCATTTTTTGAACTTGCTCTTTGTTCACTTTATCAGCAAAAATTGATCTTGTCGAAGCTTGGCCTTGGTCTTCTATTGGAAAATTCTCCTGCTCTCAAATTGACAAAGACTTAATCATTTCATCTTATTAGAGAAACATGCTCTTCCCAAAACATTATCAGCATATCAACAAATTCCAAGAATAACGAACTAGTTCCCAAACAAAAAAAAGTTTACTGATACCAAGTGTCAAGCCAGAAACTCTTTATATTGGTGAAACTAATCTTTAATGAACCCTTTTCTTTTATTCTCAAAAGCTTCATTTATCTTCTTGTCAGCAAACTGATAATATTTAGAACCCTCAAACTAACCAAATACTTAGGGCTTTTCCTTCTATCGGCAATATTCCAATCCCACAAACCTTGGAATCTGACTTCACAAACTTTGAGCATCTCAACTTCTACTTCATCACCTATCGACGAATTGAAGAAACTACAAGCTCCATTCCATAAGGCCTTTATCGGTGAAATGTCATATCAACAAACCTAAGGATTCGTGAACTAACAACATCTCCAACTAGTTTTAAATCTTTTATCGTTGCGGACAACAAAGATATTTTACTCAAACTCAATAAAGTTCCAAACAGCTAATTAATGAAGACAGAAATTAAACTTCCCTCGAAGGCTTGAATTAGGAAATCCACCTGTCAGTGAACTGGGAAATCGACAAACTGTCGAATCGGCGAACTAAAAAGTTTGCAAATTGGAGATTTTTCTAACTGGTCATAACTTCATCATTTTTCATCCAAATTTCACCAAATTGGAACTGGGGATACCCATTAGGCTCTTCTACATGATGATACTCTTATCTTGGCCAAATAAATCTACATTTGCTCCATAAAAATAGAACCAAAACTGCAAGAAAATAAAGCCAAAAACTAACTTAGAAAATAAAATATAACAGGATTGCCAATGAACCTGGATTCTCCTGCATCAACAAATGTGATTAAGACTCTCCTAAATAGGCTAAAAGCCAAATAGTTAGATAATGTCATTATTTACACTAACATCTTCATTAAGTATAAAACCAAGTGGATGCCCCTTAAAAGATGAGAAGGAGAAAAATATAAGACAAAATTAACCCCACCCTAGAGAGAGGAAAAAAAGAAGAGAGACCACATAACCTAAGCTCCCAAAGTGTAGCCTCTTGTGCCAATTTGGTAGATTCTCAACACCGAATGCTAAAAATAACTTGAGATCATTGAACATTTCTCCCCTTGGAAGAATCAAACATGAAGGACATATTCCCATTCCAAACAAGAATATGAGGATAGAATGTATACTGTCTCTGGAAAGTTCTCAAATGTTGCAATGTTAATGCTGAGAGGTGCCATAATCAAACTAGGATTCCCGAGCCTAACTGAAGAAAAGGACAATCCTCCAAAACCTAGTGGAAATAGATGTAGAGAAAGATCCAAATATGATGATGAATCCTCCAAATGCTACTAAAGAATCTCCAAGCCAATGCCAAACTATGACAAATGAATAGGTGGAGAAAGAGCAAGCGGGTCTGAATGTACACTCATGGCATCCAAAGAATATGATGTAATTCCATATGGGCTATCATCAATGAGGATATGAAAGTCCTCAATGGTGTCTACCAAATCTTTAAGATGGGTCACAAAACAAACCTAATATGTCTCCCAAGTACTCATCCCAAGAAGTTGTATCTAGAAGTTAATGAATTTTCTCTTACGATGTTGAATCACTAGAAGTAACACTAAACTATATAGAAGTGGGAGATGAAGGAGATGGAATGTCAATACATGTCTCTAGAACCTCGATCGATGAAATGATACCAAGGTTCAAGTGACCATACTGTATCTCAAAAAATTATCCACACTAGAAACATGAGTGTGAACATTAGTTAAAGGAACATCCTATGCAAAATGTGAGGTGTACAATCTAGATATCTACCTCCCCAACTACAACAATATATCTTCTATGTAAATCCTAAATAACCACATAATATGGTGTGAACTCAAGACTCTTCCCTATCCTACTACATATATTATGATAAATAGAAAGGAGATTATGTGATAGTGAAGGAACACAAAGGACATCATTAAAGGATCCCTCGCCCATGTTAATAGAGCCTCTTCCATAAACACATATATATGCCTTGATATGTTGTGTAAAACAAGCCTCAAATGAAGAGAACATACTTTGTGATGAAGCCATATAATGCGAAGCTCCAAAATCAAGGATCCATCTTCCTAAATCAAAATCTGTAACTATGATAGGTGCATTACCCTTTTGTTTTTTTGATTGTGTATAAGAAGAAGAAGAAATTCTTGACATAGTTGAAGGCAATTTGATTTGGTTCTTCATTAGAAGATGATTCAACTTATCAATCTATTTTGAATAACATTGATGTTCCTCGTGCCTTGATTTCTTGCAATATGCACATTTAGGCTTCTCCTTCTTAGATGATTCCCCTTTAGAAAAGGAATTTTTATGTTCTTCTATGGAAGTGGATGTGGATTGTTGTGTGTTCTTCTTAGGCTTTTTCTTTTTCTTCTCTTTGCCACTAGAAGCCTTGTCATCTTTTACAATCAAAGCTTGTGGTTTCAAAGACTTCAAGGTGCCCATTTTTATAAGATTATCTTTCTCCCTAGTGAGTTACATAGAAAAATCCTCAAATGTAGGCATTTTAAACTCACTACCTAGAGCATTGTTTGTATCATAGAAAGTAGAAATGAACATTAAATAGTCAGGTCCTAGCTTAGAGAGAACACTTAATATCAACTATGTATCTAATTTTTCAATTTTAAAATTATTTAATTATGTTATAAGTGACTTGAATTTGGTGATGAAGTCCTATATGTTGTCAAATTTTTATGGATTGAGGCTTATTAGTTCATTTTCCAACAAATATCCTTGGATTTCATCCACTTGTCCAAACAAAGTTGACAATGAAGTGCACATAGCCATAGATGTAGCAAGTTGCTCAATGTGAAACAACTCAAGATAGACATACAAGCACAAATATCCAATGGTTTCCTTGCACCTATTAAATCACTTAGTCTTTTCATTCCCATCTTTTAGTTCACCATCAAGCCTACAAACTATCTTGTACAAGCTTTTTGCCTTAGATAATTTCATACTAATTATTTCCATGAGATCTAATTATATGGAGTTAGGAATTCAACTCAGGTTTTCCCCATTGCAAGAACACAAAGCAAAGAACTAAAAGAAATTAACCAAAAAATTACCTCCCCAAAAATCACTCAACCAAAGATTCCCTAGCAAAGTATGATCTTAGCACTTTATACTTAGTGTGATTACAATTGCCACTTGCAAAAATAGCAAAGTGGCCTTGATCTCAAAGCATTACAAATGTCAAATTAGACCATAAAGATGAAAGTATACTTTTGTGATAGAATAAGGTAAATCAAACTACACTAACAAGAAGTGTACTTCCAAAAAAATGTACCCAAAAATGTTACTATATGAGCCCGAATAGATTCCTAGAAGTTCTAAAAATAAGAATTGTTCAACATCACATGTGAAAATCTACAATTTCTAGAAAATATAGGCACTAAAATTAAAAAACCATGCACACCACTATGAAGCTCTTGACAAGTTAGCCTAGATCAAAGAACTTGCTCCAAAAAAAGGAGCCAATATGATCTAGAACAAAGCCTTTGAAGTTCAAGTACCAATTTAAATTGCCAATGAGTGGGGTAGGATTGGGGGAGAAAAGATGATGGTGTCAGCCTAATGTAGAGATGACAAACAAATACCAAACTGATGGAATGTCTATTTAGATGGAATATTCTTGAGAAGTTTGAAATTTTCATTAGTTTATCAAAACCTATCGTTTGTACTCGGTAACTACTCTCATGAATTAGAATATCGTTTACTGTACAATGAGAAACCACCTAGAAGAACTAGGTGGTTTTGAGGATATTACCATCTAGAATATTTTCCAAGATGCTATGGTGGGTGGTAAAAGGGGAATATCCCTCGAATTATGTCATCGCCAGCTAGTTAGCAGTCCACTAGGGCATGAGTTTTATGACTCCTCATACCCTGTGTTGGTAGGTTTGCAAACATGTCAATATCTAATAGGGTACAAAAGTTTGCAACAATAATATAAATAAATAGAATCCTTAACTTATGCAAAAAGCTCTATTGTACTAGATTTACCCAACTATGCAGGATTTTTTTATGCCTACCTGTGTAGGTAGAATATTATGTAAAAGATGTTGCATAGAGAATATTCTCTAGAGTGTAATCTGTATGACTGAGGAAGGCAAAAATTTCCCTAATGTCTTGGGGTAAAAGTGTTTGATTTTGATGCAGTTGATCTATAGGTTCTTGGGCCTTCTGAATGTCATGGTAGGGTTGGATTTGACCCAAAATACTCCAAAGGATCAAGTACCCATTAGATTTGGCATGCACCTCTCAACTTTGAACCCTCGTAGGTTTGGCTTCCAATGTCTAATTTGGATGTAACAAAAGGTAAAATTAACTTCCAAAGATATTTTATAGCAATACATTTATTATAGTGATTGTTTTTCCAAGTTGGCATTTATGGATATTGTGTTAATATTTAAACTTTCAAACATGCAGAAAACTAGCTACAACAAACCCTAACTCCCAATGGAGTGCAAACTAGCTAAGAAATCAAGCAAACAAATAGAAAATAAACTATGATTCTTAGCTAAATATTGACTAATCTCCATTGTCCTCCTTAATTCTGCCATTTGTTCTCAGATTTTGCAAGCTTGCAATGATCTTGAGAAGCTCTAGTGAGTGATTGAGCAAAATATTAGAGATTATACAATAGATTAGAGAGTTGTGAGCTAAGAGAGGAAAAATGGCTGTAGAAATTGTTTTATAGAAGAACCTGTTTGAATGAAGGGCTAGGATCTAATATTGACTTTGGAGCAAAATGAAGGGTGGAGATCAATTAGGGTTTCCCTCCACTACAAGACAAGAGTGAATTTAAATTTCAAAAATATGATGAGGTGTGAGGGAGTTTAAATTAAATAAATTTGCCCAATTTATTTAATTTATTTGAAGTGGGACATGTGAAGCCTTAATCAAACAAATGAGATTTAATTAATTGAGGGGTATTTAAACAAATGTTTATTTGTTTAAATCAATTGAGTGAAAGGGGATATTTGTAATGTAAATAATTAATTAATTATTTAACCATAGAGGAAAATTAGGGAAAATTGACAAATGATCAGAAAGGAGAAAATTGAATTAATTAAATAATTAAAATTATTTAATTAATAGTCGAATATGGACTTTGGAAGAAAATTGATATGAATGTGAAACTTGCGAACTGAGGACATTTTTAAGTGTATACATTTTTCCCCTCTTTGATACAATGTCAATTCTAACATTGTGTCAAAGAAAAATTCAAAAATATACCGCAGACATGCCCTAGATGAAGCGGGATAGTGTGCCCCCTCGGGAAATTTGTCAAAATTTCAAAAAATTTAGGAAATTTCTTGAAAAGTATGCCATCATGGTAAAGTGAATAGAAGAAATGAAGATGCAAGAGAGAGAGATGGTGGAGGAATGAAGATTGGCCGGAAGAATGGGAATGAGATCTTGCTTTGATAGATTTTTGAGCTTCTCACTTACAGTTTATGCTTATCATCATAGAACTTATTATGTCAAGGGACTAGACACAGTGGTAAGTCATAGGCCAAAGTGTACAATGTGGTCCTTTGTGAAACAGGTACATGTGAGACAAAGAATGGTTGACTCAAACTAGTAAATGTGGCACCTTGTCGGAACATGTGATGAGATGACCTTGCTCAGTATGCAAGTGCTTATGCGAGGAAATATTTATCCTTTCCCATGCATAGGATGTCTTTGAGTCACACCGAATGGAATCTCGATCGCACACAAGGAACCTAGTTGCCCCCAGTCATTTTTCCAAGACAAACTACAAACAAAAATTAAAGAAAAAGGTCTCGCTCTATCCTCGCTTCTCTTCATCACTTAGGGACTACCTTCAGAAGCATAAGAATAAGACTAAAAAACAATCCAGTAAAATAAGACAGACTAGACTTAGCAGAATCAACAGCCATTTGGATCTTTTGCCAAGTGATATGTGTTTGTGTGGTTGATTATGATAGGTTGAATAATGCTTGGTTTTAGGATGGGAGGTATGTCGTATAAGACACTTGGTCTAGTTTCGACAATGCCCCTACCCATCTAAGGCAAGTGATAGGATTGTGATATCCCGAATAAGATATGTGGTTTGGTTTCAGGAATGCCACAAGTTGTGAGATGATTGGCATGTGATGAAGTGTTAATGTCTGATAAATGACGCATGTCATATAAGGCATAGAGTCCTAGTTTCAATGATGCCCCATTCCATGTAAGATATGTGATAGTTGATAAGGATTGTTGATAGTGACATATGATAATCATGAGGTGATTGATTGGTTTGACTGATTGGATAGCTTGTCTTGTTGATTTTGGGATTGGTGTCAAGTGCAGATTTCTTGAAAGATTGACTGTTTGATCAAAGTGTCCATTGTAGCAAAGGGACCATTTATTGTGAGGTTGACCCAGCGGGCCCTAAGGGACTGAACTAATGTCTCGGGGGCTCATTAGAGATGGTCTTGCCTACATGACAACGCAGAGACAACGGAGTTCAACTGGGTGGACCATGTGACCTGAGACCTAAGGGTGGAATGCCTCGAGGGCTCATTGAAGATGGCCTTACCTATGTGAAAGCTTAGAGGTGACGTAGTTCGACCAAGTGGTTTTGACATAGTTTATTGCTTGAAGTTTTTGGTTGGTTATTTGATTTTTTTAATGATTTTTGATGATATTTGATGTTTTTGGACTTTTTGGGAATATGTGATTTTTTTAATTTTTGAGATATTTGATGTTTTTTTTATTTTTGAGAATATTTGATGTTTTTAGTTTTTTTATGTTTTGGGATGTCAATGGATTGCAATTTTGGGTAGCCTTTGGATGATGATTTAGATTTGATACAAATGCAAGATAAAAATGATAACACACGCAAGCAACCATGCACAAATGATTCAAAAACAAACAAGGTATTGCCCCTGTCAAGCTGTAAACCAATGATTAAGTGATTTATTTATTTATTTATTATGATAATGATGGTGTCTAGTTTCAGGAAATGAAACATGTCATAGAAGATGTCTGGTCTAGTTTCGACAATGCAACATCCTATATAAGACAATTGATTGACTGATTGATACTAGTGTTGGTGGCCATGCAAATCAACACCAGGATTTGATTAATGATTTGGTTTACATCAAGTTTAGGATCAAGACCATTGATGCAATTGGATAATTTGGCAAGATTGATTAGCTTGATTGGTATGGATTGAGGATGACTTGCATTTGAGTTTATTGCTTGGAATTTTGATTTGATGATGATGATTTTTTTTGTATTTTGAAATGTTTTGAATTTTTTTTTGGATTTTGAAATGTTGTGATTTTTTTTGGATTTTTGACATGTTTTGATTTTTTTGGATTTTTTAATATGTTTTGATTTTTTTGACATGTTTTGATTTTTTTTGTTTGTATTTTGAAAATGTTTTGGGAATGGCATTGGATGACAATTTTGACAGCCTTTGTGCTAGATACCAATAACAAGAGAAAACCAAGTCTAGGTGTAAGGGATGGAGGTAGGATTGGATGAATGGATAAAAGGGTGGGCGATAGGATGGATGTACGCGTAAGAGGGCAAGGATGTGATCTCCAAAGACTGTGTTGCATAGGAATAAAATGCCCCATTCTAGGTGGAATGCTTAGGTTTTGACATGACAAAGCTTATGACAAGAGGATTATGATATGATGGATTGGAAAGGATGAGGCATATCACAAGATAACCAAAACATTTGTCAACATTTTGCCCCCAATCTTTATCAAGATCAAAAGAGGAAGGGTAGATGGATGGGCTCAATAGGATAGGTATATGTATGTGGGTGTAATGGATAAGGATGGTAAGTCATGATAGGATATGATAGGATGTAAAATGATAGGTTAGATAAGACAACGTGCCCCCAAGTGTAAGTTGCATAGAAGATCAACCTACACATGATGCATGTTTGCTAGGTTTTCATCATGGTACTTATCCAAGGTGCCGCCAAGGGTGGTTTTCACCGTTGGACGAAGGGATTTCTCTTTACTATTTTGATTTTTTTTTTTAAATTGTATTTTTTTGACTATTTTGACTCTTGGAATATTTGGATAGGATAGGTGGAATATGGATAGGAGGGACTCCAGTGTCTAGTGCCATGAAAGGTGATAGTCCCATTGGAGAAAGATATCATCGCATTGACCATGTCAAATCTTATTATGCTCATTGATGTTGGTAAGGGATTGCATGAGAGTGAGATGGAGTAGGTAGGTAGTGGATTATGAATGGAAGGATAGTGAATTATGAAAGGTTTATGCAAAAGCATGGACCATAGGAAGATAAGGGGTGAAGTATGTAGGAAAATAGTTGAATGATGGGGTGATGGAGGTATGGAAAGGAATCATGACCAACAGTTGCACACACTATGAGAAACATTGGAGCTTATGATTGGAAGGTGGTGTAGGAAGCAAAGGGGATGTTTGCTTAGGAGATGGATGATGTAAGCATTTTGGGACCCACATGGACTTAACCTTTTTATGACTTTGCTTAACTTGTGGGATTTGTTTATGAAATGGGAATTTTGAATGGAAAAGGATGGTTGGGATTTTTGAGAGGTGGATGCCTCACTTGACTTGCTTTTTTGTTTCGGGATACATAACATTTTAGTTTTTGACTTTTGTTTTGAAAGTATAGGCTTAGATAGCTTTTTGAATGTATTTCTCTTTGACTTTTTGAATTGATGTCCTAAGGCATTAGGATCCTTAGGATTTTTGGCTTTGTGGGTAGAGGCATCCAGGTTTTTACTTTTGAATCCCATGGGATGGGTGGAAGCTTTATGTTTAGATGATGCATACATTTGTTGGTCATGATTACGATTTTTAGGGGTTTTATGGATGATAGGGATATTAAGGGTTGGAAGCAATGGTGGTAAAGTGGATGGAGGGATATTAGGAGTTGGAAGGAGTGGAGGTAGATTAGATGGTGGAAGGTGTATGGTCACATGCTTTTGACATTTGTAAGATGATGGAGGTAGAATGGCGACATATGTTTTGGGGGTATGATAGGATTTGTGATGGAAAGTGGTGGACTTAGGATGCATGGAGGAAGTATCAACATCTTTAGATTGTTGTCCTTGGGGTGTATATCCAAGGACATATGAATGTGGAGGGACATTGACATGTATGGGCTCCAAAATACTTTATTCATGAAGGCCTAATCTTTTACCTTGATAGTTCATGTTTTGGAGGATGCGATTGACAATGGGACTAGGTGTAGTTTGGACACTATACACAAGTTCCTTATTGGATGGAAAAGGTGAGGTGATAGACAATGGTTTTTGTTGTCCTAAGGAAGAACATTCATGAATGAAGGTAGATAGACCAAGGAGATAAGATGGATTTGAAATGGGGTTGATAGTGGATGTGGAAGGATCATTAGGAGCTTGATTATCATTATGTTCACTAAGATCCAAGTTATTGATTTGATCAACTATATGTGCTTGGGAGGCATGTGTCTCATCATGACAAGTGGATGTTTGTGGATCATGGATAGGACTAGGTGGAGTGATAAGCTCTTGACCATGGAATGCATAAAGTTGACTAAGAGGATCATCATGGTTTTCTTGATCATAGAGGGGATCTTGATCATAAATGGGAGCTTGATCATGAATAGGATTAAGTGTGCTATGAATAGGTTGAATGGAAGCAATTTGACCTTGATTAGAATTAGGAGCTAATGGTTTCGCATGCTTTGGATTAGACCCTTGACATATCTCTTGACTTGGAATGGAAGTGGAAGTGGAGGACTCTTGGAGAGGCTTGACATATTGTGGACCACATGGTGGGGTTGAAGGGATGGACATGATGTTTGAGGACTCTATGATTGAATTAAGGATGGGTGTTTGGTGACATGATTTATTCCTTGCTAGTATCCAATGGATCACATCCTTCGCAAGGGTATGGGTGGATGAACAATATAATGGTTGAATAATGATGGTGGAATGTGTAGGCTTAGGATTAGGATTAGGTGGAATGGAAAGTTCCCATGGTGGAGGAATAAAAGGGATGGAGGGTGTTGTAGGGTTAGGATTTTGATCTTGATTAGGTAGAAGGTCAAAGGGATTGGATGATTTAGTGAATTTAGGTTTGATTTTGTAATGTTTGAATTTATGACGTGGAGTTGATGGAGGATTAGGTGGTAGAAGGTACTCATAAGAAGCATAAGGTAGATTGATGTTTCCCTTGTCGAAGGTGGCATTAGGACTCAAGGGCATTTGATCTTGTTGCAAGGGATAGTTTAGACTCACATGTTCTTGTTGTGAAGTGAGCTGATATGGATGTTGGTTTACATGGAAAGAAGTGTGATTGGTTGATGTATCATTGACTTGGCATATGGATGGACTAGGTTGGTATGAAGTGGAGGGGGATGACAGATAGGATTGAAGTGGAATGTGTGGTTGAGTTGGTTGAATTTGATGCGTGGATGGATTGGGTTTTGGACTTGTCTCATCCTCATAACTAAAGAGATGGCCTCCTTGAAGTATGAACTTGGGCTTAGGATTGGGCATAGGCTTGCTAGGGATCAAGACCATTTGACTAGTGAACAAGAATGAGGATGATGATGTGGAGTGGTTAGGAATGATTAGGATGGTGATGTGGAATGATTAGGAGAATAAATAGGATTTGATTAGGATATGACAAGGATGATTTTGATTAGGATGAAAGTGATAAGGAATAAATGTATTGGTGAGAATGTTTAGAATGGTGTGTTTATGTGTTCACTATAGGGATGACTAGGAGGATCTACTGCCTTTCTCTTCTTTTGCTAATGTGTTTCTACCATATAAGACTTGTGAATTTTGGGATGCTATTGGGATGACAATGCAAGGTGATCTATGTGACTAAGGTATGTTTTGGAGATTTTATGTTTCATGCAACTAGTGGATTAATGAAGATGGCAAATGTAACTAAGTTATATTTTTGGATTTTTTTTTACAATAGGTTATGACAAATGCAACTAATGGGAATTTTGGAGAATGAGGATGACAAGTGTAGCAAATGTTATGTGGGTAATGATGAAATGTCATTAATTCTATGTTTTGGGATTTTTGATAATGAAGCTATGACAAAGGCTGCTAATGAAGGATGAAGCTATGACAATGTCTAAAGCTAATTGGACAAGAAACCTTAAGATATTTTGATAAAAGAGGATACTAAGGCACACTAAGGTATACCGAAGTGACTAATTAATTTTTTTTTGTAAGTGTTGGGAGAATAATGATTGATTGAAGTAAGCCTCCAAACTAGACACATGAGTTGGAGACCCAACTTGCAAATTGAGGAAGATGGACCCAAACTAGACTTGTGAATTTAAAGTCCAACTTGTAAATTGATTTGATTTGATGGGAAAGGGCAAGGTCATAGACACTTCAAGTTTGTAGCTAAGGTATGATCAATGTATGATAAATCTCCTATTTTCCAAGTCTCAAAGGTGACTTAATTTTTTGAGGTTGATCTAAAGTGAAAAGGGCTAAATCAATGCAGGGATAACCTAGGTGAATGTAATGAGTTTGAGCAAGGCTAATGCAAACTATCCTAATCAATTGCAAGGAGTGGATGGAATTGACAAGTCTTAGGCATGTTGACACAATTGCAATTTGAGTTTGATAGGGAAGGTAGATGATCAAAGGTTTCCCTATGTGGTGTATTGTTTCTATGTTTACTTGGGCAATTTGTTTGGAAAATGAGAAGACAGATCAAATATAGAAGACACTTAGAAATCATATTGGTTGTTTTTGGTGACTCTTGACTTTGCGAGCATATGTGTATGTTTGAGGGCTATCCAACCCCAAATTTCCATAGGTCTTAATCACAATTTGAAAATAATTCACACACATAGGACAATTCCTATCCCTATGGACAATGGCCAATGGCAGCTTGTTCAAGCCCACAACTTGGAATCTCTATCGACTAAAATGTCATCACACCT
Source organism: Cunninghamia lanceolata (assembly GCA_027924645.1). NCBI lineage: Eukaryota > Viridiplantae > Streptophyta > Pinopsida > Cupressales > Cupressaceae > Cunninghamia > Cunninghamia lanceolata. The sequence continues at coordinate 19,378,239 of BSBN01000520.1, read as the reverse complement.
AAGATGGGTGTGTTCATTCTTTTATCTTTGCGAGAGATGATGGATAGGGGCCTCCTAGAATAGAAGGATAACCTAATCACCCTTTCCCTAGAAAGCTACGTATAGCTTAAGCTAAGACAAGGTTTCCCATATCATCTCAAGGGAGCCTTATGGTGAGAGTATAGAGAGGATTATGTGTCCTCTTGCCTTGAACAAACTGCCACAAGGTCAAAAAGGGGTGGCCTCTAACTAATTTGTCTTCTAGTCACAACTCGAGGACTTACCACCTCGCGAGCGTCCAAAAAGCCACTTATGGCTTTAACCAATCCTACTTGTGGTACTAACAAATACCTCATGTAAACATGGGTAGCTTGCACTTTTGGATTGGCACTGTGCGGTGAAGGCTAATGGCAATTTAGACTTGGCTTTCACCTTATCTATTTGTATAGTGGCTCGAGGGAAATACTGCTTGGGGTCGCCAATGAGTTCTCCTTGCAGATGTGTCTCAATAGCAAGACCACTCTAAAGGGTTACAAAGGCAAAACAAGTAAATGTTTTTGATCTCCAAGTTCATACTAGGATGCAAGGAGAGAGCATACACATTTACTTGATCACACTAAACAAAGTTCATTAACCTTTAGAAATGAAGTGTGTGGTGTGATTATGAAAATGTTGAGAAGAGATTTTGATTCCCAAGATCACTTAGAGTGCGAAGGAAGAGCATACACTTCTCCACAACATAAACAAAATCACCAAATAAAGAAGACAATGATTCTTTTTTAAGCCCCAAAATAAGTGTGAAAACAACAAGCTAATGTTCTTTTTAATGAACCAAATCGAATGTGCCTATGCTAACAAATCACACACACATGAAAGAATGGAATCCTGCCCCAAGTGCGTTAGTAGTTTCAACTTGAAATCTTTTCCCAATAGACGCCACAATGCTGTAAACCAAAAATCAGTACCAGCAAATCACCTACTAAAGTGTGCAAAACAAAAAAAACATCAAGTGAAATACCCCCTTTGCAAGCCGGCAAGACTAAAAGACCAATAAATCAAATCTGGAAAATATCTAAGAAAATTGATTAGTTACAGCAAAACAAACAACAGCATCAGATTGTAGATGAAATTCTAAGCAATTTTTTAAAAAATTGCTAAAATATGTTGAAAAATGCTAAAGGTATGCTCATTTGAAGTTGTAAAGAAATGTTGACTTTGAATGAAAAAATACCAAATAAAATGATGCTATTACTTGATGAAACCTGCACCACTGCGTAGTTCGCTAAGTTAGCTTTCCAACGAGTCCTTTTTTTGTGAAATTTTGACACCGTATGACCGAGTTATGATCAAAAGAAAAAAAATGCTCTATTAGGGCATGTAGAGGCAAAGGGTTAGGATTGACTATTTGATGTAAACCACTAGAAATTTTCTATTTGTGGTCACATGAAACAGTTGAGTCCCACGGTTAACGTTTTTGGTTAAGGCCTTTGTGTAGCCCCTGGTCGTCCATATGACTAGGGGTGAATAGGATGCAAGAAAGAAGGTGGGGCTAGCCCAGGTCACAAATGTGACCCTTCCAACCCCTACGCATGGGGGCTTAAGGCCCAACAAGCGACTGTGACGGCAAAGGTGTAGGTGAGAATAGGGGCTCGAGGGTTTAGAGAATGGACGACCAACTGTGGATTAAGGTTGGTAGTCAAGGGGAGAGGTCGACAATGTCGGTGGTGCCTAAAGTCTGAGGGCAATGACAATGGTTTGTATGGAGGTTTCAACTGATGAATGGAGCTCAAGGCCAGTGGCAACCACTTAGAAGGGAGCGGCAGTCAGCAGATATGCAGATGGCAACAGGGAAACATGAAGGTACTTAAGGGTTTTGCAGAGGGTCACGTGGGAAGTTTTTAGGGCACGTAGAGCAGTGGGTGCTAAGTTTAACAAGCAGCGACAAAGAGAGATTCAATCGATGGCGACAAGGGTTTTTCATACGAATGACGACTGTGGGAGATTCATACGAATGGCGACTGTAGGAGATTCATACGAATGGCGACTATGGACATATGAATGGCGACTGTGGACATACAAATGGCGACTGTGGACATATGAATGGCGACTGTGGACATAAGAATGGCGACAAGAGATTATTTGCAAATAGTTAGGGTTTCACAGCAATAGAGCTTAGGGTTTAAATATTATTAATTGTAAATGTGTAAACACCGATCTCCAAAACCTATAAACGGAGATAGAAGTGAAGCCTACAACTTGTGAAAAGAAAGCATCAAACATAACTACCTAAACTTAAGAGAATGCCAATCAATCAAAAACCAATAAAAAACCTTTGTTTTTTTTATTTTTTCAAACCATCAAAACACCATGAAACCTGCACCTGCACCTACAAATAAACACTGTCAACAACGATGAGCAGATTGTATGGTGGGTCCATATGGTACGGATCCGTACTGCACGGACTATGCCTTAAACATTTTTCAAAAAATTTTGCAGTGACCAAAACTTAGCAAGTTTTATGTCAATCTTCATTTGCGAGGCCTCCTGGACTCAACGATGAGGCCTATTTCACATCTGGGAGTAACCTGCAGAAACTAATTTTTAGAAGTTGACAAAAACACTCAGATTCATGTCATGTTCACTAGAATGTGTTAGGATTTAAACTTTCAAGCATGTAGAAAACAAGTTACAACAATCCTAACTCCTAATGGAGTGCAAACTAGCTAAGAAATCAAGCAAACATACAACAAATAACTCAAATTCTAAGCTAAATGTTGACTAATATCCATTGTCCTCCTTAATTGTGCCATTTGTTCTTAGATTTTGCAAGCTTGCAATGATCTTGAGAAGCTCTAGTGAGTGACTGAGCAACATATCAGAGATTATACAACATATTAGAGAGTTGTGAGCTAAGAGAGAGGAAAAATGGCTGTAGAAATTGTTTTATAGAAGAACCTATTTGAATGAAGGGCTAAGATCTGATGTTGACTTTGGAGCAAAATGAAGGGTGGAGATTAATTAGGGTTTCCCTCCACTACAAGACAAGAGTGAATTTAAATTTCAAAAATATGATGAGGTGTGAGGGAGTTTAAATTAAATAAATTTTCCCAATTTATTTAATTTATTTGAAGTGGGACATGTGAACCCTTAATTAAACAAATGAGATTTATTTAATTAAGTGAGGTATTTAAACAAATGTTTATTTGTTTAAATCAATTGAGTGAAAGGGGATATTTGGAAAGTAAATAATTAATTAATTAAAATTAATTACTTAACCATAGAGGAAAATTAGGGAAAATAGACAAATGATCAGAAAAGAGAAAATATAATTAATTAAATAATTAAAATTATTTAATTAATAGTTGAATATGGACTTTGGAAGAAAATTGATAGGAATGTGGCACTTGCAAGCTGAGGACATTTTTAAGTGTATAGATATATGGTTATAGATGATGCATTTGATGATTCTTATCTTATGGATTCATTTCATCTTGTAATGCAATAGAAGAAATTTTAAAGTGTTGGGATTCTTTTTCCTATTATTCCTTTACCTACACATGTTTTCTATCACTATAACTTTCATCCTAGGTGACCTTATCACTTACCTATTATATGTGCCTCCATCCCCACATCCTAGCAGATATACTTGTCTATGACTATATTACATGTTGGTATTAACATTGTTTACATCTTATAAATGCTAATTTATCTTTATAGGTTACAACTAGCATTGACTCACTATTGGGGGAAAGCATTGGGGCTTCTGGCAACCCTTCACTTTGTGTGCACATATGCTTATCACTTGATATCTCTTATTTGATTGTCACACAATATTAACATTGCTAATTACATGCTTGTTGTGCTTTACTTGAGATATTATCATTTTCCCTTACCTCCAATTTCTTGCATCCTTTGTATGCAACCAATTTGAGGGGACATAATAATCATTGGTGTTCCTTCATGATTAGGATTACAATGATACACTTATGAAATTTATGATCATTTTTTTTGTATCAAATAGGGCTTTTGATATCAAAATATTCTATGTATGGTCAAATCTTTCATTGAGCTTTTTGTAGAATTAGAATCCTCGTCGCATAGTCAGAGCCCTTATTGATATTTCTACATCTAGTCAAAATATTTCCACATGGTCAGAGTCCTTTGGTACCTTTTTTGCTTGGTCAAAATCCTTTCACATTCTCCACTTGCTCTTAATCCTTTCACACTTTTCGCTTGGTCAAAGAGATACTACTTTCCACTTAGTCAAAATCTCTTACCCTACTACCTTTTTAGACAATTTTAGCAAGTATAATTATGATCATTTTTAAATGCTTGAAAAATGCTACTCATGTGAACTTTTCTTCTATTCCTGTAAGTTCCAAGATGGAGCACTCATGGCAAGACAAGTACACATGATTGACATCCATATTTGTATCCTTTTTATGAGTGTTCGAAATATAGAATTTCCATGTTAAGTACTTGATTTTACTTTGACATTCATCCTCAATAGTTCACATGCAAGTCAAAGTGGGGAGAAAATCTCATGGTGAAATCGCATATCCATGCGATTCTCTCTTATGTTTTGGATCCACGACAACTAGGTTGTCCTTTAGGCATTGATTAGTGTGTAAGTTGGCATATTTTTGTGTGGAAGTTGACAAATAACCTTATCATATCCTTATTCCATCTCCACACATCCCAAGAGTTCAGACTCACTGACTAAATTTATCATTTCACTTGCTAGGTTTAGATTTGTGAGCATGAGATTGACCTAGATCATTTTTGTGACCATGGATTTGCACCACAAACTTTTAAATTCAAATTTTATACTTTGGACCTTCTTGCCCTTGTCTCACTAGCCAATATAAGCCCACTAAAGCATGAATTATTTCAAATTGCACCCTAGGGTGGTGTATTTAAGGACTAGTCCTAATTCATTTGAGTCATCTAGAAATCCATCAAACACACCTAGAAATCAATTGCAAAAAGATTAAAAAAAGGTATTGCATCAACATCCTAAGAGCAAATTGCATTGTTTCCTATTATCTTCAATCTTTGTTCATCATCATGGAATTGGCCCACTTAGGGGCTTGATTGAAGGAGAATAAATCATTCTCTAGTAGGCCCCCAAACAATGTTTGCCGACACCATTTTTCCAAATACAAGTAATATACATAGAGGCAAACAATTTACACATGTTCAAATTTAAAAAGTTCATATCCATGACCCTACATTTAGTCTCATGCAGAGGTTTAGTTATGCACTCACAAAGATCACCCTTTTGCATCATGAAAGTGAACTAGATAGTTATACAATTAGTTTTTAGCTTTGCAATAATTGTCCAATACATCTTGAATTTTTTATACAACAAATTAGTTTGCGATACCTAACACAATTAAAATTTATACTAAATCTAAAACTAAATACACTTGTTTTATTAATTTAATTTCAATATTTATTGTATTATCAAAACCCAACTCAAAATCTTAAAAATTAAAATTATTTACTCTAAATAAATTATAGTGGAAATATTTATTTTCATTACATTAATAATAAATATGATTAATTTCACAACTTATGTGGTGTAAAACTAGTCTATCATTTTTGCTAAAATCACTAAGGGGTGCAACGACAACCTTACTCATAAAAGATGTCTTAGTTGCCAAAATAGAGAGTAAATTTTGAATTTCAGACACTTAATTAATAGACCTCAAATACAAAGAAGTGACTAAATAACATTCTATTATCATATATCAAAATTACATAGTTGGAATTAACATGAATAGCTTTTAAATAACCAACGCTCTTCAACTTTCCCTCTCGCTGCTTCGAATTTGAATTTGAATTTGAATTTCAATGGCTGCTGGGGATTCAAGTGATCCCCCGAACCCTTCGATTCAAGGTTGCCCAGGGATTTCTATGGGGATGGAGACCATTCCTGGCATTTTGGATGGTTGTGTGGATGGTCACATGATTGGTGACAAGGACTGTGAGTCCTCTTCTCACGTGCTGCAAAAGAAGGAGTTGGGGCCTAGGGCCTGGAAGAATGCCCTTTTAGGGGAGGAATCAGAGGGTACTCGTGCTTCTCCAAGTTTTTGAGAGACAACTGATGGGTCAGTGTAGTGCTTCCAGACATCACGGTGGATAAAGTGGTCTCCACTATGGAAAATACTCTGGTAGGAAAGTTTTTTTCCTTCAGACCTAGCATTGATGCAATTAGAAAGTGGGTGAATGCCAAGTGGAGAGTGAAGCAATGTGTTTCAGTGAATGCTATGGCTGGAGGGATGTTTCTCTTCAAATTTACGGCTAGAGAAGATCTTGCCTCTATTTTAGCAGGGGGGCCCTAGATGTACGGGAAACATAGTTTATCCCTATGTAAATGGAAACGAGGATTTGATAGTGTTGTGAATCTCAACAAAACGGCCCTAGTTTGGGTTCAACTCCCAGGTCTTTCGCTGGAGTACTGGGATGAAGAGATCTTTATGTTGATAGCCACCTCGTTCGGTCACTTCATAGCTCTTAATAGCACCACTAGAAATAAATTAAGGTTAGTCTTTGCTAGATTATGTGTGAATGTAGATATTAACAAGGTTTTACCTAACAATATCACTCTGGTATCTAAATTTGGCCAATGGATCCAACCCATTATATATGAAAATTCAACAACCTTTTGCCAAGTTTGTAATAAGAAGGGTCAACTAGCATCCCAATGCAAGGCTAGAAAGCCTACACCATCCCTGGAAGGCCAGACTACTGATAATGACGATGAGTACCCTTTTAGGGAGGACTTGCTAAATATTGTGGATTCTCCTTTAAAGGCTAGTGTTGACAAGGATAAGGCTATGGTTCTCCCACAGAAGACCCCGATGGCCCAAGATCACACTTTTATGGGGGGGACACTGGCTTCTACCACTCCTTATGGGGAAGGCTTTTTCGCTTCGCTACCCACTGGGCTAGAAGACAGGGAGATTCACCATGAGGAAATACCAGAAAAGGAAGGTTTAGTGGAGAAGGTGGAGCCTTCTAGGGTGAGTATCCCTTTTACGAGTAAGGGGGGTATTCAAGAGGGTCGTGACACAGATCAAGGGATTTCCTTCCCCAACAACAAAACTCTAGACCTTGCCCCTGGGGCTATTTCTAGTATCACTGACCTGAATGGTTGGACTACTACTAAAAGGAAAGGTAAAGGACCTGGGAAGAAGATTGTAGATGTTGGAGAAGATACCAAGTAGGGAAGACTGTCCCAAAGAGAGACAAGGTAGAAGGTAATTAATAAAGACATTTCTATGGGCAGGTAGAGGACCTTGGAGATTGGATCCAAGAAGGCCCCAATCAAATGAGATTACTATCATGGAATATCCGGGGGTTTAACAACCCTCACAAATAGTTCTTAGTCAAGAATTGTATCTTTGATAACAAAATTGACATTTTGTTGCTACAAGAAGTTAAGATGAAAAGTGAAGGTTTTCAAACTGTTGCAAGGAATTTATGGCCTAATGTGGAGCATCTGAGCTGTGATGCATGGGGTGCCTCTGGGGGGATTGTCACCATGTGGAACAACAAGGTTGTCAAGGGAAGGATCATCAAAAAAATAAAAACTTTCTGGTGGTCAGAATGGAGTCTAACAAAAATTCTTGGAACCTTATCAATATATATGCTCCTAATCAAAGGGGCCCAAGAAGGGAGGTGTGGGACCTTCTCTCATCTCTAATTGCTAGTGAACCCTTTAGCTTCTAGATGTTAGTTGGAGATTTTAACACCCAACTCTTCCTCTCTGAGAAGAGTGGAGGGATCATGGATTACACTGAAAACATGATGGATCTAAATGATTTTCTAAATAATGAAGGACTTATGGATCTGGATATCTAAGGAAACAGATTTACCTGGTCTAATCAAAGAAAAGGGAGGAATTTGATTCAATTCAAGCTTGATAGAGTCCTGGTCTCTCCCAACTGGAAGTTCTTAAGCTCCTACTCTCTGGAAGCTATGCTCTGAACTACTTCTGATTATAACCCCCTACTTCTGTTTTGGAGGGATGTGAATGGAAAAGGCCCTTATCCCTTCAGGTTTGAGATTATGTGGACCAAACACCCAAATTTTAAAGATAATTTAGTAAGTTGGTGTAAAGAAGATGTCCAAGGAACGCCTATATTCAGACTTGTGCAAAATTTGTTGAGGGTCAAGAAAAAGGTTAAAGGATGGAATAGATTCAGCTTTGGGAACATTTTTGATGAAAAAAGGATAATCAACGCTAAACTAGGGGAGTTACAAAAGAGGATGGAGGAAGGGGACACTTCAGAGGACACTGCTAAGGAAGAAGAGTCTTTGAGAAAGGAGTCGAAAGATTTGCTATTGAAGGAGGAGATTTATTGGAAACAGAAGTCAAGAGTGCAATGGCTAAAGGAGGGGGATAGGAACACTTCTTTTTTCCATCAATCAACAATACAACACAGGAAAAGAAATAGCATAACTAGATTGATGGATGACAGAGGTATTATGGTTGATTCAAACATTCAAATTGGGCAGGTGGTTGCTTCCTACTTCCAGAATTTCCTAGAAGCTCAAGACAATTGCATCAACCAGGATCTCATTGATATCATCCCTACTCTTCTGACTGAAGAAGATAATGCTCAGCTTGGCAGATTAATTACTGAGGAAGAGGTCTGGGCCAATCTTTTCTCTATGGGTGCTTTTAAAGCCCCTGGACTTGATGGTTTCCCCTTGCTTTCTTTCAAGAATTTTGGGATATTGTGGGAAAAGATGTCATAGAAGTTGCTAGGGACTTCTTCAGGATGGGTAGACTTCTAAAGCAACTAAATCATACCTTCTTTGCTCTTATTCCTAAAAAATAAGATCTGGTGTGTATGGGGGATTTCAGACCCATTAGCCTTTGTAATATTATTTACAAGATTTTCTCCAAAATCTTAGTGTTCAGGCCGCAACCTATTCATGATAAGCTCATAAGCAGCTGCCAAAAAGGATTTGTGCTAGGCAGATAGATTACATATGCAACCATTACCACTCATGGAATTATTCACTCCATGGAAATAAGCAAAATGCCAGGAATGGGCTTTAAATTGGACATCTCAAAAGCCTATGACAGAGTTAATTGGGAGTTCCTTTTCACTGTCTTGAAGAAGTTAGTCTTTCAAGGTAAATTTTTACAACTTATTGAGATCTGTGTCACTTAAGTCAGATTTTTTATTCTGGTTAATGGAGCTCCTAGGGGGTTTTTCAATGCTGGCAGGGGGATCAGGCAAGGGGACCCCCTGTCCCCCTACCTTTTCATCTTGCTAGTTGAATCCCTAAGTAGATGTTTTCTCAATCTATTAAACTCTAGAGAAATTAAGGGTGTTAAACTAGCTTCATCAGCAACCCCGGTAGTGATTCAACAATTTGTGGACGATACCATCCTGTTTGAATCAGCTTCAGTGATAGAAGCTAGAAAGTGGAAAGAGGTGCTTCAAGATTATGCTACCTCGGTTGGCCAATGCATCAATTATGACAAAAGCCAGGTATACTTCTTTAACACCCTGTTTGTTCTGCAGCAAAAGATTATGGGGATTCTTGGTTGCTCTGTGGGTATGCTACCTGGTATATATCTTGGGCTCCCCTTCTCGGTGAAAGATGACCCTTCTGAGTACTAGAATTCCATTATTGAAAGGACATAGAGGAAGTTGGCTAGGTGGAAAGGAAAACTTCTGAGTCAAGTAGGAAAGTTCCAATTACTTAAGGCCTCTCTACAAGGGATTCCTATTTACTTTTTGTCCTTTAAAATTCCTAAATATATAGCTGAGAGCTTGGAGAAAATTCAAAGGAACTTTTTATGGATGGGTGTGGAGAGTAAGAAAAGAGTGGCCCTAGTAGGATGGGATAAAGTTTGTAGACTGAAGCTGCACAGGGGCTTAGGCTTAAGGAAGCTAAATCTACTCAATAAAGCACTGATCACTAAGATTGGGTGGAACCTTTTAGCTCATGACAAAGACTGTGGAAAAATTATGTGTGCCAAATACTTTGGGAATTTAGCCCCAGAGGATATTTTATTCACTTCTGACTTCCCCAAAGGCTCGGTGATATGGAATAACATCCTGAAATGCAGAATTGTTCTTCTGAGAGGTGTTAAGTGGAAACTGGGAGATGGAGAGACTATAAGGTTTTGGGAAGACAATTGGATTTATGGAGGGCCTTTAAATGGACTTCAAAATATCCATGGGTTGGTTAATATTGCTGTGTGCCATTTTGGAAGGTTGGTCCAGGACTATTTTCTTCCTAACAAAAGGGGTTGGAAACAACTGTCAAACTACTGCCAAAGATAGGTTGTTCTTATGGGGATTGCCGATGAGATCCAACTATCCCTAAAGGGGTGTAGAATTCCTCTTTTTCCACAAAAAGATAAAATTCTATGGGCTAAAGAGAAGTCTGGGTGTTTTTCTATCAGATCTGCTTATAATATATTCCTACCTCAAAATGGTGATAACTTATGGAAGATTTGGAATCACAATGTAATACCGAAGATTAACCACTTCTATGGCTGGTGGTGCAGAACAAAATTCTAACGATTGATAACCTCTGGATTAGAGGTTTCCAAATCCCCAACAGATGTGTTCTTTGTATGAAAGAAGAGGAGACTATTCCACATATCCTCTTAGATTGTGAATTTGCTTGGGAGGTTTGGTGTACTACCTTGAATATGTTAGGTGTGTCTTGGTGCTGGAATGGGAATCAGGAGGATTACGTTAGAGCCTGGTCCCCCCCTTTCTCCAATCATGTTTGCAGAGAAATTTGGGCCTTGGTTTCCCCCATTCTATCCTGGTGCCTATGGAAAGAAAGGAATAATAGACTTTTTTGAGAAAAGTTCAAAGAGCTTAAGGAAGTGTTTGGCTCAATTGTCAAACTGCTACAAGACAACAGCAACAACAGCTCCATAAGAGTGGCAGAAAATCCCCTAGATGTGTTGGAATCAAATATGATTAATTAGTGGGCCATCCAGTTAAGTTTATGCAGAGTTGATGATAGCAGGAAAAAAGATAGGGCTAGCATTAATTGGTCCCCTCCCCCTGCGGGATGGTATTTGCTTAACTTTGATGGTGCTGCTAAAGGTAACCCTGGGCTGGCTAGTGGTGGGAGATTAATAAGATCAGATAAGGGTGCCATCTTGGTTGCTTTTGCTGGAAGCCTGGGTGAAAATACCAATAATATTGCGGAGGTAACTGCTCTCCTCTGGGGCATTAAATTTGCCTCAGATCTAGGCATAAAAAATATCATAGTTGAAGGTGATTCTAAAATTGTGATCGAAGTTGTTAAAGGAAATGTTAAAGTTAGCTGGCAGATGGAGGATATTGTTCAAGATATATAAGCCCTCCTCTTAAACTTTGAAGGCAGGGAAGTGAGACATATATATAGAGAGGGCAACAGAACTGCTGATCTCTTAGCTAATTTTGGGATTAATCTTAATCCCCTAAGATGCTGGAGAAAAAGAGACAATCTACCCTTAAACATTATTGTTAGCATTTAGAAGGAGGCGACTTGCTAATTCATCATGACTATAATAATAATTTGGATTGCTTGGTGTAGTATCTTTCCAGGCTTCCCTCACTTTGAGTGGAGATGTGACTTTGATGATGACTTTGAGAGCCTTACTAACCCATAGATGGTGACATGGATGTTGGAGACCTTCGTGGATATTGACCAAATCAGTAATAAGCATGTTTGGTGACATGGTAGATTTGGTAAGTCTTTTCAGTCACCTCACGAAGTGCTGGCAACGGAAGGCTCACACGAGCTAACCCTTGAAGGCAATAATGATTCGAGCGCACGCGGAGTTAGGGAGGACATGAATGGAAACTTGAGTAAAGAAATAGAATTAAAGTTTTTTATTTTTCCTTCTAGATTGTTTGTCTGACACTTCTCTTTTCTCTGCAATTGCATTCCTAGTGTTGTGTATTGTTTGCTGAGGAAAATGGGTGGGGAGAAAGTTAGAACGAAGCCCATAAACTATGGTGAATTCAAAGATGATGCACAGGTCTGGAGCATAGCTTATGAGGGTGGGGTGACCCCTTTTCTTGAAAGCCTGAACAACTTTGATGAGCATTTATCAGCCCAATTTGCTGGTTGTTGGGATAGTAATAGGATGGTGAAGGTGGGAGGAGTTCAATTTGTGGTCTCAGAGGATGGCATTGCCAAAGTTATGGGCCTGCCTTGTTCTAGAAATAGGCTCAAGAAGCAGATGTGTGTCCAGGACAACGAAAGAATGAAATTGTTCTTCAGGGAAGGAGAGAAGCAAATAAGACTTCAAGGTGGCTTTGAATGGGAAAGCTTGGCTAGCCCTTAGAATCAGGTATGTTTCTTAATTATGAAGTATTTTACTCTGGAAGGGAGATATAGAGTTTTTTACCACTATCACTTTGCTTTTCTTAACCATTTTTGGCACAAAATTACGATCAACTTTCCCTCTTTCATTCTCTCTAGTTAGAGGCTTCTGTGATCCAATCCAAAAAGGCCTGCAAGGGCAACCCTAAGGTTTCTGCTTTGCCTCTGCCCCAAGGGCTCATCTTTCGTCTATACTAGTACCACCTTGCTCTGTGTCCTTCTAAACCTCCTACTGCCCGACTTGTGGATGATAGCTCCAATGAAGACCCTAAAGACAAGGTCCCCCTTAGTGTGAGGCTTGGAAAGCCTTCCAAATTGAAAACCCCTGTGCCTTCAGTGCCTAATTCCCCCTTTAACCTGCCTATGAGTCCTTCAGCCCCTTTCTCTAGCTCCCTATTTCTAAGGCCACTTCTCATTCCAAAACCCATTCTAGTAGCCGCACTCTAGGGGCCCCTGTTTTGGTTAAGTAGGTGGGTTCCCATGCTCGCTCTCGAGAGGAAGCTATAGAGGGTCTCTGTAATCTAAAAAGTAATACACCTAAACAGGGCAGCAAAAAATGCAAAAGAGGGAATCCTACTCCTAGCATAGGTGGTGTGAAAAGTTGTAGTAGAAGCGTTGAGGGGCGTGGGAATGTTGACCTGCAAACTCAAGGGAATAGGGACAAGCAAGAGAAATAGTTGGATAAGGATGTGGAGGTTGTTGAGGAGAGGGCAATGGGAAAACATAGTGTTGTTAGAAGATCAAGCATCAAGAGATTGTCCAGATTGGCTGGGGATAAGCCCCAAGTTCTGAAGATTGTTGATTACTCTTCTGCCTTTGATCAAAAGGACATTGAGCAGGATGTTGAAAATAAGGAAGTGAAGACCGACCCAGTTCAAGATCAGGAGGGCACAAGCCATTTTGAGTCCATGAACAACTCTTTTTATGATACCAATGATGAGGACACTGAAATTAAGGAGACTCCAGAGAAGGAGGTGATGAGTGCCAGGATGGAGATGGATAATAAGAGACTGGAGAAGGAACTGACTGAGGTTAAGACCCGTCTTTCAGCTATGGAGAGTGAAGTTAAGGTGTTAATCAATTTGGTGATGAAGTCTTCTCACAAGGTTGCTGCTGCCTTCTCGATTTTGCAAGATGACCAAATCAATGGTGTGGATTCTCTGCTGGAGGATAAGGAGACTATGTTTAATTTGCTCATTGATGAGTGGAAGGAACTTCTTAGTTAGTTGTTTCTTTAGTTTTTGATTTAAGACTCGTACTCTGGTTTTTTTATTATGTTGTTAAACTGTTGTTATTTGGTTGTTTGAGGCTTTGAGCCTATTTTGCTGCCGTATGGCTTTTATTATCGGGATCTGCACCCAGGTTTGTAACTTACTAATATCAAAATAATGAATAGATTTCTTTATGTATAAAAAGAGAGAACTTAAAAGACATTTTGGTATTACTTTCCCATTGACCCATGTTTAGATTCAAACCCTCCCTTTTTTCATCTAAGCAAAAAATTCCAAAGAAAGACATTCAAGAATTTTCAAATTTTGCTTTTGGATTTGACTCGAGGGAGGAGTCCATGCTTGTCAAAGTGCCTTGATCCCAACAATTTTTTTCCCCATTATCATTGCAAACACTAAAAACCAAAGGAACAATCGTGTTTTTCCTAACATATGAATTTTTCAAAACAAATGGATATTACTTTTCTCTCAAGTTTATAGATCTTTGGAATTTAAAAACAATACATTCATTTTTTAACAATTTATTTGTGAACCCTTAAATTCTAAACAAAAAATCATCATTTAAAAAATATGAGATCACAAACCAAATCGTTCAAGTGTCTTTTGAGCTCTTATACTCAAAGACCATCTTGTTCATTAGATTAGCCTAATGTACTCTTCTTAAACATCATTAGTTTAATGGTCAAATAGTCAATAACAATTTTACACCTCATCCACACTAAAATCTGGTGAATATTTGTCCTATTTGTATTGGTCAAAATTGACCTTTGGTTATTGAACTGGATGATATTTAAGAATAGCCAGTTTGCATAACAAAGTTTGAGGCCTTTGAAGCCCAACCCATCATTGGCATATCCATGTAGCAACTAGGGCCCTATAGGTGAACAGTGATGCTAGAATCATCTTCCTTTTACACAACCAATTCCTTTTTCTTGGAAATTTTTCAAGTCAAAATCAACTAAACAATTAGTGTAATAGAAGATTGTTTCAAGGAAAGTGTGTACATGAGTTTGAGTTATTTAGGAAACTCAAAACATGATGAAACTAGACCTTAATAGAGCTTCTTATACACCACCCATAATTTCTTTGCATAGTAAACAAAGTTTTAATAGCAACAAAGCACCACTTCCTATTTCCCATGGGCCGCTTCTATTTCATTTATTAGAACCATCATTTCATCCCTTACATTGCATTCATTCAATTCATTCTTCATGATCCATTTAGGGATGCAATTATCTCATAGGAAAATCTTGTCTAAATCCAATTATGTAGTGCCTCATTCTTTATGATTGTCACCAACTTACAATGAAATCGCTCTTTAATAGAGTCTCTCATTCATTTCACACTAATTTCGGCAATCTACTATGACTAATTGTAAGAACATAATATTATTGATATCTTGTGTGGGGTGTGGAGTGACTTATTGGAGCCACATGAGAAGTGTTAGTAAACACTACGTGAAATGTTGATTCAGTGCAACTAGAAAAGACTTACTTAATGTGCAAGGTGACATATGAGCAAAGTAAAGCAACATACATCAAGTGAATAACGTTTGATAGTCAGTCAAGTCTTTATAAAAAAGGATTTTGATATTGCCCAAGCCTAATATAACTAAGTAAATGTCAATAGTTATTTCATTTTCTTCTAAATCATTAGTAAGATTAAGTTAGCATTCACTTACTAAACAACCTTGTTAGAAAGTGATGGATTATAAGTCAAAATTTGCAAACACAATACTAATATAATCAAGTTTAGAGTAGAGCTCGCTATAATAATAATACTGATAATACTAGGGACTTAAGTCCTTTCATCTCTTATAAAATAGAAGGCTAATTGTTTGGGAGTTTGAATTCTTAGAAAAGAACAACTAAAAAGTTCAAAAAGAATAAATAATACACTTTTATAAAATGGTTATAATTATTGACTAGTTATATGGTAACCCAGGGAAGTTGAAGTTGTTCTAGGGAAAAGTAAGAAGTCTTAAATCTTAGGGGGTTGATTGAGAATGTGGGTATTAAGCCACCACATAAGTTTAAAAGGAAAAAAAATTCCATTTTATTATACATACTTATGGAATATTATTGATGGAAAAGATCATCAAAAACATATGAAGACAATTATCCTTGCATGCTTTTGTATAAAAAGAATCAAAAGATACATTAGATAATAATTGTTAAAGCCTTCCACTTTGTTGATATGCTTCATCTAATAGTTCAAATTGTTCATAAGTGCTAGTATTCATATCAAGTTTGAATCCAATGTTACAATTCAAATCAAGCAAAGACAAGAACATACATTTTCATAAATTAGAATAACGTTCCATTCCACGTGAATGCATTAAAATATACTAAAGGAATTTTAAAAGGTTATGAAGCTGCCTTAAGTTCAATAAAGCATTGAGACAGTGATTTTGGCACCATCTTATAAAACTTTTGCGTTTCAAATTTCCAAGCTTCTTGTGAACTATCTCCCTTTGAAATGGTGTAAGAATTATCATTTTCTTTGAAATATTGTAAATTGAAGCCCCCTTACATAGAAAAACTCTTTTGAGCAGGATTCATCTCAAAAGGAAACACTAGCATCAAAGGCTAGGTCTTCCCCTTCTAGCCAAAGAACATAAAAATATCAAGACAATGACAAGAGTGGACAAATTAATTTAGTTACAACTTTAGTTTCTCATCAAATACCCCCTCCCTACTCATACATTCACAATTCACCTAGTGGAAGTCTAGAAAAATCTAAGTTATTGTAAATCCCTCCCCTTTCTTCTAATGTATTTGATTAAACAAAGGGCAATACTTCCCCTACACAATTACTTGCAACCAATAAAACTAGGTTTGTACATAAGTGTTGGATTTCCCATTGGTAGTTGATCTAGATGCTTATATATAAGGACAAAAAGTAAAAAAGACCATTTGAACCCTCCTAATTGCTATATTTTGGATAGCGAACACTAATCTTGAAAAAGTTCAATGTAAGGACGAACCAATAGTCTTGACTAGTTCATTTCATGCTCTACATACACTTTCCCTAAATTGATGATTGTGTGTGCTAAGAGTTATAATCCCAATAAGACAAAACTTGAAATCATCATAAGGTTTATAAATGTAACCAACTTTCTAGAACGTATACAAGAATTTTTCATATCAATCCATCCTACATCTGTCATATATTCAACATTATATTCAGTAGAAACATCATTGGGTGTTATCTATTATATCTAAGTGGTTGTCTCCATTTCTATTAGTCATTAGAGATGTAAGCCAAAATAATGCCACCTACACATGGTAATTTATGAATAACGGCATCTTCCCATGTTAATTGTACCTAAAGTCATTGATAATTAACCCAATTTCATTAAAGGGGGACATAAATACATTCAATGACAAGAAATCATTTAGTGTATTGCTAAGGTTATAGTGACCCATCTATTATCAATGTCATGGAAAGCCATGATATGTGTGAATCATTTTCCATTATGAAGGTAGACTCTTGTAAAGAGTACCATTTTTACTCGTGCAGTGCCAATGGGACCCCGCGCGCGCACACATACCCACTTCCACACGTACTTGTATACATGCATTTAAAGAATAAAATTCTCAACATTTTGATAGTAGGGAATGGTTGTATATATTGAATATGTGAAGCATGTCATATGGATGGACAATTCATAATAGTGCAGTAAAATAGAACTTTATTATAATCACAAGTTATTTGCTTTAACAAATATATTTTATTTGTACTCCTTGGATTTTGAGGGTGTACAAATAATTGATTTTATTTGGCCTAGTGTTAAGGATTGAGGGGTATCCATTCCATTCCACTCCTCCAAATTCGACCGGGACATGATTCCAACTTTATTCATTTAAAACGGTAGACCTTTACAGTAAGTAAGACTAGATTCCTAATAAACTCTTTATGAACCATTCAACTTCACCAATAAACTAAGAGCCACTTGACATAAACTTACAATTTAGATAAAAAAGGAGAAAAATATAATACATGCTCCTAACACTATAAATCAAATTTTTCTTAAAAAATAATATATTAGGACATAAAAAAATAACTTAAAGTCAACTGCCTTAATTTATTAAAGTCGATTGCCTATTTATTAAAATCAATTGTCTTTATGACTTTATGGCTTACAACCATAAGAGAGCCAAAAATAAATAAATCTATAACTATTATAGATAATATATACCAAGAAGTATCCAAAAGAATTGATGTAGCAATCCCACTACATGCATGAAGTATCCAAAAGAATTGATGTAGCAATCCCACTACATGCATTGGATGGGCACTCATGCCCTTCAAATACCTCTCAATGCACAATTGATCCAAGTGAAGATGGATATGTGTGAATTCATATTCAATTTACAACCTAATAAATTTTAATGTATCTAAGGAGAAGTGAAACTTATCTGATTTAAGCCAAAGTTATGACAGCCTCCTGTTTACTAAATAAGTAGAGATTATACCAATAAAACTGCCATACAAATATAGCTGACATTCAATAAATTACATAATTATAAATTGTGGAAACTTAATCAAAAAAATTACTAGAAACAATGTTATTGCTTATGTGAACTAGAAATATTAAAGTGGCATGGAATCATACAAAGCTTAAATATGAAACTGGGGCCCATCCACCTACATTATATGAGATGGCTTGGAACTAGTCAAATGACTTAAGTTTCTCTTTCTTTCATGCCAATGTCGAACAGCCTGAAAAATTAAATCCTTTTTTTTAATGTGAGATCTAGAACCAAAAAAAAGTAATAGACGTGCCATCCTTACCAAGTAAATTAACTTATTATGTCTCCCTTGCTGTTGCTAGGTAAAATGGAGACTGCATATTCTATGTGCAAAGGTGTGCAATGGCCATTGTTAGTGATGTAAGATGACGACATGATATTAAAGTTATTTCTATAAATATAAAGGTAACACCATGCCACATGGGTAAGGTCGCACTAGCAACAAAATTTGTAGTCAGTGACAATGTTAATTTCATGCAAGTCAAACTCAAGTTTTGTCCAAACTAAGAGCTCCAGTACAGTTCTACAGTAAACAATTAACATGTTGCACAATTAATTTACCACTTCCCAAGGTCGTAACCAATTTAATTGTGATTGTGTCCAACATACTCTGATTTTTCAAAACAAAACTGCATCAATCCATTAATTGCAGGTCTGCATTTTATTATTAATCAGATGGTATGCGAGAATAAACTTCAATAGAGTGGACAGAACTATGTACCAATTGTAAAAATGAAGATGCAATATAGAGAATAACCCAATCAACATAAGATGAATTGATCAACATTCAAAGTCACTTGGTCAATTGAAAAATCCTGAAATAACTTCTAAATAATATTTCTATTCAAACTCATCAATTTCAATTTTATATCGATCATCATTCCAAGTCTAGTAGTTGATTGAAACAACTTCAAGATAATATTTCTCATTCAAACTCATCAATTTCATTTACGTTCAAATTGCAGTTTAAGGCTTTCACCACTTTACTAATAATAACCTCAAACACTGAGTTATGACTTCTAAATTATTATCATAGAGTATCTAGTACAGTAGTAATTGGATTGCATCCGCATAATAAGCATTGTAATATCAAAAATAACACGTGAGCTTGCATTTTGGTGTTTGCGTCCTATACATAGAGATATATAGTATAACTACCACTACTCAAAACAAAATAACTTTGACTTGCATTGCTAGAGGTACATTTCACATTTCATAGACAAATTGTGAACAACCTATAGTTGCAAACACCAGCTACTTGTAGATCCACAATGCTTGAAGTTCAACAAGGTTTAGTTAGGATAGATTAAAAGTTGTTCTGCAATTTGAGTGTAGTAACACATATAAGCAGTATATTGCTAACATATCAGAGCTAAATCATTAATTCATTTCATAATTCTCTAAATTGATTGTAATGATTTTCTTTCATTGTTTATAACATTCCAATAAATTTGCATTCGTTCTGGTATCTTGAAGAATTATCTCTCTTTTCCACCATCCAATTCGATAAATGGAACTGATATTTTCATGCTTCCTCGAAGAATGGAACTGATAAATGGTCTTATAAAGTTAGACATCTGAATATTAGATTTTAAAACCGTTGGTCAATCTTTAGATGTCAAGATATCTTAAAGGCCCAAAAGTTAAAACACTAACTCTGATACTTCTACTGAAATGTAGCCAATGTTTGGGGTGTATGCAGGTTACAAAGAAACCTATTATTCTGCCCCAGAGAACTAGGCCATGCCAAAACAAGATTGCACAAATATGTGTAATATTTTTCACCATAGCTATCATCACTCTCCAAATAAAACTACCTATTGAAGTGCAAATTAAAATATAACCTCTGAAGAAAAATGAGAATGGATTTGGGAGCAGGATAAAATGATGAGCAAGCTACAATAATTATATACCAAACATCAATTATTCAATAACATATTATCATTTTTGAGAGTCACCACATGTTAACTGATTCATGACTTGAACAATGACATGCTAAGTATTTGCTCCTTGTGATATTAATTACAACTATCATATCCATGTCTCAAATAATTTTGGGAGCAACGAAGAAATACTAGTGTTGGGACACTTCAGAACATCGCAACAAGCCAAAATCATTTTAAACATCTACAGTCATGCCAAACATGCAAGACAATATTATCACTCTCCAGAACTGGAGAAGGAAGCCGATACGTTTGTTTAAGTGTTTGAAAAGCCTCTCTCAAAAGAAAGCATTGGCAGATATTGTTAAGTGGTAAGCAGCTTTGTCCATGAAGAAATTATGTCTTAAGAATTACATTTATTATGTCTTCGACAGTATCACAAAGACATCCTCCAATTGAAAAGAAATTATATTAGTAAAAATACAATCCTATACATTCTCTTGGGGCCTTTTGTTGTGCATAGAATCTCACATAAAATTCATATGAGATACATATATCCAACAAGACTTGGCTGACTCAAAACTCTCTTAAACTTTAAATAGATATTCATGGTAGAAAATATCAGTCTAATGCATGCTTGTTTCACAGAACTGACAAATATCGCACTTTCTTAGATAACAGAAATCTTCAAAAGCAGGGGATGCACAACAGACAAAAGGTAGAGTGCCTGGAGTTGAAGACTCTCATTTTCTAGAAAAAGCTTGAGTGATCAAGGAGATGTCTGCTACAAATAATGTAACAGACTGTGATCTGCAGTAGAGAGGCATGGATCAAGAAAATAGAATGGATTTTCACAAGATTTAGAGTTCTCTTTGACCAGAAAAAAAATGTTACTCAAATACAGCCTACACTGCCAGCTTCAGGATCCACCTTGAAAAAATTTCCACCAGATCAATCTAGTATCTATCCATCACTAGATTGCTGCAAAACCTCATTAATGAACTGATAAACTTCCAGAAGTGGAGAAATAAGCAACAGGATAATGGCTAGGGCGTTCATACAGTAGCATTCTTTAGCAAAAGCTGGCAAAGGTCCTCTGGATCTCATATGCCCATCAAGAAGAATTGAACCCATAGCGACACTAATAGTGGCCCCTATTATATTGTTGCGAAGACATCTTGCCAGCATTTGTGGAACTGTCACTGATAGTAACAATAGAGCAACAGGAAATCCACAAAAATCTGCATAGATTAAATATAATATTCAACTTAAACTTTGCACATAAAAATCTATTCAAAATTAGTATGACATGCATGTATGTCTAGGATCAACAAATCGTATGAGAACTCAGACCCTTTTGGTTTCCTGTTAACATAAAGTTTAAAACTTAAATAATTATATTTGATTCCCTAGAATGGAAGGTAGGCTGTGAGAATAGAGTTAACTACAATAATACGTGACTAACAGGCAAGGATTCCAATTTCATAGCAGCAAAACTAATACAAACCTACCCATAATGTATTGTCGAAAGAAGAGATGCAATGTGACAGTCAGAAAGGTAATCCACCTGCCAAAATCCTCCCTGAAAAGAAAAATAGAAGTATAAATGTTAGTACAGTAATGATGGTTAGGACAGTAGTGAGTTCAATCTTGTGTTACATATGATAGTATACAAAGGATCATAGTACAACAAAGGAAATGATATACAAGGAAAACAAATACTTAATAATATTTAATATTGTATAAAGAATCCAGGAATGAAAGTTCTAAACTTTGACTGTGAATAATGACAACGGATTACAGAGTCTCAAGAGTCACCTAAAAATTTCCCGAGTTTCACATTTATAAAGAAACAAAGATTATATATTTCTAATGAAGGCCCATCACTCAAAAAACACCAACATTACTCTGCAAAGCACTCTGCAGGAAAAAAAAAAACTTCAATTATACAATTACCATGTATTGAGCAGACATGGTATTGACTTAAATTCTACTTTTAGTGGAAAATTATATTGCCAAGTTGAGAAATAACCTCCAAGCGAAAGCCACTGAAAGCGTAATAAATGCTTACGTACCACCTAGGCAGTCAAAACAAAGGGATTAGGAATGAGGGAGAATGTAAGAAAAGAAGTTGACAAAACCCATATAGAATTTAAATAGACTATAGAGAGAAAGTATAGGTGGTCTGGTAGGCCATTTTTCTTCACAACTTATATATTTGTGATAGATTGAATGGAACAATAATCTTCATCTCTTCCATCTTCCACTTCAAACTATCAAAAAAGCATGCAAGACAGGCTTCTTGATGGTGGCTGGTTATTGTGAACCAAATAATCAAGGTACACTACCTGAGATTAGACTTTAATGGACAAAGTCCCTGCTGATTTTCTTCATCAATCACAACTTATGCAGAAGTTTGAAAACAGGTATCTCTTTCTAACTTCCAAAAGTGATTAAAAAATTTGGCCCTATACAAATTCAGGGATCTGTACAGTTGCCACGACATACGATGCTCAATTGGACACATAAACAAATCGGAACAACAAATGGAATCACATTTGGCCCTCCTCTCACTGGTCAAAATATACTTCTTACTTTGGTTGGTCAATCATGGAAAAATTGTTACACTTCATAATTTTCAAAAACAAGGTATGATCGGCCCAAACAGATACCCAAATTATATGAACATCCTAGAAACAATTCTTCCACATCTTCTGTTACATTGCCCCTTTGGAATAAGAAAATAGACAGAAATGACAGTTCTTTTCAATCAAATATAGGTCAAAACCAAATCAATATATCAAGCCTTACAGGCGTGGATTACTCTTTCTCCAACATACCAATTCTCAAGCAAACGATTCAGTTTGGCCCTGGTTTCATCATGTCGGAGTTATGGAAAGAAAGAAATAATGTACTTCTCATTAATGAGAAAAAAGTTGTCAAACACCTGACATACACTCAATAAACATTTGACAACAACTCTTTTTGCTACAATCAAGGAATCTTTTGACTCTACCAATTTGATTGGTGGTCAAATTGCTAAAAAATGGAATATCACCTTCCATAGCACACATATTGGGTCACACCGAGTCTGAACCTGAGTTCAAAATCAGCCTGCCGAGTCTGTGCCAAGTCCGAATCAGGTAACCATGTAATTTGACTTCATTGAACATCTCAGCCTAATATTTGTATAATTTGGGACACTTGGGATTTTGCACAGCAAGATATAAAGATTGTATAACTTATTTCTGGGTTTGCATTAGAAAATTGAATGTGAATTATGTCATACAAGAAATATATTCGAATATACATTTGCATAATGCAATTCAGTTAGAATTTTATACAACTTGGTATAAAGACCATTTGATTATATCTGGGTTTGCATTAGAAAGTTAATTGTGAATTATGGCATATAAGAAATGTATTCATATACACCTTACTTATTCCAGAACTTATGGGTAATTTGGTTTTCTAGAAGTCTTGATATCCTAGTCAATGCTTATTTAGTAAAATTCCAAGCTGAGAATCACAATTCTAAAGTAAAGTTGAAGAGAATACAGTTATGTAGATTGATTAAGAACTTTGATTAGTTTTCCACTTTCCCTCCTCTGTTTGAAAATGTACAATCTTGGAATAGTTTTAAGTCATTTGTGTTTTCCAAGCTGCAAATTAATTTCTCCCCTTTTCCCTCCATCAATTTTTCAAGAACTTTCAAGGTTCAGTCCATTGACATTTATGTGTTCTGATATGGATTGTTGATTTTTACCACGTGGAGCTTACATTAAGTCAGCCTAACCACATCACATCCCCACTTCAACAAAGTCAAACAGCCGTAATGATAAACATTTCACATCCTTTAGATATAAGTTAATTTTGCGATAAAAGTTATGACAATTGTACTGTAAAAGGAGAACCGAGGTAGTAATTTGCATAAATCAGCAGGTTCTTGGCACTCTTTTCAAGCTCCTTAAGAACTTCTGGAATTAATAAATTATATGGAAGAAAATGTGTATTACTACACGTGTTCAGAGTCTATCCTTCACAATCCATAGAATTGCCTCATATGCTGGATTATCACATACATTTAGTTAGATGCACATTGACAGTGCATTCTCTAGTTCTTTTAACTCCTCCAAAAATTTAAAACATCTCACATAGTCAGCCTGTATAGATGGGTTATTCCATGTGTTGCAGGCCTATTTCTGAATCATACTAGTCACTTACATATTTCATTTCAGATAAAGCTATTCTCTGCCTTATCACATAAACCTATCCGATCCCTGTCAACTGCTACTAGCCAAATTCCATGTATGTCCAAACAAAAGATGCAATTAGTGTCAGATTATTGCTGCCAAATATATTTAGCATGGTCACATCATAAGAACCTGATGTAGGAATGGCTGGACTTGATTGTTTAGTATCTTACAAAAGTGTGATATTTCTGGTAGATTTGAGTCTTGAATACTAAGGACCTACCTTGTGCTGACACAATGTAACGATTCCTCTTTTTTCTGTATGCTGGGAATAATTACCTCAGAACTATGATTGAGTGTGTGTGGGGGCACGTATGTGTGCAAGTGCATGTAAGCATAATGTGTAGAAAATCAATTCAAAGACAAAAAATTTGAACGTACCATATAATATTGAACAGTATTGATGGCAAATTCAATACTATAAATGCAACAAGTGGCATGATTCCTATGTTGATACACCGCCAGTTTGCTTTACATGAGGCTAAAAGATACCTACACAAATAACGTGACCATCCTCAAGTTATCCCATGTGATTATTTTGTATTCAGAAACTAATCAAAGATGGAGAGCCAGAAACTAATAGAAACAAAACAAACGAAATCCGAACGAAAGCATAAATTTAATATTATTATATGAAAGAATCCAGGGAAATGGGAACTATAATATTATTCTCTAGTGACGAAAGAATTCAATTGAAGAAAGCAAAAAAGAAGCATTTGTGACCTGCTAACTAGGAAACGTGTATAGCATTTATTGATTTATCTATTGATATCACATAAAATGTAGTTAAAAGGAATGCTCAATCTTATAATATACCTGTAACAGAATAGTAAATATATATTAAATAATCATGCAGTACAAGGGTATCCCAGTCACTAACTAAACCGAGAAAAACAAATTATGCAGGGTATCTCTAAGGAGGTCCTATGATAATAGATTCCTGCATTTCTTACTATTATTCCTCTTGAGAGGCTTCACTATGTGTAGCATCCATATGTAGCCTTGAAACTATTCCATTTCCATCACTATCAATATCATCCACCATCAATTACTGCAGAAATAGACTGCCCTATTTGCTGATACTCTGGACCAAAGTATCCTCTAAAACTGAAGCATCACCATTGTGAAAGATAAAGAGAAAATTGATAGCTGGAATCTACTTTTCATAAACAGGCAGACACTTGATTCTAGCAAAGATGGCCATCTAGTAAGCAAAAGCTTTCAGGACAAAAAGAGCTCTGCCATAACATCTGAATAGGTAAATACATAAAGCATTTTCTTGATCTACCTATTGATATAAACTATGAAATGCAGTTATAAACCATGCAAAGAATACACAGTCCCAGAATATAGTTTAACAGACTCAGTAAATACATACATACGTAAAGGGGGTTCTCAAATGACGAAAACCAATATGGTGTCAAGCTTGGCCATGACCTTAAAAACAATCTTTACCTTGTATATATACGATGATGGAAAGACAGCAACATTATTGATAATGAAGCATCCAGTAGCACATGGCAAGGGGTAGTGTTGTGACCTAATCACACATCACCCCATTGCAAATGGGGACCCCCAGTTTTATTCATAGGTTAGTTGTTTTAGGGTTAGTTGTTTGTGTTATCTCAGAGTTAGTCAGTTGATGAGTTTGCAAGCTAAGTATGAATGCCTATGTGAGAATGATATTTTGAACTCAATATGCTTTGGCGAGTGAAGATCCACAGAGAAAATGACTAAGTGTGGACTAGGCACAGATTGTCATCTGTAACACCTTAAAGGTGCACTTTGAGAGAGAAAATGATTCAAGTAGTCAACAGTGGGCGCCCTGAAGAGTTAGGACCTCAAGATGCTTCCAATTGCCTAAATCCAACCTCTCAGGTCATTTCTAAGCTAAGGCGCATTTTCCCATCAATGCAACCTCATTTGGCACCTTGGAGGTTAAATTATATAAGTCCTAAGAGCTAGCGCCCAATTGAAGAGTGGTCTCTTGCAAGTTTAAACAAGTGCTTGAAGCTATTGGATTGCTAAGAACAAGTTAAGAAGGCTTGGGCGCATTCCTCTACCTCTAGAGCCTCCTTTGAGCACCTTGATATAGAATGGATATTTTGAAGTATAAAGGATAAGCGCCTTAAGAGAAGCAATCTACCTCGAGTTCCAAAGTTGATCAAACACATGAAATGAGCCTCATAAAAATAGGCACTAGTTTCCCCATGTTCAACATCACATTTGCGCCTAGAGAGAAATCAACTTAGATCCACCACTCTTGAAGTTTTTTGGCTTTGGTGAAGTCTTTTAAGAGCAATTATAATGATTTGAGCACATGAAAGCTAAGGAAGTCCTCATCCAGTCTAGACGCCAATTCACATGATTTGAGATCATCACAATGCATAAGAGCAAGTCAAGAAGTCTAGGTGCATTTCAACTATTGGAGAGTCCATTTTAAGCGCCTAGGAGGGAGCATGCTTAAATCTACCAATTTTGAAGGTACTGGAGTTAGACAAGTTCACAGGACCCCGTGTAAGTCATGAAGATCATGAAATTTTGAAGTAAAAGTTACATCTAAATAAGGCGCTATTCCTTACCTTGAGCATCATCAAAGTGCGCCTTAGGGGCTAGTGAACATCTCTTAAAGCTTGGATGTAATTTATTGCTATTTTAGTCATCATGAGCACCTAGGAAGTAGTTTGTAGTAGGGACGAGTTTGTGCGCCTAATAATCAAAGGGACATTTATCAAGCAAGTTGAGGAAGTATAAGGATTAAGATACATTTGTTGAAACTACACAAGAGTTTGAATTTATGAGAAATGAAGCAAGTATCTTTCAAGTGATAAGGCGCATTTCCTTGTCTTTTTCACCCAATTTTGGCGCCTTTGATATGAAGGGCATGAAACATTGAAATTTAGCATGTAGATGATGGAGGGGTCTCCTGGAAGCTTTGGAGAGTGATTGAGAGTGTTTGAAGGTTAAGAAACAAATCAAGGAGGTTAGGCGCACATCCACACCTATGTCATCTAGCTTTAGCGCCTAGCTTAGAGAAAATGATTCATGATCCCTTGAATGAGCGCCTTAATCAAGCTCATCAAATTGGACATCATGAATTGGTGCCTAAGGTGAAGGAGGATCCCATAAACCTTTGAGTATGATATTGAAGTTAATGAGTGACAAGAAACAAGTCAAAAGGTCTAGGCGTAATTTCTGACTCCCAACCCTTAAATCAGCACCTAAGACAAAGAAAACATAAATTCACATGAAGGCACTGATTCATGACTATACAACCCTCTAATTGTGCCTTAATTGGGAGGAGCATTTGAGCATCAAATCTGATTTGCAAGATGAAGACTAAGATCATTGAAGATTAAACAATAGACTAAGCAATTAAAGGCGCAATTTCCAATTCAATTCACCTCAAATCTGCGCTTAAACTTGAAAGGAGCACCCACATATGAAGGCGCTATTTCATACTTGTATCACTCTCAAAATGCGCTTGGGGTCTTAGAGATTTTGGAGTTTAAAAAACATGTTTGAAATCATTAAAAAATAGTTTATAAGCAAGGCACAATTTTGTGCATTCACCTACCAATTTTAGCACCCAAATAGAAAGGTTGTATTTAAATTTTAAAAATTTCAAAATATTGAATTAAATGCCCAAATCAGGCCAACCTAACCTGGCCGACCAACTCATCTTTCAAGGCAAATTGCCTATATAAACCCAAGCGCCTATCTCATTTAATCATCATTCACTTTGCAATTCATCTAGGAGCGAATTTAAGAGGAGAAGGCAGCGATTTTTATAGCAGGTCTGCAATTGTGGAGGTCTGATTTTTGTCATTTAGAGCTGATATTCCATTGTTTCCTACAAAAATCTACCTTAATTCATTTTGAAAATTTGTCAAGAGGTATGTTTAAGCTACTTTAAATCTATAAATCTGCCTTATTACTTATCTGATT
Organism: Cunninghamia lanceolata; assembly: GCA_027924645.1. NCBI lineage: Eukaryota > Viridiplantae > Streptophyta > Pinopsida > Cupressales > Cupressaceae > Cunninghamia > Cunninghamia lanceolata. The sequence goes on along the minus strand of BSBN01000520.1, from coordinate 19,350,043 downwards.
TCAGATTTTCATGGCTTTATCATGCAAAAAATTAGTCTTATATGGATAATTTATCATTTGAATTCACTAATGGAAGTATATTGGCCTTTTCGGTAAATGGGCATGACTACGAAGGAGCGTCAAGTGATGATCAAGATGGATGCCAAGTCAACCTTACCCGAGTCTAAGATCGAAACGCATTGGAAAGACATAGACGACACCAACATGGGACATGCCAACTTGGAGGAGATCAAAGACTTCTTGCTCACGCCAACAAGGAATGAAGACATCAAGGCTATTGTGAAGAGTGGAATCATACAAGCAGCTTGTTTTCCGCCTGCCTTGCCAAGCACTGATTTGGTGTTGGAATGCACTAGGTGTTATGATTTTGAAGGAAGGCGAATTGTGGCTAAGGATGGAACTGTTCTAGCTTATTTGCAAAGAGAAGGTATTCAAGAGGTTTTCAACATCCCAAATTAAAAGACAATGTTCATTTGCCCTACAACTACATAGAAGACATTTGAGGCCAAACCCAAGCAATACATGCAAGAAGTAAGAAAGAAGTAGATGGCAGATCCATAAACCAAGATATACAATCCCGAAGATCCAAAGTACCACAAGCCAGATTTCAAGCAAGAGATAAGTTACTTCATCATGTTCTTGAATAGAGTGATAGGTAGGCCTCAATCATCGACTTTTGAAGGATGGATGTATACATATCTTGATCATGTTTTTACAAAGAATAAGATGATTGATTGGGCTGGGGTTATAAGTCATAGCATAGATGAGCAATTTCAAAATTTCAATGAGTCTAAGTCCTTCTACATGACTTCTTATCTCATCTACATATTGGCGAGGAATGTGGTCTACAAGGGATTGACTACCGAAGGGCAAGTTGGCATCAAGTCTAATAAAGTCTTGTCACATCAATGCTACACAAAACTCCATCTCAAGAACATTAATCATTACAAGAGGTTCAATGATGCATTTGCCATCCATATAGTAAGGAGATTACGAGGAGACTTGATGCAGGAGCATCCAGTGGTGTAAGGGCAATCTTACATCACCCAAAAAAAAAAGTGTTTCAAAATTGTTGATGTTCTATCCATTTCTTCTCAAAATCTGTGGTTCTGGTCCCATAATCACCTGAATAATAATGTAGAACTTTCAATTTTCCCAAACCGCTAAAAATAGTAAACTGCTATTTTTAGAAAGTTTGCATTTGGGCACGGAATAAAGTCAAAATTTACAAGAAGTTACATAACAAAAATATAAGACCTTTGGCGAAGGAATCATACGAAGATCATTTGCGAGATGAAAGATATTAAAGTTTTCGTTTCCCGAAAAATGCCTGAAAATTATTCAAACTTAGGTTTGAGGCACTAAACGGCCCTGTACGGGCCCAAAAAATGGCTGAAACTGGCAGAGCTGGTTCTTAGCACGTAGAGCACTCCGCGAGCTTTCCGACGCATAAAACGGTACATCAATCGGAGTCCCGGATCAAAAGTTATGGCTCTCAGAAGTTGACCTATTTTTGGAGGGAGATGCAAAATTCGAAATTAGGTTGTTGGCCGCCAAAAAGGCTATTAATAACCATTTTTGGGAACCCTGGGTAGGAGGAGAGTTAAGGGGGCAAGTGTAGAGTCAAGAATAGGTGGGAAAACAGAAACCCTAGCTGATTTGGAGGTTACAGAAGGCGGAAGATTCCAGAGCCTGGTGATGGTAGCTATAGTGTGTTGCAGCCTATAGAGGACTGATTCCTCTGATTGTAATTAAGCTTCTGTAATGTAATGAGTTGCCCAGATCAATAAAAAGAAAGTTCTATTCTCTGTGTTCAATTTCTATTGTTGTGTGTTTTATGATTTACCCCCTTCATCAAGTGGTATCAGAGCGAGGGTTCCTGAGTGTGTAGACAGATCGCCGACCGTGAGGCAGTTTGCACTAGGACTTGAGGTTGTGGGTTTGCTGCGGAGACCAATATGCCTCCACGAAGAAATCATGTTGGGAGGAATGCTTTGACAGAAGAGGGTTTTAGAGCCCTACAAAGGCAAATCAATGCATTGCAAGAGGAGCTACGAAGAGGGTTTGAGTCGAGGACAAGAGAAGAATGTGAAGACGAAGTTGAAGAAGAGCTATCTGAGGAAGAACAAGAAGCTGCCGAAGATGCTGCAGAAGTAAGGTTGTTGAGGGTCATTTCGAAGATTGAAAAGAGGCCCAGGATCGAAGTTTCTATATATTCTGGAGATTTGAATCCAGAACAGCGTATTGATTGGATCAATGACATGGAGGAGTATTTGGAGTATGAAGATGTGGAGGACCCAGATCGGGTTAAGTTTGCAAAAACAAAGTTGAAGGGCCACGCCAATATTTGGTGGAAGGAGGTCCAATTAGAGAGGAAGAGAAGAGGAAAAGCAAAGATCACCAGATGGGATCGGATGGTGGAGAAACTGAAGAAGCAGTTCATTCTTGTGGACTGTGAGATGGAGTTGCTGAAGAAGCTGCAAGGACTGAAGCAAGGTAACAAATCTGTTAAGGAGTATACAGAAGAGTTTTATAAAATTACTATCAGGACAGGTCATGCAGAGCCCAACAAGGAGAAGGTAGCCCGTTACATTAATGGGTTGAGGCCTAGTATTCAAGAGGAGTTGAGCCTAGTCAGAATGACCACCATAGAAGATGCATACCAGTTTTCCCTGAAGGTGGAAGAAAAGCTAAACAAAAGATTTGATAGCAAGCAAAGGGGAAGAGGTCAAGGTGGAAGGACTGGTGGAAGACCCTATGGAGGCCGTAATGAAGATCAAAAGAAAAGTGAAGAAGCAGGCACCAGTCGAAATCAAAGAGGGGATAATACCTACCGCCCTCGTGACCAGAACAATGGTGATCAAAGAGGAAGAGGAAGAGGCAGACCTGGAAGATGAGGTTTCAGAGGAGCCTGTTTCCAATGTGGAGAAGAAGGGCATCGAGCATATGAGTGTCCGCAACATCAAGGAAGGACAAATAGAAGACCTGAAGGTAATGCACGAGTTGCACATGTAGATGAAGATGTACATTCTGAGCATTCTGAAGATGCTGAAAGGGGAGAAACCCTAGTTGTCATTGACAGTGGAAGCACTGATAATTTAGTTTCAGAAGAGATGGTTGACAAGTTGAAGTTGACAAGAAGAAAGCATCCACATCCATATCAGATTGCATGGTTGCAGAAGGACCATAGAGCTTTGGTCAATGAGCAGTGTTTAGTGAAGTTCAAGATTGGTGACTACCATGATGAGGTGCTGTGTGATATCATACCGATGGATGCATGTCATATGCTGTTGGGGAGGCCGTGGCAATATGATAGGAGTGCTATCCATGATGGCCGTGCAAACACATATTCCCTAACAAAGGATGGAGTTCGTCATAAGTTGAAGCCCTTGAAGGAGGTGGAAGAAAAGGTGTGTAGTACTGCCAGAATTTGTTTGGTAGATGGTAGGAAATTTTTGGAGGGTATGAAGCATGAGCGTCATTGCTTTACATTGATTCCTAAGATGAGTCAAGAGAAATGTGAAGATGTACCAGCAGAAGTTTCAGATATGTTGGAAGAGTTCCAGGACATTATCTCTGATAATGTACCAGAAGGTTTACCACCAGTAAGGAAGATAAGTCATCAAATGGATTTGATACCAGGAGCCAATTTGCCAAACAAGGTAGCCCATAGAATGACCCCTGTAGAGAATGAAGAGCTGAACAGATAAGTTCAGGAGTTGTTGAGGAAGGGACTGATAAGGGAGAGCCTAAGTCCATGTGCGGTACCTACAGTACTAGCACCAAAGAAAGATGGAGAATGGAGGATGTGTACAGATTCTCGAGCCATCAATAAGATAACGATCAAGTATAGATTTCCATTGCCAAGAATGGATGACATCATGGACTGTTTGAGTGGAGCCAAGTACTTCACAAAAATTGACCTGAAGAGTGGGTATCACCAAATCCGTATCAGAGAAGGGGATGAATGGAAGACAGCCTTCAAGACAAAGGAAGGTTTGTATGAGTGGTTAGTCATGCCATTTGGGCTAACCAATGCACCGAGCACATTCATGCAGCTCATGAATGAGGTATTGAAAGAATTTTTGGGAAGTTTTGTTATTGTTTATTTGGATGATATTTTAATTTTTAGTAAGACTTGGGATGAGCATTTGATGCATATCAGAAGAGTTCTAGAGAAGCTGAGGGAGGAGAAGTTGTTGATTAATCTCAAGAAATGTAGTTTTGCAAAGAAGGAGTTGGTATACCTGGGATTTGTTGTCTCAGAGGAAGGTCTTAAGATGGACCCAGAAAAAGTAAAGGCTATCATTGAGTGGCCTACACCACGGAGTGCAACGGAGGTAAAATCTTTTCACGGTTTGGCAAGTTTTTACAGAAAGTTTATCAGGAATTTCAGTAGCATTTGTGCACCCCTAACTGAAACAATGAGAGGGGATAGAAAAGAGTCTAGATGGACTAAAGGGGCAGACAAGAGCTTTGATACATTAAAGCAGAAAGTCATAGAACAACCTATTTTGGCACTTCCAGATTTCAATAAGGTATTTCAGGTAGATTGTGATGTTAGTGGTAGTGGTATAGGAGCTGTTTTGAGCCAAGAAGGTAAGCCCATTGCTTATTTTAGTGAGAAGCTTAATGATGCCAAGAAAAAGTATTCTGTTTATGATCAGGAATTTTATGCAATAGTTTAGGCTTTGAAGAAATAGAGACATTATTTGTTACCAAAAGAGTTTGTTTTATATACTGATCATCAGGCTTTGCAGTATCTTAATAGTCAAGGAAACTTGAACCAAAGGCACTTAAAATGGGTTGAGTTTTTGTAGAGTTATACCTTTGTTTTGAAGCACAGGAGTGGGAAGTCCAACAGAGTTGCAGATGCCTTGAGCAGAAGGCAAAATTTGTTGACAGAAATGAAGATAGAGGTTGTTGGGTTCGATGAGCTCAAAAGTTTGTATCCTAAAGATCCAGATTTTGCAGAGGCTTGGAAAGCTTGTCTGGAGCCTGTTACTTTAGACAGGACAAGATGGTTGGATTTCATAATCCAAGATGGCATGTTGTTTAGAGGAAGCCAGTTGTGCATTCCGAGGAGTTCCATGAGAGAGAACCTGATTAAAGAGAAGCATAGTGGAGGATTGGCTGGACACTTTGGTCAAGATAAGACCATTTCGATTGTTGGTGAAAATTATTATTGGCCACAGTTGTAGCAGGATGTGAGGAAGTTTGTACAAAGTTGCAGAGTATGTCAGATGGCAAAAGGAACAAGTCAGAATACAGGGTTGTATCACCCATTACCTATACCAGAGAAGCCCTGGGATGATATCAGTATGGATTTTGTTCTTGGTTTACCAAGGACACAGAGAGGACATGATTCTATTTTTGTGGTGGTGGACAGATTCTCAAAAATGGCACATTTTATTCCTTGTAAGAAGACTAATGATGCTGTTAATATTGTAGAGTTATTTTTTAGGGAAGTGGTGAGACTACATGGTCTACCAAAAAGTATAGTTTCAGACCGAGATACCAAATTTGTTGGTTATTTCTGGAGGACATTGTGGAAGAAGTTGAAGACAGACTTGAAGTTCAGTTCTGCACACCATCCACAGACTGATGGACAAACTAAAGTGGTGAATAGGAGTTTGGGGAACCTACTACGATGCTTGGTAGGAGATAAGCCCAAGGGATGGGATTTGATTTTACCACAGGCAGAATTTGCTTACAACAATTCTGTCAATAGGAGTACTGGTAAATCACCATTCCAGATTGTATATGGCAATAGTCCAAGAAATGCTTCAGAGTTAAGGAATCTGGATACGGGAGAAAAGACAAGTGCCGAGGCTGAAGACTTTGCAGAACATATGAAGAATTTGCATGAAGAGGTGAGAAAGCACATTAATAAGATGACTACTCAGTACAAGGCTAAGGTAGATCAGAAGAGGAGGTATAAGGAGTTCCAGGTGGGAGATGAAGTCATGGTTCACTTGAGAAAAGAAAGATTCCCTATTGGAACATACCATAAATTAAAAATGAAGAAATTTGGACCATGTAGAATCTTGAAGAAGCATGATTCCAGAAATGCATATGAGGTAGAGCTACCGAGTGGGATCAACATTTCCCCCATTTTCAACATCACTGATTTAACAGAATATCATGAAGGTGGAACAGAGGATGGACCAACAGAAGTACAGTGGAGTATTCTGTCATCTACTTTAATAGAGGAGATAGAAGAGATCTTGGATAGCCATGTGGGAAGGAGTACTCGAAACAGGCAATATGAAGAATATCTAGTGAAATGGAAAGGAAGGCCTGTTCAAGATTCTTCTTGGTTGTCTAAGGCAGAGGTTGACCGTTTGGGTTTTCCTCACACAAACACCTGAGACGTGATAAGGTCACTTCTCAAATTACCCTGGGTGTCTAATGCAGGAGCATCCAGTGGTGTAAGGGCAATCTTGCATCACCCAAAAAAAAAAGTGTTTCAAAATTGTTGATGTTCTACCCATTTCTTCTCAAAATCTGTGGTTCTGGTCCCATAATCGCCTGAATAATAATGTAGAACTTTCAGTTTTCCCATAGTGCTAAAAATAGTAAACTGCTATTTTTAGAAAGTTTGCATTTGGGCATGGAATAAAGTCAAAATTTACAGGAAGTTACATAACGGAAATATAAGACCTTTGGCGAAGGAATCATATGAAGATCATTTGCGAGCTGAAAGATATTAAAGTTTTCGTTTCCTGAAAAATGCCTAAAAATTATTCAAACTCAGGTTTGAGGTACTAAATGGCCCCGTACGAGCCCAAAAATGGTCGAAACTGGTAGAGCTAGTTCTTAGCACGTAGAGCACTCCGTGAGCTTTCCGACGCATAAAACGGTACATCAATCAGAGTCCCGAATCAAAAGTTATGGCTCCCGGAAGTTGACCTATTTTTGGAGGGAGATGCAAAATTCGAAATTAGGTTGTTGGCCATGAAAAAGGCTATTAATAACCATTTTTGGGAACCCTGGGTAGGAGGAGAGTTAAGGGGGCAAGTGTAGAGTCAAGAATAGGCGGGAAAACAGAAACCCTAGCTGATTTGGGGGTTACAAAAGGCGGAAGATTCCAGAGCCTGGTGATGGTAGCTGTAGTGTGTTGCAGCCTGTAGAGGACTAATTCCTCTGATTGTAATTAAGCTTCTGTAATGTAATGAGTTGCCCAGATCAATAAAAAGAAAGTTCTATTCTTTGTGTTCAATTTCTATTGTTGTGTGTTTTATGATTTACCCCCTTCATCAAGACTTGCAAAGGAGATTAACAAATGTTTCCATGGCCTTCATTCAAGAATATGGATGATATTACATTCAATATGATAAGTTCACCTATATAAGAATTCAAGGCTTCACATCCTATCCATATAGATTGCCAAGATATCCTACTAATAAGATGGTGATGTTAGAAGTATCAAGACAACTGTTAGAGTTCCATAAGATGTAAAAGGCAAGGAAGAAGGTCGGGGTACAATTTCCTTTGAAGCTTGGGAAGTACTATTCATGTCCATTAGTAGTTGAACATTCCAAAATCGAGCTTCAAACCTATCATTTACACCTTCATGATTCAAGGAGGGAGAACTTTGATCCACATGGAGCGATCCAGCAATCATATTCTTCCTATCAACATGTGGAGCAACTTGAAGAACACTGGGCAAATGCACTTGGTGATGATGATATCAAAATACAAAAATGTTCAAGGTTGAAATGGGACTTGGTGAGGGATACAAAAGTGTTGAGGATACCTAATCAACTAGATGATGAAGAGACTCTTTCTGAAGATGAGTATAGCAAAGTCCAAAATCTTTCATATACAATTGATTGGGCTGAAAGAGAAAGAGCATATGATGATGAGTTGATCAAACCAATCATTGTCATCACTAGGGAGTGTGCAAAAGATCAAGTACAAGCATTGATAAATGAAGGAAAGAGGCTCACGTATAGGAGAATGGGAGAAGTTGAAGAACAAGTACAACATAGTGCACCTGATAGAGACTCACAAAGTAAAGAGAATGAAAGAGATTCAAGTCAAGCAAGGAAAAGGAAAAGACTTGAATACACACAAGGAGAGTCAAGTCAAAAGAGGAAAAGGATAAGTGTTGAAACTTCTTCATCTAGACAGCCAGGAGGTACTCCAAGGAATAATGACATGGTTCTACATGAAGACGAAGTTGAAGGGAAAGATATTCCATTTGAAGAGATGCCTTCAAGTCCACATGACACTGAGGTAATTGATGAAGGAAATACTAACAATCAAGAAGAAGCTGAAGAAGAAACATTTCCTATGCAAGGAAAGCAAGTACAAAGATAGGGATCTTTCAGCATTATTGGAATGATTGCAAGGAAGAATCAAAGAAAGTTGTGAAGTAGAAGATTATCAACCTATTCCAATTGAAGAGGTACTTGTTGATGTATCTAAGGAAAAGCAAAAGAAAAAGGCAACTACTCTTTCCAATATAACTAAAGATGAAGCTGGCATAAGAAGAGTTCAAGTAGCTGTTCCGAGAGTTGACAAGAATATAAAAGACATTGTGCCTAAAGATTATGATATCAACACAATTGATTTGGGTCCTTTGACTGGAGCACAAGTAGAGGAAGAGCTTCAAGATTCAGTTACTAATGCCAAGGCTATGATAAGACAAGAGACAGAAGGAAGGATAAAAGATGAGCAAAGGTGTCAAGCATTGGAACACTACATACAACACCTAATGCATCCTATTCATCAACAAGAAAGGATATCCACTCCTCCACCCATTCTTCCACCAGATACAGTTGCACATGTTGAAGAATCAAGGTCATCATCTCACAGGTTGAGAGATTCGATGAGGAGATCGAAAGAAACAACATATGAGCATCTTGAGGATATCATGCAAGTATATGATAAGGTCAGTAAGCTTAAGGAAAGAGTACTTGCATTATTGACAACTTGTGCCCAATTCAGAGCTGTCAAAGAACAATATATTCCACATTTGAAGAGTTTGATAGGAGCTTCAGTTGATAAGTTGATTCATGCCGAAGTGATTGAAGAAGGAATGACCTATGATTTCTCTTCATGGTACTATTGCTTTCGCAACAAAGGTCAGCTACTTGATAGAGTTGAAATAGACATGTCAAGAGTGAGAAGTGTCATTCAAAGGATTCAAGATAATATACATGCATCATTGATGAAGATATGTAATCCATTTGGAGATATGACTGTTGATCATATGAAAGAACAAGTCCAAGCATTCTACTTTCAAGAAGATGATATTTCTGATGAGAGACTTGATAGCATATTCTCACTTGCCATCCACCTTGGTGCCAACAAAGCTCGAATGAATGATTGAGAAGAGACACTTGGCACTTATACAGATGATGTACTTGAAGTAGAAGGAACCATCAAGAATGTGCCAAGTGTAACTATTGATGATATCAAGCAAGTGGTGTCCAAATTCATTGCACTTCACAATAGCAACAAAGATGCCTCACATGGAGATTCTTCATAGGCTATGATGTGTCATCCCTATCTTCTTGGGAAACGTGCCTTTGTTCCCTCTTTCATGCACTAAAAATAGTAGTTTGTTGTAACCACCTGCTAATCTGGCATAATCTGGTCCATTGGCTTTGCCAATCGATCTTAGCCATTCATGTATTTTTGAAGCAAATATAAGGGCTCCTTTTGCTCTCATTTGTAAGTTTGAGACTCTGGAAAAATTATTGCAAGAGCTCTTTGAGATAATACAAGACTCGTTGTTTGGTGATATTGTCTATGTTTCAAAGTGTTGCATGGTTTCTATTTCTTCAAGCGAATATTAAGTTAGAATGAATTTTCTTTTCAAGTGTTATGTTAGTTGATGAAAGTGATTATTATTGTTTTGTGGTGAAATCTATATGTTCATACCATTTGTGATTTGTGGCTTGCAAGTTGCAGTGTATGGTTAGACTGAACAAAGTGAACTTAACTTCGATTGTTTGTGTTTGTTGAACTTTCATGAATGCAAGTGATCTGAACATCTTGTATTACCCTAGAAGATTGCATCAACCTTGTGTAGTTGTTTAACTTGGCAAAGCGGAGTTGGTTGATTTCACCTGATCAGTAATCATTGCTTGCATCTAAGATTAGAATAGTATCCTAAACCTTATATCTTTTGCACTTTTTTATCTATCATTGTTAGGAATTAGGATCAAGAACATCATTTCTATATCATACGTTAAAAGTTGTAGTACTTAGAAATTTCAAGTGTTCGCCTCTTACAAGTGAAACAAGAAGTTGTCTGAATGATTGTGTAAGTCCCTTTGTGATAATCATCAATATCACATTAAGTCACTGAGTTTATTCATCACAAATCATAAGTAAGGAACCTTGAAGTTACTTCATTGGATCACACAGCTTAGCCTTTGAAGAACTTTACTCAAGAGAGAGTGGGATACTCAGTGTTTTACTCTATTGTTGAGTTGTCTAACAACAATCATCAACATGTAGTAAATGAAGAAATGGAAAGGAATTTTGGGAATAACCAAAATTTTTCCATACACTATAATGTAGGTGATTACAAAGTGAAAAATAGTCAAACTATAGAGCAACCACCAATGCGACTCCTTTCATATCAAAACATAACAAAAACTTAAAAGCACGACTTTGAAGAAAAAAATGAAGAAACAACTTGACCAAATGAAATACAAGCATGTACAACTAAGGCCAAACATCTCTATAGAACAACTGTAAGGGCAAGAAGAGAAAAATAAAAAGCTCAAATCAAGAAAGAAAGTTAATAGATAGCTAAACTAAGGTATGCACAAAGGGGAAAAGGGCATGGAGGATTTATGAAAAGAAAATGGATAAACTGGCAGGGAGGGTTAGATAGAGGAATATCAAAGATGGGAAGCAAAAAACAGTAATTGAACCACACAGGAAAAATGCTATGTTCCATGGTGCTTCCGAGATGGGGCCAACAGGAAACACAGGGAAATGCTTTGGGGATGGTAGGGGATGGGAGGCCTTTTTGGGGGTGATGGCAGGGGACAATAATTAAAAAAATAACAATATTTTAAAAATATAGGAAATTTCAACTATTCATATAACAAGGCATTCACCACATTCATTATATAACCGTATTACATAACATTAGAGTTGAATTGAGAATTCATGAGTCGACATACAAGTTAACAAATTTCGTTGTCTTCATTTAAATTTTCATTGACAATGTGCATCTACAACAGAAGGCTAAAAGACTACAACTACAAGATGACAAAATGTAGAAAATCTGAAAAACAATAATTCCATAATTTAGGGCACATTTCTCGATTAAGCATTTTATTAAGTTGGCAATCATGCCTTTCTCTTTCTCTCTCTTTGAATCACTTTTAAATTTTGTTTAAAATAAGTTTTTTAATGTTTAGACAACTGAGAACCATGATATTACTGTACTTCAATAATGCAATATAATTTACATTAAAATCTCTACAGTACTCCATTACTTATGAGGCATAGCACTGCAGTAGAGGTTGCTCCAGATCTTTACAAAGCCACTTTAATCACACACAAATTGTAGCTAAACGTGAACTCACTCAAAAATCTAGTATATAATACAGAGGGAAACATTAAAATTGGGTTTATGAACCTTTTCTGCCACAGTATAGAAAATTTTGGTTCCAACTTTCAGCCATGATGATATCATATTGACAGCCACTATTAGTAGTATTATGGCCATGACAGGAATAACAGTTTAAGCCAAGTGGTGGTGTATGGGCATAGTTTTAACAAAGGCAGTCAACATTTCGGTGTTCCATTCTTTAATAAAGAGGTCAGATTATGGTACACTGTATAGTATCCCCAAATTGATCACAAATCCATTTCAGAACATTTGAATTTAAGGAAAAAATTCACAGCTTTGTATGCAAGAGAATCCATATTAATTTGCATTCAATAATTATGAGTCAAACGGATGTAGAGTTGGGTCATCTAGTTGTGAAAATGAGTATTACAGCTTGCCTATATCTAGCCACACCCTTTTTAACATATCACAAAATTTATTCAATGATTCTAGCAAAACTTTTCTTTTTGACAGACTAAACCAATAGGTGAAGGCTATGGTCATGGAATGTATTTATTAACAGTTGTTCTTAGTTATAAACTAGAAAAAGAAATGCATAATAATTTCTGAGTGGTTTTTTTAATAATTCTGACTACTATCCTGGGATGGCTAGCCCTCCCCAGACAGCTGAGTGCCATTTCTAGGACATTCCAGGACATTTCCAATGCGACCTTGAAATGTAACAGGTACGGGGACAGAAACCCCTGGGGGCATGTCCCTGTGTATCCCTGGAAAAATGGAATGAGGATAGAAAGACACCGTGATTCTAGAAGAATGTAAGACAAACACAATATAAGGCTATTTTGAAGAGAAAAGGAGAAAGGAATAACAAGTAATGAGAAGCCTCAAGAAAAAATGTGGAAGCGAAGCGAAGGAAAAAAGGTAGGAAGCAACATCTCAGGGAAAGTTTTTTAAAGGATTCAAAATGGCGAAAGAAACTCAAATATTTGTTGGGAAAAGATGTGTTGTACACCTTGTATAATAATAATAATGCTGACAATGTAAAATTAATTGTGGTGCATCGTATGTTGTATGAGACATTGGGAAAATATTTAATTTTGGAGTCACGGTTTAGTGAGCTCATGTTTTTGAGGCACATGGTTATGTAATATCACTTAGAGGTTTTGTGCAAGCTTTTCTTTATAAAAGCAAGCACATGAGTAGTTGTTGAGGTTATCTAGCATAACCTTTGGCTAGTTGGCTAAGGTTGGACTGACCATCTCTTGTAAGTTGCATATGTGATAGAGGAAGCATGGATTGGTATGTGTGTTTACATGGTTTTCATTTGCTTGTTCACATGAAAGAATGCAGATAGGGTGCTTGACACTTTAGAAGCCTTGCACATAGAATTTGCAAGTGTATTATAATCTTGTTCGTGGAGATAATACGTTGAGTTTTGTGGGTGCTTTTGGAGGCTGGACTTTTCCCTTTAGAGGGTTTTCCTAGGGCACATTTGGTGTTCTCTTGTGATATGTTTGTTATTCTTTTGCATTGTGAATTTTAAATACTTGTTTTACATTTGTTTCTCTCATAAGGGTTATGTGGAAATGGTTTATTATTTCTGTAAATTTTCTTTCATTTGGTATCAGAGTCTGGTTGTCAAGTTGTAGGAAGAGACATCTTCCTAGTTGTTAACCCTTGGTATGAGTGGATTCTTGTGCATAGTTGAATCTATGGTCTTGCAAGAAAATATTGCAAGCATTTTAAGGTTTTCAGATGTGTTGCAAATATGCGGTTTTAAGTTGATTTAGCAAAAAGGTTTTTGTTTGGGCTCAATTTGTGTGGGTTTTGGAGGTGAAGTTCTGCAGATGACCTCCTAGGCAAAAACAAATCTCACCATTGGATCCAAAAGGCCAAAAAAACTATATTTTGATATAAAACTCAATACCTTTTGGACAAAACAAAATTAAGGCCATTCTTGTAGGGTTTGGAGGAATATGTGGAGGTCGTGTCTATACTTTCTGTACAGATATGTACAAGTCATACACTGAAGAAGTCAGCAGATCTAGCAAGTCAATGGTACAATAGGTAATATCCTATAGCGCAATGTCTACGTCATCTTCGTACAATTACATAGTTGAAAATTAGAAAATCTGAGTTCCTATGTATCAGTTGTTGATGTCATCTAATGCAGAGAGTTTGGTTTAGGCCAAAGCCCCAGGTCATATGCATGACTTGCCACCTAGCATTAAAGCCCCAGTCACAAGGGGCCAATGCCTGCTCCTAACCAACCCATAGGGGCTAAACCCTTAGAGTTTACACTAGGGTTGCGCCACTAATGGGCCATTAGTAACCACCGTTGCAACCTGGAACACCGCTCCACCATCGCAAAGCCACCCTTGTGCCACCGCCACCAACGATGCCGCACATCCTCAAACCAAATACTGACAGGTGTATTTTTTATTTGCCTTAAGGGGGCATATTTTTTCAATGGGCCATAACTCCTTCCCACGATATTGGATTTTTGACTTCTTATAGTTGACAAAGAGCTCTTTCCAAGCACAACATAGTGGTGTCAGTGGCTTTTCCAAACTTTATTGTTTGTGACAGAAAATGTCAGTTGGAAGTTGGTTTCTCTCTCATTAATTTGATAGGTCATATCTTGTGCCCATGGTGTTCAATTTTGGATTTCTTATAGGCCACAGAGGGTGTTTCCAAGCACTTCATAGTGGATTAGGTGTTTTGGTGCAGTCGTGGCTGGAGGGTTAACAGAATGAACTGTCCAAACCATGTAGCTAGAGTAAACACAATGGAAACAACACAATTATAGAATTCAATGGAAGATTCATATATTCAGAATATCAAAGGATTACAATGCTCATATGCCAGCAACATGCAGGCTACAATCATAAGGTTCACAAGCTTGATTTCCAGTTACAACATATATGAAAGATATGGCATTGAAGTGCCTTTCTAGAACTGATGGGGAACTCTCAGTGGAAGCACATGTCACCATTTGTATTTGACAAAAGATACATTCTCAACATACATTCCCCACATGCTTTCTCAACATACATTCTCAATATGCTTTTGCGATATGCATTCGCAATATACATTCAGTGAAATGATACAAAACTTACGCCGATGCTAATGTCTTCAGCCAAACCCTAAGATCTCTCACCGCCAGCTGATTCCTCTGAAGGATCTCCGTCAGTAACACTTGTCTTGTATCACCTCGATTTGAATCTTAGGCCGTGACTTCCATTCAATGCCTTGAACCTCTCTTTGGCCAGACTATCCTTGTCGCTCTGAGCAAGGAAAGCTTTTTCGATGGCCTCTGTCTCACCGATAACAGCTTCAACTCCTCCAATCAAACCCTAGCACATGGAGATGCTAGGTGATCTACTATTCACACTCCAATCTAGTCCTTTGCGCTGCCTGTAACATCCATATCCGATTTGACTAGAAAAACTAGGTTTTAACAAAGGTAATTTTTTGTTTCTTTACTAGGTAATCAAATACAAAAGAACTTATCTACTACCAAGTATAACATTTTTCACTTTAACATAAACATGATTTCATTTTCATAAAACTGAAAGAAATGATATACAATAAACATTTTATTTTCTAACAATTTGAAATTTTCTTGAAACAAATAAAATATTGGAAACATACCATTAACATGCATCTCGATTGTCGACCCATCACATTCAAGACTCGGCAATCCTCAGTATTTGGAAGAGAAAGTATCTTCAAGGAGCTTAACCTCCAACCATAGACCGTCGGTCTCCTGCACTCCTTCCTAACCAGAAGTGGCCCTACCCTACTCAAGAGGATAGACTTAGGATAACCATCAGTGTTTGCCATCTGAGCTCTGGTGTTGTAACTTATGTCTTGTTATCGTGCAGATCCCTAGATACCCTCTAGTCATGCACGACTCTCCACAAGAAACGCCATCCAGTCACAGTGAACATTCGATGCACTTGAGGATCGTGCACCACCTTGGCCAAAGGATTTGTTTTTAAATAGCGTTCTAGGAACGCATGAACTTAGTTCACCCACCCTACTCGACTTGAACTGATCGAAATCCTACAGTTTCCTATTTGTAAGGTTTAAACAAATGTCGACCTCGATGACCTCAAGGTTTTAGGATTTTCTCCTGCAAAAGTGCATGGCGCAACGTTTACTCTAATCCCGAGTTTATAGTTTCATAATCCCATATTCATATAAAACATCGTTTAATAACACTCGCTCCTAAGTGGTTTCAAACTTGGCTTTTCGGTTCCCATGTTTATACAACATACCCAAGTATACAAAACAATTTCCTATTATCCCAGAATTTAAGGGTTTTAGACCCATAAAGGTCTACAAAATAAAAACGACACTAGAACCATCGCATGCAACGTAATCTAGACTCAAAATGCAAGTTTTTCCCACCCTATTTGTTCATTACAAACCATGACGGCTTTCGACCAATACTAATACTTTAACTTTCTACTCCCCTTTCCAAGTCAAATAGTTTCACATGGTTCATTGAGATAAGAGTCGTATATAAGATAATAAAGGGTTTGGAATCTTTCTTACGACATTAGAGATGACCAAACACATGGTTGACCTCTAACTAAAGATATAAGACGAATAAGACACTAGCTGGTTACAACTACATCTTCAGCTGTCAAACACACTAAAGTTTACGTCAAAACATGCTTTAAATATGAGGTTTTAAACTCCTACACAACATGCACGTAGAGCAATGTGGTTTCTCACTATGGAGCTATCATTTCAAGTGCACCAAAGGCAGTTTTAAGTTGATAATACAGTCTTAAAGGAAACTTTCTAATCATACGTCATTGCCAACCGTTTATAGGATGTAGTTTACATTTTACATCATGCAATGATCATTCATAGATGTGTGCACATTGAGAACTATGTTCTATCATCATACGGTGTCGTTCATGATAGGCAATGATCTAGTTTCTGAGTTCTTGAATACTAAAACACAGCAATGAAAACTATTTCTGAGGTTTTAAATACCAAAACACAGCAATGATACAATTTTATTGATTAACCTCACATAGAAATCACAGTAGGATGACGTTGTCATCATATTCTAACCGTTGTAAACGTATTACGTTATCCTTGCATAGATGAGACACAATTACTGACCTAAACTGTGAAAAAGAAGAGAATGGGAAAAACCTGTCGACAAAGTTGAAGACTGCTGTGGCAAGTTCCCGGTGATCTTTGCAGACTCTTGACTCTCTACACACCTATCCATGTTCTCCTCTGGCAAGACATGCCTCCTCTAATTTTCTAAACACTATCTACTCTGCTAGTCCAGCACAGTGAATGCCAAAGACTCCCCTCAATCCTCTCTGCCATTTTTTTCTTCTTTCTAAACAGCGATAGTCTCCAACAAAACTATGCTCTCCACGACCACTAAGATGCAATCAATCCCATCTCCCTACAGTTGCACTAAACTCTCAACTGAATGACCTCCAGTTTCCCTCTCAGCCCAGAAGATGACGGGCATTCTCTACGGTTTTAGTTTCTTGTTTCTAACAACAGCTCCCCCAACTGACTATCTTCCCCACCACAACAATGGAGTATCTCCTTTAACTCCCCCACTAAGATGGAGTGTCCAGCATTTAACTCCCAGTTACACGTAAATCTCAACGGTATCATCCTTGCCCGACCATAGCGAAGGAGATTCCAATTGATAGTTCTACGGTTTTCCTTGGTTTCTTAACAACCATAGCCCCCCTCAACGATGACGGGGCATCCACATTTATTGAACGGTTACACTTTTATCACAAGCACATAACCTCCTACTGACTACCACGAAGAGGATCCCATCGTCTTATCTGCAGTTTTCAAATTCTAACTACCGACTACCACTGTCCTCATGCGCCCATGATGAGGGAATAAGAAGCATTCATGTTTGGTTCCACTATATTCTCCATGACATCACTCTTACCGAGCTCAGTGAAGAAGCAGATTGGTCTATATCTGCGGTCTTAATGATTCTAAACAACAACAACACCGATACCTTGCACCTCAACAATGATGGAGCAACTCAGCATTGAACTCACGACCGGCACATGCCTATACACAAGGGTCGACATAACTGCAGCTATCCGACTCCTCATTAGCAGTGGCCACACTCAATATGGAGGTTCTAAATGACGACGTGGCATATCAACTTCGTCATTCTTCCACAAGGAGACTTCTAACCTTCGACAAATGCAACCTAACAATGCTAGTGGAGAGAAACTCTCACAAGGTGATAACTAATAAATGCAAAAGGTGACTCCAAGGTCGAAAAGAGGTAAAGAATCAAAACCGACTAAAATAATAGAGTATGGGTTTGATCCAAGACAACTCAAGTCGTAAACTTGAAAAGAAAAAGACGTATTCGCAAAGGATAACGTCCCAACCAATAGAGCTTGGGCATAAAACAACATGACTCGATGAGAAGCTAACATCAAGCAAACTGACGAAAAAATACCTCCCATTAACTAAGTTATGACTAAAACGATTTTGAAATATCCTTCCAAATGACGACAAAAATAGTTAAAGCATAAATCAACTTCACAACTTCACATTCGACTTCCGTCGATTTACAAAAGGGAATAAATTCACAACACATGATCAATGCATTTTGACGACAATCACGACGGATTGGTCATAACGCATCACAAGGTTTCTAAATCATTTGATGCACAAAATGACTTCTCGCATCTTTCAACTATGAGACGTGATCCACCAATTCGCGACAAATAGGTTCATCTATTAACCTACAAATGAAATAATAATCATCTATATAAGACGACTCGTTTTGGTGGACTTGCGACAACGACGTCGATTCCAACATTCTATATGACGACTTAGGAAAAGGGTGTTACACCTTATCTTCAGATGTCGACATCTAGTCTTAAACTATCCCAGTCGAAAAACAAGACTAAATTCATGGCTTTAAGGTTTATCTACCTATTTGGCGTTTTCAGTAACAAACACCCATGGTTAATTTCCAGAGTCTATACTCTCTCTCAAAGATACTTTCTCTTCCTGTCGAACATGGTCCACCTGTTCCTGCAACGACAGTCTCACATACAATTTTGTGGTCAAAGCACCTATGTTCCAAATCAAAGCATAATATATCCAAACATCATTTCTCTTAACAAAAGGACATTTAATCTACAATATCACATTGATCATAATCAATAAATTCTAAAATTTCATAGAATTAATTTTGTCTAAATAAATCATCAGTTTCCATGTCATCCACAACACATTATACACTGAAATTTGCAAGAAAGTAAATAGCATAATCAATTCCAAAAAGAGGGATGTAAAACTGCTAAACAGGAAAATAAAATAGGAAACAAACGAATATGATACAACAAAGCCATTCCACTGATTTCGACAGAAATCTCATCAGTGGAATGCTTCACATCGACATTTTGCAACAACAGAAGTACAAAAAGGAAAAGAAATCTATAGCTATGCAATTTGTATTTACAGGGAACAGAAAACAGATTGATGACACAGAATAGTTTGATTTCTCCTTCACAATGCTCGATTACATTCGCACAATTGCGTTCAATTATAATATCATATTCGATCTGATTACAATACTATATCTCAGTTGGTTCATTTCCCTGGGGTTTATAAGCTTGCCCTGAGGAACACCAACCCAATTCCAAGCGACTGGGAGACTGATTCCAAGCGGTTGGGAGAACGACTCTAAGCAGCTGGGAGAAAACTAACTGTCTTCAAGCGGTTGGGAGACCAACCGTTTAACAACTTGACAAATGCAAGCTAATTACTTGGGACTTACAAACATAGGTTCTAGGTCTTGAAGAGCCTAGATACAAATAGAAATGACATGCATTGGTCAAATAGATCTTATTACAACATAAAACATGATTTAAAACAAAACATGAACTTAAATGCCTCATGGAGGCCACCTTGTGTTAGGTGCTCCTGCACCAAGAACAAAATATCTAATCTAAACTATCATAATTGCTAACTGACTTCCTAATACATCTAAGATATATATATCATCTTCAAGCTCAAAGAATCTTTTTTCTTGGTTTGGTTATCAAGCTCATAGAATCTTCTGCATCAGCCACAAGAAGTTACAAACTCCAATGAAAGGATGTAACGTGTAGAAACAAGTAGGTTGGCCTACAACATCTGGTAATGCTCTGCAATTGCATGAAACTAGGTGCAGACCTCAAGGAAGGTCTAACTGATCCATATGTGCCATGTACAATGTTTCATTTGGCTCTGCAAGTCACGGAAGTGCTCCGCAAACCTTCTCCTTCAGCTGACTGACTGGATTCTCTGTTATGAGAAAACTGATGATCTTCTGATAACGATAACTTTTAGTAGACAAATCCAAATAACCTAAAATTTGAATATGATGTAGATGATGATATGTAGATGCTAAGTCCTGCTCCACATGCTCTAATATAAAGATGCGGTAAAATGCGGTACGAAATGCTAAAACTACAAATGACTGAACTGAACTAGAAATGAAAGAAAAAGAAAGAATACAAATATTTTTTGTTGATGCAAGATTGCTTTGCAACCTGGGATGCTCCTGCATCATGTTTGGTCACTTGGTGGAATCTAGAGAGTTTTTGGTTGTCTCTAGAGAGTTTTTGGTTGTCTTCTGACTTTGAGGACATGGATGATACATATGTGAGATTCAAGATCTCATTTCAGTGAGAGTTTGATGTAGGTGAATAAAGAGTGGTGATCGTGGTGTCATGGAGATTCTTGTATGTATGGAGATTTGACATGACATGATGGTTTATGCGAGTACATGGTATTGGTTGTGGAGTTGGCCTATTTGGTGGCTTGGAACTCCTGGACAACCTCTTGGTCCTATTGTATAGTAGTGCTTGCATGTTTTAGATTCAACTAGATTGTGGTTATGCTTATCTATGATATTCCATTGTTCTAGTTTAGCTATTTTGGTGTTTTAAATTTATAGGTCTTCCAGATGATAAGTGGATTCAAATTTGCATGCATGTCCATGACATGGATGGTTTTGCATGATTAATCAAAGCTTGTGGTTTTGTAGATCTGTGAAGAGACTATTTTCCAGATTGTGAATCCCTTAGAGGTGTTTCTAGTTGCAAGATAGTTACAGGTTTGCATGCATGGTTTGAGGAGGTTGTTTGTAGCTTTCTTGATGTGGAGGTGTTGGTATGGATTAGTCATTCAACATTTCTATAGTGTTTTCTTGATGGGTTCCTAACTGATTACTCTATTGTGGATTTGCAACAAATTAGATCTAGGGTTGATCTGGTGTTTGAGTTGTGAAGAATCTACATGATTATCTATCATTGCTTCTGATTTCGTTATTACTGATGCAATGTTGAGTTTGCTTGCTTTTGATTCTACATTGTGGTGGATTCATGTTGTGCTTCTTTGAGATCTACAAGTTGTGTCGCTTTATGGACTATTTATACCCACAGGTTGCATATATAACTTGGATGTGTTAGCAACTAGCTGTGGTTGTTATTCCAGTGGTTGATGAGTTCTTGGCAGCTACTTAGGCCTATTTGCTACCATTGGAGTTGGTGTTTGTGTTTGGATGCCTAGCCAAAGGTGATGAACACACTAATTGTCACATAGAAGCAACCAATAGATGGAAAGCAGCTAGAAATGGTTCCTAAACAATTGAAAGAAAAATTTATAAAAGGAACCATATGAATTTTTGGGCACTAAAGGAGGGTATTTTAAAAAAACATGAAGAAGTTCGACAAACACCTCAGCCCATATTTGGGAAGACAAAAAACTTATCATGATGCCAATAGGAATTAGTCAATTAAACAAAGTATTATTAAGAAAAAAAACAAATTGCAAAGAAATAAATTGGAGAAAAAAATCATTGAAGTCTACAATATCAGAAAAATTGAAGAAAAAAAAGACCAACTTCAGTAATATAAAAAATATGATAGGAACAAGTCTCATGACAAAAGGAATGGAGATGACATGGAGAAATAAAAGGAGATTTTGACCCCTTAGACACAAAGGACTAAAGAAAAAGAAAATGAAAACGAAAAGTGATGGGATGAACTATCCATAAAAAGTCCTAAACAAACTTCATGTAGTATCTTGCCAACACCATGAAACTCCTAATCTTTGAGGCATTAGTGTGTGCTAGCCACTCCACTATGGCTTTAAACTTTGGGAGATCTATTGCGATACCCTCACCAAAAGTACCCCAAGTATTGAACCTCTAGATGGAAGAAAAATATTTGTCAAGTTTAGCATACAAGCGGTGTTCCTATAGGCACTACAAAACCTTCCTCAAATGTTTTGCATGCTCTTCCTCCATCCGGGAATAAGTCAAGATGTTATTGAGGAAGACAAACACAAACTGATATGAATAAATATGGAAAACACTATTCATGAGCCTCCTAAATACAATAGGGGCATTCGTTAGCCTGAAAGGTACCATAGTGAACTCATGATGCCCATATATGGTCTAAAAAGCTATCTTGTGGATATCAACTTTTGCAATCTTGAGTTGATGATATCCTGACTTTCAGTCAAATTTAGAAAATAACCAAGCACCCTTGACCTAATGGACCAACAATCCCTTTGGGAGGACTATCTTTACCTACTGGAGTTTGCATACAACAAAAATTATCACAATTCCATAGGCATGACACCTTACCAAGCATTATACGAGAATCTTGTAGGACACCACTGATTGCAAGAAGTATGCCGATGCTAATACATTGGATCGACATTTCTCAATCAGTGAAGGTTTTTGAAAATGTGACCCCACAAGAGCCCTATTCATTATTGAAAAGGCTCTAAACTTGCACCTAGATTTGTGGGGCCTTTTGAGATCCTTGAGTTAGAGGGGTCAGTAGCTTGCCATCTAACATTACCACCCAATCTATTAGGTATCCACACCATCTTCCATGTATTCATCTTGAGGAGATATTTACAATTGCCACGTGTTGAATTGAATGACCCTGCAGGTAGAGGGAGATAGGTAGTTGGTTGTCGATCCCCTATGCATTGTGGTGCATTAGAGGTTGGGCCTTGAAGCCAAGAGATGGACAATGTTAGGGTCTAGTGGAATAGGTACAATGAGAGGACTACGTAGGAGGAGGTAGCACCCATTTAAGTAGCTTATCCACACTTTTTTCAATGACTTCCAAGAGGAAGTCTAGTTCTAAGTGAGGGAGATGTGATGCCCCACTTCAATCATATTTATTAATTATCCTCATTTTGTCACATGTGGACAAGAAAATTTGAATGCTCTATGATCATTGTATATTTTAGATATCTCTTATATCTTGCACATGGATTTTGAATTGTATACATGTAGCAATATCATTCCAGTCATATGATTTTGATGTACTTGTATCTCTACTTATATTAGTAGACTATTTGTGATTACCTTCTTTTCAAAAAAATTATAAAGTGTAAAGTGGGGGTTTTTAAAGGGCCCCGACTCTTTTACACCAAACAAAACAAATACAACAAAAAAGCTTAGAAGTACAATCTGCATAGCAACAAGAAGCTAACAACACCAAGGTTGTTACCAATAAGCAACCAAACAACAACACACAAGATAGAACAAAACCAACCAACACCAGGCAAACCACCCACTAGCAAAAGACTAAGGACCGACCTGCTTAAGGCAGCTTGAAGTTAAATTGCTTCAAGGTACTCTGGACTCTCACAACATCCTCACCTATTGACTTGTTGAGAAACATTTTCTTCTTGGATGGGCACTCACTCTTTGAAGCTAAAATAGAGTCAAGAGACAAGGGCATGAAGTTTCCTTTGATCGTAACCTCCTATCTGAGTTAGGACCAACAACATCCTATTCCTTGCCAACCTTCTCCAAATCACTAGTCTTGAGATGAGGCCTAACCTCAGAAGGTGAATTACAAATTCCATTCAAAGGAGCCTTAGCTAGAGACAGGAGAACCTCCATACCATTGCCAACTGTGGCCAACTCCTCAACAAACTGAGGAAGGTGAGGCGCCAACTAGACCTTTTTCCTCCACAAATTATTCACCCTTTTATTATTTAATTAATCATACAACTCACAACCAAATGACTTGCTTTGTTGCATTTGAAGCATAGCCCAAAGATTCTTCATAAACAATTTGTTGAACCCATTTCCCCAATTTGGAAGATAATGTGATAAAAGATGGAAGCACCTTATCAATGTCCATATTCACACAAAGTCTAGCAAACAAAAACCGCTTTCCAAACTTGGTCACCAAACCCATGGCCACAAGCTTCTCGATGGAGTTAGCTCTACCTTCCAACATCTCCTCCCAATACTCCAACGGTAACCTAGGAAGTCTAACCCAAACAAGAACCTACATAAAGACCTCCTTCTTGAGGTCAAAGCTAGGGTACCAGTTTTTGAGGAACAAACTAGCTCTGTCAAGGAACCGTGGACCAACTACGATAGTTCAAGCACAATCTTCATCAATTGGAGAAGGAAATTAGGAAGATGCCCTTGGGCAAGGATGAGATTTCCAATCGGCCGATAGGCCTCCATTTCCTCTGAGCCCAAGACTTGAACACATCAATATTAGGTCTGGCACCTAAAAATTTCCTAATAAGTACATTCATAAGCCGAGAAGCTAATCTTTCAACAATGAAATCAAGAATCTTGAGCATTGCCAACTCGAAAACCACATTCAAAACCTAATGCAAAGATTCAGTGGTAGTATCCATGCATGGCTTCCCTACAACACCCGACTCAACATTTTTGACCAAAATAGCCTTAAATGCTAAACCCTTACCCTTCAAGTCAATATCACTAATAGCAAGGTTGCGAACACCAGACAACCCCCGCCATGCCATGGCAAATCAAAAGCACCAAGAACACAAACAAAACCCCTACAGTCATTGGATGGGAAGCCAACTTCAACAAGTGTCAACAAATCCTTTGTAGATAGCGTGGGAGACATACCCTGCCCAGCAACTGTTGAGTTTTTAGCTTTGTTCGAAACTTCTGTACAAGCTCAGTGTGAATGTACAAGTAGTTTGAGTTATTTCTATTTTGTTATTCACTTAAATGATAAAGTGAATTTTTTTATTTAGCTAATTAAGTTTAATAAAGTGTAGATATACACTAATGACTTAAACTTATCTTCCAAGTCATCTCTTGCATGAGATAAGGATGCTTTATTTGGAAGATTAGATTATTAGCTGAATAGTATAAAGATAGATGCAAGATCTAAGTTTAATAACTCAATACAGTGTTATCATTCTGTGCAACTCTAAGGAACAATTGTGGAGGTTTCCTTGTAAGCTTTTGAAGGAATGCAAATCTGATTTGAAGGTGTAAATTATCTATGTTCTTCGTTTCCATAGTTGAAATTTCAATTATTCTGTGATTGGTTCAATGTTTTCTAACATTAGAAAATTAGCCACCTAGGTTGGAATTTTCTACATGGTATCAGAGCTTGGGCAGGAGGAAATTCATGTAGCTCGAAGAAGGAATTTCGGGGTTTTCTTTTAAAACTCGCAGGTCGATTTGAAGGATAAATCATTCAACTTTTTTAAGGAGAAATCGTGTCAGTTTCTTTGAGAAATTGTGGCCAAGGTTTTTTTTTAAAATTGCAAGTATTTTTTTGCAAGAAAATCGTGACTTTTTGAAGGAAAATCATGCCATATTTAGCATAAATCATGTGATGATTTCAAGGAAGATAATGGTTGGAAAGAGTGAGAAATCACAATGGAAAAGGTGTAAAATCGCATGACTTTTGCAAAAGTGAAATTGCATAGGTATTTAGGGATTTGTTGTGTCATTTTCTAGCAAAAATTGTGCACCATTATGTTGTAAACCCGCGACCAAGGGTTTTGCAAAAAATTGGCGGCCAGGGTTTGGCCAAAAATTACAGGTATTTGTGTAGATATTTTTTACTCTTCTTTTAGCAATTTTTTGAGGCTATAACTAGTGTTTCAAAGTGACAGCTAGGGCAGAAGAAAACGAGGGTTTATTTTAGGTGTTTTTACACAAAATTTAACCAAGTTTGCAGAAGCAGTTTTGAAGAAGAACTAGGGCTTACAATTGGTAACCTAGGGTTTTGGAAAAGTTATTTTTTAAAAAAATTGAGAAATTTATTATTTCCAAATCTGGGAATTTTCTTTTTACAAAAAAATATTTTTAATGGCATCATTGAGCGCCATATTCAAGGATAGACTAGATGGTGCGTTAGATTTCTTGCCTTGGAAAGTCATAGTGACCTTGTTATTGGAGGAAAATGATCTCTAGAAAATCAAGGATCAAGTGGCTCACCTACAGATCCACAAGATTTGGAAATTCATTAAAAGAAAGAAATTAAAGCCAAGTGGATGATCCTAGATGCAGTGAAGGATCATTCAATTCCACATTTGTCAGTGAAGAAAACAACCAAAGAGATGTTTGATGCTTTGGTTAGTCTTTTCCAAAGTGAAAACATTAAAATGAAAATTATATTAAGAAACAGACTCAAATCCATAGAGATGTCTAATTTGGATATTGTTACCAGTTACTTGATGAAGGTCACTCAACTTCGTGACCAACTTGCAACAGTCGAGGATGAGGTTGAAGATGCAGAGCTAGTGAACTTAACTTTGAATGGGTTCTCATCTTCATGGCATGCATTTGTACCAAAGAAAGAATTTCTTCCTTTGAGAGACTGTGGGATTATTCTATCCAGGAGGAAACTCAAATGGAGTCAAGAGCCAACAAGAAGGGTGGTGACCATAATTAAGCTCTCTTTGGACAAATGAAGGGAAATAAAGGAAAAGAGAACAACAAGGGGAAAGGAAAAGGATGAGGATTCATCCTCATAGGTAGGGAAGAAGGACTTGAGTAAAATCAAGTGTTTTATTTGTCATAAGTTTGGTCATTCTACATCACAGTGTCCAGACAAGAAGAAAAACCAAGGGAAGCAAAATAGAAGGAAGTAGTAGCCTCTGCAGAAACTAAGATGAATGAGCTTGCTGCCAAGTTTGAGAAGGAATTCTCAATGGTTTCTTGTCTTTCTACCAGTACGATGCCAAAGGATGCTTGGTATGTGGACAGTGGGGCCTATAGGCATATGACATCATCCTGTTAGTATGTTAGCAAACTGTAAGAACACAACTCTGAAATTTAGGTTGAGCTTGTGATGATGCCAAGTATCCAATAGCAGGAGTTGGTAAAATTCTCTTTCAACTTTAGTCAAGTACCTCTTTAAAGGTTGATGATGTTTTGTTTGCTCTTGGTCTCAAGAAAAAATTACTTTCAGTTTTAGTAATGGAGGATGAGGGCTTTGTTGTTGAATTCAAGGATCGACAAGTTCTTATTAGACCGAAAGGATCTTGCCCAAATACAACAATGTTATAGGGGTTAAAGAAGGCAACCTTTATAGGTTACAAGGTGAACTAGTTCTAGCAGCATTAAGGAGCAACATCATAGATTATGAGCCTTCCATCTTTCAAGAGGCAGCAGACTAGCAGGTTTGGTGGGATGCCATGGTGGAGTACACTTCCATCATGAAAAATGATGTATGGGACATATCACAAGACCAGAAGGGAAATCCGTTGTGAGTTCCAGGTGGCTCTTCAAAATCAAGCATGTTGTAGATGGTAGCATTAGGAAGTTCAAAGTGAGGTTTGTGGCAAGAGAGTTCTCTCAAAAGGAGGGAGTGGACTATGAGGAGACCTTTGCTCCAGTTGCCAGATACAGTTCTATTAGAGTAATTATGTATTTATCTTTTGTCATGGGATGGAAGATACGTCAGATGGATGTTAAGACAACTTTCCTTATGG
Organism: Cunninghamia lanceolata; assembly: GCA_027924645.1. Taxonomy (NCBI): domain Eukaryota; kingdom Viridiplantae; phylum Streptophyta; class Pinopsida; order Cupressales; family Cupressaceae; genus Cunninghamia; species Cunninghamia lanceolata. The sequence goes on along the minus strand of BSBN01000520.1, from coordinate 19,322,709 downwards.
GATTATTGAGGAAGAAGTGTCTATAGAATAGCCTTAGGGATTTGAGGTAAATGGGAAGGAATCCCATGTTTGCAGGCTTAAGAAAGCATTGTATGGACTTAAACAAGCACCAAGAGCTTGGTATTCCAAGATTGATCAATATTTGCAAAGTATGGGCTTTACCAAAAGTGAAGCATATCCTAATCTATATTATATAGTGAGTGGGTCAGATATACTAATTTGATATTGAATGTAGATGATTTGTTCATTACAAGATTAGAATATCTAATTACAGGGTGCAAAGAAAATTTAGTTGCTGAGGTTTGAGATGGACATCAGCTTGATGCATTGCTTTTGTGGTTTAGAGGTTTGGTAGAAACCTGGAGAGATTTCCCTTGGGCAGGGTAAGTATGTAGTTGAAATACTGAAGTGATTCTTGACGAAGGACTGCAAACCCATGGCCACACCTATGATCACTAATATGAGGAAGGTGACAACTTCAAATTCAAATGTGATTGATCCCACGTTGCATAGGTAGCCAATAGGTTCCTTGATATATTTGGTTGACACAATACCAAATTTATATTTTGTAGTGAACACCTTGAGTCAGTTCATGGTGGAGCCAAGAAAGGAGCATTAGGTAGTAGTAAAACATGTGCTCAGATATTTGAAGAGCACAATGGATTATGGTCTGAGATATCTTAGAGATGGTGAAGTGAAGTTGCAAGGGTATTGTTGTGACCTAATCACACATTGCCCCATTGCAAATGGGGACCCCCTTTTTTTTGAGCTCTGATTCTTTGCATGAAGTTTCGATGATGTCTTTAGTTTGTTGTGTGATGAAGTTAGTGGTTTGTTTGAGTTCGTAGTCTAGTTTCTAATTCAAGAGTCATTTGATTTCCTTTTGAGACCAATCTTGATGTTTGTTTGAGATCCTAAAAATGACTAAGTCTGGTATCCTGATATCCTAAAAATCTTGAAAAATTGACTAAGTCTGAAATCTGGTGGATCCTCCAAATTCTAGATTTTGCATGTTAAATCCGGTGGATTCGAGACCTATCTCAAACATCCTGAAAGGTATATTGAAAAATATTTAAAGTATATATTTTTCAATATACCTTGCCCTGAGGAACCCTTAAAATGGCTAAGTACTAAAGAGGGGCGTAAAATCTTGATCCAGTGTGCCAAGACATGAAGGGAGTGCAAAATCCTCAACTGTCGCGTCCTAACCAACGCGCCAAGATCAAGAAGCAATCAAAACATCCAACCGCCGTGCCCTAACCAAGGCACCAATATCAAGAGGATTTGAAATACTTAACTATTGCGCCATGATGATGGATTTATGTTAAGTGAAAGGAATGATTTTAAGAAGATCCAAGAAGCTGATCTAATGCGCCCAAACCAATCTGCCCTTGTGAAGAAGAGATAAGGATGATTTTAGGAGGTACTTTATCCAAGCATCAAAATCCTCAACCAATGTGCCATTTTTGGAAGGCAAGGTAAAGTGAGTTTTTGAAGAAGTGTTGGAGGAAAGATCAAAATTTGGATCTCTTGCGCCACATCCATTGCGCCAAGGAATGAGAATGTTTAGTGGCCAATTTCAAGATACTTTCCAAGAAGAGATAAAAAACCTTATCTAGTGTGCCACAATTGAGTGATGATGAAGTCAAGTTTATAAGTATGATGAGATGAGGATCCAACATCCCCAACCGGTGCGCCTAAGGAAGAAGGAATAGTTTGGTTTAACTTTGAATCAAGGAGCAACCAAAAACCTTAACCAATGCGCCCTTATGAGGAGGTTCAACCAGAGTCCAAAAACCTTAACCAATGCACCCAAGGTCAAAATGCATCCTTCAAGTGGAGATCAAGATTTGTGACCAAGACAGGGGAGTGTGGAAGTGCAACTCTTAAGACAAGGATCCAAAACCTTCAAGTAATGCGCCACCTTATGGAAAGGAGTTAAAATTAAGTTTTGAAAGCATTTTAAGAGATCAAATTTGTCATCCAATGCGCCACCTTGGTGACTTTCAAATGAAGATTTAAAACCTTCAACCAATGCGCCAACCACAAATGATAAGCAAAAGGTCAAATTTCAAGAGGAGATCTACTTCGTGATCTAATGCGCCATCATTCAAGGAGGATAAATTCAAGTTTCTTGACATACTTCAATGAAACATCAAAAAACCTCATCCAATGCGCCATAACTGATATGTGGTTTGATTCAAGTTAAATGAAGAAAATTAAGTAAAGGATGAATTTCTTATCCCATGTGCCACTCCTAGTGTGATGTTTGATTTGAATTTTATGATTGCTCTCAAAAAATCAACTAATTTGCCAACCAATGTGCTTAGGTTAGAAATGCATGAAATGGTTCTTATGTGTTATGAAATCAAATGTTTAAATGATTAATGTTGCTTCTTTGTTTATGTTGTAGGAGCGAGGCTTGAGATAAGGAGTCATCTAAGAAGTAAAAGCTTGAACCACCTTCATGCTAGGAGTGAAGTGAAGATAAAAGATAGCTACTCTAAGAGGTCACTTCAAGATCATCACCCAAGTCTTCATCATCAACGGTATTGTGTTAAGATCATCGTGTTGGAACACTTCATCAAACATTCCAAAGTCATTCATCTGTATACTTCAATTTCTCCTAATCTTCAAGTATCCAAAGAGTCTCCCTAAAGCATCATCATCTACTCTCTACTACTCTCTATAAAGATGCATCCAAAGATCAATCTACAACCTACTTGCAAGAGAAGAAGAAGCATTACAAAAGTTAAACCAAATGAGCAACATCTATCATACATCTAGTTTACAAGAAGATGAACAAGGCAGAATCAACAAAGTATTTCCAAACATACAAATTCAAAGAAATCACATTGAAGACATCAAAAGATGATGCAATTTGGGAATATACTAAGGTGGCACCTACGTGGCAGACACTCATCATCAAGCCAATCATATTTTGCCACATCATTCGACAAGCAAGAAGCCAAAGATGACATCCATGTGGAAGATGCTCCAAAGATTCCATCTTATCTTATCTTCTTGGAAACTGTGCCTTCAATGCCTCTTTCATGTACTAAAAATAGCAAGTTGTTGTAACTACCTGCTAAGGTGGCATGATCTGAGCCTTTGGCTATCTGGATTGATCCTGGCCTTTCATTGTAACTCTGGAGCTCTATATAAAGGCCTTGTTGCCTCATTTGTAAAATCATTAGAGATTATAGAGATCATTAGTTTGTAGACAAGTAGGAGTAGAATAGAAGAGACTCTCAAAATTTCCTGAGAGGACTTGAAGTTGTTGTACATATTTCCTAGGATTAATGCAAAGACATTAGAGCATTGTTTGGTGTTAAGCGTTGTCTTGTGAAATCACATGGTTTCTTGTATCTTGATTGAATGGAGAGATGTTTCAAGTAGATTAGAAGTAGATTAGCAATTCATTGATGTAATGCATGCATGTATTGAATATTTGATCAACTCCTAGCTCATGCTTTTAACATTCATCGTTGGTGAAGTGTTGTCTAAATCTAGTCTGAGCCCCATCATTTGCTTAAGTTTGATTGTGAATGCTTGTTTGAGCTGCGCCGTCCAATGGGTGCTTATGCGAGCCTTCAGGATTTGAAAACCATTCACGTACCTTAGGAGATCATACCAACTTCATGTAGTTGTAGGCATCCTTGGCGAAGTGGAGTTAGGTTAATTCAAGAGTTTGTCTATTCATGCATCATCATTGCTTCATTGACCTTAGATTAGCTCCCTAAACCCTATCTTTTTTCCCTTTTTTATCATTGATACATCGTGAATACTTCATCCACACTAAAAGGAGAAATAAGTTGAATGAATGAAGATGAAGTCTAATGTAAGTCCCTTTGTGATTATCAGCAAGATCACATGTAATCACTGAGTTCATCCACCATAAGTTATAAAAAGGAACCTTGGAGTTATTTCATTAGATCACATAGTTCAGCCTTTGAAGAGCTTTATTCAAGAGAGAGTGGGATACTCTAATGTTTTACTCTATTGTTGACTTGTCTAAAAACAATCATCAACAGGCATACAAACTTTGATTGGGTAGGCAGCACAATAGACAGGAAGAGTACCTCAGGGCATTGCTTTAGCTTGGGTTCAAGAATGATATCCTAGTTCAATAGGAAGCAAACTTCAGTGGCACTTAGCATAGCATAGGCAAAGTATATGGCAGCGAGTACAGCCATTTGGCTTTGCAAGTTACTTGTAGGATTGTTTGATTAGGAGTTGGATCCTATGGTCATTTATTGTGATAATTAGAGTTGCATCAAACTCTCTAAGAATCTAATGTTTCATGACAGGTTCAAGAACATAAAGATCAAATATCATTTCATTCAAGGCAGGATTCAGAAGGGAGTAGTTAAGCTCCAATACATTTCCAAATATCAGCAATTAGCTAATATTCTAACCAAGCCCTTAGCAAAAGGGAAGTTTGAATCATTCAAAGACAGACTTGGATTGGTGCAAAATTCCTTCCTTGCTAAGAGGGAGTGTTGATTTTTTAGCTTAGATTAGAACTTTTGCATAGGTTCAATGTGAATGTGCAAATAATTTGAGTTATTTGTATTTTGTACTTCACTTTTGTGATAAAGTGAAATTATTTTATTTAGCTAATTAAGTTTAATAAAGCGTAGCTATACACTGATGACTTAAACTTATCTTCCAAGTCATCTGCTGCGTGAGATAAGGATGCTTTATTTGGAGATTAGATTATTAGCTGAATAGTATAAAGATAGATGCAAGATAGAAGTTTAATAACTCAGTATAGTGTTATAATTCCATGAAACTGTAAGGAACAATTGTGGAGGTTTCCTTGTAAACTTTCAAAGGAATGCAAAGCTGATTTGAAGGTGTAAATTATCTGTGTCTATTGTTCTTTGTTTCCATAGTTGAAATCTCAATTATTGTGTGATTGATTCACTATTTTCTAACATTAGGAAATTAGTCATCTAGGTTGGAATTTTCTATAGCAAACACAATAGATATCCCAACCCCACACGACAGATCATACCACTACTACGCACAAGCACCAAACACCATTGGCACACCTTGGTTAGCAGGGCACATACAATCCAGGCTAGTTGACACTGGACCAAACTCCTTCACATTAGAATGACCCTGCACAAAAGCAATCAGGCTCAAAGACACAATAGGGGCTCAAAGACACAATAGGGGATACAAGGAAACCCCTAAGTAGACCTCCCTTTGAACTAGAGGGCGTAGACGCCTTGGAAGTCTTCCACAAAACTAACCCTATTGGAGTGTTCCGCACAACCTCACAGGGAGGAAGAGAAGCCCTATGCTCCTCCACAAGCCTCTAAGCCTCTATCTAGATATCCCAAAGGCATTCATCCTCCACATCTAACTCCCAACTACAATTCCATTCATCAGCATGATCACCTCCATCTACATCGTCATCCTCATCCTCCTCACCCTCATCAAAAGTTTTCATTTGCTTCTTACTCCTTTCCTACTCAAAAATCATACTCCCACTCATTTTCCTTGTCCTTTATTTAGGGTTTAGGGATGAGGGATTAGAGTTGAGGGATGAGGGATTAGGGTTGAGGGTTGAGGGATTAGGGTTTAGGGATAAGGTTTAGGGTTGAGGGTTGAGGGATTAGGGTTTAAGGTATAGTGTTGAGGGTTGATGGTTTAGGGATAGGGTTTAGGTTTGAGGGATTAGGGTTTAGGGTTGATGAAATAGGGTTTAATGTTGAGAGTTGACGGTTGAGGGTTGAGGGTTGAGGTTGAGGGATAGGGTTAATGGTCAAGGGATTAGGGTTAAATAAGAGTGTCAATGGTAGAGGGATTAGGGTTTAAGGTATAGTATCGAGCCTGTTGAGGGTCTAGGAATAGGGATATTGCTTAGGGTTTAGGAATGAGGGATTAGAGTTGAGGGATGATGGATGACAGATTAGGGTTGAGGGTTGAGGGATTAGGGTTTAGGGACAAGGTTTAGGGTTAGGGTTTAGGGATAGGGTTTAGGGTTGAGGGATTAGAGTAAAGGGTTGAGGGATTAGAATTTGGCATTGAGGGTTTAGGGTTTAGGATCAGGGTTGAAGGTCGATGGATCAGAGTTAAGGGTTGAGGGATTAGGGTTTGATGTTGAGGGTTGAGGGTTGAGGTTCAAGGGTCAAGGGTTTAGGGATAGGGTTGAGGGTCGAAGAATTAGGGTTAAAGTAGAGTGTGGAGGGTATAAGGATTAGGGATAGGGTTGGACGGTTTAGGGATAAGGGATTAGAGTTTAAGGTATAGTATCGAGTCTGTTGAGGGTTTAGGAATAGGGATAGCATTTAGGGTTTAGGGATGAGGGATTAGAGTTGAGGGATGAGGGATTAGGTTTTAGGGATAAGGTTTAGGGTTGAGGGTTGAGGGATTAGGGTTTAAGGTATAGTGTTGAGGGTTGATGGTTTAGGGATAGGGTTTAGGTTTGAGGGATTAGGGTTTAGGGTTGATGAAATAGGGTTTAATGTTGAGAGTTGAGGGTTGAGGATTGAGGGTTGAGGTTGAGGGATAGGGTTAATGGTCAAGGGATTAGGGTTAAATAAGAGTGTCGATGGTAGAGGGATTAGGGTTTAAGGTATAGTATCGAGCCTGTTGAGGGTCTAGGAATAGGGATAGCGCTTAGGGTTTAGGAATGAGGGATTAAAGTTGAGGGATGACGGATGACAGATTAGGGTTGAGGGTTGAGGGATTAGGGTTTAGGGACAAGGTTTAGGGTTAGGGTTTAGGGATAGGGTTTAGGGTTGAGGGATTAGAGTGAAGGGTTGAGGGATTAGAATTTGGCGTTGAGGGTTTAGGGTTTAGGATCAGGGTTGAAGGTCGAGGGATCAGAGTTAAGGGTTGAGGGATTAGGGTTTGATGTTGAGGGTTGAGGGTTGAGGTTCAAGGGTCAAGGGTTTAGGGATAGGGTTGAGGGTCGAAGAATTAGGGTTAAAGTAGAGTGTGGAGGGTATAAGGATTAGGGATAGGGTTGGAGGGTTTAGGGATAAGGGATTAGAGTTTAAGGTATAGTATCGAGTCTGTTGAGGGTTTAGGAATAGGGATAGCATTTAGGGTTTAGGGATGAGGGATTAGAGTTGAGGGATGAGGGATTAGGATTGAGGGTTGAGGGATTAGGTTTTAGGGATAAGGTTTAGGGTTGAGGGTTGAGGGATTAGGGTTTAAGGTATAGTGTTGAGGGTTGATGGTTTAGGGATAGGGTTGAGGGTTGGCGGATTAGGGTTTAGGGATAAGGTTTAGGGTTGAGGGTTGAGGGATTAGGGTTTAAGGTATAGTGTTGAGGGTTGATGGTTTAGGGATAGGGTTTAGGTTTGAGGGATTAGGGTTTAGGGTTGATGAAATAGGGTTTAATGTTGAGAGTTGAGGGTTGAGGGTTGAGGGTTGAGGTTGAGGGATAGGGTTAATGGTCAAGGGATTAGGGTTAAATAAGAGTGTCGATGGTAGAGGGATTAGGGTTTAAGGTATAGTATCGAGCCTGTTGAGGGTCTAGGAATAGGGATAGCATTTAGGGTTTAGGAATGAGGGATTAGAGTTGAGGGATGACGGATGACAGATTAGGGTTGAGGGTTGAGGGATTAGGGTTTAGGGACAAGGTTTAGGGATAGGGTTGAGGGATTAGGGTTTAAGGTATAGTGTTGAGGGTTTAGGGATAGGGTTTAGGGTTGAGGGATTAGAGTGAAGGGTTGAGGGATTAGAATTTGGCGTTGAGGGTTTAGGGTTTAGGATCAGGGTTGAAGGTCGAGGGATCAGAGTTAAGGGTTGAGGGATTAGGGTTTGATGTTGAGGGTTGAGGGTTGAGGTTCGAGGGTCAAGGGTTTAGGGATAGGGTTGAGGGTCGAGGAATTAGGGTTAAAGTAGAGTGTGGAGGGTATAAGGATTAGGGATAGGGTTGGAGGGTTTAGGGATAAGGGATTAGAGTTTAAGGTATAGTATCGAGTCTGTTTAGGGTTTAGGATTAGGATTTGACGTTGAGGGTTGAGGGTTTAGGGATAGGGTTGAGGGATTAGGATTTGACTTTGAGGGTTGAGGGATTAGGATTTGACGTTGAGGGTTGAGGGTTTAGGGATAGGGTTGAGGGATTAGGATTTGACATTGAGGGTTGAGGGTCAAGGGATCAGAGTTGAGGGTTTAGGGACTAGGGATCTATAGCAAGACAAAACGTGAGCACGTTATAGCGCGAGCGCGTTATAGCGCGCTCGCGTTTTGTATTTCTATTGAAATGGTAAAAAAGTGGTTACCCCCGTGATCCAGGCCCACATGCTCTATTTTCTTACTGATTCTACGCGTGCTCCGACAAAAAAGAAGTGCTTTCATGCTATTGGGAAGTTCATATGCATATTTGACACGTTGTACCACCTTTGCATGATCTTTCCACCACCTTTTCTGCTTTGCCAACTTGAGAAGGAGGAAATAACATAGTTTTCAAACCAAGTTTGATATATATCTATTCAAGTTTCAATTTTTGTAGTATTGCAATGTTAATTGTGATTCAATTTTAAGAATTTAACATTGAAAAGGAAGCAAGTGGTGAAAAACTCAAATTGTTGAGGAGCTTGATGCAAGAAGATAAAAACACTACATAATTGGGTACTCTCTCCATTCAAATCTTCATTTTTTAGGTATGTCAAGTCTTTACATGCATGTTCTTTACATTTTCCTTATTTCGGATTGAATTACTTTATCATGCTTTATCATACATGTTTAAAATAGACACATTCCCAATCAAGAAAGCAACCTACAATCTCACATGATGCCATGTATATTTTCTACACTTGGGCTCTTTAATAATTATGTGTAATAAACAAACCTTAGTTCATACCATGATGTCAAACTATACAAGAATAAATCCTTACAACATAAAAAAAAATACAATCCCACTATTATCATGTATTCATTTCTTAGGAACTAATATTGGTCTCTTTATCATGCTACAGACAAATTCTCCGTCATGCCGACGAAACGATCAAGAATTAAAACAACACAGGAAGAGATAGAAGCTAAGAATGCAAAGAAAGCAATGGTTATGAGGGAACTTCGTGAGAAGAGGAAATTGGACACGATAAATGAAGACATACCAATTGAAGAGGAACCACAACCATCACAAAGAGATATGCTATTGGCGGCACAAAGAGAACGAATGCAAAAACTTCGTGGTACGAGAGATTTGAATACCATAGTTGGAGACACATCCTTTACCGCAAGTCAACATGTAGGGACACCATCTACCACATCTCAAGTTGAGAGTACATCATCACTCACATGTGATGAAGGAGGTATGCCATCATTCCCACCTTAACCTCAAGGTATGTTATCTATTCCATCTTCGATCGAAGGTATGCCATCTAACCCATCTCATTTAAATATTGATGAAATTCCTAATGTTGAGATGAATTTACCTAACTTGACACCACCTAGAATTTTGCATAGAAAGCCAAAGTATTTGATTGATATTGATGAGAATATTTTGCAGCCAATGGAAGGTAAGATTCCAAAACGCACTTGTAGAAGATATGCTAATAAGATTTGGAGATTGTTCTTTGAAAAGTTAAATGAGACTGCAAGATGTCAACTATTCGTTGAAATGATGCGAAGTATAAAGTATAGGTCTATCATGAAGATTCTTGGGTTGAGAACATCAGAGGGTTCAAGTGAAAAATCTATTGTCAAGAATCTAATGAGTGCGTATGAGAGTGTGGGTAACACCTCACGCACAAAAGATAGTAATGCAACACGGCGTGTGATTACATCGACTATAGTAAGTAGTCAAACGAGGAAAGCTCGTCTCATTAGACAGACAAGTCAAGAATTGAGAATTAATAGGAAAACTTTATCAAGAGCCGTTGGAAGACGCCAAAGAATTGAGGACACTAATGCCAATGAATTATGGGCGTTCTCGGGGAGACTACCACGAAAAGATAAACCAATTGTTGAAGCATTGAGATCACTAATTGAAGACTTTTGAAAGAATTACACAAGGGTATCTCCAAATCAAAGGGATGTGGTAAGAAGGAGAATTGGTAGTCAGAACCGCGAGCCACATCCAAAGCATTTTTTGGATGAGACTCAAACACAGTTTTATGGTAAATTTCTAGAGAAGTATCCTTAAATTAAAATTTGTCAAAGATATTTTGAAATGCTAAAACCTTTCTATGTTAAGATAAATCACACACGCACTACTTGTTGTTGTAGATTACATATTGAATTTTCTAACCATTTTGATGCTTATAGCTCTATATGTTTAGATATGCATACTAACAATGATTTGCAGGGTTGTGCCATATGTGCCCCACCAACATCTTCAAGAGACTTCATATCAAGAATTTTATGTGAAAGAGAGGAAGGTCAAATATTCTACAAGAAATTATGCTTGGATGGCACATGTCATCGTTGCAGTGGCTTGCAACATTTGCCAATATGTGAACATATGGAAATAACACATGCGGTTGGAAATGAACTAGTAGAGTTTGGCAAGTATAAAATAGTGGCATACAATACAAAAGATGGTAAAGAAGCAAAGAGGTGTGAATTAGTTATTGAAAAGATTCCAGTGTATCAGTTAATGCCTATATTTCATGACAGCATAGTGTATGAGTATGCAAGACATGCCCATAGAGCTCGATGGTTGGACTTGCAATTCAAGTTATGCAAGGACACATTTCCGGTTGGTAGCATTGTTTCAGTCGTTGACTTTGCAGAGAACTACAGTCTACAGCCACAGCGTGAGGTGCAATCACAATATTACAACTCCACATAGGTTTCTATATTTGTGCACATCGCATTCATTCATGCGAATGATAGTACAGAGGATGATAGAAAGATCATAAGGGAGTATAATTTCTATATTAGTGATGATCTCATGCATTCTACGGAGTTCATGCAAGGTTGCTTTCAGGTGTTCTACAATGATTTGGCTAGAAGGGGCATATCGTTCAGTCAGCATATCATATGGTCAGATAATTGTGCATCACAATTCAAGAACTCACAGAATTTCTATTGGCTGAGTAGGAGGCATAATTTTACAGGTATTCAACATATGTGGAACTTTTGTGAGGCCGGGCATGGAAAGGGGGAGCATGATGGTGCAGGAGCATGTATCAAAAGAGCCATAGCACGAGAAGAGTTAAAGTATAAAGACAATGCAAAGTTGACAGATGCAAAATCGATTGTCGAGTGGTGTAATGCTTCCATGGGTCCAGGTAATGAAGGTAAGTCTTTAGTTCGTAGATTTTTTTGGTTGATAGATGATACTAACATTGCACCATATGAGGATTGTTGTACACTGACAGGATCAAATGAGATGCACTCTTTCAGAAGCTCAATTGCAGGTTCATGGAGTATCCATACACGAAAGATGTCATGCTTTTGTTCTTCCTGTACAATTCAAGTCTGGGATGAGTGCGAGTCAAAGGAGTGGGTTGACGAATGGCAGCTAAGTTATCTTAGCCCACTTGACACGTATCGACCCCCGATGGCATTGGAACTAACACAAATGGAATCGTCAGTTGACTTTGACCACATATCAGATTTAGTTCAACTAGGTAATATAGGGCACGTATATGCATCTAATTTCATCTAGTTCAACCAGGTAATGTTATCTTACTTTGTAGTGTTTTTGTAATGTTGACTAATTTCATCTAATTTGCTACACATATCAATGTAGGGCACGTATATGCAGTTATTACAGATGAAGATAATGAAGAGGGAACAGATTATTACTTATGTCGTTGTGTTGAGGCCAAAAAGAAATTGGAGGCCCCTGTTACAGATGGAGAAAACATCGAATACCCTACAGGATCAGTGGTTATTACTGGAACATGGCTTAGAAGGTACCCACATAAGAGTGTTAATATTTGGCTATTTCAGGACTTTGACATGCATCGGAAGATTCTTCATTACTCGAACCTTGTCGTGGCATCCAATGTTCATTTGATAAAGTATCGGGGTAGACCTTTGAACAAAATATTGTGGAAGGTGCGTGAGTCTGACCATGAAGCAATACTTGACACAATAAAGAGTAGAGCAGATCTGGATGGTTCATTGGATTAATTTGTAAGTATTCACATTGATTTTGTAAAGTTATGTTACATTGAGTTGTAAGTATGCACATTAATTTGTAAGGTTTGTCTTTTTTTATTTCCTCTTGCATTTTTACACATATGTACACATTTTTACATCATCATGTTATGCATTTTTGGTGTCCTGCTCCTGATGCAACCAAACTCATAACTCACCCTACTAGACACCATTTGATGATCTCTCCAACACTCTGGATCCAGGGCGCCCAATCATGATGATGACCTATATACCATTCTCCCAAGGCGCTCATAATGAATGAAAAGAAGACCAAGGGCTCCCAAGCTTAATAGACTTATTTCTTTCAATTTTGATGATCCAAACTCTTGCAATATGACATCCACTTTCATGCCTTTAGATCTTCCTTCACATATAGGGCGCCAAATCAAGTTGAAAAATCTACATAAGGGCGGCAAACTGGATGAAAGGAGACATGAAATGTGCTTTAGGACTCCATGCTAAGGTTTGAGCCATTAAAGTCTCTTGATATTAGGCGCTCATGATGATGAAACTTAGAGCTTTTTCCTTTCCTATGCGCTCATCTAAGATGTTTGAATGATAAGGAGCACCTCGACCTCTATAATGTACATTGGGCACCAAATCAAGGTGATTTTAAGTCACTTTGAGTCATTTGGGGTTAGTTTGAGTCTTTGAGTCATGTTGCAAAAAAGTGTCAATGTTGTCAAGTTGCACAAAGCAACTTTTGCATTTTTAGTGTCCTGCTCGTGATGCAACCAAACTGACTATTCCAACGCGTCCGGATGGGTACATTTACACTAGGCATGGTCCTATTTTTCACCCAAACATGTCGAAACAGTCGGAGCTACATTGTACCAACGATATCCCTGAAGAGTCCAAAGTGCAAAAAGGCTGCAATCTTTGACGAGATGTTACTCGAAAACTGTGTCACTTAGAAACATTCCGTTTGAGGCAACGCGATCACGTAGAGTGCCTCTACAATAAGCTCTCTCAGTTTTTTATAGCTCTGAGGCATTTGCCCATGGTGAAAGGTTTTCTGCTGCCCCAAAAATCGTCAAAAGGAGGTAGTGTAAAGTTGCAAAGGGGTGTAACTTTCATCCTGCTCCTGATGCGACCAAACTGACTGTTCCAACACATTTGAATGGGTACATTTACACTAGGCATGGTCTTATTTTTCACCCAAATATGTCGAAACAGTCGGAGCTACATTGTACCGACGATATCCCTGAAGAGTCCAAAGTGCAAAAAGGTGCAATCTTTGACGAGATGTTACTCGAAAACTGTGTCACTTAGAAACATTTCGTTTGAGGCAACGCTATCATGTAGAGTGCCTCTACAATAACCTCTCTCGATTTTTTATAGCTCTGAGGCATTTGCCTGTGGTGAAAGGTTTTCTGCTGCCCCAAAAATCGTCAGAAGGAGGCAGTGTAAAGTTGCAAAGGGGTGTAACTTTCGTCCTGCTCGTGATGTGACCAAACTGACTATTCCAACGCATCCGAATGGGTACATTTACGCTAGGCATGGTCCTATTTTTTACCCAAACATGTCGAAACAGTCAGAGCTAGATTGTACCAACGATATCCCTGAAGAGTCCAAAGTGCAAAAAGGCTGCAATCTTTGACGAGATGTTACTCGAAAATTGTGTCACTTAGAAACATTCTATTTGAGGCAACGTGATCATGTAGAGTGCCTCTACAATAACCTCTCTCAGTTTTTTATAGCTCTGAGGCATTTGCCCGTGGTGAAAGGTTTTCTGCTGCCCCAAAAATTGTCAAAAGGAGGCAGTGTAAAGTTGCAAAGGGGTGTAACTTTTGTCTTGCTCCTGATGCGACCAAACTGACTGTTCCAACGCATCCGAATGGGTACATTTACGCTAGGCATGGTCCTATTTTTCACCCAAATGTGTCGAAACAGTTGGAGCTACATTGTACCGACGATATCCCTGAAGAGTCCAAAGTGCAAAAAGGCAGCAATCTTTGATGAGATGTTACTTGAAAACTGTGTCACTTAGAAATATTTCGTCTGAGGCAACGCGATCATGTAGAGTGCCTCTACAATAACCTCTCTCAATTTTTTATATCTCTGAGGCATTTGCCCGTGGTGAAAGGTTTTCTGCTGCCCCAAAAATCATCAGAAGGAGGCAGTGTAAAGTTGCAAAGGGGTGTAACTTTCGTCCTGCTCCTGATGCGACCAAACTGACTGTTCCAACACGTCCGAATGGGTACATTTACGCTAGGCATGGTCCTATTTTTCACCCAAATGTGTCGAAACAGTCGGAGCTACATTGTACCGACGATATCCCTGAAGAGTCCAAAGTGCAAAAAGGTAGCAATATTTGACGAGATGTTACTCAAAAACTGTGTCACTTAGAAACATTCCATTTGAGCAAACGCGATCATGTAGAGTGCCTCTACAATAACCTCTCTCAGTTTTTTATAGCTCTGAGGCATTTGCCCGTGGTGAAAGGTTTTCTGCTGCCCCAAAAATCGTCAGAAGGAGGCAGTGTATTAAGTCAGGATGAAAGCCTATTCACTCTAGGCGCCTATTTCTGACCAAATCACACATGCGCCTTGAACAACTCTGTCTTCAAGGCGCTTTTCTCTGATCTCTGTAACTCTCCAAATCCACTAAGGCGCAAATTTTACCTCTTGGGCTCAAGATATAGGTTCTTTATCCAAGGCGCCAGAATTGTCCAAAGGCGCATTTCACCTCTAACCTCACCTCTGACCTTACTTTGAGGCGCTAAACCTTTTGACATTTCAAGTAGCTTCAAGAGAACTATTTTTCCTCAAGGTGGTTCACTCCTTGCAATTGGATGTATGGTACTTGTAACTCATTTGATTGACTTTGTAATGTTTCTTCTTCTCGCAGAGTAGATAAGGATGATATAAGCTTACTTCATGAATCGGAGTAGAAATCTCTCTTGGACTTGCTAGGTGAAAGGACTTGAACTTGAAGGACTTGAAGTTGATGAAGTGATCCTTCATGATGGCCTTTGACATTACCTTCTCGGAGTGTAGATGATAACACCTTCCTTGGATAAAGTGGATAACCTCTAACCTAAACTTTGAAGCTTGATGAATCTTGAAGATTGGGTTTCCTCCTACTCCCCTTCTGGGCTCCACTCCATCAAAGGCATATTTAGTTGTCCAAGGCACCAACATTCACTCAGGGGCGCCCAAAGAGAAAGTTTACAACTCTAAGGCGCTAAACTCTTATGCAAAAATGGTCATCATCAAAGGCGCAAAAATGGGTCTCTGGGCGCCAATCTCTACAAGACATTCCATCTCATTGCTCTCCTCCATTACAAGCGCTCACTTACCTCAATCTTGGGCGCATACCAACATCCCAACATCCAAATCACCTAGGCGCTCAAAACCTTCAAGACTCAAGGCGCATTTTATGATCAAACAAGGTATCTCCTGAACAAGGCGCTCATAGTCTCATCAGGGCGTTAATCATCATCATGAGCGCTCATATTGTTCTAGGTGCATAGTTATCTCTGGAATGCTCAAGGCGCTCAAGGCGCACATACCCTTCTCTAGGCTAGTTTACACTTATTCAAGGCGCTCATTCCAAAATTACATGAACTCCTCATTACAAGACGCACAAACTAGATGATCCTAGGGCATAAGGGCGCTCAAACTAGATCTTTGCAAAAACTCCCCAAGCATTCAAACTTTTAAGGCGCCAAAAGTGGTCTTTTCTACAACTTCTCTAGCCATATGCCTTGGGTGCTCAAACCTTCCTTGAACTCCAATTATTCAATCCAGGGTGCTCAACTACCTCCTCAAGGCGCTCTATCTCAAGTATCATTACTCTTCTTAAAGACCTAGGCGCACATTGTGGGGTATTCTACTCAACAAGACCTAGGCGCTCATTATGAAGACTCCAATTATCAAGGTTCACTTCAACTTTCAAAGGCGCATTTTGGACTCCAAAGGCGTTAGGTTAAAGCCACTAGGGCGCTAGATACCAAAGGGGGCAAGGTGTCAGAACCTCCTTTAAGATGTAAGAAAATCTCCTCAAGGCACAACTAAAGGCGCTCCAAACCATACCAAGGCGCTAATATCCTTAAATGCCATCCTCTTAAAGGCGCTAGATTGGTTAAGGCATTCATCTCTGGAGACTTTAATCACCAGGGCGCTCTCATTCCATTAGTAAGGCGCTTCTACTCTTAGGCACAAATTCAACTCAACCAAACCTTTCCTGATGATGGCCTATGCTTCTAGGTGCTCATTTACTCTGAAATGGACCAACCTCAACTCCAAGGCACATTTCCACTTGATCTTCATCCATGTAATAAGACATTGCAAGTTGATTGAGTCAAATAACTAGACAAGTACCCAACTCTAAGGTTGATTCATTCAAGTAGTTATCTTTGATGTATATCTTTGTGTTGTTAAAGTAGTTGATGAATTGATAGCAAGTAAAATTGTTTAAGGAAAAATTTTCGTAGAACTAGTTGGGTATCTTACTGTCATGTCCCCGTTTCTGGCCTGATCATCAAATGAAGAATGAGTTAGCCTATTCCTCATTCCCAGAGGCTAATTCAAAATAATGAGGGAATGAATTAGTTTTTGACTAACTTAACTTTTGTTTTTTGTAGGAACAAAGTCAGAAACTTGAAATTAGTTAAGTCTGGATGCTAAACTTGACTAAGGCAGGACTCCTAGAGTCAGGGCGCACTTTCTTGCTTGCTCAATGTCAAATGTGCGCCTAACCAAGAATCATGGAGCTTTGAAGCACTTTAATCACATCAACTAGGGTGCCTAAGTGAATAGAGGTACAATGAATCTTCTGGAGAACATGGATAGACAACTAAGTCTCCAACTTGAGTCTTCTAAGTGAATTGGATGATGAAGAGAGTCTAGTCATTTTGGGCGCTAGTATCAGGATGAATCATCCAAAATGGGTGCCTAGAACTAGAAGGCGCCAATGCATGAGTTCAAGGATCCTCCATTGGAGCGCCTAGCCCAGATGGCTATAGATTGAAAGTTTTAAAGCTAAGTGATGTCTCTTAGGTGAATTCCTAGCCCAGGTGCATGTGTTGGGAAAAACTCTTTGGCTCTGGTGCCTAGAATTGGGAGCTTTGTAAGATGCACCAATTGATGAAACATTTCCATTTTGCGCCTAGAATAGAACTCTCTCACATAGTTGAAATTGACTTGATAGAAGGAGATAACTCTTAAGGACTAGTTTGGCGCCTCACTTGCCTATCTCACCTTTGAAATGTGCTTTGGTTGATGATCATCATTGATGGCGCCTAGTGAAATGAAAAGCTATTTGCATCTCCAGAGGATCAAAATTGGATTAGGAGATCATTCTTGCAGTTGAGATTGACAGAGAAGTGTTAAAGGAATCACTTCAAATGGGCGCCTAAGCTAGTTGAGGCACATATCAATTCCACTGTAACTCCAGACTGACGCTTAGGATCCAGTCATCTCCTAAGGCGCAGTTCCATTCACCCATGACCTTGCTTGGCGTCTAAAACTTGGAAACTCCTTTGGAAAGCTCCTGTTGCGCCTAGAAGCATGAGTTTGGGATATCAACTTGCAAAAGGCTTAGAAACTCTTCAAAGATGTTAGGCACAATCCCATGGCACTAGAGCTCAGTTTTGGTGCCTTCAAGGAATAGCACATGAAGGAACTTGGGAGGTCAGGTGCTTGTAAAAGGGAACACCTTGGAACATCTTCCAGGGGTTGAAGTAGTAAGAAAACATCAAGTGAGTCTAGGCGCACTCCCTTGTGTGAACAGTTTAGCTCTGGCGCCTAGCCATAGAGTGAGCCAGAAGAAGTAGTTTGGACATTAGAAGATAGGCGCTCATTCTACAATGAAGCATTCCACCTTCCTAATCAACAAAGACTTGAAAGAATTGACAAAGGAAGCCAAGGCACACCTTCTACTTGTTTCCACCTCCAGAATGCGCCTAACCTTGAAAGGGGGTTCAAAGATGTTTGTTAGACCTTTTCACTCAAGGTGCTCACCTTAGGCACACTTTCTAAGTCCTTGTCACCTCAAGGAAACACCTAGTTTGGAAGGCGCTTGCCCTGTTCTCCACTCCTTTCAATTGGCACCTAGAACACAGAATGCATGAAAGGAGCGCCTAGACTCCAGAGGGCTCATTTGGGCGCCTAGCATTTAAAACACTTTCTTAATGATGATGTTTTGGCGCCTACTCTTGGAAATAATCCAGAGCATCCATAAACTCTAATTGGCGCCTAATGTTGACAAGGCGCAACTTCAGGAGGAGGTCACCTCAACTTGGCGCCCAAGTCAGAAAAACCTGTAAATCCTTCATTTGGTATCTGTTTATTTGACAAAATTCTCTCTGCAAAGCTATTGAGCTTGTAATCTTGAGCCCTGCGAGTTTCAAGTGTTGGGGTGATGCTCCCTCAACAAGCAAGGTGATGCTCCCTTGTGATACTGTGAGGTGTTGACATTTAGTTGACATAATTGAGTTCAATTGAGTTGCTCAAGTAAGGAAGACATTGTAACATCAAGGCTTCAAGGCCTGTCCTTGTATTTCCATTGAATGAGTTGTACTTCATGCTATTGAAAGCATTTTCCATGTAATAAGACATTGCAAGTTGATTGAATCAAGTAACAAGACAAGTACCCAACTCTAATGTTGTTTCATTCAAATAGTTATCTTGATGTATATCTTTATGTTATTGAAGTAGTTGATGAATTGTTAGCAAGTAAAAGTGTTTAAGTAAGGAAAATTTTTCGTAGAACTAGTTGGGTATCTTACAATTACACCATGCCTATCCATCAAACATCACAATGCAATCAAAATCCTAACAACATGCCCATGATCCAAGATCAAGTGCAATCATGCAAAGATATTATCAATCACAAGCCTATTAAGAATGAACTAGAGTCTTCTAGTACCATACTTTTCCATCAAACACCATCATGTAATCCATGGCCTATCAAGCCTATCAAAGAAAATGCAAACATCCTATGTAATACAATCGGACTTTAAATATTTGAAGTAGCCATCTACAAATATCCATTCAAAAGTGGATTTATAATGCAAGTATGGATGCCATCAATAAAAAAGATTTGTATTAACCAAATATCCATATAGGCATACATCAATATCTGTCGATATAAGTATAACATATATACAAAATAGCCATATAGGCTTACAAGAATGCCATATAGGCATACAATGTCAACTATGTACAATACAAAATATATGTCCACAAATGCCATATAGGCATACAACAGAGGAACACAATAAAAAATCATTCCCCTCTGGCTGGTGAAGAGAATAAATCACGAGCAGCCTTTGATCTTCTAGGGGATGGAGACATGCATGTGGGTGGTCTACTACGAACCCGAGGGCTACTCCTCCTATTTAGTTCTTCCTGCACCTTTACCTGTTACAAAAAAAAGTATAGGCATTAATATATAGAAATTACATGTTATAAAAAAATGAAACATTTAACAAAATAATCACTTACCGCTAATATATAATCTGTCTCCTCGCTTGCCTCAGTAGCAGGAATAGGCCCTGGTGATGTCATGTCCTATAGAAACCATCCAGATAGAAATTAAACTTCAAATCAATAATCTTTTGATTTTTCAAAAATAGACAACTATAACAATGAATGTAAATTGAAATTTACTAATCTGCCTCATACCCCTGTCAATGCCATAGAGCTATGAATCGCAGAGGCCACACCCTGCTCCATTGCCCTATGAACATGGGGAGGTGTATCCGCAGCCTGCATCATCTGGAAATAAAACAACATTATTCAATTACAAAAACTATAATAGTGATGCAAATCATGGCTCCTAACATACACACACGTTCATCTAAACATGGAAGTACACACAATAAAACACACAAATCACATACAAAAATTTAGTACGTACAATTCATTCATTAAACTATTTATTTTATTACCTCCGTAAAGCTTTGAAGTCCACCACTGCTGGCAGGTGTTGCCATGAAATCTACAGTGTTAATCTATTCAACATCCAAAATCAGAAATTAGAATACCATTCATATAACGATGCTATTCACATGTAATATTTATAATTGTTTACTAGTTACATACCTCGACAGTAGATGATCTAGTGAAAAATGTAGGTGGAGAACCACTGAAAACTGCATCGACGCTATGACCCTGAAATTTCATTAAAATCATCAATTTAAATTAGTTAATCTTGTATTTCAAAAATAAAATTTAATAAATTAAATTCAATAAACTTGCTAATATTTACCTGAGTATCAAGGCCGAAAGTCTCACTCAGGAGGGTATCTGTCATCACCATCTGCTCAGCTGCAGATGTAGCCTGTGCACCTGCGTCCTAACTGTCCATGGGGTCATAACCATAGGCTGACCCGCAAGCCTGGCAAGTATGTGGTGGGACCCTACTCCTCGCACTATCTCCCAACCCACTTTGTGTTGCAGGATCGGCATGCTCTATGATGCTCTGGGTCAAGGCACTAATCGACCTCAGTGTATCGACCTCAACACTCTCCTTCACAATGGAAGGGATAGAAACATGCTCATGGGCTGGTCTGCTGATTACTCGTCTCACTACCCGCTGTGGGTCAAGACGTGCCCCTGGTCTATCCTGTGCTGAGCCCCCACCTCTACCCTGGAAGTCCCGCATATCAAAATAGTTTGGCACTTTATTGAGGACAAACTCGCAGTAGAGTTTCCTCAAAAAGTATTGCGGGACATCATTATTATTGCATGGAGGATGGTCAAAAACCATCCACCACCTCTGCCCGAAATTGTCCCTTATCACTTGGTTGTTGCACCAATGGATAGGGAACCTCTTGCATGTAAGGGGTGGAGGTTGATTTGTTTGTGGGTTTGTGAAAATTGAACACAAGTCTAATTTTGTAATTTGTAATTTTTTGACATCTTGGTATGACAATGTATCTGCATAGTAATCTCTAAACTCTCTCTTTTTATCGGTCCAACTAGTTATTTGCTTGCTAATTGAATTTACATTTGATAACATAGACTAGAGATTTGGCAAGCGTGGACCTATGCAAGGTTGAAGTGGAAGGATCTTTCAACCTTGCAATTATATCTTCAATTTGTTTTTTGTTGTTTTCAATTTCCCCCATTATATTATCTTGTGTTCTAGGGGCATGTCGAGGAATGAATGGAGGAGGTTGTTGTTCTGCAGGTATTTCCTCCTCAAGATTTTGTGGATTTTGAGGAGGAGGAGGAGGAGGAGGAGGTGCATTAACATTTCCTACAATTAATGAAATATACATCAAAAATCAACAAAAACCTACCTATTTAGGAAGAAATTCAAACAAAAAAACAAAGATAACTCACCCCTTTGGCATGCTCGACGTCACGGCGGCATTTTGGCGATGAATCGACAAGCTTTTTGTGTTGATTGGTGTTTTGTAGAACGCAAGCGCGTTTTGGAGGGTTTTGAAGCCGCGGGCAGAGGAGAAAATAAGACAGAAATGAAATGACTTTTTTTTTAATTTAGAGAGCTTTATAACGCGAGCGCGTTATAACACGCTCGCGTTATGGCTCGGTAATGACGAGCCTGAGGCTTGTCATTGCCAAGCCATAACGCGAGCGCATTATAACGCGCTCACGTTATGACTTAAATTTTTTTGAAAATTTTTTGGCCACTTTTTGGCCCCCCATCTTTTTGCACTTACCCTTTAGGGAATGTTTTCGAAAGAAACATCCCTATACTAATTTTAATCAACATTATTCAACAACTAGGATAACATATTCACACATTTGTCTCTAATATTTTGTAGGTTCATAATAATGAGCCCTTTGTCTACTTCAACATCCAATCACACTCTCTTTTATTATTATTGTTAACTTAGTCTAGGGACTTGACTAAGATGCAACAAAGCATAAACATCAACACTCGCATAGAAGTCGAGTGGTGCTTCTTGGCATCACCACCACCATTTCCTTAATTCATATATCAATAAGTGAATAGGTGTTGTGGGTAGTGAAGATCTATCTATCATTCTATTATCCCATCATTCTTTCATTCTTCCTCCTATCATTATACCATTCTATTCTTCTATCATTCTATCATTATATGATTATACTATTCTTCATTCTATCCTTCTACTCTTTGATTATTCTATCGTTCTATGATTCTGTGATTCTATCATTTGATTATTCTATTATTCTATTATTCTATCCTTCTATTATTCTATCATTCTATCATTCTATAATTCTATTCTTGAATCAATCAAATCAGCAAATATTTGAGATATCAATTAGCAACCAAGGAAGCTATCTTAATTGGAAGGAAGTCATATAAGAATCTTGAAATAATTACATGTCTGCTTTGTGTATGATGTGTATGCTTTGTGTATGATGTGTATTCTCTGTGCTTGTTAATATATGTATTGAACTCATTATTGATTATCCATAATTACTCGCATATGAAGGATATGTATGCTCTATCATGATTGTTGTGTATAATGACATATTTATTGTTGTATAATCTCTATGAATATGGATGTATATAGTAGCAATCAAGGGTGGTGAGATGAGGGAGAACTTCTATATGATTCCTCACTAGGTACACCCCCTCATCTGGATGGCGGAAGGCCACATGAGACCAAGATGAATGGTATATCCACTCTTAGGCCTAGGGTAGAGGATCGCTTACGGCACCCTAGCATACCCCCTTAAGTTTGGCTATTAGATTAAATCATATTGAATGCTTTATCAAATTAGATCAAAATATGAGGTGTTAATATTCCAATCCACTATGGTAATATAGAGATTATTATTTAGTTTTATATATATCTATTGCACATCTCTGCCACATGTTGATAAGCATTAAAATATACTACAACAGTCTGTCAA
This sequence comes from Cunninghamia lanceolata, assembly GCA_027924645.1. Classification (NCBI taxonomy): domain Eukaryota; kingdom Viridiplantae; phylum Streptophyta; class Pinopsida; order Cupressales; family Cupressaceae; genus Cunninghamia; species Cunninghamia lanceolata. The sequence continues at coordinate 19,299,805 of BSBN01000520.1, read as the reverse complement.
AAAGGAAAGAAGGAAATCTTCTTTAAGGGAGAACAACTTAGGGAACTCCAATACAATGGCAAGTAGGGGGAACAACTAGATGGGCACCCTATTGCACTGAGAAAGGGAGAGAACGACTAAGGACACCCTACTACAATTTCTCTTCCAATGCATATGTCAAGGAAATGTTGAGAAAATTAGAGATTCACATACAAATCAAATTTCTTGTGTAATGATGAATATATGACTCCCTTGCAATAATAATAGATGTATTTCATGAACTATGTTTATTTGTTACCTAACTAATTGTAGGCTTCCAGAACATAATTAATTCATCTTATTCCTAAGTAAAGAAATGTGTCCCTAACTCTTTTATATGCTTGTTCCATTTTATTTTGTGAATTTGGACAGAATAGAGATTGATCCAGCAAGGGTACATTACAAGTGGTATTAGAGCATGTCCTACTAGCTTGGGCATCAAAGGTTTATTCCTCTAGTCAATTATTAACATTCACACCTTAGTTTAATACTAGGGATCCCTTTTCTACTTAATTTTCCCTTGACATTACCAATCTCATTAACAGACACACTATAAATAAGAGGCTAAGACAACAGTAACATAAGCCCTTTAACAGTAATCGACATCTTTGTAACAACTCTTAAAAGTGTTTTTGGTTACATATTTTCCCTTGGTATGTTACACTGCAAAACTTATGGCCTTAGGTCTTGTATTAGTAATGTAGAAACTCCACATGTGAGCAACTAACTCTACTTATAAGAAATGAGAGTATGAATTGACACTGCAAATATGGGCAAGATTCAAGAAGATATACATATGGGCAAGTGAGGATGTCAGTACAACAAAAGAGATATTAAAATCAGTGATTCCCAAAAGGAGGAAGAATTTGTACAAGAAGTGGAAGACAAGTGATATCAACTATTAAGTATGATTGGAAATTAACTAGAGGAAGTATGTATGGGTTTGTAGGAACAAGATAGTGATGACAAGAAATAATTGTGATAAGGAGAAGCTTAAAGATTCAAGGAAGACAACAAATATACTGAAAGGAAAAGAAGCTCATAAGAATTGAAAAGGAGTGAAGACATGCTTGAATGTGAGAGAATGAAATCAAACCTATAAGAAACTTGGACAAGCCCAAGAAGAGTCGATCATGACCAAAATGTAAGAAGTCATTTTATCAAACACTTGAGGTGTGACCCTAAAAATATCAACACAACTCCTAATGATACAAGCTAAAGAGAAGTAAGGGTGTAGGATGAGCATGAGGAAATATTTATGAAACAATGAAGCCTACCAACCAAGTCCTTCATAGCAAGTGCAACAATGTGATATGTGACCGGTATGTAAAGGGTATGAATGCCCTTAAGATCTCAAATAGATCTATGAATGCATCCTAGATGATTATACAAGGATGTTAAATATTTTTAGGTTATTACAATATATGAGCACTACCCAAACTTTCAAAGTACTCAAATGTATGCACAAACAAAGGCAAGGAGCAACTGATATGCAAATTGGAAATGGAATGACAGTCCATGGATCATTTCATTTCATAAAAGAACATTGCATTTGAGGTCATAGATGTGTGTCATGCTTCTAATTCCCATCTTAATATATGAGAAGTTCACTTTCCTTCTTGGAATCAAAGGATATCCATGTGCAAAAATTGGGCCAGCTTGGTTTCCTCTCCCTAAGATGAGAGAAAACTTGTCTTAAGTTAGTACCTTACCCATTACCAACTATTGGTTTTATTGTTGAGAGATATTGGGAAATACAATCAGAAGAATATGGGACAATAAATTGTTCTCATACTTTAGAAGTTATCAACTTTATAATATTAAAGAACTATGTGGGATTAAGGCAAGTATACTAACAACGATTCTCCAAGGACAATCAATATTGATTTGGGATGCTGATTACTTTAGGAGCATCCTACGTTGTGATTGCTTGAGGACAAGCAATCTTCGGTGGGGTGGACTGTAATGTCCCGTACTATGCAAAAGAAATATTAATAGCTCTTAAAGAGGTCGACCATCTCCATAAGAAGTGCCTTACATATAGGACAAATATCTTAATTAAAATGTATGAGGAAGTGATGCATTTATTATGATTTCATAAAGGTATATTATCAAATTAAGGAGTGATATGATATAAGACAAAAAGTCTTATTTAGAAGACAAACATAAGATGTAAATTCAAAAGGATAAAAGATGTGATTCACGTATAAGACAAAATTGTCTTGTTCACAAAGTTTATGATATGCAATTTGAAAAGGACAAAAGGTGATTATGTTATGTGATTAGGAATAAAATAAAAGTCTTATTTATAGAAAACACAAGTCAGATGATTAAAAAGATGAGGAGGTGTGATCATTGATATGTGAAACGATTAATAAAAGAGGTGATGCCATTAATAAGTGAAGGTGGTACAATTTAAAGGACAACAATCTATTTTTAGAAGATAGTAATAATCATAAAGGCAATTATCATATGAAAAGGTACGTATTTAATAATGAGTTGCATCTTTTGTAAATGATTATGTCTCTAAAGAAAATTCACCTCCATTCACAAGAAACATAAGGATATATAAGGAAGATGTGGAGAATTTTTGTAGGCAAGAAATAATGAAAATCATTTAAGTACTCAAGCAGATTTAAGAGGAAAATATTAAGAGCAATTTGAAGGAAGATATTTCTAAGTTAAGAGAACAAATCAGTAATGATACAAATATGCTAAGAATTATTTATTGCAACCATTCTATAAATCTATTGTCCAATCATTCTATTATTCAATTATTATATCATTCTTCATTATACTCTTCTATCATTTCTATCATTCTATTATCCCATCATTCTTTCATTCTTCCTTCTATCATTCTACCATTCTATTCTTCTATCATTCTATTATTCCATCATTCTATTAAATTATACTATTCTTCATTCTATCCTTCTATTCTTCAATTATTTTGTCCTTCTATGATTCTCTGATTCTATCATTTGATTGTTCTATCATTCTATCCTTCTATTATTTAATCATTCTATTGTTCTATAATTCTGTTCTTGAATCAATCAAATCATCAAATATCTAAGATATCAGTTAGCAACCAAGAAAGTTATCTTCATTGGAAGGAAGTCATATAAGAACCTTGAAATAATTATATGTATGCTTCATGTATGATGTGTATAGCTTTGTGTATGACATTTATTCTCTATGCTTGTTAATATATGTATTGAACAGTGAACTCATTATTGATTTTTCATGATTACTCGCATATGAAGGATATGTATGCTCTATCATAATTGTTTTGTATAATGACATATTTATTGTTGTATAATCTCAATGAATCTAATGTATTTAGTGGCAACCAAGGGTGGCAAGATGAGGGAGAACTGCTATATGATTCCTCACTGGGTACACCACCTCATCTAGATGGTAGAAGGCCACATGAGGCCAAGACGGATGGTATTCTCTCTTGGGCCTAGGGTAGAGGATCACTTAGGGAACCCTATCATACCCCCTTAGGTTTGGCTATTGGGTTAAATCATACTAAATGCTTTATCAAATCAAGTCAGAAACTAAGGTGTTAACATTCTAATCCATTGTGGTAGTAGAGAGATTATTATTTAGTTTTATATATATCTATTGCACATCTCTGCCACATGTTGATAAGCATTAAAATATACTACAACAGTTTATCAAAAGGGAAGGAAGGAAATCTTCTTTAAGGTAGAACAACTTAGGGCACCCTATTGCACCGAGAAAGGGAGAGAACGGCTAAGGGCACCCTACTGTAATTTATCTTCCAATCAATATGTCAAGGGATTGTTGAGAAAATTAGAGATTCACGTACAAATCAAATTTATTGCATAATGATGAATATATGATTCCCTTGCAATAATAATAGATGTATTTCATGAATTGTGTTTGTAATGTTACCTAACTGATTGCAAGCTTCCATAATAGAATTAATTCATCTTATTCCTAAGTAAAGAAATGTGTCCCTAATTCTCTTATATGCTTGTTCCATTTGTTTTTGTGAATTTGGATAGAATAGGGATTGATCCAGCTAGGGGATATTATAGCAAATTTGAATGCTCTATGATCATTGTATATTTTAGATATCTCTTGTATCTTGCACATGGATTTTGAATTGTATACATGTAGCAATATCATTCCAGTCATATGATTTTGATGTACTTGTATCTCTACTTATATTAGTAGACTAATTGTGATTACCTTCTTTTGAAAAAAAAAATATAAAGGGTAAAGTGGGAGTTCTTAAAGGGTCCCAACTCTTTTACACCAAACAAAGCAAATATAACAAAAAAGCTCATAAGCACAATCCACATAGCAAAAAGAAGATAACAACACCAAGGCTGTTACCAATAAGCAACCAAACAACAACACACAAGATAGAACAAAACCAATCAACACCAGGCAAACCACGTGCTAGCAAACGAATAAGGACCATCCTAGTCAAGACAACTTGAAGTTAAATTGCTTCAAGGTGCTTTGGACTCTCACAACATCCTCACCTATTGACTTGTTGAGAAACATTATCTTCTTGGTTGGGCACTCACTCTTTGAAGCTAGACAAGAGTCAAGAGACAAGGGGCATGAAGTTTCCTTTGATTGCAACCTCCTATCTGAGTTAGGAGCAACATCCTATTCCTTGCCAACCTTCTTCAAATCACTAGTCTTGAGATGAGGCCTAACCTCAGAAGGTGAATTACAAATTCCATTCGAAGGAGCCCTAGCTAGAGATAGGAGAACCTCCATACCATTGCCAATTATGGGCAACTCCTCAACAAACTGAGGAAGATGAGGCGCCAACTAGACCTTTTTTCTCCACAAGCTATGCACCCTTTTATTATTTAATTAATCATACAACTCAGCCAAATGACCTTCTTTGTTTCATTTGAAGCATAGCCCAAAGATTCTTCATAAATAATTTGTTGAACCCATTTCCCCAATTTAGAAGATAACGTGATAAAAGATGGAAGCACCTTATCAATGTCCATATTCACATAAAGTCTAGAAAACAACAACCACTTTCCAAACTTGGTCACCAAACCCATGGCCACAAGATTCTCAATGGAGTTAGCTCTACCTTCCAACATCTCCTCCTCCTCATACTCCAATGGTAACCTGGGAAGTCTGACCCAAATAAGAACCTACATAAAGACCTCCTTCGCAAGGTCAAATCTAGGGTACTGGTTTTTGAGGAACTAACTAGCTCTGTCAAGGAACCATGGACTGACTACGACAGTCTAAGCACAATCTTCATGATTGGAGAAGGAAATTAGGAAGAAGCCCTTGGGAAAGGCCAAGATTTCAATGGCCCATAAGCCTCCATTTCCTCTGAGCCCAAGACTTGAACACATCCATATTAGGTTTGACACCTAAAAATATCCTAATAACTGCACTCATGAGCCTAGAAGCTCATCATTCAACAATGAAAATAGGAATCTTGAGCATTGTCCACTCAAAAACCACATTCAAAACCTAATGCAGAAATTCAATGGCAGTATCCATGCATGGCTTCCCTACAACAACACCCAACTCAACATTTTTGACCAAAATAGCCTTAAGCACTAGACCCTTACCCTTCAAGTCAATATCACTAATAGCAAGGTTGTAAACTCCAAACAACCCCCGCCATGCCATGGTAAATCAAAAGCACCAAGAACACACACATAACCCCTATAGTCATTGGATGGGAAGCCAACTTCAACAACTATCAACAAATCCTCCGTAGATAGCATGTGAGACATAACTTGCCCAACAACTGTTGAGTTTTTAACTCAATTCAAAACCTCTGCAAAAGTTTAGTGTGAATGTGCAAGTAGTTTGAGTTATTTCTATTTTGTTATTCACTTAAATGATAAAGTGAATTTTTTTTTATTTAGCTAATTATGTTTAATAAAGTGTAGATATACATTAATGACTTAAACATATGTTCCAAGTTATCTCTTGCATGAGATAAGGATGCTTTATTTGGAAGATTAGATTATTAGCTAAATAGTGTAAAGATAGATGCAAGATCGAAGTTTAATAACTCAATAAAGTGTTATCATTCCGTGCAGCTCTAAGGAACAATTGTGGAGGTTTCCTTGTAAGCTTTCGAAGGAATGCAAAACTTGATTTGAAGGTGTAAATTATCTATGTTCTTTGTTTCTGTAGTTGAAATTTAAATTATTCTGTGATTGGTTCAATATTTTCTAACATTAGGAAATTAGTCATCTAGATTGGAATTTTCTACATGGTATCAGAGCTTGGACATGAGGAGATTTGTGTAGCTTGAGGAAGGATTTTTTGGGTTTTCTTTTAAAACTCATAGGTCAATTTGAAGGATAAATCATACAACTATTTTAAGGAGAAATTGTGGCCAAGATATTTTTTTAAATCACAAGTATTTTTTGTAAGAAAATCGTAACTTTTTAAAGGAAAATCACTCCATATTTAGCATAAATCATGTGAAAATTTCAAGGAAGATAATGACTGGAAAGAGTGAGAAATCACGATGGAAAAGGTGTGAAATTGCATGACTTTCCCAAACATGAAATTGTGCAGGTATTTTAGGGATTTGTTGCATCATTTTCTACCAAAAATTGTGCATCGTTATGTTGTAAACCCGTGACCAAGGGTTTTACAAAAATTTGGCGGTCAGGGTTTGGCCAAAAATTGTAGGAATTTGTGTAGATATTTTTTATTCTTCTTTTAGCAATCGTTTGAGGCTATAACTATGGTTTCAAAGTGATGGCTAGGGCAAAAGAAAATGAGGGTTTATTTCAGGTGTTTTACACAAAATTTAACCAAGTTTGCAAAAGCGATTTTAAAGAAGAACTAGGGCTTACAATTGGTAACATAGGGTTTTGGAAAAGTTATTTTTCAAAAATAATTGAGTAGTTTATTTTTTCCAGATTTGGGTATTTTGTTTTTACAAAAAAATATTTTTAATGGCATCATTGAGCCTTAGATTCAAGGATAGATTAGACGGAGTGTTAAATTTCTTGCCTTGGGAAGTCATTGTGACTTTCTTATTGGAGGAAAATGATCTCTAGAAAATCGTCAAGGATTAGGTGGCTTGCCTACAGATCTGCAAGATTTGGAAATTCATTAAAAGAAAGAAATTAATGCCAAGTGGATGATCCTAGATGCGGTGAAGGATCATTCAATTCCACATTTGTCAGTGATGAAAACAACCAAGGAGATGTTTGATGCTTTAGTTAGTCTTTTCCAAAGTGAAAACATTAATAGGAAAATTATATTGAGAAACATACTCAAATCCATAGAGATGTCTAATTTGGATATTTTTACTAGTTACCTGATGAATGCACTCAACTTCGTGACCAACTTGCAACAGTCGGGGAGGAGGTTGAAGATGCAGAGCTAGTGAACTTAACTTTGAATGGGTTCTCATCTTCATGGCATGCATTTGTTTAGGACATTTGTACCAGAGAAAAACATTCTTCCTTTAAGAGTGTTAGTAAATAGATTTGTCGCTGCGAATATCACCTTGAAAAGTAACTCTGTTTGCCCGAAGAGCAGTGATGAACTGACCAATAGTTGGAGAGATCGTGACAGAGAAATGATCTTCCTCTATGTTTGAGAGGGGCAGCTCCCTCATATGATCAAAATAGGGGTTTTTATGGTATTTTAACCAGAAATACCAAAGGTAAAGGAAAACTAAAGGAAAATGAAATATAGAAACCCTAGTGGCAGACACACGAATACCAACTGGGATTTCACATATTTATGATAGATTATAAGGGGATTCCACCACAAAAGCTAGAAACTACGTTCCTAAACTTCTATGATGAATTTCACAACAATAAGTTCTAATATGCAATGATGATGAAAAGAAGATGATGAATCTCAACATACGAAGAGACAAGTTTCTCTAGCACATTCAAATCAAGATACCAAGATATGATTATGTTTCATTGCATCAATTGCATAGTTTATATATGCTCCAAAAGAAGACCAATGATTTACATAGTGATATAGAAGTATTACCAATCTAACATACAAGAAATTAGTAACAATAACTCAGAAGTATCATTGGAACATACAAACCAAATGCACTCTTTATTATCCATGTGAAATTATACAATTTCAAAAAGTCTTCATGTACAATGTGTTAGACCAAAGGTCTATAAAAAGCTTCTCCATAAGTCCCCCAAAGTCTATTGAAAAAGTCCCCTTTACATATGAAATAGCCTTGTATTTATAGGCTTCTCCCTAGTAACTACCTTGTAACCACCTGATAACTACCTAGTAACTACCTTTTTGGAAAAATAATAAACCTTATTTTTGGTTATGTTTTACATCACTTTTCCAGAAAAAGGTTCATTTTCTAACTTTACATTACAAAGAGTGACCTAAGTCACTTTTACAAAAAGGCAACTAGAAACCCATAACTTAAAAGAAAAGACAAGTTATTGATTTGTTGAGGTAGTCATCATGTCTTCTTCCAATCCATGAGTCATATGTTTGATAGGAACTTGGCCTTCACTCCACTGCATTTGATGACCATCGTTTCCTTTCATGAACCTATAATGATATAGTTCCATCCTTAAAAAATATGTAATGACATCTCAATACTCAAAAGTGGTCCACACTAACTTGACTATGCTACCATTATGAGCCTCACCACAGGTGCGGGTGAAAATAACAATAGAAAAATCATTTTGCTCAAACACCTCAAAAAATAGTTTTTGTTGTTGTCACATTGATCAATAGTGTGGTTAGAGCACTTTTCCAAATAACATAGTTTCCACACACCAAAGAAACACATGCATTCAATCCAAGTATAACGGTTTGAGATTAGTGATTCACTAACTACACCTAGAGGACTTCATACTTCCTTAAAACATCTTCTGTATTGATATAATCATGGTGATGACATACACAACCACATGAAAGTTATGTATTCATATTCTTTACTGAAATAGAGTTACCAACCGCAACCACAAAGCATCCAATAATTGCATTCAATTCTTTCCTCCACCACGATTATTACAATCACACGAGTAAACTTTGGCACACTCTTCAACTACTTCATTCTAAAGATAGGAGGACTTCCTCTTATTGAAATGATTAAATTTGGTGTCAAATGGATAATTCTTTTTCCTCCTTTTCCTCATTATTTAATACATGTCTTTGAATAAACACTTGCACCCATAGGAGGTTTAAGGACTACACCGATAGGAACAACCGATAAGTTTAGAAATTTTTCCAATATAACTCCTTTTACAATGTAAGAAAATTTTCTGAGCATATATCCATATGCTGGTGCAGACTAGAAGGATTTTGGTAAAGGTTGTGAGGTTATACTATTCAATTGCCAAGTGCATTTGCTTGAGGAATTCCAAAACCTTTTCAACAAGCCCATTCGTTGCATATCTTGCAATCATTGTAATTCACAAGACCACGATTCTGTGAGGTGCCACATATGAAATTTTCTGCCTGTGCATACATGTTCACCAGAGTATTTTAGACTAGGATATTTTGTATTCCTGCCAAATCATGGCACTGCACTTTAACTTATAGCAAAAACCTATTTTCAAAAACATTCTAGTGGCAACTAATAGCTTGTGAATCATGACAGGATGTGGTAACAATATCTTATTCAAATCAAGCATCATTGTATGCATATTTGCCATAGCATTTTGAAGGATAATATCTGACAAAGCTCTCCATTTTAGTATGCTTTGATGGATGTCCATAACCTGTTCAAAATCTGCCATTTGGGCATAGAAATTGGCTCTTTTTCTATGAATTGCATTTATTTGAAATCTTTTAAAGACTTTTCAACACATCCATTTTACAAATATTACAGTCCATGATAACATTTCTTTGAGGCAACTTGTCAAACAATTCAAATGGTTTGTCAATGCATACCAGAGCATTTTGAACTATAATATCAGAGAATTTGTATTTCATTATGCTTTGATGGAAGTTGATGCCTCCTCCAACATAGGTCGTGGGTTTGAGGATGATGGCAAAGGCCGTGGAGTCTGGTTGCCAGCTGCATTCACTTGAAAGTTTCTATAACCTTTTCAACAAAGCCATTTAGTGTGTATCATGCACTCCATGAAACCACATTTCTCTGTGACATTTTCTCAAATGGTTCGTGGGCTTTGCCTAATACTTATACCTATGAATCAATTTGCATATCAGTTTTCCAGGGCATTTCCAACCATAATATCTGATATAAATCTCTTCTTCACAGTTTCATTAAGATTTGATGGATGTTCATACTCCGTTATAGTTTCTTGTTTTGTCATGCACGAGAAAGGTGTAAGCAATGGCCATGAAATTTATCTTTATAGCTACCAATTACATGTGCTTTGAAAGTTCCTAAAGCCTTTTCAACAAATCCATTTTATGTGTGTTCTGTCATAATTGCATTCGATGAGAACGCATTTCTTTGAGGCCGACTGTCAAACAGTTCATGGCATTGTATATGCTTCCATATTCTCACATACATGTCTGCTAGAGCATCAAACTAATAATATTTGACAAAAATCATACTTATGTTATGCTTTGCGGGTGCCCAAAACCTGTGAAAGGCATGGAGGATACTTGTAGAGTCATAGAGTTTGACTTTGAGCAGTGAAGTGCATCTACTTGAAATCTTTTAAAACCTGGCCGATTGAATTTGCTAAAAGTTCCTTAAATTCTTCTTCAACAAATCTATTTCCTGCATGTTTTGCAGTTCCCCAGTAGTTACAATAATTACTTTTCACAATGCTTTGCTCATCGGCACTTTGAGTGTAAACTAGTTATAACTTGTGACTTGTGATTTTGGCAAACCTTCATGAAATAACTACCAATTCAAAAGTTATGACTTTTCCAAACCTCTAACTTCACGAGTAGTTAATAAAAATTACAACTTATTCTTTCCATTGAGTTAGCCAAAACTGAAAGTGACTCCCCTTTTTCACCTTTTTGAAAGTTGCGGACAACTTTTCCAAAATTGAAAGTAGATGCGAACTTAGCCAAAAGTGAAAGTTGACGCTAACTTAGCCAAAACTTATAGTGGATGTCAACTTAGCCAAAAGTGAAAGTAGAATCCAACTTTTTATTTTTTTTCTAAGTAGGCTGATAACAACTTAGTTTTTAAAGCAAACTCTCCACTTAGCCAAATTGGAAAGTGGTACCTCCTTTATACTTAGCCAATTTCACAAGTTAATCTCTCACTTTCACCCTTTAGTTGTCGAAGACTTCTAATTTTCACTAACCTTCTCACAACTTGTGAAAACTTCTAAGTTGCCTCCTTACCTCCTTTATCAATAATTTGATGTACTTGTACAACTTGTTATAACTTGTGAAAATTTCTAATTTATTGAAGATTTATATCATTTGTTGTCAAGCCTACACGTGCAATGGAGAAGTAAAACTAATGTAACTTTTGACAGAGATAATATTTTCTCATGAAATCTTGCCACATTGTTAATAATAACATTATAAATCTCTTTGCCAAATGATTTTTCTCTAACCCTTACAGAAACCATGATTTAATTGTTCCCACCAACTACCCACCGAAAAATTGAATGTTTAAACTCTCTCAAACCATAAGGTGCCATGACCTAAAAAGTTGCTACATTAGAAAAAATAGCCATATAAACATCCCTGTAAAAGGATTTCTCTCCACCCCTTTCAGATTTTGATATTTAATTATTTTTGTGATTTGCCGCAGAGTAGAACCATTTCTAGGACTTCAATTGAAATAGGGAATGAATTCTCCTTCAAACTAGAAAGCAACTTGACACTTCAAGAGAATTTGTGACTAGGGGTGACTCAACATAAGGATTTGACAAAAAGTTTAAAATTTGGCAAGTTGAAAACGAGATCAACAACTGGCTCTAACTGGGGACAAGGACTATAAAGGACGTAGGATGAACCTAGAATCTCTGGTTTGTCATAAGTTCCTTATCCATTGGACATGTAGAGTTAGGAGATTATATGATGTACAAGGGGAAACAAGGAGACTCAAAGAGGCAAAAGGACAAATGGCAAAGGACACATAGAGACGAGGCAAATGACAAAAACCAACAGAAACAAAAATGAGATAGACACAACAAAAACTCGTAATTAACCTATATACATGGTAGGTGATTCCTACCTCAAAACCTCTCCAATATGATCATGTAAAACCATTAACAGGTTGAGAAAAATAGGCAACTGTATGAAAAATAGATGTGCATGGATAAGGTGCCTGTGAACTCAGTAGCCTTCTTGAAATGATGTGAAAAATAAAATACATGAAATATGAGGGCTCCTTGAATAGTACACCAAACAACCATTTCTCACCATAAACTTTTGAAGCCTCTTGATTCATATTGGTATTGACCCGTGTAGTGTTGACCATATCTTTTAGCATCATGTCGAGCATACCAACCTTCTCTATCTGAACATTTTCTTGATAGCTTGAATCAAAGAAAATCAAATCATAAACCAAGCATCCTTCATGTGAACCAATAAGCGAAGAAAACTCGATATTCTATGACTGATCCTTCTTATGAGTAATGTCCTCCTTTATCATTGAATCATCTTCTACAAAGGAAAATTCCTCCTTCTTTAGCATTACTAACTCAACATGTGCTTTATTGGAGGATTGCACATGAGGAAGAGAAAATGATGAATCTATATTATGCACTTTATCCAACTGAAAATCCTCTTTTATATGCAGCTCCTCATTAATCCTTTGAATATTTGCAATTTCATCCATATTCTCCCAAACATTAGGACTTTGAACTCCTTTATCACTACCATTATTATTGGTAGATAAAGGAGTGTAGCATACGATGAAATCACTCAAACAAGGATATTCAGGAATAAGTTCATTTCTAACCTCTCTTTGTGCAGATTCACACCCAATATCCTTATTGTCTTGTTGCACATTTGGAGTGGAAATATTCAATGCTTCTACGATGGAAACTTCATGAGAGAGTTCTTGCAATGTTATTTCATCACAATTCTCCTCTTGCTTAGGTCACATGCATGTCAGGAAAGAATTTTGTGACTCAACTTCATGATCTTTGTTCATACTTCGGTCCAGAATTTCTTTGACACTCCCTTGAACATTAACCATGTTACATAAATCTTTCTTAGAGGTCATAGTTGTGTAACTGGAGTAAATAGTCACAAGAGGAGCGACATTCTCCAAATAAACTAAGAAAGTGTCATCATTTGGAAAGATTTCTTCTTCATTATTACATGCTTCTATACAATTTTCTTTTTTTTGTCTCCATCACTTCTTCTTTTTGGTCTTCATTAATTGGACATGCATGTTCTGATGAGTCTCTCTCAAGCCTTTGATTAGAAGATGTTTCACTCAATACAGGTTCATTTGTAGGAAAAACCTTTGCCTTTTCATTTTTGTCCTCATCATGCGAATGATATATCTCAGCACATTTTCTTTTATCTTCTAGTGCATGAATCTCCTTTGATACATAATTGTGATTATGAGCAAGAAAATGAGTCTCCTTCCCATCTTTATGTTCAATCTTTTGCAACATTTGAAGCAAAGAAGGATGAACCTGATTCGAAGCAAATTGCATGTCACCGTAGAAACTCTTTAGGAACTCAACTTGCTTAGGTTCATCAAGAACATGATTTTTTTGTAGTAGAGGATGTAGAAAAATGATAATCTTCATCATCACTGTCACTGTCTGATTCAGGAAACTGCAAGTTATGCATCTAGGTTCTTCGATACCAAACCATTTTTTAGGATTCTTTCCAATAGAGTTGCCAACTTTTTTTCTGGGGAGATACTTTTGAATTTCACTTCTTCAATCCCTAGTAGAGTCGCCAAAAATCTATTGGTAAACAGATTTGTCGCTGTGAATATCACCTTGAAAAGTAACTCTGTTTGCCTGAAGAGCAGTGACAAACTGACCAATAGTTGGAGAGATCACAGCAGAGCAACGATCTTCCTCTACGTTTGAGAGGGGAAGCTCCCTCATATGATCAAAATAGGGGTTTGTATGGTATTTTAACCAGAAATACCAAAGGTAAAGGAAAACTAAAGGAAAATGTAATATAGAAACCCTAGTGGCAGACACATGAATACCGACTGGGATTTCACAGATTTACGATAGATTATAAGGGGATTCCACCACAAAAGCTAGAAACTACGTTCCTAAACTTCTATGATGAATTTCACAACAATAAGTTCTAATATGCAATGATGATGAAAAGAAGATGACGGATCTCAACATATGAAGAGACAAGTTTCTCTAGCACATTCAAATCAAGATACCAAGATATGATTGTGTTTCATTACATCAATTGCATTGTTTACATATGCTCCAAAAGATGACCAATGATTTACACAGTGATATAGAAATATTACCAATCTAACATATGAGAAATTAGTAATAATAACTCAAAAGTATCATTGGAACATATGAACCAAATGAACTCTTTATTATCCTTGTGAAATTATACAATTTCAAAAAGTCTTCATGTACAATGTGTTAGACCAAAGGTCTATAAAAAGCTTCTCCATAAGTCCCCCAAAGTCTATTGAAAAAGTCCCCTTTACATATGAAATAGCCTTGTATTTATAAGCTTCTCTCTAGTAACTACCTTGTAACCCCCTGATAATTACCTAGTAACTACCTTTTTGGAAAAAGAATAAACCTTATTTTTGGTTATGTTTTACATCACTTTTTTGGAAAAAGGTTCATTTTCTAACTTTACATTACAAAGAGTGACCTAAGTCACTTTTACAAAAAGGCAACTAGAAACCCATAACTTGAAAGAAAAGACAAGTTATTGATTTGTCAAGGTAGTCATCATGTCTTCTTCCAATCCATGAGTCATATGTTTGATAGCAACTTGGCCTTCAAGGACATGTACTCCACTACATTTGATGACCATCCTTTCCTTTTATGAACCTATAATGATATAGTTCCATCCTTAAAATAATATGTAATGACATCTCAATACTCAAAAGTGGTCCACACTAACTTGACTATGCTACCATTATGAGCGTCACCACAGATGCGGGTGAAAATAACATTAGAAAAATCATTTTGCTCAAACACCTCAAAAACTAGTTTTTGTTGTTGTCACATTGATCAATGGTGTGGTTAGAGAACTTTTCCAAATAACATAGTTTCCACACACCAAAGAAACACATGCATTTGATCCAAGTATAATGGTTGGAGATTAGTGATTCACTAACTACACCCAGAGGACTTCTACTTAAAACATTTTCTGTGTTGATATAATCATGGTGATGACATACATAGCCACATGAAAGTGATGTATTCATATTCTTTACTGAAATAGAGTCACCAATTGCAACCACAAAGTATCCAATAATTGCATTCAATTCTTTCCTCCACCACAATTCTTACAATCACACGAGTAAACTTTGGCACACTCTTCAACTACTTCATTCTAAAGATGTACGGACTTCCTCTGATTGAAATGATTAAATTTGGTGTCAAATGGATAATTCTTTTTCCTCCTTTTCTTCATTATTTAATACATGACTTTGAATAAACACTTGCATCGATAGGAGATTTAAGGACTACATTGATAGGAACAACCGATAAGTTTAGAAAATTTTCCAATATAACTCCTTTTACGGCATGAGATAATTTTCTGAGCATATATCAATATGCTGGTGCAGACCAGAAGGATTCTGGTAAAGGTTGTGAGGTTATACTATTCAATTTCCAAGTGCATTTCCTTGAGGAATTCCAAAACCTTTTCAACAAAGCCATTCATTTCATATCTTGCATTCATTTCAATTCACAAGACCACGATTTTGTGAGGTGCCACATATGAAATTTTCTACCTGTGCATACATATTCACCAGAGTATATCAAACTAGGATATTTTGTATACTTGCTAAATCATGGCACTGCACTTTAATTTATAGCAGAAACCTATTTTTGAAATTGTTCCAGTGGCAACTAATAGCTTGTGAATCATGACAGGATGTGGTTACAATATCTTAGTCAAATCAAGAATCATTGCATGCATATCTGCCATAGCATTTTGAACTATAATATCTAACAAAACTCTCCATTTTAGTATGCTTCAATGGATGTCCATAACCTGTTTGAAATCTACCATTTGGGCATAGAACTTGGTTCTTTTTCTACAAATTGCATTTATTTGAAATCTTTTAAAGACTTTTCAACACATCCATTTTACAAACATTGCAATCCATGATAACATTTCTTTGAGGCATCTTTTCAAATAGTTCAAATGGTTTGTCAATGCATACTAGAGTATTTTGAACTATAATATTAGAGAATCCACATTTCATTATGCTTTGATGGAAGTTGATGCCTCCTCCAACATAGGTCGTGGGCTGGAGGATGATGGCAAAGGCTGTGGAGTATGGTTGCCAGCTGTATTTGCTTGAAAGTTTCTATAACCTTTTCAACAAAGCCATTTAGTGTGTATCATGCACTCCATAAAACCACATTTCTTTGTGACATTTTCTTAAATGGTTCATGGGCTTTGCCTAATACTTATACCTATGAAGCAATTTGCATATTAGTTTGCCAGGGCATTTCCAACCATAATATCTACTTCGTGTATGATGTGTATGCTATGTGTATGATGTGCTCTCTGCCAAATGATTTTGCTCTAGCCCTTACAGAAACCATGATTTAATTGTTCCCGCCAACTACCCACAAAAAAATTAAATGTTTAAACTCTCTCAAACCATAAGGCACCATGACCTGAAAAGTTGCTACATTAGAGGAAATAGCCATATAATCATCCCTGTAAAAGGATTTCTCACCACCCCTTTCAGATTTTGATATTTAATTTTTTTTCTGATTTACTGCATAGCAAAACCATTTCTAGGACTTCAATTGAAACAGGGAACAAATTCTCATTCAAACTAGAAAGTAACTTGACACTTCAGGAGAATTTGTGACTAGGGGTGACTCAACATAAGGATTTGACAAAAAGTTTAAAATTTGGCAACTTGAAAACAAGGTCAACAAAGAGACTGTGGGATGATTCTATCTCAGAGGAAACTCAAATGGAGTCAAGAGCCAACAAGAAGGGTGGTGACCATAATTCATCTCTCTTTGGAGAAATGAAGGGAAATAAAGGAAAAGGGAACAACAAGGGGAAGTGAAAGGAGGAGGATTTATCCTCATAGGCAAGGAAGAAGTACTTGAGTAAAATCAAGTGTCTTATTTTTCATAAGTTTGGTCGTTCTACATCATGGTGTCCAGACAAGAAAAAAACCAAGGGAAGCAGCCATAGAAGGAAGTAGCACCTCTGCAGAAACTAAGATGAATGAGTTTGCTGCCAAGTTTGAGAAGGAATTCTCAATGGTTTCTTGTCTTTCTACTAGCACAATACTAAAGAATGCTTGGTATGTGGATAGTGGGGCCTCTAGGCATATGACATCATCCTATCAGTATGTTACCAAACTGGAAGAACACAACTCTAAAATTTAGGTTGAGCTTGGTGATGATGCCAAGTATCCAGTAGCAAGAGTTGATAGAATTCTCTTCCAACTTTAATCAGGTACCTCTTTAAAGGTTGATGATGTTTTGAAGGAAAAATTGCTTTTAGTTTTAGTAGTGGAGCATAAGGGCTTTGCAATTGAATTCAAGGATCAACAAGTTCTTATCAGACCAAAAGGGTTTAGTCCAAATACAACATAGGTTATAAGGGTTAGAGAAGGCAACCTTTATAGGTTACAAGGTGAACTAGTTCTTGCAGCATTAAGTAGAAACATCATAGATTCTGAGCCTTCCATATTTCAAGAGGTAGCAGACTAGCAGGTTTGGTGGGATGCAATGGTGGAGGAGTACACTTCCATCATGAACAATGATGTATGGGACATATCACAAGACCAGAAGGGAAATTTGTTGTGAGTTACAGGTAGCTCTTCAAAATCAAGCATGTTGTAGATGGTAGCATTAAGAAGTTCAAAGTGAGGTTTGTGGCAAGAGAGTTCTCTCAAA
The DNA here is from genome assembly GCA_027924645.1 of Cunninghamia lanceolata. NCBI lineage: Eukaryota > Viridiplantae > Streptophyta > Pinopsida > Cupressales > Cupressaceae > Cunninghamia > Cunninghamia lanceolata. The sequence continues at coordinate 19,281,836 of BSBN01000520.1, read as the reverse complement.
AGGAGGGAGTGGACTATGAGGAGACTTTTGCTCTAGTTGCCAGATACAATTCTATTAGAGTAGTTATGTATTTATCTTTTGTCATGGGATGGAAGATACGTTAGATGGATGTTAAGACAACTTTTCTTACAGGATTATTGAGGAAGAAGTGTCTATAGGACAACCTTAAGGCTTTGAGGTAAATGGGAAGGAATCCCATGTTTGCAGGCTTAAGAAAGCCTTGTATGGACTCAAACAAGCACCAAGAGCTTGGTATTCCAAGATCAATAAATATCTACAAAGTATGGGCTTCACCAAAAGTGAAGCAGATCCTAATCTATATTATTTAGTGAGTTGGTTAGATATACTTATTTTGATATTGTATGTAGATGATTTGTTCATTATAGGATCAAAATAGCTAATTACAAGGTGCAAAGCAAATTTAGTTGCTGAGTTTGAGATGAACATGTTGGTATGTGGCAACTGATCATACAAATACTGTACACACGTAACGTATCCTTACCGGGGTTTCAGGGCGGCAACACCCAAAATTTTTTCCCCTTTTTTTGCACGATCGAGGTCGGTTGTTAATTTTTGTTAACCAACAAATGAAAAATGACTTTGTAAAAACCCTAATTCTAGAAGCTTCCAAAAGCTTGTTATAAGTGGCTAGGATGTATGTTACAGAAACACATTTGTGAGATTGTAATCTATTTTGCACTGGATAATAAAATCATTGGATGGATGAGTTTCTGTGGATGTAGCCCATTTTGGGTGAACCATGTTAAAATTTTGAGTTGATCTCTTTTGTGTTATTCTTCATTGTTATATTTGGGTTATTTAATCTACATATAATTGTTAGTGTTTATTGCTTCGATCTGCTCGAACCCTAACAGAAGGAAATCATCTTGATGCATTTCTTTTTGGGTTTAGAGGTTTGGCAGAAACCTGGAGAGATTTCCCTTGGATAGGGTAAGTATGTAGTCGAAATACTAAAGTGATTCCTGATGGAGGATTGTAGACCCATGGCCACACCTATGATCACTAATCTGAGGAAGGTGACAACTTTAAATTCAAAGGTGATTGATCCCACGTTGCATAGGTAGCCAATAGGTTGCTTGATATATTTGGTCAACACAAAACCAGATTTATATTTTGCAGTGAACACCTTGAGTCAGTTCATGGTGGAGCCAATAAAGGAGCATTAGGTAGCAGTAAAATATGTGCTCAGATATTTGAAGGGCACAATGGATTATGGTTTGAGATATCTTAGAGATGGTGAAGTGAAGTTGTAGGGGTATACAGACTTTGATTGGGAAGGCAGTGCAATAGATAGGAAGAGAACCTTAGGGTGTTGCTTTAGCTTGGGTTCAGGAATGATATCCTAGTTCAACAAGAAACAGACTTCAGTGGCACTTAGCATAGCAGAGGCAAAGTGTATGGTAGCTAGTACGGCCATTTGGCTTCGCAAGTTACTTATAGGATTATTTGATCAGGAGTTGGATCATATGGTCATTTATTGTGATAATTAGAGTTAAATCAAACTCTCTAAGAATCTAGTGTTTCATGATAGGTTCAATAACATAGAGATTAAATATCATTTCATTTGAGACAGGATTCAAAAGGGAGTAGTTAAGCTCCAGTACAATTCCACATATCAACAATTAGCTGATATTTTGACCAAGCCCTTAGCAAATGGGAAGTTTGAATCATTCAAAGATAGACTTGGATGGGTGCAAAATTCCTTCCTCGCTAAGAGGGAGTGTTGATTTTTAGCTTAGATCTGAACTTATGCATAGGTTCAATGTGAACGTGCAGGTAGTTTGATTTATTTCTATTTTGTAATTCACTTTTGTGATAAAGTGAAATTCTTTTATTTAGCTAATTAAGTTTAATAAAGTGTAGCTATACACTAATGACTTAAACCTATCTTCCAAGTCATCTCCTGGGTGAGATACAGATGCTTTATTTGGAGATTAGATTATTAGCAGAATAGTATAAAGATAGATGTAAGATAGAAGTTTAATAACTAAATACAGTGTTATAATTCCATGCAACTACAAGGAATAATTGTGGAGGTTTCCTTGTAAACTTTCAACGGAATGCAAAGTTGATTTGAAGGTGTAGATTATCTATGTTTGTTGTTCTTTGTTTCCATAGTTGAAATTTCAATTACTATGTGATTGACTCAATGTTTTCTAACATCAGGAAATTAGTCATCTAAGTTGGAATTTTCTACAGTAACCACAATAGATATCCCAACCCCACACAATAGATCATACCACCACTATGCACAAGCACTGAACATCATTGACACACCTTGGTTAGCAGGACACATACAATCTAGGCTAGTTGACATCAAACCAAACTCCTTCACATTAGAATGACCTTACACAGAAGCAACTAGCCTCTAAGAGACAACAGGGGATACAAGGAAACCCCTAAGGAGACCTCCCTTTGAACTAGAGGGCGTAGATGCCTTAGAAGTCTTCCATAAAACTAACCCTGTTGGAGTGTCCTGCACAACCTCACAAGGAGGAAGGGAAGCCCTATGTTCTTCCACAAGCCTCTAAGCCTCCATCTAGATATCCCAAAGCCATTTGTCATCCACATCTAACTCCTAGCTGCAGTTCCATTCATCAACACAATCACCTCCATCTACATCATCATCCTCATGCTCATTGCCCTCATCAAAAATTTCCAGTTGCTTCCTATTCCTCTCCTACTCAAAAATCGTATTCCCACTCATTTTCCTTATCCTTTATTTAGTCTAAAGCTTGGTCCATCAGGAGTTACATTGTCTGTCCATCATTTGACAATTTGACGTGTTTGTTTCCTAATGAAATATCAAAGTTTTCAATCAGATAAACAAATGATTTAGTATTATCTGTGTTTTTGATAGATACTAATGTTGGATAATGCCTAGATTCACATGTGTGAGTTGTTTTTTCCTTACATAATATGATTACTTAATTTTTTGATTATGATGTGTTCTACTTTTTTTGTGATATCATGCTATATATGTTATTTTGATTTACATGTGTACTATCATGCTTGGACGTATTAATGGGTGCAATGAGTGTGTAGATTACAGATGTATCAAAAGAATGAGGGGGTGAGGGAACCCTCTAAACCACACATTATCACGCCACCTCTTCTAACCCCGATGTGATACTATTCTTTTCTGGAAACCCTAGCTAGACAACTAGAAGCTTAGTTGTTAGGAACCTTAAGGGTTCACTTAGATGTACCCTTTAGAACCCTTGTTATAGGATGTTTTAAAGCATTTTGATCTTTCAAATGCCACTTTTTGGTAGCTATATAGTGTTAGGAAAGTGGTTCCTAAAAAGGGAAAGAGTGAGGCTTTTATGGGGTGATAGTTAGGGCACTGTTTTAATTGCTAATTAAGTGTTAAGAGCCTATCAACCACCTCATAGGGTCGTTGCATGGAGTGGAAGAAAAGGGACACTTGTCACTTTTCCACTTGCCGAGAAGGAGGTCCCTCCTATATATGCTTGAAAGCTCCCTTTTGTATACTTTTATGTTGTTGGGAATGCAGAAGATGAAGAAGTAGGAGGAGAATTTCCAGGTGTAGGAGATTGAGGTAGGCCCTTAAAACTGTTTTCTTTTAAGTTCCTTTTTTCTTGCTGAGGATGGTTTTCATGTTACTATTTTTTCTTTTTTTTTGAGTTGGCCGAGCCTTGAATAATTAATTTATCTTTAAGCCATGTATACTAAAATTATTTAGTTGAATTCTTGTGTAATTATGTGTTGGTTGTCTTGTTTTCCCCCTGTTTTCTCTTAATTTCTTTTGTTTTTCTTTATGAGGATAGTTTTCAGGATTAAATTGCCTTTAAGCCATGTATATTGCAATTATTTAGTTGAATTCTTCTATAATTATGGGTTGGTTGCCTTGCTTTCCCCTTGTTTTCTTTTAATTTCTTTTCCTTCTTGCCAAGGATGGCTTTCATATTATTGTTTTATTTTTATAATTGGCTAAACCTTGAATTAAATTATTTTAAAATCCAAGTCATGTTGAGGGTATCAGGCTGTCCTCCTTAATACCATTACTCTACCATTCTTTTGAGCCCTTTTAAGTTTAATGGGTTGTTGTTTTGAGTCATAGTTGGGTAAGGAAGGATGGGAGGGATTTGGGGCCGTCAGGCTGCTTACTAATCTCTTTCCTATTGAACACCCTATTGGACCTGGGGCTCTTTGAGAGAGCTACTTGTTGGTCCATAGGAGGCTATTGGAGGGATAAGGCCTAAATTCTTGGAGAATATTATGATGATTTTAGACAAAATTACAATCTATGCCACTTGGGATATGCTCACCTAACATATATTATTTTGGGCTAAATTATATGTTGTTGTTTTCTTTTATATTTTTGGACGGATTAATGCTACAATCTTATTCAGGGATTATTTTATGAACTATTATGGGTCTTAGTGCTGAAAAAAGGGAAACCCCACTTATTTTGAGGGAGCTTTCAAGGGGTGTCTCAAGTGTTATTCTACTTGTGCTTTTTTCAAACCCTTTGAATATCCTTAACAAAGTATCAGGATATTTTGTAATGAATTGTGGTTTTATGGATCCCCTTAGGCTTGGAGGTTAGGTAGAGTTAATCTTAATGATGCCATATGGTTGAGAGGGGAGCAATCCCTCCTCATCCATGACAGTTTGAAAAAAAAATTTAAGATTTATTTTCCTATATAAAATATGCAAATTGAAACAAAAATGTAGACTCTTTGTATGAAATTTGAACTGCACTTGGAAATGGATGTTCAACTCTGCATTACATCTTAGAAAACTTACATAGAGGAAATTGAGAAAAATAAAGAAAAAATGTAATATACAATTGTGTAGTAGTAGGAACTATTGATTACTGATATATAAGTGTCACGAGTAATTAAAATTGATCTGCACTAAGTTAAACTGATTTATAGGGCAATGGAGCTATCAGTATTGTAAGAGACTGCAGTAAGTAATTCTAAAGCACATTTCTGCTATTAAATGTGCACTATGACAACATAAAAAGGTATTTCTTGGACCACTAATTGTGTAATAGGGTAAAAACTTATAGGGCATCTGCGATTGAGAGGCATTTGGGAAATGTTGTGTCATGAGTGGAGGCGTCAAACAATGTTGATGCCTCCACAACTGAATATGAATCATTTGCATTCACTGACATCATGTTGTCTCTGTCCCTCCTCCCAAGTGTAAATGCTGGCACTCTTAAATTTAAGGGCTTTCTATTAATGGTTTCAACTATCAACAAAATACGTGTCTCAATGCACTCTCTAGCTATGGGTAGATTCAATGCAGTCTTGCTCTCTAGATATACATGTAGATCCAATGGAGTCTATTTACTAGACCAAACAATCTATGGGAGTCCCAGTAAATGAGACTCACGCTGATACAATTGTAGAGGCTATTTTATTAGTTTCCAGTAAAGATTTTTGAAGGAAAATCTTTGGAGATTTTTGAAGAGTACAAGTACCTTGGTATTGTTTTCAACAACAGCCTTAACTGGGACACTTGTAGAATGAAAAGGGTTCAAGGGGGATGGAGAGTTTTCTACATGCTTCAAAATAGATGTAGGAAAGTGGAGCTTTCGGATTGCAAAACCAAGAAGACTCTTTCTAGTTTGTTAGTCACTCTGATTGTTTTATATGGCTGTGAGGTTTGGGGCAATAGTGTGTCAAATCACAAGTGGAGACGATTAGAGAGGATTCAAAAGCATCTTATCACTAGTAGCCTTAAAGTCAAATCTAATGTTCCCTATGAGATTCTTTTGGCTAAGGCATACACCTACCCATTGGAGGCTGCTACGATTATTCAGCTCCTTTGCTACTTAAAGAAGGTGGAAAACATGGATAATCAGCGTTGGCCTAGGAGGAAAGGTTGGATTGTAGGAAAAAGACTTGGATGAAGCAGAACAACAAGTGGGTGAACAAATGGGATATTAATTTATAGGATTGTCCTAAAACCAAGGTTGAAATTAAACAGCTCATGCTAGAAAAATTTAGGACTGCCGTGTGGACTAAACAGCTAGGCCAAAAAAAATTGCATTATGTTAAGGAGTTCAACACAACATGGGAGCACAGGGAAAAACCTACTTGCATGCCACTCTTAAGGGTAAAGCTAGACTTTTAATTGTGTAGTTAAGGACTGATTCTCAACATCTAATGTGCAAAACTGGTAGATGGATGGTCCCCAAGGAAGTTTGGGAGGATAGGATTTGCAAGTTCTACAACAAAAGGGTTGTCAAAACTGGATGACACTTCATCTTTGAATGTGCTACATATGAAGATATCCGCATGCAATATGGTAATAGATTAAAGGGGGAAATTTTAAATGGGCTATTTGAGCCCTAATGGCCGATTTCTTGGTCAAGTTACTTAGTAGAAGAGCCAACATTGAAAAGAATTTGAAAGTGTCCTAGGGTTGCGGCCTACGGTCCCTTAGGCTGTTTTGGCCTCATGGACGTCATTAAAATTATTCATTCATTCAACTCTTATATTTTTCAAATAAGTTTCATATTATTTGTTTTATATATATATATATATATATATATATATTTAGACTAGATTGCAACTACAATTTTATCTTCGGAATAGGATCATAGGTACAATCTTATTCTCTTATTTCAAATTACAAATTGCTTATATTTCATGACCAACAATTCTATACATGAATGTTTCTCTTCAATATGCATGCCAAAAATTTAGAATTGTGTTTAAGGAATGTCTTCAATGATAACATCCCTATACTAATTTTAATCAACATTATTCAACAACTAGGATGACATATTCACACATCTGTCTCTAATATTTTGTAGGTTCATAATAATGAGCTCTTTGTCTACTTCAACATCCAATCACACTCTCTCTTTTACTATTACTGTTAACTTAGTCTAGGGACTTGACTAAGACACAACAAAGCATGAACATCAACACTAGCATCTAGAAGTCAAGTGGTGCTTCTTAGCATCACCACCATTTCCTTAGTTCATATATCAATAAATGAATGTGTTGTGGGTAGCAAAGATCTAACTATTCTCAAGATAGAATCACAAACATCAAGATGGGATTATGCCCCAAGACAAGATCCATGTTGCAAGTGCATCCCAAATGCTTAATTTCTCAAGTCTTAGTCATTTTAGCTCCTTAATATAGAATCCAATTCTCGAATTTAGTTTACAATCCTCTAGCATCGTTCCATATCATTCAAAGTTTGCACTTCAATCTATGCAATTCTAACCATCTCATTTTTATTTTGGCACATCTTAGATTATAATCTCAATTTACTCTTCTTAGTCAGTTTTTACATGCTCAACTCTTATATTTAACTATTTATTATATTTAATTCAATTTATTCATTTAGTAGCCTTGGATGTTTTTAAAAGACTATTTTATTTCTTTCCAATTATATTTGAGTTTTCCAAACCCCCGCCCCCCCCCCAAAAAAAAAAAAATTCCTCGCACTGCTTTGTGTTTACATTTCATTTGGAAAATAGGCCATTATTATGTTAACTTTCTTTCTAACAGAAAAAAGGCTCATCTAAAATTTATATTTTTAATTTATTTCCTATAAAGTTCCCCTCAACAAATATTATTTTTATTTCTTGACTATGAAATTACGTGGTAAGCTAGTTGGCCATGATAGAATATTAATGTATACATTTTGAATGCAAAACATGTTTTAGGTTATAGGAATGCCTAGGAATGGAGCCATTTGTAATGTCTATGAAGATTGCATGAAATCAACAACATGTTTTCCAACAAAAACCTCCTCTTTCTCTCCAAGTTATATCTATAGAGAAGTACTAATTGGTGTTGGTTACTCTACCACAACTCGATGTAATGTCCCCTTCTTAGCCCTCTCGACAAGTGGATGCAATTAGCCTATTCCAGGGTTCCCGTAGGCTAATGGAGGTTGGTTAGGGAACCTCTTTGGTCACATTTGACTAGAACTTACTATTTATAGTAAGTCAGGCAGGAGGTTGCTGGTGGAGTTTACTTGACTTTCCATATTCAACATTACCAATTGGAGTATCTAGCACACATTACTTGGCATTTGAATGGATCGAGGAATGAAATATTAATGTCCAGTATAAAGTTAAATTAAAGATTCAGCTTATAAGTTAATATTTTAATGTTACTTTATATTATAAAGTAATGTTGTAAAAGGGGATATATAAGTGTTTTTATTTGATAAAGTGCTATAGAATGTGAGCACCCATTTCATGAGGACATAAGGGACTTAAGTTTAAAAAAATAAAAATAATAAATTATTCCTCTTGGGCATTGGGAGTGAGGAAACAAAAAGAAAAAATGAGAATTCATTTGCATAATTCATTTCACTCTAAAAAACTATTGTTGTAAAAGCTTGAAGCTTTGGCTTTGTTGCTGATCAAGGGTTTTGCAGAGACGATAACCTCTATAAGATCACTCTCTTTGTGCTTGAGACATAGCATCAGGAGGGTATGTTGGTGGTTTCACTTAGGAACTACATTGGTGTTCATTCGAGATATTTATTAACAATTTTTTTATGGGGTTATATCTAATCTCTTTATGAGCAGCAATTGGAGACCATTGCATTGTAGATTGAAGAGGTTTGTGGACTTTGTTGGGACTGATTTTGTATTCCATGTTGGTCATACTACTTCAATAGGGTCATACCATGTTGCAATAACTTGTGGAAGGTATTATATGCAGTTTACAACCTCCATATTGGGCGCCAAACACCTATATCTACCATGATAGGGTTTATTTGCATTTCCACAGTAGTTTTAGGGAGATTTTGGTAGTTTTTTGTTGTGACAGTCCTCACAATAGGTCGTACAACAACAACAAAAGTGCATGGGGTTTCTAGGGAGTGAACTCTCCCATTTTGTGGCACCTATCACTTGCATTTGAGGTGTCTTAAGCCTTGTCATTGATTTATAACATCATATTGGAGGATTTCTTCAATATTAATGCATTCAGAGAATATTTCATATCAAACCGTTACTAGTTCATGTATATCATAATTACAAGTTTGAAGAAATGCAAATGGGTATGTCACGGCAATTACTTTTGAATGATTTTATGATCTAGGTATTCATTATTTTATGTATATCTACTATATATTTTTCTGGGTATTGTTGCATGCATCATATTTCATTGTTATATTGCAAACATCATATGCAAAAACACAAACAAAACCCTAAACACATCCAACAGTGAAACCAGAAATAGAAAACAAAAAACTTGGCATAAAAACCCTATAGGACAGGTGCATATTACAGTGGTATCCGAGTAAGAGATCTTGCCAACCAGTGGGTTTATCACCAAATTTTAATAGAAGAAATTTTTTGATCATAATGGGGGTTAACAGTTGAATGCTTGCACATTTTGGAATCTAGAGTTTGGGAAAAAGAAAATCATTCTGGATTTGTTTTTGATGACTAGCACTCAAATTTGTTAGTTGTAGTAGTGTTAGGTGTTTCAACAAGTACGATGACATCCATACAAGAGCTCATGATAGAGCATTCAAATATATGACAAGAATCTAACAAAATTGTTAGAGCATTCTGAGTTGTTGGAACCTCACTCAACAGTTGAAAAGAAAGAAGATTTGCAGCCTACAAATGACCATGAGGAGAACATAAATTAGTCTATGTATGTGGAATATTGGGCTCCAAGCCCTAAAGAAGACAAAGCCAAGGGTACGCCTTAGCCCTATGAAGATATGATTGAAGAAGATGTCGCCTTGAAAGAGGAAGGTGTACTTGTAGATAATTGGCATCACACAAGTCACTATGAGGGTTTGAGCAAAGAAGTATAACACCTTGCAAAGGACAAATACCTAAGGCTTCATAATGATCACACAAAGGAAGGACATGCTAGCACAGAGATTGCCAAACCGATCCTATTTAAAATCCAAATCTCCCCTGGGCAACCCTGACTGGTGAAAGGGGCGACCAGGTGGCGACCCTAGCATCTTTTCCAGCCATGATTAAACTCGAGTTTTTGACCAAAAATAGCTCTATTTTCATTTGTTTTTTTTCCTGTTTATATGGGACTATGTTCTAAACTTAGAGATAACTATTTCATGCATCCAAGCATGCATATTTATCTCCTTTTTAACTTAAATTGTCAACCCATGCATTCTCTTAACTGCATTTCTTCTTGAGTGATAAGCTATATTGGTTAGATCACTCCAATTTTAGCCTAGACCACTCTTGTGTCTTCTAATTTAACTATTGTCACGGAGATTGCACCCAGAATGCTAAGCTTGAATGCTCAGCAATCCTGTGAAACATGGAAACATCTTCGAGTCTATGGTATGCTCATAGTGAAGATGAGTCTCCAGATTATGGGCTGGTTCCCCTTTAGATCTACTAGAAACTAATGGATTTTGAAGGAAAAGGGTAAGAAAGAACAACTATTTAAAATTAAAAGCTACTTTTATAAGGTGATGCACCAAATGATATTAGAAGGGCAACTTAATTCACAACTATCTTTTCAATAAATCTGTTTACACATCTCAATAAAGAGCAATTTGACCACATTAATAATTCAGAAGAAGGCTTGATTATCAGTCTTTTGGAAGGAAAGCTAAGTTTCACAACTTTGAAGGCAAAATAAACAAAAGCACAACCTGAGACCTATGATATAAATTGCTTTTTTGTGCATATACAACAATGAAAGAAACAGAAATTAAAGGTTTTGACTATTTAAAACACATTAATTCTATCAAAAATCATTCATGAAGACATTCACATGAATTTGAGAAGGTAAAGTGTTAATCTTTTTGAACAATAGAAGGAAAAACACTATAAAAATGACAAGAATATAACCTGTAAACCTGCTGCTATATATAAATCTAAAAAAATGAGTTACAAAACTATATGGCTTTTTTGCAATGTGTAAGAAAAAGCATAAGCTTTTTTTCATATAATACAAAACTGTCCCAAAAAAGTGAATGGGCTATCAACTCTAGCTCAACTGAACTAAAAAATATGAATGAATGAGTTTGAAAAAGTAACTCCAAGTTGATGGGTGAGCACAAGTGAAAAGCCTAAAATCTAGGCCCCAAAACTCCTCCAAGATGAGCAAAAATAGCTTGGAACCTCAAGTCTCAAAGTCCTTGACCAAAAAACTGCCAAAAATAGTCATGTAAAAAATAGAACTCCAAATATCTCTCCTTGTATGACCCTACACTTCAGTTCGACTCCTCTCCTATTTCCATGTGCCTTGAAAGACTTTTGATCAAGTCTAGAGTGGTATTTTTGGGAAAATATCAAAAATTTAATTTAATTTTTTTTTATATTTTCTACATCTTAGTAAATTACATTTTCGGAGGCCTTCAGAGTGAAATCAGGGCAATCCATCACCGAGTAGCATTGGCATTAGCCTTAGCAACCTAGAACTCAAGCTAGATAATTGGTTTAACTTTCTAACAAGTCCAAAAACTTTGAATTTTGATAAAGTAGCGAGGAGTTATGACCCTACCAAAAGTTTTTATTTCTTTTCTTTTTCATAAAGAAGATAGATGAATGGTCTTCAAGTACCTGTATCTACACAGTGAGCAAACATGTTAGATAAAATGTAGAGGCTAAAGCCTCTCTCTTGATTGTTTTGATCTGATATTCTCTTGCTTTCTATATTTCATTTTAAGACACTTGCTTCTTGAAAGCATTAGAAAACAACTCTTACAACCCAGCCTAATTGGGCTACCAAACACAATTTGGTAATATTTCTGGTGACCTCTATGACAGTTTTGCCTACTAAACTCTCGTGGCCAGTTGCCTGTATGTCCATTGGGCAATAGAGTCTTTTGTTAGCCTTTGCAACTCATAAAACTCCTTGAAAACTCAGCTGCTAGAAAAATAACAATAACAAAAACAAAACTGAAAGCAAACTACCATGGCTCTGAATAGGGCCAACTAACTTTGCAACAACACTTCTTTGTAAAAACAAACCAAACTGAAAAGATGTGCCAACAACACTTATTTAATTGAAAAACTTCTACTCTACTATCATACATCTGCAAACTTTTGATCTTTAGAAACATTGCTTCAGGGGAATCCCATTCACAGGAATAGGTAACACCTCTCCATTCAACTTTGAAAGATAAAATGCATTATTCTGCTTGCATTTAGTAATCACATAAGGGTCATCCCACATGGCATCAAACTTCATATGCTTACCAAGTTTACTTTTAAGCTCATCCCACTTGAAAACAAGATCACCTTCCTTGAACACTCTCCGAACTGTTTTTATATCAAAAGTCCTTTTCATTTGGGCCTGATGAACCTCTAGATTTCTTAACGCTTCTTTCCTTATTTCCTCTAGTTCCATCAGCTGTGCAAGTTTGATTTCCATAGGCTCTTCCTCTAACATCTCCACCTCTCTAATTAGACTTAGTGTAGGCAACTTGACTGAAATAGGAACTCTAGCCTCTTTATTGTTAGGAATTGCATGCAGAAGATATCAATTAAATCCAAATAAAGATTAAATAGAGGAGTGAAAAATACACAGAAATAATAACAGTGAGAGACAAGTTTTAATGTGGTTCACCCAAACTTGGGCTACATCCACCAATAGAGAGTCCAATATTATGATCGAGCAAATCAAACTGATTTCAATTAAATGCAAATAAAGATTAAACCAAGGAATGAAAAATACACAGAAATAATAACATCGAGAGACAAGTTTTAACATGGTTCACCCAAACTCAGGCTACATCCATCAATAGAGAGTCCAATGTTATTATCTAGCAAATCAAACCGATTACAACCAGCTATACCTTGCAACTCAATACCACTGCAAATGCTACAATACAATGTCTCAACAGAAACCCTAACCCTTTGTTGTTTTATCAAGACTTATGTCAATTACAAAATAGGGTTTTTTTTAATGTTGGCCAATAGAAAAATAACTCCTGATGCCTTTATAAAATAATAGGAAATTTTTGCTTCGGGGGCGAGAGGGGCTCTTCCTCCCTGCACTCCCCTGTTAAATAATTTGGGTAGAAACCGCGTCGATAAAAATAGGGGAAATTTAACCTCTGAGTCTGATTATGCTCCATATAACAACAATCTCCCACTTGGAGACTGATCAAACTCCACACTATATCATCTCCCACTTGGAGACTGATCATAACACTGCTGACCCTGTATCTCCCACTGGAAATAAGCACCCTGGAATTTTCTATTCTGATTTTATTGTTTTTAGTCTTGAAGACCAACTGAAGCTGAAGAGGAGCTCAAATTCTCCCTTGTCACTACCTTTGTAAACATATCCACTGGATTTTCATCTGTATGTATTTTTTCCAGTGTTAACTATTCATCATCAACCACCAATTGGATGAAGTGATACCTTAGTTGTATGTGTTTAGTCTTTGAATGTAAGGCATAATTCTTTGCAAGATGTATGGCACTCTGGCTATCCGTAAACAAATAATTGTTAGCTTGTTGTTTGCCCAATTCTTCCACGAAAGATTGTATCCATATCATCTCCTTGCTTGCCTATGTTGCAGCTACATACTCTGCCTCCGTGGTGGATAAAACAACCACTTTTTACAACCTAGAGATCCAATTCACTGCTATCCCACCTACAATAAAGACATAACCTGTAGTACTCCACCTAGTATCAATATCCCCTGTCAAATCTAAGTCTACATAACCTACTAAATCAGTATTAGAGCCCCCAAAATATAAGTGTTTATTGGATGTACCTCTCAAATATCTGAGAATCCATTTTATTGCATTCTAATGCTCCAATTTGGGATTACTCATATACATGCTGATGACTCATACAACATGTACAATATATGGTCTCATGCATATTATGGTGTACATTAAACTTCCTACAGCTGAAGTATATGGTACCTTGGACATTTTTTCTTCCTCCTCTTATGTCTTAGGACACATCTCCTTAGTCAATTTCAAATGAATATGCAAAGGTGTGTTGACATCTTTTGCATTCTCCATATGGAATCTCTGCAACACCTTTTCAACATAATCAACCTAAGGTAGAGTCAATTTTCTATTCTTCCTATCTCTATAAATTTTCATACCAAGGATTTGTTTTGCTGCCCCAAATCCTTCATAGCAAATGATTGTGCTAACTATTATTTTAACTCTCTTATGTGATCCATGTTAGACCCTGCTATAAGCATGTCATCAACATATAAACATAAAATAATGTAACTATCATTATCCAATGTCTTAAAATAAATAGAATGGTCAGAATTGCACTGGTTGTAGCCTTGCTTAGCCATAAAACTATCAAATTTTAAATACCATTGCTAAGGTGCTTGTTTCAAGCCATAGAAATTCTTCTTCAATCTGCACACCAGTTTATTCTTACTATTGACCTCAAATCCTTGGGGCTATTCCATATATATATCCTCCTCCAAATCACCATGGAGAAAGGTAGTTTTCACATCTAGTTGTTCCAAATATAAATCTTTAGCAGCCACAATACTTAAAATAGTATGAGTAGAAGTCATCTTAACAATCAGAGAAAAAATCTCATCAAAATCAATGCCATTTTTCTGTGCAAATCCTTTTACAACTAACCTAGCTTCAAATCTTTTCTTACCTCCATCTTCCTTTTTTAACCTATAAACCCATTTGTTTGGTAAAGTCTTTTTACCTACAAGTAACTTACATAATTTCCAAGTCTAATTTTTCAGCAAGGAGTCCATTTATTCTTTCATTGCAAGCTCCCACTAAACCTTTGTATGCACCTGCATAGCTTGATCATACCCTTTTGATTCATCAGCATCTATTAACAAAATAGAATACAAAGAGGGAGAAAACTTTTCAGGAGGTCTACTTAGCCTTGTTGACCGTCTAACATTCACTGTAGTTTGTGGTATTTCTTGTTGTTGTTGCAAAGCATGAGGAACCATTGGAACATCATTATCTAGAGTATCATCCAACACTACATAATCCTTTTCTTTCTTCTCATGCTGCTACAACTGATCTTTGTACAACACCTTCTCATTGAATACAGCATCCATACTTCTCACAGTTTTTTGATTTTCAAAATCCTAAAGCCTATAACCAAATTCATCAATACCATATCCAACAAAGATACACTTTTTTGATTTTGCATCTAGTTTGGTTCTATTTTCAGAATCTACATGTGCAAATGCTTCACATCCAAATGTTTTGAGAAAATAACTCACCTTCTTACCTGTCCATGCTTCCTCTAGAAAACCGCAGCTGAAAGGAACTGAAGGACCTCTATTAATTAAATATACAGTGGTATTGACAGTTTCTGTCCACATGTTTAAAGGTAGCCCAACATGCAATCTCATGCTCCTTGCACACTCCATTATTGTTCTATTCATGCACTCAGCCACTCCATTTTCTTGTGGAGTCTTTGGAACCGTTTTCTGCCTACGAATTCCATTAAAGGAACAATAATACTAAAATTATTTGTTTCAATACTCACCACCATTATTAGGTCTAAAATATTTTAATCTTTTACCCATCTCATTCTCAACCAAGCTTCTCCATTTCTTAAATGTTTCAAATACATTAGATTTCTACCTAAGGAAATAAATCTAAACCTTCCTAATTGCATCATCTGTGAATGTAACATAATATCGAGAGCCACTGAGAGAAGATACCTAAGCCTGTCCCCATACATCTATATGCACAAGCTCCAACTTTTCATCTTTCTTTTGCTTCCCATCCTTGAAAAAATTGACTCTTTTGTTTGTCATACACACAACTTTCACAGAAATCCATATTAATACATTTTAGACCTGGTAAAATTTTCTTAGAATGAAGTAACTTCATACCTTGTTCACTCATATGCCCAAGTCTATTATGTCACAGTGTTGTCTCAGAACCTGCAGCAACTGTTCTTGAACCTATTTAGTTTTCTCTGCAACAACTAAAGTAGAAGGAACAATATGACCTGTACAAAGATATAAGGTGCCTACTTTCACACCTTTTGCTACTATTAAGGCACCTCTTGAAACCTTCCAATTTTTATCACTAAAAGTAACTATGCAACCTTCATCATCTAGCTACCCTACTAAAATTAAATTCCTACTCGATCTTGGAATGTACCTTACCTCTTGTAGTAGCCAATGATTACCATTCTGTAACTTAATCTTGATTCTTCCCTTATAATTTGACAAGGTTCATTATCTCCCAAATAAATCAGCCCAAAATCCCCCTAGATATAATCAAGAAAATAACTTTTATGGGGTGTAGCATGAAATGAGGCCCTTGAATCTAAAACCCATGAATCATCAACATTATCTAGGCAAAGAATCAAAGCATCATCTTTAGATTTATTACTTACCACATTTGCCTTCTTGTTTGTCTCCTTTATTCTTCCAAGACCAACAATCTTTCTTCAAATGACCTAGTTTCCCACAGTACCACTAGTCCTTCTATCCTCTGGATTAGGACCTCTTGTCCTTTGATTTTCCTCGTGACTTCCCATGACCTCTAGAACCTTTTCCTCTCTCCCTTGATCTGTCGTTGCTTTCTGCATTCAAAACACTACCTGATGTGGACCCTCCTGAGATTTTTCGTCACATTTCCTCGCTAAGGATAATGCCAACAACATCATCAAATTTCAAAGTATTTGAACCAGAGATAGAGTTACTTACAACCATTACCAAGCTATTCCAACTTTTTGGCAAAGAACATAATATCAAGAGAGCCCTCACCTCTTCATCAAAACTTGCTTTTACAGAAGTTAACTGACTGATAATCGTATTAAATTCATTTAAATGATCTGTCATAGATCCACCTTCAATCATTTTCAGATTAAACAAATGATTCATGAGAAATACCTTATTTGAGGATGAGGGTTTTTCATATAATTTAGCCAAAACTTTCATCAGACCATCTGTTATCTTCGCTTCCGTTATATTGAATGCCACCGATGGTGCCAGACACAACCGAATAGTTCCCAGTGCCTTTCTGTCCATAAGATTCTAATCCTCATCAGTCATTGTTGTTGGTTTCTTGGCTATTCCTTCCAACGACCTCCATAAATCCTTCTAATAGAGATAATCCTCCATCTACATCTTTCATAACTGATAGTTCTGTAACCCAATTAATTTATCTACCTTCAATTTACCCTCGTCCGCCATTGCTCCCACTTAACTGTGAGACTTCCACTCAATCATGAGACCTTCTTGCAGACAATAATCGAACACAACCTGCTCTAATACAACTTGTTAGGAATTGTATGCAGAAGATATCAATTAAATGCAAATAAAGATTAAATAGAGGAATGAAAAATACACAGAAATAATAACAACGAGAGACAAGTTTTAACGTGGTTCACCCAAACTCGGGCTACATCCACCAACATAGAGTCTAATATTATTATCTAGCAAATCAAACCGATTACAACCAACAATCCCTTGCAACTCAATACTGCTACAAATGCTACAATACAATGTCTCAACGAAAATCCTAACCCTTAGCCATTTTATCAAGACTTATGTCGGTTACAAAATAGGGTTTTTTTATGTCGGCCATTAAAATAATAACTCCTAAAACCTTTATAAAATAATAGGCAATTTTTGCTTCAGGGGTGAGAGGGGCTCTGCCCCCTGCACTCCCTCGTTAAATAATTTGGGGGGAAACCGCACCAATAAAAGTGGGGAAAATTTAACCTCCAAGTCTGATTAGGATCCATCTAACAACATTTACCATAGGTAAGAAAAAAAGGAGAGTTACATGTAGCTCTTTTAGGAGTGATCCTATCAGCCTAGCTTCAACTTGTCATGCCAAGTTCTTTGATTGTCCTCGATTGTCTTTCTGATAATTTTGATCAAGTTCTTATTAGTAGATTTAGCCTATCCATTACCTTAAGGGTAATAATTAGATGAAGTATTCAGATAAATGTTATTTCTAACAGACTAATCATATATTTTCAAGCCAATAAATGCCAATGCATTATCAGAAATAATGGAATCCGAAGTACCAAACTCTACAACTAGGTCTTGATAGAAATTGAGAACAAAAGTTTTATTGGCCTCTGAAGACAGTTGGTCATGTCGGGTCATAATGTTCATCTGGCTGAAATGGGGCTCTTGCTAGTGAAGGGACTTGAGTACAAATGGCGTCTAGGAATAATGCAATGGCCTGCTGAGTCATGTAGAATGACTTATGGGTCATCTTCAGGAGCTCATGAATTCTGTCTTAGAGGACTACTGCCCAATTGTACATTGCACCCTAGATGAGACCAATCATATAGTCGGTCATTCAAAATGAAATGTTTGACGAACGTGAGGCTCTAGTCAACCGCCCTTGATCACATCCATTATACACCGCCATTCATCATTCGCCAAGTGATCTCATCGCAGTCCCCTATTTCCTATAGCTTTGAACTGGGTCTTCTCTTTCTCACTTAAATCTGCCCTACAAACCCTAGCCATTATGTTATCTTTGTGCCTTGTCGTCATCATCTATTTGCCGACTGTAAACCCTTGGAGAGGAACTCCCATCACTCTCTCAAAGTCTTGTGGTGTGAATGTGATTTTGACAGAAACATTCATGAATATGATTATGGTATATTTTGATCAGGGGTTCTAGTTTGCCACCATGTTTTTCCATATTACTTCAAAATCCCTGAAATTAAAATAGGGCATGTGTATTACCTTGTCAACTTTTGCCTTTTCTAGTGCTATCTTGAGAGGATGGTCATCGGCATGGCTATTCCATCACTGCTTACATTCTGTCATCATGAGGCTTTCCCACTGCAATGAGTCCACTGTGATTTTTTCTTTTTCTTTCCCTTTCTCTTTCATCTGCTTCTTCTATGCTGATGAACCCACATCAATTTGTGGCCTATGTTTTGGTGGAGATTCTTCGATAATCAATTTTGCAGCCATCCATTTGCTTTCAACATCTTTTATTTAGATTTGCTTTCCTCTGTTTTGTTCTCTCGTTATCCTATTTGCCGGTTAAAATGATATTCTACCCCTTTTTATAATGCCTAATTGATTCAATTATGATCATTAGGGTTAGGTTTTGCTTTTTTTAAGAATGATGGTTGACTTTGTACAAGCTCTGACAACCTACTTTTCTATGCAATTCACCTTTGTATGATAGTCCTTTGTACTTGAGAACCTCCCCACTCGTACGGTCAACCAAAGTCAGATCCGTATGGCATCACAATTTTAGAAGTTATACGCATCCAACTCGTATGACCACAAATTTGTATGGCTTGGAGAAATTGAATGCGTATGAATTCCCTTTTTGCAACTCGTACGGCTCCCTATAGTTTTTGTATGGCCTCCCAGACGACTTATACTGTAGTATTTGTAAGCTTTGTACGACCTGAGTGGAATGATTTTCAGTCATACGACATATGGGAAATGCTGAGTCATATGGTACACTATAGCTTAGATTCGTACGGTCTGCTAATCTTTTCACTCGTACGACAACTGATGAACTCGTATGCCCGACGGTGATTTTTTCATATGGTGTCCCTCAACAAAAAAATAATTCATACGGCCTTCGTACGACAAATCCTATTCTTGCACGGCCTGGTCTGTATGGTTTGATTCTAGTATGGCGACAGTAGAGATGGTTCCGTACGATGGGTTATTTTTATAATTTTGGTATGGCCTGGGCAACTTTTATCTTGTACGGTCTGTTGATGTGAAATGAACTTCTACTATACGACCAGCCTTTTATAATGTTAGGTCTACTTTACTTTATTCAATTTATTTTATTTTATTTTTTATTTCTACTTTATTTCTATTTTTATTTTTTTTTATTTTTCATTTTTTCATTTTTTCATTTTTCTATGTTTTCATTTTTTTTTTAATTTTAATTTTTTTTGCCTACTCTAATTTACTTTTTCCCTTTACTAACTTGACAGTTTCAGATTTCGCCATCATCCATTCCTCCTCCCAAGTTCCTTTTTCTTTGTCATTGTCGTTCTCTTCTTTCTTGTCTAGTATCTCAATTTCTATCAGCTGGCAAAAGATGCAATTTATATAACCTTTCTATCGCAGGCAGTCATTCGAGCAACATTTATCAATTTCTTCCAATTCCCAAATCTGGTCGAATATCACAGATTGATCTCCCACACTTGTCAAGTTCCACCCCATTGGTTCTTGGACCCATTGAAATATTTTTCCGTCATCGTTCATCTTGACATTTTTGCTTCTGTACTTTGCCTTCCAAATCTGACTCTTCGAAAGTTGTATATGAGATAACCCATCTGGCCAATTTTTCATCCTTAACGCCCAAATCTCATCATAGTAGGGCGACCTTTCCACAATGAACATGGTTTTTGCTAAATACTTCCGTTTTGGTGAGTCTTGAACTTCCTTTGGTAATAGAAACTCAAATCTATCTCGCACCTGATTGCATTATCTTATCCAATTGTTCCAGGCATCTTCCTCTTCTTCTTGATTATCCTCATTAATCCACTTACCCTCATAATCTTCATCAATTAGGCCTTGCCGGGCTTCTATCTGTAGTGGTCTCGATGCAAAGAACCCAGTTACTGGTTCAAAATGGGTACTTGAAAAAATTATCCTATCAATTTTGTTTTCTGCCTCATTATGTTGTTTGCCTCTTTCTTCCATTCTGCATTGGTTCCTTATTGCGTATCCAAGCATATTGATTTGTACTATTTCTCCTCTTCTCTGTTTGTAAATCTTCAACTTCGACCCGTTCCCTGCGTCTTTGATCAGGCTTTCGTCTAAATTACCCAATTTTATAGCCCTGTTGTCCATCAATTCCTGTATTCTAAACGGTCCTAACCACCAAACTTTGAACTTCCCAGGCTTGATTTTGTTGCAACCGTTATATTTCAAAACTAATTGCCCCAGCTAGAATTCCATTTTTCGCAGGTGTCTATTGTGCCAATACTTTTGATGTTTCTGCATAATTTTCGTCAACCACTACACTAAAATTATTTTCTCTCCCAACATATTCAACTAGAATAGTCTTTCTTCTAAGTTCTCTATATCTCCTACTTTATTTTCCACTATGATCCTCAGGCTCAGAATGAGGTATTCTGCTGGTACTACAGCTT
Source organism: Cunninghamia lanceolata (assembly GCA_027924645.1). NCBI lineage: Eukaryota > Viridiplantae > Streptophyta > Pinopsida > Cupressales > Cupressaceae > Cunninghamia > Cunninghamia lanceolata. The sequence continues at coordinate 19,260,819 of BSBN01000520.1, read as the reverse complement.
CTTGCCCATACATTAACTGGAAAGGAGTGTGTCCAGTTGTCACCTTGTAAGTGGTTCGGTAAGCCCATAATATAGCTAGTAACCTCTCCTCTTAGCATGATCTTTCGATACTGCACAACTTATGGATTACTGAAATGAACACCTTGTTTGTTGATTCTTCCTGTCCATTTGCCCTTGGGTAGTATGAACTTGATAGGGTGTGAAAGATTTTGAACTCCGACGTCATCAGTCGAATGATGTGGTTGACAAAATATCCCCCATGCTCACTCATCAATTGAATTGGAATTCCATACCTTGTCACAATCTGCTCATATATGAACTTTGTCGTACTCAATGCAGTGTTATCCTCAAGTGCCCTTGCTTTAGCCCACTTCGTCAAATATTCAGTGGCCACCACTATATATCAGCATCGGTGTAGCTGGATGACCTTCAATGGTCCTATAAAATTGAGTCCCCATCTTTCGAAGAGTTCTTGAGGCTATGATGGCCATAGTGGCATGTAATCTCTTGTTAGCGGCTTTCCTACCCTTTGGCAGGTGTCACATTGAATTACCCACTCTTAGGCATCTATGTGTAACATTGGCCACCATAGATCGGTGAGTAGAACTTTTCTTGCCATGGCATTGGGACCCATATGGCCCCCTGCTAGTCCCTCATGGGCTTCCACCAACACACCCCTTATCTCTTCTTCCATCACGCATCTTCAAAGAATATGATCGGGCCCCATTTTATAGAGCAACCCATTTATCAATTAAAATATCTTACTTTTAAGTGTAATCTTCCACCTCTCACTGGAAGACATCTCAGGCGAGAATGTTGATGTCGAGAGGTTCTCACCAATTTTCTCTTACCAAGGCGACAGGGAAGCTATTTGGAATAAGTGGGCATCAAGAAAATCTTCATTAACTCCATCTGTTGGTTCTCCTAATTTAATCTTTGAGTGTTGGTCGACAATTATATGGCTTTTCCCCAGTCGTACAATAATGGTGAAGGTGAATTCTTGCAAAAGTAACAACCACCTACTAATTATCCCTTGAATGATCGATTTGTTGACCAGGTGCATTAGGGTTTGATGATCTACGTAAAAGGTAAATGGTGTTGCCAAAAGATAATGTCTAAATTTCTGCACCGAGTAAACCATTCCCAAGGCTTCCCTCTCGGTCGTATTGTAATTTAATTCCATTTTTGAGAGTAACTAACTGGTGAAATACACTGGGTGGTCAAGACCATGAGATCCCACATGTGGTAGTGTGGCACCAATTGCAAAGTTTGATGCATCTACATGCACATGGAATTCCTTGTCCCAGTATGGATAGGCCAAAATGGGTGCACTGATGAGTCTTGTCTTTAATTCTTCAAATGCTTTCTGTTGCTCATCCGACCATACAAACTGTACCCCCTTCCTTGTCAACATGTCTAATGGGTATGAAACCTGAACAAAGTTTTTGATAAATCTTCTGTAGTATCCAACATGGTCAAGGAAGGATTTTACCCTGTGACATCCCTTGGCCCTTCCATCTCCACAATCACCAAAATCTTGTCTGGGTCTGCTTTTAGTCCTACTTTGCATACAATATGGCCAAGAACTTTCCCCTATGATACCATGAATCACCACTTCTTCAGATTTAAGGCCAACCATGCAGACCTGCAATGCTCCATGCACTCAGTGAGAGCCCTGAGGTGTGTCTGCTGGTTGCTGTAAATTAACTAGTCATCCAAGAATGCTTTGAAATTTTCCATCGACATTTTGTCAAATATGTGCAGAATGATCCTTTAAAAAGTTGCTGGTGCATTGCACAGACCGAATGACATCTAATTGTATGCGTATACACCATCTTCTACCATAAATGTTGTCTTAAGTTTGTCCTCCTCGATAATGTTGATCTGGTTGTACCTGGAGAATCCATCCATAAAAGAATATATCTCATGACCAGCCACTTCCTCCAAGATGGAGTCTGTGAATGGGATGGGGAAAGGATCTTTGATTGTCACTGCATTGAGACATCTGAAATCCACACATATCCTAATTTGTCCTCCTTCCTTCTTGAGTGATATTATAATTGGTGAGACCCATTTACTCGTCTCCACCTTAAAGATTATTTCAGCCTCTAGCATTTTTTATATTTCTTCCTACACCTTAGTTGCGTAATTCTTGTTCATGCAATATGGCCTTTTCCTCACTAGACGTGCTCCTGGTATGAGTGGAATTCTATGGACACACAGTTCTGGAGGTATCTCCTTAAGGTCCTTGTATGTCCAGGCAAACACATCTTTGTACTCTAGAAAGATTTTGAATGCTGCTGCCTTTAGTACTGGGTCCCAGTCATCTCCAAAAAGAATTACTTAAGGGTTGCTTTCCTTGCCGAGATTAACTTTCTTTATCACTGGCTCCTCGTACATAATCTTCTTCTCAGGTTTAAAGTAATTTGTCAACGTGCTATCTAATTTTGCATTCCCTTCCTTGTATTCCCCATATGCCACCAGAAACATGTGGGTTACTTCCTTCCCCTTGTCACTTGTCTATTCCATCTTACCCATTATTTTAATGTCGCCATGTGTTTCATTCTTCACCCAGTGGTTCACTAGTCATTCCTAAGCATTCACCTATTTCCTTTATCGAAATCATATTGCATTCCGACTGAAAAAACTCATAATCTTCCATCTACCAATGGAATAACCCACTAAAGGAATTTGTCTCATCTTCCGAGCATTCATGTAATTTTAGTACTCCATCGTCAGGTTCCATCAACCCTCTTTCTCCTTCTGACGACTCCCCTCCATTTGGGTCAGAGTCTGACACCAACTCTTCGCTTACAGTTTGTGTGTTCAAATCAATGACAAACTTCTTTCCTCTATTTTCTATCAATAGAGTGTTTTTCTTCCAGTTGTGGTTGGCCTTAGCGGCTATTAGCCATCCTTGACTGAGTAGTGCATCATAGGACGCATTCTGTGTTGTTATGACTATAAAATTTAACAAAAACTTTTGGGTACCGATTCTTACCTTTTGAGCCATTAGCCCTCCCATCGCCTTGATCCCGTGTTGGTCGGCTCCCACTAACTGGAAGCTCTACAGCCATAGAGTAGGCTTGTTGAGGCTCTTCCAAGTTTCTTCTAGTAGCACATTTACTTCAGATCCACCGTCGACTATTGTACTCGTCAAGTTTATTCCAAGGATTTCCATATGCACTACAACCGATTTCTTCCCCATGTCAATTGCCAGTAACCTCGGGTCGAGTACTTATTCACCCATTGGCGGTGGTTCTACTATAACATCTTCTGTTGCCTTGATCTAGCCTTCTTGCGAGTTATCTTCCACTACTTTGGATACTGTCACCTTTAGCTAAGGTAGGCTCTGGAGAAGATCTGCCATTTTAATTGGTACGGTAGCTTGCAGTACTTGGCTTGCAATGTTCCTGTTAGGTTCTGACTGTAGGGTCGTGGTTGCCTTCTTATCTGAGTTCCTCCATTCAGTTTCCATGGCAATTTCTACTTCCCTTCATGCATCACAGAGTCTTTCTTTTTCCGTATGGGGATCTGGATAATGTGCCTTCTTCGCTTGTGCTCGGCTGATGGCAAAGACTTTGTCATCCCCTTTTTCAATGTGGATGAGGTTTATCGTGCCTTTCTATTTTGGGCAGTCATTGTCTTCATGGTCTCCGGGCCCACACCATTTGCATAGTACATTTGGCTTGTTCTGGTTATTGCTCAGGCAATTTCTTGTGAAATGCCCCCACTCATTGCATTACCAACATTGAATCATTGGTCGTCCCTTTGCATTGTACTAGATCTGACCTCCTCTTCTTGCACCATTATAGTTGTTACTATTATTGCCTCCTCTTTGGTTGCGGTATCTACCAGGTGATGCATCTTGATTATTCATTTTGGGTGGTGTATTAGGTGGGGTAGATTTCTCCCCCTAAGTGTATAGTACTTGTGTGCTCCTTGTCTTCAAGTTGTACAAGCACTCCTTGATATAATGGCCCATGACCTGGCAGATTTTGCAAAACATCTTCCTGGGGCAGTTTGCTTTAATGTGGCCCTCATTATTGCACTCTGTACACCATAACTCCTTGCCTTCCTTTGCCATTTCCTTCTCAGTTTTGAATTCCATCATCATTCTGAGCATGTCTTTTCTTAGTGCTTGAATGGTTTTTTATTCCTCTTCGCCACTGTCATCCGAACTTTCACTGTCATCTTTTTTTTTTGGGACATTTTATCTTCGCTTTCAATGTCCATTGCCCGATTGTATGACTCGGTGTATGATGTTGGTGGTACTGTCTTCATTTTCTTCCTTATGGAGGGTAACAAACCCTTGATGAACTACCTTTTCTTCAAACCGTCAACTGGTTTTGTTTCTAATTTTACGAGCAATTCTTTCAACCTTTGATTGTGGGCTCCTACATTTTCATTTTTTCCTTGCCTTGTATTATATATTTTGGCCACTATCTCATCATCATCTTGCAATAACTTAAACTCTTCCTGGAATGCTTTTTTCAGTGCATCCCAACTGGCCCTTGATGTGGCAACAAGTTCTGTATACCAGTCTATGGCAATTCCCCTCAGGGTGGCTAGAAATGATCTCAGCTAGTAGGAGCTATTATCCTGGCCATTGGCTATCCATATGGTCTCACATGTTTTGCAATGTTTGACTGGGTCCTCTGACCTGTTGCCAAGGAACTTCAACAATTTTTGTTTCTCCGTACTTGGACTCCCCATGTTTGGACTTCTCGGTGGAGTTAGCATGTTTCTTCCTTGATGTCCTCTTTGTGCGTTTGGCCTGACTCGACTAGTTCTCCCTCGATGTTCTGGTGCCTTCCGTGTACTCTTGGCCATGTACGGGTCCTTCCCACATCCCTCTTCAGCGCCCCTTGCACCTTGAGCCTTTTCAGGTTCCTTCTGGTACTCCCTCTGTCTGGGGGTCTTGGGTCCTCTACTTCTCAGTTCTTCATCTTCTGAAATTGATAGTTCCTTGATTCGACATATACTATTCTCAAGTTCCTCAGTTAATTCATTTTCACCATCTTTTTCTTTTTCTTTGGTTACTGGTGTTCGACAAGTTTTTGGTCTTCTTTTGTGGTATCTTGGTTTATTTCATGATTCTCGCTTGTTTCTACAGTAATTTGTTTTAATCTTTTTCTTCTTTCTTCTTGTTCTTTTAATCCTAGTGATCTTATTAGCTTTTCTTCGGTGTTTCTTGCCCACTCGGTACTTGATTTTTATCTTTGTTAAGTTGTATGGGCATGAATTAGCACTCATATGCTTATCAATTATGTGGTATGCGACGACGATTTTTGTCACGGTCCTCCTCCTCTTGTTTCATACATTCCTTATATCTCCTGAGAATTTGTTGTCTCCTCTATTCTCTATCTCTCTCTTCTCTAAGGTCTTGCAGGATCAAAAGGTTCCTCACCAACAGCCTCAGAATACAATCCAAAAGACAGTCTACTTCCGAATTGACTTCTATATTTTCTTCAATAATTTCCTTTGGAATGTCTCTTCAGATAGCCTCATTTGTGACATGTTGTCTTACTGATAAATCCCACAGGAAGACTAGATCTTGTGTCAGATCATCCTCCCGATCATTTGGTTCTTGCTCGTTGTCACTTTCCTCCCTTATTCTCTGAAATTCTTCTTTTGTTCTCTCTACTTGGTATCTCCTGTACATTTCCTTCTCTAATTGGATTGGTCAACCCATTATGCCGCCATCGTCATTGATTCAATTATTCGACCACTTACTTCATCATTCGCTACTTGTCACCTTCCTTACCCGACTCCATATCGGTAATGGCGCCAAATTGTTTACTGCCAAATGAGTCTATTATTTTTCATACAGAGTAAACAAGAAAGATATTTGCACTATCACATTGTACGAGAATGGAAAATATAATTGATACTCAGAACTTCAACTGCATATATTAATTCAAAACAACAAGTACAATAGAAACCCCAAAAACTCTATCTGATACAATGGAATGACAAGTACATATAAAGGTTGTGGACGGTTTCCAACTGACGCCAATAGACATACTGATCGAGAGTAACTACTCGTTGATACAACTAACAAACATACTTCCCGATGAACTAATCAAAACATATTTTGCTGAAACAAACTAAAACTAACAAATATAAAGTATGCCTAACAGTAACTAGCAACTAAATTTTGTTGTTAGAGAACATATGCCTAAATTTTTTCAAACTTTTAATCACAGCTAGAATAGGTTTCTCAACAAAAGAGTACTTTAACTCATAATCTTGAAGAACCTGGCTGAAAAATGCAATGGGTTGTTCTAGTCCTTCTTCATTTTGCTGACATAACATGTCTGAAATAGTATCAACACTTTTGAATGCATAAAGAATAAAATCTTTATCAAAATTTGGGTTTACAAGTGTTGGAGTTGCTGCAATGGCTTCCTTAATCTCCTCAAAACTCCTCTTCCCTTTTTTAGTCCAACTGAAACCGATCCCTTTTCTAAGCATAGAAGTTAGTGGTTGTAGAAGAGCTGCAATATTAGGAATAAATCTTCTTACAAAATTTATCCTACCTAGAAAGCTTTGCAAGCCTTTCTTGTGGGCTGGTAGAGGTAATGCCAGAATAACATAAATTCTTTTAGGATCTATTGAAATACCATGCTTTGAAATAATGTGTCCAAGCAAATTGCCGCCATGGACCAAAAAAATGCACTTTTTTGGGTTAAGTCAAACCCCATATTCTCTACATCTCTCAAATATTCGTCTCAAATGAATAATATGATCATCAACATTTAAAAAAAAAACTATAATGTCATCCAAATAAACCATTACAAACTTGTTCATCAAACCATGGAAATCCATGTCCATAGCTCTTTGAAAAGTGGCTCTTGCATTTGATAATCCAAAAGACATTTTTCTATATGCCATGGTTCCCCACTTTGTTGTAAATGTAGTTTTGAATTGATCCTCTTCCTTCACTAGAATTTGGTTATAACCTGAAAAACTGTCTAAAAGAGAGAATATATTAGATCCAGATACTACCTACAAAATCTGTTCCATAAATGGCAGTGGGTAATGTTCCTTGAGAGAGGCTCTGTTAAGGTCTCTGAAATCAACACAAAGTCTGATTTCTCCATTCTTCTTCCTCACAGTGACAAGATTAGACACCCATGAGGTATGCTTGAAATTGGGAAAATGATATTACTTTCAATAAGCTTATTTAACTCAACCTTCATAAGACATTCCAACTTTGGATTAAGAGGTCTTTACTTTTGTCTTACCAGTTTTTCCTTGGGCTCTAGCTTTATAGTATGCTGAGATAATTCAGGATCAAAACCCTTCAAATCATGGTACTCCCAAGCAAACACATCAGCAAACTCTTGACAAAGTAAAACAAATGCATGTTTTTCCTCTAAGGTACATACCTTGCCAAGCTTTAACAACCTGCCTTTGAAAATCACAATCTGCCAATAATGATCATATTTAATGGATAAACCATCTTTCTCTTTTCTAACTTGATCATCTAAGTTGAAGATTGACTCAAGAGTAACCAAACCTTTTGGCAACTTGTTGGTCTTAAGTTGAAGAATCTGATCTTCATACTGCCGAGACAACTTTTGCTGATTAGAAGCTGAAAATTCAACTTCTTCAATCATGAAATCGATAATCTATTCATCACTATCAAATACCTGCAAATAAATCTTATTATCTGGCACAACAGGTCTAACAACAACTTTCACATAGTTCTGGATAGCATCATTTTTTATTTCAGTTGAAATATCAAACTCAGCTCCCATGGCAACGAGTTTATCAACTTGTTTATTCTGAGCTCTTGGTATGGACAAAAAATTAAATGCATCAAATTCATCAATCATGCCTCATACTCTATGTTTATATAGCTTTAACAAGTCAATTTTAGTGGAATGAATATTCCTTACTTGATTAACCACTAATTCACTATCTCCAAACACTTGAAGACACTTAACATTTTGCTTTCTAGCCCATTCTAGGCCATGAACAAGGGCCTCATACTCGGCAACGTTATTTGAACAGCTGAAAACAATATGAAAAGCTAAAAAATACCTTTCACCACTTGGAGAAACTAACATAGCACCTCCTCCAGCACCAACCTTGCTCCTTAATCCATAAAAGTACAAACTCCATAGCTTGTTGGACTGCTATTTTTCTTGCACTTTTGCGTCTTTAATCAAATTTGGGATAGCAATACCTTGTTCTTGAATCATGTAGATGCCCGAGTTCACTTGTTCTATATCTTCAGTTGTACTAATTTCATGATTCTCAGCTACCCATTCATCTAAAAATAGGTCTGCAATACCTTCAACAATGGTGTTAGGATCTTGGACAACAAGTTGATCTTGCTGATCTTGCTCATGAAATGTGAGATTTACATTAACCGCACTGGGGTTATAAGGCTCAATGTGATCTTTGGCCAACAGTTCATATTTTATTGCGACTTTTGTACCATATCTGGTTCTAAAGAACAAATGTGACCAGTCCGAGGATAAATATCCTCCTAACTTAGTTGTAAAATCTCTATAAAGACATAATGCAAAGTGAGCAGGAAGATCTATTATATACACTTCTTGTGGAATTGTAAAGTTCGAACAAGCATGTAATGTAAGATTTAAATCTGTGATTATTCCCACTGTATTGATGGCTGATCCATCTAATTGAACAACTCCTTTTGTGAGTGGTTCATATTTTAAACCTAGCTGGTCAACAATCTTCTTTGGCATCACTGAACTGCTAGCCCCTGAATCTATCATGTAGTTGTAGACAAGATGATTCCCAATGATCAAAGTGACAAAAAGGAGGTGGTTTGCCCTCTTGTCTTAGCAATAACTTATTCACTGGTTTCTCTTTTAGCTGATTAGTTACAATATTCACTTTTGGCTGATGCTTACTTGGCTCATTTGACATAGTGAGATTTGTTAATGCATTTTGTAATAAGTCTCTTTGGCCAGGAAGAGCCAAAGAGTCCCACATTGAAACATTGATATTGGATTTCTTCATGTGATCTAAAATGTTAAAAGAAGGTGGATTTACCTTCAACTGTACTTTTGGAACAACAAACTCTCCTTGCACTTGTGGTTGTGTTTGAACTTTTTGTTGATCTTTACCTGGTACAACTTGTTGTCTTGGCAAAATTTGAACTTGCTATAAGGAAATATGTGTAATACCTGGCTATTGACTTGAAGAAGCTCAATTTTGCATCATATTAGGTTGCTATCTCAAATCTATAGTCCTTTTCTTGAATCTTGTATTTGCTGCTACTGAGTTGTAAGATTGATTCTGACCTTGTCTTTGAGGTTGATTAACACCACAAAACCTTCTCCTTGCCAATTCATCAAAGCCACTTCATTTTGACCATCTTCATTAGTCACTTGCCCACTATTTTACTGATCAACAACAAAGTTATGTACCATAGGTGCTTGATTTAACACTCCATTTGGACAAGAGATTGACTGAGGTTGGTTGCATGGAAAACACCACTCATGGTCTTGAACCAGATTGTTTTGCATGGGAACCAACTCGCTTGATGCACTTACAGTATTTGGATTATATGGCTGAAAATGCCTTGGACTATAATTCCTTCTTTGGGGCTGAGGTTCAGCTTGATTTGAAGGCCTATTAGCTTGATAAAGGTCTAGAATTTTGGCCTTGCCGCTTCTTTATATTAACCAACTCATTACTAAAATTTTGTAATAACCCTTTTATCTCTTGAAGTTCCTACGAAGGGGCTGAAACATGATTATTTTGAGCAGTATTTGTGTAACCCAAAGCTGGTACAACAGGTACAGCAGCTAAAGGTGGGATTGGTAAAGGAATTAATGGTTGTATTTTGGGAAAGATAGGCATTGACAACCTTGGAGCTATTTTACCTTCCTGAATTAGGCTATTTTCAACTCTAATTGCAATCTCATAAGCAACTGGTAATGAAGTTCCATTCATTGATTGTACCATAATAGCAATGTCACTATTTAACGCTCTAAGGAAATATAAAAAAACATGTTCAGCTGTAGGTCTTATCGTTGCCAAGATTCTATCCCATGTCTTTTGAAATCTAAAATTAAAATAAGACATATGCTCCTGGGGAGCTCTTTTTATTCTGCTTAGATGCTCCATCAGAGACAAGTTATCTGACTTGTCTTTGAATTGTTTGTTTAGAGCATCTCCCAACAAGTCCCAGGATGTGATAGAACCAACAGCTAAACGTTTGAACCATTAAAGGGCTTTTCCTTTTAGAGATGTAGCCAATAATTTGACTGCGACATTTTCTTGTGTTTTGTGATGTACTGCACACAAAGTGGCCACATCTTTTATATGCTCAATCGGATAGTCTGATCCTCACCTGTGAAAAATAGAAAACCTCTCAAAGCTGCTACATGAATCTCATCATGTGCTACCAATAGCAGTGGGCTGCTAGTATTAAATGTAACAAATGGATATGCTCTCACCATTGGTGGAGGTTGAGGTATCTGCTGAGTCTGAATCTGAAGATCTATCACCAAGTTCCTTTGATCAAATTCTGCAGTCCTTGGAGGAGTAGATTTGGTCCTTAGTGTTGAACTAGATGCCCTTGCATTTGTTCTACCTCTTCTCGTTAGAGCTGAAAGCTATAAATAATCAAAAGAAGAACAACTTCCTCTTGTCTGCACTCTTCTCATGTGCTAATTTCACTAGATCTGCTTTAAAAATAAGAGATTAGAGTCGCCATGTATAATATTTAGCTCTAAAAGGCAGAAAATATTGTTCCATATACCAAAAAAAAAGTAAAAATCTTGAATTTTTTGGTTGAAATGAGTTTTAGTGTTCCATTGAGCGTGCCAAAAACTGTTGTCACGGAGATTGCACCTAGAATGCTAAGCTTGAATGCTTAGCAATCCCATGAAATATGGAAACATCTTCTAGCTTGTGGGTATGCTCATAGTGAAGATGAGTCTCTAGATTATGGGTTGGTTCCCCTTTAGATCTCCTAGAAACTAATGGATTTTGAAAGAAAACGGTAAGAAAGAACAATTGTTTGAAATTAAAAGCTACTTCTATAAGGTGATGCACCAAATGATATTAGAAGGGCAACTTAATTCACAACTATCTTTTCAATAAATCTATTTACACATCTCAGTAAAGGGTAATTTGACCACATCAATAATTTAGAAGAAGGCTTGATTATCAGTCTTTTGGAAGAAAAGCTAAGTTCACAACTTTGAAGGCGAAATAAATAAAAGTACAACCTAAGATTTGTGATATAAATTGCTTTTTTGTGGATAGAAAACAATGAATGAGACAAAAATTAAAGGTTTTGATTGTTTAAAACACATTAATTCTATTAAAAATCATTCATGAAGACAATCACATGAATTTGAGAAGGTAAAGTGTTAATCTTTTTGAACAATAGAAGGAAAAGCACTGCAAAAATGACAAGAATATAACCTGTAAACCTGTTGTTGTATATAAATCTAAAAAATGAGTTACAAAACTGTATGGCTTTTTTGCAATGTGCAAGAAAAAGCATATAATCAAGAACTAAGGGAGAAAAAGTATAAGTTTTTTTTTCATATATAGAAAACTGTCCCAACAAAGTGAATGGGTCGTCAACTCCAACTCAACTGAACTTGAAAATATGCATGAATGAGTTTGAAAAAGTAACTTCAAGTTGATGGGCAAACACAAGTGAAAAGCCTAAAATTTAGGCCCCAAAACTCCTCCAAGATGAGCAAAAATAGCTTGGAACCTCAAGTCTCAAAGTCCTTGACCAAGAAACTACCAAAAATAGTCATGTCAAAAATAGAACTCCAAATATCTCTCCTTGCATGACCCTGCACTTCAGTTCGACTCCTCTCCTATTTTTGTGTGCCTTGAAAGACCTCTGATCAGGCCCAGAGTGGTATTTTTGGGAAAATATCTAAAATTTAAAATTTTAATTTTTTAAATATTTTCTACATCTTAGTAAATTGCATTTTCGGAGGCCTTCGGAGCGAAATCGGGGCAATCCATCGTGGCATTAGCCTTAGCAACTTGGAACTCAAGCTAGATAATTGGTTTATCTTTCTAACAAGTCCAAACACTTTGAATTCTGATAGAGTAGCGAGGAGTTATGACCCTACCAAAAGTTTTTTTTCTTTTTTGGAAAGGATATAGATGAATGGTCTTCAAGTACCTATATCTGCATAGTGAGCAAACATGTTAGATAAAATGTAGAGACTGAAGCCTCTCTCTTGACTATTTTGATCTGATATTCTCTTCCTATTTTATTTTAAGCCACTTGCTTCCTGAAAGCATTAGAAAACAACTCTTATAGCCCAGCCTAATTGGGTTGCCAAGCACAATTTGGTAACATTAACTCTTCAATCAAAGGGAGTTAACTCTTCATCCTCTCCACTTCTCATTACTTCTTCAAACCTGTAAATGCCCCTCATGTCTTCATTATTTCTCAAGTTGGAGAATGCTCTTCCCTTCTTCACAAGTTTTTTCAAGTTTCTTTACAGGCCTTTGAGCCTCTATCTTCATTTCTTTCTTTAGTTTTTAAAGCTTCAAAGCTTTCATTGTTGCATAGCTTTGAAAAGCTCCTCCTTTTGGGAGGCAATTTCATTTATGCACATAGTTATTGCAAGTTATTTCTCTCCAATCAAGGATCCATATGCTCACACAGGAAATCTGAGCCTTTTGATTTTTATTGTTGTCTTATCTAGCTTTGCTAAAATCTCATTTTGCGTTGATATGTTGCTCACATCTGATGAAGGGGGGAAATCTCAAAACACACAACGGAAATTGAACACAAAAAATAGAACTTTCTTTTATTAATTTGGACAACTTATTACATTACAGAAGCTTAATTACAATTAGAGGAATCAACCCTCCACATGTTGCAACACATTACAGCTTCCTCTTGCAAGACTTTGGAATCAACCGCCTTCTATAACCCCAAATTAGCTAGGGTTTATGTTTTTCCTCCTATTCTTGGCTCTACACTTCCCCCCTTAACTCTACTACCACCCAGGGTTCCCAAAAATGGTTATTAATAGACTTTTTGGCGGCCAACAACCTAATTTCGAAATTTGCATCTCCTTCCAAAAATAGGTCAACTTCCGAGAGCCGTAACTTTTGATCCGGGTGTCCAATTGACGAACTATTTTATGCGTCAAAAATATTGCGGAGTGCTCTACGCGCTAGGAACCCACTCTACTAGTTCCAATCATTTTCGGGCTTGTACAGGGCCGTTTAGTGCCTCAAACATGAGTTTGAATAATTTTCAGGCATTTTTTGAGAAACAAAAATATTAATATCTTTCAGCTCGCAAATGATTTTTACGTGATTCCTTCACCAAAGGTCTTGTATTTCTGTTATGTAACTTCTTGTAAGTTTTCACTTCAATTCGTGCCCAAATGCAAACTTTCTAAAAATAATAGGTACTATTTTTAGTAGTTTGGAAAAACTGAAAGTCCTACATCATTATTCAGGCGATTATGGAACCAGAATCACAAATTTTGAAAAGAAATGGAAACAACATCAACAATTTTGAAACACATCTTTTTGTAAGGAAAGCACAGGTGCGGAAGACAGCTTCCCTAATGTTAATTCCAAGGGGACGATGCAGACAAGTCACTTTTAAAAACTAAATAACACAGATAAGTACATGAGAGAAACCAAAATAGACAATATTTAGAACACAGACACACAGAATTACGTGGGAAAACCCTTACGGGTAAAAAACCCACCACCACAAGAAAATAATCTTTATTACAGTAAGATATACAGTTAGAATAAAGAACTCAGCTTCTTGCTCTGGTGTTTGATTCTCGACTTCATACACAGTTCACTCCACTGTACATTTACAGAACGAACCTTTTTTCAAGTCTCATCATCATAATACCAACGACACCTGTAGACTTATCATTCTATTTCCAGTCTGCAAGAACAAAAGTCGTTACACACGTCTGCCCTAACTGATAGAACAAAATTCTCAGACGTCGCTGCCATCTAACCGTCGCAACGGTTCACATTTCAGTGAGGCGTTTAGTCCCACATGTACCAAGTTGCAAAGGACTTTGCAGTTTATAACCGCCAACAGACGAAAGAGTATTGTCGGCAATTTTGTTGCCGACAATACCAAGCCTCCAAGTCCATCGGCATAACAACTCCCATCGGCCCTCAGACTTCACCTCCCACCGATGAGTATTGTCTCCCTGATCACCAAGGTTACCATCGGTATGACACTCTCCATCGGCAAAAGATCTAGCCCTCGCTCCGACAGTGGTTTGTCTCACTGATACCAATAAAACTTCCATCGGGATGTCTGCAGTACATCGGCCCAACACCTTTAGGCTATGCCGACGGGTATTCTCTTGCCGATAGACATATGCCATCAGAGTGACTACTCCTGTCAGAGTAACTCCACATAGCTTGGCCGATAGGCCTTGTCTCGCTGACGACCAACCCGTAACCTTCGTCGGAGTGACTACTCCTGTCGGAGTAACTCCACAAAGTTTGGCTGATAGGCCTTGTATTGCTGACGATTAAATGCTTCCATCGGGGTGACACTCAGCATCGGACAAACCTTCGATGCTTATTCTGACGGCCCTTGTCTCACCGATGCCAATGGTCTTCAACACGGTCCTGCCGATAGTACTTCGTCATAGCGATGGTTCAAAGAATAAGTTCAACGAAGAGGTTCAAAGCATAGGTTCAACTAAGAGGTTCAAGTAGTAATTTGAGACACAAGTTCTCTTCAATCTCCCACTTGTCGAAGACATTACTGCTACCTCTTAGTCCTCATTCGATTATTGAGAACTATGGGCCCGAAGACCCATTTCATCTGAGCACCATTTGAACTTGGCTGTGTTCACTGGTTTAGTTAAGGCATCAGCAACATTTTCCAAAGTGTCAACTTTTTCTAGCTTCACCTTCCTATCTTCCACCATATCACGAACAAAGTGATATTGGACATCAATATGTTTTGTCCTAGCATGAAATGTAGGATTCTTTGCCAAACATATGGCACTTTGACTGTCACAATGAATTTGTATTTGCCCTGCATTAAAACCAACATCAGAACACAACCTCTTCAACCAAACAGCTTCTTGGCATGCACGAGTGGCTGCCATGTACTCTGCCTCTGTTGTGGACAAAGCGACTATAGCCTCTCGCTTGCTCATCCAACTGATAGCACCACCATGTAGCGTGAACACGTATCCACTGGTGGATCTCCGACTGTCAATGTCCCCTGCCCAATCAGAATCAACATATCCTTGAATACTGATAGATCTCTTAGACCCTTCTGAGTTTCCATGATAACAAATAGCATAGTCAGAATTTCCCTTCAAATACCTCATAACTCTTTTCACAGCATCCCAATGTGATCTGCCTGGATTCGCCATAAACCGGCTCAAAACTCCCACTGCTTGGGCAATGTCTGGTCTGGTACAGACCATTGCATACATTAAACTACCAACAGCACTTGCATAAGGTACTCTCTTCATGTCACCAATTTCATTTGAAGATTCTGGACAATCTTCAACAGATAATTTCGTTCCCTGCAAAACTGGAACAACTAACTGTTTAGAATCAGACATATGAAACTTATCAAGAACATTGGTAATATACTTCCTCTGGCTGAGCCAAATTTTTCTCTTAGATCTGTCCCTTTTGATCTCCATTCCCAGAATGTACTTTGCTGCCCCCAGATTTTTCATTTCAAATTTCAAGGACAACTGAGATTTTAATTCTGAGATCATCCCCTTACCATTGCCAATGAACAACATGTCATCCACATATAGTGCAATTATAAGAATCTGGTCACCTTCAGTTTTATAATAGACACAATGATCAGATTTAGATCTCACATATCCCAAGGATAAAACATACGTATCAAACTTTTGATACCACATTCTGGGAGACTGTTTCAAACCATAAAGAGACTTTTTAAGTTTACATACCAAATGTTCTTTACCTTTTTCCACAAAATGCTCTGGCTGGGACATATAAATTTCTTCTTCAAGGTCTCCATGAAGAAACGCTGTTGTCACATCCATCTGCTCAATTTCAAAGTCATATGCTGCTGCAAGTGACAACAGAAATCTAATGGATGTCAGCTTAGCTACAGGAGAAAAAATTTCTCCATAATCAATACCTTCCTTTTGGGAATACCCCTTAGCAACCAGTCTTGCCTTGTACTTCTCAATACTACCATCTGGACCATATTTCTTCTTAAATACCCACTTACAACCTACAGGTTTTCTTCCTTCAGGCAAGGGCACCAGATCCCAGGTTCCATTCTTCTCCAATGATGTCATTTCACTATGCATGGCTTCCAACCAAGAATCTGAATCAGGTACACTAATAGCTTCTTTCACAGTCCTAGGTTCATCAGTATCAGTAAGTAAAGCATAGGCACAAGTTGAATCAAGTACTGAAAATCCATACCTATCTGGTTGTCTTCTTTCACGTGTAGATCTCCTCAAAGGTTGAGGTGTAGGTTCAGGTTCTTGCTCTGGATTAGAATCTTCGGAGCTACTTGAACTCTCATCTGAATCATCTACACTTGGTGCTTGTTGTTCCTCTTTTACAGGGGTCAGAGGAACAATCACAACACTCTTTTCTTTCTTTTCTTCTGTCTTTTCTGGCTGAGGATCAACAACCAATGGTTTCAGCTCTCTGAAAATTACATTCCTGCTGTAGATTACCTTTTCAGTTTCAGGATTCCAAAGCTTGTATCCTTTAATACCGACTCCATAGCCAACAAAGATACATTTAACTGCCTTGTTATCCAACTTAGATCTTTTAACTTCAGGAATATGAGCATATGCCTCACAACCAAAGACTCGAATATGTCTTAGAGAGGGCTTCTTACCAGACCATGCTTCCATAGGTGTCTTATCAACCAATGTTGATGTAGGAGAACGATTCAGCAAGTAACAAGCTGTAGCAACTGCCTCAGCCCAGAACTTCTGTTCAAGACCAGCATAACTCAACATACTTCTTGCTTTCTCCATCAACGATCGATTTAACCTTTCAGCAACTCCATTCTGTTGTGGAGTATAAGGTGTAGTTTTATGCCTTTTAATTCCATGGTCTACACAATACTTATCAAAATCCGCATTGCAATATTCACCACCGTTATCTGTTCTCAAGCATTTTAGTTTTCTACCAGTCTGATTTTCCACAAGAGTTTTAAATTCTTTAAATCGACTGAACACTTCTGATTTGTTTTTCAAAAAATATACAAATGCTCTTCTCGAATAATCATCAATAAACGATACGTAGTATCTTGACTTAGATAAAGAAGGAACATCAACTGGACCAAAAACATCAGAATGCCAATAGTCCAGAACACCAGAAGATTTATGAGAACTAGAGTAAAATGAAACACGATTTTGCTTTCCATATATACAATGTTCACAGAAATCAAACTCTAGATTACAATCAATCAGCCCATCTACCAGATTTTTGTTTTTCAAGGTTTTTAAACCTTTCTCACCTATGTGACCAAGTCTATGATGCCAGAGCATTATTTTCTCTGCAGGAAGTTTAACTTCCATAGAATTTACGTCATGTGTTACAATAGTAGCTTTTTTAGATTTTGCAGAGACATTATTACAGCACACTGGTTTAGCATCTAACCTATACAGAGTTCCAATGCGTTCACCTTTTGCCAGAACAATAGAACCTCTAGTCATCTTACAGCCACCATTCACAAAGGTAACTTGCACTCCAACATCATTAAGCTTACTAACAGAAAGTAAATTTTGAGCCAGACCTGGTATATGAAGAACTCCATTCATTCCCTTTATTCTGCCATCCGGGAACTGGATTCTGACTTGACCTCGGCCAACAATTTCCAGCGTTGAATCACTAGCCAGGAACACCTTGCCACCAGCATAGGGTTCATACTTCGTGAACCACTCTCTATGAGATGTCATATGAAAAGATGCTCCTGAATCAATCAGCCAAACATCTTCAGAGGCAGGTGTTGCCAGAGTAGCAATGAAAGCATCAGCATCACTGTGTGAAGACTCAGAGTCAGAGAAGTTCTTCTTCTTCTTTTTCTCCTCTTTGCAGTCTTTCTTGACATGACCTTTCTGCCCACAATTCCAGCACTTCACCTTGGACTTCTTGCTAGGAGATTTTGATTTCCCCTCTGATTTGGACTTAGACTTCTTGTCCTTCTTCTTGCCTCTTTCCTTTGATCTACCACGAACTGACAGCGCCTCTTTGGCCATTCCAGAAGATTTCCTCCGCATCTCTTCAGACAACAAAGAGGCAACAACAGTTTCCTGAGAAAACTTAGTTGTTGTACTTCCAATAGCCATCACCAGATGGTCCCACGAGTCAGGTAAGGAACATAACAGAAGCATACAGCAATCTTCCTCTTCTATTTTTACACCTATAGATGTCAACTGAGCAACAATCGTATTGAATGCACTCAGATGTTCTGCTACAGATTCACCTTCATCCATCTTCAGAGAATACAATTTCTTTCTAAGGAAAAGTTTATTTACCAAGGACTTGCCCTGATAAATATTATTCAACTTTTTCCACAAATCACTTGCAGACTTCTCCTCATGGATGTTCAATAGAACAGAGTCAGATAAACTTAGTCTTATCAGTCCTTTGGCTTTTCTGCATATCAGATCCCAATCTTCTTGCTTTATGCCTGTAGGTTGAACTCCAGACACAGCAACCCAAAGATCTCTATAGACTAACATGTCTTCAACTTTAAGTTTCCACAACTCAAAGTTTGTGCCATTGAATTTCTCAATGTCTATTTTGTCTGATGTACTTGCCATCTCTATTTAATTTAAAAATAACTCTATACAGAACTCCCACACAACAGAATTAACACAAAAAACCCAAACTACCGACAAGGATAACACAACGGGCCAGGCTCTGATACCAATTGTAAGGAAAGCATAGGTGTGGAAGACAGCTTCCCTAATGTTAATTCCAAGGGGACGATGCAGACAAGTCACTTTTAAAAACTAAATAACACAGATAAGTACATGAGAGAAACCAAAATAGACAATATTTAGAACACAGACACACAGAATTACGTGGGAAAACCCTTACGGGTAAAAAACCCACCACCACAAGAAAACAATCTTTATTACAGTAAGATATACAGTTAGAATAAAGAACTCAGCTTCTTGCTCTGGTGTTTGATTCTCGACTTCATACATAGTTCACTCCACTGTACATTTACAGAACGAACCTTTTTTCAAGTCTCATCATCATAATACCAACGACACCTGTAGACTTATCATTCTATTTCCAGTCTGCAAGAACAAAAGTCGTTACACACGTCTGCCCTAACTGATAGAACAAAATTCTCAGACGTCGCTGCCATCTAACCGTCGCAACGGTTCACATTTCAGTGAGGCGTTTAGTCCCACATGTACCAAGTTGCAAAGGACTTTGCAGTTTATAACCGCCAACAGACGAAAGAGTATTGTCGGCAATTTTGTTGCCGACAATACCAAGCCTCCAAGTCCATCGGCATAACAACTCCCATCGGCCCTCAGACTTCACCTCCCACCGATGAGTATTGTCTCCCCGATCACCAAGGTTACCATCGGTATGACACTCTCCATCGGCAAAAGATCTAGCCCTCGCTCCGACAGTGGTTTGTCTCACCGATACCAATAAAACTTCCATCGGGATGTCCGCAGTACATCGGCCCAACACCTTTAGGCTATGCCGACGGGTATTCTCTTGCCGATAGACATACGCCATCGGAGTGACTACTCCTGTCGGAGTAACTCCACATAGCTTGGCCGATAGGCCTTGTCTCGCCGATGACCAACCCGTAACCTTCGTCGGAGTGACTACTCCTGTCGGAGTAACTCCACAAAGTTTGGCTGATAGGCCTTGTCTTGCCGACGGTTGAATGCTTCCATCGGGGTGACACTCAGCATCGGACAAACCTTCGATGCTTATTTCGACGGCCCTTGTCTCACCGATGCCAATGGTCTTCAACACAGTCCTGCCGATAGTACTTCGTCACAGCGATGGTTCAAAGAATAAGTTCAACGAAGAGGTTCAAAGCATAGGTTCAACTAAGAGGTTCAAGTAGTAATTTGAGACACAAGTTCTCTTCACTTTTTTTATGTGATGCAAGATTGCCCTTACACCATTGGATGCTCCTGCATCAGACACCCAGGGTAGTTTGAGAAGTGACCCTGTCACATCTCAGGTGTTTGTGTGAGGAAAACCCAAACGGTCAACCTCTGCCTTAGACAACCAAGAAGAATCTTCAATAGGTCTTCCTTTCCATTTCACCATATATTCTTCATATTGCCTGTTCTGAGTACTTCTTCCCACACGGCTATCCAAGATCTCTTCTATCTCCTCTGTTGAAATAGATGTCGGAATACTCCACTGTTCTTCTGTTGTTCCATCCTTTGTGCCACCCTCATGATATTCTGTTAAATCAGCAATATTGAACACAGGGGAAATATTAATCCCACTTGGCAACTCTACCTCATATGCATTTCTTGAATTATGCTTCTTCAGGATTCTGCACAGTCCAAATTTCCTCATTTTCAACTTATTGTATGTTCCAATTGGGAACCTTTCTTTTCTCAAGTGAACCATGACTTCATCTCCTACCTGGAAGTCCTTATACCTCCACTTTTGATCTACCTTAGCCTTGTACTAAATATTCATCTTATTAATGTGCTTTCTCTCCTCTTATTGCAAATTCTTCAGATGTTCTACAAAGTCTTCAGTCTCGGCACTTGTCTTTTCTCCTTGTCTAGATTCCTTAACTCTGAAGCATTTCTTGGACTATTTCCATATACAATCTAGAATGGTGATTTACCAGTACTCCTATTGACAGAATTATTGTAAGCAAATTCTGCCTATGGTAAAATCAAATCCGATCCCTTGGGCTTATCTCCTACTAACCATCGCAGCAGGTTACCCAAACTCCTATTCACCACTTCTATCTATCCATCAGTCTGTGGATGGTGTGCAGAATTGAACTTCAAATCTGTTTTCAACTTCTTCCACAATGTCCTCCAGAAATAACCAACAAACTTGGTATCTTGATCTGAAGCTATGCTCTTTGGTAGACCATGTAATCTCACCACCTCTCTGAAAAATAATTCAGCAATATGAACAGCATCATTAGTCTTCCTGCAAGGAATAAAATGTGCCATCTTCGAGAATCTGTCCACCACCACAAAAATAGAATCATGTCTTCTCTGTGTCCTTGGTAAACCAAGAACAAAATTCATACTGATATCATCCCATGGCTTCTCTGGTACAGGTAATGGCTGATATAGACTTGTGTTCTAACTTCCTCCTTTTGCCATCTGACATACTTTGCAACTCTGCACAAATTTCCTCACATCCTACTGCAACTGTGGCCAATAATAATTTTCACTAACAATAGCAATGGTCTTATCTCAACCAAAGTGTCCGGCCAATCCTCCACTATGCTTCTCCTTAATCAGGTTCTCTCTCATGGAACTCCTTGGAATGCACAACTGGCTTCTTCTAAACAACATGTCATCTTGGATTATGAAATCCAACTATTTTGTCCTGTCCAAAGTAATAGGTTCCAAACAAGCTTTCTAGGCCTCTACAAAATCTGGATCCTTAGGATACAAACTTTTGAGCTCATCGAACCCAACAACCTCTATCTTCATTTCTATCAATAAATTTTGCCTTCTACTCAAGGCATCTGCAACTCTGTTGGACTTCCCACCCCTATGCTTCAAAACAAAGTATAGCTCTGCAAAAACTCAACCCATTTTAAGTGCCTTTGGTTCAACTTCCCTTGACTATTAAGAAACTGCAAAGCTTGATGATCAGTATATAAAATAATTTCTTTTGGCAATAAATAATGTCTCCATTTCTTCAAAGCTTGAACTATTGCATAAAATTCCTGATCATAAACATAATACTTTTTCTTGGCATCATTAAGCTTCTCACTAAAATAGGTAATGGGCTTACCTTCTTGGCTCAAAATAGCTCCTATACCACTACCACTAGCATCACAATCTACCTAAAATACCTTATTGAAATCTGGAAGTGCCAAAATAGGTTGTTCTACCACTTTCTGCTTTAATGTATCAAAGCTCTTGTTTGCTCCTTTAGTCCATCTAAACTCTTTTCTATCCCTTCTCATTGTCTTAGTTAGGGGTGCACAAATGCTACTAAAATTCCTGATAAAATTTCTATAAAACTTGCCAAACCATGAAAAGATCTTACCTCCGTTGCACTCCTTGGTATAGGCCATTCAATGATAGCCCTTACTTTTTGTGGGTCCATCTTAAGACCTTCCTCTGAGACAACAAATCCCAGGTATACCAACTCCTTTGCAAAACTACATTTCTTCAGATTAATCAGCAACTTCTCCTCCCTCAGCTTCTCTAGAATTCTTCTGATATGCATCAGATGCTCATCCCAAGTCTTACTGAAAATCAAAATATCATCCAAATAAACAATAACAAAACTTCCCAAAAATTCTTTCAGTACCTCATTCATGAGCCGCATGAATGTGCTTGGTGCATTGGTTAGCCCAAATGGCATGACTAACCACTCATACAAACCTTCCTTTGTCTTGAAGGCTGTCTTCCATTCATCTCCTTCTTTGATACGGATTTGGTGATACCCACTCTTCAGGTCAATTTTTTTGAAGTACTTGGCTCCACTCAAACAATCAATGATGTCATCCATTCTTGGCAATGGAAATCTATACTTGATCGTTATCTTATTGATGGCTCGAGAGTCTGTACACGTCCTCCATTCTCCATCCTTCTTTGGTGCTAGTACTGTAGGTATCGCACATGGACTTAATCTCTCCTTTATCAGTCCCTTCCTCAACAAATCCTGAACTTGTCTGTTCATCTCTTCATTCTCTGCAGGGGTAATTCTGTGGGCTGCCTTGTTTGGCAAACTAGCTCCTGGTATCAAATCCATTTGATGACTTATCTTCCTTATTGGTGGTAAACCTTCTGGTACATTATCAAAGATAATGTCCTGGAACTCTTCCAACATATCTAAAACTTCTTTTGGTACATCTTCACAATTCTCTTGACTAATCTTAGGAATCAATACAAAGCAATGATGCTCATACTTCATACCCTCAAAAATTTCCCACCATCTACCAGGCAAATTCTGGCAGTACTACGTACCTTTTCTTCCACCTCTTACAAGGGGTTCAACTTATGACGAACTCCATCCTTTGTTAGGGAATATGTGTTTGCACGACCGTCATGGACAGCCCTCCTATCATACTTCCACAGCCTCCCCAACAACATATGACATGCATCCATTGGTATGATATCACACAACACCTCATCATGGTAGTCACCAATCTTGAACTTCACTAAACATTGCTCATTGACCAAAGCTCTATGGTCCTTCTGCAACCATGCAATCTGATATGGATGCGGATGCTTTCTTCTTATCAACTTTAGCTTGTCAACCATCTCCTCTAAAACAAAATTATCAGTGCTATTCACTGTCAATAATAATATCACAACATTTACCTTCACATTTGCACCTTGTGCAGAATAAACCCTTCCTTTGATTGGGTTCTTTCTCCTCATTCAGCAAGGTTCTTCTGACAACTAGGGTTTCTCCCCTTTCAACATCTTCAGAATGCTCAGAATGTGCATCTTCACCTACATGTGCAACTCATGCATTGCTTTCAGGTCTTCTATTTGTCCTTCCTTGATGTTGTGGACACTCGTATGCTCGATGCCCTTCTTCTCCACATTAGAAACAGGTTCCTTTGGAACCTCCTCTTCCGGGTCCTTGCCCAGGTCTGCCTCTTCCTCTTTGCTCACCATTGTTCTGGCCACGAGGGTGGTAGGTATTATCTCCTCTCTGATTTTGACTGGTGTCAGCTGTAGAGTAAAATACTCTACATTTTTTTAATTTTTGAGTTTCAAGTTGTGCGAGTTTCAGTTTTGTTTCTGTGCATTTCAAGTTTTGCAGAAAGGGTTTTTGACACACAGCACGAGCACAGAGCGCGGGCGCGAGGGTTTTTCATTTTTGAAAATTTTGCCAAAGTCCCAGAGTTCAGCGGAAGTTGCCAAGTGTCAGTACCCAGGACACATTATAAGGTTGCTTAAAGTAACGCACATGGAGCCACGCGTCCCTTGTAATACCTACGGAGCGTGCCAAGTGTCGGCATCCGAGGTTCAGTTTCTATAAGTTTCAAAAGCCCCTTTTTACAAAGTAAGTATGGTGGGCCCTATTTTTTTTAAGTTTCTTTCAGTGCAGCGGAAACCACCACGTGTCAGCAGCCGGGATACATTTTAGAGTTTCTCAGAGTGGCCGCGGAGAGTACCACGTATCTTTTTGCATTAAGGCGGAGAGCACCAGGTGTCAGCACCCGTTCAAGTTTCTTCTAAGTTTCAATGTTCCTTTTTGAATGTTTCTTATAATGTAGCGGGCCCCTTTTAAGTTTCTCAGCGTGAGTGCAGAAGGCGCCAAGTGGCAGAAGCGAAGAGTGTCTTTAGAGTTGCTTTAAGTTACATGGAAGGTGCCGCGTGTCCCAGGTAGTTGCAGCGGAATGCTCCAAGTGTAATCTTCCGTGGGTTCCTTTTTGGTTTCATCGCTAAGTGAAGAGGTTGGTGGGCCCCGATTAATATTTCTATGGTTTCAGCGGAATGCTCCAAGTGGCACCGTCCGCGTGATTCTTATAAGTCTCTAATGTTTCTACTAAGTTTCTCAGCGTAGGCATGGAAAGCACCAAGTGGCAGCATCCGCGGAGGTTTTGTTTAAGTGCTAAAGTTTCCCAAAGCTCAGCGGAGATCGCCAGGTGTCATCTTCCGCAGGACCCTATAATGTTTCAAGAGTTTCTTAAAGTTGCAGCGGAGATTGCCATGTGTCATCTTCCACAAAAGTCCCTAAAGGTATCTACAATTTCTCTCAGTGTGCCGGAAGCCGCCACGTACACAGTTTCTCATATCAGCGGAAAGCGTCACCTGTCCCATTTCCTTTTTGAAGCTGCTTAGGCACGGACTGTTGGTGGGTCCCATTTTTAATGTTTCTTAGTTTCCAAAGTTCAGCGGACCATGACAGATGGCGAGGCCCGAGCACTCTTAATATAAGCCATAGTAAAGACTCAAAGTAAAGTGGACATCACCACGTATCTTTTACAGGGGTCGCGGACGCTGCCAAGTGTCAATTTTCGGTGTCTCCCGAGTAAAGAAATAGTTTATCAAGCAAATTGAGCAGAGAGTGCCATGTGTTAGTTTCTTATTATTCTGGAAAGATGAAGGAGTTTCAAGAGAGAGGCGCATATAAATGCCAGCTGTTCCAAGGGTTTATACTCGCAAAGACTATCAGAAGTTGCCACGCGTTCCTCCCTGATTCAAGAAAGGTGGAGTTGCATGAATCTATTTCAGCCAATGAACTGGCAGAGGGGCTAACCGTTTCAGATCTGAAATATATTTCCTGACAGACACTTTCAGTTAAGCGCCAGTTCGGTTAGACCGTTGAGATTTGAGCATGCGGGCAATCTTGGAGCCAGTTCTATGCTATAAATATAGGTTCAGATCGCAGTTAAAGACACATATACATAGATTGATAGACATTGATAACATTGGAGATAGAGTTTTTCTGTATTGCAGATTGTAAGAGAAGTTTGAGGATTTTGGTAGTGGCCAGTAATATCATTTGCCTTTGTTCTGTTTTCTTGATTCAGAGAGTTTGTATAATTGTGCATGTTTCTGTGCCTTTTATGTGACTGGAAAATTAATAACAGACAGAGTTCTGTGCCTTTGCTGATATTTTCTATGTTATTACAAAAATCTTCTGAGTTGTGAGCCTTTGATTCTATCTGTTTTCTGTCTTTTACATTAATCATGCATTGTTTGCTCTTTAATGTGATTGAATCTTAAAAAATAGCTTTCACTGTGCTCAGTATTGAGAAACAAATCACATTCAGGCGCATCACCATAGTTTAATTTCCTTTTTAGTTACATTTGTGATTCTGTTTACTTCTGTCCCTTTTCCCAAACACTTTGAGATAAAGAAGAGCCAGCTTCTTTAAAATCTGGAGGTTACTCTGAGGAGCATTCCCACATCTCAGAGTTTCAATGTTGGTGTTGGAAACAGCGCAATTCTGAGCATCAACAGTTTTTGGCACGCCCGGTGGGACCATTTCTTGAAGTTTCTTTCAAGACTGTATGAACCAGAGAGTCACAAGGAGTCAGAGCTATGGACCTGTGACAAGAGCTCAATCTGCTGTGAACCCAGGTATTCTTTTATCACCATTGATAACAAATTTAAGAAGAAGGGTGAATCAGCCTACAGCAACACTAAGTGCAAACATGGGAGCACCTGCAGCCCCAAGGAATTATGCAAATTGGAACACTAGCAGTGCTCTGATTCTCCCAGTACCACTAGCCACTTGGGATCCTATTCCAGCAAATGCCCTGAAGGCTCTACCCAAATTCAGTGGGGAGGATTTCAAAACACCTGAAGAGCATCTACAAGATGTGTCTGATGTCTGTACAATACATGTGATCACACAGCAGAATGTGGCTATAAGACTTTTAGCAGCTTCTTTTAAGGGGAAGGCTCTGGACTGGTACAGATCTTTGACCCCAAATTCAATTGCTACATGGGATCAGCTTGGAGATGCTTTCTTTGCAAGATTCAAAGAGAAGGGTGATAAATCTTCTCTGTTACATCAACTGATTACCATCAAGAGGGCACCACAAGAAGCAATGATTGACTTCAATTCCAGATTTTAGAAGACTTGGGAAAGGATTCCTGCTACAGCAAGACCATTACCAGATATGGCTATAGTATTTTATCTTAAGGCCCTAAATTTGGATATAGCAGTAATGATTCAATCACTTGGAGGCCAGACCCTGCCAAAAGCCTATGACTATGCAGTCAGGGCTGAAAATAATTTGATAGATGCTAGAAAATTGCCCCCAAGGCCCCCCATGCCTATGTTTCCAGAGATTACCTTGCCATTGCCTCAAGAAGCTCCTAACCCCATAACCCCACCTGTGTCCATGTATACGTTTCCCCAGCAACCTACTAAAGTTGTTGTCCCTGCCCAGTCCTCAGAGATGGATGATGTCAAGAATATCCTGAGAACATTTTCTAATGAAATAATTAATCTAAAAAGATAGCAGAATCCTTATCCTAGACCCCAATATCAAGGCTATCAAGGGAATAGACCTCCTCCACAGCCAAATCAGTATCAGGGCCCCCAAAGGCAAACTAAGCCTCAGCCATCAAACCAATTGGTTGTAGTTCCTACACCCTTACAGACTGTCCCTCCTAATCCAAACAGAGAGATTGTCCCAGGACAGAATAATTATGCAGATGGCACCAATGCCTGGTGTTTCCCTTGTAATAATGCACAAATGCCCAGAGATTGTCCTAGGGGTAATCTATAGCAAAAGATAGCAGAACAAAGAAGAGTGGATGGACAATTTGCAAATACTTCTGACACTCAGCCCTACCAATCCCCTGGTATGCAAAATTCAGTCCTGGTGGCTCAGATGCAAGGGATGTCTTTACAACAAGAAGAAGAAATAGCCCCTGAGCATGCTCTTTTCTCATGGATTGAAGATGAAGAGTCAGTATTCTTAAATGAAGCTTCAACTTCTAAGAAGCCATTGGTACAATCAGATTACTATACTAGAGCTAAGAGAAGGATGATGGAACAGCCTGGAGTCACAAATAATGAAATTATGGTAGTTCCACCATTTCAAGATCATCAAAATACAGCTACTAGACAAGAAATACCTCAGCCACTGCAGAACCAGGTAGTTTCTAGACAAGTTTAAGAAAAAGTAAGGTACCCTTACTATCCAAGAACACAAGCACTAGGACCTATGAATGTAGTGGATCAGTTGAAGAGGACTCCAGCACACGTGTCAATATGGGACATGTTAGCCATTCCTGAGCAAAAGACACTGTTGCAAGAAGCTTTATAGGGCCAAGCTGTGCCTAAACAGACTATTGCCAAAGGAGGACCAAATGATAAAGAAAAGCTCAAGGATACTGTTCCTCTGCAGACAATAGCTCTTCTGAACAATGCACCAGATGTAAGTAAATCCAAGCCAGATCCCTTTTATTTAACTTTAATAGTTGGGAAGAAACTATTGCACAATGCAATGATAGACTCTGGGGCTAGCACCACAGTGATGCCAAAGCAAATAGCAGATGCTTTGAAAATAAAATATGAGCCTCTTGCAAAGGGAGTTATGCAGTTAGATGGGAAGTCTGTGCAAACAATAGGGAAAATTAAACAACTTCCATTACAGTTGTATACCTGTCCCAATATAATTGTTAATCAAGATGTTGTAGTCATAGATATTCCTCTTGTTTTTGGCTTATGCCTATCCAGAGATTTCACAGCTAAGATAGGAGGTTATATGTCACTTGATTGGTCTCACCTCATCATAAGGACCAAATATGGGACTAAAATGAAGGTACTGTCAGAACCATTGTCAAAGGACCATATCACTAATGAACTAACCCCAAAGTTAGAAGCAGCCCATGCCATGTTAAATAAAGAGGAAAGGGTCTTTGTTGAAGAAATAGGGGATTGGACTAAATATGATTAGCAAGTAGAGGATAACCAGTTGTTAACCATGATGCAGAGCGATCCCTTTGGGAACTATGACTCAATAGGGTTGGGTACTTATGTTATATTTGAGGAAGACCAGGAGATCCCTAATGTCTTAAGAAATGAATCCTCTCAGACCCAAGAATCTATAAATGATTCAGGAATCTGGACCCTAAATTTTGATGGGGCTAGAATAAAAAATGGAGCTAGAGCAGGAATTTGTCTTACTGCCCCTAATGGTGAAAAGATTTTAAGAGCCATTCGCTTCCATTTTGCTTGTACCAATAATGATGCTGAGTATGAATCTTTAGTGCATGGGCTTATATTAGCAAAAAGGAAAGGAGTAAAGAATCTGATAGTCAAAGGAGATTCAGAACTAGTGGTGAAACAAATAAGAGAGAAGGCAATAGCCAAAAATGTAAGGATGAGATCCTATAGGCACAGAATTTGGGACTTAATAGAAAGTTTTGAAGCCTTTAATATAGAGGTAGTCCCTAGAGCCCAAAATTCTAAGGCAGATAGGATGGCACAAATTGGTTCACAGTTTGATCCAATAACTGATCTAATGGTCAATAATGAGTCAGTCAAAGTTATTGTGAGGCCAACCATCCCAGACAATGATGAAAATTGGCAAGTTTTTGAAAATGATTTTCAAGTACTCTCATTTTTGCAACAGTCAGGAGAATTTGCTGATCATTTACAACCAAAAATTGAAGAAGCATATGGTGATCAGATCATTCGACTGAAGTCAAATAAGCTCCCTAAAGGACTGATTACCCTAGAAAACTTGTTTGATCCTGAAGATGCTAGCCTGGAAAAGAAGAGATTCCAAGCAAACAAAGAAGACTACTCTGAGATTCAGGTTAGTGAGGGAAGAAGACTGAAGGTTGGAAATTCTGCCACTCAACAGGAAAGAAAAAGGTTAATTGATTTATGTGAGAAATATGATAGGGTCATAGCCTAGACCTATGAAGATCTCCATGGTTATGATAGAAGTATCATTCAACACACTATAGAGCTGACTGAAGGATCTAAACCAGTTAGACAGAAGCAGAGGCCAGTGAACCCTAGGATTAAACCTCTGATGGTGGATGAGTTGCAGAAATTATTAGAGTCAAAGATCATTTTCCCAATCAAACACTCAACTTGGGTGTCCAACCTAGTACCAGTCAGGAAAAAGAATGGGGACATAAGGCTCTGTGTGGATTTCAGAGATCTAAATAGGGCTTCTTTGAAGGATCACTATCCCTTACCCTCTATGGAACAAATTTTACAGACTGTCGCTGGATCTGAGAGATTTTCCCTACTAGATGGTTTCTCTGGGTACAATCAGATTTGGTTGGCTGATGAGGACCAACATAAGACTGCTTTCACCACAAAATAGGGAACATTTGCCTATGCAAAGATGCCTTTTGGTCTTTCAAATGCTAGAGCTACATTTCAGAGGGCAATGGATGTAGCATTTGGAGAGATTATCAATAAAATCATTCTAATTTACCTAGATGACCTCACGGTTTTCTCTAAAAATCCTATAGATCATTTTGACCATTTAGAAGCAGTTTTTAAGAAATGCCAAGAGTTTGGAATATCTCTAAATCCTAAGAAATGCATTTTTGCAGTACCTCAAGGTAAACTATTAGGGCATATAGTCTCTAAAGAAGGAGTCTCTATAGATCCAGAAAGAGTCACTGCCATAATGAACCTGTCTCTGCCTGTCAATAAGAAAGCAGTTCAGTCTTTCTTGGGAACGATTAATTTTGTCAGTAGGTTCATATCAGACTTTGTAGGCCTAATAAGACCAATTACACTGCTATTAAAGAAAGACCTGGTATTCAAATGGACTACAGAAGGGAGACAGGCTTTTGAAGAGGTCAAGAAAGCAATTTCAACAGCCCCAGTATTGAGGAACCGTGACTTCTCTAAGTCTTTTATAATGTATGTTTATGGAGGAGAATTCAGTGTTGCTGCTATCCTAACACAGAAAGAGGATCAACAAGAGGGAGAGCATCCAATAGCCTTTTTCTCAAAAACTCTTAGAGAATATGAAGCCAGGTATAACTTTGTAGAGAAATAGGCATATGCCATGGTAAAAGCCCTCAAAAAATTCAGACACATGGTCACAGGTAATAAGATTCTGATATTAGTGGCTCATCCAAGTGTCAGAGAATATATTATGGAAGGGGAAATCACTGAAAAAAGGGCAAACTGGATAACAAAAATTCTTGAATATGATGTGGAGGTCAGACCAACTAAACTTGTCAGAGGCAAGGGTTTGTGCTAGTATATGGTTCAGGATATGGAGAAAATGATAACTGAAGGAACAGAGGAAGAAAATGTATTGAGAATACAAGAAGTTGATCAGGATTCTTGGGTCACAAATAGGATCCAGTTTATGAAACATGGAATTTTCCCAAAAGAGCTCTCTCAAGATAAGAAGAGGTACTATAGGCAACAGGGAGTTCATTTTGTTTTAATTGACCAAGTTCTTTTCAGAAGAAACACTGATGGCATACTTCTAAGATGCATAGAAAAGGATGAAGCCCAAAGAATACTGCATGAGATGCACCATGGAGTGTCAGGTGGACACTTTTCTGCAAGAACCACAACCATAAAGATAAGTCAGGCAGGTTACTTCTGGCCCACTTTATTCACAGACTGTTATCAACTGGTTAAAGAATGCCAATCTTGCCAGTACTATGTAGGGAAGAGAAGGAATGCAGCAATGCCCCTTAGTCCTATTATTGTTGATGAACCATTTGCCCAATGGGGTCTAGACTTCATTGGAATGATCAATCCAGTATCAAGTATGGGACACAAATGGATCCTAACTGCTACAGACTATTTCACCAGATGGAGTGAGGCAGTGCCACTAAAAGAAGCAACAGAAAAGGTGATTCTAGACTTTCTGGAGGGTATCACTACTCGCTTTGGGCCTCCTCGTACTGTAATTTCAGATAATGCTAAGGCATTTTTGGGGGCAAAGATATCTGACTTTGCACTAAAGTATGGAATCTACCTGAAAACCTCCTCAAACTATTATCCTCAGGGTAATGGTCTGGCAGAGTCAACTAACAAGAATCTGATCAGACTGATTAAAAGAATAGGGGTTGATCATCACAAAGAGTGGCTTAAAGTGCT
This sequence comes from Cunninghamia lanceolata, assembly GCA_027924645.1. Classification (NCBI taxonomy): domain Eukaryota; kingdom Viridiplantae; phylum Streptophyta; class Pinopsida; order Cupressales; family Cupressaceae; genus Cunninghamia; species Cunninghamia lanceolata. The sequence continues at coordinate 19,229,135 of BSBN01000520.1, read as the reverse complement.
TAATATAGCACTGTGGGCAGATAGAATTACACTGAAACAAGTGACAAAAATATCTCCATATGAATTGGTCTATGGAAAACCTGCTGTAATGCCCCTGAGCTTGGAGATTCCTGCTCGCCAGTTATTGAAACAGATTGAGATTGAGGAAAATGGCCCCATGCAGGTCAGACTTGCTGAGCTCCTGGAAGTTCAGGAAAAGAGGGATTCAGCACATGAATCATTATTGAAACATCAGAAAATAATCAAAGACTGTTTTGATAGGAAAACTTCAAACCCTCATTTTGAAGTAGGATCAGTGGTTTTGAAATGGGATGAGAGAGCTACAAAGCCGGGTCGACACAGTAAATTTGAGTCATTATGGACTGGCCCCTATAAAATCTGTTCCTGTAAGCAGTAGAATTCTTTCGAGCTTGAAACAATGGAGGGGGAGCCTGAAGAGATTCCTGTCAATGGGATCTACTTAAAGCATTTCAATTAGACAGTGTCTTGCCTGTGTACTATAGTTAGATAGTTTCTTTTGTTGTTGCTTTGCTTTTTCCCGCTTTATTTTTCCCGCCTTTTGTTTTGAATAAGTGTTTTTATAAACACGTGGCCATAGCTCAAGTCTCTTAAAAAGTCTAGAAACTTTCGCATTCATTAGACCTCTCAAATCCCCAAAATTCCTAAAAGGTACCTAGCGCAGCCACTTTTTATGACGTGTCTGACACTCTGTCCCACTCAGATCGCTTAAGATTTTATAATGGTTTTCCATTTTTAATGCCATTTATGAGATTTGATGTGTCATTAAATTCCCCCCAACAGCATGAGTTAAAGCTTAATTGAGTTTCATTTGTTGATATTTCTGCTAAGTGTCTTCTCTGTTGCTGCATTTTCATCGCAAAAAAAAACTGCTTCCTAAGTGTGTCTTCCCTGTTGCAAAGCTCCTATCCTTGTTGCAAAGCTTCCATCCTTGTAAGTTCTATAGTTTCCAGCAAACACAGAGATGGCAGAGGCACAGTCTTCACAACAGGGACTCAGGATTTATGAGTCTATTGATAGGCTCCTCGCGAGCAAATCATACGCTTCGGCCCCTACACAACCTTTAAAGGCGTATCCAAGGACTAGGGTTCCCGAGGTTGGTTATGCAGTCGACCCAAAGAAGGTGCAGGATTTCACAGATGGTATTGTTGAACCAGCCCTACAGAAATCTGGCAAAGCTCTGCGAGAGGGAGCGCACCAAAGATGCCTCCTAAAGGCCAAAGCCAGGCAATTTGAAACATTTGGCATGTAGATATAGACCTCCCAATTGGCGAAATTCATTGTCCTGAGCGTGCATTTATGCCCAGACCTGATTGAGGTATGCACAGAATTGTTTCATGCACCCTCTAGCACCATTCAGAAAGGACCCTTTATGGTGCAAATCACACCAAAGGCCATCAGGGACATGTTGGCCCTATATTATGACAACACAACCACGTTTCCCACCATTGCCAAAATGCAGAAGACATGGGCAAACGTCAAGTTTCAACTAAGTTTTTTTAATTCAGAGATGCAACTGGGAGATGAAAATACCCAAATGCCAACGCTGCCAACAGGAAGGGCACAATTTACACAAGCTAGTCAGGAAGCGTTGTCTATGATGGCATTTATCTTCGGCATGAAGGAAGACATCACTGTCTATGATTGGCAGCTCGCCATTCTATTCAGAATGAAGACTGTGGACAAGTCCCAGGAGTTTCGGCTGGATTTCTCAGAACATATTGCCTACTCAATGGCCAAACAACTCACCAATTTCAAATCAATAGGGGTTTTCAGGTATTCTTCTTATCTGTTCCACCTCATGTTATACCAAAACTATGCCATCTTTTCCCAGTATATGCATTTGAACATGTATGACCCAAGTTTCAGTCCCAATAGCACCATCCCTGTGTTTGCATGGACACATGTCTTGTCTGAATCATCCGACCCTTATGAATTTTGGGAATGTTTTGTTGCCCCTGCTTTTAGCCATTTAAGCCCAGAGCCTGTTGAGAATAGATTGACATTAGGTGTCAGAGGCCTCATGGCAAATTCCCCCATTCCTTGTGATTATTTCTTTGGGTCACACCATACTATTATCAGGGTCCATGGTTTTAATGGAGAACCAGTATTGCTGCCCAAGGTTTTGACCCCTAGGCTAGCCTTCTTAGAGGTCACCCGGCAGGTGTCTGTAGTTGATAATGACTATGGCACTGGGAAAAGAAAAAGAAAATGTATGACATCCCATGGGTGAAGAAAAACATGGCCCTATTGGTCAGAGACGCTGAGCATTTATTGCTAAGAAAATTAGCTGTCCTGGGTTTCTTTCTGATTGAAGATAAATGGAGATATGACCCAAATAGTTTCATAACCTTGTGGGTCAACAATAATAAGGTTGGTGCTAAAATTGTGCATGAGGGCCGCCTCTTTTGGGAAGACAGAAGAAACCCTAAGGAGGACATCCCTGACTTATATGCAGAACTGACATATTTGCCCTTTGAGGGACCCAGGCCATGGGAAGTATTTTATAAAAAGGAAATGGCCTATGACCCTAAGCTCAAAATGGGCACTGGTTTGAAGAAAAATCTGTTAAGAGATAGGGGGTGGAAGGTAGATAAAATAGAAGCCTATTGGAAATATAGGCAGGAAATATGTCAGACAACCCACTCTTTTGGCAATGTGGATACCGATGAGAAATGGGAGTCCATTTGGGATGAATGGCATCCTTCTCCAGCCTCTAGCCCTGATACAAGCAAGATCCATAAGAGGAGTGAGGAGTCTGAAGAAGAAACTGAGTCCACTCCTACAGTGCAGGTCCCAGGACAAACATCATCTACAGTTGCTGTAGCTACCTGGCCCCAATCTCTCAGTGCTATAGAGAAGCAAAAGAGTGTGGTGTCATCACCACCTAGAGGGACTCCATTAGTTTCAATGAGTGGGGCTTCCAGTTTTGTGCAAACACCACTATTAACAGTGGTAAACGTTGAGGAGAAAGAAGCATAGCAAGAAGAAGAGAGGCCAAGGAAACACAAGAAGCTGAAGCTTCAACCTGATTCAGATGAGGAGGTACAACCTTTATTGTAGCCACCACCGAGTATATCTGTTGCTCCTCAGGTACGTGCTTCTTCTCCTTCTTCTTCTCAGTCTTTTTCTTCTTCAATAGGGGTGGCAATCCCAACTGGCCAAATAGTATCCCCTGCCACCTCTGTTGTGCCAATTTCTCATTTTTCCCCACCTGTCACTACACAGGCCATGTCATTGCAGGCCACATCACTACCTCCCTTTTCTCCTTCTTTTCCCAGAAGATTACCTCCTCAGATCCCTCCTAGCCAACATTTGGCTATTCCTTATGGCCTGCCACAAGGTCATCCTTTTGCAGGTGGGTACATTGCCTCTCCCCCTACCTTCCAAGCTCAAGCAGACACTGCTAAGAAGGCTAGGGAAGCCCGGATGGATAAGAAGAAGAGGAAGGAAAATAAAGCTCAGGCTATCCTACATATGAGGTCACTATTTGACCCAATCCAGCAGCAACTAACTGTGACCCATTTGTCACCAAATGTAGTAAAACCTAATGAGTAGATGCAGCCTCAAGATTATACCATGAGTGCAGTGGCAATGGATATGTCACTTTTTAGGCCACAAGATAGGGTAGAGCTGCTAAATGAAACCACTTCTACCGTAGCCACTGACTACTTGAAGTTATCAAGGAAGTTGCAGAAGGTGGAAGCTGATCTGACTCAAGAAAAGACACATGGTGAGACCCTGACTGCTGAACTCAAATTAAAAAATGATGAGATAGAAGATCTCACTAAACAGTTGTAAAATATTGTTTCATGTTAGATCCATCAGGCTAAACAGAGCCAAAATGCTTCATTGAAGGAAGAGCTGACCCAAGTGAAGTCTGTTGTGGCTACCCTGAGGTAGGAAAAGGCCACATTGCAGAAGAGGCATCAGGATTCCTCTCAACAAGCCACACAGTTGCAATAGCAGCTGTTGAAAGAACAAAATAACATTGCTGCCATACAGGCTCAACTTCAGGCCGAGCAACAAATAGCAAAATAGTTGACCCTTGAGTTGGCAAATAGGCCACAAAATGCAGGAGTGTTAAATTTGGTTAAGGAGCTATATGCATCAGTGTGGGCAAGAATCTCTGAGGAGATTATCCAACTCAGACCCTCTTTAACCTTCTTGCTACATGCACAATAATTATGTGAAAGGGTGGAAACCTCAGTTCAGGATGCTCTGTCTATTGTTTCCATGAGAGTTTTTGATTCTCAACTGCTGCTGGGGAAACTTTATGACACATCTGATGAAACATTGTCAGCAGAAGGGATCAGTGACATGATGATTGCTGTCAAACGGGTCAATGAGGTTCTCAGTTGCAACTCTGCTGTAATTACTTGCCAGGAGCTCCTGGATGTGGTCAAGGAGGGAGTGAAGGACATGAAGAAACACATTGAAGACCTGGTGCAATTGGGCCTTCCTTCCCCTTTTCCTGATAGCAACACTGTATTAATGGTTGATGAAATCAAGCCTCTGTTGCTAGCTAGACAGAATGATCAATCAGTCTTCCAGGGTCTAACAGATGCCTCATCAGTATTAGAAGTGGAAGCTGTTTTGATTCCTATGGCCCAACTTGATTTCCAGTTGAAAGCAACAGTTCACGTTTTGTAAAGCTTTTCACATAAGGACATGATCAACCTGGATTTGGCCTTCCAAGATTTGTAGAACAAGCAGGGGTTATCTGATGCCGAGTGGTCTGTATATCAGACGGCTTTGCAAATTTGTAAATTTTGCTGTATGGTATGCATTGTTGGGATTCTTTTTGAGCAGGCTCAAAAGTCCTCAGGGTCGCCAAGAATTGTAGAGTAAAATACTCTACATTTTTTTGATTTTTGAGTTTCAAGTTGTGCGAGTTTCAGTTTTATTTCTATGCGTTTCAAGTTTTGCAGCAAGCATTTTTGACACACAGCGCGAGCACAGAGCGCAGGTGCGAGGGTTTTTCATTTTTGAAAATTTTGCCAAAGTCTCAGAGTTTAACAAAAGCTGCCAAGTGTCAGTACCCAGGACACATTATAAGGTTTCTTAAAGTAACGCGCATGGAGCCACGCGTCCCTTGTAATACCTGCGGAGCGTGCCAAGTGTCGGCATCTGAAGTTCAGTTTCTATAAGTTTCAAAAGCCCCTTTTTACAAAGTAAGTATGGTGGGCCCTATTTTTTTAAGTTTCTTTCAGTGCAGCGGAAACCACCACATGTCAGCAACCGGGATACATTTTAGAGTTTCTCAGAGTGGCCGCAGAGAGTGCCACGTATCTTTTTGCATTAAGGCGGCGAGCGCCAGGTGTCAGCACCCATTCAAGTTTCTTCTAAGTTTCAATGTTCCTTTTTGAATGTTTCTTATAATGTAGCGGGCCCCTTTTAAGTTTCTCAGCATGAGCGCGGAAGGCGCCAAGTGGCAAAAGCGGAGAGTGTCTTTAGAGTTTCTTTAAGTTACACGGAAGGTGCCGCGTGTCCCAGGTAGTTGCAGCGGAATGCTCCAAGTGTAATCTTCTGCGGGTTCCTTTTTGGTTTCATCACTAAGTGAAGAGGTTGGTGGGCCCTGATTAATATTTCTATGGTTTCAGCGGAATCCTCCAAGTGGCACCGTCCGGGTGATTCTTATAAGTCTCTAATGTTTCTACTAAGTTTCTCAGCGTAGGCGTGGAAAGTGCCAAGTGGCAGCATCCGCGGAGGTTTTGTTTAAGTGCTAAAGTTTCCCGAAGCTCAGCGGAGATCACCAGGTGTCATCTTCAGCAGGACCCTATAATGTTTCAAGAGTTTCTTAAAGTTGCAGCGGAGATTGCCATGTGTCATCTTCCGCAGAAGTCCCTAAAGGTATCTACAATTTCTCTAAGTGTGCCGGAAGCCGCCACGTACACAGTTTCTCATATCAGCGGAAAGCACCACCTGTCCCTTTTCCTTTTTGAAGCTGCTCAGGCACGGACTGTTGGTGGGTCCCATTTTTAATGTTTCTTAGTTTCCAAAGTTCAGCGGACCATGACAGATGGCGAGGCCCGAGCACTCTTAATATAAGCCATAGTAAAGACTCAAAGTAAAGCGGACATCACCACGTATCTTTTGCAGGAGCCGCGGACGCTGCCAAGTGTCAATTTCTGGTGTCTCCCGAGTAAAGAAACAGTTTATCAAGCAAGTTGAGCGGAGAGTGCCATGTGTTAGTTTCTTATTGTTCTGGAAAGATGAAAGAGTTTCAAGAGAGAGACGCGTATAAATGCTAGCTGTTCCAAGGGTTTATAGTCGCAAAGACTATCAGAAGCTGCCACGCGTTCCTCCCTGATTCAAGAAAGGTGGAGTTGCATGAATCTGTTTCAGCCAATGAACTGGCAGAGGGGCTAACCGTTTCAGATCCGAAATATATTTCTTGACAGACACTTTCAGTTAAGCGCCAGTTCGGTTAGACCGTTGAGATTTGAGCATGCGGGCAATCTTGGAGCCAGTTCTATGCTATAAATATAGGTTCAGATCGCAGTTAAAGACACATATACATAGATTGATAGACATTGATAACATTGGAGATAGAGTTTTTCTGTATTGCAGATTGTAAGAGAAGTTTGAGGATTTTGGTAGTGGCCAGTAATATCATTTGCCTTTGTTCTGTTTTCTTGATTTAGAGAGTTTGTATAACTGTGCATGTTTCTGTACGTTTTATGTGACTAGAAAATTAATAAAAGACAGAGTTCTGTGCCTTTGCTGATATTTTCTATGTTATTACAAAAATCTTCTGAGTTGTGAGCCTTTGATTCTATCTGTTTTCTATCTTTTACATTAATCATGCATTGTTTGCTCTTTAATGTGATTGAATCTTAAAAAATAGCTTTCACTGTGCTCAGTATTGAGAAACAAATCACATTCAGGCGCATCGCCATAGTTTAGTTTCCTTTTTAGTTACATTTGTGATTCTATTTACTTCTGTCCCTTTTCCCAAACACTTTGAGATAAAGAAGAGCCAGCTTCTTTAAAATCTGGAAGTTACTCTGAGGAGCATTCCCACATCTCAGAGTTTCCCATGTTGGTGTTGGAAACAACGCAATTCTGAGCATCAACATCAGCTTCTTCACTTTTCTTTGAATCTTCATTTTAGCCCCCATAGGGTCTTCCACCAATCCTTCTGCCTTGACCTCTTCCCCTTTGCTTGCTGTCAAATCTTTTATTCAGCTTCTCTTTCACCTTTAGGGAAAATGGGTATGCATCTTCTATGGTGGTCATTCTGATCAAGCTCAGCTCCTCTTGAATACTCAGCCTCAACCCATTAATGTAACAGGCTACCTTCTTCTTGTTGGGCTCTGCATGGTCTGTCTTGATAGTAATCTTATAAAACTCTTCTGTATACTCCTTGACAGACTTGTTACCTTGCTTCAGTCCTTGCAGCTTCTTCAGCAACTCCATCTCATAGTCCACAGGAATGAATCGCTTCTTCAGTTTCTCCACCATCTGATCCCATCTGGTGATCTTTCCTTTTCCTCTTTTGTTCCTCTCTAATTGGACCTCCTTCCACCAAATATTGGCATGGCCCTTCAATTTTGTTTTTGCAAACTTGACTTGATCTGGGTCTTCTACATCTTCATACTCGAAATATTCCTCGATGTCATTGATCCAATCAATAAGTTGTTCCAGATGCAAATCTCCAGAATATGTAGAAACTCTGATCCTGGGCCTCTTTCTGATCTTCAAAATGGCCCTCAACAACCTAACTTCTGCAGGATCTCCTACAGCTTCTTGTTCATCCTCAGATAGCTCTTCTTCAACTTCATCTTCACTTTCTTGTCTTGTTCTTGGCTCAAACCATCTTTGCAGCTCCTCTTGCAATGCATCAATTTGCCTTTGCAGGGCTCTAAAACCCTCTTCCGTCAAAGCATTCCTCCCAATACGATTTCTTCGTGGAGGCATCTTGATCTCCACAGCAAACCCACAACCTCAGGTCCTAGTACAAACTACCTCACGGTCGGTAATCTGTCTACACACTCAGGAACCCTTGCTCTGATACCACTTGATGAAGGGGGGAAATCTCAAAACACACAACAACAAAAGTTGAACACAGAAAATAGAACTTTCTTTAATTGATTTGGACAACTTATTACATTACAGAAGCTCAATTACAATCAGAGAAATCAACCCTCCACATGCTGCAACACATTACAGCTTCCTCTCGCAAGATTCTAGAATCATCTACCTTCTGTAACCCCAAATTAGCTAGGGTTTCTATTTTCCTGCCTATTCTTGGCTCTACACTTCCCCCCCTTAACTCTACTACCACCCAGGGTTCCCAAAAATGGTTATTAATAGACTTTTTGGCGGCCAACAACCTAATTTCAAATTTTGCATCTCCCTCCAAAAATAGGTCAACTTCCAGGAGCCATAACTTTGATCCAGGTGTCCGATTGACGAACCATTTTATGCGTCGAAAAGCTCGTAGAGTGCTCTACACGCAAAGAACTATTTCTACCAATTCTGGCCATTTTTAGGCCCATACGGGGCCGTTTAGTGCCTCAAACCTGAGTTTGAATAATTTTTAGGTGTTTTTCATGAAATAGAAACTTTAATATCTTTCATCTCGCAAATGATTTTTGCGTGATTCCTTTGCCAAAGGTCTTATATTTCTATTATGTAACTTCCTGTAAATTTTCACTTCAATCCGTGCCCAAATGCAAAATTTCTAAAAATAGCAGGTTACTATTTTTAGCAGTTTGGACAAAATGAAAGTCCTACATAATTATTCAAGTGATTATGGAACCAGAACCACAAATTTTGAAAAGAAATAGAAAGAACATCAACAATTTTGAAACACATCTTTTTTTGGGTGATGCAAGATTGCCCTTACACCACTGGATGCTCCTGCATCAACATCACAAGCCACGGTGCCCATCAAGCTCTCATTGAACTCTCTTTCAAGGTTTAAAAGCTTCTTTTGCATCCCTTTTCTTATTGTTGCCAAGAGGAATACCTCACTGCTGCGAGAGGATTAGAGGTTGCCATACAAGGTTTTCTAAGGGTAGTAGAGGCTCACACGTCTCTTTATTCCAAGTTCCTTCATGCTTTTATTTCATATTAATTAGATAATCAAAATTTTCTGTTGGGAATAGTAAATGCATGTTTCTATTTTTCCTTGATAATCTAAGTATATTTGCATTGCTAAAGTAGTTTAAACTTCCAAAAGTTCATAGATTAGATTCATTTAAAAAACAATTTCCCTTTCCTAGAGTAAATTGTTCCACTTATTCATAAAATCAAACCAGAAACATAGATTCAATTGCATTAGATAATCTCAAACTAGTTTGCATACATTCTCTATAATTCCTAGAATAGAGAAAAGCACAAAAAAACTATTTTGCACTCATATAGGCTTGCATGTATACAAAAACTGAAAGAACAAAAACATTAGTATTGTAGAGCACTCACAACCCTTGATCTCATCAAAAGGTCAACACAAGGTCAAACAAAGTCAAACCTTAGATCACACAAACCCTAAGTCGAAACCCTAGGTCAAGTCAAGGTTAGCTTTAACCATCTCTCTCTTCTTTAGGCTCACGAATGTGCCCTAGACTTAGAGGTGAGTGGGTGAGGGCAATCCTCAATGAGACAAAGGAGATCCACCCTAGACAACAACAAGACCAATAGATAATTCAATAACAACAACAAAGGTTTAGAGAATTTTAAATACAAGCTATCATTCAATAGTTTGAACAACAACGCCAACTTGAAAGAAACATTAATGAAAACAATAGTCAACCCACACAACGTTGGAACCTTAGGAACCCAAACAAAAGAATGGTGACTAGTGACCCTTCAGATCATATAGTTATTTTTACAACAACAATCATAGAGTACCACATTCAAATAAATGTACAATAAAGGCCCCAGGACTGGCCGACCACACTTCGTGAAGTCTAGATCTCAAATGAGCCAGACTGCCCCCATGTCTCACCTCCTCTCAAATGGCTACTTCCACGAGAGTGAGAGTGACGCAAAGGTTCACCCCGTGGCAAGGATAGAGGGTCCGTGTGCACGCCAAAGCTGACTTGACCACCCCAAGCCACCGAGTCATGTTTTTGAGTGTATAGTGGTGTCTATGTAAACAAGTTCTTGACTCATGGTACGAAATGTCAAATCTTCTCAATCTGTGATCCTCTCCTCGATGATACTCTCCCTCCTTAATCAGGAGGGGGATGAAATTTAACTTGCATTCACCTCATTTCAACAACAAGGTGGTTTGTCCAACATCATATATCATTAAAGTTTTAAATAACAATATCTACAAACTATTCATATCATTACTAAATAAATTTAGCAACATAATAATAATGAAACTTAATAATATTTTAACCTTTTAAACATGTCATCAACCAACATTTCCAAAAGAGGTTAAGATTCACACATACTTGTCAATCAAGTTGATATTTTTAAATTTTTATGAACACAAGAATGTTTAATTTATCAAATCACCTTATCGCCAAATCAAACTATTGATGTTCATAAATTAAGTGCAATCTAGGTGTTAAACAATATCTATCCATCAAAGTATCACCAGAATATTTAAACAAAACTTAAAATTTGTTCAACATAAAAGAGGTTCAAAAATGGGGTGTGACAAAAATAGTAGTCTAAAATCCTCCAAAATAGGACCAATTACATGTGATATATTCACCTTAATAATTTGAATAATGACCACAACTAGTCACACACATCCAATTAATTATATCCAAAACCATAACCATCCCTTGTCACTAGTTACTAGGTAAATTTTGATTGTAACCACCATAAACCATCCCTCGTACTCATCAAAATTTACCTTAGAACAAACTCATGCATTTGAGAAGGCAAGAGAAAACAAAACCATGTCATGTACTCCTTAGACTAGCCCTTAAAACTGACATCCTTAGCTCAAGATTCATTCCAATAGAATGCAAAGCAAAAAATAGAATACATATAACAAACTAGGTGGGGAATACCTATTAGATGATTCTCCACCAAATGGGCTAAGAGCAAGGAATGAGATTGACCTATCCATAAAACATCTCCTCACTAGTCCAAGATAAACTCATAGCTATCTCTAGGTGAATGTTCCTTAGTCTTTTTGTTGCAACCATATCAAGAGTCACCATTTCAACACACAATCTCTAAAAACTAGAGATCTCTAGCCTCACCCAAGTATATCTAGAATCAAAAAGCACCCAATTGACTATCCCATGCCAACAAAACTATCACTACATCACTACAATATCTCGAAGCTCCCCAAGGCAAACTAATCATTGCACTTTACTAGAAGACCTCCTCAAAACATTTCCAAAGCTCCCTCTACGTAATTGGTACATAATCTAAGAACTCCTCATGACGTCATGATTTTTATCTTCTCAATAGAAGATATATCCAATAGACAAATCCACATCATTGTCAAAGCTCCCACTAAAAGTGATTTAGAGCTACGTATGACAATGTGATAAAAATATCCTAAGTAAATATCATTGATTTCCCTCACATAATCAAAGAAATCAATTGTAACACTAGGAGCTCCCAAAGGGAAAAGTAGAACTATGATCTCTAAACCAAGAGAAGAAGTAGTTACCACCAACTATGTACCTACACAAATCTCCCTCTAAACTATGATCTAGAACCTCACATGACAACATAGTCCATTGCTATAGGTTCCCAAAGAAGATGATTAGGAAGCCAAGCTGCACATCCAAGTGCTAAAAGTCCTTAAGTCCCTTTGATACAAGTAACCACCTTGATTCTGCAAGTGGCCCTTTCTATGCTATAGGGAACCACCATGATGTTGCAAGTGACCCAAACTATGTTGCAGGAAACCACTATGATGCTACAAGTGATGTCTAACTATGTTTTAGATAACCACCATGATGTTGCAAGTAACCACCATAATGTCTCAAGTGAATTGAACTATGTTGCAGGCAACCACCATGATGCTAGAAGTGACCCTAACTATGTTGTAGACAACCACCATGATGTTGCAAGTGACCCTGAATATGTTGCAAGTAACCATCATGATGTTGCAAGTGAAAACAAACATCCATTCTCTTGTCTCATTAATATTAAACACACCAATGCACCATGACAACCTAGAGGCCAACAAACCAAAATATACAAATCCATGAAATCCAAATATTCTACAACAAAACCCTTGTATGCACAAGACACTATCTACACTCCAAAGATCTACACCCAAGTTTTCAAGCAACATGAAAGTATAGATATCCCATAAAACTAGTACATATCAAACTTCCAAAAGTAGAAAAGAGCATGGCCAATGATCCAACTTCAACCAAGGAAATTATAAAACTCACATATCTCAAAACAATGCAACCAACAAATTCAACTTTGCATCAACATCAAGTAGAATAGAGACAACATGTAGATTCTTCCATGACACCAACATCAAATTCAAAACTTAAATCCAAAATGTCTCAAATCCACAACATGGAACAACCATAACTCAATAACCTAACAAGGACCACAACACTCATGAACTGAGAAAGTTGCAACCAACCTCCTCAAGCCATTCACAAATCATCTATGCAAATTTGCAATTGTCACTATTTAGAAACCCTAAACAATAGTCTCTTCATAAATTTCTAAAAAACCACATATTTAATTAAATCTAGAAACTACAAAACCATGCAAGAAAATTTGAAGCCATTAATACATCCAAAATGCCAATAAATCTTTAACCACCATGTTCATATTCTAAATGTAAGACTATCACAAATTCGTAACCCATAGATCTAAAACACCATAAATCCACAACATGCACCTAAAAAAACCTTAGATGTAGCCACATGAAATACGTGTCCATCCATGCAACTCTAGTACAACATAGATTCAAAACATGCATCAACATCCAAGCCCTTGCAACCCACATTCAAGAACATGCACGCACATGAAATCCATATATAATCCATGAAACCATAGAGGCAAAGAAACTAGTGATTTCTCACTAAACTAGGGGTTTAAAAAAGAACCCACCATAAGCACTCCAAACCCCATGAGACTAGTGGTAAATCCAACACTACAAATTATAGGAGCTCCAAGTCAAAAAACACAACATGAAACCACATGACCAAATCTAAGATCTTCCACCTTCTCCATTCTACAAGTGCTTGCAATTACTATTTTCCTAAAAATAAGGTCAAATACAAAATTCCCACTTGAAAAAGGATTAAGATCATAATGAATGCAAACCATCCTATAATGAAAACTATGGCTTTGTTACCAAATGAAGGGAAATCCATGCATAGGCTACCAGTATAGAAAGATTCAAAAATAAAATCTTCACACAAGTGTGAAGAAAGCTATGCCCATAAAATGGAAACATGACACATACATTTCCTTTGTTAACCCTATGATGAGAGAGTTGTGAGATATAAGATATTAAATATTTTCAATGACATATAAATCAACACCTACAAATGAACCAACAATGACAGAAGAACACAGAAGAAGAGTGACATAATTATAACCAAAAAAACCCTTTTGAAAAAAATCCAACCTCCAAAGCACCAAACCATGTATTTCTAATAACAATACAAACACAATACAATATCAGGCTCAAAACCTTAACGTGGAGATCAACACCTTGCTCCTCTAGGAAAAACCTAGCACGATAACCCCCTACAATACAAGGTCTATATCTGTCAACATCAACCCAAGCATATAATAGATAGGAGAGTCCAAAATATAGAAAACCACAAGTGGTTTTTGGACACCATGTACCAACTCTCCAAGTATAGCGTCTGACTTCTCATAGCACAAATTCTAATGCCTAAGTCTCATGATGGGTCTCTAGGGTAATTTTAGAATATTCTTCTTGGACTCATCATAGCAATAATGACATTACATAGCCTTCACCACCAACTTGGGTGCCACATTTTGCCATTATTCTCTCATTCAAAGATGCTTTATCACATGCATCATAGACTATCATAAACTTGGTCAAGATTCCAAATTCACTTTGTAACTTCCTATAATCATGCTCTTACATACATCATAGAGTCAGTCATAAGTAACTCCCACATCTTACAATCATGATGATTTTATGTAATGTCCCACTTGGGACATTACAAAGAAGAAGAATTTAAGATTAAAGAATTGAATTATTCCTAGTATGGCTGACCTCCAAAGAATTAAACTAAAGTGGTTGACTCCCTATGTTGAAAATTTGGGCCAACTTACATATGGTCAACCTCTCCTAAAATAGGCACAAAAGAATATTTAAGGTGGAGCATTTAAGATATTAAAGATACATGATCTACCAATATATGAAGGGTGCAATCTACTTATAAGGAGAAGCAATTACATTAATAAAAGAAATGATTAATTTGTCAAGAGTAGTGATTTATTTTACAATGACATTGATTTAGTTTAATTAAAAGCAACGATCAGCTTTGAAAAGGTATGACTTTGTTAAAGGAAAATTGTGTTCATTTTGAATAGACATGTGCATTCATTGAAGACATGTCCCTTGAAAAATGTATAGAAGAAGGGATCAAGGAATTATTAGGGGGAATAAGCAAGAAGTAGAATTAAATATAAAAGCAGAGATGAATATATCATCAGTGATATATTAAAAGTAGAAACATTATTTATAATAGTAGATTGGAATCCATCACGAGGTACATATCAATCATACCAATTCCCAATCAATACAATTGAAATATGGGGAGGTTAGTAATAGGAAATGATGGTCTTTTTGATGTTCATGATATGGTGAAGTGTCGATAGGCCCCTTCATCAAGTACGCCACCATGAGTTAAGTGCTCGTGGGTCGGGAGGCTTATGAGTGCTCTCGAGCTTGTTAAATAATGGACTTCATGCATCTTATCAAGCACGCCACCCTGAGGTGTGCCACTCGTGGGCTAGGAAGCTATTGAGTGCTCTTGGGCTTGATCAAGGTATCCTATCAAGCACGCCACCCAGAGGTGGGCACTTGTGGGCTGGGAGGCTACTAAGTGCTCATAGGCTTGATCAAGGAGGGTGACTAGCCTCCAAGGTGAATCGAGAGATGTTAGGTGGACTAACCCCTTTCATGGTCTTGAAAATATTGGTACTTACTAATGCTCCGGGAAGATTCAATATATGATTGGCTTGGGGAATTGTGTTATGGATTGAACTAAATGTAGATTATGCTATAATGATTTGATCTCATCATTTATGTTATGAAGTATTGATCTCATTATTAATTATGCTATGATAGGTGAGTTTAATATGAATGATAGATGAATTTAATAGGAATGATGCTATGAATTGAATATTATCTTAATTTATTGATCTCTAATATTTCTAATGTCTTTTTCTAGTGATTATTATTGTATACATGTATAGAAATTAGGAATATCCTAGAAGGGGACATTACATATTAGATGCTCTTAATACTTCTTACACACATTCCAAGCTAGTCATCACGTGACCAAAAGTACCACCTTAAAGTGGGACACCCCATTTCCCTAATGAGAACAAACTAATTAATAAATACAAATAAATAAATAATTTAAACATTAGGACTTGCAAGTTGTATGACACACCTAATCCCAACAAAGGGCATGACTATGGTCAAAATAAAGAAAAAAGAGAAAAGGAATTACAAAATGCAAAACATGATTTGAAAATATACATATATTATCATTCACATTGGAAGGCACATATGGATTCTCTAAAAATGTTGTAATTGAGAATATTCAACCTCCTCAATCTCCTTCCACGATTTTTCACCATGGTTCTATTACTACTATTAGACCAGGATTGAAAAGCAAGATAGAATGGAGTTGTATTATTATTGTATATTCAAAAGAATATTTACATTCTTATTTATAGGTAGAGAATAATAGTTTAATTGCCACATAGAGGAAAACTACCAAAACTTAAAATTGAACATGTGTTAATCTAATTAACCAATAAAAATTAATATTTAGAATAAGAATGTTAATCAAAAGTACCTTTGCAATAGAAACATCATTAATAGAGAGTCCAAGAATGACAAGAATTTTGATAGTTGTTGTCAAAAATCGTCAAAAATCTTTTTAATAGAACTCATGCAAATTCTTGACATTCTTCTCTTCTATTACGGATGCTTGTTTCATGTATTGTTATGGCCAAAAGGTAGGTCTCAATATTTATTTTCTAAAGCAATTCTATATTTTCTATGAGCATTTTAGGTTTTACTAAAGAATGGGTAATGAGGGTGGCCAAAGCCTCCCAAGACTTCATCAGAGGAGGGAGGAAATCAATTGTAGAACAAAGAATAATTTAGCACCTCTCTTGCTTATAAGACTTTCTCTCACATGACTAATTTACTATTACTAAAACAAACTCAGTTTTGGGTCATGAACTCTACTATAAGAATAATACTTGTATGTTTCATAAATGAATTTGGCTTTGTAAACTTATCTATCAAGGTTTGATCAATATAACTATTATGCATTGTTGCAATTTTGTATAAGATACATAAATAAATGAATAAATAACCATGGTATAAAAAAAGGGTGGAGTTCAACAATTAAAAAGATCTTGTAAACAATGTCTAATAAAAAAATGATATAGAAAATTCTCTCTAGATACATACCATGGCCATTTAATTAAAATGTTTAGAATAGTCACATATTAAATTAATTTAAATAATGAAATTAAGAAGAAGTTTTTTTTTTGTATTTTGTGTCAAAGATTCAATAACATTATACACATAAATGTATGGTCTAACTTTTAACTTTTAATTCGAAGAGATTAATAAGATTTTGAACCCATGCTCAATATTAATGTCACATATATACCTAAATTTAAATAGCGGCTCAAATGGGACATTGTAATAGTGTTTTCTTTCTATCATAGAATGATTATACCAATTGTGTCACTATTTTTATAAGGTTTATCAATTGTATTTTTAGTAGGCATGAGTTTTCCACAGTCCATAACAATATGAAAGTATGAACATTTGGTCGAACATGCTGACCAAATGCTTGAAGATTTTTTTAACTCAATGTTTAGACTCCTTTACATTGTTTATAGAATCTTTTAATCATGGCACATAATTGATAATTTGATAGATTTTTACATATGTCCCCACATTTTGTGTCTCCTACTCTTAAAAAAGAATATGTCACTTGGCTAATTATTCGGAGCATAACCAGTCAAAAGAAATTCGTACGTCCTAACTAATTAGTGGGGGCATCCTCACTTTCTTTTCTGCTATCTCTTTCCAACGTGCAATTTGTTTGCCGTGTGGAACAAAGTCCACCACTTTCCTCGCATCTTCCAGGAAAAATTTGATTGCCGTGTGGAACAACATTTTGACTATAACACTTGTCCCAATGTTGAGCAGGGTATGTTTGTCCTTTGTCCTTTGATTATTATCCATGGGCCCTCTCTTGTCCGCCACATTGGAAATTTCTGTACAGCGTGAACGTAACGCAAGAGGGAAAGTCATTCAAACGTTTTCTTTGAACGACAATGTGTAAATTTCTTGAAAACCGTAAGATGCATTGAACGTTTACACTATTAGCAACGCCTTAAGCAAGTCAAGCTACTTTTGAATATAGGTATGTTTTGAGGGAAACATATAATTTTATGGTTGTATTTATCCCCTTTTTTTTTCTATATTATATATATATTTTTAATTTTGAGTTTTTTATGTGTTGCTATCGTTCTTTAACTTGTTTAAGTGTGAATTCTTCCCATCTCTTGTGTGTTGAATTCGTTTTCAATTTTTGTCACCTAACATTTTTATCTCCATCTATGATTGAATTGTCTTGCATTTATTTAATTATATGTTTACTTCACTTAATTTCAACTCATCTTGTTGCTTCATCCTCATTTAGCCAAAAAAGGTGAAAGTTAATGTTTTCTGTGGGATTGAACCTTAGGGTGAAATGAGACAAGCATATTAATTTTTATGGTTGTATGATGTATTCATCAACCAGAGAGTCTCTAATTCCAAACAAACTCTCACTCTCTAGCTTTATAATTCTCTTTAGGCTGAAGAATTATGAGTATTTCTTGATTGGGAAGAGAAAGAACTTTCGGGTGAAGCATTTCCTTGATGGTGCAATTAGTTAGATGATCAAGCAATGGGCTATGGTTGCTTTATCCATTATAGAGGCAAAATACATCACAAATACTCACGCTTGTTAGGAAACAATATGGCTTTAGAGATTGTGTTTAAATGTTGGGATACGTCAAGTAGTTAAGATTGGATGTGACAGTTAGAATGCCATCAACTTAGCAAAGAACTTGATTTTCACACGTGGACAAAGCAAATAGATGCTAAGTATCATTTTTTGTGACATGGTGGAGGATGTAAGGGTGATGATTGAAAATGTTGAAACTTTGGTGAATATTGTAGATGCATTTGTAGACACCCTAAAATGACCGTGTCGTCAAATCACTGGCATTCCGTTATCTGTCTAATCACCTGCATTACAACGTTAATTAAATAATCTAATTATTTAATTAATTATCATCAAATTCTTCTAAATCTCCTAAATTGCAACATTAATTAAATAAATCCTCTTTATTTAATTAATTAAATCAAATTCCTCTATATTCTTCCACAATTAAATAGTTTTTAATTATTTAATTAAATCATTGTCACCTTCCAAAATTCACATCTACATTAATTAAATATATCCAATTATTTAATTAATTCAACAAATTCCCTCTTATCTAAAATTAAATAATTCTAAATTATTTAATTAAATCAAATTTGTTTCTTCCAAAATATCTTCTCTAAATTTAAATAAATCAATTATTTATTTAAATTGCTTTTTCTTCTAATTTGAGTTATCTCTAATATAACTCAAGCTTTCTATATTTAATAAAGCAAAATATCTTCTTTTCTCATGCAAATCTCTTCTTCTTGTTTTAAATCACTTAACTGATTGCTTTATTCTTTTAATTGATTTATTTCTTCAGTTAACTCATTCTTCTATTCTTGATAACTCCTCTCATGCAAAAGCAAGCAAGACACATGTCTGCTTTTCATTCGTTGCACGTTCCTCAACCATTCTCCTCCATTGATTCTTCTGAATTATCTGGACCGTTGATCGATCTTTGATGAAATCTATATAAACCCCCATCATCTCCTTCATTTACCCTCTCTCTTCGATCGTATTCTCAGGCACACTTAATAGAGCTTTGAGCATACACAACGCGTTGATTGAGCACTATAACGATCTTTTGACATTGATCTCTTGAGCACTACACTTGCTTGTTGCAGCTATGGCTTTGCAATTTCATTGAGCAATTCTACATTCAATCCAAAGGAAACAACACAAATTTCGGTAAAAATCTTTATTGCATTGATTATTTGTCATGGCTTTTATTTAAATGCGTTTTCTTTATGTTATTGAGTTTTTTGGTTTTATTAGTTTAGAATAGATCAATTTTTCATATACACATTCTGGCATGCCCGGTGGGACCCACTAATCCCTTGGTTTCTTTGAGAAATTTGTTTTTTTTGAAGACACAGTACGGCACGGCGCTTATGGCACTTCACAGCGCTTCTGGCAGTATATTACAGCGCTTTTGCAGAAACAGTTCAGCGCCTTTGGCAGCACGGCCGCGCTTCTGGTAACACAGAAGAGCGCTATCGGTAGCACAGAGAAGCGCTACTGGCGTGTTATTAGGCGCTTTTGATTGAAATTAGGTTTTTGACTTCATTCAGGGTTTTTGCAGTGATTTCTCATTTCAGATCTGTCGTTTTGTCGGACAAGCTGTTATATTTGTCTTTCAGAACCTGCTTTTTTGATATCTCCTAAGCTGATTTATTTAGGAATATCCTTGTTTTTGTGCTAATCTATTAGGCTGATCCATTTTCTGAGTTTTCCAACCCAGATCTATCAGATATCATCCTTCAGATAATAGGACCACCATGAAAAGTTATTTTGACCTGGTTATTGTTAAGAAAACTAATATTTTCTGTATCTGAGACAGAACAGCGCTTTTGGCGATATAGTATCGCGCTCTCGGCTACACAGTGAAGCGCACCTGGATATTTTACAGCGCTTTTGCTATTATCGTTACACGCTTTTTGGTATTTTCCGCAGCGCTTTTGGAACGACAGTGAAGCGCTTCTGGTTATTATTCAATGCTACTGGCTATATCCTCTGACGCTTCTGGTCTGTATTACAGCGCTCCTGGAACACAGTAGGTCGCTTCTGGTAAATGTTTTTCAGTGCTTTTGGTCAAAGTTGATTTATTTTTGCTAACTTGTGAATTTTTGGTGGAACTAACGGAATTGCTACAGCTCCTTATTACTCACACAGAGCCAATAGGTGTTTTTTTAACATGTTCATGCAGGACAAGCATTGAAGACCCTTTTGTTTTACCTTACTAAGTCTTAGAAACACATTGCATGCTTAAAAGGAGTAATTGAACAAATCTTTTTTGCAAATCTAAGTCTTAGGAACATACTGATTTTCTTAAGGGACAATGGACATGTATGAACAAACACCTCAATTTTCTAAGGGACAATGGACATGAATGCCGAACACTTCATTTCATAAGGGACAATTTACAACTACAATCGTGTGTGTGCATAGCTTAGTTGCACCTTATTTTTCTTATAACGGGACAATTGAACCTTTGTGTGACGTGCTTGTTTTTACTTTTTTTGTACTTCCTTTAGAAGGGCCTGCTTTTGGATTGCGATTCATCCAAAAGGGACGACCCTAAGCGGAGTTTTCCTTTGAACCGCTATATAAAAGGGATAAGGCGAAAGCCAAGTCTTAACCGACGTCAGCCTTACCTTGTGATGCCAAACTGAAAAGAGGTGTACTAGCTCTTTGTGGAAATGATTTTCACATTGAGCGAAGTGTTTGAAACTCTTAGTAGGATTGGTTAAAGCTTTTAGTAGCTTGTCGCATTGCTCGTAAGGCGTTGGTCCCTCAAAGTCACTAAGAACCAATTTAGATAGAGACTACCCGACCTACCTCCGAACATTGCGGTAATCATCAGTGCAAGGGAAATCGATTTAAACCCTTAAGATACTCACCATTGGCTCCCTTGAGAAGAGATAGTATTCCCTCGGACATAAAGCTCTTGTGACCTACTTGAGCTTTCCAAGGGGAGGGTGAGATATCCCTACCTATCGTCTCTCGC
This sequence comes from Cunninghamia lanceolata, assembly GCA_027924645.1. Taxonomy (NCBI): domain Eukaryota; kingdom Viridiplantae; phylum Streptophyta; class Pinopsida; order Cupressales; family Cupressaceae; genus Cunninghamia; species Cunninghamia lanceolata. Next base: position 19,207,985 of record BSBN01000520.1, on the reverse strand, counting down.
AAAGATACTAAATATCCGACACCTTTATGGAATGATATTTTTATCGACGGAGTATTAAGCTGTGAGCTGATCTACTGCAATGAAACCTTGTCTCTAGGGATAAAAAGTGCTTGTTATTGATTGCAACTGTATTAGACCTGTGGTAACTTTGGGCTTGTTTGGAGCCTTGAACATACACTATATGTTGTGTCAGTCCTTGTGCCTTTTTTGACCACTTGTTTGCTGTGTTTTCTCTTGCCAAACCAATCCAATCAGAAATAGAAACATCTTTGCCTTTGAAAAACATCAGTCACTACTTCAGCGCCCCTGGTACTACAGCAGCTCGCCTTTGGTAATACAGTAGATCGCCTTTGGTCAGCAGTAACCCGCCTCTGGCAAAACTCTACTTCAGCGCCCTTGGTATAACAGTAGCTCGCTTTTGGTCACTGTAGCTCGCCTCTGGCATAGCAGTAACTCGCTATTGGCAGCTCAGTCCGTCGCCTCTGGCCCACAGTAGCACGCTTTTGGTAGCACAGTCCTGCGCCTCTGGTCAAACAGTATAGTGCCTTTGGTCCAGTACTTTGTGCATCAGAGTTTGTCCGTTTCTTCAAAGCATCTTACAGATTCTCAGCATTACATTGTGTCCTCAGTATTTCCCATGGTCACCACTAGGCTACAGCAAACCATGAAGTCTAGGCAAGTTGTCCCTAAGAAACACAAGTCACCTCCTCGCACACCACAATCAGGTCGTCTCAACGTTACTCCCAAAGTGACTCCTAGTACACCTGCAGCAAGACCAATTAGCTCTCCAAACATGCCGCACATAGATGAACCAAGCAATCCTCATGAGGATAGAACCCCTTTGCTAAATACACCGCAGTATACCACAGGCTTGCCTCCGGATTTTGTCCCACAAGGTTATGTCATAGATCAACCCCCATCTCAAGAAGAGCGACACTTTGAAATAGGTCAATCCTCTCAAGAAGATGGGAAAGATCTTGACGAATTTATACAAGATCCTAGAGCTATAGCTGCCTTTGATAAAATCCTTAGTGAGAACCAGGATCATTTCTTTCGCTTGCTTGCAAAGCAAGGTGCCAAGTTACCTCAAGATTTTGATGTGTCCACTCTCAAGGAGAGCAACAACACCCAAGAAACCATACAAGCGGTGCAAACCATGTCCACGGTGACTACGCCCCTACCTACTCAAGGTTCGCAGTATAGGAATCCCCTTTTTCAAAATCCAACAGGGGAGAGGCCCGTATCACCACTTTTGACTCCTATGGAGATCTATCAAAACCAACAAGAAACTCTCCAACGGCAAGCAGAGTTAGCTAGGCAAGCCACCTTAGCTCGATCCAATGTGCAACCACCTCCCAAAGTGTCCACCCCAAGCACAAGTGGAATCTTGGTTACCCCATCACGCGTAGGTTTCCCACCCAATTACAATCCGGGGAACACGTATGTAGCCATGCAACAAGGGTCTCAACATATGCCACCTCCTATATCATCACACCTGCATGTCTCTCAACCAATTGGAGTCACGCAGCCCCAACCGCAACATGCTTCTACTCTCATCCTCAAGCAACCCCAGCCGTCGCAAATCACTTCTACCTATGTTCCTCCACCACAACATTCTTCTACTCTCATCTTCAATCCACCCCCACCGTCGCAAATCACTTCTACCCATGTTCCTCCTCCACAACATTCATCCACGCTCAACTTCTTTCATACATTGCCTAGCCACTCTCAACATTCCCAACATCAGGTTTCCCAAAGCTATGTGCCACCTTCACAACCTAATCAAACGCATTTTAGCTTTCCTCCCCCCAATACGTTTCTTCAACCATCGCAAAGCCAACATTCTTACCTAGCGCCACCTCCACCTCTGCCTAATCAAAACCTCCAATTCCAACCCAATCTGAACCAATCATACAATCCATACAATCCCAATCAACCTTACGACCCTTACAATACCACTGCGCATGGCTCACATTATAATCTTCCATATGGGCAACACCAACCGCTTTTTGGACAACGGGAGACGTTACCAACCCCTCCCACGACTATGGAACTAAAGATTGCAGAGGTACAACAACAGCTATCTGATCTTACATTTGGCCACACCAAAAAGACCTTCTCCTTGGAGGAAGTGTGCCCTTATCCTTTTGATCGGTCGTTACCAATGATCCCTTTTCCTCAAAATTTCACTATTCCCAAGTTCGATAAGTACAAAGGAAAAGGTGACCCAAAAGACCATCTTAGGGAATTCTATCTTGCTTGCTTCGAGGTCTCTCACAACGACACATATCTCATGCGTCTTTTTCCTCGCAGTCTTGGCGGACAAGCAATAGAATGGTTCTCACACTTACCTACGGGTATCAAGTCTTTCAACGAGCTAGCAGAAAAGTTTGCCACCCATTTTTCTTACAACGCAGAGCATGAGATTTCCATGACGGATCTATGCAACAATAAACAGAAAAATGGCGAGACTTTCATTTCTTTCCTTCAGCGATGGAGACAAATGGCTAGTAAATTCCCTTTCAAGATTCCAGAGAAACAGCTTGTTAGCATATTTGTACAGAACCTCAACCAAGAGTTAGGTTTCCATTTGTAAATTCTTAGTGCTACAACCTTCGATGAAATCACATACAAGGGTATCAACATTGAGAAGGCCCTCATCGCTAAGGGTGTGGTCAAAATCTTTAAGGAGACGAAAGATAGCAATTCGCATCAACAGTCGAATGATAAACCCAAATATTGGAACAAGAACAAAAACGTGGTCAATGATGGGGTGGTCAATACTAAGCATGTCCAAACGTTGCAAACACCGCTGCAACTCTCCAAACCAAGTCAAACCCCACCTCAACAACAGCAGCAACAAAGGCAGCCTTATCCCAACCAACAGCAAAGACAACAAGAGCGGCCTCAACAAGATTACCCTCCGCGACGTCAATTTACTCCTTTGGGAGTGCCCATCGAATCAGTCTTACAGCAAGCTTTGCAGAAAAGGCTCATAACCTTACCTGAGGCTCCTCCTTATGGAGAACCTATCTACAAAACTGCACGTTACAGAGACAATGAGTATTGTGAGTTCCATAGGAGCAAAGGTCATCGAACCGCATCTTGCATGAAGCTTAAGCACCTCATCCAAAACCTCATCGACGGTAATCAAATCACTTTTGAGAATGAATCACCAGCGCAACACACGAACAAGGATCTCGATATGTACAAGGAACCATTCCCTCATCATGGTCCACCTCCTCCTCAGGATAGAGGTAAAGGTATCAATCACGCTTCCACGTCCTTCGATTCCATTGTAGGTCATTTTGAAGAGAGTCGAGTGTCTACCCTCACCATCAAAGGCAAATCTACAGATTGTGCTGTTACTACTCGTCGAGGTCATGTCACCATTCGTGCACCTACACCTAGGCTTCCAGTTCAGTCTGATTATAATCTTGTCGAACATCTAGGGAGAACACCAGCACAGATCTCTATTTTGGACCTTCTACGGTCATCACCTGCACATAGAGTGGTGCTAGAAAAAGCCCTCCAAGAGTCTTCCGTTCCTAACAACATAGCAGTCGCAGATTTCCAAGCTATAGTGGGTAATATTGCTTCGCCTTACAATGTGGTCTTCTCTAAGAAAGACCTTCCCTCCCATGATCCTTGTCACAACGATGCCCTCCATATTGAAGTGCTCATCCATAAGTGCAAAATCAAACGCATCCTCATAGATGGTGGTGCTGGTCTCAACATCTATTCTTTAAAGTTACTAAAGCAATTGGGATACTCTGAGGATCACGTCAACACTGAGCATAGTATTACAATCAAGGGGTATGATGATGCAAAACGCCATTCAGAAGGTGTTATTCACTTGCCTATACAACTGGGCCCTGTCATGCTTGCAACAAGGTGTCAAGTCCTTGATATTGAGCTGCCTTACAACATTATTCTAGGCCGCCCATGGATCCATGCAATGAAAGCTGTTCCCTCCACGTACCATCAGTCCCTCAAGTTCCCATACAATGGTACGGAGATCACTATCCCAGGAGATCCTAATCCTTTTGAATTTTGTCGTGTCTTGCAAGGAAGCTATAAGAATTGCAACCAAGTGCCTAAAAATGACAAAGCCCTTGAATCCCCTCTCTATGTTGACCCTGAAACTCTCACACAAGCCTCTACGAGTGAACCTATACCCCTCCCCAAAATCACAGCTCGCTTTCGGGATATAGGATTTGGCTCTTATGATATCTCTGAATCTTGTTGTGTAGGGCGGATGCCTTTATCTCCAAAATCTTACGGCAAACCACCCATTGCTAAAGTTACCAAAAAAGCAAATATTCCTCCCCCACCATTCCTAACCCAATTCCAACATGGACGGTTATTGGAAGAGGAAACTATTGAGGACATCTCTTCTTGGCTCTACAAGGAGAAAGAACTAGTCACGATACCAGTCAAGCAATATGGCAATGGCTTAAGGATAGTAAAAAACATGGGCTATAAAGGCAAAGGTGGCCTTGGGAAACAGAATCAAGGCACTATGGAGCCCATTGTGGTAACAAAGAAGCTAGACAAGAAAGGATTAGGATTTGGTAAGAAGGTACCACGCGCCTCGGACATCGAGTATATCCTCGACGAGGTAGCTGACAAGTTTCCCGCCGATTCGACATCTACAGAGGATATCACCAATGACTCTTCCCTCCACATGACCAATCTATTCGCAGAATCCTCCATTTTTACACTATCCTCCGTATCCTTAACTTCCACCACCAGCACCCAGAATGTCACGCTTGTCTACCCTGAACTTATCGATTGGGACCAACAAGGGGCCCCCGTTATAGATGTATTTCAGAATGACGAAGCTTTAGCTGAGTTCATGGGTCTTCGGGAAGGTATCCCTCTTGGCGATCACAAGGCAGGTTTTGTAATGGAACTAGAGCCCATGGCTTACTTTGGTGAGAATGCCAAATCCTCTAGTCGCAAAAGTGCAAATAAAGAACGATCTCTAGGTGAAAACCACACTGTGGCACCTCCTGATCATAAAATAGTAAAAATAAAGGATGTATCCAAAGGTGAAAACCCAACTGTGGCACCTGAGGATGGAGGATTTGACCTTCCCTTACCTTCTAAGTATCAAGAGAAATCATCTCTACTAGTGGAAGATTCTACAGAGATCAACCTAGGTACAGAACAGAATCCAAAGACAACATTTCTAGCAGCATCATTATCTGACACAGAGCACAGAAATCTTAACAGCTTCTTCTTACAACGAACCATCAACTTTGCATGGACCTATGCAGATATGCCAGGGCTAGACCCTAAGTTGGTAGTTCATTATCTCACAGTTGATCCCAAAGTGAAACCAGTCAAACAGAAGTTGAGAAAGATGCACCCACAGATCGCTCTCTTGGTGAAGGTGGAAGTCCAAAAGCTATTAGACGCAAAGTTCATACGACCTATCGACTATTCAGATTGGGTCTCAAACATTGTACCTGTATCTAAACCTAATGGGCGCATCCGCATGTGTAATGATTTCAGAGATCTCAATAAGGCATGTCCTAAAGATGACTTTCCACTACCAAACATTGACATTATAGTGGACTTGACAGCTGGTCACGAGATGCTTTCTCTCATGGATGGATTCTCGGGTTACAATCAGATAAGGATAGCTGAAGAAGACCAACACAAAACAACCTTTACATGTCCTTGGGGCAATTATTGTTGGTGCGTTATGCCGTTTGGTCTGAAAAATGCAGGAGCAACTTATCAGCGAGCTATGACAGTGATCTTCCACGATCTATTTCATCACATCATGGAAGACTATGTTGATGATATATTGGCTAAATCTTCTAGAGCAGAACATATACAGGTCCTAGGACAGATCTTCGACAGGCTTGAAAAATACCAAGTAAGACTCAATCCAAAGAAGTGTGTCTTCGGTGTCACATCAGGGAAGCTGTTGGGATACATAGTATCTCGTAGGGGCATCGAAGTAGATCCAGCGAAGGTAAAGGTTATAGTGGAGATGCCTCCACCAAAGAACCTAAAAGGAGCCTCCAAGGAAGGTTGCAGTCCATCAGGCGTTTCATCTCACAGCTAGCAGATAAATGTCAACCCTTTCAACACTTACTCCGAAAGGATGTCTCGTTTCGATGGGACAACAAGTGTCAGGCAGCGTTTGATCAACTTAAGGAGTATCTAGCTACACCTCCTGTATTGGTTCCACCAGTTGCGGACAAACCTTTGATATTGTACATCTCCACTACAAATTCGGCCCTAGGGGCCCTGCTAGCACAAAATGATGACTCAGGCAGAGAGCACGCAATTTACTATATCAGTAGAACCTTGGTGGGATATGAGCTCAATTATTCACCCATGGAAAGGGCTTGTCTAGCAGTAGTGTTTGCCTCCCAAAAGTTGCGGCATTACATGTTGAACCAACACACAAATCTGATAGCCAAGATTGATCCCTTGAAATATCTATTAGCAAAAGCAGCTCTCACAGGCAGACTGGCTAAATGGGTCATGATCCTTAGTGAGTTCGACATTGAGTACACAGATCGTAAAGCAATCAAAGGACAAGCCCTCGCGGATCAACTAGCAGAAGCACCTATGAAAGATACACATCCTATGGTAGCAGACTTTCCTGATGAGAATCTATTCACTCTTGCTAACTCCATAATGTGGAAGTTGTACTTTGACGGTTCTCACACACAGCATGGATCAGGAGCGGGCATCTTATTTGTTACACCTCAGAATGACTACATTCCAAAGTCATATCGGCTAGCATTCCCTTGCACCAACAACATAGCCGAGTATGAAGCACTCCTCATAGGTCTCAACACAGCAGTTCAATGGGACATCACAGAATTACAAGTATATGGAGACTCACAGCTAGTCATTCGCCAAGTCACAGATGAATACCAAACAAAGGATGAAAAGTTGGTCCCCTACAAGCAACTAGTGGATGCCTACAAACCACATTTTTCTACCATCACATTTGAGCAAATTCCAAGAGAACATAATAAAGCTGCAGATTCTATGGCTTCTGTAGGGTCACTGATTGACATGCCTGCAAATACACAGAAGTGTGAATTCTTGATCGAACAATTGTTGATACCAGCCGTCGATGTTCCTGTTACTGAAATCATCTGCGAACTTGTTGGTCCCAATTCCCCATGGTATGAAGATATCTATGAATACCTCAAACACAATACCTTTCCCCCTAACCTATCATCCACTCAACGCAAAACCTTTATCCGTTGATCCTCTCGTTACATCATTCTGGGTGATACACTATATCGCCGGAGTCTCGATGGTATCCTCTTACGATGTCTTAACGCGGAAGAAGCCGAAGCTACCTTACGAGACATACACGAAGGTGTCTGTGGTGCACATTATACTGGTCCTAATCTTGCTAAGAAGATACTCAGAACAGGTTATTACTGGCCTACAATAGAGCAAGATGCTGCACAGTTTGCTAAGAAGTGTCTACAATGTCAGCAGCATGGAGATCTGATTCACGCACCAGCTCATGAGTTACAACCTGTGACAACCCCATGGCCTTTTTCTCAATGGGGTCTCGACCTCGTAGGACAAATCCACCCTTCCTCCTCCAATGGCCACAAGTTTATCATTACTGCCACTGAGTATTTCACGAAGTGGGTGGAAGCCATTCCTATGACCTATATCACCGGTAAGCAAATAGCCAAGTTTATCCTAAACTACCTCATATGCCGGTATGGTATTCCCCAAGCCATTGTCACTGATAATGGGAGACCATTCAAGAACCAAGATGTCCGTGCCTTATGCATACAATACAATATCCAACATCGCTTTTCAACTCCCTACTATCCGCAGAGTAACGGCCAACCTGAGGCTTCCAACAAAACCATTCTCAAAATCCTCAAGAAAACAGTCAATGAAGCTGGTCGTGATTGGCACTTGCAACTCAATCCCGCCCTATGGGCCTACCGCACTAGTATCAGAACACCAACTGGTGCCACACCATATGCCTTGGTCTTTGGCTCTGAAGCCATCCTACCTATAGAGGTCGAGATCCCATCCCTCAGAGTATCCATGCAGGACCTGATCGGCGGAGATGAGTATCGCACTTCCAGATTAGCTGAGCTTGAACTACTAGATGAGAGGCGTCTTGCCGCGCTTAATCATCTCCATGTCTATCAAAACCGCCTCCGGCATAATTACAACAAAAAGATCAAAGAAAGACAGTTTCAAGTTGGTGATCTTGTACTTAAGGAGAATCAGAGAAATCAAGCAGATCGAGAGAAGAAGGGCAAGTTTGAGCCTAACTGGTTAGGTCCCTTCATTGTGACAGCAACATATGGATCGGGAGCTTATACTTTAGCTACACCTGACGGCATTCCTCTAGATGAGCCACTTAACAGTGTCCATCTCAAGAAGTTCTATGCCTGATCCTCAGAGTATTCCCACAAAAAATCAAAAAATCAAAAAAAAAAAATCAAAAATACAAAAATACAAAAAAACATTCATCCTCTGGTGAAAACCTGGCAAACAGGCGCCTTGGATAAGTACCATAGTGAAAACCTGGCAAACAGGCGCTATGCGTAGAGTCAGCATCCATCGTCTATCGAGTCCTGTCCACTCCTTGTCTAGTTCGCAACCTGCTTCATCCATCCATCCATAATAAAACCATTGACTTTGTTTGCATTTCCATCTCCCTACCTCGTATAGCTTGGAAATTTGCCAGTGTCCCTCATCGTCATCCCACGTCTTGATTTGTGTCTACAGTTAACACTGTCTTGTCCTAGGTCAAGTCTTTCTGTGTCTTCTTCGGCGGTCACCCCTACAGTTTCCTCTACCAGAATGGGGGCAACTCTTTCCTTAGCTTTAGTCTAGGATTGGTTCCTTGTTCGTGGTTCGCAGCGCATACTTCAATCTTGTCTCATTTCCACAGGTAACACCCTTTAACGGACACTTCGCTCCTACGATAAGGCTGTTATCTTCTCAACACTTGTTCTACATCATCACCTCCCCCAGAACTACATATCATCTTTTCAATCTTAAGGTACCTTGATCCCATGGACATGGGTATGTAGGCAGTCTGGAATACGAAGCACATTTCCAGTACTCAGGTACATAAGATCACCTCTTCTCCGCTCTTTTCCCACATCATCACCAATAACTAGAACTACATATCATCTTTTCAATCTTAAGGTACCTTGATCCCATGGATATGGGTATGTAGGCAGTCTGGAATACGAAGGACGTTTCCAGTACTCAGGTACATAAGATCTCCCCCTTTCACCTTGACCCATTCATCACTCTATCCAGAACTACATATTTATCACGTTCATCTTCCATCGTCGTGTGCCTTGATCCCGTGGACACAGGGTATGTAGGCAGTCTGGAATACGAAGGATGTATCCAGTACTCAGGCACACACGATCCATCATTCTCCACCCGTCTCAATCCATTAGCACTGTCATCCTTCTAGTCTTCCGTTTTTCAAAATCCATTTGCCTCGACTTGACTAACTCAAGCAGCAAGCTAGCACATCCTTTCAAAGCAAAAGTCCTTAACAAACTTGAAGCAAAGAGGCTTTCTTCCAGAGTCATCTACTGTCTTGCATACCGATTGCCAACATCAGCTAAGTACCACTTAACCAAGCCCTAGATCAACAAGCTTGTCTTCTACGAAGTGTTCCATTGTCGAGACCAACACACACGTCTCCTGCAACATGTGGCATTTCCTGCAAGTAATACATTGTCTTTTTAGGTAGATAGCCCCCTTTAACGGACACAGAGCTCCTACGATAAGGCTGTTATCTTTCCTATCCAATCTATCCTGAGCAACCTCTTTGGCAAGAGAATATGTTGGCTGTATGATTACTTTGTAAGTCAGTCAATTTGTGTTATGGTTTATCTTTTGTTCCTTTTCCAATACCTATTCAAGACTACCTTGATTTATCTATAATCTTGGTATGTTGCGATGCAGTACGGATTTGGGGCATAGTCATTGCTTTCTGTGTGCTGTGTTTGAGGAATGATCTTTAGTATCTTTCTTGGCATTCTATTTATCTTGTGTGTGTTAGGACCTAGCATCTTACATATTAATAATTCTTCTTGCATTTACATGTATTGAAGTTTATTTTATGTTCAAGACTATGGCTTATTCGCATGTTCCAACAAGGTTATATTATATCTAATGGATCTAATTTCAAACCGCTTGCTTGCAGAGTCAACGTCCACGCACTCGGATATTACAGCACCTTGGTCTTTTATACCTTGGTGGCGACCTATCCACGTGCTATATCAAAAATAAGGATTGCTCTTTATAAACAAATGTGAAACCATTGCAACAAGCTCATCCATTTACACCATCCATTTTTCCATGGCCTTATATAGTTTTCCAGCAAAGATCAATCAACAGTCTTTCTCTTATGTTCTCTCCTATCTCCTTTCTTCTATCTATCATCAACCTAACCTCGCCTATCTCCAACAAATCTTCTAGTCGAGCGTCAACACCTTTCCTCTGTCGCCTCCCTGTCTTCCCGCTCGAGGGGGCATACACTGGGGCAACTCGATACACTGGGGCATCAAAAAATTGTATTACATCTTCAACAATAGTTTTCTTTGACGCAACGCTACATGCTGCATTGCATCAAAGAGGGGCAAAATGTAGACACCCTAAAATGACCGTGTCGTCAAATCACTGGCATTCCGTTATCTGTCTAATCACCTGCATTACAACGTTAATTAAATAATCTAATTATTTAATTAATTATCATCAAATTCTTCTAAATCTCCTAAATTGCAACATTAATTAAATAAATCCTCTTTATTTAATTAATTAAATCAAATTCCTCTATATTCTTCCACAATTAAATAGTTTTTAATTATTTAATTAAATCATTGTCACCTTCCAAAATTCACATCTACATTAATTAAATATATCCAATTATTTAATTAATTCAACAAATTCCCTCTTATCTAAAATTAAATAATTCTAAATTATTTAATTAAATCAAATTTGTTTCTTCCAAAATATCTTCTCTAAATTTAAATAAATCAATTATTTATTTAAATTGCTTTTTCTTCTAATTTGAGTTATCTCTAATATAACTCAAGCTTTCTATATTTAATAAAGCAAAATATCTTCTTTTCTCATGCAAATCTCTTCTTCTTGTTTTAAATCACTTAACTGATTGCTTTATTCTTTTAATTGATTTATTTCTTCAGTTAACTCATTCTTCTATTCTTGATAACTCCTCTCATGCAAAAGCAAGCAAGACACATGTCTGCTTTTCATTCGTTGCACGTTCCTCAACTATTTTCCTCCATTGATTCTTCTGAATTATCTGGACCGTTGATCGATCTTTGATGAAATCTATATAAACCCCCCTCATCTCCTTCATTTACCCTCTCTCTTCGATCGTATTCTCAGGCACACTTAACAGAGCTTTGAGCATACACAACGCGTTGATTGAGCACTATAACGATCTTTTAACATTGATCTCTTGAGCACTACACTTGCTTGTTGCAGCTATGGCTTTGCAATTTCATTGAGCAATTCTACATTCAATCCAAAGGAAACAACACAAATTTCGGTAAAAGTCTTTATTGCATTGATTATTTGTCATGGCTTTTATTTAAATGCGTTTTCTTTATGTTATTGGGTTTTTGGTTTTATTAGTTTAGAATAGATCGATTTTCCATATACACAGCATTAATGAAGCCTCTGAGCATAGAGAAGTTCAGATGGTGTAGTGAGTCTATGGGACTCATGACCCCTAGTAGTTAGATTTAAGTGCTGTCTAGAGTTCCCCTTTTCTCTTTTGTATGGTATTTGTCAAGTGGGAAAATGTTGAGAAATGTGTTTCAATCTTGCTTCCCCATGTGCCATATTTATTAATTAGTTGTATTTATTTATTATTTTGTCTTCATAAGGGAAAGAGGGTGTTTGTATTTAAGGTGAAATTCTTAGCCACATGTCAATATTTTATAATGTGTGTAAGAAGTTGTAAGAGCATATAATGTCATCATGATGCATAATATCATCTTATGAAATTGTAAGATGAGAGTTACTTACGATGGATTTTATGATGCATAAGAGCATGATTATAAGGAGTTACATTAGAATATTGACCAATATTATGATGCATGTTATCATGTAGCATAAGGCATGTTTGAATGGGGATAATAGAGAAAAAATAGAGCACCCAAGTTGGTGAGTTGGTTATGACATATTATAACAACATAAGAGGATCTTCTAATATTAGCATGTTGACTCATAATGTGAGTTGGGCATTAGAATTCCTCATGGGGATTTGGGTGCCCTTTTCAAGATGGTATTCTCCCATAGTTTATGGTTTACCATTTGTGGTTTCCTATTTTGTAATCTTCTATATATTGGTGTTTAGGATGGAGATGTAGGATGATGTAATTTTGTAGGGGCTTATGCTTTCAAATTTTCTCTAGACATCAAAGGGACCTTGGTCTGCTGGTGAAGTTGAAAGGTTTTGAATGAGCCAACTACATTCTGGTAAGGCACTCTACTCATGTCTTCCATCTTCAATGGGGATGTTGGACATTGTGAAGTAGATAACATCATTCCAATAGTAAAAGGAACACAAAATGGTCTATAATCCTACATGTTAAACCTTTGTAAAACTAAATTGACATACTTTTTTTGGCCAACCCATAGTTTTTTGTTCATTCTATCTCTTTTGATTTCCATCCCAAGAATGTGTTTACCTGCACCAAGATCTTTCATTTCAAATTTAGCTACAAGTTGAGACTTTAGTTTTGAAATCATTTCTTTCCCTTTACCAATAAATAACATATCATCAACATATAATGTAATAAACAAGAAATGATCACCATCAAATTTATAATAAACATAGTGATCTAATTTAGAACACTCAAATCCTAAACTCAACACACACACACACACACACACACATAAATGTATATATCAAATTTTTGGTACCACATCCTAGGACTCTGTTTTAGGCCATATAGGGATTTATTCAATTTACAAATTGTTGTGTACTCTCCCAACACATCCCATTCCACCTGGACAAAATGGGGACCTAACTACTGTTCATTTGTTTGTGTGTGTTTTCTGCTTTAGGCGGTAATGGTAAAATGGATATCTTCCTCCAAATTAAGTCTAGCCCAAATTTCAAGTTAGAAATTTTCCCCTGTGAAGGCCATGAATAGATAGAGGATGAAATTTTGATCAGCTTTACCTTTTGAATCAAGTCAAAATTCATTGTTTTGAGCAAGTTATGATCATTTGAATTTACAGTCCAAGGCCCTCGACACCATAAGGGATGAGGTCAGGATCGTGCCCTATGAGAATTTGGTGGAATGGATACCCCTCAGTTCTTAGCTCTTAGACGAAGAGGTTCAACCTAAGGCTCGTGCTCCCATATCATGTAGCAAAAATGATCTTTTGGATGATCTCCATAAAAACAAAGTTCTCTAGACTTGTTTTGGTTATCCTATGAAGACTTGAGCCTATTGATGTATTGTAATTGTATTGGTGCTATAAATACATTAGTTTGAGATTTGAAGGTTGAGTTTTTCCCAAAAGGGTTTTCCCAGGATAAATACCATATCATTGTGGTTTAACTTTTGTGTGTATATTTTCTTTTGAAACTACTAAATTGTATTTTTCATGTATTTATCTCCTCATTGATTAGTATAGAATGTGTTTCCACTATTAACTTCCTTTCACTAAATTGCATCATCTCGTGCATGATTCATAATTGCAAAATATTTTATCAAGGGATTATTAAACCAATTATTGATAGTTTATATTTTAATAGATTTATATTTTTTATTGATTATTATGCACATGTGAAAAAAGTTGAATCCGAGTTTCTAGCGAATAAGGTCTTGAATATGGGTCATGAACTTCCAATGCTTTATGTCACAAGATTTTGGTCTTTATGCTTTAAATTACATCATCCCTTACATGATTCAGAATTGCAAAATATTTTTATCAAGGATTTATTAAATCAATTGTCAATATTTAATATCTCAACAACTTTGCATCTTTTATCGAACTAGATGCACATGTGAAAACAGTTAAATCCAAGTTTATAGTGAATAATATCTTCAAATATGGGTTATCAACTTCCAAAACTTTATCATACCCTTCTACATTTCAAAGTTTGCATATTTTTGTAAGGGTAATGATTATAAAGATAAGAACTACAATGTGCATCAAGTTGCCAACAACTACAATATTCCTTTTTTTAAATGAAATGTTCAAGTTACAAGAACCTTTGGATAATGTCCTTTAAAATTTATTGAGCTAAAATTTGATTAATATTCCTATTTGTCCATTAGATCCTAACAAAGCGCTCCCTAAGAGTTATAATGAGCAAGCATTTTGTAACTACCATAGTGTTAAGGGACATTATACTTAATCTTGCATTGGCTTAAGGCATAAGATACAAGATCCCCTAATAACTATTACAATCCACTATATATGAACATGTCACTTAGATAGCATGTTCATTAGTGAATTTTTTATTGACCTCCCTTCATAATTAATTATATGCATTGAGGAGTTCTTATTTACTAATCATGTGCAACAACAATCATATGTGCATTCATGAGTTTCATTAAAGATGAGAAATGACATGTTGGTGAATAATATTAGATGTTTCATCTTAGCTTTGGAGGTTAAGCCTAAACAAGGAACTTAGTACTTTGTCATATCAAAGATTTTAAGTTTTACTCGGGATACATTAGATAGAATAATGGACATATGTACCTTTTTTTTAACACCAATATGTTAAGTTCATCATACATGACAACATAGTAGTTATATTTATTATAACCCATTATCAGATACAAGTCATTTCACATTAGATGCATATTTGTAAAGACTCTCAATCAATTTCCTTGTTAATAAAAATATGACTTGCACAAAACTTATAAGATACATAAAGAAGAATAATAGAGAGAAAACAAGAATAAAAATTAAGAATTTACTCCACCTAATGGGCCTATAGTTGTTGCACCTTGTTAAATGAAGCCAAAGAAATAAGTGAAATTTGCATACCCATGTCAACCCACATTTAGTTTTCTATCTATTTTGAGTTCCAAAGCATGAAATTCTCATACCCATGTGAATTCCCATTTTGTTCTCTACCTATTTTTAGCTCGAGTGTTGTTATTAAGGTTTCTAAGATTTTTATTCGAATTTAGAAATATATATACAATGAAAAATGTAAAAAAACATATTTGTATTTTAGGTTTCTAGGATTTGTATTAAGATTTACAAATGTAAAAACATCGAAAAGATCTATAGGGAGAAAATAGAGTAAATAAACCAAAACAAGGAATAGTGGGGGTTTGAAATCACTTGCTTGGTAAAACTAATTAATTAAATCCCCAACTTTAGTCAAAGTTTCATTGGCATGTTATTGCAGTTGTCTCTTTGATGGTACAAAACATGAAACAAAATGGGCCTAACTTGCAACTTTTAGCAGTTTTAATGTTTTAAAAGGCACCTATAGTTGATGGTGATCTTCAATCAAAGGTTACACATATACACATTTGTATACACATATACAAAGCTATATATATAGGGATACATAGTTGCATACATGCACATATAACTCTAACTTTATATAGATAATTACATTTTTTTAGATGAGGGTTACTCAAGTTTTTAGCTTGGTTCAAGCCTAGAGAGACCCTTATGGGGGATCTCTTCCCATGACTTTATCACTAAGACCACTACTGGGGGGTCTCAGTCCCCAAGGCATTATCACCATGTTCAAACCTGCAAGCTCATTGGCCCACAACCTACGAGCACAATAGCCTAACGAAGGCACGTATCTTGTGAGCATGTCAGCCTAGCCAAGGTTTGAACCTTGGTGGTCACCGCAAAAACCTTGTGACTTGACCACCGCACTATGTCCTTATCGGCTATAGAGAATTACTTATAACTTGATGCAATCAAGGTAGGAAGGTCTGGTGCGGGCTGTCCAACCTTGCAACCTAATTATCTAACACCATGATCATAATGGATATGCAACAGAAGCTTACAGTTAAATAATAGAATGGTAAAAGATATTCATGAACACATAACATAAGATATATCCTAGGAAAACCCTAACAGGGAAAAACCCAGCCTTCAAAGCTCATTCTTCTTATATTATACTTCAAATCAAATTACACACACCTCAAGGGCTTTATAGACCATAGCCTAGGGATTACAAATAATTGATACAAATATATTCTTTCATGATTTATTTCTTCTACATCTCAATTCTCTACTCTGCAACACCTTCTGCTTCCTACTCTACCTACTACTCTGTTCTGCTACTCATTCAAATCAAAACACTTAGGATCTTTCTTCATATCTTCATGCTATCAACCCCTTCATCCCTACCATGTTGTAACAAATCTTTATCGTTTATTTATATCCTCCTCAAGCCTTCAAATCATCCTCAAGTTGGCCTAATTGCAACGACTAGAATGAAACATGTCACAAAAATAGGTCAGACCTAAACATAAGGCACTGATCCACAAATGCATAGAACTTTGTGCAGATCTCATTGAAGGTCAACCAAGTCCTAAACTTCATCAAACAATGCTCCTTTTTGCTTCACAAGTCATGGATTTGCTTCGCAAGCCGATTTAGACTCCACTGAACACAGTCGATTCTGTTCTGTAAAAATAGTCAATCTTATGATAGTGATATCTCTTCGAAATCAAAGCCAAATTATTTGAATTCTTGATATGTTGTAACTGACTATGTCTAGATGTTAATTACAGCTCTGTAGTCTCCCATACTCAAATGCGGTAAAATGCGGTATCTCCTAGTTCATTGTCTCAATACTCTGTTTTCACTGTCAACCGTCTCAGCTATCTTGAATTCTTTCGGATGCTCCTGCATCATACTCTCAGGGTTATTTGAAAAGTGAGCCTCGTCACTTGGATCTGTATTACAAATAGGTTTAGTGATCTGTCTTCAGGTACTTGGAATTGCCTCAAGGTCGGCGGTCTGTTCAAGTCCACCCTACAAAACTGCCTCAAAACTAATCTAGATTTGGCAATTTCTTTTCAGGTACTTGCAACTACCTTAAAGTTGGTGATCTGTTCAAGTCCACCCTGCAAAACTGCCTCAAGTTCATCACCTTGTCATTGTCTAGGTTCGGTGGTCTACCTGCAAGCCTTGCACTGCCTCAATGATCGACGGTATGAGCAAGTTGCCTCAAGATCTATTTCAATCACTCAAGAGTACCTACATGCATCCTCCGGAACAATCAAGATACTTTCTGACTCAGTCAATACACTTTCTTAATTTCTCTGCAACACTGTCTACTCTCTGGTTCTTAACATAATTTCCTCCACGCTCATTAAAATCTTACAGCTTCCACTATGTTTATATTGCTTCTGTACTTCACTTTGTTTCCCTTACCATAATCACTTCAATCTGGTACATAATCCTTCTCCTCCGGTATGATATCCTGTCATTCCCTCTAGTCATATGAAATCTTTTCTCTGCTATGCTTTACACTTGTTCACAAAACTTTCTCTTGCACTATTTTTCTCAATTTATAACACAAATCTCCTTAGGATCATTGCTTCACCTTCTTCTGGTTTCTTTGTCAAATCTAATGTCTCAAAAGGTTCCTCTTCCTCTGCATACACTATCTTTGAATCAACAGGCTCTTCTTCTTCTACATAAACTACCTCCATATTTGTTATTTCCTTATCCATAGCTCCTCCAGTAATAGGTTCTTGTTGACATTTACTGCTTGATTCTTTTCTCATCCAAACTTGAAAACAGGTTCCTCTAAATGGTCTTCTATCAAATCCTCTTTCATCTCTTTTGTATCTTTCATTGTGATAAGACTTGTGACTCCTATCATTTCTCCCTCTGTAAAATGAATTATTGTCCTTGTTCTGCTCTACATAAAGTCTTTTGTCTCTGTATGTTGATCCAACACATGAATACCTCAGTCTATACCTCCCCCTGAACATACAAGTAACATTTTTTTCCATTCCTGTCCATCAATCCATCCATAATCTTTCTGTATACAACCTGTCATAGGCTTTCTTCTCTTTATCTTATTCCAACATAACTTTTCAGAATGATTCCTCAATCCACAGATTCCACAAGGGTATATCCCAACAAGATTCCTTTTCATGTCCATGCCTATTACAATGTAAACAATACATACCTTTTCTACTTTGACTTGATTTGTTAAAGTTTGCCATAACATCCTTAGCTCTGTCATATCCAATCCCTTCACTTCTTGATCTGATTACTGGTTCAACAAGTTCTATAATTCCTTGCTGTTACTTTCCAAATATTTTTCCTTCATACCCCATTCTCTACATTATCTTGAAACCAATACCATCACCAATGACTCTAGGTTCAGCTACACTGTCATCTTCAATTTCACTATCTAAAGAAACTTCTGCATCATCACACAAATCATTAGTATCACAAGAGACATCACAAAGTTCAGGCTTAGAACTCATATTTTCATTCTCTTCTTTGCATACTGCAAGTGACTATTCTAACTGATTGACATGTTCCTTCAATTCGGATATCTCCTTCTTCTGTAGACTATTCTCCTTTTTCAATTCTTCTAAACTTTCTTTTCGATCCCTGTTCCTTTCTTCCACCTTCCCAAACAACTTGAATACTTCTTCCAATTCTGCAAATCTCTTTTCAACATCTTGAAACATTTTCAGCCCTGCCTCTAGTTCCTCATTCCTCCTTGCACCATTCAGTTCTTCTTCAAGGGCCTCATATTTATCTTCTCCTAGTTCTTTCATCCTCTCCATCAATTCTGAATTACACTTCTTGATTTCACACAATTCTTCTTCCAAAATATCTCTTTCACATATAGGGTTTCATTTTCTTTCTTCATCCTTTTTCCAATCTTCCCCATTTGAAACAAATTAGATAAACAACTGAATGTGAAAAGCTTACCAAATATTCCTGCCTTGATCTTTCTTCTGTGATGATTTTTGTATACTTCAGGGTTTCACACTTCTTTCCAATAGATTCACCACCTTCTAGTAATTTGCAACCAACCCAACAGTTCTGAAACCAACTTTGATACCACTTGATGCAGTCGAGGTAGGAGGGTTCGATGAGGGACTGTCCAACTTTGCAACTTAATTATCTAACACCACGATCGTAATGGATATGCAACGGAAGCTTATAGTTAAACAATAGAATGGTAAAAGATATTCATGAACACATAACACTAGATATATCTTGGGAAAACCCTAACAGGGAAAAACCCACCCTTCAAAGCTCATTCTTCTTATATTATACTTCAAATCAAATTACACACACCTCAAGGGCTTTACAGATGCTAGGCCACAGCCCAGGGATTACAAATAATTCATACAACAATATTCTTTCATGATTTCTTTCTTCTACATCTCAATTCTCCACTCTGCAACACCTTCTGCTTCCTTCTCTACCTACTACATTGTTATGCTACTCATTCAGATCAAAACACTTAGGATCTTGCTTCATATCTTCATGCTATCAATCCCTTCATCCCTACCGTGTTGCAACAAATCTTTATCCTTTATTTATATCCTCCGCAAGCCTTCAAATCATCCTCAAGTCAGCCTAATTGCAACGACTAGAATGAAACATGTACACAAAAATAGGTTAGACCTAAACATAAGGCACTGCTCCACAAATGCATAGAACTTCATGCAGATCTCACTGAAGGTCGGCCAGGTCCTAAACTTCATCGAACAATGCTCCTTTTTGCTCCATAAGTCACAGATTTGCTCCACAAGATGATTTAGACTCCACTGAACACAGTCAGCTCTGTTATGCAAAAATAGTCAGTCTTCCGATAGCGATATCTCTCTAGAATCAAAGCCAAATGATATGAATTCTTGCTATGTTGTAACTGACTATGTCTAGATGTTAATTCTAGCTCCACAGTCTCCCATACTCAAATGTGGTAAAATGCAGTAGCTCCCAGTTCACTGTTTCAATACTCTGTTTTCATTGTCAACTATCTCAACTGTCTTGAATCCTTCCGGATGCTCCTGCATCATAACTATAAATATAATGATAGTAAATAGATTAAGTCTATATTCTCAAACTATTTAAAGAAGTGCAATTGTAATTTTCCAATTTTAGTTAAGTTCTGTTTATGTTAATTTGTAATTTTTTTATGCAATTAAATCAAAATTGACCTTGAAATTGTACAACAATCTTGAACAATGTTTCTTAAATTGCATAATGTATTATATTGGAAAAAAGTAAAACAATAAAATAAATTTACAATTAAAGTCTGGTGCATCATAGCCAAAGTAAACTCTTTACTTGCAATGACCAGTTCATGTCTCCCAGGTGGTAGAATCTAGTCACCCATTTGCATACTTGCAAATGTAAATTATATAATATAGGTAGTAACAAACACATGCCAAATTATCCTAATGGTGGTACTATTTTAAAAACACAACTACATAGTGTATTTCCATATTTAGTGGTGTATATGATGAGGTTGTGTAACAAACACAACTAAATAGTTTGTTTTCATTTTCAAACTTACATTTGCACACACATATGTGTATATGCACATACAACTGTATAAACATGTATACATAGCTATATACACACATTTACTCATATAGATAGTTGTATATACATACACATAGTTGTATACGCTTGTAAAACTCTACATTTGCATAGATAATTGTATATAACTATAAAAGGCTAACAAAAACCTTCAATAGTTGTATAAACAAATTGGATACCCTCTACAAAAGAAAACTGCAAATATTATATGTTGAAATTGAAACTAAACAAGTGGATAGTAATTTCCAAAGTTAAGGACCTAAGTTACCCAACCAAAGGTTAAAAGAGGGGGGAAAAGTTAGAAGCCAACCATACGGAAAAAAAGTTGAAAGTGACGGGGAAGAAAAAAATAATACAAGTGGCCCCTAAAAAAAATAATAAAAGTGGCCCCTAAAAAAAATAATAAAAGTAAGCGCGCCTTGCGTGCCAGTTAAGTTGACGTGACGGAAGATAAGATTCCACAAAAGTCACGCCCGCTATTCTACTCAACGTCGGCTATTTGTAACCTACATAAAACACGGCATTGTGTGATCGGAGTCGAAACATTTGTGTTGTTGAGTTCAAGATCTGAAAATCCAGGTTCAATCCTCTGTTTTCTTTCTACCGTTAGTAACCCTTCCTCTGCACATCCAGTAGCTCTAAGATGGAACAACACTACGATCCTCCCACCACTAAACTTGCCTTACAAAAATAAAAGGTATCATGTGTTTCTGAGTTTCAGGGGACCAGATGTGAGAAAGACTCTGGTTCAACATCTCTTTGATGCCCTATCCGCAGCAGGACTGTATGTTTTTATAAACAGTGAGGAATTGCAAAAGGGAGCAGATATTGAGTTGAGCTTGGAAAGAGCAATCGAGAGCAGTGCCATACACATCCCTGTAATTTCCAAAGGTTATGTAGACTCAACATGGTGTCTCAAGGAGGCCACTAAAAGGTTGAGCACCCCTGGTTTGATCATTCCTTTATTTTATGATGTGAGTCCAACTGATGTTAGATAGCCTGAAAAGGACTCAAGTCCTTATAAGAAATCATTTCTCAAACATTATGGACATCCAGACACCCAAGAGAAGAGGTTGATGAGTGGAAGCGTGCCCTTCACCAGATCTGTTCTCGCTCAGGCTGGTCCATGGACATAACTAAAGGGTAAGTAGTGAACCTCACTTTCTGCTTACTTTTTTGTTAATTATTTTCTTTGTAGGCTTTTAGTTTTATTTTGAATTGGAAAATTATAGTTAATGAAATTTAATTTAATTGCAATGAGATATAGTATTCCTAGTTTTTATCTTTTCAAGTCTAAAAGACACATCAAAAACTACATTTCCACCTGTGAACTAGGGGCATGCATGGTATCTCGAGAACATGCATGGATGACAAATTAATTATTTCTAAAACTTGATTGCAACATTTTGTTGCATCTATCCCAGGAAGGATATCACCCAACTAATAGGGATTTTCTCATTTTTGATGGCCATGGTAGCCACATTGCATTTAAACACAATTAATGAAGTAAGACAATTAGCCATTGATCTTTTTGGCCTTCCTACACATACCAACTACAAGCTACAATTCGTAGATGTGAGTTTCTTCTCTCCATTAAAGACTTACTTTAAACAACAAAGGACAACATGGATGGAAAGCAATCTCCAAATCGATATTGGAAAAGAAGAGTTGGCAACTCTTGCTAGCAATGCCTTCAAACTAGAACTTTCTCCTTCTAATGTTATCAATAGTTTTTTGGAGGAACAATAATTTGGCATTTAGATGACACTATTCTTCACAAGGATATGAGGCTAATTGAGGCCTTGAAATTTGATGACAAAGGAGAGATTATAGCAACAAAAAATATTTTACAATTATTTGGTGTTCAAGAAATATGAAATTCAAGAATTTTTGGAAGCAATGCAACATGAGTATACAAATGTAGGCAAGGAGCATAATTGTAAAGGCACAAAAATGTTAGATATAGGAGTGGAGCATTGTGCAACATAATCTACTTATAATAAAGGTATAGACATTCAAACATAATAGATCATGTAAGTTAAACACCCCAAGTTGTAAAGAGTGGAGAAAGATTCAGTTTTCCCACACAAGCTAACTAGTTAGAGTGGTTGAAAGAAGCTACTACTAACTTGGGGGTGTAGGCAAATTTTAGTAGAGAGGACACCAATCTTTCCATGTCATCCTTGCCACACGGTGATACAAGGAGGTGGTCTATTACTTTACAAACTTGATCTAGCATGGAATATAGAAAATGAGGGCACTTTTGATTACGGGGATGGTAATTTTGAACATGACATTCAATTTGTGTCATGCACTTAAGAGGATGAGTTGCCTATGAATGGATCACTCTCTGAAATTCTCAAAATTTTAGTGCAAAGGTTGCATATGAAGCAACCCAAAGATTAGGTTGTTGTGTTTCAATTAGGTAGATAGTCACAAACTTTCACATTAGATGCTTACATATAAATGCTAGAGGAGTGGGAACAATAAAAGATGTGCATGCAAGAATTGGAGGATAGAAAAATGAAATAGATGAAAGTAAGGAAAGCATAACATGATGCAAACTAAGAAAATAGGAAGATATTGAAAATTGAGAGAGTTAAAAAGGTATAAATTTGCAGAGAAAAATTCAAGGTTGTGTAGAGAGGAGTTCAAAGGGAGCATAAAAAATCAAGCAACAACTAAAGATGACTAAAAGGACAATTGATCAACACATAGAGTGAGGTGTTTAAGTTCATCAGTGACTCATCAACCTCCCTAAGATCCAATTTTAAAGGATATGTTTGACATGATGAGTCTCACATTCATTTTTATACATAGCAATGATAGTATATGACTACACCAATATCTGATTATGTATAAGAAGGTTTTTGTAGTGGTAAAAAAAAAGTTTTGTTTTTGAATTTTATAATACTATTATGCAAAATTTTCAAACATATGTAAGTTCAACTTCAATTTTTGGAAGTCTAAGATATTATCTAATATTAAAATTCTCTTTCTATTAATTGGTAAATTTTATATGCAGTTAAACTAAAATTTAGCATGAATTTGTACATTTATCTTCAACAATGTTTCTTTTGTACAAAATATTTTATTGAAAAAAAGTAAAACAAACATTAAATTTGTAATTATAGTCTAGTGGATCACAATCCTAGTAAAATCATTATGAACTTTACTTGCACTGATTGGTTGGTGTCTCCCATACAATAGAAACTAGTCACCCATTTTGCATAATTGCAAACATAAATTAAGTTTTTTGAGTAGTCATGAATATAGAACAATTTTTTCCAATGAAAATATTGTGTTAACAAACACAACTAGATAGTATCTTTCCATATTGATTAGTGTATATGATGCTACTATGTTAACAAACACAACTAAATAGTTTGTTTTCAAGCTAACATGTGCATACACATGTATATATGTATGTATAGTTGTATATACACATATGGACAGATTTATGTACACATATACTTATATACACATCTATATACACATATACAAAGCTATATACAGAGGTATACATAGCTAGATACATGCATGCAAAACTCTAAATTCGCATAGAGAATTATATATAACATTAAATATACTATCTAGTAAATAGATTAAGTCTATATTGTAAAACTATTTAAAGAAGCACAAATATAATTTTCCAATTTTAATTTAAGTTCCCTTTATGTTGATTTGTAATTTTTATATGCAGTTAAACTAAAATCGACCTTGAATTTGTACAATAATCATGAACAATGTTTCTTCTACACAATATATTATATTGAAAAAAATAAAATAAAATAACAAAAGAAATTTACAATTAAAGTTTGGTGGATCATAACCAAAGTAAACTCCTTACCAGCATTGACCAGTTCATGTCTCCCGTGTGGTAGAAACTTGTCACCCATTTTGCATACTTGCAAACATAAATTATATAATCTAGGTAGTAACAAACATAGATCGAATTATCCAATGATGATATGATGTTAAAAACATAACTACATAGTATATTTCCATATTTAGTGGTGTATATGATGCAACAAACACAATTGTGCATACACATACAACTGTATAAACATGTATATATAGCTGTATATGCACATTTACTCATATAGACAACTATATATGCATATACATAGTTGTATACATGCTTGGAAAACTCTACGTTTGCATAGAGATCTGTTTATAATTGTAAAATCCTAAACAAAAAACCTTCAATAGTTGTATAAACAAATTGGATACCATGAACAAAAGAAAGTACAAATATTGTATGTCAAAACCCAAACTAAATAGATGGATAGTTATTTGCAAATCACCATAGCCTAATAGGATTGCCAACATTAAAATTTGAATTCATAATATAATATTTTTGGCAAGGATGGAAACCATTATTAACAAAACCCTCCACATCTACAAGCCCAAAAGGGGAAAAAACAACAATAGCAACAGACTAGTTCATTACCTAGAATGCCTTCTATTTGTGAGTGGCGATCATTAAAACTATCCTAGATCTACGATAGAGGAGACCAAAGTGCATTTCCGAGCAATGGTGGAGGACATTTTTGCAAGCATGGAAACCATTATTAACAAAACCCTCTACAAATATGTAAGCCCAAAACGAAAAAAAAAATGACAATAATAGTGGATTGGTTCCTTATTATATAGTCCCAGAGAAATAAATTCATTACCTCAAACATCCTCTATTTGTGAGCAACAACCATCAAAATTGTCTTAGATCTATGGTGGAGGAGCCAAATGTGTTTCTGACTGGTCGCAGAGGACATTGTATGCAATAGATAATTGCCTATGTGTGTAGAGAGCAGCATCATCATGCATTTATTTTGCTATAAAAGGCCTTGAACAAGAGAGGGGCTTTTGCTCGTAGGAGAATGAAGATGATGTAACACTGATGTTGCAAATTAGGTTTAGGGGTAAACATGTACTTTGTAATGGCGTGGTGGTAGTAATTTAGTAGACATCAAAATATATATAAAACATGACTTAATTTTTTTAGAATGTGACATTAAAAACTTCTAATAAGGGTATTAAAAATATACTTTGTCATATGATGAATGAGGGACATTCATGTATGAATCCATTTATGTGGATTTGTAAGTGTCCATTAGAGGATTTGTTAAGAGTTTTTTTAGTAGGCACACTCTATGAATAGATTTCAGTCACTACTTTTAAATGACCACTTAAGGTCCACATAACAACTGGTCCCATGGTTATTTTGACTATCTAGAATTCCAAACAAATAGCATTACACAACTCACTCACAAAAATATACTGAAATTTTTTGTGAAAATCCAATATACTATTTAAAAACTTGAGATAAAAACTTTGGATGGACAATCTCCCTAAATAAAAATCATTCACAAAAGATGAAAATTATATATATAGTCTTTGTACGCATGGATGACAGAGAGAAATAACCGCTTTAACATAGCAGCCCATGTGAACTGAAAAAGTCCAGAAGCCATCTAAACATAAATAAGTCTTTTTTAAAAATTTTTTATTATTGAACAAAGCTGTTTCCGATAAGCAACCGATAGGTAGTAGGTACCTAGGGAAATAAGTTGAAAGTGATGCGAAAAGAAAAAGCAATACAAGTGGGCCTAAAAAATTAATGAAAGCAGGCGCGTAAGTTAAGTTCAACAAAAGTGGGCCCGCTCGCCTTGACCTTTCTACTCAATGTCGGCTGTCATTTGCAATCTACAGATACATAATATTACAACTGGCCCCTAAACAAATAATACAAGCAGGCACGCCTTGCGTACCAGTTAAGTTGACGTGACGGAAGATAAGATTCTACAAAAGTGGGCCCACTCGCCTTGACCTTTCTGCTCAATGTCGGCTGTTTGCAACCTACAAGTACCTGCATACAGCACGCCATTGTGTATGTGATCGCAGTTGTGAAACATTTGTGTTGTTTCCAGATCTGAAAATCCTCTGTTTTCTTTCTACCGTTATTTAGCCTTCCTCTACACATCCAGTGGCTCTAAGATGGAACAACAATACGAACCTCCCACCACTAAACTTGCCTTACAAAGTGATAAATGTTATCATGTGTTTCTGAGTTTCAGGGGAGAAGATGTGAGAAAGACTCTGGTTCAGGATCTATTTGATGCCCTATCCGCAGCAGGACTGTATGTCTTTATAGACAGTGAGGAATTGCAAAAGGGAGCAGATATTGAGTTGAGCTTGAAAAGAGCAATCGAGAAAAGTGCCATACGCATTCCTGTATTTTCCAAAGGTTATGCAGACTCAACATGGTGTCTCAAGGAGGCCGCTCAAATGTTGAACACCCCTGGTTTGATCATTCCTTTCTTTTATGATGTGAGTCCAACTGATGTTAGATATCCTGAAAAGGACTCAAGTCCTTATAAGAAATCATTTCAAAAACATTATGGCCATCCAGATCGACACCCAAGAGAAGAGGTTGATGAGTGGAAGCGTGCCCTTCACCAGATCTGTTCTCGCTCAGGCTGGTCCATGGACATAACTCACCCTGGGTAAGTAGTGAACCGCACTTTCTTCGTGTTTTGCTATATATATATTTTTAATTATTTTCTCTGTAGGCTTCTGGTTTTATTTTGAATTGGAAAAATATAGTTAATAAAATAATATGAGTTAAAAAATACAAGAGACAGTATGGTATTTTTTTTTAATATTGAACAAAGAGTATGATACTTGATATATAAATCTTAAGTTGGAGAGGGGTTAATAAGATTTTTTGGGATTTTTATTTTGATGTTTTTTTCATTTTAATAGTTTATTAATATTTTTATAATTTTAATTTTTATAATTAGTTTTTTAATATTTTATAAAAATGATTATTTTATGTTTTATTGTAGTTAATATTTTAAAATAAGAATGAAACATAAATTATTACCAATTAATTATTATAAAAAAATTTATTCACATTATGAGTATAAGGTTATAGATTTTGAAGTTCTTCATCCATTTTTCATGGCTTCTAAATTTTACTTCCTTACCCTTCCCTACCTCTTTCTTCCCAATCAAACATGCTCAAACATGCTTGTATAAAAATATTTATATTTTTGGTTTGTACTTTTAACCCCAAGATTCAAAACTTTTATCATAAATTTCTTTAATTAACTTCTTTACCACCAAGCTTGCTCCTTAGCCAGTGTTATCCTAACAAGGTTAGGACAACAAATTCAAATTGTGGAAGTTTCACAAGATATAAGCTACATTCAACCTACACATTACGAACAAGGTGGTTGAATCCAAGTCGATGTGATTGAATACCTTTGACATTATTTGTCAAGTTCAGATGTTAAAGAAACAACATTCATAGAGAAGAGTCAATGAAAAGGTAGAGGTAGGGTTTTAATTTGTACAAGCTTTCTACTATACCCAACTAGGGTTTTAATATAAAAACATTTACTCTTTTTTGTATTTTAACCTTAGGAAAAATACACTAGAAAGGGGTCCTCAGTCATATTGCACATGCTCTTGCCTATATGCTATTGGATTTGTTCACAACTTTAGCCCCTTTAACTCCATTTTTTACATCTACACTTGTGCTTGCAAAATATCCATAGAATATTTAGCACAATACAACAATAGAGAGTAAGATTTGAAAAAAAGGTAATTAGAAGAGATCTGACTTGGATGACACAAATGTGGGCAATTGTGAAAGACTTGAGAAATGATGGGTAGGGACTTGAGAAATGATGGTTTGGCTACTTGTCTTTATGGTAATTAATGGGTTTGGAGGGTGAGATTTGGGCTTGTGTAGGTTGATTAAATTGTATTACTTGCTTTAGGGTTAATTGAAAAGTGCCAGGGATGTTTTGCATTGGGTTTGGATTTACATTAGTGAATATTAGTTCGCCAGGAGAAAGTTATGCAAAACCCAAGATCACAAAGACTAAGATTGATTTCAACACTTGTTTCTAGTGTCCCAAACAATGAGGTGGTCCTAAAATTGCATATCCTTTGTACAATTTGTACATATGTGTGGAAATCGATGGGTTCTTATAAATATTTTTCCTTCCATTATCTTATTGGTCAATGCTGATATGAAATTTACACACTCAAAGGATTTTGCATAAATAGTACACTAAATTATAGGAAAAATGTTAAGAAATGGTTTTTTTTGTTGTTGCAAGTATTAAATAGAGACGAGTATTTTTGTTTTAGGAAGTAAGATATATGCATTATAAGATAATATTTGATGATGATCATAGAATTTACTTTAGTTCCTTTGACTTTTGACAAAAACTATAACTCTATGCACATTTTAGTAAAAATTATGCTCACCTTTTGAAAGTTTGCTAATATGAAAAATTTGTAACAAACTGGCCATTCAAAGTATAATCTTATGGTTTATATGGGTATATATAGTGTGAAGCATGGAGATTTTTTCAAAAATGAAATAGTGGCAAATGCTTTTATTTTAAATAATTAGATATATAGTGTGAAGCATGGAGATTTTTTCATATATCCAAATATTTAAAAATAAAAGCATTTGCCACTATTTCATTTTTGAAAAAATCGCTATGCTTCACACTATATATAAAGATAATGTGTGTATGTTAATATTATTGTTAGTGAGTGTACCATCAGTGAGGTTAGAGAGAACTAGGGCACCCGAATGTAGGGTTAAGGGTCCCTCCTCTCAACAATTTAACTCCCCCCCTCAGATTTGGGAGGTTTGACAAATAGGACATGGTCAACCATGAGGTGAGTAAACTATAGAGGGTGAGAGTTGAACCTCTTCCTAGTTGACTCACTAGAATGTTAAAACGTTGTAGCTTTCACTACACCAAAAGTTTGAGCTATTAATGAGTGCACCACCAGTGAGGTTATAGAGAACTAGGAGCCCAATGGTAGGAGTTGAGGGTCCCATCACTCAATAGTGTGGTGAAGAGTAAAGTAGTTTGCCCTTAATTCTTATAAATTCTGACAAATCTAATAACATTATGCACATTTTGTATGAAAGTTTGTTAATGGTGAATATAATTTAAATTTTTTTGGAGAAATTAGGTAATTGGATTTTTTTTTTCTAGATCTTATTTTATAAGAGAACAATTTATTGCAATCTTAACTCTATGAAAAATCAATGCAATGTGCATGCATTAGTTTTTTAAAATTATAATAACAAAGCAGGTCAATAGATTGAATTTGTATCAAGATTTGACAAATTAAAAACATTTGACATATTGAATCCAAAGGAAGAAATGATTTCTTTTGAAACTGAGAATGTAGTGGCCAATAGTATTAAAAATGGTATGAGATTACTCTCAAAACACAATTTCGATCGAGAACAACGCACAGGTAGTGCATTTCAGATTTAATGCAGGATTGCTTAACCACAGCTACTTGTTTTAGGATTAGGGACTACGTTCATTTCTTAGGTGGATTGGTTTGGGTGGTTCTCTTGATGAAATTAAGTGCCTTGGTGAATTGCTAGAGATCTGAAGATTGAAGAATGCCTCTGTACAGTGTGGACGATGGCAACAAGGACTTCCTACAGATTCTCCATCAACTCAAATCTGGCTTTGTTGGAGAGTGGGAACAACTTTTAGAGTCTAATATCAAAGCCATTATACCATGCCCTGCAACCGTTAATTTTTTATAGTACAATACTTAGGTATAGTAGTCTGTCATATGTCCATAGTTACCAAGATGAAGTGGATATCAGGGTATTTTTAAAGTTTAATATCAAAGCCATTATACTAGTATGCTCTGCAACCATTAATTTTTTATAGTACAATATTAAGTTATAGTAGTTTGTCATAAGTTCATAGTTACCAAGATGAAGTGGATATCCACTCTACTTAAATATTATCCACCAATGGTCAAACAATCAATAGCAATTTTATATCTCATTCACAATAAAAAGTGTTAAATATTTGTCCTATTTGATTGGCCAAAATTGACCTTTGATTGTTGAAGTGGATGATATTTAAGAACAGCAGTGGATATCAAGTTGTTTTAACAGTTTATGTAAATAATTCAAAATATTTTTTTATAATAATTGTGTAAATATTTTATACTTAATCTTTTGGTTCATATTCTGTGATATAACTAAGGGGAATAAGAGTTTCTCATAATAATTACATAAATGTTTTTAAATAAACGTTTAGGATCATATTTCATTATCCTTTATCAAGATTAAAAAAATTATCTTGAAACTAAATTATGTAAGATAATCTTTAATATTAATTTAAAAAACATCTATTTTAAACTTGAATGTAATCCAAATATTAATTTAAAAATAGGAGAAACCTTGGAAGTATAAGAAGCCACCCATGCACTAGAAAGAGTCCAAAAATCAAAAGAATGCCCACCATTTGGGAGTAAGCAAAATCTCCTTGGTTGAAATAAGGGTGAGCAGGGCTTCTACCACTACCATGGCATGCAACAACCCCCGTTCAACCTTTGTCCCACTATCCAAAACCCCTTCATCCATCCCTACAAATAGATTGAAATGACTCACAATACGGGAAATGTGATTAGGGAACAAAGCAATGCGAATGGTAGAATTGGAATTCTTAGGAGGTATCATGAGCAGTAAATCAATTAGTAAATTATATATATACACAAAACATAAAAATATTATTTTGAATCTTCAAATTGTTGATCAAAGCAAAACAACTAAACATTATAGGAAAAAAATCCTAAATATTAATTCAAAAAAATATATTTTAAACTTGAATGTAATCCAAACATTCATTCAAAAATAGGAGAAATCTTTGAAGATATTTTTTAAATCTTCAAATTGTTGATCAAAACAAAACAACTAAACATCATAAAATACTTTGTTAAGAATAAATAATCAAATATAACAAATGCATTTTTTGATTTAGCGTCACACCATGAAAAAAACAAAAAACATCTACATGGATCAATATCAAGGTCAAAATGAATATATCAAACAATTTTACTTTATACCCTTTTTTACTTTACAACACAAACTTAGATAGTGAACACACTCAAATTGTCCATTTTTTGTACTAAGATGACATAATCCATGCCACATCAAGGTATATTCTTGCTTGAAGTCTCACAAGTTTATCTCCCTGAAATCCTAGCTTTTACTTTTCCTAAATTAAAATTAATTGCTCAATTATTCAGTCCTAGTTCACTTAAATTAATCTAAGTTGATTCATGTTGACTTGTATGCATTTCATTTTATTAGCCTAAATAAAACTTAGGAAAAGGTTATTTTTCATTACACTACTATACTAGTTTTTAACTTATCTCAAGATATTCTTAAATGTTTTATGTTATCTCACTTTCCTATTTTCCCTAAATTGATTAGTATTTGACCTTACTCAATATATAAATATATATCTACTACTATTTCATTTCATAAATCATACCTCAATTTCAAATGCAATTTAAATCTACAACTCATTTAAAAGAGCCTTACACCATATATTTCTTGTTTAAATTTATTTGCTTTACTTAAAATTAGTTTTTATATATATTTTATATTGTATTATATTATTTTTTTGTATTTATTTAAATTTTAAAAAATAAAAATAATTCATAAAACTACTTGTTTAATTTTTAAATAATTTTAATTTATGAACTTCTAATTAGCTTGTCAAGTGACCCTTGATTTATTGGTGAAGTTGAATAGTTTTACAAAGAACTCACCAAAAATTAAATATCATTGATTGTTAGAAAAGTTTAGTTATTTTTTCATAAAACCATTATCTAATTTTAAAATTTTATTTCTATTCTTATTTTTTTTAGTTTGATTAATTATTTGATTGCTGAATGATAAGCCACATCTATGCCTCCATTTTTCAAATATAATATTTAATTTTAAATTTTATTTTATATTAACATGTTAAGAATCATAACTTTATTTTAAAATTTTATTTTTCCTTACTTTTCTAGATCTTCAGTTTGACTAAATTTTTATGACCACCTAGGGAAATAGTCAGCTGCAAAATAAAAACTAAAAATAACAAAGCCAAACCCACAAAAATAACAAAGTAAGTACTTTTTCATTTTTATCTCTATTTAATTTTAAACTTTTATTTTTACTTGTTTTTCTATACTTTTAGTTTGACTAAATTTTTCATGGTCACCTCCTTAAATTATGAAGTAAAAACCAAAATAACAAAACCAAACATACAAAAATAACATAATAATTATTTTTTCATTTTCACCTCCACTTAAGACCCTTGTCCAACAAATTTTTAAATATAATTATTTTATTTTCAAATTTTATCTCAAACAAGTCAATAAATACTTATATATTTACTATATATAAACACCAATTAACATTTAAATCTGACACTGCTTTATTAAGCTATATAATCCTTAAATGTTAATTATTTGTACCACTAACCAATTTTCCTATGTTCTATTTTCCAGGATAGTTCCTTTCATATTATACCTATGTGAAGTTTTATTTTACAACTTTTATTGCGTATTTTACAACTTTCATTGCAATTCTTGAAGAAGAGTAGAATGAGTACAACTGCAATTTTTTCTAACCTACTCTGCGCATTGCAGCTTCGAAGCTCGGCTAGTAAAGACAGTGGTGAATGACCTGATTAAGACATTGGACAGAGTGCCGTTAGAAGTTGCCAAGTACCCAGTGGGAATGGACAGCGTCAAAAATGCTCTCCTCCAGAAATTAAATCTGAATTCAGTGAATGAGGTGGTTAAAGTTGGAATTTGGGGTATTGGTGGTATTGGCAAGACCACAGTTGCCAAGGCCCTCTACAATCAGGTTTATGCTGATTTTGATGCTCATACCTTTGTATTTAATGTCCGCGCCACTGCTGCAGACCCCACAGGCCTTACAAAGTTGCAGAAACATATTCTCAAAGATTTATCCAAATATGATAAAGAAGTGGACAGTGTTGATAAGGGTATAACCTTGTTCAGGGATCGCTTGGGAGGGAAGCGTGTGCTGCTTATTTTGGATGATGTGGATGCTGTTGTACAATTGAATGCTTTAATTGGGGATTGGCTGGCCCCTGGCAGCAGGCTTATTGTAACTTCTAGAGACAGTCATATTCTCCGTCTTGCTGGGGTCTCATCCGAATGCATCCACGAGATGGGTGGATTGGAGATAAATGAAGGTCTCCAATTATTCAGTTGGCACGCTTTTCTTAGAGCATCTCCAAATCCCAGTTACGAAGATCTGTCCAAAAGAATAGTGGAAGCTTGTAAAGGGCATCCTCTTTCATTGGAAGTGACTGGATCCTTCTTGTATGATAACAATGATCCAGATTGCTGGACGGAAGCTCTTAACAACATCACTCGCAACCCAGAAATTCATGAGAGACTTTACATCAGTTATAGGGCTCTTACCGATGAGGAAAAAGAAATATTCCTCGACATTGCTTGCTTCTTCGTTGGAGAAGACAAAACATGTCCTATGGTTTTCTGGAAATCCTTGAACTACAAGATGGTACACACTGCTGTATCTAATCTTTCGTTGAAGTTATTGATAAAGATTGAAAAAGGTGTATTTGGTATGCATGACCATTTGCAAGATATGGGTCGAAATATTGCTGAAAAGGAAAAAGAGGGTACCCGACTATGGGAGGCTGCCCAATTAAGCACCATATCCTACATCATCAGTTTCTCTCGCGTTCAACTCTATGGAGACAACCCGCCAAGACTCCAAATTCTGTACAGACCTGGTCTTCGCTATCTTCATTTGCAGAATCGGCGCATTGAAGGCATGATGGAAGACCCACTAGCCATGGTTCCTCCTAGTTTGATATGGTTAAGGCTAGAAGATTGCGACTTTGTTAGTGGGATGAATAGAGCAATAAAGAAGCCACGTCACTTCAGATGTGTGAATAACATCTGGCAATTGAAGACACTGCAACTAATATGGTGCGATGGCCTCTCCAGCCATTCTATCTCCTCCATATTTTCAATTCCAAATATACTACAGCACTTGGAGTTGAGGTCTCATACATTAAATAATCTCCCTAATACCATTGGTAACCTGTCACAGCTGCAGCACTTAGACTTGACAGAGTGTGGGAGCTTAAATAACCTCCCTGATACCATTGGCAACCTGTCACAGCTGCAGCACTTAAATCTGGAAGAGTGTGAGAGCTTAAATAACCTCCCTGATACCATTGGCAACCTGTCACAGCTGCAGCACTTAGACTTGACAGAGTGTGGGAGCTTAAATAACCTCCCTGATACCATTGGCAACCTGTCACAGCTGCAGCACTTAGACTTGACAGAGTGTGGGAGCTTAAATAACCTCCCTGATACCATTGGCAACCTGTCACAGCTGCAGCGCTTAAATCTGGGAGAGTGTGGGAGCTTAAATAACCTCCCTGATACCATTGGCAACCTGTCACAGCTGCAGCACTTAAATCTGGGAGAGTGTGGGAGCTTAAATAACCTCCCTGATACCATTGGCAACCTGTCACGGCTGCAGCACTTAAATCTGGCAGTGTGTGGGAGCTTAAATAACCTCCCTGATACCATTGGCAACCTGTCACAGCTGCAGCACTTAAATCTGGCAGTGTGTGGGAGCTTAAATAACCTCCCTGATACCATTGGCAACCTGTCACAGCTGCAGCACTTAGACTTGGGATGGTGTGGGAGCTTAAATAACCTCCCTGATACCATTGGCAACCTGTCACAGCTGCAGCACTTAGACTTGGGATGGTGTGGGAGCTTAAATAACCTCCCTGATACCATTGGCAACCTGTCACAGCTGCAGCACTTAAATCTGGCAGGGTGTGGGAGCTTAAATAACCTCCCTGATACCATTGGCAACCTTTCACAACTGCAGCACTTAAATCTGGTAGGGTGTGGGAGCTTAAATAACCTCCCTGATACCATTGGCAACCTGTCACAGCTGCAGCACTTAAATCTGGTAGGGTGTGGGAGCTTAAATAACCTCCCTGATACCATTGGCAACCTGTCACAGCTGCAGCACTTAGACTTGGGATGGTGTGGGAGCTTAAATAACCTCCCTGATACCATTGGCAACCTGTCACAGCTGCAGCACTTAAATCTGGCAGGGTGTGGGAGCTTAAATAACCTCCCTGATACCATTGGCAACCTGTCACAGCTGCAGCACTTAAATCTGGTAGGGTGTGGGAGCTTAAATAACCTCCCTGATACCATTGGCAACCTGTCACAGCTGCAGCACTTAAATCTGGAAGAGTGTGAGAGCTTAAATAACCTCCCTGATACCATTGGTAACCTGTCACAGCTGCAGCACTTAGACTTGGGATGGTGTGAGAGCTTAAATAACCTCCCTGATACCATTGGCAACCTGTCACAGCTGCAGCACTTAAATCTGGCAGTGTGGGAGCTTAAATAACCTCCCTGATACCATTGGCAACCTGTCACAGCTGAAAAACTTTTATCGTTGATAGAATAAAAGTTCCCCGTAATATTTTTGACAGCCTGTCAAAACTGCATCCCTTGGACAAGGACTGGAGAGGTTTTTATTCAATGTATTATGGTTTAACATTTTCAGAAATTTGAAGTGGCAATTCGATAGTACTTTAAATTTGTTCTGTGCTTGGTAAATATTAAATTTTTTTTATAAAATTAAATGTGAGAGTATTTAATATTCGCCTATTGTACGCGAATGCACTCCAAACCATCTGGATGAATGTTTAGGTATTTGAGCTCCTACTTAGATCTCTTATTAAATATTCGCCTCGAATGCCATCCTTTATACGTCCTTTACTGAACGCCGTATGAAATTCTATGATTTAATGGAATGCGAATAACAATCAAAACGATTTACGTGGAACATGTTTTGAAATTAAACTCAACTTCTATCACATTTTTGTGTATAAAATTATATAAAAAAACATTAAGAAATATTAGGAAGTGTAAAAATTATAAGTTTCTTAATTTTACTTAAAGATAAAATTAAAGATACTAATTTTTAAGTTGTAAAAATGTTTATTTTACGTTTTAATGTTAAATTAATTATGGATTTGTTGAAAATAATTTAAATTTTTTAATATTCAAATATAAGTTTGGGTTGATTTAATTTTTTTTAAATAATTATTGTGTTGATTTAAAGTGAGAAACATCCTACTTGATCATTTGTAATTGTATTTAAATGATTAACCATGGTTCATTTTAAGAAATCTAGAAGTTGTGGAAGAAACTTATGGCATTATCATTTGAGCATTTATTAGACCAACCAACCCTTGCATCATCTACTTGTATTGAAATTTAGGGCATCTCTTGCATGCTTGCCTATTGTTTTCAATCATTTCTAAAAGATTTTAACTTGGTATCCTAAGAGTTTGAGCAAAGGAAGACATATTTCGTATCACTAGTAATTCCAACCACACCACTAGCTTTTATATAGATTCAAAACATGTATCAAGGAGAACATTAGAGACATTATAGAGATCAAATCTTTATAGCTAGATGTGAGCCATATTTTCCAAGGATAGATCCACAAATGTGTGATCAATCTTGTATAAGTGACCTAGATAGATGGATAATGACTTTCCATATTTTAGAGCATTTATTTGAGCATCACTATTTTTTTTACATAATTGACGAGTCATTTTCTAACATTTGTAATGACATATCTACATCAAATTTCTAACTAATACCATTGTTTTATTCATTTAATTGATGAGCATTTATTCCAATTTCATTATATAACCTAGTTGTTATATATAAGCTAATTAACATTGATTATTATTCATTTTATTTTATTTTGTTAGCCTAGATTTATTTGTTTTTTCTTTTTAATTGTAACCATGCTAATTTTATTGGAAATTCTTAGAACTGGAAAATTAAAGAGGATAAATAATTATGTTGTGCAAATGTTTACTTAAAAAATTTAATTTAAATTTTATTTGTAGGTTGCACCTTAATCTTTTTAAAGATATTGTAAAGGAAAATATGCTTTTCTCAAAAAACATTATCTATACACTAACCAGTTAATGTAAACAATAAATACATGGAAGTTAATCTAGATAAGGAAGTTGTGGGCATAGATATTAGGAAATCGAAACTTCAAATGTTAATTGTGGAAACTAAATGCGAAGGGGAAAAATACTTAGCTCGATAATCAAAGATGATTGACTTTGATGACCTGATTCTAGAATCTATCTTTAGAGTAAGAATAGTACCTCTTTGTTTGTATGTTGCCTCATATTCAATGCAAGATCTATGCTTTTATTTGGGTAAAATCCACACCATTGGATCACTTTCACACTAAACTTAACTTGCTAGTTCTACACTTTTGTTCTCCAATTCACTAAATTCGTTGCTCTTTGCTCTAGTCTAAAGATTGGTAGTATTTATAAATACCTTTAGAGTGTTGCCAAATCACTAGGAGACAAGTTCTCTTAGGTCAACCCTCAAAAAAGGACCAACTTTATGGCCATGCCAAATGATAAAAAACAACAAGCTTCAACCATGCAAATGCTCTAGGATGAATATGTAGATCTATATTTGTTTTAGTGCACCAATGAAAGTGTTCCTAATATGCTTTTCTCCTTAAATGCAAATGATACTTGAATGATTATTCCATGTGCTAAATGAATGCCTTCAACTACACGTACATAGCAATAAATCTGTAGTGCCCCTCCATTCTCATCTTGGATGTGCAGATAGTCTGGCTAAGAAGCAAGAAGATGAAGGTACAATAATAGGAATATTTAGGGCATGTTAGACAATTGATGTTGTACATTATATGGTGTGTGGTAGCCTCTAGAATTGTTGTCTGAGTAATGTCTTGTGTGGATGTGTAGTCTTTTGTATCCTTGTGTTTTATATTTCTTGTCAAGCTAACTGTTCATGTCATGGGACCTTATTGTTATCTCCTAGCACAGGGGGTGGACCTTAGGGTTCCACATGGTTGGGTGGATGTGCATCTCTCCATTGGTCTTTTTGCGGTTGTTCGAGTGCTTGAAGATGTACCTTGTATGGCAGATTTCAGAGCTTGCTCTAGCTTGAGGAGACAGATACTTATGTTCATGATCTAGTCTTGTATATCAGTTGAATCATGCACTGTTATCTTGATGTATGTACTCTAATGTAATCTGGATAGCGATATTGTAAACAATGTAATGTTGTACTCTCTTGTAAAGGTGCATCTCTTTGTAAAGAAGAATTTGAATATGTTGTAATTCTTATGCAGTACCTTGATGTTGTTATCTAATGTAATATTGTAATGGAAAAATTTATGTCTCTTAATGTTCTTGGTTTTAGATTGATTAACAGATTTTGTTAGTAATTAGTAATGCAGTCATGTTATCCCTAGAGGTTAAAGCTTAGCCTAGTTGTTATAAATAATTATGATTTTCACTCATTATTATTTTCTTCTTTAGAAAACAAAAAAAAAATTGCCCTTTTGTAATGCATAGTTAAGCTTATATCTAGGGTTTTGTTGCGGGGCATTACAAAATCACACAACACATGTGTTTAGTTAGCTCTAGGAAGGAAAGGAATGGGTGGGAGTTAGCCAAAATTTGAATTTGGCTTTTGAAATTATGGGGGTCAAAGCTATGATTTAGGATCAGTTCTACAAATGTGAAATTGATTTGCTAAATTTTGAGAGAAACCTAGTTTAGATTTCATTGTTCTACTTCCAACATATTTAAGAAATAATGACTTTGAGTTATATAGTTCAAAAGTTATGACCAAAAAAATGAACAATTATCTTTTGTCCATGGGACAAAAGGTTGCACAATCAAGGTAGGAATGAAATATTTGATGATAAGTGTATGGGTATGCATAATTAATGAAGAGTACATGGGAATATGGGTAAATATGAATAGGTTATGGATAAGTGATGTGGGAAAGTTAGTAAATGGAAGAGTAACAACATGGGGGAAAAGCTTGACTTCACACAAGATTGTGTCATTTGTCAATATGTAAATGTATTAAGTCATTCTCTCATTTGAATGAGAAAAAAACTAAATGGGAAATGACATGGGTATGCAAATTTAGTCATTACAAATATGTATTAT
Source organism: Cunninghamia lanceolata (assembly GCA_027924645.1). NCBI lineage: Eukaryota > Viridiplantae > Streptophyta > Pinopsida > Cupressales > Cupressaceae > Cunninghamia > Cunninghamia lanceolata. Next base: position 19,168,479 of record BSBN01000520.1, on the reverse strand, counting down.
TATGTTTACAACTCTCAATAATTAATAGGTATCTAAGCTAAATTAAATACAATCATATAACATTTGTATCTCATATTTCACTTTAATATCAATATAAAGTGTTATACATAGTTTACAAATGATATCTTTGTATCAATTCCTTTGAATCCATATTTATTTCAATTGTGTTAATATAATGCAATTTAGAATAATTTCATAATATTCTCAACCCTTTTCTTATATTTAACATACCTAGATAATTGTTGCTCTTCAAATATTATATATTTTTTCTAACTTTGAATTAAACTTTGATGCACCTGTTCTTTAAACATAAAGTTCTAACTAATTTAGTTTAGATAAATTGTTTAATTCTTGTTAAGGAAATTAAACTTTCCCTAAGCTTAATCTAGGCTAATCCAACAGAATGCAAACACATAAGAATAAATTATCCTAGATTAATAAATATAATCTATGGGCATATGTAAACCTAAATTAGATGCTAATAAAGGAAAGAAAATGCAAAGAGGATGGATGTGCTTAGTTCAATGACTAAAGATGAATGGCTTTGATGAAGATTCTAGAACCTAAATTGTCTCTAGTCTAGAAATGATGCCTCTTTGTCTATGTGTCACCTCAAACTTTGCATGAGGCTTGTGTCTATGCCTAGGTCAAGTCCTCACCTCAAGGTCACTTCCATGTCTATAGATTCATCCTTCTGATGTCCATACTAATATCACTAATTCTGCGTGCTCCTACTCTCTAATTCACCAAATTCACCTCTATCTTCTCTACCATTGGGATTGGTGGTATTTATGAATACCTTTAGAAGATAGTTAGAATCACTAGGGAACACATTCTCTTAGGTTAATCCATGGAAAATGACAAATTTTATGGTTGTGCCAATGATTGAATACATCAAACTTTACTCATGTGAATGCTCCTAAGATGAATATGTATATTCTAATTGTTTTAATGCACCAATTTGAAATGTTCTTCTAATGATTGTTCCTTAGGATCATAGGATATTTAGATGTGAGATGATGTGAAATGGATGCCTTTAAATACTAAGACATTGTAACAATTTGCACAAATGTATGTCTGGTTGGTTCACATCAATTGGTGGAATAGGCACTCATGGAAATGATCCAAGATGGTGGAATAGTGAAATTTGTGTAGGGAATGACTGTTCGATTATGATGGGTGTAATAAATGGGGAGAAATTTGCAGATATGGATAAGATGCAGATAAATATATAGGAATGTATGTAAGGGGATAGGTGTAAGCTAGGGGAATAAGCCCAACTTCACATAAGATTGCACCACTTGCTGATATGTAATTGTATTTAGACATTCTCTCAAAATGGGCACCCACTTTGGGTATGCAAATTTCAACATCACATTTTGCACCTACTTTGGGTATGTATCTCAAGGTATGTAGCACTCACAAACATGCATGTAAATTAATTATTTATACATAAAAGAGTATCATGGGGTCCATATATAAAGTAATGGACCTTGTTGAATGTCATGTGTAAGTCCATCCTTTGACATGCATGCTCCATAAGAATCTACAAAATAGAGGAAAAATGTGCCATGAGTACTATCATACAATTGAAAATGACATCTACTAGCTAAATTTTATTGTTATAAATCATAAGTAACGAAAGAGGGAGAGGGGGAAGTAGGGTTATAGAGGTTCTTCTTATATAGAAAGTGGTGATACTTCACCTTGCTTGGTAGTCATGGGATGTTAGGGTGCATGGGCACTAGCATGCCATGCAATAATGATCTATCTGGTCATGGTGATGAGTCTTTGTGTAACATGTTTCACTCCTTGAAAGTTCAATCATTAGAATGTTAATAATGTAACATGTCATATGAGTAAGCTAGTACATCAATGTACTGATGCAGAAGTATCACAAGCTTGAATTTCTCATCCACCGTGCAACATGTCCCAATGTGAACCATTTTGGGATCATTTTCTGTGCCTAGGTTCACTTGCTCAACTTCAGTCAATGAACCTATTCTGGATTGTTTTTGATGTTTGATGTAGTTGTCGTGCTTGTCAAAAAGCTTCTCAAGAGAAACCAAACCCTTAGGAATCTTATTCCCTTTGTAGACATGATGTTTCCATAGTCCATGATATAATAGTAGAGCTTCTGGTTCCACTGTGTATTGCTTTATTTTGCATAAAAATAAAAACGTTTCGGATCACGCTCCGTGATCCATCATCAGGATGAGAAGAAGAGAATGTGAAATAAAATTGCAGAAGTGGTCTAACAAAAAGAGAGAGATGGGTGGGTAAGGCCTTTGTTTGACTAGAGTCAATGTGACAAAAATAAAAATAAAAATAATAACTAGTGGTAAATAAGGCAAAATAAAGCAATACACAGTGGAACCAGAAGCTCTACTATTAAATCTTATTCCCTTTTAGCTATAGTATTTCTTCACCAATTTCTGGATCTATTCCAGAAACAGATTCTCAAGAAGGAGATTCACTTCCTTTGAAATACAACTCACTAAAATTTTCTGTCTTCTCTAAGAAAGCAATGATTTGATCATCACTATTGAAGATTTGCCAGTGGGTAGAGTTGTCTAGAACACTTGTTCAGAGGATCAACTCTATTGTAGCTGATACAACCAAGGAATCTGTTATATCATTGAATTCCCTTGGAACAACAGAGATGTGAAAAGCATTGAAATCCTCCATGCAATCCCAGACTTGATTGCGATAATGCCTTAGCCTTTTGTTCTTTGACTGGTAAAGGTTTTTTATCTGATAGATGATTAGTTCTGCAACACCTTGTGCATGAAGGTTTTTGATTCCCTTCTTTCTTGCAACCTCCATCCCCAACAAAATAGCCTCATATTCAGTAGTGTTGTTGGTATTGTCAAATTGCAGTTTGAAGGAAAAGGGTAGAATTTCTCCTTTGGGGGATATGAGCACTATCCCTACTCCAGATCCAATGGAGGTACAACTGCATCAAATTCTAAGGTCTAGACATCATCTGAACTTACCATCTTTGTAGTTTCAAAACTAGGATTTTTTTTTCAGTTAAAGAAGAAGAATCCTCTACTACGAGATCTTTGTTTGAGGAAGAGGAATCCTCAAATACCTGACTTTCTCCCAAATCTTCATCTGAAGTTTTAGAAACTTCATTAGTGGTCAAGAAATAATTACCCTAACCTGAAGATTTGAAAAGAATCTATGCCTTCGGATTTTTCAGACTTGGTTACAATGTACTTAGCTTCTCTCTTAGGAAGAAGCTTTTGCATGACACCTTTAACATGTATCCTTGCTTCTAACCAATCCATATTGATTTCTCCCCTAACATCCTTGTAGAAGTTTCGTCCCATTAGAATTCCATGAGTCTGGAACATCAACCACCAAGACTGTCATTTTTATTCTCTTTTCTGGGAAGGCAGTGAATGCAAACTGTGCATCCTTTATTTGCCCTGTGAGGGGCACTTGCTTAGTTTCCATGGAGAAATAGAGACCAAAAGTCTTCGTCAATGTTAACCCTAAGGCATTGGCTACCTTGGCTAGCATGACATTATCATAAGCCCTTGAGTCTATGACACAATTATTGAGCTTATGACCATTTACTAGCAAAGAAATATAAGATGGCTCAATTTTACCTGTGGTGGTTGAAGGAGAAGCAACTAGATTACCTTGAGTAGGTCTCATTTTAGGGACATTAGGAGTAGTTTTGGAAGATTCCAGCCCAACAAGGTTAGCTTTGTTTTTAACAAACTTAGCTAATTGTTCAAACTGATCAGGATTAGCTTGCAAGTATTCAACCTCAGACATTTGAATCTTTGTCTTTTTAGCATAATGATCTATAATATCAAAAAGTTGTTATGGACTAGCTATAGAAGACAAAATATTCTCATTTTGAGGATTTACATAAGGGGTACTAGTCTTAGGTGTTGAAGATGAAGTAGGAAGATTTGATGTACTTACTTGTTTGTCACCAGCCACATGTCTTGGTTGAAAAGGTAAAGGAGTGCCCCTCTTAGCAATGGTAACTATAGGATGAGGGTCTTCCCTTGACTTTCCTTTATCAGCCACATGTTGATGGTTAGATTGATTTTGTGACCGTGTGAGAACAACATAAGATTCACCATAGACAACTTCTTCTTGTTCCATCTCATCTTTGAAATTTAGGAAACCAATATTAGAGTCGCCAGCTAACTCTTCATCACCCTCCACAAAGAGATTAGCACCATCTTCTTGATCAAAATCTGATTGGGGTAGATTGTCTTGCTCTATTTCATAGTAACCCATTGCTGCATTCACTGGTGGTGCTTCCAAAGTAAGCCTTCCTTGTGGTGGAGGAAGCCTATTTTGACCTTGATTCCTGGTAGCGTTACTTTGATAATTAAGACCATTTGGAAACGTTCTCCTTGGCATGTCCTTGTAGGAGGGAATGGACATATTTTGAGACATTTGCTTTTTAATAGCTAACAACTCATTAGCCAACTTTTGCACCATAGGATCCGTGGTGCTGGTAGAAGGCATATTTTTAGAGGGCTACCCTCTAGCTCTATTTGTGTCTTTTCTTATCTTTCTAGCAAGGATTAGATCATCCTCAATCTTAGTAGCCTAATTCTAAGCTGCTACCAGATCAACTAGATTTTCCCTTCATAGAAGAAAACTTACTTCTAGCAATTGGGTATTAATGAAGAAGCACTTCTAATTTTTAGTTGTCGACTGAGCAGTAGCTAGAATCCTATTTGTCAGCTTGTTGAATTTCATAATGAACTCATGCATGGGTTCTTGCGGCTCTTTCTTCATTTGTGTAAGCTGAGCCAATAGAGCATGTGCATCCTTAGTAGGTTTGAACCTTGCCTCAAACTTAGCTCAAAGAATATTCCATCCAGTGATGGCTTATGATGGAAGATGATAAAACCAATCTGCAACTACACCTTGAAGTGTTTCAACAAACAATCTTATAGACACATCTTCATGTTCTACTTCTAGAATACCATAGGAAATATAGAAAGCTGTAATGTGTTCATTAGGGTGAACTTTCCCATCACTGTAGAACTTAGGGAAATTCTTTCTTGAACCACGAGGTAGTTCATGTAGTGGTGGAGTGAGGTTTAAGGGCCTGAAGGCATTACCCCATGGACCTTGAGTAGCCATTATGCATCGGTTGAATGGAGGAATTACAAACCTTTGAACTTGCACTACAAGTGGAGTTCTATGAACACTTGAAGATTCACTTGGTAAAGGAGATCTTGCGTTGGTGGGAGGAAAACTCTGTGTATGCTAAAGAAGAGATGTCGTAGGTAGAAGATTGAAATTATGCTGTTGCATCAACTCAAAAACAAGATCTATGAATCCTTGGGATCTTCTGCTTCATGTATACCTTGGTTCTACCAGAATGCAATTTAACAAACAAAAGATGAACAAAACAAAAACCTATTACAAGCAATGGGGCCGGTATACTTCAACCAAAGGCGTGAGGCTCTTGGTTGCATGCTTGTTCCCCAGTAGAGTCGCCAAAAACTGTTGGGTGAATATTTTGTCATCAAGTAACTAAAGACAAAATGATGATATTAGACACAATGATGAGATTAGATCTCTCCTCTTAGCAAGGGGAGGCTCCCTTCTTATTGCTAACTAATACAAACCAGTAACTAACTAGACTTATTTACACTAAAAGCTATCCTTGGAGTGATTTCATATCATCCTATTCTCTTTAATCAAAATAGATGTTTACAATTCAAGATAACAATTCCCGTGAAACTTATATTATGCAAAGAACTACAAATTATTAATTTGGAACAATAATGACCAATATACAATTCTGTTAGCTAAAAGAATAACGGGAATGATGCCAACACATAAAAATAACTTGGAAAATCCACAGGAGCACAAAGTCTTCTGCCACTTTCCGTGATGATTTCACTTAAATAATCAATGTAATAAATTATAGCTTAAAGACTATCAATTCACAACACCATAAACTCACAAGAATATAGATGATATTTGTGGAATAAAGTCTATAATCTCTCAACTACACTCATATAAAAAACATATCTCCAAAGATACTATGATAACACAAAGTTTACCAGTATTAAATCTGATTTCCTCTCAACAATGAAATACTAGGTTACCCACAAATCAACTTCAAGATAATATGAATAGAGAGGTGTAAGAACACTCTTTCACATAACAATTGTATTCCCAAAACAAAGGTTGGAGATAAATTCGCTTCTTTTATTGATAAGTTCTTGATTTGCACTTTCAACACAAAGTTTCAAATATGCTTCAAAAAATTGGCAGAGCTTCGCTTCAAAGATTAAAAGTTCCTTAATACAAAAGAACTCCCTCATATTTATAGAGGAGAGTTGAGAGATAATCTAGGAAAACTAAAACTAACGTGACTTATTCAACATAGAAGTCCAAATTAATTTAGGACTTTCTTTGTTTTTAGATGTAATTACATATTCAAAAATTACAAGTAAATATGTCCAGAACTAATAACATAAAGAATGAAAAATGTTTGAAAAATAAATTAAGGCACGATCAATTTTCTTCACCGTCATTCTCTATTAACTCTTCATACTTCATCAATGATTGCATTTCATTGACATCTGGCCCAGAAGTATGTTTAGAAATGGCAAGAGCCCTTGTTATTGAATCTTTCATGGTGGTAGTAGCCTTCCCGTGCCTTCCTAGGAACACTTTAAGTTTATCCAAAGTCTAACTAAATGTCCAACAACTTATCCATTGAAACAACTAAAAAAGTTTGGTCTTCCAATTCCTTTTGGATCATGCCATTGAATTCATGTATCATTTCATCTACAAAAAGAAACTTCTAATTATCATCTAGTAACTTGCAAGGAAATTCCTCAATCTTGTTGATAAGGTTAATATCATTATCTTCACCAACTTCCTGAGCATTCTGCAAGTCCTTGATTAATCCTCTGAGAACACTTATTCGGTGAATCATAGTTTCTTTGATTTCCACATATGTTTCTTGATTTGGAAAATCCCAATTTCAACCAAAGTGTTCAACTTAAGTTTCTTCATTTTGACCCAATCTTGCAAATTGTCCTCAAAGTCCTGATGCTCTTAAGATAAAGTATCAACTACTTCATCTAAATTTGCCATTATCTTTTCTATTTTATCCCTTCTTTCCACAGAGGTTGTTAAATGGTGTGATCCCTGTGCAATCATTCTGTCCAAGAATTCCCCAACCACTCTACCTCTTGCATGAACTTTTTCAACCTTTTGAATGATAGGATCTTCCATGGTAATAGACACTGGCTCAACTGATTCAGAGGACAATGTAATTTTTTGAATCACTGAGGTTAACTGCTTCACTTTAGCCTTATACTGATCTTTCATCTTCTTCTCATGATCAAACTTCACAATCAGAGAATTCAAAGTAGAATGAGCATCAGCTTTGGCACTCTCATGAGTGATCTTTCCCAACACAACTCTTGAAATTGAATAATCATTCATATCAAAATCCTCAATGGTTTTGGTAGGAGGTGGATGAGCTACCTCGGCATACTTGTACCCTTTATCATCAAAAATTCTAGAAAGAGTCTTTGGCTTCTTTTTGGTCTTGGTCTTTGCAAACACCAATTTCTCAAAGTTAAAGTCATCTGGCGAGATGACTTTTTATTTCTCTTTGGAGTATGTGACAAAAGTCAGGGAGGAAGTGCAGATAAACTTACATCTAAACCAGTAGCCATTGTTTGTGTGGGAGAAGTTGCACTGATAAAAGTTGAAGTTACAATAGGGGAAGTATTGGTAAAAACAACATTAGGAATGTCAACATTTGAAATTTGTTCAAAACTAGCTAGGAGTTGTTTTAAAATATATTGGGTGTTTATATTAAAAGACGGAGAAGATAAACTTGGCAAATACTCAACTGAACCAAAATCAATATTCAAACTAGTTTTAGGACTATAAAAAATGGTCCTAGAAGACAGAGATGAATGCAAAGATGGGGAAGACCTAGAAGACTGAACAATGATTGGAACAATTGGAGTGAGTGAGGTAGTGAGAGTGGAAGTAGAAACTAGCAAAGTGTCCAAGGAAGAAGAAACATGTGGCTCCTATTAAATATCCTCGTGAGAAGACATATCAGGCACTTCATGTTGTTCCTGTTCTTCTTGCCTTTCTTCTTGATCAATTTCTTTCCTTTCCTCTGAAGATGGCTCTTCAGTAGTTGGCTCCTCAGTAGTTGGCTCCTCAGTAGTTATCTCTTCAGCAGATGGCCCTTCATCAACTTCCTTTGCCTTTCCACCCTTTGAAACAAATTTAATTCGAGCTTGGCAATTTTGCTTGAGCTTGGCACATCACTTTTATTCTTCGTCCTCAATTTTATCTTCTTACCTGTTCCTTTGTCTTGTGCTTCCTCATCTAATTTGGTTACAAAATCTTTCAACTGAATTCCTTTTCTCTCCAACCATACATTGGTGTTATCCAAAATTAGCTGAAACCTTTGTTGGTTAGAAGTTACCTCCTTCTTTGACCATTGAATAGAATGCAAAGGAGAATCTGCAATGTTATCCATCACATAGGTGGGATCCAGGATGTTACCATCATCCTTCATGCCCTTAGGAATATCTGCTAATCCTAGTTCTTCAATCCGACTCAATGTTAAGTGATAGTAATCCATTTTCCTTATTTCTTCCTCTGTCCTGAGATCAGCCCAAATACCTTCTACCATTTGCACATGAGTCAAAAATTTCTTTTTGATCTTATCTTTTACCTCTGAAATCAAAATGAGCCCTTTTCTTATAGAATTTCATAGTAACCAATTGCATCTCAAACTCTATAGCTTTGGTCTTAGGAGAGGTAGAAATGGAATATCGGCAAATTTCAATTGGAAATTTGAAACTAGGTTTCTTTAACTCCATTTGCTTACTATGCATAGCCATGATTTGTCTGCATAGTTCCATCAACACAATCTTGTAACTAGGTTATCTTGGAAGCATATAAGGATACCCCATAAAGCGACCAATCCTCAGATAAGTAAAAGTAGGAAACTGCAAATACATGGAACCATATCTATTTACTTCTACCCATGCTTCATTAGAAACCATTCTTTGTTCCAATTGGGGATCAAATAAACACAAGAAAACAACAAAGAAAACATCATTCACCCTTCTGAAGTGATGGATACCTCCATCAAGGGTTAACTGAGGATAATAATGATAGACATGAACCACTCTCTGATCTCCCTTTGATGTCAAACCTGGAAAACTCCTCATCGAGGCAGCAACATAAACAAGATACAATGTCATAGAAAACTTGGATGAATTAGACACCTTTGTGAGTTGTTCATAAATGGCATTATTGATTTGTTCTCCGCAGAATATCTGTTGCCTTTCCTTCAATATGACCCTGATGTATAAATACATCCACTCATGAATGGTGGAAGATGTAGGTAGTCCTCTTACTCTGCTAAGAAGAGTAATCAAGTCACTGGTCACGTCTTCAATGAAATCACTACGGCAAAAGCTTTTAGGCCATCTTGAAAAATTTGACCTTGCAGTCTTCAACCATTTGGTATTGATTATCCTCTTTGCAGTGGCAGGATCATCATCATATTCCTTCTATTAATAGTTAAAGTTAATATCTGCACATGCTTCAATGCTAGGACACATGAAAGTTTTATCAAAGAATTCTAGATCCAATCTTCTGATTGCATTGCCATTGGAGTCACTGACACTTCGATTATCTTTGTTGCAAAGAGCCACCACTTGAAGGACAAACTCAAGATTGTGTACAGTAACAGGGAAATCAGCCACTTAGTGAATGTTACTTTCTACAATATGCCTCATAGCATGATTGAGGGGTTGCTTTTTGGTTCTTTCTACAAACTCAGCCATATCAACATGACCAATCTCAGTGTCCTTTATTTCATCGACAATGGATGTCACCGATGTCACTGGAAAAACTCCTTGGTACTTGCACTTCATGGCTTTTGACATTCTTGGATATGGATCAATCATCTGAAGCACAACAATCTCTATTTGAAAGATAGACCTCAAGAAGCGTGCAGAAGAAACTGCAACACAAGATTTAGGGTTTTACAGTGCTAGGAAAATCTGCTTGATTCGAAACTGCAATGATGGGAAAATTTAGAGTAATGACATGAGCTTTGGGAGGCTAGAGCATGATTGGGGTGAAAAATGGGGCAAAAGGAGACAATTGGTTGAAAAAGGAAAATTTTCCAGTGTTAGAGAAATTTTGGGTAAATGTGCAAGGGCGCTAAAATTCAGTGCTTCTACATGAAATCACTCCAACAGTTTGCCTTGTTGCGCCTTGTCAACACAACGTAGAAAAATTCCATCAATACTCCTCTTATACAAACTATTGTCCCATAGAACAAAATTTGCAACCTTGAGTTTAATTGTCCTCTTTGTAAGATAGATGGTCAAGACATTCACCAGAAGTGAAGAAGTGTACAATGTTAGAGTAACATTCGTCTGTTGTACTAACAAACAAAACGATAGGAACAACCTCATTCTCTACTTCTTCGTCACCTGTTTCTTTTGGCATGTTATCAGTGATGAGCTGACACAAACCTTTCCCACAAACCAGTTTGGTGGGCTTGATATCTAGATCATATTCTTGGATCTTAGCAATCCAATTACCTCTCTTACTGCCAAACTCTTGCTGAGTTAAGATAGACTCAACTGCTGAATCTGGTACTAAGGCAGTAGTGTGGGATTTCAAGATGTAGTACCTAAAATGCTTGATTGCCTTGATGTTAGCATAGGCATGTTTCTCCATGGCAAAATACTTGAGTTCATGAGCCTTCAAAGGACAAATCATAAACACAATTGGAGATTCAATGCCCTCCTTGTTTTGTTGCACCAAAATTGCTGACAGAGTATGCTTGGAAGCATAACTATACATGATGAAATCCTTTGTGTAGTCTAGACAAACCAAAACTAGAGCATGTGCAATGGCTTTCTTGATGTCCTCAAAAGCCTCTTTACCTTTTGAACTCCATTGTAAAGTAGACTTCCCTTTCATCATATCAACAATATGACGAGTCTTTTCTACAAACTCTGGCACAAACCTCCGCAAAAAATTCACCTTCTCGAAGAAAGAGTGTACTATTGTCTTACTTAAGGGCAAAGTAAGACCCTAGATAGACTTGACCCACTCATGATCAATTTTTGTACCTTCTTTAGACACAATGTGAGTTAGAAACTTACCTTTTGTCACCCCAAAAATAAAATTTTTGGGATTAAGGGAAAATACCATGCCAACGACATCTTTCCAGAATTTGTCACAAGTGATAAGAATGATCTGAACGCTTCTTAGAAAAAATAGTTAGATCATCAAGATAAATAACAATAAACTTACCCATTTCATCTTGGAAAGCCATGTCCATTGTTCTTTGGAAGGTTGCACCAACGTTGGTCAATCCATAAGGCATTCTACGATACACAAAAGTACCCCATGGAGTGGTGAAAGTAGTTTTATGTTGGTCTTCTTCACTAACCTCCACTTGATTGTACCTTGAGAAGCTGTTAAGCATAGACAACATTTGTGAACTTGTCATTGTTTGAAGGACTTTATCCATCACCAATAGTGGGTAATTATCTTTTAAAGATGACTGATTCAAATTTCAAAAATCCACATAGAAGCAAATTTCCCCATTCTTCTTTCTCACTGGCACAATATTGGCTATCCACATAGAATGATGGATAAGGAAGATTATTCTGGCATTGAGCATTTTCTGAATCTCAGTGAGAATGGTACCTGAGATCTTTGGATTATACTATCTCTACTTTTGCTTGTGAGGGATAGCTCCTGATTTGAGTAGAATCTGGTGCTAAACCTCCTTTGGTTGAAAACATTTCAAGTCGTCATATAAGTAAGCTGGTACATCAATGTACTAACACAAAAGTGTCACAAACTTGACTTTCTCATCCACCGTGGAACATTTCCCAATTTTAACCATTTTGGGATCACTTTCTATGCCTAGGTTCACTTGATCAACTTCAGTCTATGAACATGTTTCAGATTGTTGTTGACGTTTGATGTAGCAGCCGTGCTTGTCAAAAAGCCTCTCAAGAGAAACCAAACCCTCAGGAATCTTATTCCCTTTTAGCTGCAATATTTCTTCACGAGTTCTGGGATCTATTTCAGAAATAGATTCTCGAGAAGGAGAGTCACTTCCTTCGAAATACAACTAACTAAAATTTTTTGTCTTCTCTAAGAAAACAATGATTTGATCATCACTATTGAAGATTTGCCAGTGGGTAAAGTTGTCTAGAACACTTGGTTGGAAGATCAAGTCTATGGTATATTTGCTAGCCTTGAAATCCTTATGTGGAACCATAAGGGTGGCTTATATGGCCAAGGAATCTGCTTTATCATTGAATTCCCTTGGAACAACAGAGATGTTTAAAGCATTGAAATCTTCCATGCAATCTTAGACTCAATTGTGGTAATGCCTTAGCTTTTCGTTCTTTGATTGGTAAAGGTTTCTTACCTGACAGACGATTAGTTTTGCATCACCTTGTGCATGAAGGTTTTTGATTCCCTTCTTTCTTGCAATCTCCATTCCCAACAACAAAGCCTCATATTCAATAGTGTTGTTGGTATTGTCAAATTGTAGTTTGAAGGAAAAGGGTAGAATTTCTCCTTTGGGGGATATGAGCACTATCCCTTCTCCAGATCTAGTGGAGGTACAACTTCCATCAAATTCTAAGGTCTAGACATCATCTGAACTTACCATCTTTGTAGTTTCAAAATATGGATTTTCTTCAGTTGGAGAAGAAGAATCCTCTACTACGAGATTTTCATTTGAGGAAGAGGAATCCTCAAATACTTAAATTTCTCCTAAATCTTCATTCAAAGTTTTAGAAACATCATCAGTGGTCAAGAAATAATTACCCAAACCTAAAGATTTGAAAAGAAAACGTGCCTTCGAATCTTCAGACTTGTTACAATGTACTTAGCTCCTCTCTCAGGAAGAAGCTTTTGCATGACACCTTTAACAGGTATCCTTGCTTCTAACCAATCCATATTGATTTCTCCCCCAACATCATTTTAGAAATTTTATCTCAGTAAAATTCCATATGAGGCTGGAACATCAGCCACCAAGACTGTCATTTTTATTCTCTTTTCTAGGAAGGCAGTGAATGCAAACTATGCATCCTTTATTTGCCCTATGAGGGGCACTTTCTTAGTTTCCATGGAGAAGCAATGACCAAAAGTCTTCGTCAATGTTAACCCTAAGGCATTTTCTACCTTAACGAGCATGATATTATCAGAAGCCCCTGAGTCTATGAAACAATTACTGAGCTTATGACCATTTACTAGCAAGGAAATACAAAATGGCTCAATTTTCACTATGGTGGTTGAAGGAGAAGCAACTAGATTACCTTGAGTAGGTCTCATTTTAGGAATGATAGGAGTATTTTTGGTAGATTCCTGCCCAAAAGGGGTAGCTTTGTTTTTAACAAACTTAGCTAATTGTTCAAACTGATCAAGATTAGCTTGCAAGTTTCTACCTCAGACATTTGAATCTTTGTCTTTTTATCATGATAAATAATTGTTGGAATTAGTCTAGACAACTGAGAGGGGGGGTGAATCAGTTGTCCCACAAATTTAACATTTTTTGCTTTTAATCTTCTTTCACAACTTACAATCAGATTAATGATGTAAACATTAAAGCATGAATCAACAACACATGAGAAGAAACAAAGTTAACACACTTAACACCAAGATTTTTAATGTGGAAACCTAGTTAAGGGAAAACCACGGTGGGGATTTACCCACAAGATTCATACCCTTTAAAAGTACTTAAAAGAAATGGGAAGGCACTTGTCTTCGGGTGCACTGCCTAGAACTCACTACTCAAAGAGGCTCACTGCCTACAAGATTTTATGTTTAATACAGAAAGAATGAACTGAGAGATATCATCTTCTTCATGCTTGGTTTAATCCCACTGAGAGCTCACAAAACTTCTACTCTGCCCCTGAACACTTCTTTTCTATATCTTCATCTTTTACTGCTCTTGTTCTTCTGCTCCTCTTCTTTTCTTCTCTGCCTCTGTGCCTTTCTTAGGAATTTATCATTTTTGCACAAGGATAACTTTCAACAACTCATCCACAAGTATTTATACGCTTCATCAACCTTGGAATGAACATCAAGGTCAGCTTCACTCAATGTGGATCACTATACTATCGGCTAAACATAGCTGGGACTTGAATATTCTTTGATCAACATGCTACGCTCCAGAGAATTACTTTTAGATCATCGTCAACATGCTTGAATCATTCGGTCGGCTAAGACTGGGAAGAATAGCAACACCAAGGAAGAAATCTTCAACAATGAGCTCAATCTTCAATGCAGACCTCCAACACAATAGGCACACAATCAAGAGACCTCCACAAGCACATTGAATTCAACAATAACATCCACACTACTCTCAAATCATCATAATCACTTGCATCTTCATCCAGTACTTCAAGAACACTGTGTGCCATGACTGTCACACTAGAAAGATTGCTTACAGACCTCCAAACCATGAACCATTTGAGTTGAGGATACACACTGACTTCCTAAACATGCTTCTAGATCCGCAGATCATAAGTTTTCATTGTGGAGCAAATCGGACCAATTTCCTGTCACTCGGTCTCTTTTGAACATTGCAAAACTTGGTTCTACTCAAATGGCCATAGCTTCTTCAAATCTTCACATGGACCTCTTAGATCTTAACTGGAGCTACTTCAGATAATCCTCTACATGGCCATATGGTCCGCATACTTTGGTCTTCATTCCTCTGGAAATGTAGAGCAATCTACTTCACTGATCTGCACTATTTTCCCTATTTTCAAAAAAGGGATATGTTGACATCAATGAAAACACATCATAGGCACATATTTGCAACAATAATATTAAAAAGTTGATATGGACTAGCTACAAAAGATGAAATATTCTCATTTTGAGGTTTTACATAAGGGGTACTAGTCTTAGATTCTGAAGATGAAGTAGGAGGATCTGATGTACTTACTTGTTTGTCACCAGCCACATCTATTGGTTGAAAAGGTAAAGGAGTGCCCCTCTTAGCAATGGTAACTGCAGGATGAGGATCTTCCCTCGACTTTCCTTTATCAGCCACATGTTGATGGTTAGATTGTTTTTATGACTATGTGAGAACAACATAAGATTCACCATATACAACTTCTTTTTGTTCCATCTTATCTTTGAAATTCAGGAAACCAATATTGGAGTCACTAGCTAACTCTTCATCACCCTCCACAAAGAGATTAGCACCATCTTCCTAATCAAAATCTGATTGGGGTAGATTGTCTTGCTCTGTTTTATAGTAACCCACTGCTGTATTAACTGGTGGTGCTTCCAAAGCAAGCTTTCCTTGTGGTGGAGGAAGCTTGTTTTGACATTGATTCCTGGCAGCTTTACCTTGATAATTAGGAGCATTTGGAAATATTCTCCTTGGTATGTCCTTGTAGGAGGGAATGGACATATTTTGAGACATTTTATTTTTAAGAGCTAACAACTCATTAGCCAACTTTTACACCATAGGATCCGTGGTGCTGGTAGAAGGCATATTTGTAGAGGGTTGCCCTCTAGCTATGTTTATGTCTTTTCTTATCTTTTCGGTGAGGATTAGATCATCCTCAATCTTAGTAGCCAAATTCTGAGCTGCTGCCAGGTTAGCTAGATTTTCCCTTCGCAGAAGAAAGCTTACTTCTGGTAATTGGATATTAATGAAGAAGCACTTCTAATTTTTAGATGTTGGTTGAGCAGTAGCTGAAATCTTGTTTGTCAGCTTGTTGAATTTTGCAATGACCTCATGCATGGGTTCTTGCAGCTCTTTCTTCATTTGTGTAAGTTGAGCCAATAGAGCATGTACATCCTCAGTAGGTTTGAACCTTGCCTCAAACTTAGTTTGAAGAATATTCCATCCAGTGATGGCTTGTGATGGAAGATGATAAAACCAATTTGTAGCTACACCCTAAAGTGTTTCAACAAACAGTCTTACAAACACATCTTCATGTTCTACCCCTAAAACACCACAAGCAATATAAAAAGCTGCAATGTGTTTATCAGGGTGAATTTTCCCATCATCGTAGAACTTAGGGAAATTCTTTCTTGAACCACAAGGTAGTTCATGTAGTGGTGGAGTGAGATTCAAGGGCCCAAAGTCATCACCCCATGGACCTTGAGAAACCATTACGTGTTGGTTGAATGAGGAATTACAAACCTTTGAACTTGCACTACAGGTGGAGTTCTATGAACACTTGAAGCTTCAATTGGTAAAGGAGATCTTGCATTGGTGGGAGGAAAACTCTGTGTGTGCTGAAGAAGAGATCTCATAGGCAGAAGATTGAAATTATACTGTTGCATCAACTCAAATACAGGATCTACGAATCCTTGGGCTCCTCTACTTCATGTATACCTTGGTTCTACTAGAATCCAATTTTACAAATAAAAGATGAACAAAAAAAAACCTATTACAAGAAATGGGGCTAGTATACTTCAACCAAAGACATGTGGCTCTTGGTTGCATGCTCATTCCCCAGTAGAGTTGCCAAAAACTGTTGGGTGAATATTTTGTCATCAACTAATTGAAGACAAAATGGTGATATCAGTAATAGTATGATGAGATTAGATCTCTCATCTTAGCAAGGGGAGGCTCCCTTCTTATTGCTACCTAATATAAACCAGTAACTAACTAGTCTTATTTGCACTAAAAACTATCCTTAGAGTGATTCCATATCATCCTATTCTCTTTTTTTAGAATAGATGTTTACAATTCAAGATAACAATTCCCACGAAACTTATATTATGCAAAGAACTACAAATTACTAATTTGGAACAATAATGATCAATATACAATTCTATTAGCTAAAAGAATAACAGGAATGATACCAGCACATAAAAATAACTTAAAAAATCCACAGGAGCACAAAGTCTTCTACCACTTTCCATGATTTCACTTAAATAATCAATGCAACAAATTATAGCTCAAAGACTATCAATTCAAAACACCATAAACTCACAAGAATATAGATGATACTTGTAGCACAAAGTCTGCAGTCTCTCAACCACACCCATATACAAAACATATATCTCCAAAGATAATATTATAACACAAAGTTTACCAGTATTAAATCTGATTTCCTCTCAACAATGAAATACTAGGTTACCTACAAATCAACTTCAATATAATATGAATAGAGAGATGTAAGAACACTCTTTCACACAATAAATATATTCCCAAAACAAAGGTTGTTGATAAATTCCCTTTTTTCATTGATAAGTTCTTGATTTGCACTTTCAACACAAAGTTTCAAATATGCTTCAAAAATTTGGCGGAGCTTCGCTTCAAAGATTTAAAGGTCCTTAATACAAAAGAACTCCCTCATATTTATAGAGGAGAGTTGAGAGATAATCTAGGAAAACTAAAACTAATTTGACTTATTCAAAATAGAAGTCCAAATTGATTTAGGACTTTCTCTATTTTTACGTAATTACATATTGAAAAATTACATGTAAATATATCCAGAACTAATAACATAAAGCATGAAAAATGTTTTAAAAATAAACTAAGGCACGATCAATTTTCTCCACCATCTTTCTCCATGAACTCTTCATACTTCTTCACCACTGATTGCATTTCATTGACATCTAGCCCAGAAGTATGTTTAGAAATGGAAAGAGCCCTTGTTATTGAATCTTTCACAGTGGTAGTAGCCTTCTCATGCCTTCCCAGGAACACTTTAAGGTTATCCAAAGTCAACTGAATGTCCAACAACTTATCCATTGAAATAATTGAAAAAGCTTCATCTTCAAATTCCTTTTGGATCATGCCATTGAATTCATGTATCATTTCATCTGTAAAAAGAAACTTCTAATTATCATCTAGTAACTTGCAAGGAAATTCCTCAATCTTGTTGATAAGGTTAACATCATTAGAATCCTCTTTCTGATGATGGTTCACAGAGTGTGACCCGAAACGTTGATACAAAAGAATATACGCAGTCAAATCCAAAAGCAATTTCTTCTTCATTTGATAGACTGTGGAAAGCTCATGCCTACTATCATTATCTTCACCAAATTCCCAAGCATTTTGCAAGTCCTTGATTAATCCTTTGAGAACACTTATTCAGTGAATCATAGTTTCTTTGATTTCCACATATGTTTATCGATTTGGAAAATCCCAATTTCAACCAAAGTGTTCAACTTAAGTTTCTTCATTTTGACCCAATCTTGCAAATTATCCTTTAGGTCCTGATGCTCTTGAGATAAAGTATCAACTACTTCATCTAAATTTGCCCTTATCTTTTCCATTTTATCCCTCCTTTGAACATAGGTTGTCAAAAGATGTGATCCCTGCGCAATCATTCTGTCCAAGAATTCCCCAACCACTCTACCTCTTGCGTGAACTTTTTTAACCTTTTGAATGATAGGATCTTCCATGGTAATAGACACTGGCTCAACTGATTCATATGACAATGTAATTTTCTGAAGCACTGAGGTTAACTGCTCCACTTTAGCCTTATACTGATCTTTCATCTTCTTCTCATGATCAAACTTCACAATCAGAGAATTCAAAGTAGATAGAGCATCATCTTTAGCACTCTCATGAGTGATCTTTCCTAGTTCAACTCTTGAAATTAAATAATCATTCATATCAAAATCCTCAATGGTTTTGTTAGGAGGTGGATGAGCACCCTCGACTTGTACCCTTTATCATAAAAAATTCTATAAAGAGTCTTTGGATTCTTTTTAGTCTTGGTCTTTACAAGCACCAATTTCTCAATGTCAAAGTCATTCGGGGAGACGACTTGTTTCTTTCTCTTTGGAGTATGTGATGAGAGCCAGGGAGGAAGTGTAGACAAACTTGAATCTAAACCAGTAGCCATTGTTTGTGTGGGAGAAGTTGCACTCATAAAAGTTGAAGTTACAGTAGGGGAAGTATTGGTAAAAATAGCACCAGGAATGCCAACATTTGAAATTTGTTCAGAACTAGTCAGGAGTTGTTCTAAAACAAATTGGGTGTTTATATTAAAAGATGGAGAAGATAAACTTGGCAAAGACTCAGCTGAACCAAAAGTAGTATTCAAACTAGTTTTAGGACTATAAAAAATGGTCCTAGAAGAGGGAGATGAATGCAAAGATGGGGAAGACCTAGAAGACTGAATAATGATTGTAACAATTGGAGTGACTGAGGCAATGAGAGTGGAAGTAGAAACTAGAAAAGTTTCCAAGGAAGAAGAAACATGTGGCTCCTGTGAAATATCCTCGTGAGAAGACATATCAGGCTCTACCTGTTGTTCTTTCTCTTCTTACCTTTCTTCTTGATCAATTTCTTCCCTTTCCTCTAAATACGGCTCTTTAGTAGCTGGCTCCTTAGCATCTATCTCTTTAGCAGATGGCCCTTCATCAACTGCCTTTGCCTTTCCACCCTTTGAAACAAATTTGATTTTGGGCTTGGCAATTTTGCTTGAGCTTGGCAAATTGCTTTTATTCTTTGTCCTCAATTTTGTCTTCTTACCTATTTCTTTGTCTTATGCTTCCTCTTCTAATCTAGTTACAAAATCTTTCAACTGGATTCCTTTTCTCTCCAACCATACAATGGTGTTAGCCAAAATTAGCTGAAACCTTTGTCAGATAGAATTTACCTCCTTCTTCGACCATTGAATATAAGGCAAAGGAGAATCTGCAATGTTATCCGTCACATAGGTGGGATCTAGGATGTTACCCTCATCCTTCATGCCCTTAGGAATACCTGCTAAGCCCAATTCTTCAATCTAACTCAATGTTAAGTGGCAATAATCCATTTTCCTTATTTCTTCCTCTATCTTGAGATCAGTCCAAATATCTTCTACCATGTGCACATGAGTCAAAGATTTCTTTGTGATCCTATCTTTTACCCGTCTGAAATCAAAATGGGCCCTTTTCTTATAGAAATTCATAGTAACTAACTGTATCCCAGACTCTATAGCTTTGGCCTTAGGAGAGGTAGAAATGGAATACTGACCAATCTTAATTAGAAATCTGAAACCAAGTTTCTTTAACTCCATTTGCTTACTATGCACAACCATGATTTGTCTGCATAGTTCCATCAACACAATCTTGTCATTGGGATACCTTGGAAGCATATAAGGATACCCCATGAAGCAACCAATCCTCAGATAAGTAAAAGTAATAAATTGCAAATACATGCAACTATATCTAATTACTTCTGCCCATGCTTAATCAGAAACCCTTCTTTGTTCAAATTGGGGATCAAATAAACACAATAAAACAACAAAGAAAGCATTATTCAAGCTTCTAAAGTGATGGATACCTCCATCAAGGGTTAACTAAGGATAATACTGATAGATAGGAACCACTCTTTGATCTCCCTCTGATGTCAAACCTAGAAAACTCCTCATCGAGGCAACAACATAAACAAGATATGATGTCCTATAAAATTTGGATGAATTAGACACCTTTGTGAGTTGTTCATGAATGGCAGTACTGATTTGTTCTCGCCAAAATATATGTTGCCTTCCCTTCAATATGACCCTGATGTATAAATACATCCACTCATGAAAGGTGAAAGATGTAGGTAGTCCTCTTACTCTGCTCAAAAGAGTAATCAAGTCACTGACCTCTTCAATGAAATCACTATGAGGAAATCTTTTGGGCCATCTTGAAAATATTGACCTTGTAGTCTTCAACCATTTGGTATTCATTATCCTCTTTGTAGTCTCAGGATCATCATCATATTCCCTTTGTGAATAGTTAAAGTTAATATCTGCACATGCGTAAATGCTAGGACACATGAAAGATTTATCAAAGAATTATGGATCCAATCTTATGATTACATTCCCATTGGAGTCACTGACACTCCAATTATCTTTGTTGTAATGAGCTGCCACTTGAAGGAAAAACTCAGGATTGTGTGCAGCAATAGGGAAAGCAGTCACCAAGTGAATGTTACTTTCTACAATATGCCTCATAGCGTGACCGAGGGGTTGCTTTTTGGTTCTTTCTACAAACTTGGTCATATCAACATGACCAATCTCAATGTCCTTTATTTCATTGACATTGGATGTCACCGATGTCACTTGAAAAACTCCTTGGTACTTGTACTTCATGGCTTTTGACTTTCTTGGAGATAGATCAGTCATCTGAGGCACAACAATCTTTGTTTGAAAGATGGCTCTCGAGAAGCATGTAGAAGAAACTGCAACACAAGATTTAGGGTTTTGCAATGTTAGGAAAATCTGCTTGATTGGAAACTGCAATGATGGGAAAATTTAGAGCAATGGCATGAGCTTTGCGAGGCTAGAGCATGATTGCGGCAAAAAGTGGGGCAAAAGCAGACAATTGGTTGAAAAAGGAAAATTTTCCAGTGTTAGAGAAATTTTGGGTAAATGTGCAAGGGCACTAAAATTTAATGCTTCTACATGAAGGTTGCATTGGTTTTGTGCAAGGGCGACAAATTTTGCCGACTTTGCAGCTTGATAAAAACTTGCAAGTGTAGGATCAGTAAAAAAATTCTAGTTCTGCATGTGGTAAAGTATTATGTATGGGTGGCAAAATTTGTCCCCTCTACATATGAATAAAAATGTAAGTCTTGGCATGGGCAGAAAATTTTGCCATCCATGCCTAGTTGGTAAAATCATTTAAGTTCTATGTGGGTGGCAATTTTTCCACCCATGCATATGGGTAAACTCAAGCAAAGGAAACCTTTACACAAATTTGGTGTAAGGCCAACAATTTTCACCGACCCTTCACCAAGAGTTAGACTTCATGATAAAGCAACGTCAGTGAATTTTGCCGATGTTGCTAAGGTAGTACAATGTCTAAGAATCCACCAGACATTGGTTTTATTACAAATGTAATAGCGGTGGATTTTATCACTATGGAAAAAATAGGGTTGAACAAAGTTGAAACTAACGACAAATAATGCTGATCGATTAGACATAACGAAGACAACCAAATCAGTGAAAACCCACCGAAGAACTCACAAAAGGATGAACTTAACACTTTAATAGAAAAAAGAAACAAACTTTAAATATTCCTACACTAAATTAGGGTATAAAGCTAGTTCTTAAAAGGAAACACAAACAAATGAAACTGAAGCGCATAGTAAAATGAAGAATAACATAAACCCTAACATTAATAACGTAGAAAAACAAAAACAAAAAGAAAATGGAAGGGAAGAAGAAATACCCAACGATAAAAGCATAAAGATGATGAAACCCTAACTTGACTCGTTAATTGAATCCGTTCATTAGTCGTGCACCAACAAACACAGGGGTTCTCTAAGGGCACAAAATAGTTACAAAAGCAAGAAGAAGAAATGATAATGAAAATAAAACAATTAAACCCACTTAAATCCCCCAAAATGCCATGATCAAAGTGTCATAAATGCACTTTAAGTGAACTAATTGTTGCTCGGGCAGCAAATTTTGTTAATCCCGCAAGAGTTAAGGGGATACTTGTAGGGCCAGAATTTTTTTTCGGCCCTAGCATGATACAAAAAGCTCCTAACATGTAGTGGCAAAAAATTTTGTTGGTCCTACATGTTGATGAAAAATTTCTAATTCTGGAAACTAAAACTTGCAACTTAAACTATTTTGCAAATTTTAAGAAACAAATACAAGATGACACTTGGATGAACTCTCTGAGGATAGGCAATACACACAAGGACAATTGTGATTGCCTCATTTTATGAGCCTAGAGTTGTGGGCTACAAATCAAACAAGTTTCATATAGGTCATCCCACAAATTGAGCGTAGCGGAATTTAAGGATAACACATTACATTGAATTTTACATTGTAAATGGGTACCTAACATGGTTGTGTAGCTGGGACCCATATTGCATCTTACATCTCATCTTGCATAATAATCTCCCTAAGTTTGTACTTATGTGGGGTGTTAGTGTAAATAGGTTTTACCCTTACACGGTTTCTTAAGTTTAACTTAGGTTTAATATGTAGTTGCCAATATTTAATATTGGTTTCCTATATTTTTGGTTATTAGGTAGTTTACCCATTATATTTTTTCATTGCCTTTAAATAGGCTCTTGTACATTGTGTAAAATATCTCACTTTTCTCAATATCAATTCATTGATATTTGGTGGAAGAGCACTTTTCTTCTCTCGTGTATTTGTGAGGGTTTTATTTTGTAGACTAAGGATCTTGGGAAGGAGTTGATCAATCGTTGATGCAGGAGCATACATATGTCATTCAAGCAACTGAGACAGTTAAATGATAAATTATAGAGTACTAAGAGAGCGACCTTGGAGAATATCACATTTTACCGCATTTGCATATTAGGAGTTGTGGAGCAGGACTTAGTATCTAGACATCATCAGCTACAACATATCCAAAATTTAGATCATTTAGGTTCAATTCTAGAGAGATATCGCTATCAGAAGATTACCTGTTCTTACCTATTTTCACATAGTAGAGTCGACAGATTTCAGTGAGGTCTAATTGGCTTGCAGAGAAATTCTGTGACTTGAAGAGCTAAAAGGAACATCATTTGAGGAAGTTAAGGGCCTGGCTAACCTTCATGGATATTTGCATGAAGTTCTATGCACCAACAGAGAAATGCTTTATGTTTAGGTCTGACCTATCTATGTCTGCATGTTACCTGACAAGACGTTGCAATTAGGCCAACTTGTTAATGATTAGAAGGCTTACAAAGGATATAAATGAGAGGAAAAGGATTATTTCTAAGCAGCGATTGATAACACGAAGATATGGAGAAAGATAATAAGTGTATTGACCCAAAGAAGAAGCAAAGAGTAGAGTAATGAGAAGATGAAGTTGCAAAGCAAAGAATAGATAAGAAGAAGAAAATCATGAAAGAGTGTTATTATATGAATCTTTTGTAAGCCTGGGCTGTGGCCTAGCATCTATAAAACTTGAGTGGCATATGTAATGTGTTTGAGATCATAATATAATGAGGAATGAGCTTTGAAGGTTGGGTTTTTCCCTATTAGGGTTTCCCCAGGATACATCTTGTGTTATGTGTTCATGAATATCTTTTATCTCTCTATTGATTAGATATAAGCTTTCGTTGCATACCTGTTATGATCATGGTGTTAGTTGATTAGGCTGCAAGGCTAGACAGTCCTTCATTGGACCCTCCAATGAAGGATTGTCTAGCCTTACATCCTGAAACAACTAACTCAATGATCATAACTAATATACAATAGAAGCTTACAATTAATCAATAGAAAGATAAAAGATATTCATGAACACATAACATAAGATGTATCTTGGGAAAACCCTAGCAAGGAAAAACCCAGCCTTCCAAGCTCATTCCTCTTATATTATGATCACCAAAACACATTACATATGCCACTCGAGCTTTTACAGATGCTAGGCCGTAGCCCAGGGTTACAAAAGATTCATATAATAACAATCTTTCATGATTTCCTCCTTTTGCTTATCTATTCTCTGCTCTCCAACTTTGTCTTCTCATTGCTCTACTCTCTGCTTCAATTTTACTTCTTCAGGTCAAAACACTTATTATCTTGCTCCATATCTTCGTGCTATTGATCACTACCTAGAAACAATCCTTTTCCTCTCATTTATATCCTCTGCAAGCCTTATAATCATTAACAAGTTGGCCTAATTGCAATGGCTAGTCAGGTAACGTGAAGACACAGATAGGTCGGACCTAAACATAAAACATTGCTCCACTAGTGCATAGAACTTCGTGTAGATCTCCATGAAGGTCAGCCAGGCCCTTAACTTGCTTGAATGATGTTCCTTTTAGCTCTGCAAGTCACATAATTTCTCTACAAGCCAATTAGGCCTCACAAAAAATTGTCGGCTATGCTCTGTGAAAATAGGTAAGAATAGGTAATCTTCTGATAGCAATATCTCTCCGCAAACAAACCCAAATGATCTAAATTTTGGATATGTTGTAGCTGATGATGTCTAGATGCTAAGTCCTACTCCACAACTCCTAATATGCAAATGCGGTAAAATGTGGTGTTCTCCAAGGTAACTCTCTTGGTACTCTACAATTTATCATTAACTGTCTCATTTACTTGAATGAATTTTGGATGCTCCTACATCAGACCCTCGGGGTTATTTGAAAAGTGAGCCTCTTCACTTTGGTCTATATTGTGTCAAATTTAATGTCATCTTTTTGAATAGGTTTGGTGATATGTTCCCAGGTACTTTCAATTGCCTCAAGGACAACAGTCTATTCAAGTCCACCTTGCAAAACTTCCTCAAGTTCTTCTAGGTTTAACATTCTACTTGCAAGCCTTGCACTGCCTCAATGATCAGGGATCTGAACAAGTCTTCTTTGCAAGTTGCCTCAAGTTCTTCATCTTGTCAAGGTCTAGGTTCAACGATCTACTTGCAAGCCTTGCATTGCCTCAATAATCGGCAGTCTGAGCAAGTCTTCTCCACAAGCTGCCTCAAGTTCTTCATCTTGTCAAGGTCTAGGTTCAACAATCTACTTGCAAGCCTTGCACTACCTCGATGATTGACGATCTGACCAAGTCTTCTCTGTAAGTTGCCTCAAGATCAGTGTCTGCTTCAATCAATTAAGAGTCACTAAATACATACTTGCATCCTCCAGAACACCCATGTGACTTTCTGATTCAGTCAATATGTTCTTGAACTATCTCTGCAACACTTTCTAATCTTTGATTCCAGATACAACTTTCTCTACACTCATCAAAGTTTTATAGCTTCTTCTCTACACACTGCTCCTGTACTCTTTTCTATTCCTTCATTCATATTTACTTCACTCTGGTACATAAACTTTCTCTTCTAGTACAATTACTTGTCATTTCTCATTTCTCTGCACACTTGTTCGCACAAACTATCCCTTGCATTGTTTCTTAGATCATTAGTATACAACAAAATTCTTCTTAAGATCAATGCTTCTCCTTCTTCTAGTTTCTCTATCATATGATGAATCAAAAGGTTCCTCTTCCTCTGCATAAGCTCTCTATATCAACAGGCTCTTCTTCTTCTGTATTAATAGGTTCTTCTTCTTCTACATAAGCTATCTCTGCATCATTTATTGTTTTCTCATCACTAATATCTCTGATAACAAGTTCTTGGCGACATTTACTACTTGATTCTTTCCTCTTCCAAACTTGAAATCAGGTTCTTCTAAATGGTCCCTTTTCAAATCCTCTTTCATCTCTTTTGTATCCTTCATTGTGAGAAGAATTATGACTCCTATCATCTCTCCTTCTGTAGTTTGAATTACTATCCTTGTTCTTCTTTGCATAAGGTCTTCTTTCTCTGTATCTTGATCCTTCTTTTCCTCCAATAGATGAATACTTCCATCTATACATCCTTCTGAACATACAAGTAACATGTTTCCATTTTACTCCATCAATCCATCTATAATCCATCCGCATACAATCTGTCATAGGCTTTGTCCTTCTTATCTTATTCCAACACATCTTTTCAGAATGATTTCTCAATCCACAAAACTTACAAGGGTATAGATTCCAACAAAATTCCTTTTCATGTCCATGTCTTTTACAATAAGAACAATACATACCTTTTCTTCCCTAATTTGATTTGTTTGAATTTGCAACAACATCCTTACCTTTGTCATACCCAAGGCCTTCACTTCTTGATCTCATTACTGGTTCAATAGGTTCTATAATTCCTTGCTGATGCTTTCCCAATCCTTTTCCTTCATATCCCATTCTCTGCATGATTTTGAAACCAATACCATCACCAACAACTGCAAGTTATGTTACACTGTCATCTTCAATCTCATTGTCTAAAGAAACATCTGCATCATCACACAAATCATTAGTATCACAAGAAACATCACAAAGTTTAGGCTTACATCTCAGACTTTCATTCTCTTTTCTGCATTCTACTAGTGACTTCTCTAACTGATCAACTTGTTCCTTCAATCCTAATATTTCACTCTTCTGCAAACTATTTTCCTTTCTTAGCTCTTCCAATTTTTCTTCCAGATCTCTGTTCCACTTCTCCACCTTTCAAACAACTTGAATCCTTCTTCCAATTCCTCAAATCTCTTTTCAATATCTTCAAACAATTTCAACTATGCCTCCAAATCTTCATTCCTCCTCTTTACATTTTCCAATTCTTCTCGAAGAGCATCATATCTATCTTCTCCTAGTTCTTTCATCCTCTCCAACAATCCTAAATTACACCTTTTAATTTCGCACAATTCTTCTTCCAAAATATCCTTTTTGCATATTAGGGTTTCATTTTCTTTCTTCATCCTCTTCCAATTTTCCCCATCAAAACAAATCAAATAAACAACTTAATATGAAAAGCTTACCTTGATCTTCTTTAGTAGTGACACTTGCTACTTCTAGGGTTTTGCACTTCTTTCATCACTTCCTCTCTTCCCAACAGATTCACATCCTTCCCAGTAGATTCACAACTAGCTCTGATACCACTTAATGCAATCAAGGTAGGAGGGTCCAATGAAATACTATCTAGCCTTGTAGCCTTAAACAACTAACTCCATGATAATAATCAATATGCAATGAAAGTTTACAATTAATCAACAAAAAGATAAAAGATATTCATGAACACATAACACAAGATGTATCCTAGGAAAACCCTAAAAGGGAAAACCCATACTTCTAAGCTCATTGCTCTTATATAATGATCACCAAAACACATTACATATGCCACTCGAGCTTTTACAGATGCTAGGCCATAGCCTAGGGTTACAAAAGATTCATATAATAACACTCTTTCATGATTTCCTCCTACTTATCTATTCTCTGCTCTGCAACTTCATCTTCTCACTACTCTGCTCTCAACTTCAATTCTGCTTCTTCTTCGGGTCAAAACACTTATTGTCTTGCTCCATATCTTTTTGCTATTGATCAATACCTAGAAACAATCCTTTTCCTCTCATTTATATCCTCCACAAGCCTTCTAATCATTAACAAGTCGGCCTAATTGTAACAACTAGTCAGGTAACATGTAGACACAGATAGGTTGGACCTATACATAAAGCATTTCTCCATTGGTGCATAGAACTTCATGCGGATCTCCATGAAGGTTGGCTAGGCCCTTAAATTCCTTGAATGATTTTCCTTTTAGCTCTGCAAGTCACGTAATTTCTCCGCAAGCCAATTAGACCTCATTGAAAACTGTCAGTTTTGCTCTGTGAAAATAGGTAAGAACATGTAATCTTCTGATAGTGATATCTCTTCAGAATCGAACCCAAATGATCTAAATTTTGGATATGTTGTAGCTGATGATGTCTAGATGCTAATTCCTACTGCATAGCTCTTGATATGCAAATGTGGTAAATGCAGTATTCTCCAAGGTCGCTCTCTTAGTACTCTACAATTTATCATTAACTGTGTCAGTTGCTTGAATGACTTTTGGATGCTCTTGCATCAAACAAGCAACTGAGACAGTTAATGATAAATTGTAGAGTACTGAGAGAGCGACCTTGGAGAATACCACATTTTACCACATTTGCATATCCGGAGTTGTGGAGCAGGACTTAGCATCTAGACATCATCAACTACAACATATCCAAAATTTAGATCATTTAGGTTCAATTCCAGAGAGATATTGCTATTAGAAGATTGCATGTTCTTACCTATTTTCACATAGTAGAGCCGACAATTTTTAGTGAGGTCTAATTGGCTTGTGGAGAAATTTTGTGACTTGCAGAGCTAAAAGGAACATCATTCAAGGAAGTTAAGGGCCTAACCAACCTTCATGGAGATCTGCATGAAGTTCTATGCACCTGCAGAGCAATAATTTAAGTTTAGGTCTGACCTATCTGTGTCTGCACATTACCTAACTAGCCGTTGTAATTAGGCCAACTGGTTAATAATTAGAAGGCTTGTGGAGGAGATAAATGAGAGGAAAAGGATTGTTTCTAAGTAGTGATCAATAGCACGAAGATATGGAGAAAGATAATAAGTGTTTTGACCCGAAGAAGAAGCATAATTGAAGCAGAGAGCAGAGAAGCGAGAAGATGAAGTTGCAAAGCAGAGAATAGATAAGAAGGAGGAAATAATGAAAGATTGTTATTATATGAATCTTTTGTAACCCTAGGCTATGACCTAGCATCTGTAAAATCCCAAGTGGCATATGTAATGTGTTTTGGTGATCATAATATAAGAGGAATGAGCTTGGAAGGCTGGGGTTTTCCCTATTAGGGTTTCCCTAGGATACATCTTGTGTTATGTTTTCATGAATATCTTTTATCTTTTTGTTGATTAGATATAAGATTCCATTGCATATCTATTATGATCATGGTGTTAGTTGATTAGGCTACAAGGCTGGACAGTCCTTCGTTGGACCCTCCTACCTTGACTACATCAAGTGGTATTAGAGCTAGTTGCAAATTTATTGGGAAGGAAGACAATGTTGAAAGAAGTGTGAAACCCTAGAGTAACAAGTGTCACTATTGAAGAAATATCAAGGCAAGAAAGATTCGGGTAAGATTTTCAAATTGAGTTGTTTATTCAATTTGTTTCAATGGGGAAGATTGGAAAGAGGATGAAGAAATAAAATGAAACCCTAATGTGTGAGAAGGATATTTTGGTAGAAGAGTTGTGTGAAATCAAAAGGTGTAATACAGATTTGATGGAAAGGATAAAAGAACTAGGAGAAGACAAATATGATGCTCTTGAAGAAGAATTGGAAAATCTAAAAAGGAGGAATGAAGAATTAGAAAAAAAATTGAATTTGTTTGAGGATGTTGAAAAGAGATTTGCAGAATTGGAAGAAGAATTCAAGCTATTTGGGAAGGTGGAATAGAGGAACAGATATCTAGAAGAAAGTCTGGAAGAAGTGAAGATGGAAAATAGTCTACAAAAGAATGATATATCTGACTTGAAGGAACATGTTAATTAGTTAGAACAGTCACTTGTAGCATGCAAGAAGGAGAATGAAATTCTAAGATCTAAGTCTAAACTTTGTGATGTTTCATGTGATGCTAATGATTTGTGTGATGATACAAAAGTTTATTTAGAAGGTGAAGGTAAAGATGACAATGTAACTGAACCTACAATTGTTGGTGATGGTATTAGTTTCAAAATCATGAAAAGAATGGGATATGAAGGAAAAGGATTGGGAAAGCATCAGCAAGGAATTACAGAACCTATTGAACCAGTAATAAGATTAAGAAGTGAAGGAATTGGATATGATAGAGGTAAAGATGTTACAAATTCAAACAAATCAAATCAGGAAAGAAAAGGTATGTATTGTTCATATTGTAAAAGACATGGACATGAAAAGAAACTGTGTTGGGATCTACACCCTTGTAAATTTTGTGGATTAAGGAATCATTCTGAAAAGATGTCTTGGAATAAAAAGAGAAGGAGAAAACCTACGAAAGATTGTATGCAGATAGATTATGGATGGATTGATGGAGCAAAATGGAAACATGTTACTTGTATGTTCAAAAGGTTGTATAGATGGAAGTATTCATGTGTTGGAGGAAAACAAGGATCAAGATACAGAGAAAGACGGCCTTATGCATAGTAGAACAAGGATAGTAATTCAAACTACAGAGGGAGAGATGATAGGAGTCATAATTCTTATCACAATGAAGGATGCAAAAGAGATGAAAGAGGATTTGAAAAAGGACCATTCAGAAGAACCTATTTTAAAGTTTGGAAGAGGAAAGAATCAAGTAGTAAATGTCATCAAGAACATGTTATCGGAGAGATTAGTGATGAGAAAACAATAAATGATGCAGAGATAGTTTATCCAGAAGAAGAAGAACCTATTAATACAGAAGAAGAAGAGCCTGTTGATACAGAGATAGCTTATACAGAGGAAAAGGAACCTTTTGATTCATTAGATTTGACAGAGAAACTAGAAGAAGGAGAAGCATTGATCTTAAGAAGAATTTTGTTGTAGACTAATCATCTGAGAAACAATGCAAGGGACAGTTTGTGTGGACAAATGTGTAGAGAAAGGAGAAATGACAAGTAATTCTACTAGAAGAGAAATTTTATGTACCAGAGTGAAGTAAATATGAATGAAGGAATAGAAAAGAGTACATGAGTAGTGTGTGTAGAGACGAAGCTACAAAACTTTGATGAGTGTAGAGAAAGTTGTATCTGGAATCAGAGATTAGAAAGTGTTGCAGAGAGAGTTCAAGAACATATTGAATGAATCAGAAAGTCACATGGGTGTTCCGAAGGATGCAAGTATGTATTTAGTGACTCTTAATTGATTGAAGCAGACAATAATGTTGAGGCAGTTTGCTGAGAAGACTTGCTCAGACCGCTGATCAATGAGGCGGTGCAAGGCTTGCAAGTAGATCGCCGAACCTAGACCTTGACAAGATGAAGAACTTGAGGCAGCTTGCGGAGAGGACTTGCTCATACTGCTGATCATTGAGGAAGTGCAAGGCTTGCAAGTAGATTACTGAACCTAGACCTTGACAAGATGAAGAACTTGAGGTAGCTTGTGTAAAAGACTTGCTCAGACTATTGATCATTGAGGAAATGTAAGGCTTGCAAGTAGATCGCCGAACCTAGACCTTGACAAGATGAAGAACTTGACGTAGCTTGTGGAGAAGACTTTCTTAGACTACTAATCATTGAGGTAGTGCAAGGCTTGCAAGAGATTGCCAAACCTAGGCCTTGACAAGATGAACTTGAGGCAGCTTGCAGAGAAGACTTGCTTAGATAGTTGATCATTGAGACAGTGCAATTCTTGCAAGTAGAATGTCAAACCTAGAAGAACTTGAGGTAGTTTTGTAGGGTGGACTTGAATAGACCACCAACCTTGAGGTAGTTGCAAGTACCCGGGAATAGATCACTGAACCTATTCAAAGAGATGACATTGAATTTGACACAAGACAAACCAAAGTGAAGAGGCTCACTTTTCAAATAACCCTGAGAGTCTAATGCAGGAGCATCCGAAATCATTCAAGCAACTAAGATAATTAATGATAAATTACAAAGTACCGAGAGAGCGACCTTGGAGAATAATACATTTTATTGCATTTGCATATTAGGAGCTACGGAGCAGGACTTAGCATCTAGACATCATCAGCTACAACATATCCAAAATTCAGTCATTTGGGTTTGATTCTAGAGAGATATCACTATAAGAAGATTACCTGTTCTTATCTGTTTTCACAGAGTAGAGCCGACAGTTTTCAGTGAGGTCTAATTGGCTTATAGAGAAATTTTGTGACTTGTAGAGATAAAAGGAACATCATTCAAGGGAGTTAAGGGCCTGGCTGACCTTCATGGAGATCTACACGAAGTTCTATGTACCTGTGGAGCAATACTTTATGTTTAGGTCTGACCTATCTGTGTCTGCATGTTACCTGACTAGCCATTGCAATTAGGGTGACTTGTTAGTGATTAGAAGGCTTGCAGAGGATATAAATGAGAGGAAAAGGATTATTTCTAGGTAGTGATTGATAGCATGAAGATATGGAGCAAGATAATAAGTGTATTGACCTGAAGAAGAAGAAGAATTGAAGCATAGAGTAGAGCAGTGAGAAGATGAAGTTGTAGAGAAGAGAATAGATAAACAAGAGGAAATCATGAAACAGTGTTATTATATGAATCTTTTGTAACCCGTGACTATGACCTAGCATCTGTAAAAGCTGAAGTGGCATATGTAATGTGTTTTGGTGATCATAATATAAGAGGAATGAGATTGGAAGGTTGGGTTTTTCCCTGTTAGGGTTTTCCCAAGATACATCTTGTGTTATGTGTTCATGAATATCTTTTATCTTTCTATTGATTAATTGTAAGCTTCCATTGCATATCAGTTATGATCATGGAGTTAGTTGTTTAAGGCTGTAAGGCTGGATAGTCCTTCATTGGACCCTCCTACCTTGACTGCAATACTCCTACAATAACTAACCTCTACCTCCTATATATACCATACTTATGCCTTGGGTGCCACCCAGGGTGACTTAACTACCTATATAGGACAACATCAATGATTATATAACTTAATTAAGAGTTAAGGTAGACACAAGGTGACTACTCATAACCCTATGCACACTATAGGGTTAAGGGAGTAGCATACCCCATCTTCATTAAAGCATTATCCTCAACATTGATAAATTTGGATGCTTCTGCATAAAATATTCATCTTCCCATATGGTAACTTCGACCAACAAATACTTCCATTTAATGAGGTACTTTAGGATTTTCCCAGTCCTTAGCCTCTTCATGTGCATATGGAAAATTAACTCAGGCTCCAAGATGTATCTTCCTTCTATATCTATCTCAGGTGGGACTATTTGTGTTCGAATTTTGTATTGATCTACTTGCCTCTTCATTTTGTTTTTGAAAGGAAGCTAGGTATGCGAAAATCGCTTCCTACACTAATCTATTGAGGAGAGGGCTATGCAAATTAAAATTTATCCTAACTATTACAGCAATGTTAAACCATTAACATGAGATATTATAGCAAAATACAAGAGCCAGAAAGTAGACAGAAGAAGAGAGACAAAGATTTACGGTGGCGAAAACCCTTATCGGGTAAAAAACCCCACACTCGAAATCCTGCACAATGTATTAACAAATCTGAAAGAGTGTTTACAATACACTTGCAATGCAAGCTTCAATGGTCTTCGACACTCATGTCTAGAGTCAATCCGATAGCATAACAGTACTTGTAAACTTGTGATACAAACTCTGTCTCCAAGCACTTGTTTAAATAGGAAATACAAGTCAATATTGGACCTTTCTTGGATTGGGCGTCCAACATGGCTTCATGGACCAAAACCCATGCCCAAGGACACTTAATTAACACTGTAGAATGTGCATGACACTTGTCCATAGCTCCCATCCCAAACAGGTCGCCTATTTCCAAAATGGGCTATGACAAATGCTCTTACGACACTTACGACCGTCATAGAATCTGTCATAGCGGTTACAACTTATAGCTGTAAGAGAATCTATCATACACATGCTATAAATAGTATATTCTCTTACAACATGTCATATTCCACCTTGGGGTGCTCAAATATGCCTTATTCAAAGATGCTTCATGACACATGTCATCACCTGTCTTACAACCTTCTATTTCTGACTCTTACATGTCATAGATTCGTCATAGGAATCTGTCATAACTGTTTCGGTCAAACATTCCTTACACAACATGGAGGATGCCGACACATGGAAGAATATTCCTACCACTAAGTGGGATGCCTATCTCCTCATGTGAGGACAAAATAACAAGTTGTCATATTCCATGTAGGATTGACATATCACCGTGCCACATCCCACAACATGACAATGTGGAATTTCCAAATATTTACAACATAGGCAATTAAATAATAAATACAAACATTACAAATGCAGAGAATTATCAAGGTTGAAACACCTTAATTCCCAACATTCTCCCACTTGTCAAACACCTTGTAAGAGCCAATAGAAAAATAGGATTTAACTGCTATAGGCTGAGAGGCCCATAAACTCTGAACACCATCTGAACTTCTCTGTGCTCACTGGTTTCATCAATGCATCTGCAACATTCTTCAAAGTACCTACCTTCTCCAAATTTACCTTTCCATCCTCAACCACGTCTCTCATGAAGTGAAACTAAACATTAATGTGCTTGGTTCTAGCATGGAAAGTTGGATTCTTTGCAAGGCAAATTGCACTCTGATTGTCACAACTGATTGTGATCTAACCTGCATCAACACCGATATCGGAACACAATCTCTTAAGACAAATGGCTTCCTTACAAGCATGAGTTGCTGCCATGTGCTCAGATTCTATCGTGGACAAAGCAACAACAGGTTGTTGCTTACTCATCCAACTAATAGCACCACCAAACAGTGTAAAAACATAAGCACTGGTGGATCTCCTGCTGTTAATGTCACCTGCCCAATCTGAATCCAAAAATCCATGAATATCAATAGAATGTGGAGGTCCTAAAACATTACCATGATAGAAAATGGAATACTCAGAAGTACCCCTCAAATATCTAAACACTCGCTTAACTGCATCCCAATGAATCCGTCCAGGATTAGCCATAAATCGACTAAGGACTCCCATTGCTTGCCTAATGTCTAGTCTTGTGTAGACCATAGCATACATCAAACTATCAATAGCACTAGCATAAGGTACTCTGCTCATGTCCTCCACCTCACTAGGAGATTTTGGACAATCCTCAACAGACAACTTTATCCCCAAAGAAATGGGAACACATAGTGGTCTACAATCTGCCATACTGAATCTATCCAACATGGTCTTCACATACTTACTCTAGCTTAACCAAAATTTTCTGTTGATTCTATCTCTTCTGATTTCCATTCCTAGAATGTACTTGGCTGCCCCTAAATCTTTCATTTCAAACTGTGCTGACAACTGAGATTTAAAATCAGAAATCATATTCTTACCCTTCCCAATGAGCAACATATCATCAACATACAATGCAACAATGAGAATATGATCACCATCAAATTTATAATACACGTAGTGATTCGATTTTGATCTCACAAATCCAATTGAAAACACAAAGGCATCAAACTTCAAGTACCATCTCCTAGGGGATTGCTTCAAACCATACAAAGACTTTTTAAGTTTGCAAACCAAATTTTCTTTACCTTTCACCATGTAATGCTCTGGCTGTGACATGTAGATTTCTTCCTCGAAGTCACCATGAAGGAAAGCTGTCTTCACATCCATCTATTCTACCTCCAAGTCATAAGCTGCTGTGAGTGTAAATAGGAATTGAATGGATGTCAGCTTTGCAATGGGAGAGAAGATCTCACCATAATCTATACCCTCCACTTGTGAATACCCCTTCGCAACCAATCTGGCCTTATACTTCTCAACACTACCATCTGCACCAATTTTCTTCTTGAACACCGATTTGCATCCAATGGGTTTCCGTCCAGGAGGCAAAGGCACCAAGTCCCAAGTTTGATTATTTTCCAAAGAAGCCATTTCTTCCTCCATGGCCTCCTTCAAGGAACCTGCATCCTTCATATCCAAAGCCTCTAATACAGTTCTAGGTTCAACACTATTAGTAAGCAAAGCATAAGCACAACTAGAATCAAGAAATGTAAAACCAAACCTTTCAGGTTGCTTTCTTATCCATGTATACCTCCTCAAGAATTGAGGTTGAGGTTCAGCTTCTTCATCTGAGCTTTCAGAGCTGCTAGAGCTCTCCTCCTCATCAGGTCCAACATTGTCTTTTTGTTCAGTCTTCTTAGGGGTGAGAGGAAACTGAACAACATCCTCTTTCTTTTCTTTTTCTTCTGGTTGCAAAATAGTGGAAGAAGGTGTAAGCTCTCTGAAGATGACACTTCTTCTATACAACACTTTTCCAGCCACGGGGTCCCAAAGCTTGTATCCTTTCACACCAACACCATAGCCAATGAAGATACACTTAACAGCTTTGTCCTCCAACTTTGACTGCTTCTCCCTAGGCACATGTGCATATGTCTCACAACCAAAAACATGAAGATGCCTTATTGAAGGCTTTCTACAAGACCACACCTCCATGGGTGTCTTTCCAACAAGAGCTGATGTAGGAGATCTGTTTACCAGATAGCAAGAAGTGGCAACAACTTCAGCCCAAAACTTTTGTTCTAGGCTAGCTCCACTAAGCATACTCCTAGCCTTCTCCATCAGTGTCTTGTTCATCGTCTCTGCAACTCCATTTTGTTGTGGGGTGTAAGGAGTTGTCTTATGCCTTTCAATCCCAAGTTCCTTGCAATACTTATCAAATTCTGTAGAACAAAACTCACCACCATTGTCAGATCTCGAACATTTAATCTTTTTACCAGTCTGATTTTCAGCAAAGGCTTTAAACTCCTTAAACTTGCTATAGACTTCAGATTTGCTTCTGAGAAAATAAATCCATGTCCTTCTACTGTAATCATCTATAAAAGATACAAAGTATACAGATTTTGATAATGAAGGAACATTAATAGGACCAAACACATCAGAATGAATAAGGTCCAACACACCAGAAGACTTATGAGAACTCAAGTAAAACTGAACACGATTTTGTTTTCCATAAATGCAATGTTCGCAAAAGTCAAACTCAAGATTACAATCATCTAACCCCTCAACGAGGTTCTTATTTTTCAGGGTACGCAGACCCTTCTAACCAATGTGGCCAAATCTCTTATGCCATAACATTGTCTTTTCAGTAGGAAGTTTAACTTCCAATGCACGATTACAACCATCAAGACTAGAAACAACAGATTTCTTCACTTCTCGTTTAGATGGTGGGGATGAAGTGACTACTACCCTCTTCCTTGAGTCAGAAGAACTATTGTTTTGTGAAATGCATGCTTCCAGCTGAAACAGAGTACCTCTCCGAGTACCCTTAGCAAGCACCATGGATCCTCTAGTCATCTTGCATCCTTCTTTCGAAAAGACAACCTGCACCCCTGCATCATTCAAACTACTTACAGAAAGCAGGTTCCATTGTAATACTAGGATGTGCATAACCTTAGAGATCCCCTTCACTCAACCTTCAAGGAATCAGATAGAGACTCTTCCATGACCAACGATCTTCAGATGAGAGTCGTCACCTAGATACACCTTTCCACCATCGAACTCCTCATACTTAGTGAACCAGTCTCGATGCGAGGTTATGT
Source organism: Cunninghamia lanceolata (assembly GCA_027924645.1). Taxonomy (NCBI): domain Eukaryota; kingdom Viridiplantae; phylum Streptophyta; class Pinopsida; order Cupressales; family Cupressaceae; genus Cunninghamia; species Cunninghamia lanceolata. Next base: position 19,130,960 of record BSBN01000520.1, on the reverse strand, counting down.
GGAATGATGCACTAGAGTCGATTAGCCACACATCATCAGATGCATGGGTTGCCAGGGTTGCGATGAAAGCATCACCGTCATCTTGTGATTTGTCAGAATCTGAATTAGGAGCTTTCTTCTTTTTCTTCTTCTCCTCTTTGCATTCCTTTCAGAAATGCCCGGTCTTGCCACAATTCTAACAAAGAGCCTTGGACTTTCCAGGAGATTTGGATCTCCCATGGGATTTGGATCTACCCTTCTCAGTTTTCTTGTCCTTCTTCTTCCCTTTCTCCTTGGGTCTTCCACGAACTGCAAGGCCTCTTTGGTTGCCTCTGAAGACTTTCTCTCGCATCTCTTCAGACAACAACGAAGAAACCACCTCTTCCATTTTGAATGTGGATGTGGTGCTTTTGATTGCCATAACAAGATGATCCCATGAGTCCAGTAGAGAACAAAGTAGGGTCATACACTGATCCTCCTCCTCCATCTCTACACCAATAGATGTCAATTGTGCAACCTGCATGTTGAAAGCATTCATATGTACAACAACGGATCCTCCATCCTCCATTCGAAGAGAATACAACTTCTTTCTTAGAAAAAGTTTATTAACTAGGGATTTGGCTTGATACACATCCCCCAACTTCTTCCAAAGGAGTTTTACAGTAGTCTCCTCATGGACATTTAACAACACAGAATCGACAAGACTAAGTCTTATGAGACCCTTAGCCTTCTGATACTTGAGATCCTAGTCATCTTGTGACATTACAGTTGGTTTAGTTTCGTTCACACTATCCCAAAGGTCTCGGTCAACTAACATGTCTTCCATCTTGAGCTTCCACAGCTCAAAATTACTGCCATTGAACTTCTCTACTTCAAACCTTCCTGATGTGCCTGCCATCTCCTTGCTGGAATAAGATACAGAATGCTCTACACAGACTCCCACTCAACCTAAGATTAGCTCAAAAAACCCCTACCCAACAATTAGGACCAAAGGTGATCAAGCTCTGATACCAACTGAAAGGAAGCTAAGTATCTGAAAATCGCTTCCTACACTAATCTATTGAGGAGAGGACTATGCAAATTCAAATTTATCCTAACGATTACAGCAATGTTAAACCATTAACATGAGATATTGCAGCAAAACACAAGAGCTAGAAAGTAGACATAAGAAGAGAAACAAAGATTTACGATGGGGAAAACCCTTATCGGGTGAAAAACCCCACACTCAGAAACCTACACAATGTATTAACACATCTGAAAGAATGTTTACAATACACTTGCAATGCAAGCTTCAATGGTCTTTGACACTTGTGTCTAGAGTCAATCCAGCAGCATAACAGTACCTGTAAACCTATGATACAAACTCCATCTCAAAGCACCTGTTTAAATAGGAAACACAAGGCAATATTGGACCTTTCTTGGAATGGGCATCCAACATGGCTTTATGGACCAAAATCCACACCCAAGGACACTTGGTCAACATTGTAGAATGTGCCTAACACTTGTTCACAGCTCCCATCCCAAAGGGGTCACCTATTTCTACAATGGGCTATGACAGATGCTCTTATGACACTTACGACCATCATCGAATCTGTCATAGCAGTTACAACTTACAGCTGTAAGAGAATCTGTCATACACATGCTATAAATAGCATATTCTCTTACAACATGTCTTATTCCACCTTGGGGTGCCCAAATATTCCTTATTCAAAGATGCTTCATGACACATGTCATCACTTGTCTTACAACCTTCTATTTCTGACTCTTACATGTCATAGATTCGTCATAGGAATCCGTCATAACCGTTTCGGTCAAACATTCCTTACACAACATGGAGGATTTTGACACATGGCAGAATATTCCTACCACTAAGTGGGATGGCTATCTCCTCATGTGAGGATAAAATAACAAGTTGTCATATTCCATGTAGGATTGACACATCACCGTGCCACATCCCACTACATAACAATGTGGAATTTCCAAATATTTACAACATAGGCAATTAAATAATAAATACAAACATTACAAATGCAGAGTATTATCAAGGTTGAGATACCTTAATTCCCAACACTTTTGTGCCTTTACCTTATTCTCCTTGAGACTAGAGGGTACCTCTTATTGGTGTTGAATGTGTTCTTCAATTTATCTAACCTCTTGATGTGCCTTTGAATAAGAGGTGAAGGGTCGTAGATGGTACCCTAACATTGATTGAATGAACTAATCAAGATCTCCTTTAGGAGGCAATCCTTTTTGAATTTCTGCAAGTAGTGATAATGCATGGCAAGATGTTATTGGCTTGAATCTCCTCCTTTTTCTTCTTCTCTATCTTCTCGTCCTCCTCTTCCTCCTCATTCCCCTTCTCCTTTTCATCCTCCTTCTCCTTCTTCTTCTCCTTCTTCTTCTCCTTCTTCTTGCATATTCTTCATTGATAACAAGTTCCAAGATCCCATATGAGTTCTAACATTTAAATCTAAATTTAATAGCCTAGAAAATCTATGTTGATTTCTTGAAATATCACGTTATGAGAATGGTATCTTTTAGAAATAAACATTGTTATTTGATAAAGTGCTATAGATGCTAGATATGTCTTCTTGTATAGTATCCAATTTTCCTTGCAAGTGTTGCATATTGTTGGGAATTAAGGTGTCTCAACCTTGGTAATTCCTTCCATTTGTAATGTTTGTATTTATTATTTAATTGCCTATGTTGTAAATATTTGTAAATTCCATATTGTCATATTGTGGGATGTGGCACGGTGATGTGTCGATCCTACATGGAATATGACAACTTGTAATTTTTTCCTCACATGAGGAGATAGGCATCCCACTTTGTGGTAGGAGCATTTTGCCATGTGTCGGCATCTTCCATGTTGTGTAAGGGAATGTTTGACCGAAACAGTTATGACATATTCCTATGACGAATCTATGACATGTAAGAGTCAGAAATAGAAGGTTGTAAGACAGGTGATGACATGTGTCATGAAGAATCTTTGAATAAGGCATATTTGGGTGCCCCAAGGTGGAATATGACATGTTGTAAGATAATATGCTATTTATAGCATGTGTATGACTGATTCTCTTACAGCCGTAAGTTGTAACCGCTATGACAGATTCTATGACGGTCGTAAGTGTCGTAAGAGCATCTATCATAACCCATTTTGGAAATAGGTGACCTCTTTGGAATGGGAGCTATGGAAAAGTGTCAGACACATTCTAAAATATTGACCAAGTGTCCTTAGGTGTGGGTTTTGGTCCATGAAGCCATGTTGGACGCCCATCCCAAGAAAGGTCCAATATTGCCTTGAATATTCTATATAAACAGGTGCTAGGAGATAGAGTTTGTATCACATGTTTACAGGTATTGTTATGCTTCCGGATTGACTCCAGACATGAGTGTTGAAGACTATTGAAGTTTGCATTGCAAGTGTATTGTAAACATTTGTTAATACATTGTGCAGGTTTCTAAGTGTGGGGTTTTTCACCCGATAAGGGTTTTCCCCACCGTAAATCTTTGTCTCTCTTCTTCTGTCTACTTTTTGGTTCTTGTGTTTTGCTACAATATCTCATGTTAATGGTTTAACATTGCTATAATTGTTAGGATAAATTTGAATTTGCATAGCCCTCTCCTTATTAGATTAGTGTAGGAAGCGTTTTCTACACACCTAGCTTCCTTTCAGTTGGTATCAGAGCTTGATCACCTTTGGTCCTAGTTGTTGGGTAGGGGTTTTTTGAGCTAATCTTTGGTTGAGTGGGAGTCTGTGTAGAGCATTCTGTATCTTATTGCAGCAAGTAGATGGCAGGCACATCTGGAAGATTTGAAGTGGAGAAGTTCAATGGCAGTAATTTCGAGCTGTGGAAGCTCAAGATGGAAGACATGCTTGTTGACCAAGACCTTTGGGATAGTGTTAATGGAACTAAACTAGCTGTAATGTCACAAGTTGACTGGGATCTCAAGGATTGGAAGGCTAAGTATCTCATAAGACTTAGTCTTGCCGATTTTGTGTTGTTAAATGTCCATGAGGAGACCACTACAAAACTACTTTGGAAGAAGTTGGGGGATGTGTATCAAGCGAAATCCCAAGTTAATAAACTTTTTCTGAGAAAGAAGTTGTATTCTCTTTGAATGGAGGACGGAGGATCCGTTGCTGAACATATGAATGCTTTCAACATGTTGGTTGTACAATTAACATCTATTGATGTAAAGATGGAGGAGGAGGATCGGTGTACGACCCTACTTTGTTCTCTACCAGACTCATGGTATCATCTTGTCATGGCAGTCAAAAGCACCACATCCACTTTGAAAATGGAAGAAGTGGTTTCTTCATTGTTGTCTGAAGAGATGCAGAGAAAGTCTTCTGAGGTAGCCAAAGAGGCCCTTGCAGTTCGTGGAAGACCCAAGGAGAAAGGGAAGAAGAAGGAAAAGAAAGCTGAGAAGGGTAGATCCAAATCCCATGGGAGATCCAAATCTCCTGGAAAGTCCAAGGCTCTTTGTTGGAACTGTGGCAAAACTGGTCATTTTCGGAAGGAATGCAAAGAGGAGAAGAAGAAAAAGAAGAAAGCTCCTGATTCAGATTCTGACAAGTCACAAGATGACGGTGATGCTTTCATCGCAACCTTGGCAACCCATGCATCTGATGATGTGTGGCTAATTGACTCTGGTGCATCATTCCACATGACCTCGCATCGAGACTGGTTCACTAAGTATGAGGAGTTTGATGGTGGAAAGGTGTATCTAGGTGACGACTCTCATCTGAAGATTATTGGTCATGGAAGAGTCTCTATCCGATTCTGTGATGGTCGAGTGAAGGGAATCTCTAGGGTTATGCACATCCCATGCTTAGCATGAAACCTGCTTTCTGTAAGTAGTTTGAATGATGCAGGTGTGTAGGTTGTCTTTTTGAAAGAAGGATGCAAGATGACCAGAGGAGCTATGGTGCTTACTAAGGGTACTTAGAAAGGTACTCTATTTCAGCTGGAGGCATGCATCTCACAATGCAATAGTTCTTCTGACTCACGGAAGAGGGCAGCAGTCACTTCATCCCCACCATCTAAATGAGAAGTGAAGAAATCTATTGTTTCTAGTCTTGATAGTTGTAATCGTGCATTGGAAGTTAAACTTCCTACTGAAAAGACAATGTTATGGCATAAGAGATTTGGCCACATTGGTGAGAAGGGTCTACATACCCTAAAAAATAAGAACCTCGTTGAGGGGTTAGATGATTGTAATCTTGAGTTTGACTTTTGCGAACATTGCATTTATGGAAAACAAAACCGTGTTCAATTTTACTCGAGTTCTCATAAGTCTTCTGGTGTGTTGGACCTTATTTATTCTGAAGTGTTTGGTCCTGTTAATGTTCCTTCATTATCGAAATCTATATACTTTGTATCTTTTATAGATGATTATAGTAGAAGGACACGGATTTATTTTCTCAGAAGCAAATATGAAGTCTATAGCAAGTTTAAGGAGTTTAAAGCCTTTGCTGAAAATTAGACTGGTAAAAAGATTAAATGTTTGAGAACTGACAACTGTAGTGAGTTTTGTTCTACAAAATTTGATAAGTATTGCAAGGAACTTGGGATTGAAAGGCATAAGACAACTCCTTACATGCCACAACAAAATGGAGTTGCAGAGAGGATGAACATGACACTGATGGAGAAGGCTAGGAGTATGCTTAGTGGAGCTGGCCTTGAACAAAAGTTTTGGGCTGAAGCTGTTCCCACTACTTGCTATCTGGTAAACAAATCTCCTACATCAGCTCTTGTTGGAAAGACACCCATGGAGGTGTGGTCTGGTAGGAAACCTTCAGTAAGGCATCTTCATGTTTTTGGTTGTGAGGCATATGCACATGTGCCTAGGGAGAAGTGGTCAAAGTTGGAGAAGAAAGCTGTTAAGTGTATCTTCATCGGCTATGGTGTTGGTGTGAAAGGATACAAGCTTTGGGACCCCATGGCTGAAAAAGTGTTGTATAGAAGAAGTGTCATCTTCAGAGAGCTTACACCTTCTTCCATTGTTTTGTAGCCAGAAGAAAAAGAAAAGAAAGAGGATGTTGTTCAGTTTCCTCTCACCCCTGAGAAGACTGAACATAAAGACAATGTTGGACCTGATGATGAGGAGAGCTCTAGCAGATCTGAAAGCTTAGATGAAGAAGCTGAATCTCAACCTCAGTTCTTGAGGAGGTCTACACGGATAAGAAAGCAACCTGAAAGGTTTGGTTTTACATTGCTTGATTCTAGTTGTGCTTATGCTTTAAGCACTAACAATGACATACCTAGAACTGTCTCAGAGGCTTTGGATATGAAGGATACATGTTCCTGGAAGGAGGCCATGGAGGAAGAAATGGCTTCTTTGGAAAAGAATCAAACTTGGGACTTGGTGCCTTTACCTCTTGGACAAAAACCCATTGGATGCAAATGGGTGTTCAAGAAGAAAATTGGTATAGATGGCAGTATTGAGAAGTATAAGGCCAGATTGGTTGTGAAGGGGTATTCACAAGTGGAGGGTATAGATTATGGTGAGATCTTCTCTCCCGTTGCAAAGTTGACATCCATTCGATTCCTGTTGTCTCTCGCAGCAACTTATGACTTGGAGGTAGAACAGATGGATGTGAAGGCAACTTTCCTTCATGGTGACTTGGAGGAAGAAATCTACATGTCACAGCTAGAGCATTACATGGTGAAAGGTAAAGAAAATTTGGTTTACAAACTTAAAAAGTCTTTGTATTGTTTGAAGCAATCCCCTAGGAGATGGTACTTGAAGTTTGATGCATTTGTGTTGTCAATTAGATTTGTGAGATTGAAATCGGATCACTATGTGTATTTTAAGTTTGATGGTGATCGTATTCTCATTGTTGCACTGTATGTTGATGATATGTTGCTCATTGGGAGGGGTAAGAATATGATTTCTGATTTTAAATCTCAATTGTCAGCACAGTTTGAAATGAAAGATTTAGGGGCAACCATGTACATTCTAGGAATGGAAATTAGAAGAGACAGAACCAACAGAAAACTTTGGCTAAGCCAGAGTAAGTATGTGAAGACTATGTTGGACAGATTCAACATGACAGATTGTAGACCATTGTGTGTTCCCATTTCTTTGGGGACAAAGTTGTCTGTTGAGGATTCTCCAAAATCTCCTAGTGAGGTGGAGGACATGAGTAGAGTACCTTATGCTAGTGTTGTTGGCATTTTGATGTATGCTATGGTCTGCACAAGACCAGACATTGCCCAAGCAGTGGGAGTCCTTAGTCGATTTATGGCTAATCCTGGAAGGGTTCATTGGGATGCAGTTAAACGAGTGTTTAGATATTTGAGGGGTACTTTTGAGTATTCCATTTGCTATCATGGTAATGTTACAGGACCTCCACATTCTGTTGATATTCGTGGATTTGTGGATTCAGATTAGGTAGGTGACATTGACAGTAAGAGATCCACCAGTGCTTATGTGTTTACACTATTTGGTGGTGCTATTAGTTGGATGAGTAAGTGACAACCTGTTGTTGCTTTGTCCACAATAGAAGCTGAGTATATGGCAATAACTGATGCTTGTAAGGAACCCATTTGGTTTAGGAGATTGTGTTCTGATATTGGTGTTGATGCAGGTCAGATCACGATCAGTTGTGACATTCAGAGTGCAATTTGCCTTGTAAAGAATCTAACTTTCCATGCTAGAACCAAGAACATTGATGTTTAGTTTCACTTCGTGCTAGACATTGTCGAGAATGGAAAGGTAAATTTGGAGAAGGTAGATAGTTTGAAGAATGTTGTAGATGCATTGATGAAACCAGTGAGCACAGAGAAGTTCAGATGGTGTTTGGAGTCTATGGGCCTATCAGCCTATAGTAGTTAAATCCTATTTTTCTATTGGCTCTTACAAGGTGTTCGACAAGTGGGAGAATGTTGGGAATTAAGGTGTCTCAACCTTGGTAATTCCTTACATTTGTAATGTTTGTATTTATTATTTAATTGCCTATGTTGTAAATATTTGTAAATTCCATATTGTCATATTATGGGATGTGGCACGGTGATGTGTCGATCCTACATGGAATATGACAACTTGTAATTTTGTCCCCACATGAGGAGATAGGCATCCCACTTTGTGGTAGGAGCATTTTTCCATGTGTCGGCATCTTCCATGTTATGTAAGGGAATGTTTGACTGAAACAGTTATGACAGATTCCTGTGACGAATCTATGACATGTAAGAGTCAGAAATAGAAGGTTGTAAGATAGGTGATGACATGTGTCATGAAGCTTCTTTGAAAAAGGTATATTTGGATGCCCCAAGGTGGAATATGACATGTTGTAAGAGAATATGCTATTTATAGCATGTGTATGACAGATTCTCTTACAGCTGTCAGTTGCAACCGCTATGACAGATTCGATGACAATTGTAAGTGTCGTAAGAGCATCTGTCATAGCCCATTTTGGAAATAGGTGACCTCTTTGGAATGGGAGCTATGGACAAGTGTCAGACACATTGTACAATGTTGACCAAGTGTCCTTAGGCATGGTTTTTGGTCCATGAAGCCATGTTGGACGCCCATCCCAAGAAAGGTCCAATATTGCCTTGAATATTCTATATAAATAGGTGCTTGGAGATGGAGTTTGTATCACAGGTTTACAGGTACTGTTATGCTACCGGATTGACTCCAGACATGAGTGTCGAAGACTATTGAAGCTTGCATTGCAAGTGTATTGTAAACATTCTTTCAGATTTGTTAATACATTATGCAGGTTTCTGAGTGTGGGGTTTTTCACCTGATAAGGGTTTTCCCCACCGTATATCTTTGTCTCTCTTCTTCTGTCTACTTTCTGGTTCTTGTGTTTTGCTGTAATATCTCATGTTAATGGTTTAACATTGCTGTAATTGTTAGGATAAATTTGAATTTGCATAGCCCTCTCCTCATTAGATTAGTGTAGGAAGCTTTTTCCACACACCTAGCTTCCTTTCACATATCCTCCATCCTGTTGGTTACATCCATTACCTCTTCCATCGATATGATATCCATCAAATCCTCTACTAATGAATCACCTTTATCAAGAGTCTTACTAGGAGTATAGGAATTTTATCCCATGCCTCTAGTTTGTGGTCTAACCATGTAGTGCAAAATCTATTTTTTTTTACCAAAACTTGATTAGAGGATTTCTTCAAATTTTTAGCCCCAAAATTAAAATTTCAAAGAGTATACACCTAATGATTTTTTCCAATTTGTCCAAAAATATAAAAATTTCAAAAATTATAACCTATAGAGTGAATTTTTGAAAAACCCTAAAATTACAATAACTTATTGAAAATAACTCCACATGGCTCTAAATTAGAACTATGAGTTGATCAATGTGCCCTTGTTCAACCCTGCAAAATTTAGGGAAAAAATCATTGATTTCAACCCTAGGAGAATTTTTTTTAGAAACCTTAATTCTATAATAACTCCTTGAATTATGCTTCAAGTGACCTCAAATCTATATTGTAGTAGATTCAATGTGGCCTTGAAAAAACCCTTAAAAATAAGGAAAAAATTAGCCAAATTGAGAGAGATATGCACTTCACAATTTGCCCTCCAAAATAAAAAATTACCTTGTTTCTTGCCATTTGGTTGCCAATATCATGTTTTGATACCACTTGTAATGAAACAACTTGCCCAATAGAAGAATATAATAGGAAATATACTATAAATATTTGATAATAATATGTCTCTTTGAGGGGAAAACCTCCAAAACCACTTTGAGGGGGACACCTCCAATAGTCTTTAGTAAGAGTACAATACTTAATATGTTGATACTAACTAACCTCTACCTCCTATATACCATATTTATTCCTTGGATACCACCATGGCTAACTTAACTACCTATATAAGACTATATTAATGATTATATGACTTAATTAAGAGTTAAGGTAGCTGCAAGTCAACTACTCGTAACCCTATACACACTATAGGGTTAAGGGATAACACTAGAAATGATGTTGGAGGACAAAATATAAAAGATCAACCTAAGTGAGAAAAAAAAGGAAAAGATAAATGAAGCACATGCAAACATAGAAACCATTTATGTTCAGCAAGGAAAGTGGAAACCAAATTATCCCCAAGTGGGGGAGAATACACATGGAACCCAATATAGATGGTTAAATGAGAATGTGAAGTATAACAAACAAGGCATAATAAAAAGGCTAGAGTTTAACGACAGACAACGCAAATAAAAAGTCAACTTTAGATCATCTCTAAGCTATAGGCATATATTTATATACACTATAGTGGTGTTTTCCTATCATAGAACAAGCTGGGGATAGTCAATCTTGACCTCCACATAATCATGATTCTCTCCTTGTTCTAATATGCCATCATCAGATCCCAATAGAAATCATCAAATTTATCTTCAATTTCCTTTGCCTTTTGTTTTTCTTTGCTCACCTTTTCAATTACATATGTTTCTTCTCTTTCCTCTTTTGTGCTAGGTACAAACACATGGTCGACATGTGTAACATTAAGCAATTCATTTCTAACCCATTATTATGTTTAAACTTGTGATTATGGTGAAATAATAGCCATTTTCTACATTGCAACTTCTTTCTTTAGTTTCCAAGTAGTCTTTTGCATCTTTACTAATTTATTTTGTCCTTTTATCTTTTATTTTGTTCATGTTTGATTTTCTCTTTGGGTGGCTCTTTATATTTTATTTTTTGTTTCTTTTTCTTTTTCTCTTTGTTTGTTCTTGTAACATATCTTGATATATCCTGACAAATTCCTTCTTCATCTTCATATGGAGTTTCTTTTGGAGTTGGAACATATATATCTAACATAAAGTGATGCAACTCCACATCTAGCTCAAATTTATCTCTTATATAATCATAATGAATCTTCCTTCATGAATGAATTTGATGAATTGATGTACCACTGAAGGAACCCCTTTTGTTCAAGCCATGGTCTACCAAGTAGTATAGAAAATCTATCATTAATGGGAAATGATGAGATAAGAATTGTATTTCTTTAGGTCCAAACTTTAGTAGCAAGATAACACAACCCAAGGTGTTAATCAGTATTCCATTTGTCATCTTTAGAGAGAAATTTGAATGAGCATAAGACTTTGGTTTGGTGAGTGTATAAATGAGTAAATTTGAGTAAGTGCAAGGTAATGGGGATAGAAAATGGCCAAAAAGTGGAATTGTTTTTCTTGAAAATAAAAGTTGGTTATAGTTTGGGTAAAGATTTGAAACAATTCTAGATAGAATATTAACATGGTGTAAAAACATAAAAAATGTAGGATTTTGTTTCTAGTTTTCAAGTATGTAATTTATTCTAATACTTAGATGATAAAATTTGGTTAAGTAAAGGATGTACAAAAGTGACCATTTTTACAATGTATGTCAAAGGACAAAACATGCACATGTAGGACCCACATAAAAAGTAGTAAATGGAACTATTTTTCAAATATTTTTTTGGACAAATGATGCTCAAGTTTGGTTTGAATTTTTTGTGTAGTTTTTTTATCACACACACATTATTTAGTGGATTAAGGTATAAATCTAAAATCTCTTGTGTACGACCCACATAATTTGACCTAAAATTATTGTAACATGATTTTTTTAGTTTGTAAAGAATGATGTCTAGACTGATCATATATAATTTTTAATAATATAATCAAAAGTTATTAAAAATAGTAATATATGTCATTTCAAGCTTATGACACTTTATGATTAAAAATTAATAAATAAATAGAAAAATATGTTTAAAGTTTTTAAAATTTGCATATTTGAAAATAAGACATTCTCATCTATAATGGGTTTTAATTTTGCCAAAAAATACTAGAAATAAAGTCATCAATCATATTGTTGAAGTTACTTTTATTAATAGATGCTACCATGATATTGTACTTGTAGGACCAAAGCTTAGGGTTGGATTTCCAAGTCTAAAACCAATACAAAATCATGGGGGAAAAAAATGAATTCAAACGTAACACATATCTGCTATTTTTATATCAGATATGTGTTTATATAATAAATATTTATTACTAATGGATACCTATTAGTAATGGATACTTATGTCTAATATAGTTATTCAACAACTACATTTAGGATAATACAATATGGGTAGAGTATTGTAATGTCTGAAGCCTAGTGTTTTCTTGGTGTGATTTTTGATTCATATGTTATATGTTGTACTAAGTGTTTATTAGAGTATTATGTGTTTCTTGTGTTATGAGTCATTGCTCCAAAATTGGCGACGAGGTCTATTGTGCCATTGAGGGGATCAAAGGGTGTATTTGAGATACTTTTCTAGATATGTTTTACATGACCATCAAGGTGTTTTTGATGGGTTTTGTATTGGCATTGGATTTTGACTATGCATTATGGGATGCATATGTTGTGCATGTGTATGTTAGATCATTATAGTGTCTCAACTTCACAATTTTTAGTATATTTATTATAGTTGTGATTATTATTATTTGTTTCAGCATTATGAAATGTTGTGATTATGCATCTTGTTCGTGGATCATGCTAGTCATAGATGATTTACAGTAGATGTGATGATTTTATATCATGTGATGATTTTACATCATGTTGTGATTTACACATGTTAGGGTGGATTATGTTGCTTTAGCTATTATATGTGGAGTAGGTATCCTTGATGTTTGACATGATTGTGTAGTTACCATGTTATATCCCCAATGATGGTTATATATTTGAGATGGTCATCTTTGGGTAAAACATGTGTTTGTTAACCTCTATCTCACTCGATTTAAGTGTGAGATGTCTTGTGAATCCCTATGTTAACCTAGATCCAAATTGATGGTGATTTTGGAGTCCACATGTTGTGGAGACCCATAAAGTGTGTATGAGTCCTTTGTGTGTTTCCTTTAGCTTTTTGCATTATATTTTAATTTATCTTGAAAATCTTGTTTTTCATGTTTTAAAAATTTTTATTAACAATTGAGTAAAAAATGATTAATTTTATCTTAATGGAAAAGTTTGATGTATTATATTATTCTAGTATAGAAGAAATTTAAAGTGAATTTAATCCTTTCTTTGAAATGAAATATTTTGAAACAACTCTACACTCTCAGATTTCTAAAAAAAAATGCTAACCCACAACTCACAACTGCTCTGATACCATGTTAGATTTCTACCCAAGCATTCAAGTGATTGAGAGAAAGCAAAATAGAAATCAGATATGAGCTAAATAAACTGTATTCAACTCAAGAGAATGCAAAGCATTACAGTAGAATGGGGTGCTCATATGAGAGCAAGAGGTGGGTATATATATGATATTCCACCCAAGAGACTTAATACACAACCAATGTGGGATAAAGTGAAAAAGTCCCTAAGTAAGCTTAACCTAGTGTGAAAAGAGCTAAAGTGGAGAACAAGCTAAGAAAGAGCTAGAAAATAAAGTAACCCTATTCACACTAACACTTAGTGTAGTTGGTTATGATGTGAAATCAATGTGTTGAATCATCTTGAGTTGGTTGTTGACAATTGCTTAGGGTGGATTGTACTCTTGACCCATCTACCACCTCCTCCGCATGTGGGTATTTCCACATGAGCTGAGTGTGTTTAGTTAGGTGTCTAGTGGTACTTAGTCTTATCTTGGGAGTGTTCCACTTGGCGAGTTTCTATCTTGTTGGTGAGTTGTCAGTCTTTTGTTGTCCAAAGATTGACAAGTTGGAGACCTCAAAATCATCTCCTAGAGCTTTCTCATTCTTCTATCAATTTGTACAAGGTCTAGGGGTGGGTTCCTTGGTAGTAGAGTCCCTTGGGGACCCTTGGTCAAAGTCTTGAGTAGATATTTTAAGGAACTTTTATGTTTAGACACTATTAAAGGACTACAATGCAAAAATTGGACACTAGCGCTAGATTTTGATGCAGGAGTATCTGGGCAGACTAGCAATCGACATAGACCAAAATAATTTAAAGTTTGTTTTCTTTCAATTTTGGTTTGTTTTGGTGTTCTTGGCATCTCTCAGCATTAGGAAGCAACTTGTGTGATTAGATTTGTGAAATTTGAAATTTCACCAGTTCATTGTTTTAAAGGCCATGTAGATAGTTTCATGGAAATAATTATTTCCGAAGATCTATAAGAGATACAAAAAAAATCATTTCAAGGGAATATTGTTGATTATGTTTCTCCAAATGTGCAAAAGTAATCATCACCAAATATTTCATCATTTGGGAGATTTTAATGCCATAAGTTCACACTAGTAGTTTTACAGAAAGTTTAATATCTCATGATTTTTAAAAGATGGAGCAAATTATTTTATGGGGAGCTTAAGGAGGTCATCACACTCATCTTGATCAGTTTTGCACATAAAGGAGCTTCTGGGTAAGAGTTATACAAAAGGTCAATTTTTCAGCACTCTGACACACAGAGTCGAAGTCGTGTATATGGAGTTTTTTCCAAATAGTGTATGCAGCCTCACAAGGTAATGTTTGGTGTATTTTATTTATCTCATACATATTTTGAAACAAATTGAAAATTCAAAATAGGCAATGGTGGAGGATTTTCTATTCTTGTCGTAATTTTACCTTTTCACTATGTAACCGCTTCCAAAAAATATCAATTATTTGGCAGAATATTCAAGAAAATCAAATATGGTTGATTTCATATTGAATGTGCATTAAAAAAATTGTAAAGGTTGCTGGAATGGAGTGGTATTTCAAGAATTTTAAATAAGGTATTGAAATTTGAAGTAATGGAGAGAATATGAAGTGTCATATTCTAAAGAAAATGGAAGAACTCTTTAGAGGCTAAAAAAATAGCAAGAGTAAGTGCCATTTTTATAGAGAAAAGAGGTTCACACTAGAGAGGAGTGGGTAGAATGAAAGGAAGCTGCTAGATTTTAAGAGAGGGGCAACATAGCCAGAAACATACAATGCCAAGAAAACAGAAAAGAAGGTGTAAGAAGGGTTGCATTGAAAATTGTTTGGATTGTTGAAATGGGGAGTTAGAAGAGACTCCAAGAGAATCAATAGAGGGGAGCTATGAAGCTCTACAAAGAAAAGAGTGAACAACAAGACAGATAGAGGAGTGATTCAAGCAAAGAGAAATAAGAAGAGAATAGAAAAATTGTGTGACAGAGGGTTTGATTGGAGGAGAACCAACAGAAGTGAACAACAGAGTGTAAATAAAGGAATGGTTTTGTTGTAGGGAACAAGCAAATGAAGGAGGAACAACAAAGATGCCATCATGGTAGAATGATTTGCATAGAGATAAGCTCTATTGTATATAAATTCATTGTATTTGTTGCATAAAACCTTGCATAATCAATAATTAAATGTTTCCAACAAAAATTGAAGTTGGAATAAAATTGAATGGGATGTTTGTAATGGACTGTGTAATTTTTGCATTTGATTGAATGGAGAGTGATAGGGATTTATATTTATGTAGTTGCTATAGCTAAATTTGCATTGCCAAAGATTAAACAATTTGATATCTTTTGTGATTGAAATTCATCTATGTTGCGGGTTGGGTATGTGGAGTTTGTGAGCAGAGAGTTTTTTTTCTATAGATTCTACTTGTGCCATGGAATTGAGTTGAGTGTGTGGGCAGCGAGAGGGAGTACCTCTTGCATCAATTTTGACCCTAGCACCAAAAATGGACAATAGAGAGGCACATTAGAGTACTTTGAATTACTCAGACATCCATGTAGTCTTGGATGATGAGCACTTCTTGACTTTTCTGGAAGAAACTTTGTATATAGAAGTTGTTCCCCTTATTCTATGGAGTCTTTCCATGCTAACACTTCATTGATAAGTGTCATGGTTTGGAATTTATTCCCTCTTTTGCGTTGGGAAGCATGTCTTTGCACAAAATTGACTAGTGGTCATCCCAATTGGTCAAGGGCTTGTGCCTCTTAGTTGATCTATCTTTTTTGTGAGTTTTTCCCTTGAGTTGGGTTATTGTTTTGTGCCATCATGGATTGGATTTGAGGTAGTTGTCACCCTCATCCTACTCCTTGTCTGAATGAGGAAGGGCAGGTGTAAAAAGATAGGGGGCCAAAAAGTGGCCAAAATTCTTAATTTTTTTAAAAAATCCATAACGCGCTCACGCTAGAACGCAAGCGCGTTATAGTTGTTTATAACAAAAAAAAGCAATATTTGTCATTTCTTGCATTTGCATTTTCTTACAAACCTGTGGCCTACAAACCCTTGAGAGCGCACTCACATTATTAGAGGTCAAATTCTTCACCAAATATTTGTTGATTCTTCATCAAAATGCCGCCACGACGTCAGGAAGGCCAAAGAAGTAAGTTTTGTTTGTTTTTTGTGTGAATTTGTTACTAAATAGGTAGATTTAAGTGGTTTTTTGATGTAAATTTCTTTAATTTACAAGAATTGATAATGCAGCTCCTCCTCCTCCTAAAAATCCTCAATCACCTCAACACCAAATACCTGATGAAGAACAACCCCAACAACAAACACCTCCAGTAATTCCTCAATATTACATGACATGTCGTGTGATATTACTAGCTTTTGTGTGTAAGATGTTACCCACATTCTCATATGCACTCATTAGATTCTTGACAATAGATTTTTCACTTGAAGCCTCTAATGTTCTCAACCCAAGAATTTTCATGATGGACCTATACTTTATACTTCGCATCATTTCAACAAATAGTTGACATTTGCAGTCTCATTTAACTTTTCAAAGAACACTGTCCAAATCTTATGACCATATCTTCTACAAGTGCATTTTGGAATCTTACCTTCCATTGGCTGCAAAATATTCTCATTAATATCAATCAAATACTTTAGCTTTCTATGCAAAATTCTAGGTGGTGTTGTCAAAGGTAAATTCATCTCAACATTAGGAATTTCATCAATATTTAAACGAGATGGGCTAGATGGCATACCTTCGATTAGAGATGGAATAGATGACGTACCTTGAGGTTGAGGTGGGAATGATGGCTTACCTCCTTTCTCACATGTGAGTGATGATGTACTCTCAACTTGAGATTCTATAGATGGTGTCCCTCCATCTTGACTTGCGGTAGAGGACGTGTCTCCAACTACGGTATTCAAATCTCTCATAGCACATAGTTTTTGCATTCATTCCTTTTGTGCCGCCAATACCATATCTCTTGTTGATGGTTGAGGTTCCTCTTCAATTGGCATGTCTTCGACAATCATTTCCAATTTTCTCTTCTCACAAAGTTCCCTCATACTTGCTACTTTCTTTGCATTCTTAGCTTCTATCTCTTCCTATGTTGGTTTAATCCTTGATTGTTTCCTTGACATGACGGAGAATTTATCTGTAGCATGATAAAGAGACAAATATTAGTTCATAAAAAATGAATCCATACAAATAAATGAAATATATGGCATTCAACCCTTCATACAAAATGTACATACAATCATCATGTAGAAGTGTAAATGTCACTCAACCATGATGAATAAACAAGTGCACTAAGAACACAAGGAAAATGGAAAGTAAATTTTTTTGAAGTATTTCTACCTTGCAAGAATTTATCATGTGAATTTACTCTAGCCATTTTCTAACGTATGACCTACCAATATAATGTCCACAAATAGATATGTATGCAAAATGTGGTAGCATAGACAAAGCACATGAATTTTTTGATGGAATGCCTTATAGAAATGTGGTCTCATGGAATGCCATGATTGTAAGATAAGCACAAAATAGATTTTTTAAAAGACCTTACAAACTTTGAAGAAAATACAATTGGCTTTAGTATAAATCCAAATTCCACAACTTTTGTCAACAGCTTACCTTTGAAACAAGGTATGGGAATCAATCAAATCATTGAAAGAAAGGGGGATTTTTTTCAAATGTTATAATTGCAACTCCCTTTGTAGCAATGTATGAGTGTTATGGTTGCAATTGCCTTAGTAGACACATGCAAAATGTGGATGCATAGACAAGGCACATGAACTATTTGACAAAATGCCTCAATGAGATATGTCCTTGTGGACTACAATGATTGCAGGATATGCACAAAATGGATTTGTTGAAAAGGCTTTAGAAAATTTCAAGTAAATGCAATTTCTAGGTGTAAAACCAAATTCCAAAGCATTTTCCAACATCTCCCATGCCTATACTAAAATGGAAGATTTGGAAAGGGGTATGCACATCCATAAAAAAGGATTGAGAAATGATGTATTATATTACATAGTTATAACTACTCTCGTAAATGTGTATACAAAATATGGAAGCATACACATGGTAGGTCAATTGTTTAACAAAATGCCTCAAATAGATGTGGTCTCATGGACCACAATGATACAAGATTTGCACAAAGTGAATTTGTTAAAAGAATCTTTTGAAACTTCCAAAAAAATGTAATTGGCAAGTGTAAAGAATTGTGTAGTTTAAAATGTGTCAAGAGGGGCTAAGGTTATAATGAGAAACAAACAATGATGAACATGGAATATGCATAATAACAAAATCAAATCATTGTATTAAGCATGTATGATAAGGGATGATAAAGAAACATAATAGAATTAAGGAAAATGTAAAGAACATGTGTAAAGACTTGACATACCTAAAAAATGGAGATTTGAATGGACAGAATACCCAATTATGTAATCTTTTTTCTTCTTGCATCAAACTCCTCAACAATTTGCATTTTTTCATAAACTTGCTTCCTTTTCAATGTTCAATTGTATATCACTCAAATAGAATTACAAACAACAATACAATTAACCAATGTATAATGTTAAATTCCTACAATTCAATCACAATTAACATTGCAACACTACAAAAATTGAAACTTGAATTGATATATATAAAATTTGATGTGAAAACTATGTTATTTCCTCCTTCCTAAGTTGGAAAACTAGAAAAAGGTGATGGAAAGTTCATGCAAAGGTGATAGAATGTAAAAAATTTGCATGTGCACTTCCCAACAACATCAAAAAACTTTTTTGTCAGAACACGTGCATAACTAGGAGAATAATAGAGCATGTGGGCCTGGATCACAGGTTTCCTAGCTATTTTACCATTTTTAGAATAATCCAAAATGTACTCACATTATAACACGAGTACATTTTAGCTTGCTATACAAAATGGCCATATTTCAACTTCTTCAAAATGAGCTCGCATTATGAAAAAGTTGATTTCCTAAAGGCTTCCTAACTCATTGTCTCATTACCCACCCCTCTCTCCCCTCTATCACTCTCACACCTATCTTTCCCCCTATGTATGTCACCCCTCTCTCCCTAGGCTATAGGTCTCTCACCTCTATATCTCTCAAATGGATCTCTAGTTATTTCCCTTCCTCTCCACCTCTCTCCCTCCTCCTTACCCATCTTTCCCTCAAGTTGTCAACTTCACGCTCTCATTTTCTTCTATCTCTCCCCTCACATCTCTATCTCTCACCTTTATCTCCCCCTCACCTCTCTATCTCTCCCCTCTCTAGGTCTCTTAGTCACTCCTTGTCTGCCTCTCCATCCCTCCTTAGCCATCTAGGTCTCTCACTTAACCCTAAACCCTTAACCTTATCCCTAAAGGCTCAACCCTCAGCCCTTAAACCTTAAATCTTAAACCCTATCCCTAAACCCGCAACCCTTGACACTATACCTTAAACCCTAATCCCTTAAATCTAAACCCTAAACCCTATTCCTAAAGCCTCAACCCTCAACCTTAAACCTTAAATCCTAAATCCTATCCCTCAACCCTTGACACTATACCTTAAAATCTAATCCCTCAACCCTTAAACCCTTAATACCTCAACCCTTAAACCCTAAACCCTCAACCCTTAAACCCTAAATCATTAAACCCTTAATCCTTATCCACTCCTCTCCTCCCCTATCTGTCTCACCCCCATCTCTCTGCTATCTCCCTCACCCCTCTCTCTCTAGGTTGTAGGTCTCTCACTTGTATATTTCTTAGGGCTCTCTAGATATTTCCCTTCCTCTCCACCTCTCTCCCTCCTCCTTACCCATCTTACCTTGAAGTTATCAACTTCACTCTCTCATTTTATTCTATCTCTCCCCTCACCTCTCTATCTCTCACCTCTGTCTCCCCCTCACCTCTCTACCTCTCCCCTCTCTAGGTCTCTCAATCACTCCTTGTCTACATCTCCATCCATCCTTAGCCATCTAGGTCTCTCACTTAACCCTAAACCCTAAACCCTATCTCTAAAGCCTCAACCCTCAACCCTTAAACCTTAAATCCTAAACCCTATCCCTAAACCCTCAACCCTCGACACTATACCTTAAACCCTAATCCCTCAACCCTAAACCCTAATCCCTCAACCCTTAAACCCTTAATACCTCAACCCTTAAACCCTAAACCCTTATACCCTAAACCCTTGACCCTTAAACCCTCAACCCTTATCCACCCCTCTCCTCCCCTATCTGCCTCACCCCCATCTCTCCCTATCTCTCTCACCCCTCTCTCCCTAGGCTATAGGCCTCTCACTTGTATATCTCTCAGGGCTCTCTAGATATTTCCCTTCCTCTCCACGTCTCTCCCTCCTCCTTACCCATCTTTCCCTCAAGTTGTCAACTTCACTCTCTCATTTTATTCTATCCCTCCCCTCATCTCTCTATCTCTCACCTTTGTCTCTCCCTCACCTCTCTACCTCTCCCCTCTCTAGGTCTCTCAATCACTCCTTGTCTGCCTCTCCATCCGTCCTTAGCCATCTAGGTCTCTCACTTAACCCTAAACCCTAACCCCTATCCCTAAAGGCTCAACCCTCAACCCTTAAGCCTTAAATCCTAAACCCTATCCCTAAACCCTCAACCCTTGACACTATACCTTAAACCCTAATCCCTTAACCCTAAACCCTATCCTTAAAGCCTCAACCCTCAACCCTATCCCTAAACCCTCTACCCTCAACACTATACCTTAAACCCTAATCCCTTAACCCTCAACCCTCAACCATTAAACCTTCAACCCTAAACCCTATCCCTAAACCCTCTACCCTTGACACTTTGCATTAAACCCTAATCATTCAACCCTTAAACCCTTAATCCCTCAAACCTTAAACCCTTAAACCCTAAAATGTCAACCCATATATACCCTTAAACCCTAGACCCTATACACTTAACCTTGGACACTCAACCTTGAACTTTATCCCTCAACCTTCAAACCTCTACCCTATACCCTATACCCTCAACCATATACTTATGCCATAAACCCTCAACTCTTATCCATATGCCTTACACCCTCAACCTTAAACCCTAAACTCTATATCTTAGACACTCAACCTTGAACAATATCCCTCAACTGTAAACTCTCAACCCTCTACCCTATACCCTCAACCATATACTTAAGCCCTAATTCCTCAATCCTCAACCCTATACCTTAAACCTTGAAATCTACACCTACAAACCCCCATCCCTATACCCTATAACCTCACCCTTATACCCTAAACCATGAATATTGTGCCTCAACCCTATACTTAAAACCTAAACCATACACTTGTTGACCTATTTTGCCTCTACCCAGAACCAAATATTTCACCTTGTATTTTCCTTGAGAATCTTTTAGAAATACATGTACAAGGTGTAAATTATTTAAATACTCATGCATGCCTTGTCAAAAAATCTCAAGATCTTGCCTAAAGGAATCCTTGCAGAAAACCCCCCAAAAAAAAACCCAGAAATCTTTTGTTTTCAAGTGCTTTCTATCGCTGGGATTTTCTCATTTCTATAGCTTGTATTTGTATGTATTTTTGAATGTACATTTGCATATACATTCACCTTTGTACATAAAAAGGAATATGCAAAGGATATATACAAGGCAAAATGTACATTGGCGGGCTTGCAAAATCTCTATCGGCCTTAGAAAATGATGAAAAAGGTGGGTTTTATGCATTTCTAAATGTATATCAGGCTTAGGAAGGTGCGTGTACAAGGACAAATCTTTTGCAGATTCCCAGGATATTCCCGGTTTGTATATTTGGTTGCAAGGAGAAACATACAAGGAAAATTATACAAAGCAAGAGATATATTACAGGAATATTCCCTCAATGCATATCGGCTTTCAGATGCATATTATGTTGTATGTTTGCACATGCAACGAAAAGATACAAGGTTTGACATACAAGTGCATCTGCTATAATGGAATGTACATTCGGCCTTGTATGTTTCTTTGTATATTTCGCTTGTATGTTTTGCACATACAAGTGAAACATACATAGAAACATACAAGGCTGAATGTACAAGAGGTGGTGCCCGCGCACATGCAAGTGAAACATACATAGAAACATACAAGGCTGAATGTACAAGAGGTGGTGCCCGCGCACAGACAAGGTCAATTGTATGTTAGAAGATACAAGTGAGCATGAACAGTGGAATGCATATTTCGCTTGTATGTTTGCACATGCAAGCCAATATACAAAGAAAAGATACAAGGGTTGCATGCAAGGTGGACTTGAATCGAAGATCAAATTCAGCGTTTCAGGTCTCGGGTCCGCCTTATATATGTATAAGTGTTTTGTATATTTGAACATGCAGGGAAATATACAAAGAAAGTGATACAAGCCGGATCCGACCCAGCAGTCAAAGGAGTTGATAAATTTTTGGGGTCCGTGGCTTGTATATTTGGCACTTGTATATCATGTGATATATAAGCAAACATACAAAGGAGGTATACAAGCCAGATTTCAACGTCTTGTCAGGCTATTTCATAAAATTTGAAGTCCGCGGCTTGCATGCACAATTGTGCTTGTATATTGCAATATGCAAAGAGCAGATATAGTTTTTAGCGATGCTCCTTGAACGATCTCAGTAATGAATCAGGCAGTGCCACGTGGTGGCAGATATACATGCAAGTTAACATACAAATGTTGGGGCCCGCATATACAAAAGGAAATTGTATGCATATACAATTTCAAAATTCAAAGGGGATATTCAAGTCCGATATACAAGGCGCCATGCATATACAAAGGAGTTGTAGAGAAGGTTTTGGATAGTGATTTAGGCGGCAAATGCAAGTGATATATACATAGATGCAAAGCGATATATATAGGCGGTTGACCAAAACTTTGACCACCTGTATCTCCTCCGTCTTGGCAAATTTTGACCTGTTGTAAAAGACAAAGTTGCATATTTTGGTCCCCTCTTTCATTTGGTAGGGTTTTTAGGAGTTTTTGTCACCTTTCTATTTTCAGATCTGGCTTTGCATGTCTTGGGCGACTGGACGTTTCAGCGACTACATTGAGCAGATGAAGATACTTTTGGCATTCATTGCTGCACCGTGATAAGGCAGCTCGCATTGATGGTAAAGGATATTTCTTTACCATCTGTTTTCAGATTGAGGAGTAAGCAGCTGCAATAAAGACTAACAAATATCTCCTACCTGCCCAGTGCCAGATATTTGATGCCATAACCGATGCGGCTGAACAGTCATTCATGTAGATATTTTTCTGTCCCAGCTCTTAGAACAAATTTTGTAACTGACTAAGGATAAATGAAATGATATATATACAAGTAAAAATAGATGTACTGAGGGTTGGTTGTTCTTTTGGGCTATTCTTTGTAATGACTATTTGGCCTCTATGATCAATATAAACTGGTATTTTTGCCTCTCTTATTATTTTTTGGCCTGTGTCTGCTCTTCTGGACCTCTTTAAAATTAATATGGGTCTGTGTAATGTCTTTCCAGCTATGAGATTATTTCTGTGTCTATTCAGTTGCAGCCAAACACATTTAAACCTGGTGTATCACTTAGTTTATTTCAACATTTCTTTTTAGCATTCCTTCTAACCCTTTTCCCAGCAAGCATTAGCACTAGGTTTAGATGAATTTCTCTGAGCATTAGGCTTAGAGAGAGGAAGTCAGCCTTCTCCGGAGGTTTGATCTCATTTCGCAAGGTCCCACACTTCGAGATCATTCCCATGTTACTCTAGATTGCTGAAGTTTCACAACTGCAGCATAGGGTGCAAATCTAGGTGATAACAACACTCTCAACCCAAGTCACCCTATGCCTTATATACCCTCAATCCATATTGTAAACCCTAAACCCTAATCCCCATACCTTACACACTTAATCTTATACACTCAACAAGCTAAATATTATCCCTCAACTGTAACCTTTAACCCTCAACCCTCAACCCTAAATACTATACAGGCTTAGGTCCTTATATACCCTAAACTCAAAGCCCTTAAATACATACATATAAGCATAGTTACATACATACATACATACATACATACATACAACCATACATATATACATACATTCATACATATAAGCATACATACATACATACATATATACATACATACATGCATGCATGCATACATACATACATACATACATACATGCATACAAGCATGCATACATACATTCATACATATAGGCATACATACATACATACATACATACATACATACAAGCATACATACAATTTGGCATACCTACATAGATACATACATACAAGCATACATACAATTTGGCATACATACATACATACATAAATGCAAATATATATACAAACATACATACATCAAACATACTTAACAAACATCGGGCAAACTTTTGCAAAAGTGAAAAAAATGCAAAGCAAAAAATAACGTGAGCGCGTTATAACATGCTCGTGTTATATGTTGCTTTGGGATTTGCTTTGGATTTCCAACCCAAAGGTTTGGAGTGCCTCCCTAATGTCCAAAGACATGTTTTTGCATATTCTACAGGATATCACATAATCTCGTTTGTGCTAACTGTCAGGTTTGCATGTGTTTCAAAGTCAAACAAATCGAACACCTGGGTAATATTAGGCTTTCTCTCAACTATTTAATGATGTAATTTTTTTTACATTTTGACAATGCTAAGCCTTTCATCTTTAATTTCTTTTGTTTGTGTGTTCATTTTTTTGGCAAAAATCAGTGTTTGGTATTTTTCTCTTTATAAATTAACCGTTCACTGAAATTTCAAATAAATTACATTTTTATAAACTAGACTCCATTCTACACATTAAAAAAAAAATCAATTAGTTTTCAAAATTTATAGGGGTAGCATAGCCAAAACTCTATTTTTCAAGATGTGTCCAGTTTAAAAATTAGTAAAAAATCAAATATTCATTAAAAATTATCAGAAAAATCAGGCATAAACTGCATGTTGTTAGCTAATTTCTCACTGACGTGATTTTAAAAATACCAAAAAAAAGTTAACCTTTTGAGGGAGCCACAAAACACACTATCATCTATGTTATGTTTTTTTGATAGAAACAACACCAATTTCTGTGGCTCCCTTTTTTTAACCCCTTAATCTATACCATTTTAAAAAAAAATTAGTAGTTTAGAAAGTAGACTCAGAGCACTACAAACATTTTTTTTGTTGCATCTTAAAATTTTGAGTGTAACTATGTTCAATTTCTCATCCAAGGTCAGTATTTCTTAATTTCAGAAAGAAAAAAAAAGTGGCCACTTAAGACCCCTTTTTGACCCCCCATCTTCCTACACTTACCTGGAAATAAGGTCATGGGCATATGATTATCGTCGTGGAGGAAGCTCCATTCTCTCACATAATCATCATGGTGACTTAGCACATGATGGGTGAACTCTTCCACTTCTATCAGCTTGCCTAGTGCAATAGTGATGTCATCTTAGGTCATGTTGTTCTTGTCACAACACTTTGTGTGCACATGAGTGTAATGCGATGCATGCAAATGTTGCACTTGCAAATGTGAAAAATTTGTTCATCTGGTGTTTGTTCGATTAATGTCTTGGGTGAAATCCATAAGTACTATATTATGTTTTTCTTATAATAAACCAACAATGACTGTATATGCCAATATTTTAATTCTAATGTCTCTTTAAACTCTTTTTCAAGAATTATTCTATCAATGTTTTGTAGGTCTTTTCCTTGAGCACTATATATATATATATATATATGTATGTATGTTTGTATGTATGTATGTATGTATGTATGTATGTATGTATACTTTTATTAGAAATATATGCTCCCTTGTATTCTAAATATTATCTAAACAAGACATATGGCTTGATTTATATAATAAATCATTTTAATAAACCTTATATTTACATATATCGATTTGCTCTAATACTGTGGCTTCGCATACTACATGCTGAAAAATATTTTATGATCAGTTATATAGCTTGAATTATATTTCGAAAGTGCTAATCCTAACATACTGACCAAATTCGTTTGCCCTAAAACATGATTTAACTCTCAAGTAGATAGAATAACCCTCAATAATTAACAAAAAACTCTTCAAATTTTAAAATAATAATAATGTATAATTCTAATTCTTAAATACTTCTTTAAGAGAAGATGAAATAACTTTTAAGTAATTAATTATGAACAAAATAAAATAATTTTTAACTTGTGAATAATTGTAAACTAATAAAATAAGTTTTAGTAATTAGTTATAAGGAAATTGGGTGCTCATTTAAATAAATAGAATTGTGATTTTATATATTACTCTTCATAAAGAAATAGTTATTCTTTACATATTTCATAGCTGCATAACTTAACTTAGTATTATAATGTGGCTTTAATCTCATTAGTGCATTTGACCTCAACCCTAATGGCACGTCTATCCTACTCATTTCCCTAAAAGAAGATGTGTTAATTTTGTTTTCTTAGGAAGTTTGAGAGCCTCCCATAGGTAGGCTTCAACTAGGAAGAGGGGTTTTCATCATTTTACCCACTTATTAGATTATGAAATTTTATATTAATTTTCTCCTTAAAATCCAAATTTTTTGGTCCCTCAAATTTATGCACTTACCCACAATAGAAGAATATAATAAGAAATGTTCTACAAATACTTTATAATAATATGCCACTTCGAGGGGGAAACTTCCTAAACCACTTCAAGGGGGATACCTCCAATAGTCTCTAGTAAGAACACAATACTCAATATGATGATAATAACTAACCTCTACCTCCTATATATACCATACTTATGCCTTCAGTTCCACTCAAGCTAACTTAACTACCTATATAAGACTATATTAATGATTATATAACTTAATTAAGAGTCAAGGTAGCCATAAGTTGACTACTCATAACCCTATGCACACTATAGGGTTAAGGGCATAGCATGCCCCCCACTTCACACAAGTATTGTCCTCAACATTGATCAATTTGGATGTTTCTACATAAAATATTCATCTTCCCATGTGATAGCTTTGATGAACAAATACTTCCATTTAATGAGATACTTTGGGATTGTCCCAATCCTCAGCCTCTTCATGTGTGTGGAAATTAACTCAAGCTCCAAGATGTATCTTTCCTTTGTATCTAGCTAAGGTAGCATTGTCTATGTTAGAATTTTGCATTGATCTACTTGCCTCTTCATTTTATTTTTTGCCTTTGCCTTGTTCTCCTTGAGACTAGAGAGTACCTCTCATTGGTGTTGAATGTGTTCTTCAACTTATCTTACCTTTTGATGTGCCTTTGAAGAAGAGGTGGAGGGTGGTAGATGATACCCTAGCATTGATTGAATGAAATAATAAAGATCTCCTTTAGGAGGCAATCATTTTTTAATTTCACCAAGTAGTGATAATGCATGAAAATATGTTATTGGCTTGAATTCTCCTTCTTTTTCTTCTTCTCTATCTTCTTCTTCTCCTCCTCCTTCTTCTTCTCCTCCTCCTACTCCTCTTTCCCCTTCTCCTTCTCCCTATTCTTCTTCTCCTTCTTCTCCTTCTCCTTCTCCCACTTCTCCTTCTCCTTCTACTTCTCCCACTTCTTCTCCTTCTCCTTCTTCTTGCATATTCTTCATCGATAATGAGTTACAAGATCCCATATGAGTGCTAGCATTTAAATCTAAATTGAATAGCCTGGAAAATCTATCTTGATTTCTTGAAACACCAAGTTGTGAGAATGGTATCTGCTAGAATTAAACATTGCTATTTACCAATGCATTGTAGATGCTAGATATATCGTCTTGTATGGTATCCAATTTTCCCTGCAAGTGTTGTATATCCTCCATCTTGTTGGTTTCATCCCTTACCTCTTCCATGGATATGATGTCCATCTCCTCTATTAATGAATTACCCTTTTCAAGAGTCTAACTAGGAGTGTAGGATTCTTGCCCATGTCTCTAGTTTGTGGTCCAACCATGTAGTGCAAGTTCTAATTTTTTGTTGACCAAAACTAGATCAAATGATTTCTAAATTTTTTGAACCCCAAAATTAAAATTTCAAAGAGTATACCCCTAATGATTTTGTCCAATCTTTCCAAAAATATAAAAAATCTAAAAAATTCCACAAATTATAATGTATAGACTGAATTTATGAAAAATCCTAAAATTGCAATAACTTATTGAAAATAGCTCCACATGCCTCTAAATTAGAGCTGTAAGTAGATCAGTGTGCCCTTGTTCAACCCTCCAAATTTTAGGGAAACAAAGACCTTAGGATGAACCAAGATACTTGAGATTAGATCAAATCAAGGTTTTTGATCCCTAAGATCACACAAAGTGCAAGGGGAGAGCATACATCTTGATTGACCCCAAACAAATCAAACAAGTTCTTTTCAACCCCAAAATAGATATTCCTAGATTTAGTGTAAAAAGATGAGTCCTTCGACTCGCATGCTACAAAAATACAAGATTAGTAGTTGATTAAAAAGTCTTGGACTAATGATTTTTGCACAAAATGATGTTAGATGTATAGGAACATGTACAAGATTACATAATTCAGGGGTTAGATTGATCAGATTTGAAGAAAATTGAAGAAAAATGATAAAGACCCTAGGGAGTCCCACCGAGTGTGACAAAATGTATACAATAAGTAGTGGACAGTTCACGGAAGTAATTACCGGTGATAACCAGCAACTAGGGTGAATTTAGGATTTGGACCAACCCTCACGAACTCGCCGTTCAAAATTGATAAAAGTACATACAGCGTAAAGTTTAATCAGCCAGCACATTATGCAAGCACAGCTGGCGCACACACAAACTGATGTTTAATGAAATGAAAAGCTCTAATCTGATGAAACAAGTAAAGTACATACAGCATAAACTGAAACAACATACAACATAGAGTTTAAACAGCTTACATACTATTGATTGTTTGGAACATTTAAAGACCTGATACTTCTACAGTTTATTAATCTTAAATTGGAGAGCTTCTGGTATGTAATTTTAGAAAAGATTTTATATCAACATTTTAAATCATCCTCTCTAATCCATCATCAAAATGAAGATAACTAAAATTAACATTTCACATTTCAAATTTCAAATAACAAACACCTGGACTACTTACAGGAAGATGTCCCACAATAGACAAGTTTGGATTGGGGTCGGTCTCCTCCACAGGGAGATAATACAGCGGCTTTGTGGAATGCGGATACCAACCCTTCACCACTATTTTCTCCACAATGTCGATCAACCATGAGAAAATACCGCCACTGGGGCAAGGATTCCAGCCTAATGAACTCGAGCTGTAGTGATTACAACGAAGATGACAATTTATGGCCTTGGTATGAACACGATTCCCAGCGTAATGGACACGATCTGTGGCGATGCCATTTTTGGATGGTAGCTTTTGGACCCCAATAAATAACGTCTGTTCCGTGATGTGTGGGTGTCATCTTTTCATGAGAGGATAATTTTGAGTGACCCCAACAAATCGAAGGATGATCTTATCTTCACCACTTTAGGCATTAACTATGTAGAGTGTGTTGTACTTACAACAAATTGTAAGTTTTTAACAAATTCAATTATCGTAGTCCATTTAAATTTTAGGATTTTTTTTTCTCAAAACATGGGGCTGATATTTACTCTAGTTATGAATTTTGTGATAGGTAGCAATGCTAAAATCTAAAGTTTGTTGCCCTATTTTGTAAAAGGTTAATGAAGAAAAGGATTCCTCTAATGATTGAGAGAATTCTTCTTCTTTACCTACAATATTTCTTATATCTATGCTTATGTGAAGTTTCCAAACTCTTGTTAGTTCTTGCATATCTTTTACAATGATCTCATCTGAATCTTATGTAATACCATGTAATATTTGGCTCTAAAGATAGCCACTCAAGATCAAGGAGCTCTAATGAAAGCACAAGAGAAAACCAAAATGAGAGAATAATTCTATTCTATTAAATGATGCAAATTATATAGTATTGATTTGATTAATGTATAAGATAGCCCTTGTATTTATAGGCAAGGGTGAGACATTGGACAACATAGGATTATAACAAGTGTCATAATCATTAAATTCCCTAAGTGACTTTAACCAACTAGGTGTAAAAAGAACCTAAAAGTGAACCAA
Organism: Cunninghamia lanceolata; assembly: GCA_027924645.1. Classification (NCBI taxonomy): domain Eukaryota; kingdom Viridiplantae; phylum Streptophyta; class Pinopsida; order Cupressales; family Cupressaceae; genus Cunninghamia; species Cunninghamia lanceolata. The sequence continues at coordinate 19,100,841 of BSBN01000520.1, read as the reverse complement.
TTAGGTAGTATACCATGTTCACACCAATACCCCTCTTAAGTGCAACTTAGGAAGGAAAGTTAGATGGATGGATCTTGACAAATGTGTATCCATGTTAGGTACACATGTACAAATACCTCTGTTGGAGTCATATATTTGACCCTCACAACCCAATAGATCATGCAAAACAAGGATATGCCTTCTACAATGTATTTATGATATGCCAAATATGTAATATATTCATACAATATGTGTGAATCCAAAGAGCTTAAAAATTGTATATGAAAACCCAATTATATAGAAAAGGGGTCATAGTTTTTTTAGTGGCAAATCTTCACCATTTGGCAAATAGTTGAAATCAGGACCTCTAAAAATAGTGAATAGTACAAGCTAAAAAGGAGATTGAATTGCCTGATTTTTACAAAAAAATAATTTCGTCTCAATTAATTCGCCTATGCATTTTTTTTAAACTAATAAATCGAATTGATTCACCATGCAAATGATGCATCATTAGAACTAATTCGCCGATAGTTTATAATGTAATTACAAATCTTAATTATATTCACAAGTAATATTATATTCCTACCGTTAATTTTGGGGCAATATCGCCACTAATAATAAATTACCATTTGATTTTAGGGATATTTTAGCTTTGAATAGAGCTTTTATTTGTTTCCATCGATTAGCTTTTTAATCAGATGGTTGTAGGTCAATTTCGTGAGATCGTGTGGCTCAAAAAAAATTCTAGGCCTCGACAAGCCTTTTAAAAGGAACATGCATATAGGTCGTGGAATTGACCTACAACCATCTGATTAAAAATCTAATCGATGGTAACAATTTCACTTTTCTTTTAGTCTTATTTGTAAACTGAGATTTTTTAAAAATACTTAATCCGTGTGTGCTCCAACGCATTTTGGATAGTGAATTTGTGCTAGGAAAATTATAGCACTTAGCTAGCACTCGCTAGGATTTTATAAGTTTTTTAGGGGGATTCCTTAAAGTTATCACTGAAAGGGGTGAGATGAGAAGGTAGTTGTGGACTCTAACCACCTTGCATGCACATAGGACAAGTGTGATAAGTGTGTTGAATGTGTGCATGAAATAAGTGTCTCAAAAGGTGAGTACATGTGTCTCAACCACATAAAGTGAGACAAACAGGAAAAAGTCCCTAACTGGAGACTTAACAAGTGTGAATAAGACTCTCCTAGATAGGTTAAAAGCTAACTAGTTGGATAATGTCTTATTTTACACTAACACCCCCCTTAAGTGCAACTTAGGGAGAATAGATATAATGATAATGATGGGTTTTGACTACAAGGTTGTGTTAGGTATCCATGTACAAAAAAAAATCTCATAAACATAATAAAGGAGAAAACCTAGTAAGAAATAAAACTCCTCTCCAAAAGAGAAAAGATACATGATAAATGTACAAGTGAATGAGAAAGAAGGATGACATACATGAACCCCCAAGGACTACTTCTAACACTAATGTACAATAAATTCTCACCCCATAGGAGAGAAAAAAGAGAAGGTCTGTGTACCCCCCCAAAAAGTGAGAAGGAAAGAACTCCATGTGAGGAAATGCTCCCTCCCAAAACTTAGACGAGAAGAGAAACCATGTAGCCTCCCCTCAAAGTGCCTCTTGTAGTGTTGGTAGATGCTTGACACTAGAAGTTGAAGATGATCCATGATCATTGAACAACATTTCTCGCCTTGGGAAGAAATAGAACTATAGATGTGTAAAAGATAGCTCCCATTTTGGATAGGAATATGTAGGAAGAAGGATGAATGTATCTGAATGTTGCACATGATCCAAAGACAATGATGAAGCCCAATACGATGCCGTCGAATGCTGCTCAAAGATTTCCAATCCACTGTCAAATTTTGATGAAAGAATATGAGGATGAAGAGATATTTGAAGAAGATGACGGTGATGCAACTCCATTGAAGCTATCATCAAATAGAAGATGGATGTCATCAATTGTGTCTTCCAAATCTACAATGTGGGACTCTACAAACAAGGATGACATGTCTAGTAGAAATGTGTCCCAATTAGGTGGATCTAGAAAACTAATATCAATGTCCCAGTGCGCAGAATCTCTAGAAGCCATGGATGAGTCAACATTGGATTCGAATGTAGCAGAAATTGATGGAGGAGATGAGATCTCAATGCAAGTCATCAAAATACATTATATATCCCCAAATGATGGTGTTATCTTACAAGATGTCTGAGTGAGATTATATGATGATTCTACATATGTTGGATTTGGTAAATCAGTGTTATGATCTAGAAGATGCTATTTCATTTCAATAATTTGATTTAGCAAACATTCATCTTCAATATGATTTTTCTTTCCACAGCAACCATAATTTACCTTCAATGATTTTGGAGGATTTCATAGAAAACTTAAATGGAACTTTTACGAGAGAGAGTAAGAGACATGATTATCTTACCCAAGATAACTCAACCAAGAAACTCTTAGTGTAGGTTTTTATTTTCCTAGTGGGTTATTTATTTTCCTATTCCTAGGTTTTTCCTACACATATAATTAAGCTTACTTAGGGTTAATTAAGTGAGTATTAGTGTGATCAGGTGCAAGGTGTCAACATCTTCCATGGGAGTTACACTTTCCTATTTTAGGCTATTGTGGTGGACTCTTCCCATTGGTTGTATTTGCCACCTCTCCCCTCTCTCATATTCTATATATACTCACCTCCTAGCTAGTCTTTTAAATTATATTATGCATCTTTTTGTTTTTTGCATTCTCCTAATGGTATTTTGCTTTATGAGCATTTGCATTTCTCTCTTGGAGACTAAATCTATGTTGTTATTTTGATCTTGTATCATTTTATTTCATAATTTGATATCTATTAAATCATACTAGTTTTCTGGGTTATTGATCTTTTCAGATTCTAACAAAAACTAGTAAAAAGAATGCAAAATCACTAGATTACCCCTTGATTCAATCAATGAAACCCTTGAGAAATTTTTAGTAATCTGGCACTTTATATTTAGTGTTTTTTACAATTATCACGAAGAAGATTTGATGTACAATGATTACAAATTCTCAAAATGGGGCATATGTTGAAAGTATAATTCTTAATTATTGTCAATAAAACTAATAGCACCAATGTGTAGTACTAAAAAATAGTTAGTTTCAAAAAAAGGGCCCCAAAAAGGAGTCCATATGTGCTCAAACAAGCCCTCTAAAGTTCCAAAAATGGGAACTGAGCAAGGTTACAGTTGAGAATCTAAGATTTTACAAAAGTTCATACTTTAAAATTACAAATTGGTTACACCATGAGGTAGAGAACAAAAAAATACACTAAAAAATGTGTATGTATGCGTAAGATATGAACCTCTAAAGTTGGGGTGCCAAAAATAAAATGTAGATGGAGAAGGGGGGAGAAATTAGGGAAGAAGTAATTATGTCAGTATGACATCATGATGATGTTAGTAGAATATACTTCTAATATTCTTCAAATATGCTAAAAATATTCTCAAGCCCTCGAAACCACTGACGATTAGCCCAAAAACTGTTTTCCAAGTGCAAAATTGCCCTTCTCTTTGTCGAAACCATTGTTTGCTTCCTGCAGGTGGTTTTAGCCAGAATATTCTTCCAAAATATTATAGAGGGTGGTGATGCATGGCCAGTGGTACCACTCAGGTGGGTGGTGGTGAGGTGGTTGTTGGACGATGAGAGATGATCCATAGGGTAAAAATCCCAACCAGCAATTGCTAGTTAATAACAAGTGAATTAGTTGAATGTCTATCATGAAAATACTTTAACCCAAGGGTAAAAAAACTATGACTGTTACCTATAAAAGAGAGCAGGGAATATTCTCTATATCATAAAACAAGAAAACCAATGGTTAAAGATGTAATCCGTTAGATAAAAGTGACGACTGTTGGTTAAAAACATTCACAGAACCGTAGGAAGATGTAGAGGTCATACGATTGTACGGTGGTATGAAAATCATATAATTATATGGTCATATAGGTTCATGCAGTCCATATTTCCATACATAGCAATAAGGCCCCCAAGATGAAATTCACCGAAAAATTCTAGCTTTAAAATATGACATATTTTATGTCAAAATTTGTCTCTTAGGCCTTTTGAGCACAATGGCGATGTTTGTTTGGCTCCAAGATGCGCTGTATGAAAACACTTGGCCAAAACCCCTTAATTTGAGAAGGTGCTTACAACTTTAAAGCTCTGAGACCATGTTGGAGTTAGATATTTGATCTTCACATTCCAATAGATCTTGCAAAACAAGGATATGCCTTCTATAAGAGATTTCTGATATGCCATCTATAAGAGATTTTTGATATGACAAAATATGCAAGATATTCATATAATTAATGTGTGAAGCCAAAGAGCTTACAAATTACATGTGAACCCCTGATTATATACAGAGGGGGTGAGATGAGAAAGTAGTTGTGGACTCTAACCACCTTACATGCACATAGGACAAGTTTGATAAAGGTATCATGTGTGCATGAGATAGGCGTCTTAAAAGGTGAGTACATGTGTCTCAACCACATGAAGTGAGACAAAAAGGAAAAATTCTCTAAGTGAAGACTTAACAAATGATGCAATCAAGACCAAGGGGTTTTATCAAACTACCCAGTCATTTCGCCAATCAACACAACATAAGCATATATTCAATATAGAAATCTGAAACAAATTTCTTAACTTCAAAACATTAGTATTTACAAATTATTTGGCCCTTCACAGCCTCAGCATTACACTGCAATATTCAATCGACTATGTGCTTACAACACCAAAAACACCTTCCAACGAATGTAGAGATTGCCCCCCAATCTATTACTCACCAACTTTACATAAATGACAATCATTTTTATATTCTTCTTGCATGGAAGTTAAACCATTAAGGAGTTTGCTCAATTATGGAACTAAATAGATAGGTATTTAGATAACCACTTGACATTTCAAATTCTCCCAACGAACTAGTGATGACATTGTTCGATTATTATATAACCGCCTTTTGATCAATTTATCTCTTCATGAACCATTCACATTTTCCTCGGCACCCTAACACACCATAGATCTTTTCTCTTTTGTCGCCTCTATCAGTAAAAAATAAACTTTTCAAAACCTTTCAAATGCTATCAGCAAATGTTGCATTTTTTGAACCTCCATCACAATGCTTATCAGCAAAAGTTTAGTTTTTCTAGCCTTAGCTATGATTGCTTGTTGGCAAAAATCAACTTTTTAAAACTTGGACTTTGTCACTTATGCCTTCGCCTCAATTAGTGATTTGATCATTTTTTGAACTTGCTCTTTTTTAACTTTATCGGTAGAAATTGATTTTATCGAACCTTGGCCTTGGTCTTCTATCATAAAATTCTCCTGCTGTCAAACTGAAAGAGACTTAATCATTTCCTCTTATCAAAAAAACATGCTCTTCCCAAACTATTATCGGCATATCAGCGAATTCCAGGAATAACGAATTAGTTCCCAAACAAAAAATAGTTTACTGATACCAAGTGTTAAGCCAACAACTCTTTATATCAGTGAAACTAATCTTTAATGAATCTTTTTCTTTTCTTCTCAAAACCTATGTTCATTTGCTTGTCAGCAAATCGGCACTATTTAGAACCCCCAAACTAACCAAAGACTTAGGGCTTTTCCTTCTATCAAGAATATTCCAATCCCACAAACCTTGGAATCTGACTTCACAAACTTCAAGTATCTCAACTTCTACTTCATTGCCTATTGGAAAATTGAAGAAACTACAAACTGCATTCCACAAGGCCTTTATCAAAAAAATGTCATATCGATGAACCTAAGGATTCGCGAACTAACAGCTTCTCTGACTAGTTTTAAATCTTTCATCGTTGCCAACAACAAAGATATTTTACTCAGACTCAATAAAGTTCCAAACGACTAACTGATGACTTCAGACAACATTAAACTTCCCTCGAAGGCTTGAGTCAAGAAAGTTGCCTGTCAGTGAACCAAGAAATCGGTAAACTGTCGACTGACAAACTAGAGATTTTTTCAATTGGTCATAACTTCATCATTTTTCATCCAAATTTCACCAAATTGGAATTGGGGATGCCCATTAGACTCTTCTACATGATTATGCTCTTATCTTGGCCAAATAAATCTACATTTGCTCTAGAAACATAGAACCAAAACTGTAAGAAATAAAAGCCAAAAACTAACTTAGAAAATAAAATATATTTTTTGTGACACAAGATTTCCAGTGAACTCAGATGCTCTTGCAATAGACACACCAGTTAAGTGAAATGTTCCATGAATTGGAAAACTCATGAATATTTGAAAATGCTTGAGCTGGTGATCCCATGCTTTTTCTTTATCCAAACCTCATCTTTGTCTACCTGACCTCTCCTCTTCATCACTTGCTGAAATGCTTCACTTCCACTTGCACCTCCTGGGCTACACCCCTCTTGAAAAATTTCCAAGTGTCCAAACTGTGACTTGTGTTGTTTTCTCTCCAAGATACAATTCCTTTGTTCAACACTCACAATCTTTACCTTGTTGGCCACTACTTTATGTTGTTGTTACACAAAACTAGTACCACTCCCTCTATCTTCAACCATAGTCCGCTTCATGGGAGCCTTCACTGAGTCATTCTCAATCTCTCTTGTCACCTATAGCAACTGTTTGTCAGAGTTGCAACAAACTATTAAACTACTCTCTTTCACCTGTAGTGTCTTCTCTTTTACTGAACTCAACACATACTTATGCCCATCCTTCACAATAGTATACAAATTCCTTTTACCATCATAGATTGCTTCCCAATCAAACTTCCGAGGTCTACCCAACAACACATGACAGGTACTCATTGACATAACATCACACAAGACTTTGTCCTTATATGACCCAATCTAAAAACTAACCATGCATTGCTCTTTCACAACTAATTCATGTTCCTTTTGTAACCAGGTAACTTTATAAGGGCTAGGATGTTTCATCTTTTTCAAACCTAGCTTTTCTACCATCTCCTCTGAAACTAGGTTATCAGTACTACCACTATATATAATTACTTTACAACACTTACCTCTAGACTTGCATATAGTTCTGAAAAGACTTCTCCTCTAAGATGCTTCATCCTTCTTCACTTCTGGTGTTATCAGTACTCTCTTGAACATAAGAGACTCCCCTTCTTCATGCTCTTCCATTTTCAGTGATGCCACATTCTCTTCATCTTCTTGTACATATTAATTAGGGCCACACTTTTCTTAGTCTTCTCCTGATGTAATTATGGACATTCATAAGCTCTATGTCCTACCTCACCACACTGAAAACATTTCCCAAGGAATCCCTTGTTGCTACTACGACATCCTCCTATAGAGTATTCTCTTCCTCTCACTCCTTGACTTGACTCCTTATTCCATTTGGAACTTACTTCTTCTTCCTGAACTTGTTTTCCTTTTGTTATTGCTTCCTTGTCCTCTCCTGGCTGAAAATTTTCTTGTTCCTCTTACAGTACTCTGTTGTCTTCTTTCTATCTTTTCCTCTGCTTTCAAAGCATATTGATATGCCTCCTCTAGTGTAGAAATCTTTAGCATACTCATCTCATCTTGTATATTAAACCTCAACCCATTGATATATCTGGCTACTTTATCTTTATCCATTTGATGATGCCCATATCTAAATACTATTTTATAAAACTCTTCAGTACAATCCTTTACGCTCATATCTTTCTACTTCAAATTTTGAAGTTTTTTTAACATCTCCAACTGATAATCTCCAGGAATAAATTTGGTTTTCAATCGAGTAACCATTTGATTCCACCGGGTTATTCTCCCATCTCCATTAGCCACTCTCTCTCTTTGAAAATCCTACCACCATAAAGAAACATGTCCTTTGAGTTTTGTTTGTGCCAATCTCCCCCTCTCAGGGTCATGAATATTTTCATATTCAAACTATTCTTCTAATTCTCCTATCCAATCTATCAATTCATCGAGATTCAAAGTTCCAAAAAAATTAGAAATTTCTATTTTGTTACCTCCTCCAACTCTAGAAAGCATTCTCAGGAATCGTTCTTCTCCAACATCTACTGGTTGTCTGTTGTCTCTTTCTCGTTCATCCTCTACAATTTCTTCCTCATCATCAGCATGATCTTCCACACAATCTGGGTTTCTTCTCAACCCAGCAACTAAATTTTACAACTTGTTCCTCATTTCCACACGAAACTCTTTTAACATTTCCTCCATAATGGGAACTCTTCTTCCTGGGGGGATCTTCACAAATTACAACTACCACTACTTGCTCTCCACACACACTGTGGAAACAAACTCCTCTTCTGCTCACAACTCCAACATCTCCTTCAGCTCTAAGTAATTATGGGACTCCTCTTCACACCCACAAATACCCTCTCGAGCCATAGGAGACAATACTTCAGATTCTCTACAACATATCTTCTCCCAACAAGAAAGCCTTGCTCTGGTACCACTTGGTGTAATCAAGACTAGGGGGTTTTATCAAACTAACCAGTCATGCAGACAATCAACACAACAGAAGCATATATTCAATATAGAAATATGAAGCAAATTTATTAACTTCAAGACATTAGCATTTACAAATTATTTGGCCCTTCATAGCCTCAACATTACACTGTAATATTCAATCGACTATGTCCTTACAACACCAAAACAACGTTCCAACAGATGCAGAGTTTGCCCCCCAATCTATTACCTACCAGCTTTACATAAATGATAATCATTTTTATATTCTTCCTGCATGGAAGTTAAATTGTTAAGGAGTTTGCTCAATTATGAAACTGAATAGACAGGTATTCAGATAACCGCTTGATGTTTCAAAGTATCTCGACGAACCAGTGATGACACTATTCAATTATTATATAACTACCTTTTGATCAATTTATCTCTTCATGAACCATTTACATTTTCTTCAGCTCCCTGACACACCATAGATATTGTCACTTTTGTCACCTCTATCAACAAAAAACAAAATTTTCAAAACCTTTCAAGCATTATTGGCAAATGTTGCATTTTTCAAACCTCCATCACAATGCTTATCAGTGAAAGTTTAGTTTTTCTAACCTTAGCTACAATTGCTTGTCGACAAAAATCAACTTTTTGAAACTTGTACTTTGTCACTTATGCCTCATCTCAATCAGCAATTTGGTCATTTTTTGAACTTACTCTTTGTTCACTTTATTAGTAGAAATTGATTTTGTCGAACCTTGGCCTTGGTCTTCTATTGGCAAATTCTCCCGCTCTTGAATTGATAGAGTCTTAATCATTTCATCTTATAGGAAAAACATGCTCTTCCCGAACCATTATCAGCATATCGGCAAATTCCAAGAATAACGAACTAGTTCCCAAACAAAAAAAGTTTATTGATACCAAGTATTAAGCCAACAACTCTTTATATCAGTGAAACTAATCTTTAACAAACCCTTTGCTTTTCTTCTCAAAAGCTTCGTTCATCTACTTGTCAGCAAACTAACAATATTTAGAACCCCTGAACTAACCAAAGACTTAGGGCTTTTCCTTCTATCGACAATATTCCAATCCCACAAACCTTGGAATCTGACTTCACAAACTTCGAGTATCTCAACTTCTACTTCATTGCCTATCGGCGAATTGAAGAAACTCCAAACTCCATTCCACAAGGCCTTTATTGGTGAAATATCATATCAACAAACCTAAGGATTCATGAACTAACAGCTTCTCTGACTAGTTTTAAATCTTTCATCATCATCGACAACAAAGATATTTTACTCAAACTTAATAAAGTTCCAAATGGATAACTAACGAAGACAAAAATTAAACTTCCCTCAAAGGCTTGTGTTGGGAAATTGGCCTGTCGGTGAACCAGGAAATTGACAAACTGTCAAACCGGCAAATTGAAAAGTTCGTGAACTGGAGATTTTTCTGACTGGTCATAACTTCATAAGACAAAATCAACCCCACCCTAGAGAGAGGAAAAAAAGAAGAGAGACCACGTAGACTGAGCTCCCAAAGTGTAGCCTCTTATGCCAATTTGGTAGATGCTCGACACCAAATGCTAAAAAGAACTCGAGATCATTGAACATTTCTCCCCTTGCGAAGAACCAAACATGAAGGATATATTCCCATTCCAAAAAAGTATATGAAGACAGAATGTATAATGTCTCTGGAAAGTTCTCAAATGTTTTAATGTTAATGCTAAGAGGTGCCATAATCAAATTAGGATTCCCTAGAAAAGGACAATCCTCCAAAACCTAGTGGAAATAGATGTAGAACAAGATCCAAATATGATGATGAATCCTCCAAATGCTACTCAAGAATTTCTAAGCCAATGCCAAACTATGACAAATGAATAGGTGGAGAAAGAGCAAGCGGGTCTAAATGTACCATCATGGAATCCAAAGAATATGATGTAACTCCATCCTAGGGCTAACATCAAAGAGGAGATGAATGTCGTCAATGGTGTCTACCAAATCTTTAAGATGGGTCACAAAACAAACATAATATATATCTCAAGTACTCATACCAAGAAGTTGTATCTAGAAGTTAATGAATTTTCTCTTACGATGCTAAATCACTAGAAGCTCCATCTATAGTAACACTAAACTATATAGAAGCGGGAGATGAAGGAGATGGAATGTCAATACATGTCTGTAGAACCTCGATCGATGAAATGATACCAAGGTTCAAGTGACCATAATATATCTCAAAAAAATTATCCACACTAGAAACATGAGTGTGAACATTAGTTAAAGGAACATCCTATGCAAAATGTGAGGTGTACAATCTGGATCGATCATCTACCTCCCCAACTACAACAATATCTCTTCTATGTAAATCCTAAATAACCACATAATTTTGTGTGAACTCAAGACTCTTCCCTATCCCACTATGTATCTTCTGATAAATAGAAAGGAGATTATATGATAGTGAAGGAATGCAAAGGACATCATTAAAGGATCCCTCTCTCATGTTAATAGACCTTCTTCCATAAACACATATGTATGCCTTGATATGTGGTGTAAAACAAGCCTCAAATGAAGAGAACATACTTTGTGATGAAGCCATATGATGTGAAGCTCCAAAATCAAGGACCCATCTTCCTGAATCAAAATCTATAACTATGACAGGTGCATTAACCTTTTGTTTCTTTGATTGTGTACAAGAAAAAGAAGAAATTCTTGACATAGTTGAAGGCAATATGATTTGGTTCTATATTAGAAGATGCTTCAACTTATCAATCTATTTTGAATAACATTGATGTTCCTCGTGCCTTGATTTCTTGCAATATGCACATTTAGGCTTCTCCTTCTTAGATGATTCCCCTTTAGAAAAGGAATTTTTATGTTCTTCTATGGAAGTGGATGTGGATTGTTGTTGTGTGTTCTTCTTAGGCTTTTTCTTTTTCTTCTCTTTGCCACTAGAAGCCTTCTCATCTTTTGCAATCAAAGCTTGTGGTTTCAAAGACTTCAAGGTGCCCATTTTTATAAGATTATCTTGCTCCCTAGTGAGTGACATAGAATACTCCTCAAAGGTAGGCATTTTAAACTCACTCCCTAGAGCATTGTTTGTATCATAGAAAGTAGAAATGAACATTGAATAGTTAGGTCCTAGCTTAGATAGAACACTTAATACCAACTTGTATCTAACTTTTCAATTTTAAAATTATTGAATTGTGTTATAAGTGACTTGAATTTGGATGAAGTCCTATATGTTGTCAAAATCTCATGGATTGAGGCTTATTAGTTCATTTTCCAACAAATATCCTTGGATTTCATCTACTTGTCCAAACAAAGTTGACAATGTAGTCCACATAGCCATAGATGTAGCAAGGTGCTCAATGTGAAACAACTCAAGATAGACATACAAGCACAAATAGCCAATGGCTCTTGCACCTATTAAATCACTTAGTCTTTGCATGCCCATCTTTTGGTTCACCATCAAGCCTACAAACTATCTTGTACAAACTTTTTGCCTTAGATAATTTCTTACTAATTATTTCCATGAGGTATAATTATATGGAGTTAGGAATTCAACTTGGGTTTTCCCCATTGCAAAAACACAAAGCAAAGAACTAAAAGAAATTAACCACAAAATTACCTCCCCAAAAATCACTCAACCAAAGATTCCCTAGCAAAGTATGATCTTGGCACTTTATACTTAGTGTGATTACAATTGCCACTTGCAAAAATAGCAAAGTGGACTTGATCTCAAATCATTACAAATGTCAAATTAGACCATAAAGATGAAAGTATACTTTTTTGATAGAATAAGGTAAATCAAACTACACTAATGAGAAGTGCACAAAAATTGTGCACTTTCAAAAAAATGTACCCAAAAATGTTACTATATGAGCCCGAATAGATTCCTAGAAGTTCTAAAAATAAGAACTGCTCAACATCACAAGTGAGAATCTACAATTTCTAGAAAATATAGGTACTAAAATAAAAAACCATCTACACCACTATGAAGCTCTTGAAAAGTTAGGCCAGATAAAAAAAAATGCTCCAAAAAAAGGAGCCAATATGATCTAGACCAGAGCCTTTGAAGTTCAAGTACCAATTTAAATTGCCAAAAAGTGGGGTAGGATTGGGGGAGAAAAGATGATGGTGTCAGTCTAATGTAGAGATGACATAAACAAATACCAAACTAATGGAATGTACTATTTAGATAGAATATTCTTGAGAAGTTTGAAATTTTTGTTAGTTATCAAAACTATCATCTGTACTCGATATCTAGTCTCATGAACTAGAATACCATTTACTGTACAATGAGAAACCACCTAGAAGAACTAGGTGGTTTTGAGGAGATTATCATCTAGAATATTTTCCAAGATGCTTGGTGGGTGGTAAAAGGGGAATATCAATCAAATTATGTCATCGCCAACTAGTTAGCAATCCACTAGGGCATGAGTCTTATGACTCCTCATACCATGTGTTGACAGGTTTGCAAACATGTCAATATCCAATAGGGTACACAAGTTTGTAACAATAAATAGAAATAAATAGAATCCTTAACTTATGCAAAAACCTCTATCATACTAGATTTACCTGACTATGCAGGATTTGTTGATGCCTACCTGTGTAGGTAGAATATTATGTAAAAGATGTTGCATAGAGAATATTCTCTAGAGTGCAATCTGTATGATCGAGGAAGGCAAAATTTTCTCTAATGTCTTGGGGTAAAAGTGTTTGATTTTGATGCAATTGATCTATAGGTTCTTGGGCCTTCTGAATGTGATGGTAGGGTTGGATTTGACCCAAAATACTCCAAAGGATCAAGTACCCATTAGATCTAGCATGCACCTCCCAACTTTGAACCCTTGTAGGTTTGGCTTCCAATGTCTAATTTGGATGTAACAAAAGGTAAAATTAACTTCCAAAGATATTTTATTTCCAAGTTGGCATTTATGGATATATGGTTACAGATGATACATTTGATGATTCTTATCTTATGGATTCATTTCATCTTGTAGTGCACTAGAATACATTTTAAAGTGTTGGGATTCTTTTTCCTATTATTCCTTTACCTACACATGTTTTTATTCACTATAACTTTTATCCTAGGTGACCTTATCACTTACCTATTATATATGTGCCTCCAACCCCACATCTTAGTAGATATACTTGTTTGTGACTATATTACATGTTGGTATTAACATTGTTTACATCTTATATATGATAATTTATCCTTATAGGTTACAATTAGCATTGCCTCACTATTGGGGGAAAACATTGGGGCTTTTAGCAACCCTTCACTTTGTGTGCACATATGCTTATCACTTGATATCTCTTATTTGATTGTCACACAATGTTAACATTGCTAATTACATGCTTGTTGTGTTTTACAAGATATTATCATTTTCCCTTACCTCCAATTTCTTGCATCCTTTGTATGCAACCAATTTGAGGGGACATATATAATCATTGACCTGTTCCTTCATGATTAGGATTACAGTGATACACTTATGACATTTATGATCATTTTTTGTATCAAATGGGGCTTTGACAGTCAACGTCTTCTATGTATGGTCAAATCTTTCATTGATCTTTTTGTATAATTAGAATCCTCATTGCATAGTTAGAGCCCTTATTGATATTTCTATATCTAGTCAAAATATTTCCACATGGTCAGAGTCCTTTGGTACCTTTTTTGCTTGGTCAGAATCCTTTCACATTCTCCACTTGGTCTTAATCCTTTCACACTTTTCGCTTGATCAAAGAGATACTACTTTCCACTTAGTCAAAATCTCTTACCCTACTAATTTTTTAGACAAATTTAGCAACTATAATTATGATCTTTTTTAAATTCTTGAAAAATGCTACTCATTGGAACTTTTCTTCTATTCCTGTAGGTTCCAAGATGGATCACTCATGGCAAGATGAGTACACATGATTGACATCCATATTTGTATCCATTTTATGAGTGTTTGAAATCTAGAATTTCCATGTTAAGTACTTGATTTTACTTTGACATTCAACCTCAATAGTTCACATGCAAGTCAAAGTGGGGAGAAAATCTCATGGTGAAATCACATACCCATGCAATTCTCTCTTATGTTTTGGATCCATGACAACAGTTGTCCTTTAGGCATTGATTAGTGTGTAAGTTGGCATATTTTTCTGTGGAAGTTGACAAATAAATTTATCCTATCCTTATTCCATCTCCACACATCCCAAGAGTTTAGACTCACTGAGTAAATATATCATTCACTTACCAGGTTTAGATCCATAAGCATGAGATTGGCCTAGGTCATTTTTGTGACCATGGATTTGCACTACAAACTTTTAAATTCAAATTTTATACTTGGGGGACATTCTTGCCCTTGTCTCACTAGCCATTATAAGCCCACTAAAGCATGGATTATTTCAAATTTCACCCTAGGGTGGTGTGTTTAAGGACTAGTCCTAATTCATTTGAGTCATCTAGAAATGAATTGTAAAAAGATTTTAAAAAGTGTTGCATCAACATCCAAAGAGCAAATTGCATTGTTTCCTATTATCTTCAATCTTTGTTCATCATCATGCAATTGGCCCACTTAGGGGCTTGATTGAAGGAGAATAAATCATTCTCTAGTAGGCCTCCAAACAATGTTTGTCGACACCATTTTTCCAAATACAAGTAATATACATAGAGGCAAATAATTTACACATGTTCAAATTTGAGAAGTTTATATCCATGACCCTACATTTAGTTTCATGCATAGGTTTAGTTATGCACTCACAAAGATCACACTTTTGCATCATGAAAGTGAACTAGATAGTTGTACAATTAGTTTTTAGCTTTACAATAATTGTCCAATACATCTTGATTTTTTGATACAACAAATCAATTTGCGACACCTAATACAATTAAAATTTATACTAAATCTAAAACTAAATACACTTATTTTATTAATTTAATTTCAATATTTATTATATTATCAAAACCCAACTCAAAATCTTAAAAATTACAATTATTTAATTATTTACTCTAAATAAAATATAGTGGAAATATTTATTTTCATTACAATAATAATAAATATGATTACTTTCACAACTTATGTGGTGTAAAACTAGTCTATCATTTTTGCTAAAATCATTAAGGGGTGCAATAACAACCTTACTCATAAAAGATGTCTTAGTTGCCAAAATAGAGAGTGAAATTTGAATTTCAGGTAGTTAAATAGACCTCAAATGCAAAGAAGTGACTAATAAAAGCACAAAGCTGTGTCACACTTTCAGCCAACTTATTAGCACAAGTGAATTTAAGTATTTCTAACTAAAAATTAATTTTGGTCAAACATATGATCTTGTAAGATTCATTCTAGCTAAGTTAGATATGTCCACAACTTTTCCAACTAAAATTGTTGGCTAAATGCATATGTAGCACCACTATGAGGCCAATTTACTAAAAAAATAAAATTATTTGAAAAACTTGATATTTCAACAACTTCTACTCATGTAAATTATATTTTTTAAAAAATATAAAAATACCCTTTTGTAGATTTATAAGTTTAGTTTTCAAAAATATATATATTTTAATAGTTTAATTATTATTTAAATTTTCCTTTCTAATTTTACTAAAAGTAGGTTATCAGCACAAAACATTAGGTTGATTACCATGTCAAGGAAAAATAGTAAAACTTATTAAAAAAAATTGAAAAAAATATGATGCACTAGATAAAAGAATCTATATCAAGATGGTATAATTTTTTTTCTATTTTAAATAAATAGTTATTATAAAAGTTGACATCTAATGGAAACAACTACGTTTTAATACATGCACATTTTATTATTTATTTAAAAATATATATTTATTAAAATTAGAAAAAAATATATCCATGCACTAAAGTTTCAAGTTATAAATACACACAAAAAAATTGAAGGAAAAAAAATAAAATTTACTATATGCAGATTGACGTCTCATGTAACTTCATTTTTCAGCATTTTATCAACAACTAGATTATAGTGTCAATTTATTAAATCTATATTCAAATAATTTTTTTAATTTTTTCAAAAAATACAAACATAAAATATACTAAAAAATTAATATTTTATTAGTTTATATCATTTCAAAATTCAAAACATATATGTCACTTTTTAGTGATTCAAGTTTAAAAGTTGGATCAGCATTGGTCGATTCCTTTATAAAAGTGTGACACGACTTTGTACTTTTACCCTACTAGCATTCTATTATCATATATCAAAATTACATAGTTGGAATTAACATGAATAGCTTTCTTTTAAAAAGGGAGAACTTAAAAGACATTTTGATATGACTTTCCCATTGACCCATGTTTAGACTCAAACCCTCCCTTTTATTCATCTAAGCAAAAATTCCAAAGAAAGACATTCAAGAATTTTCAAATTTTGATTTTGGATTTGACTCGAGGGAGGAATCCATGCTTGTCAAAGTGCCTTGATCCCAACAAATTTTTGTCCCCATTGTCATTGCAAACACTAAAAACCAAAGGAACAATTGTGTTTCTCCTAACATATGAATTTTTCAAAACAACTGGATATTACTTTTCTCTCAAGTTTATAGATTTTTGGAATTTAAAGCCAATACATTAATTTTTTAACAATTTCTTTGTAAACCCTTAAATTTTTTAAAAAAATCATCATTTTAAAAACATGAGATCACAAACCAAATCATCCAAGTGTCGTTTGAGCTCTTATACTCAAAGATCATCTTGTTCATTAGATTAGCCTAATGCACTCTTCTTAAACATTATTAGTTTAATGGTCAAATAGTCAATAGTAATTTTACACCTCATCCACACTAAAAATTGGTGAATATTTGTCCTATTTGTATTGGTCAAAATTGACATTTGGTTATTGAATTGGATGATATTTAAGATAGCCAGTTTGTATAATGAAGTTTGAGGCCTTTGAAGCCCATCCCATCATTGGCATATCCATGTAGCAACTAGGGCCCAATAGGTGAACAATGATGCTAGAATCACCTTCCTTTTACACAACCAATTCCTTTTCCTTGGAAATTTTTTAAGTCAAAATCAACTGAACAATTAGTATAATAGAAGAATGTTTCAAGGAAAGTGTGTACATGAGTTTGAGCTATTTAGGAAACTAAAAACATGATGAAACTAGACCTTAATAGAGCTTCTTAGACACCACCCATAATTTCTTTACATACTAAACAAAGTTTTAATAGAAACAAAGCACCACTTCCTATTTCCCATGGGCCGCTTCTATTTCATTTATTATAACCATCACTTCATCCCTTACACTGCATTCATCCAATTCATTCTTCATGATCCCTTTAGGGATGCAATTATCTCATAGGAAAATCTTGTCTTAATCCAATTATGCATTGCCTCATTCTTTATGATTGTCACCAACTTACAATGAAATCACTCTTTAATAGAGTCTCTCATTCATTTCACACTAATATTGGCAATCTACTATGACTAATTGTAAGAAAATAATATTATTATCTTGTGTGGAGTGTGGAGTGACTTATTGGAGCCACATGAGAAGTGTTAGTAAACACTGTGTGGAATGTTGATTCGATGCAACTAGAAAGGACTTACTTAATGTGCAAGGTGACATACGAGCAAAGTAAAGCAACGCACATCAAGTGAATAATGTTCGATAGTCAATCAATTCTTTATAAAAAAAGATTTTGATATTGCCCAAGCCTAATGTAACTAAGTAAATGTCATTAGTTATTTCATTTTCTTCTAAATCACTATTAAGATTAAGTTAGCATTCACTTACTAAACAACCTTGTTAGAAAGTGATGGATTATAAGTCAAATTTTGCAAACACAATACCAATATAATCAAGTTTAGAGTAGAGCTCGCTATAATAATACTGATAATACTAGGGACTTAAGTCCTTTCATCTCTTATAAAATAGAAGGCTAATTATTTGGGAGTTTGAATTCTTAAAAAAGAACAACTAAAAAGTTTAAAAAGAATAAATAATACGCTTTTATAAAATGGTTATAATTAGTGACTAGTTATATGGTAACACATGGAAGTTGAAGTTGTTCTAGAGAAAAGTAAGAAGTCTTAAATCTCAGGGGGTTGATTGAGAATGTGGGTATTAAGCCACCAGATAAGTTTAAAAGGAAAAAATATTCAATTTTATTATACATACTTATGGAATATTATTGATGGAAAAGATCATCGAAAACATAGGAAGACAATTATCCTTGCATGCTTTTGTATAAAAGAATCAAAAGATACATCTTGTTAACAAAAGTTATAAAGAACTTAAGATTAGGAGTAAATTAAAGTTTTATGAGCTACTCACCTTAAATGAATGCTTCATATATGATTAGATAATAATTGTTAAAGCCTCCCACTTTGTTGATATGTTTTATCTAATAGTTCAAATTGTTCATAAGTGCTAGTATTCATATCAAGTTTGAATCCAATTTTACAATTCAAATCAAGTGAAGACAAGAACATATATTTTCATAAATTAGAATAACGTTCCATTCCACGTGAGTGCATTAAAATATACTAAAGGAATTTTAAAAGGTTAGGAAGTTGCCTTAAGTTTAATAAAGCATTCAGACTTTGTGATTTGGCACCATCTTATAGAACTTTTGCCTTTTAAATTTCCAAGTTTCTTGTGAACTATTTCCCTTTGAAATGGTGTAAGAATTATCATTTTCTTTGAAAGATTGTAAATTGAAAGCCCCCTTACATAGAAAAAATCTTTTGAGGCGGATTCGTCTCAAAAAGAAACACTGGCATCAAAGGCTAAGACTTCCTCTTCTAGCCAAATAACATAAAAATATCAAGACAATGACAAGAGTGGACAAATTTAGTTGCAACTTTAGTTTCTCATCAAATACCCCCTCCCTACTCCTACATTCACAATTCACCTAGTGGAAGTCTAGAAAAACCTTTAAGTTATTGTAATCCCTCCCCTATCTACTCATGCAATTGATTAAACAAAGGGCAATACTTCCCCTACACAATTCCTTGCAACCAATAAAACTAGGTTTGTACAGAAGTGTTGGATTTCCCATTGGTAGCTGATCTAGATGCTTATATATATAGGACAAAAAGTAAACAAAGACCATTTGAACCCTCCTAATTGCTATATTTTGGACAACCAGCACTAATCTTGAAAAAGTTCAATGTAAGGACGGACCAATAGTCTTGACTAGTTCATTTCATGCTCTACATACACTTTCCCTAAATTGATGATTGTGTGTGCTAAGAGTTATAATCTCAATAAGATAAAATTTGAAAGAATCATAAGGTTTATAAATGTAACCAACTTTCTACAACGCATACAAGAAATTTTCACCATGGTCCCCTCGTAATTGATGTCTCCCTATCAATCCATTCTACATTTGTAATATATTCAACATTATATTCAGTAGAAACATTATTGGGTGTTATCTGTTATATCTAAGTGGTTATCTCCATTTCTATTAGTCATAAGAGATGTGTGCCAAAATAATGCCACCTACCCATGGTAATTTATGAATAACGGCAACTCCCCATGTTAAATGTACCTAAAGTCATTGATAATTAACCCAATTTCATTAAAGGGGGACATAAATACATTCAATGACAAGAGGTCATTTAGTGTATATAGCAAGGTTATAGTGACCCATCTATTATCAATGTCATGGAAAGCCATAATATGTGAATCATTTTCCATTGTGAAGGTAGACTCTTGTAAAGAGTACCATTTTTATTTGTGCAATAGTCATTGATAATTAACCCAATTTCATTAAAGGGGGACATAAATACATTCAATGACAAGAGGTCATTTAGTGTGTATAGCTAAGGTTATAGTGACCCATCTATTATCAATGTTGAATGGAAAGTCATGATATGTGAATCATTTTCCATTGCGAAGGTAGACTCTTGTAAAGAGTACCATTTTTATTCGTGCAGTGCCAATGGGGCACGCACGCACACCCACACCCACTCCCACACATACTTGTATACATGCATTTAAAGAATAAAATTCTCAACATTTTGATAGTAGGGAATGGTTGTATACATTGAATATGTGAAGCATGCCATATGGATGGACAATTCATAATAGTGTAGTAAAATAGAATTTTATTATAATCACAAATTATTTGTTTTAACAAATATATTTTATTTATACTCCGTGGATTTTGAGGGTATACAAATAATTGACTTTTTTTGGCCTAGTGTTAAGGATTGAGGGGTATCCATTCCATTCCACTCCTCCAAATTCGACTGGGACATGATTCCAACTTCATTCATTAAAAACGGTAGACCTTTACAGTAAGCAAGACTAAATTCCTAATAAACTCTTTATGAACCATTCAACGTCACCAAAAGACTAAGAGCCGCTTGACATAAACTTACAATTTAGATAAAAAAGGAGAAAAATATAATACATGCTCCTAATACTATAAATCATTTTTTTCTTAAAAAATAATATATTAGGACATAAAAAATAACTTAAAGTCAACAGCCTTAATTTATTAAAGTCGATTGCCTTAATTTATTAAAGTCGATTGTCTCTATGACTTTATGGCTTACAACCACAAGAGAGCCAAAAAAAAAAAAAAAAAATCTATAACTATTATAGATAATATATACCAAGAAGTATCCAAGAGAATTGAGGAAGCAATCCCACTACATGCATTGGATGGGCACCCATGCCCTTTTAAATACCTCTCAATGCATAATAGATCCAAGTGAAGATGGATATGTGTGAATTCATATTCAATTTACAACCTAATAAATATTAATGCATCTAAGGAGAAGTGAAACTTATCTGATTTAAACCAAAGTTGTGACAGTCTCCTGTTTACTATATAAGTTGAGATTATACCAATAGAGCTGCCATACAAATATAGCTGACATTCAATAAATTACATAATTATATAAACCTACAATGAGATTGTGGAAACTTAATCAAGAAAACTACTAGAAACAATGTTGTTGCTTATGTGAACTCGAAATATTAAAGTGGCATGAAATCATACAAAGCTTAAATATGAAACTAGGGCCCATCCACCTACATTACATGACATGGCTTGGAACTAGTCTAATGACTTCAGTTTCTCTTTCTTTCATGCCAATATCGAACTGCCTGAAAAATTAAATCCTTTTTTTAATGTGAGATATAGTACCAAAAAAAAGTAATAGACGTGTCATCCTTATCAAGTAAATTAACTTATTAAGTCTCTCAGTAAATTAACTTATTAAGTCTCTCCTGCTGCGGCTAGGTAAAATGGAGACTGCAGATTCTATGTGCAAAGGTGTGCAATGAGCATTGTTAGTGATGTAAGATGATGACATGATAGGAAAGTTATTTCTATAAATATAAAGGTAACACCATGCCACATGGGTAAGGTCACACTAGCTATAAAATTCACAGTCAGTGACAATGTTAGTTCATGTAAGTCAAACTCAAGTTTTGTCAAAACGAAGAGCTCCAGTACAGTTCTATAGTTCTAATATCACTTCTAGTAAACAATTATCATGTTGTACAATTAATTTACCACTTCTCAAGGCCTAATCATGATTGTGCCCAACTTAACTTGATTTTTCAAAACAAACTGCATCAATTCATTAATTGCAGGTCTGCATTTTATTATTAATCAGATGGTATGCGAGAATAAACTTCAATAGAGGTGGACAGAAATACGTGCCAATTGCAAAAATGAAGATGCAATATAGAGAATAACCCAATCAACATAAGATGAATTGATCAACATTCAAAGTCATGTGGTCAATTGAAACATCCTGAAACAACTTCTAGATAATATTTCTCATTCAAATTCATCAATTTCAATTTTATATCGATCATCATTCCAAGTCTAGTAGTTGATTGAAACAACTTCAAGATAATATTTCTCATTCAAACTCATCAATTTCATTTACGTTCAAATTGCAATTTAAGGCTTTACAATCATAAATCCATATCTTACAGGATTTCACCACTTTACTATTAATAACCTCAAACACTGAGTTATGACTTCTAAATTATTATCATAGAGTATCTAGTACAGTAGTAATTGGATTGCATCCGCATAATAAGCATTGTGATATCAAAAATAACACGTGAGCTTGTGTTTTGGTGTATGCGTCCTATACATAGAGATATATAGTATAACTACCACTACTCAAAACAAAATAACTTTGACTTGTATTGCTAGAGGTACATTTCACAATTCATAGACAAATTGAGAACAGCCTATAGTTGCAAACACCAGCTACTTGTAGAACCGTAATGCTTGAAGTTCAAAAATGTTTCGTTATGATAAATTAAAAGTTGCGCTGCAATGTGAGTGTAGTAACACATATAAGCAGCATATTGCCAACATATCAGAGTTAAATCATTAATTCATTTCATAATTCTCTAAATTGATTGTAATGATTTTCTTTCAATGTTTATAACATTCCGATAAATTTGCATTCTTTCAGGTATATCTTGAAGAATTATATCTCTTTTCCACCATCCAATTCAATAAATCAAATGCCTTGTTGATATTTTCATGTTTCCTCGAAGAATGTAATGCAGAAAGCACCTACCTCTTGCCTAAAACCCTCAAACGCAAATTAAGCAAACAAATACTCTGCCCCAAGTTGAAATTTCAATTTAATAAATGATTACAAAAACATGATTAAATTGAATCATTATAGAAACAAAATCTGTATTACAAACTTTACAAAAATTTGGCCTCTCAATGGCCTCTCTTTCTCTGCTCAATATCTCTCCCACTGGTGTTCACTTGCTCAAAAATTATAGAAACATCGGGACAGCAAATGGGATCACATTTGGCCCTCCTCTCACTGGTCAAAATATACTTCTTACTTTGGTTGGTCAATCATGGAAAAATTGTTACACTTGATAATTTTCAAAAACAAGGTATGATCGGCCCAAATAGATACCCAAATTATATGAACATCCTAGAAACAATTCTTCCACATCTTCTGTTACGTTGCCCCTTTGGAATAAGAAAACAGACAGAAATGACAGCTCTTTTCAATCAAATATAGGTCAAAACCAAATCAGTATATCAAGCCTTACAGGCGTGGATTACCCTTTCTCCAACATACCAATTCTCAAGCAAACGATTCAGTTTGGCCCTGGTTTCATCATGTCGGAGTTATGGAAAGAAATAAATAATGTACTTCTCATTAATGAGAAAAAAGTTGTCAAACACCTGACATACACTCAATAAACATCTGACAACAACTCTTTTTGCTACAATCAAGGAATCCTTTGACTCTACCAAGTTGATTCGTGGTCAAATTGCTAAAAAATGGAATATCACCTTCCATAGCACACATATTGGGTCACACCGAGTCTGAACCTGAGTCCAAAATCAGCCTACCGAGTCTGTGCCAAGTCCGAATCAGGTAACCATGTAATTTGACTTCATTGAACATCTCAGCCTAATATTTGTATAATTTGGGACACTTGGGATTTTGCACAGCAAGATATAAAGACTATATAACTTATTTCTGGGTGTGCATTAGAAAGTTGAATGTGAATTAAGTCATACAAGAAATATATTCGAATATACATTTGCATAATGCAAGACAGTTAGGATTTTACACAGCTTGGTATAAAGACCATTTGATTATATCTCGGTTTGCATTAGAAAGTTAATTGTGAATTATGGCATAAAAGAAATGTATTCATATATACCTTACTTATTCCAAAACTTATGGGTAATTTGGTTTTCTAGAAGTCTTGATATCCTAGTCAATGCTTATTTAGTAAAATTCCAAGCTGAGAATCACAATTCTAAAGTAAAGTTTAAGAGAATACAGTTATGCAGATTGATTAAGAACTTTGATTAGTTTTCCACTTTCCCTCCTCTGTTTGGAAATGTACAATCTTGGAATAGTTTTAAGTCATTTGTGTTTTCCAAGATGCAAATTAATTTCTCCCCTTTTCCCTCCATCAATTTTTCAAGAACTTTCAAGGTTCAGTCCATTGACATTTATGTGTTCTGATATGGATGGTTAATTTTTACCACGTGGAGCTTACATTAAGTCAGCCTAACCACATCACATCCCCACTTCAACAAAGTCAAACAGCTGTAATGATAAACATTTCACATCCTTTAGATATAAGTTATTTTTGTGATAAAAGTTATGACAATTGTACTGTAAAAGGAGAACCGAGGTAGTAATTTGCATAAATCAGCAGGTTCTTGGCACTCTTTTTAAGCTCCTTAAGAACTTCTAGAATTAAGAAATTATATGGAAGAAAATGTGTATTACTACACGTGTTCAGAGTCTATCCTTCACAATCCATAGAATTGCCTCATATGCTGGATTATCACATACATTTAGTTAGATGCACATTGACAGTGCATTCTCTAGTTCTTTTAACTTCTCCAAAAATTTAAAACATCTCACATAATCAGCCTGTATAGATGGGTTATTCCATGTGTTGCAGGCCTATTTCTGAATCATACTATTCACT